>OZ020192.1:23093226-28094747 GCA_963971165.1 Philopedon plagiatum | reverse complement strand
AGAAAATATTAATTACGCAAATGGAACACACTTGCAATGCTATAGCAACTAGGTCACTCGAAACAATATTTTTTATTAATTTTAGGTGTATGCAGGTAACTGAAAATATTTTTTTCAGGCAAAACCGCTCATCCAACGAAACTTTATAAAGAGGTGAAAAAGTTTCCAAATTCACCCGTTTACCTAACAAAAATACCTGGGTTGTCATAACTTCGATGGCATAAGAAATCAGAAGAAATGTTTACATGTGGCGTGACTTTTCTAACACTTCCGCTTATTTAAAGCCGAGAACTATACTACTAGAAAACGTCATTTTTTACTGTAACACTATACACCAAAAATCATTAAAATCGATTGGCACGTTTTCAAGAAATTTGCGAAAAACCAGGAACTTTTTTAATCTTTGACGCCTCTACCGGTTAAACAAAGCAATTTCGGATATAACTAAGTTGGCTTAAATCGACCTATTTTGGCGTCAGGAGTCTGTCGTTAAACGTTGTACACGTATTTTCCGGACACCCTATATATATATATATATATATATATATATATATATATATATATATATATATATATATATATATATATATATATGTATCTGTCACAAAGTGGATTCTGTGGACTGTCTCCACATGACCTAGATTCAGGGCACAGAAACTTATCTGTTGCACATCCCGTCACTGAAATCACATTCAGTCTCAGGGCTAAGGAATCAGATTTTGACAACTATATGTAATATTAGAGTCGTCACGGGTTGACACCACCCGTCTGAAGAGCTGAAGGAACAGCGAAACAATGTTGGACACCCTGTCTACTTAAAACATCAGCAGTAAACTTGTGCTAGCCGAAAGTTAGGGATATGCTGTAAGGCGAGAAGCCGACAGCAAATAAACCGAAGTATAAACTAGGTTTATACAGCTCAAGGCGATGGTATGCCAAATATTAACACTGTAAGTCTATAGAAATTATATATTTTTTATTTTATAAAACATTCTTTACCAGCTAGTTAGGAAATTAAACTTTCTCATAAGCGGTTAGCAAAAGTAAATTAGTTCGACACCAGTTCTATACCATAATAAGCGCCAAATCAACAAATTTGACTAAGGGATTATATTGAGTGAAACAATATTATGCTGAAAAGTGAGCTTCAATATAAATCTGTTGTAATAGACATATGTATTAACTTTCAACTCACAAACAAAAAAACACAAATAGCACTTCCACGTTCTGTGTATCGAAGTATCAATCTTCCTTTTCCATAAAGCGAGTTATGCTTTTCCCATTATTTAGACTAAGCCATCAGCCACACTGGAGCATATTGAAAGTTCTCAAAAGCCTCTATATTTCATGTTCTACTTGATGTTCCTTACTTTATGTTGATAAAATACCTGCCGTAAATCAAATATGTGCTAACATCTTTTTCTGGTTATAATATTTGATGTCGCCATATTCAGAGTGCAAACTATTGATTTTTGTTTAGAGCTACTTTCAGGAATAAATATATACAGTGTACAGTGTCAGATACAATGTTCGTCTATCGCTTGTTTTCTCCAACGACAAGTTCTTGACAAACATGATTTGATGATCTTGTGTCCAGATATTACTTAGAAATAAAAATTTAAGTAATTTTAAATAATGTTTAAAATACGTAGTATATACCACTTATCATGAAAATTTCAGTACCAATAAATAATGCACCTAGCTTGTTGAAATTCTGGAAATTTATATAGAACACTAAAGACAAGAGGACTATATAGTAAATTTTTCTGACACGGCCATAGGATTTTACATGGTAAAACTTCGACCCCGTGCTGGCCTTGTTTTAATAAAGATCTGAAGCTAAAATTTTAAACAAAGATAATTCAGGGTATTGTGTACAAGCTACGATATCGTTCGTGTTGATAAATCAGAGCAAAATATTTTTAAAATGGGGTTATTTTGTAATAAAACAAAGTTTTGTCTATCCCTGTATACAGGGTGGTCCATAAGTTATGATAAACAGAGCAACATCAGATTCATTATGTGAAAATAATGCGATTTATTCAAACTTGCCTAATTCTAAAGTTGATAATAACCAAGATACATGGTATCAAAATTTTCATTTTGTTTTGAATTTTTTCCAATAATTTTCCAACAAAAGGATATAGAGGCACGAAATTAGGGATTTGTTTTTTTTTAAGGCGAGGAATTCAAATTTGTCCATCCTTTTGATGTCGCTAGTAGAGGGCGCCTCCTACCGCATACCGCACTTCTTTTAAATTGCGAAACTTTTTTTAAACTGGTATATCGATGACGATGACTATTGAAAAAATCAATTATCCTACTTTTTTTAAGTCAAAAGGGTCCACTTTATTAAAGTCGTTAGTAGTAACCGTTTTCGAGATAATCGCATTTAAAATTTCCTACGTAATGTATGTAATGGTACATAATGGTGCACTCAAGCAAATACCTAACATACTCCCCAGGTCAAAACAATGCGATTTTGTTAAACTTACCCATCCCAAGGGTTGATAATAACCAAGATATATGCATTAGAATTTTGATTCTGTTTTCGATTATTTCGAATAATTTCTGAATAAATCGGCGCGAAATTAGGGATTCTCGGGGCCAGAAATACAAATTATTCATCAAAATTTGAAAGCGTCATTCAGCTTAAATACGACTATTTGTTGCATTGGAAATTTCAAATGCGTTTACCTCGAAAACGGTTAATCTTAGCGACCCCAACAAAGTACGCCTTTTTTACTTAAAAAAGTAGGAGAATAAATTTTTTCTATAGTGAAATCGATACAATAAGCTGCAAAAAAGTGCCATCATTTCAAAAAAGCGCGATGTGACGCAGGTGGCGTTTTCTACTGGTAAGAGAGAAACTAAGGATGAATTTGCATTTCTCGCCCCAAGAAGCACCCGAATCCCTATTTCGCACCGTTATCTGGATTTATTCAAAAATTATTCGAAATATCGACAACAGAATCAAAATTCTGACAACCTGTAACTCAACCCTTGGATTTCGCAAGTTTAACAAATTCGCATTGTATGGACCTGGGGAGTCTGCTGTTACACTATGTACCATTACATAGGAAATTTCAAATGCGATTATTTCCAAAACGTTTACTCCTAGCGACTAAAGTTCGCCTTTTTGACGTAAAAGAAGTAATATTTATTTTTCAACAGTCAGATCGAAACACTAAGTTTAGATAAATTTATGTCGTTTAAAAGAAGTGCGGTATGCCGTAGGTGGCGCCCTCTACTAGTGACATCAAAAGTATGGACGAATTTGAATTCCCCGCCCCAAATCTCTAATTTCGTGCCGCTATGTCGTTTTGTTGAGAAATTATTGGAAAAATGGAAAAATTTCAAAACAAAATTAAAATTTTGATACTTTTTATCTTGGCCATTATCAGCTTTGGAATTAGGCAAGTTTGAACAAATCGCATTATTTTGATATACGGAATTTGCTGTTGGTCTGCGTACAATGACTTATGGACCATCCTGTACATCCATGTAGTAAGGTATTACTGACTCTTACTGGTAAAAGGATTTCATTAAAAATGCCTATCCTGTTTCTTAGTTTTGTGAAATCTCATCGATTTATGCTAAACTAACCTTACGCGTACTTAAAACTTCCATCATTTTTGGTGAGTTACACGCCATGGACTGCGTTAAACTGTCCTTACCAATACTAATTTAATGGTAACTTACAGAAGGGATTGTTTAAAGTTATTATATTAAAAAAAATTCAAAATATTGTCGGAAAAGGAAAATAAATTTAATGATTTTAAACAGTGGCAAAATAACAGGTACTCGAAGCACTAAACAGCTAAATTATTTAAAATGTGTCAAAGTGTCTTCCGTTAACAGCTAAGCAGTACCCTAAGCAGCTATAAAAATGTGTTCTGACATTGCACAATTGGCGTAATGGTACGTGAAGCCTCGATAATTTTATTTTTTAGCTCTTCCACATTATTGAATCTCCCTCTCACATAATCAAAAACCTTGGATCATAGATATCCCCAATTAAATAAATCTAAATCGGAACTTCGCGAGGGCCAAATCGTCCAACCGAGCTACTAGGAAACATGATGTTTAAAATTCAGTCACGATTGCAGCGCTACGAGCTGGCGCTCCATTCAGCTGAAAAAGTATCTCTTCATTTCTGTTTGCCAACGCAGGACCCGCTTCCGTTTCCAAAAGTTCCAAATATGTTTCTGCGGTTAATACGCCGACTATAAAATATAGTCTGATTATCCTATTTCCTAGGATTCCTGCCCAAACTCTTTCGCACCTCTATGTATGCGTTGGCTGAATTCCGTAACGATTTTCTCTAGCCCATATTATACAGTTGTTCCATTTGTAGAAAAGAACTTTCGTCCGTAAAAAGAATAGGTTTTGCAATATTATTATATAATTATATCCATCCAATATTCACAAAATTCCATTAGTTCAAAATAGTGGTGCGGTAGAAGCTCTTGGATGTTTTAACTTTATATGATTTAAACTTTTCTTCCTTAAGTGCGTTGTAGCAGCTGATTTTAGATCCATTCGAAGTTTCAGCAAGCTGAGTGAGATTAGTTGATAGATTCTCTTCAACTGCTAGACATAGGTCCATTTTTGAATCGTCATTTACTACAGGGTTATATCTTTCTCGCTCTGCATGCGAAGAAACAAACCAACCCGTAGTTATAAATTTTTCGTGCATGCTTTTCACAGTTTTCTTGCTGGATATCACGGGTATATTCGAAGTCATAATAACATTATTAATAAAATTTTAATTCATAAAAATGTTTTCCCCAGTAACTTAGACATTTGTACATATTTAAAATTTGTAGGTTAACAAAAAAATGTTTGGTACATATAACAAAATATGCATGTTTATTTAACAGTTCTTTAATCAGTATACAGTCATCAAAAAATTGTGTTAAGAATACATAATATAATTTGTTAATTCAAAGAACAGCAGCTGCTATTGAGAATACGCAATATCCTTATTTTAACAAAATATTTTGTTAAAATTGCAAAATATTGGTTTGCATGTTTAACGATATGTTTGGTACTGTCATAAAAAGCTTTTCGTTGAGGTAATAAAGGTTGTGTTTTTACCAGTGTTTTTTCATGCGTTGATATAACCTGTAATTTTGTAATTCCTACATTAAGAATTCGAAAAAGTGAGAATATTCTATTCTATTTACAATATTTCTCTTTTAATATAACATTTTTTTTCTGTTAGTGGTATGTAATATAATGTTATAAATACATAAATTTTTGTTAAATTAATGTTTAAACTATTCGTAAAAATAAAGAAACATCGTTATCGCAACGTCACATTTTTAGTTAAAAGTACATCATAATTTTGTTATTTCAACTTTAATTTATGTTACACAGATGACGTACCTATAGGGATGGTTAAAAGATGGAAATCAAGTTGTACGGCCAATATATAGTATTTTATTTAATTGTAATATCCTATATGGCTACTACTGTTGGATTGTGATTGTGGGCTTTAAGGTTCATTTAATTCAAGAATTAAAGCATACTACAACAATTATCACTAATAGGATATAACAGATAAATAAAATGCTATATTGGCTGAAACATAGGATTTGCATACCTGCGTACAATGAAAAGTTTACAATTGAAAGGCACAGGAAAAAACTTGTACCTATGTCGCTTTTCATAAAAACTGATAAAATATAGTTTTAAAGCATCGAGCTCCCTCCCTGAAAATCGGTTTTGTGTAACTTGTGACCTTTTGCCACTAACTGCACAAAATGAGGTCTTTCGAAATTGTATCATAATTAACTAATGTCAGTTTTTAAGAAAAGTTACATATTTGTTGTTTTCTATGTACCCCTCAAATTAAAACTTTCATGTACTCATCATGTAAGGGCATTGTATTCACAACACGCGTATTACTTTTAACGCAATAATAATCCTCTGTTAAAAAAACGTCAACCTCAAACTAAGGTAATTTGAGTTCAGAATTTATAAAAGTGCAGGCAGGTCTTAAATTAAAATATTTTTATCTGCGAATTTGTTTTTTATTTCAAACTAGATAAAAATCACAAATATTATTTCGGAAAAACAACAATAAGATTTCTAACTAAATTAGAATTCTAAATAAAAAAATAAACAAATATTAATTTAGGGATATAAACATAAGATTTTTAGATTTTTAGTTTTCAGTTGTAACTAATGTATAAATAGAATGCCTATAAAAGAATAAACACATACTATTATTGCGGGTATTTAAAGATAAGTTTTAGAAAACTCAAAACTAATTTACAATAATTTTAACTAAAAAAATGATCAACAAGCCTTACTTCGGGTATATAAAGATAAGCTTTTTTAATTAGAAATTATAATCTTAGTTTGTAATAATTACAACTAAATAATAATAATAATCAGATATTATTTCGATACCTATGTAAACAAAAGAACTGGAAAGAAAATTTTGGTTTCTAATGCTAAATAATTTCTAATTCAGAAATTAACATCTTATTTTGTCGCAGCAAGTTTATACAAATAGCTTTGGAACTGCCACAATTGCACGCATTTGGTAGGCTACTCAAGATTAAAAAGATGGAATATTTTATACCAACAATCTAATGCCGACAAAAAGGAGAAAAAATGGATTTAATGTCATCAAAATAGACATAAAATTCCCCTGGGTCATAATTATCATTGATAACAATAATCAAAAAAGGTTGAACTGGCTTTTTAATAAGAATTTTTTTGTTAAAGTTTTCGTTGATTTCCAATTTTGAGTACCCCTTACATAGGAAAGATTCTTGGGAATCGATTTAAAATCTTCTTATTATTTCTAGGTGCAACTTTTAGGATAAGTATAGTATATTTTAAAAATCAGGTCGGTGTACCTTTGCAGTGAAATTACAGAAGCTCTGCTAGTCAGCTTGCAGACGCAAGAATTTTAGAACTTTGCTTATTCTGCTCATTCAGAATTACCTACTAACCTAACATAATTATACTTTCGTAGCTACATTGCATTTAGTGATTACTATTCAGTTATAAAGTGTAATATAATTGATGATAATTTCCGGAAAGTAGTAAGTTGAGTGTTTTTAAAACTAGGTATATAAAATTTAGCCATTTCTTCGAAAATCCAAGATGTCGAATAAAATTAAGTTATTTTGTATATGGGAATTTCCGAGACCATGAACAGCAAAATAATTCTTAAGAAAAAAGAGTACTTTGGTGTTCGAGAATGACAGTTTTTGACGAGGCGCTAGCCGAGTCAAAAAATCATTCGAGAGCACCAAAGGTATTTCGCCCATGAGTTTCACACGCAGTATTTTTTCTATAAATCTTTTTTTTAAACCATAAAATAGACTAAATTATTGAAATTTAAAATTTCATATCAGCTCCTTAGTTAGTTCTTTTTTCTACAAACTAATGGAAATAAGTGGTGACGAAGATTTTAGTGCTATTCCCTCGGAAATATTAGAAATAGCAAATACAGCAGTTTTAAACCTGATACCTGCAAAATCTAAACAACAGTATGAAACAGCATATAGGTAGTTTAAAGAATGGTATGATAAAAAAAAGTTGGTAAAAATAGTGGAAATGTTATTCTGCCGTATTTCGAAGAAAAATCAAAAGAAGTGTGGTTCATATTTTCGATGTTAAAAACTACACTGAATGTTAAAGAGAATATGGATATACGAAAATTTAAGAAACATTCCATATTTGAAGAAGAAATCAGTTGGATATCGCCCTAAGAAGTCACAAATTTTAACAGAAGAGCAAATAACCCGCTTTATGAACGAAACTGATGACGAAGATTATTTGGTTTCATAGTACTATCTGGACACCTTTAATTTTGGAATTTTAACAATTTTTTTTTTATTAAAATATATAATAATATAATTATTAATAATAATATAATTTACGTTTATAAATGACCTTAATGTGGAAATACAATACTTTTACTCAGAAATTACTTTATTAGTAAAAAGCATGATTTTTATAAATTATTTATGGCTTTACAACATATTTGAGGTTATGGTGAAAATCAATTTTGATTCACGTTTTGGATTATGGAAACACAGTGTTTCCACATTTATTATTGTTTTTTGTGTGTTATTCCTTTTTGCAAAATTTTGGTATCAAAGCAAAAATATAGTTATTAGTTATAAGTTGTGATTACTGTCGTCATTTAAACATGAAAATAAATAAAAATATTGTAATATTATTATTTTCTATTGCGTTGCTTGCGGAGCGTTTGCTCAGGTTTACTTAGTTTTCATCGATATCGGTATACATTTATATACTTACGTTGAAATTCGTAATAATCCTTTAGATTTCCTCTTAACTTGTTTCAAGCCGCAATGCCGCAATATCGAGCACAGAATATCTATAGGAAACTGAGTCAACTTTGGCAACACTGCTTACGACATTGTTGAATTTCGAAACTTGTAAAACGTGATCCCATTGGTTGTTCCGTCAAAAGTGTTTTTATGAGTCATAATGAGTATTGTAGGGTCATCGAAAAATCCATAAAAATGGCATTTAATGCGTAACTCATCCAATGAAATATCCCTGCACTTAAAGTAGAAGGTTCCTAAAATCTTATTCATGTATATTTCAAGCCGAAATCGGCCCAGGAATCTTTAAATTCCGCAACAAATAGTGGCATTTTTGCGAAATTTTTTCTCATCATCTCACCATATCAACATTTTTTTATGCAATTTTCAAAATTTCAATATTTTTTAAGAAAAATAATGAATATTCCTCAATAAAATACTATTTCAAATACCTATTTTTGGATGACATATGGAAAAAAGTCGTAATTCGGGGGTCCGGAAAGCGTTCCGGAATCGATTGTTTAATGATAAAGGTAAACAATTGCAGACAAAATATTTCTGTCACTAGGAACTATTTGTTTTACTTTCTGTTTCAGATTGTTTTGATTGAGAGTATTTCTGGGGCTCGTCGTCGTGAATTAATGAGATTAACAGTTGATGATGTAGAAAATATGTAGGATCGATTTTAATTGTGAAACTACCCAATACGAAAACAGATATTCAACGCACTTTTACGGTTGTGGAAGTCCACAACCGTCGCGGAAGGATACATTGAAGATTCTGTAGAAAACAAAATGAAAATTTCAAATAAAATATTTTGAAGTGTCAGATCCGAGGCCAAATGTTCTTCCGTCCTGCAAAAATGATTGATATCGCAGACGCAGAATCGAGAAGCGGGTTAATTTTATCCGGTATAAATATTGGGTCGTGCAGTGGGTGTACTATTAGTGTTAATATTCTGAACAATAGTAACTGAGTACCAGTGTTTATCTATTTAATAAATCTTTAATAAATTTGATAGGATTTATGTTGTTTTTAATGTTTGAGTTTTTATGCCTGATGCGAAAAGTGCACGAAACGTTTTTCTCCTTAGTGCATGAAATATTTCGTGCATTACGAAATAAAAATAAACTGCTGTCAAAAAATGTCAAGCTTCGTACACTGACATTAATGAAAAAATGTCGACTTTTTGACAGAAAAATTAGCTTTTCAAATTTGAAATAAAAATCAAAAATGCAATGACATAAAATTATACTACTGGTAGTATAGTTCTTCATGTTTAACGTGCCAATGGTGACAACGCTAAAATTTTTAAAGGCAGCTTAACCATAGGATGCGGCAAGCATTATGATCTGTATACCCATGCATAATTACAAATTGCCTATTATTATAGTTATTGCAACAAAGTCGCCAAAAATGTTTAGTCATGCACTGCTACCTTCATCTTCTTTTAAAAGTTATAGAAAATCACAAAACGCATCATCTTAGGCAACATGCGTAATATACCTATAAATTTAAGGATTCCTAAACTGATTTCATATTTTTTTCTGGAAATACGGGAATTACCGAAATCGTCGAATGCCAACTTATTTTACGGCTAGAACTTTCCTTAGCCCAACTGAGAAACAGAAGAACTAATCTTAAAATAATGCTAATCATTATTGGATATTGTAAAAGACCTACCCTTGGCAGCCCAGATGTTGTAGTTATTTCTTTTTGTTCCGAGCAATTCAGAAGACGTGTGTCAGCTAAAGTCGGTAGATATTTTTACTGTCGTCGCTTAGACCATCTAACATTAATAATATAATTATGCATTACCGAAGCTCCGGGCAACAACTAGCTAACTATACTACTCTATTTCATGAGTTTTTAAAATAGTAAGTTAATTAAGTTGACCATGTTGCGTCTTTTTTTTAGGAAGACGGGAATTTATAAATTTTGCAAGTTAATTAAAAGTTGCTTACCGAAACAAGCTTTTATTAAGGTTAAAATACTTTATGAAAGTTTGCAGTCTCATTTAAAATTAATCGGTATTTCCTACAATGTTTTCTTCTTAAACTTAATATTTTGAAATACTATGTCAGTTGAGGTCAGAATAATATTATATACTTTATTTTTTTTCTACAAAAAAGGTCAAAGGAAAGCAAAGCAAATTAAGTCTTAAATTAAATGCTGGCAACATTTTGTGCCAAATATTTGGCAAGAAATGCAAGATTATGTGAACACTGTGTCTCTTTATCACCTTTGAATGTCTCGCCGTCCTTATCTGTCATATATTAAGAATAAGAGATAGGTACATGGTCGCCGAACTTGGCAATAAAACAAATATTTTAGAATCAACTGACGTTTTGGCAATGAACAAAATTTTAACGGAGATATCACATGAGAAAAAAAATAATCATATTCTGTAAAATAAAGCAGACCTCAGAAACGTGGGACAATCGAATAATTTTACAAAAACCAATTCATAAATCGAAGAAGTTTTCTCCATTTTTCCGTTATTTTTAGAACAAAATCATTAATACAAATTAGATTTAACTGGACACCCAGTGCTTTTTATCGTTTACCTGTGGCCCAGCATGATTGTCTTCAGATGCAGTGCAAAAATGTATTACTACTTCAGACAGTACTACTTTATTCAATTTTTCAATTATGATTGTATAGTACTAGTCAAGATTGATAAATTGATGTTCCTAACTAGGTTTCAAAAGTTTTAATAAATAGTAATACTCTGATCCCGACATCATAAATAAACATCTTTATTATTATTATTATTATCATTCATTAAAAATACAGTTCTTTTGCGGCTCGACTGTTGATTTATGGTTAAAATGTTATCAGGAATGTCGTCATAAAATTTTTAATAGCTGAAAAGTTAAATAAAACATTTTTTTAAATGAGCTGCATTTAGTTACCATTAGCTATGCACAGAAATTTATTTTGCCCAAAATAAAAAATTAGCTGCATCAAAACTGATGCCTGGGGCTTGTATATTTTTTAATTTTTGAATAATTTATAATAAAATTGTTCTGTTCGGGCTTTAGCGTTTCGTTTGGGATTTTTTTATCCAGCATGTAGTGGACACTTTCTACACAAGAATTTTAGATAAGCTTAAAAATGTAAATTGAATTAATGTTGAAAATTTGTTAAAATATAATAGTTTAATTGTTATTTCTAAAATAAAATTAAATAAATATTTCGGCTCCATATTTATTAAAATTTTTACAAACGTTTAACAAAATTTATAATCAGATCACAAGGGGAAATCAAAATTTTATTCAGATCAAAAAAATTTTAAAACAACACAACATTCAATTTTATTTAAAGTTTTAATGGAATATAACAGGTTAAATAATGTTTTTAAAAACTGTAGGCGGCTCTACATTAATGGCGCGAAGTCGCGGCTAGACTTTTGACGTGATCTTCGCGCAACGAATGCCTCTTTACACTCATGATTTTCACAGTTCAATATGAAAGTTGGTGCGAAATGGATATCGAGGTAGCTGCTGGTTTAACCCTTTGTGCATTAGCCTAATGTAATTACGTAAATATTCCTCAAAAAAGATGTTATTATAGCAACTACTGTGCCCAGTGGCGCACCCAGGATTTTGTCTTGGGGGGGGGGTGCTGAATAGTGTAATTCGATGGATTTTTTCAATTAGTAGTGCACTTTTTTAATTTTTGTGTGCCTAGAATGTTGGTCTGGAGGCTGCTGCATAAGGATGCGCTACTGACTGGGCCATTAAACGACACGTAGTTCACACCTCGCACCGATAAAACTCACACTGGACTGGATTGTGCGAGCGCCGCACAGTGGGTCACAAGACGAATCTAGCAACAAAAAAAGTCATTCATGATTTAATCATTTTTTTAAAGTAAATATTGTAAAATATATCGATTCTAAACTTATGATCAGAAGGGAATGCCTTTTTAACCATAAATTAAAAGAAAAAAGCTTGGACATTAAATTAAAAGGATTTATGTAATTAACAACACTCTAAGGACTTTAAACTTAAAAAGATATATATTTTAGTTAATGCAAAATCAATACATATCTTTTTTCATGTTTCCAATGAAAACTACAACAAAGTGTTATAAATCAATGAACAATTTAGACATCCAGGTAATACGTAAGACAAGCTTTTAATACCTAAAAGAGGCAACATATATAAAGGTAAATAAATAGAATGTATTCTTAACCTCCTAAAGATTTCAAATTGAAAAACCGGAAATATATAAACATACGTGGTATGTATTTAATGTTCAAACAGTATTTTTTACATAATAATATGTCACAACTAACAACTACTAACTGTCACTATCCAAGCCTAAACTAAACACTTGCGAAGCAGTTAAAAAATACATATATGTATAGGTATCTGTGAAACTCAAAACTATACTATATTATGTATTGTTTAAAGAAAGTGGGCGTATCTGATTGAGTATGTATTTTAGATTCTAACTCTGGTAAACGAATATCTGCATTGCTTGTTTCGGGATTCAAACACACTTAGAGATCTTTGAGATTGGTGCGACGCACATTGTTAAAGAAAAAGTGCTTAATTATAAACTGTCAAAGATACTATGATGAGTATCATTGACCAAGTACTTACCACTTAAAACTTGAAAAGAACCTCGAAATAATTCTGGAAGGTACTCTAAGAAAGAAACAGAAACAACAGGGTGTCCTGAGTGAAGCAAGTTGTAGTAGAGCGCGTGCAAATTAGCCCTCAGCTCAGTTAGCCGGATAGGTTCTATTGGACGCCACCAGTTTTTTACACCGACATAAACTGGAAGTCACCTATGTGGTCCAGGAACCTGCTTCAACACACAACAAGCCTGTTATTCATAATTTAAAATCAAAACATAGGGCGCAGTGAGCTGAATAAAACAACGTAATATATTTAACCCTATATGTATACATATATTTGTACATGAGAAAGAAATTACAAAAATTGTTACAAGTGTTTGCACAAATATGGTTGGGCGATTTTGCCCTCGCAAAATAAACAAATTAAATACAAAAGCTTCCTGAGGAAGTCTGTCCTCAGAAACACGTAAATTGGGAGGCTCCTTAGCCTTCACCCAAGAAAAGAGTAGGATCACTCCTAGCACCCATCGGAAAAAGATATAGGGATGTTTCGTAGCCCCTACCGAAGACCCTCTTCAAAGATAAAGAGGGCTCGATATTCAAAATTCAGGGGTCAGCAAAAGGGGCAGCTACCAATGGTTTGGGCCAGGATCATTCATGCCGATGTTAATGGCTGATACGATGTTATCGAACGAAGTCGCAAACAAAACCCTGCATCTATCAGGTAAAAATTCAGCAAAAGAATTTAGTCGCGGTACTAGAATTAATCCAAGCACTTGGGCCTTAAAAAGACCAAAAAAAAAAACGAGACCGCGAACGACCTCGTCGAAAACCCAGATGGAAATGCCCGTCCTTGCCATTGGATCAACGAAATGACACTCCTCTTCCACCACTACCAACAGTTACCAACCTGTGGCCTCGACGAAAGAGCAACAAATATCCATGCCATCCGCGCGAAAATGCCTAAATGCTACAGGACAAATTTTAAACCCTCCGGTTTGGCAACACTGAAAAACCCTGGTAGTGACAGCTGTTAGTCCAAAAGAAGAACCTAACCCCAGAAAATTTACTAAAGTTAATCCAATTCTAGAATTTAAACAATTTCTGTAAAAATTAATGCCGTTTGAATAATACAGACGTTAAAGAGCAAGGGCAGAAACCTGGACAGTGAAGGTAATGTGATCAAAAGCCAAACAAATTAAGGGCGTTCCAATGTCAACAACTGGCAACATGAAAATGTAACTAGTCCCTTATAATTTACTCTCTAAAAACATGTTAACATAAATAGACTAAGAGCGACTGTCTATACACAAGGCGACGAAAACGAAATTAAGGGCCCAAACAAGGAGAACGTTAAATCAAACTACAAGCTATGAAAGATGGACAGCTGATTTGGACAAGATAAAAGGCAATCAACATACCCAGGGGGTAACCTGGAATGCAAGGGAAGGCAAACCCACATAGTGTAAGAATGAAGATACAATTCTTCGATCAAGGTAATTATAAAATAAAAACTAAACAGGCGATCGTGAATAAGATTAATTATTATTAAAACAAACCCTGACACCGTTGCAGTGACCGGTCACATTGCATCCACTTATCACGTAATCTACTGGTAAAATTCTGCACAATCTATTTTATTTGTGTCCACAGTTTTTGGTTTTTACTATTGTTTAGTCCAGTTTTAGCGAAAACATACTCTAAAACGGCATGATTGCGTTTTGAAGGGGCACTTCAAAGTATTCTCGTTTTGAAAACGCCATTGTACCTAAAAAAATTTAATAAAATTGGAAATAAAGCAATCCACGTTGTTAGGGATGACGAGATAAATTTAACCACACTAATGCTCGTTAGACTAATTCGTAATGGTCGCACCAAATATACTGTAAAGTATTTAGATTGGATATGGATTGAAGACAAACTTAAAAAATCTTGTACTTTTGTCGACGTTCTAGCATGTACTAAGTTATCCTCAGTACTCTTAATAATTTTCATTAATGATGTTTAATTTTCCGTATATAGAAAATAATAGAGCACAACATATTTTCCACATACTTTTTTAGAATCACACATAAGTAAAATCAAATAAAAATAGTGTTCTTTTTTATTGTGTTTTTCATCTTCTTTCGCAGATATTCCAAAAGAAATTTACACAAAGTAAGACTTAGCACGAATATATAATATTTCTTATTTCTTCCATGTTAGTTTGCCTGCTAATACGAAAGTGACAGATGCACAAAGATGCTTTTGGAAACTTCTACAGAATAGTAATTGTGTTCGTGAAAATATTCTTAAAGAGTACTTTGTATGACGTCGTTGGAATCGGGAATTAAGCGGACAGAAATATGAGATTTTAAATATATCGGAGAAAGGAAAATATTTGCCTACAATAAAAGAGACAAGTGTCCGGTAATAAAAATAATTTTTTTAAAATTTACCGTATTTTATCTTGTAACACAGTTCCTTACCACATACTAACCATATAAGCGTTATCATGAAATCATGAAAATTTAAGCAAATAAAATTATACAAGTTTATGATATTTTCTTCCTACTGTTCTAGATCGTGTTGTCTTTCAATCTCGGTTCAATAAGGGTTACGTTCACTTAACCTTTTTTTTTATTACTTTAAAAAATATTCTTCTAATTTTGCATACTTATTTTTATTTTATTTAAAAATACTTGTTTAGCAATATATGCTACAATATAAACATTATTTATCCGACAATAACAATTAAGCAAATTAGAATTTTTAAATTTTTTTAAGCATTTTAAGTAATCTGTTGAACTGTATTACCTTCACATTGATTATTAAACAAATTTATGTTTAATTGTTTTTTACATTTTCTTACATTCGATTTATTTTTAATACAATTGTTTATATTATTCCTTTATGAAAAACTGATCTATTTTCTATATTACATGAAACATGAAACACTATTTAAAAACAAATTTTGTGTGTTTCTTGTATTATGTTGACGATTATCTAAGTTTTGCGATAAAGATTCCGAAAGATTTGTCGGCAACAGATTATTTTTAAATTTAAAAATAAAAACAGAAAAGTAAAAAATAATAAAATGCTTTATCTAACCATTTTAATTTTTTTAACATAAATTTAGTTGGCGTTTATTTATCTATATTCAAAATTATTCTCATTGCTTCATTTTGTTATACTTGTAATTTACTAAAAAGGCTTCATTTGCAGTGTATAATATTTAGAGCGGTCCGACGTTCCCGGGTCGCAGACGCGGCGCGGCCGAAACCTGCTTGGCGGGTGTTTACAGTGAATTGTTTCTTAGGGCTCTTTCAGATGCACGGTTTTCTGTCGTGGTCGTGTACGGCAACGATATCGTATATAGTGGCTACGGATTGTTCTAAATGGAAGCTTTTACACCACATGATTTTAATCGAAGCCGTACACGACTGTCGTAGCACCACGACAAGAAGACTGCGACGACACGATGCCGGAGTCGTGTACGACAACAGTGATATATGCAAGTCTATGCAAGCTTACACACACTTGCCGTGCGTTGGTACGATATTTATGCTGAATAAAATATGGCAATTAAAATACTGTGCTCTCGCAGATCGTGAAATAGTGTTACAAATTCACCCACTAAATGTCTATTTTCAAGAAGTGTATCCAGATTTTGTTTTTCATAATTTTCTACGATGATGCCATATCATTACTAACAACATTCGTCTTTTTCTTTTATCCATCGTAGTAACATCATGCACTTGTCAAACAAGATTAATCAAAAAGTCAATATGCGGCGTTTTCCAGAACTATGTACTATGTACAATACTATATGGGGTCTCCGGTGGCCGAGTTGGTACGGCGCCAGCTTTGCAACCGAGAGGTTCCGGGTTCGAATCCCGCTTCCAGCATGAATATTTTGTGATTGTTGTTGAAAGGTGGTAGAGGAATTCTTCCTCGACCGTGATGGATCCTTCGACAACACCTAGAGAGATATATAATTAATTTCCTAACTATTTTAGGTTGGTTGGGTGAAAGCTGACACCAAAGCCATACAAGCTATCCACGACCACGTCATCACACATAATCCTAGAATATCAGTTTCTCACAATGACCATATGACGTGGAATTTACACATTAAAAATGTTCAGGAGGAAGATCGGGGACAGTACATGTGCCAAATTAATACGGACCCTATGAAAAGCCAGGTAACATATCTTTTTTTAGTACATAGTATTTGGTTTTGGGCTAGCAATGTTAGGAATAATAACAGGGTGGCCACTTTCTGGAAAAGTCATGGAAGTCATGGAATTTAGCTGGTCATGGAAAAGTCCTGGACAAGTCATTGAATTTTAACATTTTCGTTTTCATGGATTTAATTTAATCTGAAAATTAACCACTGATATTTTTCTTTTGATAATAATTATTATTCTAAGGTAAAATAAAATAAAATATCGATTTTTGACCACCATTTTCTTAAAAACTGTTAACTTTAGGATAAAATGATTCCTATAAGTAGATAAGCGGTTCGCAACTTGCAAAACGTCATCCTATTGGTTGTGACGCCACGTAATATGTAAATAAAAGTGCTATTATAGCTGGTGTATCGTAAGTTCGAGTAGTAATTCATTTTTTTGATTATGTCTCGAAGAATAAGCGATTTCATGGATGTAAAGCGTTAGTTAACTTCGCACCACTTTTGTCTTACTTCGGCCCATTTTGTCACATGAAAAACGAGTTTGCTTGGGACACTTACGGTAGTATTTTTGCATACTGGCACAATACAATACTTATAGGGTAGTTTTTAAGAAATTTCATTGTTTAATTAATAACACATGTGATTTTAAAATATCTAATCCGGAAAATGACATTATAATTAATATAAATATATGATAAAAAAATACCGAACAAAACAAATTACTTACATATTCTTTATTGGAGCAAGCATTTTTTGTTAAAAATATTTCACAACATATTTAACTTATTGATAGTGACTGCCCGGTCTCGGTTTAAATTAAATGTGACTGGGGAAATAAAAAGTAGCATTTATAGCTTTTATGTGTTATTAAAAATGTATTGGAAAATTGGCTAAATATTTTTAGGGGCAGTATTTATCGACTGTGATAAAATTTTAATACGCTGTTAATCAAATTTAGATTCCGTTTGACATGACGCCTACTCAAAAGGAAAAATATATATAAAAATATGTTGTATCCAATAAAACATGCTATCGTAAATACTGTAAAACTTTTTAAAAGAAAAAATTGTTTTAACCTTACTACAGAATATTTAAAATGGTAAAATCTTTAGTTCATCCTGTTCAAATATTAAATCCAAAACTTACTTTAGTTAAACAATAAAAGCGCTAGTAGCAATTAGTGACAGGCAGAGCCATAGTATTTTTTAAAGCATATTTCTAGGTTGTGAATTATTTAAATAATCGAATGATATTATATTGGCTATACCGCGCCGCTTTTTCTATTGGGTTGCATATTCTGATTACGATAACCGATGATTCCTTATCAGTTATTTTTGCTATCGCTATAATAGTGTTATTTATATAATTTAAATTTTTCCTGCGAGGAACAAATCACTCTGTGCCCGATTTTAACAATTTTTAGTTTATACTTTTAATGTAATAAATCGATTGTTTTTTAATAAGGTATATATATATATATATATATATATATATATATATATATATATATATATATATATATATATATATATATATATATATATGTATTAAAGGTATATTTATATTTTTAATTACACTAGGCAAGTTTTTCGGCACATAAATGTTATTTTCTAATTACATGTTGTAGGTAGTGGTTAAGTATGTACATGTACATCAATCAAATGCAAATTCAAAATAATTAAACGAAACACTTTGAGTGATGAATTATATACAAGGTTTATTGATTTTCTATGCGGTAGGTCAATCCAGTGAAGTTAACCTTGTTTAGCACATTGTAACCTGCTTTCCGATAAATACCTACATGCTTTCCCCATTCGAATTACTCGGATTTGATTATAATAAGCATTATAATTTTAATGACGGGTTATGTGGATTTAAAATATCGAATTATCGAACTTTTTATTTAAATTATCTCATCGTAGTAGGAATGATTAAATGGCAAAGGGTAAAAACTTTTCACAAAAGGACGAAAGAGACGCCCAAAAAAGAATAGTTAAAGAATAACCATGAGAAAGTTTCTTTAAAATATCAATATTTCTATCTCTTGTAGATGCAGAATAAAGTGTGTAGACGATTATTATAATATGGACCAAAGATCTGTTCGCTGGCGGTGCATTACGTCCATCAGTGGCGTGTCGTGACTTTTATAATTTATCTAAACTGCTGGACACTCGAAACGCACCGATCGATTTTTCTTGCATTTTTTGATAGAAGATTTCGCACAAACTACACAATATTTTGAAATGCGGTTTTCAGTACTTTGAAGTCTTATCCCTTTGTAATTCTGTCGAAGTCGCGGTAAATTTTAACACTTCATAAACAACTTATACAGGGTGGATAATAACAGATTGAAAATTTTGCTAATTTTCATTCTTAGCGCGAATTTTATTCAGCTAATATTTTTTTCAAATTTACTGACCATACGAATCCGTATTTTAAACGTCAAAAACAACTTTGCCCGATTTTACTTTTCTTCTCTGTTTTTGAAGATACAGGGTGATTTCTAATTTGTCGTCAATATTTTGAATATGTGAGTGTCAATTAACGTCTGATGATTAATTTACAAGTTTTTTGATACTAAACGACTTAGTTTAGATCAAAAAACATAGGACGTTATGCACTTGATATTTAAGATGTACAGGGTGTCTTCAATCGGCCATTTAGATTTAAATTTCCAAAGGAAATGTTAATTTTTTATTTTCCTCTTTCGAACTGGCTGTATTGGATGATAAAACATCTATCCGTGATTTATGTATACTGGTACAATCATTAGGATTATATACTGAAAGGGTTTTTTTACTTTTTGGATTTGTATAGTTTATTTAGGAAAATTCAGGTTCGTACTACATTTTATACAGGGTAATTCAAATTTGGTGGTCTTGCATTCGCTAAAATGAAGTCAGGCCCACAATTTTCGGAAAACAACAAATTTAAATTATTTAGATGTTCAAGTAACAAGCGAGGGCATTTAGTTCTATGGCTTCCTCTAAAGGAAGGGTTGTGTTAAAATAAGTTTAATAAATTAAATTCTTAACAAATTTATCATATAGGTTGTACAGTCCTGTACAATGTGAGTCGTCATTACACGCGTAACTTAATTATTACATTGTTTTACCTAAACGTGTCATTTACTATGGTAATTCAACAAAGGTTTTCTATATTGTCATAAGAAATAAAACGTTTGGCAAGTATTAGATTTATTGAAGAGAATGTGGCTCCGCAGGAACCATTTTGGGGTGGAGGTATAACAGCATGGGCGGGAGTGATTTTTAATGGAAGATCTGAACTGTTTTTTCTAATCGAACAGTCAACGCAACCGTTTATAGGGACGGCATTTTAAACAACATTGTTTTGCCGTTTGCAGAAAATTTTGGGCCTGACTTCATTTTAGTGGACGATAATGCAAGACCACACAGGGCCTGTATTGTCCTGGATTTTTTGGAGGCAAACAATGTTAACCAGTTAAAATTGCCTCCAAAATCCCCTGACTTGAATATTATTGAGCATGTGTGGTCTGCATTAAAGTTACAAGTGTGCTCAAGAATAAACGCTCCTGAGACATTAGAGGAACTCGCTGTAGTAATACAGGATGAGTGGGAAAATATCCCCCAGGATTTAATTCAGAGATTAGTGAGAAGTGTGCCACGGCGATGTCAGGCCATTATCAGCGCACGGGGTCCCACTAGATATTAGGCTGAAATTTTAATAACCCTGTATAAAATATAGTACAAACCTGAATTTTCCTAAATAAATTATACAAATCTAAAAAGTAAAAGAATACATCACTTATTATTGGTCATTAAAACTCTTAAACAATACTAAAATATGTATCAACCTGTAGCGTCTACAAACTTTCAGGAATCAGAAAATTAAAAAAACCCTTTCAGTATATAATCCTAATGATTGTACCAGTATACATAAATCACGGATAGATGTTTTATCATCCAATACAGCCAGTTCGCAAGTGGAAAATAAAAAATTAACATTTCCTTTGGATATTTAAATCTAAATGGTCGATTGAAGACACCCTGTACATCTTAAATATCAAGTGCATAACGTCCTATGTTTTTTGATCTAAACTAAGTCGTTTAGTATCAAAAAACTTGTAAATTAATCATCAGACGTTAATTGACACTCACATATTCAAAATATTGACGACAAATTAGAAATCACCCTGTATCTTCAAAAATAGAGAAGAAAAGTAAAATCGGGCAAAGTTGTTTTTGACGTTTAAAATAAGGATTGGTATGGTCAGTAAATTTTAAAAAAATATCAGCTGAATAAAATTCGCGCTAAGAATGAAAATTAGCAAAATTTACAATCTGTTATTATCCACCCTGTATAAGTTGTTTATGAAGTGTTTAAATTTCCCGCGACTTTGACAGAATCACAAAGGGGTAAGACTTCAAAGTACTGAAAACCGCATTTGAAAATATTGTGTAGTTTGTGCGAAATCTTCTATCAAAAAATGCAAGAAAAATCGGTGGGTGCGTTTCGAGTGTCCAGCAGTTTATATTGGATGGATAAGGCTCTATTTTAACCCTACCTCCACCTTACTGTAAAATATTTCCATAAGAGGCTGGTGCAGCTTCATCTGAATGCGCGATCTCTGGCAGCCGCGACTTGTAAACAGTAAAATACATCAATTTCACTGAACAATCGGTATTTATTTCTGGTAAATGTGTACAACCATTATTCTTGACACTAACAAAAACATGACGTGTATTCTTCACATTCTGTTATTACGAGATACGAGATGTTATTGTCGTATAATATTAACTCTGACTTTTTTTGTTTTATGAAATGAAATGTAGGACTATGCCTAAGAGAAAAAGGGAGTTTCTCCCGCACTAATTTACATTTACAGGACTGTGCCTAAGAGAAACAAAGGGGGAGTTTTTTCCCGCACTAATTGAGGTTCGGTCCTACTTGACCTTCGCGATTCTGTTGCACCAAGGGGCGCAACAGTCTTTCTTTGTGGTAGTTGTTGGAATGATGAATTTGTCTTACACTTGACCGAACTGAAATGGTCATACCCTTGACCGAACTTTGGTTACGTCGTGCTTGGCGCAACGCAACCACGTCGAACCTTCCCGTGAGTTACTAGACGAGAACTAATTTAAACTGAAATAGAATGAAATAGGTGTGACCGGACTTGGCCAATTGCAGGGTATTCTGTTATGACGCTTACGAATCATATTTAAGCAGATGTTATCTTATTTGTGAAGAAGTTGACCCGATACTTCGGTACAACGAAGTGAAGAGACAGGGGGGTTTAAGTTGGTAGTCATATTTACTGACTTTTTTATGCATCTATTTTAGAACGTAAAGGCAATAAAACTAAGAGATAAGAAATCTTCAAAGGAAACTAAGCCTTTGACGGTCGCCGACAACGTGCCGGTGCTTTAGAAGAACTACATTAAAAGAAAGATTTTCTTAAGATGTTTTAGCCGAACTAGTCTTTATGTTTTGCCGATAACTGCGTGTTTTTACGCAAGTTAAATTTACAAAGGAGACAAGTTTGAGCTTGTTTATTTGAAGGGGATTATTTAGAATACAAATAGAGTTATAGAGTTAAACGAACGGTTGGGTTTCCCCAACATATATAAAGCTGTTAGGTATTTAAAAATGTCGGTAGGGTAAATTAAAAAAGAAAATTGCGTTATTTAAAGTGGGGGGGGGGGGGATATTCGGCTTTGTTTCGCAAACTCATCAATTACGTCATCATAGAAAGTTTGTCCTTTCTTGAATTAGTTCTTTTTTAATTGATAGTAATGCGAGGTTTGTTAATCGTTCTGCGTCAGTAGAATATCGAATGCAGGTTTTTACTCTTTCTAGAGTAAAGAAACTACGTTCCGTCGATGCACTTGTTGAGGTTATTGTAAGGGTCAGTTCACACAATTTTATAAAATCGGGAAAAGCGCTTTCTAAACCACAATTTTTAATGGATTTCCTTACATCACTTACACTATTTTTATTTATACCTTCTGATGTATTATAAATCACTAAAAGTTGGGATCCTAATGCTTTAAAATGAAAATACTGCGAATATATTTTTTCAACTATCAAAAGCACTTTCACAAGTTTTCGTTTGCTTAAAATCCACAAGTTGTAAAAATTTTAAATCTCCGAAATTTTTAAATCTTATTTCTAATTGCGTACACATATTGTCAAATATTTCAAAAAATAATCTGTAATAACAGGTGTTTTCATCTCCTACAATATCAGTGCGCATTTTCCTTCTTGGTGTTTCGATTTGAATTTCCAGTTGCTGCAATTCACTTCACAAGTCATCAAAGAGTTCTCTTTTGGACAGACAAATTGATTTGAATTCTTGAATTTTTTGAACAGAAAAATTTATATCACTTGATTTATTTTGTAATGAGTTATCGCAAAAAGGAAATATGTGTGGGAAAGTGAAAAAGTGGTTGACGATATTCAATCAGTTTGCACCAATCTTCCATTATAGTTCCATCGGGTAGGAGCAACTTTCTGCATTTTCATTATGATCTTCAGAATTAAGAGCATTATTTTGTTCGTTTCGATGAATTCAAAAAAATGACGCAATACCACTTAAAGCAGAGAAAAACACCTTACACTCTTTTATACTACTTACAGACCATTGTAAAACTAAATTTAATTGATGTACTATACAATGTACAAAAAGCGCACTTGGCTATGTCTCTTTAACTTTAGCTTGTAAACCTCTTAATTATTCACCGGCCATTACTGCTGCCCCATCATGACTTTGTCCGATTAATTTGTCACTACAGTGAAGTTCATCAACAATAGTTTACACAACGTTATATAAAGTGGACGCTGTTCTTTGTGTAGTAATGTCCAAAAATCCCCAAAAGCGTTCCTTAATAACTTTTTCCTTTGTTACGTAACGAACAATTTTTGATAACTGGCAAATATTCGAAATGTCATTTTTCAATTTCACTCTTCATTTTTTTAGCACTACTTCTCCTACACGCGAAATTATATCATTTTGTATAAGATTCGAGGTTCCTTTAAAGACGGTGGAATTAGCTAAATGAATTTGTAATGTTTCGTCATATTTGGACAGCAACGTGAGTAAGCCTACATAATTTTCCTTATTGGCAGAATGTTCAGACTCTCTATGACCCCGAAAAGCTTGCTCATGTTGTCCTAAGAAACACCCAACGCCTTTTAAGAATTTCTCGATTTTTTCGTACCTTTGATTGTGGTATTCATTACTTATTTTTAATTGTTCGTCATCATCTGTTCTTGTTTTTCCGAAAGTTATTTCTTTAACAATTGCCTGAATATGAGCTATCGCAGATGAATGTCTTTATATTAATTTATGTAGATTTTTTAAATCATTAAATCCACTTCTATTCCACAGATTTTTGTCAATTAAAAAAAGGAGACATGACCAGCAAAATAAAAGTAACTTTTTTTTACAACCAGTAAGCTGTTCACATGATTTATAATTGTCTGTTTGAAAATGTCTAATATAGGCTTTTGTTTGTTTTGTTAGATTTGATAATAATGGTGTTGACCTAATTTTAAAATAATTTGCTGTTATTCTCCGAAAGTGAAGGTCGAAGAACATTTAATTAACAAATTACATACAACACGACATTATGGTTATTATGCACTTTCTTCACCCGGCGAATTTGACATAACCGAACGAATAACGAATAAGCTAGCCGTCCACAATTTACACCTCCCGTATTATACGCGCGAACCGACAATAATAAATACTTTAAATAATCGTAGTTTTAGTTGTTAAATTTATTATTTCACTGTTGGTGAACTGACAATAAATTTTTCTAAGCAAACTTTACCCCACTAATCGTAAATAAATAAGAAAAAGTACATAAAACTAAGAAACTTCACAATCCGAGATTTTTATGCTAGGCACGTTCTAGTTTCGGTACAACTTCTGTCGCTGTTCAAACACAGCTTACAATTCGGAAACGTCCGGTGGCTGCTTTATTCTTAAAATTGATCATTATCCAGGTGTAAGACAAAACTGAATCACTGTGATCAGTAGAAAATCGTGCAAGTGAATTAAAGCTTTACATTAGGTGCCCTCACTGTCCCATTATATTTTTAATAGCACTTTTGCCAATGCTCATGAAAAGTTCTTGTCCTAAACCTAAATATCATTATTATCTAAGTAAAAATTGTAACGTCTAAATAAATATAACCAAAGTTGTGGTTTGAAAGTAAAAATAAAAAAGGAAAGATACCTACTACCAGGCGCCCATAAGGTCATTTGGTCAATGACCCACCGACAATTTTTAATGATCTACTTAATAATTCATTTTCTAATTTTTTAAAACCAAAAAAGAATCTTTTGTTTCAAAAAAGTGCTTGTTCCATGCGAAAACTCCTCAAGACAGAATCAAGCCAAACCATCGTCGAAAGATTATCCAAGCTTGCTCCGGGCTGGGTCGTATTTTAAATTGACCTCATAGGTTTATATGGACGATATAAATTCATTAAAACTAAGAGAGAAACAGACATACGCGCTTTAGGAAGTTAAAAAGAGAGACAATTGGTCGACGGCCTACCAACAATATCGGGCCACTCCCACTATGGAAATACACTCAAACCGTAAAATATACTCTTTCAAAACATTTGGTTCGCAAAAAAAAATTTAGGCAGCTAATATACGCATTGTATTTGCATTGTATTAATAATATTAATTAGCGGTTAAACATAAAAAATTATAAATACGATTTCTGTCAGGCCAGCGCTCGGCATCGAATTTAACGGTATCGGACCGGTTTTCTCACATTACCTATGTAGTCCAGAGGTACAATCTCAGCGAGTTGACCAGAAGGTCGAGGGTTCGAATGTGTGTTGGGGCAAAAACTTTTTTTTTAATTTTTGTTATTTAAAAATTTGATCGGCTCTAAAAGGTGTATTGACAACAAGTTGTTCCTCAATAAAATATTTTTAAAATTGTTTGCAATCTCATATTTACTACAGCTTACAGCCTGCACGTGCGTAGACAAATATCGTATTACTATGTCTAGTCGCCAGTATTGTATTTATTAAAGAAAACTGAGTTTCGACAGCGTTCATAATTTTATTTTATGAATAATCATACTTTTAGCTCAGAATTTTGTTATGTTTATTCTGGGCTTTTATTACAAGGCGCGACATCTATTGAGGAGATGCTAAACGTATCAAAACGGGAAGCCGCTAAAATCTACCAATCTAGAGTATTAAAACACATAGAAAAAAACATAAACATCTAGAGTAGTAATGTTCAATATACTGCAGTACCTACCTATTTTATGATTTTTGCAGAGTTTATTTGTAGGTAAATAATTTCTTGGCACATTATTAAAAAACCTTTCTTAATTAAAAAAGTGTATTTTGCTTGTTGCGTTGATATCACTAGTTGCCCACAAAATTTTGACCCACCTGTAAAAAAACTCACGGGCCGCGCCTACCTACTACCCTTTGATAGTAGTCCAGTTTAAGTGGAATCCAGATGCAATTTCTTTCGAGTGTTATGTAAAATGTAAATTGTAAATTGAGAAAAACTGATGAGTTAGCGAAAATAAAAATAAAATAACATTGCTTACCTCGAGACGAACTTATAAAACGTCGACCAAGAATAATAATTTTCTACCTCTAATTTATCCTTTCTTGAATGTTTTACCAGAAATATCCTGGAAACAAAGCACATAACCGCGTTCGAAATGAAACCCAATTTATGCAACCAATTTTTAATTTAAAAAACAAATTACCTTTTCCTGTACCTAACCAAAAATCCTTAGGAAATTACATTTACATAAAATATTAAAATTTGTATTTCAAATATGCTACTGTTTTATTTAATTTATTATTTCATTTGTATGTATAATTGAAAATAAAATAGGGAACTGAGGTTGCTACAAACTTATAACATATTTTACATTATATCACTGAGTCCGGCTTATAATATTTGCTAAAAACTGTGTGGTTTACAGAACAGTTTTATATCTATCGTCGCCTCAGAACTAGACCGTTTATGTAAAATTTTAAAAATTTTACAGAAAATTTAGTTAGTTGGAGTTTTATAATAGACATTTCCTACATATCGTCGTCTTACTAAGAAAAACGCGTAACTCCATTTTAGTAAAATTTACAGCAGATGAAAAAAACTGTTTTTTGACCGTCACAGCAGTGATAAAATATTTTAATTTTGCATGAATAAAGAACAACACTTAAGATTTATTATTTCAGGTAAAAATGTAAAAATAATTCAATTCTTCTAATTTAAAAAGGAGTTACGCAACTTTCTTTTAAAAAATTTACTGGAAAATTGGAGATACGTGTTTTTCGGAAATAAAACGTACAAGGAACAACGCAAAATCTATTTTATTTTAAACAAAACTTAACTTTAAATACACTAAACAAATTCATAGGAAACTAACAAAAAAGTAAGCAATACAGAGGTGAACAAAATATTTTATTCAAAGGGAAGTTCATCGTAAAATTTTTGATAATCTTCTAAAAGTCCTAATTTAAGAATTTGTAGGTGGTCATATTTCTCTTTTTTTATCTTTCTACGTTCTGTAAACAGAGAAGGTAATTCGTCATATTTGCAGAGAATAATTTTTTTATTCAATCTTTGGTTTAAATCACTCCATGGATCTGTATGTCTCATTTTAAATTGAATTTCGCAATTTGGTAAATATCTTAGAGCCTTTATATCAGTGACAACGGGATCGCCCACGGTCCTACCTGGACGTATTGAAGTATAAAATTTCAGACTATCAAATTTTTTAAAGAAGACATGATTAATATACTTGACATTATATGGAGATGGACTTGATCTTGCCTTTTGACAGTAATATACATAGTCAGCAGGCAGGTTTATTTTGCGATTTCTGATCTGTCGTTCAATAGTGGCATGCATTGAGTCCACCTCCATTTGGGTGTGACCTTTGAATAAAAACTTCTGGGTGAAAACAATATTGTGCTGAGCAGCTAAATTAACAAACGCATTGGCCAATGTTGAGTTGCTGTTTTGGCCCGTGCAACCATCGCTAAAAAAATCATTTCTTTTAAATTACCTTCACCCTTTTTTATCTCTTGTTCAACAAAAAAGCTAATTATGCTGGAAAATTCATTTGCGGTCAAGCCCCCTTCGCTTTCATTCCAAAGGAAACAAAATCCATCTTTGGTTTTTAAATTATAAATTGTGAAGTTATGTACTATCAATTTTGTTTTATAGTACATTGCAGACACCGTTGATTTGGGACTTAACAACACGCACTGTAAATCCATTGCATAAACGTTCACTGTTAGGTCACTACTAGATTTGTCTTTTTCCTTTTCTTGACGCGCCTCTTGTTTTAAAGTTTGATGCATGTTATACTTTTCCTCAGATAAGTTTTTCGTATTATATGCCTCACACACGTCGCACAGATCTTTTTTTGGCGTGAATAGTGACAAGTTAAGCTCTTCAAACACCTTCATAAACATTTTTATGGATGCAGGTCCCAAGTGATGTTGAAGGCAATATTTTGATTTAAAAAAATTGTACAGTTCGGCATTTGAACGCCAAAGTGGTTCAAGGTACAATTTTTTCGAGGAAGACCTACAATAATGGCTTTCCATTTTTGGTAGCGATTGAAGAAGCTGGTAAACAGTAGTATTTTTTTCTGCAAATTTTGCCCTTCTTACTTCGCTTTTTCTGCTAATCTGATGAGCTCCAATACCATTTTCGCCATTTGCTTTATCAAATTCTTTTATCCAATTTAATACCAATGTTTCTTTTAAACCTAGTGTGCTTCCGAACATACGCTTACAAACTCTAATTCTTTCCAGGTCCACTTTTAAAAAATATTTTATAGACTATTTTCTTTTCGACACATTTTGTTGCCCTCTTCTTCTCCTAACATTTTCACATTGCACCAAAGTCTGTACTTGTAGTTTTCTCTCACTCCAGGTCATTTCATTCCAAAATGTTTGAAAAATCTTTAAACGTTTTTCTTCCGTCATTTTTTGACACTGAGAGTGCAGTTGCACGGATTCGGCAGACATTTACCTGAAAAAGAAACACAATTTTATAATAAATTCTTAATTGGCTTCAATATTGGTGAAATATTATTTTTAGGACAAAATAAAACTAGGTACCTGGTTTGTTTATGTTATACTTCCAAGTTTCTCCAATTTTCTTTTTACCATGATACGGCAGACCTTGTGAACGTTTATGTTTATTCATATTATAGTTCCATTCTTCAGAACATTTTCTCTTCTTTGGAGTTTTTATATTATTCAGGCTGCTATCGGGTGGCGGCTCGTTTCTTCCTTCGCTGTTATTATCTTCGTTGACAGAACTATTACTATCAGAATCGTCTTCATTAGGAACGTAGGAAACATCTGAGTCGTCGTTTTCAGGCAAAATATTCGTAATGTTATTACCGACGACTTCTATGCCCTGTTCCATTTCTGAGATCTGAGGGTTTTTCAATTCATTGTTAATTGAATCAGCATCGTTTAAATTTAGAACTGTCGGCAATTCCAAGTGGTCAAAGTTTGTCGAAATATTTGGATTGCTTAACTCCTCCTCGCTAATTTCAAAAGTGTAGTCCATGCTTATCACTGATGGAGATTCAATATTTAAAGAAGTTTCATTTACACCAGCACACATTGGTGCGTAAATAGGAGACAAAATCCCATCTTCTTCAACTGTATATTCGACAGCCTCCACACTGCCTGCTTGTTGCTTAACCATTTCCATTATGTGTTTTGTTCGAAACGACATCCTAAAATTGGAAATAAACTAAGTGTTTATTGCCTTTAAAGTAAAAGCTAGTAAAATTAAATATTAGTAGAATAAAAAAGAAAAAATTAGCTATCATTTCTATATTACGGAAAAATGCGTAACTACACAACAATATCATCAAATCAATTTAGGAAAACCGCGTATGTCCATAGCCGGTTAAAAAGTCGCAATATAAGTAAATATATCTTTATTAACTAATTAAATTTTTAAAAATACTATAGCAAACCATCTTACCTTGACAACTAAACAGTTCTTTGCTCGAGAATGTGTTTATTTCTTCACTCATTGACTGAATTCTTGCAAGCACCTGCACACAGCATTGAATAAGGTAAGCAAACTGAGAGTTACGCGCTTTTCTTGGCTTAAATTTGGCACATGGCATTACGTGGTTTGCCGAACAGCATTTTTAGGCGGGAAGATTGTTTTTTACGGTTACGTGGATTTCTAAGTGGTTATATTTGATGTTTTGCTATTAGATGGCGCTAAAAGATCTGTTTGCCCCAAATTTGGAGTTACGCGGTTTTCTTAGTAAGGCGACGATATCTTAATTATTTGTCATAGCTGTGATATGTATGACGCACATTTTACTTTTCTTTTAATGGACAATAAAACACCTAAGCTTAGAAAACTATAAGAGTGCATATAGGTACATGTATCCTAAATTAAAAAGAGTTATATAGTCAAACTGCATGAGACCATATTAAATTTACTTCGTTAAAAGGAAGTGTGTTGCATTTGATTGCCCTTTTATAAATTTAAATTTTTGAACTAAATTTCAAAGTGGCCCGGTTAAATACTAAACGCATATATCTTAAATATTTGTCATAACTGTGATATGTATGACGCACATTTTACGTTTCTTTTTAATGGACAATAAAACGTCTGAGGTAAGAAAACTATAAGAGTGCATACAGGTACATGTATCCTAAATTAAAAAAAGTTATATAGTCAAACTGCATGAGACCATATTAAATTTACTTCGTTAAAAGGAAGTGTGTTGCATTTGATTGCCCTTTTATAAATTTAAATTTTTGAACTAAATTTCAAAGTGGCCCGGTTAAATACTAAACGCATATATCTTAAATATTTGTCATAACTGTGATATGTATGACGCACATTTTACGTTTCTTTTTAATGGACAATAAAACGTCTGAGGTAAGAAAACTATAAGAGTGCATACAGGTACATGTATCCTAAATTAAAAAAAGTTATATAGTCAAACTGCATGAGACCATATTAAATTTACTTCGTTAAAAGGAAGTGTGTTGCATTTGATTGCCCTTTTATAAATTGAAATTTTTGAACTAAATTTCAAAGTGGCCCGGTTAAATACTAAACGCATATATCTTAAATATTTGTCATAACTGTGATATGTATGACGCACATTTTACGTTTCTTTTTAATGGACAATAAAACGTCTGAGGTAAGAAAACTATAAGAGTGCATACAGGTACATGTATCCTAAATTAAAAAAAGTTATATAGTCAAACTGCATGAGACCATATTAAATTTACTTCGTTAAAAGGAAGTGTGTTGCATTTGATTGCCCTTTTATAAATTTAAATTTTTGAACTAAATTTCAAAGTGGCCCGGTTAAATACTAAACGCATATATCTTAAATATTTGTCATAACTGTGATATGTATGACGCACATTTTACGTTTCTTTTAAATGGACAATAAAACGTCTGTGGTAAGAAAACTATAAGAGTGCATACAGGTACATCTATTCTAAATTAAAACAAGTTACATAATCAAAGTGCATTGGACATAAAATATATTAAATTAATCTCTTCAAAAGGAACTGTGTTTCTAGCATTATATACCAAAAGTTATCATTTGTTTTGCCGGACAAAAAAAATTGTGAGCAATTAACATGCTAGTACAGATTTTCATTCACAATAGTTAGAGATTGGCCATCAAAATTTCGTTAGAATTTATCATACCATAAAAATAAACACTGAGAAAAACCGGCGAATTAAACTGTGTTGCTAACATTTTTCCAGTTGTTATAAGTACCTAACTTTTTACTTAGAGTTAGAAAACCTCTAATTTACCGTATATACCTAATGAGTTATTGCAAAAAATTATAACTAACCGTTACAAGTTGTTTACTTAGTGCAAGTGATGCACTTCTTGTCCTAGTGTTGCTAAACAAATTATATCTGTTAATAATCTGACTACTTGTGGTAATTCTCCCTTATAATTGCCACGAGTCATCTCTAACCCGTTCGGCTCGCGTCGTGCAACTCCGGTGAGTTAGGTGAGCGTTCGTTCTTCGTTCGGTATACATGTTGTAGAAATGCGCTTAATAGTTCTTTTGAAAGAACTAGTTCGCGCGAACTAGTTCTCAATGGCGAGCTAGTTCAAAGTAGTGATGTAAGGATACGTATCCAAAAATCCGTTGGATCCGAATATTAAAAGAATCCGGAACCGGCCGAGAACTTGAATACGGGTTCGGAATCAAAATAAATTCGCATCGGTTGGTTACTAATGCAAAGTGCAAAGAGAAAACGGAATCGGAATCGATTGTAAGCGAACAACACGGTCTGCGATTTGGCATATTTGATATTGTGCTTTCTCTTTCTAATGACATTTCCTAAAAAAAGATGGCATAGTTATCGGGGAACGGGTATCATATGAGATGAGACCCATTGGTTAAACTAGTCCCGCCTCACCCGAACCGAATTCAAACGAGAACGGCGCGACGCGGTGCCTTCTTATCCCTAAACTTCGACTTCGACTGGTATGATACCGATACCGCATCGACCTACCTAGCCGTGTATCCGGATAGAAAATGTTTTAGTCTGTTGCATGCATACGTATACATGATCTGTAACCGCTTTCGCGCGGGTCAAGAAATGGATTCGAATTCGGATAATGGATACGGATATTAGCTGATTCCGATTCCGTATGATTCGGATATCTAATGAATACGGATATTTACAACACTAGTTCAAAGAACTAGTTCGCGAACGAACTACTCTGGCAGATAGGTATTGCAAAAAAATGGCACTCTTCTTTAATTACATTATTATGGAATACGTCATTTAAAAACAAAACACCTACTTAGTAATAAAAAACGGTACAAAAATTAATATTTACTGAAAAATCAGTCAATACAAATTTATCACAAAATACGTATGATAGGCAACACAAAAATAATATTAATATTAATTAATTTTGTATCATCTATACAAAAGAGATTAGCATATTTTGTGGTCTTTTTTACATTTTATGTTGTTTATGAATGACATATTTTTGTTTTGCTCATTTTACTCGTTTTTCATTATCGTTAGTATTTACTTGCTGAGCTAAAATACTTTTTACTTGGTATAGTAATACATTGTCATAATAATATTACCAAAGAGAAAATGTTTAGTTTTTATGTTATACGTTTTTTGTTAAAATTATTTTTTAGTTTTAGATTATAGTCATGTATGAATGGCCATGGTTTGCTCTGTAGGTATCTTTTCATTAGATCCCTTGTTAAAATAAATCTTGTATGTTTAAAATGCATTATTTTTATTTTACTCGGTTGGTTCCTTTAGTATTTTGTAGGGTTTGTACGTACGTTTGAACTGTTTTGGGGTACCTATTGCAAAAAATACATTTAGTATAGATAAAATAAACCAGTAAATAAATGATAAACGTAAACATAAGTTACATCATTGATCGTCTCGGCAAGTCTTCTAGCAAACTCAGGGACATGGAAAGTATAATGCGACACGGGGGACGGCGCTCATCAACTGTAGCAGAAGGCTACATTAAGGAATCTGAGAGTAGCAAATCGTCGGTGAAAAGTGTTAACCTGCTAACTCCACTTAAAGGTCAAAATGGGTTTCTGGCATTATTAAAACGAGGAAAAACTATTCTACGAGTAAGAAAAACGCTTTCTCCTTTTGAATTATAAATAAATGGATATTTTGTATCAATAATTCATGCTATCTCCACGCAATTCAAATTTACCCGACGAAATGCTGCTTTCTCCGGCATTTCCGTTGTGTTTATATCAATACAGCCACGTGGTTTTGGTTACTCCTGTATTTTTTGCGATTGTATTGATTTAATCTAATAAATACTGCTATTCTGTTGATTATTAATGGTAAAGATATGTATGTACTATACTTTTATAAAATATTATTAAGAAAAATATCGACCATTTATTGGAAATTAATTATATTATGCTTTTAGAGGGTTAATATTACTTATCGAGACATTTTATGAATTTTCTATTAATATACGAAGCTGCGATCTCCAAAAATGTGCCTATAAAAAATAAAATTATTTCAAAACTAACTTTTTGATTTTTCAATAAGTGTGTTTACTGCTCACCAATAATATAACGCAAATTTACATTTATAACAAGTGTAATTATTAATTTATCTAAGCGGTTTTAATGCTCTCCTGTAAAATTGGTTAAAACTGGAGATAGCAGGTCATCGTCAGGTTTTCACCGAATATTGGGACCACAATGTTCTTCTGAATCACCAAAAATGATACCAGTTTAGAGCCTTCAGAATACCACCGTAGAGCTATTTGCTCTACTTCCAGCACTGGCCTCAATATTAGCTGTAATACAAACTGTATCATGTCATAAATATTTACTATCATAAAAATTAATAGGGAATATGCATATAACCCAAATAAATCTGAAATATATTTTTTTCTTTTCTCTACATAAATTAAATGTTTATGGCGGTTGCTGTTATTTACTCATTTTGCGCGAGTTTCGAACCTTTTAAAACCTGATCTCATTAGCGATATCATCAAAAGTGATTTTATGAGTCATAATGAGTACATGGCGAATTCCAGTGTTGTAGGGCTATCGAAAAATCGATACAAATGTCATTTAATGCATAACTCATCCAATGAAATGTCCCTGCGCTGCAAAGTAGAAGGTTCCAAAAATCTTATTCATGTATGTTTCAAGCCGAAATCGGTCCAGGAACCTTTCAATTTTGCAACAAAAACTGTCATTTTTGCTAAATTTTGACACGTCATATCTTAATAATTTGGAGTAAATAAACTGCAATTCTTTGTTTTCATGGCAATCTTCGAAAATTCGGAAATTTAAAAGTTTTAAATTTTGTCCCCGATGCAAATAAACCTATTTATTTAAAACTTTAACGAAAACCGAATAAGTGATTTAAATTAGTGGAAGGCATTCTCAGATAATGAGCGGGTAAAATAAACCCAAAAAGAATCACTAAATAAGGAAAATAGTATAGAATAATGTCGGTTTAAAAGAGGATTTGTCGAAAAAAATCAATAAAATTCGGTTTTTACTGCTTAAATGCACTCCTGGATGGCCCATTCGGTATTCATTTTAAATTATGATTATCCCTTTATAAGATAGTGTTAAAAAAGTTGGGAAAAAATTAGATAGGAAAAAATACAGAGTGATTTAAATGTACTGATGTCAAGGGTAAAAAAGTCGAAAAATCGAAATTTAATCGGCGATTGCTCCCTTTCTATAAATAATGAAGAAAGTAAAAAATATGGATAACACGTATTTCGACGAGCTCTTTCCGACAACGTATATGGGATTTTAATTTGAACAATTTTAACCCCAAAAAAATTTAAAACCGTGAAATATTTCGGTCAAAAATCGAGATTTCCAGTTTTTTCAAATATATCCATTTTCCAGTGAGTTTAGGTTTAGGTAAATATATTGCAAAAAGAAAGTATTTCAGATTTTGGAGTGTCACTAATGAATCCGTTAAATTATATAATAAATTACTTGGCATTTTCTGATCCTCCCCGGTTTCAATAGAGTTATGAATCTCCGGGTCCTCTATAACCTCAGAAAATTTACTTCGATTCAATTCAGTTTTGCGAGCTGTATCCGATTTCCATGGAAATGACGGAAATTTCGACTATCGCGTTTAATAGCTCTGACAGGAAACATCCTGTAATCGCAGCTAGTTGCACTATTCCTCTATAAACCCAAAAAAATTCGATTGCTTCCCCTCTGACTGTTTTCGAGCAAAACAAACCTGTTCGACTTTAGGTTAAACTTTACGTTAACATGTAGATTGACACTTATTTTTGCTGATCTCCTGACGTTATTATTCACTAAGGACAAATGGCTGCTTTTTAAATTGTAATAAAATAAATCGAAAAGTAAACAATTTTTGGAGCTAAATTATCCTGGTAATTTTCTTCAAAATAATTTTTTTGAGTTTGTAATGAAATGACTTCCTTAAACGATGCAATAAAAAAAAATAGGTGCATATTCCTTATTGCCATTTATGTAATTTTGTTCCATGTAGGTTTTAGTTACTGTTGTTTAAATATTTGATATTTAGGCTTTGTAGGTTTTAGTTACGGTTGTTAAAATAAAAATATTTTTTTTGTAGTCTTTTTTCTTATTTTTCTCTCCTCTGTCCAATAAAGTAACTTTATTGGACTGAGTCCAATAAAGTAGTAAGTTATGGCCGTCAAACATAATCATAAACAATGTCATTTTGACGCAGTAGAACATAAAATACTTGTGTTGTTCAGTGCCGTAGCCAGGATTTTTTTGTTCGGGGAATCGCCTCCGGACTTCAAAAATCGCGCATTTGGCGGTAAATCGCAACACCTGAAAACAAAAAATTCGGGGGGGTTCTAACTCCCTGATCCACCCCCCCCCCCCCCGCTGGCCACGGCCCAGGTTTTGTTGCCTAGCTTAATTGATTTTTGCTTTACACTCATCCTAACGTTCTTATATTATGTGATTTTACTTCTTAAAATCAGCATTTTTACTAACAAAAGTAAATAATTTGTTCGTGAGCATGAAAATATTTTTGCCCTTCGAAATTTAGCATTACAATGTAAGGTCTAATTAGTACTAATTAGCTAAAATTAAACATTGTTCTACCACTAATTAAATAATAATACGCAATAATTATCTACCTTTTATTCTAACAACCGTTCTTAAATCTGTTCTTAGAAATATTAGGGAACAAAAGGCGCATTATCATGTTAAACGAAGCCTAATTTAGATAATAAATTTTTGTGACAAAAAATAATATTGGGGCATTGTTAGTATTATGAACTAATTATAACTTTTGTTGTAAGCAGACTATGGGTTTCTTGTGACGTTAAAATTAACAAACTAATTATATGTCTGTTCAAGAATTAAGGTAAACCATTAATTTAAAAGAAAGCAATTTATATTATGGAGAGAGCGAACCCCCATCCCCCCCCCCCCGCCCGCATCTTCTAGGATTTATAAATTACGCAGCTATGGTTTTCTTCTTAAATTCTTGATGAAAAATATTATATTAATATTAGAGAGCGTAATATATGCATCTAAATTTTATCCTAAATATGCAAAATGCATACAAATTACAAAATTTTATAAAACCCATACAATTGATTTTTAAAGCCAAACCTTTATTTTTAAATTAAAAAATTTAATAGCAATAAATCGTTTTTTAAACAAATATGTAGCAATTTTACGTAAACAAAAAAAATTTTCTTAACAATAGTTTTAAGATAATTATGGTAAAAATATGGTAAAAATTTTGGCGTAATTTTTGATCAGTATCTTAATTTTAAAGAACATATAAAAAATATAATTAAAAAAGCATACTACAAACTAAGAATTTTATATATCTTTAAGGACTACTTAAATACCGATACTAAACTTAGACTGATTGATTCAATTATTCTTAGTGGATTAGATTACTGTGATATCATTTATCACAAAAATATCAGTACCTAACGAAGATAAACAGAAATTACAAATTCTTCAAAATATCTGTGTTCGTTTTTCAATAGGGCTAAAAAAATATGATAACGTATCACCTACTTTTGACAAACATAATTTAATTAAACTAGAAAAAAGACGCGAAATCGACATATCCTGTTTTATATATAAAATAATTTTAACTCCAAGATAGTTATTTCAAAAAAATTTAATTCAGGAATTATATTCATAGTATTAATACTAGAAATCAGAAAGCAATAGAAATACCTAAACATCATACTGAAAATATAAGTCTTCGTTTAAATATACCTCTTCTGTAATTTATAATAATACCCCTTCTAGTCAAAGGGGCTTAAGCTATATAACGTTCAAAAATAATATCAAAAATTATTTGGAAGAACGATTTTTTATAAATCAAAATCCTAGCTATTTATGCCAACTAGTATATTACTGTCATTTTTCGGATTTCTTTTTACTTTTATCAATTTTATATTTATATTTTTAATTGTTTTATTGGCATAAATAAACATCTTTATTATTATTATTATTATGAAAAATATAAGGGTTAGACGATAAAATAACATACAATAATTCATTTTAACAATAAGCAGCATTTATTTTTAATTTAAACGAATACAATAATAGAACAGTCATAGCTAGGCTAAAATTTTAATTTCATATATTATAAAAAGAGTTTATAACTAAATGCTCTTCAAAATTTTCTCCTAAAATGTTTTGCTTTCTGTTCGTAAAAATAGGTTTAGCCATCGAAAATAGTACATTACTTAACAAGTTTTGATAGTGACATTTTTCACACGAGTGGGAATGTTGTCGCACGAGGCGATAGCCGAGTGTGATAATCCCACGAGTGTGCGAAAATTACTTTCACACGAGTAATGTACAATATTTTTCCTGCGACCACAAAAATATTTACCAAAAAACCCCAGTTCCTGTCTTTTTTATACCCCCACTTTTCAACACGTGAGCTGAAAAACTTTTGAACACATGTGCTGAAAATAAAAAAATGAAATTGACCCCATCTGTTCAAACGTCATGTTGACAAGTACTTTACAACACATGTGTTGAAAAGTACTTTTCAACACGCGTGTGATATAAGGCACTTTCTAGCCAAGTTAACCGTGCTTTTTTGTCACTTTAATAGGTGGTCGTGGGAAAACTTCTTTCAGCATCTACTGATGTAATCGAACAATACAATTTTGGTATTTAACGCACATGGCCAAGGTACAACTTCTTCGATTACTTTACCATCAAAAGTAGTTACTACTTCCATTAACCCATTAGCGCCGTGCGTTGCCATATGGCAACGCCAAACCCGTGTTCCTTTAAACGGCTTCTGATTGGACAGGATTCTTTCTGGGTTTGTGGAGGTACCTTATTTGCTTGTTGCGATTAGAAACAGTGCATTTCTAGCGGCATAATTAGTTTACGCTTAAAAGGCTTAGTTTGCACAGTGCTTAAATATTGGTTAATTGCGAATTTTGGAAAAATATGGACATTCAGTTCGAGTAAGTATTTTTTATTTATTCTAAATACATTTTTTTACTCTGCCATTGGACACAGTGATCTTAAGGTTTAAAACTATCTTCTCAGAAAATTTAAGAATATTTTAACTGTATATGCATGTGTTACGCATGTGTAAATATTGACGTTTCTATGTGGCAACGCTAGGCGCATATACTCTGCAAATTTTATTATTTCTTTTTTACATTCTAGAAGGGGTGTTCCACTTGCGGAAGCATTGGAAATGGCATACAACGACAATATAGACGCAAATATTTATATTGAGCCACCGGAACCAAATGTGGATACAGACAAGGATTCAGCGGATGAGGATGATGGCGAGTAAGTTAAAGTTTTTAATTTTATTTCTTTCCTTCCAAGTAAATTTTACTTTGCAGGTTAGTTGACCACCTAACTTCTCGCCAACTGCGAGCTAATGCTGAAATCAGGCTGGCAAATAATGAGAGAATAGATGTTGAATATGAGCCACAGATTCCTGTTGAGGAGTTAAGTGAGATGCCACTTACTTCTCTATTTAGTTTGCCGGAAATACAAATAAACTGGCTAAAAGAAAGGAAAAATGAAAAGAAAAAATTGAAACCGAAAGCCGAAGCCCAAAAACAGAAACGCAACATAGTTATCCCACAGCCAAAACTGATCGCAAAATACAATACATACATGGGAGGCACTGATCAAAGGGATCAGAATCTTGGCTGCTATCGTGTAGGAATCAGAGGTAAGAAATGGTACTGGCCTTTATTTACATGGATGCTAGACCCTAACTAACCCTAATCTATGGATGCTAGACGTAGGTATGCAGAATAGCTGGCTGTTGTATAACAAATCAAGAAAACACCAGCTGTCGCAACTTGAGTGCAAGAGAGAAGTGGCTCTTGTCTACTTACGAAAGTATCAACTTATTTCCAAAGGAGCTGGAAGACCAGCGTCATTCATAGAGTCCTCCCCAGATTCTCATATATCACAGAATATCAGATTCGATCAAGTGAGCCATTTTGTCTAACATACAGAGGCTAATAAGAAGAGAAGATGTGCCCGCAGAACATGCAAATCAGTAATTAGGACCATGCTGTAAAGTTCAATGTAGCACTCTGTATAGATTGGTTCATGCCTTTTCACTAATTCTAATACTTTATCTACTATCCTCAAATAAAGTACTATTAAAAAATAACTGTTTAATAAAATTGTGAATCTGTTAATATTAGTTAGACTTATCTTTTCTTGAAAAAGAATAATTTATTTATTTTACGTAGCACAACCGCCTAGCGTTGCCATATGGCAACACTAAATATCTTCTGCCCTAATGCAGCAAACATGTTTTTATATTTTTTTTTCTGTCTTATGAACTATTTGCTAATAGATATACAAGTGATAAATATTAAAAACTGCAAAATCGATAATTTCGGCGCTAATGGGTTAAATATATAAATCCCTCTATTTTAGTGTCCCGTACTAAAATTAAAAAAACGGAACACTTATGGAATCGTATTGGTGTCCGTCTGTCCCTCTGTCACAGGCGATTTTCCCTGAAACTATTCGACGTAAAAATTTGAAATTTAGCATAGAAATAGAGTGTGGTGGCCTAATTATAGACGTGACGTATAAAAAGTTGAATTATTTATTTTGGGGGATAATTTCAGGGGGTAAATTGGGAAATGAAAAAAAATTTCAAGGGCATCGTGTAGGGTGTCAAATGAAAGCTCATTGAAGCACGAATTTAACGATATATATGACGTATTTTTCGGGGAAAACGATTAAAAATTGCTGTCCCCCACCCTCATCACCAAAAGGATTGCTCAGAAAAACCTGAAAAAATTCTCGAACATTGAGAGTTAGGTATAGATTGAGCCAAAATTATCAGGATTAAAAAATTCTGGCGGCATAAACTGTTATAAACAATTTAGTTGTTTATTTTCTTATAACTGCTGAACCAGTGGTCAACCAAGTTATAATAAATATAATAAAATATAATAATATTTATATGTCAAAAAACTAAAAGCTAGTTTAACTCAAAAGTTAAAATAAACTTATTAATTAAAAGAATTATATTAAATTAGCATTATATACAAGACACAACCGCAGCAAGCAAGATATGAAAAACTAAATAGTACGAGCAAAGAAAGCTTTTGCAGAAAAAAGGCAGTTTTTAGCAAACTACCTTGATATAGGAATTCGGAAGCATTTCGTAAAAGCACCCGTGTGGAGCGTTGCCTAAAACGTGAAGCTTGGACACTAAGTAAGCAAAACAAACGGCACATAGAAGTATTCGAGATCTGGTGCTAATGAATGATGAAGGTAAGTAGGAGAGGCAGGGTCACAATTGAATTGCGGAATCAAGTCAGGGACGGAAGGACCATTTGAGGTACATTACAGAAAAGAGACACAATGATGATCATTAAACCGCATCAGATATGTCTGATCATTGAATGATCAGATATATCTGATACGGTTTAACACACTGAAAAAAATCTTGATCTAATTTGAAAATTAAAGTATTCTTGGAAAATTAGCCTTACATGAAGCGCTAATATTCTTGTGTCAAGCGAAAATTCTTAGTGCAAGTAAAGGCTAATCTTGAATCTACAAACTTTCTGTTATTGGCATCCAAGACAATAGTAATATTGGTTTAATTACTGCTACTGTTCAGTCAAGAAGAAGGGTTAGTTTTAGATGAAGAATAGGAGTACAGTTATTTTAATTGGTAATTTACATTGTCTCAAGAATAACTAAAGTTATGGCAAACAGCTTATATACATTGACATAAATATTGCTTAATCTTGAACAAAGAGATACACTGTTCTTGCAAAAGAAGTTATTCTTCATGGAAATACTATAAATTTAAACAAATACTAACTATACTTATCTAAAGAATAGCTACTTTTAAGTGAATTTAATTCCGCTCGGAACAAATAGACATACATATTGTTTGAATTTGAACTGTATTTGCAACAAGAATAGCTATTTTCAATCTAACTACTACTTATTTTAGATCAAGGTGATAAATCATCGAACGCAGTATAGCTGCAATCGGTCCGTCACCTACTCCTTACTCACTTCTATTTGCAAACGCCCGCCACCCTTCGTAGTTTGTCATTCGTGCATATCGCGTGAAATTTGGTTAGAGAGCTGAATTTTTGTGGCAAAATCGATCAGAAGTATGGAAGAGTTACTAAAGACATGGAAACTTGAGGAATTAATTCCTTTATTTAATCGTAAGTATTTATATGTATTAGATTTTTAATTTAAATATACCTAGAATTTTCATAGTTATTTAGTTTTTAATAATATTGCGTCATCTTAACGATCTATCCTTACTGCGTGGTTGTATGCCTAATTTTCTTAACTTTTTTACGAACCATTCACGAAACTATCGAGATGAGGGATACAGGTTTAGGTTATTTAACATTGCAGTATCGCAACCTTAAAGGAAGTGGTAGGGCTTTGTCCTAGTTTGCACTTTCTTTTGTCAACATAGTTATTCATTTCATATTATTGTCTGCATGTCCATCTATCATAGGCACAAAAATACACAAAATACCGATTGCAATAAGATTGCTTTTAATAAAAAATTTTAAAGATCGAGTGAGGAGGTTCCTAGTGGGGGAATCCTTTTACACCGTGGACTATTTCCTAAAATGTGACACAGCACGACTAGGGTTTTAGTCTGTCATTTTTAATATGTTGTTTGTTGGAATGTTAAAAAAGCTTGTTTTATATTTTCTTGAATCTAACATATATTTTGTAGTAAAGATTTTATTTTATTTTATTTTATTCTATTTTGTGTTGACGTGTGTAAATGCTTATTGTATACTTACCACCAAACCATTATTATTATTATTATTACTATTATTATTATTATTATTATTATTATTATTATTATTATAATTATTATTATGATTATTATAACAATTGATCGCGCTAGATTTTTTTAATCCTGATACTTTTCGTTCAATCTACACCTAATTCTCAATGTTCATGATTTTTTTTCAGATTTAATTTTTTCCAGAAGCTGCATTTGCAATGGCTTCCCCAGGGCCCCCACCAGCCCCCGGCACTGCCGGCTTTTCCACGCAGAGGAGGATACTTGTATCTACGCTTTGCGTGCATTTTTTTGTCATATACTTATTTGTATATGTATCTTTTGTAAGCTGTTGTGAAAGTGTACTTTATTTTGTAATAATAAATGTCTTTTATTCTTGGCTTATCTTACAGATACTATTGTTTCAAAGAATTGCTATCCTTATTTTAAGTTTACTTCGTCTAAAGTCAATTAAAGCCAGCAATTGGTTTAAAGACTAGTAAATTTACTTTAAGTTTACCTATTCCTAAGTCAAGGGCAAGAAGCGGTTGATTTGAGGATTACTATACTTATTTCAAGTTTATTTTCGGGTAACTCAAGTTTAACTAGTAAGTTCTTTAAGGATTGCTGTTTTTGTTTTAAATTTACTTACGTTTCTTTTAGGTTAAGAAAAAGTTGAAATAAGGATTACTATACTTGGGTTGAGGTTACCTACTTTTACATTACGACCGTATTGCAGTTCTTTTAGGAATTGCTATACTTATTCCAAGTTTATTGGCTTTTCTCCCAAGCTAAGAAAGTTCTTGTTTCAAAAATTACAATACTTATTTTACTCTTATTTAGTATTGAAAGAAGTATAGATGTGCGTATTGTTTTAAGAATAACATGCCTTTTGGCAGGACTATACTTCCTCTTGCGGATATACAAGACTAAGCTATCCTTCACTGAAGACTATTACTCTTGACTCTCGTATAGCTTTTTTTCAGTGCATAGTTAATTGTGGCGTGAATGGCAGAGGTAGGCCTAGACAAAGTTAGTTAGATGAAATACTTAAAAATATAAGCAGGATCAGCGATAGGGAAACGATGAATTTAGCACAGAATCGCCAAAGCTCGAGAGCGTGTACTTGACTCCAAAAAGAAGAGGAAACAATAACACAAATGGAGCAACATAAAAACTAAAAACTGTAAGAATTGACGACAACGTGATTTGTTCCTCACAGCAGCATACATTTAAATTATCGATAACCTATTATATCGATACCAGTAAATGAGTTATTAGTTACTCAATATAAATTATATTGGCATCGCCGCGTGTAATTTAATTTCAGTTAAAATCCAATTATAAATATATTTTATAACCCAATAAACCGATAATGCGATTTTATCTGCTATTTATGTTGAACTATCTTTGTAGACATAACGCCAATTAATAAAGTGCATTTCCCATTGCTAAAGAATTTTCTAAATTTAAACTAAGACATACTACATTTAAGCAGTATTTAATTTTAATAACAGAGCGAAATCAAAGCGAAATTGAAATATTCTAAAAATAAAAACCTTCGGAACGGCGCGGCGCACAGTGGCAAGCTTAATGCTATTTAGTGGCCAGAACCTCACAAATTATATGCCCGTAAATTTTTGTACAGGTATTTTATATTCGAAGTTGTAATATCTACGGGTATAAAAAACACCTAATTCCAAAAATAAACTGTACTTGACTTGTGTTTGAGTATAAAATGCCAAGACAGAAAAATTTGTTCTCGAAATTAAATTTACATCGAAAGAAATGAACCATTATCTTCCTAAATTTGATGAACGTAAGTTTTATGCAATAACTGTTTTTCTGATTTCTCAATTAAATGAACCTTTGTACTTCTTAAAAAATAACATACCGCAATCGAAACATTTTTATTTTTATCTAAAACACTAATAAATATTGAAGTGTTAATTTTTACACAAAATTTCGTTGTTTCAAGTTCACTATCGAAGAAATTTACTATCGAAGGCTGCCGAAGTTTTACATTATGGCCAAAAACAAACGTTGTGTTATCCTTATTCTTATAAAAAATATTCTGGCTGCCGAAAGTTGCCGGTTTGCTTGCAATAGCAATTGTTCAAGTAGGCTGTTGGCCATGTCTAACGTAAAACAAAATCAAACTCGCGGCGTCGTATTGTTGTAAATACTATCAAAGTAGTATTGTTGTGCGGTATTTCGTTTTGAAATATGTTTGTTATAAGTAGAAAATATCTTTCCGATAGTTTTATTACTAGTGGTAATGAACAAGAGTTTTTTTCTCGTGTAAAAGAAGATTTTCAGTTATCTCCAACGGATTTTGCAAATGTAAAGCATACCATCCAGAAAACATTTTTGTCTCAGTTTAGGCAAAAATGGAAGCAGGCTAAAAGGATGAAAGATGAATTTTATAAAAAATTTAATAATTGGTTGATGGGCGAGTTAACAGTTAAAAAACTGGTAATGTCTTAAAAGATACTGGCGGAAGACCTTCAAAGGATCTTAGAGATAGTTCGGAAAGAAGTAAGAGAAGAAAGTTATCTAATCTAGAAAAATCGTGTGATATGACACTCTTAGAACTACAAGGCCTTTTGATGCGAAAGTTAAGGGCAGAAGGAAAACGAGAGGAGGCAGCCTTGATTCAGGAAGCACTATATCTTGGAGCAAGTGAGTTTAAACTTCGTCTTTCTCAGAATATGGTTAAAAAGTTTTCAAGAGATGAAGGTTTAGCATTAGTTACAAATGTCAAACTATCAAGATATCAGTACAATTGTATACGTCAACAGTGTGCAGATAAAAATGCTGATATTTTCCCTAGCTATAATCAAATTTTCAAGGCAAAAGCTGAATGTTATCCAGAATCTATAGAAGTTAACGAGAAGGGAGCTTCCATTCCAATTCAACAGTTATTAGATCATACTACAACACGCTTACTAAAAATTCCTAATGTATTAGAGAAGGTTATTGAAAGCGGTTCAGAAACATTTGTATTGCATACTAAATATGGTTGTGATGGTTCTTCGGGAAACAGTACTTATAAACAAAACTTTAGCGACTTAAGTGTTATAGATGAATCTATTTTTATGGCATCGCTAGTTCCTCTACAACTTGTTTCTGTAAATAATACACTAGTTTGGCAAAATCCTCATCCATCGTCAACTAATTATTGCAGGCCAATATATTTCGAATTTTCAAAAGAAACTTCTGAACTTACTAAAATTGTTGCCGAGAGATTTAAAAATGAAATTGAAAATTTAAATGAGACAGAGATATCCACAAGAAATGGACACGTTCAAATTTCACATAATTTAGCTTTTACTATGGTGGACGGAAAAGTACGCCAAGTTTTGACAGAAACTTCCTCAGCTGCATGTTGTCCATTATGCAAGGCCAAGCCAAGAGAAATGAATAATTTGCCAAAAATACGGACAAAAACAATTGAAGTCGACTCTTATAAATATGGTCTGTCTAGTTTGCATGCTCTAGTTCGTTTAATGGAGTGCATTCTTAATATCTCTTATAAACTGGAATTTAAAAAGTGGAGTGCTAGGTCAGTTGCCGAAAAAGAATCAGTAAAAATAAATAAAAAAAGAATTCAAAATGAACTTAAACGCAGACTAGGGATAGTTGTTGATGTGCCTCGACAGGGTAGTGGGAGCTCCAATGATGGCAACACTGCTAGAAGATTTTTTAGGAATCCAGAGATAGTAGCAGAAGTAACAGGGGTTGATATGAAACTGATCAAAAGATTCTCTATCATTTTACAAGTTTTAACGTGCGGAAAAGCTATAGAGCTCCAGAAACTTGAATTGTATTTACAAAGTACAGCAGAGTTGTTTGTAGAAAAATATAATTGGTATTATCGTCATCTGTCCATCAAATACTTCTCCACGGTACTGGCATAATTAAGTCTGCGTGCCTTCCTATTGGGCAACTTAGTGAGGAAGCAGCCGAGGCGCGAAATAAAGACTTTAAAAGATTTCGTGAAATGTTCTCCCGGAAGTGCTCGCGAACTGCTACAAATGAAGATGTTTTACATTCATTGCTCGTGTCTTCAGATCCGTATTTAACCAGCTTAAGACATCAATGGATAAAAACTAACGCTCATTTAGATTTGGAACAGGAAGCCAAAGAACTATTGATTTAATAATTTTGTAAAAGGTAAAATTTTGTTTCATTTCCATTAAAAGTAGTTACTAGAAATTCAATTAGCATTTATTTAGAACGCAATTTTAATATAGGTGAAATTTTCTTGCCGTCCTCAATGATACATCATAAAATCAAAATACTGAATACTTACCCCATATATTACAAATTTACAAAAAAACACATCCGACAATGATGTTTCATTAATCTGTTTCCTAAACATTGCAAAAAATAGAAAAAAAACGTTAACATACAAAGGCTCATAGGTTTTGGCCGGATCCTTACATAAGGCCTCACCACTGTGCGGCGCGGCGTAACGAAGTATTTTACCCATTGCCCAAAATAGGATTAACATGTTTCGTTCGTTTTAAATGGATATTAAAATAAATTCAAAATATGAGTGATATTCAGGCCGGTAATTACATTTCACTTTCAATAATGAAAATTTAAATTCTGGTTTGCTGTATTGTTTGATCAAAATATGTATTACATGCTATGGTTCATTAAACTGAAAGTAAATATAAAATTTAACTTACCCAGGAAGATTCTTGCGGTTGCTGTATATGTAAAGGTTGTTATTGTACAACGAGGAAATTTCTTAAGTGCTTGTAAGTTATGTTAAGCTAATAAAAGATAGGCAGTGAAAAACAGTTTGTTTTTCATTATTTTTAAACCTAATTATTGCCTGAAAAAAAATTCTTGCCCTAGATAGGACTGTACAATATAGTAGTTTAAGATGGGTAGGATTCAATCGATTCCATTCCATTTACCTGGCAGTGATAGTTATTAGTTCGAAATTTTGTCTTCGATAATTTTGAGATATATTTTCTTGAGAAACTCAAACTTTTTCCTTTAAAAAGGTACGCTTAATGACTTTGATAAGCTCTTAGGACTCTAATAAATTCCCTGGTATGATTAATTGCCATAAGCGATAGTGACTTTTCCAAATATGGCATTCCTATTGAGGAACCATACATGGAATACAAATTTACGAGTATGCAGATATGGACTATGGACTTAATATACAGACCAAGCTGCACCCTTATAGTGATTTTACATATCTCAGAGAGGGAACTGGAAAGAAACAAAATCCGGTATATCGGGATTCTGGTAGATTTAAATAAGATGAGAAATAAGATTAGAAATATCGTTTAATAAAACTGGTGCAAAACATTATTATTCTATTGGACACCTTGCACCAATCTTTTAAGTATAAGCGTGTGCTATATTGGCCAGATATATTGAATTTTTGCGACGTTGTCGATGTATATGGTACCGCTAATATCCAAAATATGTTAGTATGCGAAAGAGCAAAGCATTTTAGGAATTAGGGTAATTATTAAATCTTTAGTTAATATCGATATTAACCAAACATATTAGGAATTATGCGTAATTACTACAATGTATAGTAATTATACATACTACCCAATAATTAGAACAGGAATTAGGCGTATTAACTAAACGTCCTTTAGTAGTTCAGGGTAGTGTTGAACGAGCCAACGCTGATATTAAAGCAATTTATTTTATTCGGTTTTCGAATTCAGCTTAAAATTCTAAATATTTCTTATTGGGAACATTTTGTCCTAAAGTTAACAGTTTTTGAGAAAATAGTGGTCAAAAATTATTATTTTATTGAATTTTACCTTAAAATACCTGTGCACGAAAGTTTACCTGAAATGTCTGACATTGTCGGTTTCGTTTATTTACAAAAAATGGATCATTTAACAGAAACCCAAAGAATTGAAATTTTAATAATACTTGGTTATGGGGACAGAATGCGAACGCAACAAGAAGTTAGTAATATGTTTAATTACAAATATCCTGACAGAAATCCATTAACTAAATCCACTGTAAGTAATGTTTTAAAAATAATTCGTCAAACTGGAAGCGTAAAAAATGCTATACTATTTGGATATTTAGTACAAGAATAAACAATATCGGAGGAAATAATATTTACAAGTGATGAAGAAATCTAAATCAAATGTTTAAAATGTTGTCCATTTACTTCTTGGTAGTAAGCCAAATACTGCGGAAAACATGCAAAACGTTTAGAAGAATGTCAGTTTCCTCGATTCTTATACATTCTGTTTCTATCTTTAACTTTAAATCATCGAGGTCACTTGGCTTACTTTGCATACAACATTTTTGAGGTAACCCTACAAGAAGTAGTCGAGGGGCGTCAAGTCCGGAGACCGAGCTGGCCACTCGATTGTACCCCTACGTCCAATCCATCTAAAAAAAAACGAACATTATGGGCGTAGTATGGTGGGGCAAATCATATTCAAATAATCAATACAACAGGTAAAATAAAGTAACAAATCTTATTTACGATTATTTGGAAATATGCAAAAATTGAGAATAAATTCTCTAACCACCTGAAAATTCCTTATACAATAAGGATTTCAACAAATAATGGTAAAACAGCTATTCTCCGGGCTATGTGCCCCTCCGAGCGCTGAACTACATACCAAAATTTGCTGGATTTTCTTCTAACACAGTTAGATAAGAAAATACTAATGTTTCAAATGCAAGAAACAAGAAACTACCAGGAAGAAGGAAGCTTTTTCTTTAGTTAGAATGTCGTCACCTGCAGACCGGTTTCGAACTCGTTGGTTCTCATCAGTACAGGATAGACGAACATACCAACCTTCCGAAAAAGTAATCCCTTAAAGCTACAACTGTCGTACTGCATAAGCAGTGAGACACAGGCAGCGCCATCCATTAGCAGTTTCAAGCATTCAGAGTAGAGTTTACCGTAAGGTAAAATTATCAAACGTATGAATGAAAGTCTACTTGTCAGGGGTACATATAAATATGCAAAAATTGAGAATAAATTCTCTAACCACCACCATAGTTGTGCAGGCACCGGGACAATTTCATTTCTTAGAAGATCTAAATATCTTTCGCCATTTAATGTCTCTTGCATGAAGAAGGGGCCAATTATTCTCCGACCTATTATACCAGGCCAAACATTAACCTTTTGAGGGAACTGGGTATGATATTCGCATATCCACTGAGGATTTTTCCTGGCCCAATATCGACAATTATGCCTATTAACTTTTCCATTTAAAAAAAATATTTATTCGTCAGAGAAAATTATTCAGTGGACAAAATCTGGATCGTAATCATCTTCTGAGAGCTCTTGCACAAGTTAGTACGGATAAAACTTTTCGGTTTTTAGAAGGCGTTCTACGGACATTTGTAAAATGTTGTTTCGTCTTCTCAGCGTTCTGGTAGAAAGATGGGGATTTTCCTCTAAACTGAGTAAAACTAGAGCTTTATCATCTATTGCGCTTTTAGGTCGGTCAAAGCGTAAATTTGTCATATATTGAGAATACAACTATATGAATGCCGAACATGGTAGTAAAACAAATTTCCTGGAATTAACTGACATGTTGGCAATGGGCAAAATTATGACGGAGATACTAAACGGAAAAAAATTAAGATATTCTGTAAAATAAAGCAGACTTCAGAAACCTGGAATAACTGAATAAATTTACAAAAACTAATTCATAAATTAAAGGAATTTTCTGTATTTTACTATCATTTTAAAGCATTAATACAAATTAGATTTAAATGGACACCCAGTGTTTTTTATCGCTTACCTGGGGATCTGCGTGACTGTCTTCGGATAGAGTAATATTAAAAATGTATTAAAACTTCAGACAGTACCACTTTGTTCTATTCTTCAACTATGATTGGATAGTGCTAGTCAAGATCGATGAGGTGATATTTCTAAGGTTTTCTAGGTTTCAAAAGTTTCAGTAATATTAATACTTTGAGCCCGACATCATTCATATAAAAATATAGATTTTCTTTGCCGCTCGACTTTTGATTTATGATTAAAATTTTATCAGGAATATCGTCATAAAATTTTTAAAAGACGAAAAGTTAAATGAAACATTGATTTAAATGAGCTGCATTTAGTTACCATTCGCCATGCACAGAATTTTATTTTAAGCAAAATAAACAAATTATCTGAATTATTAAACTGATGCCCGATGCCCGTATATTTTTAAATTTTTGTATAATTTATAATATTGTTTTGATCGTGCTCTAACTTTTCGTTTTGTTATTTTTTTAACCCTTTCACTAAATTTAATTTTGGTGGCATTGTATAGAACAAGAAATTATCCGTATTATTCCTGTTTCATATTTTTTTGAAGAAAATAAAAAACAATGTTTTAAATAATTGTAAAAGTGTTACTTACATCACAGTATCCACATGCGGACTTTGTTAAGACTACTTTTAAAATTTAAATTAATAAAATATACCCGTATACCGTTATTTTTCGTGATAATAAATTTTACGTACTCATTGAGTTAAGTTAAAGATATGGCGAGGCGTAATGTTTTGTGTAACGTTGCAGGCGTTGAAAGGACTTTTTTAATTAACTTTGAGGCATGGTGCGTTAGTGCGAAGTATGTGTAAAAGTGGATTCTTTTCATCCGAAGCTATCTTTTCAGAGGTTTTCTCGGTGAAATACAGAATACAACAAAGCCATTACGGTGGCGCGCGGAATCGGAATTACAGCGGTCGCTCTTTGTCCTACACACGCACAATGTATGAAACAAAAGAAAATGCAAGTTATGAATGAACGGCTGCGTCTGCGTCTTCTCGTGCTGAAGGTCAATGGTTTTCCCTTTGCAGTTTTTTTAAATCTGAAAATCTGAGTTAATAGGGAGATGTGGACACAGTTGGGCAAACTACTTGAAAAAAGTAATGGAGTATAACTACTAACTACTTAATCAAAACAGTAGTTTAACTAATTGGTAGTTAAACTACTTCTTCAAAAAAGTAGTTAGACTACTAATATTTAACTAATTTTTGAACTACTTTTTTAACTAAAAACCAAACTAAACATGTACCGTTGCGGCTTAAAAAACCAGTGCAGTAGCCGTACTTCCAAAAATGATTAAAAAAAGGACTTGAACCTATAACACCAAATAAAAAAATTCAAAATAAAATAAAAAGCTTTTTATTATTTATACGAGTACTTTATTTTAAAGCTAACTGTCCACTGACTTAAATTTAAACATAAATTATTAACACAGTTCCTTTTTGGTACAAAACTAAAGCATATTACGTATTAGGAGTAGGAGATATTTAAAAAAATAAAAAGAAAAAATTGTAAAACTTTTAAAACCTGCAAATTCTATATTAGGTTGGTTTATCGCTTACTGGATTGGAAACGTCAGACGCATAATTTCCGAAAACTTGTTCTACCGAGATTTTTAGCACGCATCGACGTACACGCAATATAATGACATAATATATAGTATTTAAAGTCCATATTTTATTCTTTGATTTAATTCAGAAATAAAAATTCTCTCTTGATAAAATAATCCTTTTTTCCAAGATCAAAGTCAAAGGAGCGGCGACCAGCCCGACGTTTGGCCCGAGAATAGCAATCACAGAGAAGCGACAAAACGTGTCGGCGCCTTTGATCTTTAGGGTACCAGTTTTGCTGACCTTGGACAGACACGTATCCACAATATCGAACTGAGAAAAACTATTCGTCAAACTAATGATGCGGTATACGAAAAAAAAGTTAAATAGTGTAGGTGCAAATGTACTTACCGATCATGATCTTTCGGGAAAGAAAACAAAGTACACCTCCCCCTGCCTTCGAACGACAGCCACGAAATGCACATGTATATCCACTATCCAGGCATATTTAAAACTTTTACATTGAAAATAAAACACAACACAGAAATTAAACGCAAAATCAAAATAGCCAAGAGCACGATCTAAACACACGTACTAATGACAATTACGTTCCGCCCTACACGTTTGAGAGAAGTCCACATTATCGTCGCACATGCGCTATGAAATCTCTTCCCGGCTTTGTCGCTACTCTGTGATTGCTATTCTCGGGTTTGGCGATGGTACGCGCCAATACGGTGGTCAATATCAGTCTAAATTTTTGACAAAAGTCAAGCATTTAAGTTAATTTTAAAACTATTATGTTAACAGGAGTTAAGGCCAACCAAAGAACTTAAAGAAAAATAAAATTATCACAGTTATTAAATATTTTTAAATATTAAATTATATGTACGTTTTAACGTATAACTTAATATTTAAAAATATTTAATAACTGTGATAATTATATGTTTCTTTACTTTCTTTGGTTAGCCTTAACTCATTATAAAATAATAATTTTAAAACTAAATTAACTTAACTTTTGTCAAAAATTTGGCCTGATTTTGACTTATCGGACCACCGTATTAGCGCCTGCAATCGCGAAACGTCGACCTGGCCGCGGCTCCTTTGACTTTGATAACGGAAAAAAGAATTATTTTATTTTTCACTAGATAATATTTATTTTTAAATTAAATTAGCGATTAAAATACGGAATTTAAATATTTTTAAAGTAGGTAGTTAAACTATACAAAAGTAGTTATTTATGCAGAATTAAAGTAATCGAGTATAAGTTACTACTGGGAGAAAAAAAGTAGTAAGAATACAACTACTTTTACAGAAAAAGTAGTTAACTACGTAGTTAACTACTTTTGTAGTTAACTACTGCCCAGCTCTGAATGGGGGACATATTTACCCCTTCTCTCTATTTTGAGGGGTGCGGGGAATTTTGGAATTTTAAATGGGGTAATGTACTTTAATCAAATGGAACACCCTATATATTTCTCTGCCATCTCATACCTCGTCAAAAACTCTTCACATTTGGGAAAGAATGTCCTTTCCCTATCTCTAATAGTTTTTGAAATATTTTGATTTTTCGGGATTCTCTGTTCTCGTTATCGTTATAGCATCCTTTGTCAATGGATCTCAGTAGCCATGGAAAATAAATGAAAATAATGTTAGTGGGTGACAGTAAGAATCAGATCGGTTCTAAAATTAAGCGTTTTTACTGTAAAGTTTATTGTCCAGTTATTTATACTCAAAATGAATTTTTCATAAAATGAATAAATCGATATGATTTATGTTTTGGGAGAGGCAGATAAAAATTGTCTTTTTGCCGGAAGATTATACAGGATGAAATATCCTGTATAATCTCAAAAACTATCAGAGATAGGGATAGGATATTCTTTACAAAATGTGCAGTCTTTTTCACGAGCTATAAGATGGCAACAGAATAAATAGGGTGTTCCATTAAATTTGACAAAAGTGTGATTTTTTAATTAGAACCTTTCTGACTTTCGACCTAGAAATAAAACAACCTGTAAATGAGATGTCAAATAGTTCAGAGTGGATATGTTTCTTGACTTAATTTACTCAGGATACAAATTATGAATTGCTTGGAGTCAAAATTTAAGTAGTATTTTCACAACAAAAAGATGCATGTAAATTCTAAATTTTCATTACAAGTCGAACTATCTTGGAAACTATGACTTTTTCGCATATTAAACCATAGTGAAAAAGTTATGAAATTACACGTAGAATTCAAAAATCCATTCAACTACAGGGTGTCCTATTTAAAAAATCTAACTTTGTGACACCCTACTTTTTGAACGCATCCTGTATAATTCAAAATATTTTTAAAATATGTAAAATATCCAACCACACCTTAACACAAATGCTTATTACATCGACAAAACCTATCTACGGAAAGTAGTTTCGTCAGAAAAAATAACATTCATTAGGTTGGGTTTGATTGGGTTTGATTGGGTTGGGTTTGCCCATATAGCTTTTGATGGAGTGTAATATGGTATGGATAAAAATTGTACAAGTGCAATACGTCACAACTGATTTTTTATTCATTCCAGTATCTCTAGCAAGCCGTCTGGTACCTACATGCGAGTCAATAGCTACCGCTCCTAAAACGTCAACTGCCCTAATTTCGTCCGTTTTAGTTCGCTTCTGAACACGTGGTTTCATCTTCAGACAGCCAGCCAGTAGTACGATTTCTGGTTTCCAGCCTATTAAATGGCATGCGACATTACGGGGTATTAACAAACCTCTCCGCGCAAACTAGTGCAGCTTCTCTATAGTTTATTCTACCCTCCCCCAAGATTAACAACATATCAACTTGCACATTAAAATTCGCTTTTATGTTTAATTGAGCAATATACTGAGAAATATTTGTTTAAGCGTCAAAATTCTCAACTGACTTAAGTAAAAATGACGCATTTTCATGGAATCGGATAATAATTCTGAAATAAGTGAACTTGATTTATTGGTAAAATTTATTTATTTTTTAAATTCAATTAAAATTTCGTTAACTATAATTCCGTAAACGAAAGAGAAAAAAAAGTGTACACATACTACGTAGATTTTTATGTATGTAGATTCGAATTTTATGAACAGAAGTACATCATCCCATTCCAAACGTACCCCCACCCCTCATAATAAGAAGGGGGTCAATGTCAAAAATATGCCTAAATATGCCCCCCATTAACTCACCAAATTTTCATGAAAATATTTTGAACCGTTTTCGAGCTATCGCCCTGTAACAGTTTAAAAAACTCATTCTGTATATATCTATTGATGGCGAATGATATTTCTAGTAGTTTCAATTACTACTAAAAAGGGTAATAAGATGGATGGTAAGTCTATTGATTTTTGTTGCGGTGAGGCGCGTGGTTTAAAAAGAACTGCAAAATAAAATTTTATTTTCCTGAATGAATTATATGCCATTTTTTTACATCTACACTGGAAAGTCATTGTTTTATTAATAGCAAATTACTGAGCAAGAACAGTGTTAAAGAAACATAGTCGCGCTAAATACTGCTCTTAAGAGCAAATCTCGGAAAGTTAAATCTGACACTTTCCCTTAAACCCAAATCGCCGAAAGTAAATAACACGACCTCTCAAGTATCTAACAGTTCCAATAAAAGACTTGATGTGATGCAGACTCGACAGGCTCTAGATCAAACGGGATACCGTTGACCACCAAACTTCGATAATCTATGCTGGACTATAAATTAGCTTTCTGCCGACATCCATTATTAAGGCGAATAGAAGTACACCGAAGGGATTGTCTTTTGTCGGAAATTTTGGTTAGGAGAGTTAATCCGAACTGGTCCGGAAATAACGCTTTTTATATCAGCGCCGTTATTATTGCGAGTTTTTTTTGCGTTGTTTTCAAATTAGTTACAAAAACTACTTTCCACTTTCGCTACTTTTGCGTCAAGACGTTTGTTATTAAATATTTGTAGTCAGTGTGTTTAGTTGTTCTGTTGGATATGACCAACGGATGGTTAAAGGTGGGATTTTGTGAAGCGATATAGCACCAGTCTCCGAATCTGACTACAACAAGCAACCAACAAAGTTACCCAGAGGAGGTGTCGACGCCTCGCAGAAAATATGCAAGTTACGCAGTTAAATTACTTGGTGGCGTAAAAAATGTAACGCAGTAGGTAATAGGCAGCTATCAAAATTGCTTTTTATCATAAGTAGCTCCACCGCACTGTGCACATACATACATTATAGAAGCCAGCCCCAAAAGCGTTATTATTAGTTTCATCAGAAATTTTATTAGTTCGACTTATCCCTTTGATAAGAACGTTATTTAATTGCTTTTCAATTTTTCGGAAAGGTTTTATATTATTTCGTTTCTTCTTATTTAACCTGCATATTTAATTTCATCTAAAAGCCGACGACCAGCAACAGAGTTATATTATTAATATCAATTATTGATAAATATATAAAAAAAAATTATCAGCATGGTGATTCTAATAATATATTCTGAACATAAAAACCTGAGCAAAACCCGAACAAACTCGAGCAAACCCGAATAAGTTGCAAATTTTATCAAGATTTTTTTATATGTAACAAGTCAACATAAGAAATAAATGTTATTATTACCTTTGTAGTAAAATTCCTTTAAAATATACTTCTTTTGATAATGTTTCATATTCAAAAATACCAATATACTAAAAAACACTAACAACACAGTACAGCCATCAATTTAATGCATGAATCCAACGCTCTAAAAATAATTAACACTAAAACAAAATTAAATTAACGAATTACACACACCACTTTAAAGATTACACGGTACTTTATCACCACACGCACAATTGAAAACTGAAAGCTAATATTGTTGTTAGTTTTAAAGTAAAATACCTATACAGTTCACTTCCCCTGGAATGATTTTTACAATTAAATGTAATACACTTATGCAACACTAACCAAAGAATAAGAAATAAATGTTATTGTTACCTTTGTACTAAAATCTCTCTAAAATATCATTCTATCGAAAATGTTTAAGATTAACAAATACCAATATACCAAAAATCTCTGACAACACAGGACATCCATTAATTTAATGCAAGAAACCAACGCTTGAAAAATAATTAACTCTAAAAAAAGTTGAAATAGCGAATTAAAAAATTAATTAATTATTGAAAAAAAATCCACTAAATTATTAAATACCATGCTTAAAAAAATCCACGGTATTTTTTACTATCAACACCATTGAGAAACTGAAAACTACACTGAAAAAACATTGTGGGACATTTCACTACAATTGTGTAGCTTTTTCCAACAATTTGTTCTCAAAAACGTCCAAGACCAATTTGTAGCAAAATTTGCTACAATTGTATGAAAATGTATAAAAACTGTTGTAACTAATAATCCAATTAGAGTAAATTGCTCTACCAAGACTTTGCTACAATTTTGTGTGAAGAAAAGTCCAAACGATTTTTTCAGTGTATGTTTTTTTTATTTATTTTAAAGGACAACGTCCAGATATAATAAACAAGGTATTTGATATTCCCGACTGAGTAGGTATGGGCAAAGAGTCACTCATTACTCTTTGGCATATGCAATACATAATAACACTTCATAGTAAGACTTTGCATCTAGAAATTGCAGACACGGTAATCAATAAACGATAAAATTTAAAATGGTGTTTCTATCACTTGATTTATAAGAAAAGCGGTAAAGTGCAAGCTATACTTGCACAATCAGTGTTCCGTGGCATCAGCCCCGCACTTAACCTAAGCAAACCTCGAATGTCCGATCTCCGCCCATCTGCCGCGCTACTATAACCTCCGACGGCACATTGAAAAACATGCAAGGACAAGAGTTGCTCCTTACATCGTGAGAAATATTTTTTATCTAAACAATTTTTCTCTAAAACCAATGGTTTGCAGTTATAAGGAAATAAACAATTAAATTGTTTATAACAATTGACTGCGCTGGAATTTTTTAATCCTGATAATTTTGGCTCAATCTAAACGATCCTTTTAGTGATAAGGGTGGCGACAGCAATTTTTCATATATATTGTTGAATACGTGCTTCAATAAGCTTTCATTTGACATTCTACACGATGCCCTTGAAAATCTTTTTTCCATTTCCCAATCTACCCCCTGAAATTAACCCCCAGAATTAAAATTCAACTTTTTATACTTCGCGTCTAATTGGGCCACCTCACTCTATCTCTATGCTAAATTTCAAATTTTTAAATCGAATGGTTTCAGAGAAAATCGCCTGTGATAGACACACGGGCGGACACCGAAGTGATTTCATAATTATTCCGTTTCACGGAACACTAAACACCTAAAAATTAAAAAATTGAAAACCTGTAGTAGGCTTATATACATTTAGCAAATGAGGTGAAAACTCTGATTAAAATACCATTCTAAATTTTATCGCTATGGGTTAGCTTGTCTGCTATTTTTTTTTTGGAAAATCTTCCTAATAGCAGCAGGTAATCGGCCTATCAGAGCGCAACGTTCTTAATTTATATCGCCAATAGGATTTCGATTTGAAAATCAACACTAAAACAAGAAAAAAGAGACGGGGATAGGGTCAATAGCAAAAGCGAGATAAGATGCATTTTGTAGTTATCAACAACACCTTTATTTTTCTGTGGTTGCCAAGAACCATACTCGAAAGTTGTATGCTAGTACAAACCTATTCTTTTTTCTTTGATGTCGGTAACAAAATTTAGTGGTATAACCTGTTTTTTTGTGCAAATAATAGTACCGAAGGCAGAAACCTACTAAAAAAATTAGTAATAAATGAATGCCTGGTGCTCTTACTGTTGATATGCGATACAGTCAAATTTTAAAGCGTCGGTGAAAGAACAACTTCCACGAGGTTTGTTTTTGATTTAGCTTTCTCAAAAATGTTAGGAGGTGTAGGATATTAAAATGGAAACCCATGAAAAAATGATTTTTGTTTTTGCAAAAATACTTCCTATACTTATAACATTTTTAAAAACGTATTATTTTATCTCACGAAAATATATTTTTTAAAAAATAATGCGTCTAAGGCAATTTAAACTATTAATATGTTATTGCTTGACAATTCTAGCGTAATTTATCTGTTTTTGTAGTAAAAAAAAATTTAAAAAATAATGTTTCCCTCAAAAAATAAAATTTTGGCAACGTCGCATGTATGGACTCGCATATGGTCAGGTTTTTGCGTGTTAGTTGTTCGATTAAACCAAAAAAATGTACTAAGTGTGTCTCTAAACTTTCCCAGGAGTTACCCATTCCAATATAATAAATCATTGCCATAGCACCCTGTATAATCAAAAAAAAGTTTTAAAAAGCATTTTCGAAAAAATGTACTTTCCAAAAAGATGTTTAGACCATTTTTTCGATAAAATATTTTAGAAAGATTTTCGTTCATAGATCCGCGCTCTCATTCAAATTGATTCTAGAACAACTAAAAAAGAAATGAAACACTTTTTTTTAGTTTAACAATACAAAATTTTATTTGCCTGCAACAAAGTTTCCTATTTTAAAGGTTTCCTGAAAAACAATAATATGAATAAAACTAAGCTAGTGAAATACTAAAACTGACCTGAATATTATTTATTTTTTAACCTGCATGCAGAATGGACAGAACAAGATCTCCTCCTTCAAGATAATAAGATTTACCTTACAAAATTCTAAATTGTGGGTTGCGAGTATGTAATTTTCTTTAAAAAAGTTTCTTATTATTTCGAATTTTTCATATTTACATCTGTATCTTTTGTTGTTGAATGATTGTGCAATGTACTAATCTTTAATATAAATATAGTAAAATTTAAAAAAATAGAGAAATGCATCAACATTTATCAAAAATGGCTCTATACCAACCTTTTATTTTATAACTTGCTACTTTTACCGGCGTGTCTTACAAATGAAGGAGACAAAATCTCATGGTGCGTTATTTTAACTAACTTCTATGACTACCATGAAAAGGGTTAGGCAACGCCAATAGGTAATATGCATGAAATCCAAATAAAACTGAAATATTTTTTTTGTATTCTCTACAATCTACATAAATTAAATTTAACCATTTATTTTGGTTTTTGAAGAAATATAAGAATTTTCTTCTGAAATTTTCCTACAAAACTTGTAAAACGTTATCTTATTGGTTGGGACGTCTCATGCTATGTAAAGAAAAGTGCTAATACGCCTGGTGTACTGTAAATTCAAGTGTTAATTTATTTTCTTGACCGCAACTTGCGAGATTGTAACAATCCTATTTTATTTTTTTCGTTGCCAACGGTTGATTTAATTGTGATGACTGCTTATCTAAATCCTGACTTTACCTACATGTGCACAAATTATAGGAGTAAACGCTTAAAGGTATTTGTTTAAGACAATGCGCTATTAAACTCCAAATATTTTTTTCTTTTCATATATCATCCGCTATACTGTGACAGTGCCAAATCATGTCTTAAACATTTGTATTAAAACTTTTGTTAGGATTTACAATACAATAAAAATAAATGTTTATATCAAAATATGCTTACTTGATTTTGGCAATACCAACTAATAATTTACGTAAACTTTTTAATTACCTTTGCACTGCTTTCTTCTAATTTCGGCTGGTCTTTTCACAGGAAGAAAAGAGAGTATTCGGGGTTCTTGCAGTGGTACTTTTGCATATTGGCAAAATACACTTATATAGGGTAGTTTTTAAGAAATTTCAAGATAAAAATAATTACACAGAAATTACACTATAATTAAAAAACGAACTGTACGCAAACCAGAAATATAAAATGCAATGACAGATAAACAATTCGGATTAGATGTGGTGAGTATAGGCAACTTAACATACACTCTCTCGCTGGCCGTTCTCTAATTTATTCTTTTTGGGTCCAAAATTTTCTAGCAAATTGAAAAAATGGTTTGAGTTTCAGTGTTAAGCACCTATCAGAAACGCGTGCTTTAAATAATATCCAACGCCACTTGAATCTGCGCGCAAATGGCGGCTTTTTAAATTGTATTAAAATATACCGATAAGTAAAAAAAATACATAATATACGTATTACTATTACTACTATATAGCGAACGACGAAAAAATGTTGAAGCAAAGACGTAGCCTTTGGAAACCATGTCTAAAAAGTCACGTGATGTCCTGAACATCCCTCATAAATAACCACGTGATTAGCTCCGCTAAACAAAACACGAACGATGACATCATGACCGCTCGCACTTGTCACATTCAAATTTGAATCCCACAAGCTTTCGATTTCGCCGTAACGTTGTTTAATTTATAACAAAATATCATAAAACCAGCAAGTATAAATTATTATATACTTTAAAGTAAAATATCGAAACAGAGTTAATAATATTTTAGATAGAAAATGAGATCTTGTTTCGCATGTCGACGGTCAGTTGAGTGATTTTGCATAGGTAGGTAATTAATTATTTAAGAAGATTTTGATTCTAACTATACTAATGTATTATATATAAATTAATGATTACAATAAATTATACTTACGTATTTTGAGTTTTAATTCGAACTTAAATAATGTGTTTTTTTTTTTAGATTTCCAAACGATGCCTCGCCGTATTTACATAATATTCTTACCTGTTTTGCCCCAAAATCTCAAATTAAAAATTAAAAATGATGTATTCACTCTTCAGTTTACATTCTTGTGAAGAATATCCACTGCTAAAACTACAAGTAAGTTCTTCACTTCTTGCTGCTTAAAACTGGCATTATCGGTACATTAGCTACGACATTATCGTAAATAGGATAATAATTAACTTTTGCACTTTTAACAAATAAAAACACATTAATCTTTACTTTTGAAAGGTAAAAAGACGAAAAGGAAACCGACAAGCTAACATTTTAAACTGCTGTCAGAACTGACAGTGACAGTTCCGTCAAAACTTCAAAAGTGCTGAGACATCACGTGGTACAAAACAAAAGATTGATCTTTGCTTCAAATTTTAACAACGGGTAGATTGGATGCTAACAATATAGTAGTAATACGTATATGAAAAAATAGTTAAATTAACCTAGTAATTTTCTTCAAAATAAAATTTTTTGGTTTGTGACGACTTGCTTCAACAATAATTTATGCAATAAAAAATACATGCGTATTGCATATTCCCGATTATGTTGAAAAATTAATGATTTATATACATGTAGGAAAAAATTTTCATACGCTGGTGTGCCATTAAAATAACAATATTTTTTTTATTTTTCTAAATTTTTTAAATATATAAGTACTTTTACTTCTCTTATTACTTAAAAAGTTGTTCAAAATGTCCACCATAAGCTTCCTGGCAGTAATAAAGTCGTTTTTGGAACTCTGCCAAGAAGCAACACCTGCCATTCTCAAAAATGTAAGAAGTGGGTTCCAAAATCGACTTATTCCCGCCAAGAAGTTCATGGTGGTCATTTTGAATAACTTTTAAAGTAATAAGTGAAGTTAAGTTATTTAATTTTTTTATTTTGTTTACGATTTTTAGTTTTTAAAGGCTTGCCATTTAAAAGTGAATTGAGATACGGACCTCAGGTTTGCGGTAAAATATTTCTTTTTTGAAGACATTTAAAATATGGTAAAACACGGCACCCTCTAGATTAAAAAGTTAAATTAGATAAAAAAGAAGATTTATTAACCATTAAGATTCACCTAAAATTGTGTATCTCTATCTTAATAATAGCTAAGATATTTGCCAATACTAAGACTTTTCGGACACCTTGTATATTTATTTGTAAAATTAAATTAATGATCTGGCTTATCTATTCTTGCTCGCAAATTGATTTGGTAAATGATACTTATTCCACTACATTAAAAAGGATAGTAGCGTAGCACACAAATTCACCATCAGCAATGGATACACACTAACTTGTCCATTGACATCAAATCCTTAATTTGTGGTGTATAAATAGAGTGTCTGCGGACGGAGATACTCATGGATTTATTATAATAAGGATTCGATGTTCCGTATACTGTTAAGGCCAATTCTAATATTTTTAAAATCTAGACTATAATGGTTAGGCAACCCAAATTATATGTCAATCTACCTAGAGAGAACATTTGACAACCTCGCGCTTTTTTCGCAACGATGGCCGCCTGATACAGTTTATTGTAAGCAAGTCGGCAATAAACAGACAATTTAAGTAGTAAAAATCGTCTTTTACTCAAACTAAAGTGTAAAATACAGTCCACAAAATCTAGGCGTAAACATGGTCCTTCGATCCGATTAGAAAATCAATACAAATCGAGATTCAACAAGTAGTTCACTTGTCCAAGACAAGGCCAAAGAACAGCCATTGTATCACGGCGGTCAACGAGTATCGAGATCGAGAAAGAGCATTCCTGTAAGTCCGTTCCAATTTTTAACTTTCTAGTGAGTTGTTTATGCTTTTAAATTGAAGCAGCACGTTCAAGTTAAATGTTGAGTTTTTCAAGTGAATTGTTAAGTAATTAAGTTACGAGCTAGGTAACACATTAAGTTCAAGTAGATAACAAGTTTCAGAAATAGTTGTTGACTCTAAACCTCACCGAGGGGGCAACGAGTCGTTTCTAGGTACAAGGAATAAAATAAATCCAGTTATTTTATTTTAGGTTGCATAAAGGTACAAGCATAAAAAAAAGAGAAATGTCAGAGTTAAAGGTAACAAGGGGACGATTTAAATGCCAATTAACTAAATTTGCATCGTTTATTGACAATCTTCAAGGGGTTGAGATTACAGATCAAATTTATCATGAAATTAAATGTAGAATAGAAAGAATTGAAATTTTGTTAGACAAGTTCAGTGAGGTTCAAGATCAGATTGAGCTTACACTGAAGGATGATGAGACTACTGAATTTCAGGAAAGAGACGACTTTGAAAATAAGTTTTATAAATACTTAGGGCAAGCTAAGAGTGTTTTAGCAAGTTTTTCAAAAAATAAAAGCGATAGTTCGTCAGTTGTTTCTCACGAGAGTACAAACACAGACGAATCAAGTTCGGGATATTCATCAAGTTAAATTTCCAGCTATTCGTTTACCCACGTTTAATGGGGAATATAGTAAGTACTTAGAGTTTAGAGATGGTTTTAGTGCGCTTGTGCATGAAAATCGAAATATGAGTAATATAGAAAAGTTTTATTATTTAAAATCTTCGGTACAAGATCAGGCATTGGAAGTGATTCAATCACTTGAGGTTACGAGCGCAAATTATATCATAGCATGGCAGTTAATAACAGAAAGGTTCGAAAATAAAAGACTAATTATTTGAAATCATGTCAAGGCCATTTTTGAGTTTGCTAAACTAGAGAAAGAAAGTCATTTGGGCCTTCGTAAACTTTATGACAATTTACAAAAAAATCTAAGAGCACTTAAATCTTTAAATGAGCCCACAGAATATTGGGACACTTTAATAATATACATTGCTTCATCCAAACTAGACCCAGTTACTCGTAGAGAGTGGGAAGCTTATAAAATAGAGGGTGATATCCCAGGTATGATTGACTTTAACATTTTTTAAAGGAAAAATGTGAAGTATTAGAAAAACTTGAATATAATTTAAAAGAACAAAATTTACACAATCAAAATATGCACCGTAAGAGCAACGTTAAGCAATCATATGTCAGTTTTAAACTAGAGTGTTATTTTTGTAAGGAAAATCATTCAGTTTATAAATGTAATAAGCTAATAAAATTGCCAGTCTATGCTAGAATAGAAGAAATTAAAAAGAAAGAGTTATGTTTAAATTGTTTAAAGCCAGGCCACACAAATAACGATTGTACTGTTTCAAAGTGCAGAGAGTGTGGTCAGCCGCACAACACCTTGATTCATTTGAATAATTCAAGTCGGTCCTCTCATAATGGTAATGTTGAGGTAGCAAGTGAGATTAAGCAGGTCAAGTCAGGTCAAGGTAATTCAGTTGGTCAAAGCAATCAATATGAGTTCACAAGTAATAGTAAAAATCAAGGTCAAGTTTCAAGTCACAGTAGTCTAGTTCAAGCGAGTCAAGTTAACAATTCAAGTTTAGAATCGGACAACCCAGAGTTGGTTAAAAGTTCGAGTTACGAGTATGAAAAGCAATCATATACAATGACAAGTACAAGTCAAGTGAGTTCACAAGTTTTATTGGCCACGGCCATAGTATTAGTCAGGGACAACAAGGGTTCTTATCACAAAGCAAGGGCTATGTTAGATAATGGCTCGCAGAGCAACTTCATTACCCAAAGGTTGTGTGCTAAGCTAGGGTTGAAAAGGGACAAGGTTCAATTTACAGTAAAGGGTATAGGTCAGTCATTATCTAATATAAATAATAAGGTCGACGTTCATGTAAAGTCATGTACTAGTGGTTTCGAAACGGAAATGTCTTGTTTAGTTCTTCCAACAATAACAGAAAATATGCCGTCTAGTTCTTTCAATTATTCTGAGTTAAATATTCATCCCAATATTAAGTTGGCGGATCCAACATTCAACAAATCCGACAAAATAGATATTCTTATCGGTTCTAGTATTTTCTGGAGCTTATTAAGCATTGGTCAGATACATCTCGGTATAAATAAACCTATACTTCAAAAGACAGTTCTAGGGTGGATAGTGTCAGGTACTATTAATCATGTTACTAAACAAGACAGTTTTAAACAAAATAATTCCAACACAAGTGAATGTTTTTATACAAGGTCCGATCAACAAATCAATGATCAGTTAAGTAAGTTTTGGCAATTAGAAGAGTGTCAGGCTTCTAAACCTCTTTTAACGGATTCCGAAAAATATTGCGAAACACATTTCACAAATAATTTTAAAAGGGATTCAGAAGGTCGGTTTATAGTGCGCATGCCACTAAAAGAGTCATGCCAGTTAGGAGATTCAAGGAAAATGGCTCTTAACAGATTTCTTTCCTTGGAGCGCAAGTTAAATAAAAATAGCGACTTAAGGTTGCAATATGTTCAATTTATGCAAGAATACGAGAAACTAGGTCATATGACAAAAATTTTGGATCAAGATGAGCATGATTCTAGTAAAATTTCTTATTACATGCCCCATCATCCAGTTATTCGTGACTGTAGTCTAACGACTAAAATCAGAGTAGTATTCGATGCTAGTGCTAAGTCGTCAAATGGTTCTTCGTTAAACGATATCCAAAACAGTGGACCAACTGTCCAGTCCGATTTGTTTTCAATTTTGCTAAGATTTCGGCAATTTCCTTTCGTACTTAATGCTGACATATCCAAAATGTATAGACAAGTTTTAATCGCGGAAAACCAAAAGGGTTTGCAAAAAATATTTTGGCGAGAAAATCCTGACGATGAGATTGAAGTTTATTAATTAAACACCGTGACATATGGTACTGCGTCTGCACCATTTTTGGCAATAAGGTGCTTAATGCAGTTAGCAAATGAAAATGAAAAAGCTTTTCCTGTCGCATCTAACGTTATAAAAAATGACTTTTATTGTGATGATCTTTTGACATCTTGTAACTCCGTTCAAGAAATTATCGAGCTTCAAAGAAATATTTCGAATATTCTCGCTTCTGCTGGTTTCATTTTACGCAAATGGTTAACAAATAAACCCGAGTTATTACCGAAATTTACAGTCTCCGATGATTTAGATTTTGGTGTGCTACAGCTGGGACCGGGTGAAAGTAATAAAACGCTTGGCGTTCTGTGGATCTCAAATGTTGATACCTTGCAATATTTAATATCAAAAACAAATTATAACAAGGTTACTAAGCGTGTTATTCTGTCAGTTACGTCTCAAATTTTTGACCCACTAGGTCTTCTGGGTCCGATTGTTATAAGGTCAAAGTTAATTTTGCAGAAATTATGGCAAGTTGGTGTTTCTTGGGATGAGGCTATACCCCAGGGCATTTATCGAGAATGGTTAAAATTTCAGGATGATCTAAAGACTTTAGACCAAATTAAAATTCCTAGATATGCTTTGTCGGAAAACGCTGTATGTGTAGAACTGCATGGTTTTTCTGATAGTTCAGAACTTGCCTACGGAGCATGTATCTACCTTCGTTGCAGTGATCAAATCGGTTTTCAGTCATGTCATTTAATTTGTGCCAAGTCAAGAGTCGCACCATTGAAGCAAATTTCATTGCCACGGCTAGAATTATGCGGGGCAAATTTGTTGGCTCATTTAGCAGATAAAGTTCTTAAATCCCTTAATTTGAATATATCGCGACGTTACTTCTGGTGTGATTCCACAATCACTTTAGGTTGGATCAAGTCTCCCGCAAGAGCTTGGAAAACTTTCATTGCCAACCGAGTTGGTGATATTCAAAACCTTACCGATCCAAGCGAATGGCATCATGTCAAATCGCTCGAGAATCCTGCAGATTTATTGTCTCGAGGAGTTAGCTCTTCTGAACTTCTTGACTCAAATTTATGGTGGCACGGTCCACATTGGTTAACCCAAGTTGAATCGTGTTGGAATTTATCAACAGTTCTTCCAAATATGATGTCTTTGCCAGAACAACGATCATCTTTAGATATTTCGAGCAAAAATTCTGAGTTATCAAGTATATGTTATGCCACCATTCTGGCCGAGTTTGACTTGTTTAATAAATTTTCCTCACTGATTAAACTTCAACGAGTTACAGCATTTTGTAAACGCTTTATAAAAAACTCGCGTGTATCAAAGGAACAACGACAGTTTGGTTGTTTAACCAAGGAAGAGTTACAGAACGCTCTTCATTCTTTAGTAAAATTATCCCAAATCCAGTCTTTCCCGTTAGAGTATAGTAATTTAATACAAGCTAAACCTCTAAAAAAGACGAGCCGTTTACTCAATTTAAATCCGTTCCTAAACGATGACATTATACGGGTGGGTGGTAGGCTGGCTAACTCTGACTGTGATTTTGACAGAAGACACCCAATGGTCTTGTCTTCATCACATAGATTAACGCATTTAATTTTTGTTCACGAACACGAGAAATTACTTCACTGTGGACCACAACACTTACTAGCTAGTGTAAGAGAAGAATTTTGGCCTCTTTCAGGCAGATCATTAGCTAGAAAGGTAACCAGAACCTGTGTTACGTGTTTTAAAGTTAAACCAACGTCGGAAACGTATAAAATGGGCGATCTGCCTCAGGTAAGAGTGACTCACTTTAATGTCTTTTTGAATGTAGGGATTGATTTTGCCGGTCCCTTACTAATAAAGGACAGAAAGCTGCGCAATGCTAAGTTAATTAAAGCCTACATTGCTGTGTTTGTATGTATGTCAACAAAGGCAATCCATTTAGATTTAGTAACAGATCTAACAACTGAAGCATTTTTAGCTGTCTTGAAAGGGTTTGTAGCTAGGCGTGGTAAACCTTCTAATATTTACACAGATAACGGCACAACTTTTATCGGTGCCAATTCTCAGTTGCACGAATTATATAAGTTTCTTGAAAACAGTAGTGCTCAGGTTGTTGATTTCTTGTCAAGCGATGGTATCGCGTGGCATTTTATACCTCCAAGGTCACCCAATTTTGGTGGGTTATGGGAAGCTGGGGTGAAGAGTGCAAAATATCATCTGAAACGAGTTGTCGGTAACATTCATTTAACTTATGAAAATATGATGACAGTGTTGATTCAGATTGAGGGTATACTCAACTCCCGTCCATTGACTCCATTCTCCTCCGATCCTTCCGATTTCACACCCCTCACCCCTGCTCATTTTCTCATTGGCAAGTCTGTAACTTTAGCACCAGAACCGAAGCTGACAAATGTCAAATGCAACCGCCTCAACATGTTTCAGCAACAGCAACGAGCTACTCAAATGTTTTGGGACAGATGGTACGGCGAGTACATTTCAGAACTCCAATCCAGGTTGAAATGGAAGGAAACCGCAGCCAGTATGCTTAAAACAGGTAGTTTGGTTTTAATAAAGGATGAAGGTTTGCCACCCTTAAGATGGCAGTTGGGTCGAGTAACAGAGGTCTACCCAGGCAAAGACAATGTGGTTCGAGTGGCGTCAGTCCGTCTACCCAATGGAGGTGAAGTGAAGAGAGCCCTATCGAAGCTGTATGTTCTGCCAATTGAACAAGACTAATAGGACAGTAATCTGTGTTTTTTATATTGATGTATTGTTTCATTACTTATTATTAGTGATTCAAATGTTTCTTGATATTATTGAATGTGATACATTCAAGGCGGCCGGCATGTTAAGGCCAATTCTAATATTTTTAAAATCTAGACTATAATGGTTAGGCAACCCAAATTATATGTCAATCTACCTAGATAGAACATTTGACAACCTCGCGCTTTTTTCGCAACGATGGCCGCCTGATACAGTTTATTGTAAGCAAGTCGGCAATAAACAGACAATTTAAGTAGTAAAAATCGTCTTTTACTCAAACTAAAGTGTAAAATACAGTCCACAAAATCTAGGCGTAAACATATACTGTGACCGTATCGAACGTGAAGCCTTATATTTGTTGGTTGTTTTCTCTTGTGGGAACAGTTTACAAACTTTAAGGAAATACCGATTTTTTAAATTAAGTTACTAACGCAGCGCATTTTTATCACTATTATGGTAACATCGTAACCCTAAAGATAAATAAGTATCTTTTCTAAACTCATATTCTTCGTACAGGTACAGTCTCCCACTATGTTGATGACATGTTTTATGCTCGAGCAGATTGTAATTTAGTTTTTACGTAAACAATCATTTCCTTTTCGGTGCTTTAATTGAAACAATTCAATTTGAGTTCCACGATATGAATACCGCCTAAAGGATAATTAAAAATAAATGTTATTTTTCCTTCGTAGTGAACAATATTTATTAACGCTTGTCCGTACTTTTATTATCCAAATAACAAATCATAAATATTAACGAAGAATTTTTTGCAATAACAATTTTAGGGCGAGATTAAAGCAAGCAGTAATACAAATTTAAATGAATCTGCGTTTCGCAGGTGAAGATTCTCAGCCTGGCGGCATTTACGTGGAAAATAAAATTTTATAAATTATTTACATAATTACCAAGCAAACGACAATCATAATTTAGCACTTTTCTTGGGTTTCTGTTTGATCGCATGGTTTTATTGTCAATGGAGTATAGGGAATGTGGATGTATTTTTTATTGCATAAATAAGAAAGATGCATGCATTTTTTACTGCGTAAACCGTTTAAGGAATACATTAAATACCCAAAAATATAATTTTGAAGAAAATTACTAGGATAATTTAACTAAAAAACTTTACTTCTATGTTTAATAGGGAATATGCATATAACCCAAATAAATCTGAAATATTTTTTTTATTAATATTCTCTACATAAATTAAATGTTTATGGCGGTTGCTGTTATCCATTTATTTTGGTCTTTATTAACAAAAAAAAAAGGATTTTATACTGCAAATTTGTAAAACGTCCACTGGCTGTCGTCAAAAGTGAACTTACGACTGTTCATGAGTACATAGCGAATTCCAGTGTTGTAGAGTAATCGAAAACTCAATCAAAATGGCATTTAATGCGTAACTCATCCAATGAAATATCCCTGCACTTAAAGTAGAAGGTTTCTAAAATCTTACTCATGTATGCTTCAAGCCGAAATCGGTCCAGAAACCTTTCAATTTTGCAATAAAAATTGTCACTTCTGCGAAATTTTGACATATCATCTTAATAATTTCGAGTAAACAAACTGCATGTTTCATGTTTTCATGGCAATCTTCGAATATCCGAAAATTTTCAAATTTTAGATGTCCCCGATGCAAATAAACCTATTTATTTATAGCTTTAACGAAAACATAATCGATTTAAATTAGTGGGAGGTATTCTTAGATAATTAACGGATAAAGTAAACCCAAAAAGAATCACTAAATAAGGTAAATAGTGTGGAATAATGTCGGTTAAAAATAGGATTTGTCGGAAAAAATCAATAAAATCCGATTTTTACCCCCTAAGTACGCTCCTGGATGATCCATTCGGTATTCATTTTAAAGTATGATTATTCCTTTATAAGATAGTGTTGGAAAATTGAAAAAAAAAAATTATACAGGAAACAATACAGAGTGATTCAAATGTACCGATGCCGAGGGCAGAAAAGTAAAAAAATCTAAATTTAATCGGCGATTGATCCCTTCCTATAGAGAATGAAGAAATTAGAAAATATTTAAATCATGTATTTCGATGAGCTCTTTCCGATGACGTATATGGGATTTTAATTGGAACCATTTTGACCACACAAAAAATTAAAAACCTTGAAATATTTGGGTCAAAAATCTAAATTTCCAGTTTTTTCCAAATATTTTCATTTTCCAGTGATTTTAGGTTTAGGTAAATGTATTGCAAAAAAAAGTATTTGAGATTTTAAAGTTTCACCTATGAATTCGTTTTTCGATTTGACGTTTTGTTTTCGAGTTTTTAGGGCCCAAAGAGGGATCTGCAAATGGCATTTTTCGACCTAAAAAAAATTCAAAAGAATTACTTGCCATTTTCTGATCCTCACCAGTTTCAGTAGAGTTCTGAAGCTCCGGGTCCCCTACAACCTCCGAAAATTTACATTGATTTAATTCACTTTTGCGACCTGTACTCGATTTCAACGGAAATCGCGGAAATTTCGACTTTGACGTTTAATAGCTCCGAAACGAAACATCCTGTATAACTGAATTCTTTACCGAAGCTAGTTGAACTATTCCTCTATCAATACAAAAATTCGATTTCTCTGCCTCTGATTGTTTCCGAGAAAAACATACCTGTTCGACTTTAGGTTAAGCTTTACGTTAACATGTAGATTGACACTTACTTCTGCTGATCTCCTGACGTCATTTTTCATTAAGGACAAATAGCTGCTTTTTAAATTGTAATAAATTATACCAAAAAGTAAACATTTTTTGTAGCTAATTTATCCTATTAATTTTCTTCAAAATATTTTGTTTGTGTCAAACGATTTATGCAATAAAAAAACATGTGAATATTCCTTATTTATCACAATTTAAAAAGCAGCCATTGCCTTCAGTATAGTAAGAATTAAGCATGAAGAAGCCACGAGCGTCGTAGAAATGAAGGCATAACGCGTGCTCTGTCGCGTTTTTGAATATTCCTGGCTTAATTCTAAAACGAGACAGAGCTCCCGTGATGCCTTCATTTCTATGACGCTCGTGACTTTTTCTTGTTTGATTTTTACTCTACCAAATCTGCCGCCAGAAGGGAAAAGACCGTAAGTTATTTTTTTTTTCGGTTTTTGGCTTTAATCAATTAATTGTTACATGTACTATCTAAAAATGTATATTTTGTACCCCCAAGAACTATTTTTCCCCAAAAAATAATAATTTAAATAAATTATCGAGAAGTGCCCTACGTCATCACTTTAAGATGTAAAAAGGCCGCATTCAACAAGCAGCAAGGAAAATGGCCGGAATTTTCTATTTGCTGCCTTCTTACTACTGCTTATTTTATAAAACGTCCTAATAAAAAATAAACCGACAAATAAAAAAAAATTAATATTGAAAACTTTGTGCCCTCTTTTGAGTGAGAGTCGGCGAATATTTTGGCAAGATATTGCCGAGGCGAATGTTGCCGACCTAAATGAATTGACCGAATAACTTTAAATGTTCAATTTTAAAATAATTTAGTTTAGAATTTAAAGGTTTTTGTTCCAAATTTTTGTACAATTTTACTGTATTTTTAATTTAATTTTTAAATATTTCTTTAATGAAACATTATTAATTTTTTTTATTATGGAGGATGTTTTATAATTGAATGCTGATCCTTAAGGGCGATAATCCTTGAATGATTACACACCAAAAACTTCCTATAAACATATGTTTTAAATCGTGAGCCAAATTTGTCAGATTTATTGACCAGCACTCAATTATGAAACACCCAGTATATAAAGTATTACCTATATTAAATTATTTACTTTTAAACGTGGTTTTAATAAAATATTGTATCTAATATTTGAATAATTGTTTTAAGTGTATCAGTTTTTAAAATGTCGTGCGGTGGAGTACCTGGAAATCTCGTAAGTTATATTTCTTTACTTTTTTTAGTAGAAAAGCAATTTTCAGCCTTCATTGTCTATAAACAAAAATTCAGTTCCGTCAGTAGGAAGGGGGTTTGAGAATACTTTGATTTCACCAGATATTTGATATCTTCTAAGGACTTGGGGAAATCCCAATTATTTTTTAATTTAAGTTGGAAACAGATATTTTCGGGTTTTTTAAAAAACGAGCAATAATTTGTTTTAATATTTGCCATTTAGATTTCGCTTTACGTACTTACATGAGCGTACATACTTATCGTTTAATTTCTGTATAATTAATTTTCACAAATTTTTAATGTAAACGTGGCAAGTTAATAATATAAGGCAACAGTTTTCAGACGTTTATAACAAAGAAATAAAAAAAAATATGATAACTTAGGGGTTAAACTTTAAAAATTTCCATATGTATTTATTAGCGAAACATCAAACAACAGGAAGTAAAAAGACCATAAGTAGTCGGTTATGGTCTTTTTGCTTCTTATCTACCGACAGGTACGTCACCGAAATTTAAAGGTGGAAAACATTATCAAACATAATTTGTACCCAAAAATATATAAAGACATAATTTTTGTGTAATAAGACTTTTAAACATATGTATTAAATACCTATATATGCCAAAGGTATGTAAGGGCATTCAAGACAAAAAATGAAAAGTCAACAAGGAAGTGTTCCACGTATAAGCAAGGCTGCCAGGCTGGCATTTTCTTAAAAGTAAGTGAGTATAATATGTGCATCTGGGGCTTGAATAAAATCACAACCATACTTGAACCAAAGCCTATTTTAATTGTCTAGCAAAACAGAGACTAAATTTGCCAGAAAATGTCAAATTTACTACTGAAGAAGCCCTGAAGGCTGGGGCAAATAAAAAAAATCATTTTGAATTACTTAGTTAGAGAAACAAGTTGTAAAACAACATAAAATGACCTCACTAATCTCGGAAACAGCAAGACGTTTACACTATGATAGATTAGTCTTTTTGATTTGAATTAAAGTATTTTGATTCTGATCTTATTAATTTTCTAATGTTGCCGGCACCCAGCAAGCCTACCGTTAGGGTTGCCGGCGTCGACATCCATAATGGCTTTCGGCGCCTGCAACGGAGTCACTTCCTTTTTTTATTACAGTGTAATTTATGTATAATTTTTTATTGAAAAATAAACAAAATAAATTTAACATAATATATCTGGTTCAGTGATAACTTTGATACTACTTTTATAAGGAACCACCCACGCGAACTACGTCCACTTATAATTATCAATTAGCATTGCCACAATGAAAACACTATACTTAATCTTTTCGTTCTAGTACATCTAAATAATAAAAGCTTGCTATTAAAAAGTATTTTTTACATAAGATTTTACTAGTATTAATGTTTGTCAAGCACTACCACCATGCACTTTCAAAAATTTGTTACCACCACGCAAATGACTTGCATTTTTAACCACCTGTGGCATCTGATAAACTCCAATAAACAATCATTGACACCAGCCGGGTTTACGCAAATATGATGAAGGTTGCTCTCATGTTCGACTTTTTTATGAATACAGCTGTACTTTTAAAATAATTTTTAAGAAAACCAACTGAAAATTGCCACTGGCACTAAAGCAAACGAGGAATCTTATTTGCATTAATTCGCATATATTGAAATTGTGTCACGGCCAAGATCCGTTGATTGCACTTTGATTAATTTAAGATAATTCTAAATAATAACCATTTTATTATCTTACTTCTATCCGGTAGTGTATGTTGGCTTAAAACATTTTTTTTAGGTTGGCTTGCTGGATGTCTCTGTGCCACCAGACTTTACAGAAGAGACATCCGGAGATGTACTGGTGCCTGAAGGTGGAACCGTCAAATTAACCTGCAGAGCTAAAGGTCACCCGGAACCGCATGTTCAGTGGCGACGAGAAGATGGTTTGGATATTGTAATTAGGGAACCATCAGGATCCAAAACAAGAGGTATACGCATATTCTAAAATCAATTCTTCTTTTTGTTTGTCATCTTTCCTAACTTGTTCCTGATAAATTGTTTTGTTAATTGTCTGCTCAACTTCTGGTCCTAGTTTAAAATAAAAATTTAGGGAAATACGCGCTTTCTACTGAAAAGCTTACAAAAAGCGACTTTTTTAATACAACAATATTAAAATCATTTTATTTCTATAAATATTTTACCTTTTTGATTATTTTCATAATCGGATAATAATTCAATTATATTACCTATTATTACCTATGTATGTATACCTAAACCACGCTGTCACTTGTAATCCATATTTGGCAGCATATTACGATTATGATCTCCCCTCGTCACTTATCGGTTCAGCTCGGAACGGGTTCCGCTGTTGCCGATTTTTATAGCCTCTAGTTTTTACGTTTTTAGGTGCATCTTACTGGTTAATAAATCTACTTTTTTATGTAATTTAACTTTTTCAACCCCCTTAAGGGTTGACGTTAGGGAGTTGAGGTCAAAATTTTTAAATTCAAACCTATGCCGTGTGATACCTCATTTTAAAGCTCGTCAAAAAAGAAACATTTTCCCGTAAACCTGAGGTCCTTATCTTAATTCGTTTTTAAATAGCAAACCTATAAATATTAAAAATCGTAAAAAAAGTAAAAATTTAAGTACCTTTATTTCTCTTATTACTTTAAAAGTTGTTCAAAATTACCACCATGAACTTCTTGGCAGTAATAAAGTCAATTGTGGCTCTCTGCCAAGAAGTAACACCTGCCATTCTCGAAAATATGAAAAATGAGTTCCAAAATCGACTTTATTACTGCCAAGAAGTTCACACTGGTCATTTTGAACAATTTTTAAAGTAATAAGAGGAATAAAGGTATTTCAATTTTTATTTTCTTTTACGGTTTTTAATTTTTCACGGCTTGCTATTTAAAAACGAATTAAGATACGAATCTCGGGTTTTCGTTAGAACGTTTCTTTTTTGAATACCTTTAAAATGAGGTACCACACGGCATAGGGTTGCATTTGAAATTTTTAACCTCAACTCCCTAGCGTTACCCCTCAAGGGGGTTGAAGAAGATGAATTACATAAAAAGTCAATTTATTAACCAGTAAGGTACACCTAAAATTTGGTGTCTCTATCTTTACTAATAGCAAAGATATTTGCCCATTCTAAGACTTTTTGGATACCCTGTATAATGGATGTATAAAAACCTTCCTTTAGTAATATGGCTCTATTTCCTATAAAATAGAGATACAACAGTCAATCAAAAGATCAAACGATTTATAAGGATCACACTACAAAATTAATGAATAAAATATTGTAGGTAAGTCATTCTACAGGCTGTCTATAAAATAAAGAAAAAACACCCTGAAAATTAAACAACAATAACTTGTAGTTCGCATTTGTGACATAAGTAGTGAAAAGACATGGCTACACATCAGGAAAAATTTTAACAAAATTGGCAATCCATCCAAACGTTTTAAAGCTGTTGACTATTTTAGACTCGTCACTTTTTTTGTGAATCAGTGTGTATATCTACACCCTTGAAATCGTAAATAACTAAACACCAAGGTAAGTTCTTAAAGAATCAAGCACCGCAATAATTCAAAAAGTGCGAAATAGCCACAATCTAGAAAATTACTATCCACAACACCCCAAGGAGTTGTACAAGGGTTTAATGGTCGGGTCACTGTATAAGCAATATTGTTACAAATGATAAAACATTTAACATAGGGGAGCATTAAAATGTATTATTAAATTTATCTGGGGCAAAATAATTTATATTTGCGAATATGTAGACCTTTTGTTCGTACGTGTTCTACATTTGTAATAATCTAAATAGGGACAAGTGTTACGGAAGTTGGGATTACAGAATGTACAAACATGTTTATAAACATCACAAAGAGAGTCAGCTTGTGCGGTCCATATTATATTAAAATATGCGTGTGGAAAATAATTTTATAAATGTCTCCGTCAGTGGTGCCGCACTCAGTTTCATAGGTGTACTAACGACTTATCGAAAAATGTACTAAATGGGCTGATCCAGCAAATTCTTTTTATTTCATAATTCAAAAGTGATCCATTCGAAAAGCTTATCACCAAAAGATTAGACTTTTTTTCTGATTGAATTTACCCTTAAAATAGCGGCCAAACATCGCTCATTATGAAACGGGACAATGGCGTCTGGTGACGTAGTCCCACGATGAGCGATAAGCGCTGGCACCGCTGAATTTTGCAACTGACTTTGTCAAAATGACACTTGTCGAAAACCTTATCCCACTTAGAGGATCATGGCGGTGTTGCATTGGATCCATCACATTGCCCGTTTTATTCAGTTGTTTTTCGTGGGATGACGTCAAGCTGGAAACTGAATGTTTTCAATTTTGTCGAATTTTAAACTTTAATATTTTAATTATTATCCGTCCAACCGACGTAATTTTTTGTGTGTGTTTCGATTGACTGATTGTGCAATAATATAAACCTATTTATTGAAAACGCGAAGTGACTAAACAAGCCCATTGTATCAAAAGTTGTTTGATTATTAATTAAAGCCAAAAAAATATTATTCGTGGGGTTCACTGTGTAATATCAATCGGATTAATATAGTTGATTTCCTGAATAAAGATATATTTATGAAAAACAGATATGTGAGTACATCTTAAACTCACAGTAATAATAATATACTTAAACATAAATAAAACATGAATTATAATATTAAATTATGTGGAGTACCCCAAAGTTCAGTTTTGGACCCTTTATTTTTTATTATTTATATATCAGAATTAGCTCAAAATATTAAAGCTAATATCAGTTTTCTTGCTGATGATAGTAAATTATATTATAAACCTCAGGCGCGGCCCGTGAGTTTTTTTACAGGAGGGTCAAAATTTTGTGGGCAACTAGTGATATCAACGCAACAAGCAAAATACACTTTTTTAATTAAGAAAGGTTTTTTAATAATGTACCAAGAAATTATTTACCTACAAATAAACACTGCAAAAATCATAAAATATATACTGCAGAATATTGAACATTACTACTCTAGATGTTTATGGCTTTTTTCTATGTGTTTTAATGCTCTAGATTAGTAGATTTTAGCGGCTTCCGTTTTGATAAGTTTAGCATCTCCTCAATAAATGTCGCGCCTTGTACTAAAAGCCCAGAATATAAACAGAACAAAATTCTGAGCTAAAAGTATGATTATTAGGAACCCTGCAGAAACTCCGTTTTCTTTAATAAAATACTGGCGACTAGACAAAGTAAAACGATATTTGTCTACGCACGTGCAGGCTGTAAGCTGTAGTAAATATGAGATTGCCAACAATTTTAAAAATATTTTATCGAGGAACAACTTGTTGCCAATAAACCTTTTAGAGCCGATCTAATTTTTAAGGAACAAAAAATTTAAAAAAAGTTCTTGCCCCTACACAGATTCGAACCTTCGACCTTCTGGTCAACTCGCCGAGATTGTACCTCCGGACTACGCTGGTAATGTAAGAAAATCGGTCCGACACCTTTAAATTTGATGCCTAGCGCTGGGGTGACAGAAATCCTATTTATAATTTTTTATGTTTAACCGCTAATTAATGTTATTAATACAAAATACAATGGGCGTATTAGCTACGTAATTAGTTTTTGTTTTTCCGAACCAAATGTTTTGAAATAGTATATTTTATGGGGCGGTTTTAGTATTTCCATAGTGGGAGTGGCCCGATATTATTGGTGGGCCGTCGACCAATTGTGTCTTTGTAACTTCCTCAAGCGCGTATGTCTGTTTGTCTCTTACTTTCAATGAATTTATATCGTCTATATAAACCTATAAGATCAATTTAAAATATGACCCAGCCCGGAGCAAGCTTGGATATCCTTTGACGATGGCTTGGCTTGATTCTTTCTTGGGGAGTTTTCGCATGGAACTTTGAAACAAAAGATTCTTTTTTGGTTTTAAAAAATTTAAAAATAAATTATTAGGTAGATCACAGAAAATTTTAGGTGGGTCATTGACCAAATCACCTTATGGACGGGCCGCGCCTGATAAACCTTTACCTCAATATAAAACTTTTATTAAAGATCTTTTATACATTGAACGGTGGACTGCAAAATAGAAAATGCCCCTTAAGTGTAGTGTTCTCCATGTAGGACTAAATAACCCTAAGATATAATTTAGCATAAACAATATCAAAATTAAAGAGGTTAAAGAACAAAAAGACTTAGGAGTCAGTATAACTAGTGATCTTAAATGGGAAACACACATTGCCATATCAATATCTTATTCAAAAGCATTGAAATGATAAGGATAATTTATACTTTTTTTATAAGACCAATTTTAAAATCATTGGAAAGAGTCCAAATAAAAATCAGAAAAATTCCTTTAGGACTTAGAAACCTTTCAGAAGAACAACGATTAAATCACTTAAGATTACCAACTTTAAAGGAAATAAGATTGAAAAGCGATCCTGATACAAATTTATAAAATTCTAAATGGTTATTATTCTGCTAAAATCGAAATATAAAGGACAAGTGGAACTCAAATTTTAAGAGGTAACAAATACAAAAGGAAAAGTGTTCCAAATTATTAAGAATTTTTTTTAAGTAATCGCCTAGTCTATACATGGAATGATCTACAGAAGACCACAGTTTGTGCTTCATCAGTACAATCTTTTAAAAATAAAATTAAAAAAGAATTGGATCAAATCACTAGAAAGCTTATACATTGTAGTTCCTAGCTTATTGTATTTAAATTGTAAAAATCTTATTATAATATGACAGTTTCATCGGTGATACCGCCAACTGTTAAATAAAATAAAAAATATGTAACACACAAAATAAGTCATATATCCCAGTCTGGAGCCTGGTATTCTCTAAACTGAGAAATCGTTCATGGAATTACAGATTACAGGGTACCTAGTATGTGTTGTATTCACTTGTTCAAGAAATCCGCATGTTTAAAACTACAGGGGTATCCGAAACTGTTTTATCCTCATTTTATTAGATACCTATATTATGTTATTAACGAAAATAATTGATTGAATTTTATTAGCACTTTTGCGAGGAAGTCGATTGTTTTTTGCGCTCGTATAAAAATGTACTGAATTCAGATGAATTTCCTGTAAAATATCCTTTTGTACTTTTATCTTAAAAATGTACCAAATTTAGTACAAATGTTCTGAAAGGGCAGCACTGGTCTCCGTATATCAACTTAAATAAGTTTTCACAACTTTGTGACAAACAAATTAAAGGTAAAGTCTATGCTCGTGTGTTTTGTTCTTGTAAAAAAGCACAGAGTGTCCAAGAGTAATGAACAACCACGAACCGATTTTTTTATCTTGGATAGCCCACGTAGACTTTAAGCCTAATGGATCCTTTGCATACTTTTTTTAGTGGCTTGGGTTTAATTTATGGTTAAAATGAAGTGCAAACATATTTTCTTGCAATTTTTTGGGAAATGGGAAATGCCCTAAAAATCCAGTTAAACTTTGGCGAATTTTGTCACATAGGCGAGTGATGTCATCATTTCCCTGCATTTTGATTTACTAGACTTTTGCAATGTTGCCGAATCGTTCGTCGCTCGCGCTGGCATTAAACCAAAGATACAAAATTAATCTTATATAAAAACTTCTCTGCCTCAACATAAATTTGCTTATTACGAAAAAGTATTCCTAGGAAATATAGATAATTATGGAGAGCAATGTGAGAACCATAGCTTCTTTGTACTAACCGTTTAACTTCACATTCCGTATTCCAGCGTTATAATATTCTGCATTTGAAAGAAAATATTCATATATCATGTCCATAATAACTTTTGGCAGTTGCTCGAATCTGCTTTTTCCAAGCCTTGATCCATTTTCCCCTGAATACGCTATCACTAATGGTGAAAACACATACACAAATGAAAAAATTTTCGTTCTAAACCAACGAAGACATAAAGAAAACACATATTTTAAAGGGTTGTTAGGTTATATTGTTGTATAACTGCCACCTTACCAGGCAGAAATGTTTGTTCCACGATTGCACTTATTGCGGACTTCTCGATTCAAAACCGCTAACGGTGTTAAGCTGTCCTTTTCTAAAGAATAATATTGAAGGAGTTGGACATAAATTTTTGATAACCTATATTGTACCTATATATATATATATATGTATATATATATATATATATATATATATATATATATATATATATATATATATATATATATATATATATATATATATATATATATATATATATATATACAGGGTGTTTCAAAAAACATGTGCCATCGCTTAAAGGAAGATTCTTTGAAAGAAATTAAGGCAAAAAGTTTATATGAACATGCAGATGCTTTGTTTCAAAGATACAGGACGTTCAATTTTTAAATGGTCTTTACATGTTAAAACCGATGGTTGGGAAAACTAAACCAATAAGACGGTCAATACAATTACATTTATCTCCTAAACGAAATGAAAACTGAAAACATATGAAGAGATAAGTTTTGTTAAGAATGTAACATACTATTTGACCGATATAAGAAAATGTGAAAAAATCAGTGGCGTACATGTTTTTATTGGAAAAATATTGTACCGTCTTCTCATATGTACGGCCCTGGAGGACCTGTCAAAGTCTTTTCATGGTCAGAATTATGCTTACTTTAAGTACTTTACACAGTGTAAATTTCGTCAAAATTGATGAAGCCATTTTGAAAATATTTTGGAAAAACTGAAAAAATTAAAAAATTTAACACCCTGTATCTTTGAAACGAAGCATCTGCGTTTATATAAACTTTTTGACTTAGTTTCTTACAAGGAATCTCTCCTTGAGCGATGGCACATGTTTTTTGAAACACCCTGTATATACAGGGTGTTTCCTAACCTCTCTCACAAAAGAACGGAGGAGAATCCTCACATAATTTTAAGACGAAAATGTGTTATAAAATTTTTTAGAATGTCGCTTTGTTTTCGAAATACAGGGTGTTAAAAAAATAAAATTTTATGCGTTTTTTGGCAAGCAATAGTCCAGTGATATCCAGGGTACGCGGGTGTTTACTGGCTCATGGAGAACATTTTCAGCAGTTTATTTTAGACTTTTGTTCATGTGAGTTCATTATGTAAGATTTTTAAATAATTTTATTTAAATGATTTTTATTGATACTGTATCAACTAGTAGGTACTTTGTGTAACATAGGAAATAAATTACATTTTACTCTAAAACCCTAAGAGATAGGAGAAAAACGCAAGAGACGTAATTTGCTGAAAATTATTTTTAACATTAGGTAAGATCAAAATATTCAATGCTAAACAGGCCCGTATTATTTATTTTTGCGAAATTATGGTACTCGTTACCCGGATCTCCGCCACTGAACTATTTGAAAAGTTTAAAATGGACACAAAGTAAAGTATATAAACCCCTTATTATGTGTACTAAATATCACTGGAGTATCGCTTGCCACTAATTAATAATTTAAAAAAAAACGCATAAAATTTTATTTTTTTAACACCCTGTATTTCGAAAACAAAGCGACATTCTAAAAAAATTTATAACACATTTTCGTCTTAAAATTATGTGAGGATTCTCCTCCTTTCTTTTGTCAGAGAGGTTAGGAAACACCCTGTATATATATATATATATATATATATATATATATATATATATATATAATAAATGTAAATGCGAAGATTTACTTCTTCGCTAGTGCAGCGAAAAGGCCGTGAATGAAAAATAAAAATAATGAGGACTATCTTTGATTCTTTGATTTTCATTCACGGCCTTTTCGCTGCACTAGCGAAGAAGGAAATCTTCGCATTTACATTTATTATATTACCTATAGGCCAAGAAATCTTCCATTTTTCTACTATATATATATATATATATATATATATATATATATATATATATATATATATATATATATATATATATATATATATATATAGGGGATGTGTATTCGTGACTGAATAGTTAGAAAAAAGGATTTTTTTTCTTGGGTAGCAGTCAAAATGCAGGTGGCCAATTAATTAATTCTTTATTGCTTAGTCGAGCTTTCGAGTTTCAATTTAACCCTTCTTCAGGACACACTACAAAAGTTACAAAACACATTGTCAGGAAACACAGTTCCCATACAATCAAAAATTTTATTTTAAAAAATTACCAATGGGAATTATTTTAAAAAAGGAATACAAAAATACTTCGCAGAAATGTTGCTAAACATATTTATGACATTCTACAATTAAAAAACTTTAAAAAATTGGTTCAAGTTTGGCGATGATTGTCGAATAATTAATTACTACATTTTGGTTGCTGGATGATGAATGAGCAACAGCTGGTCATTTAAAAATTGATTTGACGTTTGACAGAACCACGAATGTTAGGTTGTGTTCAAACTCGAAATAAAGCGCGGCGAATTTAAAAAATTTTTAAGAAAATTTTTATACTGAAAAATGATGTCCTGCGCATTCACCAACAGTGGAAAACGCAAAAGGTATGTAAGAACAATATGGAAATACAAAAAACTTTTCTAAAAAATATAATGTTCACACAAAAGAGAAAAGAGAAGAAAACTAGATAGATGTGTCTTCCTGTAAGGAACTGAATTTTTCTTTATGTAATTTGAGTAAGAAGGAATAAATAGTGCTGAGGTTTTGGATGTCTGTTTTCTTATTCATGCAGTGGTCGGCGCCATGAATGTGTACCATTTCTAAGAACAGTCTTTTGTAATAGTTATTGGATTTTGCCAGAACTTTAGGTTCAGCAAATCTCATTTGGTGGCCTTCTTTTATTACATGTTCAGCCAATGCACATGAAGGCACCGACCTCCTGCAGTCACTCTTGTGTGATATAACGCGGTTATATAAGTTTCTGGATGTTTGACCAATATATACATCCTCACAATTATTACAAGAAATCTGATACACAACATTCCAATTCTCTTTTGTGGTGAGGGGTGTTTTTGTCCTAGTATACAATTGTGAAACAGTCTTCACTTGTTTCTTTGCAAACCTAACATCGGTGCACTCAAATAATTTTATTAATTTTGGAGTGAGATTCTCTATATATGGTAAAGTACAATAGAAAGTCGGAACAGTGGTGCTTTGATTAGCATTATTGTCATTATGCCGTGATGGCGTAGGTTGTGTGTTTAGGGATGGTGGTTGACTGGGTCTATCAACAACATTCTCCGGCAATTGATAAGCCGTACTGTATAAGAATTTATTAATTAATTTAAAATTAATTAATAAATTCTTATACAGTACGGCTTATCAATTGCCGGAGAATGTTGTTGATAGACCCAACAACATTCTCCGGCAATTGATAAGCCGTACTGTATAAGAATTTATTAATTAATTTAAAATTAATTAATAAATTCTTATACAGTACGGCTTATCAATTGCCGGAGAATGTTGTTGATAGACCCAGTCAACCACCATCCCTAAACACAACCTACGCCATCACGGCATAATGACAATAATGCTAATCAAAGCACCACTGTTCGGACTTTCTATTGTACTTTACCATATATAGAGAATCTCACTCCAAAATTAATAAAATTATTTGAGTGCACCGATGTTAGGTTTGCAAATAAACAAGTGAAGACTGTTTCACAATTGTATACTAGGACAAAAACACCCCTCACCACAAAAGAGAATTGGAATGTTGTGTATCAGATTTCTTGTAATAATTGTGAGGATGTATATATTGGTCAAACATCCAGAAACTTATATAACCGCGTTATATCACACAAGAGTGACTGCAGGAGGTCGGTACCTTCATGTGCATTGGCTGAACATGTAATAAAAGAAGGCCACCAAATGAGATTTGCTTAATTAATAAATTCTTATACAGTACGGCTTATCAATTGCCGGAGAATGTTGTTGATAGACCCAGTCAACCACCATCCCTAAACACAACCTACGCCATCACGGCATAATGACAATAATGCTAATCAAAGCACCACTGTTCGGACTTTCTATTGTACTTTACCATATATAGAGAATCTCACTCCAAAATTAATAAAATTATTTGAGTGCACCGATGTTAGGTTTGCAAATAAACAAGTGAAGACTGTTTCACAATTGTATACTAGGACAAAAACACCCCTCACCACAAAAGAGAATTGGAATGTTGTGTATCAGATTTCTTGTAATAATTGTGAGGATGTATATATTGGTCAAACATCCAGAAACTTATATAACCGCGTTATATCACACAAGAGTGACTGCAGGAGGTCGGTGCCTTCATGTGCATTGGCTGAACATGTAATAAAAGAAGGCCACCAAATGAGATTTGCTGAACCTAAAGTTCTGGCAAAATCCAATAACTATTACAAAAGACTGTTCTTAGAAATGGTACACATTCATGGCGCCGACCACTGCATGAATAAGAAAACAGACATCCAAAACCTCAGCACTATTTATTCCTTCTTACTCAAATTACATAAAGAAAAATTCAGTTCCTTACAGGAAGACACATCTATCTAGTTTTCTTTTCTTTTCTCTTTTGTGTGAACATTATATTTTTTAGAAAAGTTTTTTGTATTTCCATATTGTTCTTACATACCTTTTGCGTTTTCCACTGTTGGTGAATGCGCAGGACATCATTTTTCAGTATAAAAATTTTCTTAAAAATTTTTTAAATTCGCCGCGCTTTATTTCGAGTTTGAACACAACCTAACATTCGTGGTTCTGTCAAACGTCAAATCAATTTTTAAATGACCAGCTGTTGCTCATTCATCATCCAGCAACCAAAATGTAGTAATTAATTATTCGACAATCATCGCCAATCTTGAACCAATTTTTTAAAGTTTTTTAATTGTAGAATGTCATAAATATATTTAGCAACATTTCTGCGAAGTATTTTTGTATTCCTTTTTTAAAATAATTCACATTGGTAGGTTTTTAAAATAAAATTTTTGATTGTATGGGAACTGTTTCCTGACAATGTGTTTTGTAACTTTTGTAGTGTGTCCTGAAGAAGGGTTAAATTGAAACTCGAAAGCTCGACTAAGCAATAAAGAATTAATTAATTGGCCACCTGCATTTTGACTGCTTCCCAAGAAAAAAAAAAAAATCCTTTTATATATATATATATATGTATATATATATATATATATATATTGATTATTAGGAGCTATGAAATAGTTTTATATTGAATCATTTGTATTATATGTTAGACATTATGACAATAGCACAAACTGATATATAATTTTATTGGTGTGAAATATGGCCGGTGTTTTAAATCCTTTCAAATTTTCACGTTTAACACATTGCCATACACTTGTTTTAAAAAAATCTAATTTCATTGTGATAAACTGCACCTTACCCACTATTGTTTTACTTAAAAATAATATTTAGATTCGATTTAGTGCAACAGACCCGTTTACCTGTATAAAATACTTTATCCGGCCATGACTGGATTTGTCCTTTATGTGTAAAAGCAGCATAAAATATACATAGAGAAAATCTGTAAAACTACAAAATTCCTAAAACTCTTTTGCAAGTAATGTCTGGCAAAAATTTTAAAAAGAATTTTAAGATAAGAAGGTTACGAGCTGCTACTCGAGATAAAAATACATAAAATTGAATACAGGATGTAATATAAAACCCAGAAATCAAATTTAATAACATTTCGAGCGATAAACCGCAAGCAACGAGAAATGATAAAAAATCCCAAACACATGTAAATAAGGATGACCGTTCTTAAAGCTGAAAGAAACTCGTCATCTACCCTTTTCACGTTCGTGATAAGGGCCATATAGCTTTCGGGCGTTTTGCCATTGATCTACCAACCAATATACTTAGCTTTTCGGTGCAGAGGCGCAATAAAAGGTATTGTAAGATTCAAAAACGATCGCGAGCGTTCCCCGAGGAGCTGTTTCCGGCTATAATAACACGTAGAACGGTTCCTATGAACGAATGTAGCAAAGTTGTCGGATGCTCGAAATGATATTTGCCAATTGCTTAAATATTTCAAATAGCGTTTCGCTTTTTGGAAGTTCTTCAATGTGCTTTTGTTCGAGATACTTTAATAGAATCTTGTTGGAAGGAAATAGTCGACTTTCGGGAAAATGGGTGTTGCATTTTTAGTTTGGAACGTGCCGGCTGACATATACAATTAGGTTTATTGTAAACGTTTAAAAAAAATTTATGCAAGAAATTAAAAGTACAAACAGCAATTGGCATACAGAAAAATTTGGTTTCGAATTAATTCTCACAATGTCTCATCACTCAAAAACCGAGATAAAAATGAAAGAAAAGAAATCATGGGTTTAGGTAACAAAGTTTATATGGTTTCAGTAAAATAGTTTGTTTAAAATTAATTTCAGTTTCGAACTCAACATACCTAAATCAACAGTAGGCAAAAAAATAAATCGATCCTTAACGAATTTTTTTCAAAAGAGTGATGAGTTTCTAATTTGGTATTACGAATAGTTTTAAAATAAATTCGATAGGTGGTTTAATCGTACCGACGGTTTTTCTTGATTTTACTACAATTTTTTAATCCGACGTTAGTCACAGTAAGACTGGTTTATAGTCGTTTATTGTAGTTGTAATATTGCTTTTAAGCTGAAAAGTTAAAATCAACTTCTTGGTAATAAACCTAGCTCAGCTTTAAGCGCGTATGCATAGTGCAAAATAAAAATGAAATAGGAACACTTTTAAACAATAAAAACTTAACTGCCCGATTTACAAATCTTAGACCGGTTTTAATTACTACGGCAATTAAACCTGCTAGTTTACCAGTTTGGTTTTCTTACAAAATGATATTTATGAGTTATTAAAACTTACCAGTACTTCTAGTATTTTTCGCGTTTTCTCTTCTTTGGTAATAATCTTTTGTACTTTATCGAAAACAAGACTGCATATTGTAAATATACTTGTTTGCATAAATTTTAAATACAATCGGAAAATTTAGTTCGCCTATTATACTTTTCAACTTAAAACACTGCTTGTTAAGATCAATAACTTCGAAATAGACCAATTTAGAATGTTATTGAATCTCTTAGTTTAAAATTATGTTAAAAACAGCTCAAATACAATAAATTATAATTATTACTATGGAGAAATTGTTCAGGCTTACTCAGGTTTCTATAGTAAGAGTTGTGAAAGGTGGTTCATATTTAAGAAAATTATGAATAACTACCTGTACGACGTTCATATTCAAAAATATTATGGAAAAACTAGATTGGCTATTTATATTCAAGAGATATTATGAGTAACTAACTCGACTGACTGTTCATACTAAAAAAGATTATGAAGAACTAATTTGTCGTCGCGTCGTTTATATTCAACAAAATTTAAAAATACTATTCTTATTGAAAACCATTATGAATAATAAGACGCCGTTCATATTTAAGAAAATTATAAACCAAAGATTTAGTTTTATGCTCATGTTTAAGAAGATTATAAACTTGCCGAAAAGGAATACTTTTAGCAAGCAGAGCAAGTAGGGAACTTGCCATGAACACTATATTAAAAATGTAAAAAATAAATACGCTTACATTTTTAAGGCTCCGTAGCAAAACTCCTAACTTTAATGATTTTGTCATGTCCGTCCGTGCGTCTGTGCGTCCGTATGTCACAGCCCCCGTAGCTCGCACATTTCACAATCGATTAAAATAAAATTTTGCATAGAGGTGATTTTATTACGACCAAATGCAGAGATAAGGAAGTTTTACAAAACGAAAATATTCAATTTCAATACTCACCTCACCAAAAACTGCAATGGCGAAATCTTTTCTCCTGTAATTTTGTTTCCCGTGGATTAAATTTAAAAATGATAGACGACTTAATCGTAGTACTTATTTTCATTATAACATATTACTGCTCTTAGCCATGCCCTCCATCTCGTCAATACTGGGTGAAGTGGAAGGGGAATACTTGGACAAATAGTGTGAAATCTGCGAATACGTTTAGGTGACTTTTGAAATGCTTTTTTTCGAATATTAACTTATCGACTGTTGGATACAATTTTCTGACTGTTTCTGGTACCAGGTGGCAGGCATGAATTACCCATGCGATACGGAGGAGATGTGGAAAGGATTGTTTAAGTATGCTTTAAGCATATACGCACCTCCATCGGTTACTAGCATCAGTACTTGAGGACGTGTAATACCATCAGTGGTTTCGTCCACAGTTACCCATATTTCTTTTTTACTTTTCAGCTCCGTATTTATGAACCATTCCAACCACCTTTTAACGACTGGCATTCTACACTGTAGTTGATGTCGTGTCACTAGCTTCCACTTAGGTACATGTTTTCTTAAATTCATATTATGTCTTCTACTGCGTACAAAATATGTTGTATACACGCATATTGTTGCTTTAAAAAAAGAAATCAATCAAAACTTACAGTAAACTTGGCTTCCTGCATATTTTAAACCAGGAAAGCGACTGATATATTTATTAACTGAAGTTACAAAAGATAATTAATTCTTTTTGCGACACTTTTCATTTAAAAAAATGAAAAGTTGTTTTATTTTTGTATCAACATACGACGAAAATACCCTTTGCTGAAAAAAGTAAAATAATGCATACTAAAGTTGTCGCTAGAACTGGTAGGATCACACGCCGTCTATGTGTTGGACACCGTTTGAGGAAGTTAATTATAAGCAAATAACTAGACTGGTCGTTCGTATTCCAAAAAGTTATGAACAACCAATTAGACTGGTCATTTATATTCAATAGGATAATGAGCAATCAATTTGTATACAATCAGATTATGGACAACTAAATTTAGGGGTTCATATTTAAAAATATTAGAAACTATCTTAACTGATTGTGCATATTCAAGACGATTATGAACAACCAATTATTAACTGGTCGTTCTCATTTAGAAGGATTAAAGAAAACCCATCATTCCTTATTAAGAGGCTCATAAAGAATAAGTCTTAGAATAGTGCCACATGTTGGAAATCTATGAAAGTCGAACACATAATAAATTAGAATGTACGATATTTTGAAATTGAAGTACATTATTTATAAATATGCAAAAATTGAGAATAAATTCTCTAACCACCTGAAAATTCCTTATGCAATAAGGATTTCAACAAATAATGGTAAAACAGCTATTCTCCGGGCTATATGCCCCTCCGAGCGCTGAATTACATACCAAAATTTGCCGTATTTTCTTCTAACACAGTTAGATAATAAAATACTTGTTTTGAATGCAAGAAACTACCAGGAAGAAGGAAGCTTTTTCTGTAGTTAGGATGTCGTCACCTGCAGACCGGTTTCGAACTCGTTGGTTCTCATCAGTACAGGATAGACGAACATACCAACCTTCCGAAAAAGTAATCCCTTAAAGCTACAACTGTCGTACTGCATAAGCAGTGAGACACAGGCAGCGCCATCCATTAGCAGTTTCGAGCATTCAGAGTAGAGTTTACCGTAAGGTAAAATTTTCAAACGTATGAATGAAAGTCTACTTGTCAGGGGTACATATAAATATGCAAAAATTGAGAATAAATTCTCTAACCACCTGAAAATTCCTTATACAATAAGGATTTCAACAAATAATGGTCAAACAGCTATTCTCCGGGCTATATGCCCCTCCGAGCGCTGAATTACATACCAAATTTGCCGTATTTTCTTCTAACACAGTTAGATAATAAAATACTTGTTTTGAATGCAAGAAACTACCAGGAAGAAGGAAGCTTTTTCTTTAGTTAGGATGTCGTCACCTGCAGACCGGTTTCGAACTCGTTGGTTCTCATTACAGGATAGACGAACATACCAACCTTCCGAAAAAGTAATCCCTTAAAGCTACAACTGTCGTACTGCATAAGCAGTGAGACACAGGCAGCGCCATCCATTAGCAGTTTCGAGCATTCAGAGCAGAGAGACATTATTTATTTTAATTTAATTTTTTCCGCTGGATAAATGGATATGATGAAAAATATGCGTCGAATGCTTCGGGATATGGTTCGTGACATTTATGTTTAGTTTAAACGTTTTAAAAGCTTTTTTTTTAAATAAAACAGGTATGAATTAATACAAAATAAGTATATTAATAAAATTATATTTAAATTCCTTGTCCGTCTACATTTCATAAGAGATTACACCAATATATTGATACTTTAATAGACAATATAAAGTGAATATTTTTTCTAGAAACCTTGTTCGCTTTTAGTTTATTAAACTGAATGCTATCAAACGAGCACAAACCATTTGGTATCATTTATTTTTCCATTAACAGAGTGCTATTGTTTTGGCTTTTGTGAATTTTTATTTTGTAATTTGGCTTTAAAAAGAATTTACCATTGGTTGCATCAAAACAACTTGACGTATTTTGCACTAAAGTGATAATAATGAGGATATATTAAAAAGAAACAATTATTCTTTTAGTTTAAGACAAATATGATTATTATAAAGTAATTATATAGGATGTGTCGCAAAAATGCACCCTTTAGAAAAGATAATGTGGTCAAGCGGCGTAACATATTTAAAGTTTCTTAATATGTAGGTACCTGAAATAGCTAAAAACTACTTATTATCTCAGTGAGTACTATACAGGATGTGTTACGAAAGCGGACCTTGGGTTATTAATCATAAATTATTATTAAATGAGACTAAATAATTGTCTTGAATTTAGATTGTGATAACGTTGTCTTGGCCGCATAAACGTATTTAACAGAGACGTAAAAAATTGTTTATTGTACAAACATAGTAACGGTTTGCACTATTTTTGTGTATGGCATGGCACGGGTGTATGCTGTAATCCTAAAAATTACTCAACCAAACAATTCGCTGCCAATTCCAACCTGATCCCTCCCCCTAATTTCGCTCTTCCAACCGCTAAGTATGTACCCCACAAAATGCCCGATATAATACTTAAGGTCCAACAAGTTCAAAAAATTCCTCTATCCCTTGACACCAAAAAGTCCTATGGTCTCGATGGCATACCAGCAACTGTTCTAAAGAAATGCGCTCCAGAACTTGCACCCATTTTAACTCGTCTTTTCCAGATCTCTTATGACAAGGGTATCTTCCCCGATAGCTGGAAGACTGCTCGTGTGCAGCCTGTCCCGAACAAAGGTTCCAAGTCCCTTCCATCCAATTATAGACCTATCTCTCTTCTCTCCGTTGTCACCAAAGTTATGGAGAAAGTAGTCAACTTGCAAATTCTAAAATATCTAGAAAAACACAAAATCATCCATGACGGACAGTACGGATTTCGTCACCAAAGATCCACAGCTGATCTCCTTAGCTTTGTCACACATAACTGGAACAAGTCTCTTGAATTTCATGGCGAATCTCAGATTGTTGCTCTCGATATTTCCAAGGCCTTTGACCAAGTATGGCATGCCGCACTCCTCAACAAACTACCTTCTTACGGCCTTCATACCAAACTATATACCTGGATCGGCAGCTTCCTCTCTAATCGGTGCATATCTGTTGTGGTTGACGGTCACTCATCTAACTTCCATCGTATCAATGCTGGTGCCCCCCAAGGTTCAGTCCTGGCACCAACCCTATTTCTTCTTCACATTAATGACCTACTCTCTTCAACCAGCAATCCCATCCACAGTTATGCTAACGATAGCACTCTTCACTCCAATATTCATTTTTCCAGACGAGTTTCGGGTCGGGAGTCTGGAACAGACGCAGATCTATGTACCTATCTCTTTCCCAAGATCTTCAATTAATCTTAGACTGGGGTGCCAAGAACCAACGCCTCCAAAACCCTCACACGCTCGCTCTCACGCAAAAAATCTGGCAACGCTTACCCCATCCACATGAATGGCCAAGCCCTACAAAACAACGAAACATTCGATCTCGTTGGCGTCGCTTTCGAACATGATCTCAGCTGGCACAAACACATTACTTCAGTAGCCACATCGGCAGCTAAAAAGCTTGGTTTTCTCTTTCGAGCTAGTAAATAGTTCATCCCCTTCCCTCCCCTTCCCCTCCCCTTCCCCTCCCCTTCTATGTTTCCCAAATTAGACCTAACTTTGAGTACTGCTCCCACATCTGGGGAGCGGCATTACCTTCGACACTTAAGATCCTTGATTCTATCCAAGAAGAGCCATTCGACTTATCAATGACCCAGCCCTCACGAGAAAACTCCCTTCTCTCACTCATCGCCGCGCTGTAGGGGATTTATCCCTTTTCTACCGCTACTTCCACGGATCTTGCTCTGAAGAACTAGCCGGTATTATTTCCCCCTTGAATGTCCCTAACAGAACAACACGAGGCACGTTACGTATGCATCCCTTTACTGTCCAGCTACAAAAGCCTAGAACAGACCACTTCTCTCGCTCATTCATACCTAGGGTCTCCAGCTTATGGAACAAATTACCTGCAGATGTTTTCCCTTCTCATCCCAACCTCCAATCCTCCAAATCCCGTGTCAATGGACTACATTTCCCTTCTCTTCAGACACCCACGGTACGTTAATACTTAGGCTTGAAGTCTATGTGGGATGTCTTAGATAATAAAAAACAATTTTATTCCTTTCTTCAAGAGAGCTTATCATTTGAAAGTAGGCATAAGCTAATTTTTTCATAATACAGGTTCAGCCATAAATTTTCGTATTATAGAGGGTGTCCAGGAATTGACTTCCCTTTTCAAACTCGAATAACTTGGCAACCGTGTAACATAGGGGGGATGGGTTAACGGCGTTCGACAGGATCGATGCGGATTATTTGGTAAAAATGTAGCGTTGGTCAGGTGTGTATCACGCGTTCATAATTGAGTCTTACTTTAAGAGTAATGATTCTTACATAGGTGGAAGACGAAGTTTTTGTCTTCACTTCAATATTAGGCTCGAGGAGGAAGCCTCAAAGAAAAATTTGATGAAATCGTGGGTGCGGAGGTTTAGAGGAACAACCAATTATGGTCACTTTATAATGAATTAACATACATTGTTTTTGTAACGAAGGTTCATAAAATCGAGATATTTTGAGATTCTGGTTGACCTTTTAATGTTTTAGCACATATTTTGGTGGTTAATCTTTCTTTTTACAGTAATTTGATGACATTGGTTTAATCCAAATTTTGGAGACAAGGAGTGTTCCATTATTTTTAAGCTAGACAGATCGATTTTAGGAGAAGTTCTGGAATTCTCCAATTTACGGGAAATAAAGGTGAATTTTTTCTTTCTTTTTCTTTGTTAAGGAAATTTTAATTGAATCTATGGGAAACTCATCTTATTTTCCTGCTTCCTTACTGCCAATGTTATTTCAATTGATATAATTTTAAAGTTGATGATTTGATGATTTGTATTGATGGGCACTCAGCTTTTCGAAGCCACAGTTTTTCGGGCTCAGCTTTTTAAAGCTTCAGCTTTTATATGGCTTCTATATGGCTGTTCTGTTCTTCTTAATTAATTTTTCAAATTAGATTATTTCGCATAGTTAATGGAACTTAAACGAATTGTTTAGATACGTTTAGGATTTGCATATTTGCTATAAATGTGAAACCCCGTGTTCATCCAAGGACGGCAACTGCTCCTGAGAAAAATTTTAGCAATAAGTTAGTAATAAAAATATTTTTATTATATCTAGTTTTCACCATCAGTGTTGCTAATGTTTTCATCTTTCCTTTTTTCTTTAATATATTTATAAGACTTGTATCGTTTCTTTTTTGATGATTATAGTTTGTCCGGTTTTCGTTGGTGTTTATTTATGTCTTGTTTAGCGTAACCCCGGGAATAATTGCATGTACCACCAGTAGTACATGTACCACCAGTGGTACATGTACCATAGGTTGGGAATGGCTTGGATACAGCCCGAGCGTCGATGGAAGTCGTTAGAGAATTTTTCCCGGAGAAGGTCATCTTCCGTTTTGGAGATCTAATCTGGCCGGCTAGGGCTCCCGACCTCGCCCCACGGGACTTTTTTGTTTTGTGGATACCTCAAAAGTAAAGTTTATGTCGTAGACCTATCACTTTTCAAGATTTTTAAACAAAAACTCGGTCAAGTGCAAGCTTTACTTGCACAATTAGTGTTCCGTACCATCAACCTCCCACTTAACCTGAGGAAACCTCTGCCGCCCGATCTCCGTTCATCTATCGCACTACCCACCGCCGACGGCACTAATGCCGTATCACATCGCGTATGCGCGGAGCCGAGTGGGCCAAATTAAAAATTCTGAAAAAGTGTAAGAACAAAAGTTGTGCCACGCTCTTTTCCGCACAGAAGTAGAATTTTACTTCTACTTACCATTCATAATTAAAAATCCAAAGGTCGGTAAAAAAAAAAATTAAGAAAATAAAAATATTGAGAATTTCCAAAATTGACTCACGTAAAGAGTTGAGTTGAAGGCGAGAGGCTTGCGCATGCGTGCCAAAAAAAATTGCCCTAGCTCCAATGCCGGAGAGAGGGGTGGATTGAGGGCGCCACTGTTTTCGAAGCCGGGTGAAAAACAGAAACCCTCCTAGATAGTATTGGGATCTCGCTTTCAGCTCACTCACTCACATATAGTTACCATATTATCCAAAAAAAAATACAAGAAACTGCGCTGTCTGGTGAGGCAAATAAAACACTACCTTTAAAAACAAATTTACTAATATATTACAGATTCGTTAGGGCAGAATTTCTAATTACACATCAGTGGATCGTGTCATTTTGTGAAATTTGATACAATAAAATTATTAGGTATTATTATTAATATTATGTTATTACTGTGACAGTTTGTAGTAAACCCTGAGGGGGAAATAAAAAAAAAGTACTAATCGGTTTTAAAATTAAATATTGCTAACCATGGTTAGAGCCGAAATTGAATAAATTTGTTATCGTGAAAAAGGTGATCCTGGTTATTACAATAAAAAAAATAAAAGGTTGCCTGAAGGGGTTCGTCCCCTGATGATGGTTTCCTAGGTCAATGCTGACGTGGCCTAGGCAGCTTAACTGACTCAGCACGATGAAAGGCTGGAGATGTCTCCCAGCCCAAAAGAAGTTGTGGGGTAGCGGTGTTCCCCAGTAAAAAGAAAGATTGTGCTGTCTCCCAGCAAAAGAGATGGTGCTGTCTCCCATCAAAAAGAAAGAGCTCGGAGTCTCCCAGTAAAAAGAGGATCGGTGTTCCCCAGTAAAAAGACGTGGTGGGGTCGTCTCCCAGTAAAAAGACCCTGATAAAAGAAAATGTATGCGTCAAGGCAAGGTAAAATTCAGGTACTATGCAAATATAATGTCGATGAAATATTAAATTTATATCACAAAAAAAAACTTTAAGTGGCTGAAGGCCTTAAACAATTATTCATTGGTATCCAGAAAGTAAAACCGAAGGAAATATTTTGAATTAAACACAGACAAATATTCATTATAAAATAATTATATTTACATAAGTAATGCAGCTACAAAAATCTTAAACAATTAGATCATACACTGGTGACAAAATAACCAAAATTGTTAGGTAATCGCTTAATTACACAAAAGAAAAGTTTAGCCACAAAATACAATGTGATAAAATTTAGCACGTTAAGTATAATCAAAAGAGAAATTCAGTATTACTATTACTAAACATATACATCCAAATATAGTAAATGTAGCTTAATATTTATGAATATAGAATAACCATACCGTATCTGTAAGCGTAACCCAAGAATGAACAAATACCATAGGCCATAGTGAATAGTTAACGGTACTATATTACACCCACCCTGAAATTTTGTAACCAAATCTAATAATTAAGAATCAGCCCTGTCTATGTTATACCCAATATTAATTAAAAGCTAATTAGCAGCAGAAAAAGAATAAGTGAAATACGAAAGTCAACACTTCTGACTGTCAGACATTTAAAATATTTACCCAAATTACTATAGTTTTAAATTGCCGGTCTCTAACGCTGTCAGCTGTCATTCCAGAACACAAGATCTGAATTTTTAATGACCTGGCTATCGCTTATTAGCATAATTAGTTGATAAAAAGAAACATCATTAGGTTCCAATTCACGGGCATACACCAATGACTGATTCACTATGACTATGAATACGAAATAACAATAAAATTTAACCTTGGGTCACCCGGTAGAGTTCTGACCAACATTATCAAAGAATGTAGTAAATCAAGCTAGCATAGCTGACAGAAAAAAAATTAGGTATCGATAAGAATTTGACCTACAAACCTGTGAAGGTCACATAAACCCCATTTAATTTTTAATAACAAAGAACCATCTGTACATAATTTTCCTACCACGAAATGTAGCGATCTACTTGTATTTAGAGAAGTTTTAACTACAGAAAAACTAATTAAAAACGTGGACGTCGTAAAAAAAAATAGAATCAAAAAGGAAATCAACGAAAATTAATTAAAATAGCAGTTTAATCGCGGGATTCTGTATTTTTAAGGGTTTAATAGTGGCAAAAAGGCATACCTGTCGATCTCGGGTCGGGTCTAAGTCCACATGTCCGCTGTCGTCGTAAAAACCGACGAAGAGATGTCGAATTTCTTCTACAAAAACAACTAAAACGGCCTCACTGGACCAACAACGTAACGCCAAAATGGCAAACAACAAAACAACGTAAAAGAAATTAGTTGTACCGCATTCACGGATCCCAATTTTGGGTGTCTTTCTAAAAACTTTAGAATACGATACAGTCGACGACGCGATCAGTTTGTGAGAAGAACCTCTCCACACCCAATCCTTGACGAAAAATTCCAATATCGATTTTTTTTTTCCTTGCAAAGCGACGTCACAAGAGGTTGTTTGTAAGTACACTTTGGTACTCAATTAGGTACATTTTCGAAGGCTTTGGTTCCATGGTATTCCCCTCAATGCATTGGCACGATGTTCTGCCAGTAAAAATTAACTTAACCAATGAACACCGGCAATATACCAACAAAACTATAACAATTAAATACATTTTTCCGTGTCCATAAACCGACATTCATTAATAGTTCGTACAATTGGCAGTACAAATGCACCCCACCTACGATTTTGGTCAACCTCGAACCGTAATGCGTGAATGAACATTAGAAACCTTTAAAATCAAGGGACCTAGAACTCAGAACGCAGATCCCATCGTTCCTGGCTTCGACGTTTTCCAACAACAGTCACAGAGGGCGGCTCAGGACAGAAAACTAAGATGTATGCAACAGGCTCGACAGAAAATAATTACGGCCGATTCAAATGTCAAAAATGACGTTTCACGTTTGTCAGGGTAAACAAATTCTAATTTATATTTATTGGCAACTATAGTTTTTAGGGCCAAATTCAGACATATTTCCTTAGGGATTAACTATACAGAAAGAGGGAAAACAAGGCTGGATCCAAGACAGACTAGTGACGGAAAATTTGTAAAAATTAAATTCGAGGTTAGGAAAGATTTTGACTAAATGGAAAACAAATCAAAATAAAACGTTCAAGGAATAAGGGAATATATTCAAAAAGGTAGGTCGAAGTCTTAAAACTCAACTAATTGTTGCAACTGCTATAATAATAATACTTTAATTTCGTATGACAAAACAAACCGTAACAACTCCCCCTCTCCTACGAAAGGAGGGAAATTTTCTCAAGAAAATTAACCGACAATAAGTACTCCAAAAATCTACAGCATTTACAAGGTAAGGCAAAAATCAACTCCGGAGCTCCGGGGGTATTCCCCTAGGAAACAACGGACGAAAGTGAAAGATACTAGTGGATAGCTACTAACAAAATATATACTCACACAACCATAAGAAAAACTAAACCAAAAAGAAACTCTGACATGACATGACTGGTCCGAGTGTTTCTGACGGCAGCCACCATTTCCGCACCGAAAAGTCAACTGTGCCTCAATGGTATAGTGGCCACATAGACCAACACTGGGAAGATGTGTCCCCAGCTCCGGAATTTCCACCAAGGTCATAAGACACCCGTACTCATCCTATCAGCCTCCAATAAAAGAAAATAAAGAAATAAGTTACTAAAGGTATGGTCTGGGTTTGGCAAAAACATATTAAGTTAAAAAGATTAAGTTTTCAAAGAAAAGTAACACAGAGAAAAGCCAAACCGGGTTCGTAGATCGTGGCACGCTTGACGGCAGCCAAACACTTCAGCACCAAGAAAACCAAATGTGCTTTTTATAGTGTAGGGCCACGAAGATCGGTCCGGATTTGACACCCGAGAAACCGAAATTTCCGCTAGGCCAAGCATCACCATGGCCGACAACCCTAGCCAACCAAAATTAACCAAGAAAAGAAATAAAATGAAAATTCATGAACCAGTGTGGTTCCAATACAAGGACGAAAACAAACCAAAGGCATAATGAGGTAATTTCTCAAACTGCCTATAAAGACACCTACTAAAAATAATACCCGCAGCTTAGTGGATTACTAAACCCACTAACTCAGGTAATCGACAACCCAAAATATTACAATAACCAAAATAATTAAAAATAAAAATTAACTTTGGTCCCCTTGCCGCTAGACAACCAGCGACCCCTCCAGGAGTATCCGGGGTGGAATAAAACTTCAGGGTGCAGGAAGCACAGCCTGGTAACATTAACCCAAAGATGGTAAGGGGGCTAGCATTGCGTAACACTCGAAGAAAGCGTGAGGTACCTCGTGTACTAGCCTCACTCCAGAGCGTCCCAAAACAGATAACCAACTGTCACGCGTCGAGTCAACCAAAGGGTGGAAAAACTAAAAAGAAAAGATAACTAATATACAACCAAGGTAATTTAAGAAGAGAAAGGGATAGCCCATATGTTCCACCGAGCATAAGGAAGTGAATTATAGTAGACACTAAACTAAAAGATGCACCGAATGGGTAGTACATCAGTCCCTGTATAAAACAAAATAAATTAGGTAGGGTACTCTGAAAGGTGGCACTGCCACCGGCCTGTCGCAACCTAATAGGCCGACTTGAGCTCAGGCCGAACAAAGTAGCTTGGCCCTCCCCTGGCCCGCCGAACAAGTTCGATGGGCAAAATGTTACCCCAGGGGTCAGACTTCCGCCCCCCCCTGAACAGCCCTTCCAGTCGGTCTGCTCTCCGAAGGATCAATAGTTCCAACAAAGAACGTCGAAGCGACATTCGGTAGCACCCAACACCGCGCAGCCTAAACAAGGAGATAGGGACAAATAAGTCATAATCGGGAAGGTTCTATTTTGGCTAGTTAAACTATAGCCCAAATATAGAACGCCAAAATAGGGGTCTAGGTACCAAGACCTAGGCCAAAGTCAAATCCAGGATAACAAAAATAGCAAGTCAAATAAGACTATAAAGAAATATCAAGGTAAAATTAAATTAATAATTAAACACAAGAAAAGATAAGGTAAATCAAGGTAAGGTAAGAAACACCAAGTCAAATACTGAAATAAGACTTGGTAGATATGAAGGTAAAATTAACCGAATAATTAAACCCAAAATAAAATAAAATAATAAAGGTAAGGTAAGATAAGATAATCAAGGTGAGGTAAGATAATCAAGGTAACGTAAGGTAATATAAGAAAGTCACAATAAGGACACTAAATCAGATCAAGCTAGGATAACGAAATCACTCAGCAAGATACGGATTAGTGTCATAAGTCAAATCAAGTTTAAGGTGAATTAAATTATCCAAAACAAATTATCAAGTATCATTGCAATCAGTGTATTACGAAATTCAAAATAGGTAAGTTTAAGGTAAATTAAAATAAGGTAATTTAAGGTAAGTTCAGATAAGGTAAATTTAAGGTAAGTTCAGATAAGGTAAATTTATAGTTACTAAAAGATTAATGAATTTATGACTCAAATAAAAATACGCTAAATTTCAGGTAGTTGAGCTAACAAGTAAAATAAATCATCGCCTTAAGAAAACAAACTAATGACCATGTGTCGTGTTTACTCCCATCACGTCTCGCGCCAAGATGGGTGTCTGCAAGACACCGCCAAAAGAAAAAAACTCCAAGTTTATGTTACTAAAGCCACAAAAGTTAAAGAAATTTATATAAGGTAAAGATAGATGATAAGATAAGAAAAGACGTAAAGCGATGATAGCAAGTGAAAGTAGTAAAAATGCTGAAGGCAGACTTACTACGCGCAATAGCAGCAAGTTGACTGAAGGCCTAGCTTGCCACGGCTTTCGGAGGACTCCTACCTCCACTAGTTCACCAGTGCAGCACAATTCTAAGCGACAGTGTCCAAATCCATCAAGTTTCGCACCCAGATGGATCCAGACACAATCACGCCCATACTGCAGGGCATTAAAAAAAAGGTATTAAAAGAAATCGGAATAAGGTAACAAAGAAAAATATTTAAAGGTAAAACTAATCATTATCTGAACTCTCATTTGCGGTCGATGGATTATACAGTTTGAGATCTTTTACGTGCCAAACACCTTTACTTTGTCCTGCTCGATCTTGAAGTTCGTAGGTGCAGGACCCTGTTTTCTTCTTAATAATAAACGGGCCCACATAAGCCGGAGCCAGTTTGGCACTATAATAGTTCGCGGCATCGGAAAGACTTTTGTTTTTACGCCAAACCTCTTGTCCAGGTGCATACTCAACGGGTCGTCTACGTAAGTTGTATCTTCGTTGATTTTTAACATGGGATGACTTGATTTTGTCCTGGACTTCGCGATACAATTTCACAAAGGCGGCTTGTCTTTTCCTGACATAATCTTGAAGGTCTGCATTGGTGTTAGCAGTCTCTTCTGCAAAGTCTTGTCCGTACAACTTATGTTCTCTCCCAAAATTAAGAAAATGCGGAGTAAATCCAGTTGTCTCGTGTCTTGATGTTCGCAAAGCACAGCCTATAGAAGCTAGGTTCTCGTCCCAGGTACGGTGGTTATTGTTCTTGATGTAAGATCGCATCATGGTCTTTATGACTCTGTTGACTCGTTCGGTCGGATCGGCTTGTGGATGATAAGATGCTGTGTAGAATAGCTTGGTTTTATAGCGTTGACATAGGTTCTGAAATTCCTTGGACTTCATTTGTACTCCATTATCACACATTAGGAACTGTGGTGATCCAAACATTAGGAAAATACCTTCTTCAACCTGTTTGGTGAGGGATTTAGCTGTCGCTGAACGAGAAGGAAATAAAACGGAGAATTTGGTGAAATAATCGGTAACCACAAGAACGTAAGTGTTACCTGACCTCGAACGAGGAAACGGTCCAATATAATCCAGGCTGATACACTGCCAAGGTTGATTTATTGTAGGACGATCACCCATTAATCCTGCAGGAGGTTTTTGTTCTACTTTGTGCTGGGCACAAACTCGACAAGCTTTCACATAACTAGTGACGTCACTCCTCATCTTAGGCCAATAATAGCGTTGGCATACTTTCCAGTAGGTCTTGAATACGCCCACGTGACCTGAAGCAGGTATATCATGGCAACGGGCGAGTATCTTGCGCCTTTTATCCTTAGGAACGACAATTTTCCAAGAACTGGATGGAGTACCAAGGTCCGGATGATTGGTTCTTGCATATTTATACAACATGTTGTTTTCTACACGCCAAGCAGGAAATTTGTCTGGTTGTTGTTCAAGCCTTACAAACATATTTTTATACCATCCATCAGTGGTGGAAGACATCGGAACATCACTATCGTCGGTGTCAATAGCTTCAGCGGAAACAGGAACGGATCTGGACAGAAAATCGGCAACAATGTGCTCTTTACCAGGGCGATGGATTAAGGTAAAATCATAGGGTTGCAGACGAAGCGCCCATCGCGCTAAACGACCTTGAGGGTCTTTTAGTCTGTGCAGCCATAGTAACGAATGGTGGTCAGTTACTACCGTGAAGTGTACCCCTTCCAAATAATGTCTTAATTTCTCCACACTCCAAATCACTGCCAAACATTCTTTTTCGGTAACTGTATATTTCATTTCTTGTTTAGTCAGTGAACGTGATAGGAAGCATATTACTTTCTCACCATCATCAAAAGTCTGTGTTAAAACTGCACCAAGGCCATATGCGCTTGCATCGGTTTGCAGGACAAAAGGACGGTTAAAATCAGGACAGGTAAGTATCGGTGCTGTAACTAAAGCTTCCTTGATCGCTTTAAAGGCTCTATCACAGTCGGTTGTCCATGACCATCTGACATTTTTCTTAGTCAAGTTAGTTAGCGGAGCTATGGTGGATGAAAAATTCGGAACAAAGCGACGGTACCAAGATGCTGTACCAATAAATCGGCGAATTTATGTGACATTCTTCGGTGGTATAATATTTACAATTGCCTCAACTTTTAATGGATCTGGTCGGAGTCCCTGACGGTCCACAACATATCCTAAGTACTTCAATTCTGGCAAGCAAAACTGACATTTTTCTAGTGAAACTATGAGTCCCGCTTCATGTAGTCGGTCGAAAACTAAGCCCAACAGACGTAGGTGTTCATCGAAGTCCTGAGATATGAGAATTATATCATCCAGATATACCATGACCGCTGGTTGAAGGTCTGCTCCAAGGACGGTACCTACTATGCGCTGCCAGGTTGCTGGTGAATTGGTTAAACCAAAAGGCATGCGACGGAACTGAAATAGTCCTCTTCCAGGGACGGTAAATGCAGTATATTCACGCGAAGATTCACTTAAGGGAACTGTCCAAAATGCGGATTTGATATCGATGGAACTGAGGTAAGTTGCATCTCTCAGGCGGTCCAAAATGGCAGAAATATAGGGCAAGGGATATGCGTCTTTCTTGCTCAAACTGTTCAAAATTCTGTAATCTACACAAAATCTGTAGGAATCATCCTTCTTGCGCACTAAACATATCGGACTGGACCAAGCACTCTTCGACGGTTCGATGACTCCGTCCTCCAGCATTTGCTTAAGTTCTTCATCAATAATTTTCTGCTTAAATGGAGACACAGGGTAATACCTTTGTTTGACAGGTTTCGTACCTGGCTCCACTTCAATAACATGTTCAGCCACCTTACAACATCCCAGGCCTGTACCCATTAAAGCAAGTTTTTCTTTGACTAAGTTATCAAGAGTCATTCGCTGAGCAATAGTAAGGGTACTCTCATCCCGTATGCTAAGTACTTGAGTGGAATTCGTTTCATCTGCGAAATGCCAAACATCCTGATTCAAATCTGGTACGATCCCCATGCTCTTCCAGAAATCGACTCCCAAAATTAAGGTATGAGCCAGTGCAGGCAGGACTAACACATCTATCATGCGGGTTTTTCCCATTAAACTAAACGGTACTTGCATGTAACCAATAGCAGAACAGCTCTCTCCATTAGCAACTGTACATCTTGTTTCTTTACCTAAAAGTTGTAGTCCCAAAGTCCGTAGCAACTCATATCCAGGAAGGCCAACAAGTGTTCGAGTGGCACCAGAATCCAGCAAACCTCGTATAGGTGTGCCTATGACAGAAACTTCCAAATATGGACGTTGATCTCCTCGTGCGTGACTAATGATGAAATCTAGAAGAATTTTGGATGAAAAATCGAAATCATTGGTCGTTACACGCTTGGTATTGGGAGAAATCGTACGACCTATTGATTCCCCCGGGAAGCGTTTCCCGAATTAGCACATTTTGGGCAAGATCTTACAGTGACATTAGGTGTTCCACAACGATAACAGTGTGTTTTTCTAGGGCTTTGACAATCTCGATTAAAATGTCCCGTTTGTTGACAATTCCAACAGACTACTTCTCTAGGACCTCTACTGGTAGTAGGAGGGTTGACATGTCTCACTTCATTGACCTTAGTTGGAGGTAAGGCTTCTTGCATTTCTGAGACGAAGGCGAAATCAGGTTCTACAAATCCTTGTCGTTTACGAGATGGCGGTACATAATGTTCTGCACGGTATTTCTTGGCTTCTAAAACCAGGCACTGCTCCTCTAATTCTTCCAATGAGTTCACTATGGGTAACTGAGTGGTGTAAAATGGAGCTAAATTCCTAGTTATCATGTCCAACTTTGCATCCTCACTGAGGGAACCATAACGCCGAAACAGAGCCTGCATGCTTGAAAGATAGTCCACTATGCTTTCTGATGGATCTTGAGTCCTCTCGAGCATTTCTTTAAAGAGTCTAGCACGATAATCTGGTGGTTCAAAGTGTCTGCAAAGCAGTTCAGCAAGTTCTCTCCAGCTGTTAAACCGGGAACGGTTCGCTCTAAACCAATTCAATGCCTTGCCCTCAAATAAATCTATGGCAGACTCAAACAGTTCTCTTTCTGATACATTACGAGCCAATCTCAGCTCGTTTACTCTCTCCAAGAATCCATGGACTGACATACTCTTGGGGTCTCCTGTAAATTTAAGGCCCCATTTTTCTATACGTAGTGCCTTGAAGTTTGACACTGGCTGTCTATTCGGGGTTGAACCATGCTGAGTTGGTCGAGGCACTTCCTCTTCTGACGAATCATCGGAATCAGAACCTCCCGAGCGTGCTGCATCCAATAACACGCTCAAGTTGGGATCTCGTCTGGATACCTGCTCTAGCTCGTCAAGAGCAGATAAGGTTTCTGCAATTAATATTGCTCGTGCGTCAGCATCCTCTGACGACAGTTGGTTAACTGGTACACGATCAATTCGGTTGAGAAGATGGACCAAGTGTGTCTGTAGACGTTCAAATTTGGTCTTGGCTTTTTTTCCAGTAACGGACTTAATCGCCAATTTAGTCTTCCTCAAGTTAGTCGCCACATAAGCTCTTTCTTCAGCAAAATCCATACTATAGGGAGGGTGACTTATAGACTTACTAACTTTCTCCATTTGCAACAATGGGCGTAAAGATGCACGAAGGCTTTCGACAGTTTTCGTTTCATCAGCTGGAATGCCACGAACTTGCAACTCATAAATGAGCATGTCCTTTCTAAGGTAATGCACTCTCATACTGTAATCCATCGTAAGTTATTACGAGTCAAATAATACACAAACAAAAATAAATTTAAAGAAAAATCAATAAAATATTAACACTGATTGCACTTGACACTGTAAACTGCAAATAATTTGCACAACTAAATTTTCAGACAATTTTCACTAATTAAACTTCACCAAAAAGATTTAAAAATAAAATAAACCGGTTAGGACAGCGATGTCCTAACAGAAAGAATAACGAAAACCCGTCAGAACAGCGAAGTTCTGATGGCTACTACAAAACAATAGGTAGGCCGCAAAAAAAAATATTGCATTATCAGCAAAAAATCTCATCAGAGGTAAGACAACATATCAGAAGCGCAAATATCGATAAATGAAAATTAAAAAAAAAAAAAATTTTGATAATGTTAGTACCAAAGTGCTCTATCTGGTCTCACCAAACGCAGTTTCTTTTTGTTTGAATGCCCCACGTTGGGCGCCAAAATTTGCCACGCTCTTTTCCGCACAGAAGTAGAATTTTACTTCTACTTACCATTCATAATTAAAAATCCAAAGGTCGGTAAAAAAAAAAATTAAGAAAATAAAAATATTGAGAATTTCCAAAATTGACTCACGTAAAGAGTTGAGTTGAAGGCGAGAGGCTTGCGCATGCGTGCCAAAAAAAATTGCCCTAGCTCCAATGCCGGAGAGAGGGGTGGATTGAGGGCGCCACTGTTTTCGAAGCCGGGTGAAAAACAGAAACCCTCCTAGATAGTATTGGGATCTCGCTTTCAGCTCACTCACTCACATATAGTTACCATATTATCCAAAAAAAAATACAAGAAACTGCGCTGTCTGGTGAGGCAAATAAAACACTACCTTTAAAAACAAATTTACTAATATATTACAGATTCGTTAGGGCAAAATTTCTAATTACACATCAGTGGATCGTGTCATTTTGTGAAATTTGATACAATAAAATTATTAGGTATTATTATTAATATTATGTTATTACTGTGACAGTTTGTAGTAAACCCTGAGGGGGAAATAAAAAAAAAGTACTAATCGGTTTTAAAATTAAATATTGCTAACCATGGTTAGAGCCGAAATTGAATAAATTTGTTATCGTGAAAAAGGTGATCCTGGTTATTACAATAAAAAAAATAAAAGGTTGCCTGAAGGGGTTCGTCCCCTGATGATGGTTTCCTAGGTCAATGCTGACGTGGCCTAGGCAGCTTAACTGACTCAGCACGATGAAAGGCTGGAGATGTCTCCCAGCCCAAAAGAAGTTGTGGGGTAGCGGTGTTCCCCAGTAAAAAGAAAGATTGTGCTGTCTCCCAGCAAAAGAGATGGTGCTGTCTCCCAGCAAAAAGAAAGAGCTCGGAGTCTCCCAGTAAAAAGAGGATCGGTGTTCCCCAGTAAAAAGACGTGGTGGGGTCGTCTCCCAGTAAAAAGACCCTGATAAAAGAAAATGTATGCGTCAAGGCAAGGTAAAATTCAGGTACTATGCAAATATAATGTCGATGAAATATTAAATTTATATCACAAAAAAAAACTTTAAGTGGCTGAAGGCCTTAAACAATTATTCATTGGTATCCAGAAAGTAAAACCGAAGGAAATATTTTGAATTAAATAGAGACATCAAGTCAAAAAAAAATAAACAGGCAATATCGAAGCCAATTAATTAACAAATCAAAGTTAAGTTAAAATTTACATAAAAGTAGCCATTGTACGCTACTGTACACAGACAAATATTCATTATAAAATAATTATATTTACATAAGTAATGCAGCTACAAAAATCTTAAACAATTAGATCATACACTGGTGACAAAATAACCAAAATTGTTAGGTAATCGCTTAATTACACAAAAGAAAAGTTTAGCCACAAAATACAATGTGATAAAATTTAGCACGTTAAGTATAATCAAAAGAGAAATTCAGTATTACTATTACTAAACATATACATCCAAATATAGTAAATGTAGCTTAATATTTATGAATATAGAATAACCATACCGTATCTGTAAGCGTAACCCAAGAATGAACAAATACCATAGGCCATAGTGAATAGTTAACGGTACTATATTACACCCACCCTGAAATTTTGTAACCAAATCTAATAATTAAGAATCAGCCCTGTCTATGTTATACCCAATATTAATTAAAAGCTAATTAGCAGCAGAAAAAGAATAAGTGAAATACGAAAGTCAACACTTCTGACTGTCAGACATTTAAAATATTTACCCAAATTACTATAGTTTTAAATTGCCGGTCTCTAACGCTGTCAGCTGTCATTCCAGAACACAAGATCTGAATTTTTAATGACCTGGCTATCGCTTATTAGCATAATTAGTTGATAAAAAGAAACATCATTAGGTTCCAATTCACGGGCATACACCAATGACTGATTCACTATGACTATGAATACGAAATAACAATAAAATTTAACCTTGGGTCACCCGGTAGAGTTCTGACCAACATTATCAAAGAATGTAGTAAATCAAGCTAGCATAGCTGACAGAAAAAAAATTAGATATCGATAAGAATTTGACCTACAAACCTGTGAAGGTCACGTAAACCCCATTTAATTTTTAATAACAAAGAACCATCTGTACATAATTTTCCTACCACGAAATGTAGCGATCTACTTGTATTTAGAGAAGTTTTAACTACAGAAAAACTAATTAAAAACGTGGACGTCGTAAAAAAAAATAGAATCAAAAAGGAAATCAACGAAAATTAATTAAAATAGCAGTTTAATCGCGGGATTCTGTATTTTTAAGGGTTTAATAGTGGCAAAAAGGCATACCTGTCGATCTCGGGTCGGGTCTAAGTCCACATGTCCGCTGTCGTCGTAAAAACCGACGAAGAGATGTCGAATTTCTTCTACAAAAACAACTAAAACGGCCTCACTGGACCAACAACGTAACGCCAAAATGGCAAACAACAAAACAACGTAAAAGAAATTAGTTGTACCGCATTCACGGATCCCAATTTTGGGTGTCTTTCTAAAGACTTTAGAATACGATACAGTCGACGACGCGATCAGTTTGTGAAAAGAACCTCTCCACACCCAATCCTTGACGAAAAATTCCAATATCGATTTTTTTTTTCTTTGCAAAGCGACGTCACAAGAGGTTGTTTGTAAGTACACTTTGGTACTCAATTAGGTACATTTTCGAAGACTTTGGTTCCATGGTATTCCCCTCAATGCATTGGCACGATGTTCTGCCAGTAAAAATTAACTTAACCAATGAACACCGGCAATATACCAACAAAACTATAACAATTAAATACATTTTTCCGTGTCCATAAACCGACATTCATTAATAGTTCGTACAATTGGCAGTACAAATGCACCCCACCTACGATTTTGGTCAACCTCGAACCGTAATGCGTGAATGAACATTAGAAACCTTTAAAATCAAGGGACCTAGAACTCAGAACGCAGATCCCATCGTTCCTGGCTTCGACGTTTTCCAACAACAGTCACAGAGGGCGGCTCAGGACAGAAAACTAAGATGTATGCAACAGGCTCGACAGAAAATAATTACGGCCGATTCAAATGTCAAAAATGACGTTTCACGTTTGTCAGGGTAAACAAATTCTAATTTATATTTATTGGCAACTATAGTTTTTAGGGCCAAATTCAGACATATTTCCTTAGGGATTAACTATACAGAAAGAGGGAAAACAAGGCTGGATCCAAGACAGACTAGTGACGGAAAATTTGTAAAAATTAAATTCGAGGTTAGGAAAGATTTTGACTAAATGGAAAACAAATCAAAATAAAACGTTCAAGGAATAAGGGAATATATTCAAAAAGGTAGGTCGAAGTCTTAAAACTCAACTAATTGTTGCAACTGCTATAATAATAATACTTTAATTTCGTATGACAAAACAAACCGTAACAGTTGTTCCTTACATCGTGAGAAATATTTTTGTGGAAAAACTTTTCTAACTTTCTCTAAAGCCAATGGTTCAGCAGTTATAAGGAAATAAACAATTAAATTGTTTATAATGATTGACCGCGCTTGGGGGTTGAAAAAGTTAAATTACATAAAAAATTAAATTTATTAACCAATAAGATACACCTAAAACTTGGTAACTATCTATACTAATAGCAAAGATATTTGCCCATGCTAAGACACCCTGTATATAAATTTACTCAGTAAAAAATAATAGCTGCACTGACGCTAATTTGCAGTAGAATTTTGCCTTAATTGATTGACGTTAATAAAAGTAAGTAGAAGTGAAAACATAAACTTACCAATATTTCATTGCGAAAATACCAAACTAAAATACGAACGAATTAATTTTTCAAACATACTGTACGTACAGTATTATACTATTTGTTTTGTATCAATTGTGATTATTTAAAACAATGCATGTACTTTATATTAAACATAATAAGATTCTAACCTATTTAAATACATATTATATACATAAAACCAACGGATTGAAATAATATTGGCGAATGTCCGCGGTTTACATTGTGGTCATTTAAACCAATATTTACTATTTGTGGTTAACCAAATTCGACAACTGTTGTATCAATATATTATTGATCAAAAACCACACATATTATCACAATTTTATTTATTTTTCTTTTGTCATACAAACATTACTGCATACATAATAATATATTCTACTTAACATAGAAATACACAGAAGAAACAAAGTTGGCATTGCACTAATTCACATTATTTATTTAGTATAAATTACGGATTCTTAAAAACACACGAGGCCTTAAAAATTTAATTTAAATTTGCTCTTTAAAAGAAACAGTTTTTGAATTTGTCAGATATAACGCAATACCGTATTTTCTTTTATAAAAAATTACCTGTAGAAAATTATTGTTGTCTTAATATTAATTTATTTTTACCCATTTGATGAATTTTATTTCCATAGAAATGTGTAAATCTACATAATTATTTTGTCGCTTCAGTAGTATATGAATATAATTAAAAAACTATCAGCCAGATTCTCCAACGCTAGTCCGGTCTAATTTGACAACCAAAAGTTTTAAACTGACAACTGTAAGAATAAGACAACAAAATTTATACTATGAATTTATTTTGGAGCTTTTTTGCAAATTTATAAAGAAAACGGCAATTTTAGTACGTACTTTCGACAATCATGGAACTAAATTCATTACAGCAACTCGTTCCAAGATAAAAATCATTTGGAAACCAAGCACATCGTTGAAATATCAGAATAATTCATAACTTTTTAATGACGACTTATTAGCAATGACAGGACAAAAACCTGTCAAAACACAACTGATCAACTATAAGATCCTACCTTAAACCAGTACTAAATCTTAAACTTTCTTAGTGAATCTGAACGTATATGTTTTTTTTTAATTACACGAATATCAGTTGTTTTGCATCATTTAAAAAACATCTTTAATTTTTTTTATCTTCCGACAGCCCACGAAGACCGAAGTCTAAGTACTATGTACCGTGGGTGTACCGGGGAATCGACTCACACATCCAGAGCTGGAAACATCCGTTTGGATTTCACCAGCCCTTTAAGAGGATGTGTGGGGTGGTACCACCTCGGTCGAGGAAGAATTCCTCTACCACTTTCCAAAAGTTAACAATCACAAAATATCCATGGTCGAAGAGGGATTCGAACCCGCGCCTCTCGGTCGCAAAGCTGGTGCCGTACCAACTCGGCCACCGGAGAACCAATTATTAACAAAGATTCTTAAATAAATAAATATTCGTTAAAAACAAACTCAACAAGTTTTAATTTAATCAGCGATATTCTTAATGTTCGGGTATTTCGCATGTTTAATAAATATGTTAATATTATTGCAGAATTTGTCAATCGAAACACGCATACCAAAAATATGTGGGCTGGACGGATAATAACAACAATATATACGTTTGAAATTCGGCCCAATTCAAAAAATTCAATTTCGACGTGACGTCATCGTACGAAGAATAACTGAACCTAACGAATAATGTGCCTCTCTGTGCCTCAGAGCCAAACATAATTTTGACTATTTCAAAACATGCTGGTTAAATGAGAGATTCTGCTACAACTTGCGGTTTTTGTTTTAATGCAATCAGTTCCGCAAATCCATTTGTGCTTTATCGGAAATTGTTATACCATCTTCTGAAAATGTGTTGATTGTTTGTCTTGCATTTCCAATAATCTTTTGAAATGTTCCTTATTTTTTGATTAGTGTGTTTTGTAGAAAAGTGATGCTTTAACTTAGCAGGAACCGTTGCACTATTGGCCAATTTTTCTCCACATGCAATACAGTTTAGGATGTGATAGACTTTATGGCTAGGTGAAGCCAAATCTCAAGTATTCGTCCAAATATTGTGGGGTCGTCGGTTTTTTGTTACGTTTTCCTTCACTTTCGCGTGTTGACTGCGCATTTTCATCAGCTACATTACCACTGGTATAATATTGCGCCCTCATTAATTTCTTTAACGTCAAATTTTCATTTAAGAAATTTTTAAATCTTAAGTTATAACCATAAAACTACAATATAAATAATAAATAAGCGAAATTGTCTTTTTTACAACATAATAAATTACCTGATTATCCAAGTAGAATGTCTCAGATATATGTGGAATTGTATCAAAACTTTGCTTTAGAATTAGAAGCCCAAAAGTAAAAACAAAATCTCTTAAAATTCGAAAACTGCACGCGCATAATCACTTTTAGACCTAGAACAGGATGAAATGCTTGCGACAACTTGACTGATATGCATTCGTTGGCAAATAAAGACAAACAGGCGTTGCGTGGGTTTCTAAATAAATAAATAAATATTAAGGACATCACCTATCTCTACAAATTAAAAAAAAAATCCCTGAACTAATTGTAATAATAGGGCAGTATATTTAAACCAATCGTTTGAAGTATTGGAAAAACCCATTATATTGATTTTCACGTATAAAATTATAAAAACTTCTAATATCGATATCTCGGCAAAATGAGCGACTTAGATTTTCATTCAAGAATTTTCGGAAACTACAGGAGTTCCTCTAAACACCATATTTTCAGTTTTTTTCGTCATTTTTTTCCAACCTATCGGCGCTTTAAGCCTACTGCGACTCTTAAAATGCTTTAAATATACACCAAGTAGGACGGTGACCACACACAGAAAAGGTATTCCAGAGAAGTCCTAACAATAGCTTTGTATACATTATTAAAGCTTACCATATTCTGAAAATCTCTAATATTTCTACACATAAAACCAAATAGCTTCAATTACTTCTTAACAATATGTTCGTAGTTTAGGTGAAAATCAAGTTAATGTCCAAGTGTATACCCAAGTAACCCTCTCCAAAACACAATCGTTTAGGTTATAATCATATTTCAGTGGATGAGCTGTGCGATGGAAGGATTATTTCACATTTTTAATGTTTAAGTTCATTTTATTTCGAGCAAACTACTCCCTCTCAGGCTCGGCGACAGGGGGGGAGGTGGACTACGGGTACACCTTTACCGGGCCCTGGACGTTAGCGCGCCCCATGTTAATGATGTCGATCTGTATCTTCGGCGCCACTCCGCAAGCAACGCGGATGAAATAGAATCACCGTAACGAGCCCCAACATTTCTCTCGCCGGCCCTTCGTCACTCTGTCCAATTCATCTTGTATTCTCACAGGGGGTTAACCTGGCCGACCACTGCAAACAATTTCACATCATCGGCAAAGAACAACAGCCGTGAGAAGAGGACCACCCGCCGTAGATCATTAATAAATATGTTAAACACATAGGGACCCAAAGGGCTTCTCTGTGGAACACCTGATGTAATTGGTATCTCTCTCCAACCCAACCCAATCTGGACAAACTGTTTCCTGTCACTTACATATGATAGCCACCCGAGCAAGGTCCCGGCAAAGTCAAAGCATTCCAGCTTCTGTGCCAAAATACGGTGATTCACGGTGTCAAACGCCTTACTAAAGTCTGTACAGTCAGCGTCTACCTGAAAACCACTCTCCAAGGCATCCAACACCGTTTGGGCAAAAATAATGATACCCGGAGCCGTAGATTTACCCCTACTAAAGTCGTGCTGTTATTGATTGTTACAAAACATTATTGAACTATCAATATGATTACAAAGCATTTTTCAAAAAGCTTAGGAACTGTACTTAAAATACAAATTGGTCTTAAATTCTTAGCATCTGACTGATCTTCCGCTTTAAATATAGGAGTAATAAAACTGTATTTCCACTGATCAGGAAAAACACTGCTCTCAAGTGACAGCTTAAAGAGCAAATAAATAGGACCTGAAAGATAATAAGCACAGTTTAGCAAAAATCCAGCAGGTATTCTATCTGGACCTGCTGCCTTATTTATATTTAAATGTAAAATATTTTCAGACTTCTCCCAACGTAATCGCTATATAATATGTAACTTAAGGGGAAATCATTGCTATTGGCAAGACCAGGCAGACCATCACTATTTACGTCTAGCTTGTACATACTTTAAAAATGTATTGCAAAAATATCCACGATCGACTACCCATCGTTAAAGGCTGATAATTTAAAAGAAACACAGAAGGCTGTAATACATATGTTACATTATGAAGTAAAGAAAACTTTTACTCTGTATCCTACTATTCATCGAGTGACTAAAAATAGAAAATAAACGCAATCAATGCTTTCACACAAAACAGAATTTTGGATATAAAGTACCAAATTCGTTGTCGACTGACTTTTTAAAATAGATCAAATACAGATTTAGAAGTTTATCTTTAATTATTTTATCTTCAGTTTATCTCTACACGCAACTGTAACACAAAGGCCAAATTAATTTATAATTTAAAATTATCTATACATAAACTCCCTAAATACTGTATACCTAATGGAGATTGCTGTCATATCTCTTCTATTGTTTAGACCTATTCCACATTATTTATCAGCTGTGTGAAATTATAATAAAAAATTACTATCCAGGGTTGACAATAGGGGAATAGGGTAGGATCACAAGCTTTTCTTTGCCAAGACGATCACAGGTAAAAAACAACATTAAAATCCTAACTGTTTATTTGCAACAAATAAACTAAAATAGCTGATATGTCAGCACGCTTAAAAAATAGATGAATGTAGAAAACTTTTTTAATTTTCGCACACTTATTTTTATTCATAAATTAAATTTAAATTGTAATAAGTTTTTTAAATAAATTTAATACATTTTTTAAATATCTTTCTAAAAGGCAGGGTTTATCCCTAATTAGATCACCTCACAATACACCTACACCATTTGCTTAACTCATTCGCAATTTGACTGTCGCCCGCGCTGCTCATTAACAATGTGAGAACGTTTTAAAGCCGTTTTCAATACGTTTTGAATATTAGCGAATTGGACTGTTGTGGTGAAATTGTTTGGCATGGATTGTAAGATATAAGGTATGTACAGGGTGTCCAATTTTCGACACTTTTGCATGATATCTCGGTTGTCTTTAAAGATAGAGAGCTGCGGGTTTCGCAACACTATTCTTTTTTTTTCGTGAACGTATGATCCTACAAACAGAATTTTCATAGCCCCCATTTCTGAGACACAGGGCGATTTTGAAAAAGTGTCATTTTTTAGCTCCCCTCGTATATCAATTGCCTTTTAACTTATCGGTAAGGTAAAAACTAATTATTATGTAGTATTTTGCATAAGATCCAATGGCGTAGTTAATTTTTTCTACAAGGAACTAATTTGAAGATAAAATCCAAAGTTGAATTTTTTAAACGAGGCACCCTGTATATCTTGTTTTCATTCGATTGGTTTTTTATAAGCTTTTCAAAAATATATAATTGTTGGTATATATGTTTTGGAATAACTTCCGAATTTGACAATTAAAAAAAAAGGGTATAATCATAGTAGGCCGTGATATAATGATTTGAAACAAAATAGAGACATTTAACTAACATTGATATAATAAAAACCCAAACAAACCCATTTAGCAAACGCAACTTTGGTTTTTATTTTTAAATTAGTTCCTTCTAGAAAGAAATTGACTACTCCACTGGATTCTACGCAAAAAATTATATAATAATCAGTTTTTATCTCACCGATAAGTTAATAGGCAACTGAGATACGAGGGGTGCTTGAAAATGACACATTTTCAAAAACCAAATAGTTTTTGGCCATCACTGCAGTTAATTCGATCATAAATAAATTCGTCCTGCTGAAATTATTGTTTGTAAATTCCAACGCTCAAAGCGAAATAGGTCGCAAAAATGCTGTTAAAACCAAAATAATGCACCTAAAGTGTATTTAAAAATAGTATTCCACACGCGATTGTTATAACTGCGCACACGAGTGAATTCATCCATGCTCTACTTCCAAGCTGAATATTTTAATTAATATTAAAAAACAAATCTTTTTTTGTTATTTCCATAGAATATTTAATCATTTTGTTACATGTTACATTTCCAAGCTTTGCCGTGCACAACACTGGGTTTCATATTAAAGTGCCAGTCTTCAACTTTATTAATTACAGTAGTAATTTTTTATACCGATTGATTGAATACAGGGTATTTCCATTAAAACCAGTCACCCTATATAATTTCCTTATTGTTATGTTTAAAAAAAATCATGAAACATGTCACTTTTTGTTGCTAGGGGGGCAGATTTTGTTGTAAAATTGAGCCCCTTTACTCCTATCCACGCCAACCCCACGTCAGAAATTTTAAACAAGAAGTGGTGTCGATTTACCCGTCATTTAAAAGGTTTTTTTCCACGAGCAGAACGTTATTACTATTACTTTCCGCACTTATATGCGTGCTGAAAGTTGCACTTTTCCGCACGAGTGCTGCAAGTTTTTTCGGCACTGACGCGGGAAGCAATACATCAACAATCACAATAATGACATACCTATATCGCCACTTAATTAGACTTCGTGTGCTAATTAACGTCACTGGACTCGGATCGAAGAGGTCCAATTTAACATATTTAGTAAAATATTGGTGGGAAATACGGGCGCTCCGGGAATTTATTATTTAGAAATTCCCTGATTGGTAAATAAAAATTAGGTGGTGCTCCGTCTTGTTGAAAAAATGGATCATAATCTCCATTTTTCTCTTTAATGGCTGGTACAATTGCAGGTAAAATAACCTTTTCCAGAGTGTTCAAATAAAGAGACCTGTTAAGTGGTCCGTAAATAAAAAAAGACCAATTGTTTTACGTCCTAGGATTCCAGCCCTTACATTTAATTTCTACGGATGTTGAGTTTGGGTTTCTTCAAACCAGTTAGGATTACTGTCAGACCAATATCTGAAGTTGTGTCTGTTTACAGTAATATTCAGGAAAAAACTTGATTCGTCACTAAAACATATCCGGTAAAGCAAGTTCGGCACTATTGACAAAACATTTAGAATTTGCTTAAAAAACTGTAGCTTAGTTCTTGCACAAGATGTACCTCGTATGGATAAAGCTTTTTTTTAATTTCGCGGACGGTAGATTTACTCACACCTACATTGATGGCAATTTTCTGAACTGACTGTTGTGGTTCAACCACAGTTGTTCTAAGAACTTGAACTTGAAGCTCCTCGGTTTTACCAGATGGACGATCGCTTCGTGGCGCATCTTTCATGGTAAAGTTGTTAACAAATTTAGACACAACACTTCTTACATAACTAGGAGAAACCTATCTGGAAAAGACTCATTAAAAAGTCTAGCTGCTTCGTTAAACCACGACGTGACTGTCCATAGAAAAAAATTATTTCAACTCTGTACTCGTTGTTACGAACCATTTTTTAATTTAAAATAACTGAAAAACAAATCGAACGCCTATAGAATACAAATTCAAACTAAGCATAAACAGTTCAAAACTTAAGGAAGAAAGAAATTTATTTATACAAGTGAAAAAAAATACAATTTTAAATACCTCATTTTATCAGCTATTTGCATACTTTTTGTTAATATTATAGTAGAAAAAAAGGATTCCTTTAAAACTCCTTAGTAAAACCACGGTAGAATTATTAGACGGTAGCGACACTCGCCACTTATTCCTGTTTTTGCCGACTCTTCGCTAAACTAGTTTTATCCGGTTGCTGGCAACTCGTGGCGTCTTTACGGAGACAGTCAGAAAATTAGTCTGATTGAATACAGTCGAGATCGCGATGGTGTGTTATTGCCACGTAGAAAATTGTATGAATAAAGAAGGCGAGGGAGTGTCCTTTTTTAGATGTCCCAAAGACCCTGTCAGGTAAGATTGATTTTATATTTGTTCAGTGTTCTGTATATTACATAAGAGTTTTCATTTTCATTTACTTATTATATTTTATATTACTTAAGCTAAGAAGGCGACTTGTCAACTGTAAATGTATTTTTTTTTCTTAGCTGATTGCCCATACCTCGGGATTAAATAAATTTTGGAAATATATACAGATTGATACATAGAATTAAAATTTAAAGTAGGTATTTCAGTCGTGTCTCGTCGATTTTTAGTATATATGAGCATAATGGCAGTATCTTAAAACTATTTGTGCTAAAGAAACGAAATTTAGAGAATGGGATTTATAGAAATAATGTATAAGAATACGTATTTGATATACATATTCTGCTTACAACAAGGCGAAAACGGAGGTATTAAAATAACTGGATACAGATATTTGCTATTTTATTTCTACAACACCTTAAAATATTGCCCTTAAACCCAAAATTTAAACAACTGTCAAGCATATATTTTTAGCTCAGACTCTTGTGCTCAAACCACTTAAACAGATGCGAAGTAAATATGTTTCATTCAGACTGTTATGTGCTTTATTTAGCATGTTTAGGAAACAACGCAAGGCTTCGTTAACTGCCTAGAAAAATATCTCTTATTATTTATTATAACTTTATAAGGCAGTTTCATGCCGAGGGAGCAAACCACTGATCCTTCAAGAATACAGAGGTCTCCAAGATATCGTCAAGACTTCCTACTAATAACCTGAAGTATCCATGAGATGTCCTCGGGAAGTGTATGAACGAGAATATCCATGGATATCTCGCAGTGGTTTAGTCCTCGTTTCATGCCCTCGGAATAAGTGTCTAATAAAGCCATTAATACTAATGAATCGAAATACTAAAGAGTTACGTACCGCCTTTTAAATTTGTATGTATCAAATAACCGACCAAATATTTTTTCGACTAATACTTATCGAACGTCCCCATAATACGCTGCCCGGAGAACGCAGTGTGCATCGGCGTTTTGCTTTGATGCAGAAACTTCAAACGATTTTTGCTGAGTGTCGCTACTCCCCCATTTCTCTACTCTGGTAAAACTATTTTAATGATTCAATAAAAAAATATATCATTAAAAAATTGTAGGTCAAGAACGAGTTGAGTTACAGAATTTGGGTTTGCGGCAAAATCTTTCTTTTTCGAAGACCTTTAAAATGAAATACCACACGGCTTGTATTTAAAGTTTTTGACCTTAACCTTCTAGCGTCACCCCTCAAGGGGGTTGAAAAAGTAAAATTACATAAAAAAGTAAATTTAATAACCAATAGGATACCCCTTAAATTTAGTGTATCTGTTTTTACTAATAGCAAAAATTTCGGATACCATGTATATTGAGCTACATGGAGACTATGTACACAATAAGAACTTTTATTGACCAATATTTTACCGTTATCTTTGTCGGACCTGAAACTTTTCATCTTATCCTCGTAGATATGCTGTATTATAATAAAAGAGCCAAAAAAACATTGCGTTAAGCATGATTTTATTCTCACTGTGCTTACTACTGACGTATTAAACTAGTAAATAAGTAAAATCCAACTCGCACTTGATCAGCTTTATTCAAAGAATTTCACCGTCTTGCTACTTAGCTCACAAAACTTTCTTATTTCTTCAGCATATTTCTTTTAAGGAGCCATTACTCGATTTTAAATGATATTTTAACTTTTCAGACCAATTTTACGACCTTTTTATTGGCATCTGCTCTACAATCTCAAGATGTTAGCGAAATTACAGATGTAAAGTGGTGTGTCATAAAGGAAATCGACATTTGGGAGCTCGACTTTACAATATAAAAGCAATATGTGTTTTATAAAAGACAGGCCCGGCGCAGGGCGCATTCAAAAATATGTTTGGTTTTTTAATTTAAATTTAGTAGATCTATTAATTTAACCTTTTGCTATTTTCATGTATTATAAGCAACCCCATTATAGATTATACATAAAAATACTTTGTCTAACGTACTTTGCTTCAGTCCTGTGTGGTAGCCAAGAAATACAAACTTGAATTGTCTTTCCAACGGGACCTTGCTCATCGGAATCGGGTGAGTAGCTCTTGAGAAATGAGCCCTTAAAAAAATTAAAAGTAACGAAATTTCCTACCAGATGTTTCAATCAAGTAAAGGCTTAAAATGTCCACCCGCAACCTTCATGCAATTATAAAGGCACGGCTCGAAATGTTCGCGAACAGTATGAAGCATTTCGGAAGTCATTTGTCGGCACTCCTACACTAGTCGTTGTTGCAAATCTTCTAAAGAATTGAGCTGTGTTGCATAAATTTTGGGTTTTAAATGTCCCCACAAGAAAAAATCCAGTGGCGATCGATCAGATCTTGCAGACCATTCAATGGGACCACTTCTCCCAATCCATCTTCCTGGAAAATTATCATCCAGATACTGCCTTACAGGAAATGCATAGTGTGGGAGTGTCCCATATTTCTGGAAAATTAGAATTTCTAGCCGATGACGGTCATCTTCTTCAATCGCATTCGTTAAAGCAAGGTAAATAGTGGTTTCCAACAACTCTAGCTACATTTCACCGGTTAAATGGCTAGGAGAAAAATACGGCCCGATAATACGGTCCTCAAAAATTTCAACCCACACATTTAATTTTTCTGGATGTTGAGTATGAACTAAGGATTCTAGGGTTGGAATCCGACCAATACCTACAATTACATCGATTGGCTATACCATGAAGGAAAAAAGAGCATTGATCTAAGAAACAATTGTTAAACACAATTTGTGGATTGCGAATGATTCTTTCACTCATTAACTCGCAAAATTCCAAACGGCGATCGGTACAGTCTTCATTAAGTTCATAAACCAGTTTTATTTTGTAGTGATGGAATGTATGCTTTTTAAAAATTATCTGGATGGTTGTACGCGAAACACCCGACACTTCTGACATTTTCGTTGTACTAAGTGTGGGATCAGTTGCAATATGATCCACTGCAGCTTCTGGAGCTATATTTCTTACAAGATTTTCAATATTTCTGTTTTTGTTTAGCACTGATCCTGTTTCACGAAATTTCACCTGTAATTCTCGCACGCCTGCAATATATATATATATATATATATATATATATATATATATATATATATATATATATATATATATATATATATATGGTATATAATAACATGTCCTGACTGACTGATTCATCATCGCCGAGCCGAAACCTCTGAAGCTATAACTATGAAATTTGGCCAGTAGCTTTATTTTATAATGTAGATTCACTAAGAGGGATTTTTAAAATGCAACCCCGAGAGGGGTCACAAGGGGGTTGAAAGTTTATATGGAGAAAAAGTATTAGATGGTCCTATTAACTTGAAACTTCATAGAAGTACTCCAAAAAATAAATGATTAAACACGTGTTTTACAATTTTTAATAAATCAACCCCTAAGGGGGTAAAATGGGGGTTCAAAGTTCGTAATGGAGTAAAATTGTTATACCGCGGACAAAGTGGCGGGCGCAAGCTAGTTAATTCATTATAAGATAACGCAGCATCTCTAGCACAATCGTTATTTCTAAAGAAAAGGGAAATAATTTCAACTCTTTTTTCAAGAGTGTACGTTATTTTATGCGTAATTGAGCCAGACGAAATTTATAGCAAAATTATTAGTTTTACATGAATTTATTATATACATATATACACACACACACACACATATATATATATATATATATATATATATATATATATATATATATATATATATATATATATATATATATATATATCAACAACAAACTAATGATAGCCCTTTTCTCGACAGAACAAGTGAAATTCCAAAGAACAGTATTGCCATATTTACGCGTATTTAACATTTTGTTTACATTTAAATACAATTTTCTTTAACATTTAATTTCTCGAAAACTACTTACCCCATTTTAACGAGCAAGATTCCGTTAGAAAGGCAATTTAATTCCCTTTAAAATAAGGAAATAAGGTCTCACTTGACTTCCATTTCCATTTAAGATTTTAAAAGTGAATGAAAAGTCGAAAAAATACGCCCCCCTAAAAACTAAAGTGTACAGGTTCTAGCGTTTTTTGATTTATTTATTTAAAAGAAAATAAATCTGGGTGGAAAGTTTTCAGTGGGCCACCCTGTATATACACTATCCAGGTGTCTTGTTTAGACCGTAGATAAGATACCAAATCATATGCAAGAAATTTTAAATTTATTGTCAGTTCTGAACTTTCGTAACACCCTGTGAGGTATACTAGCAATTATAACATAATGCAGCTACAATTAAATTTTAGTCTAATGTTTTCTCAACAAATACGTTTTTCATTTAGTATTTTATCCCTGTTATTTAATGACTCAACACTCAGCATGTCGTTTTATAGCTGAACGTGTCTTTATTGACCAGTATATCACATGAGATACTCTTTAAAAAAATAGAGAATCTCGGAATAAGCGATCAATCTTTAAAATTATTTAACTGGTCGAAAACAATGGGTAAAAATCAACAATACGGTAAGTAGTGCCCGGGTTATAAAGAACGGTTTACTGCATCGAACGGTGATGGGACCTATTCTCGTCCTTATTTATACACGGTTATGATAAAGAAACGGATCACCCTTTTATATAGAAAACCGCCCATTTAATCAAAAATCGCTCGGACCCGTCAAATTAATTTTTTTGAAATGCATTGTTTTTTTGAAAAAAAATTTGTACAGGGTAGATCATAAAAGTGCTACATGTGTCAGCTTAAATTTTTTTAATGAAACATATGGTATATTTTTACATTTCTATATTCTACATTCAATTCTAGACATTTTTCATTAATCATGCCCTATACTTAGCTTCAGCCGTTTAGGAAATATTAACAATTTTAAATTTTTTAACAATTTTAAAACAAAATAAACAAACAACAAAGAATGAAAAGAAACTATTTTATAAGATGTTGTTGTTGTCCTCCACCAACTGTTCTGCAGTAGATCAATCGATCTAGAAATTCCTGCTGTACATTTATTACTACTTGTGGAGATATTTCTCTTATTACTCGTCGAATAGACTCCTTCAGTGCATCTACCGAGATGGGTTTAGATTTATAAACTAAATTTTTGACATAGCCCCATAAAAAAAAGTCCAGTGGATTAAGATCAGGTGATCTGGGTGGCCACTCTATGGACCCCCGTCTACCTATCCACCGCCGCGGAAAAATTGTATTTAAGTACTCCCTTACATGAACAGCATAATGCGGGGGAGCACCATCCTGTTGAAACCATAAGGTTAAACTTGGTAAATCAGGATCATTATCATCTGGAAATAGAGTGGCAAGAGCTGGAATAAGATCATTTTGAAGGAAATTTAGATATCTTTCTCCAGTGAGACTCTCATCAAAGAAAAATGGTCCGATTATCCTATTTTCAACAATGCCCGCCCAAACATTAACCTTTTCATTATACTGGGTGTGATTTTCTATGTACCAATGAGGATTTTCCTGTGCCCAGTATCTGTAGTTTTGTCTATTAACCTGACCATTTAAACAAAACGTAGCTTCATCTGAAAAACAAATTTTTGGGACTAATCTTGCGTTATTATCTGTTAGCTCAATCATTATTTCACAAAATTGGTCTCGCCTATCAGGATCATCGTCAAATAACTCTTGTACAAATACTGGTTTGTATGGATGAAACTTCTCTTTTTGTAAAAATTTAGATACGGTGGTTTGGTGAATATCGTAGTCCCGTCCAAGTTGTGTGCTTGAGCTATGAGAATCTTCCTGTAGTGATAACAATATGTTTATTTTTTTCTTCTCAGATATACCAGGACGACCACTTTTAGCACTATCTTTAATAGTACGGGAAGTTCTCCACTTACTTGCTACCCTAGACACTGTTGATTGGGCAATAGGCGGGCGATTTGGGTATTTTTCATTAAACATATCACGGACTTCCCTATGACTTCTACTTTTATCTCCACAACCCAACATAATCAAAATTTCAATGCGCTCATCTTCGGCTAGACGCATTTTGATGAAATATCAGCAGAGCAAAATTGAAATTTGATTAACATTCACTGACATTTTTTGACGTCTCAAACGTAAATAAGAAATTGTCACAGTTACAAGATTGTGACTTAAGTTTAGAACGTTGATGTCGAGAAACATACTAATGGTGCATACCAGCATTAAAGTGTTAATATTTCCTAAACGGCTGAAGCTAAGTATAGGGCATGATTAATGAAAAATGTCTAGAATTGAATGTAGAATATAGAAATGTAAAAATATACCATATGTTTCATTAAAAAAATTAAAGTTGACACATGTAGCACTTTCATGATCTACCCTGTACAAATTTGTTTTCAAAAAAAAAATGCATTTCAAAAAAATTAATTTGACGGGTCCGAGCGATTTTTGATTAAATGGGCGGTTTTCTATATAAAAGGGTGATCCGTTTCTTTATCATAACCGTGTATATCCCGTTAGTGGGTCCACCCCGACCAATCCATCTTTGAGGATATGTTTCACTAAGGTGATTCCGTGCCAAAATGCTAAAATGTGCCGGAGCACCATCATGCATAAACCACATAACTGTTCTTATTTCCAGTGGTACATCTTCCAATAAGTCGACTAAAGCATAGGTAAATTGCCTATGAATGGCAATGTTATGTCTTACGCAGATGAAACCGCTATTGTGTACCATGGTAGAACTTAGATCTTTCAAAAACCATTTTTAAGACATTTTCCGCTACAACTGTTGATCAACCAGAGCAGAACTTTTTAAAAATTCATACTACTAATTGTAACCGAAGTGGCCCATGTTTGTGTAACATAAAACCAGAAAAAATACGATCAAATATTTAGTGATACTGATCGATTGTCACCTTAAGTGAAACGAACACTCTAATTATGATATGTTAGCAAGATAAGAAAAACTTATTATAAATTTTACCAGCTGAGAAATATTGTGGGTAGAAAAATTTTGCTTACTTTGCATAACGCTTTGGAATCTCACTTAAGATATTGTAAAATTTATTGTATTATAGTTTGGGGGTATTTGTATGATAACCCATTGAAAGTTCCTTCTAATTATCAAAATACTGTCCTTAAAATAGGTATTCCACAAGTGATTCTATAATGATAATATAGTTCCCAATGTTAGAAATTTATATGTTTTTGGATTCCAAATTATATCAAGAAAATTTAAACATATGTTCCAACCATTTTTCACACATATGGAACCAGATCGTGAATGAATAATTGTCGATTGTTCCTTCTTTTCAAAGCTCAATTTCTCAAAAGTTAATATTGTACTATGGTCCTAAATGCCGATTAATATTCGTAATACTTTACAAAATAAAAAACTTTTTAAAAAACGTGTAACGCTTCTTAACGAATTTTTTTATAATCTAATACATTTGTTTATCCTGCCATGAACTAATTTTTTACTAACGTTTTTCTTTTGTTTATTTATAATAATACCTGTAGCATTAAAACACCTTCTACAGTAGACTCTTTCAATCTTGTATGCTTTGAAGTAAAGATTGCATATATTTTGAAAATGAAAGCTCTACAACCAAAGAATTAATGTGTACGTACCTAAGACACTGTAAGTTACTGCCACAATTGTCAGCACTTACGGACTACCCAATATGACGTAGTTGCGCTAGGAGTTCGGTAATTCCGGCGCACAAGTTGTGAAACTCCAATTTTTGCCGAATTTTAGGTTTTGAGTTTAATGCATAAAATCGCTTATTCCGCATCGTTTGGTGCAAGAATCAGTCAAATCCAACTTATATTAACTGAAATATATACGTTGAGGAGTTGACTGAGAGCAATTTCGGTGCAAGAATCGGTTACCTCCAGGAGATGACCGTTTTTTGCACCGAACATATTACAACATTGACAACATTGCGAAGATTAACGACATGTTATGATTGGAGAAATTTAGTCAATAAGACCTCAAAAAAGTTCCGCGCAATAGAAGTAAAACAAGATATGATTCTTGATTTTACAGGCACATTCAAACCACTCTTCAAGAAGACACAATAAACAATCAGCCAAAAAAAAAATTTTGTGTTTCCAAATATCGCTTATTTAATTACGAAAAAAAGAATGTCACTGAGTGCAGTGAAACACAAACATTAAAAAACTCAATGAAGTGTTAGCATTGCCAAATGCTAAACTCTACAAGTTTTTTCCCTTTAGAATTAATCCAAAAAAAGTATACAATGTGATGCCTCTTGCTGATAAATATGTACCTTCTGTACATATGTGGTATTATGAGCAAGTGCGAAATGGTAAAAATAGTACCCAACAACCAAATCAGGAAAACACTGATGACAGCGATCAAGAAGTTGAAACAGAAATATTTTAAGTAAGGAGTACATTGCTTTTTAATTTTTAATGTAGTTTTAATTTGCTTTTCGACAAATCTGTCATACATTATAGTATTTTTTGTATTACAAAGGATATCTTCTGAAGTAAATTAATTTTTTTGTTTTTGATTTTTTTTTCGGTGCAAGAAACGGACAACTCCATCATCTTAAACTTTTTTTCTTAAATCACCTATTGCAAAAAACACCTTATTTTGTCCAATAAATTAGTCGCTGACCTCCTTTATCTAAAAAATAAGACTCCGAAAAATAAATCTCGCGTTTCTTCTTCTCAGACAGTTTTTATCGATTTCTGAACATTTTAAAAAAATGGACTTGACCGGTTTTTGCACCGAGCACTTCAATTTTTTAATCCGTTGTGAAGATTTTGTAAAAATCTTTTTAGTGCTGGTAATTAGCTTGTCCATATCTGGATGCTCACCTCGAATTGGGTCAGCCACTCGGTAAGAAACATGTAGTAAATAGGTTATATGCAATAAATTTGAATACAAAGTTTTAAGCTCGCTTTTACCAACACTACAATATTGTTCGTATTAATGTCAAAGTTTTCCAGAGTTTGCGTTAGTAGTTGTTGAATTGTTTCAGCGGTGCTTTGTTCTAATCTTTTACTTGCACGTGCATATGGCTTCGTTGGTGAATTCGGGACAAATTGCACACTAAAGTATTTCCTACTTGATTATTTTTGGTTTATGTACTTTTGTCAACTGCTACCCAAAGTTTTTTGATGGTGTAATTCAGAGCTAATGGTATTTTCCCTTTGTTCTTTGACACGAGGAAAAGCGTACTGCAATTGCCACTGGATCGGTAGGGGCCACTTATGCCCATATTTTCTCCATAAAAGATCGCAAATGTTCATTTTGAAGCACGCGCAGAGGAACATTGCAACAGATTAACACACAAGAAAAAGTCAAAATGTAAGTTATTTACATGGATTTATTAAGACTGGATACGGGATGATTTAACATTCTTTGAAGCCAAAACAAACCATTCTAAGCGACACTGTAAAAACAATTTGTAATCACTGGCCACATCTTATTTCAAGTATTTTACCTTGTATTTTTGTACAAAAAATACGTTGGAAGCATCACAAGATTTACTAAAAGTAATAAAAGCCCTAAAATATTTTATTTTTCTGCTAAATAATAAGAAATTTAAGTTAAAAAGGTTTTATTATTTACAGGTTATGTTATTTCTAAAGGTGTTTATTTAAAGTCGCTCGGAGTCATTTATAAATCTATATAAATCTCTACGTCGCACTTTTTCTTTTCTAGTTCATTAGACAAAGACGTACGTGTGACCGAGTGTTCAGACCGCGGTTCAGCCGTTTTCCTAAGGAACCAGGACAGACAGCAACACTTCTGAGCTCCAACACTCCAATGTTATTTTATCTCGTTCTACTACCATTCTTGATTCAATTACGTAGTAATTCGTAGTTCGTAAACTCCTCTCACAAGAGAAATCAAACAACAAAGATAAGGCTTCACGTTCGATACGCTCACAGTATACGGACATCGAATCCTTATTATAATAAATCCATGGATATTTATATCGAATCATGTATTTTTTCTAATTACCCTTGACAAACGGATATATGGGCCGCAATCAGAAAATAAATAGAACCTTGCTCTTGAGGTAGGTCTGCCCTTTAAAGTTGCAACCAATTTTCAAAACAATTTTATCAGCTGTATTGAAAAAATGTTTAAAAAAACTATGAGTGTATAACACCAACCCTTAACATGTACCTTTTCCATTTGTCCCTTTATCTCCGTTATAAGATATGATTTTTTTATAGCCCACGAATAAATTATTAATTTAGTTTAGTTAATTAAATTTAATTAGCTAATTAGTAGCACATGTTTCCGCCATGACTTTTAATGATTGCTTCTCTTCGACAAGGCGTACTCGAAATTAAATTTCTAATTTGGCTTTGATCAGTTTCACTCCAGATTTAAACAACCATTATTTTTATGTCATAAATAAAGCATCGTAAACATAGATTATTTCAGGGACATCTCTACCCTAGTTGGAAATAAAATTAGGATCCGATTTGAAAATAAAATACAAATATTTGTTCACCTCCAGTGTGTAATGTGAAAATGCGAAATACAAAAAGCCTTCGGTTAAACTAATAGAATATTTTACTCACACAATGTATGGATATTTTACAAAATATGCTATAACCCTGAGACCAATAATCTAGTTTTGAGCCTTTCAACTTGTGCGCTTTGAAGTAAAGATTGCACTGTATTTTTAAAACCAACGCTCTACATCTAAATGTGTAATATTTGCTTATCTAAAACACTGCAAGTTACTGCCGTAATTGTACGCAGTTACCCATTGCCCAATATCACGTAGTTGGGCGAAATCCGGATTAGACTAAACTTGCTCGAAGCTTCAACACCAGGGCCATTTTTTAAAGGTTGTAGAGCTGTATTTACAATATCCGCTATGTGAAACGAGTCAGGAAGTGACAGACAACTATGTTGAAGGCTATCTATAGCATGTACGATAATTTGGGTTTATAGTGCGAAAATCTGCTTGGGTTTGCTTGGGATATTAAAGTGCTGTTGACTTTCCCTAATATGGGTGGCACTTTTTGAGTCGAACTGCGAAACTACAGATTTAACAGCTTGGAAATATTGATTGTAATAAAACGCAGCATTCAGCCACGCTGCCCATCATGTTAGTACGGGCTGTCGGGATTCGGTAATGCCGGGGCACAACTGGTGAAATTTTTTAATCCGTTGTGAAAATTTTGTAAAAACCTTTTTGGTCCTGGCAATTAGGTTTTCAACATATGAATACTTGCTTCAAATTTTTTCTGCCACTCGGTGAAAAGCATGTAGTAAACATGTCGTCCCAATAAATTGGGACACACAGTTTTAAGCCATCCCACTGCTTTTAACCAAATGGTCGTTTGAAGCACGTAGAAAGGAATATTGCAACAGCTTAATACAAATATTAGATCATATACATATAAAGCCCAAATAAGGCATCTGCAGCTGCCGGTTTCATACACGTTTTTTTACACTGAATATGTTGTCTGTAACTAGAGGAATTCCAGTCCACGATGCAAGTGTCACAAACAGAACATTTTATTTCCTTTCCATTGCACTTTAGGTAAGGAAAGCAATATAAAAATTTGCAAAACTTGTGCCCCGGAATTACCGAACTCCTACCGCAACTACGTCATATTGGGCAGTGCGTAAGTGCTGACAATTGTGGCAGTAACTTGCAGTGTCCTAGATACGCAAACATTCCGTCTTTGGATGTAGAACTTTCATTTTCAAAATATAGTGTAATCTTTACTTCAAAGCATTCAAGATTGAAAGGGTCTACTGTAGAAGGGTTTTAATGCTACAGGCGTTTACACGGGCTCAAAACTAGATTATACGCGTTTGTCCTCAAGGTATATTGTGGTATGCATAGATTGGGTGAGTAAAATATTGTTCTATTATTTTAACCGAAGCCTTTTTGTATTTTCAATTTTTAATGTACGCAATGTATCTTTACTAATAGCAATGATATTTGCCTATACTAAGACTGTTCGGACACCCGATATAATGAACAAGTTGACGAACAAGTTTAGTGTGCAATTAAAAAGTTTTGGGTGCGGCGTTATCTCAAAATTTTGCGATACATATGTACGTACAGGGTTGCCATCAGAAATTTAAATAAACTTAAATTCGCGAATGAAAACCCCAAACATTTCGTCCGTAACCCCGGACGCACTAGAAATATTGAAATAAAGGCCTATAGACTAAAATACATTTATACGGATTAATTGAAAAATGGTTATTATAATTTTCCAAATCAATTTATATTTCTTTAAAAAACACACCGTTATAGATTGCATTCAGTCAGAACGTTATAAAATCGAAACTTCATAAAAACTGCGAACATGTTTTAAAAATCTCTCCGGACGTCCCTGGACGCCCTTCAAAAGAGGACAGTGTCCGGGGAAAAGAGGACGGATGACAAGCCTATATACGTGTGGTCATTAAGGCTACAAGAAAATAATAATGAAAAAGAAAAAACATCTTTACATGTAGGCCAAGCAATAGAGCGATTTGTCGTGACATTAATCTTATTAGAAAACCGCATGTGCCATCATCTGAAAGACGATCCGTAGATGATTCCTGTTATAAATCCAACTCTGAAATTTTTGCCATTAATTTGTTATAAACATTTTTAAGCAAAAAATCGCGATTTTTTTAGTTTTTTGCTTATAAAATGAAAAGTAATGAAGAAGTCTTAATGATGTAAATGTACGATTTGTAGAGAATAGAAATACGAACAAAATGAGGGATCGAACGTCCCGATAGGATACATAGCAACGGAGAAAATCCGGAAAAACCGGAAAATTAAGAGTTTTTTTTAATTCATAAATCGGCCATTTTTAAACGTAGAGGGCTCAAACTTTGGGAAAAAGTAGTAACTTATAGCTATTTTATGTGTGCAAAACCCCGACGCTGTCCGACGATTAGTTTTGCCACAATCGTCATTTTAATTTTTCAACACGCTATTTTGCAAGAGGTCTGGATGCTCTATGGATCGTCCAATTTTAATTATTGAAACGGATTCGAAAAGTACAAGCTTAACTGAACAATATGTATATCTTAGTTTTTCCATAAAATGCTACGAAACCGGTTGAAAATGCACGTAAAGATGCGTGAAAATGGCCGAACGCGCGAATATTGGCTCCCCTTCGCTCCGCTTCTCTCCCGCTACGCGTCATCTCTCGCGCGCTCGGCCATTTTCACGCATTTTTGCGTGCATTTTCAACCGGTTTCGTAGCATTTTATGGAAAAACTAAGATATGCATATTGTTCTATTAAGCTTGTACTTTTCGAATCCGTTTCAATAATTAAAATTGGACGATCCATAGAGCATCCAGACCTGTTGCAAAATAGTGTGTTGAAAAATTAAAATGACGATTGTGGCAAAACTAATCGTCGGACAGCGTCGGGGTTTTGCACACATAAAATAGCTATAAATTACTACTTTTCCCAAAGTTTGAGCCCGCTACGTTTAAAAATGGCCGATTTATGAATTTAAAAAAAAAACTTAATTTTCCGATTTTTCCGGATTTTCTCCGTTGCTGCTTATCCTATCGGGACGTTCGACCCCTCATTGTGTTCGTATTTCTATTCTCTACAAATCGTCGATTTACATCATTAAGATTGCTTCATTACTTTTCATTTTATAAGCAAAAAACTAAAAAAATCGCGTTTTTTTGCTTAAAAATGTTTATAACAAATTAATGGCAAAAATATCAGAGTTGGATTTATAACAGGAATCATCTACGGATCGTCTTTCAGATGATGGCACGCGCGGTTTTCTAATAAGATTAATGTCAAAAAATCGCTAATATTTTGCTCTGTTGCTTGGCCTAATGGGGAAAATTGGTTTCCTGCCAGAAATATCCAAAGCCTAAACAAATTACTAACTATTTTAGGATTGATAAATCTAGGATATATTTGCTAATATAACGTAGGTAGTTATTTATGCCTTAAATAAATTTACCTATTTATATTATCATTTGCTGGGGTAATTCGTATTCCAAATAATTAAATTTTGTTTCAACTATAACGAAAATTATATTAACAAAATTAGATAATACTATTAAAATGCAATGTTCCTTGTTTGTGGTTTGAAAATTATTCATTTAGAAAAGTATATCATCTCTCCAGCGTATTATTGTTAACTCTAATAACTATCTGTAATATGATAAGCAAGTACAACATAAGCCAAGATCATGTTTTGAGGAAATCATGAAATACATAAGTATATTGTTTAGTTCTCAAATCTGTTTTAAAAAATTTAGTTTATTATACTCGTACATCGACAATGGCTTCTGCAAATAAAATTAATTTGATTCCTTTTTTGTGGATCGTTCCCTCCTATATATTTGTTGTCATAAAAGTTGCAACACCTACGAATCGTTAGTAAATCCGAATCAACATTGATACTGGCCAAGACAGTCAATAAAATGTACTGGCAAGAAAAATTTGGGGTAAAATACCACGATCTCCCCTAATTTCATACGCCACCGATTTTATTATTTGGGCTACTTGTTAAATTTTAAAAAGGCACTTATTAGTAATTACTTAACTCCCAAAGCCAATGGCTCTATTCTTGAGGGATCTTGAGTTAGTACATAAAACCCATTTCTTGGGCATAATGTTCACAGGCCTCTAGCTTCGCTAGGAAGCATTTGCGGATCCATGATCATATTACTTTTTTTTCTTATTTTGGTACGATATAGGTATACACCCCTAGGTTTTCTTGGTGCTATTTTCGAATACCTCGTGTAGTCAAAAACATCAGTTTCTTATTAAAAACTCTAAATTAGATCCAGGACAAGATTGACTTATTTTAAAGTAATTTTATTAAACTCAAGAGTTTCTTTTTTGTGTATAACTTGCACACTAAAGTTCTAAACTTTAAAAGCGGCGCATTTCCACAGTATAAAAATTCACGACAATTCATAATTAATAGGGAGTTGCGCCGATTTAGAAATTTAGAATTTTAGTGTGTCAGTTACTTAAAGAATAGAATTGAACTTGCTATTAAGCTCAGATTTCTTATAATTACTTAAACATATTCGTCCAGATTCACTAAGAAAGTTTAAGATTTAGTACTGGTTTAAATTAAGATCTTCTAGTTGATCAGTTATGTTTTGACAAGTTTTTGTCCTGTCGTTGTTAATAAGACATCATTGAAAATTTATGAATTATTCGGATATTTCAGCGATTTGCTTGGTCTTCAAATGATTTTCATCTTGGAACGGGTTGCTAGAGTGAATTTAGTTCTATTATTGTCGAAAGTGCATACTAAAGTTGCCCATTTCTTTATAAATTTGCGAAAAACCTCCGAAATAAATGCATAGTATAAAATTTAGTTGTCTTATTCTTACAGTTGTCAGTTTAAAACGTTTGGTTGTCAAATTAGACCGGACTAGCGTTGGAGAATATGGCTGATTATTTCGTCCTTTTCCGAGGTTTCATAAATCGACTAATAAATCTTTTTGAAACAAAAAATTCTTTTGCATTTGATACGAATTAATGTACTCGTATGTATAAATTCTATGTACTTTTTATTAGTTTGTCTACAACAGCAAACTGCATACTTTTAATCTTTATAGTTTTAGGTGATATTATTTTAGCAATAAATAATTGTTTATTGTTTAGCATTTCAAGGCAAAAATTATTCAAAAAACTAGCAAATGGCAGGCACAATACAATAATTCATATGTTCTGAATTTGTTTTCAGTCTTCTGATATACTTGGACACGAAGGCCGAAACCTAACTACCATCATATACCATGGTGTACTGGAAAAGTCCGACTCACACGGACGTAGGGATTTCACTAGCCCTTTAAGCGAATGTGTGGAGTGGTAGCACCTCGGCAGAGGAAGAACCACATTCCGAGAACTCCCCTACCAACTTCCACTCCTCTACCACCATCCTACCTTTAATGAAGACTAATTAACACTGACTCAACCACACCTTGTCAGCACCTCACTGATCAATTTACAAGATTTAAATTTAACGGGGCAATATTTAAACGGCTTGTTGGGGTTTTCTGTCAGATGTCGCTTCGATGTCTAAAATGAGAAAATAATCATATATTCAAATCAAATTTGAAGTTGAATTAGCTTGCTCTATTCCTACCAAGAAGGCCTTATACTTGCAGACTACAAAATTCTAAAATACGAAAATCCCTGTAAACTGGCAACCACCCATCTCCTAATTTACCGATAACGCCAAACGCATTGATACTTACCGCACTTCAACCCGCATATCAAGCAGCCTATGTTCGCGGGAATTATATTATTTCAATCTTTGGGTTTTCTTATTTAGGCACCAGTATTACGAGGGTAATATAAAAAGTACATGACTATTTATTAAAACTTTATTAAAATTGTTTAGATTATTTGTATCTTAGATTATCAACAATCTAAGATTTGTACGTATTATTACATGGATAGTTCTATTAATACTGTGCAAAATTAAAAAAGACAAAAAATGTACTATTATGGGCTGAATAATTAGGTTATACTGGCTTGTTTCTGAAATTTAACAACGCTTATTGCATATTAAATTGTTCCTTATTTTTTAAGAAACAAATTTCAATAGTTGTATAAGCTTTTTCAGCGTTTAATAAACATACATTTTCATTTTTTAATATGTAAAAAACTACATCATCACATTACCTTCAAACCCTGAGTAATTGAGACAATATAAGTGACCGTCTCTGAGAAAAGGGACCTTGTGTGTCAAAAAATTATTTTTAAGTTAAGAATGGATTCGGGTACCTAAAAACATATGACGTGGAATCCCTTAAAATATTTAGAACCTTATTTTTATGACCAAACAACATACTTGATTGCTGTATACATACAAAAAATAATAAGCAAAATAATACCATTTTTTATTTTGTTCTTATTTCCTTTTCGGGTGGTTTTTCCGCTGATTTTGGCGCTACAAGGCCCTGTTTATCTAGATCGGAGCATAAAGTACGATAGTTGTCATAGATACAATTTTCTTTCCATTGGTAATCCTTTTGGTAGAATTATAGGCAACTCACTGGCAGAAGGCGGCGTGTGTAACTGTGGATGAAAAGTTTCCTTTTCGGAATCTACGCATTTCTTATGTTAGTTGGTGATCGTCAGCCATATTTGCTCAGTTAAATTTTGCATGCGACGAAGCGCCACTTTAAAATCAAATAATATTTGGACAATTACTACTCCAACTGTTGGCAATCGATTTGATCAGAGGGGATGGGTGAGGGGCTGAGGAGAAAGGGGTATGTACTCTATAGCTCCGGTGCACTCTCTTGCTAGTAAGATTTAGATTATAATATAGGGTTGACTCCAACAAACTTGTGCATACATGTTTTAAACGCTTTTTTCTCAAAAACATATTTTCGCACACTAGGTCCCTTTTATCAGAGACGGTCACATTATCTGTTAGAAAATTTTTAAAAAATCCATCCCATGACATTTTGGTAGCTGCAGTAAATTATTTGATTCTCTTATAAATTAATCCTATATTTGTATAAATTTTTTTAAATTATAGCATTATATGAAAAGATAAATACTTACCAATTAAAACACACCACTCACTAGCAATAGCACAATATATCCAAAGATAAAAACCAAAATAAATCGTTTATTGGAAAGACACTCCAGAAACACACTACCAACCTGCTACAAACCGTATTTTAAACTAAGGATTTTTCACAATAAATTTAATAATTTAGCTCTTAAAACACTACAATAAAAACATATACAAACATTTACCGCCAATCTCTTTGTAATGCCATCGCGGTGGTTACTCAAAGAAGCATCAAAAGCTATTCGGCCAGCGGGACACCCTCAAAAAGTCGCTTAGAAATGTGTGACCACATCGTCTAGTTTCAGATTTTTCTTATGTTTTCGAGGTCGCTGAATACAAATATGAAGTTATTTTTTTACCTAGAAATGGAGGAACATTGCACAAAATGGCGTCATTTTATTTTTAATACTTTTTCAAGTTCAACTCACAGCTGCTGTGGCAATTATTAATATTTTCTTTTGGAATTTTCACTATATAATTTTTAAACTATTATCCACAAAACAACACAAACTTTTTAAATTTCACCCCCTTGAAATGAAAATATGGAATGTGTAAGTTGGTTGAACATGGCCGACAACTGTTTCATATTCCGTACCAAAAGAATAAAGAGACAACAGAGCATCAAGCATTCAAATTTTGGCTATTTTAGTGTTAACCTAAACTTATATTTTCTACCTTTCTACCTGATCCTGATCCTGAATTCTCTTGGTTATATAGTTGTGGTCAGAACAGATTCATATTTTATATTATACTTTGCTGTTGCTCTTAGCAAAGCAAGAGCTGTTCTTTTCAACGATATATCAACTTTTTTGATAACTAATTGTTATAACTAAATGCTTAAAAATCGTTCGTCCAATACAAATCATGCAACAACTAGACAGAAGAACTAGCGGTACATTTCAAATGACACCTGATATTGACGAACATTATCCCTGACTCACGTCACGCAGCCAACTTATTTGCACTGCCTCGGTTTGCTTTTTCAGTGTGTAATGTATCTTTTTTTAATAGGAGCGAGTAAAAAAAGAAGGCAATTAGACCCGATGGCGATATTGTCTTTCGTGAAAGTTATGTTGAATAAGCACACACTTTGTTGAGTCATCGGATTTCTCGTATAGTGGATTGCAACAATAAAAACCGAATATCGCTAGCCACCCTGACGAGAAATAGTCAAGCTAACTCGCTAGTTGCTCTGTAATGCGAAAATTAACAGCTGGTAATATGACAGTGACACAATCTCCACAGTGTTTTCTGATCAAGAAAACTCAACGATTTGGTTTAACTCATAAGCTTTTCAACTTAAAAAAAATCTAACAAAAGAAAAATGTTTGACTTTCCAAGATTTAAAAAGCTATATTACAAGGCAATTCACCCTCTAATTACGTCTCATAAATTCTTGACGCGAAAACCAACCCCTTGCTAAATGGGCTGTTGCTATCAAATTTAAAAATAAATTAAACCTTTGATATCTCTGTGGAGATACCAAATGTTTATCTGACCGTTCTGTTTTTATTGAAAAAATGCCGAATTAAGTTGGTAGTGTTTTTAGCATTAAAATATCGTGCCCTTAAACAAGATCTAGTCCAGGCCTCAAACTTTTTATTATAGAGAAATTTTAGCAGTAAGGTTTAAAAAGAGAAATTATTCTATAAAGTATATTAGTCGACAAACAAAGAAATATTTTTAAAATTTGAGAGTATAAATTTTCTTTGTGTTACTCATTATGTAAAAACTACATAACACTAATGTTTTCTGGAAACATACTTGGCAAATGAAAAACTTTAAAAGTATATTTTTATCTTTTCAGTATCCTCATATCAAGGTGAAGTGCTGCAACTGTGGAAGATATCTCGCACGGAAATGGGCGCTTATATGTGCATCGCAACCAACGGTGTTCCCCCTACTGTTAGCAAAAGGATAATGGTTAACGTACACTGTAAGTAAAATTTTATCCCTTTTTTACACTTTACATGTAGCTTATAAAATGTTTAGAAATAAACGGATGGAAAGAAAAGGCTTTTAGTTTAGGTTTAAGCAGATACTTTTGCGTATTAACGGTTTTAGAAGGAAAATAATTATTCTTTTGTGTATTTTCTCAAGGAAAGAAAAAATCAAGTAGCTGAGTTGCATTAGCTATCCCATAAACACGTCAGTCTTGTGACTATTTAGAACTATACGGTATCCATTTGGTTTTGAGAATGGTGACAGAAAAAACAATTGAACAAGAATTAACCCTATTGGTCAGTTCCATGGACCGTTTACGCCAGAACATATTTTAGTGAACACAATATTCATCTTTTCTTTCTTGATAATCACGGAGGAATCAGATTTCTTTCTATCCGTGTTGGCGAAAGTGCATTAGACAAAGACAAATAAAAAAAGGATTTGTTCAAATTTTTCTCGTACATTCTTTGCTTGTGGAAGTATTGCTGGTTATATACTTCGAAAGATTAGTCATGGCAAAATTCTTTTTTTCCTGATAAAATCCCAGCGGAATCCGGTTTCTTTCTATCCTTGTTAGCAAAAGGGGCATTAGTAAAAGACAAATAAAAACGATGTTGTTGCCAATAAAAAAGAAGAATCAAACAACATTTCATCACAGGCGGCTTTGTTTGTGCGCAAGTATTTCTGGTTGCCTATAGTGAAATTTTAATCGGAGTTCTCATAAAAAATAAATTTCTAACCTGACAAAATACTTACATATGTTTTATGATTTTATAGCAAAAGACCTTTGTTTTTACTGAACACAAGCAGCATTTGCAAAAATCTCGTTTTTATTAAACAAAAACAGTGTCAGCATAGCCACATTAACCTTATTATTTGATAGCATTTGAAATTGTTTCCTACCCAAATAACAATACTACCTCTAGCCAACAATTTGCACTAAAAGGATCGGAGGAAATGTATTTAAATAAATGAAGGAAAAATTGCAAAAATGAGTAAATACTTTTATTAGGATAAACAATTTATAATAAGGTTAAAAAATATTCCCTATTCTCCGATATATAATGAAAATGGATCTATAATATAGCCTACCTGCGAATAGTGATGTTTGTGTAAGTTAAAGACGCGATAAAAATTGTTTAATCGAATATACCAAGTAGTTTCACAATTTTTAACTGTAAATGTTGAGTCTGAGTTCCAGAAGGATAGATACACTTTGTAATGGCACTGTGACTTCTGCTTTAAACTGAAACCAAACGCTTCTAGGGCGAAATTTTCACTACTTTCTCAATAACTAAAGAAATCTTGTGTAATGCCCACTATTCTCAACTTTATATCGGGTCGGTGTTCCTGTTACTCATTCCCATAACGCCCGGTCCAAGTAATGTAAAGGAGAACAAATATGTACCTTGCGTAATATTTCAATAGTTGTTAGTCAGTCCCAGATTCATAGAACACAGGAATTTAAGCTGCTAATACTTTATATAAACTTTTTAAGTATATTTTTACACTGCAAGAACAACTTATATCATGGAACAAGCTTCAAATAATATGTCATATTAATCTTTCGCATAACCTAACTTTCTACCAGCTGTAAAAATTTTACGAGTATGAGAGAGGAAGAAGACGAGAGAGAAAAAAATGAGAGAGAAAGAACATGAGAGAGAGACATAATTGATCTCTTCTTTATAAAATGGGTTTCTGTCATCATTCTCACAAGTAAATGGATACGGTATGGTAAGTTCTCTTACGCAGTATACTTACTGTCTGATCTAGCTAAAGACGATACGCCTAAATCATTGATTTAGAAACAAGGAGGAGATACTATTGTTTATATCTTAAAACAAATTCCAGGGCTACTCTTAATTTTGATCCCCCACCTACTTTTGGAGAATGCACACTATCTTATATTGAATTGGATACCCATTCACTCAATGACACACCCTGTTCCGTATTGCACAATACAAATTCGGTTTATTTCAATGACTAGTTTATCATTATTGATGAATAGCTTATAAGATTGCTTGAAATATAAGGTTTCATTGGTTCGTTCAAATATAACAATTATTCGGTGCCAGTAATACCCTATTCTTAATTCAATACAAACTATCATTGGTTTCACTAGAAGTTTATTTGTAAGAATAGGTACCTCATCTGATGCAAAATGGCTATTATTGTTTCAATTACAACAGTAATTAATTTAATGTAACTTGTAGTAGAAAGAAAACATTTTTGTTTAAATTCAATCATATTCGTGTTTTGAAGAACAACTACTCTTATTATTTAATATAATGAAGAATTTCTATTACATCAATAATTAACCTTATATTTTAAACAAATGAAGTACGCTTTATTATTTTAAAATTACTTTTATTTGGTATTATTAAATAGACATTCTGTAAACATTTAAATATATAAAAAACCATTTTATTAACACCACACTAACGCGAACACCGTAAAGTTTTATATTTATTTCACTCCAAATATGGGATCTGCTTCTTTGCAAAACTGTCTGCTTTTGACTTGTATAGGTACAGGTTGGGTTTTCTTGGGTTGGGCTATATCGTCGAGCTATATAAAATATAAATCAAAATTGTTCCACATCGTAAAATCGTAGCAGAGGAATAAAATGAATGAATAAAAAAAGAAATAAAATACCTTGTGACATTCATTCAGGTGTTTCTTAACAGGCTGACGACTTTACTTTATTAATAACAAATTATAATATTTAAAAACACTCACATTACACAGCTTGTAATTTAAGGTAGCTGAGAGCTGAGAGAGAGTGACCTCACGGATAGTGCTAATCAAGCAATTGTCAACTGTATAAGGCCACTGTCCGGTGTATATGACAGACCTGTCAACTTTTTTTTTTATCTTCTGACAGCCCACGAAGACCGAGGTCTAAGTACTATGTACCGTGGGTGTACTGGGGAATCGACTCACACATCCAGAGCTGGAAACATCCGTTGGGGTTTCACCAGCCCTTTAAGAGGATGTGTATTTACAATAACAAATTATATCATTAAAATTATCTAAAGCCACAAACTCTTTTATCAAAATAGTAAATTACGGTTTGAAATTACGTACAATAATTGCCCAGTATTACTACAAAATTAAAATCAAAAATAAGCCACGTCGATACTAAAGACCTGTTCGTTTGCAATGTGCTTCGTCATAGTATGACATGCAGGTCAAAAAAAAAATTATAAAAATAACCTAAATTAATTATTCATGGTAATTAATCTACTAAAAGCCCAATAAAACCTAAGCCTAGACATCGTAACCGGCTCTTAAGTGGTATTAAGATGTGGAAAATGTAACGTATGAATTAAATTATAAAATAGGCACTGCACTACCACGAGCAAGTGTTAAAAATTAGTTAAAATTTTAACACTAACGCCAATTATGTAGGTAACGTGTAATGATAACCAAAAATTAATAGAAGAACAATCGAAAATGTAACGTATGAATTAAATTATAAACTAGGCACTGCACTACCACGAGCAAGTGTTAAAAATTAGTGAAAATTTTAACACTAACGCCAATTATGTAGGTAACGTGTAATGATAACCAAAAATTAATAGAAGAACAATCGAAAATGTAACGTATGAATTAAATTATAAACTAGGCACTGCACTACCACGAGCAAGTGTTAAAAATTAGTGAAAATTTTAACGCTAACGCCAATTATGTAGGTAACGTGTAATGATAACCAAAAATTAATAGAAGAACAATCAAGAGAAGGTTGATTATTATTATTCAAAATATGATATAGCATAAAGAGCTCCCAAAAACGAATATATTGCTATATTGCAGAATTTGAATAAATTACGGTGCGCCACAATTCATTTATAATACGAGGCGATGGATGCAACAACACCTTAACCCGAGTTAAGTGATTTTTGATGAAATTTACGTATTTGTATATATATCTTCAGTTTATGTATATACGAAATGTCCGAAGTTTATATTGATTTTATGTATTGAATTACATAGTCTGCAAGTCGGGCGCCCGAATACGAAGCGCGGGCACCTTCTAAGGAGATAACGACTGTCGGCAAGCGCGGTACTCGCATCAAAACACTGAATCTCGCGTACGACTACGATCGGTCTGTTTTACTCAATATTTTGATTGTTGCTGGGTTGCGTGCATCTTTCATCTTTGTTAAAAAAACTGGAATAAAGCGCTAGATGGAAGCTATCACAAAACTCCAAGACTAAAGAAATCTAAGTTTGGTATTCGGCTATAATATGTGAAACTAGGTTACGCCCGCGACTTCGTCCGCGGTATAACAATTTTACTCCATTACAAATTTTGAATTTTTTTACCCCCGAAGTTATTCTATAATGATTTTTGGGTTTCATTATTATTTGTGTTGTAGTTAATCGTTATATTTAAATACACAAACAGTTATAAAATAAAATTAAATTCGAAGATTAAAAAATGTTACAAAAGTTACGCAAAATACGAACATTCCCTATTAGTACTATAATGACCATGTTGCCGTATCTTTAATTTAATTGGCCACGTTACCCACCACGTGCAGTTTTTTTCGTCGGATAACGTCAAGCAGGAAACTTACGTTCAGATTCACTGAGAAAGTTTAAGATTTAGTACTGGTTTAAATTAAGATCTTCTAGTTGACCAGTTATGTTTTGACAAGTTTTTGTCCTGTCGTTGTTAATAAGACGTCATTGAAAATTTATGAATTATTCGGATATTTCAGCGATTTGCTTGGATTTCAAATGATTTTCATCTTGGAACGGGTTGCTCTATTATTGTCGAAAGTGCATACTAAAATTGCCCTTTTCTTGATAAATTTGCGAAGAAGCTCCGAAATAAATTCATAGTATAAAATTTAGTTGTCTTATTCTTACAGTTGTCAGTTTAAAACTTTTGGTTGTCAAATTAGACCGGATTAGCGTTGGAGAATCTGGCTGTTAATGTTTTGAATTTGGTCGAGTTTTAAACCTTCATATTTTTGTTATCCGCGCAACCGACATATTTTTTTGTGTGCGTGTTTCGACTGACTGATTGTGCAATAATATTAACATATTTATTTAAAACGCGAAATTACTGAACAAGCCCATTGAAGATCTGGTTTCACAGTGCAATCCATAATATTTCCATAGCCATGACTTGTTCTATAGAAGCAGAATACTTAAAAAAACAATAAAACTGTCTCTTAAGGTGGGTTCAGACATGTAACAAAAGCCCGTCGCGAACAATTTTTCATTGGTGTTGTTACGCGTTGTTGAAACGGCAGGCCGTCTACCATGTTTGCGAGGGCGGCGCACAGTGTCACGCCCCTTTGACAAAAGTCATCGCAAAGGGAATTTTGGGCTTTATAATTTCGGAACTCTAACTCCGTCATTAGGAAGGTTATTAGTCATTGCATCATACGAGAACACCACTTCATCCTGATTGGCTGTATTTAACTTATTGTTTTCCTGCAACTTTTGCATGTCCGAAGCCTTTTGGTGTTTAGGCTACCATTCGCTATCGGTCACTCGTCGAAGTTGCTCGCTATGCGTTTACATGTTCGCGTTTTCTTCGACAAAATAATAGGGCTTCCGTTCAAGCTGGTAAGTACTTCATACTACTGTATACAGCATTTTTGTACCATGCACCATTTATGACTTTACTTGCTCAATGTCGGCTTCTCAAAATTTAATTTTCTTCTGCATTTTGAAACTTTGCTTAGATTTAAAAAAAAACACCTCGGATCACCTCCAAAATATTTTTGTGTGTTGTTCACATATTAATGTACTTTTATCACAAAAACTCTTGATCACTGTCGATTGCGTCTTCAGGAGTTATGATTTTTTTTAGGAGCGGGCGTTGCAGTGAATAACGCCGACACGGTAGAAGTGTGGTGGCAAAGTGAAAAGGGGATCGAAAATAAAAGATATATGAAAAAGTTGCATTGCTCATGAATGTGGACGAACCTTCCGATCAGCTAAAAGTAGAAGTCATGAGATGCAGTCGGTTGTTTGGCTTGAAAATGGGCAAAAAGTTGGAGCGAGTGGGCCGTTCACGTCACCGACTCCTGCAGCGTGAGTGGGCTAGGCCAAGTAAGAGGCGGTAGAGGTATTCTACAAAAGCCGTCGTCGGACAACAAACAACCAGGACCCACCCGACCGATAGGGAGACCTCGAGTTTCCTTCAAGGAAGTGTCCACGAGGACGAAGAGAAGACGCGTAGCGGACCTAGCCGGTAGAACTTCGGATGAGCTACAGTCCGCTGCGGATGTTGCATCGGGAAATGAAACTGAAGGTCAAGTTTCTTCGATCCACACTGCTTTTGAGGCTTTAGCTCCTATGATAGATTTAGATCTGCCTGTGAGAAAATACACCATTCTTAGGTCCATAATTAATGCCAAGACCAAGAACTGCTTTCCTAGCTATTTCCAAATTTAAAAAACAAAAACGTTATCTTGCCTTCCAACTTGAATGTATCAAAGACTTGTCTGCAGAGACAAATCGCCAAGAGGTTTTACATAAAACAGCAGAAAGTATCCTTTAGTTGATTGGTCTAGAAGAGAGAAATTATTGATTGAAACTGTAAGTGGGGCTTCGATTTTGGCCATAGCTCGTATAAGCAGCTATGGTGGCTCTCAAATTAGGTTTAGAACTTGACGTACTTAATAGTCGTGACACATTTCTGGAGTCTGATTAGTCTTTACCAGCGTTAGTTGTACTAAACAGTAAGTAAATAAATATGTAAATGATTTGTGGTCGCTGTAGTGTACAAGGCTAAATTTGTCTATCTGTTTGTTTACTATGGCATTTTTAGTTTTTCATTCTTATAATATCGCCCGTGGCTTTATTTATGAAATAATCAAATACATTTTACTGAAAAAAAAAAATTTCATTTTTGAATCCCGAAGCAATCCCAAGCAAACCATGAAAATGATATTGTTTAACAAATTTATTTATATATTTCTTGTAAGTCAAATGTTAGATATATACACAAATTTTGCATATATTATAGATCTCAGAGAGTGTGATAAAACTGCGTTTACAGATTGGAGTTTGGATGAGTTGTTTTTGAGATATAGACTTTTTCACTGTCTCTATATATGGCGCGACACTGTGCGGCGTTTGCGCAATACCTACTTAAACAATGCCTCAGTGCTGCCGAGTGACGTCATCACATCTAGGCCATTTATTTAATATAGGTTAATAGAATAATTATGAGTTATAGGTGGTAATATTATGTAGTAAAAAGCTTAAAAAACATTTTTCTTTAAATTTATATGTACAGAGGGTTTAAAAATAGATAATCTAATCTATACCTGCTATTAGTGGCGGCTCGCCGGTTAACAGGTAGGGTTGGGAAATATTTTTTTGGTCTCCTCAGACAGCATAAGTATCTTATAAACATATAAGTACCTGTATGCAATTCATCACAGGAGGTTTTTTGTTTTTTTTGATCTCCTATAAGCATTGTATGTTATATATATAAAAAAAATAGAGACATGACATACAATCTTAAAGTTGGCGTAAAGTAGGTCACACAACTTGTCATTGGATAAAAGTATGACTATGCAATTTGTTAATTAATTAAATAAAGGTCACTATCGGGATATTATGTCACTTTTTGGTAAATTTAGGGGTAATTATTTAGTAAGAGTATCTAGTTTTCTTTTCTTATTTTTACCCAAGCGATCATTTTTTTTTCCACAGTAATTTCTTATTAATGTATTTGAAATACTGCTAAGTATAATTTTTGCAATACTTAGTTCTGAATGTTCATTACATTCTGCAAAAGGAACTAGACGTTTTTGTTCAATAAGGAATTTAATAAGTAAATTACACAGAAAGGCTTTTTTATTAAAAGTATCCAAAAAAATATCTTTAAAGTCTTGAATTAATTTTTTAAAAATAATGTAAGCAGTTGACACTATATCTACTACTGATTCGCGAGGGTACAATAACCCCCCACGATCTAGATTATTAATAAATTTGTAATTGTCTTCAACTATACAGGGTTCATCATAAACTAGTGCTCTTTTACATATTTCACACTTTAGTTTTTTTAAAGCAATGTGACAGCAGTATCCGCTTAAATAGGTTATTATGACCATTTCGTTCTTCACTGCTTCAATATCGCAATTTTCTATAGTTATTTTAGGGAATAAGGTTTCGGCCGGGTTAAAGTCTTCATCAGGTTCATTTTCAGGAGGTTCATAGAATCTGTCTCTACTGAACTCTCCAAAATTCCGAGATTTAAGTGTCAATATGGACTGAATTCTCAGTCTTTTTTCTGATTCATATAACTGTCGGATCGATATATGATAATGGCCACCAGCTAGTTGCCTGTATTTACAAAATCGTGTCTGAAATTTTCCCAACAATACATAATTTATATTCAGTCCTGTTAAACAGTAATTGGTGATTTGCAGTAGTCCATAGATAGTATGACTGAGTGCAGTATGTGTTTGTCGAGTCAATTTATTAGAAAAATTACTTGCCTTCCAAGTGTCTAGCCAAATTAGCATTTTTTGCAAAAATTCTAACTTTGGATCGAGCACAGACTCACCTACTTTGCCTTTGACTATTGGTTCTTGGTATATGTCGCGTAAATTTTTACCTTTAAGAGGTGTTTTTACATTGACAGTTCTCCACCATGTCCATATAATATCAATAAAATTTGCAGTGTCCTGTGAATGGGGTAAGTTATTTCCGAAACCTCTTAGAGCTTCTATTACAAAAGGGTTGAAAATTTTTAGAGGTAACTTGACATTCTGCCTCTCTAAAGAAGAAGGAAACAAAGCTTTTAAACTTAATGAGTAACCACGTTTTAAGAATTTGTCCTGTTGAAGTTCATAAATTTTTTTAATTACCGAGAACCAAGCAATTTTTGCTTCACCAGTCTCAAAATCTGGATAACAAAATGTGTCACTCGGTTTAGAGTTAAGCCAATTGGTATGTATACATTTTAATAAATGTACTGGATCAAAAATATAAAACAGTGGCCTTACTACAATAGGATGTGGATAGACAATACTAAGTTCTCCAGTAGGTGAAAAATTGGACTTTGCTTTGCCATTAATCGCATTATTATCACTAATGGTGCAAAAAACTATATACCCTATTTCTTAATTATATAACAGTTCGGAGTTACTTTTTGAGACAGGGGATATATGAATTACTTCTTTAAGATTTGAGAATACACTAGTTATCATAAACGTGTATGCAGACGAAGCTAAACTATTTTCATTCACGGCTGTTCCTACAGTATTGCCTGCTTTATAGTCTAAATAGGGTTCGATATGTATTACATCAAAAAGTAAAATTACATATTTGTCTTTATCGGTTAAGTATTGAAAAATATTACGAGCATAGGTAAGAAAAGTTTTTCTTTCATCGATATGAGGATCTGTAAGAAATTTATTACAGATGCCTTTTATTGTTTCGGGATGAGGCAAAATGAGTGGTCCATGGTCTCGTAAATATTTGTAGGCATGGGGGCTTATAGTAAATAAAATTGAACATAAAATCATAGTATTTGGTGAATATCTATATCTTTCTTTTGCAGAGTTAAGCAAACTAACTTGTTCAGAAATAAAATTTATGCTTCGAGTTAATTGATCGTCACCCAAATTTTTAAAATTTTTCAAAATATCTAACACAAGTTCAAATGTTTTCTTTAATCCATTTGAATTGTTCTCGGTATTACCTGAGTCGTGTGTGTCAGTAGCCTTGCTACATTGAGTAAGGTCATTATCGGTGTTATTTAAAGGAATGGTCATAATTGTATCATCAATAATATCAAACAAGTTTTTTATTTCATCTAAACTGCTACAAGTAAACGGTGTCTTTAATTTTGATCCAGAAATACTAAGAGATTGGCCATATAAAAATGTTTCTAACTTTAAGTTATTATGGATAATAAGTGCCCAAGTTATACAAGGCCCAGGAGTATATTCAAGCCTGAAAAAAGTTATTTTATCTTCACTCTTTACAGAGAACCAGCCGTCCTTTAGAAGAAAAGTTTGAAACAAAGTTAAAAACTCTTCAAAATTTTGAAATCTTGTTTCCTTTTTATGAGTTTCATGCTGTACTCGACTTTCGTTCATTGCTTGTAAAAAATGTAACTCTTCAAGCTCCTTTAATTTTTGATCTTTACTTTTACGCATATGCACAGCTTTAGATAAATATCGAGGACAATTTGGAAAAATTGTTGGAATGCAGTTTTCCTTTAGACGTGGTTATTTCAAATCAATTGAAACAATCCTCCCTGTTTTTGGATCTTGTTCTGAATTATTCCAAATTATACTACCTTCGGCAAAATGCAGTTCACAAACTTTGGTATTTTCATTTGGCGCTAAATTTTTTCGAGGAATTGCTTGTAACCATTTCGTCTGCAAAACGCTATCTTTTGGAAACCCGAAAACGTGCACTTTTGGTCCGTTAACGTAATTTCCACGACACCCAGGAACACATCACTTATAAGGCATTTTTTAAGTTTCAAATTTACCGAAATTTATATTGTAAAAACATAAAAATTAGACCAAACTAATATGTAATAAAGTTCAAATATCCGAACTTGCAAAGCAAAACAATACACGACAGTCTGTTTACTGTCATTACTGTCATTAGTGACGTCACGGTCGGGACCAACAGTGTTGTCACGCCTACCGATTTAACAGGAAATACTCGATTGGTTGTGACAAAATTGAACACAATGATTTAATATAATAATTTTTCTCATTTGTTTTTAAAGTTTTGATTTATTTTTTATTACAAGTAATCTTCTTTGATTGACAGTTTCTTCAGACAGTTTCTTCAGACATTTTTTAAAAATTTTTACCCTATTGCTAAAAGGTCCAGATTTTTCAGGTGTAAATCTGGCAACCTCACATCTCGAAATCGACCACCACTGACCCATGGTTGTTCATCCTTATACGCTTTCCAAATGTAAAAAGAGAAAGAGATAATTACTAATTTGCGAGAGCAGCTTCACTTCATCAGAGACCGGGACCAACAGTGTTGTCAAGCGCACCGATTTAACAGGAAACACTCGATTGGTTTTGACAAAATTGAACACAGTGATTCAATATAATAATTTTTCTCATTTGTTTTTAGGTTTTGATTTCTTTTTTATTACAAGTAATCTTTCTCTGGTTGACAGTCTCTTCAGACAGTTTCTTCAGACATTTTAAAAAATTTTTACTCTATTGCTAAAAGTTTCTGTTTTTTCAGGTGTAAATCTAGCAACCTCACTCTCGAAAGGCGACAAAAATAATTAATGCTTTTAACAAGCTATAGGGCAATATTCATTAATTTACTGGCGAACCTTTTAATACATTTCTTATGGAGGCCTAAGCTTGGCCTAGATTGTGTGACGTCACGGAAATTTTAAATTAAGCACTGAGGCATTGTCTTAAGGAGGTGTTGGTTTGCGACGGGATTCGCGACGGGCTTTTGTTACATGTCTGGACTCACCTTTATAAATTTTATCTTGTCGACCTTATGTACTATATTTTACTTTTTGTATATAATATTTCTATCTAGTTACTGTCTATCATCAGATGTGTTTCAAGATTACAGTTAATTCAGTTTATAATTATAATTAATTTATATTTTTAAAAGTAAACTTAATTATAAGCACTTTTCTTAGTTCTTTTATTCAATAAAACTGACGATTTTCCAACGACAAAGAAAGAGCGCAAAAGAAATTTTAAAGACAATTTGCATTTAATTAACTTAAAACTTGTAAAGTTGATGTTAAGTTTTTCTTATTCAATTTTTGCCTTTTCACAAATTTTTTTAATTTAACATTTTTAAAGAAACTTTAAAATACTTTACGTTAAATAAATTTGAAGGAGATTTAACATTTTGGTTGCTTTTTCTTTCTGCTATTTATTTTATGCCAATTTAATAGTTTTGTACTAGACGAAGTTTTTTTCTTTCATTCTTTCGACCATGGATAATATCATTGTACCGGTCCCTAATTAAACTGATCCTCCCCACCCGGTTTGCACCCACCAACGGCTATCAAGCCCTGGTTTCGTGCAATCTTCAGTCATCTGTGTAGTCTACCGACTGGGAAGTAGCAATGTGCCTTCGGCAATATTATCATTCTGTAAGATTAGCCCTGTTCGCAGAACAGTTTCAAACCAGTCAGAGCCAATGAAATTACTGGAAACCAGTCCGCTAACTGTCACGTTACCAAATAGCTAAAATTTGATTGGCGCTGATCGGTTTGTGATTTCTCTACGAACAGATCTATTACCACGTTGGGAATATTCCCGGAAAGTTGCCAACACTCTAATAAGTTTCTAAATTTTGGGATTATTTAAAACGGGAATATTGCCGGCCTATTTGGAATTTTGCTTAAAATATGGCAATATTTTAAGCACTTTTTATTAGATGCTCTTGGCCATCGCCTGATTGTTTCAAGCCAATCAGAGCCAATCAAGGGGACGACTGGCCCGATTAACCAGTCATTGTCTTTTTTAAACAGTTCCATTGTTTCCTTTTCATTTAAATGCATTTTTATTTTATATTATGATTTAGTACATTACCTAAAATAGTTTTTTTTGCGTTAATATTTTATAAGTACACTCTATTTCCAAGAGCCTTAAATATGAACTAAATTCGAAAAGGCAGGGACAGGGCAAAATTGCCCTAAAACTCCATTTAACAATACTGCCAGCAATATTGCCTTTGCTTAAAATTGCCGGCAATGGCACATTGCTACTGGGGAGTTTGAAACGGCACCTTGATCGTACGAGACATTCGGTCTTACCAGGCTTTTAACCTGAATAGGACGGTTTTGACGTCAATTTTTTTTGCATTTTTTCCTTTATACACACTACACAGTGCATTCATCTTGACGATCACAAAATCTCATGGTCGAAGTGGAATTCGAACTAACGATCTCTCGATTGCGAAGCTAGCGCCGTACCAACTCGGCTACCGGAGATGCCAAGTTATTTTATTCATTTATTGTTTCTTTTATATGTCAGTGGAAATTGTCAGACTATGGTCCATCCAATTTAGATTGAGAATGATGACAGAAAAACAACTGAACAAGAATTCACCCTATTGGTCAGTTCCATGGATAGTTTACACTAGAACATATTTTAGCAATCGCAGTATTCTTCCTTTCTTTGCTGATAATCACCGAGAAATCAGATTTCTTTCCGTCCCTGTTGGCGAAGGTGAATTAAAAAAAGACAAATAAAAATCACATTCTTTTTTCCTCGTAACATTGCCAAAAGAATCTGATTTCTTTTTATCCTTACTGGCAAAAAGGGCTTTAGAAAAAGAGAAACAAAACCGATGTTGTTGTTAATAAAAAGAAATATGTTAAAATTTTCTGCCGTAGCCTACTTAGTTTATGCAGGTATTTCTGGTTGTCTACTTTGAAAGATTTATTAGAATCAAGTTACAAAGAATACACTATTTATAATCTTACAAAATTCTTAGGTTCCCAACAAAATCTTTTGACGTTGGTGAGTTTTATGATGTTATAGAAAAATATCTAATGTTTTTACTTTTACCGAATATAAACAGTATTTTTGTAAAAAGCTTGTATTTCTGTCGCCCCAGCCACTTGTTTTACACTACTTATAATTACATTCTACCCCTTTAAAAATAATACTCAATAATTGCTATCTCTCTAACAAATCACAATAATATGTCTGGAGATTAAATAAATGAAGAAAAGCTAGCAAAAATGAGGAAAGATTTTTTCAAATTAAACAATTATAATAATTTGGATGACGATGGCAAATTTGAATAACGATGACAAATTTTAAGGTATGATTCTACAAAAAATATGAAAAAAAGTTCATAATAACGTAGGTCCTAAAATGCTTCCATAGGGAGCTACAGGCCCTTGAAGATGGTGTCATAAAAATGATTTTAACTCCAGAAGATTAGATATAATTTGTACCGGCTTTAAACCGAAATCAAACATGTTTCTAGGGGTCAATTGTCACTCATTTCTTAATAACTAGAAGAATCTTCTTTGACTCCCTCTTTTTTCAACTTTATATCGGGTCGGTGTTCGTGGTAGTTAATCATCCCCATAACGCCCTGTCTAAGTAAAAAAAAATTCTCCTTGATTCGGTACATGACTACATTTTCTGAGACAGGGGTTACCTTTATAAACATTGTTAACGATAAGAACCTTGTAAACACTGAACATAACGAATGAATACTGAATACTCTCCAACAAAAAGAAGCAAATAGCAAAAATCTAAAATCACAGACACAAAAGGGTTTGTATTCACAAAAGTAAGGTTAAGGTTTTTGACAAATGTCATGTTAGCAAAGTTGGGAATCGCCGCAAAATTTTTGCACCGGTGTCAACACTTCTTTTATTTCTCACACAGAAAAAACTGCTATGCTATTTTCAATAATAGTACTGATTTTGACTACTGTCACATTAGTTATATTAAAGTTAATATTGCCTTAACAAAACATCAATAATCAAAACAAAAATGTTGCCTTACGTGTAGACTTATTATTGGACTTCAAAAGTATACATACTTCTTTGAAAACTATACTACCGATATTTCAATGACAAAAATACTATTGGGATCCAATAAATTTCTAATATTTCTTGCAGTGTAGAATAGTTAGAGCCAAACTAGTAAACTATTTGATTGGAATGATTAAATATAATTGGGCGAAAAATAGCTATTTGTAGGCGGTGTGATTCAAATTACAATATATTTTATTAAACGAACAAGAACTACGGTTTAAATAAAAAATGTAAAAATTAAGTCAATAATCCTTATATTATTTCAATTAAAATAAACACTCCTTTAACACATATAAGGTATTGGAGAAATAATAAAAAATATTAATTCAATGGGTCCTATTGTTGGCTGAAATAGTATTTATATTCCTCGCGAACACCCTTGGAGAGATTAGAATTTTTCTTTGTTCGTTGAATCGTCGTACGCCAAAAATATTAGATCTTTTACAAGACTGGAGACTGGAGCAACTTATTTCAGTGTCTTATCACACAAACAAATCTAAAAAGCTTTGCAGTAATAAGAGTGCTTTTTATTTGTAAATCTCTTATGGTTAGTCTATTTGATATGACTGATTACTCAGCCGATACGTATTGTTAAAAAACTATTAACATTAAATATGATCGCTAGTTTATTGTTGAATTTGTATTGTTTAGACAATCTAGCTGTAAATTTAGGAGATTCGATTGCAGTGTCAAATTGGTTCCATCTAGCATCCTGTACCCATACAAGTCAAAGGAGACCGTTTTACAAATAAGCAGATTCCATATTTGGAGTGAAATAAATATAAAAAGTTTACGGTGTTTGCGTCAGTGTGGTGTAATAAAATGTATTTTTTTATATTTAAATTTTTATAGAATGTCTAAACAATGTATGTTTAATAATACTAAATAAAAATTATTTCAAAATAATAAAGCGTGTTTCATTTGTTTCAAATATAATTGATGTAATAGAAATTCTTCATTATATTAAATAAGAGTAATTGTTCTTCAAAACACGAATATGATTGAATTTAAACAAAAAAGTTTTCTTTCTACGTTCTAAGTTATATCTGATTGCTATTTTGAGGTGAAATTTAATTTAAAAAAAATCTAATTTTTTGGGAATAGCATTTCGAATCGAGTACTTTTGTGTTTTGAAATCAAGAAATTGATGGATAAGCCCCATGCTAAAAAATGTTTAAGTTTTTACATAACCTAGATACAAACCTTGGGCACTAAAGCACTCCTAAAGAATAGAGTTTTAGGTTTCTTTTAGATAGACTATCTAACAGGCTGGTACCGTGATGTTAGGTGTGGGGTTTTACTAGATATCTACCTCATTATCTCACTCTAAAAAACGCCGATTTTTCCACCAACTTTAAACGAGTAAGCTGACTTGCTAAAGAAATATATATCTTTTGATGAACCTTGTGGCATCAGAAAACCATAGTTAGCGTTTCCATTATTATTAGGACACATGTTGGACTAAGTTCAGTATTTAAGGCACGAGTAGAATTAGTTTTACTTTGAAGTATCTTTCATCCTATTGAATTTTAAAGGGCCTAGTTTTCTTCATGAGTTATTTTCTTTCTCTGTGTAACTAATTCACAGTCTCTTGAGTGGTGTTGTTGTGGGAAAGATGAGTTCAGAGAAAGTCGTGTCTAACACCCACATACAATCATTGAATGTTTGTTTCTGTTTTATCGTGAATAAAAATAAATTACGTTTATATGTGTTGCATTTTACTATGTTATGTGTTGTGAAGTGGATTTGTGGTCCAAGAAATTAATGAGATGCAACGTTTTATTTTATAATTTTAGCAAATTTAGATGAACCTATAACGCTACCTTTTCTCTTGCAGTATTTATCCGATTTTCCTTTTCAGTTCATCCTGTGATCCACGTTCCGAATCAGCTTGTTGGTGCACCATTTGGAACTGACGTTACCCTGGAGTGTTACGTGGAAGCTTTTCCAAAATCCATTAATTACTGGGTTCGAGATACGGGTAAGTACCTTTAGCCCATTGTTGCCTTTTAGATTTGGATTTGTTATGTTTAGGACATAAATGTTAAAAGTGTCATTCATAAAAGTGTCAAAAGGGAAGTTGGGGAGACGAGCGAAGCGAGTCCTTTTCAATAAAATAAACACACCTTTAACGCGTATATTATGCACTATTTTTTTCTACAAATACTTTTACAAAAAAACTTTTATAAAATGATCCGGAATTCAACCGCTAGAGTACCTAAAAAATAATTCCAAAAATTGCGTCTTTCATGAATTTAATGGTGATAGTCACAGAAAAGCTGTTCTAAAAGCGACACAAAGTTGTTCTGTGCCGGAAGATTTTCTATTTTATGATGGAAAATGAAGAAAATGCGACAGTTTCAGAAATCGGCGCAGCAGGAAATTGGTACCAAAAAAATCAAGGGAACCTTATAAAATTTCATATAGAAAATGTACGGAGCATGCACTTTTTATGGTAGTTTCAAAAGTAATTCAGTTTTAAGTGTTAAAGCTAATGGCTAAAAATGATTCTTTTGACACAAAAAATAAAAACTTCAAGTCATTTGAAAATGTGAAAAATCGCCATGCTTATGATTTAGCATTTCCCAGGCAACCACTTGCAGCCATTGTTTTGTTGTTATTTATTTTAAGTGTTAAAAGTAATTTACATTTAACACTCAGTATCCAAAGTAAATTGGTGTCGAGACATGACACTTTTAACTACAGCAAGTATTAAAATGCCTACTTTAATAATGTTTGTAGGAAAAATATTTTTCCTACGACCACCTATGAAAGTGAGGAAAAAAGCACGGTTAACTTGGCGAGAAAGTGCCTTATATCACACGCGTGTTGAAAAGTACTTTACAACACACGTGTTGAAAAGTACTTGTCAACATGACATTGAAATAGATGGTACCAATTTCATTTGTTTTATTTTTAGCACACTTGATAAAAATGTTAGTGTTGAAAGTGAGGGTTTTAAAAGACAGAAATTGAGGTTTTTTGTAAATATTTTTGTGGTCGTAGGAAAAATATTGTACATTGCTCGTGTGAAAGTAATTTTCGCACACTCGTGGGATTATTGCACTCGGCTGTCGCCTCGTGCGACAACATTCCCACTCGTGTGAAAAATGTCACTTTCAACACTTGTTATGTAATATACTATTTCGGTAAATTATATATGCTTTATAAGCAGATTTCCTGCAGATGTTGCAATAATTCTCCACCTTAAAATTTCCAGGCGTGATCTGAGATTAAACTAAAAACTGCCCTTAATTTAAACCAAAAGTTAATTTTTAAATAAACTTCATATTTTAAAAGAAATCTCAGTTAATTATGAAATAAATTTAAGTTCTTAAAAGTATACTATGGTAAAGATAATAATTTATCGTTTTTGTTATAGTCTTAGACATCATTTATTTATAGCTTGTCATATACAAATTTATGAACAAAATATGGAAAAAGTTTTAATCCATTATACGAAAGCTTTATTAATTTTTCACAAAAGTTATTTATCCCCCCTCCACTTTAGAAGTGGCTAGTAAAACATCCAGTAAATATTTTTAATAATATTTATTATTCTCTTGTTAGAAAATAAGCAGGGGTTATAGCAATTTCGAAGCGACAAATTAATATACGGTGTGTCTCACAAGATGAAAACACTGGAAAATACATTTTATTTTTTTGAGCGTTTTCATTAGGAGGTTTCCATTTGACTAAATACTAGTAAGGTTAGCATCACACATTGGTAAAATGGATACTTTAAAAATATCTAAAGAATTATAATTATTTCCATATTTTTCAATTTGATGAACTTATTCATTTTTTTGCCCGTCGCTCGATCGGCTCTTATGACATCACGCGGCATGAACATCCAAGGGCGTATTCATGGGGGGGGGGGGGGGGGGCTCTGCCCGTAGGCACTCGAGTTGGCTATTAGAACCTCGTATCAAAAAACGCCGACACTTGAATTTTCGGAAATTCGCAAAATCGACAGTTTTGCAGCAATCTGGACCATCATCGACCAGTTAAAAAACGTCGACAGTTTTGTTCGGAGAGAATTTTCAGAAAAAGGTCGAACATTTTGGATTTTTATAATAATATTAATAATATCAAAAGCCTTTTATCTAGAGTAAACATTTTTTGCATACATATACGTATACATTACAAAATATACTCAGAGACAAAAGCAAGGCGCAGTCTAGCCAGTGGCTACTTCACTGAACCTTGCTCCGTGTCCAAGCTTATACTACATAGTGCCCCTAAGAAATAAGAAAAGTCCAAATAAAGCACCTACTGTATTTAGAAATTCAGGCAATCAAAAAAATTTGGATGTGACAAGTTCAGGTAGCTTATTAGTATTAAAAATTATGATTCGGGAGTTCAAGGAGATACTGTCGGTAGCGTCTTTTAAATGAAAGTTTACCAAGGAATGAATGTAAGTTCACTAAGCAAAGAGTTGAATAATTTAATAGCATTAAAAGTAAATGATCTTTGAGACATGGCACTCTGATAATCTGATGATGAGGCATTGTGGTTTTATTACAAAATCCTACATTATGTGAATGAATGTTTAATCGAAATGCAAACCTCTTTTTAATTGATAGAGCCAAAGCAGTGTTAATTCAATTTTTTTTTAAGAAAATTACCCAAATGTAGATTTCTATGAATATTCACTGCTAACCACTTAAGTTCTTACCCTTTAAGGCGTAGTACTTTTTTTTAAATTATTCGATATTCAAAGGCATATTCTTACTCCTGAGTACAAAAGCAGCAATTTTTATTAGAAAAATTAAACTGTCACATTTGACAGTTTGGCTGTGAAGGGTGGTCGATATATCAACCAAAGAACCTTAAGTACCTCTTAAGACATCAAGGTGGTACATAATCTACATCGACCACTTATTTTTGTTTTGACAGGTAACGACCCTATATTGATAGATTAAAAGGTAAAATTTTGATTCTGAGGGTTAATTTCGGGTGTAAATTTGGAAACGAAAACAAAAAAATTCAAGGGCATCATGTAGGTTATCAAATGAAAGCTTGTTGAAGCAAGAATTTAACGATATATATGAAGTATTTTTTAAATGCATTTTTTAAACATTTTTCAGGAAAAATTCTTAAAAATTGCTTTCCCCCACCCTTATCACTAAAAGGATCGCTCAAAAAAATCTAGGGAAGAACTTTTGTCCTTACACGTTTTTCAAAATTTTTAATTTGGCCCACTCAGCCCCGCGCATACGCGATGCGATGCGGCTTTGGTGCCGTCGGTGGCGGGTAGCGCGGCAGATAAACGGGGAACGGGCGGCCGAGGTTTGCTCTGGTTCAGTGGGAGGCTGATGGTACGGGATACTAATAATTGTGCAAGTATAGCTTGCACTTGACCGATTTGTTTAAGTTTCAATGGAAACTGTTCTCCCACCAGCTTTTTAAATCTTTGGATCCACTGCTAGACCAACTATTATTGCGCATTGTTGCGCTAGCGCTTTTTTTCCGAGCCAGAAATTATCTTGCTACATTCCTGTGCAAGCAAAAACTCTATATCAACGTATATTATCTAAGCCGAGTTTAGATATGCAGGAGTAAAGTTATAAATTAGGTTCTTAGTTATCCCTAAATTTAATTTGCACAAAATTGTGTACAAAAACCTTAATAAGAAAAATAGTTGAAAAACGCATGCTATGATATCTGAAAATTTAGGGTTATGGGGAGAAAATTCAAAAATACGTAATAAAATACAATCTATTTTCCAAAGATTTTGGGTAATTACAGAGAGTGGTCAATTTTAAATGCATTTTCTAAAACTCTCTTATCTTGTTTTTACTTTATCACCTCCCAACAAATAAAATAAGCACTTAAAACTTCCACAGCACTTACTTAAACCTAATAAAAGTCACTAAAGGCGCAGTGGTTGAATCAATCAACCACTTATTAGGCCAATCGCGAGTCGCGCATCATGGCGGATAAAAATCTTGCTAGAAGCTCTTAGGCATCGCCCCATATATCGAATCGGACACTTTCGAGTCTCTGCGCCACTTGCAAAGTATAAAAAAATAAGTGGTCGTTTAATCGACCAGTGCGCCTTAAAGGGTTAAGAGTGTATTATTAAATATGATGAAATTTTGCAAAATCCAAAAATAAGACGCGAGCATGTGTTTTGTACTTTCTGTATTCGATTCTTATCCAAAGTATCGAACCATGGACCATAAATAAAATCGCAATAATTAAAATTGGATAAAATCAAAGATTCACAAAGCATCATACTCAAATTAAGACTTAGGATTATGACGGTTATTGTACAATATTTTCAGAGTTAAATACGACTTTTGGATCAGATTCTTAACATAGTCTTGAAACCCAGTGGTGGCTGGTGAAATTTCAAAGTTGTATAGCTCTGTTCTTACTTACAGGACCCGTACCAAATTAAGGGGTTTTACTAGTGAGCCCACTGGGAATGTTTTGGTAAAGAAAAAAAAGATTTTGTAATTTGCGAAAAAAAGTTAAATTTTTGGTGTGCCCCTCCTAGGAAAAAAATGAAAACGTCTAGGTATTTTATTTATTCTTTTTTCTAAACAAATTTTACATCATGGTGTCGACAGTTTTTAAATTTTGAGAGAAAAAAATGTGTTAGTAGAAAGTTATAGTCATTTGAATTTTTTTAAGCCTACAATAAAATTTAAGAAAAAATTCAAATGTCTATAACTTTCTTCTAACACCTTTTTTTCTCTCAAAATTTAAAAGCTGTCGACAGAATGATGTAAAATTGGTTTAGAAAAAAGAATAAATAAAATACCTAGACGTTTTCATTTTTTTCCTAGGAGGGGCACACCAAAAATTTAACTTTTTTTCGCAAATTACAAAATGATTTTTTTCTTTACCAAAACATTCCCAATGGGCTCACTCTGAAAACCCTTAAATTTGGTTCGGGTCCTGTAAGTAGGAACAGAGATATGAAACCATAACTGCGTGTCCAAAATTATACCCAAATTTTACAGAATTTACAACGGGCAGTGCACCAAGATCATGTCATTGTGTTATGTTAATATTTTCACTCAGATATGCTACGTTATTTTTATTACCAAAAAGCACTACAAAAGATTTAGAAAGATTAAGTTCTAACGAGAGTTGTTTAAGGGTGTTTAAGTCTTCTTTAATTAAATGGGACGCATTGAAGTATTCCCGGAAATTGAAATAAAATAAATTTACGTAAAATTGAGAATAAGTTCTCTAAACCACCTGAAAATTCCTTATACAATAAGGATTTGAACAAATCATGGTAAAACAGCTATTCTCCGGGCTATGTGCCCCTCCGAGCGCTGGATTACATACCAAAATTTGCCGTATTTTGGCTAACACTGTTAGACAACAAAATACTTGGTTTGACTGCAAGAAACTACCAGGAAGAAGGAAGCTTTTTCTTTAGTTAGGATGTCGTTACGTGCATACCGGTTTCGAACTCTTTAGTTCTCATCAGTACAGGATAAACGATCATACCTACCTTCCGAAACAGCATATCCTTAAAGCTAATCATGTCGAACTGCATAAGGATATGCTGTTTCGGAAGGTAGGTATGATCGGTTATCCTGTACTGATGAGAACTAAAGAGTTCGAAATCGGTATGCAGGTAACGACATCCTAACTAAAGAAAAAGCTTCCTTCTTCCTGGTAGTTTCTTGCAGTCAAACCAAGTATTTTGTTGTCTAACAGTGTTAGCCAAAATACGGCAAATTTTGGTATGTAATCCAGCGCTCGGAGGGGCACATAGTCCGGAGAATAGCTGTTTTACCATGATTTGTTCAAATCCTTATTGTATAAGGAATTTTCAGGTGGTTTAGAGAACTTATTCTCAATTTTTATTTATTTATTTATTTATTTATTTATTCCCAACAAACCTGTGTAGTTCATTACAGGGAATTAAAAAAAAAATAATAATAACAATAATAAACATAATAGTTATTAAGCTAAACTACCAATAATAAAAATTAAATTTGAATTAACATATACATACAGAATATAAACATCTACACATTAATGCACATCCCTGTACATACATTACATATTGATATACAATCATATACAATACATATTATATTATACATACACACACAATACATACATATGTGTATACATATAACTACTTTAATAAAAAATAATATTTAATAGAAATAGGTTATTTTCCCAGAAATATTTTCTTAACCATTTTTTTAAATTTTTTTATATTTTTAATATTTCTCAAGGTTATTGGCAGATCATTATATGTCAAAATTCCATTGAATATTAACGAACGTTTTCCAAAATTGCTTTTTACCTGTATTAGTTTTATATTTTCGTTTTGCCTTGTATTATGGTTGTGTTGAGTATTTACTTTATCAAAACAAATATTCGAATATTTTTCTCTAATTATCATCGAGTGAATAATTGTACACTGTTTAGTTTTAAATAGGTTTTCTAAATCAAGTAGTCCTCTAGGTTTATATAAATTCACTGTTGGTTCGAGATAAGGTAATTTATAAATGCATTTAACAGCTTTATTCTGTAATCTTTTTAATGGTTTTAAAGAACTCGTTGGTGCCGAGCCCCAAATGGATATAAGATACTGTAATTTTGAATAAATAAGTGAGAAATAAATTATTTTCAATACGTTGAAAGTTACAAAATTTCTTATTTTAAATAAAATACCAATAACTGGGGCAACATCATTCCTAATTTTCTGAATATGTGTTTTCCAGCTAAGCCTTTCATCCAAATATAAGCCTAAAAATCTTATTGTATTTGAATATTTTATTTGATTATTATTAAAATATATATTTATAGGGTAATTTTTTTCCATTTGATTTTTGTTTATAAACATAAAATATGATTTCTCAAAATTTAAAGTTAATTTATAGAATTTCAGCCATTCATTTAATATATTTAAATCATGTTTAATATTGTCATAAATTTCCGAGATATTATCTGCATAATAAATAATTGTTGTATCGTCTGCGTATAGTTTAATATTTCCTTTTAATTTTAATTTCGAAATAGAGTTAATATATATTAAAAACAATATTGGCCCCAAAATGGAGCCTTGTGGTACACCACATGTAATTATTTTTTTAGAGCTTTTAATGTTGTTAATTTCGACAAATTGTGTTCGTTTACTCAAATAACTCTCAAACCATTTATGAAGGGACTCTCTTATTCCAATATTATATAAAATACTTAACAAAATTTTGTGATTTACCGTGTCGAAAGCCTTTTTTAAATCTAGTGATAATATGGAACACTTTTTATTTTTGTCAACATTAATCTGTATATCTGTAATTACGTCTGCCGCAGCTGTCTCGGTATTCTTAAATTTTTGAAATCCGTATTGGCCCGAAAAAAGTAATTTTTGGCTATCTAGGAAATTTAAAAGTCGTTTATTCATTATTTTTTCAAAAATTTTTGAAAATACCGGCAAGACAGAGATAGGCCTATAATTATTACAGTTATAAGTAGTTCCATTTTTAAAAATTGGTAACACCTTTGCAACCTTTAACTTATCTGGGAAAATACCTTTCATTAACGAAATTCTTATTAAATGGTTAACAACTGCTACAATTTCGTGTTTAATAATTTTTACTATTTTGACTGTAATATTATCAAAACCACAGGCTTTCTTGGCATCGAGGCTTGTAATAATATCTTCAATTTCTTCTTCTGATATATCATGGGGATCAAGAAACATCGAATTTAGATTATAGTCTTTCACCATTTCACTGCAAGCACCAGAAATTTTCTTCGATAGAGTTTCGCCAATGTTAACAAAATAGTTATTCATAACTTCGCCAATTTTATCGCTGTCTTCTATTTTACCCTCTGCTGTTGTTAGATAATGTATCTTTGTTTTTTCTTCACATTTTCTTTTGTTGCTCAAAACTGAATTTATTCCTTTCCAAACTGTTTTTTGGTCTTTATTAAAAAAATTTTGGTTATAATAGTTTCTCTTTGTATTTCTAATCTTATTTTTAACAAGCTTGTTATAATTTTTAAAGTTTTCTTTAATTTCTTGATTATTAGGATCTTTTTTTATTTTTTTGTAATAATTATCACGTCGTTTAATCGCTTGCATTAATTCTGCGTTAAACCAAGGTTTAGAATTACTTTTAATTTTTCTTTGTTCTTCATAATGACAGTTATCAAATATTTCCAAAATTTTGTCATAAAAATTATTTGGATCAGAATACATACTCTTTTTATCATTTAGAATGTTTAGTTCACTTTTTAATCTATTAATGTGATATTTTTTAACAGAGATAAACTTATATTTAGGCGCTTTTTTTTGATTTTCTAGAGATATATCAAGAAGTTGAATATTGTGATCACTTATTTGTGATGTCTCAACTTTTAATTTTATTTGCTTATCATAATTAGACAAAATGTGGTCTATTAAAGTGCTGCTGCTTTCTGTTTCCCTGGTAGCTATTGTTGTATTACATAATTTAAAGTTGTTTGCTTCATAAATTTCCAAAAGTGTATTTGTATTATAATTTTTTTCAAAAATGTTTACATTTAAGTCACCAAAGATGAAACATTTTAATTTTAAATTCGTTAGTTTCTCTAATTTTTCATCTAAAAATTTGATAAAATTGTTGACCTTTACTGTCTGTGGTCTATATAATCCACACAACAATATATCTAGTGAATTCAATTTGAGACATATATATGAGAGCTCACTTTCAATTTTTTCTAAAATTTCATAGTTTAAACTTTTTTTAATAAATATACCCAAACCGCCTCCACGTTTCTCCCTGGTAGCATATTCAGCATTATAGTCTTGTATGTTATAAAATTTCTCTTCGTGTTTTCCAACCCAGGTTTCTGTAATTACTAAAACATCAGCTTTTTCTTCATATGCCAATATTTCAATTTCTTCAATTTTATTTTTAATTGATCTAGAATTTAGGTATATAACCTTTAAATAAGTTCTAATTGTAGCCATAGTTTATTCTTTCTCTTGCTTCTTTCATTTTTCTTTTATGTAACAGACATTCTGTGCAATTAGCTTTGTGTTTAATATCAAAATGTTTTTCAAATTTCAAGTTATAGTTTTTGCAGTTTACACATACAGAAATTTGGTTTTTGCAATTCCAGAAAAAATGATCCTCTGAGCAGTTAGGACATGATAAACTATTTTTGCACATTTTTGATGTGTGACCATATCCACGACATTTATAACATGTTAAAATATTGAGATCTTCTTTTACTAAACATCTGTCCCATCCCAGTGATATTTCTCGATTTACCAGCTTCTCAAATGTTTTCCCGTCTGTTTCAGCATAAATAATATATCTTTTGGTATGTTTTGATTGTCTGATATATGTCATATTTAAGGTGTCTCCATCATCAATATATCTCATAGTTTTCATTTCCATATTTACGTATTTATATGTACCCCTGACAAGTAGACTTCACACTTCACATTCATTGTTAAAATAAATTTGTGTATTGTCTGCATAAGCCTGAACTTTACAATGTTTTAGCGATTTTAAAATGTCGGATGTGTAAATTATAAGCAAAAGTGGTTCAAAGATCGATCCTTGAGGCACACCTGACAAAATTTGTAATTTTTTCCATCTTGTTGTGACAGAAATCTCGGCTGAGGCTAAAATAATCGTTTTAAAGGTATTTTAGTTCTCAGTGCGTGAAATCATTTTTCTACGGTGATGAAATTGGTCTACTTTACACATCAAAATCAAAAATCAACTTTTTTTGACAGTTGTAGAAAAAAGTCTTTTCGATTGAACTTACTTAGCTATAAAACAACAAAACTTATTTTTCGCATTCTTGGGAACATTGGAAGAGATTGTGCGTGAGCTTTTCACCAAGATAAAACATCTACATTTTCAATTCTTACGTCATTTTGTAAGATTGAGAAACGGCAAGACTCTCGTGAGACGAGACTGGAAAATATTCTCCAAGAAGTTGTCGTTACGAGATTATCTAAAAAAAATCTCGTCTCGGTTTGCCAGACGAGAGTTTTCGTCTCGTGAAACACTGACGAAAATCAAAATTTGGAGTTTAATTACTATTAAATCAAATGCTTTATTGGCCCTTAATCGAAGCTCCTGTTATTATAAGCACCCTTGGGACATATTATTGATAAAAATATGTAGATATATTCTCGAGCACGCATGAAAATTTACTACTTATCGCTTCCAAAACATACGTATAAAGTTTAGCGAGATTAAGGTAGACTTCACATATTCCGTATAACTTTTAAACTAACTTGGCCAAACTTCTCTTTGTTTGAAACTAAGTTAATTATTCAAATATATGCCACTTATAGTGAGTGAATTGGTGCACATTCACACATATCATATCAGAGCGTTCTCTAATTAACTATAGCATTCCCTGGATATCATCTGTTACTGGTTTTCGATTGGGATGTTTATTATCCGCTCTGTTAGGAATACTCTGCCTCTCGAAATTTACTTTGGTTATTTGGGCCACATTTTAAATATCTGCTTTCACAATAGATATTTAGTGTAACTGTATTCTTTTGTAGACGCTGTTGACACATTGCGACCAACGGAGTCTTTAGACTACTCCTGGTAATGCACAAAACTACACTGAAAAATATTATTTTATTACCAATAATAGTTCTTTTATTGAGTACTTTTTTATTCTTTGGATAAAAGTTAGGGTTTAAACAATAAATTAAGTTTAAAGCAATAAAATTAAAATAACTGGATGAATTGTACATTAAATATTGGCCTGTTCTGCCAAATATTATTTCATTAATAAAGTTATGTTTCTTTTTCAATTATGATATCATATAAGTGACAACTAATAAAAGTTTACTATTGCTTGTAATACCACAGAGCAATTGTAACTTGTAAATTACGATTAACAACAACAAGAAGTACTATAATATTAAATAAAAAAATCTGTTTTAACACTAATTAATAATTACTACTAATAACTACCTGAGAAAATCCGAGAAAACTACATATACAGCGTGTCTTCGGGAGTTCTTAACAAATGGGAAACTTTTTTAGTATCGATTTTAGAGCAAAAAGTGACTTATCATAAAAAGTTTTGCATCGTGAGAAAAAAATACTTTGCAGGAGGAAAAATTGATGTAGGACATACACGGTGTGGCTTCAAAAAGTAAGTCCTATTTTAGTAAACTTAAAAACACAGAATAACGTTATCTCAAGGTGAATTTTAACCTTTGATGTAACATGATATTTTTATTTACGTTAGTAAATTTAGCTTTAGGCCTACAGCAGATATCACAAATTTGAAAATCCAAATTTTATTAATCGAAGTTTTATTCTTATTTTTTTGGGAGAAATAATTCATAAATACTAGCTGAAAACATCTAATATTAATTTAATTTTATTTACATTTTCCATCGTCGAAAGATATTCCAAATAGTCTAGTCACTTCTTTGAAGCCCGCGAAATGCGGGCATTTTTTGCAATCGGTCGTAAAGCATTCAAGCGCCTGTCTCAGCCAGGAATCGTAGTTACCATTCGACGATGGCGCTTCGTGCTTTGGCGTGAGGCGAACAACGGCAGAGGGGGGCTTTATAGCGCAATAAGCGAGTACGCGGAATTATTAGTCAGTTACCTGAGCCTGTCCCCGATTTTTGCGTCAATTAATATTGAAATCCGGTCTTTACTCATTTTCTTTTAACATTGTGATTGCTTAGTTATGTGCTATAAAGAAAACGTTGTTCACACATATAAAAAGACACATAAATCGTTAAAACAATCATAATTTTATTTTGTATCTTTTCCTTAAAAGCATGCACTGCAAAAATTCGGCACGCTGCTGTCCAATTTGTACGGCACGCGGTTTATAAAAGAAAAGTTACAAAATAAGTCTCTAGTTTCTTTAATAAATTATAGATTAAGAGCCAGCGACCGCCACACATACGTTATAGTATCAGGCTGGTTTTTTTCTGTAGATCTTCACTATAGTAGGAACGTTTAGATGCTATGAAACTTGAATGGGGGATTTGGAACGTAACAGGTCCTAAAGGTATATAAGAATGCAAGAGTAAAACATTAAAATAACAAATCTGATTTTTTAAAATATTCAACAGGACAGTATTATAAACTTATATTAACAACTGCCTGATGCTTTTCACGGGCGTAACTTCCGCCAGACCCTCTTAAGCTGTATGAATAATCGTGGCATTTACGTTCTAGAATCAAATCGGAATTTTGTATATGTTATTCCGTCGACTATTTAAGGATATTATCCGAGCAACCAGACACGTTCGAAGGGTCTGACCTCCCCCCTGACATAGTAAAAGGTCATCCGTTAGTGCGAGCGTGAGAGCATTACCCGTGCAAGTAAACGCGAGTGAGAGCATTAGTTGGGTTTAGGGTAGCCTAAGACAGAAGTTCTAGCAGCAGTGTTGTTAATTGGTGGATAAAAGTCCGATTTGCGGACTTTTGTTCAAGCTTCAGATACTTTGCGAATCTTAGATGTTTCGAATCTTTTGCGGATATTTTGAAAACTTTGGCAAAATGGCATGTTACTTTGAGGCAGTGTCGCCATGTTTAGGGATTTATCACGAATCTAGGAATTTTTAAGGCCTTTGGGACTAATGAGAGTCTTTTACAAGATTTTGTTTAATCTAGGGATTTTAGTTAGTTATAAAAGAAGTGATTTTAAATATTATTATATAAAAATAATATAGTAGCTACCTACTCTTTACACTTTTTACCAGGGGCATATTTACGTATGGGCTGATTGGGCTTAGCCCACGGCTGCAGAATTGTAGGGGCGACAAATATATCTTCACTCTGATGTAAAAAAACATTAATAAAGACTTAGTCTGAACGCGCTTTAATGCTAGACTCAACTTCTATTTCCTCCTAGGAAATTCTCTAGTAATCGTAAATTACAACTTTTTCAGTCAATTTTTAATTAATTTTCTAAAATATTGAGCTTAAAATAAAGCTTATTTTATGATCAAGCTCGCTAAACAATAAGTAGAATTAATTGTACATTAATTTTTAAAGAAAAAGATGTTGTCAATGCGAGTTAGAAAGAATTAGTGGACTGTATTTGGACGAAATGCACCGACATTTAAGGATTTTAGAAATTTAAGAAAAACGACAACATACAAAATCGAAACATATGAAATGGCACATACCTTGGTTAGGGGGGTTGAACTTCTCTGTAGAAAATGGAACCATTAACACAAAACGGCCTCAAAACTCCATCACCTCAACACGCGTGGCGATTCTATTCTACTTCTTTCGATCTCCTGTTCTTCTCTCTCTTGTCTGGTTTCGTGCGCGACAGTACTACGCGCACTCCCCGGTGCCAGTAGAAAAGATTCTGTATGCTTTTAGCGCGAAAATGAAATACTTTGAATTTAAAAGTAAGAGTTGCATTAACAGATGTATAAAGTGTTGTCTCACTTTTCCCTAGGTTTTCTGTTTTATGTCCCAAATGGCTGTCATGATGAATTCATTAAAGACAAGAACAACCTATAGGCGCGCTGTCCACAGGCAAATACGGGGTTTTCCAGTCTTCTCAATTGATTGGATTCTTTAGCTTTCGTTGTATATTTCTACCTGATAATTGCTTGATGAACTCAGTGTTTAATAACGGAAATATTTAATGCTTTCTGCAAAAAAATATGTTACTATTTTTAGAACTAATATTTTACGGCAAACATGTGAAGAAATGCTGACGATAGGGGCAGCCAGATCTAAGTAGCCCGGGGCGGTACTGAACCTAAATACGCCACTGCTTATTGCAGTTACCTACTGTTTCAGACTACTACTGCACTGGCAATTTTAATTGAGGTGGCATTCTGGTATTAGTATTCGTTGGATAGCGCCGTGTATTTAGATGCTAGCGTTATGGCCTCTTTGGGAAATAATACAAATAATTTAACTGATGGAGAATTATTAGATTTGACAGGTATTGTTTAAAATTTCTCGTTGAAAGTTGTAAACAAATTTATAATCGATTTAATCCAAAGGACCCATATCAATATCAATACGAATTTTAAAGAAGATAAAAATAATGTCACCTTATGAAATTCTTTCCGAGAAACATGATTCTATTGCTCCCTTGGTAACTGAATTTCCAAATTTAATAAAGCAAAATGAATTAATTGCTGTCATCATGGAGTGGCGATTATTAAGAAATGCCAGTTCATAACCTAGTAGAAGCGGATTTAAATTATTTTTGGAAAAAAATCTCTGAAATTAGAGAAAATGTTGGCACTCCACTGTTTCCTATATTAAGTAAATTCGTTTTAAATATTTATTCTTTACCCCACTCCAGTGCCAATGTGCCACTGTTGAAAGGGGATATTCACAAGTAAATTTAAATAAAACGAAATTTCGAAACAGGTTATCACCGCAAACATTAGAAGGAACCCAAAACAATTAAGAAAAAAATTAGACGTGTTATAATTTTCCAGTTGATAATAATGAGCTTAATAGAAAAATGAATAAAACAATGTATGATAAGTAACCTAGATATTGTTTTTTGTTTACGTTGATTCACTGTTTCCACAGCAATAATGTACCTGCATTCATAACCTGTATTTATAAAAAATTCTAATTGTCAAAAAAATGAGTGATCCATATAAGTGCGGTATACTTGCACAATTAGTGCTCCGTGCCCCCACTTAACCTGAGCAAACCTCGGCCGTCCGATCTCCGCCAATATGCCGCGCTACCCGCCGTCGACGGCGCCAACGCCGCATCACATCGCGTATGCGCCGAGCTAAGTGTAAGGACAACAGTTGTTCCTTCCATCGTGAGAAATATTTTTTGTCGAAAAAGTTTTTCTCTAAAACGGTTCAGCAGTTATTAGGAAATAAGCAATTAAATTGTCTATAACAATTGATCGCGCTAGAATTTTTCAATCCTAATAATTTTGACTCAATTTACACCTAATTCTCAATGTTCATGATTTTTTTTAGATTTTTCTGAGCGATCCTTTTGGTGATAAGAGTGGGACAGCAATTTTTAAGCGTTTTTCCAAAAATATTTTACAAAATGCATAAAAAATACGCATAATATATACTTTTGAATTCATGCTTTAATAAGCTTTCATTTGACACCCTACACGATGCCCTTGAATTTTTTTTCCATTTCTCAATTTACCCCCTGAAGTTAACCCCCAGAATCAAAATTTAACTTTTAATACTTCACGTCTATAATTGGGCCACAACATTCTATCTCTGTGCTAGATTTCAATTTTTACGTCACATACAGGGTGTTACAAAAAGATGATAAGAAATTTTAAGGGAAGTTTCTGCATCTAAAAATATGAGAATAAGTTTGTATAAACATGGATCCTCAAACGCTTCTTTTTCGAGATAAAGGGTCTTTAATATTATCTTTTTTAAAAGTTTTTCTTAATTTCCTGAAAATGCGTTAAGGTCGTGGCGCAGCCACGGGGGTGGGGGGGTTTGGGGTTAACCCCCCCCCCCCCCAAAGACCTAAAGATTATACAATACCCATTTCCCAAATTAACGAAAATAAAGCAATGTTTGTCAAAATTTTTTGTCACACACCCCCCCCCCCTCAGAGCGAATTCCTGGCTGCGCTACTGGTTAAGGTATTCACATAAATTTTGGTAGACGCCAGTATGTAATCAAAAGGTACCTTTACATGCAAAAATGTATTTTATAACGTACTTGCATCAGTGGCGTCCGTGCTGGTAAGACGTTATTTTAATGAAAAAATGATACGCCACTGGTTTTTTGCAAAATTGATACCGCTCGCTTAAAGCCCAATTAATTCTGCGTAAAAAGTGTTTCTTGAGCTTTTTCGTTCTGACGCACCGTTTTCGAGTTAAAAATTAATTTATTTCTAACAATAAAGATAAATAATGAAAACTACTTTTTTTACATATTTTTTGCTCGGGAAACAGTGCTTTTTGATTTAAGTTTATACTAGTAGATGCTGGGAATGGCTTCTCCGTGCTTCAATACATGCTCTAAATCGTCTTCGCATATTTCTCCTAACACTTTGAAATACTAGAGGTGTGAAAATATTAAACACCCTGTATCTCGAAAAAAAGCGTTTGAGGATCCACGTTTATATAAACTTATTTTCATATTTTTAAATGTAGAATCTGCCCTTAAAATTTCTTAGCATCTTTTTGTAACACCCTGTAGTTTCGGAGAAAATTGGCTGTGACAGACGGACTGGCGGAAACAATTTTCGTTTTATTGAATTGTCTGATAAATTCAACTAGTGCTCTTACTCGCATTCACTTGCACGGGTAATGCCCTTACGTTCGCACTAACGGCAGACTTTTTACTATGTCTGGGGGGAGGGTAGACCCTTCGGATGGGTCTGGCTGCTCGGATAATATCGTTAAATAGTCGCCCGAATAACATATATAAAATTCAGATTTGATTCTATAATGTAAATGCCACGATTATTTATACAGCTTAAAAGCGTCTGGCGGAAATTATGCCCCGTAAGGGGTGTGGGAATTGTTAATATGAGTTCATAATACTCGTACTGCCCTGTTGAACATATTAAAAAATCAGATTTGTTATTTTAATGTTTTCCTCTTACATTTTTATATACCTTTAGGACCTGTTACCTGCCAAAACCCCCCTGACTCAAATTTCATAGCACTCAAACGTTCTTACCTACTATAGTGTACACCTACAGAAAAAATCTTAGGCTTAATACTATAACGTATGTCTGGCGGTCGCTGGATCTTAATCTGTTATGTGTTTACATTGAACGATAACTTTCTTTTATGGCAAAACACAACACTGGCAGACTGGTAGAAAAAAAAGCTTGTAATGAAATGAGTGCTAAATACTGATTCTTAAAGTCATTTTTTCAACGAAAGAACTAAGTACCACTTTACATAGTAATTGAATCAAGGTGTAAAACTACAATACAACCAGGGAAACTTTACGCTATAGTGCACGCAAAGTTTTAGAAATGCTTTCAATATACTTGGTCAGCTATTTCTCATTTTGTGTTTTCCCCGAAAGGCATAATCGATGCAGTCGGTACACACGATAATTAAATTTAGTTTTAACCCAGAAGTAGGTTACAAAACTTTTGCATATGAAGTATGACCGATTAAAACTTTTTCCAATAAAATGTACTGGATGGGATATAAATTACACGTTCAATAGGCTATCAGTAAATGCCTCTCTTTTATCTCATAGTGTACATCTGTTTAGAACCTGAAAATACTATTTTAATTATTCCCTTAATGTTCTAATGTTGCCATATGGCAACGGTTTCAAGCATTGTTTAAATCGCTTGTTTTACCCAAGCAGCCTTTTATCCGATCACAACGGATGGCAGCAAAGACCACATTCCTAAAGATTGAACTAATTGATTGATTTCGAATCAGTGTGATTTTAACGGTACGAGTGTATGGTCGACAAGTTTAGTAGACTGATTTAATTATCTTTAGAAATATGGATTTCAGCCTAGTGTAAGTATTATTATTGAGTCGCTATTTATTGTTTTGTATTATATTTAGTGTTTACACGTTTAAAAATGTTGTATGAAATAGTTTATATTGATGTTACTAAAAATTGTAATTCGGCCGACATTTTGTGAGGTCCGAAATATTGGTGTTTCCATATATCAGGCTTTTATATTAACTTTTGTTTTATTTTTAGAGGTATCTTAACCATTGAGGAAGACATTCAAATAGCATAATACACTTTCAAAATATTTAGATTGAAACTCCTGATTCATCACAACCTACTGATGAGGATTCTGGCGATGAAGATGGTGGTGGAATGGTCGATAACACTAGGCAGCAAATTTAAAGATTTTTGAAAGTACTTGGCAAAAATAGGATTTTTTGATTGTAAATGACAGACATAGACCTAGAATGTTTTTTGAAAACTTTTCCGAGGTCGTACATAAAAAAGTCATAAGTTTTAGTACCATTTATTGATGTATACACACACCATTCGACAATTTTAAGAAGTAAACGTCATTTTTATTTAATATTCCGGCTTTCCATAAACTATTGTAATAATGACTACTTAACGATTATTCTCATTAATCAACTAATCACTTTTCTTCCGTCTAGACAGACCTATCTAATGATAAATGTTTATTACCATTATAAAAACAGGAACTGCCTGTATCATGAAAACCAGACTTCGGCAAATACTTCGGCCGCCGGATTTGAGGCGAGCAGGTCAAAATCTATAAGACTGAGCTATTTTGATTACCGACCTTTTTTTGTTGTTGACTAGTGTAATCTATCAGGACCGCAACTTCGTTGCGCCCGCTGAAATGCAAATTGGTGTACGTGAGTTTATTCCAGATGAAACAGAACAATTTGCTAAAATAGACCACACCCAAGTTGACTGGATAGAAGGAGATTTCCAAGCTAGGCCAAAGTATTTTTCTAAGTTTGGTTATCAAACATACAAGAACTGCACACCAACAGAAGTTTTTGAATTATTTCTGGACAATGATATAATTGACCTTTTAGTGACTGAATCAAATAAGTATGCATTATTCAAGAATATGCCTGATCCAATAATAAGCAGAGATGAAATGAAGTGTTTTTTATCCATATTTGTTAACAGTGGATATAACACTTTGCCCGGAAAAAAGTATTATTGGAATATAAAAGGATATGAAGAATCAAATAATTACGGATGCAATGCGAAGAGAGATTTTTACTAATTTTTAGGTGCTTGCATTGCGCTGATAACCACAGTAGAGTGTTTGTGTGCGCATCAGATCAATCCAAATCCAAAATGCAAATCCCCCCACTCTTCACCCCACCAAAATCCCCCCACTCTTCACCCCACCAAAATCCCCCCACTCTTCACCCTATCAAAATCCCCCCACTCTTCACCCCACCAAAATCCCCCCACTCTTTCCCCTCTCCGCTCCCCTCTCCTCTCCCCTCTCCTCTCAGGAGCTTCCAAAATGAGCTTTCAAAACCATTCCACAACACGCACTCTTCACACTACATTAGTCGACACCCCACCTAAGCCCCGCCTCCAAGAACCGGATTGGTTGACCCCCTTCCAGCAAGGTGTGTTCTAATTTCCCACTCCAAACTAGCAGGGATAGGAGAGAAGGGGTTGTAGCATAAAAGGTTGAAAATTTCAGTTAAACGATATTAGTTCTGAAGTAATACAGGGTCATACTAAAGTCAGAATAAAGTAAACAATGGATTTACAATCAAAATTTTATATTTATAATGGTACTCCATTAAATGCGCAACGGGAAGAAATGGAATCCATTCATAAGGAAGAAAAAATTTATTTTCAAAAAACTACTGGTTGTATAGCCGAGGATAGACTTAATACTCTTGTGGATGCTGACCGCTACAATTACGGTGATGAGGATGAAGATGAAGATGACTCCGGCACCGAGGAAGAAGTTCTGGGAAGTGGTTGTGGAGAAGAAGGGTTAGTGAAAATTAAAAAAATTAACGCTTCAGAAGCTGTGAAAGAGAACTATTTAAAACGTGAAGTGTGCTTAATGCAATCATACATATTAATCACATCCATGGCAGGTGGCATGTACAGTCTGTGTCACGAGTGTTACTTTTTATTAGCCATAGAACAACCACGTGGTAAACACATACATGTGAACACCCATTATAAGCGTGCCATGGATTATTGTAAAGATGAAATTAAATGTAAAGTGTGTGAGCAAGTTCTACATATGATTATTTTATCAGACGTCTGTGTAATGTGTAACAAACCGGATGTGCAGAAAATCACAAACCATAAAATTGAAAAAACAACTTTAGAACAATTCTTATAATTGTATAATAGTTTTACATTGCTGGAACACACACTTCGGTGCTGCGATATAAAAGGAGGGAATAAAGCTTGTGATTTTAGAGAAACACTATGAAGAAGGTTACATTTAACGAAAATATGAATAAAATCCATGTATTGTTTGCATGGAAGTTTGCTTACAAAGCAGCACGCCAGAATGATTATGAGCAGTATGTGTTGGATAGATACCGCTTTCAAAATAGACTTCAATATGCTGAGACCCTAATAAAGGATGTTTTGGATGAAAATTATAGGAAGAAAATATACAATGAACGTTTTAAATAATTTTTGTTTTATTACAACCAATTCAAGCTCATATCCTCCCACCTCGACCATGTGGGCTTGACTTGAGTGGGGAAATATCTATAAATTTATACGCACACGGTTTCTGAAACATTATTTGCTAGAAATATGATTCAAAAACGAAAGCTGGTTGGTTGCAGAAAATCGGTGAAAAAACTTAAACAAGAAGACAGAAGCAGATGCCCTGTTTGTTTATATTCCATGAGAAGAGAAGAAATTTGCACACCCAATTCGTGCACACACAAATTTTGTATAAAGTGTTTAACAGAGTGGACGAAAACAAACGCACACTGTCCTCTTTGCAGAAGATTCTATTTCTCAATTGTTTTAAAAGAGACTAAGGAAAAGATTCTTGTGAAGAAAAATGACAGTGCTGATCAAGCTCTAGTGATATTGTTGTATATAAGTGACATGAATTTAATATAGATATATCAGAAGTAAATAAAACCATGTTATTAAATATAAAGTTTTTTATTTTATTATATTACATCTTTTTTTAATATCCAAGAATTGTGTGATTTATCCATTCCCAACCATTTAACATAAACTTTGTTTCTTTTCTTCTTAGCACCTTTTCCACGAGATACACGTTTGAATGTTTGACTTTCTGCAACTCCGGTTCATAAAAACTACCTAAAATTATTTCATTTTTGTCATCTGCCAGCAAATATGTTCTTGGGTTGGTTAATTTAATTTCTTTAATTTGAAAAATTCCATTTGACCAGTTTGGTGTATATCCCTTTTGAAAAGCCTCCCTGTATTTACTAACCCTAACATAATCCCCTTGTTTAAATTTTGATTTTCTGGGGTCAATTGTTTTTATATTATTATAAGTTGATTTTAGAACATCTTTTTCATTTTCTTCATTTATATCAATAGGTTTTAATCCTGTTGTTCTATGTTTAGTTGTATTATACTTAAAAACAATATTATTTAGGATATCCAACCATTTATAATTGCCTTGCAAGCTAAACTGTTTCCACATGAGAGTTTTTAAAGTTCTGTTGACCCTTTCAACAATACTTGCTTTGACTGTGGAAAATGTACTGTAGTGATTAATGTTATATTTTTCCATTAATTTATTAAAGTTTTTGTTGAAAAATTCTCTTCCTTGATCTGTATGTATGTTAGTTGGAGGCGTTTTCGCAAGCTTTAAAATTTTTTCCATAGCTAAAGTTACTTCCTCAGCAGTTTTTCTTTTAACAGGTTGAACCCAAACATATTTGGAAAATGTGTTTATAACAACTAAAATATATCTATATCCTTTATTTAGTTTTGCATAAGGTATCATTTCCACCAAATCTGCTTGCCATAAATCGTTTAAATTTTTAATAATAACCCGTCGTCGTCTAAAATTTTTTCTAGCAGGTTTATTTAACTCGTTGACTAGATCTTCCTTGATGTTGGTTTGTTTACTCATGACTTCTAAATGTTTAGTTTGTTACTTCTACAGGACATTTTATTAACAATTCACCATAAAAATCTTCTAAATGGCTATTTTCAGGACGATGAAAAGAAAGAACATCCCCTTTTTTTAACCGAATACCTACAGGGTCAGTGATCTTTTTTCCATTAATTTTTAAAAAAACATATTTTTTCGGGTATTCTCCAGAAATTATAGTAGCAGATTCCATAGGAAAAACATATGTAATTCGTTTGTCTTGTAATAAATGGTAAACTCTATCGGACAGAGAGTAATTTCCCATAAAAGGTAATACCAAATTATAATATAGTTTAACAGCACTAAGGTCAACAAGTTTTATAATGTTATGTTCTTTATTATCTTTGCCAAAGATGTGGGAACCAAACTTGTCAATAGACATGGTTGTTGCCAGCGGTAGAATAAGGAATAAACATCTGAGAATTAGTATTTATTTAATTATTTTTGCTTCTCTTAGTTCTTCTAAAATAGATATTATTTCATTTTGATGACCAGTATGTCCAGCCATTTGCGATGACATCAACAATTTCAATCTATCTATGATTTCGTTTGGATCGTCATAATAAACGTAATCTAATTTCTTTTTTGATAAATTTAACATAGCTCCCCCCTTTCCACTTTTTGTAGACAGATTTCTTGTAGAACGCGGTCTTTGTGGAGGTAACAAACGCGAAGTACTTGGTAGTATTGCACGATAACCTGTCTCTGTTGTGCTTCCACGTTTTAATATACCTTTTTGTAATAAGTAAGGTTTAACTATTGTCAAGTATTTAATGTCGGTCGAATCTTGAATTTGACTATTAGGATCAAAATTTCGTCTATATGCATTTGTCCTATTCAAAACATCCATATAATTTTCCATATCATTTGATGTATAACCAACAGGTTCTTTTTTAAAAAGAAGCTCATACAATCCAGGTGTTCCCTCATACCTAACTCCTTCAACTTTAAAATCTTTTCCTATGAAATCCACCACAGAATTAGCAATCTTATATTTATCTGCATCAACATCATGGCTAAACCCATATTTGTTATCAAATTTGCCTTCCGTGTCTTTTATTAGCCCATCCACGAAAGGTCTTAGAAGTGAATGATATGCTTCCAAATATTCTTCATAAGCAGGTGTCCTTGTTAATTCTAAAACATCTTGTCGCAACTCACCTATAGTTGGTTCAATTGTTGTTTCAGGGCTTGATTCTCCTAACTGTTGCGAATCGTCAAAAAATACTTCTTCATCTCCTAAAAGTGAGGGCATGTGTGTTGAAAGATATTTACTATATGCATTTGATTTCCTTTGATTGACCTCTGGCGTAGGAAATTGAAATTTTGGGGTCGAAACTAATTGTGGTGAATATACTTCTTTTTTAATGAACGGTTCTGTTTTAATTGTCTGAATTAATTCATGCAAAGGTTGAGTTATTGGTTTAAATTCTTTTTCCATACGAATTTCTTTATCAGATAAATCTGATTTTAAAGCTTTATACTTTTGTCTAACGGCTTGTCTAGTTTTTACCAACTCTTTCGCTGTTTTTTCGTCCATCTTTACAAAAGGTAGGTTGTATACTAGAAAATTATCGTTGTGTCAGAGAGTTATATAGTGGAAATAAAATTATCAAATCCTTTTCTATAGCGGCCACCATTAAATTCACAGTCTTTATCAATAACGACAAAGTCATATTTATGTTTCCAACACATTGAACACAAGTTTTTAAACTCTTGAAAGCTCATGTCACCATTTACATGATCATCATATATATGTTTCAAGTTTGTAGCATCCTGTTGAAAAATTACCAAGAGGTTGGCATTATCACGTATAAGTTGTTTAGGGATTGATGAATATGTTTGACACAAATAAAAACAATCTGTATTCTTATGACGTCCGAAACAAAAATAATCCCTCATAAGACTTTGATCAGTGCATACTATATCATCAAATACAATCAGTGAGTTTGGTTTTATTTCAGTGGGTGAAACAATATCCTCAGCGTTCGATGATTCAAAATAACCAATAAACTTTAGTGGATCAAAAAGCCTTTTTAGATATTCATATTTTGATTGATATAAGGATTTTGAGTACACATATATGTTTTCAAATCTTAATCCATTAGGGTGTGTTATAAGAGAAATCATAACATTTGTCTTCCCACAACCCGATGGTTCTACTATTAAACATCTTTTACAGTTTCCACCAAATAATTGTCCATGTTTTCGATAATTATCATGACATAAATCAAAATTTTTTATCGGTAAAGAAAAATCTTGTTTTTTGATCTTCATTGTTTGAACATCGCTATTTAAGTAAGGTTATTTGCGTTTTTGAATCATTTATATATAATGATTAGACATAATAATGTCATTCACTGCGTGGAAGGACAGAGAACAGGTAGTGGTTTATTAAATACTCTTATTAATAAATTACCAGTAGAGCTCCATATTCCTTCTTATAACTTTTGTGGGCCTGGTACAAAGTTAAATAAAAGGCTTGCTCGAGGTGATAAGGGAATTAATTTATTAGACGAAGCTTGCAAAGAGCACGATATAGCATATTCGAAATATTCCGATTTAAAAAACAGAAACGAGGCAGATAAAGTATTAGCTAAAAAGGCATTTAATAGATTTAAAGCTTCAGATTCAAATCTAAACGAAAAACTGTCATCCTTGGCTGTGGCCGGAATCATGAAAGCAAAAACAAAACTCGGTATGGGAATAAGAAAAAGAAGTCATAAACGCAAGAAAGGAGGTCAAATATCCTTTCACCAAGGTGTAAGAAAAGCACGTGAAGAGCTGGTTGGAAAAAAGTTTGCTAATATAAGAAAAGCTGTCAGCACAGCTTTATCGTCGATTAAAAAATTAAAAATAAAAGAACCTAAACAAAGAATTATTCCAATTCCAAAAACTGGTGGAATTTTACCTTTAATACCTATTTTTGCTGGTTTATCTGCTCTAGGAGCCCTAAGCGGAGGCGCTGCTGGCATTGCACAAGCAGTAAATTCTGCCAAAAATGCACAGAAAAAGTTAGAAGAACAAACAAGACACAACAAAGAAATGGAAAAAATATCAATTGGAAATGGTCTTTATTTAAAACCATATAAGAAAGGGTGTGGTCTATATTTAAAACCATATTCAAAAAACTGTTAAATTTGTTACCTCGCCGACCTTTGACAAATATAGATTTATTAAAGTATGTCAAATTATTAAAGTTGCCACATTTTAGAGGTGTCTTTATGAGAAATAAGTTACCCAAAAAAATAAAAAAATATGAAACAGGTATTATAAATTTAGATGACGATATGGGGGAAGGCACTCACTGGACAGCGTATGTTAAAAATAATAATAACATAATTTACTTCGATAGTTTTGGAAATTTACGACCGCCAAATGAAGTTATAACTTATTTCTATAGCGATGGTAGCAACAACAATATTAAATATAACTATGATAAATATCAATCTTTTGATACCTCAACTTGTGGACAGTTATCATTACAGTTTATTTATAATAATGTGTAATTGTGTTTCCATTTTATTCTTATTACGACCATCATGTCGTTTACTATAGCTCTTTCCGCAAATTCAGCTATACTTCAAGCAGATTTCCATCCACCTATTTACTTAGATCCTAGCACTTCCTACGTTGTCGGACTTACCAACTTTGAAACTTTTAATGCAATACCAAATATTGATAAAAGTAATAGTAAAGTATATTTTGGAAAAAATAATGAATTTTTAACAATTTCTACGGGAAGTTATGAAATGGACGATGTTAATAAATATTTACAGACTGAATTCCAAAAAAGAAATATTTCATTTCACCTCTATGCAAATAACAACACATTAAAATCAAAAATAAAGTCTACTACAGATATTATTTTTAAAGATGGAACAATAGGAAAACTTTTGGGTTTTAATAAGGGCATTATATCTGGTGATGGAGTTCCAAGAACATCGCAAAATCCAGCAGAGATTATAAAAGTTAATTCTTTATGCATAGACTGCAGTATCGCAGAAGGTTCCTATCTGAACGGAAAGCCAGTACACATTATTCATCAGTTTTTCCCTAATGTTAGCCCTGGATTTAAAATAATAGAAGGTCCCCAAAATATTATTTATTTTCCTGTTACAGTAAAAGTAATAGATAAAATAACAATAAAGGTAATAGACCAAGATTTAAATATTGTTGATTTTCGAAACGAAACTGTAACTATAAGGTTGCATATAAAAGAAGTATAATGGTTATCCTTTATAATAGAAAAACCTTCAATTTACCCACAAAAATTAATAAAAACTATAAGAAGACTAAACATCGTAAACCAAAGATTAGTAGAAAGAGAAACACACAAGGGATAACACCTGAAAATATAAGCTTTTTGAAATCTCTAGGTTTAAAGGTTTTAGTATAATGGATATCCTTAACGTAGCAGAAGGTCTTTTCATCGATAATTCAATTGTGCATTCCGAAGTTCATGGTTATGAACCATACCTACCTACAAAATTGGGAAATAATGATGAAATTATAATACCTGTTCATGAAGTAGACAAGTATACGCTTCCTTCCGAAAGCTTTCTTTACATAGAGGGTAAACTAACAAAAGATAATAATACTATCTCAAATACATTAAAATTGATAAACAATGGGATTGCATTCCTTTTTAAAGAAATGCGTTATCAACTAAACGGTGTTACAATAGATTCAGTTAGAGATGTTGGGTTAACTTCGACAATAAAGGGATACATGTCGTATAATAAAAATGAATGTAATAAACTTAAAAACGCAGGTTGGTTTCCTATGGAATCTTCACAAGTTGTTGACGCAACAACAGGATTATTTAATGTTTGCATTCCGCTTAAATTCTTAATGGGGTTTTTTGAAGACTACAAAAAAATTATTTTAAATGCCAAACAAGAACTTATTTTAGTACGAGATAATTCAGACAAAAATGCAACAATTAATACTGCAGATGAAAATCCAAAAATTGAGCTTACTAAGCTAACTTCGAATATACCTCACATTTCAGTAGCTATTCCTCAAGAATTAGCATTATCTAAAATAATTAATAAGAATACTGATATAATAATTGCTTTCCGGAGTTGGGAACTCATCGAATACCCAGAATTATTAAAAACTAAACGTCATAACTGGCCTGTCAAAACATCTACGAAAGTTAATACCCCACGTCATGTAGCAATTGCTTTTCAAAAAGACTTAAGGAATAAATCAACAACTGACATGTCTTTATTTTCCAACGTTAAATTACGAAACATTAAAGTGTTTTTAAACTCTGAGAGATATCCCTACAACGATCTATTTTTAGACTTTGCTAAAAATAAATTTGCATCATTATATGAAATGTTTTCACAATTTCAAAAATCTTACTATGGAAGAACACCTGAACCCATTTTTTCTCCAAAGGAATTTAATACTTATGCTCCTATCGTATATATCGATTGTTCACATCAGAAAGAAACAATTGAATCCGGACCTATTGTTATGAGAGTTGAGTTTGAATTACATGATGATCTTAAAGACAAAATATCTGCCTATTGTCTCATTATGCATGACAAAGTATTTAGCTACAATCCATTAACCAAAAATGTTAGACAACTTTAAAGCGCTAAACTATATAAAATCAATGCTCTACTATTCTTTCCTACCATTATGGGTGAAGATCTAGAACTTCGAGTATCCTACTTTTTAGAAGAGCTGAAAAAATTAAAGCAACAACTACAAGAATATTCTGACAAGAAATCTATGATTAAACAATTCTCACTTTTGAAATTATGAGGTTATTAATTGTCGATGTGCAAGGATTTAACATAGAAAATAAGAAGTTTATTCCCAAAGAGTTGGCTGCCTATGATGAACACAAAATATGCCACTATATCTTTAAATCACCATTTGATATAAAATACCTACCACCTGACTTACATAAACAAGCTGTATGGTTAATGAAAAATCATCACTGTATTCCTTGGAATGAAGGATATACACCAATTCACAAATTTTCTGAAATAATCAAGAATCTAACAGAAAAGGCGGATCAAGTTTATGTGAAAGAGAGAGAGAAATCCGAATACATTCGAAAATATTCATTAAAACCAGTCATGGAACTTGATGAAAATCCATCGTTACAAGAAGGAGAAGCTCATTGTTTTTATCATTCTAAATCACCATGTATATGTGCACTTACTAATGTATACAATTTATATAATAATTATTTAATGATTGAATAAAACAAATAAATATATTAAAGTTTTTTATTTCTTATAAATTAGGTTGAATTCTTGAATAATTTCAGGTGACAAAAACTTCTTTACTTCATCCAAATGCTCCTCAAATCCCATTTCTTTCATCGTGTACAGAAAAGACTTTAAATCAGAAGTATGTAAATATATGTTACAGGCTTCTGCTGCTTTTTCATATTTTCTAGCAATATCCATACATTCCTCATACGTATAGAATCTTTCGAATCCATACTCGGCTTCATGGGCAGCATCAAATTCTAAATTACTAAAGTGTTGTGATAGATTCTCTATAGCACTTGTTAGGTTATATGCTACTCGTTGAGATGTATATGCTAACCACATCTTGTTGGAGAATGTTCAGACTTAAAGTAAGTTCAGAGCTTTAAATATTAATTTAGGAGGTGGGAGGAATAAAAAGAAGAATATATTTATAAATTTTTATTTTCAATACAACTTTTTACAAATTCATTACATGCGAATGATTCTACATCCTCCACAACACAATCTGAGTAAAAGTTTAATAATTCTAAAACACAACAAACATTTAAACTATTTTCCATAGGTGTAATAACATCATATACATTTTTTAAAAAATCGCCATTTTTCATAGAGATTCCACTAACCAAAATATTGTAATATTTGGAAAATTCCTGGTTTTTTACGATATCAAAACGATATTTGATTAAATTTGCCAAGTTCACTAATTCATTTATGGTATCACCAGCTAGGAATACTTCATTACCACCATCTTGTGTAATCTTGATAATTCTTGCATCCCCAATAAACACAAAGTGAATCTCATAACCATTTCCCTTCATGGGTTGCCACCCGGTGTTGTTGGAATAAATAAAGCTCATCATAATTCTTTGATTATTTAGGAAGGAGATCCATTGATCTTCATTAAAAGTGACATTTTGATTATATTTGTATCCACAGAGTTTAACAACAGGAATATATTTTCTCTCTAAGGAAAATCCAATGCTGACCCATTTGGATTTGGATTTGTTAATGTAGTAAATTGTTTCATTGATGAGAGCTGCATTGCGCTTCTTACTAAACTCTTGTTGGTTTCCTGTTGGTTGATACATTGTCAGATGCTTGCTTAAAATAATGGTTGTAGAACTGTGGGTGAGTGCTTAAATAAGCAAGCGTGGTAGTGGGGATAGCAAGAGTGGTGGTGGGATTTAAACAGTAATCTTATAGATTTAAACATCATTTAGCGACTAACCATGAATGAGTGTAAGACAGAACTTTTTATCGACATTCAAGGATATAACAGTTCCTTTGGATACATTCCAAAAGAATTAGCGATTTATGATGGGATTCGTTGCCCAAATTATCTGTTTAAATCACCATTTCAAAAAAATATGTTATCTGCTCTCGATCTCAAAATGGTTAAATGGGCCGAAGAGTATCATGGATTGGAATGGAATTTTGGAAATATAGAACTTAATGAAATTGGTGATATTTTAAAGCATGTGTTAGAAGTTTACCAATCACCCAAAATTTACGTGAAAGGGAATGAAAAAATAAACTTCTTAAAAAAGTTTTTGGATGAAGATTTCATATACGCTATTCCCATTGGACAAGAACCAAAATTAAGTAAATTTAAGAAAATTCCAGAATGTTATTTTCACAAAAATGTGAATCCATGGCATTGTGCATTAGCAAACGTAAAATTGTTATATAATTATAGGCATTGTTATCAATAAAAACCTTTATTATTATATATAAGTTTTGTTATAGAATTTTATTTATAATACAAATATACTTTGAATAATATATATCCTATTGAACATATAAACACTACTAACAATATACTTAATAATACTACACACACATTTGAAGTACATTCTTCTTCTATACAAGATTTTCTATACAACTGATTCCATTCCTGTGTCACTATTGAAGATTTATTGAAATAATATAATCTTGACTTATACTGTACAATGGTAGAATCATTTATAATATTATCATCTATTTTGTGGGTAAATAAACCATTATTTATATTCATTCTTTTCCATGTTGAAATCATTATTTACATTATTAACAGATAGACAAATAAATGCTTCTCGAACATTATGATCAACTTGTATGAACAAAGTATTGTTAACGAATGCTGATAGAAATAGAACTCCTACTGGTAGCAGAGCCATTTTCAAAATAAAATATTTTTCCAGGGTTCTTATGTTTTATATTCGTCACGAACTAAATCTTTTAGAATATCAATTACATTATTAACTTGATCATCATCAGTCTTGGATTTCTCTTCCAAAATACTTATATGTTTGTGCCCCCAAGCTAAAGTTCTAAAAGAATCTGGAATTATATAGCGTTTGTCATCTTTTGGAGACAAAGCAACTTTATTTTTTAATTGTGTAAACATGTCATGTAAAATTGAATGAAATATATTCATTTTTCTAAATTTGATCTCAGAATTTTCAACTACGTCTTTATAATCTTGTTTAGTAATGGAATTTTCTATAACATATTTTTTAACTCCCTTTGCCTTTTTTTCAGATTTCTCTTCTAAATTTACACAGTAAGCTTTAGCCCCCGTCCCATAAAAACTTGAAATTGGTTTGCCCGCAAACTCATCTTTCATTCGCCCTAATACTGATTTATTCTTAGTTAAATTATGTATATTGTTTTCATTGTAATTAGAAGTGTCAAATTTCTCTAAATTTTCCTGCATATCTTGATAAAAGTTTTCAGTCTCTACTTGCAAGATCAAACTGTCTGTATCCGTGTATAACAAAATTGCTTCGTCTCCATACTTGCTTTTAATATAGTCATAATAAAAATCATATAAAACGGTTTTTGATAATTCCAAGACTGTGAAGCCAACATAAACAGGTCTATTGTAAGTCACTTTTACTCTTTCCATTTGTATCGCAACCAAGTTTTCATTAAAGACCAAACGATTTTTAAAATTTGGTTTAGCAATCAATGTCTGCGCTCCTTGTTTTTTACCAATATTCTCCCAGTGTGTGATTAATCTAATGTCAACTCGCTTGTCAATGTTTTCTAAAGATTTACCGTAAATGGCATTATTAAATAATTTATAAGTATCCTTTTCCAACTTATTTTTAGATTTGTTCCTCATTTCGGTATTTAAATCGATGTATGGTTTAAGAAATGCAGCTTGTTTAAATTTAATAACTCTATGAATTTTAGTTAATTTTAATCCATTTTGAAGCACCTGCTTCAGATTTCGGTAATGAATAACATATTTTTCTTTATGGTTTAAATTACATATTAATTTCTTTTGTTTTGAACCTGGTGCACAAATATTTTCAGCCAAAAAAGGTAATTCGTTGTGTTTTACATGTAAATTTTGAGGATACTTTAAATCTACTTCCAAAACATACCCGAATTCAGCATCATCAGATATAGACATCACATCAAGGGCTTCAATTTCTTCATCGTTCAACCAAGAAAAATCACTTACGGGGAGACATTGACTCATACTATGTCCATACAAGTTAGTGGCATCCAAATACATTATAAATGAATTTGGTTTGCTTGTATCATAATTTTCCAAGAATTGATTATTAGCTTCAGCTTTTCGAACGCTGCAATGACAGACACCACCTCTTATACTATTTTTAAAAAAATGTATCATATCTATATCCGTTAATAATTCTAATTTAACATCAGTCATTTTTAACATTGAATCCCAACTTAAACCTGGTAATGTGTAATACTGTGCAGGATCTAGCTTAAAGTTATTTAAAGATATATTTCGAAAAGCTTCAAAGAAATCTGTTAATATGAGAACATCTGACAATAAATAAATTTTGGTATAATCCATAAGATTTTGACAATTAAATAAATTCCAAATAGTAATTGCTCTATTGTAATCCGATGGACACATAGGCTCATCTTTAAGTTTATCATAAAAATGTTCAATAGCTGGGAGTTGATTTTCATGTAATTTTTCGAAAGAATCAACATAGGAATAGGGATAAACACCTTTTTTACGAATTTCATTGAACTGGTTAGGATCCTGAAAATATTTTTTTATTTCTATACATTGATTTGGTTCCAAGCTTTCACCAAGCTTTTCCAAGGAGGAACCAACGAAACGGAATGAATCTAAAAATCTCATTTTAATAAACAGATTTTTTTCTTTATTATCCTTGTCTTTTACTTTGTCAACCAATATGGATTTTGAAAATGAAATATATTTTTCTTTGGTTTGTGCAAGTACATCAATATTATCTTCTTCACAGCACAATTGTTTAACAAATAAATGACTATCATAACCAGTTAAATTATGGAAAAAGATAGGTATAAAATTTGGAATTTTAAAATTTAGATTGCAGATACTGTGAGCTGCATTTCGAAATTTACCAGTTAAATGATCGTGATCCCTTACTTTTTCATTTTCTTCAAGTTTTTCGTTACAAATATGACAAATTGTGCTATTTTTATAAGCCAGCTCTTCCTCATCTGATAAAGGAAGCATTTTCACTACAGGTTTAAGATGTTCATTATAAATTCTATGTACATGACCTTCAATTCGTTTACAAAATTCATCAGCTGCATCTAAACCAAAATATGAATCTAATACCGACAAAGAATCATCATATGAGCACTTAATGAAATAACAAAAAGCGTATGGTTCGTGTTTAAATGTATTTAACGTATAAGAATTCTGTTCGTTTCCCGGTTCTTGATGCTGCAAAGGTTTTAAAAAGCATTCAAAGTCTGCATATATGACAAATGGAACTTTTAGTTGTTTTTGAAAATTTTCAAACTGTAAAATATTTTCTGGTATATGCTGACCGTACTTATTTATTTTAATGTCATTAGTTGGAACTTTTGTAAACAAATGATTACAATCATGTGATTGATGTTGTTTTAATTTTTCCATTGATGTAAAATCCACTAAACAACCATCACAAAAATACTTTTTTAAATGATTTTTATTTACTTGTGCTGATACTAATCTAGACATGTCCTTAATCCAACAATAATGATTGTTTTCACCTTCACTTATCAACAACAAATTTATATGCGCTGGAAGTTTTTTACTGGTGTAATGAAGAGGACCAACCACTTCATACTTGAATTTATTATCTTCATAAACACTCTCTAAACCGTAAACATTTATAGATATTTGATTAAGCGTTTCAAATTTATGTATATCTTTCAACTTTACAGGAAACTCTATTCCTTCAAAATTTAAATACTCAAAGAAATTAGGGTATGAACTTGTTCTGTCAACATTTGTTTCAGCAGGAAACAGTGCACTTATCACACTCCATGCAAAACAATATGAATCATTATTTTTGATATTAATAACAGCGCGTTTATTTGCAATTTGTTTTGGTAATGGTATATACGATGAAGCTCTAATTGGATTAAATTTATTTATATTAAGCTCCAAATGTAATATTTTTTCCAATGCCCAACCTGATCCATTTTCTGTGAATATTGACACCTTTTCTTTAATTTCAGACAAAAATTGTTTATAAATATCAGATAAATCTGTTGTTGTTGAAGTTATGACCTTATTTTTTGTGTTAAACGATTTAGTTTCGATTGCCTCTTTGGTTTGTAAAATGTATTGTCCAAATAGTTCTACATTAATCTTAACACTTTTATGCTTAACTAACTGTTCGGAAAGTAAACTTACAAATTTTTGTTGTACTTCATCAAAAAATTCTTCAATGTCCACATACTTTTTCGATGGCTGCAACATGTAAGACACAATCCTATTTTTAAACGCAGAAGTTAAAATTTTTACATTATCATCACTTTTAAGTGCACTTTTATGTAGGTTTGACCGTAAATGGGCAGAAAGTTTATTTTTCACGTACCAAGTGTCACAATCTTTACATCGCGATAAAGTAAGTTTAGGTATTGGAGGTTTGTCTTCTTTAATATCTTCTATTTTAGCTTTTTTCATGGACACATCACATACCTGGGTATTAGCCTTCCTTTTTTCTCGCGAACAAGATGGTCTCATGGCACACGATTCTCTTTTATGTCTATGCACGTTCGATTGATGAGTAAAACTCTTGTTGCATTCACTGCACTGATACATCTTGAGAACGCAGAAAAACAGTTCTTTTGTAAAAATTCTTGGAATATTTTAACTGGTTTCACAACACTGCACAATACTGTTTTTGCAAACTAAACAATTAATATAATATCAACGCTAACTAACCGCTGAGGATATGTAGCTAACAAGGAGAAAGCACAACTGTCGAGGTGCGACTGCAGAACGAGAAGCGAAGAGAGAATATAAAGAGAATCCGTCTGGGCGGGGCATGCCCATGCGCATCTCTATTGCGCAGTTGTAAAAAAACGAAAAATATAAAAAAGGTTTTTTTTTTGTTTGAGCCGCCATTTTTTTTTTTTTTTTTTTTTTGAGCCGCCATTTTTTTTTTATTTTTTTATTTTTTTTCTATCCGCCATTTTTTTTTTTATCCGCCATTTTTTTTTTTTTTGAGCCGCCATTTTTTTTATATGCGCAGTAGACCAAAATGCGTACCACGCGCACACCGAGCTTGCTAGACATGCGCACGGAGTGTTAGGAGATATACTTTGGTGTGTACATTCCAACCCACCCACTTTTAAGAATATAACTCCAATAGTGAAGCCACAAATAAAAAATTTGTTGTTTTGGGCGGGTCTACCGCTCTACATATGGGGTCTGTATTGACCTGTGTATTGTTCGAATTAGTACAACACTTGCGTTTTAACCGCACTTACCCTTTTAAGTAACGCGTTGTAATACGATGAAATGAGTGAAGCTTTGCGTAATGATGTTTAACGATTTTGAGTGGGGGGATTTGGTGGGTGAAGAGTGGTGAGATGCTGTAAATCCATGGATTAATGAATAATACTTCTAATTATTTGTTTGACATTTATAAAACATATATTAAAATACAGGTTTACTTTTGAACAAAAATAACAGTGAGTTTATCTACATTAGTCTACTTTATGTTTCTATAGCACACGAAACATGATTTCTGGGATACAGGAGGACCATCGAATTGTGTGCTCCAGTCAGGACGATTATAATGAAAAAAACATGGCAATTTAATTTGAAGATCAAAACTTGATTTATAAGACATTGGTAATTTTCCCCATACATCCAAGAGTTCCAAAGGATCTGCATAATTAATTAGATATTCCAAAGGTAACATTTCTAGTTCTTCTGTAGTAAAATCTATCAAGGTTTTCTTTCCGCTTACATGACTAAACATTACATTTGCTGTTGGACAAGACATAGTTTTTTTGCAGTCTTTTCCTTTTTTGCTTCCAATTCTTGAAATTCCTTTCTCTGTTGAGTTCGAACTTTTTTTTAGCACTCTTAGATAGATTTGAAGGTGGATTTGTTATTATTAAATTGTTTTCTATGTACTCTTGTGGATTATAGCTTTCGCAATGTTCTGCGTCCCATGAATAATCAACAGGGACTGCTACAGACATCGTTGTGAATTGTGTTAAATACTGTAAATATTGAGAATTAAAGTGGTGTGGGGGGTAGGAGGAATGGATTTGATATAAGAGTGGTAGGATTTGGTAGTGTGAAGAGTGCGTGTTGTGGAATGGTTTTAAGCTCCTGTGGGGAGAGGGGAGGGGAGAGGGGAGGGGAGGGGAGAGGGGAGCGGAGAGGAGAGCGGAGAGGGGAGCGGAGAGGGGAGCGGAGAGGGGAGAGGAGAGGGGAGCGGAGAGGGGAGAGGAGTGGTGTGAAGAGTGGGGGGATTTTGGTGGGGTGAAGAGTGGGGGGATTTTGGTAGTGTGAAGAGTGGGGGGATTTTGGTAGTGTGAAGAGTGGGGGGATTTTGGTGGGGTGAAGAGTGGGGGAATTTTGGTGGGGTGAAGAGTGGGGGGATTTTGATAGGGTGAAGAGTGGGGGGATTTTGGTGGGGTGAAGAGTGGGGGGATTTTGGTGGGGTGAAGAGTGGGGGGATTTTGGTGGGGTGAAGAGTGGGGGGATTTTGGTGGGGTGAAGAGTGGGGGGATTTTGATAGGGTGAAGAGTGGGGGGATTTTGGTGGGGTGAAGAGTGGGGGGATTTTGGTGGGGTGAAGAGTGGGGGGATTTGGATTTTGGATTTGGATTGATCTGATGCGCACACAAACACTCTACTAACCACCTACTAAGCAAGCAAGATAAGATGTTAAAGCTAATTTGGATCAAATTCGTCAAAAATGTTTAGGTTTATTTGTTCCTGAATAAGATTTGATAATGTAGCACATTTGCCCAAACAAAAGAAATATAAGATGCGCCGGAGAATCATGTACCTAGTTCTATAATGCGAACAATATGCACTAAATGCAACTTAGGGTTATGTATAAACTGTAATGTTCCATTTCATACAAAATAATTTTAATGTTCTAGGGTTTGACGTTGCCATAAGGCAACAGTGTTTTTTTCGTTAAAAAGTAAGAAACTGTTTTTGTATTTACTTTCTACTTTTATACTTACAATAATGGCAAAAAGCTATTTTGGTTTATAAGTTCCCAATAATTCAAAACTCCGCCCTTTAAGGGTTAAATTATGCGACGCACTTTGTTCAATAAAAAGGTGTTTGATTAAAAACCGTCAAAGATACTATGATGAGTATCGTTGACCAAGTACTTACCGCTTATATCTTGGAAAGAACATTAAAAATATCTCTGAAAGGTACTCTAAAGAAAAACACAGGAACAACAGGGTGTCCTGAGGGAAGCAGGTGTAGTAGAGCGCGTTGCAAATTAGCCCTCAGCTCAGTTAAGCTGGGTAGGTTCTATTGGACGCCACCAGTTTTTACACCGACGCAAACTGGAAGTCGCCTAGTTGGTCTAGGGACCTGCTTCTCACACAACAAACCTGCTATTCATAATAGAAAATAAAAACATATGGCGCAGTGAGCTGAATAAAACAACGTAATGAATTTTACCCTATATACATCTATTTGTACAAAAAATTGTTACAGGTGTTTACACAAAAAGACCAAGAAAATTGGGCGATTTTTGCCCCCGCACAAAATAATTAAATCTAATTTACTGAAAGGTAAAACTTCGTGAGGAAGTCTGTCCTCACATACGCAAAAAAAAAATCCACTGCAAAAGTATGACGGCTGCTTAGGGACGTTTTGTAGCCCCTACCGAACACAATAGGGATGCTTGGTAGCTCCTACAGAAGAGAAGTAGGGGGATTCGTGGCCCCTACCAAAGACCCTAGGAACAAACAATTCCTGGTAGTTACAGTAATTAAAATTTAATTAATAAAAAAAGGCATACGTTACGTTAATAAAAATAAAATCAGAAGTTACGTTAACAGAAAAGATTACTACTAATAAAAGAGAAGGTAATTATTTGCAAAATTTAAACGAGCTTAAGATATGATTAAAAGGTTACGTTAATAAAAAAGGTTAATATTTGGAGGAAAAAAAAATTTACTGGACCTAATCCGCAAAATTTAATTAAATTTTTTTTTATTAATTAATTAATTAATTTAATATTAAAAGAGAAAGCCATTGGCTTAAACTGAATCGCAGAATTTTAGTTAAGTTACAAAAAAAAAGACAAAGTATGAAGTTACTTTAATTAAAAAAAAACTATCAATGAAATAAGTAATCGCTGATAACCAGATTGCAAAATTTAAACAAACTCAAGGTAAGATTTAAAAAGGTTACGTTACTAAACAAAAGAAATTATTACGCAAGAGCATTGATAACTAAATAAAATTGTACAGTTCCTTGATACTCAGCGATAAGCGTTAACATTTACAAAAATTAAATGTTCATTAACTGACCAGTTTAACACTTCATTATATTATCTTACATTAACAATAAAAAAAAAATAATAAAAGTACAACAAAAGCAAAAATAATTGATAACTAAATTACAAGTTCACGCAAGATTACAGGTATAATCAAAGCAAAAGGCTTGAGCGAAGACAGTAAAAATAACTAAAAATGAAACCCCAGTTAGCTTGACTTAAAACGTTTAAGTAATATTCAAAGTAAAAGAGCCAAAAAAAAGTAAAATAATTAAAACCTCAAACCCCTATAGTAGCTTGACTCAAAAGCTAAGCGTTAACACTACTCGTGTAAATAAAGTGGATCAATGTAAGATAACACAAGAATAATAATTGACTTCACAAAAATTTTAATCATTTAAATTAAGAGAAAGCACCCTGTATAGGGAGAAACCGTTCGAATATAAACAATGAAAATACACACCGTTTATGTACATTTATAAAAGCACAAATATTAAATTAAAAGCAAAATATACCGCTAATGTACCTCTATCACAAATTTAAATTTAATTAGTGTGTAACTTTTGTGTTTATGACCGTAAATGAATAAATTAATAAATAAATAAAGACACAAAGCTTAAATCACAAGCGAATAATACGAGATACCAAAAGTATAAGCATATATATATACAAAGCATCTATCTACCTTGAATTCCAACTAAGCAAATGGTATGATTAAATAAAAAGTGTAAAACGTGTAAAATGTGTATGAGCCTAGTGAGTTTATTTCCCCAAAACAATAGTGACAAATTTGAAAATTAAATAGTAAGTTAACCCCTCTGAACACATAAAAAAATTACTCAACCAATCGATATAAATAAAAGCTAAAATAAATCTACACTTTCCAGCTTCATAAGCATAAAGCCCGAAACTTCCAGCTCATACACCTTTTAACTTATAAAAAAGAATAAAGATCTGTGGCACTTATATTAATATTATTTGATTTAATTTATTTAAGTACATTAAAAGAAGCATTCCTGATAAGATGGCGACTAAAATAATAATCACAAATTAATAAATTTAAAAACACTGGCTATAACGCTTTAATCTTCAACGGAGGTATATGACAGGCTTGTCAATGTCAAGCTAACCAGTACCACAAATCTCTTTATCTATAAATTACTGCTTGAAACTTAACGCTACAGATAGCCCAATAACCACTGTATGTGCTTGGCGACAGTCAATAAAAAAAACTTGATAAAACAATCTACATTTACTACGCGAGTGACTGACTACTTAAATCCAAGCTTAGCTGTTCCCGCTGGCCCATAAGCTGGTATAAAGAGGCCCTAAACATAGCTTACAGATTGTATGAAAGTTACTTCACACTATTCAAGCTTCAAAAATATAGTCCCGCGTTCAAAAGAATGAAAAAATTAGATAATGTAATTTTACTATTAGCAAATTGAGTGGTGAGTGGTTATTATCAGTCAAAATAAGAGGCAGTACACCGAGCTACAAGAACTAGTCTTAGAAAATAGTGCTGTGAAGCAGAATTTTCGATAACCATTGACCGCTGAAATTTAAATTACAATGTATGGGCGTAAAAAAAAATAAACGATTAATAAGTATTAGAGAAACACGGGGCAAAAAAACTTCAAGGTTTAACTTACCCCTTAAGCAAGGAGGGTTAGACACTGCAGACTCCACATACAAAACACCCAAAACGGGGGCAGCTACCAGCGGTCTCCAGATCGTCAGGCCGATGTAATGGCTGAAGGAAATAAAAGAAAGAAAACCCTTAGACACGACAATTTTACATGCACGTGGCATCACGAAGCAGACTCGCAAAAAAACTATATAAAAAAAGGTAGCTCACCTGATATGATGGTAACGAACGAAGTTTACAGATAAAATCTTGCCCAGCAGACAATAATTCAGCAGATGAATTTTAATCGCAGTCCCGGAACTTAATCCACATACTTGAGCCTTCAAAATGGCTGAAACCGACACCGCAAATCTGCAATCTTCGACGAAGACCAGGGTGGAAATGCCCGACGTTCTTCCTTCTTTGCCACTGAGCCAAAAGGGTTGACATCTGCGCAAGCCCAAGAGACTGCATAGAACATCCAATGACCCGGGGAAGAAAAGGCGGTGACCTTGAGTGGAAACTCATGACAGTAATTGACGACACCGACAAGAATTACTTAATTCCAACCAATTTCAAGCGTGGGTTAGAAGCTGCTCCCTCAAATGACCCCGATTGCATAATCGCACGAGTCTTGTACCCCATACTGAGAAACAAACGCAAAAAAACACCGAAACTTAGAACTCCAATCGTCGCCGCGCCACCAAACAAGGGTACTGAAATCATACAGAGGCCTCTTGCGTGAAACAATAAAGTTACGGAAATACAGAAAGTTATACCTACGCCGGCACTGATCGAGACGCACTATTTCAGTACGATGCATCCAAATACTAACAGCTGAAACCCCGAATGTCGAAACTACAGAAAGGAAAACGATGACGTAGTGCTACTAAATTCCAACCTTCCCACACTCGAAAATGCCACTGCAGCCGCTGTGTTCACAAATCGACGGCTCTCGAAAGCGCTTTGGGACTGTTCGTGTATGCGAACAGGTCAGTCGGTTCCCACCCCCGATGCACCATCTCTACACGCCTTAAAGTTCCGTCCGACGAAAACCCACACACCCCATTCTTAATCTTCAACATACAACTCAATTAAATGTTTACAAAATTCAAAAAAAGATCTTGGAAAGGAAAAGAGAAGGAAATCTCGGACTTTAATTAATAGGGAACGCTAGATTCAGAAATCCAGGACAGTGAAGGCAGTGGAAAACACCGGGATTAAATCTCATTCAAAATGTAGGTAGTCTTTTAAAATTTATTCTCTAAAAATATGTTATCATAAATAGACTAAAGGCGACTGTCTGTACACACAGGAAGGCCTTAAGCAAGGCGAAAATTCAGGGCCCAACACACAAAGAACATTAAATCGAACTACGAGCCATGTGAGCGATGGCCAAGCTGATGTCAAGCTGACTTGGACAAGACAAAAGGGCAATCAACACCCCCAGGGGGTAGCCTGGACAGCAAGGGAAGGGAGCCACATAGCGGAAGAACGAAAATAGATCTTCTGAATCAAGGTAAATAGCTAAGAAAACAGGCGTTCGTGAATAAATTAAGCATTAGAACAAAACTAATTCGGTGACAAAAATGACCTGTCACAACTCCCCCTCTCCTACGAAACGAGGGAAATTTTCCAATGAAAATTAACCGACGATAAGGATCAGAGGCTCTCTGTATGATACAAGAAAATCGAAAAAGAAAATAAATTACCTGCGCTAAAAAAAAAATTAATCAGGGTGTTCTGAGCGGTGGCACTGCCACCGGCCTGTCTCAACCTAATAGGCCTACTGGAGCTCAGGCCGAACAAAGTAGCTTGGTCCTCCCCTGGCCCGCCGAACAAGTTCGATGGGCAAACTGTTACCCCAGGGGTCAGACTTCCGCCCCCCCTGAACAGCCCTTCCAGTCGGTCTGCTCTCCGAAGGAGCCATGATCTAACAAAGAGCGTCGAAGCGACATCCGGTAGCACCCAACACCGTGCAGCCTGTAAAACGAGATAGGGACAAATGTCAAAATCGATAAAGCCAAAATAAGGTAAAGACGCAATCGGGAGAGTTTTATCTTGTCTAAACGGTGGATAGACAAAATATATCAATAAGGATCTAGGCGCAAAACCAGTAAATACTGAAATGGCCGGAGATTAACCTATAGTCCTACCAAAACCTAGACCTAAGACAAATCCAAATAATAGAGAAAAAAAAACCCAAAGGTATCAAAGCAAATTAAAGCCTATCAAAGGCCAATCACGGTAAGGTAAGTAAATCAAAATAAAGGTAAGTAAATCAAAATACAAGGTAATCAAAATAAACCAAAGTAAATGTAATCAAAATTCCGCAAAGGTAAGCAAATTATCGCAAAGGTAAGAAAATGTATCGCAAAAGTAAGTAAATTTATCGCAAAGGTAAGTAAATTATCGCAAAGACAAACGCAAATGTAAAAAAAGGTAATTAACCAAAAGTAAATGAAACAAGTACATCAAACTAAAGGTTCGCAAATCGAGATAAATAAATTTGGGTTACTTGCCAACAACTAGCAGTGAATCCCACCATAAGTGGTATTCTCAACTTCACAAAATCAGCAAAAGAAGAGAAAGAACATTGTGTTTCTACTCTAAATCCCCAAAGGAAAGACAAAGTCATACTCGAGCAAAAACACATACTAGTTCAAATAACCGAAATTTCCAGACACAAGTAGGGAATAATAATAAAATCACGTCAAGGTAGAGAAAATTAAGCCAAATCAAAGTAAAAAAAGTCACATCAAGGTAAATACGTCCAAATCAAGGTAAAAAAAAGGTCTAATCAAGATAATAAATAAAGACTTTTGGCCCTAGTCTATATATAAAAAAAAAAACAATTAATAGTGAATGCAGATAAAAAAAAAACGATAAAGAAAATTAGGTCCAAAATTAATTAATCACCGCCTTCTAACCAAGTAATCACTCTTAAATTACCATGTGACACACCGACCCCCATCTCGTCTCGCGCCGAGATGGGTATCTGCGTGAGACTGATAAACGCAAAAAGGTAAGCTACAGTAAATGACCATAAACGTTACTATACGTTACTATACTATAAACCAAGTGACGATAAGGTAAAGATAATCAGGTAATGACAGATAAAAGATAACGAGGCATAAGGCGGTGTTGGCAAGTGAAAGTAGTAAGGCAGCTGAGGGCTTACCTACTACAAACAATAGAAGCAAGGCAGCTGAAGGCTTACCTTGCCACGGCTTTCAGGGGACTCCTACCCCACCTAGTAACCCAGTGCAGCGCTATTCTAAGTGACAGTGTCCAAATCCATCAAGTCTCGCGCCCAGATGGATCCAAACACAATCACGCCCACACTGCAGAGCATGAAAATTGCTCACGACTGAGCAAGGAAAGTAAAAAAAACAAGAATTTAAACTGGGCCAAAAGTCAAAATTAACGCAACGATAAAAGAAAACTCACTAAAGCCATTATTACCGAAAGAAGAAGGGAAAAAAATTAAATGTAATTAACCAAATTGAAGCTATGGACTCGAAAGTTAATAAATTCAGAAATCAATAGATTGATAAGTAAATTGAAGCGAAATGACACGTAAAACGTAATATTAAATTAATGACAGTAAAATCAACGGAATGTAATAAAGTAAATAATGACTTTGAGTTGCCTAACAATTTATTCACTCCTACGGACCACCAAATGCAGTTTCGGCATATACCGGTTTAAGGTCTTGTACATGCCAAATGCCCTTACTAACACCGTGTTCATCTTCAAGCTCATAAGTACACGTGTCGGTCTTTTCTACGATCTTGAACGGACCTACAAATTCCGGAGCCAATTTTGCGCTATAATACTTCGCTGCATCGGATATACTTTTATTCTTACGCCAGACTTCTTGACCAGGAACAAAGCTTACTGGGCGTCGGCGCAAATTATAGTTATGTCGATTTTTAACACGAGAAGCTTCGATTTTAGTGTGGACTTTTCTAAATAATTGTTTGAAAGCTTCTATTCGTTCTCGAATGTAATTTTGACGCTCAGTTTCTACTTGAGGAACACCCTCAGCATAGTCCGAACCGAATAGCTTGTGTTCCCTGCCAAAATTAACCAGCGACATACATACTTGGACTGCTGATATTTCATAAAATACATAGGTTGCGCAGAACTATTTAACTCCACTATGGGCGAAATCTCTGCCACAGGAACGCATGCGCAGTATACGAATAGCCTTGTTCCCGAATTCATCAACGACAAACCGATTCCAGTCGGTCAGCGCGCTCTCCTTGTTTAGATAACGTAGTTAAAAAAGGATAGTATTCTTAACCACGAGACGGGTTCGTCCGCCAGTAAATTCAAATAAACACAGCTTTATCTATGCAACGAACAAATCTAGATTCAGGAACGGAGCAGCAGCCGAAGTCCGTCCTCGGTCTGCTTCGGTTAGCTTCGTACGGGCTGCTTGCGTGGGCCAGTGTTGCCAGATTTCGGTTATTTCTCCCGATCCCATGAATCAAGTACCAAATCTCACGATTTTTACCTTTATAGAAATATCAATCAGCAAATCTCACGACATTGATCTTTGCAAATTGCAATTTGATTGCAATTGAGGTTTGAAACTCTGTTTCTATTTTCACATTGCACTTTCTCAATATACGTAGTTCAAATAGTTCCAATATAATCCAAATGAAATCCAAAATCTGAATAACGAATGGCGAATGTCAAGATCCCACTAAACAATTTTGATATCGATACCTTGTTGTTTTGGAAAAAAATTCATTAGTAAAAATCTCAGATGACTCTCGAAAATTTGCGGGTCTTTAGATTTGTTTTTCAGATTTTTTGCTTACCACACTCGAAAGCTACAGTAGAGAGAACATTTTTTCAAATTTGTTTAATAAGAACTCAACTCCCTACGCAACAAACCTAAAGTAAAAACAATAGAAGGCATTTTATATACCAAAAGTTTGTCAAGAGACAAAAATTGCTACGATTTTTGTATCACAAATAATACGATTAAAAGGTTAGGTTGTGGTCACGTATTTTATTCAGATAAAAATAAGATGGAAACTCCAGTGATACAGATGAATAACTTCTTTCTTTTTCTTTGTTTTGTGTTAGTTTTACACTTTTATTTATAAAAAAATATATTTCGTTTTTTATAGCACAAAGTGATAGATATTTGTTTAAGTTTGTAAATTTGTTTACTAATATTTTGATATCGTAAAATTTTTTTCAGTTTTATTAAAATAAATGATAGTAGAATAAGATTATTTAATCGTATTATTTTTACTTCCGGTGCAATCATTACAGGCTCGCGATTTATCACGAATTTCGGCGGTTAAGTCGCAAGTCGCAAGCAGTCTCAAGTTTTTTTTTAATGACTTCTGGCAACACTGCAGGTAGCGTCAGCGCGTCTCCCTAAAGCAGTGTTGCCACGACACGGCAATTGCCGTGTTTTTACGACTTTTCAAACCGAAGGTAGGTACGGCCACGAGCTTACTGTACTGCCGCGCATATAGAAACACGACTTTTTCGTTTAAAAACTCCAAACGCATACTTGGCCATTTATGCACGACAAAGGCTAAATATGAAGGTAAAAAAATGAGAAGCATTTTAAAAAATGGAGGGATTTGTTCATTCAGAATTGTTAATATATTTTAATTTTAAGGAAAGCTGTCAACAGTTTCATGAATCTGCTAAAAATGACAAAGGTATTTTAACTGCCGCTGAGTGGAACAAAAATACGTGTTTAAATTTAAACCGTGAATAAAAAATCTCTTCCTTTGCCACGGCTTTTATTTCCTGTCGGTTGGCAACACTGCGCTAAATGCTATAGCGTGTTGGCGTGGCTGGTGCTCGTGTCTCGTGTCGTTTTTAGTATCATTCTGGAATTAGTAAAGGGTGTATCGAAGGCATGTCTCAATTTGGCGTCACGAAAAAACCGTGTCGCCGTATTTCCACGTAAACATAATATTTACTTTGTTGAATCTAGACTGTAAAAGGGTTCTTGGCGGTATGTCGGCCTTTTCGCTGATGGAAATCTGCTAGCAACCTTTATTTCGCTTTGCGATTGCCGGATCCACACAGCTGGCTTTCACAGTTTTAATTTACGCGGGTGACATCCATATCTTTATGAAACATATTTTTTAAGTTTTCGACCTATTACCATAAGTATTTCTACATGGACATCGGCGTATTAAACTAAAAATTTACTAAATCTTTCATAAATATGTGTTCTATGTGAACTGATATACCTACCACCATACACAAATATTAAGACCCGTCCTGTAACCTTTTAACTGCGCATGCGTTCCTGTGGCACTGCGCGCGTATGTAAAGGAGTCATTCTTGGTTCAAGCAATATTAGTCCGTTTTAATCTGTATGTCGCTGAAATTAACGCAGTATGGGGCGAAGCCCGTAGTTTCGTGTCGCGAAGTGCGAATGGCGCAACCGATAGCAGTTAAATTATCTTCCCAAGTTCGATGGTTATTTTGTTGAACGTAAGAGCGCAACATCGTTTTAATAACTCTATTAACGCGTTCAGTATGATATGCTCTAGGAGTGTAAAATATTCTAACCTTATATTTATCGCAAAGGGCTTGAAATTCTTTGGATTTCATTTGAGTTCCGTTGTCGCACGTTAAGAATTGAGGAGCTCCGTAAACTAAGAAGATGCCGTCTTCAACGCACTTTACCAACGATTTTGCTGTTGCCGATCGACACGGGAATAACACGACGTACTTGCTAAAATAATCGGTGACCACTAAAATATGAGTGTTACCTTGCTTAGAACGAGGTAAAGGTCCTATGTAGTCTAGGCTGATGGCTTGCCAAGGTTCCTTTATGTCTGGGCGATTACCCATTAAACCAGCTGGACGTTTCTGCTCTACTTTATTCTTAGCACAAGTTCTACAAGCACGGACATAACTAGCAACGTCAGATCTCATTTTCGGCCAATAATATCTCTCGGCGACTTTCCAAAATGTCTTAAAAACACCCACGTGCCCTGCTGCTGGATTATCATGGCATCGAAGGAATATCTCTTTTCGTTTATCCTTTGGTACTACTATTTTCCAGTAAGTGGAATGATCTGGAAAACTTGGATTGTTTGTCTTGACATATTTAAAGAGATTGCCATTCTCGACTCGCCAGCAAGGATATTTATCAGGACGTTCTTCTAGTTTCTGCATCATGCCTTTGTACCATTTGTCTGAGGTGTCAGAAAATGATGACGGTGGTTCGTCAACAGCTGCGACAGAATCAGTAGTCACTGGCACTGACCTAGAAAGAAAATCTGGCACGACGTGATCTCGGCCTTTAAGGTGGATCAATTCAAGGTCGTAAGGTTGTAAACGGAGAGCCCATCGAGCGAGGCGTCCTTGTGGATCTTTTAGATTATGAAGCCATAACAAAGAATGGTGATCGGTTATGACTTTAAAGTGTACACCCTCCAGATAGTGACGAAGCTTTTCTACACTCCAAATTACGGCAAGGCACTCTTTTTCGGTGACGGTTAATTTCATCTCCTGTTTGGTGAGAGAGCGTGAAAGATAGGAAATAACTTTTTCCCCGTCATCAAATTGCTGAGTCAGAACTGCTCCTAGGCCATAAAATGATGCATCAGTCTGTAAGGTAAATGTGCGATTGAAATCTGGACAGGTAAGCACGGGAGCTGTGATAAGAGCTTCTTTAATCAAGTTGAATGACTGATGGCACTCGGAAGTCCATTCCCATTTGATATTCTTCCTGGTAAGCCGAGTAATTGGGGCTATGATAGCTGAAAAGTTCGGCACAAAACGCCGGTACCAAGAAGCGATGCCAATAAAACGTCGAATTTCGGTGATATTTCGCGGAGGTGCTATATTCACAATGGCCTGCACTTTCTCAGGATCAGGTCTTAAACCTTGGGCGTCTACGATGTAGCCAAGGTATCGTAATTCAGGCTTACAAAAGTGACATTTCTCCTCGGAAACTATGAGTCCTGCATCTTTCAAACGGTCAAAAACTAGGCTCAGAATTCTGAGGTGTTCAGGAAAGGTTCTGGAGATGATAATTATATCATCAAGATACACCATCACGTGATTTTCCAAATCAACGCCTAATACACGATCCACTATACGTTGCCAGGTGGCTGGCGCATTGGTCAAGCCGAAGGGCATGCGCAGAAAATGATAAAGATTCCTACCTGGAACAGTGAAAGCAGTTAATTCACGTGAGGACTCACTAAGAGGTACCTGTCAGAAAGCTGATATTATGTCGATGGAGCTAATGTAGCGGGCGTCTCTGAGGCGATCCAAAATGGCGGAGATATAAGGTATAGGATATGCGTCTTTCTTAGTTTTTGTATTAAGCTTTCTAAAATCTATGCAAAACCTATAGCTGTCATCTTTCTTGCGTACCAAACATACTGGGCTGGACCAAGGACTTTTAGATGGTTCAATCACGCCACGTTTCAACATCTCGTCGATTTCCTCGTCCATAATCCTTTGCTTGTATGGAGAAACTGGGTAGTAACGCTGTTTAATGGGCCTAGTGCCGGGTTCAAGCTCAATGACGTGTTCTGCTACCTTGCAGCAGCCAAGACCAGTACCCATTTGCGATATCTTTTCTTTAACCAGTGCATTTAAACACGCTCGGTCGGTTTCAGATAAAGAGTTGCCATCTATAACACTACAAATTTCCGTAGGTCGATCATCAGTGGAAAAATGCCAGACGTCCTGCTTCAAGTCGGGGATCACTTCCATGGATCTCCAAAAGTCGATTCCTAAAATCAGTTGGTGGGACAGTTCTGGAAGAACTAAAATATCGATAACCCGAGTTCTATTTAATAAAGTCACAGGAACCTGAAAATAGCCCAAACTAGAGCAAGTTTGGCCGTTCGCAACAGTACAATCGGTTTGTTGCCTAATAAGTTTTAATCCCAAACTTTCCAAAATTCGGAAACCCGGTTGACCCACAATAGTGCGTGATGCTCCAGAATCTAATAATCCTAAAATCTTATAACCTAAAATTGAAATTTCTAAATAGGGGCGCTGATCGCCATGCGCATGAGCTATGATAAAATCTAAAAGGTTTTTATTGGGAAAAGAACTGTTAGCATGTAAATGATTCTGGTTGGAAGGGGAGCTATTGGTCGGTGAAAGGCTTTCATCAGAAATCAAGTTGTTGGTCGGCAAAATGTTTTTACAGTGAACAGAATTGTTAGGGGGTGGATGATTTTTGCTGAAAAGAGAGTTATTGGTTGGCAAGAAGTTTTCATCGGGAGGAAAGCTGTTGGTTGGCAAAATTTTTTCATTGAAAAGAAAGTGGTTGGTTGGCGAAAGGTTTTCACTGGGCACAGAATTGTTAGGGGGTGAATGACTTGTGTTGAAAAGCGAGTTGTTGGTGGGCAAAAGGTTCTCATCGGAAAGAAAGCGGTTGGTTGGTGAAATATTTCCATTGGAAAGAAAGTGGTTGGTCGGCAAAAGTTTTTCATTGGACAGAGAATGGTTAGAGGATGAATGATGTTTGTGAAGAAGAGAATTATTGGTTGGCAAAAGGTTTTCCCTAGGAAGAGAGCTGTTGGTCGGCAGAATGGTATTGTTGGGAGGAAAGTTGTTGGTCGGTGAAATAAAAGGGAGGGGAGTAGTCCTACGACCTATCGACTCTCCCGAGAATCGTTTCCCGAAGAACATTTAGGGCAGTTTTTACTGGTCACATTTGGGGCACCACAGCGGAAACAGTGGATTCTGCGCTGTTCAGTGCACTGGCTATTTCGATGACCTGGCTTATTACAGTTCCAGCACAAGAATGGCCCAGAGTTTCTGGGTGTTGTTGGACGTGGCTCTCTTGGTGACTGTCTATCGTCCCGAGAGGTTGATTGTACCGGACGAGATTCTCTCACTTCGTCGATCGGTTCGTTCCTCGAACATGATGCTTCAGACGCTATAAAAGCGAAGTCCGGTTCCACAAAGTTATGCCTTTTCCGAGAAGGTGGGACATAGGTTTCGGCACGATATTTCTTTGCCTCCAGTTTGAGACATTCTTCTTCTAGATCTTCCAACTTGTTAACTACCGGAAGTTGGGTAGTGTAAAAAGGAGATAAATTCCGGGTAATGATATCCAGTTGAACGTCCTCTGAGAGGGAGCCATGTCGTCTAAACAGCGCGCTCATACTTGAGAGGTAATCGACGATACTTTCACTCGAATCCTGAGTCCTGTCCAGAATTTCCTTAAATAGCCGATGACGGTAGTCTGGCGGCTCGAAATGTTTGCACAGAAGGTCAGACAAACTAGACCAGTCCGAAAATCGATGACGATTTGCGCGAAACCAATTTAGCGCTCTACCAGTAAATAGGTCGATAGCGGATTCAAACAACTCGCGTTCTGAAATACCACGAGCTTCGCGTAGTTCCGATACTCGCTCCAAGAAATTATGCACCGTCATCTGTTTAGCCTCGCCGGTAAATCTAATTCCCCATTTCTCGACACGCTGCGCCTTGCTACACGAAGGATGGTTAACGGAGATGACAGCAGCTGTTACATTGGGACTAACCACGGGTGGAGTGACTTTGGGCGACGAGCGCGTGTGACGCGGTCGACTGTTGGACGCATTGCTAACTACAGACGAACCCTAATCGTTGAGATGAGTTTGATCAAGTAAGGCGCTTAGATTCGGATCTTGTTTTAAGAGATCATCCAAACTGTTCAATTTGCTCAAAGTTTGAAGTAACAAATTAGACCGAGTTTGCAATTCCTCAGCACTGAGGTTCTCAACCGGAATTCGATCAACACGAGTGAATAAATGAACAAGTTGCGACTGCAAACGCACGAACTTCGCTCTGGCTGAGTCACCAGAAATATTCTTGATCGCGTTATCAATATCGTGTAAAGTTTTGGATATGTAGTCACATTCGTCGTCAAAAGCAAAGTTATAGGCCATTTTTAAAATTGGACGTAACGATGCTACAAGTTCTTTTGCGGTATTAGCATTACTAGCCGGAATGCCACGAACCGTGAGCTCGTAAATAAGCATTTCTTTCCGAAGACAATGAACTTGCATATTATAATCCATTTTGGAGTGAACAAAAACAATAGCAACTCAAAAGTCAAAGTAAATAAAAAGTCAAATCTAGATATAAACGCGTAACTCGAATAAATTTACCAAAACTACACCAATAGTGTAGTCAAATATAGCAAACAAAGGTAATTAAATCAGCAAAAATACAGTATGCAAAGATAATCAAGGTCACGTAAATAAATAAAATAAAATCGGTAATGAATCGCAATATCAAAGACAATCAAAGTTACGTAAGGCGTAAAATAAAATCGGTAATAAACCACAAATTCAGAGACAATCAAAGTTACGTAAACAAGTCAATTAAAATCGGTAACAAATCGCCAAATCAAAGTTACGCAATAAGCAAAATAAAATCGATAATAAATCGCCAAAATCAAATGCAGTAATACAGGGCTAGTACAGTTTGAGTTAAAATCGATGGAAATTTTCAAAGTTCCATCCAGCTCACTAGACGCACAAGAGTAAAATTAGAAAAAAAAAGCGGTAATTTTTTTTTAAATAGGCCCCACGTTGGGCGCCTAAAATTTGCGACGCACTTTGTTCAATAAAAAGGTGTTTGATTAAAAACCGTCAAAGATACTATGATGAGTATCGTTGACCAAGTACTTACCCCTTATATCTTGGAAAGAACATTAAAAATATCTCTGAAAGGTACTCTAAAGAAAAACACAGGAACAACAGGGTGTCCTGAGGGAAGCAGGTGTAGTAGAGCGCGTTGCAAATTAGCCCTCAGCTCAGTTAGGCTGGGTAGGTTCTATTGGACGCCACCAGTTTTTACACCGACGCAAACTGGAAGTCGCCTAGTTGGTCTAGGGACCTGCTTCTCACACAACAAACCTGCTATTCATAATAGAAAATAAAAACATATGGCGCAGTGAGCTGAATAAAACAACGTAATGAATTTTACCCTATATACATCTATTTGTACAAAAAATTGTTACAGGTGTTTACACAAAAAGACCAAGAAAATTGGGCGATTTTTGCCCCTGCACAAAATAATTAAATCTAATTTACTGAAAGGTAAAACTTCGTGAGGAAGTCTGTCCTCACATACGCAAAAAAAAATCCACTGCAAAAGTATGACGGCTGCTTAGGGACGTTTTGTAGCCCCTACCGAACACAATAGGGATGCTTGGTAGCTCCTACAGAAGAGAAGTAGGGGGATTCGTGGCCCCTACCAAAGACCCTAGGAACAAACAATTCCTAGTAGTTACAGTAATTAAAATTTAATTAATAAAAAAAGGCATACGTTACGTTAATAAAAATAAAATCAGAAGTTACGTTAACAGAAAAGATTACTACTAATAAAAGAGAAGGTAATTATTTGCAAAATTTAAACGAGCTTAAGATATGATTAAAAGGTTACGTTAATAAAAAAGGTTAATATTTGGAGGAAAAAAAAATTTACTGGACCTAATCCGCAAAATTTAATTAAATTTTTTTTTTATTAATTAATTAATTAATTTAATATTAAAAGAGAAAGCCATTGGCTTAAACTGAATCGCAGAATTTTAGTTAAGTTACAAAAAAAAAGACAAAGTATGAAGTTACTTTAATTAAAAAAAAACTATCAATGAAATAAGTAATCGCTGATAACCAGATTGCAAAATTTAAACAAACTCAAATAAGATTTAAAAAGGTTACGTTACTAAACAAAAGAAATTATTACGCAAGGGCATTGATAACTAAATAAAATTGTACAGTTCCTTGATACTCAGCGATAAGCGTTAATATTTACAAAAATTAAATGTTCATAAACTGACCAGTTTAACACTTCATTATGTTATCTTACATTAACAATAAAAAAATAATAATAAAAGTACAACAAAAGCAAAAATAATTGATAACTAAATTACAAGTTCACGCAAGATTACAGGTATAATCAAAGCAAAAGGCTTGAGCGAAGACAGTAAAAATAACTAAAAATGAAACCCCAGTTAGCTTGACTTAAAACGTTTAAGTAATATTCAAAGTAAAAGAGCCAAAAAAAAGTAAAATAATTAAAACCTCAAACCCCTATAGTAGCTTGACTCAAAAGCTAAGCGTTAACACTACTCGTGTAAATAAAGTGGATCAATGTAAGATAACACAAGAATAATAATTGACTTCACAAAAATTTTAATCATTTAAATTAAGAGAAAGCACCCTGTATAGGGAGAAACCGTTCGAATATAAACAATGAAAATACACACCGTTTATGTACATTTATAAAAGCACAAATATTAAATTAAAAGCAAAATATACCGCTAATGTACCTCTATCACAAATTTAAATTTAATTAGTGTGTAACTTTTGTGTTTATGACCGTAAATGAATAAATTAGTAAATAAATAAAGACACAAAGCTTAAATCACAAGCGAATAATACGAGATACCAAAAGTATAAGCATAGATATATACAAAGCATCTATCTACCTTGAATTCCAACTAAGCAAATGGTATGATCAAATAAAAAGTGTAAAACGTGTAAAATGTGTATGAGCCTAGTGAGTTTATTTCCCCAAAACAATAGTGACAAATTTGAAAATTAAATAGTAAGTTAACCCCTCTGAACACATAAAAAAATTACTCAACCAATCGATATAAATAAAAGCTAAAATAAATCTACACTTTCCAGCTTCATAAGCATAAAGCCCGAAACTTCCAGCTCATACACCTTTTAACTTATAAAAAAGAATAAAGATCTGTGGCACTTATATTAATATTATTTGATTTAATTTATTTAAGTACATTAAAAGAAGCCTTCCTGATAAGATGGCGACTAAAATAATAATCACAAATTAATAAATTTAAAAACACTGGCTATAACGCTTTAATCTTCAACGGAGGTATATGACAGGCTTGTCAATGTCAAGCTAACCAGTACCACAAATCTCTTTATCTATAAATTACTGCTTGAAACTTAACGCTACAGATAGCCCAATAACCACTGTATGTGCTTGGCGACAGTCAATAAAAAAAACTTGATAAAACAATCTACATTTACTACGCGAGTGACTGACTACTTAAATCCAAGCTTAGCTGTTCCCGCTGGCCCATAAGCTGGTATAAAGAGGCCCTAAACATAGCTTACAGATTGTATGAAAGTTACTTCACACTATTCAAGCTTCAAAAATATAGTCCCGCGTTCAAAAGAATGAAAAAATTAGATAATGTAATTTTACTATTAGCAAATTGAGTGGCGAGTGGTTATTATCAGTCAAAATAAGAGGCAGTACACCGAGCTACAAAAACTAGTCTTAGAAAATAGTGCTGTGAAGCAGCATTTTCGATAACCATTGACCGCTGAAATTTAAATTACAATGTATGGGCGTAAAAAAAAAAACGATTAATAAGTATTAGAGAAACACGGGGCAAAAAAACTTCAAGGTTTAACTTACCCCTTAAGCAAGGAGGGTTAGACACTGCAGACTCCACATACAAAACACCCAAAACGGGGGCAGCTACCAGCGGTCTCCAGATCGTCAGGCCGATGTAATGGCTGAAGGAAATAAAAGAAAGAAAACCCTTAGACACGACAATTTTACATGCACGTGGCATCACGAAGCAGACTCGCAAAAAAACTATATAAAAAAAGGTAGCTCACCTGATATGATGGTAACGAACGAAGTTTACAGATAAAATCTTGCCCAGCAGACAATAATTCAGCAGATGAATTTTAATCGCAGTCCCGGAACTTAATCCACATACTTGAGCCTTCAAAATGGCTGAAACCGACACCGCAAATCTGCAATCTTCGACGAAGACTAGGGTGGAAATGCCCGACGTTCTTCCTTCTTTGCCACTGAGCCAAAAGGGTTGACATCTGCGCAAGCCCAAGAGGCTGCATAGAACATCCAATGACCCGGGGAAGACCTTGAGTGGAAACTCATGACAGTAATTGACGACACCGACAAGAATTACTTAATTCCAACCAATTTCAAGCGTGGGTTAGAAGCTGCTCCCTCAAATGACCCCGATTGCATAATCGCACGAGTCTTGGACCCCATACTGAGAAACAAACGCAAAAAAACATCGAAACTTAGAACTCCAATCGTCGCCGCGCCACCAAACAAGGGTACTGAAATCATACAGAGGCCTCTTGCGTGAAACAATAAAGTTACGGAAATACAGAAAGTTATACCTACGCCGGCACTGATCGAGACGCACTATTTCAGTACGATGCATCCAAATACTAACAGCTGAAACCCCGAATGTCGAAACTACAGAAAGGAAAACGATGACGTAGTGCTACTAAATTCCAACCTTCCCACACTCGAAAATGCCACTGCAGCCGCTGTGTTCACAAATCGACGGCTCTCGAAAGCGCTTTGGGACTGTTCGTGTATGCGAACAGGTCAGTCGGTTCCCACCCCCGATGCACCATCTCTACACGCCTTAAAGTTCCGTCCGACGAAAACCCACACACCCCATTCTTAATCTTCAACATACAACTCAATTAAATGTTTACAAAATTCAAAAAAAGATCTTGGAAAGGAAAAGAGAAGGAAATCTCGGACTTTAATTAATAGGGAACGCTAGATTCAGAAATCCAGGACAGTGAAGGCAGTGGAAAACACCGGGATTAAATCTCATTCAAAATGTAGGTAGTCTTTTAAAATTTATTCTCTAAAAATATGTTATCATAAATAGACTAAAGGCGACTGTCTGTACACATAGGAAGGCCTTAAGCAAGGCGAAAATTCAGGGCCCAACACACAAAGAACATTAAATCGAACTACGAGCCATGTGAGCGATGGCCAAGCTGATGTCAAGCTGACTTGGACAAGACAAAAGGGCAATCAACACCCCCAGGAGGTAGCCTGGACAGCAAGGGAAGGGAGCCACATAGCGGAAGAACGAAAATAGATCTTCTGAATCAAGGTAAATAACTAAGAAAACAGGCGTTCGTGAATAAATTAAGCATTAGAACAAAACTAATTCGGTGACAAAAATGACCTGTCACAATTACAATAGTGAATATATCAGAAATTCAAACAAGAGAACATGGGCGGATTTTCACTCTCGGTTCTGATTCTGACGCTAACACTGAATCTTAGTGATTTTCCATCCATCTAGCAATGTCTTCAAGCGTCACTTTGCTTAGCGGTATCGTTGTTTGTTGTGGTGGTCTTTTAAACGTAACATAAAATGACGTGTAGTTCCAAAGAGATCCATAATAAAATGTTTTTCCTCGGTAAGATATCTTATACACTTTCTTCGACTGACGTCATTAAGAATTTAAGTGTGCGAAAATGGATATCCAACAGTTTTGACGGACAAACACGCCATAAGAGGTTTTAGTGTAGTTAGTTATAAGTGATAACGCCGCAGTCATGGATTTTGCGGGTCGTTTCCTCAAGAATGTTTGTGATAACTTACTATGTGTTACGTGTATACTTCATGCGCTACATCTTGGAGCAGAAGCACTTCGAAATTGTTATCCAGATGTAGACATATTAACAGCACAAACAAAAGCCGGATCCTGCCAATCCCCAAAACGTATTAGGGAATTTCATCTGCAGTGTCCTGGCATTCCAGGAACCTCCACAGCAGATTATTACTCGCTGGATGGCATGGTTAAAAGTAGCTTTTCCTATTCAGTACGGCCAAGTTAAAGTAGATTTACAAACGTTTTATACTAATTTTGGAGCACTAACGGATGCCGTACAAAAGTTACAAAGTACTACGATAATATTTGAGGAATCGTTGCAAATCATAGATGGCGGACAATCAGAGTTACAGTCTTTAACTGACGAGAAAAGTATTCATGTTAAAGGCAAGATTAACAGCGTGTTAACGAAAAGTCCCGATTTCGCCAGATCACGACAGATTTATAATCATAGTTCTCCTACCGATCCGTTATTTCAGAGAGCATTTTAACCACGCCCCTATTACGTTATTAGACGGGGAACAGTCATTTTTGTTGTATAAGCATTATTTTTCTCCCCTACGTACGTCGCTTTTGGAAACTACTGTGGAGACATTTTCAATGATGCTGATGTTTAGCCGAGTACATCAAAATTTCTACTACTTACCAGTTAAGCATTTCACAATCTAATATCCCTTATCAGTTACATAATGTATACGCACTTACTTATTTCCGCCATCGCCTCCTCTAGTTGTTTATTTAAGGATTAGCCTTGCCATAGTTAGTGAGAACTTTGCGTTCTGTGAGAAATTCAGAATATTGCATGTAGTACTGAACGTTTCGTGCGCAAGTCGAACTCGATATCTCAGAGAATCACGGCAACGCCCATGAAGTAAATTCTTTCTGTAAAATACCGTGTATGCACGTACTTATTTCCGGCATCGACGCCTCTGGTGACAAAAGAAACTGACCAGCGTTACTCATTAAACGCCGTAGCATTTTGAACAAGTTATCGAAATAAAAAATTGGCAAAATATTTATTTACAAGGGTACACAAGTTTTATTGCTTTTTTCTTGGCAAGCGGAGAAAACGGGAAATTCTTCTTTGTCTTATTTTAATAAGAGATTTCTTTTATACATACGACCTTGTAAACCTTTCCACATTTTTTGTATTCACTGTACATACAGTATCTCTAATTTTGTATCTACTTTGCTTCCATAGTACAAAATTCCACAAAGTGTCTGTAATTGAAATTTTCTGTTGACGCTACTAATAAATAAATAAACACAAAAAAAAATAGCAGACCTCCATTAAATAAAAATGTCAATAATCCCCAATATTTTTATTCGTAAAAGCACTCTTCAGGACGCTAAGAAAATCTGTCAGAATTTGTTAGCTTAACGTCATAACTTTCACAGAAACATGGCATGTTTTTCAGATTTTGTGAGAGTCTTACCAGGAAGAACGTGGAAATATAACTTAAGCAATCTACTCCAAAGTAGATTTCTTCTAAATCTATTCGGACTAAATTACTAACTGTTATTTTAAAATGCTTTTCAAAAATGGAGTCAAATAACGCCCATTCTGCAGATACCTTGTCATTCTTCTGACCACATTCCACTAACAGCTATTCTGGTGTCCTTCCGAGACCGCGAGAAACCGTTCTAAGACGTTTTAAGCGTGACGTTATGACTTAAGCTACATTTACATTGGTATAGTAAATGGGTTAGTTACTTGTACCACTATTGCAAGACAGTTACTAATCCAATGTAAACAGATGTGTAAACACCTACAGGCTCAGGTTGTAGAAAGTAAACTACCCTGGCTAGTTGCTTGTACAAGCGACTGGTACAAGTAACTATACCGATGTAAATGCCGCTTAATTCGCCAAAACAAGCTAGCTGCAAGCAGCTTTAAGGATGCATGTGCCGACCTCACCCGTTTATTGCCCACTTAATTTTATTTTAGTATAATTTGTTGCTTCATATTTCATTTGTTTGAATGTTTTCACAATATTAAACGTAGATTCGTATTCTACCAATATTTTTTGACGTATTAAGAAATTTTTAAGAGATTTTATGATTTATTTTAAGAAAACAATATTTAGAAAGAATATTGAGGTCCTAGTGACAGAAAAAATGACACCATAGATTTCTTAAAATATTAATCTTCTGAATGAAATCATTATACACGTTAAAACTTAACAGCCAGATTCTCCAACGCTAGTTCGGTCTAATTTGACAACCAAAAGCTTTAAACTGGCAAGTGTAAGAATAAGACAACTAAGTTTTAGACTATTAAATTATTATTTCTGAGCTTTTTCGCAAATTTATAGAAAAAAGGGCAATTTTAGTACGTACTTTGGGCAATAAAATAGAACTAAATTCACTACAGCAACTCTTTCCAAGACGAAAATCATTTGGAAACCAAGCAAATCGCTGAAATATCAGAATAATTCATAAATTTTTAATGGCCACTTATTAACAATAACAGGACAAAAACCTGTCAAAACATAACTTAATTTAAACCAGTACTAAATCTTAAACCTTCTTAGTGAATCTGAACGTAAATAATAGACTGAAAATTGCTTGCAGGATATGAATCTACACTTAATATACTCATTATGGTATTGTTAAAAATTTTAAGGCCGAAAAACCATGTCAAAATGAAATTAAGTTGGCCACCATGGACGCGATTGGAAAATGCCACCCTAAGACGCTTAATGCAAGAAAATGTCCCTGCTCCCTATCACGCAAAAAATTCGGACACACTTACCCCATTCACATGAATAATCAAGCCCTACAGAACAATGAAACGTTCGATCTTGCTGGCATCGCTTTCGAACGTGATCTCAGCTAGCACAAACACATTACTTCAATAGCCGCATCAGCAGCTAAAAAGCTTATTTTTTCCAAACAGAAAATACTTGTCTCCTTCCAACTTACACACTCTCCATGTTTCCTAAATGAGACCTAACCTAGGTCATTATTCCCATGTCTGGGGAGCGGCAACACTTTCGACACTTAGCATCCTTGATTCTATCCAAAAGAAAGCCATTTTACTCATCAATGACCCAGTCCCCCGCCTTCTCTCGCTCATCGTCGCGCTTTTGGGGATTTATCGTTTTTCTAACGATACTTCCGCGGATTTTGCTTTAAGGAACCAGCAGCCCTTGACTGTTATTAACATAACAACAAGAGGCGCGTTGCGTATGCATCCCTTTACTGTAAAGCTACAAAAGCCTAAAACATCCCACTTCTCTCGCTCATTCGTTCCTATGGTCTCCAGATTATGGAACGGAATACTTGCAGATTTCCCCCTTCCTCTCCCAACCTCCGATTCTTTAAATCCCGTGTTAATAGATTGTATTTCCCTTTCCTTTAGACACCCACGGTACGTTAGTACTTGGGCTTGAAGTCTACACTTTACATTGGTATTGTAAATGGGTTAGTTACTTGTACCACTAACTTGCACAACAGTTACAAATCCAATGTACCCTGGCTAGTTGCTTGTACAAGCGACTGGTACAAGTAACTATACCGATGTAAATGCCGCTTAATTCGCTAAAACAAGATAGCTGCAAGCAGCTTTAAGGATGCATTTGCCGACACGTACACGCTAGCACTGCCCACCTGCAGACCTCGCCTGTAACATATATATGACAAAATATGCTTTTTAAATCATTTTTCAAGGGTAAACTTAAACATGGCACGAATACAAAGGTGAAAAAATAAGGTTCCCACTTTTAACAAGATAACACTACCAATATCCCAGATTTTTTTGCAGTTAATTACTTAACGGTTCTCATCCATTTGCCTCTTACTTAATTAAATATTTAACACAATACTTAATCTATATCTTAATGGAAATTGGGTAAGTTACAGCAAACCGGATAATTTAGATGGAGATTGAACAGAACAAAGACGTCTGAAGCAGATGCACTTCATATTTACATATTGGGTTTGTTTCTGCAGCAGTTTCAAGTCAATCAGAGCCAATGAGATTACCCGGTTTCGATTAGCAAACTGTTTTCCTTGAAGATGATTGGTTCTGACTAGTTTAAAACTACTGCAGAAACAAATCTATTATCTATGTTACATTTAAAAGCTTGCTAGATGTTAAAAAGCTTTGCTTTCGCTGTACTTAATCCTGATCTGCTTTTCGACCACCTTACGATCTTCCGGGTATGTAAAACTTTTCTTCCTACTTAATTACACAATGAGTACTCCATTTGTTCCCACCTGTCCTCATCTGTTTTCTGGTGAATTTTTCTCGAGGAATTTTCCATTTTATTAGGGCCATCGATAACTAAACTTATGGAGCTCAAATCAGCTAAATTCACGCACAGCTGTAAATTCTTTGTAATTGTTTTGTGACACACTTTTGTTTTAAATAAAGAAATGACAGATACAACCACGAAACTTAAAATATTCCTAAACAATTTTTTTTCTGAAACTTATGAGTATAATAATTAGACTTATCTTATTTTTACAAAAAAAAATGATGTTCCAAATTGGGCAAAATATCTTGAAGGCCTAGAAATATCCATCTAAAGTATCATAAACAATGTGACATAAATTTACCAAGAAAGGAATGTGGGAAGATAAAAAAAACTGGTAGAAACCAAAACCGGAAAGTTTTTTCTGGACCTTGTCAGGCTTATTCAACAACCCCATTTGAATTTTAACCCTTCTGGTTCAATTTTCGTGTATTATTTAGGTTTTCCTCCTTTAGGGGCTGTTGCCATGAAATGGATTCTTCTTAAAAAAACTTATCCCATTCACTGAAAAGATTTAAGACTTACTACTGGTGTCACTGACTGTATCGTGTTTTATGTTAAAGAAGTCGAACTTTTTTCCTGTTGTCTTCTTGCGGCCTTTGTCTAATCCGGTTGAAGGAAGCTGAGTTGATCGAATTAGTAAAATATATCCAAGCTCAAGAATTAACCAAACCTTATTCTTGTAGTCTTAATGAAAGTCATTCAATGGCTTTGGAGCTACCACCACTTAGAAGGTCAAAGGTCTCGAGGATCCTGCAGAACTCTAGATGATATTCACGATGTCTACCGACCGTCACTAACGAATATATAAAATAATATGTGTGCCTCACTAACCTGTATAACTCTCTTTCTCAAAACACTACTACACACACTACTATTAAACGCTATATCAACAAATTAAAAGAAGGCATACAAGAAAATAAGATCTAACTGTGTACTAAAGTACAAAGAAAGTAAAGAAAAGACAAAAAAAGGAGTGCTGAACGACGATATTCTGACATGAGTTTAATATACTTAGGAATCTGACTCATAAATATACAAAAACAAAATCATTGTAGAGAAATCTAAGAAACTCCAATTCCTAAGAAAAATCACGGAAAGTTTCAATTAAATCTGATAACACCCTTAATTAAATGATCTCTTGAAAGTTACACATATTAAATTAAGTCAACAGCTGAGAAATATATCGACGCCATCGCCGCGGCGTGGCGTCTTGAGAAGACGCTACTCATCCGATAGGTTTAACCCCGTTAAATTGTTACTGTTGTATTTTCATGTAGTTCAAATTCTGACCATATTTTACGAGGTTTGGCTACTTTCGAGCATAAACGAATGAAACGCGTGAATTTGCGACAGCATAAACTCCAGGTAGATATATCGGTCATATCGTCTTGGTTGATATTGATGACTTTTAAGTTGTCATTTGTCCTATGTCATTCTGGAAGGCTGGTAAACGAATGGCCCCTTTTTTAGAGGAAATTGAAATCTATTTTCATCCCTCTTGTTTTTACAGCTAAATCTTTGTTAGGGACTCTAGTAGGTGAGCAGTGTCAATTTTTCTGGTTTTTATTTTATATTTTGTATGTTCGTAGATTCTAACCTATAATTTCACGTGTAGGAGTCTCATTATTGTTTGTTTTTGGGAAAACCCAGCCTAATTATTTAACTGGCTCAATTATGATTTTGCTTTATTTACTCAATGACATTATCTTATTGAGTCATTGTGTTTGGAAGTCAGCTTTTTTATCTTTGGACAGCCCACGAAGGTCTAAACCTATGTACTCTAGGTACCGTGGGTGTACTAGGGGTATCCGTCTCACACATCCAGAGCTGAAATCATCCGTATGGATTTCACCAGCCCTTTAGCAGATGTGTGGGGTGGTGCCGCCTCGGACGAGGAAGAATCCTCTACCACCTTCCTAAAATCCTCTACCACCTTCCTAAACTCGTTGACGTTTTGATGGTTCAGAGAAGTCTTGGACGTGTGTTTCTGTCCAAGTCTTTGCAGTGGAGGAGTAACCCCCACAAAGAATAATTTTAGATCTAGGAATCGACATTTGGTGTATCAGGGTCTAAAGTTTAAATGACATCAAGATAAGTACCTAATTTTATAATCGCGACCAATAGCCAAATGTATTGAAGGAATGTTTTTAAAGGAAAAGCTGATTAAAATAGTGTTCTAGCACTGTAAATGCGTTGCAACCTCCTTGAGCTAGGTACACAAAATTATCATTTTCTTTTTCACAACATTTTATCCATATTTTACGATCCTGTTCTTTTTTTTTAATTCAACATTTAATTTACTTTTAACGTTGTTCCATTATGTGCATTTTTTGGGTTTACTTACACGAGATATAATTATAGGTAGTGGTGGTTTGACACAGTAACACTGTAAGGGGCACCAAATTAGATCTGTTCACATCAATGAGTGTACACCTTCTTTTGTTAAGTACACTGATAGGTCATGATGAGCTAAATTAGCTAAATTAGTAAACCCCCTTCAAATAAACTGCCCAACTATTTTAGAGCTAGTCGATGGCTTGTTGTCATACATCTTGACTTTTACAATAACAACTATTATTTGATGGCAGTAATAATTGTTATAAAATTACAGGTTCATACTTCTTGTTTAGACTTCAGATGAAAACTACCCCTTCGCTTGAATATCAGACGAAAACTGAAACTTGCTTATACCCCAAACTAGTACCTCTGTAAATCTGTCTTTAAGCTACGCCCACCGTTGCGCGTAACACCCCTGATCTTATAATCTGACGCTAGAGGGATGTAGCAGTACTTTTTTAATATGAAAGAAAATAAATGTACTACGCTAATGAGAAGTTATGTACTTTATACAGTGCGGTCCTAAAGGCCCCCCCCCTTCTAACTTTTGCTACGAAAGGAATATTGAAATGAAATTTTGTGAGATTAAATATGGGGAACAAAATAATTTTCTTGACTAAAAAATTTTAAATTATCTTTCAAAATGGCGATAGGTGTCATGTGACACATCGTTTGAAAGGTCTTTAAAAGTTCTAATCAACCACCCAAATTTGAAAAAATAATTTTAACTTATGTCAAAATGGCGGCCATTTTAATTTTTAAAATTGAAATGGTCGCTGTTTGGAAAATAAATGATATATTCGTTTCAAACGCCGAACAAAAAGAGGTTTAAAAGACTTCAAGTAATGCAACAATAATACTGTTTTTAGATTCCAGTAAGCGAGATACGTTACACTGTATGTAACCAGTGACTTGAATGTCTTAAAATGCGCTATGATGTAATTATTTACAGCTACGTAGTGCGTGTTGAGTTCTTTGCCATTCCTTTTCGCAAATGTGTTTAGAAAGTTGGAATTTCTTAGGAAAAAGGTCTATGAGACTCCGTCTATAACCGTATGTCAAAATCGATTAATTCCTAAATAGTCGATGATCTCTCAATGTAGTCCCATCAAAGTTAATATCTCTAAAAAATTCTAACGGCCAGATTCTCCAAAGCTAGACCGGTCTAACATCCATAAGTTTTAAACTGACAAGTGTAAAAATAAGACAACTAAGATTTATACTATGAATTTGTTTCTGAGGTTTTCTCAAATTTATAAAGAAAAGGCAATTTTAGTACGTACATTCCAAAATAATAGAACTAAATTCATTCGAACAACACGTTCCAAGATGCAAATCATTTAGAAACCAAATATTAGAATAACTCATACGTTTTTAATGACTTCTTATTAACAGTGACAGAATAATAAAAACGTGGGTTTAACCCAACTGATGAAATAGAAGTTCCTAATTTAAACCATATTTAAATCTTAAACCTTTTTGGTGAATCTGAACTTAATTTTGCTAATATCAAAAATTTACTCCACGAATAATAAACATGTTTTGGTTTTCATAAAATAGATACCATACAGAGTCTGCATTGCAATCCGCTTAATAAAACTTTATACTATACTGGAACTTTAATTGTTGTCGATGTCCTTAAAATTTAATATGTTTTTTTTTGTTTAAAGAATTAAAAGAATAAGTATGTTTTTATTTATTTCTTTTCCAGGAATACCTTAAATGTTGAATATAAGAACCATAATTGCTATGACAAATAGGCAACTTTCGGTGACATATTTACTAAAATGCATTTATCTATTTTTTTACATTTACATGAATCTTCTAATGTTATAGGTTTCTTAAAACGCCCTGTATAGGAACTTTAGAGTACAATGTATAAAGTTTAACAATGAATTCCAAAAAAAATGTTTAGTTGTATGATATTTTCTGGTTCCCTCTAAATGCATTATCGATGCATTCAGTAAATAGGAAAATTAAATTTAGCCTTAACCAAGAATTAAGTTAACCAAGACATTACATACGAAGTTTGGCAAATGGAAAACTTTTTCCAATAAAACTTTGTGCTAGACGAGATAATTCAATTAAATTGTGCATCATTTACGTATTCTGTTACTAACTTTTCTTAATTAAGATATAAAAATAAACTATCATGCGGGTCTAGAAGATCGTTGACTTTACACTTTATGGTCTGCTCAAAGTAAGGGTTGATTTCGATCGGAATTTCTTTTTAATTCTCAAGTTTGGTCATCATAAAAGTTAATACAATTTGAACGACGTCATATTGTCGGGCTACAGGAAGCTGGCCTTTCGTTCCGGGAAATTGCTGACCGTATAACGTTCCAGGTTGTGATTTCAGAAAGGTAGGGCACAACTTGTTCAATGTTCATGTCATTGGACAACAAAGAAACACTAATGCACGCCAAGATCGCTACTTAAGACTGTTGGCGAAACCGATTCAACAGTTCTGGTGCTATTGCAAATGAATGGCTTACTGTACAGTCATTACTTTATCGCATAATTCGATCATCGGGACTACATTCCTACTGTCCTCACCTTGTACTGGCTAACAACGGAGACTCAACGCGAAAGACTCGGATGGTGTCACGAACGACTTCATCAGGACCAAGAATGGAAGTATTCTTGGATTAATCCCGATTCTGTTTAGTGACGTGATGGGAAGCAACGGCTCGGAAGGCTTGAAGAAACAAAACATTTTACATGTACCGTTGCGCGACATGTCGCTCGCATGTCGCGGTGTGTATGGGAAATCATATGTATTGGCAGAGAACTCCATTACTATTCATTAATGGATCCATGACGGCTCTACGTTATATACAGGGGGAGTTAGAACCAGTAGCTATACTCTACATCCAACGTATTGGAAAGAACCTTTTTCAGCAGGCCACTATTGTTCGTTCAACTATGACTAATCTAGAACAACGTAATGGTAATTACGTTCCTTATCATTTTCCAATAAAACACGTATGGGACATGGTAGGGAAAAGACTCAGCAAGTTGCCTAACCTAACTTCAGCAGAGTTGGGAAATTATATTCGAGTTGCCTCGACAGAACCATCGGTCATTTGCTCATGCATGCCCAGGCGCATTGACTAGAATTTAAATTTGAAGGGATTTCATGAGCTTGCTGTATCTCGTTTGGCTATAAAGTGTCATAAATTATTGTATGCAGCTCCTATATAAATTTGCGACATTTCATCAAACTCGGTGCAGTATAATTATGGGCCAAAACAATTGAGCATACCTACCTTCGTACATGCTTAAAGCTACGATGTCACGCTGCTTAAGCAGTATGACATCAGCAGCGTCATCTCTTAATAATTCCAAGCAGTGCATTCAAATACTGAATGAATAAATTAATGTCTACTTGTCCGAGGCATATAGCAAGCGTTAATCTTTATTGCATCAGGTATCTTCAGAGTGGTTTAGCGAGCTCTACATTATCAGTATTATCACCCATAGGTATTTTTATACATAAACAGTTTTTATTTTTTTGTCTTTCCCCCTGCACTAGTAATAAGGTAAAAAATGCACTTGAACAACAAAATGTATTCCTCCTCAGTCTTCAATGCGATATGCTGAACATGATTTAGGTATAATATATTCATCAGTTCAAAGAATTTCAGAGCAGCATAAATGCATGATTATAAGTTTACTAAAGTTCAAGCCATGAAGCCATGATCCTCACCAGAAAGTCAAGTTTTGTGAAATGTTGTTGGTACTCACCCAATAAGATCTAAATTTTTTAAATAAAATAATTCGGATTGATGAATAGAAATTGTCAAGGGAAGGGATTTTCAATAGAACAAATAGTCATTTTTGGTCAAGAGATAACCCTCACGTCACCAAGGAAGCTGGATTTCACGAAAAAGATAATTTTAATGTTTTCTGCATGTTAATGGGTAATCAATTACAGTACGTAACAACAGTTGTCGAAAACTTCGTAGATAATCTGCCCCTTATCGAAGCTATTGGTATCAACTTGATGGAGCTCCTGCACATTGTATGAGAGAAGTTACAGTAGAACTTGATAGGATTTTTGACGACCGCTGGATAATACGTTTGGGATCTTGGAATAGGCCTCCAAGATCACCGGATCACAATTAATTGGATTTTAACTTATGGGACATGTTTAGGGAAAAAATTTACAAATCCCCAGTGGATTCAAAAGAAAAGTTGCTACTTCTAGTTACCCAAGCATTTAGATATCTAGATCCAAACGAAATTAGATTTTCCAAGACAACTGCAGCGAACACCCGCACTTTAAAGTCATTGGATGTAAACCGCCAGCATTTTGAAAGCTGTTAAAATGTTCTGTTTTTCTTAATTTTTTATTATTTGACTAGTTAAGTATGGGTGTGTTAAACAAATAATCCTGAGTTAGTATACATTTTCTGAGGCTGATTGGCGGTAGATTTGGGTATATTTCATTAAACTTTATATATGTGCTGGCGATAATTAAATAAATAAATAAAATAAATAAATAAGTTCATAAGAACTGCATTTGAATAGTTTTCTTTCATGATGTTTAACGGTATTTACCACTTGTACCAGTAATACTTAATAAAATATTCTAACGGTAACGAAAGTGACATGACTTTTATATGAAACAATAGTTTGTCATGGCATACTTACTAAAATCTGAATGGAAATTAAATTCTCGAGAAAATTGTACAAATAATGGCCGATAAGTCAGAAATTTGACTAGTTAGTTATCGCTACGATAGACAAAAATAAAAAGCAAATTTAAGTAGCTTTCCAAATTAGTAATAATATATAGGGTGTTACATTAAAAAAATATACTTATGGTCACTTTTTCAAGTAACCAAATCAACTGTAATTTAAAACCACTCTGTATACTGCAACTCAGATTTGGGCATAGGGTAAAAAATCCCCCGGTATTATTTAACTCTTCACAAAATTCCAGGGTCTTAAAATTTTAGAGTTCAAAAATATCAGCATTTTTTTAAGGTAGACAGGTAGAGCATGTTCGTTTATGTAAACGACCAAATTTTCAGAGCAATTCGTTAACTTAAGGATTTTTTTACTACTTGACCTTGATTTTACTGCTTTTTACTGCACTTTTACTGCCCCCACTCCGAAAAATTTTCCTCTCTTCATTTGTTTATACCAAAATACAAGTGGTCGCTAAAATGCAGCGGTTAACCGGTATGTTGTTTTTTGAATATAGTTTTAAGGTGAAAGTCACCATAATAAATACAGGTTAATGTTGAAGGTGTTGAATTGAAAAATCTGCAAAAATACTCCACCTCGCATCTACTTCGCAACAATTTGCACATAAATTAGTTCGTTACCTATCTGTCAACATCAGCGGTTAACAGCCAGTAACCTATGTCTCGACTAGGGTTATAAAAGCGTTATCATTTCAAAAACGCTGACATGATAACACATTCTTCTACATTTTCCCCTATAACCGTCGATCTGCAAAAATGAACTGTTCATAGAAATTTTGATACCGTTTATGAAACGATATGTCGCAAGGAATTCCTTTATTATGTAAATTATAAAGTGTTTTTGTTTTATCAACACAGTTGGCTGTTTATAAAATCGACACCTATGGAATGTAATCGACCTGGCGCGCCTTAGTTATGAACTAATGAACGGCTCCGTCGCCTCTTGCTAAGGGCCAATGTTTCCACCCTACAAATTTAATTAAAACATGTTGAGCTCTATTAAAGTTATTTACAATATTCCAAGGTTTTTTTGACACCCTGTAGAATTGTGATGATTACAAAAGCAGTTGCACTTTTAATTTGATACACAAAGTCAAGAAATATGTTATGTGTTGGAAAATATTTTACCGATATTTTAGCTTTTTTAATACATTTGAATCACTATTTTTATAAATTTAGTTTGGAAGGGAAATTCCATGCACAGGTGTTTGCAGATTACTTTAAGCAACTTGCCCAATGCAAATCTCAACTCGTTTCCCAAAGTGTAAAAGCAATATTTTTTTTTAAATTCTGTAGTATACGAAGTAGAGACTCCATAAAGAGACTTCAATAAACTTTTACTTTGATCAAATAAACACTATTTTTACTTTTCCTTCACAATATATTGTCAAATGATTACAGTGGTAAGTGTAATTTAAATCAAATTTATATTCCAGTTGTGTCCCTAATCCATTCTCTAAAGTAGCTTACAGGGGAAAAAATTCCCAAATATCTACCACACGTTTCACCTCGAATGTAAGATATTATTCCGAATTGTTTTCCGTCTACCAGGAGTGGTCCGCCGTGATCTCCGCGACAGTAGTATGTCTTATTTATTTCTCCACCGCACTTCATCACCTAAAAATGGATAATAGTGTATACTTAGTATGCCAATCCAAAAAGTGAATTAGCTGCGAAATCGTGTTGAATGGAGAACATCTTTCAACGAGTTATGGACAATATGCTATGAACCATGCTTGTTTGGGAGCAAATTAAATACATTTTCAACACATTCCCTACTAGATAAGTATCATTTTTTGCGACTTATTATTAGTTTTACTTATTGATATTTAAATTATGTTGGGCAACTACTGGAGTCACTCATTTCAATATATGCAGTGAATTCCACAACACCCCGTATATACAGTGTGTCTACGGATAGAGTTCGGAAGAGGAAAAGCTTTTTTACTTGTAGGTTTAGAAGAAAAAGTCATTCTTTAAAAAAACGTCTGCTTGTCTTGAAACTACAATTGCGAATATCGGATTTGTGATTGCTAAACAGATCAAAAATTACATCGGAAGAGGAAAAAGTTTTTTATTTGTAGATTTAGGAGAAAAAGTAATTCTCAATAAACACGTCTGCTTATCTTGAAACTACAATTTCGAATACTGGACTTGCGATTGCTCTACAGGGTACATCAAAAGTCACATTTTTAATTGCTTCGATTTCGATTATAACAAATTCACGTAAAAACAAATCGCAATAAAAAATATAATAAACATTATAATTTTTGGTTTATATTGCTACATGTGATTTTTTTTCAACGAATCATTAAATTTGCATTAAAATAAACAAAGATCTATTCAAACGTGTCACCACCGAGTTCAGCGCATAGTTCAACTCGATATCTAAATTCCCAATAAGAGTTCCTTATTTGCTGTATTGGGATACTTGTAATAACTTCTCTTATTTTATCCTTCAAGAGATCTAAGTTGTTATTGAAATTGGTTTTATACACATTTTCCTTCAGATACCCCTTAAAATAAAAGTCCATAATTGTAAGATCGGGACTCTTAGATGGCCACTGATTGGGACCACTTCTTCCTATTCGTTTGTTCCCAAATCGTGAGCAATTATCATGGAATGAGCGGGACATCCATCTTGTTGGAAGTATAATTTTTTCGATCAGCTAAGATATCTTGCAAATGATTATGAAAAAAAGTATTCAGAATATGCAAATAAGTGTGTTGATTTAAATTGTTTTCCAAAAAATATGGTCCAATGATTCCGTTGTAAGAAATAGCACATCAAACGTTAATTTTTCTTGAATATTATCTTCTACAACGGATACAAAAATGAGGGTTGTCATGGCTCCATCAGTTTGGGAATAAATGAATAGGAAGAAGTGGTCCAAATCAGTGGCCACCTAGGAGCATCGATTCTACAATTATGGACTCTCATTTTTGGGGATATCTGGAAGAAAATGTGTATAAAGCCAATTTCAATAATAACTTAGATCTCTTAGAAAATAAAATAAGATAACTTATTACAAATATTCCAATACAGCAAATAAGGAACTGTTATCGGGAATTTAGATATTGAGTTGAACTAAATATTACTGAAAGCACTAGCTCGACATTGCAATGCATAATCAGTGGAAGTACTGGATCTGTTAGAACTACAAGTTTGACTGAAAGTACAGTGTCTGATTCTTCTTCAACAATTACTGGACATACCGCATCAGTTACCATCAAATATTACTGAAAGTACATATTGTAAGTCCAAATTTATCACAAATATCACCAAATATTACTGAAAGCATTATCTCGACATTGCCATCCATAATCACTGGAAGTACTGGATCTGCTATATCTACCAGCGTACAGTTTCTGTCCTCAACAATTACTGGAAATGCCGCATCAGTCACCACATTAAATATTACTGAACGTACATGCTGTAACTCCACATGATACAAATAAAAGAAGGTATGATACCAAACCGTGTCAAATTCGTCCGGGTTCGCGCATGACGTCACGCTGTGTCCTATTTTTGAAATTTATAACGCGCAATATAGAGGTTACGTTAGTTATAGGCGATTTTATATAAATTCTATTGGCAATATACTTTGCCTCCTGCTTATAATACAAATTTTATAGTATATGATTTAAAAGAATCATATAAATAAAGGGATAAATACATAAATTGATTACATTGATTGATTGATTGTCCACATCACAGCCATACACAGCACATCTCATTTTTACTTTTAAATTCCTAAAAGTAATATAAAAACACCATAAAATGGTTGACAACACAATGCGATCTTAAAAAAGACGTGTTTCGTTTCCAAAATATCGCGGAATTGGTCCCGGCGCGCGTGGCGTAAATGGCCACGCCGACCTGCGCGGTATCATATCTTCTTTTATTTGTATCATGGTAACTCCAGATTTATCGTCAACAACACCAAATATTACTGAAAGCTCTAGCTGCCTAGAACGCGTTTAGCTTAATTTAAGATTCCTGGCACAGAATTCGTTCAGATCTGTCAGCGGTTCTATCTTTTTTTGAAATATTTACTTTTAAATTGACCTGAAGTTTTTGGTTGTCCTTTACGGCAGACTTTTGTGTTATGCGGGCTTTAGGTCTGTTATAGGTATATACTGTATTATAATAAAAATATTAAAATATATATCTGAATTAACAAATTTTATTTTTAAACACGATATATACTTACTGCAGGATCAGTCAACATCCAACCATCCCAAAGCGAACTATTGAAACAATATTCATCACTGAAAAGTGGCACCTGAGCTTTGTATAAATCACTTTTATATTCGTCATAATCAGAAAAATTGTCACTGCCCCAACCTAGAAAAATGGGCCATATCAAAAAATTTGGTTTTTGCTGCCATTCTATCGACCAAGGAAAAATGAAATTTTCCAGTTGATGTACTAGGTGAGATGATGCAGTTAACGTTTCGGTGACAGTAATGGTTGTGCGGTAAATCGGAACACTTTATCACGGCTTTCGCAGTACCATGGAGTTACGGTTAACTGCAGTTTCTTTCAAAGTACCCCTTATATAAGCACCATTTTCCTTCCTAGTCTAACTTATGAAACAAGACTGATGCTTTGTGGTATAAAAAGTCTCGATCACAGAAAAGGGAAGCCATGTTCCTTTTTCTGTACGAGGTGTGCAACAATATGATCGACTGTTTTCGTCCTGGGGGGGGGGCTATTTTGTCTTGGTGGGGGCTGACAGTCTGCAGCGTGAGGTGAGGTATCACAATTCGATGAATTTTTTCAATTCATAGTGCACTTTTTTAATTTTTTTGTGTCTAGGATGTTGGTCTGGGGGGGGGGGGGGTCTGCAGCCCCCCCAGCACCCCCCCCCCCTGGGTGCGCCACTGCTCGGGTCAAACTCCTTTTGTCAGTAGAATGCTGGTAAACTATAACCGCTTTTATTCCGTCTGTGATATTTTTAACGACTCATTACCAAAAATTAAGAGAACGATTATTTTTATGTGACTCTTACTCTTTTTGGCTTGTTGTTCGTACGTTATTCGATTGTATTTAGTATTGTTTTGTATTTTGTAACTTTGTGGTTTTGTTCAGGTTTTGTTCATGTTTAGGTGCTAGTTTAGACGCCTTTTATTATATTCCATACCATTTAGAATGTTGTATTCTGTAGTGTATGATGCTTTTGGATAAATGAAAAAAACTATTTTAGTAGTCGTATTTAGACATATTCATATATTATTTAAAAAATTTTATATCGTCCAGAGTCAGATAGATACGTATGTTAAAATCCGGGCGGAGTACGGTCAACGCCTTTAAAATCCGGTCAAGACCGAATTTATCCGGTCAGATGGTAACCCTAAGCCCGAAGATCTTTTAAATTTTCACCGGGGGTTTTAGAAACCGAGTTTTTAATGTGTGGCCATATACAAAAAAAGTTGCACGGCCTGAGATCGCAGAACCGTGGTGGCCACCTACCTGGCATATTACGACTAATAATTCGATCTTCGAAAAATTCTTCCAAAAAATTTAAATTACTAAGAGTTACGAGAATTGGTGCACCGTCCTGCTGTAAGTAGCCTTGTCGCATCTCTTCATCGTCTAAAGCGTTTACAAAATTTTCTGAAATTTTATTACGGTATAGCGCCGAATTGAGAGTCCCTTAAAAAAATCGGTCCAATTAACCTTCTTTTCGATATGGCCGCCCATACGCCTACTTTCTGTGAATGCAGAGGATTCTTTATAAATAGATTTAGATTTTCAGAATTCCACATTCTTATTTGTTACGAATTTACATAACCAGATAGGTAAATCCACGCCTCGTCAGTAAAAAAGATTTTTTCAAATACATTTTCATTATTATTCAAATTATCCATAAACCAACCCAACCCAACCAGTTGATGATGATAAAACAAGAAACAAAAGCATGAAAGAACTTAAGAATAGCCAAGAAAGCATGAAAGAATAATTCAAAGATCTTAAATAAGAACTCAAGGAGAGTCAAAACAACATAAAATAGGAAACACAATTATTAAGTAAAACAAAACTTACTTAAGAAGAAATGACTGAAGTCGATTCGAAAATTCTGGGAGTACAAAAACAAGTGATTAAAGAAATGGCTGAAGTAGACCAGAAGATTCAGCGAGTACAGGAAGATGTTCACGGTCAGATGCAGCAACTGCGGTTTCAGATTGAAAGGATGGCTAACACAGCTGTAATGAAAGTAGAAGGCGTCCCGTTAACAGGTAACCCCCTACATTCGATGGCAAGGTGCCATAGTTTACCTATTTTCACCAATTTTAAGCTACTGCGACTGGCAATAATTGGAATCTTTCAGAAAAATTACGTGCTCTTGTCCTGGCTCTGAGGGGAGAAGCTATGAAAGTTCTGCGTAATATCCCTGAAGAAAAACAGTGTGAAACAAGTTTATAAGGCGCAACTCCAAGCAAGGAGACAAAAATACAATGAGAGTTGTCAAGAGGATGAAGCAGATTTTATGCGGCTAGTTAACTTAACATAATATCCAATGTACCCTGAAGAAATTGAACAAGAGTTGGCACTAAGTAGTTTCATTGAAGAATTACTCAATCCAGACACAAATCAAGTTTTAAGAATGGCCAGATTAAACAAAGTATCTGAAGCTCTTGCTTATGCACTACAATTTGAAACAGCTAAGCAAACTTCGAGAAGATTGTAAAATAAAGAATATCTGTCGAAGAGTGCGCGATGGTCTTGGATAATGCTTCTAGGTACATATACCATCATAAGGCCGACGATCGTAGCCCATTGCAAAATATGACATCCTGGAAATTGCCAACGGTAAAGTCATAGCTGTAAAGGGAATTCGTGAAGCGTAAATAACTCTGGGAAGCTTAATAAGTAGTTTTTGTCGCTAATGTACTAGAATAAGTTATTATTGGTTTTAATGTTATAGAACATCAGAAGTTTGAGCTTCATTTCTTCCAACTGCGTACCAGACATGAAGAAACTGTAATAAGCCTATTACGAAGCAATGAAGTATCTGTTCAAACACACTAGCTGAAGATGCCTTGTTACCAGCGAGTTCAGAATATGTTATGAAAGGACCAATTTAAGATCCTGAAGAGGACGAAGTAGTTCTGGTTGAATCATGAAGATTACCCATTGTATGCAAAAGGAATAATTCTTCTTGCAAGAACTTTGACCCATTATAAACGAGACACTATGTTTGTCAGAATGCTAAATTTGAAAGATTTCTTTTTATCTAAGACATCTCAAGTAGCCTTCAAGCCTAAGTACTAACGAACTGTGGGCGTCTGAAGAGAAGGGAAATGTAGTTTATTGGGACGGGAAAACATCTGCAGGCAATTTGTTCCATAATCTGGAGACCCTAGGCTTAATTGAGCGAGAGAAGTTGTCTGTTCTAGGCCTTTGTAGCTGGACAGTAAAGAAGGGATGCATACGTGACGCGCCTCTTGTTGTTCTGTTAGGAACAGTCAAAGGGGGAATAATTCCGGCTAGATGGGAGTTTTCTTTTGCTGGGTCAGTGACGAGTCGAATGGCTCTCTGTTAGATAGAATCGAGGATGTTAAGTGTCGAAGGTGATGCCGCTCCCCACTCATTCCGATGATTTTCACTGTCGACGAACAGCTTCAATGTGCTTTAGGTTGTGATTCTAAAGTCTTCTTCAAAGATCAACAAAAAGATGCAGATCTCAGTACTATCATTAAGTTAAAGGACAATAATAAAAAGCGACATATATTTCAAGAAATTTCTTCAAAATCTGAAGAAGTTAAAATATACCTGGTATTATGGAATTATTTAGTAATGCAAGATAGTCTATTGAAAAGGGTTTGGAAGACTTTTGATGGTAAAAATCACAAATATCGGATTATATTACATACCAAACGGGTTCCGGAAGTTCTCTACGCAATGTTGTAGTTGGCTGCCACTTATTAATGAAAAATCTTGAAAAAGTTCGAGAGAGGTTCTACTAGTTGAGAAACCGCGTAGATGATAAAAGATTGTACAGAACCTGTATCGACTGTGCTACTGGCAAAGGACTAAAGACCTGCAGCAATGGCAAGGTGAAGCAGTACAATTTAGGGACACCTTTTGAAAGAATTGTTATAGCATGACTATTTCCTGTTAGAGAATCTGGGAATCGCTATGTTTTAGTGGCGATTCAGCAAATGGCATACACACTATTTGCACAGTGGATCTGTCGATATGGATTACCACGAGAAATACACTCTGGCCACGGCAGGAATGCCTAATCAATTATTTGCATTATGCAGTATTTGCGAGCCTGTGTATACTTCTAGGAATTCACAAAACCAGGACAACACCCCCGCATCCTCAGTATGATTGGATGGTGGTGCGGCTGACCAGAACTTTGAAAAATTACAGTAGAATTCAAATTGATGAATCGCAAAATAACTGGGACAAATTCATTCAGTCATTTTTTACGCGCTTATCGCTTTGCAGCCCATAAAACAACTGGGAAATCGCCTGCTAGTTTAATTTCATGATCGATGTGAAAGTTTGGTTATACAATCCAAAACTGTAGAAGTTATCCCGCTTAACGATCTGTCATACCGAATTCACAAACGCCCTCAACTCAGGATAAAACTCGTGCATCGTGACAAGCTGGCCCGTTGTAAACATTAAGAAACTTAATCGGGACGTGTATTTTGGAATTTTAGGTTTACTTTCTATTGGTTTCTAATTTAATACCTTCGATAATTTTGATATGTTACGGCTATGAAAGAAGGTGGGATATTTGCAGAATATTCGATTTCATTATTTTCTGCTAGGAACGCCTATGATAGAAAGCCTAGAAGTTACCACAGTCTTCTATTTTCTTCTTTTAATATGCCTTGTATCCTTCTAGAGTGTTTTATATTTCTCCTGGACCAGCAAAAGGGTATATAAAGGATCCAGAACGGCTTCCGTTGTTGATCTTATGTTCAATCTTAGAAACATATTAATCTACTGTCAGTAAATAGATTATTATACCATTGCAATTGGTAGTAAATGAAGGTGTAAATAAGTGTGTTCAGTTTATCGGCCGTCCGGTAAATCGTAAAACACGCAAAGCTTAACTTGATTTAATAGTAGGGAAATTGGTGGCGTCCAACCTGTACCGGGAAGATAGCAACATGAGGCCATTTTGTATTGACTCCTAGAATTTGGATTAACAGGGAATGACATGTCTACCAGCCTGTTTTTACCCGGAATGTCAATAAAAATAGGCACTTCCGCTTATTTTTTTACTTTCTGTGATGCATTGTAAGGTCATTGAAAAATCGTTAAAAATAGTATTTAATGCGTAATTGATCTAATGAAATGTGCATGAATCCACACTAGAAGGTCCATAAAAACGTTTTCATGTATATTTCAAGCCAAAATCGTTCCAGCAACTTTGCAATCTCGCCACAAAAACATTTTTGCGAAATATTGACATTTCGTATTTTAATACACTTCTACGTATAAAAACTGATTTCGGTAGATTTTATAATGCATTGTATGGTCATCGAAAAACCAATAAAAACTATATTTAATGCGTAACTCGTCCAATGAAATGTTCCGGAATCCAAAGTAGAACGTCCATTTTATCATTTACATGTATTTTCCAAGCCGAAATCAGTCCGGGAACCTTCCAATCTTGCAATAAAAACTGTTTGCTAAATTCTGATATATCATATATAATTTGGATATACAGCAAGTCCACTTCTTTTGTTTTTCATGACAGTCGTTTTAAATTTGCAATTTTAAAATGTTTTCCTCCCTCGATGCAAAACCTATTTATTTATAACTTCAACCAAAAAAAATGCAATTTTAATTAGTGTGGAGTGTTCTTAGATAGTGGAGAAGACAATAAACTCAAAAAGAACTGGTAAATAAGAGAAATCTTATAAAATAATGCCAGTTAAAAATAGGATTTGTTGAAAAAAAAATAAAAATCCCGTTTTTACCCACTAAATACGCTTCTGGATGACCCATTTCACATTCATTTTAAAGCTTCAATCTATAGATTGCGTTGAAGAAGTTTGAATACATTAGATAGAAATAGATACACTGTGATTCGAATGTACAGATGTCAAAAAATCAAAATTTAACCGTCGATTGCTCTCTTGCTATAAAGAATAAAGAAACTAAAATATATGAATATTACGTATATCGACGAGCTCTTTCCGACGAGGTATATGGGAAAAATTAAAAACCGTCAAAGATTTGCATCAAAAATCGCAATTTCCAGTTTTTCCCAAATTCTTCCAATTTCAAGTCGTTTTAGTTATAGAAATTTGTTTAAAAAAAATTACCGTAAGTGCCTATTTTTATTAATGTTCCGGGCAAAATCAGGCTGGTAGACATGTCATTCCCTGTTAATTCAAATGCTAGGAGGCAATACAAAAAGGCCTTATATTGCTTGCTTCCCGGTACAGGTTGGACGCCTCTAACTCCTGGACTATAAGATGTTGGTATTAAAATTATAAAATACGGGTTTAATTAAAAGACCCATTGATAACATTATAGCAATCAACATACAAGGAAGGTATATAAATACATACAGCATGTTTGGCATATAAAAATATAAATTCATAATAAAACTAATTGAGCTACATCAAAAAACAATTTACCAGCCATAATTCCAGTTTGGTAATCAGGCCATGGTTCATCCACTTCTGGAAGCTGAACAGGTTGTACGTTTTCTCCAAAAAGAATAGATTCATTTAAATGAAGAAGAACCAGATCATGTGTCCATGGAGGTCGGTCCTCTGCTTTTGGGTTGTAGAGAACATCATCTATATGACGTTGTATAGAAGCATTATAAGGGGTACATCTACCATAGCCAGGAAAACTGGCATTTTCTAACTTATTACTGCCAAATCTGTAAAAGATTTTAAATTTGACAGGATTATGAGATAGCGAAGATAATATTGAGAATAAAATAAATTTTTCCAAAATTCTGCCGTTGTCTTGTCCTACGATGAGTGTTCCAAATAAAATTTATTTTAATACTAGGTAAATATTTAAATTTATTTCATTGGATTGTGACGTATTTTACTTGTTTTTTCTAAAATCAGAATAATAAAAAAAATATGAATTTTGAAAAAACAGGATATAGTTTTTGGGCTTATCTGTTAATATTCTTACAGCGGGTTGCACGAAACATTTAATCAAGTAGTAAATTTAATTGACGTTTAGAGTCATCTTTGGCAATGACGTTAACATAAGTGCTGTCACATTACAAGTGTCTAATTAGTTTAATTTGTGATTAAATTGTTTGTGCAACCGGACGTTAGGAAGTTACTTTAAACATAAGTGGCTTTTAATTAAAACCAAATTATAAGGTAGTAAGCACATATTTCCTGTGGCTTTCAAAATTTAATCTCGGCACTCTCCGAGATAATCGATAAAAACCTCAAACACTCAATATCTGGAAAACAAAGGACTTTCGCACTTCCGACGTTAGCAGGGGAAGGTTGCCTATATTGGACCAGTTGTTACTTTCTTCGTTGCATATTTCACCAAATATAAAACAACTTCTAAATTTTACCTAAATTACTTCAATACGTCATAATTTTAGTACTATTTTTAGTGTTCCGTGAAACGGAACAATTATGGGATCATTTCGGTGTATTTTTTTCTTCTCTATTCACGCGACAAGCTTTTAAGACCATAAATTTGACATAATAAACTGGTCAACAAAAAAATCGGCAAAAGCGATTTTTACCCGACTTTTCAAACTGCTATAATTTTTTAAAAACTTAACTTTTTTGAGAACGGTTTTCGGATATTGATAGCTCGTCTTTCCCAAATTAAGCGTCAATAACTGATTTTGCAATGGAAGTGATATTTTCATGCTATACAGGGTAATTAATAAGGTAATGTAAAACTACTAAAAGTTTAGGTGTGTGTCATATTCCCAATAATTTTTTTTGGTCGTTCCGACACAGCACGTTAGTAAGCTGGTATCAATATCTCCAGACATATTCGCCGGAATTTCGATTAATGGTCTCTGGCGAAAAATACAGGAGAAAACAAAAAAAGCATACAAATTTTGGTAGCGTCATTTTTAAAACTCTGTAGCTGGAAAATGGATTAATAGACTTTGTCGGGCTTTTTGGGAATTGAAAGCCCTTTTTGTGTAGAGTTTTACCTAATAAACTGTTTTTTGTTCCATGTCAAAATGTTTGCGTTGTATAGGGGTGAACTAAAAAATAAATGAAAAGTGTTGTTAAAAATAAGTTTTCTTTTAATTTGTGCAAACTGAGCAGTATGCGTTTTTTTTTCTACCAGAACTAGGGCGTTTTGCTCAAATTTCGATTAGTTATACAGCGTGTCCAGAAACCATCTAAACAAATGCGAAACTTTTTTTATTTTTGACTTTACAAAAAAGGTAATCCCTCATAAAGAGTTCTGCATCGTGAGAAAGCATAGCCATTCAAAAATTTGATCTAAGACATACAGGGTGGCTCAAAAATGTAAAAGTCCTAATCCATGTGAAGCTAAAAAGACACAAAATCGTTATTTAAGGGTAAACTGCCACTGCAAATGTACTAGTGTTAACTTTTTATGTTAATGAATATACAGGAGGTCCCAAAAATAAAAATAATTTTTTATTATCGACTTTACAAAAAAGTACCTATATCTTTATAAAAAGTTCTACATTGTGAAAAAAGGACATGATGAATTAAAAATTTGATCTAGGACATATAGGGTGGCTAAAAAATTTAAAATTTTGAAATGACCTTACAACAAGGGTAAGCTAAATTTCAATTCAACCACTATGGTATTTGTACAAGGTTACTAATTAAGTTATAAGTAAGCACTTAAACTTAAAATGAGACGTACAGGGTGATTAAAGGTTTATTTTTATTTAACATAATTTTAATAACAAATTAAAGGTTTATTTTTATTTAACATAATTTTAATAACAAATGAAATATTAGGGTTAAAAAACATATTGAACATGACTAAATAACTAAATAAATTTAAACCACGCAACCTCCGTCCTTTTCCATACAGTTTATCTTTAAATAAAGATTTGGTGTCTCTTTAACTTTACGTAAAATGAGACTTTCAGCTTTTTAAGCCACTCTGTATTGTCCTATATCATGTTTTTGAATAAGTATGCTCTTTTTTCACAATGTTGACTTTTTATGAACATACTTTTTTTGTAAAGGCAATAATTAAAAATTTATTTGATTTTTGGGACCTCTTGTATGTTCCAAACCTAATTCACTAACATAGAAATTACCTCTACTATATTTACAGTGGCAGTTTACCTTTGAATAACGATTTCTGTCTTTTTAATTAGCTTCACGTGGATTAGGATACATTTACATTTTTGAGTCACCCTGTATGTCTTAAATCAAATTTTTGAATTGCAATGTAATTTTCTCACGATGCAGAACTTTTTATAAAGAATAACTTTTCTCCGTAAAGTCAAAAATAAAATGTTTCCGATTTGTTAAGATGGTTTCTGGACACGCTGTATAACTAACCGAGAGGTGGACAAAACGCCCTCGTTTTGGAAGAAAACCAACACATACTGCTCAATTTTCACAAATTAAAAAAAAACATTTTTTACAATGGTTTTCATATACTTTTTAGTTCACCCCTATACAACGCAAACATTTTGACCTTGAAAAAAAAACAGTTTATTAAATAAAACGCCACACGAAAGGGCTTTCAATACCTAAAAAGCCCGACAAAGTCTATCAATCCGTTTTCGAGCTACATCGTTTTAAAAATTACGCTACCAAAATTTGTATGCTTTTTTTGTTTTCTCCTGTATTTTCCGTCAAAGACCATTAATCGAAATTTCGGCGAACACGTCTGGAGATATTGATATCGGCTTACTAACGTGCTGTGTAGGAATGACCAAAAAAAATTATTGGCAATATGGCACACACCTAAACTTTTAGCAGTTTTACATTACCTTGTTAATCACCCTGTATAGCATGAAAATGTCGTTTCCATTGCCAAATCACTACTTGATAGTTAATCTGGGCAAGACGAGCTATCGGTATCCGAAAACCGCTCTCAAAAAAGTTAAGTTTTTACAAAGTTATAGCAGTTCGAAAAGTCGAGTTAAAATCGCTTTTGCCGATTTTTTTGTTGACCAGTTTATTATCTGTTTCAGAGATAATTTTAACAACTTTTATTACAATCCAGTCATGTCACAATGAAAAAACTATACTTATTTTTTTTCGTTTTGGTACACCTAAATAATAAAAGGTTGTTTTGAAAAGTATTTTTACATCTTATTTTGAAATTTTTAGTTACGTTTTAACCTATGCATTTCTGATGATGCATCATTATTATAAGACATTTTACCTATTACCGTATTCTTCTCGTCAAACCCTTTCATTTGATACCCATATCAAGGGGACTGTGAAGAAAACGGCAATCCGCCATCTTGTGGCGTCCGCCATATTGGGTTCATAATGACGTCACATAGCTTATCGTATTCTACTCGTCAAAGCATTTTATTTGATACCCATGTCAAGAGGATTGTAAAGAAAAAGGTAATCAGCCATCTTGGGGCGTCCGCCATTTTGGATTTAGAACAATACGAAATATACTACATTGCATTGTCACCGGACTTGCACACGTGTGCAAAATTTCAAAGCTCTAGTCCTCTATGTCCTAAACATGCTAACATACAGACATACATACAAGCAAACTAACAGGTGAAGTTAAATAAAAGCTTGTAAAAATACGCGATTAAGTAAAATATTGCTTTAATTTTGTCTTTTTCTGGTGGTAGAAGGGTATGTAGCGGGCTATTCAAAAATAAAGGGCACTTTTCCATTAAACTAGGTCTAGCTTTCAAAATGGTAGCAAATTTTTATAAATTTAATCTTATTGTTTTTACCGAAATATTGTTGAAAAACAAATACCCGGTTCAAAGAAGTGAATTACATCCCCAATTATATAAACATTTTGTTAAAAATTTACGTGGGCTATTTTAATCACCTGTACCTAATGGAACCTAATTGGCGCCCATTTCTTGCCTCGACCTTTTTTACCGTTCTAAGGGCAGTGGACAAGCTCATGTACCTAACAAACGACTAACAGTTAATAATAGCCACAAACTTTTAAATCTGACAAGTGCTCAAATCAAAGTTGGAATAACGAAAAAATTCACAAGACTTTTTACTGACTAGTCCCGTAATTTTATTGAAGCTCTGCCACAGATTTACCCACACCAGATACGTAAGTATGGCGAATCAGCAGTATAAGTTCTTGTGACCCCGTGGGACTGTACGGCAGTTAGTTGCACGGACGAAGGGAAATAAGGTTGTCAGTCATTTCCACTAAACAACGTTTTATTCTTATAATAATAAATTATAATTTATTTATAAGCGGACCTGTGTCCAGTCATTTTAAAACACCTACACAACACACCTAATACAAAATTATAAGTCTATAAAAACAAATATAACACTAATTTTATAAAGTATTTTAAGTTCATTTACTGCCGAAATAACACAAAGCCACGCACTAAACAGTAACGAGGTGCTCGTGCAGCCACTACTTGATGTCGCAGAGCTCACTGACTATACCAGCTGCCGGATTAACAGTTGAAATAGGGTGTGGCCACAGCAAAGGCGCGTTCGCCGTTTATCGCTTGCTTTCGCATCTGGTGTGGGTAAATCTGTAGCTCTGATTTACGCCATGTTAATTCCCAAGATCTGCATAAATAATTTTCCATCTCAAAATGTGAATGGAAAATTTAATCTCAATCACCGATATCAAACCAAATGTTCTGCCACCAAAGTTCCTTTTATTTTTGTATAGATGTTTTATTTTACTTCTCCCTTTAATTTACCTAATGGTAAATTCTGGTATGTCACAAATTATGTAAATTAGACCGATTTAATATGCATGGGCTAGTGTGGTTCTATGATAGAAACTAGCTGAATATTTACAATTAATAGTCATTTAACAGATTTAATTTCGCTTAAAAGATTAGTGGTACCAAAACTTACCCTTCTTAGACCACAAATTAATAAAAGGCTTGTTTATGGTCCGTTTCAAAAATGCTAACAAGAAGTAAGAATTATTGCATCAAAACATTGTAAATGTTTCTATCAATAACCGCATAAAGTCCCGCATAAATTCGATATTAATTGAAGGGAAAAAATCGAAAATTTTTATCTTTTATTGGGCATTTTTTGACATAATGATATAGTATACAGGATATCTCATAAAGCAGGTGTGGCGTCATTGATAGTCTTTTAAGAAGTGGAATGCCTAATTTTTTACTAGGTTTTTGAATTCTATAATAAATTCTAAGAATATGTGACACATCCTATACCAATTTTCAGCTGTTTTCGAGATATTGACGTTTCATGTTCTTTGCTTTAAGAGTGATATTTGTAATTCATACTGTATTTTGTATCACAACGTGTCAAATAAAACAGGTATCCCAACAAGCGATATAAAAAAAATTTCTGCCACCAAAGTTCCTTTTATTTTTGTATAGCTATTTTATTTAACTTTTCCATTTAATTTACCTAATGGTAAGTTTTGGTATATCACAAATTATGTAAATTGGACCGATTTAATATGGGCTAGCATATAGGGGTTCTACGATGAAACTAGCTGAATATATACAATTAATAGTCATTTGACAGATTTAATTTCGCCTAAAAGATTAGTGATACCAATAATTACCCTTCTTGAACCACAAATTAACAAAGCCTTATTTATAGTCCATTACAAAAATGCTAACAAGAAGTAAGAAATATTGCATCAAAACAGTGTAAATGTTTCTATCCATGTACAGTAACCTCATAAAGTCCCGCATAAATTCGGTATTAATTAAAGGAAAAAAATTCGAAGAAAATGCCCGTCAATTTTTATTTTTTTTGCTCATTTTTGGACATAGTATACTGGATATCTCATAAAGAAGATGTGTCGTCATTGATAGTTTTTAAAAAGGAATGCCTCATTTTTTACTAGGTTTTTGAATTCTATAATAAATTTTAAGCATATTTTATGTAACATATCCTATACCAATTTTCAGCTGTTTTCGAGATATTGACGTTTTTGATAAGATAATGTTTTTTGGCATTAAAAGTGATATTTTTAACTCATACTGTATCTTGTATCACAACGTGTCAAATAAATCATTTAATCTATTGTTATCAATTAAGTCAAAGTAAGTATTAAAGTAATTAATTTTGTAAGAGTAAGTGTAATTTTTAAACTGATTATTAATAATCTAGTTTGCAAAAAGGGCTTTGTGCTTATCCCTAAACATGGTTAAATTGACTGAAATGCAAATAATTGAAATTTTAACGATGCTAGGATATCGAGACCGAATGCGGACGCAATTGGAGGTTTGCAAGCTTTTTAATCATAAATACCCAGATCAGCATAATATATTTGAATTTACAGTTAGTAGAATAGAACAGAAATTTAAAGGCTTTGAACATGTAAGAGACCTTCCAAGGTCCGGTAGATCCGCACATTCGAAAGACATAAAGTTAAATATTCTTCTTTCAGTAGAAGGGTATGTAGATATAAATCTACCGAGTTGTTAGCTCTCAATAACCACGTTGCAGCAAGTTCTGTCAAAAACATTGTAAGAGCTAATAAATATGATCCCTACAAAATAAAGCTATTACATGAACTAAATGAAGGCGATCCGGATCGAGGAATAGAATTTTGCGAAACTATGATGAATTTTGTCATTACGACGGAGATTTCATCAGCAAAATAATATTTTCCGGTGAATCCACTTTTTGCTTTAATGGGGCAGTCAACAGGAAAAACTGTCGATACTGATGGTCAACACAAAATCCTTATTGGATGACTGAAACCGACACACAATCCCGACAATCAGTGAACGTTCGGGCCGTTATTGTGGGAGATCAAGTAATATGTCCATACTTTTTTTAGGAAAACTTGAGTGGCCAACGCTACTTGGATCTTCTTTAAAATGAAGTTGTTCCCGCTTTGGCACTTTTATTTCCTAATGCAGAGGACAACGACTTTCCCGCTGCTGATATTTGATAGCAGCAAGGCGGTGCATCGCCCCATTTTTTATCGATGATCCCAATTATCTAGACGCGATTTTCCTTGAGAGATGGATAGGCAGAAGGGGGCAAATAGAGTGGCCCGCTAGATCTCCGGATCTTACACCAATGGGCTATTTTAATGGGGTAACTTAAAAAATAAAGTTTATTTTAATAAACCCGACAATATCGAATAACTAAAAAATAGAATTCGATATGAAACTAGGCAAATAACGCCTGAAGTGGTTCATAATGATTTAGAAGAGTTTATCTACCGACTTGGATACTGCCAAGAAGCGAATGGAAGGCAATTCGAATATTTAATTAAGTAAAATTTTAAATTACCTTATTACCTACATAAAAATTGTTTACTTGGAATACCTACAGCCAATATTAGTTTCATTTTAGACATCAATATCTCGAAAACGACTGAAAATCGGTGTAGGATGTGTTATATAAAATATGCTTATAATTTCTTATAGAATTTAAAAACCTAGTAAAAAATGTGGCTTTTCAATTGAACAAACCATCAGTGACGCCATAACTCCTTTATGAGATATTCTGTATACTATTTTAGTCAAAAAATGCGCCTTTAAAAATAAAAATTGATGGGTCTTAGCATTTTTCTCCTTCAATTAAAATCGAATTTATACGGTACATTATGCGGCCAGTGTATAGCTCGGGCAATTTGTGGTCGATCTGAAGCCAACCTTTCCCCATTTCTTATTTTGGGCTGTAGAATCTACCCTTAATTTTTGAATTGCATTTCGAAATACCCTGGATGGGTTGCAATCGGATATTAACTTACTTGATTACACTTCCCCAAGAGCCGGAGTAACACGCGTTAGATGTCATAATCCATCTTTCTCCAATAATAGTTCCTCCACAAAAATGACAGTTATCCCTACCTCCTCGTATTGAAACCATAAAGGGAAACTCTCCATCGTCTGCTGGTTCTCCACCAGTTAGTCCATTACCATTTTTAATACAGAACAAAACAGCAAAGATAATAGGAGCTGCTTTCATTTTGAACCATTTACAGATACTAACAACTAATAATTAAGCACCTCTTTAACAATTTATGTATGTGGAATAACCATGAAACATTTTATATAAATGATAATCTCTTAAGAGTACCACTTATGTATACTTAGTTATCAGTTTTTAATCTTAAGTTATACAAGTTTAAATTATTTCAAATTGGGAAAGTCTTTTTTATGATTAGAAAATAAGAAAATACGCAAAAGTATTTGTGCGGAGCTTCGCTGAAATTAGACAATACACACTATTTGGTCTTTCGTTAGCAGTAACATGTAAGTTACATTAACTAGTCCGTTTTAATAACATTCATATACTAGTCAGTTCTAACAACTAAAATTGTATATATAAGTACTATAAAAATAATAAAGCAAGTTTATCGTAAAAAATTTTTTAATTACATACCCTGTATAAAAAAAATCTACGTACAATCCTCGCCTCAGTATGAAATATTATTTATTTGGGCTAATCTTCTAGAGTTGTAGTGACATTAAACAGAGTTTTTTATTCACCTTATATGATATGAAAAATATTATTTTTAACCGAAAGCTTCAGGTACATCCCTATAGTTTTTTCAAACTTACGTTCCTAATTTAAATCAAAAACAATGGCAGTAAGTCTCTTAGTGTTTACATATATACTTACTGCCCTCTTCCTTATGACGGCAGAATAACGTCCAGTCCATTCAGATTCACTAAAAAGGTTTAAGTAAGTACCTACTGGTTTAAATTACACACGCAGCACACTGGCGTCATTTTGACATATTTTTTTTCGTCACCTTGGACGTCATTATGACCTTAAAACTGACGACATAATAACATTAGGATGACTTGATTATGTCACAGCCCCAGGACGTCATTTTTTACCGTAATTTTTACGTCATCAGGGTAACGACATCTTGACGTCTGTTACGTCATACTAGCGTCATAAGTCCGTCATACTAGCGTCATATGTCCGTCATACTAGCATCATGAATTCGTCATAATAACGACATAGGTCAGAAATTAATGGCGGATTCAGGAATTTTAGCACTCCCATTTGTCAGTTATGGAGCATAGAACTCACAAAATTTGAGGGATTTCGTACATGACCTACTAGTAATATTCAGGAAGGAAAAATGATTTCAAAATTTTGCGAAAAAAATCAGATCGGACCGCCTCAAGTAAAAACATTGTTTTTAAATTAAACGTGGTTAATATTTATCAATCTATCATCGAAAAAAGACATGAATTAGAAAGTTATATTTTATCGATTTTTCTTATTATAGGATTTTGATCTTGGTTGCATAAAAGCACCATAATGAACTTTTTTTTAACCTGCTAAAATATAGTTCGGCGACATCATGCGAATTTTCATTCGATTCAATATAGCAAACTATCATACTTTTCAAAGTTCTGATAAACTTTCATTTCAGACATTTTTTTAAACGAAAAACAAGTATGGGTTTTGAGAAGAATAATTTTTTAAAATGCTCCCTTACAAATTTTGATAAGCATTCTGCTAGCAGCCATGAATGGATACTATTATAGTCATTTGTTTCAAGTCATTATATCACCGCCTACTATGAAATAATATGCCAAAAGATATATACCAACGATATTTATATATATTTTAAAAGCTTATGAAAAAAGCAATAGAATGTGGATGGATAAGGCTCTATTTAAACCCTACCTCCACCTTACTGTAAAATATTTCCATAGGAGGCTGGTTCAGCTTCATCTGAATGCGCGATCTCTGGCAGGCGCGACTTGTAAACAGTAAAAGACATCAATTTCACTGAACAATCGGTATTTACTTCTGGTAAATATGCACAACCATCATTCTTGACACTAACAAAGACATGACGTGTATTCTTCACATTCTGTTATTACGCGATACGAGTTGTTATTGTCGTATATTTATTCTGACTTTCCTTGTTTCATAAAATGAAATATAGGACTATGCCTAAGATAAAAGGGGAGTTTTTCCCGCACTGATTTACAGGACCATGCCTAAGAGAAAAAGGGGGAGTTTTTCCCGCACTGATTGAATTTTGGTCTTACTTGACCGTCGCGATTCTGTTGCTCCAAGGGACGCAACAGTCTTTCCTTGTGGTAGTTGTTGGACTGATGTCATCTTCCCGACGGGAAACAAGTCGAAGTGATATGGACCACCTTTTTTGCGCTCCGCCCGACCAGTCATAGTCGCCTTCGCGATGACGTAAATCTTTTCTAACCATTAAACATTAGGAAGAGGCCTAACGCTGCACGGCCAAGAGACCTAAAGGGTTGATACTTGTTGTCATGGTTACCGGCCATCTTTTTCATTTACTAGAACTATATTTTTAGCTCGGTACAATAATAAAACTAAGAGATAAGAAATCTTCAAAGGAAACTAAGCCTTTGACGGTCGGTGCTTTAGAAGAGCTACATTAAAAGAAAGGTTTTCTTAAGATGTTTTAGCCGAACTAGTCTTTACGTTTTGCCGATAACTGCGTGTTTTTATGCAAGTTAATTTTACAAAGGAGGCAAGTTTGACCTTGTTTATTTGAAGGGGATTATTTAGAATACAAATAGAGTTATAGAATTAAACGAGCGGTTGGGTTTTGACAAATGAAAAATAATGTTTTTCGTAATTTATAAACCCTGTGGGGTCAGGTTGTGACCTGAAGATGTGATAAAGTCTTAAAAGTTTATTTTTCCACGGATTCATATTTCCTTTAGCGAGAGTAGTAAAATAAGTTTACTGTGTATACAACATAAAATGTGAGCCTGGTTCTGCTGATGAAAAAGTCACAATCTAATCTAATGCAAAATTTTATTTATTTGCTCAAGTTACTTTTAGGTTTTTGCTCCAACAGACAGATGTAAAGGAAAAATCATGTCTTCCGTGGTCTAGGGATCCCGAAATATAATGATCTGAACAAAAATAGGGAAGTGTTTTTTTTTCGCAAATACACCATTTTCTCTAGCAAGGGAAGTAAAAAAAAATGCTTTTGTCTGTTAAGAGCACAAATGTATTATATGTATTATATATTATCGCTCGAGAGAATAAACACTTCAGATTTTTTCGGTATCCGTACAATAAATATATAGTTTTAATCAACTTGATATCAGTTTTTTGAACAATGCAATTAATAATATCAAATTAAAACAAAACGTACAGTATTGAGCATTTAGTGGTAAAAATAAATAATCGAGATAATTTGTGTGCTACAGTTTCGACAAATTTAAAAATTTTGTTTTACGTGTCTAAAATTTTTTAAATATTGGCAGATACTATAAAGAATATAGACAGAAACTCGAATACACCGAAAAGCCGATCTCCCTTGAAACATTTGGTGGGTTTACTGATTTATGATTTAAAAGTTTGTTTGTCCACCATTATATGTACATGTAGATACATAGTATACATATTTATATAATGGTAGACAAACAAACTTTTAACCCATAAACCAGTAAACCCACCAAATGTCTCAAGGGAGACCCGCTTTTCGTTGCACAGCAGTGTTCGTTTAGGTATTATTTAGTCTATGATATTAGTCACTTTTTGCTACCTGCATCAGAGGGCTTTTTTGAGAGTACTTATTGGCATGAAAATTAGCAAATTAGCCGCTATTTTTGTCCGGAATAAATGTAATATTTTCAACCATCTCCCTTCAACTCTTAACCCCCAGCCATCCCAACTTTTTTTTCAAACGGCAACTAATGTTAAGAGCCTACATCAGTGGACCGCGTGCTCCGATTCGGGATTTCGCCACTGAAGAGCGTAAATCAATGTTAATGAGCAATCTGGCAACATGGCCACTCGGAGACGCGACGCGACCTCGCTGTCGTGAGTTGTATTAGGACAGGACTTGATTTCTTGAAGAATAATTGATTATTTTTGAGCAAGTTTATATTATGTATTTAGGATTTAAAATTATTTCACTTTTCACTGTAAATAATCGCAAACTATTAAATGTTGGACATAGGACATTCTTTGATAATAATTATTGATCTTGATTTCTTTTTATTCATTATATGTCTTATTTGTTTATTTAATCTTTTTGTCTATCATATGGGAATCGTTAAAAATTAAAGACAAATTTTCAAGAATTCGTTATTTATTTGGAAAAAATAAAAGTTGTAAAAAAATAGATATAGACAGAAATACATAAACAGATAGGTAGGTAGACTGGCAGCCATTTTTCTTTCTTTTTTGTACGTATCTATAAGAAAAAGTGCATTAATAAATGTGTAATATTATAAAATAATACTACCTAATGACATTACAGCAAACAAATTTATGGAATAATATAAGATACTTTTCCTTCACATAATATGTTATCTCCAATGGGTAGGGTTTTTGGCAAAAGCGGATCAACCAGTTCAGGAAACATAAAATTGTCATAAAAAATCTTAATTTCGGCAACATTTTATTTTGCCAAAAGGATTCATCACGTTTTATCTAAAAAAAGAATATTCTAGAAAAAGAATATTCTCCAGTTTTTAACAGAAACTGTAATAATTAATTTACCCTGATTTAAAGGTTTTGGTGTTTAGAAATAATTTTGAATTCAACCTAACCTACGTAATAAGCGGAGTTTGCTATATCCGAAGTTCACGGTCAATAGAGCGTCAACGTAACATATTACCCCATTTTGAACATCCCGTAAATCTAAAACAGCTTAATTGATTTTAAAACCGAGAAAAATTCTGAGAGAGCGATTCATTAGAAATCAACTCATTTCACAAATTACGCACTTTTGATGTATGCTTCTTGTGCCAAAGAGAACAAATCTACCTCGTTTTTTAAAATCAATCAAGTCATTTCAGATGTACGGGGTGTCAAAAATGGATCAAAATGTTATATTTAACAGTTCAATTGGCGCTTGGTTTATATTATTTTATTTAATCATAGTACAGGATCCGAAGTAAGCTCGTCCTTTACCGATCTGCTTACCGGATAAAAAGTCTTTTTTATCAAACATAATATGTTAACAAATATATCGCGAATGGGTTGCCTAATGAAATATGGTCATGGCTATCCTTAATTAAAAATACTGTAATTCATTTTTTTTTATATTTCACTCACTTGCTTACCAAACGAACTTAATAGGTACTAATCGAAAGTATAAAGCATAAGGAACATGCAAAAGTTAGGTTGCCTACTTTTTTTCGGTCCCTATACCGGGTTGCCATCAGGTATAAACAGGTGAGTCGATTTTAGTAATTTGTACTCATCTGCTTTCTCATTGAAACATAATAATATATTAAAATAAAGATAATTTTATTGCGAACACCCTTGCGAAAAATCGGTCATGAATCACGGTTGCCAGGCTTTGAAATTTAAAAATTGGAGCAAGCGATGCGAGACAGGGAAGCATTGCGCGTACTATTCGGTGCGATAGAGGAGGACACAGCATAGCAGCTGTGTGTGACGCGACTTTCGGATGAAGGAGAGTGCGCATGCATGTATTTCTATTGTTTTATAATAAACTTTTTTTACATGACACTAATGTGTTCATCATTTGACATACATTTTACATACCCTAATTTTGTTCATATTAAAAATACAAATTCCATTTTTGGGTTCAAGCTTTAGTTGACAAAATCACATTTTTTGCCATAAAAAACAATTGAATATTGATTGTGGTTTCTCCGGAGGTGAGTTTAAGTTTTTTATTTTAAATGGCAACCTACCAATTTTTTTATACCATTAGATACCTTTTTAAATTCCATTTTCGGTAATATATCATAAGTGGTAGTTTGCTCTCAAAATGGCGACACTGGAGTCATTTTTCCGTTTGAGTAGATCGCCATTTTGAAGTTCCTGGTTGTTATTTTCATAAAATAACTCTGTAGTTTAGTGAAGAAGATTGTTTAACTTTTATTTTTTAAAATGATTTTGTAAAACTCTTTTAAAATAATTTGTGTATGCAAATGTATGTTTTCTTAATATGGACCATTTTTAAAGCAAATTTGCACCAATACATTAAATAGAAAGTACCAAAAGTAAAATAGCCGTCGCGTAGTACATGTTACTTATTATATTACCTAAAATTATCAAAAACACATTTTAACGGTTTTTTTCTAAAAAAAAAAAGTCAAATAAACAAGACAAAGTACGTTAAAAAGAACATTTATTTAAGATAAAATCGGCTATGCATTTACCTAAGTTGGCGTTAAAAAACAGCCCACTTAGGTAAATTCATAAATCTGATTTTATGTGTAATAAATAATGTTATTCTTAACGTACTTTGTCTTATTTGACATTTTTTGGAAGAAAACCGGTAAAATGTGTCTTTTTGATAATAATTATCAAAAAGACACATTTTACCGGTTTTCTTCCAAAAAATATCAAATAAGACAAAGTACGTTAAGATTAACATTATAATTTATTACACATAAAATCAGATTTATGCATTTACCTAAGTGGGCTGTTTTTTAACGCCAACTTAGGTAAATGCATAGCCGATTTTATGTTAAATAAATGTTCTTTTTAACGTACTTTGTCTTGTTTATTTGACTTTCTTTTTAGAAAAAACCGTTAAAATGTGTTTTTGATAATTTTAGGTAATTAGTAACATGTACTACGCGACGGCTATTTTACTTTTGGTCCTTTCTATTTAATATTTTGGTGAAAATTTGCTTTAAAAATGGGCAATATTAGTAAAACATAAATTTGCAGATACCAATTATTTAAAAAGAGTTTTACGAAATGATGTTAAAAAATAAAAGTTAAACAGTCTTCCTCACGAAACTACAGAGTTATTTAATGAAACAACCAGGGACTTCAAAATGGCGACCTACTCAAACTGAGAAAAATGCCTCCAGTGTCGCCATTTTGAGAGCAAACTACCACTTATGATACCTATGTCACCGAAAAGGGAATTTAAAGAGCTATCTAATGGTATAAAAAAAATTGGTAGGTTGCCATTGAAAATAAAAACTTAAACTCACCTCCGGAGAAACCACAATCAATATTCAATTGTCTTTTTTATGGCAAAAAATGTGTTTTTGTCAACTAAAGCTTCAACCCAAAAATGAAATTTGGATTTTTAATATGAACGAAATTAGGGTATGTAAAATGTATGTAAAATGATGAACACATTAGTGTCATGTAAAAAAAGTTTCTCTTTCATCCGAACGTCGCGTCACGCGCAGCTGCTATGCTCTGTCCTCCTCTATCGCACCGAATAGTACGCGCAATGCTTCTCTGTCGCGCATCGCTTGCTCCAATTTTTAAATTTCAAAGCCTGGCAACCGTGATTCATGACCGATTTTTCGCAGGCAACCTTATACCACCGTGTTCGCAATAAAATTATCTTTATTTTAATATAGTTTCAAAGAGAAAGCAGATGAGTACAAATTACTAAAATCGACTCACCTGTTTATAAGTACCTGGCAACCCGGTACAGGGACCGAAAAAAAGTAGGCAACCTAACTTTTGCATGTTCCTTATGCTTTATACTTTCGATTAGTGTATTAAGTTCGTTTGGTAGGCAAGTGAGTGAAATATTAAACAAAAAATGAGTTACAGTATTTTTAATTAAGGATAGCCATGACCATATTTCATTAGGCAACCCATTCGCGATATATTTGTTAACATATTATGTTTGATGAAAAATACTTTTTATCCGGTAAGCAGATCGGTGAAGGACGAGCTTACTTCGGATCTTAGACTATTACGTGTTTATATCGGTTAATTTCATATAAATCATATATACCTACCATAACCAGTAGAACTACTTACACACTACTTACCGTTTTTTCATAGAAAGTCGTCTATTTTTGCGACTTGTGGATGAACATAATCGTTTTCTGACACATAAATTTTCGTTCTTTCTAGTCCGCCCCATGATAGCTATTTAAATACACCGAAAATCCAAATCACAATCACACGCTAATCTTAATAATAAGACTGCTCCCGGTGTCGTACGATGCTTGCTGTGTTGCCAAAATGTGTTAACTGCCGAAAAAGCTACGCGATTTTCTCCAAAATTCATTAATTACGGAATTCCAAAGTTTTACAGAAAACTAAAGGTTTAATCAAAAATTCGATCTCCGCATAAATTATAGAGAAAATCGTGAACAATGAGGGAAAGTCTTTTAAAAAAATAAATATTACAAAATAACAAAAATTTTAAAAATAATTTTTTGATTTTTCTTTTTAAATGACTTTCCCTCATTTTGCTATCAAATTATAATATATTTCCAAAATTTCGTATCATTTCGTTGGTTAGTTTTGGTGCAATTCTTTGAAACAAATTAGTATGTTTCAGCTGGTGATGAATGCTCTTAAACAGGGGCTTGTTGAGAAGCTCGTTAAAAACTGAATTTATTGGTATCAATAAAACATGTGTTACGTTTTTGATTACTAGGTTTTGTATTACTAATAGTCGGAGTAATGTTACTGAAAAAAATAATTAAATAACTACTTTTTCATTTAAAATTATGTTACAGGTAATTAATTACTCACCTGATAAGACCTTACGTTAGAAAATGACCCACACCTGCTACTTGACACGCACCAAGTCAATGGTATCTACTAAATAGAGATAGCTTTGGGCTCTAAGTTATTGACCTCAATTCGAATTTTATCTTTTAGGTCGTCAGTGTTTTGTGGTATATTCTGGTACACTTGCTCTTTCAAATACACCCAAAGAAAATAGTCGAACGGCATAAGATCCCGGAGATCTTGGTAACCAATCAACTGTACCTCGTGGACCTATCCAGCAGTTTGGAAAAACTTCATCTATATACCTCCGAACATTAATACCAAAATCGGGTGGAGCGTCATCACGTTAAAACTAGATTCTTTCATGTAGAATATCTGGATCAACTTTATTAGAAAAAATAACTGCTAATGCTGGTATTAACTCAAATCTAAATAGCGTTCAGCTGTAAGATTTTCGTCAAAAAGATATGGTCTCAAAATTATATTTATAATTATTGAGGCTCCTCGGTCGGTTTTGTCCTCCTTTTTTAGGCCTCTGAGTTCTGGCGTCCCTCTGGCGATGAAAGTCCAACAAATGTATAGAATGTGTGCGGAAAGTTTCGATGAATTGGTGACGTTAGTTGGTCCAAGAATCAAAAAGAAAAACACGAGGTTTCGGAAGACTATTGGAGTAGCAGAGCGACTTCTGATTACACTTAGGTACGTAGTACTGCATAAATAGGCCTAGAGGATTTTTGTTAATTTTTTTTTCGTTGTTAAAAACTTTGCAACATTTTCGATCTTGTTATTAAATCTTAAATGCAAGTTTACAAATATGTTAAATATTTCTTAAAAACAACACTTTACTCCTTTATTCTTCCCTGTCAAAAGATATACAGGACAGGAAATTTTTTTATATACGATAAAATTCGGAAAGTTTTACAGTTGGGCAGAAACTTATGGAGGACCTAATTTTACTTGACTCGATTGGTTATTCTTCACTGCAATTCTGGGAAGGAAGCTTGAGAACTTAAATCTGGAAGCCCTGATTCTTGGTTGGGGACTTGGTATGAATTAATAAGCAGGTGTTCATCATGACAATATTCAAAGTCCGATAATGATGCAGGTGGTCCCTGACCGAAATTTTTTGGAATAAGTTAGTAATTCTGTGAAAAAATTGGTTGGTGGTGTAGTTTGAGGAACCAACTGATACTGATGAAAAAGTAGTATAAGTTAAGGAACCAATGGAAAATGGAGTATCTGTTCTGGGAAAATCCTAATACGATTCGGCGTCCTCTATGGCGTCAAGCAGTTTTGTCCTAAATACTCCAAATTGGATGTCAAATAATTTTTCAACATGCGGTAGTATACTAAGCAGCAAAAGCTTCCTGGCGCTATCCGGTTCCTCTTTCTTTTTCTCTTTGCTTTGAAAATATTTGATAAAGGCAGAGTCAACATTTTGTTGAGTGTTACTTTTAGTATTTGGCTTTTTATTAGTATTTTTTTCCCAGAATGGCTCGCTAGGCTTTCCGTATGCACCACATGTGAAGATCATTCCTTGGAATTCACAGGTAGTATGTCAGCTAACTCATACGAAACTTCAATCTGTGTATCATCGTCTGAGCTTTCGGTAAAATGCGGTGATTGAAACCCTGGGCTTCGTGATGAAGGAATGTTACCTGGACTTTCTTCGGAGTTGTGTACCTTAACAAACGGTATAATAAACTGCATAATATCATTTAAGTAATACTGTGTGGCACTTTACCAGAACCACTAGAGCTTTTGTTTCCTTACAAACACTGTCCGAAGACTACGCCACTTTTCTTTGCAATTAGGAACTGAAACAAAAAATACCTTATAAGTAAACTATAGATTGTCTGCTCAAAGAAAGCATTTTTTAAAATTATTAAATGTTTTTGCAGCTATCTGGCCACTAGATGCAAATACACAGACCTTGCTCTGTATTTTCCCAGAGCCGATTGTACAATAAGTCGAATAATATCTCAATCAGCGGAGGATGATAATGGCATTGTCAACTTGTTTGCCAATCAGTTTTCAAATACCTATATTCGTAAGGACATTGAACCGTTTAATTTTGTACCCAAAACGGCTGCTGATGTCTCGTCCATAAGTTTACAAGTTTACCGCTTATTGACATGTTTAATGGTACCCAAGACCTGATGGCCTGCATGGTATACCATGGCTTTTATTAAAAATTGTATTTATTCCCTGAGCAAACCTTTGCATTTTATATTCAAACTTCCACTGGAATCAGGCTGTTTTCCGAATTATTGGATGACAAGTTTCTTGTCGGCTATTTTTAAATCTGGAAACAAAGAAGGTCTTAGTAATTATAGAGGCATATCAATAAAATTAGTGTTACACAAATTGTTCGATAAACTTGTCTCTCACCAATTGACTTGGAAATGTAGGAAACGGATTATTTCTGAGCAGCATGGGGTTGTTCAGGGCAAGTCAACAGTGACGAATCTGCTCACATATGAGCAGTACTTATTGAGTGCCTTCAAGAGGAGTTTGGAGGTGGATAGCATCTATACTGACTTCTCGAAGGCATTCGATTGGGTGAATAATGGGTTGCTCCTGCATAAATTGAAGATCTTAGGCTTTAGTGGCTCAATTCTTGCTTGGATATCTAGCTTCTTGTCGGGGCGTAGCCAATACGTACGAATTAATAACTCTGTTTCCAAAGAAATATTAGTATTTTCTCAAGGGTCCCACTGTGGTCCCTGGTTTTTCAATTTGTTCGTTAATGATATTGGCAGCGCTATTGCTCACTCTAATTTTTTCTTATTTGCCGACGACTTGAAATTGTATAATGGCATTACTCACTGGTAATGAGTCGTTACAGATATCCAGAACTTGCAGAATGATCTTAATAACTTGTCTTTGTGGTCTGAAAAAAAAACGGTTTGAGTCCGAATGTAACTAAATACTCTTCTTTTACTTTTAGTCATTCTAAGAGCCCAGTCTTACGCAGATATTTGTTTAATGACGTAACGCTCAGGTCAGTTAGGGAGTACTACTTGACACTACTCTTTTAAAGCTCATATCGATAAAATAGTACAGAAGGAGTTTAAAAATTTGGGATTTATCTCAAGATATGTCAAAGACATTTCACCTGCCTCATTCAAGATATTATACGGTTCACTGGTGCGCTCTGGTCTCGAATATACTTCTGTGATTCGGTCACCATATTATCAGGGTCACATTATTACGGTCGAAAGTGTTCAACACACATTTTTACGTACACTAACCTTTAGGGGAAATATAGCTATTTATAACGGTTTTGACTATTACATTAATTCTAATATTGTAAATGATAGATATGGTATTAGATCACTGAATGAACGACGCATTTCTGCTGACGTCGTGTTTATGTTTAAGCTTTTGAGTGGTATCATCTCTTGCCCCCATTTACTTCAACTTGTATCCTTTAATTTAGAGCATAGAACAAGAAACAGTACCATGTTTATCACACCTCTTCATTTAACTAATTATGGCTTTCATAGCCCCATGTCGCTCATGGTTCGCTGGTTTTACGATTTTAATTTGGACCCCTTTGGTGAGACTTTGATAAGGTTAAAAAAGAAATTACGCAATGGGCCACATTCAATCTAGGCAAACTCTGTGGCCATTTTGATTGTTACGGGTTGGGTTGGGTTGGGAATTGGTTCTATGTTACAGATGTGTATATCATATGTTTAATAGAACTAATTCATGTCCAGTATTGTATATGTGCTTATAAATTGTAAAATAGGTTTTCCTTTAAAATAAATACATAAAAGTAAATATCAAGTACCACAAAAGCAATTTGGGAAAGCTAAACTTGCCTTCTACTGAGGGGTGACTCGAAATATCCGACCGTTTTCACGTGTTGTGTAATTTACCGAACTGCATTGGTTCCACAGACGGCAAACACGTTCGTATCAAGAGAATTTCTAAAACAGGCTATACTAACTATAAGTACAAATGATATTATTCTAGTATACTCATGGCTGCTTGTGACACAAATGCCTGCTTTACACTGATTGAATTTAGATATGCTGGGAGAAATAGCGATGGCGGAGTCTTTAGAGCCTTCAGAATTGTAGTCGCAAAGACTGTCAGAGTATAAGAGAACTTAAAACAGAAAGGCAATACCGTTGTAGACTTTGATATATTTGGATCAGGGTAATGGTGAGGCCTACCATCTGCCCAGTCAGAAGTTAATAAGAATTCTCCGTTCCTCTCCCCATACCCATTTTGATAGCCTTACTACAGCGTTTAGTACTGTGAAGCTGTAGTAAACGAAAATTAAAAAAAAATCAATGCCCCAAGAAGAACTACGGTCGACTTGGAGCGACAAGATAATAAACCTCACAGTACATGGGCGCACCCAGGACTTTGTCTTGGGGCTGATTTGTCTTTGGGTGGGGGGGGCTGAATGGTGCAAGTCGGTGGATTTCTTCAGTTAGTAGTGCACTTTTTTAAATTTTTGTGTGTCTAAGATATTGGTCTGGGGGGCCGCAACTCCACAGCCCCCCCTCCCCCCCTGGGTGCGCCACTGTCACAGTAGCTGTTTAAAATATTTACGTGTACGGTACTTCCAAAAGCTACCCAAGCCCCCTTCCAATATTTTTCCGTAACATTACGCAACGTGTCTTAGGGAACTGTGTGCCTCACAGCAAAGTGGAACACATGGTAACCAACGTCACCAATCAAATGATGCCACGCATGAGGCACTGCCTGCCCACCCTAGCGACCCATAAATATGAGCTGAGACCACGATACCGAGCGCCGCGCGCCGAGTTCCAGTAGTTCGCGAGCACTCAAATTGGACGCACCTTCTGAAGATGCAAACCGTTCGTGTTGGCGAAACGTCAAGAGTAAGAGACAACCGACGACGGCCTAAAAACCCAGAAAGCACACAAATATTGGACGATGGCCGCGGAAGCCTTTCACAGTTCATTCTATTGAAGATATTTGCAATATTCCAAGATTGTTTTACATCCTGCGTAACTGCGATGATGACAGAGGCGTTGCACTTTTAATTTGATACACAGGGCAAACAATTACTGTTATTTTTTTAAAAATATTTTGCCGATATTTTAGCTTTTTTGATACATTTGAATCATTATTTTCATAACTTTAGTTTGGACAGGAAGGTCCATGCACAGGCGTTTGCGGTTATTTTACTTTAAATAACTTGCCCATTTCAAATCTCAGCTCGTTTCCCAAAGTGCAAAAGCAATATTTTTTTAAAAGTCTATAGTATGTGATACTTATATAGACTCCGTAAGGAAACTTCAATAAGCTTTAACGATGATAAAATAAACACTATTTTAACTTTTCCTTCACAATATATTTTCAAATTATTACAGTGGTTAGTGTAATTTTTTAAAACAAATTTATATTCCAGTTGTGTCCCTAATCCATTGTCTAAAGTAGCTTACAGGGGAAAAAATTCCCAAATAAACACCACACGTTTGAAATGGCATATAAGATATTATTCCTAATTGTTTTCCGTCTACCAGGAGTGGTCCGCCGTCATCTCCGCCACAGTAGTATATCTTATTTATTTCTCCACCGCACTTCATCACCTAAAAATGGATAAGTAATATTAGCCTAAGAGCTAGTGATGTCAAAACCTACTTAGTTTTTTAATCAAAAAACTTTAAGTCTCTTTGTGTTAAGTATATCCGGTCTCAGTCACTAATATCATAGTCTGGCTGGCGAATCTCGTTCTACATCTACAGCGTGGTCTAAGAAAATTCAAAATTATTTTATTAATGAATTTATCGAAATGAAAGTACATATTACGAAAAGCTTATCTCTATATATAAGAGAAGAAACTGATTGACTGACGGTATCAACCTTAGTATCAATGCACAGTCCACACCGCTGGGTCTAGAAAATTGAATTTTTGTACATACAGGGTGTAATGCATGTATTGAAACCAATAATTCCTGACTTCAATTCAGATTGGGGAAAATAGTCATAAATGGCGCTTCGCGATAATAAGTCAGGTATCGCCCCTCAAAAAAATTTGTTTAATCACTGCACACCACTGGTAATAAAACACATGGCCATATAAAGAACAGTCAGCTAGGTGCCGTGTTGCCAGGTCTTTTAACAATATTTCGGGTCTTGAGCAATATACGACCCCTCCAATTTTCAACAAATACAAATTTTAATAGCTTGTCAGACCTCCGGTCGAAACGATAACGAATCGTTTGTGCACTTTATTAACACCGATGAAATGTAAACAAAATTTATTTCCGTCTCTTCAATAATTTTTGGGAAAAAAGTCTTTTAGTAATCTGTTGAGAAACTGTGAGGTAAATAGTTTGTGTGTTAAACCATTTTACCCCCCTTGGAAAAATAAAAATAGTTAAGTGAAGTTTCACAACCTATCAACAATTTTTTTTTTCGTAAAATATGGTTTATCCAACAAGTTTTTTTGCTTTAATATGTTTCTTTTGAGGTAAGCTTTTTAAAAAATCCAAAAATGTTATGAAATTCGTCGTATATTGCTCTAGTACCCCATATTTCTATGTAAAAAGTTTCAACAACTAATATTTTTATTACATTACCTTTAAATAAAGTAATCCTAGTAACTCTCCTACAATTCTCACTTTCAGAAAGTTAAAATACTACCTATAACACAAATTTAATAAAACACCCAACCCAACCCAACCCAATATTTCTATGTAACAAGTTTCAACAACTAATATTTTTATGACATTACTTTTAAATAAAGACATCCTAGTAACTCTCCTACAATTCTCACAATTCTCTACAATTCTAACTTTCAAAAAGTTAAAATACTACCTATAACACAAGTTTAATAAAACACTCTAGAGAACAGCTGTTTAAACCAACAAATAACTTCAACTAACTACCAAGGACGAGATGATCGAAAGCGAAAAGTCGGAATGTATTCCACTTTGACACGGTCTTGTCCCAAGAACTATGACTTTCCAACCCAACCTACAGAAATGTTAAATCACAGGACATTACAGTATGAAGTATTTAAATCAGTATCTAAAAATAACAGATAAAGTCCTGGAAATACACCAAGTCCCAATTTTGATTATAGTCTCACCAATCGTTTTTTTCATCAACCCTAACTAGTCGCCCTTTCTGCTTTCATAAGCGTCATTTCAACGCGCGTCGGCCTATCGGGCCGGAGCGGAGGCAGAGGGGGTCGACCTGGTTGGTGGGATGAGCCGAAAAGGTCAGTCGATACCTCGAGCCAAGCGAGACAGCTACGACCAGTACCACTTTCCTGCTTCGACGTGATTTTAGGAGTTTAAAAGGTAGGAATCTTTCTGGGTTATTGTAAAATGTGTAAATATGAATATTTCTTTTAATATAATAATAATGCTGCAGCAATTGATGATGAAACCAGGGTTTTTACTATAGATCCCGTGACAATATCGCAACTGCATGAGACAAAAAAATACTAGAAAACCTGAACGTCTGAACCTTTGCCACCATGCACTTTTGATAATATGTCAGAGCAGCTTGATATTTTTTGTAAATCATTTTGATTGCTTTTGGCCAAAAATAATATGATTATAAAAATGGTAAAACGGTTTACGAATCAATTGAAAACTTTAATTTTGAATGTACTTTCTTATTTTAAGAATCTTGGGAAGGCACGGGAAGAAGCACCGTAAAAATATCTGCAGAAGCGCTGAAAATTTGAACAAAAACGTTGGGGGAATAAGAAACAAGGATATTAAGATACATTTTTTTGTTCTTCTTTTTTGTACGTGGAGAAATTCTGAAAAAAAAACACAAGAAACCTATAACCTTCAACCACACGCCCTAAAAAGTTTTCCGAGCTATATCACTACTTTCCATAATTTTTTTGCTAAACAAGTTGGGCCAGTATAAAACTTAATCAGTCCAAAATAGTGCTTTTTAGGAAATGTTTTTTTTTCTAATCTTAGGTTAAATTTTTAAACCAAGTTTTTCGTATGGGCTAGTAGATAATGAACAGGGCTTTTCAGAAAATAAAACAAAGGTGACTCCTGTTATTTTAAATTCCCTATGAGACATTGTACACAAAATATATGCTGCAAAACAGCATGTTAAAATTATTGGCACAGACGATTTTCTGCAGAGGTATCCGAATTTAACTGCTCTGCGAGATCCATTAACACTTGGATTCATAAGATTGGTTTCAAAATTTAAAAAAAGGCGAAATCGAAAATACTTAATGGAGCTGCCAAACTTCAGGCATAAACGTACAGGGTTTCAATACAATACAATACCAAATATTACTGAAAGCATTAGCTCGACATTGCCATCGATAATCACTGGACGTACTAGATCTGCTACAACTACAAGCGTGACTGAAAGTACAGTTTATGTTTCGTTCTCTACAATTCCTGAAAATACCGCATCAGTCACCACATCATATATTACTGAATGTGCATCCTGTAACTCCTGGCACAGGATTCGCTAGGATCTGCGGTTTTATGTTTTTTTTTAAATATTTTCTTACAAATTGATATGAAATTTTTTGCTTGTTCTTTACGGCAGACTTTTGTGTTATGCGGACTCTAGTGCTATTATAGGTATATACTGTATTAGAATAAATATAATAAAATATATATCTCAATTAACGAATATTTTTTTTAAACTTAAGACACGATATATACTTACTCTTGGATCAGTCAACGCCCAAGGATCCCAAAGTGACCTATTGGAACAATATTCATCACTGAAAAGTGGCACCTGAACTTTGTGTAAATCTCTTCTAAATTCCGTAGGTTCAGAATAATTGTCATTGCCCCAACCTAGAAAAATGGATCCTATTACCAAATTTGGTTTTTGCTTCCATTGTATCGACCAAGGAAAAATAAAATTTTCAACTTTCTTACTTTTGAAGCATTTAAAAAGAAATATCGAAATGAGTCTTTTTAGAAATAAGGGCATATCCGGAAGAGTTGGTGCACTAGGTGAGATTATGCAGTCAATCTTTCCGTGATAGTAATGGTTATGCGCTAAATGGGATAACACTATATCAAGGCTTTCGCAGTACCATATAGTTACGGTTAACTGCAGTTTCTTTTAAAGCATTTTAGTGTCAATATCGGCTTAGAGTTTAATGGCAGCTGTTGCCACATGTCAAAATATTTGCCAACTTTATGATTTAAACGTTCCCCAATCGCTAAATTGATGAGAAATGGCCATACATTTACATGTACGCGACGACGACACATATTCCGCAACTAACCCTTGCAGCCTAAAAAGCGTCAACAGGTGGAAAATGTGCAGCACCTCACATCGAATGCCATGTGGATTGGCATCCCTTTCTTATGCGTTGGCTACCGTGACATCTCTTTCCCGCAGTCTTCGACCCGTCTGCCTAGTTCATTTGATTAAATTCAAAGGTTAGTTCGCTACTTACATTATTTACAGTCGTCCCCCGCCCCGCCCGTCCGATTTTGATTTATGACGTGTGAAATCAAAGTTTATTTTTCAAATTACGAAGTAGTTTAGTTGACAAGCTTATAGATTTTAAAATTTTCTTTTTAAATTAAAATATTTCTTAGAGGATATGTTAATCAAGAAGATAATAATAATAATGGTAGACAATCTCGCCCATGGCCATCCGGCGCGCTAAAAAATAACGCGTTTTTTATATTATTTTTGACTGTATTCAGCTTTGTAATATACGCCTCAAATTACATAATTCCATAAAAAAATCATTATTTGTGGAGTGGTGTGTTTACTTTTTATTAACATTTTTAGATATTATTAATTTATTATGGATCACGATTAATGCATTCCTAGTACATCCAGGCCAAATAGTGAGGCTTTATTTGGTAACTTTAAATTTGTTTTTATTGGATATTTGATATTAACCTGATGACTTACTTTTATATTAATTACTTTCATATATGAATGTAATACAGTGACTGGCAGGAAGATAAAATCGTGTGTGGTAAATGTTGGCACATTAAAAAGAGTTTAGTAACTTAAAAAAAATCAAAAAACATTTCCATTTAATACACGGGAAGGTTGTAAATAGCACTTTTTTAGGAAAGGGGGTTGAAGTTGTTAAAATGCTACCTGGAGAAAAGAGGTGATCTGTATAGTAATTTAACGGTGGGGGTGTTTGAAAAATTTAAATATCTAGAGGCTTTATGCATGGAAATAAGCTGGTTCAAAAATTTATCCGCAACGTTTATAAGTACCCCATGAACATCATTAAAAATGAAATAAATGCATCTGGCGAAAAGCTGCCGCGCACTTGTAGGGATTTTGGGTAATTAAATTTATTAATTTAACCGTAGAACGCTGAAATGTTCATTTAAATTCATAGTTCTCTTACAATAATTGTTTTTTCATATTTCTACACATACGCTGTCACAAAATAAATTTCAGCAAGATTCTTTTCCACTATTTAAACAGTCATAAATTTTGGTAAAAAATGCGAGGTCCTGCCCTGAAGTTGGTGAACAGATCAGCGTGTTACCGCGTGCGCCCAGTAATCAAACGGTCACAACTTTTTGTAACGGCACCGTTTCTGCGATTTCAGCAGTTATAGGTAAAGGTGTAATGACGTAAGCACATGGCGTCATTATTTCCAAAAGCGTCATTCACTTTTGTTACCATCCTACTGGATAGAGTTACAAACGGTTGACAATTGAATTTATTTGTATTTTTATTTCGTAGATATCAATACCGCCAATATTTTGTTGAATTGTAAGTAGAAAAAGTTAAAAATAATCATAAATTTAGGATTCATTAATGGAAGCTAAAGTAAAACAATGATGTACTACTCACATATAGTAAAAGTATTTTAGTTAGAAAAAAACAAGGCCTTTGCTACCGCATTTATTTTCGCGAGAGGAAAAACGGGAGTAATTTGTGCCAATCAAAAATTAGATGGGGATGTATTCGTTTGGTACCTCTATGCAAATTAACAGTGATCAAGCAGAATGTTACTAGAAATGACATGTGTGACACAACACAACTCTAAGCCGATATTGACTATAGTAGTCGTATTTAGACATATTTACTTATTTAAAAATTTTTACATCGTCCGGAGTCAGATATTACAGGTATGTTAAAGTGTGTGTTTATTATGTTTTAATGCTAGCCGTTATTTAGGCATTTTACATCTGTAACAGATTGGTTAAAATATATCTCTCCTATAAAAATAAGGTGGTATTATTGTATTTTGTCAAAATCTTTATTAAATAATGTATTACGACAAAATACAACAGAATATAAGTCCATAGAAGAGGTGGTCCATAGTGCCCAAAAGTGAAAGAAAATTCTAAAAGGATTTTATTAAAATATTTCTGTTTTGCTTCAGAATGTATGTTCTTTTTTGTTAATAAGTTTAACTAAAATGATCTTTGTTCTTGTTAATGATACAATAATTTGTTATACTACATTAAAATGGGCTTGCTGGAGTCTCTTGGTGAGACCAATATTATAAAAATGTATTGCGTCTGCTTCTTTATATACATAAGTTGAGAGAATACAGCGATAAACAAACCACATAGTTTTTACTAAAATTTGTAACTGTGATTTCTCAATTAAAGTATTATATCGTAACTTGATCCATTAACTTTGAACGATCTGGATTTGTTTCCAGTTTTTGTTAATATCACAATGTTTAAATATGATTTTAAACAACAATACACAAATCAAGCATTAAAAGTGGCCGGATTAAAGAAAGTCTCTGATGCTCTTGCTTATGATACAATTAGAAACTGTACCATCAAGCCAACCCAAACAAACTTCGAGGGGCGAGAGCCGAGTACGCAGAATAAATTCTCCTCGAGAAGATCGTAAAATAAATAATGAAGGCGCTTGGACAAATTTGATGAGAAGATACAAGTGTTTCTCACCAGCCCGCAGGAAAATGAAAACGGAAATATGACTTTCCGAATCAGAAATATAAACCGCTGTTGGAAGTGTGGTCAAGAGGAGCATATACAAAGCCACTGTACCCGCAGTGCTGCCCCTGAAAATGATCACAACCAGAAAAACTCACAGTAGCGAGCTGGACGGGAGCTGTCTAGGTGTTACCAAGACCCACCAGCAAAAACAATTAAGGTATTCTGGCCACACAATAACGGCTCCAGCTAGGTAGTACCTGGACGAATATGCTGTCGAGTTCTACATACACCATCGTAAGGCCGAACATTGCAAAATATGATATCCTGAAAGGAATTACATCCTGGTGAAGCCAACGGTGAAGTCATACCTGTAAAGAGAATACGTGAAGCTAAAATAACTCTGAGAAGCTTAACCTTCGAATAAGTAGTTTTGGTCGCTGACATACTAGATAAACTAATTCTTTGTTTTAATGCCATGGAATATCAGAAGTTTGAGCTTGATTTCTTCCAAACAGTCCTGCGTACGAAGACATTGTAATGAGTTAATGGACCTAAAAAGATGTAATGAAGTATACGTTCGAACAGTAGTACTCGCTGAAGGTGCCTTGTTACCAGCGAGTTCAGAATGTGTTATGAAAGTAAATATTTATGATCCTGAAGAAGATGAAGTGGTTCTGATTGAACCCGTTCAGATTACTCATTGTATGCAAAAAAAATTCTCCCTGCCAGAACTTTGCCCAGAATAAACGAGACACTATATTTGTCGTAATAATGAATCTAAAAGATTTTACCCTCAGCAGGCCCTGAAAGATGACATAATTGCTACGTGTCAACCTGCTGGCTCGATAGTTACGTGTACCACCTTGCCTTCTATAAAGCAACCAGCCACATTCACTACGATATTGCAAGACATGACTAATTCATCAGCACCTTTATTAAATGAAGTTCAGATGGCTAAGTTTGAAGATCTTTTGAAAAGGAACCTATACATTTTCTCTCTATCTGACAATGACCTGGGAAGAACAAATGTACAGCCTCCAAGAAGTCGAACGCTAAGAGGTTGATAAGATGCTTGGAGACATGCAAAAGCAAGGCATTATGGAACCCTCCCAAAGTCCATGGTCATCTCCAGTACTTCTAGCTAAGAAGAAAAGTCATTCCACCAGATTTTGTGTTGATTTCAGAAAACTTATTGTCGTTATGAAGACCGGCAGTTTTCCACTACCAAAATTGATGACAACGTCGATACCTTGACCGGGTCAAAATGGTTAGAGTTCAACTCCATCCGGAGTGAGTGTGTGTGTGTGTGTGTAAGTAAGTTAATGGCACTGGTTAAACAAACTCCATCCGGAAGACCAAGGAAAGTTGGCCTGCTCTACTGAAACAGGACTATGGCAGTTTAAAGTTATTTGGTTTATGTAACGCCCCAGTCATCTTCGAACGTTTAATGAAATTAACACCATAGGGTCTAACAAGGATGACCTGTTAAGTATACCTGGACCACACCATAATATTTGGGAAAACATTTAACAAATACTTGAAAACAATATCGAGGATGTGCTTCAAAAACTAAGAAGCGCCCAGCTGACGCTGAAGAAATGTAATTTTTTCAGAAGAAAAGCAAAAAACCTGGGGTAGGTGATACCAGAAGATGGTGTTGGAATTGATCCAGAAAAGACAAAAGCTATTCAAAATTGTCCAGTATCCAGAAGAAAACAGGAACTAAGACGCTTCCTGGGCCTTTGCACTTACTACAGAAAATTCATAAAGATTTATCGCTGAAATTACAAGACCACTACATGGATTGACCGAAAACAACAGAAGCTATGAATGGACTAAAGACTGTGACACCGCCTTGAATTTTTCTAATACATTTTTTCGATATTTTGAGAAATAACCCCACTTTTGATTTTTTTTTTGGAAAAAATTAAATTTGCCAGATAATGCGAATCACGTGACTACAATTTTTTTGGTTAATTTTCATCTCGATTGAAGCAGAAATTGATGCCAAAGTCAAATTTCGAATAAAGCTATTAATAAAAAAAATCCCATATGATGCGGACTTTACCGGTCACACAGTATATATATATATATATATATATATATATATATATATATATATATATATATATATATATATATATATATATATATATATATATATATATATATATATATATATATATATCACATTTTTTATTACAAATGATTTTTGAAATATCTTCACTGCCCGGATTTTGTCCGGATTTTTATATAGCCTTGTCCTGCTTTTTAAATTTTAGAGATGGCAACCCTAGATACGGGTTTAATTAAAAGACCCATTGATAAAAAAAAGTTCTTCGAAACGATCGCAGCAGTCAAGACGAAAGGTTTATAAATTCATACAGCATATTTGGCATATAAAAATATGAATTTATAATAAAACTAATTGAGCTACATCACAAAACAATTTACCAGTCATAATTCCAGTTTGGTAATCTGGCCATGGTTCATCCACTTCTGGAAGCTGCACAGGTTGTACGTTTTCTCCAAAAGGAATAGATTCGTTTAAATGAATAAGAACCAGATCATGTGTCCATGGAGGTCGGTCCTCTGCTCCTGGGTTGTAGAGAACATCATCTATATGACGTTCCATAGAAGTATTATAAGCGGCACACGTACCATAGTAAGGAAGAGTGGTATTATCTAACTTGTTGCTGCCAAATCTGCAAAAGATTTTAAATAGGACACAGTTATGTGGTAGCGAAGATAATATTGAGAACGATAATAAAATAAATTTTACCAAAATTCTGCCGCGCGCTGTCTTGTCCTATGATGAGTGTTCCAAGTAAAATTTATTTTAGCACTAGGTAGATATCTAAATTTATTTCATTGTATTGTGACATATTTTACTTGTTTTCCTAAAATCTCAATAATGAAAAAAAAATCCAAAATATGCACGAATTTTGAAAAAAATTGGATACGGTTTTTGGACATATTTTTTAATATTCTTAGAAAGTCACTTTAAACAAAAGTGGCTTTTAATTAAAACCAAATTATAAGGTAGTAAGCAAATATTTCCTGTGACTATCAAAATTTAATCGCGGCACTTTTCGAGATTATCGTTAAAATCTGTTTACTTCAAACACTCAAAATCTGAAAAACACAGCACTTCTGCACTTCCGATGTTAGCAGGGGAAGGTTGCCTATATTGGACCAATTTTTACTTTCTTCGTTGTAAATTTCACCAAATATAAAACAACTTCTAAATTTTACCAAAATTACTTCGATACGTCATAAGTTTGGTATCATTTTTTAATTATCTTTTCTTCGTGAAAAAAATGTTTCTTAGCCCTTAAGGGTGGCTAAGTACTAGGAATAGATTTTCTAAAATAAAACCACACTTGCCAATTTGGTAATATTTAAGAATGTTCAATATTGACAGTTCAAAAAAAAATCATAAAAGCAAAAAGATAACGAGTGATTTTTAATTATTTTGCTCAAGTTCGGCTGTGCTCGGGAACAGTACCGATGTAATAGTACCGCGTAGATTAGACCATATTGCGTTTGCGAAAAAGAAGTGTAGTCACGTTGAAAATTTGTAATGGTATTTTTCTAAGGAATCTAAAATGAAATAATAGTTTACCTTATTTTAATAGCCTACTTTATATGGCCACCTCCTTCTTCTAGACACGTTCTGATTCTTCTTCTTACCCCCCAAAACATATTTACTTACTAGTACGTTTGGAGAATACTTAATTTCGGCAATTTTTTTAGAAATTCTTCGTTTAAGATCATTTATATCCTCAATTATTGGGGTTAAATAAATGGATTTTTTTTTATAAAAGGCAACAAAAAGAAATCGCGGGGTGTCAAATCACAGGAACGAGGTAGCCATATTTAGTGTGTGTTTCGACTTATAATTCTGTTTTCAAACAATTCACTTAAAACCCAACGTAAAACACCAGCTTTTTCCGAATGAAGCGGTTTTTCCACAAAACCATGCGGATTTTCAGTGTTCCATATTCGCATATTTTGCGAATTAGTATAGCATGATAAATGAAAATAAGCTTCATCAGTAAAAAATATTTTTGTAAAACAACCGATATTTTCGTCTTGAAAGTTGTTTAAAAACCATTCACAAAAATTTAGTCTTTGGAGAACATCATTAAAAAGGAGTTCATGAATAGCCGGGAGATAAGAATATAGAGGCAGGTCTTTTTTTAGAACTTTCTTACATGTACTGTAGCATAAATCTATTTGCCGAATTTGCTGGGAAAGATGTCAAATTCAATCCGGCAACAGAGCTTTGTCAAAACTTGAACCGCTGATAAATGTCAAAAGACAACAATAAATTGAATCATATCCCGCGAATATCACTCCACAGCAATCAAAAGACGATTTCCCCAAAAAAAAAACAATAGTAATTTACCCTCAAATAACTGCAAAAATCACAAAATTACTTCGTTTTTTAAACTTTATGAATATACACAAATTCAAATCAAACGTAAATGTCACAAATAATCATCATGTCATTATCTACGTACAACGGCCATGCGGCTTTCAAAATGCAAAGACAACTTCGAGCTAAATAATTAAAAAGCACTCTCTAAATACTTATTTATACAAGTAAATCAAATAAAATACTTTCTACGCTGAATGCATTTTATTTATGTACACATTCTCAGCATTTAAGGTCACGGTATTTGGTGTTGAACAATGATGATTTTCTTAAAATTCTTTCAATAAAAATTAAAAGATGGTGTAAAACTTTGTTGCTACTTTAAAGATCAGATATTATTCACTCGCAAAGTTCTTCTTTATATGTCTGTTTGCAAAGGGTATTTATAAATATACGCGATTAAGTAAAATATCGCATTAATTTTGTCTTTTTCTGGTGGTGGAAGGGTATGCAGCGGGCTATTCCGAAATAACGGGTACTTTTCCATTAAACTAGGTCTAGTTTTAAAAATGGTAGCAAATTTTTATAAATTTAATCTTATCGTTTTTACCGAAATAATGTTGAGTAACAAATACCCGGTTCAAAGAAATGAATTATTACATCCCCAATTATATAAACCACCTGTAATGGAGCCTAATTGACACCCATTTCTTGCCTCAACCTTTTTTACAGTTCTAAGGACAGTGGACAAAGTCATCTACGTTACATATTCATCTGGCATTAAAGTTACCTGTGTTAACAATTTTTTTAAGTACTTATGTAGGTAGTTAATAAACGACTAACAGTTAATAGCCACAAACTTTTAAATCTGATAAGTGCTCAAATCAATGTGGGAATAACGAAAAAATTCAGAAGAGACTTTTTACCGACTAGTCTCGTAATTTTATTGAAGTTGTGCTTTACGCCATGTTTATTCGCGTAAATAATTTTCCTACTCAAAATGTGAATGGAAAATTTAATCTCAATCACCGATATAAAAAAAATGTTCTGCCAGCAAAGTTCCTTTTATTTTTGTATAGATGTTTTATTTTACTTCTCCCTTTAATTTACCTAATGGTAAGTTTTGGTATGTCACAAATTATGTAAATTATGCCGATTTAATATGGGCTAGTGTGGTTCTGTGATAGAAACTAGCTGAATATTTACAATTAATAGTCATTTAACAAATTTAATTTCGCCTAAAAGATTAGTGGTATCAATACTTACCCTTCTTAGACCACAAATTAATAAAAGCCTTCTTTATGGTCCGTTTCAAAAATGCTAACAAGAAGTAAGAAATATTGCATCAAAACAGTGTACATTTTTCTCTCCATAACCGCATAAAATCCCGCCTAAATTCGATATTAATGGAAGGAAAAAAATTCGAAAATGCTGAGATCCGTCAATTTTTATATCTTATTGGGCATTTTTTGACATAATGAAATAGTATACAGGATATCTCATAAAGCAGGTGTGGCGTCATTGATAGTCTTTTAAATGGAATGCCTCATTTCTTACTAGGTTTTTGAATTCTATAATTAATTCTAAACATATTTTATGTAACACACCCTATACCAATTTTCAGCTGTTTTCGAGGTATTGATGCTTAAGGTTTTTTTTGCATTAAAAGTGATATTTGTAATTCAGACTGTATTTTGTATCACAATGTGTCAAATAAAACAGGTATTTTATTGTTGTCAATTAAGTCGAAATAAGTATTAAAGTAATTGAAACGACAGTTTGTATAAGAGTAAGTGTAATTTTAAACTATTAATAATCTAGTTTGTAAAAAGGGCTTTCTGCTTATACCTAAACATACGTTAAATTGACTGAAATGCAAATAATTGAAATTTTATCGATGCTAGGATATGGAAACCGAATGCGGACACAATTTTATTGGAGGTTTGCCAGCTTTTTTACAGCAAATTTTTACAGTTAGTAGAATAGAACATAAATTTAAAGACTTTGAACATGTAAGAGACCTTCCAAGGTCCGGCAGATCCGCACATTCGAAAGACATAAAGTTAAATATTCTTCTCTCAGTAGAAGAAAATCCTTATAAATCTACCGCGTTGTTAGCTCTCGATAACCACGTTGCAGCAAGTTCTGTCAAAAACATTTTAAGAGCTAATAAATATTGTCTCTACAAAATAAAGCTATTACATGAACTAAATGAAGGCGATCCGGATCGAGGAATAGAATTTTGCAAAACTATGATGAATATTTGTTATAACGACGGAGATTTCATCCGCAAAATAATATTTTCCGATGAATCCACTTTTTGCCTTAATGGGGTAGTCAACAGACAAAGCAGTCGATACTGGTCAACAGAAACTCCTCATTGGATGGCTGAAGCCTACACACAAGCCCGACAATCAGTGGACGTTTGGGCCGGTATTGTGGAAGATCGAGTAATAGGTACATTTTTTTAGGAAACCTTGAGTGACCAACGCTAATTGGATTTTCTTTAAAACGAACTTGTTCCCGCTGTTGCATTTTTATTTCCAAATGCAGAAGACAGCGACTTACCCGCTGCTGAGATTTGGTATAAACAAGAAGGCGCGTCGCCCCATTTTGTTATCGATGTTCGAAATTATCTGGACATGGTTCTCCATTCTTTATGGGGTAACTTAAAAAATAAAGTTTATTTTAATAACACAATATCAAATAACTAAAAAATAGAATTCGATATGAAATTAGGCAAATGACGCCAGAAATGGTTCATAATGTTTTAGAGGAGTTTATCCACAGACTTGGATACTGCCAAAAACAGAGTGGAAGGCAATTCGAACATTTAATTAAGTAAAATTAAATAAAAATTGTTTACTTGGGATATAGCCAATATTAGTTTCAATTTAGACGTCAATATCTCGAAAACGACTGAAAATCGGTATAGGATGTGTTACATAAAATATGCTTATAATTTCTTATAGAATTTAAAAACCTAGTAAAAAATGTGGCTTTTCATTTAATCAAACTATCAATGGCGCCAGAACTCCTTTATGAGATATCTCGTATACTATTTTATTGTGTCAAAAAATGGGCGATTATAAATAAAAATTGACGGGTCTTAGCATTTTTTTCGCATTTCTTTCCTTCAATTAAAATCGAATTTATTCGGGACTTTATGCGGTCAGTGTATAGCTCGGGCAATTTGTTGTCCGATCTGAAGCCTACCTTTCCCTATATCTTATTTTGGGCTGTAGAATCTACCCCTAATTTTTGAATTAGATTTCGGAATATCCTGGATGGCTTGCGATCAGATACTAACTTACCTGATTATACCTCCCCAAGCGCCGGAGTAACACAGGCCAGATGTCATAATCCATCTTTCTCCAATAATAGTTCCTCCACAAAAATGACAGTTATTTCTACCTAATCGTATTGAAACCATAAAGGGAAACTCTCCATCGTCTGCTGGTTCTCCACCAGTTATTCCATTACCATCCTTAATACAGAACAAAACAGCAAAGATAATAAGAGCTGCTTTCATTTTTAACCATTTACAGATATTAGCAACTAATAATTAAGCACCTCTTTAACAATTTATGTATGTAGAATAACCATGAAACCTTTTATATAAATGATAATTTCTTAAGAGTACCACTTATGTATACTTAGTTATCAGTTTTTAATCTTAAGTTATACAAGTTTAAATAATTGCAAATTTGGAAAGTCTTTTTTATGATTAGAAAATAAAAAAAAATGCAAAATTAGAAATACACACTATTTCGTCTTTCGTTAGCAGTAACATGTAAGTTACATTAACTAGCCCGTTTTAGCAACTTACATTTACTAGTCAGTTCTAACAACTAAAATTGTTTATTTAAGTGCTATAAAAATAATAAAGCACGTTTATCGTAAAAAAAGACAGTTTTATTTTTTTAATTACATACTCTGTATATGAAAATCACATTCTACGTACAATCCTCGCCTCAGTGTGGAATATTATTTCTTTAAGCTAATCTTCTAAAGTTGTAGTGAAATTAAACAGATTTTTTGTGTTCACCTTTTATTATATGAAAAATATTATTTTTAATTAAAAGCTTCAGGTACATCCCAATATTTTACTCAAACTTCCCTAATTTAAAGCAAAAACAATAACGTTCAGTCCTTTTAGATTCACTAAAAAGGTTTAAGTAAGTACTTACTGGTTTAAACTAAGATCTTCTAGTTCTCAGTTCAACATTTTTGGTTGTCAAATTAGACCGGTCTAGCGTTGGAGAATCTAGCTATAAAATTGTATGTACAGGGTGTCCAATTTGTGACACTTGCAGGGTATCTCGGTTATCTTTAAAGATAGAGAGCTGCGGTTTTCACAATACTATACTACTTTTTCGTGAAACGTATAATGCTATAAACAGAATCTTCATAGCCTTATATAACTTATCGGTAAGGTAAAAACTTATTTTTAGATACTGTTTTGCGTAGAGTCCAGTGGCGTAGTCAATTTTTTTCTAGAAGCAACGAATTTGAAGATAATAACCAAAGTTGCATTTTTTTAAATGAGACACCCTGAATATTTTATTTTCATTCGATTTCCTTTTTCATAAGCTTTTTAGATATATGTAATTGTTGCTCTATTTCTTTTGTAATAACTATATAATTTTACAATTAAAAAAAAAGTATATAATATTTCATAGTAGGCCGTGATATAATGATTTATAACAAATAAATAGAGACATTTAAGTGACATTGAGGTGTATTTTTAAAATTTTAATTCCAAATAACATAACTGAATTAAACTTTTAATAAAACAATTCGCTGTTCCAAACAAATTGAGATAAAACAGGTACTAAATGTTTTTCAGTAAATTTAAAATGTAAAAGTAAATTTTTTATATATATATATATATATATACAGGGTGTCCCGAAATTAGGGGGCCAAGGTTAAACAGTGCATTCTGCATAGGAAAATAGCACTAACTTGTTTAATAAACATGTATCGAAAAATGCCCCCTAACGGAGCTACGGCCTCCTAAAGAGGGGCCCATGATGATGGTGTTTTTCAAATTATTCCTACAGGGTTGAACATAAAAACATGAGTTTTTGGTATTTTGGTAATTTTGACATGCTGAATCTAGATCTAAAATCAAAACTACCAAAAGTTTATCATAGGCGTAACATTCGGGGGGGTAATGGTACAAAAACAGCCGTAACTTTTTTATGAGTTAATGTTTTAATTTTTTTTTTCTAAAATTATGAAAATCCAGAGCTTTCTACCAAAAAAAGGTACTCTTGATTTACATCGCCTAGATTCACCATTTGTGAGAAAAATGCCTTTGAAAGTAACACTGTTTAGCATAGATATCCCATATTTTCACTAAAACTTAGTAGTAGAATGCATAACTCTAAAATTATTTTTACAAAACCACATAAACTTTAATATGCTTATAAAAGTAACATTATTTTTTAGAAAATTTGGTAAAACATTCGATTTCATGGCCCGGCACTAAGTTTTATTGGAAGATTAATTTTTACTTGATCCGTCTTTGCTAAACAGTGTTACTTTTAAAGGCATTTTTCTCACAAATGGTGCATCTAAGCGATGTAAATCAAGAGTACCTTTTTTTGGTAAAAAGCTCTAGATTTTCATAATTTCAGAAAAAAAAATTAAAACATTAGGTCATAAAAAAGTTAGGGCTGTTTCTGTACCTTTACCCCCCCCCCCCAAATGTTACGCCTATGATAAACTTTTAATAGTTTTGATTTTAGATCTAGATTCAGCATATCAAAATTACAAAAATACCAAAAACTTATGTTTTTATGTTCAACCCTGTGGGAATTATTTGAAAAAAACCATCATCATAGGCCCCTCTTTAGGGGGCCGTAGCTCCGTTAGGGGGCATTTTTCGATACATGTTTATTAATCAAATTAGTGTTATTTTCCTATGCAGAATGCACAGTTTAACTTTAGCCCCCTAATTTCGGGACACCCTGTATTGTATAAATCACAAAAGTTGCTCAAAATTGTTACCGTTTTCACACAAAACTCGCACATTTTCCTTTTTCGTCGTATGGTAAAGTATGATCGATCGTCCCTGCAAATTTTGAAATTCGAGTGCAATGGATTCACGTCGTTCTTCGATAGTGTTATATCGAGAGTTATAAACTTTATTTTCTAAGTAACCCCTCAAAAAAAGACAAGGACGGAAATATCGAGTGATGGTGGTGGCCATCTTACATGCCTACCCATTTTTTAGGAAAATTATTTTCTAAAAAAGGGCGGTCCTTTTGGAAATATAAATTGTTTAAGTAAGCCAAGGGAACACCATCTGCCAATTCAGGTACAATATCTTGCAATATATCCAAGTATCGATTTGCTAAAGGCTTTCCTCATAAATTCTATAAGTTAGTTGCCTTCCCAAAATAAAACAAGCAACGCTGAAATCGAATCTTCCCTGCTACTCCTGCTCAAAGTAAAGATGTTGGTTTTCTTGATACCAATGTCTGGTATTGTGTCTATTTAAAATAGCAGAGCTTGTGAAATACGCCTCATCAGACCATATCACAAATGTTCCAAAATTCACATTGGCTTGAGTTTGCTGCAAAAACCAATTGCAAAAAATTAGTTCGGCATCCCCAGGATGTAATTGCTGCACGATTTTAACTTTATATGGTCTAAATTTATATTTGTATATAGTTGGACTCGAGCCTTTTTCACTTCAACTTCTTTCTCAATAGCCCTACATGAAGTAGAAGGAGTTGCTTCTACACAGCCTAAAACGTTAACCTCGTCGATTTATCGATTTTCCTTATTATAGGATTGTGGTCTTGGTTGCATAAAAGCACCATAATTAACTATTTTTTTTTAAATCTAGAAAATATATCGGTAAAAGATTGCCTTCTGTCTGGATATCTAGAATGAATACCTATAGAAAAAAAGCCAAATATAAAATTATAATGGATATAAAATGATATAAAATGAAAAAAAAAAATAAAAACCTGTTAAAATATAGTTCGGCGGCATCATGCGAATTTTCATTCGATTCAATATAGCAAACTATCATACTTTTCAAAGTTCTGATAAACTTCCATTTCAGACATTTTTTTTAAACGAAAAACAAGTATGGGTTTTGAGAAGAAAATTTTTTTTAAATGATCTCTTATGAATTTTGACAAGTATTCTGACTAGCAGCCATGAATGGATACTATTATATTCATTTGTTTCAAATCATTATATCACGGCCTACTATGAAATAACATGCCAAAAGACCAACAATTATATAAAAGGTTATGAAAAAAGCAATCGAATGGAAACAAAATATACAGGGTGTCCCGTTTAAAAAAATGCGACTTTGGTTTTATCTTTAAATTCGTTTCCTCTAGAAGAAAAATATCTATGTCACTGTATTCTATATAATAATTAATTCTTGCCTTATCAATAAGTTAAAGGGGCACTGAGATACGAGGGGCGTTTGAAAATGACGCATTTTCAAAATCTCCCTGTATCTCCGAAACGAAGGGGGCCATGGAAATTCTGATTGTAGCATCATACATTTCGCAGCTTTTTATCTTTAAAGATAACCGAGATACCCCGCAAAAGTGTCGAAAACTGAACACCCTTTACATCTTGTATTATGAGAGCAAACCTAATTTTATCAATAATAACAATCTGCTTATGCCAAATACTACTACTGAATAAGTCTGTCTGAGATAAATTGGAGCAAAAACCAACACATTTTTTTTATTTGCATACGCATACCCAGTATTTTAATCATATCAACGGTAAAAGCTTAGTTTTATACAAAATATAATTTTTGTAAAAAAACAATTATTAGAAAATAAAAATAAAAATTATTTTTGTAAGGTGCTTACTCTGATTTATTTCACCGGAAGTGCAGCCTTCAAGTCAGGGCAAAGCCAAGTTTATATGCAAAATATTATTTTTTACCAAGTGGTTTGTAAGTTTTCGCATCAACGGAGAGGCCGTGGCCAATACACTAGCTCGTAAAGCCAGCGCACAATTTATATAAAAAAAACTGACCGAGACAAATGAAAAATAATGTTTTTCTTAATTTATAAACCCTGTGGGGTTTTCAAGTTGTGATCTGAAGATGTGAAAAAATCTTAAAAGGTTATTTTTCACGGATTCATATTTCCTTTAGCATGAGTAGGAAAATAAGTTTACTGTGTATACAACATAAAATGTGAGCCTGGTGTTGCTGATGAAAAAGTCACAACCTAATCCAATGCAAAATTTTATTTATTTGATCAATTTATTTTTAGGTTTTTGCTCTAACAGACAGACGTAAATGAAAAATCATGTTTTCCGTGTTCTAGGGATCCCGAAACATAAAGATCTGAACAAATCTAGAGAAGTGATTTTTTTCACAAATACACCACTTCCTCTAGCAAAGGAAGTAAAAATATTACTTTTGTTTGTTAAGAGCGCAAATAGATACATTATCGCTCGAGAGAGTAAACACTTCAAATTTTTTCCGTATTCGTACAATAAATATATAAGTATTTTTAATCAATTTGATATCAATTTTTTGAACAATGCAATTAATAATGTCAAATTAAAACAAAACCTACAGTATTGCGCATTTAGTGGTAAAAATACCTAATCGAGATAATTTTATATATTATTTTACGTGTCTAAAATTTTTTAAATATTAGCAGATACTATAAAGAATATAGACTATAGAATATATCTCCCTTGAGACATTCGGTGAGTTTATTGATTTATGATTTAAAAGTTTGTTTGTCCACCATTATATATACATGTAGATACATAGTATACATATTTATATAATGGTAGACAAACAAACTTTTAAACCATAAACCAGTAAACCCACCAAATGTCCCAAGGGAGACCCGCTTTTCATTGCACGGCAGTGTTCGTCTAGGTATTATTTAGTCTATAATAGTAGTCATTTTTTGCCACCTGCATCAGAGGGCTTCTTTAAGGGCGATTATTGGCACGAAAATGAGCAAATTTGCCGCTATTTTTGTCTGGAATAAATGTAATATTGTCAACCGTCTCCCTTCAACTCTTAACCCCCAGCCATCCCAATTTTTTTTTCAAATGGCAACTAATGTTAAATGGGGGCTTGTTGAGAAGCTCGTTAACGACTGCATTTATTAGTACGAATAAAACATGTGTTACGTTTTTGATTACTAGGTTTGTAGGACTAATAGTCGGAGTAATGTTACTGAAAAAAATAATTAAATAACGACTTTTTTATTTTCGTTTTCGTTTTCGCTTCTGTTTTTTTTTTATCTAAGACATCCCACGTAGACTTCAAGCATAAGTACTAACGTACCGTGGAAGTCTGAAGAGAGGGGAAATTGAGGTTGGGACGGGAACGGAAAACATCTGCAGGCAATTTGTTCGATAATCTGGAGACCCTAGGTATGAATGAGCGAGAGAAGTGGTCTGTTCTAGGCTTTTGTAGCTGGACAGTAAAGGGATGCATACGTAACGCGCCTCTTGTTGTTCTATCAGGAACAGTCAAGGGGGAATAATACCGGCTAATTCTTCAGAGCAAAATCCGTGGAAGTAGCGGTAGAAAAGGGATAAATCCCCTAAAGCGCGGCGATGAGCGAGAGAAGGGAGTTTTCTCGTGAGGGCTGGGTCATTGATAAGTCGAATGGCTCTCTTTTGGATAGAATCAAGGATCTTAAGTGTCGAAGGTGATGCCGCTCCCCAGATGTGGGAGCAGTACTCTAGGTTATGCCTTATTTGGGAAACATAGAGAGCGTATAAGTTGGAAGGGCCCGAAAGAGAAAGCCAAGCTTTTTAGCTGCTGATGAGGCTACTGAAGTGGCCTCTAATTTATGAATTATTATCCCTAAAGATTAAGAGCCAGCGACCGCCAGACATACGTTATAGTATCAAGCCTAAGATTTTTTCTGTAGGTGTACACTATAGTAGGTAAAAGCATTTGGATGCTATGAAACTTTAGCCAGGGGGGCTTTGGCAGGTAACAGGTCATAAAGGTATATAAAAATGTAAGAGTAAAACGGTAAAATAACAATTTTTTTTTTAATATGTTCAAAAGGACAGTATTATAAATTCATATTAACAAGTGCTAGACGCTTTTCACGGGTCATAACTTCCGCCAGGCGCTTCTAAGCTGTATACATAAATCGTGGCATTTAGTATACAGCCATACGTCATAGTATCAAATCTAAATCTTATATACCTATGATATTTGGGCGACTATTTAACGACATTATTCGAGCACCAGACCCATCCGAAGGGTCTAACCTCCCCCGATACATAGTAAAAGGTCAGCCGTTAGTGCAAGCGTGATGGCATTATCCCTGCAAGTGAATGCGAGTGAGAGCATTAGTTGGGTTTATCAGACAATTCAATAAAACGAAAATTGTTTTCGTCCGTCCGTCCGTCTATCACAGCCAATTTTCTCTGAAACTATTCGACGTAAAAATCTGAAATTTAGCACAGATTTAGCATAGATCATATATATGATGTATTTTTTTATGCATTTTTTAAAACATTTTTCGAGAAAAACGCTTAAAAATTGCTGTCTCCCACCCTCATTAGCAATAGGATCGCTCAGAAAAGTCTAAAAAAAATCATGAACATTGAGAGTTAAATGTAAATCGAGCCAAATATTATCAGGATTAAAAAGTTCTAGATCGACCAATTATTGTTATAAACAATTTAATTATTTATTTGCTTATAACTGCTGAACCACTCGTTTTAGAGAAAAAGTTTTTCGACAGAAATATTTCTCACAATGCATGTAAGGAACAACTTTTGTCCTTACACGTTTTGCAAAAATTTTAATTTGGCTCAGTCGAAACGCTCTCCACTCAGCTCCTCGCATCCGCGATGTGATGCGGCGTTGGTGCCGTCAGCGGCGGGTAGCGCGGCAAATGGGCGGGGATCGGGAGGTCGAGGTTTGCTCAGGTTAAGTAAGTGGGGGGCTGACGGCACGGAACACTAATTGTGCAAGTATACCTTGCACATGGCCGTTTTTTTATAATTAAATAGAAAATGGTAATTAATAATACACTCTACCTCAAAACAGTATTGCCAGATCCCCTCTGGACAAACATCCTAGACACACATAAATTAAAAAAGTGCACAACTAATTTAAGAAATCCAGCGAATTGCATTATTCAGCCCCCCCCCCCCAAGACAAATCAGACCCCCAAGACAAAATCCTAGGTGCGCCCATGCTTGTTATACATTGGTTTATTCATTTTCCTTTTAAGCTCATTATTAACTGGAAAATTAAAACACGTTTTATTTTTCTCATAATTGTTTTGGGTGCATAAATCCTTTTAATGTTTCAGGTGATAACCTGTTTCGAAATGCTTTATTTAAAGTTACTTGGGAATATCTCCTTTTAACACTGGCACACTGGCACTGAAATGGGGTAAAGAAAAAATATTAAAAACGAATTTACTAAATTTATCAAACAGTGCAGTGCAACTATGTATTTGCTTTAATTTCAGAGGTTTTTTTTCCAAAAAGTATTTAAATCCGTTCCTACTAGATGTCGACATCATTTAATTCATTTTGCTTTATTAAATTTGGGAATTCAGTTACCAAAGGAGCAATAGAATCATGTGTCTCGGAAAAAACACATAAAAACACATAAACATAAAAATAATGTCACAAGGTGACATTATTTTTATTTTTTTTAAATTCGTATTGATGGGTCCCTTGGGTTAAATCCATTATAGATTTGCTTACAACTTTCAATGAGAAATTGTAAAGAATATCTGCCAAAATCTAATAATTCTGCATCAGTTTAATTATGTGTATTATTTCCAAAAGAGGCCATAACGCTAGCACCTAAATACAAGGCGCCACCCAACGAATGCTAATACCAGAACGCCACCTCAATTAAAACTGGCAGTGTAGGAGTAGTCCGAAACTGTAATAAGTGTAAACAGTAGCTATTATATTATTTTTATGTAATAACATCATAACGTTAAAATCATTGCTTTTATAATTGACAAAAATCCCCAGATTAAACAAGATCTTGTAAAACAATTCCATTCGTTTCAAAGGCCTTAAAAATTCCCAGATTCGTGATAAATCCCTAAATATGGCGACACTGCCTCAAAGTAACATACCATTGTGCCAAAGTTTTCAAAATATCCGCAAAAGATTCGAAACATTTAAGATTCGTAAAATATCCGAAGCTTGAACAAGAGTCCGTAAATCGGACTTTTATCCGCCAATTATCAACACTGCTGCTAGAACTTGCACGGGTAATGCTCTCACGCTCGCACTAACGGCTGACTTTTACTATATCTGGTGGGAGGTTGGACCCTTCCAATGGGTCCTACTGCTCGGATAATATCGTTAAAAAGTCGCCCGAATAACATATATAAAATTCAGATTTGCTACTATAACGTAAATGCCACGATTATTTATACAGCTTAAAGCGTCTGGCGCTTGTTAATATGAGTTTATAAATATGTAATACTGTCCTGTTGAACATATTAAAAAATCAGATTTGTTATTTTAACGTTTTGCTCTTACATTTTGATATACCTTTAGGACCTGTTACCTGCCAGAGCCCCCCTGACATAGCATCATAGCATCCAAGCGTTCTTACCTACTATAGTGTACACGTACAGAAAAAAACCTTAGGCTTGATACTATAACGTATATACATATGCATGTCTGGCAGTCGCTGGCTCTTAATCTATTACAGTTGGCTGCGTAATTCGATATTCGTGATTCTTTGCATGACATAGCACGAAAACGTCATTTTGGCTCCGCATTCTGTCCCCACATCCCAACAACATCAAAATTTCAATACGTTGCTTCTCTGGCAACACCATTTTTATGAAAACTCAATAAGCAAAGTACTAGATTTATCAAAATTTTGTCTATCTAGCCAAAGAGATTAAAATTAAAAAAGTACATAAACAAAAATAAATAAGAATGTTATTTTATTTACCAGGTAAATAATATGCAAAAAAAATCACATGTTCTTGTAGGTTTCCCGATACAAAGCACCAGATTTGCGATTTATAAATTTTTAGAGCATTTTTAAAAAACTCGTTAAAAATCTACAAAAGAAATTAAATTTAAATTTTTTTAAAGATAATTTTACATTCAGTTTTTAACGATCTTCTCAACGAGCCCCTATTTGAAGTGGATTGTTATTTGAAAAAAAAAGTTGACCTAAATTTCATTTATTAATTCATGGATTGGATTCATTCTTGTGAAAAAAAAAACGTTTCTGTTTTTGTATAATAATAATATTTACAAATTGTTACACTGGATGCTGTGATCTTATAAAATTATACTCCAGTTGTGTCTTTAATCCACTGTCTAAAGTACGATACTGGTGAAAAAATTCCTAAGTAATTACCGCAGTATCCACCTGGATCAGTACGAATGTAAGATATTATTCCATATTGCTTTCCGTCTACTACAAGTGGTCCACCATAATCTTTGCCACAATAATAGGTTTTATTTACTTCACCACCGCACTTCATAACCTAAAAAATTGACAGTTAGTACCCAAGTTTAAAGAAAAATTATTGTAATTGCAAAATAAACAAAAAATATACTGGCGGATTTACTTTCCGGCTAACCTGAAATCAAGGTTTTAAAATGAGGATACAAATAAGACTAAGTTTTTTAATATTCTTCTTTAAGGAAAAGATTTATTCAGGGACTTGTTCGGTCATTTCGCTTTTTCAATAAATATACATTGCACACATCAGTAGACTTGACCAGTTCGGTCTGTTACCAGTGGCGTCGATGCTGAAAATTAAGTACGTGCAAATGCGGAATGTGTCAAAAATAATTTAATTCCTTGGCATTGCCGTGATTGTGTGGAGTAAAAAAACGGTCAAATGCGAGTTCGACTTGCTCATAGTGGGTTCCGCACGGCGTGCCGGTTGGTGCCGTAATTTTGAAGAATTTTCTTTCTGTGGAGTAGGTAGTCTTGCAACTTGCGACATACATTAAAAAGGTCAAAATGGCACACAATTTTACTATCCGGGTGGGGCATAAATCAACACCCGGTAATCGACCTTTGGTGCCAGGCAGTACCAGCCTGCGTAATACATGTGGGCGCGCACATTTTTGTTTTGTTTTTGTGGGGAACTTTTCTTCCCAGCTTTTGTTTTCAACTTCTTTATTTTGTCGTTTTTTTTACATCTGCGCAGTAGACCAAAATGCGCACCACGCGCAACCCGAGCCTGCTAGACATGCGCACTGAATTTCGGGAGATGTACTTTGGAGTCCACATCCAATCCCATCCACTTTGAAAAATATCTCTCCGGTTGTAAAGCTACAACTAAGTATTTAACTTTTAAACTTTTTTCTCGACTTTTTTTGTTGACTTTTTATTTTTCGTTTTTTATATTTTTCAATTTTTGACATCTGCGCAGTAGACCAAAATGCGTACCACGCGGAAACCGGGCACGCTAGACATGTGCACAGAGAACTTCAGGATATGTACTTTGGTGTCTACATGAGAACCCATCCACTTCTGAAAATATATCTCCACTTGTAAAGCTACAACTACGTATTTAACTTCTTATCTTTTGGTTCCAACTTTTTTTTCGACTTCTTCATTTTTCGTTTTTTGGAATCTGTGGCCAATAAGGCAAATCGAACTAAGGATACGGCAACACCGCTATGCGCCGTTTTAGTACTAATAGGGAGTATTTATATAACTGATGTGTTTTTGCATAAAAAACAGAATAATAAGGATATCGCCTGAAAAATACGTTTACCTCAATTTTTCGTTTTTCCGGTCCATAAAACTTTTATTTACAATGCTATGTAAACTCTTTTTAAATAAGGGTGGTAGACAATTCGATTTTCTACAAACAAATTTTAAGGACAATTTTTGTGCGACTTACGGTTACAAAGATATCGCCAAAAAACTGATTGCATCATTCTTTTCAACATGGCGGCCAAATGGGGAGGGTTGCAATCCCGAAAACTGAGATTTTCACTCACCAGTGACCCCTCAACACATCGCGAAAAAAAATTGCTGCCTACCCAAAATGTTTTAATGAGCCCCCTTTTCCGACTATTTAATTGAAGTAAAATTATCTCTTACTTTTAAACAGTTTATTTATGGTCCCGCCACCCATTGGCAGGCACCTTGTTTACGAACCCTAATAATTAGTGTGCGAACAGTGCAACAAATATAAATTCTCTTTGGAAATTAATAATGTTTCCACTGACTCCGACGTTTCATCTTCGCGCATCGCCAAACACGAGTATGTACCATTACTAGTGTGCACCTCTACTTACAGCTGGATCAGCTACTACCCATCCACCCCAAATTGAACTATTGGAACAATATTCCTCGCTGAAAAGTGGCACCTGAGCTTTATGTAAATCAGTTCTAAGCCCATCAGCCATCGGATCAACCTCACCATTTTCATAACCCCAACCTACAAATAGATAGAGCGAGAAAAAGTAAAATAGCCTCAATATAAAAAAAAACGGCGGCGGTTCTTTTACTGGGTACTTTAATTTCACCTTTACAATATTAACTAAATCCTTTTGTTTTACGATATTAGTCTGGGATGACGATTCAAGTCAACGTGGACTCGGAGTTCCTGAATGTCATTTTGGGCATTAGCGCTTTTAAAATTCATTATTAGTCAGTGAGAAAAAAGGATGTTTTTTTATTGGCTTTCATTAAAAACACAGTAATATGTACTATGTCACCATAATAACTCAATTAGTATAAGTTTTTCAGCGGTATAGAGGCATATTCTATTCAGTCAAATTTTGACTATATTCTCGTAATAGTTAAAACCTGTACAGGAGTAAATTATTTAAACTAAATTACTATTGCGCAAATTTTGTTTTAGAATGTAAAATACATTCATAATATTTAATGCAGTGCAATATACCAGTGGAAAGCGTGCTTCAGTATAAAATTAGGCCTCATGTAAGAAAAAAATTGTAAAATGCCAGGAAACTTTACAGATTGGCAAATCAATGCTCCATTTCACAGGTCGATAGTTACGAGACCTATATTGTTGGTCTAATGAAATCTGAAGAGCAAGAAATAGAAAAAGAACAGAATGAGAGTGAAGAGGAGGGAGAGTCAAGTCAGCAATCAACAGTAAACATGGGTATACCGTCTAAGAATAGCTTGCCTAGGGTTGCCATCCATCCCGATATATCGGGACTGCCACCGTTATTAGACTTCATGTCCCGACGTACCTGCAAAGGTACCAAAAGTCCCGATCGACCTTATGAAGGTTTTTTAAATTAAATCTTAAAAAGCACATGCACCAACAAACATTATTTTGAAAGGTCTTTAAAAAGAAAGCTTTTGCGTATAACGCACTACAATTGCGTGGTGCAGTAGGCCCCTATCTTGTGGATTTGTGCGTATGTTCTCGTCGGTATTCTTTGGAAATCGGCTCACTTCACGTCTAGCGGTTACTATTAATGGTCCAAGTCAATTCTAAATTTCAACATTTTCGACTGGATATCGCTGTCTAAACTTCCAGAATGGGAAAAATTGGAAGAAACAATTATATATCCTAAATCGAACAGTTTGATAATTTTTGGAGATCACTGCTCTAAACAGTATTTATACCTTAAGAATTTTATGGAAGAAAAAAGTCTTTAGAAGAGTGGAAAAACAGTTCGACTGAAGAACGATGGTTAAATTTTTTAAAAAGCACGGAACATTTAGATCACAAATCGGAGTTCCTTAAAATGTGTGCATACCTGTTCGCAATCCCTGCGCACAATGCAAATTGCCAGAGAATTTTTTTCCTTAATGTCCATCCAGTGCTCAGTAGCTGAGTAGGTTGATGCAATTCTTCAATGCCAGTAAAACTTTAAATTATTATGTGCAGAATTTTATAACTAAGTACCTCAAAGATCAGAAAGATGTTCTAAAGAAAATCACCTTATCGGGGAAATATAAAACCGGCAAATCCTAAATAGTTTTTTGATAGAGTTTTGAGAAATATCAGATATAATAAAGATTTTCGTTCATAATATAATTGTTTTTGTGTTTTGGTATTTATAGCTAGGTAAATTTTGAAAACTCCCCCCCCGTCCGGGGGGGGGGGGGAATTGTGTCCCTATGTGAACCAGATGATTTATTCGAATGAAGACCGGAAAGATAAGGTTGGTCATATAATTACAAAACACGCAGAAAGTGCAAGAAGACGGTAAAGACAGTGCTCTGACCATGCAGTTTTTGTTTGTCAAAAATACCAAGTTCATTTACACACCAAATGCTTCGAAAGTTTCCACAAGAAATAAAATCAAGTATTTTTTTATCTTCTGACAGCCCACGAAGACCGAAGCCTAAGAACTATGTACCGTGGTTGTACTGGGGAAATCTGACTCACACATCCAGACTTGGAAACATCCGTAGGGATTTCACCAGCCCTTTAAGAAGATGCGTGGGATGGTACCACCTCGGTCGAGGGAGAATTCCTCTACTATTTTAAAGTTACACCTAATTTCCGCCAAAGGTTCGAAAACGCACCAACTTTTTTGTCACTGCCTGTCATTGTCAGTGTTATATAATTTTTTTGTAATATTTAAATGTACTGAAGCTTATTTAATTAAATATATTTCACATTACTTTGCTATTTCTGTGCTTGGCGGTTAATGAATTAAGGTGCGTTTTCCCGGTTTGTCAACCGACGATGGTAAGTCACATTCGCAGATTTAGACTTTTTAAATTTTACGAAATGAAACTTTCTTCTTTCTCTGTGGGAGCTTACACCAGTACGCAGCAGTAGTCGTGAAAATGCAGTCGGTGGTACGGGAAGCAGTTCAAATAATATGTGAGTTGATAGGACGGATAATTTTATCGAAAAAAATTGTCAAGAAAAGGAAAAATAGAAGATGGTTGACAAGGGAATGGATAGTCGGATCGTACCTACTTCTTTAACTAAGGAACTTGCCGAGTATCCAGAAGATTTTAAAAATTTACTTAGAATGTCGGAACAACATTTCTAATATATTAGAAAGCGTTAGCCCTATATGATTAAAAAAATGTCACTGATATACCGGGGCATAAACCAAATTAGAAATACCTATTTGACACTTAGCCAGTGGAGACTCTTTTAAAAGTTTGTAATATTTATTTAAGGTTCTAAAATTAAACTTCGTCTCACGTAAGCGCAATTCACGTTCGTGATTCACGACCCGTGTCAACGCACCTTTAGGTATTGTTACTCGTTTGCATCCTTCAAAAGTATTTGCAATAGGTATATATATTTTATGTATTTTTGTTCATTTTTATAGTCTGTTTGTAAAAGGGCCCAATACCATAAAAATATAATAAATCATAGGTATTATGATAAATTTTCAAATCATAAAATAATATTGCTAATATAATAATTATTATCATACACTGTGTGCCAAATTAAAGTGGCCACTTTTTTAAAGCTTCTTAACTGATTTAATATGGCAACGACCGTCTTGCCTTGAAGTATAAAATTAGTTTTTAAATAGTATAGAGTGAAACAAAAAATCAAGGTTTATTTAAAACAGTGCATTTGTACTTGTTGCAAAAACCAGGGATGTAAGATAACATTATAGAAAACACTTAGTTGAGCTCAGAGGCTTTCGGAAATCAATCCCCTTTTTTAAAATTAAATATATCTTTTACAGTTTTTTTATAGTGCATTTATTTAAATACTTGGTATCTAAAAATATGATTTCCTTTAATGGCGTATTAAATTTAATCAAGTAGCAATAATAAACTTTTTCTTAGATCTCGCAATATGATGGCCAAAAGGTCACTTACCATTTGTGGCACCCTGTTAAAGTCTGGTCTATTTGACGTTTAGAGGTTGGCTGAAAGCCAGAACCGGACTTGTACTCACCGTTCAACTTAAATAATAAACTCCAAGAAAATCTTATCTCCGAAATCTATAAAGTCCAAAAGTAAATATTTTTTATCGAAACACTTTCTCTGGTTCACCAGTTATAAGGAAATAAACAGATACATTGCTTATAACAATTGATCGCGCTAGAGTTTTTCAATCCTAATAATTTTGGTTCAATCTACACCTAATTCTCAAACTTCATGATTTTTTCAGATTTTTCTAAGCGATCCTTCTGGTTATATGGGTGGGAGACAGCAATTTTTAAGCGTTTTTCCCGAAAAATGTTTCAAAAAATACATCATATATATTATTAAATTCGTGCTTCAATAAGCTTTCATTTGATACCCTAAACGATGCCCTTTAATTTAGTTTTTTCATTTCTCAATTTACCCCCTGAAATTATCCCCTAGAATCAAAATTCAACTTTTTATACTTCACGTCTATAATGGGGTCACCACACTCTAGCTCTGTGCCATATTTCAAATTTTTACGTCGAATAGTTTCAGAGAAAATCGCATGTGACAGAAGGAGGAACCCCGAAGAAATCGCATAAGTGTTCCGTTTTCACGGAACACTAAAAAATGAACGAAAAAAAAACTTATTTTTAAAATTTCACTTTTTCACTAACTTTACACCCACGGGTGGAAACTAAACTTTCCTGCCTTGTTTCACATAATTGTCAATATTGTCAGCTATATATAGGTCAGCTTTAAATTTTAATGTCATATTGAACAGTGATGACAATATCCGCAATTCGCGTTTACATGAATACTCGTAAGATAATAAAACGTGTACGGTAAGTGGACCAATATATTAAATTTTTGTGGAAATAGCTTTAATAACTAGAATTACTGAGCTTCTTATATTCCGAAAAACTTACCAACTATGGTTCCAGTTTGGTAATCGGGCCAAGGTTCATCAACTTCAGGAAGTTTAACAGGTTGTACGTTATCCCCAAAAGAAATGGATTCATTCAAATGAATAAGAACCATATCGTGTGTCCATGGTGGCGCATCCCATGCATCCGGGTTGTAAATAGCTTCATCTGTATGACGTTGGATAGTGCTATCGTAAGGAGCACAACTACCGCGGCTAGGAGAAGTGGTATTGTCCAATTTATTAGTGCCAAATCTGCAAATTAGAATAAAATTTTTAAATGGGTGGTATTTATTAATTGTATTATTTCTTATTCTATTGTATATTGTATTTTATTATTAACTTATTTATTTATTCCCAATGAATTCCATCAACCGTTACCGAGAACATAAAAAACAACAAATGGCAAATTAAACTGAAATTACATCACAAGATAAACTAATCCAATAAAAAAATGATAAATAAGAAAACAATGTTTATATCCAGTTAAACGTTTATTTTTCCAGAATTTTTTGCATATCCTAAAATTTTAACTTTTTTAAGTTCTGATATCTTTTGGCATTGTTATTATTCCGTTATGTAGCATTATATTTTTGTGATTTTACTTTTCTTTTAATTGCCTTGAAATAATATTTTTGTCATTAAACCAGTTGTTGATATAAAATTCCGTTGTTAATTTGAACTTGTATTTGCATTTTTGATAAATATGTTTGATATTTCTTACGATGCAAATTTAGATATGATAAAAAGACTCTTATTACATAGAGTAAATCATGAGAAGTTTTATGGAATACTGAAATAATACAATTAAGTAGTAAAAATTTAAAAGTTTGCAAGTGCATAAATACACAATTTAAGGAATCCGATCGGAAATCCTTAATTTGAACTTTGCTGATTAGAGGAGCTCCTGTACCAAATACATAATTGCTTGTGTAAGCCACGGTTGAATTTAGAAACATTGTTTTTTTTTCAGTGACTTTACTCTCCAACAGACACGCACAACGATCAATCTCACCGTAAATTTAGTTAGTAAATGCTAAAAGGGCCTTCAAAACTTTAACAACTAATTTACCTGATTAGTCCGAAAAATGCGCGGGAATAACATATGTTAGCTGTCATAATCCATCGATCAGATATAATGGTCCCTGTACAATAATGGCAGTTGTCATTTTGTCTTATAGAAACCACGAAAGGAAACTCTCCATCTGCTGCTGGTTCACCACCAGTTATTCCATAAACGGGAGCATTTTGGACAAAGAACAAAACACCGAATATGATAATATATGCTTTCATTTTGAATTACCGATATCAATAGTTAGTATCTAAAACCAACTTTACCTCTAACATGGACACCTACTGATTGTGCGCCTTTTATATTTTTATAATATACTACTTCAAAAGATTATTTTTAATTGTTATCGGCATTAAAGTAAGTTTAAGTATAATTCATCACTTATATAAATACTTCCTTTTTTATGTAATTGCGTATTTCCTGTCTGTCTACTAATCTTGATTCAAAAAAGTTGAGTCATTTAAAACAATAGGTCACGTACAAAGTCAACATTCTGAGCTTTATATTTTTTTGCAAAAAAACACGCGGCTCGGAATTTTAAGTGGACTGTATATTTTGAATTGTCCGTTCTGGCTCTTGTCTCGCTATGCAAGAATAGCAATGTAAGATTTATTGGCAAAACTTAGCTATGTCTTGGTACTTACCAAAATCAGTAAAAGCAGGTCTGCAGGAAGGTTTGCTCGGGGTACATCAAGCACTATCGTAAGTCACGGGCGGGGAGCGGCCCGCCCCGGGTGACACCCTTTAAGGAGTGACACCCGCATCAAACAAAAATCAAAATTATAACAATACAATAGCCTGCCCCGGGTGACACTCTTTAAGGAGTGACACCCGCATCAAACAAAAATCAAAATTATAACAATAGAATAGCCTGCCCCGGGTGACACCCTTTAAGGAGTGACACCCGCATCAAACAAAAATCAAAATTATAACAATGCAGAGAGGGAGGAGGGAGAGGGGAAGGAGAAAAATGAGAGCTGGCCATTTGGTTTCAACCAGAGCCATTAATCCAAAAACAACAACAACAACATAACAATGCAACAAAAATCGCACATTCGCTTGTTTAGTTATTTCGCGTTTTCAATAAATATGCTAATATTATTGCACAATCAGTCAGTCGAAACACACACACACAAATAATGTTGCCGCCAAAACTAACCCAAACGGGTTAGTTTGGGCGTGGCACCAAAAAATTTTCGGCTGCGGCGCATTTTTTTTGCCTTCATACCCTACCATGGCGTGATACCATTGATAGCCGCGCCCGGTGTCACCCACCCTAGCTATGCCACTGTGGTCACCCCGGGGTTTAGTCTGTATGTACGGCACAGTTAATAAGTAAAAAAAAACGTATAAGAATTACAGGTCGAAAAATTTCCCCGTGAGCCACGCACACTGTATCGTCGTATAATATGGTGTCTGAAGTGTTTCCTTTTTCACCTTTTTGGGTCCACTTTTCTCGTACAGCAAACAATGGTAAAACGAGAATAGGAATCTTGGTTGAAAGGAATTTCAAGGAAGTGTATTTTGGGTTGCCAAGACATTATATATGTAAAATGTAAATTATTGAATTTTAAGAAAAATGAAATTACAACACCAGGACAGTACGAAACTTAGCTACTGATAATCGTTTTGTAGGCAAATTAAAATGTCGATTATATTGATTAAACGTTCCCATAAATAGCATGGAATTTAAATTAAATTATTCTCTAAGCTACCGATTTATATTATAATTAAAATTGAAAGTAAAACAAGTAAATTACTGAAGTAGGGACGAAACATTCCCACCCCCTGAAAATACCTAGGGTATTTTCTGAAGTTAATTTAATGGTAAAGGACGTACTTTCACTAAGGGCCTAGTTGTTCTAACAACTGCTACCCTGCAAACCTTGTCGACACCAGGTATTAGTTCCGTAATTCTACCTAGTGTCCACACGAGAGGTGGAGCGTTTTCATTTTTAATAAGTATCATAGAACCAATAGATGGTTCAGGTATATTAGGTAAATGCCATTAGGCTCTCTGAGTTAGTGTATGAAGATATTCATTTCCACCTTTTCCAGAAATCGGTACGCATACGCACTAAAAGTTGCCATCGAGACAATCTATTTATAGGTAAATCCGACTTATCTGAATCGGGGATTGCAGTGAACGGTTCCGAAACCAGAAAGAGAGCTGGCGTTAAGGCTGCTAGATCGCCGGGATCAGAACTAAGAGGACTTAGAGGTCGCGAGTTTAACACTGCCTCAATCTGCACCAGGACAGTATACAGTTCCTCATAAGTAAGGATCTGAAGCCCGATTACTGTTTTCAAATGTGTTTTAATGGACTTTACGTTCGCTTCCCAGAGTCCACCCATATGTGGAGCACCTGGGGGATTAAAATGCCACTTAATGGCTTCTTTTTCCGCCACTTCGAAAAATATTTTATTTAAATAGTTACTGGCCCCAACGAAGTTGGTTCCGCAGTCCGAATAGACATTTTTGCAAATCCCGCATCTACTAATTAGACGTCGAAACCCGGCTAGGAAAGATTCGGTAGATAGTTCTGAAAGTAGATCAATTTGCAAAGCTTTAGTAGCACACCATACGAATAAACAGATCCAAGTCTTTATAGTTTTCGCAGTACGTAATCTTTCCATCTTTATAGTGTACGGTCCCGCTAGATCAACACCGACATTTAAAAAAGGGCGTGCCTCCCTCACTCGAAAATCCGGTAGATTACCCATAGATGGTTGAAAATTAGGGCGAGTTTTCCAGCAAGAGAAGCATTTAAAAATTATTTTTCGTAGATATTAATTTTTTAGCAGAGAAGACCCAAAATTTTTGGGTGAGCAAAAAACATGTAGTTTGTATACCTGCATGCATATTAGAGGTATGAATATCAGTTGTAAGTAATGTAGTATGTGTGGAATTATTTGGTAAGTGTAAAGGAAATTTCTGATCGAAATTTAATTCAGAATTACGCAATGGACCGAAAACGCGGAGCATGGCAGCATCATCCAAAAATGGATTTAAACTTTGAAATTTCTTAGGTAATACTTCATTATTTTTTATTAACAACATCTCTTGTTCAAAATGAGCATACTGAACATGTTTTACCAGCAATAAGAGAGAATTATTTAATTCATCACTTGTAAGACAGTCAAATTGTAAATTAGTATTACATTTGGAGTTTTGCAGTTTATATTTTAATTTGTTAGTAAAACGTATGAAATAAGCAAGTATTCTTTTAATTTTATTAAGAGAGGAATATTTTTGTAGCAATGTCTCAAATATATTTGTCTTTGTAATCTTTGTATTTGAAGTAGTTACTCGTCTTTCCATCTCAGGTTCAGTAGCTCTCAGTGAAACGGATATCGGATTCGGATTCAGCGATCTGGAAAACATATAGACATGGGGATGTAGTCCAGTGGACATGAATTTTTTTTCGTGGGGCTGTGAAATCAGCCGCGGCAGCACTGAGTTACATATTATTAAGCGGATCTTTGATTTGAAAATAACGTAATGGATCATTCGCCATAGTGTCAAGATCACGACAAAATTAACTTTTTTGGTACTTTATGTCTTATTTAGGCACAAAATTCTTAGTGATGGTCATGGGATGGGAAGAGTCATTTCTTTCAAAAAGAGAATCATCAAGCTATGTTTTGTAGAAGTCAGTGGCGTGTCTTCGGGGGGGGGGGGTGTCAATCCCCCTCCTCATTCTCGTTGTAATGGCGCCCTCACTCCTCCCGGAGATTTACTGCCTACTATGAACACATATTCTCCAATAAAACGAAAGTAATTTACGGGGTCCCCGCGCCCCCTGGAGATTCACTGCCTACTACGACCACATACTCTCCAACAAAAAAAAAATAATTTGGTGCCCACAAATCATTTAACCCCGTCCGGCCCTAAAGGCACGACACGCCACTGGTAGAACTGTCACAAAACAAAAACAGTAAATTGTTCAGGAGAGGCAAAAGAAAATTGCACATTGTTAAAAATTAGTTTTTTGTCACAACGTTAACTAAAATGCATCTATAAGAAATTTTAATTTGCTTATTCCAAGTTCTTCTATAGTACCTTATGTATTTTTAATTTTTGTGGTATTCAGAACCCCTAAAAACCACCCCCTTTTTGATGATTTGCATTCAATCCTTTTGCGACTTACCCAAGGAGATTTTGGGTAAGTCGCAGTTCCTGAATAAAGGTGCATATAATTAGAATTAAAAGCATTAATAAAACAAAATTTTGTAATTTTTGGTTGTGACACTTTTTGTGCGGGTGTGCAATATATAAATTGTAAATTGGGGTTTCCTAGGTGGTACCCTGGAGTAGCGTATTCTTTAGTTTACGATGCACGTCCTAAATGAGCGCCAAAGTTGGATACTTTGCTCCTTTATGTCAATAAGATAAAAACTAGGCAAGTAATACAAACGTAATTTTTTTTATAATGTAATACAAATGTAATTTTTTTATAATAAGGTACCTATTAAATAAATTTCACCATTTATATTAGGCGGATACGTAAGCTACTCTTAAATTCTTGTAAAGTGGGCGCCTGCGGTGTGTATTAAATAAAAGTTAAGGAAGTAAAATTTGCAGTCAAAGACCAATCAAAGAACTTTTTAAACTCGTATATCACAATATCGGGGGACGGATACAACAATTTCAGAATCTGTAGGATAAGAAAAGGATTCGAACTATCAATCATTTTTACTTGTGAGAATCAAACACAGTACATCTTCACCAATAAGTACTTATATTTAACATTACAAAAATTAAAAGGATAAGCTCCATAGGGTCAGATTTTTAAAATGAATTTATATTCCAGTGGTATCCTTAATCCATTCTCTAAAGTAGGATACAGATGAATAGACTCCTAGAAAATGACCACATGAAAAACTCATATCAGCACCAAAATATGACAAAATCCCATATTGTTTTCCATTTACCAGCAATGGTCCACCATAATCATACCTACAGTGATATGTCTTATTTACTTCTCCACCACACATCATTACCTGAAAATTTATACATATTGCAATTTAGGTAATGTTCCGGGAGATAATGTTTATTTTATTAGTAACAATATCATAAATTGTAAAATTTCCCGACTAATGATTCAAACTGAATCTATTCAATATTTAAATATGACAAGATTGTAATGCCGAATTTTATAAATCATATTCAAAATATTATAAATGTTTTATCTCTTCTAACAAGTGTGCTGTATAAAACTCGATAAATTAAAATACCCAAAGGAAATTTACTTTTCATTAATATAATATTTCAAATTACGAAATTGAACGTCTATTTGGGGTTCTGTTTGTCCAATTTAAAACCCTTACAAAAAGTGCAGAATAATATCATTAAATGCATTTAGAGACTACCTTATTTAGAGCCAATTATTAATGTATTTATATAAACCCAAGGTATATCTAAATATTCACAACATTTATAAACTAAAAATCTGCATTTTAATAAACGCTAATTTATTCAAAGAAAAAATGTCAAAGATCAGGCGCGACTCGTCCACAAGGTCATTTGGTCAATGACCCACCTAAATTTATTTCGAATTATTTACCCAATAGTTTATTTTTTAAAACCAAAAAATGATGTGTTCTTTTCTTTCAAAAAAGTGATAGCTCCATGCGAAACCCCCCAAGGAAGAATCAAGCCAAGCTTGCTCCGGACTTCGGACTTTAAATTGACCTAATAGGTGTATGTAGAGTATATAAAATGCATTAAAGATAATAGAGAAACAAGCATACTCGCTTTAGGAAGTCAAACAGAGACAAAATTTGTCGACAACCCACCAATAATATCGCTTTCGGGGCGCGCGTGGCCGTTCACGCCGCCACGCCGGTTGTTGCAATAATTCTGACTCACTAATTTAAATCTGACCAATTTATTATTAGAACAATATTCGCGATACATTTATACATTTAATATAAGCTTGCGTAATTTTATTTTAAGATATTTAGGTAATAATAATAATTGTAACTGTGCCTTTAAACATTGAAACCTGCAGTAATTACGATTTTGACAATACTTGGCAACGCAGCATCCAACCCGTCTATCGATTTAAAGCCGCTGGCATGCGCTCTAGTTTGTGTTTTTGCTTTCTTGTCGATATGTCAAAATTCGTTGCGTACTTAACCATAACATATAGATTTCATTTGAATTTTTATGTTGATTTGTCCCCAAACTTTAGTATAAAGAGGCACCAAAAATACCGTTTAGTTTTGCTTTGGTGTTTTGTGTTATTTGTAAAATACTTTAATTTGTGGAACAAAAAAGAGTCATTTGCTTTTTGACGGGGTATTTTGACAACTGTACAAGTATATCATATTGTTTTTGTACCAGCATATAGCACATAGAAATAAAACACCTTTGCGAGGTATTTACTTACATTTTCTAAGTGAAAACACAAACAAATATTCATTTAAATATACTATATAAATGATTCATTAAAAAATGAAGCTCCGGTGGTTGTTTTACTATGGACCTTCAACAGAAAGAATAACGGATTTAAAGCCTTGAGGGGTCAAAAATTTTTAGAAATATATCTTTAAGGAAAAATATGAGTGAATCGATCAAAGCTAATATAAATACAAGTAAATCGTTCATCAATCACTAAAATACCTTCATTTTGCATTTAACACTAACTACACAAATACTTTTTCTTCGATATTACTTTAGAAGGGCGGTTCGGGTCAATGTGGACTCGTAAGTTCCTGAATGTTATTGGTTACATTAGCGCTTTGAAGATTCCTTATGAGTCAGTGAGAATTTTTTTAGCAGTCTTAGAATCATAGTATTCTGTCACCATAACATCTCGATTAGTAGGAGCTTTAGCATTGGTATGAATGCGTAATTTTTTCGGCCAAATTTTGATAGGGGAGACCGGTGACAATTGTAACAAGTGTCAATTGTAACATTCAGTATACGTCCGCCCTCTGCCTGATTATCGCGAACCGACTTACTCATGTTCAACGGTTGTTGACAGATCTTTCTTTAGAGTGTTAGTTGCTTTAAGAATTCTGATGAATACTGTTGTTACGATCTGAAACGTGACTTTCAACACGAAAAGTAAGTATTTATTTTTATTTTCTTTTGTAAATAATTTCTTAACCATATTTTCAATACATATTTAAAATATACCACTGAAATATGGATTATATTGACTATATAATCTTATAATAAGAACACTTTAGGAATTAGATTACATAGTTTAATAATGTAAACAAATCATATATGTCCTTTGGTGTCAATTGTAACATGAATAAAGGTGACGATTGTAACATGTTACCAATGAAACCAATGTAAAAAGTGTGTATCATCATAATGTATTTCTTTATAGAACGCTTTACAATATGAAACCAAACATTTGTGGAGACCTCATACCGTGCATACGGAAGCAAAAATACTCGTATATCAACTTAAAATTAATAATTTGTAAATTTTTCCCATAGGAGTAAGCCAAAAATTTTGAGTTAAAACTCTTCTTCCGCACGAACGATATACTTAACTCAGGTGAAGAGTAAAGTCTTTTAGTAATGTTAACATATCCACGTTTCTTATCTAACATTTTTCATTTTAAAAGAATATTTTACTTTGCATTTGTATATTTTCAAATATTGTTATTTATATTTTAATAGAAGTTACTAATACAGATTGTTACGAATTTGTCGTGTTTTTTTTGGTATATTTTTGTCGACTTTAACAACAGAAAAAAACTACTTTTTTATTTGTGTAACTCTTTGTTTATTTTTTAATGTTATTACTACTGTTACTACTGACACCTGTGTCCGTTACAATTGCCACCAGTCGGGTGTCAATTGAAACACTTGTCATTGACTTGAATTATATGTTCTAAACAAGAAACTAGATATTTTTTCTACATTCTGAATTTATTAGGTTACTTACAAAGCTCGGGGACATCCTCAAAAAAAAAATTCAATAAATTAGAACTGACAGGTAAGGTTGTAAAAAAATCACATGTGTTTTTTGTTACAATTGTCACCGGTCTCCCCTACTACTTGCCAATTTTTTTAAATTGTACAGGAATAAATTACACTAAATTAGGTACTGTTGCCCGAATTCTAGTTTAGAATGTAAAATGCATTCATAATTAAATTTAATATAATATGTCACTAGTAACGTTCGCTCCAAAATTGGGTATTCTCATGGATGAATTAGAAAGGATTCGGTGTTCCGTATACTGTGAGCGTATCGAACGTGAAGCCTATTTATTTGTTGTTTGTTATGAAAACATTTACCGTAGAGGTCTAGTTTACGAACTAGGAAATACGTAATTGAATCAAGAATGGTAGTAGAAAGAGATAAAATAGCATTGGAGTGTTGGAGCTCAGAAGTGTTCCTGTCTCTGCTGGTTGCTTAGGAAATACGTCTGAACACTCGGTTACACGTACGTCTTTGTCTAATGAACTAGAAAAGAAAAAGTGCGACTTATAAATTTATAAATGACTCGGAGCGACTTTAAATAAACCTTTAGAAATAATATAACATATAAATAATAAAACCTTTTTAACTTAAATTTGTTATTATTTAGTAGAAAAATAAAATGTTTTAGGGCTTTTATTACTTTTAGTAAATCTTGTGATGCTTCTAACGTATTTTTTGTGGCCAATGTTTACAAATTGTGTTTACAGTTTCGCTTAGAATGGTTTGTTTTGGCTTCAAAGAATGGTAAATCATCCCGTATCCATTCTTAATAAATCCATGGGTATTCTATAAAAAACAATGTAAATAAGCAGACTAAATGCAAGACTCGTCTTGTTACATTTTTACTTCTGTTAGTTATGAAAAATGATTGTGGGGTAGTTTTCATAGCAAAACAAAGCTTTAAGGGCGGTTTTATTTGTTCGTAAAGCGGGCACTCACTAGCGAATATTTTGCCCAACATATTGAGCAACCTGGTTGCTGGCAACAAGTTCGTTTTTATGTGGCCAAACTCGTCAGCATGCTCGTAAGTTTCCCGTTCGCGGAAAAATCTGAGCAAGTGCGACACGGGCGTCAACTTGTTGCTCTGTGTGTGGCGCTGTATTGCCTATGTATTGCCTACAGTTGACTGGAGAATTAAGTGCATGCTTCGGCTTTATTGTTTTATGTTTTAGCCTATTTTACAGGCCAAAATGTCTTTTGGTGACAATAAATAATTTTGGCAAGAATTAATTGAATTATATCAAACTGCTTGTAGAATGTAAAAGTTAAAGATTATTTAAACAAACATTTGAAAGATGAAGCGATGTTTGCTTTGATGGTAAAATGTAAAAGTGAGTTTCCTGACGCTAACAAGGAGTTTGTTACGAAGAAAATAAAGAGCTTGTTAGCATCTTGTAGAAGAGAACTAAGAAAGGTTACTAATTTAAAAGTCACAGGTTCATCAGGAGATGACATTTATAAACCTTCTTTTTGGTATTGCGATTTGCTGTTGTTTAGCACTTGTAGGTACACTGTGAAGTTATCCGAGTGGGAAAATCAACGCGATGGTTCACAGTGCTGATAGTAGTAGTGAATAATAGTGAAAATTAGTAGTTTTCTATTGCTATTTTTTCTATTTTTTTTTTTGATAATAGCACCAAGTTAAATATTTCTGATATGGCTTTCAGTTGATACTAACGCTCGACCAGTGTATGCTCAGTAAGTAACAAGTTGGGGAACATGTTGCTCAACATGTTGCGTAACATATTCGATAGTGAGTGGATGAAAATAATTTATAACCTAATAATCAGATTTAAGAATAATACGATTCTGCACACCACTAGTAAAACTGCCTAATTCTGAAGAAGAAGAAGAAAGTAAACTACACTTACACTTGGATCAATTAGTTGCCATCCTTCCCAGAGTGAACTATTGGTACAATATTCTTCGCTGAAAAGTGGAACCTGGGCTTTATGCAAATCAGTTCTAAGTCCATCATATGGATTAGCTGGATCTTCTTCATCACCCCAACCTACAAACAGGCATATGGTGTTTACAGAAAGGATTAAGCTGGTTTTAACTAATTGTTAAGTCTGTAAATATTTGGGGGCAGAATTTAGAGCTAAATCTAAGATTTCACGGCTTGGGCCATTAAAAAAATTATAGCTTTAACTATTTAGAAACGCATGCCACAGAGAAACAACTTTTCAGTGTTTTGACTTTGATTGCACAAAGGCACCTTTCTTGATCAAAGCACTCATTGTGTTTAATGTTTTCATCGTGCAGCACAGAATTAAAATTTTATCGATAGTCCCCATATAAAATAAAGAATTTGCGAATCGGCGAAAGAACGAATCATCAAGCACTAGTTTTGAATTATATTTTAAATTATTTAGAAAACAAGATCACTTTTTTACCATTTTATTATATAAAGGTTAATTTAGTCCCTTCCAGTTCTGTCAATGTTGGTTTGAAAAAATTCAGAAGGTATTAGTAAATTATGTAGTGTTTGGCAACATCACAATGAGAACAAAACAAGAATAACCACAACGATAGCATCCCTTGTTTCTATGTGAATATCAAAGAAGATTTTGACGTAGGCAGTATTAGAGGTTTTTACGAATTCTAAGTTTATTTTTGGAGATGTTTCTACGCAGTAAATACCTCTTAATCTACTTGCCCAGACGCATCTCCCGTCTACTACGCAGCTCTTGCTGATTTCCTTACTTGCAACTGTATTGGGTTTTCGAGATTTCTGAGTTTACTTTTGGAGCCATTGTTGCGCAGTAACATATATCAAAATGTACTCGTCAAGCCGCATCTCTCGAAACTTCCTGCGCAGCTCTAGCTGCTTTCCTTACCGCGCAAATTTTATCCCCTCCAATTTTGAAACGTATTCGAAAGTCAAAATTAGTTTAAAAACATAAAGAAACTGTTACAGTTCTAATCTCAGATTTGTTTTAAACATCATTAAAAACATTTTTCACTGAATGTTATCTAGATACTCGAAACTGAAGTAAACCCGCTATTGTGGGACATGCTCGTGGCAGTAAGAAGTCACGTGATGTGTTTAAACAGTTTCAGAATAGCTTAGCGCAAAAAAGTCCAAATGTTGACAAAATGCTGACAAACTAGCTTGACCAAACAAAAACAACAGTCGTTAGGGTAAGGGTAACAAACGTTCGACTGAAAACGAGACGCGTCGCTGTCAACAAATTTTAAGGTACCTATGTATTTCACCAAGTTTAGTGATAACTAGAGCTATGCGGGATACGACATCTGCAAGTGGTGTTACCATCTTGTTTATTGGTTTGTTGCAAGATCAATAAAATATATCATAACTTAGGTAAATATTAGTTCGTATCGTGCCGATAAAGACAACAAATATTGCACTATATCTAGAAAATGGAAGAACGTAATTTTCGTATACGTATTTTTTTTCTAGATATTAGTTAGCCGTCCGTCACGTAAACACCAATGGAACACCTTTTTATACAATCCGAATTTTTTACCAAGTACTTCGTCCACAGTTCCTACACTTCGACCATCATTTGAGCAACCCCAGCAAACCCGAGCAAACCCGTACTTCCACAGTGACCCTCTTTTCGATTTTGTGTTTACCATGTAGCGCCGCCCTGGTTTCCCTATATGTTAGACAAAAAACTCTTTCGAGTATTCTGAAAAGATTATGTTCCTGACTGATGATTTATCGAGTAGACGAGAAGTGGTACGTAGCTTTCCTCATATCAAAAACTTAATCGAAAATAATATTGGAAGCGACACCCTAAGCCGTTGTTGTCTGTCGATGGGATAACTGATTAAAAAAACAATATAGTGAGTAATGTTTTAGTGCGAGTTTTACATGCAAGTAAATCATAAAAACCTAGTGAGTAATGTTTTAGTGCGAGTTTTACATCCAGGTAAATCATAAAAACCTTATTTGCTTGCAAATTCAGTGTACAGAAGCATAATGTTAGTCACTGATGTCGCTGCAAATATGCTTAAAGTAGGTACATCCAATTTATTACATGTAACTTGTTTACTTCCTGCCGTGAATCTGTGTGAAACAAATTTTGCGGATGCAAATCTTACATCATTAAATGTAGAACGGTCATTTTCAAAATGTAGTGCAACCTTTGCCGCAAAACGAAGGTCTTCATCAATGAAAGCATTACCAATAATGCAAGAGACACATCGACAGTCATGAATGGATACGAGCTAACAGGGCAAGTCATTATTCAGTTAGATATTTTTTTATTGATGCCAAGGAAACCATTCAATAAAACGGTAACGCCCTGGCAGATGTCGTGTATCGCACAGCTTTAGTGATAATCATAAACACAGGCTAAAATCAGAGTTGAAAAATCTCTTCAATGTGTATATTCCTAAACAAAAATAATTCAGTTAAATCTGCATTGCGCCACCGTTCTGGCCAAAAAATATACGCAATTACAAAGACTCACCAAGTATAGTTCCAGTTTGGAAATCGGGCCATGGTTCATCTATGTCTGCAAGTTGAACAGGTTGTACATTTTCACCGAAGGTAATTGATTCGTTTAAATGGATAAGGGTCATATCGTGGGCGTATGGGTGATATGGATCGCCAGTTGGACTAAGCAGAACGTCATCTATATGAACCTGTGTAGAGCTATCATAAGGGCCACAGTTACCGTAGCCGGGAGTACTGGTATTAGCTAGCTTATTACTGCCAAAGCTGCAAATGAATAAAAAGGTTTAAAATGTGGTTGTGAGTCTTACAATAAACTTATTGGCAGGCTTTAACTTCAAACTGGTCACACCGTATAAAATAACTTCACTAATAAGGAATATGCACATATTTTGAGCATAAATCGTTTAAGGAAGTCATTACAAACCCAAAAAAAATATTTGGAAGAAAATTACTAGGAAAATTTTATACCATTTGTTTTAAGCCAATCAGATGCGTTGTTTTTGACAGGTTGCTATGGCAACAACCCGAATTTTTCGGAAATTTTTTCGGTCACGTGACCTAGTTGAAAAATTAATAAGTGATAATTTCCCTGGCTTGACAGCTGTCGCGTATTCAACTCAATCACAAACAAAATTTTACTAGACACGCCTTTGAAACGTCAAAGTGTCAAAAAAGTAATTAAATAGCCACCTTATATTAAAACACCAAACCTCAAAGCAAAATAAACGCTTGCCAAATTGTCAAAATTTGTATTTTTTTTTTGAAATAATTTTTGGTATAAAATTTTCGTACCGAATCTCCCGCAAGCTTGAATTAATCTCCGTAAATTTTTTCTCTGTTGCGAATTTTTATAAGAAAATTTCCCTCGGCTAACGCCTCGGTAAATTTTCAAAAAATTCGCACTTCGAAAAAATTTTCGGAAATAATTCAAGCTCTAGGGAGATTATAAGTGATAATTTAGCTACAAAAAATGTTTACTTTTTGGTATAATTTATTACAATTTAAAAAACAGCCATTTGTCCTTATGACGTCAGGCGATCAGCAAAAATAAGTGTCAATCTACTTGTTAACGTAAAGCTTAACCCAAACACAAACAGGTTTGTTTTTCTCAGGAACAGTCAGAGGGGGAGTAATCAAATTTTTTGGGTTGATAAAGGAACAGTGCAGCTAGTTTCGGTAAAAAATTCAGTTATACAGAATGTTTCGTTTCAGAGCTATTAAACGTCAAAGTCGCAATTTCCGCAATTTCCGCTGAAATCGTGTACAGGTGGCAAAAGTGAATTAAATCGATGTAAATTTTTGGAGGTAGAGAACCCGGAGCTTCAGAACTCTATTGAAACTGGTGAGGATCGCAAAATGGCAAGTAATTCATTTGAATTTTTTTAGGTCGAAAAATTCCATTTGCAGGCCCCTCTTTGGTACCTAATAACTCGAAAACAAAACGTCGGATCGAAAAACGGATTCATATGTGAAACTTTAAAATCTCAAGTACTCTCTTTTGGCAATCATTTACCTAAACCTAAAATGACTGGAAAATGGATATATTTGGGAAAAACTGGAAATTTGTATTTTTAACCCAAATATTTCAGTTTTTAATTTTTTGTGGGATCAAAATTTTTCAAATTAAAATCTCATATACGTCATCGGAAAGAGCTGCTCGAAATACGTCATATCCATATCTTTTAGTTTCTTTATTCTTTATAGGGAGGGAGCAATCGCCGATTAAATTTTGATTCTTTGACTATTTTTGCCCTCGACATCGGTACATTTCAAACACTCTATTTTTCCCGTCTATTTTTTTCCAATTTTTTAACACTGTCTTATAAAGGGATAATTACCGAATGGGCCATCGAGGAGCGTATTTAAGGGGTAAAAACCGAGTTTTCTTGATTTTTCCCGACGAATCCTATTTTTAACCGACATTATTCCACACTATTTTCCTTATTTGGTAATTTTGTATGGATTTATTTTATCCGTTACTATCATGAAAACAAAGAATTGCAGTTTACTTACTCGAAATTATTAATTACGATATGATGAAATATAGATGAGTAAGATTTTAGGGACCTTCTACTTTAAGTGCAGGGAGATTTCATTAGATGAGTTACGCATTAAATGCCATTTGTATGGATTTTTTGATGACCCTATAACACTGGAATTCGCCATGTACTCATTATGAGTCATAAAATCACTTTTGACGACACGGCCATTGGGATCACGCGTCACAAGTTTCGAAATTTGCTCGAAAATTTGCAGTAGAGAATCCTTTTTTTAATAAAGACCAAAATACATGGATAGCAGCAACCGCCAAAAACATTTAATTTATGAAGAGAATATAAAAAACATATTTCAGATTTATTTGGGTTATATGCATATTCGCTACTGTGGGATGTTGTTGTTGAATATTGGGTCAGTTCTATTGTTTGCTGTTTTCAATAATTCTAAATTTGGGATATTTAGATTATGTTGATTTAAGAAGGTTGAAAACTAAGCGATGCAATTCCCGAATTTCGGAATCCTGTAGTCTCGGTTAATTTTTAGGCCTGGGATCATTCTCCCGATTTTTCTAGGATTTTCGATATTACCGTTAACAGTTTGAAAGAAATATGACAAGTTTGTGCATTTCGGCTGTGTGCTAATGTAAACCTGGCTATAACGCAAGCATGTGTTAAGTAAAGCAATCCTTAAAGCTGGGATTGCACGAGTATTTTTGTTATTAAATATTAGCATTTTCGGTTTTATATTTTACATTAATTTTTGATCTAATAGGTCGCTTGTTTAAAATTATTTAAAATATTATTTTACATTTTTAGTTCAAGACAACTATAGGTAAACTTTGAGAACTTCATACGTTGCAGGCAACAAATAAAGCAGTATTTAAATATTAGTCGGGATAAGGAGTAACTTATACACGCTTCCTCTATGTCAAGTTTCATCGCGATCTGTCTGAGTAACACACAAACAAACAGATTCTCGCATTTTGCCACGCTCTTTTCCGCACAGAAGTAGAATTTTACTTCTACTTACCATTCATAATTAAAAATCCAAAGGTCGGAAAAAAAAAAATTTAAGAAAATAAAAATATTGAGAATTTCCAAAATTGACTCACGTAAAGAGTTGAGTTGAAGGCGAGAGGCTTGCGCATGCGTGCCAAAAAAAAATTGCCCTAGCTCCAATGCCGGAGAGAGGGGTGGATTGAGGGCGCCACTGTTTTCGAAGCCGGGTGAAAAACAGAAACCCTCCTAGATAGTATTGGGACCTCGCTTTCAGCTCACTCACTCACATATAGTTACCATATTATCAAAATCCAAGAAACTGCGCTGTCTGGTGAGGCAAATAAAACACTACCATTAAAAACAAATTTACTAATATATTACAGATTCGTTAGGGCAAAATTTTTAATGACACATCAGTGTATCGTGTCATTTTGTGAAATTTGATACAATAAAATTATTAGGTATTATTATTAATATTATGTTATTACTGTGACAGTTTGTAGTAAACCCTGAGGGGGAAATAAAAAAAAAGTACTAATCGGTTTTAAAATTAAATATTGCTAACCATGGTTAGAGCCGAAATTGAATAAATTTGTTATCGTGAAAAAGGTGATCCTGGTTATTACAATAAAAAAAATAAAAGGTTGCCTGAAGGGGTTCGTCCCCTGATGATGGTTTCCTAGGTCAATGCTGACGTGGCCTAGGCAGCTTAACTGACTCAGCACGATCAAAGGCTGGAGATGTCTCCCAGCCCAAAAGAAGTTGTGGGGTAGCGGTGTTCCCCAGTAAAAAGAAAGATTGTGCTGTCTCCCAGCAAAAGAGATGGTGCTGTCTCCCAGCAAAAAGAAAGAGCTCGGAGTCTCCCAGTAAAAAGAGGATCGGTGTTCCCCAGTAAAAAGACGTGGTGGGGTCGTCTCCCAGTAAAAAGAAAGACCCTAATAAAACAAAAGGTGTGCGTCAAGGCAAGGTAAAATTCAGGTATTATGCAAATATAATTTCGAAGAAATATTAAATTTAAATCACAAAAAAAAAAAACTTTAAGTGGCTGAAGGCCTTAAACAATTATTCATTGGTATCCAGAAAGTAAAACCGAAGGAAATATTTTGAATTAAATAGAGACATCAAGTCAAAAAAAAATAAACAGGCAATATCGAAGCCAATTAATTAACAAATCAAAGTTAAGTTAAAATTTACATAAAAGTAGCCATTGTACGCTACTGTACACAGACAAATATTCATTATAAAATAATTATATTTACATAAGTAATGCAGCTACAAAAATCTTAAACAATTAGATCATACACTGGTGACAAAATAACCAAAATTGTTAGGTAATCGCTTAATTACACAAAAGAAAAGTTTAGCCGCAAAATACAATGTGATAAAATTTAGCACGTTAAGTATAATCAAAAGAGAAATTCAGTATTACTATTACTAAACATATACATCCAAATATAGTAAATGTAGCTTAATATTTATGAACATAGAATAACCATACCGTATCTGTAAGCGTAACCCAAGAATGAACAAATACCATAGGCCATAGTGAATAGTTAACGGTACTATATTACACCCACCCTGAAATTTTGTAACCAAATCTAATAATTAAGAATCAGCCCTGTCTATGTTATACCCAATATTAATTAAAAGCTAATTAGCAGCAGAAAAAGAATAAGTGAAATACGAAAGTCAACACTTCTGACTGTCAGACATTTAAAATATTTACCCAAATTACTATAGTTTTAAATTGCCGGTCTCTAACGTCAGCTGACATTCCAGAACACAAGATCTGAATTTTTAATGACCTGGCTATCGCTTATTAGCATAATTAGTTGATAAAAAGAAACATCATCAGGTTCCAATTCACGGGCATACACCAATGACTGATTCACTATGACTATGAATACGAAATAACAAAATAAAATTTAACCTTGGGTCACCCGGTAGAGTTCTGACCAACATTATCAAAGAATGTAGTAAATCAAGCTAGCATAGCTGACAAAAAAAAATTAGGTATCGATAAGAATTTGACCTACAAACCTGTGAAGGTCACATAAACCCCATTTAATTTTTAATAAAAAAGAACCATCTGTACATAATTTTTCCTACCACGAAATGTAGCGATCTACTTGTATTTAGAGAAGTTTTAACTACAGAAAAACTAATTAAAAACGTGGACGTCGTAAAAAAAAATAGAATCAAAAAGGAAATCAACGAAAATTAATTAAAATAGCAGTTTAATCGCGGAATTCTGTGTTTTTTTAAGGGTTTCATAGTGGCAAAAAGGCATACCTGTCGATCTCGGGTCGGGTCTAAGTCCACATGTCCGCTGTCGTCGTAAAAACCGACGAAGAGATGTCGAATTTCTTCTACAAAAACAACTAAAACGGCCTCACTGGACCAACAACGTAACGCCAAAATGGCAAACAACAAAACAACGTAAAAGAAATTAGTTGTACCGCATTCACAGATCCCAATTTTGGGTGTCTTTCTAAAGACTTTAGAATACGATACAGTCGACGACGCGATCAGTTTGTGAAAAGAACCTCTTCCCCGGTGCCACACCCAATCCTTGTCAAAAATTCCAATATCGATTTTCTTGCACAAGTGGCGTCACAGGGTTGTTTCGAGGTACACTTTGGTACCCAATTATGTACAGTTCTGAAAGCTTTGATTCGATGGTATTCCCTTCTACCCCATTGGCACAATATTCTGCCAGTAAAAATTAACTAAACCAATGAACAACGGAAATATACCAACCAACAAATACATTTTTCCGTATCCATAAACCGACATTCATTAATAGTTTGTACAATTCATTATCCTTTGTACAATTATTGGAAACAACTTATGATTTTCGTCAACCAGGAATACATGTAGGCGTGGATCAACATTAGAACCCTTTAAAATCAAGGGACCTAGAACTCAGAACGCAGATCCCATCGTTCCTGGCTTCGACGTTTTCCAACAACAGTCACAGAGGGCGGCTCAGGACAGAAAACTAAGATGTATGCAACAGGCTCGACAGAAAATAATTACGGCCGATTCAAATGTCAAAAATGACGTTTCACGATTGTCAGGGTAAACAAATTCTAATTTATATTTATTGGCAACTATAGTTTTTAGGGCCAAATTCAGACATATTTCCTTAGGGATTAACTATACAGAAAGAGGGAAAACAAGGCTGGATCCAAGACAGACTAGTGACGGAAAATTTGTAAAAATTAAATTCGAGGTTAGGAAAGATTTTGACTAAATGGAAAACAAATCAAAATAAAACGTTCAAGGGATAAGGGAATATATTCAAAAAGGTAGGTCGAAGTCTTAAAACTCAACTAATTGTTGCAACTGCTATAATAATAATACTTTAATTTCGTATGACAAAACAAACCGTAACAACTCCCCCTCTCCTACGAAAGGAGGGAAATTTTCTCAAGAAAATTAACCGACGATAAGTACTCCAAAAATCTACAGCATTTACAAGGTAAGGCAAAAATCAACTCCGGAGCTCCGGGGGTATTCCCCTAGGAAACAACGGACGAAAGTGAAAGATACTAGTGGATCGCTACTAACAAAATATATACTCACACAACCATAAGAAAAACTAAACCAAAAAGAAACTCTGACATGACATGACTGGTCCGAGTGTTTCTGACGGCAGCCACCATCTCCGCACCGAAAAGTCAACTGTGCCTCAATGGTATAGTGGCCACATAGACCAACACTGGGAAGATGTGTCCCCAGCTCCGGAATTTCCACCAAGGTCATAAGACACCCGTACTCATCATATCAGCTCCCAATAAAAGAAAATAAAGAAATTAAATACCAAAGGTATGGTCTGGGTTTGGCAAAAACATACTAAATTAAAGTTGAAGATTAAGTTTTCAAGGAAAAGTAAGACAGTGAAGAGCCAAACCGGGTTTGTAGATCATGGCACGCTTGACGGCGGCCAAACACTTCAGCACCAAGAAAACCAAATGTGCTTTTTATAGTGTAGGGCCACGTAGATCGGTCCGGATTTGACACCCGAGAAACCGAAATTTCCGCTAGGCCAAGCATCACCATGGCCGACAACCCTAGCCAACCAAAATTAACCAAGAAAAGAAATAAAATGAAAATTCAGGAACCAGTGTGGTTCCAATACAGACGAAAACAACCCAAAGGCATAATGAGGTAATTTCTCAAACTGCCTATAAAGACACCTACTAAAAATAATGCCCGCAGCTTAGTGGATTACTAAACCCACTAACTCAGGTAATCGACAACCCAAAATATTACAATAACCAAAATAATTAAAAATAAAAATTAACTTTGGTCCCCTTGCCGCTAGACAACCAGCGACCCCTCCAGGAGTATCCGGGGTGGAATAAAACTTCAGGGTGCAGGAAGCACAGCCTGGTAACATTAACCCAAGGATGGTAAGGGGGCTAGCATTGCGTAACACTCGAAGAAAGCGTGAGGTACCTCGTGTACTAGCCTCACTCCAGAGCGTCCCAAAACAGATAACCAACTGTCACGCGTCGAGTCAACCAAAGGGTGGAAAAACTAAAAAGAAAAGATAACTAATATACAACCAAGGTAATTTAAGAAGAGAAAGGGATAGCCCATATGTTCCACCGAGCATAAGGAAGTGAATTATAGTAGACACTAAACTAAAAGATGCACCGAATGGGTAGTACATCAGTCCCTGTATAAAACAAAATAAATTAAATAGGGTACTCTGAAAGGTGGCACTGCCACCGGCCTGTCGCAACCTAATAGGCCGACTTGAGCTCAGGCCGAACAAAGTAGCTTGGCCCTCCCCTGGCCCGCCGAACAAGTTCGATGGGCAAAATGTTACCCCAGGGGTCAGACTTCCGCCCCCCCTGAACAGCCCTTCCAGTCGGTCTGCTCTCCGAAGGATCAATAGTTCCAACAAAGAACGTCGAAGCGACATTCGGTAGCACCCAACACCGCGCAGCCTAAACAAGGAGATAGGGACAAATAAGTCATAATCGGGAAGGTTCTATTTTGGCTAGTTAAACTATAGCCCAAATATAGAACGCCAAAATAGGGGTCTAGGTACCAAGACCTAGGCCAAAGTCAAATCCAGGATATCAAAAATAGCAAGTCAAATAAGACTATAAAGAAATATCAAGGTAAAATTAAATTAATAATTAAACACAAGAAAACATAAGGTAAATCAAGGTAAGGTAAGAAACACCAAGTCAAATACTGAAATAAGACTTGGTAGATATGAAGGTAAAATTAACCGAATAATTAAACCCAAAATAAAATAAAATAATAAATGTAAGGTAAGATAAGATAATCAAGGTAAGGTAAGATAATCAAGGTGAGGTAAGATAATCAAGGTAACGTAAGGTAATATAAGAAAGTCACAATAAGGACACTAAATCAGATCAAGCTAGGATAACGAAATCACTCAGCAAGATACGGATTAGTGTCATAAGTCAAATCAAGTTAAGGTGAATTAAATTATCCAAAACAAATTATCAAGTATCATTGCAATCAGTGTATTACGAAATTCAAAATAGGTAAGTTTAAGGTAAATTAAAATAAGGTAATTTAAGGTAAGTTCAGATAAGGTAAATTTAAGGTAAGTTCAGATAAGGTAAATTTATAGTTACTAAAAGATTAATGAATTTATGACTCAAATAAAAATATGCTAAATTTCAGGTTGTTGAGCTAACAAGTAAAATAAATCATCGCCTTAAGAGAAAACAAACTAATGACCATGTGTCGTGTTTACTCCCATCACGTCTCGCGCCAAGATGGGTGTCTGCAAGACACCGCCAAAAAAAAAAACTCTAAATTAATGTTACTAAAGCCACAAAAGTTAAAGAAATTTATATAAGGTAAAGATAGATGATATCATAAGAAAAGACGTAAAGCGATGATAGCAAGTGAAAGTAGTAAAAATGCTGAAGGCAGACTTACTACGCGCAACAGCAGCAAGTTGGCTGAAGGCCTAGCTTGCCACGGCTTTCGGAGGACTCCTACCTCCACTAGTTCACCAGTGCAGCACAATTCTAAGCGACAGTGTCCAAATCCATCAAGTTTCGCACCCAGATGGATCCAGACACAATCACGCCCATACTGCAGGGCATAAAAAAAAGGTATTAAAGGAAAACGGAATAAGGTAACATTAAAGAAAAATATTTAAAGGTAAAACTAATCATTATCTGAACTCTCATTTGCGGTCGATGGATTATACAGTTTGAGATCTTTTACGTGCCAAACACCTTTACTTTGTCCTGCTCGATCTTGAAGTTCGTAGGTGCAGGACCCTGTTTTCTTCTTAATAATAAACGGGCCCACATAAGCCGGAGCCAGTTTGGCACTATAATAGTTCGCGGCATCGGAAAGACTTTTGTTTTTACGCCAAACCTCTTGTCCAGGTGCATACTCAACGGGTCGTCTACGTAAGTTGTATCTACGTTGATTTCTAACATGAGATGTTTTAATTTTATCCTGAACTTCGCGATATAATTTCACAAAGGCGGCTTGTCTTTTCCTGACATAATCTTGAAGGTCTGCATTGGTGTTAGCAGTCTCTTCTGCAAAGTCTTGTCCGTACAATTTATGTTCTCTCCCAAAATTAAGAAAATGCGGAGTAAATCCAGTGGTCTCGTGTCTTGATGTTCGCAAAGCACAGCCTATAGAAGCTAGGTTCTCGTCCCAGGTACGGTGGTTATTGTTCTTGATGTAAGATCGCATCATGGTCTTTATGACTCTGTTGACTCGTTCGGTCGGATCAGCTTGTGGATGATAAGATGCTGTGTAGAATAATTTCGTTTTATACCGTTGACAAAGGTTCTGAAATTCCTTGGACTTCATTTGTACTCCATTATCACACATTAGGAACTGTGGTGATCCAAACATTAGGAAAATACCTTCTTCAACCTGTTTGGTGAGGGATTTAGCTGTCGCTGAACGAGAAGGAAATAAAACGGAGAATTTGGTGAAATAATCGGTAACCACAAGAACGTAAGAGTTACCTGACCTCGAACGAGGAAACGGTCCAATATAATCCAGGCTGATACACTGCCAAGGTTGATTTATTGTAGGACGATCACCCATTAATCCTGCAGGAGGTTTTTGTTCTACTTTGTGCTGGGCACAAACTCGACAAGCTTTCACATAACTCGTGACGTCACTCCTCATCTTAGGCCAATAATAGCGTTGGCATACTTTCCAGTAGGTCTTGAATACGCCTACGTGACCTGAAGCAGGTATATCATGGCAACGGGCGAGTATCTGGCGCCTTTTATCCTTAGGAACGACAATTTTCCAAGAACTGGATGGAGTACCAAGGTCCGGATGATTGGTTCTTGCATATTTATACAACATGTTGTTTTCTACACGCCAAGCAGGAAATTTGTCTGGTTGTTGTTCAAGCCTTACAAACATATTTTTATACCATCCATCAGTGGTGGAAGACATCGGAACATCACTATCCTCGGTGTCAATAGCTTCTGCGGAAACAGGAACAGATCTGGACAGAAAATCGGCAACAATGTGCTCTTTACCAGGGCGATGGATTAAGGTAAAATCATAGGGTTGCAGACGAAGCGCCCATCGCGCTAAACGACCTTGAGGGTCTTTTAGTCTGTGCAGCCATAGTAACGAATGGTGGTCAGTTACTACCGTGAAGTGTACCCCTTCCAAATAATGTCTTAATTTCTCCACACTCCAAATCACTGCCAAACATTCTTTTTCGGTGACTGTATATTTCATTTCTTGTTTAGTCAGTGAACGTGATAGGAAGCATATTACTTTCTCACCATCATCAAAAGTCTGTGTTAAAACTGCACCAAGGCCATATGCGCTTGCATCAGTTTGCAGGACGAAAGGACGGTTAAAATCAGGACAGGTAAGTATCGGTGCTGTAACCAAAGCTTCCTTGATCGCTTTAAAGGCTCTATCACAGTCGGTTGTCCATGACCATCTGACATTTTTCTTAGTCAAGTTAGTTAGCGGAGCTATGGTGGATGAAAAATTCGGAACAAAGCGACGGTACCAAGATGCTGTACCAATAAATCGGCGAATTTCTGTGACATTCTTCGGTGGTATAATATTTACAATTGCCTCAACTTTTAATGGATCTGGTCGGAGTCCCTGACGGTCCACAACATATCCTAAGTACTTCAATTCTGGCAGGCAAAACTGACATTTTTCTAGTGAAACTATGAGTCCCGCTTCATGTAGTCGGTCGAAAACTAAGCCCAACAGACGTAGGTGTTCATCGAAGTCCTGAGATATGAGAATTATATCATCCAGATATACCATGACCGCTGGTTGAAGGTCTGCTCCAAGGACGGTATCTACTATGCGCTGCCAGGTTGCTGGTGAATTGGTTAAACCAAAAGGCATGCGACGGAACTGAAATAGTCCTCTTCCAGGGGCGGTAAATGCAGTATATTCACGCGAAGATTCACTTAAGGGAACTGTCCAAAATGCGGATTTGATATCGATGGAACTGAGGTAAGTTGCATCTCCCAGGCGGTCCAAAATGGCAGAAATATAGGGCAAGGGATATGCGTCTTTCTTGCTCAAACTGTTCAAAATTCTGTAATCTACACAAAATCTGTAGGAATCATCCTTCTTGCGCACTAAACATATCGGACTGGACCAAGCACTCTTCGACGGTTCGATGACTCCGTCCTCCAACATTTGTTTAAGTTCTTCATCGATAATTTTCTGCTTAAATGGAGACACCGGGTAATATCTTTGTTTGACAGGTTTCGTATCTGGCTCCACTTCAATAACATGTTCAGCCACCTTACAACATCCCAGGCCTGTACCCATTAAAGCAAGTTTTTCTTTGACTAAGTTATCAAGAGTCATTCGCTGAGCAATAGTAAGGGTACTCTCATCCCGTATGCTAAGTACTTGAGTAGAATTCATTTCATCTGCGAAATGCCAAACATCCTGATTTAAATCCGGCACGATCCCCATGCTCTTCCAGAAATCGACTCCCAAAATTAAGGTATGAGCCAGTGCAGGCAGGACTAACACATCTATCATGCGGGTTTTTCCCATTAAACTAAACGGTACTTGCATGTAACCAATAGCAGAACAGCTCTCTCCATTAGCAACTGTACATCTTGTTTCTTTACCTAAAAGTTGCAGTCCCAAACTCCGTAGCAACTCATATCCAGGAAGGCCAACAAGTGTTCGAGTGGCACCAGAATCCAGCAAACCTCGTATAGGTGTGCCTATAACAGAAACTTCCAAATATGGACGTTGATCTCCTCGTGCGTGACTAATGATGAAATCTAGAAGAATTTTGGATGAAAAATCGAAATCATTGGTCGTTACACGCTTGGTATTGGGAGAAATCGTACGACCTATTGATTCCCCCGGGAAGCGTTTCCCGAATTAGCACATTTAGGGCAAGATCTTACGGTGACATTGGGTGTTCCACAACGATAACAGTGTGTTTTTCTTGGGCGTTGGCAATCTCGATTAAAATGTCCAGTTTGTTGACAATTCCAACAGACTAATTCTCTAGAACCTCTACTGGTAGTAGGAGGGTTGACATGTCTCACTTCATTGACCTTAGTTGGAGGTAAGGCCTCTTGCATATCTGAGACGAAGGCGAAATCAGGTTCTACAAATCCTTGTCGCTTCCGAGATGGCGGTACATAATGTTCTGCACGGTATTTCTTGGCTTCTAAAACCAGGCACTGCTCCTCTAATTCTTCCAATGAGTTCACTATGGGTAACTGAGTGGTGTAAAATGGAGCTAAATTCCTAGCTATCATGTCCAACTTTGCATCCTCACTGAGGGAACCATAACGCCGAAACAGAGCCTGCATGCTTGAAAGATAGTCCACTATGCTTTCTGATGGATCTTGAGTCCTCTCGAGCATTTCTTTAAAGAGTCGAGCACGATAATCTGGTGGTTCAAAGTGTCTGCAAAGCAGTTCAGCTAGTTCTCTCCAGTTGTTAAACCGGGAACGGTTCGCTCTAAACCAATTCAATGCCTTGCCTTCAAATAAATCTATGGCCGACTCAAACAGTTCTCTTTCTGATACATTACGAGCCAATCTCAGCTCTGTTACTCTCTCTAAAAATCCATGGACTGACATACTCTTGGGATCTCCTGTAAATTTAAGGCCCCATTTTTCTATACGTAGTGCCTTGAAGTTTGACACTGGCTGTCTATTCGGGGTTGAACCATGCTGAGTTGGTCGAGGCACTTCCTCTTCTGACGAATCATCAGAATCAGAACCCCCCGAACGTGCTGCATCCAATAACACGCTCAAGTTGGGATCTCGTCTGGATACTTGCTCTAGCTCGTCAAGAGCAGATAAGGTTTCTGCAATTAATATTGCTCGTGCGTCAGCATCCTCTGACGACAGTTGGTTAACTGGTACACGATCAATTCGGTTGAGAAGATGGACCAAGTGTGTCTGTAGACGTTCAAATTTGGTCTTGGCTTTTTCTCCAGTAACGGACTTAATCGCCAATTTAGTCTTCCTCAAGTTAGTCGCCACATAAGCTCTTTCTTCAGCAAAATCCATATTATAGGGAGGGTGACTTATAGACTTACTAACTTTCTCCATCTGCAACAATGGGCGTAAAGATGCACGAAGGCTTTCGACAGTTTTCGTTTCATCAGCTGGAATGCCACGAACTTGCAACTCATAAATGAGCATGTCCTTTCTAAGGTAATGCACTCTCATACTGTAATCCATCGTAAGTTATTACGAGTCAAATAATACACAAGCAAATATAAATTAAAAGAAAAATCAATAAAATATTAACACTGATTGCACTTGACACTGTAAACTGCAAACAATTTGCACAACTAAATTTTCAGATAATTTTCACTAATTAAACTTCACCAAAAAGATTTAAAAATAAAATAAACCGGTTAGGACAGCGATGTCCTAACAGAAAGAATAACGAAAACCCGTCAGAACAGCGAAGTTCTGATGGCTACTACAAAACAATAGGTAGGTCGCAAAAAAAAATATTGCATTATCAGCAAAAAATCTCATCAGAGGTAAGACAACATATCAGAAGCGCAAAAATCGATAAATGAAAGTTAAAAAAAAAATTTTGATAATGTTAGTACCAAAGTGCTCTATCTGGTCTCACCAAACGCAGTTTCTTTTTGTTTGAATGCCCCACGTTGGGCGCCAAAATTTGCCACGCTCTTTTCCGCACAGAAGTAGAATTTTACTTCTACTTCCCAAGCAACACACGATTAAGCCTTATCGTTGATTTTACGTATATTCAACCATTTTTTGGTAATTATTTGGTTATGGTGTATTAATTAAACGTTAACGATAAACGTATATGTTTTCAACCATGTAATATACGTCTATATTATACTATTTTGGTAATATATTTGATTATGGTATATTAATTAAACGTTAACGGTAAACGTATATGTTGTCAACCATGTAATATACGTCTATATTATACTATTTTGTTTTAAAAATAATTGTACAAATATGAACTATCGCATATTCATATGAGGTTAATGCTTTTTTATGATATACAGCATATGGAGCCACTTAAACCGTTAAAAGTCGTTAAACAATATTAAGGGTGTTATTAAAAGGTATATGGTATACGTTTTATACACCAAATTTTCTACTTGAATTAAACGTGTGCGTAGACTTTATTGTTTCGTCATGTTTCGGGAAGAATCGCGGATCTCCGCGCCTTTTTGGGCCAATCCGTAATCCCGACTTTGTCTGGTGACGATACACGCGGTTCCCATTGGCTTCGTTAGTTTGCCACATAAATCAGACAAGATAGTCAAGATACCTAGAACAAACGCCGTTTTTGGATTATGCAGCCGCCATTGATTTCTATAAGTAATTATTGTTTAAGTTTATTTTTCGTGTGTGATTGAGAGTCATTGTGAGCTAATAAGGCAAGTATTTACAGTTCAGGTCATCTGTTTTCATTAACATTTTTGTGTTATAATTGCCCAATTATTATTGTTGCGATATTTTTTTTTTGCTTTATTAAAATTAAAGATGCTGTCCCACAGTAGCTTGCCATAGGGCTTTATTTGTCCACCCCTTTGCAAGATCATTCTAATTATACCTAGAAAAACGAATAGCATCTAATTTTAGTAAAAAAATAAGAATAATAAAATAAATGTTAAATGTTTGATTATTGCTGGTATAATTTTGGTTGAGTATTAACCTTTATTCCACTATATAAATTAACTATTAAGTATTATTCTCAAAATTCGCCGAAAACCAAAATGGTAATTATTCGGATTAATGGAATTTAGTAAGCTTGTATAAATTTTTTCATGCAAAATTTTGTATTTTACTCTATTTGTCAAGCTGTTATATGTATGTATATATTATCTATATGTATGTATATATTATATATGTTATATGTATGTTTATAAACGCATATGGTGTTAGTTTGTACAATAATAAAATATGTATGTTCTTTCTTCCTAGGCTTTTACTTTTTTCCTACATTATAGTTGTTAGGAAGAGTAATATTTTCAAAGAATTCAAAATAGCTAGGCTTTCTTATATGAATAATATGCGAAATTTATGGGATACATCGCATAAATGTATTGCATCAAAAAGTATTCCATGTGTCCTTTAAGCGTAAACACGTTGTAGATCTTATATTACATTTCAATGTTTGTGTTTTACCAGATATAATCGTAGCGTATCAATCACTATTAAACGTGTATCAAAAACGTTACTAATCTAATTACCATGAACTATATTTTAACGTTTAATTTATACCACATATAATCGTGTTTCTGTACAAGATTATTATACGAATTTTATAAACGTTTTTAATTTGGATATAGTCCACCATACTGAAACGTATATCGCGCGGACATTTTATCCTTTATCGTGGGTAAACTTTACACCATAATTATACTTGTGGTATAAACGAAAAATAAATGTTTATTCAACTATTGTGTGTTGCTTGGGTTACCATTCATAATTAAAAATCCAAAGGTCGGAAAAAAAAATTTAAGAAAATAAAAATATTGAGAATTTCCAAAATTGACTCACGTAAAGAGTTGAGTTGAAGGCGAGAGGCTTGCGCATGCGTGCCAAAAAAAAATTGCCCTAGCTCCAATGCCGGAGAGAGGGGTGGATTGAGGGCGCCACTGTTTTCGAAGCCGGGTGAAAAACAGAAACCCTCCTAGATAGTATTGGGACCTCGCTTTCAGCTCACTCACTCACATATAGTTACCATATTATCAAAATCCAAGAAACTGCGCTGTCTGGTGAGGCAAATAAAACACTACCATTAAAAACAAATTTACTAATATATTACAGATTCGTTAGGGCAAAATTTTTAATGACACATCAGTGTATCGTGTCATTTTGTGAAATTTGATACAATAAAATTATTAGGTATTATTATTAATATTATGTTATTAGTGTGACAGTTTGTAGTAAACCCTGAGGGGGAAATAAAAAAAAAGTACTAATCGGTTTTAAAATTAAATATTGCTAACCATGGTTAGAGCCGAAATTGAATAAATTTGTTATCGTGAAAAAGGTGATCCTGGTTATTACAATAAAAAAAATAAAAGGTTGCCTGAAGGGGTTCGTCCCCTGATGATGGTTTCCTAGGTCAATGCTGACGTGGCCTAGGCAGCTTAACTGACTCAGCACGATCAAAGGCTGGAGATGTCTCCCAGCCCAAAAGAAGTTGTGGGGTAGCGGTGTTCCCCAGTAAAAAGAAAGATTGTGCTGTCTCCCAGCAAAAGAGATGGTGCTGTCTCCCAGCAAAAAGAAAGAGCTCGGAGTCTCCCAGTAAAAAGAGGATCGGTGTTCCCCAGTAAAAAGACGTGGTGGGGTCGTCTCCCAGTAAAAAGAAAGACCCTAATAAAACAAAAGGTGTGCGTCAAGGCAAGGTAAAATTCAGGTATTATGCAAATATAATTTCGAAGAAATATTAAATTTAAATCACAAAAAAAAAACTTTAAGTGGCTGAAGGCCTTAAACAATTATTCATTGGTATCCAGAAAGTAAAACCGAAGGAAATATTTTGAATTAAATAGAGACATCAAGTCAAAAAAAAATAAACAGGCAATATCGAAGCCAATTAATTAACAAATCAAAGTTAAGTTAAAATTTACATAAAAGTAGCCATTGTACGCTACTGTACACAGACAAATATTCATTATAAAATAATTATATTTACATAAGTAATGCAGCTACAAAAATCTTAAACAATTAGATCATACACTGGTGACAAAATAACCAAAATTGCTAGGTAATCGCTTAATTACACAAAAGAAAAGTTTAGCCGCAAAATACAATGTGATAAAATTTAGCACGTTAAGTATAATCAAAAGAGAAATTCAGTATTACTATTACTAAACATATACATCCAAATATAGTAAATGTAGCTTAATATTTATGAATATAGAATAACCATACCGTATCTGTAAGCGTAACCCAAGAATGAACAAATACCATAGGCCATAGTGAATAGTTAACGGTACTATATTACACCCACCCTGAAATTTTGTAACCAAATCTAATAATTAAGAATCAGCCCTGTCTATGTTATACCCAATATTAATTAAAAGCTAATTAGCAGCAGAAAAAGAATAAGTGAAATACGAAAGTCAACACTTCTGACTGTCAGACATTTAAAATATTTACCCAAATTACTATAGTTTTAAATTGCCGGTCTCTAACGTCAGCTGACATTCCAGAACACAAGATCTGAATTTTTAATGACCTGGCTATCGCTTATTAGCATAATTAGTTGATAAAAAGAAACATCATCAGGTTCCAATTCACGGGCATACACCAATGACTGATTCACTATGACTATGAATACGAAATAACAAAATAAAATTTAACCTTGGGTCACCCGGTAGAGTTCTGACCAACATTATCAAAGAATGTAGTAAATCAAGCTAGCATAGCTGACAAAAAAAAATTAGGTATCGATAAGAATTTGACCTACAAACCTGTGAAGGTCACATAAACCCCATTTAATTTTTAATAAAAAAGAACCATCTGTACATAATTTTTCCTACCACGAAATGTAGCGATCTACTTGTATTTAGAGAAGTTTTAACTACAGAAAAACTAATTAAAAACGTGGACGTCGTAAAAAAAAAAATAGAATCAAAAAGGAAATCAACGAAAATTAATTAAAATAGCAGTTTAATCGCGGAATTCTGTGTTTTTTTAAGGGTTTCATAGTGGCAAAAAGGCATACCTGTCGATCTCGGGTCGGGTCTAAGTCCACATGTCCGCTGTCGTCGTAAAAACCGACGAAGAGATGTCGAATTTCTTCTACAAAAACAACTAAAACGGCCTCACTGGACCAACAACGTAACGCCAAAATGGCAAACAACAAAACAACGTAAAAGAAATTAGTTGTACCGCATTCACAGATCCCAATTTTGGGTGTCTTTCTAAAGACTTTAGAATACGATACAGTCGACGACGCGATCAGTTTGTGAAAAGAACCTCTTCCCCGGTGCCACACCCAATCCTTGTCAAAAATTCCAATATCGATTTTCTTGCACAAGTGGCGTCACAGGGTTGTTTCGAGGTACACTTTGGTACCCAATTATGTACAGTTCTGAAAGCTTTGATTCGATGGTATTCCCTTCTACCCCATTGGCACAATATTCTGCCAGTAAAAATTAACTAAACCAATGAACAACGGAAATATACCAACCAACAAATACATTTTTCCGTATCCATAAACCGACATTCATTAATAGTTTGTACAATTCATTATCCTTTGTACAATTATTGGAAACAACTTATGATTTTCGTCAACCAGGAATACATGTAGGCGTGGATCAACATTAGAACCCTTTAAAATCAAGGGACCTAGAACTCAGAACGCAGATCCCATCGTTCCTGGCTTCGACGTTTTCCAACAACAGTCACAGAGGGCGGCTCAGGACAGAAAACTAAGATGTATGCAACAGGCTCGACAGAAAATAATTACGGCCGATTCAAATGTCAAAAATGACGTTTCACGATTGTCAGGGTAAACAAATTCTAATTTATATTTATTGGCAACTATAGTTTTTAGGGCCAAATTCAGACATATTTCCTTAGGGATTAACTATACAGAAAGAGGGAAAACAAGGCTGGATCCAAGACAGACTAGTGACGGAAAATTTGTAAAAATTAAATTCGAGGTTAGGAAAGATTTTGACTAAATGGAAAACAAATCAAAATAAAACGTTCAAGGGATAAGGGAATATATTCAAAAAGGTAGGTCGAAGTCTTAAAACTCAACTAATTGTTGCAACTGCTATAATAATAATACTTTAATTTCGTATGACAAAACAAACCGTAACAATTTATAGTTAAGCAAGGATTCACAAGATGGACTTCAAAAATCTATGCTGTTAAATAAATCTTTCCTCAAAAGGGGACTGGTGAACCTTGGGGTACCCCGGCATAGATAGAATGGAAGTTAGATGGATAAAGTGAAGTTAGTGAGTGAGACAAACAATTGAAATAAGGGGATGGAAATAGAATTCATAAAAAAACTCTACCCTGACCGTCCACCACGACAGATAAACGCCGATTAGCCAGAAAGCTATCCATTCAGGTATATAATTTGGGACAAAGACTGTAAGAAGACAATTTGCTGAGACGCGCAGCATGCCATACTTTGTCAAAGGCCTTGGAAATGTCAAGGGCTACAATCTGAGATTCGCCATGAAATTCGAGAGACTTGTTCCAGTTATGTGTGACAAAGGGAAGAAGATCAGATGTAAATCTTTAGTGATGAAATCCATACTGTCTGTTGTAGATGAGTTTGTGTTTTTCTAGATACGTTAGGATTTGCAAGTTGATGACGTTTTCCATAACTTTGCTGACAACAAAGAGAAGAAAGATAGGTCTATAATTGGATGAAAGGAACTTGGAAGCTTTCTTGGGGACAGGCTGCACAGGAGCAGTCTTCCAGCTCTCTGGGAAGACACCCTTATGGTAGGAGATCTGAAAAAGACGAGTCAAGATGGGTGCAAGCTCTGGAGAGTATTTTTTTTATAACAATTACTGGCAGGCCATCCAATCCGGAGGACTTTAATGATACTTGTAATCTGAGAGCAAATTTCGGAGGTATTGAAAGTGGAAAAATAGACGAGGTTCCAATGGAAAGCAAAGAAGAAGTTTCGAAGATCATCCCAGTCGGAAGAATTTTGGTGTAGATGGTGTTTTTCGGCATGTTTTCGATGAACTCGGGATGTATGGCACAAGAGGCAGTAATCAGGCCGTGATTTGAACGACCAAGGGGAGCACATACAGATGATAAGTATGGCTCAAGATTGGTGGTGAGGAAAACATCTAGTGGGTTTAAATTATAGGTAGGAATGCGGGGAAATTATGTTGGTTCTCTGATTAATTAATTGGTGAGCGAGTTGCTGATTGCAAAGCTTTCTGCCGCTTTGCCTTCTGGGTCGGTTTTTGTGGAACCCAATTATTCCTTGCACTTGGGGACGACTGTAACGTCCATAACGTTACAGTCGCCTAGGAAGATAACGTTAAAGGAGGGCAATTCAGAGATAAGATGGTCAATTTTTGCCGAGAAAAAGTTGAATAACTTATTATAGAAGTTGCCTGACGGGGAGCAGTAGATGAAACAGATGCAAGGCTAGTTATTGAAAGAACCAGATAATTGTCTAAGATAGTGTGATGTATATTGTGACCACATCTATTTTGAACGTAGAATGAGATCTGGGACCAGACAACATTTTTGGTACATATGCCTGCTCAAAAAAACTTTAATTCTTTGGTGCATCCAGACAGACTGGTCATGAAACAGAATAGTTCACAGTTCGCGCTAGGTCTAAGAACTAGTTTTAATATCGTGGACAGAACACGTCACCAACATGGACGTGCTAAGAAGATTGAATAAAACAATGGAAGTTTTGTTGACCATCAAAAGGAAAAAAACTGGAGTATTTGGGACATATCATACGCAATGACAAATACAATCTCCTTCAAGTTATCATGGAGGGAAAAATAGCTTTATTTTGATTAAAGGAGCTACGTCCAAATGATCAACTAGAAGATCTGAATTTAAACTAGTACTGTGTCTCAAATATTTTTAATGAATCGAGGGAGTAATTTTATTGTCATAAATTCACTTATGTTAAGTTCTAAATCTCCTTTTATAATCAACATAAAAACCGATTTATCTAAACGAAAACTTTATTCGTGGAAATTTTCTTTTAGTGTATTTTTGTGTACGTTAATAGAGACAGATATCAAGAAAAAAAGGACAATTGTTTTTTTTGCTATTAAACAGTTTTCTGTGTTTTCTGACAATTTTTTAATTTGGCAATTAGATCCCTTCCATTGTCTGTTACGATTATTTTTGTTAAAGTAGAAGCGACAACATGGCTGCATTTAAATCCCACTAGGACTATAAAAAATAAAAATAGTTGCTTATTTAAAAGACAGCGCAAAATTAGCATTTAATTTGGAAAAAAGGATCCAAGGAAAATGTAAACAACAGACAGTACAACTTAATTGTTTACAACACGCAATAAATTTTGACGCGTTACCACCGTTATCCACTTTATATGTAATTCTCAGTCAAAGGGTTTAGATTTTGTCAAGTCTCAGGCAAATATATCTAAAAGCAGATGTTGTTCTTTGGTCCTCAATACGTGTATAACCTAGATACAGTGTCAGAAATTATACATTTGAGTCAGCGCCCCTACATGGAAAATCCTTGAACCAAAATATACATTCACCGTAAGAAGTCGTGTCCATATTTCTATTGCAAAAAATGGATTTTTAGGACAGGCTCATGTCACTGGCGAAGTCTTAAGAGTTTGACAAAGTGAGGTCCGTATACCGGTACTATTATTCCAGTCACACAACCAAAACTAAAATCAGCTTAATCATAGCTCTAAAAACACGAATAAAAAGAATCTCACATCCAACATTGTTAAACAATAATTTTAAAAATTTTATAACATTCTTTTGACCAATTCGTATATCCTTCAAAAATTTTGAAAAAATTACTATTTAACCCGAGTCCAGATTTTCCTTATGGCCGGAAGACCTTGCCAGAAATTAGCGCTTTTCTTGAAGACAACCCTATTTATTATTATTCTGTGCCGTACATTAAGGAAATAGCACCAAAAATAAGTAAGTTGTTCAAATGTGAAGCAACCATAAAAATTGCTTTTAAACAAAAAAAACAATAGGAACAATTTTCAGCAAACTCAAAGATAAAGATGAAGCCACAAAGAGAGCAAATGTCCTTTACAGTGTTCCTTGTTCAAAGTGTGATGGTCTTTAAATAGGGTAGACTTCTAGGGTGATAAAGGGCAGAATCGCACAACACAAATGTGAGTGTAGATTAAATAAAAAATCATGTGTTCTTCCTAAACACACAAATAAATTAGGACATAGATTTAAATATAACAAAACCCAAGTCTTGTGCAATGAGGTGAACGACAGTAAGAGGCGGTTTTTGGAAATCGTTAAAATTTTCCTGGAACCAAAGGCAATCAACATAAGAGCGGACATTGAAGGTCTCAGTATCATTTATTCCAATCTACTAATATTAAAATAAACCAACAATAACGCTACTAATAATAACACCGGTTCAAATTTGTCTATATAGCCAACCACCCCTTTTACTTTTAACCTCTACAGCCCCTCTGGTCATTTATAAGTGTCATTAGGCAACAATTCAACAATCCAAAATAAATCGCCAATATGACAATTATATAATCGTCAAAGTCAAGGCTAAGTTAGCAAAACTAACACTAACTTAATCATAGCTTAACCAATATAAAAAATATAAAAAAATACAAAAAACTGAAGACCGACAAAATCTAAAAAACTCCAACAAATTCTTTTGCCATCAACTCAGAATTAAATCACCTGTACCATAAAATAGGCCTGAAACTGAACAAGAATTTAACAAATTATTTCAAATAATCCAATGTTTTTTAGTAGAAGCTGTCTTAATTATTAAGTAATGCATTAGCAGTAAGTATTTCTATAAGGAAAAGGCAAAAAATATTATCTCGTATAATAGATATGTAATTAGATATGTAATTTGTAAATATAGATGAACTTATCACTGTTTCATATTGTAGCCTTGATGACGATAATAAACATTATCGAAAGCTTGGCGTAGCTTAAAAGCGTTTTATTTCAAAATAAGCCCTCACTAGGGTCGATAACCCAAAACAAGCTGGTTTTGTTGTTTAACTATAGTCGGTCAAGAATTATATACAGGGTGTCCCGAAATTAGGGGGCCAAGGTTAAACAGTGCATTCTGCATAGGAAAATAACACTAACTTGTTTAATAAACATGTATCGAAAAATGCCCCCTAACGGAGCTACGGCCTCCTAAAGAGGGGCCCATGATGATGGTGTTTTTCAAATTATTCCTACAGGGTTGAACATAAAAACATGAGTTTTTGGTATTTTGGTAATTTTGACATGCTGAATCTAGATCTAAAATCAAAACTACCAAAAGTTTATCATAGGCGTAACATTCGGGGGGGTAATGGTACAAAAACAGCCGTAACTTTTTTATGAGTTAATGTTTTAATTTTTTTTCTAAAATTATGAAAATCCAGAGCTTTCTACCAAAAAAAGGTACTCTTGATTTACATCGCCTAGATTCACCATTTGTGAGAAAAATGCCTTTGAAAGTAACACTGTTTAGCATAGATATCCCATATTTTCACTAAAACTTAGTAGTAGAATGCATAACTCTAAAATTATTTTTACAAAACCACATAAACGTTAATATGCTTATAAAAGTAACATTATTTTTTAGAAAATTTGGTAAAACATTCGATTTCATGGCCCGGCACTAAGTTTTATTGGAAGATTAATTTTTACTTGATCCGTCTTTGCTAAACAGTGTTACTTTTAAAGGCATTTTTCTCACAAATGGTGCATCTAAGCGATGTAAATCAAGAGTACCTTTTTTTGGTAAAAAGCTCTAGATTTTCATAATTTCAGAAAAAAAAATTAAAACATTAGGTCATAAAAAAGTTAGGGCTGTTTCTGTACCTTTACCCCCCCAAATGTTACGCCTATGATAAACTTTTAATAGTTTTGATTTTAGATCTAGATTCAGCATATCAAAATTACAAAAATACCAAAAACTTATGTTTTTATGTTCAACCCTGTGGGAATTATTTCAAAAAAACCATCTGCATAGGCCCCTCTTTAGGGGGCCGTAGCTCCGTTAGGGGGCATTTTTCGATACATGTTTATTAAACAAATTAGTGTTATTTTCCTATGCAGAATGCACTGTTTAACTTTGGCCCCCTAATTTCGGGACACCCTGTATAGCGTTATATAACGCAAAAATAATTTACCTGATTTCACCCCAAAATGCACGCGAATAACATACTGTACTTGTCAAAACCCATCTATCTCCAATAATAGTTCCCGCACAGTAATGACAATTGTCTCGTTGTCTTATTGAAACCATAAAAGGAAACTCTCCATCTTTTGCTGGCTCACCTCCTGTTATTCCAAAAACACAAGTAGTTTGAACACAGAAAAAAATAGCTATAATAAAAGCTCTTTTCATTTTTAATAACAGTTATTAATTATGAATAGCTTATTCTGAAATCGTTTTAACTGTGTGACTGTACTGTACAGATTCCTCTTTATATACTTATATGTATGTAGAGAAGTCTATTATTTTTTGTATCATTAGATTTAATTCCCACTTAAGTGTTATTTTCCGATATGATAATTTTTATCATAGTCATTGCCTGATGTTAGTCTAAACAGTCATTGGTTTAAGAAAAAACAATTTAGATGGTTTAGATATTACTTATGCCTGTGTTACCCTGAAACTAAGATATTTTTGAAACCCCTGATAAAAGAATAGGGTGTTATGCATTTGATCTATGTATTTTCCTATTCAGTGTTGTAAATACTTGTATGTTGATTGCAAAGTCTGTTCAAAAACCATGAGCGTTCCCAGAGGCGGCCATGAGGTTGCAGCCCCACCAAGACCGAGATTATGTTTGATGTTTTTTTATATATTTTAGGTAAATACAAAATTTTAGCCCCACCTCCGTCATCGACAATGTTTTACGAACATTGTTCAGTCCCTCCAGTCCACTCCAAGTCAAAATCCCCTAATCAAACAACCAAACCTAGCCTTGTACAAAGATGTACATGGTTAAATAAGCCACCTTTTTGAAAAGCTGACTGTTTTAAGTATCATGTATTTATATTAAAGCCTTTTAACCTCAGCACTACTATGTTGTACTGCTCCACTACTAACCTTAATTTTGCTTCCCAGTCAATCGATTTTTTTCATTGTTGAGAGGTTTATCAAAATTCTTAATATTGTCATAGTAGAAACAATTTCAAATTTGGCTCTAATATTTCTAAAGGTGAATGATATAATGATGAATACCAGGTGCCACAAAATACTGGCTCCTCAGTATGGTTTTATTCCTAGACAATGATTAAAATAAAATTGTAAAAGAAATAAAAAGCCTGACTTGAACCTGTACGCCATCTAGCGACGTTTGGACATTAATTATAAGAAAATGAAAGTCTTTGTGCCATAGCGGACAAAAAAGACAGTGTGTTCTGCTCTTGCATTAAACTACGGGGCATCCAAGAACTACTTGAAAACCCCGGGCAGTGTAGACAGTAAGCTTTCACCCTTGTTGGGGATCATCAGACTAACGTAACCCATTAGGCAGCTCTAAATGTATATATTTTTAATGGTGTAGTATTTATTTAGAATTTAAATTTGGTACCTTCTACTGGGACACTCTTTATAATCGAGGTTTGCAATGTTTTAAACCATCAGTACCTACTGGTATAACGAATGGATCGGTAGATATGCAACGTTACATTGGCCTGCAAATAGCCCAGACATCACACCCTTAGATACATTTCTTTGGGGTTATTTGAAAAATATCGTATACAGCAATCATAATGAAAATATTGAAGAAATTCAAAGTGGAAAGGTCTAGCGAAACAGGTTTAAGTAACAAAAAAAGACAAACAAAGAAGATGCAAACTTCGTAGATTATTTGTAGAATAATCCGTTTTAAACTGCTGTGTCCGATGCGCATGACAGAGGATGGCCTCCTCTAGAACAGCGAAGAGGCGGGTACTGCAATGTTCCGACTTAAGAAACCGTGCAGCTGCTCAAAAACCTTTTCTTAAAAATGTTCACAAGGAACAAACAGTTGGTTTTGCCATGAAACACTTACCTGAGAATGAAAACTTCTGTCAAAATGTTATACTTTCCGACGAGAAGTGCTCAGTAGTAATCTCGCATAGGCAAGACGTTTTCTAAAACAGAAACAGAATAGAATATGCGGGGACGCCATCTATAGGAACTACTGTATATAGGCAGTATATAAACAGATAGACGAGGGCAGCAAGCATTAATTATATTATTAAACCAAGCTGCTCTTTGTAACCATTTAAATTATTTTTATATCTTTGCACAATGCGAGGGGGTATTGATATAGTTAGTTAGAGATAGTTAGCCTGGAAAGACTTTAGAAGACAAAATTGAATATGGTTGCTATTGCCACAACTATGATATTTTATAAATAAGTTATTAATGTTTGACATGCATAGGTTGAACGGTGAATTTTTGAAAACGGAATGTCTGCGAAAAACCGAGATTTTAAAGAAATCGAGTTTCGGTCAGTTATTAAGTATTTATTTTTAAAAGGGTTACGGGCAAAGACATTTTTGTTGATATGATAGAAACCTTAGGTGATCAGTACAGTTTATAAATCCGAGTACCGGACCATAGGCGCCGGAACTATAACTACCGCGATGTGTTGCGACTCGCGCCCACTGTGGCGTCCCATCAACAAAAATCGAAAAATATACAGTCACGTATAAGAAATTTGGTGGTGAGACTTTATTTACCCTTAGTTAGACTACTTAAAGTAGGTATTTTCCAGTGCGGATTATTTCGTAGGTTATCAACAAACCAGTCGAAAAGTGAATAAATGAATTTGTTTTTAATACGCTTAAAAAAAATGTGTTTTGAATTGGACACTGCTGTTAATTACAGAAATAATTAATTACAAAAATAACTATGTGTACTATCTAAAGTGACTCTTTTTCTTTGTGCCTGGAGTATAAAGTTCTTCAAGTCGCCAGTAATGGGTGAGTATGTATGTGGGTTGGTTACAAATTCAATAATTATTACTACTTGCATTCGATTAAGCTTTAAAAAAAATGCTGGACACCATTAGGCATAACTAGGGTTGGGCAAATTTCACTTCTGCCAGAATTTGAAATTTCATATTGAAATTTTCAAGAAATTTATGAAATTTCCGCGAAACTTTCGGAATTTATGAAATTTTTGTGAAACTTATGAAACCTTAAATTTCATGAAAAATTCATTGAAATTCATGAAAATTTCATTGAAATTGATGAAATTTTCATTAAAATTTTCTTTTCTGTTTTAACAGTGTTTTATTCTCATTAAAAACAAGGGTAAATAAAATAAGTACAAAGTATCAGATAAAAATAACTAAAATATTGTGATGCTTAAATTTATTAATTAATATCACTCGTACTTCGTGCTGATGCGCTCGTGCCATTACGGGGGTTGAAGAACATTTTTAATTGTCTTCTTCGTCCATCGACCTTGGGTATAGGCTTGACGAAGAGTCGTAAAGAGAATACTCTTCATCGCCTGAGGCTGAGGAAGATGATATGGTGGTATCGGTATTGCTTTCTTCATCTTTGTTACGTCTAACTTGTTTTAAACTGACGCTCGACTGTCGTGATTTTCTCACTAAACCTGAATTATTTTGGTTAGTATCCTTATCCTTGTCCTTGTCCATAATAAGGACACGATTTTCTAAAACAGTAAATGATTATTTTTAAAGGAGTTCTGGAAAGGGTTGTTTTTATCTCTAGTTTTTCAAGGTTATGAGTTATACTTACATGAGACATTGCATTTTTTTCTTTAGATTTAGGTTAATGCACCGATAAGAAAATATAATTTTATCTTGTTACTTATTGCTTACATTACATACAATGACTCATCATACCCATATGATGAGTCGTTACAAAGTATAAACAAATCTTTGAATGATGTCTGGTATCTGTTTAGAAAATAGGTTTTATGTTAATGCTGTGATTTTTTAATATTTGGTACATTTTATATTACATCATACATCGCGTAGTAGAAGTGTGATAATAAAAGTACCTAAGCCTATATCAAAACTAACAAAAATTATCTTACCTAGGGAGTCTAGGGGCACATTTTTCTGCTTGTTTCTGTTTATAATCCTCCAGTTATGAGAAATATAACTTAGTTTGATTGCTCTGGGCGTTGTTAATTTATTTCGTAGTGTTCGGTGCAGTCTACCAAAAGTACTAAAACTCGTTTCTGTTGATGCCGATGAAGTTGACATGAATAAAATTCTTACTGCAACGTCTGCAAGTTGCGGGCAGTTTATACTGCCAACTCCCTTCCACCATGTCAGAGACTCCAAATTATTAATGGTTTTCCAAATTATATTTTTGGCCCAATCTTCATCTCTACCCCTATATTTGCTCAAACTTGTTAGAACTAGAACAGGATCAATATTTTCCATCTGATTTGCTAATGTATCAACAAATACCATTGCAGACAAAACCTCCTTGGAGGAAAGATTGACACCTTGATCTCGAGGATCAAAAATCACAGCTGCATAGTGAATTGGCTGAACTGCGTAGTCCTTTCGAGTATAAAATTTTTCCATTACTGTTAGCTGTTCTTGAGCGGACAATGGACTCAGTGGAGCTCTTTGGATAAGTGACTGCTCTATTTCTTTAAAGGCATCAACAACTTTATTTATAACAGGTTCATCCGTTTCAAAATTAAATGTCCATTTAACTATGGGCCGCATAATTTCTGCAATATTTGTAACATGCACTAAACAAATATCGTCCTTGTCCTTACCATCTGTTGTCACTGTCACACTTTTTCCATGTTTTCCCTTCAGAAGACGCGATTTTATAACACTTGGAACTTTAAAACACTTCAGTAAATGTTTTTCTATTCGTGTTGCATTTTTGTAGAAAATATTTGCGCAGAAAACGCACTTTACTTTATTTCTGATATTTTCCTCGTATTTAAAATAGTCCCATATATTTCCTTTTGGCTTCATTTTTCCAACGCAACGTGAAACGCGACAAAACAATAAAACTCAAAGGCGCCGCAGAGCAAAGTCACACTGGTCACGCGTACTCACGCCTATCGCCGAGTGATCCAGGTGATGAAGAGATTTCCGAGGGGTGCCCGGGTGGTTGGATGGAAAGATTTGTGAAATTTTCACTGAATTTTTTGAAATTTTCGTGAAAGTTTCGCATGTAATAAGGAAATTTATCAGTTGAAAGTTTCATTTGAAAATTTCAAAAATTTCACTGAAATTTCACTTTTTGGGTTCAGTGACTTTTTCAGTTTTGAAAATTTCAAAACAGAAAATTTCATTTCAAATTTTCAAATGGCCCAACTCTAGGCATAACGGGCTAATGTAGTTTTTAAGTATAAAATATGAACTGCCTTGTCTTGCCTACATAGATGTTTTTTAGAGTCCACTCCAAAACTAACTTATGGAGCCTGGTTTGAAATTTGGGAGAAATGCAAGAAAAATAAAAGGGCAACGGCTATTTTTGATTATTTGGTTAATGTACATGATGAAGACAACCATGAAGATGAAATTAAAACTAGCTTGAAACACACGGCGAATCCGTCCGTACCTTAGATCGTATTTAAATGGAAACCCTTTAAAAATTAAAAACTTAAATACCTTTGTTTCTCTTATTACTTTAAAAGTTCTTCAAAATGACCACCGTGAACTTCTTGGCAGCAATAAAGTCGATTTTGGAACTCACACTTCCCACATTTTCAAGAATGGCAGGTGTTACTTCTCAAAAATGTGAGAAATGAGTTCCAAAGTCGACGCTATTGCTACCAAGAAGTTCATCGTGATCATTTTGAACAACTTTTAAAGTAATAAGAGAAATAAACAATTTTTAATTTTCTTTCACGATTTTTGGTTGGCTTGCCATTTAAAAACGAATTAAGATACGAACCTTGGGTTTGCAGTAAAATGTTTCTTTTTTAAAGACCTTTAAAATCAGGTACCACATGACATAGGGTTGCATATAAAATGTTTGACTTCAACTCCCTAGCATCACTCCTCAAGGGGGTTGAAATAGTTAAATTACATGAAAAAGTAGATTTATTAACCAATAAAATGTGGTGTCTCTGTCTTCACTAATAGCAAAAATATTTGCCCATAATAAGACTTTTCGGATACCCTGTATATTATGTAAAAACACTATTAACGTTTTACCATACCTTAAAGCAGGAACAACCTGTAGCCAATTTTATATATCGTACTTTTGTAAAGATATGTGTTAAGTTTAAAAATCTTACGACTGTGACATAAAAAAGAATAATTGGTAGTAAAACTATATTTTACCAAATGTCTAAAAAGTTATTTATTTAATAGACTACGTCGTTTTAATGCAACATTTTTTTTATAGAAAAAAATATTAAGCGAATTTTGATTTTTGTAATCGTTGCCTATATACTCGCCACACTGTGTAGCGGCTGCACCGTGCCAATAAATCGACATATCAAGACATCGACATGCTTTGCGGTGGGAACATGTTAGCAAACGTTTGTAGAAGTCTTGGTTCATATAAACGCGAATCGCGAAATGCGAATTGCGAATATTGTCCTCATTGGTCAGCTGCTGTCGCAGAACATTTACTGGGAAGTGTTTTTAGTATTATGTAAATTATTTCTTACTTTAAACAGTTTATTTACGGTCCCGCCGCCCATGTTCAGGTACCCTGTTTACGAACTCCAGTGATCAAAGACCGTCAGACGTCACTATTAAAAACTGAGTAGCGGAATATAAAAGAGGGAGATCAGATGTTAAAGGTAGCACCGCTCTGGAAGACCAATTTTTGTGACCAGTTCGAAAAACATTGATACTGTCCATAATATGATTTTAGAATCAGTGTACATTTCCTTTGAACGTGTATTTCACATCGTTCGTCACGACTTGGGTTTGACAAAGCTTTCTGCCAAATCGATTCCGAGATGCCTGAATGCTGACCAGAAAGGCGTTGGATTGACAACGTCATTGTGAAGACGGGCGAAATGTGGGACCATCAATATGACCCAAAAACTAAAGAGCATTCTAGTTCTCCACGACCCAAAAAATTACATATCGAAAATCGGCTGGCAAGATTCTTGCTTCAGTTTTCTGAGACAAAGATGAGATATCATAATAATAGTTTGTTTAGAAACGTTTAGAAGTATCACGGGAGCGTATAATACTGAGCTTTTAACTAAATTCCTTATAAAAATTGTGGAAAAACACCGCGGAAAACTTGCCAGAAGTGTGCTGTTTTTGCAAGACAACGCTCCTTCACCAGTCATTGATTGCGCTGCAAGAAATGATGGAATTGGTTTTGAGTTAATTGATCACCTCCCCTATTCTCCAGATTTAGCACCGTCAGCATATTATTTGTTCCCAAAACTCGAAAAATCTTTGAAGGTAACTTTTGGCTACCTGTGATCTATTATAATAAAATCTCATCCTCATTGCTGTATATTTGAAAGGTCTACAGGGTGGCCTAAGTATAATTTTAATAATTTCACTTGTTTAGCATTATTTTGCACAGAAATCCTGTCCCTTTTATCAAGAGCAGGTAGGTCCACCCCGTATTCGATAAGTTTACGGCGTTTGCCATTGTTATTCAGGTTAAGCACCCTTGTTAATTGACCTCAGTGTCGGTGCAATTAGTCTTGAGAAAATCTTAAGTATTGACGTTTATGAAATTTGTTGAAGTGTTGAGTGTGTGGTGCATTGAAATATTAGTGTTCAATTTGTTTTTTATGATGTGACGCCAGTGGGGAAATTATCGCTCTGTATCTAGTAGAAGAAATCGAAATCACTTGTCATTAGATGCCAAACAAATAGTTAAGAATGTGTATGAATTATTAATAAATAAAGGATTTATCATGCAAGATGCTTCGAAGGAAACATATTTACTTACAAAGCCAATATCGTCTAGAAAAGACTTTATAAGCCGTAAAGGATTGACAAAAAGAAAAAAACGCAGTGATTTTCAACACCATCGTTTGGGCGATTGTGAACAAGATGTCATAAGAAGAAAAATATATTCCCTCTATGGAAAATAGGTTGTTCCTACTTTGGATAAACATAAAATGAAGCTAGAACAAGGTGAAACCAACATAAATATTAGCCGTGCCACCCTCCACAGTCGTTTCCATAATGGGCTTTAAATCCGCAAAATAGACAAAAAACAAGTGGTAATGAAATCACCAGAGACTGCGGAATTAGAGATTTAATTACCTTCAGCAAATTATTAAATATAGATCACAAAACAGATCTAAATTTTACCTTGATGAAACATGGTTTGACACACACGACACAGTGTCTAATGCAGTGTTGTAAATATCCGTATTCTTTAGATATCCGGATAATAAGGAATCGGAATCAACTATTCATCCGAATACGTATCCATTTCTTGAGCCGCGCGAAAGCGGTTACGAAACATGTATATATGGAATTATTACGGATACGGGTAGATAGATGGATGCGGTATCATATGATTCGGATTTCGTCACCAAAGATCCACAGCTGATCTCCTTAGCTTTGTCACACACAACTGGAACAAGTCTTTTGAATTTCATGGCGAATCTCAGATTGTTGCTCTCGATATTTTCAAGGCCTTGGACCAAGTATGGCATGCCGCACTCCTCAACAAACTACCTTCTTACGGTCTTCCTACCAAACTATGTACCTGCATCGATAACTTCCTCTCTAATTGGCGCATATCTGTTGTGGTTGACGGTCACTCATCTAACTTCCATCCTATCAATGCTGGCGTTGCCCTGGCACCAACCCTGTTTCTTCTTCATATTAATGACCTGCTCTCTTCAACTACTAATCCTATCCACAGTTATGCTGACGACAGTACTCTTCACTCCAATATTCATTTTTACAGACAAGTTTCGAATCAGGAGTTGGATAATGGACGCAGATCTATGTACCTATCCCTTTCCCAAGATCTTCAATTAATCTTAGACTGGGGTGCCAAGAACCTTGTTCAGTTCAACGCCTCCAAAACCCAGTCTTGTTCCCTCTCACCCAAAAAATCTGGCAACGCTTACCCCATCCACATGAATGGCCAAGCCCTACAAAACAACGAAACATTCGATCTCGTTGGCGTCGCTTTCGAACATGATCTCAGCTGGCACAAACACATTACTTCGGTAGCCACATCGGCAGCTAAAAAGCTTGGTTTTCTCTTTCGAGCCAGAAAATACTTCTCCCCTTCCAACTTATACACTCTCTATGTTTCCCAAATAAGACCTAACCTAGAGTACTGCTCTCACATCTGGGGAGCGGCATCACCTTCGACACTTAAGATCCTTGGTTCTATCCAAAAGGGAGCCATTCGACTTATTAATGACCCAGCCCTCACGCGAAAACTCCCTTCTCTCGCTCATCGCCGTGTTGTTGGGTATTTATCCCTTTTCTACCGCTACTTCCACGGATTTTGCTCTGAAGAACTAACCGGTATTATTCCCCCCTTGACTGTTCCTAACAGAACAACAAGAGGAGCGTTACGTATGCATCCCTTTACTGTCCAGCTACAAAAGCCTAGAACAGACCACTTCTCTCGCTCATTCATAACTAGGGTCTCCAGATTATGGAACAAATTGCATGCAGATGTTTTCCCGTCCCAACCTCCAATCCTTGAAATCCCGTGTCAGTAGACTACATTTCCCTTCTCTTTAGATACCCACGATGCGTTAGTACTTAGGCTTGAAGTCTACGTGGGATGTCTTAGATAAAAAAAAATCGAAGTCGAAGGTTAGGGATAGTAGGGCACCGTCGTTCGTTCTCGTTCGAATTCGGTTCGGGTGAGGCGGGCTGAGTTCCATCCGACATGATACCCGTTACCATTGCCACCCGATAAGTATTCTATCTTTTTTTAGGAAACGTCATTAGAAAGAGAAAGCATGAGATCAAATAAGCCAAATCGCAGATCGTGTTGTTCGCGTACACTCGATCCTGATTCCGTTTTCTCTTTGCACTTTGCATTAGTAACCACCCGAATGCGTATGTATTTATCCGTGTTTAAGTTCTCGACCGGTTACAGATAATACGGATTCTTTTAATATTCGTATCCAACGAATAATAATACGTATCCTCACATCACTAGTCCAAAGGATGGGTCGATTCTAGTTCAAAGTGTCAGACGAAAGCACCTTCAAATAAAGGAAAAAGAATAACAATAATTCACCCTGGATCCGAAGATGCATGGGGTCCAAATTGCTTGCTGTTGTCTGCCAAGGATATTAAGAATTCGAGCTTGAACTACCATGAATACACAAGTGCGGAAATTTTTGAAAACTGGTTTGAGAATTATTATCTTTCAAAAAATATCCCAAACAGTAGTGCGATTATAAGGGATAACGCAGGTAATCACAGCCGTCTGCTATATAGAGCGCCAAACAGATCAAGTACTAAAACTGAAATACAGGAATGCTATTTAGAAAATGACATTTATTATTTTAGTTACAAAAAGAGCAGCTTTTAGAAGTCTTAAATACATTTAACATTAAAAAACAATACGTATATATGTGATAACTTGGCGGAACAGATGGGTCATACTGTCTTACGTCATCCCCTAACCTAAGTGCGAGTGTCAGAAAGTCAATTAAAACTGTCATAAACAATATACCGACTGAAAGCTGCAAAAATTCAGTAAAGCATATTTTAAAAGTTGAAGATTCGTACCTATATTTATATACAAAATAATATACAACCCATTGTTATTAACATAAATGACGACCCTGACAGTGAAACAGAATTAGGTTTAGATTAAACGAATTTATTAACTATGTATTATTTATTATTGTTTGTATTGTAAAATAAGTTAGGACACTTATAACCATTTTTTTAAGAAGTATTCGTACTGTGTGAATTAAAATTAGAGTTAAATTTTTTTTAAAATACCTGTTAGTCTGTTGTAGATATTAAATTTTACCTAGAAATTTTCATTTTGTTTATTGATGTCGAAAGGCACGATGATATACTTTGAGATTTACTTTAAAATATTTTTTGACAAATGACGAAACCATATGTGTTGTTGTGGAGTGGTTTGCAGACCAAGGCAAATAATTTTTTAAAAGGATTAGAGTTACTTTAAGGAGATTATGTTATATAAATAAAATTTTGTTTTTAAATATTGTGGCGTTTTACATGGTAGGCTAAATACTTATCAATACTCCCTCGCATATGATTGCAATTTCCGGCCCCGCCGTTTGTCAGAATAGGTATATATATATAAAGATACCTATTTCGGGAATGCTTTTTTGGACTTCCGCTTTTCGCCGTTCAGGATTCCTGCGCGTCGGTACCGCTCTTGACCTCCGGCCACCAGTAACCGTAAAAAAATTTAGTTACTCAAGTCAGAACTGTATTAAAACAAATTGGCCAACCTGATTAAAAGTTACGCCTTCGGTTTAAAAGAAATTATGTTAAACAACCCCGCTCTGGCCTTTTCAAGTTGCTTGCTCATTTTTTATTTTTTATTTTATTGTTCACACAATATACTTATAGTTTAAAGTGGCATTAGCTAATTATAAATTTTGTGGTAATTTGTCAATCAATAAGGTACGAGAAAACGTATTTTTAAATTATAATTTTTATAATAACTTAACGAGGCAGCACTAATAAATGCATCCTGTTTTAAAAACCACTTAAATCTACCTAAAAGAAAATTTAATTGTTTTCTTTCTGCCGATAAGAGGCCAATAAAGTAGTATTGATTTCTGAAGGACTGATTTTTTTGGAAGTATTTCTGGGAACTGTATGTACGTACAATTGTTATTGATCGTTATTGATTTTTTACTTCCATTCATGCCCACTGAGTATGAACGTGAGAAGAATAAGTATCGAAGTATTCTTAGATCGTCAACTTTTGGTGGCTTCAAATTACGCAGGATATGGTTGTCCGTTTCCATCGTTCATCCGTCGATCTGTTAACTAGTATGCGTAAACCGCCTAATCGACCACAAGCCCCCCCCCCCCCCCCGAGGGGCTCTATAAGGTCGGTAATGTCATCATTCTCATGCCCTGAAAATTTCGTGTTTCTAGGCCATGTATTAAGGAAGATATCACATTCCACATTTAAAAACGGTTGCAAATGTGAATATTAAATTATTGGTAAATAAAATAATTTCTTAAAATAAAAAAGATATTTTTAGAAATTTGTTTTTGGGAGTTTAAAAGAAGTCCTTTCTTTATTTTGTAAGGTACTGAAAAGAATTAAAATTAAAAACAATTAAAATTGTTAATCCAGAATGCTTCAAAAATATCAGAACGTTTTTTTTTCTTCCGCTTTATGTAGCAATGAAAACGAAACAACAAATAATACTAACTAGCAATAAAACCTTATTGCTGATATTTGCTTCTCGGGGACTGATGATATATCGTGGCAGCAGTTTGGCGTACTAAATATACTAAGTGACAAAGAAAGGTAAACACCCATTTATATTTAATATATTTTAATAATTTTTGGCTTACACGTTTAGTAGACAATGGTTAATAATTGATTAGGTTTCCAACCAAATCCGATAAACACCAATGGAATCAAGTTCAATAATGTGTCGAACATCCTCGGTTTCTTATACACTCATTGACACGCCTGGGCATTGTTCTGATAAGATGGTCTATATCGTCTTGGGGTATCTCATTCCATGCTACCTCTACCTCGTGTCTAAGTACTGCCAGAGTCTGAGGGGGGTGCTGTAAGTTTAACAACTTGCGACCAATGATGTCCCACACATGTTCGATCGGTGTCAGATCAGGTGATCTTGGTGGCATGGTAAGCGGTTAATGTGGTGTTGGTTCATGAAGTCCAGGGCTTGTCTAGCTACATGCGGTCTGGCGTTATCTTGTTGAAAACTAGGGTTCTGGAGGGTTTCAAGATATGGAAGGACATGGGGTTCCACTACTTCCTGAATGCAACGGTGCGCTGTCATGTTACCTCTAATGAAGACTAGAGGTGTCCTCCTACCATATGCAATGGCACCCCATACCATTACCCCCACAGTATGATGAACATGCCTCTCCATGTCAAACTGTGGATGACGTCTTTCACCACGTCGCCTTCTTACCCTTGCACGTCCATCATGCATACCCAAACAAAAGCGGGATTCATCGCTAAAGACCACTCTGTTCCATTCATCGTGCCATTGTAGTCTGTCTCTGCACCATTGCAGTCGATTGCGTCGATGCTCAGGAGTGAGGGGCAACACCCAATGGGGACGGTAAGAAAAAAGACCAAAACTTCTTATCCGTCGATATACTGTACGCATCCCAACCACCCTTCCATGTTCTTCAAGCCACTGATTCGCAATCGCCCGACTGGTACTAAAGCGGTCTCTAAGAGCCAAAAGTCTACGACGATCTTGACGCTCGGTTGTTCCGCTGCGACGTCCAGTGCCCCTAGCTCTGTGTTCACGGGCTTCTTGGGTCCATGCCTGCCAACATCTCAGAATGGTGCGTAAAGATCTGTTGGTTCTTCTGTTAATTTCTCTAACTGAAAGACCTGCTTCTCGCAAGCCCACAATCCGCCCCCTCTCAAAGTCACTAAGCTGAGGAATTTGACCAAGTCTACCCACTCGTGGCATAATTATGCCTTAAAACAACACTTTGCAAAACACTTTTTATCAGTCAAGCCACAAATGTGAACAAAAATTGCTAAAACTACAATCGCATTCAGCTCAAACCAGTGTAAAATAGCCGGGTAAAAACGACAAGATAGTGCATACATAAGGCTGAAAATTTAATCAGTTTTTGTTTGACCCAAAATCAATTTGCATGCAAACAATTATTACAATGAAATTATAAATACTGGGTGTTTACTTTTCTTTGTCACTTACCTAGTATATGAACATTAAAGTTGTGTTACCACACAGAATTCGGCTACAAAATGGTTATGAAGACGGTTGGATGTATTGGAAAAGGAGTGTTTTGCAACTACAACTTTTATAAAACAGTTTAAATTTATTTACATTTTTATATACCTTTATTGGATATTAACATTTAAAAAAACAACTCGCTAGTAGTCAATTACTGGTTGATAGATCAACATAAACGATTTTCCCGCTTATAATCGCCTCAACAATATAACACTGTATTGTTGTGATGAAAAAACTGTCCAATATTTAATCAAATATAGCTTTATTTAATAACATTTCAGTATATACATACATTGATTTTTATTTTTTAATTATATACCAGTGGTATCCCTGATCCATTCTCTAAAGTATGAAACAGGAGAAAAAATTCCTAAGTGTGTACCACAACCCTCATCTGGATGAGTGAAGATATAAGATAGTATTCCATATTGTTTTCCGTTTACTAGAACTGGACCGCCATAGTCTTGGTAACAGTAGTAGGTATCATTTACTGTTCCACCACATTTCATCACCTAAAAACAATAATAACGTAAATAAGGTGTATTTCTCCAGTTGCAAAATATTCTACTATTTGACACAGTGATGTAATTCGGCAAATTTACTAAAGTACGAAGTTTAAGCGAGCCAGGGCATTTTTTGTTTATTTTGCCCATGCGGTGTGTTAGGATTTACACTTTTACGAAAACAGGTATAGGATGAACGCGCTATCAAAGAAAGATAACTAATTGATATCTATCTAAAGATAGCGATAATCAGACTAGACAGATTATTGTTTCCATTAACCCCTATTAGAGAAGAGTAATAATAATTCTCCTAGATATAGAGATATTTGGCGCTTACACAGCTCTTGAGGAAAAAAACAGCAAGTTAACTTTCTAAAGCACGTAGCCAAATATTTAAAATACAGTTGCAGAAATAAACTATTTGTTTACCAGAACTGTTCTTTTGAGTAAAATATTGCCATTTTATAAATATTTATTCCCATTTCTTGTTTTCGATTTAAACAATTTAATAGGCGCTTTTAGTTTTTTTACGATGATGTCCTAACTAAATAAATTTCTAATAATCCGAACAGAGTTGTTTGAAATTCGTTCAGCAATAGCATTATCATTTGGTTTTACAGGTATTCTTCTTTTCTAGACTTTACTATTACACAGAAATATATTACCACGGAAGCCCGACTGGACATAATGCTATTAATTACAAAATTACGAAGAGTGGATTTCGCCCTTGGAAACTTAGAAAAAAATTTAAGAATAATATGTGAATTTTTATAATATATAATTTTATAATATTAATGGTATTATAAAACTATAGTCTTTTTCTGTATATTCGTTGTTCTGGCTGAAAGTAAGATGGTGGAGTTATAATATCATACTGACACGATAGTAAACAGCATTGGAGAAACAAACGTGAAAACGCCAGAATTTTCATTCCTGAACTTTCGATTTTTTCAAGTTTGCTATGTGAAAATAGACCCTTTAGGAATATTCCTCCATTTTCTTTCATCTAAATCGATAGGTGGTAGAGGACGTAGGCAGGTCGATAGGTAGATAGATAGAGGAGGGCCAGGTGGACACGGCCCACCCCAGAATTTGATCTGGCTCGCCCTAGAAACAAAACACCAAGGAAATCGTGAGTAAACATCAAAAATTTAATTTAAAATGTGCACCAGGTTTGAAGTAACACAAGAAAATTGGACGGAGTGGTTATAAGCACGGGCAAGACCAGGCGCGGCAACTGTGTGAGTGGCACAATCGCAATGAAGCTTGCACAAGTATAAACTGATGGGTATCTATTTTTAAATTTATTTAAAAAAATTCGGTCTAGTGCAAGCTATACTTGCACAATTAGTGTTCCGTGCCATCAGCCCCCCAATTAACCTGAGCAAACCTCGGCCGCTTGATTTCCGCCCATCTGCCGCGCTACACGCCGCACGGCACCAACAACATCATCAACATGCGCGGAGCTGAGTGGAAAGCGTTTCATTGAAAAACGTTAAGAACAAAAATTGTTCCTTGCATCGTGAGAAATAATTTTTGCCGAAAAACTTTTTCTCTAAAACCAATGGTTCAGCAGTTATAAGGAAATAAACAATTAAATTGTTTATAACAATTGATTGCGGCTGAATTTGTGAATCCTGATAATTTTGGCTTAACCTACATCTAATTCTCAATGTTCATGATATTTTTCACATTTTTCTATGCGGTCCTTTGGTGATAAAGGTGGGGGACAGCAATTTTTAAGCGTTTTTCTGGAAAAATATTTTAAAAATTACATAAAAAATACATATATATTTTTGAATTCGTGCTACAGTAAGCTTTCATTTGAGTCCCTACACGCTGCTCTTGAAAGTATTTTTGTTTCCATGTTCCAACTTACCCCCTGAAATTAACCCCCAGAATCAAAATTTAACTTTAATACTTAACGTCTATAATTGTGACACCACACTCTATCTCTATGCTAAATTTCAAATTTTTACGTCGATAGATTCAGAGAAAATCGCCTTTGACGAACGGACGGACGGACACCGAAGTGATTCTATAAGTATTGCGTTTTTCTGATTTTAGCACGGATCACTAAAATCTGCAAAAATTTCTTGCTGCTTGAAAGTGGTAGAAAATTATTACCAGGGCCGCGCCAAGCTCCTACATAGCCCTGCTACAACATTACAGTAAGCAAATATTCCGATACTTCTTGTTGTCAATCATTTTTGCAGATCCTCCTCCTTTGGGGCTCTGATGCCTATAGAACTTTGGCGCGCTGAGGCACTGCCCTATTTGCCCTATTGGACTGTACGGACCTGAGCTTTACTGACAATATTTACTATAAAAATAATATTATTTTTTAAAAACTTAACTGTATTTGTAAATAATGTATATTTATAATGGGGAAAATAAAAGTTTAAATATAATAATATCCAAAAAAAATATATCATCGAGTGAATCCAATGGCAACACCTCGAGAGGCCTAACAAAGTTTATTTTTTACTATGCAGTAGCTCATTTCAGTGCATCTTTTTTTATCTTCTGACATCCCACGAAGACCCAAGTCTAAGTACCTTGTATCGTGGGTGTACTGGGAAAGTCTGACTGACACATCCAGAGCTGGCAACATTCGTAGAGCTTTCACCAGCCCTTTCAGGGAGAGAATTCCACCTTCCTAAATATAATCTAATCTAAATCTGATAGTGCTTAATACATTGTTTACTCTGCTATAACCTTCCTTTCTCCTATAGAATTACTCGGAATCGGAGTTTTCCCATATAACTTGAATTATGATGGTCATAACCGTAATTATCGATTATTTAAAAAATCTAATTATCATGGTAAAGCAGCTATTCTCCGGGCTATATGCCCCTCCGAGCGCTGGATTACATACCAAAATTTGCCGTATTTTGACTAACACTGTTAGACAACAAAATACTTGGTTTGACTGCAAGAAACCACCAGGAAGAAGGAAGCGTTTTCTTTAGTTAGGATGTCGTTACCTGCATACCGGTTTCGAACTCTTTAGTTCTCGTCAGTACAGGATAAACGAACATACCTACCTTCCGAAACAGCATATCCTTAAAGCTAACCATGTCGAACTGCATAAGCAGTATAACACAGGCAGCGCTGTGTTCGTTTATCCTGTACTGACGAGAACTAAAGAGTTCGAAACCGGTATGCAGGTAACGACATCCTAACTAAAGAAAAAGCTTCCTTCTTCCTGGTGGTTTCTTGCAGTCAAACCAAGTATTTTGTTGTCTAACAGTGTTAGTCAAAATACGGCAAATTTTGGTAAGTAATCCAGCGCTCGGAGGGGCATATTATAGCCCGGAGAATAGCTGTTTTACAATGATTTGTTCAAATCCTTATTGTATAAGGAATTTTCAGGTGGTTTAGAGAACTTAATCTAATTATCGATTATTTTAAATTATAATTATCCCATCGCTGGTACTTACTACTGGATCAGATAATGTCCATCCGTCCCAGAGTGAACTGTTGGCGCAGTATTCATCGCTGAAGAGGGGTATCTCAGCTTGTTGTAAATTCAGTTCAAATTCAGATGTTTCGTCATAACTCCAACCTTAAAGAAATAATCATATATCAATGAGCATCGGTACATCGTAAAATTCCTTTCGCACAAAACCAAGCGGATGCAATTGCATTTCATATTCGACTAAGTTGTCCTGTCCCACTTCATAAAATCAAATACAAATACATTTATGAAATGTTGAGCCTTTTTTGCATTTTTTTTTCATAAAAAACTTGTCAAAACATTTGAACATACCGTCCCTGTCCGGGTTTGTTTCGCTTTACTTAGGTTTGGTAGTAAAGTACTAAATTATCATAAAAGCCATTTATGCAATTTTGCAAGAGATGCAAAAAACGATTTTTCCCATACACTGCCCAAAAAAATTAGGAAAACACTTTTTCGTACCCCTGTAGCTTTTTAAATATTAATGATATACAGATGAAACATATCCGAAATACACTCATTTTCTTTAAAAAATCAGTCAATGTAACATCCAACTAATGGTTTATTCGTAATATAAGATTAACAATTTAAAAAAAAAACTACGAAAAACAATAGCCTTCTCAATGTGCTTCGCTAGACACAGACACATTACCTCTGTCTAACGAAGCACATCGAGAAGGCTATGGAAAAAACAAAGTGGCGATATAAGGATTTTTTTATGGGTAGCGTTACGCTATTTGAGCGTATATAAGGTTTAGTAACTCTGGCAGAGTTAACTACTTCTTGGCACCACCATGGCATGCTTCGTACGATTCTTCAGAGATCTTCTTGAGGTATATTTTCACATTTTTCGAGTAAAGCTCCTTGCTGCTGCTGGAGAGTCTGAGGCGTCAGTCTGTTGACGCATCCAAACATGTCTGTCTAACAAATTCCATACGTGCTCGATGGGTCAAGTCGGGACTCGTCGCAGGCTAACCCATGGTTCGAATACCTTGTTCATGCTAATAGCTGCAGTATGGGTTCTTATGTTGTCTTGCATAAGGATAAAATTTGGACTCACACCATACGCAGTAGATCCATGTTTCTCTAGCACAGTATCGATATAATGAGGCTCTCTTGGATTAGTTCGGTTCTTTCTTCGAGACTGATCCCATCCCAAACCATGTCACCAAATCTCGGGAATACCGTTTACCTCGGCATCTATAAACACGTACTCGACCATCACAAGGTGTAATACTAAACCTTGACTCGTCGGTGAAGAGTATTGGTCTCCATTGGCGAAGTTGCCATTTTAAATGTCCTCGAGCAAAATTTAAAGAACAGATTGTGAGATGCCGTGTCAAAATGGCCTGACGCAATAAGTTTGAGGTTCACTTCACTTAATCAGTTCCTCACCGTCTGAACGGAAATATCTACTTCGTGAGTCGTCCTAAGAGCAATTTTATGGCTTTTTGCTTGTTGAGATACGATTACGCAAATAAGAAAGGACTAGAAATCATGATTTTAGGTGGTTTTCCGATGCATCCTGTGCAGGAACATTTCTCTCTATAGCGGTCCCGTTCACGCTGAATGACCGAAGAGCTGTGACTAAAAATTCTTTTGCCGAATTTTGAACCCATTCTCAATCAAAAAGAAACAACTTGGGCAACTTCTACTTCGCTGAGATGCCTCATTTTGATTTTACTAAGGTCTAACTGATATTTGCAACAATTTGTTACTGTGGCCATATACCTCCCTACTCTAAGCATAGGTCACCTTATCTGCACTTTCTTTTTCGTAGTTTTTTTTTTAAATTGTTAATCTTATCTTAAGAATAACTAAGTAGTTGAATGTTTCATTAACCGATTTAATAGGAGAAAATGAGTGCATTGTAGAAAACATATGTGTCATCTTTATATCGTTATTACTTAAAAAGTTACAGGGATACGAAAAAATGTTCCCCAAATATTTTTAAGCAGTGTATTTTAACCATTCGGGAATATGCATATAACCCAAATAAATCTAAAATATTTTTTTTATTCTCTACATAAGTTAAATGTTTATGACTGTTGCTGTTATCCATTTATTTTAGTCTTTATTAACAAAAAAAAAAGGATTTTATACTGGAAATTTTTGCACGAATTTCAAAACTTGTAAAACGTGATCCCATTGGCTGTGTCGTCAAAAGTGAACTTATGACTCTTCATGAGTACATGGCGAATCCCAGTGTTGTAGGGGCATCGAAAAATCAATAAAAATGGCATTTAATGCATAACTCGTTCAATGAAATACCCCTGCGCTTAATGTAGAAGGTTCCTACAATCTTATTAATGTATATTTCAAGCCGAAATCGGCCCACGAACCTATCAATTTTGCAACAAAAATTGACATTTTTGCGAATCTCATATCGTAATAATCTCGAGTTAAACTGCAATTCTTTGTTTTCATGGCACTCTTCGAAAATGCGAAAATTTAAAAATTATCTAATTTTGAATGTCCCCGATGCCAATAAACTTAATTATTTATAACTTTAACGACAAAATAAGCGAGTTAAATTAGTGGGAGATATTCTTAGATAAGTAATGGATAAAATAAACCCAAAAAGAGTCACTATATAAGGAAATAGTGTGGAATAATGTCGGTTAATTAAAAATAGGATTTGTCGGAAAAAAATCAATAGAATCTGGTTTTTACCCGTTAACTACGCTCCTGGATGACCCATTCGGTATTCATTTTAAAGTGTGATTATCCCTTTATAAGATGGTGTTGAAAAATTGGGAAAAAATTAGATAGGAAAATATACAGAGTAATTCAAATGTACCGATGTCGAGAGCAAAAAAAGTTTAAAATGCGAAATTTAATCGGCGATTGCTCCCTTCCTATAGAGAATGAAGAAACTAAAAAATATGAATATCATGTACTTCGACGAGCTCTTTACGATGACATATATGGGATTTTAATTTGAACCATTTTGGCCCCACAAAAAATTAAAAACCATGAAATATTTTTGTCAAAAATCTAAATTTCGAGTTTTCCCAAATATTTCCATTTTCCAGTGATTTTAGGTTTAGTTAAATGTATTGCAAAAAAAGTATTTGAGATTTTAAAGCTTCACTTATGAATCCGTTTATCGACCCGACGTTTTGTTTTCGAGTTATTAGGTACCAAAGAGGGATCTTGCAAAAGGCATTTTTCCACCTAAAAAAATTCAAAAGAATTATTTATCATTTTCTGATCCCCACCAGTTTCAGTATAGTTCTGAAGCTTCGGGTTCTCTACAGCTTCCGAAAATTTACATGGATTTAATTCACTTTTGCGACTTCCACCCGATTTCAACGGAAAACGCGGATATTTCGACTTTGACGTTTAATAGCTCCGGAACGAAACATCCTGTATAACTAAATTTTTTAAAGAAGCTAGTTGTACTATTCCCCTATCAACCCAAAAAATTCGATTGCTCCCCCTCTAACTGTTTCCGAGAAAAACAAACCTCTTCGACTTTGGGTTAAGCTTTACGTTAACATGTAGATTGACTCTTATTTTTGCTGATCTCCTGACGTCATTTTTCATTAAGGACATATGGCTGCTTTTTAAATTGTAATAAATTATACCGAAAAGTAAACATTTTTTGTAGCTAAATTATCCTAGTAATTTGCTTCAAAATATTTTTTTTGGGATTGTAATGACTTCCTTAAACGATCCATGCAATTAAAAAATATTTGCAATCCCTTATTGAGTAATATAAGTTTTATTATTTTATGTTACGTAAAGCACTAATACCTGGTTTGTTACATTAATTGGTTGATAAATTAACTTTTTTATGTAATTTAACGCTACAGAGTTGAGGTCAAACATTTTAAATGCAACGCTATGCGTGGTACCTCATTTTAGAGGTTTTTAAAAAAGAAACATTTTACCGCAAACCTGAGGTACGTATCTTAATTCGTTTTTAAGTGGCAAGCCTATAAAAATTAAAAATCGTGAAAACAAATAAAAAATTTAAGTATCTTTAATTCTCTTATTACTTTAAAAGTTGTTCAAAATGACCACCATGAACTTCTTGGCAGTAATAAAGTCAATTTTGGAACTCGTTTGTCACATTTTCGAGAAGGGCAGGTGTTACTTCTTGGCAGGTTTTAAAATCGACTTTATTACTGCCAAGAACTTCACTGTAGTCATTTTGAACAACTTAAAATAATAAGAAAAAGAAAGGCACTTAAATTTTTTCAGGATTTTAAAGTTTTATAGGCTTGTCATTTAAAAATCAATTAAGGTAGGTACCTCGGGTTTGCTTTAAAATATTTTAAGACCTTTAAAATGAGGTAACACACCGCATAGACTTGCATGTTTTTGGAAAAGTTTTGACCTCAACTCCCTAGAGTCACCCCTCAAGGGGGTGAGAAAGTTAAATTACATAAAAAAAGTAGATTTATTAACCAGTAAGATACACCTAAAAATTTATGTCTCTATCTTTACTAATAGCAAATATATATTTGCTCATACTAAGACTTTTCGGACACCCTGTATGTAACAGCTCACCATTAGAAAGTTTTAGCCCTGCAGGTGTAAATTTACAAAACCCTTGAAATTGTTTTTTGAGATTTTAAGAATGAACATGAATGCAAAAAAAAATTCAATAAATGAGAAATATTTGTAGCCCTCTATGAATAAACTCAAACCCCATAAAATATTTTCATAAGATGATTAAGAAATTTTTGAAATAAGAACGTCAAATTTTTTACTTAAAATTATTGTTGAGCACAAGAAGTAACTGTAAAGTTTTAACATTTATAAATAGGTAAAAAATTATTAGATTTGATAAATAATCTGTCATGGACGGAGAAAACTGGTAAGTACTTATAACCATTTATACTTTAGAAATTTTCATATACTTTGAAAGTTCCTGCAAAAGATTAATTTCCTTATGACACAAAATATCACTTTCACTTACGAAAACTTACCAAGTATAGTTGCATTCTGATCAAAGGGCCATGGCTCATCTATGTCTGGGATCTGCACAGGTTGCACATCATCTCCGAAAGGAATTGATTCATTTAAATGAATAAGGACCAAATCGTGTGTATATGGCGGCAGGTCCCAGAAGAGTGGATTGTATAGAACGTCATCTATAGATCTCTGTATAGAGTGGTTAAATGAGCCACAGTTTTTCGTGTTTGACTTCATAACGCCAAAGCTGTAAAGAATGCGGAAATAAAGATATTAAAAAATATGAAAAGTTAAAAATTATGAAAATCTAAGGAGACTGAAGTGTTCTACAAAATTGTTATGTCTGCAATGCAACAAGAGGAAAGGGGACACTAATACATTTATCCTAGCCGTTTGGCGTAACCGGAGTTTTCATGAAATACCTAGACAAAAACTAAATGAGTAATAAGAAAAGCATCAAAACCAATCAAAACGATCATTCTATATTAAAAATAAATGAAGCTAATCAAGACTAGTCACCTAACCAAAAATTATCTTTAAGGTGTAAATTTACTGTGTACCTCGCGTGGAAAATGCGTCTTTACTGCACTTATGGGTTCGCAAAACGGTCAAGGCCTACTTGCCACAGTTATTACACGATATGTCATTCTAAAAAGTATATTTATAAAGTTACCTTATAGAACCCCACCACGCCCTGGAATAACATACATTACTGGTCAAAATCCATTTATCTCCAATAATTGTTCCACTACATATATGACAGTTATCACCATGGTTTACGGAAACTAGAAAAGGATACTCTCCTTGTGCTGCAGGTCGACCTCCTGTAAGGGCAAAAACTTGGACAGTTTGAACGCCGAAGAAAACTGTTAATAATACACTAACTGTCTTCATTTTGATTACACAAGTACAAAAATTATTAGTAAATTATTAAAGATAGGTGCCTATATTAAGATCACCATCACATGCTATTATATAGCATTTTACTTTTTGTGATGTATATCTACTGGTATTGGAATTTTTAGATTTTATAACAAGTGCTTTTATCTACTATCTAAATCGACACTTATTGAAAAGACATTCCAAAATATTTGCAAACGTAAATATTAAATTCCTGATAAATAAAAAATTATATATTTTTCTTTAATTTGTCTTTGGGAGTAAAAGAAAAATATTGTGTTTCCTTTTATTTTTGTAAGGTACTGAAAAGGATTGAACTTAAAAACAATTAAGATTAATAATAGGTACAGAATACTTCAAAAAAATCATAACGTTTTTTTCCTCGAATTTATTTAGAAATTAAAAAGAAACCATAAAAACCAACTTGCAGTACAACCAAAAAATATAGAAGTTAGAAATGTTAACTCCTAAGTAAAACTTGGAAACGCGAAATTTAAATAAAAATCAATAAAATAGGACGCATCCTACCACCAGTTGTCGCTCTAGCTCGATTTCTCGTGGCGGGTAATTTAAAGGTGGTATATTTAATAATATATTAATTTATTTTTAAGCTAGTATTTAATTGTTTTAAAGACGATTTGTGTTTTTTGTATGACACAATAAAATATTAATGTATTCAGTAAAACCAGCTATAAATTGATAATTTTACTGATTAAATTATATTTTAGAGGAAATTACCTATAAACAAACTAAAAAAACAATAATAGTCTATAACAATCCAATACTGATACTTATAAACCCTACACAGCATAATACGTAAAATATAAATTATATAATAAAACTACAAAGTATGTACATGTCGACTGTATTTACCAAAAAGTTAATGTCATCACATTGTTATTAAAAAATAGCCCAAAATGCAAACAAATGTGTTATGTTACTTTTATATTTTTTTCCATGTAAATGTGTACATTTTCATAAAGTTCAAACTATATTTACTAAATACCGTTAACTCCCAAGCTTGAGAGATAATCCCCATTTTCATATGAATTCATGTTAGCATGCTGAAATTCATGAAGGAATGAATAACTACACAAATGTAAAACCGGCATTAACAACATCGTCTACCAGTGTTTATAAAAAAATTAGGGAGCGCATGGAAGAAAAATTAAAAAAATTAACAGACAACATTGAGTTGAGGCTAAGTAATTTCTCTGCCTGCACTGCAGCCCAGCATTATTTAAAACAGATAATAAATATATTGTTTAAACAAAAGCAGAATTCTTAAAGAACAAACAAAAAGGATCATTTTAAAAAAGGCTCTTTTGTGTCTATCACGGCAGGTGACAAAAATGATATTTCATGTGAATTTTGACCTTCTGAACATTCAATTAGAATTACCGGATGCTTTCGGGAAAACCTTTTTCTTTGGTATCAAATAAATTCTAATCACATAGTTTTGTTCAGCAAGTCAAAATCCATTATAAATAATATCTTTCACGTTTGATACCTTGACAGGCAAAAACTTGCCTTTTTTACCATTGTTCTTTAACCACATTTTATTATTAAAACAAAACATACACTTTTACTTCACTTCACTTAGAACCATCCTAAAATGTGCAACAGTTTCTGTATTATAAATGCATTCACAAAATATAAAAATAGCTAATGAAATTGTTTAAAACTATAAAATAATTATTGCACCGACCTGTCACAGATCGCGGCGAAATTTGACAATTCGTCAGCTGTCTGAAAGTTCAAAGAACGAGTGATATGATGGTTGCAGAAGAATTATCCTACAGTGCTACGTAGTGGTAGGATGGACTACTAATGGTGTAACGGTCGTGTTTCCACTTATTCAATTCAAGTTTCACCCATGTGAGTAAAACTTTATAGCTGATATTTTCTTCTCGGGCACTGATCATATCGTGGGAGCGGTTAGGCGTACTAAATATTAAATTTCTATGATTATCTGGTCCATATTTTTTTGTACAATCCACAAAAGCAGCACGCCTTTGTGGGTTGTACAAGTACTAATGTACTTGTTATGTATAGTGGAATGCCGACTCACACACCCAGTACTGGAAACATCCACAGGAATTTCATAAGAAAGTGTGTGGGGTTATACTTCCTCGGTCGAAAAAGAATTCCCTATCACCTTCCTTCATACAGCATCCATACCACAAACACACACGCTTCATTCGTACTGACGATGAGACACTCAGACCTACACATTTTCTATTTTTTTATTGGACATCATCGGAATCGAACCAAGTGGTGGCGCGGTGGTTGAGGTAATCCGGTTTGCATTTCTGCGGCACTACCATTGGCTTTTAGCAAGAGGAGATGATACCATGTATTCATAAGAGGCAGCTCGCACACCAGTGATGCATAAAACATAAAATATGAAACATGCAACGTATGATAAATATCATATAACTCCTATAGTGTACACCGTGCACCAATACTGCAGCAAATTCTTTAACTTGCGGTATTCAAAATCTCTTCGAGTGAGGAAGATGGCATTGCAGCAAGGCAATTTCTGAAAAGACGTAAACGAAAAAAAATATTGCTAATTAGTATTTGATAATTGCTAAATAAATCTAAAGAAAAAACGCCAGATTTTTTTGGATAACTCTGTATTTTTGACTTAAGTTGTTTTTAATTTCATTGCTCTCCAATATTTAACCAAAATAAAAAAATCTCAATATTCTTTTAAACTCTGAAAGATTTTAAAAAATTAAATATTTTTATTTAAGTTTTCTCATCTACACTCAAAAAAATATAATGGGTTAATGTAACAACAAAAAATGTTTATCTAACAATCCTCCTAATTTTGTTAAATCAAACTACACTTACTACACTTATGGTATATTCAAATAAAAGCTGGTTGTTACTACAACCAACAATAAATTGTAGTACAACAAAACAAATAATAACAAAAAAAAACAGGCGAAACTGACTAGTATTTTGTTATCTTACAACTAATTTGTTAAATTTTGTCAAATCAAACTAGCAATTGTAAATTTTATTTTTAACTAACACCTGATTGTTGTTAGTACTTACTAGTACAGTTTGCCAAACTACTATAATTGTCAAATTACCAAATATTGTTGTAAACCTAAACCATAGTTTCGTTTTTAAAAACAAAATATTGTTCCGTTACCTTCTTTGAAAACCAGTTACAGACGAGACAACAGTTTGTAAGTTTGTTATACTATTATAATAGGTAAGTTAACAAATTATTGTAAGTGGACTCGCAGTATGGTTTGCTAAAACAAAACATTTTTGTTGCTATACATTTTAAGAAGTTGATACAGACAGGATTTAGTTTGTTGCACTTCTATAACAGTAAAGTAACAAATAATATTGTAAAATCAACCAGTGTTGCATTTCCAACAACAAAATATTGTTTCAATACCCATTTTAACCGATTAATACAAATATTATTATAGAATGTTAAACTTTTTATCTATAAAATCAAACAGTCTTTTTGGTTCCAAAAAGAAAACATTGTTCCACTACCCAGTTTAACGTAACGGGTCTTAACGCGTAGTAGTTGTTCATCGGTGGTTGTGTGCTGTGCAGTAAATAAACAAACATACCCTTTTTTTTTTCTTTGCTGTGCTGTTCCATTTCCATGTCGCATCTCTCTCCAGTTGCCCAGATAAGGAAGAATTCTCCCTCAGCAAATCATTTTGCGATTGATATTAATAAAATGTCAATTGAAAAAGTAACTAATGGCATAATGGATAAGAGCTGTGAGAACACGGAGTTAGTAAATTCTCTTATAAACCCCTTAGGAAGTGACCAAAACGTTTATGATTCTGTGAATGACGAAGATATAGCTTTAAGAAATCTGTTAAATAGTTGGGGATTTGGACACCTATCAAGATCAAAGATTCAACTTCACAATATTGAAGAACTATACAGGGTGTTCTATTAAAATAACAAAGTTGTACCTGAAACTCGGACATTTTGTTTTGCGTATTATAATCAGTTGTTTCAGTAAAATGACAATAAAACTTATCAAACTGCAATACTCTGTATTGTATATGTTACGGTTAATTTGGATACTTGGCTAGTTTACAAACTAACCAGCTAGTTTGCAAACTAACTAAAGACACTGTTATTTTGAAGGAATCAGCCGTTTCCCACAAAATAGCAGATGGTTTATAAATCAGCTGGTTAGTATGCAAACTATCGATTTGCTTCAGTTAAGATGAGGATTTTATTGAGGTTACGTTAACCTAAAAATCATGTTTTGTTTGTTGTCCAGAAAATCTAGCCAATGGTGGATCGGAGGGCACCCTAAGGTCGGAACAGGGTTAGCACCTGGTTAGGGGCCCTGACCAGTCTCTTTCCTCGCAGGCGAAGAGGGATCGGTGCGAAAAAATCCACTATTGTTCCTTACGTACAGATTTTTCATTACTGCATGCGCAGAGGAAGGAACAATAGTGGATTTTTTCGCACCGATCCCTCTTCGCCTGCGAGGAAAGAGACTGGTCAGGGCCCCTAACCAGGTGCTAACCCTGTTCCGACCTTAGGGTGCCCTCCGATCCACCGTTCGCTAGATTTTCTGGGCAACAAACAAAACATAATTTTTAGGTTAAGGTAACCTCAATAAAATCCTCATCTTAACTGAAGCAAATCGATAGTTTGCATACTAACCAGCTAGATTATAAACCATCTGCTATTTTGTGGGAAATGGCTGATTCCTTCAAAATAACAGTGTCTTTAGTTAGTTTGCAAACTAGCTGGTTAGTTTGTAAACTAGCGAAGTATCCAAATTAACCGTAACATATATACTGTATTTCACTTTAAAATTGGGTATGCTTTAAGGCAGCGTTTCCCAAACTATGGTACATGTACCACCAGTGGAGGTAAAACCTCTGGCATTATTTTTAATTTTTTAGGATCCAAAAGTATGTTTTAAAGCATGTAATATTATGTTCGCTTTTCCTATAAACTTTTTTATACATACGTATATTTGCGGGCAACACATTGACATTTAGACTCTAAAATATCTGATTTTGTTTTTTATTTTGTTATAAAAACCTTTACATTAATAATTTATTTATAAGTCGATGTCAAAGCGTGGCTGTAAAGTGTCTAAAGCCGCGTACAGACCAAGTCCCAATCCAAACCAACGCCAACTCCGACGAATGTGCCAGTTGGCGTTGGGATTGGAAACGATTGGAAAGCATTTTACGACGTCGTCCACACCGCGCTTGTAGTTTCGAATTGGATACCGTTGGATACGGTTCGGTCATTTTCTACGGAAAGAGGTATTTTAATATGTCATCTAGTGATGATGAGTGATAAGTCAATATGTAAAAGTGCCGCATTTTTAATTGTAAATTCTTTGCTTAACAATAAGAAAAAGAAACGTCGACCAAGACGCTGGTGGATGACAACACCATATAAAAACAGAAAAGTATTAATAACACAAGTTGCGGGAGGAATTTCGGAGTGATCATTTCAGAACCTTCTCTCCATTTTTTCTTTATTTCAGCAACCTTGCACCTAAATTCAGTAGCAATAGTCATGCTTTGCCAAATATCTATCTTCTTTTTGGAGAGTTTATAATTTATATTGCTAGGATCCCATAATATAGGGTTATCCAGGTATAGTTCAATTAGTTTAAGGCTAAATCATCGCACAGACCCGAGGAATACTTGCCAACGACTGAAAACATTCAAATCTCGTCCACACCAAATCAAACATCTCTTTGAAGTACCGCTCAACGACCGAACGCAAGCCAACGCCAACGGTCGCCTTGGAAACCGTTGGAATGCGTTGGGATATGTTCACCAACGCCGTACACACCAATTTACATGCTGCCGAATTTCTAGTCACATTTGCCTTGGTGTGCGTTGGAACTTCGGTCTGTACGCGGCTTAATATTGTGTTTGATTTTATATTATAATACGGTTTTTATTAGTTTAAACAAATGACAAATGTTTCAATACTACTGATTTTGTGTTTAGAAGATCTTTAGTTAGTTTAGATTTAATTAAATCATTTATTTTGGGTTGTATTTTGTTTGTTGTAAAATTTGAAAAAAGTTTAAATCAATATAAACAAATAATAAGTTTGAAAAAACCATTGATGTTGTTACCCAACTAAAAACAAACCTTGCTGTGCTGAAATTGGGTTAAGCTTTAGGTAACAAGGTACCTTCAAAATCAAACTGTTCAAGCCATTGATTTGAGTCCAATATAATCATCCCTAAGGCCAGGATAACAACAGCTGTTTTGTAAAATTCTACAGACAAAATTAAAAATTTATTGGGCCACTCAGACTACTTTGTACTACGTAAAATAAAAAATAAATCTGATAAAATTGAAAGTCAATCTGAATTGGGTTATGGTAAAATTTCTAAAGCGTAATGTGACCCTTAAATTTCATGAGTAAATTAAAATTGGATAACATTTTCCTGAAGATGACCTTAATCTAACGAAACCCAGCATGAAACACTTTATTCGATACTCTAAAACAGTTGTAGCTTAAGCAATTTCAATTTTTTGCTTTTTCAAGTATTTGCTGTACAGAAAAGTAAATAGATCAAAAATTAAACTATTATTTGTTTGTGTGATTAAACCTACATGCATTGGGTTAAAATGATTTAGTATTGTAGATAGAGTATCTCGTAAACGGCGAAATGCCTAGTAAACAAAATAGTAAAATACAGAGTTTAATTGTAGGTCAAGCAAAGAAGGGTAAGTGAACAAAAAATGGTTAAAGTACTACCAAGTTTGTTGTTTTACTAAATAATATGGCGACTAATCAAACAAATGGTTGAATACCAAAAAAGAAGATCGGTGTACTATTTAATTTGTTGTTCTACCAAAAATTATGATCACTGATCCAAAACATGTTTTAATAACAAAAAAGGTGATCAATTTACAATTTTACTTGTTGGTCTACATGATATTGTGGTTGGTGAACAATTCTTAGTCTAACGACACAGGTTGTTTAACTATTCTTTCCTGGTTAATTTGACTACAAAACTAGATAGACGCATTTTTATATGCTCTTTTTAGTTGATTTTACCCATCATTTTCTTTGAGTGTACTCATGTATTGGTGCCCTAACTTACACATGAGGGAAAGTCTGGGAAAGATAAACATTAAAAAGCAAATCTAAATATCTTGGCGACGAATTTAACAAAAAACAGAACAAAGATAGACAGTATGAATTACATACATCACCAAAGATCCACGGCAGATCTTCTTATCTTTGTCACACACAACTGAAACACGTATCACAGCTTAAGCTGTGCAAGTATCTCGAATTTTATGAGGAATCCCAGAGATCTTGACATACTCAATTAGGCCGTTAACCAAATATGATATGAGTCTTTCCTTAACAAACTTTCTTCCTCCGGACTTCCTCCAAAACTATGTATCTGGATCGAAAGCTTTTCTTCCAATCGACGTATATCTGTCATGGCCATTCATCTAATTTTCATCCAATCATAACTGGCGCACCCAAAGGCTCAGTACTGACATCAGCCCAATTTTTCCTCTATATAACTTCTCCTTAATTGGCATAAAGCTTTATAGATTCCGATGGCCACATAAGTTGTAAACTAGTATCCCATCATATTTATTGTAGAAAAAGAAGAAAACTTCCTTTTTTACACAGATTTACTTTAAAGAATAGTGCTATATACTTTTAAATATCATTATGGATCCATGTGCTGGTATTCTTGTGCAGGGACTAGTCACTACCGAAGTCATAAGGTAAAATATTCTTACTACAGAACTAATACTGTATTTTTTTATATCTGAGACAGGCGTAGGCTTCAGGCTTAGGTGACGAAATCCGTACTATCTGTCATGGATGATTTTGTGTTTTTCTAGATATTTTAGAATTTGCAAGTTGATCGCTTTCTCCATAACTTTACTAACACAAAGAAGAGAGATAGGTCTATAATTGGATGGAAGGGACTTGGAACCTTCCTTCGGGACAGGCTGCACACGAGCAGTCTTCCAGCTATTTGGGAACATACTCTTGTCATAGGAGATCTGGAAAAAACGAGTTAAGATGGGAGCAAGTTCTGGAGCGAATTTTTTTGAGATTAATTGCTGGTATGCCATCCAGACCGGAGGACTTTTTGGTGTCATGGGATAGAAGAATTTCTTGAACTTGTTTGACCTTAAGCATCATGTCGGACATTTTGTAGGGTACAGATGTAGCGCTTGTAAGAGCGCAATTGGCTAGAGCAATTAGGGTGGAATTGGCAGCGAATTTTTTGGCAAATAGTTCAGTTTTCCCTTTAGAGGTGGAGATAATTTCGTTGTCAGAGGTCAGGGGAGGAAAAGTGCTTCTACAGAAGTTTTGACAAAAGTTTTTCGGAAGTGACTGGACAGATTTGCTGTCGTTGGAACAGGAAAGCACTTTCATGCTGTCGTTAAACGCATTTTTGAACTCTAAGATAGTTGGATTGTATTGATTTCTCGCCTCGGTGAAAATTTGACGATTTTCGGGTGTAAGATTTTGAAGATACATTTGTGAGCTTGGACTTTTTTGTGCCTGGTTTCATCACAGGCCTTAGAAAACTATGACTTTTAATGGTGAAGTTCAGGTTTCTTGCGGGTATGTGGAACGAAACTTTCAATACCCGCTTGAATGATATATGTTTTTTTTTTTGTTTTTTTATCTAAGACATCCCACGTAGACTCCAAGCCTAAGTACTAACGTACCGTGGGTGTCTGAATGTGAATATCTGATAGGTGATATGGGAGCGGATTTCGGAGGGATCGGAAATGGAAAAACAGACAGGATTAGGAAGCTTAAAATTGTCTTTACATTTGGCCATTTGACAGTTACATCAGGAAGCCAAGAAAATATCGATAATTTTTGTTAAAGTGCACTTTTCCCTCTCGACGACTTTAAGATCATCAATATTATTTATCAAAAAAATAAAATACTTTGAAATTCCAAAAAGATGTACTTGGTTGATGTCAGATAAAGATATATCTTATCTAAATCAGGAAAAACACACTTTTAAAATATAAAAATATTTCTTAAATAGATTATTGATTATTCAAATCTATAGCACATTTTTAAGTAATTAGAGTATGATCAAAACGAGCGATTGCAAATTTTACTAATTGTTCTAGTTAAATCTGAAAGGAAGTCAATGATAAGTGCTGTGATTATTGACAGGAATCTAATATATTTTATTATCCTTTACATTTTACACATATAATAGGGTGAATTTATTCACGTTTTTAAAAATTACACTTATTTATTCTTACAGGCATGCTTTCTATAAAAACAGTAGTACCTACATTACCGATTTACATCGGATATTGTCAGAGTTACTAATATTCTACTAAATTTAGAATCAAATTAGATTATAAAGCCCATGTATAATTTGCTTTTTTACCTTATACGAAAGCCAAATAACTGGTCACACATCACTTTAAGCTTTAGCTTTCTATTAGCAGTGCTGCTTTCAGATAAGTTTCATTTAGTTTTTTACGCAAAACCAAAAAAAAAGAGATACGTTTTGCTTGGCAGGCATTTTCATGGTTTACGATAGCTAACAAGGAAAGCCGGGAAATCTGACTATTTTGTGAATTTTGTTGATACTTTTTGAGACACAATTTAGTTGGCATGCATATATGAAAAAAGTTATATGATTTTTGGGGCAAAAGATCCATTTTGTCGCAACGTGGCAATAGTTATTTATTATACAAGTAAGTTATGTTACATATAAGTCACGTAAGAAGAAGGATAATTTTTTAAGTGACATATGTAATAACTAACGTATCTAATCAATACCCCTGAAATACAAAGCCTCAGTGCTTAATTTAAAATTACCGTGACGTCACACAATCTAGGCCAAAGTTAGGCCTTCAAAGAAAATGTATTAAAAGGTTCACCAGTCAATTAATGAATGAATGGCGAATGACTATAATCTTGTTAAAATCATTAATTATTTGGTCAAATCTTTGTCTGCTTTCGAGATGTGAGGTTACCAGATTTACACCTGAAAAAACAAAAACTTTTAGCAATAAGGTCAAAATTTTAAAAAAATGCCTGAGAAAACTGTCAACTGTAAAAAGATTACCTACTTGTAATAAAAAAGGAATAAAAACTTTAAAACAGATGATAAAAATTATTATATTCAATCATTGTGTTCAATTTTGTCACAACCAATCGAGTATTTCCTGTTAAATCGGTGCGCCTGACAACAATATTGGTCTCGGTTGTCTGCTGAAGAGAAGCTGCTCTCACAGGTAAATAATTATTTCTGTCTCTTTTTACTTTTGGAAAGCTTATAAGGATGAACAACCATGGGTCAGTTGTGGGTCAGAAATGACAGCAAAGTTCTCCTCTTGTGTTGTTTTGCCGGTTCCGAGATCGTTCTATTAACCTATATTAAATGCCCTGCCTAGATATGATGACGTCACTCCAGAGAACTGAGGCTTTGTGTTTCAGGGAGTATTGATCTAATATACAATTTTGTCCAACACTTTCATAATATACTCGTAATAGCGTAAAATTAAAATTTATAAAATTAAATTTAAAAGTGAAAAATCGATCAAGTGCAAGCTTAACCTGAGCAAACTTGGGCCGCCCGATCTCTGCCCATCTGCCGCGCTACCCGCCGCCGAGGGCACCAACATCGCGTATGCGCGGAGCTGAGTGGGGAGCGTTTCGACTGAGCCAAATTAAAAATTTTGAAAAACGTGTAAGAGAAAAAGTTTTCCCTTACATTCTCACTTTTTCTCCAAAACCAATGGTTCAGCAATTATAAGGAAATAAATAACTACATGGTTTATAACAATTGATGGCGCTAGAATTTTTGAATCCTGATAATTTTCGTTCAATCTACACCTCTTCTCAATATTTGTATTTTTTTTTATTTTTCTGAACGATCCTTTTGGTGATATCGGTGGGGTACAGCAATTTTTAAGCGTTTTTCCCGAAAAATGTTAAAAAAATGAATAAAAAAATACATAATATACATTATTAAATTCGTGCTTCAGTAAGCTTTCATTTGACACCAAAAATTATTTTTATTTCTCAATTTACCCCCTGAAATTAACCCCCAGAATCAAAACTCAACTTTTTATTCTTCATGTCTATAATTATTGACCCCCGCCCCCCCCCCCCCCACACTCTATCTCTGTACTAAATTTCAAATTTTTTCGTCGAATAGTTTCAGAGAAAATCGCCCGTGAGGGACGGATGGACGGATGAAGACCGAAGTGATTTCATAAGTTTCCATTAATTATTTAATTTGTCATTAACAGTATCAATAATGACGTTCGTACAGGTGGATGTCTGCGAGGCGCTAAAAATTTGTAAAGAAAGCTTTGTATGTAACCAAGGGTTCGTTTATTTGACAACAACACAAACGCGAAACGATCGAAATTCAACAAACTTCAATTACAACTATAAAATGTAAAATCTCCCAAGAAATTTTAGAAAAGGCTGACAAAGCAACATTCAGTATCATTCCCGAAAAATCCAGAAGCAGTTACAGTAAAGAATTTCACGAATTATAAGAGTGGAGAAAAAATAAAGGAGTTGAAGATATAAATGAAGATGTTCTACTAGTATATTTCCTAAACCTTAGCGAAAAATTAGCTCCAGCACCGCTATGGACTACGTATTCTATGGTAAAAACCACTTTGAAAATTTACAATAATCTAGACATCTCCAGATATGGAAAACTGATCGCTTTTCTGAAGCCCAAGCCTAAGAATTTTATGTCCAAGATTTTGGAAAGAGAACAAATAGAACAATTTTTGCGGGAAACTTCTGAAGAACAACATCTTCGCTGCGCGTATCGCGCGGATAGCTTTATCATATCTAAAACATGCGTTACGTCCGCTCTTTCGATATGCTCACAACCTCACCCATCTCACTCAACAGCCGACGATAATACAAAACGATTTGATAAACATTTTGCACAATGTTTTTAAATCTTGCCGTTTTTGGCCTGCCAGAACGCGGAGCATCTTCAGTGCTTGTGTGACCACGTCTAAGGTCCGCAACCCAAGTTTTAACTGTTGACAATAAAGAAGGTCACCTAAAGTAGCATTGAGCTCTGCTTTTATCTCTGTAGGAGGTAGACCATTAATATGGAGCACTGATCCCGATTTTTTCCATAGTTGTTTACAGAATGTAGAACTTTATAATCTTTAACGATTTTAAAATACAAACTACTTTGTGCTCTTGAAACTTTAAGAGTATACTAACGAACACTGCGGCTGCATAACTCTTGTTAATATTACGGTAAATTGCGCTCTCTCTGGATTAGGTTGGAAACTTTTTATCCCATCCTGGTATACCTACTTAATGAACAATACCAATATACGAATATCAAAACGTTCTATACCAAAACTCCTTTTTATTGTATTCGCGTATGATGCGAAGAAACCATTGAAAGTTAAGAGTCGTTAGTACATTTCCCAAATATTTTATGAACACATTATGTACTATAATACGGATCTGTAAATTGCCGAAGGAACTGCTGAACTACAGAATATTAAGCATTATTGAAGCAATTTTCGTTGTAATGCCTTTGTGGCAGAATCTATTATGCCATAGTAAAACCGTCAGAATTAAATTCTTCGATGAGTTTTTTAATATCGCTAGTATTTAAAACTGCCATAAAAGGAAAATGCATTGTAAAATGAAGTAAGCGATTATATTAATGCTGCTTCAAACAATGCAATATTGTCAGAAAGTAATAAAAATAAGCAAATAAAAGTAAAGTGGCGATTGCCCCAAAAAGGTTTTTATAGCACTATTTTAATAATATTAATAAATTATAATAAAATAATGAATAATGCTTTTAACGAATACTGTAGGACCTACTGGCGACTCCAATTAAGGAAGCCAGCAGAAGGCAGTCAGCTAATTGTTAACGGGAAAGAAGGGCTGGTGGGCCGAAAAAGCGAAAAAGAATTTTTTTGGAAATCTCAGTTTACATAGTAAAAAAAAGTTGTTAGAAGGGTAGACAACTAAGCTGATTTTTTTTCTATGAGACATTTTGGATCTTGCATAACAAAAAAGTGATAGGGGTTCACTCGCTCATGACACAAGAAAAATCTGGTTCAAATATTTTAATCTTTAGCCTACTGTAAATAAAGTTGAAATATGCAGCTCTTCGCTTGAAGAAAATGATGATTTATTTAAATCACGCATCAAGATTATATTTCTTATCATCACTTAGTCAACCCAGAACTCACCACAGGGAGGTGGCCGCATGTCGAGTTCTTTTGTACAGGTTTGGTTGAATTTGGATTAAATAATCCAATTAGCTCAGAAAACGAATTAGGTCTGTTTGTTTCTCCATATAATATAATTATTGAAGCAGGTAACATAGAGGTAATTCGTTAGCATGAAGCTTACAAAGTAGCCACTGAAGTGATTTTTCAATTTGAACTTTAATTATTCTAATTACACCACCTATCCAGCCAGTGTTGACCTGGTGCAATCACAGCCGATTGCTTTGAGGTTCATTGGGTTGACAGAATTTTATTTCATATGGGATAGGATATTTGTGGCGATATTTATAGCACTAACAGGTTGATTTATTATTAAGTGACCAAAATATTTGCTTTCTGGCTCTTCTATTAAGGCTACATGTTCCTCCTGTATAACAATACGGCGCCCTTCAATTTGCATCATGGTTTGCTCTTTCCTACCATCAAAATAGATGGCTTCAATGTCTTTGCTTTCCTCGGTAGCCTTTTCTTGTACGCGCATTCTTTTTCTTGTAATTCTCGGCGGATCCTATTTTTGCTCAGTACGTTAACTGGTTATCTGATGAAATAAGTCCAAAATCTTCCAGGGCAGCAGTTGCAATTTTGGCTACTGTTCAGTTTGATGTATATCAACAATTTGGGCAATATTTGGCAACAGGCCTTTCCCGTGAAATTAAATTTTGTATATCTCTGTTGCTAGTTATGGGACCCATGGCAAGTTCAGGTTTTTTAATAGTGAGCCTACTATGAATGTTTTGATAAAGAAAAAAAAAATGTAATTCGCGAAGAAAAGTTAAATTTTTGATTTGATCCAACTGGGAAAAAAGTTACCACGCGCCGTATTTTATTTATTATTTAAACAAATTTTAAATTTTCTTAAATTTTTAGAGAAAGAAATGGGTTCGTAGAAAGTTATAGTCTTTTTTTAAACCTAAAATATAATATAAAAGAAAATTCACATGACTATAATTTTCTACTAACACATTTTTTTTCTTAAAATTTAAGAACTGTCGACAAAATAATGTAAAATTTGTTTAGAAAAAATAATAAGTAAAACACCTAAGCGTGTTAATTTTTTTCCCAGGTTCTCAATTCAAAAATTCAACTTTTTTGCAATTTAAAATTTTTAGGCTCACTATTAAAAAACCTGAACTTGGCATGGGTCCCATAAGTAGCAACAGAGATATACAACTTTAAAATGGTACGAGCCACGCCTGTTTTGCAATGAAACCATCATTTGGTTGGATATTTATTTTGTTTTTTTTTTCGTAGGTCTCCGTTGTTGTAAAGGATAGGACCACTTGAAGTATTGGTCTTTAGTTAAGTCTTTTTCACTGGATGCACCACCTGCTACATTTTCAGTAGGTGGGCTAGAATCGGACTTCTGACTACACAGAAAAACACTATCGTATATTGAATTCGATACCAATTCACTCAATAACACACCCTATTCCGTATTGCACAATACAAATTCGGTTTCTTTCAATGATAAGTTTATTATTGTTAACCAGTAGGTTATAAGATTGCTTGAAATAAGTATAAGGATTTATTGGTTTTTAATAGGTCGTTTAAATAAAACAATTATTTGATGCAGTAATACCCTATTCTAAATTTAATACAAAATATATAATTGGTTTCAGTAAATGTTTGTTTGTAAAAATATACATCTTATTTAATTGAAATACTTATTATTATTGCAACGCTTTTTAGATTTGTTTTACTTGCATACCATAAAACACTGAAATGAGTTGCACCGGTCTCCAAACTTGCAAAAGATCTATTACTTTTGGCGCACCTTTAACGCAATAAACAACCAGGCTGCAAACTTAAATGGATATTCAACGAACAAATACCAGCAGCACAATTTTAACCTCCCCGAAGGGTGTTCGCGAGTAATAGAAGTAATATTTCAACCAACAACAGAACCCACTGAATTAATATTTTGTATAATTTCTCTAATACCTTATAGGTTTTATTGGAGTATTTATTTTAATTAATATGATATAATTAACAAGGATTATTGACATAATTTTTAGATTTTCTATTTAAACTGTAGTTCTTGTTCGTTTAATAAAATATATTGTAATTTGAATCACACCACCTACAAATAACTATTTTTCGCCGAATTATATTGAAGTCTGTGTATTGTTGAAGGGATTGAAGTTTGAGGTAGACAGCTCATTTTTTTTAATTTCAGTACTTACTTTACTATCCCAGCTATTTGCATTTTTTTTTATTGCTTTGGTCCCATAAAAAATCTTATTCTAACGAGGGCATTTTGAAGAGTTTTTCACACTTGCAAGAATAGAAATCACTGCATAACCGAAATAACTGCATTTGCAAGAAGAAATGTCAAAAAGTTTTTGTGATTCCAACTTAGAATTATCCACTTTCCTTAGAATAAATAGAGATTTTCGAGTTTTTCGGGGTTTTGTTATATTACGGTATGTTGTATGACATGCTAATATTATTGCCATTGTGCGTTTGGAGCTAACAGTTGGTAGTGAAGCATGTTTCCATATAATATCGTATATTTTATTTGCAACTATTTTTGCAACATCAAATTCAGGCGGCTGTTGGCTTCAATTTTATTTAATCTGCTGAATTGTAAATAAATAACAACAAAACATATCTTCAGCAGTTGGTAAGCAACTTTCAGAATCCAGGTCGCAGGCAGTACCAAATATTGGATGAGGGTCTGTTTTCCAGGTTTTAACTTTACCCATATTATTTTCAAAACCAGTAAATACACAAACAAAGTAAGTACCACAAAGTTTGGTTGTATCCAAATTGCACTTATTATAACATTCACATTTGTTGCACGTGCGTATTATTATAGTTATAACTAGACAACACGAAAATGAAGACAAATACGAAAGCGTTCCCCATCCTGTTATAATAATTAAAAAACCGGTCGATAAAGATGCCACGTTTTTAATTTCAGTTGCCAATCTGATCGATTAAAAGAGCTTGTTGAGGGCTAAAATTTAAATTAAATATTGTATCATTACTGATATATTTTGAGGTAGTTCAAATCAATCGCGTGGATTCGCGAGAGCATGAATTCAAAGTAGTAGTATCAGTCATATGGCCTTATTTGACGTTAATGACTTTTAAGTTGTCATTTGTCCAATGTTATTCTGAGCGGCTGATTAACAGAAGGCTTTTTTTTAAGGAAATTAAAATCAAGTTTCATCCCTCCTGTTTTTACAGATGAATCTTTGTTAGGGACTCTAAAGCGTGAATAGGATGATTTATCTTATTTTTAATATATATTTTGAATGAACGTAAATTCTAACCTATGTATAAATTCATGTGTTGGAATCTGATCATTATGTTCTTTTTAGGGAAAATCCATTATTGAATTATTTAACCGGTTCCATTATTTAATTTTTCGGTTTATTTACTCAATGAAATTATCTGAGTTGTTTGAACACTAGCTTTTTGGCGTTTTGTTGGTGCGGAGAAGTCTTGGGCCTGTGTTACCGATCAAACCTTTGGAGAGGAGGACAAACCCCCACAAAGATTAGCTTTCGATCTTGGATTCGATATTATTTGATTTTACAGGGTCCAAGCTTTAAATGACATCAAGATAAGTAGCTAATTTTATAATCGCAAAAAAACAAATGTTTTAAATAATCATTTTTATAAAGAAAACTGTTTTGTGTCCTGGCACTGTAAAGGCGTTGAAACTTCCTAGAGATAGTTAAACGATTATCATTTTCCATTTTATTACATTCGATTCATATTCTACCTTACAATACCCTTCTTTCTTTTTTAAATTAAACATTTAAATTACTTTTAATCTTTGTTTCATTACGATGTGCGCATTTCGAGTTTACTTACAGGAGCTATATTAGTAGTGGGCTGTTTGATACTGTAAGTGGCGCTAAATTAGATCTGTTTATTGGCCCATACCAGTGATGTCAAGGAGTATTGATAGGTCATTATGTGGCATTTATGCGCCAACCTCAATTAAACCCCCCTCGATTAAACTGCCCTGCTGTATTAAAGCTAGTCGATGGCTTGTTGTCATACGTCTTGGGCCTTTATTATAACAACTATTAATTGATAACAGCGATTATTGTTATAAATTCTCCTAGCTCCTAGGGCTATCAACCCTTGGTTTCGCGCTACCCTTGATGTCTTTTGTTAACTAACCGACTGGGGAGTGTAAGAGAAAAGATGTTAATAATAATTTTTGTGCGGTAGCTTAGGAAACTAATAGCCTGGCGACACGCACGCCTTGTCGCGGGTGACTGACTACTGTCGCGTTACAAACCATTACTAACTCGTACCATTGTGTGCGAATAATAAAAGCGCGGCAACTAATAATTAACTAGTTCGTCATTTAAATTAGTTACCTATTGGTTTCGTTTTAGTAGCTTAATGTGCGAAGAGCCTTAGTTATATGCAAGAAATTCGTCGCTGACACGATGAAATAAAGTTTTCAAAAGTCAGATACAATGCCGAGATGTCATTTTATTTTTACACGGAGCGGCTAGCTCTAAAAAGTATTTGTTTAATAGTCGTTCTGTCGTTTAATTTTTGTATACTAGATAGATTAAAATTGGTCAGAAATTTAAATTTAGCTTTTAGCTTAACAAATTTCTTGGGCATAATGGTTAAACTCTTTGCGTGTCTGCTTGTTGTTTCCGATTAATTACTAAAGTTAGTGACAGACCTAACTATGTGGTTGAATACTCATCAGTTAGAACTTTAAATGACGCAAGATGTTTAGGATACTAAAATTGTTGTTATAGTACTTGTATGTAAGTTGACTTACCCTTTTAACTATTTTTTAATGCATTTGTAACTTCCTTCTCCAAAATTAACAGTTTCTATTCTCTATCGCAAAATTTTATATTAGAGATAATTTATACTCCTGTGTACATAAATATCGACGGGTGGAGGGACAAATATGTATTAAACAAAATATATGCGAACTTTACAAGACAGCAGTTTGAAGTTTAAAATTAAATAAAATCTTATATAAAAAATTCTTTTTAAAAACAAGCTTTTATTATTTAGATGTACTAAAATAAAAACAATAAGTATAGTTTTTTCATTGTGGCAATGCTGAATGCTATTAAATTTATAAGTGGACGTAGTTCGCGTGGGTAGATCCTAATACAAGTAGAATCAATGTTATCACTGGAACAGATTTAATATATTATGTTAAACTTATTCATACTGGTATTAATTTTGTTTGGCAGAATTTGTAAGTACCTAAGTATGTATTTTTTTCTTTTCTATTTGCGCGACAAGCTTTTAAGAGAATAAAATTAACATAATATATTATATCTGTTTCAATGATAACTTTGATTCTAGTTTTATTAGGATCTACTATAATTACTTATAAAAGCATTCAGCATTTCCACATCGAAAAAACTATACCTACTTATTTTTTTCGATTTAGAACATCTAGATAATAAAAGCTTGTTTTAGAAAGTATTTTTTACCTAAGATTTCATTTTTAAATTTTTAGTTATGTCTTAACCTATGTATTTCTGATAATAATGCATCATTATTACAAGGCATTTTACCTGTTATCGTATTCTACTCGTCAAACCCTTTCATTTGATACCCATATTAAAGAGATTGTAAAGAAAACGGTAGTGCCGCTGCGGCTGAAACGTGTAGTTTAACTAAGATACCTCGGACTACAGTGAGAAGAATCGTATCAAATCCGATCAGATCAAGAAAAAAGAGCAAAGATTCCGGTTCTTCAAGATGTTTCGACGAAGGCGACCGACAGGGACTTGATAAGACGAAACGTCTACACCAAATATGAAGAACAGCTTGTGCCTACACTACACACTCTGAAAAAACGACTCACTGTCGACCAAAAAACATAAGCTGTAGCATCAAAAGCCTGTGGAAAGGTTTGTCAGAAATAGGCTTCAGATATCGTAAAATTGATAAGAGGCAAATATTGATGGAATCGCAGCGATTACAAAAATGGCGTTATGAGTACCTAATATCCATAAAGCAATACCGATCTGAAATCGTCCCATCATTTACCTTGATAATACTTGATTTAACACGCACGATACACTATTAAAAGGATGGTCCGATTCCGACACTAGATGTCATACCAAAATCTAATTAAGAAAAAAGGACAAACATCCTACATGCGAGCTCAGAAAACGGTTGGGTTCCAAATGCTTTGTGGCCCTCTGCAAAACATATTAAGGACTCCTGCGTGGACTACCACGAAGATGCAATCGCAAAACTTTTCAAGAATTGGTTGAAGAATTGCGTTGTACCAAATGTTCCTACCAATAGCGTGATAGTAATGGACAATGCGAGCTATCACAGTCGCCAATTACGCAAGATTCCAGGAGCAAATAACACGCAATGGGAAATTCAATACTACTTAGAGAACGACATAGGTATATTTTGAAGATTCCTATAAACAGTGATCTCCTAGAGATTCTAAAAGCGTTCAATCTAAAAAGATAATAAGTATTATTATGCTTGTGACATAGAGTCCTGCGGCTTCCACAGTATTACTGCATTTTTAATCCCATAGAGTACATGTGGCATCAATTACAATCAAAACACTTTTCCAACTCTAAATTCCAGTGTTGTCAAATTAATAAGAAAAAGTGTTGATTATAGTTCCCTAGATAGTGGAAAAATTCAGTACATGTAATTAAAATAGAAAATTATAATTTGAATTTAAAAAAAAATACATTTTGAAGACATACTTAAAATAATTTTATTTATTATTAATAAAAGATATGAAAATATTGTCAAGACACCCTCGCTTCAAGCCTAGAATTACAAGGTAAAAATTATACTGAATATATGTATAAGTAGTAGATTATTAACCATTCCGAAACCTGTTAGACATTATTCTAATATATTCAGGGCAAATTTATTTATATTGTAATTTGTGAATTTGAATAAATTTGTACAAAAATATTATTACGCATATTCAACGTCCTCTTTTAAACCATTTTTTAACTACAACATTTTTAACTCTGTGCATTTAAATATTAATATAATAAATAATCGCACTTCTACCGCAGTCCTACCCTGTGTCACAAGTTTACGGTAGTGCTTACGCACTTGTCTACACAACCGGGCCGACCAGGTAGTTTTATTGCAATTAATAAGTCATAGCCAAATATCCTGAAAAATACGTTATTTTATTAGAAGTACTTAGGTTTGCTGTCTTCGTGTGTTGTACGAAGATTAAAAAAAACTTTAATGGCAGCTGTGCACATATTGCGATTTTCAAGTGGATAAGGCAGCACCTGATCTGTTTATCCCCACTGAGTTGACTATGTACAGGGTATCGCATTTTCGATACTTTTGCGGGGTATCTCCCTTATTTTTAAAGATAGAGGGTTGCGGTTTTCGCGACAGATGCTACTTTTTTGTGAAATTAAAGATAGCGCCTGCAGAATTTTCATAGCCCTTTTGATTTTTGAAATACGGGGTAGAATCGAAAAGTGCAACGTTTTAGGCACCCCCCGTATCTGAGTTACTTTTAGACTTGTCGAAGAAGTTAAAACGTATTCTTATAGAATTTTTCCCGTAGAATCCAGTGGCGTAGTCGTTTTTTTTCGAACACTCTCCGTTTTTTAGGTATGAAGCAAACATTTGTTCTTTTAAATGGAACACCCTGTATATTATTTTTCATATTTATTAGGCATAATGTGGGCTTTCCAAAAATATATAATTGTATAAAATTATTTTTATAAACAAACTCCGAATTTAAGATTTTCTAAAGTTTTCTTTTGTGTCCAATCAGTAGGTAGTAGGCTATGGCTAAAATTTACTAAAAACAAAATCGATGTAAGTAATTATTATACTTTCAAACTTAATTCAAAATTCCTTTTTAATTCTCAAATCTTAATTATTTATTAGAGCATTTTAACTTAATTATGATAAAGTTATTGAATTTTACTCAAAACAAAAGAATAAAACCTATCTTACTTAAAACTTAAGTAAGGAAAAACAAAAAAGAAACAGAATTTTGAAAAAGCAAAGAGTTTTTAAAAGTGGTTTTCAAAATGATGGCCATTTTCCCGTACGCAAAATTGGCACATTTTCGTTATTCTTCTAATAGCGTTCAAAAGAATCATAGACTTTCTTTCCAAATTTCGGAAAGTTAAATCGAGTGCCGCACAAAGATCCGCTACAGACTCAATCAGACCCAATCAATTCTGGAAAAACTTCCTCAAGGATTTCTCGGTACCGACGCGGTGTGAGACCCCCTTCAAAAATTCTGTAGACTATGCGTCTTCCAAAAATGAAACACGAGACCCCAACCCCAAAGCGTCCTTGTTGTGTCCTCTCATAAATCAAATGATGATTTTCTATGAACCAATTCCTTGTATTATGGCGATTGAAAATTCCCGCACTTGAAAAATAAGATTCATCGGACCAGATAACGAGTCTGCCAAAAGATTCATCAATCTTGATTTGTTGTAAATACCATTGGCAAAACAACATTCGGCGCTCGGCATCACCGGGGTGCAAATGTTGAACTATGTGGAATTTATAGGAATGATACTTATATTTTTGCAAAATTCTTTGAGCATTAGACTTGGATACACCAGTTGCTTCCTCTATTCGCTTGCAAGAAGATGAAGGCGTCGCTTCTACATAACCCAATACGTTTATTTCTTTTATATCTCTATCTTGTTTGGTGTATGCCTTAGAACGGGGCTGGATAAATGATCCATGCTCTACTAAATTTGATTTAAGGCGGGCAAATATATCTGGGAAAGGTTGCCTTCTCTCTGGATATCTAAGGTGAACAAAAAAAAACACTAAGATATTATCCTATCCATAGAGCTGAAAATACGTTACCTTTGTAAATATAATTCTGAAGCTTCTTGGGGATTTTCATTAGATTGTATAAAACAAACCAACATATCATACTTTTCATTATTTTCGTAAATCGCCATTATTTTAAAAAAATAACACCAAAACAACAAAAATATTTTACTAATAATCAAAAACTGACAAAACCGCAACGTTTTTGACATTTTGTCTTTTGTTCCAAACAAATTAGCCATACTGCCTACTGATTGGACACAAAAGAAAATTTTAGAAAATCTTAAATTCTGAGCTTGTTTTTAAAAATAATTGTATACAGTTATATATTTTTGGAAAGCCCACATTATGCCCAATAAATTTGAAAAATAATATACAGGGTGTTCCATTTAAAAGAACATAATATGTTTGCTTCATACCTGAAAAACGAAAAGTATTAGAAAAAAACCGACTACGCCACTGGATTCTACGGAAAAAATTCTATAAGAATACGTTTTAAGTTCTTCGATAAGTTTAAAAGTAAATCAGATACGGGGGGTGCCTCAAACGTTACACTTTTCGATTCTACCCTGTATCTCAAAAATCAAAAGGGCTATCAAAATTCTGCTGGCGCTATCTTTAATTTCACAAAAAAGTAGCACACCCTTGCGAAAACCGCAACCCTCTATCTTTAAAAATAAGGGAGATACCCCGCAAATGTGCCGAAAATGGGATACCCTGTGCACTACATATTTTGTTGTGTGAAGTGTTAGCAAAGTTAACCAGAGTTAACCTTCCTCCGGTAACACCCCTGAATACGAAAATGACTATTAATTTGTTCCTAAGCAAATGAACACTTCGGTAATTTCTTGGGTATTGTAGCTAAATACTCTCAGTGTCTGTTTATTGGTTCCGTTTAATTACTTTTATGCTTTTAATTATAAAGTTAGCGACAGGTCTAACTCTACGGTATAATGCTCATCAGTTACAGTTTGAATGACGTAGGAAGTTTGGGAAACTAAATTGTTATTTTACTAGAAGTTTCTATCCCTTAAATCTGTTACGAGCAAGTTTATTTTAAATTATTTTTTTCAGAGATAATATTATAAGAGAGAAAATTTTTGTCAAAGATTTTTTTCGGTTGTTAGGAAAGTTTGTTACTTAGCAGTTTCGGGAATGACAATTTTAACAAAGTCACGAGACCTCAGTCGAGTGGTTTTGAATAAAATATCATGAGCGAACTTGCCAAAATGTAACAAACTTGAACAATACAAGAGAAACATGTTTTCTAAACAATTTTATCTCGAATGGTATTCGACATCGCACGAAACAAAATAATATTTTTAGGTAACCAGAGCTTATTTAACAACAATATTTTATTGATTTACAAAATTAAAAGTACAGTTATAACAGTTAAATTATTGTCCCTGTTTTTTTCAACCAATGAATTGTTCGTTTGAAGATGAACTAGTGGGGAAGGAGTTGAGTAGTTTTCTTTATTTTCACTCAGATTTTGAATCAATTTCACGTGGTGTTCTGGATCCATCTGAATATATGGTTAAATGGAGTTGACGCTGAAATATCTTGTTAGTTTGATCAGTTGTTGCTCCCCTATTTTGCAAGTGCACATATTGCAGACGCGCGATGTGAATGATTAGTTCTCTGGAATTTCTCGCATCCAAACCAGTTTTTTCCTACGGAGAGTTGTGACAGTTCCATTTTGTCAGAGTGTTTTGCCTATTTTCACTAATTACTCTAGCTAAAAAGTGCCTATTTAATTCCTACCTTAGTTGAACTCATCACGCTGAATATGTTAGTTCTTTCCTTGTTTCCAATTTAGGTCCGAGGAGTTTTAATTTAATTCAACGCCCTTTGTCCCTAAGTCTCCTTGTTCCCTGGTTTTAGTAGCTGGCTTTGGTGTAGGGATCCATAATTTGATTCAACCTTTTTTTCTTGGCCCTGGAATTTCGTCATGTCATGCTCCAAGCTTTCACTGTTGATGGAAGGTTGGACTTAATTTAGTTATTGCTAATTGACTGGATGTACTTACCTTTTTCTTTCCTGAAAATATTTAATATTGTTTACTTTTATATTTTGACATTGAGACTGACAGTCAGGGCTATGTTTGACAGGGTCCGCCAATTCGATGTAGCTATTCGGCGATAAGAGTAAGAAAGGTCGGTGGCCGGGGTGCACAAATGGATCTGAGCACGTTTTTGACGCCACGGATATGTATCTAAACATATTTTCCGGTCGATTGACAAGGCACTAGGATTTCAGATCTCCCTAATGTCCTTTGGGCGTTGCTCCTTGGTGAGTTCTTTTGTTCTTTAAGGAAGAACTTGCTCTTTCCATTTTCCAGAGGTCATTGGTTTCAGCCTAATGCTGTTTTAGGGCACGTATTGAATCAAGCCGGAAACCGGCATATTTATTCCTGTGATGGAGTTTACCTGCCTTTGAGGCCTTAAAGCCGATGCCAAACCAAAGAGGTGAGTTTTTTTAAATAATAATTTAAATTTATACTTTGATGCCATGTATCTTTCTTTATTCTGATTGAAATCTTGCAGCCAGATTCTCCAACGCTAGTCCGGTCTAATTTGACAACCAAAAGCTTTAAACTGACAAGTGTAAGAATAAGACATTTAAGTTTGATACTACGAATTGATTTCTGAGCCTTTTCGCAAATTTATAAAGAAAAGGGCAATTTCAGTACGTACTTGTGTGAAGTGTTAGCAAAGTTAACCAGAGTTAACCTTCCTCCGGTAACACCCCTGAATACGAAAATGACTATTAATTTGTTCCTAAGCAAATTAACACTTCGGTAATTTCTTGGGTATTGTAGCTAAATACTCTCAGTGTCTGTTTATTGGTTCCGTTTAATTACTTTTATGCTTTTAATTATAAAGTTAGCGACAGGTCTAACTCTACGGTATAATGCTCATCAGTTACAGTTTGAATGACGTAGGAAGTTTGGGAAACTAAATTGTTATTTTACTAGAAGTTTCTATCCCTTAAATCTGTTACGAGCAAGTTTATTTTAAATTATTTTTTTCAGAGATAATATCATAAGAGAGAAAATTTTTGTCAAAGATTTTTTTCGGTTGTTAGGAAAGTTTGTTACTTAGCAGTTTCGGGAATGACAATTTTAACAAAGTCACGAGACCTCAGTCGAGTGGTTTTGAATAAAGTATCATGAGCGAACTTGCCAAAAAGTAACAAACTTGAACAATACAAGAGAAACATGTTTTCTAAACAATTTTATCTCGAATGGTATTCGACATCGCACGAAACAAAATAATATTTTTAGGTAACCAGAGCTTATTTAACAACAATATTTTATTGATTTACAAAATTAAAAGTACAGTTATAACAGTTAAATTATTGTCCCTGTTTTTTTCAACCAATGAATTGTTCGTTTGAAGATGAACTAGTGGGGAAGGAGTTGAGTAGTTTTCTTTATTTTCACTCAGATTTTGAATCAATTTCACGTGGTGTTCTGGATCCATCTGAATATATGGTTAAATGGAGTTGACGCTGAAATATCTTGTTAGTTTGATCAGTTGTTGCTCCCCTATTTTGCAAGTGCACATATTGCAGACGCGCGATGTGAATGATTAGTTCTCTGGAATTTCTCGCATCCAAACCAGTTTTTTCCTACGGAGAGTTGTGACAGTTCCATTTTGTCAGAGTGTTTTGCCTATTTTCACTAATTACTCTAGCTAAAAAGTGCCTATTTAATTCCTACCTTAGTTGAACTCATCACGCTGAATATGTTAGTTCTTTCCTTGTTTCCAATTTAGGTCCGAGGAGTTTTAATTTAATTCAACGCCCTTTGTCCCTAAGTCTCCTTGTTCCCTGGTTTTAGTAGCTGGCTTTGGTGTAGGGATCCATAATTTGATTCAACCTTTTTTTCTTGGCCCTGGAATTTCGTCATGTCATTCTCCAAGCTTTCACTGTTGATGGAAGGTTGGACTTAATTTAGTTATTGCTAATTGACTGGATGTACTTACCTTTTTCTTTCCTGAAAATATTTAATATTGTTTACTTATATATTTTGACATTGAAACTGACAGTCAGGGCTATGTTTGACAGGGTCCGCCAATTCGATGTAGCTATTCGGCGATAAGAGTAAGGAAGGTCGGTGGCCGGGGTGCACAAATGGATCTGAGCACGTTTTTGACGCCACGGATATGTATCTAAACATATTTTCCGGTCGATTGACAAGGCACTAGGATTTCAGATCTCCCTAATGTCCTTTGGGCGTTGCTCCTTGGTGAGTTCTTTTGTTCTTTAAGGAAGAACTTGCTCTTTCCATTCTCCAGAGGTCATTGGTCTCAGCCTAATGCTGTTTTAGGGCACGTATTGAATCAAGCCGGAAACCGGCATATTTATTCCTGTGATGGAGTTTACCTGCCTTTGAGGCCTTAAAGTCGATGCCAAACCAAAGAGGTGAGTTTTTTTAAATAATAATTTAAATTTATACTTTGATGCCATGTATCTTCCTTTATTCTGATTGAAATCTTGCAGCCAGATTCTCCAACGCTAGTCCGGTCTAATTTGACAACCAAAAGCTTTAAACTGACAAGTGTAAGAATAAGACATTTAAGTTTGATACTACGAATTGATTTCTGAGCCTTTTCGCAAATTTATAAAGAAAAGGGCAATTTCAGTACGTACTTTCGACAATAATAGAACTAGTTTGATTACAGCAACTCGTTCCAAGATGAAAATCCTTTGGAAACCCAGCAAATCGCTGAAATATCAGAATACTTCATAAGTTTTTAATGACGACTTATTAACAATGGCACGACAAAAACCTGTCAAAACATAACTGGTCAACTATAAGATCTTAATTTAAACCAGTACTAAATCTTAAACTTTCTTAGTGAATCTAAACGTTGACTTCTAAAGGTTCCTTTTTTTATTTCATTTACTACCATCATCATCTATATGACACTGGACACCCAGGGTGCTTGAGGCCGCCCTTTTTTGTATTTATCTCATCAAACTCAATATCTAAAGCCCTTCAAGGAGGTTAGTTTTTTTAAGTTTTATTAAGTATTTCGTACTCTCTCAATACATATTTTATGCCCTTATGTTATAAATGAATATTAGTGGAACTTTACTATATATTTTAACGTTATGTGAATATTATATTTCTTAAGGCTTGAGCAGCACAATCTCTACATCATACTTTAAGCAATAGTTTCTGGAAAAGTTTTTTTTTAAAGTAAATGCGAGCCATAAAATGGCTGAAAATGTCCTGGTCATTGACCTAAGTTTTGCACATTGGCTCAGTATTTGCTTTATTATTTGCCATGCTTTCTGAGTTTCTTTCTTTCCGAACTTTTTAGCAACTTCTGTGTTCTTCTTAGTTCTGTCGACCCGTTATTAACATGTCAAACTTTTATCGGTTGTTTTAGAGTCATTTTGCTATTATTATAAGCAGTGAGTAGGGTTCTACTTGGCGTTACTTAATTTGCATTAGTTTAGACTATGTTTCAACTACATTCTGAATAATTTTTAAGATTTATTCGTTCGTGCACTTGCTTGTAATTTATAACAACTTAATACAACCGTACGAGCCCGGTATAATGATTAGGTTTATGTTTGATTCGACTTTTAGTGGACTAAATACTATCAATAATTGTCGATTTAGAATGTTTTGATCAAGGGTCTTAACCTATAAGTTAGACTATCTTAACATGGCACATTACGGACGAGCAAGTCTTTGGTTTTAATCTATCTTATTTTATAAATTCTGCAGTCAGGGCCCCCGCAAGGGTTATCAACGCCCGCGTGCCAAAAATATTTTGGCGCCCCTTACTCGGCAAAAAAATTGGGGGTGCCCAAATTTGTCCAGTTTTTGTTGGAATTTAGTGTAGAGTAGTTAAAAAAACTATCAGAAACCTTTCTTAAATGCCTTAAGATCAGTATGCTGTTAGTTTTAGATAACATATGTATTTTTTTAATTTTTAATTTTTTTCCTTTAGGCAATCGATTAAAACCTCATTTTATAAGGAAACTACAGAGATTTCAAAACCAAAACTTTATTTTTCTCTAAATTATTTATAAAGGCATAAATCAAACAATAAACAAATCACAAATAAAACATACCTTATTATTAGGATACAGAAATTAAATGGGCGTTTTTCTAGATTTGGCCGCTGCAAATTCTTTTATAATATTATCAAAATCTATTTTATCGAGTATCTCTTGCTCTATAGCTAAGATTGCCAAACCAGATAATCTTTCTTGTGACATGGTAGACCTCAAATAAATTTTAATTATTTTTAATTTTGAGAATGATCTCTCACCAGAAGCAACAGACACAGGTAAAGTGAGGAGGATTCTTAACGCAATACTAATATTTGGTAGAGATGAAGTTAGATTGTTTTCAAATATATATTGAAGAATTTCAAGGGGATTTGATACTTCAGGCAATGAAAACAATCTTAGGGCTTTTATCTCGTTAAACAAACCATTTCCTTCCACGTCAGCCTCCTGCTTTTCCTGATCAGTTAGCTTCTGTTGAAGAACATGACAGCATTTTAAAAGATCTTCGTCATTTAATTTAGAAATATCACAAATAAAACCAAAAACGTTTTCGTAATCAGATATCATATCGAACCTACTATTTAAAGAACTTAGTGTTTGATCAATTATTTTTAAAAAGAAATTTATTTTAAAAGCAGTTTTTGGATCTTGAGGTGTCTCATCCGTGTGCTCATAATCGAACAATTTCGGTTTATACCTTCGTCTTACATTATTTAATGGGGGAAAACATTGCTCTATCTCAAGAGCAGCCGCTAGTTTTCCAGCTTCAACAAGATTTTCCTCGAAAACATTATCATTTCTATAATTTTTAAAATGATCGACTAAATTCTTTAAATAGTTTTGGCACACTTTAATGTCAATCGCTACACTTTGCATCATTTTGCTTACAATATTAATCTGGAATAAAACATCATACCAAATTATTATACTACAAATAAATTTAAAAGATTGAATATTTAATAAAAGAGAATTTGCTTTATGTCTAGTTTCTATGTTATAAGTATCATTTTCTGCTATTTCTAGAAGGCTATCACATATTTGAATTAAATGAAACTTTAGCGGTTTCATAGCATCAATCCTACTTGACCATCTAGTATCACTTAGGGGTTTTAGATTTAACTGAGGGACATGCTTTTTCATAACATCCCATCTTTTTGTGGATGAAGAGAAAAATACATAAAGTTCTTGTACAATATTAAAAAAATTCACTGTTTCATTTGAAACCTTAGCAGCATCATTTACTGTTAAATTTAAGCTGTGTGCAGCACATGGTACAAAAAATGCCCTAGGATTAGCATCGAGTATGCGTTTTTGTAAACCAATATGTTTTCCGCGCATATTGGCCCCATTATCATACCCTTGACCTCTCATATCTTTAATATCTAAATTTAAATTTTTCAAAAGTCCCATTACAAAATTACATAGCCCTTCCCCTGTAGAGTCGATTATTGAGTTGAATGCTATAAAACTCTCTTGTATTTGGACCTTTTTAGAACTGTCATTTAGAACGACATAACGCAAAACGAGGCTTATTTGCTCTGTATGGCTTGCATCCGGTGTACAATCTAAAATTATTGAATAATATTTGGAGCTTCGAACCATGTCCAAAATATTATTTTTTACTTTAGAAGCCATTAATTCAATAATTTCATTTTGTATCTGGTAGCCTAAGTAATGGGTCATTCTTAAAGAATTTGTTTGTGAGTTTTGCACTCGACTTATGTGCTCTCTCATCACAGGATCAAAAGATGAAATCATCTCGACAGTTTTGAGGAAGTTCCCATTATCATATTGGAAAAGTGTTTTAGATGAACCTTGGAAAGCTAGGCACTGTCTGGATAAAAATTTAACAACTGCAATAATTCTTTCTAGAACGTCATGCCAATACTTTTTTTCAGTTTCTAAAACCCGTAAGTGATGATCGTTTACAGTTGTAGATAATTTCAACATTTTTTTTAAATTCATCCATTTATTCATGTGAACGTTATGTGCAATTGATGTTTCATGTCTTATAATGGCTAAGGATAAATGTTGCCAATCAGAAAAACCACTAGTATCAGAAAAACTAGTAGAAGTCTTGCTGAAAAGTTTACAACAAAAACAAAATACCGAATTTTTCGAAACTGAGTAATTTAGCCAAGTTCTTTCCACTTCTTCTCCATTTCCTAGTTTTCTAACAAAGTACTTACTTGAAAATTTTCTTTTGTCTTTATTAGCAGGAAATTCATAATTACGTCCTATCAAGGGAGGACCACGATCAACCAATATTCTGACTTCATCATTGGTGATGCTTCTGGGCCATAAACCGGGATCTTCTGATGGAAGAATACTAGGAATAGTAATCTCAGTCTCCCCTTCAGTAGAAGCTTCATCGCTAGAACTGCTAGAAGTGTCACTTGTAGTCGTAGTTGTTAGGATGGCTGACTCTACAGAGGCTATATTTTCAATACGTGTTGATGTTGATGTCGATGGTTCACATGTTGCAGAAGATGGCGATGGCGCCGCTTTAGAAACTGTATTTTCTTCTACCTCTATCGTTTCAGTCTTGTAAACTTGACTTTTTTGCAAAAAATGTTTCATACTCCCAGCCATCTTTTCCCTTTCTTGGACTCTAACTTTTTTTTGCTCTCGAAATTTTGCACCAGAAGGTCGTTTTCTCTTCTGTGGCTCCTAGAATTTAAGAAACACTAGATCAAAAATTGGTAAGGACATTTACCCTTGACTTCCCTTGCACAAGACCCATCTTTTTGAGAACGCCCCGTAATTTTTTATTTTTATGAATCTAAACTCTAAACGCGAGCCTTTAAACCTAAACGGCTAAACGAACTTAAGACCAATCTGAAGCATATACCCTATACACTTTTCCTGGTATAATAATTTGATAATTAATTTTTGGCAAAGATGAAATATAAATTTTTTCAGAAAGTCAAACGGTATGATGGTGGCTCCAAGGCGAAACGTCAGGTTTTAAATCTAAAATGTCTAAAGAAATATCAAAATCTATCCGATTTTTCCACGAATACAAAATACTTTCCTATTTGAGGGAAATAAAAATAATATTATCTATGGTATAAAGGTATGGGCTAATTAAGGATGTGCACTATTTTAAACAGAAAAAATTAAAAAAAAAACGAATTTTATAGACCTTAGAAAATGCTAATACTGCATGTGGGTAGGTACTTACCATTTCATAAAATTTTATTCAATCACAACAAAACACAATAACACAAAATACAAATCAATCTTTTTAATTTTTAAGTATCTAAATATTATAATTTTCTGCGTCTTCTTGACCCTTAAACGTTGCGAAATAAAATATCAATTATTTGGATTACGACGCCTTCCGCTGTTTTATACTCCTACAGAGTATTCGAGTCTGGACAGGAAAATCGGCAAGTAGGTAACAAGTTCTAACAACTTCTACGCAAACTTGTCGATTTATACCAGTATTGGATATTGGATCATGATATTGCATATTCAGATGTGAATAGTGATGATTGATTTTAAAAATATGTTTTCTGTTTTAATAGGGAATTAGATTAGATAGGTACCTAATTATATTTATGAACATAAACTTCGCTTAGATTATTGAAAAAAAAGATTTCTTTGGTGCCTTGCTCGTTGGAAATATTGTTAAAAAATTAACCAAAAACCTTTGGTTCTTGGCGCCCCTTACAGAGTGCGCCCGCGTGCAGTGCACGCGTTGCACACGCGGTTGCGGGGGCCCTGTCTGCAGTAGTATATTGGGCTGTTGTATGCAATTTCAAAACGGTATTTACTGTTACGTAAAAGAGTTGGTGGCATTAGATATTTTTAGTAATATAATACGAATTTGTCATAAATACCTGACAGTGACAGTGACGACAGTGACTTTACACTGTCAGTGATGTTACTTGTTTTCAGTGACTTTACACCATCAGTGACGTCACTTGTTTTCTGCTACCATGGAATGCGACCTGTGTAATTTGAGCATTTCTTATAAATGTTCCTTAATTATTGACGCGATAGCTGCCACAGAGTCTTTTATTTCCTTTTTTAATTTTTATTTATGCGCCAGTTTTGAATTTGTACGAGCTTCAAATTTTACGTGCTTAATGGTAAGATCATGGATTTACTAAGAATGGATACGGGATAATTTAACATTCTTTGATGGCAAAACAAACCATTCTAAACGACACTGTAAACACAATTTGTAAACATTGGTCACATCTTATTTTAACTTGTATTTTTGTACAAAAAATACGTTAGAAGCATCACAAGATTTACTAAAAGTAATAAAAGCCCTAAAATATTTTATTTTTCTGCTAAATAATAATAAATTTAAGTTAAAAAAGTTTTATTATTTATAGGTTATATTCTTTCTAAAGGTTTATGTAAAGTCGCTCCGAATCATTTATAAATCTATAAGTCGCACTTTTTCTTTTCTAGTTCATTAGCCAAAGACGTACGTGTAACCGAGCGTTCGCAGACGTTTTTCCTAAGCAACCAGCAGACAGCAACGCTTCTGAGCTCCAACACTCCAATGCTATTTTATCTCTTTCTACTACCATGCTCGATTCAATTACGTAGTAAGTCGTAGTTCGTAAACTCTTCTCATAGGGGAAATGTTTTCATAACAAACAACAAATATAAGGCTTCACGTTCGATACGCTCACAGTATACGGGCATCGAATCCTTTCTTAATAAATCCATGGGTAAGATAGAGAATAATTTCGATTATTTACTTTTGTCTATGACAGCTTTTGGTTAAATAGTATTTGTACGTTTTGGTTAGGCTAACCTTGTATTTTATTTTAAATTTCTCATCCTTTGACTTGTACCATGGTTATGAAATTTATTAAGCTCGTGTATATTTAGAATTTCAATGCCCTTTAACTGTCTTCGCAGATCGCATGATACATAGTTATGTCTCTGTGACTATTTAGCGCTGGACTATTTAGCGCAGAACATTTAGGCGCGAGACTTTGAGCGCTGGGATATTTAAGCGCAAGAATGTTAAGCGCTGGGACATTTCAGCGCAGGACTATTAAGCGCTAGGACTTAGTAGCGCAGGACTACATAGTGCGGAAATTTTAAGCGCTAAATAAACCTAACACAGAACACACCTGTCCGAGAACGTATTTCACAACTCCATGGCCACAAGAAGAAATTATATTATTTCTAATATAATTTCGTCTTGTGGTCATGGAGTTGTAAAATACGTTCTCGGACAGGTTTGCTCAGTTTTAGGTCATATCAGTATATTTTTTAAATTTTTTATCTTTGTTGAGGTTGGTGTCCGAAAGGCGTTCGCTATATTGTATCAGCGCTTAACGGTTCCAGCGCTAAATGATCTAGCGGTTTATTGTCCCAGCGCTTAATACTCCTGCGCTCAAGGTCCCGCGCCCAAACATTCTGCGCTAAATAGTCCATCGCTAAATAGTAACAGAGCCCATAATTATAACTCCTTTTTTCTGAAATGATCATTTTTTGTATTGATGTTTCCACTCTAAAAATGTCGCCTTATAATATGCTATACTTCTATGGCAGCATTTTGTTCATCATGTTTGTAATGTTTGTATATTGTTTTAAATGTATTTTTTAAAAATTCTCAAGTAAATCTGTGCCGCGCAGTGTTAATTTTTTTAAAACTTCTATTTTAGATATTAAGAACAACCGCTTTTGTTTTAACGTAACATTTAGAATTGGCATTCTGTAGTGTACCTACATATAAATAAATAAGTAACGGTATAATGTTTATAATATTTAATCATTCAAATATGCCCAGTACAAATAAAAGTGATTGGAAAATAACTTTAATTTATAAACTTTTATCTCAAATTTTTATCAAGGCATTTAACTTCTGATAAATGACTTTTTAAAAGAAATGTATAAATCTTGTCTGCAGATTTCAAATGGAAGATCAATTATAAGAATTATGGGGTTGATGCCTACATCCGACATCCCGAAGAGATTAGCAAGTGGGGCGCATTTTAAAGGGATGAAAAGTCGGATCTATCCTAAGATAATCAATCACTATCAGTCGAACGTAGGAGATTTTTAAAATGTTTGGTTTCTTTTACGCATTGATAAGTTATAAATAATAATGGGATTAAAGAAGACAGATAAAAATGATTTTTACTTTAGACTCTGTTGACTTCAAATTTAAGAGACTTTTTCTTAAATTTTATGTTTATAATTTGATAAAAAAAATGATATTTTTCTTGGAAAAGCGGACGAAAAAGACATCGTTAAGACAGTTATACAATCTAGTACGGGGAGTCTAAAAAGATTACCATCAGGCAGCTTCCCATATTGCAAACTCGCATATTCAATACTTCTTCTTGACCAGAGATGGTACAGAATGCGCGCGAACGTCATCTATAGAAAGTCACTGTATTGCATTACAGTGACTTCCTATGCCGTCTCTGTCTATGTTTATTTTTTCATTTGTTTTTAACACAGATAGGCGTTACCTCTGATTAGGATAATTTAACAATATACTGGGATTAAATTTATGTCTTGGGTTAAATCTTTGATAAAATATGAGTTAATCTGGCAAAATTTTGCATTCCAGAAAAAAGAATTAAAAAATATTTGTTTTAATTTTAAATTAAAATTATACACTTCGGTACTGCAGATTTAATTGATTATTATTAACTAACACACTTACCTTGGTATCGGAGTATACAGGGTGCTTTGAAATTCAGTGCATATATTGAAACCGGTAAATCCTGATTTGAATTCAGATTGGGGAAAAATAGTCATAATTGGCGCTTCGTGATAATAAGCTAGGAATCGCTACTCAAAAAAAGAATTTTAATTAATGCACACCACTGATAATAAGACACATGACCATATAAAGGACAGCAGAACAGTGAACTAGGTTGCTGTGTTGCAAGGTCTCAACAATCTTCCTATGTAACAAGTTTGAAGAAATAATATTTTTATTACATTACCTTTAAAGAAATAAATCCTACTAACTCTTCCAAAATTCCCAATTGCAAAATGTTAAAATACTACCCATAATACAAATAAAGCAATCCAGAGAACAGCTGCTTAAACCAACAAATAAACGCCTTAACTTCATCTAAACACCCAGAAATTGGTGGTTTAATAATTTTTAATGCACATCACTAAGCTCTTACGATATTTCATTAATATTAAAAGGCATTAAAACTTTTTCTTTCACAAATTAAGAAATGGCAAGCAAAAAATGTACACGGCATTATTAAGCTCGTCAGTATGCATCCATATTTGCATTACACTCAACAGCTGACGCACGACGCACGTGTTCGGCGGACCAATCCGAGAAGTCGGAGGCACGGTGGCGGATCAATCAGGTAGGGGTCTAAAATACAGTAGCGGAAGGTCAACAACCCTTCGGCTTGGCTAATTATGTATTTAAACAAAATAACCATTTTTTGACAAAATTTCCTGCTGTAATTAAAGAATATTGGTTATAATTTTATAATACTGTGTAGTTGTGCTCAATTAGTGTGATAGTAAATTATATGACTTTAGTGCGACCTCGTTACCGGATATGTTAGTAAAGTAAAGGCTTGGCATGGATGTTTGCGTTTTGATTTTGAACCTTTTTTAAGGCAGAAAGTTTAAGCTAGTAGGAATAATGCTTAATAACATAATAAAGTGATAATTATTTGTGTTGACCTTATAACCTGTTAGTTTGGTACTGCTTACAATGTTAACTTAATTTCACGAGTATATGGTCCATATTTTCCCATATTAAGTAAAGAAATTGCTATTAAATTTAAATTACACATTTTTAGTGAAATGCGATTTTGAAATTAAAAATATTTTGGACTATTTTCGGTTTTCACTAAAACTCAGATACTATTTAAATTTGGCAATGCCCGTGCTGGATCATGTTTTTTCCTTATAATGTTAGAGCCTACGACGTCAGGCTCTTTAGAAGCGTCGTATAGGGGCCGGTAGTTTGGAATTTTTTAAAATAAAAAAGTGTGCAATTTGAGGGAAAAACGAATAGGGTATGTCTGTAGCTACCCCAGGAGTCACCCATTCTAATATATGCAGAGAATTTCATAACTAAACAGAAAGCTGATTTGTAATGTGGATTTTAACATAAAATATAAACACTATTTAAACCATGGATTTATTAGGACTGGATACGGGATGAGTTCACATTCTTTGAAGCCAAAACAAACCATTCTAAACGACACTGTAAACACAATTTGTAAACATTGGCCACATCTTATTTTACCTTGTATTTTTGTACAAAAATACGTTAGAAGCATCACAAGATTTACTAAAAGTAATAAAAGCCCCAAAATATTGTATTTTTCTGCTAAATAGTAATAAATTTAAGTTAAATAGGTTTTATTATTTATAGGTTATGTTATGTTAGGGTATTTCTAAAGGCGTTTATTTAAAGTCGCTCTGAGTCATTTATAAATCCATATAAATCTATACGTCGCACTTTTTCTTTTCTAGTTCATTAGACAAAGACGTACGTGTAACCGAGCGTTCGCAGACGTTTTTCATAAGCACCCAGCAGACAACAACACTTCTGAGCTCCAACACTCCAATGCTATTTTATCTCTTTCTACTACCATTCTTGATTCAATTACGTAGTGATTCGTAGTCTTGTCTATGTTCGTAGTTCGTAAACTGCTCTCTCAAGAGAATAACAAACAACAAAATATTTATATTATATAAGGCTTCACGTTCGATACGCTCACAGTATACGGATATCGAATCCATATTATAATAGATCCATGATTTAAACAATAAACCACATCGTTGTTCTTAAAAATTTTACAAGTATAACCATTTTTAGTTATTTTAACTATTGTGTAAAGTTATAAATTATGCGATTAATTATGAAAAAAAAAGCTACACGAGAGTAAAAGATGCATCATAATAAAAATAGACATTTTTTAACTCTTATTATTTAAGCCTGTGCTGGATTATCGTATTGATATTCTGAACTTGCGGCAATATAAAAATTCTATCATTTATTACGAGTATCTATTTCATGGTAGTTAATATCGTATATATAAAATGAGGAATTTTCAAATTGGCGCATATAGCAAATTACAATGCATCCCTTTTGTATTCAAAATCATATTTTATTTTAAATTATTTAAGTAATAAACTTAAACTTAAACTATAAGAGCTTCAAAATCTCTCTGCTACCGGTAATAAAAGACTCACTGAATCACTAAAATAATGATTCCAAAATCTCCCTAATAACACTGTCAAATATTGCCAGAAAAAAGGTCTTTTCGAATGCTTTATTGACAATTATACTTGTGAAGATTAGACTGTGGGAAACTTTACCTCGTTCCTGCTCGAGCAGAAAAAAATGTACAGTTTGGGTTTTGCAAGATTTTTCCATACCCTGTATGCCATAATGTTAACTTTTTAATGACAAGTCAATTTCCGAACGTAAAGAAATAATTTTAAGGAATGTGTTTTTCTTAATAAAATAATAAATAGGTATGTGTCTTTCTACCTATGTAGATACATACAGGGTATTCTATCGACAATATTTTAAAAGTGATTCTTTTTTCTTATTTCTGGGCAAAAAATCACCTGTAAAGTTTCGTCGGTAGAGTTTTGTAATACTCTGTATATTTGATTCTTACTGAAAAGTCTTTAAATGTAGGCATATATAATTAAAATACAGATATTATTTATTTTTCAAAAAAACTTCCATTCCGCCTTTATTGAAAAATAACCACTATTATGCCTTCATCGGCCAGAAGTTTTATTGAAATTAGCCCATTGCATTGGTTACCTCAAAAATCGCCTACGACATCTTATGCAGATCGAATAATATAACCTTTTTTAAAGTAAGATATATTTTAAAAGCTTTAATGTAGTCCTGCCTCTCTTTTCATATTTTAGTTTACTGCCTAACGTTTTTAATTAAGTCATGTCAACGTCTTTTGCTGTATAAAGTTCGGCGAAAAGGCTGAAAAATATTACACGCTCTAAACATCCCATTGAATTTTTGAGTACATTTTCCGAGCTTTATGTGCCATTATGAAAGGAATTGAAGTATTTTCCACGTCGTATCGAGTTTAACACTACTTTTTTATTCTTCGAAAGGGCATTGTTGTCACTGCATTTTATGGTTGCTTGCTTAATGTGTTACGTTAGTTACGTTATTTATAAATAATATTTTTTGTAAATTTCTAGTGTGTGGGAACGTATGGGACGTATAAAAATAATTGCTATGAAAAAAAGTATTAACTGCAGTACTAGTGAGTAGAGCAGTACAGCAGCGAGCTATTCCAATGACGTTACCGTTTATTTATTGGCTTGAAGTGATATACATAAATTAATAAATTTAATATTCCAATTTTCTTGACAAAAAATCATCTGGTTTGGATGGCATACCAGCAATAATTCTAAAAAGGATTCCAGAACATGCGCCCATCTTAACTTTTTCCCTAAATCCTCCATAGTTAGGGTATCTGTCCAGATAGCTAGAAGACTGCTCGGCTGGTGTACAACCTGTCCCCAAGAAAAGATCAAGTCCCCATCTAATTTTAGGTTCATCTCTTTTCTTTCCGTTGTCTGCAAAATCATGTCAAAAGTCTGCAACTTGCAAATTTAAACGCACAAACTCATTCACGACAGTTTGAATTTCGTCACCAAACATCCACATCTGATCTTACTATCGTTACACACAATTTCATGGCGAATCCCGCATGTAGCCCTTGACATCTCTAAAACTTTTGACCAAGCATTACATGCTGTACTCCTCAAACTAAACTTGTTACGGTCTTTCTCCCAAACTTTGTGCCTGGATCGGTAGCTTTCTTTCAGATCGACGCATATCTGTGGTGGGACTGTCACTTATCTAACTTAAATCTCATAAATGTTGGCGTACCCCAAGATTCAGTCCTGTGACCTACTCCATTTTTTCTCCACATTAATGAGCTGCGTTCTTCAACTACCAATTTCATTTACAGTTACGCTGACACGCTGGCGATAGTACTCCTTACTGTTGCATTTTCCCAAACAAAAAATCTTGGTGTTTTTGTGAGCTAGAAAATACTTCTCCCATTCTCTATCTATGTTTCCCAAATAATACCTTACCTAGAATACTGTTCCTATATTTTAGGAGCGGCATAAGCTTCGACACTTAATTTCATAAATTCTCTCCAGATAAGAGCAATTTGGTTCAATTCTCAAGAAAAAACTCCCTTCTCTCGCTTATTGCCTCACTGTTGATGATCTGTTCCTTTTCTATAAATATTTCCTCGGATTTTGCACAGGAGAACTAATCACGACTGTTCCTAATAGAACAACAATAAGTGCGTCACATGTGCATCCCATTACTGTCCAGCCACAAAAACTTAGAATATTCCTTTTTTCTCGCTTATTTATATCTAGGGTCTTCAGATTATGGAACAAATTTCCTGCCCTTCCCTTTCCAGCTTCCATTCCTTTAACTCCAGTATCAATATAATACACTTCTCTTCCGATGCCCACGGTACGTTGGCACTTAGGAGAAGTATATGTGGGCTGTTCCAAATAAAAGAAATACTGAAAGAACTTACCTATTAGTTCGAAAAACAGCTTTTTCGAAAATGCATTAACGTAACTTTTCAAAAATATTTTCTCGAAAACATAAATTTCGAACCTACATTTTTTCAAAAATGTCCTGACCGCTTTTTTAAAGATGCTTTTTACAAAACGGATTTATGAAATATTTTGAAAATATTTTCTCCAAAAACCCGCACTCCGAAAGTACATTTTTTCAAAAATCTCTGCAAACAAATAATTTTTAAAACAGGTACATTTTTCGAAAATATAGTTTTTTGAAAACAATATTTAGAAAATTAAGTTATGAACTCTAGTAGCTTGTAAAATGTTAATGAAAGAAAGACGAAAAAAGATCCTGAACAAACCCAAACGAACCTTTTTTTGGGTTTGATCAGGTTTCCTTAGGTTTGGTACATTACTTTTTCGTAAATTACTCTTTTATAAAGCCGTTGCTTCGAAAAAAAATAGTACTTTCCAAAAGAAATTAATTTCGAAAAAGATGTTCTATGAAAAAATGTATTCCTAAAAAGTGCTTTAAAAAATTGAAAAATTGGTTTTAGACAAATTGTAGCTTCTTAACTACTCGTATATCCTCCCAATGAGCAGAAGGCATAAATAAAAAAATGCCAAGATATTTACACTTCCAACACATCAAACAATTTGTCCTGTCGCGTGTAAGGTAAAATGACCAACTCTTTTAGCTGCTTCTTTTTTCAACAAATATCTTTTTAGATGTTAAGTTAAGTAAATTTTTTTCGAAAAACAGCTTCTTCGAAAATATATTTTTTTTAAAATGAACCTCTTAAAAACATATTTCCCGGAAATATATTTTTTTACAAAACATAGTTTCTCTAAATTTAAATTATGAATGAATGAAATGTCAATGAAAAACTGACAAAAGATCCTTAACTAACCTAAACGAACCTTTTTTGGGTTTTTTCAGGTTTACGTTTCCTTGTATTTGCTATGTTACTCTGTAGTAAATTTCTTTCAAAAACGTGTTGTTTTTTCATATCGATGTTTAAAGTCTTCTTTAAAACAATGTTTAAATAATGTTCTTTATAAAACATGTTTTCTTGAAAAAATTTAATTTCAAAAAGTGATTAAAAAAATCGAAGTTGATTTCCGAAAAAAAAAATTGAAGACATCCCTAGTTTTCGAATATCTGTATGATTAAAAAAGTTCTATTTTCGAGAAAATACATTTTCGAAAAAATTTGTTTTCGAAAAATTTTCATATATCAGTCCAAATGGTCAGACGGTATAAGTAATTAAAGAAATGCTAGAATTTTGGTAATTTAGGATGACAAACCGTTCTGTTTTCGCAATAACCGGTTTAGATATTTCGTCCATTATGAAATAGTATAGGGGAGACCGGTGACAATTGTAACAAAAAACACATGTGATTTTTTACAACCTTACCTGTCAGTTATAATTTATTGATTTTTTTGTTGAGGATGTCCCCGAGCTTTATAAGTAACCTATACTCGATTTGAAATTGGTTGATAGTAATAAATCATTAAAATCCGTCAAACACGTACACAGAGTGGTCCACCTAAATTGCCAAGTTTTAAATAGTATATACATTGAAAGTCTAGACCCTTTTGCATTTATTAAACTTTCCATTCCTATAGATCTGATAAGGGCGTCGAATACAAAGCTTAACCCGAGGCTCGAACAATAAGCGGTAGTATTCTACCTGTGATGTTTTGCACTCATGCACGTGCTTTCGGGTGGGTTTAAGTTTATATTAAACACAATAATTATATAATTTAGTGAACATTCGGATGTGTGGCATAATTTGTTACCCTTGTATTTGAATAAATATAATACTAATAACAATAAAGCAACTAATAAACAAGTAAATTTGGAAAAATGTTTCTATTTGAAATTCTATAAAATTTATAGTAAGTCATTACAGTTCTTCGCTTTAAATTAATCATCATCAGAAAATGAAATATCTGAGGGACTGTCTTCTTCCCCTAAATTGATAATAAGTGGTTCGACCGTTTTCTCCAGTAAACTATCCAATTGCCACATTTTTTCCTCCTCCTTTAGTACATGCTCTATACATCTTTGCCACTTCCCCGCGTTGACTTCTTGAAGCGCTTCTTCAAAGAGTTTTTGAACATCACTCATTTTATAAGTGGTATTTTTTCTAGCCACATAACCTTTCACATGAGCCCATACCAGTTCGATCGGATTTAATTCGCAATGGTAGGGGGGGAGCCGAAGCACTATTATATTTTGTTTTTTGGCCATTTCGTCAACAACATATTTTTGAAACCGATGTTTATGGGTGTTTACAATTGATAGCAACTCCTTTTTAACCATATTGTCCTCAAATTGTATTTGTTTCTCCACAAGCCACTCGATAATTTTTGCTTTTCGCCAAGCAGTTGTAGGCATCTTCTCCAATCTTCTGGAGTGATACGGAGCGTTATCTAACACAATGACGGAGCCAGGTGGAATCAGCTCTATCATTTGTTCGAAATACTCCTCAAAAACATCAGCATTCATATCCTCGTGGTAATCGCCTGTACGAACTGATTGGAATGATAATAGTCCACCTTCTAAAAATCCATTGGAGCTACCGATGTGAGTTATAATTAATCGTTTTCCTTTTCCAGAGGGCGGATTTATTCCTGTTGATAGACCGTCTAAAAATGCTTGCCGGTGAGAAGTCACATTTTTGTCTGTCCATATTTTTCCAACTGTGTAGCCTTCGTTCAGCCATGTTTCGTCCAAATAGAAAATTGTTTTGTTTTCATTGCGAAATTTTCTTATTTTTCTCAAATAATTACGTCTCCAACATACTATTTCATCTTTTTCGAGCAAATGAGACTTCCGACTATGTTTTTCCCATCTAAAATTCATTTCTCTTAGAACTTTCCATAGTTTATCTCTCTTGATTGCAGGAAAGTCTTCTTTTACTGCCCCTAAAACTCTATCCAAAGTAGGGATCTCCTTATTGAAATAGAATGAATGCACCTTTCGTCTTATGATGGCCTTTTCGTCCTCATCGATCGGTATTGTTCGCCTTCCTGGAGATGGTTTTGGTGGCGTCACGGTTCCTGTCTTTTCTTCCCGCATCAGCCTGTAGATGGTTGCTTTTCCAATACCTGTCATCTTTGAACAAAGTTCCACTGCAGAATCGATACTTATTGCACTTTTTTGATATCTAAGTGCATTAAATACATTAAGCACAATAATCTTTTCACTAATGCTTAGCGCTGATTTCGCAGCTCGCTTAACTGGAATAAATCCTGAAAGACTCTCCATTTTCAAAAATTACCCAAATGTGTGTCCTAGAATACTCGCATTAGGTTTGTTCGCTCTTAAAATGACTCACAGTTTTATACCAATAAGTAGAGGTACCTAATTTTTCGTAACTACCTGAAAAGTAACATTGTGTATTAATTGTTCCCGGAATTCTCGGCATAATTATTTTTACCTGTTATGACAATAATGATTACTAAATTATTCGGATAAGTAAATAGGGTTCAAACCGGCACGTCAGGTAGGTGCGCCTATGGAATCGGCTGCTAAAAATGATTTATTACTATCAACCAATTTCAAATCGAGTATAATAAATTCAGAATGTAGCAAAAATTTCTAGTTTCTTGTTTAGAACATATAATTCAAGTCAATGACAAGTGTTTCAATTGACACCCGACTGGTGGCAATTGTAACGGACACAGGTGTCAGTAGTAACAGTACGTACAAACATATTATATTTTATTTTAAATATCCTATTTGAATACAAATAATAACATTAAAAAATAAACAAAGAGTTACACAAATCAAAAAGTAAACAAATCTGTTTTAAAGTCGACAAAAATATACCAAAAAAAAAACACGACAAATTCGTAACAATCTGTATTAATAACTTCTATTAAAATATAAATAACAATATTTGAAAATATACAAATGCAAAGTAGAAATTCTTTTAAAATGAAAAATGTTAGATAAGAAACGTGGGTATGTTAACATTACTAAAATACCTTACTCTTCACCTGAGTTAAGTATACCGTTCGTGCGGAAGAAGACTGTTTTAACTCAAAATTTTTGGCTGGGAAAAATTTACAAATTTATTAATTTTAAGTTAATATACGAGTATTTTTTCTTCCGTATGCACGGTATGAGGTCTCCACAAATGTTTGGTTTCATATTGTAAAGCGTTCTATAAAGAAATACATTATGATGATACACACTTTTTACATTTTTGTCACTTGTAACATGTTACAATCGTCACCTTTATTCATGTTACAATTGACACCAAAGGACATAGATATATGATTTGTTTACATTATTAAACTATGTAATCTAATTCCTAAAATGTTCTTATTATAAGATTATATAGTCAATATAAACCATATTTCAGTGGTATATTTTAAATATGTATTGAAAATATGGTTAAGAAATTATTTACAAAAGAAAATAAAAATAAATACTTACTTTTCGTGTTGAAAGTCATGTTTCAGATGGTAACAACAGTATTCATCAGAATTCTTAAGGCAAGTAACACTCTAAAGAAAGATCTGTCAACAACCGTTGAACATGTGTAACTCGGTTCGCGATAATCCGGCGGAGGCCGGACGTATACTGAATGTTACAATTGTCACCGGTCTCCCCTACATTTCTTGGAACCCTAAATAATAAAAATGTAATGTCGCACTCGAGCTTGGCCGTTTTTTTTTTCGTTGGTCTGTGCTTTTGTGTAGTTCGAGGTGACGTTGCGCCCCCCTAGACAAAACTCTTAAGGTGCGTTTCCTATGGGGCGGCTGACGCTCGCGGCTGCCGCACAGCGTCTGACGCCTAGTACTGCTCATGTGACAATTTAATTTATCCGTTTCTTTTCGAGCGTCAGACGCAAGCGTCAACGTCAATGGATATACTGGCGTCAGCAGACGCTGTGAGGCAGCCGCGAGCGTTAGCCGCCCCATAGGAAACGCACCTTAAATCCGACCCTGATAGCACATAACCTTACTTCTGAAAGACAACAAGTTTTGTATTTTTTATCACTTCAAATTTGGACTGGTAAATTTAACTGTGTGAATGGTGAGTAGGGTAGACCGGGGTCGGTTGTAACATTCTGGCTTTAGTATTTAATTATGAAAAAACTATTAGAATTGGAAATACTATTTGTATGGCTATAGTTACCTTTATTATGTAAGTGATATTTTAGGGCTGAACAAAGTAAAAACCTCACAGGTAACTAAAAATTAAAGTGATGTAATTTGTTACAACCGCCCCCACCCAGTGTCAGTTGTAACACTAAGGGGGGTCGGTTGTAACACCACACCACAAAATTGGGGATATAATAAAATATTTATATAGGACAATCATGGACACTGGTAAATTTTCATTGGGGGCTTCCAGTTTGTTCTTGTATCTTGTCAATGACACGTGGCATAATTCATATTGTCTTGCTGATGATCTAATAGAGAGATTCCCATTAGTAACTTCGTTATATGCTGGTTCGTAAAAGGTTATATCTTTCGTGCCACGGTATGTCTTCCTTTTCTTCGTACGGGACATTCTCAAAAAAAGCAATAAAAAACTATATTATCTGTACTACAACGGGGTCGGTTGTAACGTTACAACCGTCCCCGAGTTGCCTTGTTACAACCGTCCCCGACTGTACTTGCAAATTTGTATTACAATTTTTAAGCAAAAAACACAACAACACGGTACAAAATTATGCCTATACAATAACAAAATACCTAAAAAAAAATGTCTAGTACGATAAATTGTACCTACATGGCTTTTTCTGCACTTTATCACAATAAAAACGAACACGAAAAAAGTTACTTTTTGATATAAAAAATTTAAATGGCTCTATACGCACAACTGTGTTTCATGGAGCCGGTAATGGTACTAATGGGAGTTTAGCACCTGAAAAGGCGGAATCTTTGACAAATTAGCGCATGCATATCTATTACGTTTATGAAGATATTTGAGATGTTACTTTTGACCCCTGTTACTTTCGACCCCGGTCTACCCTACGGGTGTGAACAGCAAACAAACAAATAAATATAGAGATTTTCTCATTTATAATATAATTGAAACTATAATTATAATAAATAATTATCAAAATTATAATGAGAATTGAAACAATAATTTAATTCTACGAGCTCATACCGTATTCTTGTTCACCGTAATTTTTTTTTGTAGTATAGATTAGATGCGTTATGCAGAACCATGTAAAATCCTTCTTTTTTATCATAAAACTAAGTTAATAAACCTAACATAAATGTTCAGCAGTACATATTGAAAAATAATTATAAATAAAGGCAAACTGTCAACGTATATGTATTGCTTTGCCTTCCATTATACAGACCATAACATAATTTCGGTTCCTATTTCTGTCAGTGACATTCGAAGCTGACTTAACGACTTCAGACGCCATGCCATTTGTTTGAAGCTCTAACAAAATAAATAAAAAGACGAAAAGCGTTAAAAATGCAGTCGCAAATCGGAGCATTTAACTTTTGATGAATGGTTTCCTAAAAGAAATTTGTAAATCTTGTTGAGATTCAGCGCCATCAGTCACTGGGTAACAAAGGATATTATAAAAACATGAAAAATAACATTAAACAAGCTAAAAAGCTTTGAGCTTGTTTAATGTTAAATATTTAATATAATTATTTTATATGATGAATTATTATTTATATATTTAATTATAAATTAGAGGCAAAAATTTAGAGCACCTTTTTGCTGTTTATATCATTCCATATGTTTGCAGTTACGGTTTTAACATTTTACGGAAATGAAGGAGTAATTAACGAATTATAAGTTTTATGAATACAGCTTTGGGGTTAATACTAACGAAATAGAAATCATAAATGCCAAAGTAGAGTTTAAATTAAATTTGTATAATATGAAAAGTATGTTACAATTTGTGTTACAATATTACAATTTGTGTTAGAATAGTTACAAATATCCCAAACTATAAGTCTGTGCATATACTAAGCAAGATGTTAATATTGTCTAGTACATTTCCATATTGTATAGATAGATAGTTGTTATAATGATAAACTACGAACTACGAGTATATTGGTTTATGGTACAATGCAATTTAGTTGTACTGCAGTATGTAATATGAAATGGAGAAAAATAATCGATACATATGCACCATACATCCATAAGATAACTTTGTTTTAATTAAAAATCAAAAGCTTTAACCAGAGTGTAATAGATGCCGCCTCGATAACATCCGTCCAAGTCAACTCGGCTGGGAAAATTATTGATATTAAATGTTCAAAGTACTCCATTTTACGCTTTTTGGCTGCAAATGTGTCTTATCTCTGTTTATCGAGGCTACGGAGGACATCCTCGTTGGTAATAATAATGTGATCGGTCCACGATATACGGAAAATGCGACGGTAAACCCATATTTCGAAAGCCTCCAATTTCTTCATTAATGTGTCTGTTGTTGTCCATGCTCCCACTCCATATAAATGAATTGAGAATATTTTTTTTTATCTAAGACATCACACGTAGACTTCAAGCCTAAGTACTAACGTACCGTGGGTGTCTGAAGAGAAGGGAAATGCAGTCTATTGACACCGGATTTGAAGGATTGGAGGTTGGGACGGGAAAATATCTGTAGGCAATTTGTTTCATAATCTGGAGACCCTAGGTATGAATGAGCGAGAGAAGTGGTCTGTTCTAGGCTTTTGTAGCTGGACGGTAAAGGGATGCATACGTAACGCGCCTCTTGTTGTTCTGTTAGGGACGTTCAAGGGGGGAATAATACCGGCTACTTCTTCAGAGCAAAATCTGTGGAAGCAGCGGTAGAAAAAAGATAAATCCCCTACAGCGCGGCGATGAGCGAGAGAAGGGAGTTTTCTCGTGAGGGCTGGGTCACTGATAAATCGAATGACTCTCTTTTGGATAGAATCAAGGATCCTAAGTGTCAAAGATGATGCCGCTCCCCAGATGTGAGAGCAGTACTCTAGGTTAGGTCTTATTTGGGAAACATAGAGAGTGTATAAGTTGGAAAGGGAGAAGTATTTTCTGGCTCGAAAGAGAAAACCAAGCTTTTTAGCTGCACATGCGGCTACTGAAGTAATGTGTTTGTGCCAGCTGAGATCATGTTCGAAAGCGACGCCAACGAGATCGAATGTTTCGTTGTTTTGTAGGGCTTGGCCATTCATGTGGATGGGGTAAGCGTTGCCAGATTTTTTGCGTGAGAGGGAGCAAGACTGGGTTTTGGAGGCGTTGAATTGAACAAGGTTCTTGGCACCCCAGTCTAAGATTAATTGAAGATCTTGGGAAAGGGATAGGTACATAGATCTGCGTCTATTATCCAACTCCTGATTCGAAACTTGTCTGTAAAAATTAATATTGGAGTGAAGAGTACTATCGTCAGCATAACTGTGGATGGGATTGCAGCATTTTGCTAGTCTAATTTTTGATCTCTCTACTAACGAATAATGACTTCATGTTGCTAAACACTGTTCGGGATTTTTAGTTCTCGATCTTATTTCCATAGACTGATCCCTTTGTAAATTAACTAGTGACCCGAGATACCAATATTTATCAATATGTTGTACTGGTTCATTGCCGAGCATCAGTTTGAGTGGGTTTCATTTCTGTCGCTTACTTATATACGTCCACTTGTTTTTGTTTTTTAAAACGTTGAGCTTCAAACCATATGGTTCGCTGACGACTTTGATCCTTTCCACCAGAATATGCTGTAGCTCTTTAATATCGCTGGCAAGTATGATTATGTCGTCAGCATATCGAATGTTGTTAATTAATTCCCCGTTTAGCTTTATGCCGGCGTCAGCGTCGTGCAAAGTTTCCTTGAAAATTTCCTCTGTATATCTGTTGAATAGAAGGGGAGGTAGGATGCTTCTCTGGCATACACCTTTTTTTATTTCGATTTTTTCTGTTGAGCTGTAGTTAATTTTTAGACAAGCAGTCTGACCCCAAAAAGGTTAGCAGCTATCACTCTTATATCGAACTTATGATTCGATCAAACCTAATATAAATACAAATAAATCATTCAATTACTAAAGAAACATTTCATTTGGCATTTAATACTTTAACTAAATACTTTTTTTCGATGTTATTCTAGGAGGGCGGTTCGAGTCAACGTCGACTCGTAAGTTCCTGAATGCCATTGGCCACATTAGCGCTTGTAAAATATCTTATTGGTCAGTGAGAAAATTTCTATTGGCTAACGTTAGAATCGACAACTTTCAGATATGCATTGCGTATCCATTTAGACCTGAAAATTTGAGTTGTCAATGACTGCCTGTGCGAAGTCATATTATTTGTCTATCTATGTTACGCCTGTGTGCAAAGTGCTATTGTTAATATTGATTGCATAATATTATATAGATATATGAAAGTAAAACGATAATATTTTATCTTCATTATTTGATATTTTAGTTAGCGATGAAAAACCAAACTAAAGAGCCAGCTAAATAATTTATGGCTAGTAATTATTTCTGCTGCGATTTAAATAAGTAGGTAGGTAAGCCCAACCGGCAAAAAAATTACTCGGGTGGTATAATAATTTTCTGTCAATACTTTAAATAAACTGCCTGTGAAACAATGATGGGCAAAATATAGTTCATGTGGTCGGCATAATAAAACTTTAAGTAACAAATAACTATCCCGTTGGGCAGTCCGAAATCTATTCGAGCAGTAAAATTATTAATTGGGCGGTGAAATTATTAGTCGGCTGGTGACAAAATAAATTAGGCTGTGAATAAAATTTGTTCGGTATTTAAATATCGTTCAGCAGTTTTTAAGCAGCGTTTCGTTTTCTGCAAAATATTTACTTTAAAAGCCAGAAAGTCAAATGACCTGTATTTAATATTTTTAGTTGGCAAGGGTTTGAAGATAGCGGCGAGATTCGTTAGTTCGATCGGTTTCTTTAATTCGTCTGTTGAACTTTTGATCATCACTAAGATTGGCCACTTTTGATCTGTTACCAGAGGCGTCGATGCCGTACGTATGTATATTCACGTGAAATAAAAAAAGACGGTCAGGTGCGAGTTCAACTCGCTCGTAGGGGGTACCGGACGGCGTGCCGCGTGGCCCGGCGGCGTACCGTAATTTTAAAGAATTCGAAAAAGTGAACTGCTGCTGCGGCCGAGTTCCCCGCGATGTAATGCTACTGGAGCGGCACTAACGGTGGGCAGCATGGGCGCCCACAGGAATTTTAAAGTTGTATATCTCTGTTGCGACATACGGGACCCCTACCAAATTCAGGTGAGCCTAATAAGAATGTTTTGGTAAAGAAAAAAAGTTAAATTTTTGCTTGCCCCCCCCCCCCCTGAGAAAAAAATGAACACGTTTAGGTATTTTATTTATTATTTTTTCTATGCAAATTTTACACCATTTCGTCGAAAATTTTTAAATTTTAAGAGAAAAAAATGTGTTAGTTGAAAGTTAAAGTCATTTGAATTTTTTTAAACTTAAAACGTAATTTTAAAAAAAATCAAATGACTATAACTTTCTACTAAACCTTTTTTTCTCTTAAAATTTAAAAATTGTCGACGAAATGATGTAAAATTTGTTTAGAAAAATTAATGAATAAAATACCTAAACGTGTTCTTTTTTTTCTCAGGGGGGGCAAGCAAAAATTTAACTTTTTTTCTTTACCAAAACATTCCTAGTAGGCTCACCTGAATTTGGTATGGGTTCCATATGTAGCAACAGAGATATACAACTTTAAAATTCCTGTGGGCGCTCATGGTGGGCAGCCTTACTAATAATACCATGAAATGTATGTGCTTTTACATTAATCAATATTTGGAGTTTTCTAATTAAATGCTTTATTTTTTACGTAATTAATTACCCCTTATTACACCCTAAGTTAATTTTAGAGCAGTCAGAACAGTATTAGATTGCCCATCAATTTGTAATGTTACAATATTTTTTCAGCAGTCAACTTGATTTTAGAGCAGGCAAAAAAAAATAAAATGTAATTTATTTCGCACAGACCAAATATTTATTTAGTTGCAACTTATTTTTTTTTTAATGCTTAAAAGATTTTGAAGCTGCTTATTCAAATCTAAAACGCAGACCAATTTTTGTTTTATTACCTGATCAAGCTTCACCGCCCAATCCATCATTTCGCCGGCCAATCGTATATTACGATGTGTCAAAATTGTAAAATTTCGCTGCCCGTTTAAATCACACCCATAATTTTATTACATATCCAGGGAATTGTATGTAACCTGTAATGGACGCAGGTTGTATTATTTAATATAATTTATGTCGTTTATTAAGTCTCTTAGCTCTAATTAAATTACACAAAGTTAATTATTTAATTCCTAACTGTAATAATTATACATGGTGAGTTTTTTAAAGTTTTACAAGGCGATGTCCCGAAAATGGTTAAAAGTATTTTGATGAAATTTTGGTGAGATCATAGGGAGATGGGGGCACATATTTAAACATATTTGCTCCTCTCTCTATTTCGAGGGGGGGGGGGCTAACTTTGGAATCTTAAATGGGGTGATGTACTTTGCCTTATAAAATTCGAATATATGTAAATACTACGTATATGTACAATTTTAAGTGTCCGGTCAAACGAAACACTTATGGAATCATTTTGGTGTCCACCCGTCCGTCCGTCCGCCCGACTGTCTCAGGTGATTTTCCCTGAAACTATTCGACGCAAAACTTTGAAATTGAGCACAAAGATAGAGTGTGGTGCTCCAATTATAGAAGTAAAGTATAAAAGTTTCAATTTTAATTCTGGGGGTTAATTTCAGGGGGTAAAGTGGGTCATGGAAAAAAAAATTCCAGGGCATCGTGTAGGGTATCAAATGAAAGCTTATTGAAGCACGAATTCAACAATATATTTTTTTATACATTTTTTAAATATTTTTGGGAAAAATGCTTAAAAATCGCTGTCCCCCACCCTTATCACCAAAACGATCGCTCAGAAAAATCCTAAAAAAATCATAAACATTAAGAATTAGGTATAGATTAAATGAAAATTATCAGCACTGAAAAATTTTAGCGCATGCAATTGTTATAAAAAAAATAATTGTTTATTTGCTTATAATTGCTGAACCATTGGTGTTAGATAAAAAGTTTTTTGACAAAATATATTTCTCACGATGTAAGGAACAACTTTTGTTCTTACAGGTTTTTCAAAATTTTTAATTTGGCTCAGTCGAAACGCTCCCCACTCAGTTCCGCGCATACGCGATGTGATACGGCGTTAGTGCCATCGGCGGCGGGTAGTGCGGCAGATGGGTGAAGATTGGGCGGCCGAGGTTTGCTCAGGTTAAGGTTAGCTGATGGCACGGAACACTAATTGTGTAAGTATAGCTTGCACTTGACCGATTTCTTTGATATGCTCTCTCGGTTACTCGGTTAGGGTTAACCAAATTTTGATTGAATTTAAAAAATAAATCAATTTACCAAGAAATCAAGTTTACTGAGTTCAGAATTATTATTCGTTTCCATGGAAATGCGTTATTTTTACTTAAGTCAGTTAAGAACTTTGACGTTTTAATGATTATTTCTCAGTTTGTTGCTAAACTGGCCTGCTAGGTCGCCGAATTTGACTCCCATGACTTTCTTGTGGGGCAGGGTAAGCCTTGACTAAGTTTAACCCAACGGTCTTCCCACTTCCATTTGTTTTTCGAATTTTGTTAAAGTGGTGTGGCATTAGTATTTTAAGCCCAAAATGAATATCCTAGATGACCAGTTTGAAAAGAAAACTTAATTTTACTAATTTTTTTTAGGTTAAGCGGCTTTATTTTAAAATAAAAAAGAGTAGTATCAAATTTTTTTAAGGTGTCTAATCTTCTTCCAAGGCCTGGAAAGGCTATCTCCTTAGTGGAAATATTAAATCTTTTTAAGTAGCTCTGATAATCCTGAAAAAGATGAAAAATGTGTTTTTCGTCAGTTTACGGTACATATCTCTTAAATGGTAAGTTCAAATACGAATTCATTTTAAATATAATGCAGTTATTTACAAATAAAAAAATTTATTGCCTCTTTATCTGTTTAAAAGATATAGCTAATAGGAGATTGAAAAATTCTAACAAAAAAAACTATGGAATCAGAATGTTGTGATATATCTCAATAATTATAAGTTATGGTTAAAACTGTTCATCATTTCCAATATACATGTTACCGGTAAAGTCCGTTTCATCGTCATACTTAAGTTTGCCTAGGTAAACCGCACATTGTCGGCACTTTTGGGCAAAGTCCGAAATTGTTCTTTATTTCGGACTTTGCCTAGAATGTAACCCGGCAAACTCAGGTTTGCCAAACACGTTCTAGGAAGAGTCCGAAATATGTTCTTACCTTTTTGTTGTATCATGATAATTGGTATACTAGTGACCTTAAGCCTGTAAATAACATGATTTTATCGATTTCATTAAGTTAAATATACCTACATAACTACTTATTACTATTTATTAAACTTTTTTTATTAAATGATAACAAACCTCAGCAAACCCGGTCCAGTTAGACCAGTGGTTCCCAACCTTTTTTGTTTCGTAGACCACTTGCCATGTTTTTCAGTTTTGGGTAGACCCCCTGCTTACCTAATATTGAATTTTTGCAAATTTATCAAGTTCAAATGTGTTTTTGAGAGCTGGTATAGTGCTATTCTCTTTTAAAGATTTAAATTTCTAACTGTATCGAGGTGTAGTGTGAAAAACTGAAGAAAACATGTTAAGTTTTATACATTTATTAATTAAATTCTAATTAAAACGAACCAAATTAAAAATTAGTAAGTGTTACATAAAATGGCTAAGCAAAAAATAAATACTTTAGTGGGAGGACTGAACCTGATGCTTTAATAATAAATTTTCAACATTCGGCATCAATTTAGTTAGGTTCAATCTCAAATCTCCGCGGTTAGTGATGTCCATTCTATTTCTTTTTTTTTTTGTTAGGACATTGGCAATCGCGCTGAAACCTCTTTCCACTAGATATGAGGATGGAAAAGCAATTAAAAACTTTCTTGCGATATTCCATAACACGGGATAAGTAATAGGTATGTCTCTTTGAAGCCAGAATTTCTGATATCTGTTTTTAAACTGCACCTTAAGTTCTTCGTTAGTGCTTATTCCGATCAGTTCCTCTTGTAATGTAACGTCTGTTTCTTCAATGTCACCATATGGATTCATTATCCACTGTGGTATTACCAGAGTCAAAACATCCTCAAACCTAGTTTTAAAATCTGAATAGAGGGCATTTAAATGTTGAACGTAGGTTGAAACGTCATCTTCCTGGCAGTTTGTCTGTGACAAATTGGAAAACTGGGAAAATTCGCTCCGTCCAATATTTTGCTTCATTAGCTTAATTCTGCCAGGAAACGCTAAAATGATGGACTTTGTTTTAATTAAATTTAGGCTGTCACCTTGTAACTGCAAGTTAACCTCATTAAATTTAGCAAAACAAATCTCTTAAAGGCAATGTCTGGTTTCCACTTGATTAAATTTTCTTTTAAAATTGGATCTTTAGCATCCAAAAACTCTAAAACAGTCTCAAAAAGTGCAAAAAATCTGGTCAAACATAAGCCTTTTGACAGCCAGTGTACTTCAGTGTGAAGGAGTAATAATTGATAAAAATTCTCGTCATTTTCTTCACACAAATGCGCAAATAACCGCGTATTTAACGCGTTGCTTCGGATTCGGTTTACTGCGTTAATCACTAATTGAAGAGATTCATGCAATCTACTACTCAAATTTTTAGCAATTAAATGTTGTCGATGGATGGCGCAGTGTATTGCTAATACCCTGGGTACATTTTGTTTTAAATGGCTTATAAATCCACGATAGCGCCCAACCATGTCAGGTACCAAATGATATTGATTCACTTTAACTTTGATTCACATTAATTTGTATGTACCTAACTACCAGTTTATATTTTTGAAAATATTTTCTTAATAGGTACTTTCCTTTTCAAAACTTCGAAAATAAATGAACGTGTTTGTCTCTCACATTCGTATTTATTCATTGATGAATTGAACAAGTCAGTGCAAGTACGCTGTCTTTGCGAAACTTTGAGACAAGGATGGACAAGAATTTCTACTGCGCGTTTGCGGGTAACTTCATGATATTGGTGCGTATTGGTGTCATTATGTGCAAGTTTTGACAAGTTTACCACACAGCGAATAACTAATACTTACACAATTTTATTAAATATACTAAATTAATTACTACGTAATTAAATTTAATTTAATTAATATGTAATTTAATATTTAATACATTAAAATAGTGCATTATAAAATCCCTACTTCGCTACTAATATTATAATTGCGAAAACAAGTGTATACAAGACCGTAGTCCCGTAGTGTATTGTCAGCCTGTTTGTTACGTTTTTACGTAAAAACTAAACAACAAATCTATCTGTGTATGTGGATTATTGCATTTATTAAATGAGATCTACTATCGTGGACCCCCATTTACATCTCATAGACCCCCTATTTTTTTTTCGCTGATATGGACCCCTAGGGGTCGATATAGACCACGTTGGGAATCACTGAGTTAGACGAATAGACAAACACACAAAGCAGGGCGCGCGTTGAATTGACTCGGCTCGGTAAGTTTCGTTCGGAATGCCGACAATCAAAGAGCATTGATTCGTCTATCGGTTCGTCAAAACCGCTGCAATTATTGTGATGTATAGATGTAGTATCGCATCAGACGTTTTTTCGCTATTTCCTCCTAAGCATTCTCCTTCCGCACATTGTCGTGATTCTTCGGGTCGTACAAGAAAACATAAAAACGAACGATTTCTATCAAAAACTTCGTCCGCCATTGCACACCTATCTCTTCCGCTTGCGCCTCAATACGAGAAGTAGTCGCAGGCAGTCGGACATTTCGGCAATTTTTGCTCTGAATCCGATTTGGTCATTCCGAACGGACGAAACAATCAAAAAACTTTGTATTTAAGTCCCAGAGTTTTGCCCGTTAAAGGGTTAAAATTTTTGACCATAAATCCCTATCGTCACCCCTCAAGGAGGTTGAAAAAGTTAAATTACTTACATAAAAAGTTGATTTATTCACCAATAAAATACACTTAAAATTTAGCGTCTCTACCTTTACTAACAGTAAATATATTTGCGCCTACTAGGACTTTTCGGACACCCTGTACAATCTGTGCATGAAACTTTGATTACTGACTTTTGTTGTGTTTAAAGTTTGTCTATATTTGTAGCACTTCATTTTCTTTAAAAAACTTTAAAATACTAAAAAGAAATAACACGGAATATTCTATTATTCCTGCTACGAACAGTGGCGTACCTAGCATTTTGGGGTTGGGGGGCATTTCACCACGTAGGTGAATTTGTATGAGAATAAGGCAAATAAGCTATAAAACAAAGAAGCGCTAGGGGCGCCATGAACTCGGGTCGAGGGGGGGGGGGCTGACTACCCCAAGCCGCCTCTAGGTACGCCACTGATCGTACAATGCCACCAAAATTAAAATTGAGTAAAAACCCACTTTTATAAGTAAAATAAAACCATTTAGAATAAGTATATTGGAAATAAGGACTTTCATTTAATTTTGGCGTTCGTTGTGGTACATTATTTCTTTCGAAAACTTTATTACCAATAAATTTATTGATACATTTTATGGACTTAAAACTTTTTACCTGTTCGTGCTTTTACAATGAAAAGATAAAAAGTAAAGTATTTAAGTAAACATAAAGGAAAGTTTCTCATAAAAGAGTGAACGACTTTTTGTAATCTCCTTTCCTTATTTTGTGATAGTGTTGTGGCGTAATGTTGTTTGCCGAGTTTCGATACTAATAAAAGTCTACTAAACAGTATTACCGGAAAAACGAATTACTTAAGTAATCCCACTTTGCTTTTTTATATCCATATAAGTCTTTTAATATGTTGAAGATTATTCTCTTGTTACTAATTCTATTTATTTATTTACCACATTTCACAGCAGCGGTCACATGACGTGTGGCTTGTGTTGTACACAGTACATCACAAGTTATAACATAGTAAAACAAACTTTACATATTAAACTTAAATAAAACAAGTAGTATGTTATTTAAACAAACACGACACATCTAACAAGGTTATTAACATCGTTACACTTCATAAATATAGTAGTTACATGTTACATGACACATAACATTATTTAATTATGTTTTTAAAAATTTTTAAAACGGCCATCAAGAAAATAATAATTTCTGGAAATTATTACCAGGAAAGGTGTTCCAAATACTGAAACGCACAAAGGCGAGTTAAGCCCCACATTGGACCTAAATAAGGGCACCCCAATCTTGTATATATCTTGTTAAACAGAGTGTCTGAAAAGTTTTAGTATGGGCAAATATCTTTGCCATTAGTAAAGCCAGGGAGATCAAATTTTAGGTGTATTTTATTGGTTAATAGATCTACTTTTGTATGTAACTGATTGTAACTTAACTTTTTCAGCCCCCTCGAGGGGTGACCCTAGGGAGTTAAGGTCAAAAATTTTAAATGCAACCTATGCCATATGGTACCTCATTTTAAAGTTCCTCAAAAAAACATTTTACAAAGCAAGCTACAAGCTTTTAAAAATAAAAAATCGTGAAAAAGAAAATGAGAAAATTTAAATACCTTATTTCCCTTATTACCTTAAAAGTTGACCACCATGAAATTCTTGGCAGCAATAAAGTCGATTTCGGAGCTCTGCCAAGAAGCTAACCTCCGATTCTTGAAAATATAAGAAGTAAGTTCCAAAATCGACTTTATTACTGCTGTTTGGGAATCTATTAATTTTTTATTTTGTTTTGGCGTTAACCTTATTGTAAATTGTTTATCTTAATAAAAATATTTACTCATTTTTACCCTTTTTTCCTTATTTATTTAAAAACTTTTCTTCCGATCCTTTTGTTGCAAATTATTGGTTAGAGGAAGTATTGTTACTTGGGTCTGAAACAATTTTAAGTAGTATAAAATAAGAAGGTTAATGTGGCTATGCTGACACCGTCCTTGCTTAATAAAAACGAGATTTTTGCAAATGCTGTTTGTGTTCAGTAAAAAAGGTCTTGTGCTATAAAATCATAAAAGTTACCTAAGTATTTTGTCAGGTTAGAAATTTGTTTTTTTATGACACTTCGGATTAAACTTTTACAGTAGGCAACCAGATATACTTGCACAAACAAACCCGATTGTGATAAAATGTTTGATTATTCTTTATTATTGGCAACAACATCATTTTTATTTGTCTTTTACTAATGCCCCTTTTGCTAACAAGGATAGAAATAAATCGGATTCCGTTGGGATTTTATCAGGAAAAAAAATAATTTTGCGATGACTAATCTTTCAAAATATATAACCAGCAATACTTCCACAAGCAAAGAATGTACGATACAAATTTGAACAAATTCTTTTTGTCTTTGTCTTTGTCTAATGCACTTTGTTTTGGTTAATTTGGATCAATGCTTGCTCAATTTTATTAGCTCAGTATAGTCCATTAAGTTTCATAGTTTCCGCATCAACTGCCAAGAAGTCATGGTGGTCGTTAAAGGTATTTAAATTTTTAATTATTTTCACGATTTTTTATTTTCAAGGGCTTGCCATTTAAAAACGAATTAAGATGCGGATCTCGGGATTGCGATAAAATCTTTTTTTTTTGAGGACCTTTAAAATAAGATACCACGCGCCATAGGGTTGCATTTAAAATTTTTGACCTCAATTCCCTAGCGTCACCCCTCGAGGGGGCTGAAAAAGATAAGTTACATAAAAAAATAGATCTATTAATCAATAAGATGCACCTAAAATTTGGTGTCCATATCTTTACTAATAGCAAAGATATTTGCCCATACTAAGACTTTTCGGGCACCCTGTATAATTTGGCGTTTTAAGAGAGTCCCTCATATCTCGCTATAAATTTTATATATGGTTATTTTCATAAAGACCCCTCATCTCCTGAAGTTTAAAACGACCCATCTTGCATCCCTCCTTTGAACTTGCTCCAACTCACTCGCTTTAATTTACGTGATATTAACACTAACCTCCCATCAAATACCGTTGTGGTAGATTAGTGTTACACAAGATCATTTCGATCTGGCTTTGTGGTTTTGTTTTGCGTCTTCTTTGTCAGTTTGCGTTAGGTGGACGAGAATATTCCAACTTTAGTGAAACATGGAACCAATATTTAACCAGATGTCTGGAACTCAAGATACTTTCAAAACTACAGGATAACAAAATAGTGCTTAGAAATCAGTTGTTTGTTCAGGTATATTTCACAAGAGCGGTATTGGTCGGCTAAATGTGTGAATAAAATTAAAGGCCCTAAACGATCTATTGATAATGTAAATTTGCTTAAACAGTCGCGGCAGCGTGTCAGAACATCAACCCTCATCTATTCCGAATATTAACCGCATGGGCCCGTCCCTTAATTTGCCTTTATCTTTCAATTCAATTCGCGCCAGTATATTTAATGCTATTAGTTAGAGGAAGTGACGCGTTAGGAATTAAAAGGACGAATTCGGAATAAAGTATAGCCACCATTAATCATGTACAGGAACTCCTAAAATATAAAGTTTTGATTATCCGCCATTATCAGTTTAGTGCCAGCCACTCCTTTTCTGGCCGGCAGAAATCTATTACGCCCGTATATTCCCTTCTTTATTTTAGATTAGATCTTACGTTTACCGCAAGCCCTGTTCGCGTTACTTTGTGTACGTAATACTGCAGATTTAATGCGCTTCAGTATTTTTATGTAATGAGAAGAAAACGATGACGTAAAAACAAAAAGGCCAAATTTATGGCCGAAGAGCTGATTTGAGTTATTTATCTTTAGAACGTAATGAGGTATAATAATAATTTTTAATTTACTAGGTACTAGGTACTACCCGTTAAAAATTCAGTACTAAAAATCTTGTTATCGAGCACTTACATGCCAGAATAAATAAATTATAAAATATGTTTAAAAAAACCTAATTAAATTAACGCATAAAGCATCATCGCAGTATTTGTACTTAAAATAATGTTTAACGCGTATATATATATATATATATATATATATATATATATATATATATATATATATATATATATATATATATATATATATATATATACATATTGGGAATGTTTTGGTAAAGAAAAAAATCATTTTGTAATTTGCGAAAAAAAGTTAAATTTTTGGTGTGCCCCTCCTAGGAAAAAAATGAAAACGTCTAGGTATTTTATTTATTCTTTTTTCTAAACAAATTTTACATCATTCTGTCGACAGTTTTTAAATTTTGAGAGAAAAAATGGTGTTAGTAGAAAGTTATAGTCATTTGAATTTTTTTAAGCCTAAAATAAAATTTAAGAAAAAATTCAAATGACTATAACTTTCTACTAACACCTTTTTTTCTCTCAAAATTTAAAAACTGTCGACAGAATGATGTAAAATTTGTTTAGAAAAAAGAATAAATAAAATACCTAGACGCTTTCATTTTTTTCCTAGGAGGGGCACACCAAAAATTTAACCTTTTTTCGCTTACAAAATGGTTTTTTTCTTTACCAAAACATTCCCAGTGGGCTCACTATTAAAACCCGTAAATTTGGTTCGGGTCCTGTAAGTAGGAACAGAGATATACCACTTTGAAATTTCACCAGCCGCCACTGGTTGAAGTACTATGTACCGTAGGTGTATACTGGGGAAATCCGACTCGCATGTCCAGAGCTGGAATCATCCGTAGGGATTTCACCAGCCCTTTAAGAGGATGTGTGGGGTGGTACCACCTCGGTCGAGGAAGAATTCCTCTACCACCTGCTAACAACAATCACAAAATATCCATGGTCGAAGCGGGATTCGAACCCGCGCCTCTCGGTTGCAAAGCTATATATATATATATATATATATATATATATATATATATATATATATATATATATATATATATATATATATATATATATATATATATATATATATACATATTCGGGAAATTTTATTTAAATATTAATATTTTTGATCAAACAGTGGTAACATGATACGAGTATTAGTGAAACTAATTTTCAAGAAAAGAAATCTGCCAAGATCATGCCAGTTATTAACCTTTCGTTGTTAACATGCTATATTGTAACAAGAAGGTTAACATCGGTCAGAGAGACCGAAAACTGTCAAAAGAATTTTTTGTAAAAATTGAATTTGCAGATGTAAGCCACTGCTACAATATATATATATATATATATATATATATATATATATATATATATATATATATATATATATATATATATATATATATATATTTAGCTATTAAAGCAATTTTCCTGAATGTAAACAACAAAAGACGAATTTGTATTTTCTATAAAAGAATTGTCACAAATCTTAAAACATAAAATAAATACTTTTAGTACAAACAACAAAACCTCAATTAAACATACCTATGCTAAAAAAAAATATAATAGGGAGTGAAACTTTAATATCAAATATTGCCTTCATTTCGTGCATGTTTTCTGTATCCATGTCGATCTCTTGAACATCATTTTCATCAATATCCTGCTCACTGTCTGTGTTAAGGTCGTATACTTTGACCAAATCTTCTTCCAAGCTTTGATTACCATCATCATAGCATTCCAATGCATTATCCGCATTGCCGTCAGATGGCATGTCTTCACGAAGACGCTTAAGTCACTCTTGTTCTTTCTTGTAACTCATGTTATTCAATTTTTCATGACAAAATACTGATGTTACCAAGAAAAAATACATCTTTTGTAGCAATAAAGTTACCGGTGGAAATCGCAGACTCCAAGATAGAAAACTTACACAAAGTATAACACCGGTCTCTGACACCGAAATCCGTAATATTCAAAAAATTATGTGCCGTCAGTCAATGATTTTCTCGCACTAAATTTGTGGGTCAACAAAAAATGAAGCTATTGAGCAGGACAAGCGCTTAAGCCGATACTTTTGGTAATTATCTGCCGAAGTTGGTCGGGTCGGTCTGAGAGACCGGGCGTTAACAAAGAAAGGTTAAAGGTGCACGCACACTTAGGCGAAGCGTCGCGAAGCGAAGAGAATTTTATCCATCCAAGAACTTTACATGCAATCAAATGGGAGCCCGCACACTGAAGCGTCGAGAAGCGTTGTGCGGGCTTCCATTTGATTGCACGTAAGTTTCTTGGACGGATAAAATTCTCTTCGCTTCGCGACGCTTCGCCTAAGTGTGCGCGCACCTTAAGGTGTTGAACTATATTTGGCACAAATTAGGTCAATTATGTGTAGTATGTTTAGCCATTAAATGTTGCCAAGTGTTGCATATAACTTTCAAATATTTTGTGTACTGACAATAAAAATACTGTTTTTATTATGAAAGTTCTCTATATCTTTTATTTTATTTCTGTAGTAAAGATTAAGTATTAGATTATGATAGCTATTTTCTTAATAAAAAATATATTAAAATAATGTAACTGCATATGATAGTGAATTTTGTTAATTAAAAATGCCTTTTTTTTTCACGACCGGTAGTAGAAATAAATTTCTGTGATGTTAAAATCATGACAAAAAAAGCAAATTATTTCCTAGGTGAATCGTTTTTGAAAAAATTACCCTGGGAGTTTTCATTATAAATTAAATAAAAATTTAAGAAACCAAGAGATTAACATGTTTGTTTATTACAAACTTGAACCACACATTTATATCATTTGTTTACATTATAATAATTATTAAGCGTATGTAGCCCTTTTTTACAATAATTATTATTGTAAATATGTAGTTTACAAATGTCACGAAGCGTTTTTTTCCTCAGAATGTAAAGTTTTGCAGTATTTGATCTCCACTGATTTTTCAACATAACCCTTAGCGAGTGCTGTTGATTTTCGTCCCCCATGTCGATTAATAATGGATGTTTCGGCACCAGCCGTCTGCCAAGACGTTTGGGGGTTCGGTAACGGTAATTTTAAATAGTTTGCAGCTGCATTTGGTATCTTTTCATCGCATTTTCACCCACCGGCTGATCGCTACATTTTCCAGCTTTGTAATATATAAAAAAGCGCCGATAATTAGTTTTGCGGTGACCGTAGCGTTGCATATTTCCTGTAAAAATCAAGTTCAGTAGATGCGACTACAAAGGCCCTGGATGTCTTATTCTTGGTGTTAGGAAATTTAACTATTAAAGAGGACCGCACGTCTTCAATATTATCAATATTTTAGTCGATTAGTTAAAAAAATGGGAAATTTCAGCTTTTGTTTCTATAAATTTAATGTTACCCTTCTCATCAGATGAAGATAATCGTCAGCTTGGGAAACATAAGTGTTTCCTTGCTCTCTGATAAAAATTTTAGATTGTTTTGCAGTGTAACAATCGGAATTTCGTTTCAGAAGGGACACTAATTTTGTATATTTAATTATGTCAATATTGTCTTAAAGTACTATACCATACAAGATTTAACCATCGAATACTGAGCCCACAGGGTAGAATATTTAAAGTTTTTAGCTTTTTCACTAATGTATACCAGCAGCGTGCGTTCAATAGAGTTTACTACATGCTTACATGCTTTTCTGCTTGCTTACATGCTTTTCTGTGCATCACTTTTTAAAAGTTTGATATGCTGCTTCGTATTACTTATTGGCTTTTCTGGTTGGGTTGAGTACATTGACTGCTACAGCATTTGCTGCTTCAGTAATTTCTTCAGGTTCTTTTACATAAAAACCTTTGAAATCCATATTTTACGACAAACCAAACTTTGTTTATTTAAATTTTGACAGATGTTTATTTAAATTTTGACGATTTTTCGACTGATCAAAGGCTACTAATAATTTTAAAATAAATAAATATTAATGAAATTTGGTTTTCCGTTTTAAACTTACATGAGTTGTGAAAAAACTAATTTATACATCTCGGGAGAGAATGCTATTTTTCCTTCAGTGCTTTAGCCCTCATGTTCCGCCCTCTGACTACAAGCTGCACCTCGGGAAAAATAAAGCATTTCTCTCCCTTAATGTATAGTGTACTATTTTACGTACAAGCACTTAGCTTTTTTAGCTCTCTTTGCATTCTCTCCTTGTATTTCACCGGTACTCTACATAATATATGAATTTTTCAATAACAGCTTATACAAACAGCATAAAACTGTTCAGGGTAAATAAAATAATTGCGAGGCCAACGATATGCAACTGTAGCACGTAAAATGGTTTCCGAAAAATAAAATAAATAATATGCGAAATATACAAAAAATAGGAAAATGTGACATTATTACACTCTACAGTTATGTAATGTACCCACATTCAATAAGGAGTGGGGAGATTTACACTTATATTTAAAACAAATTGATTAAAAATGTAATCAGAATTAACTGCTGATTTAATCAATTTAGAAAAATGTAATCACATATCTCATAATTTAATTATTAACCAGTTTTAGTTTTTTGAATCAAACCTGAATTTGATCGAAATTGTGTTACTTTTCATCTACAATTTAATATTTGTTTTTAAAAGAGTGTAGTATACAGGTCATACAACGCAATAATAACTTACTTTTTAGACTTTGGAGGCTACAGATGGTCCTCTTCATATTGCCCTTTTTTTGAGCCACAATATTTATCCGATTAGTAAATGTACACTGTACAGTGTGTGTCGATACGACCTTCCATTAAAAGTTAATAAGGGAACGCTTTTTAATAAATTTTAGTATTTGGAGAGTACGTTTCTCGATACGCTAACTGTAAATAAATATTCGTCGTTCTGCTTTTTTTTTTGGTTACCCTGGTAACCAATATCAACTTGTTAATTTAAAATGGAATACCCTGCATATTTTTCAATTTATAAACTTATTGAGAGCTCTACGTTTTCTTTCAACTCTTTCTGTTGTCGAGATCTTATTCAGAATTTTATTGATTTCAGCATTCCGGAAATATGGTACTATTTTTTTTATGTAACAAGAACTTATATAAGTATTTGAAACTCATAACAAAGAAGCAGGTTATCAAAAAGTATATAAATGGCCACAACATTCCATACAGGGTGTTTCAAATTTAGCCTGCATAAGGAAAAACACCATATTTCAATTTTTTTAATTGAAAACGTGTTTATTTTGTCACATTTTCCGATTCTACAGAAAATTTCAGTGTAAGTTTATACAGAATATCTTATATCGAAACCTAACAGTTTTTTTAAACAGATCATTTTTTATTTATAATTTTTCCTTACTACAACCTTGCCGTATTCGAACTCTATACCGAGTAACACAGAAAATGGTTACCCTCTACTTATTTCCGTAGTTTTTGAAATTTAACCACAAAAATTTCAGGATACTACCGCGGCGTATTAATTGTCATCTTTTAGTAAAATCAGACCTTTAATATAACTTGCGGTTTAAATGGAAGCGATATCAACCGTTTAATATTAAATGAAAGCATATCGTTTTTATTTGATGTTTGAATTTTCCAGAAAATTTCCTGTTTTAATATTAATAATAATAATAATTTGTATTCAGATAAATAACGAAAAAAAAACATACATTGCAATAAAATGCCAAAATTCAATTTTATGTTTTCTGAAAAGGCGAAGTTCATCCCTTGATAAACAAGGTTTGACCTTTCACTTACCCTTGTTATGAGTCGTATGCTAAAACACCACCACAAATATTGTAGTTGTAATATTTTTTTTTGGGTATCTTGTCCTGGGACTATACTTGGAATTTCGGTTTTGAGTTATGGCTAGAGGCAAACTGCACCAACGTTTCAGCAGTGTCATTTGAACTGGAAATTTCGGCAAACTGTTTCGTCGGTTCGTCAACTGTTTCACGTTCTTCTTTAAAACTTATTTCCGATTCGTTTTCATCTGATTTTTTTATCAATCTGTTTTAGTACTTATATGGTATAATATGACTTTTCGCCTATCAACAGTTTATTACCAGTAAGATGTGTTTGAAACTTTTGCTCTTTGGCACTAAGTAAATGTTTTCTCAAAATTTTATAGTTCTCTCTGTCTTCCAGAGACTGATTATGGACAATTGCTATTCCATACTGCTTAAGCTCTTTTAATTTTGTATTAATTGTACGTAAATAACGATGCTTTTTTAAGAAACGAAATAAACGCTTCAATTACAGAGAGATTATCGTTGTTGGGTCTAATTTTATATCCTTAAATACATGAAGAAAATCCAAGATCTGATTCCTGAGCTTATTTTAAAATAAAAAGTTCATATGGACGTATCCCCCAACGGCTTAGCTAATAGGATACAACATGTTAATATTTAAAAAAAAACATATTTTTTCAAAAGTTCTGAAACCCTTGAAGATACGGTATTGAAATTTGATGTCAATTAATTTTGGAGTTAACTTCACTTTTTCTTTAAAACAAGTTTTTTTTACTACTACCAGTGGCGAGCGTGGAGATACCATCAATAATATTTTTGTAAAATTGGTTGATACATCACTGCTTTTATAAACTCTGATACATTTTTATGAATTATGGATATATGGAATAATAAAAATTATTTAGTAGGGGTAGGATTGGAAGAATGATTTCTTATAAATCAAAATCCTACCTATTTATGCCAACTAGTATACTACTGTCATTTTTTGGTTTTCTTTTTTACTTTTATCAATTTTATACTTATATTTAAATTATTTTTATTGGCATAAATAAACATCTTTATTATTATTATTATTATTATTATTATTATTATTATTATTATTATTATTATTATTATTATTATTATTATTATTATTATTATTATTATTATTATTATTATTATTATTATTATTATTATTATTATTATTAAAGTTATTTACCATTCAAAGCAATCAGTCATTTAATTTGCACTAAAAACTGGTGGACTGTATTGACTGGGCAACTGCAGACAGTTGCCAAAGTGTACAAAATTTCCTGATTGATGAGCCACTAGAGATTTATAAATAAAAAAAATCGATCCAGATCAGACTCTACTTGCACAATTAGTGTTTCGCACCATCAGTCCTCCACTTAACCTGACCTCGGCCGCCCAAACTCCGCCCATCTGCCGTGCTATCTGCTGCCGATGGCACCAACGCCGCATCACATCGCGTATGCGCGGAGCTGAGTGGGCCAAATTAAAAATTTTAAAAACGTGTAAGGGCAGAAGCTGTTCCTTACATAATGAGAAATAATTTTGTTGATATTTTTTTTTCTCAAGCCAATGGTTGAGCAAGGAAATAAACAATTAAATTATTTATAACAACTGATCGCGCTAGAATTTTTTACTCCTGAGAATTTTCGTTCAATCTACACCTAATTCTCAATGTTCGTGAATTTTTCAGATTTTTCTGAGCGATCCTTCTGGTGATAAGGGTTGGGACAATTTTTAAGCGTTTTTTCCGAAAGATGTTTAAAAAAATGCATAAAAAATACATCATATATATCGTTTAATTCGTGCTTTAATAAGCTTTCATTTGATACCCTGTACAAGTGTACAATGCCCTTGAAATTTTTTTTTTCATTTCCCAATTTACTCCCCGAAATTAACCCCCAGAATAAAAATTTAACTTTTTATACTTCACGTCTATAATTGGGCCACCACACTCTATATCTGGGCAAAAATTTTAAATTTTTACGTCGAAGAGTTTCAGAGAAAATCGTCTATGACAGACAGACGGACGGACGGACGGACGGATGGACGAACAACGAAGTATTCTATAAGTGTTCCGTTTCACGGAACACTAAAAACACACTTATTACTCGAAAGCTTATTAGATTTGCTTTACTTACCATAAAACACTGGAATGAGATGTTCCAGTCCCCAATCCTGCATAGGATTTATTATTAATTTATTGAAGATATACTTAGTTGTACAAACCAACACATAGAATCACAACGCAATGGACAAACAAGCTGCAAGCTCAAACGACGATTCAACGAACAAGTACCAACAGTACAATTTTAACCCCTCTAAAGAGTGTCCGCGAGCAATAGAAGTAATATTTTAGCCAACAATAAAACCCATTGAATTAACATTTTAATTACTTGTCTAATACCTTACATATTTTATAAGAGTGTTTATTTTAATCGAATCGATATAGGGATTATTCACCTAATTTTTAGATTTTATATTTAAACTAGTTCTTGTTCGTTTAATAAAATATATTTTATTTTGAATCACACTGCCCACAAATAGCTATTTTTACCCAAATATATTTAACCATTCTCCTAAAATATTTTAATGTAACTCTAACAATACAGTTTTTAAAAAAGTAAGAACACCTTTAAACTCTAATAATAAGTCTATATTTAAAGAAATATATTTTTTTATTATTCCAATAATGTTTTGTTGAGAGAATATTAACTTCAATATATCTAAAGTGACAGTGGCCAAGAATAATACTGTTATTGAAAATAGCATAGCATTTCTTTCTGTGTATATTTTTTTATTTATTGTAAATAAGACAAACAGATCCTATAATAAATATACCAGTTATCGCATCAGTAATTTTCTGTAATAAAAAAATTTCTACTTTTTGGTTTAGAATCAAAAATAAAAATCATAACTAAATTTTACCTCTTTCTACTAATAAATACTCGTAGTTTCTGACTACTAAAACCTCAAAGGGCATTATCATACCTTAAGTCACTCTCAATGTAAAAAAGAAGTAAACATCTCTCTATTTAACCTTTTGATTTCTCAATTTTCGTGGGACAATCTTCACCACAACACCAAAATGGTGATTTTCTATTTAATGTAATACTATTATGGACTCTAAATGTAAGTTTATCGTCAATATTGTTGTAATCTCTTATTATTTAGGAAGAAAAACTCATTTTAAAGTAAAGAACTATTATTGACGGTTAACTTCAAAAATTCTTATTAACCAGTTACAACAATCAAAACATACAGAGTATAATAAAAAATATGCTACAATTCATAGGAAAGTTCATCTGGATTTCAATACTCTCCCTCAGTGGACATTTCCATAAAATTGGAGCACAAATTGTTCAAGACTTCTTTTCCCAAGGGCTTGGTTAGCAAATCTGCTATATTTTCTTTCGATGGTACGTAAGAAATACCAATGTCTTTATTTATTATTTTTTCTCTCACAAAATGATAGTGAACATCAATGTGTTTACTTCTTTGATGCAAAACTGGATTTGCTGATAAGTTGATTGCAGCTTGGTTATCACACAATAAGGTTGACTCTATATATTCAGTAAATTGTTTTACAATAAAAGACATCCAGATTAACTGTCGGCAAGAAGCTGAAAGCGCCATATACTCAGCTTCAGTTGTAGAAACAGCGACACAGTTTTGTTTTTTCGTACACCAACATACTGCAGCTTCTCCATAAAAACCCATAAATCCAGTATAAGATTTTCTGTCAGTAACGGAACTAGCATAGGAAGCATCACTGTATACACACAGCATAGGTGAGTATGTATGGCGGTAAATTAAGCTTCTGTTTATTGTCCCTTTTAAGTATCTTAATAAATGTTGCACCATGTTATAATGAACCATTGTTGGATCTGAGCTAAACTGCGATAGTACATTTACAGCATAAGTTATGTCAGGTCTTGTACTACTAGCTAAATATAAAAGACTTCCTATCTTGGATTGATAAATCTGTTTATCCACTCGTTGGTCGTCAGGTTTTGCTTTTTCTGCTTTGGCACCAACATCCATAGGATTTTTGGCAGGTTTACACTCCAACATGGAATATTTTTTTAGTAGATTGATGATGAAATTTTCTTGGGAAATTGAGACATAATCTTTATGCCACATTATTTGTAGTGATAATAAGTATCTAGGTGTTCCCAAACTTGTTACTTCAAAATGTGCATTTAATATTTCTTCAATTTCATTAACTTTCTCTTCAGACGTGCCCAAAAGTAACAAGTCATCAACATATATTGTTACTATTTGTGTCTTGTCCTCAGATACAAACAGGCAAGGATCTGCGTTGCATTGCACAAGATTAATTTTCTGCATAACTTCAATCAGAGTGTGATTCCATTGGCGTGGGGATTGCTTCAGTCCATAAATGCTTTTCTTTAAACAGCATACTCTCCCTGGCTCTACATTTAACCCTTCAGGAATCTCCATATAAATTTCACAATCCAAATTTCCATTTAAAAATGCAGTTTTAATATCTAGCTGTCTAGTAATCATGTTATTATGTACTGCATGGGCAAGAGTCATTCTAATAGTTTCATATCGAGCAACTGGTGAGAATGTTTCTTGAAAATCAACTCCAGGTACTTGACTATAACCTTTTGCAACCAGTCTAGCTTTGAATTTGTTGACAACACCTTTTTCTGAAATTTTTTTCTTAAATATCCATCGGCAACCAATAGCTTTTTTATCATTTGGATGTTCAACAATGACCCATACATTATTCTTCTCCATAGATTTTAGTTCATCTTGTATTGCTTGTTTCCATTTTTCTGATTCTGCACAAGAGATTGCCTCTTGGTATGTGTTTGGCTCATCAAATGCAATATGACAAAATTCTTCATCAAACCTTTTCGGAGGATTATGTTTTCGGTTACTTCGTCTTAGAACTGAATTTGTTGACGTAGTAAGTTCTTCATAATCGATTATAGAGTTTTCTTCTGTTGGGTGTAAGTTTTCCAGCAATTCTTCATTAATATTTGATTGTTCTTTTCGTTTTTCTGATTTTTGTTCTTCTACAAATTTTTCCTGTTCTCTGCTTAAAGGTTCAATAATTACAGCGTCTTCTGATCTTTGAAATTTGTAATCACGAGATACAACAATCTTTCTCCCAGTCCAGAAGCGGTACCAACTTTCTTTTTCACCATATCCCACAAATTTTGCTTCCATAGATCTAGGTGAAAATTTGCCTTGTAATTTTTGTATTTCTTGAGGTATATGAACAAAAGCTTTTTCACCAAAGCACCTTAAGTGACCAATATTGGGTTTGTATCCAAAAAATAGCAAAAAAGGAATTTTCTTGTGAAAAGAATGAGGAATGAGATTTTTTGTGTATACTGAACAAGCTACAGCTTCAGCCCATAAACTATCAGGCAGTTCCGAGTCCAATAAATTTATTCTGGCCATGGTAGTTAACGTACGATTCATCCTCTCTGCTAACCCATTGGTTTCATGTATATATGGAATCGAATGTTGTACTTTTATGCCCTCCGACTGGAAATAACTCAGTAATGAATTTGAAGTGTATTCACCACCATTGTCTGATTTGAACATTTTAACTTTCTTTCCTGTGTGCCTTTCCATTCTTTTAATATATTCTTTAACGGCTTCTTCAACTTCACTTTTGTGAGTCAAAAATTTGATTTCTGTATATCGAGAATACTCATCTATAAAAGATACATAAAATCGTTTACCGCCCAATGATTTTACTGGAAAGGGGCCAGCAACATCCGAATGAATTTTCTCTAAAATTTCATTGCAGGAATTCCCAGGTTCTCTTGAAATATTCCTCGTCATTTTTGACTTATCACATACCTCACAAGTTATTTTGTAATGTTGTTTTGGTAAAACATGAGGGTCAGCTACTGCATTTTTTATGTCTCTAAAAGAGTTAGTTGGTGCATGCCCTAGCCTTCTGTGCCATGTAACCACACTTTTATTGACGATTTCGGCTGACACTTCTTGAAAAATATTTTCTTTATTTTCCGTAACAACTCAACCAACCATTTTTCCAAAGTCGAATATCTTTATCTCCTGTCATGCTTATGCCTCTTGATCTAATAGTTTCCCAAGACATTAAAGAGCACTTTAAATCAGGTGCATATAGAACATCGTAAAGTGTTACTTTTAAAGTTGAACCTGATGGTAGAAGAGCTAATAATTTTATAGTTCCAATATGAGTGATATTTACTTTTATGTTGTTTGCAAGTCGAATTGAGCCAGAATAGGGTTTTAAGTCAGTGAAAGCATTTTTGTTCCCTGTCATGTGAGATGTTGCACCTGTATCGAATACCCATTTCCACTGATGACTTCCTTGTGTTAAAGTTGGATAGGCTGTTTCATCTTCAGATTCTTCTGAATCATGAGCAACACCCCAGCCAGCAGGGTTTGCTTTTTCTTGAAGTTTTGCCCTATTTCGGCAATTTTCTACGGTATGACCTTTATACCATTTTTTACGTTCTTTGCAGTAAGTGCATTCCTTTTGAGAATAATGTTTTTCTTTTTTACCTTTTCCGACAAAAGCCTCATTATCTGCTGGATTACCTTTCGCTATAGACAATTCTGTCAGTCTTGCGCAAACATCATCATAAGTTAGACCTTGTTTGGTTTTAAGGTTATCTACTATATTATCTAATTCTTCGGGAAGAGTTGTCAAGAAGAGAGATCCTTTTGCTTTTGTGGATGTGGCAATTGGTCTTAAAGCAGCTTCTAGAGTGTCACTTTCCTCGTCTGGTGTTTTAATTGTTTTTTTCTATGAGTCTTGACCATAACTCGTTATACTTTGCAATATGTTCTGTTATAGTGTATTTTGACTCACATTTAATACAAACTAATGATTTCACCAATGCATGTAAATTATACTCGTTTTTTCTATCAAATACATCATTGAGTGCTTTCCACATATCCCAAGCATCAGAATAGCATGTTATTTGGTGTACAATACTACCATCAACGTTAAAAAGTATGAATGCTCTGGCTAAAGAATGTCTATACCGCCAGTCCTCACATTTTTCTTCATGATTCTTTATTTCTTGTTCATATTTGGAGTCAGAACTTGCTATTTTCGGAGAAGTAACAGCCGGATTTTTCTCTTCACCAGTAACAATTTTATATAGATTTTGAAGATCCATATATGCAAATACCATTGTCTTCCACGAGTGAAAATTAGATAAACCATGTAGTTTTTCAAATCTTGGAAATTTATCCATTTTTACTTTGTATACTATTTGTTCTTTATGACACCTTTGTCACTTTGTATGAAATTATTTTTTTAACTAGATCCCTTACAGTATAAACTTCTTTACCTTTGTATGTATATGAGCTTAATGTGCTTCTGGGCCCATAACCTGTTGTACTTTGTTTTTATTATTTAGGAAGAAAAACTCATTTTAAAGTAAAGAACTATTATTGACGGTTAACTTCAAAAATTCTTATTAACCAGTTACAACAATCAAAACATACAGAGTATAATAAAAAATATGCTACAATTCATAGGAAAGTTCATCTGGATTTCAATAAATATAAACGCCTAGGACTTTCATACCCTTTGTATTTTCCGCAAGAAAAATCATAAACTGTTTTTCAATGAAAAGTGAAGCACGATAGTACCTACTTCTTACAACCACATTGTTTTTTATGCTTCTTTAGACTGAATGAAAAATAATTATATTCTTCTTTTCAGGTGAAATGGTGATATCTAGCAATAAATACGAAGTTCAGACTGTCACTAAGTCGTCTTTTGAAATAAAAATGACTGTGATAATTCGAAATCTTCAGAAGGACGATGTCGGTTCATACAGATGTATCGCAAAAAATTCACTTGGAGAAGTGGAAAGTAACATAAGGCTATATGGTAAGTTCCCGTTCTCCAGAATTTTGTAATAGTTTGTAAACAGAAACTCAAATGTATCAACTATGTAATTTAGGGCCGGCAATTTGGCTCTCAATTAAATAAGATAAATACTGCTGTTATACACTCTAGCCCTCGTGTAATTTAAATTTTATCTACGATCGCTTGGAAGAAACAAAACAATAATAAGCGGTTTAAAAAAGATTTTCGGTTTATGTATATGATAACTAAACCTGGTAACAATCACTTCCAAAAACTAAGTTTTGGCTATTTTGATTATGAAAATCAAAATGATTTACCTAGGTCATTACATAACATTATACATTACATGAACTCATTGATTAAGCACATCACTAGTGGTGTAATATAGATTATTGCATGACTAAGACGGGCATTACTAAGAGACGTAATTGGTACCTATTTATTATGGCAGTAGTAGATAAACCTATTTTACATCAAGTCCCTGCTAAAATAAAATATAAATGTCATATCCTCAAAAATTGTGTACTTAAAGAACAACGGATAATCATATACGTAATAATTAGTTAATCGTGAACGTTCATGTGTGTGTATATTGACGTCTTATTACCGATTTATTTTTTCTTCTGCTATTGCATGTTAAATCTATTCATTTCAAGTTGACTCTGATTTTACAAGTTAATCCTGAATATTATACAATCGAAATATACAATACAATGTTTAGGTGAAGATCCAGTGTGAGATCCGGAAAAAATTAGAAAAGCAGGACATTTAAACTATTTTAATAATTGTTACAGTAGTCTTGATGATAACGAAACCTGGTAACAATCAGTACCAAATACTAAGGTTTGGTTATTTTGATTATGAAAATCAAAATGATTTACCTAGGTCATTACATAACATTATACATTACATGAACTCATTGATTAATCACATCACTAGTGGTGTAATATAGCTTATTGCATGACTAAGACGGACATAACTAAGAGACGTAATTGGTACCTATTTATTATGGCAGTAGTAGATAAACCTATTTTACATCAAGTCCCTGCTAAAATAAAATATAAATGTCATATCTTCAAAAATTATGTACTTAAAGACCAACGGATAATCATATACGTAATAATTAGTTAATCGTGAACGTTCATGTGTGTGTATGTTGACGTCTTATTACCGATTTATTTTTGCTTCTGCTATTGCATGTTAAATCTATTCATTTCAAGTTGACACTGATTTTACAGTTAAGCCTGAATATCATACAATCTAAATATAAAATACAATGTTTAAGTGAAGATCCAATGTGAGATCTGGAACAAATCAGAAAAGCAGGACCTTAAACTATTTTAATAATCGTTACAGTAGTCTAGTTCAGCTTGCTACTTGAAACGACGAAACCAGGATTATTTTAATAGGATACCGAGGCCTTCATGACGACGCTAATTGATGCAACCAAAAAGCGATCTTTTGGCGTTGACCTTGATTTTACAGGTTGTATAAATATTACAATCATAATATAAACTACGCTGTTTTATACCGGTCAAACGGTAACGAAAATTTTAATTATTAGTTTGTTATTTATACTGTTTAACGATTACCACATTGATATTATACAGATGCTAAGATTTAAGAGTAGTGTTTCGGTAATATTTCTACTATGTTGGTTTGTTAATATTATTGCTGCCCCGTTATTTCCTATATAAAAAACGAATTAGTTTTGGTTATTACATACATATTTAATATGGGTTTCAAATTAAATTGTTTTTATATCTATAAGCAACCTAAATATTTATGTTTATTTGATTACAATTGCAATAAAACGTCCTTAATGTCGGATTTTAATATTTTATCTAGATAAAAGACATTAGTTTAAATGGAAGACAAGTAAGCTTCTTTTAATTATAAGCTTATTTAGCTAGTTCATAAAATACAATAGAAAAAAAAATTCTCTCAAATTGTGTATATGATTCCTTTTACTACCGACCGGTTTAAACGTCTAATAAAAAAATGCAAAAATGAAAACACATAATTTTTATATACATCGATATAGTTAGGCGGGAATATAAAATCTAGGAACATGAAATTTGGCATGAAAATATAAGCTTACAGCCAGAATATGTAACAAAATAGTACCAAACAATGTTGAAGGAGGTTTAAGATTAGACTTTTAACACTTAATTTGCTATACATACTTTATCAGGCGTATAAGGTCCATCAAAGAAAGCATCTATTTCGAATCCACGCTGATACTAGTCCTAATCTCAGTTGTGAGTCTCCTTCTGCCATCCTAATCTAACCTTTATTTTAACTTTCAGATTCCTAAAAATAGTCACACATTTCATTTCATTTTATTTTGGAAATTTTTTGGAGAAAAATTAATGCCTCAGTCTCATACCTTGGCTGTCAATAAACTTGTACATCCTTCATTTTATAATTTTCTGTACAGGGTGTTCTGTAAATGATTTAGTCTATTGAAATGGGTGACTCCTTAGGCTGACTAGAGATACACTCAATATTTTTTAATCCTTTAATCGGACATCTGTTGAATTTTCTTGAACACCCAAAAATCATGCCACATTATGCCCGTGAACCTTATTCCCGTAAGACAAGCTGCAACCTTGCCAATATTTAAGTTTTGAGGTAAATATTGTTTTCAATTTTTCATCTATAAAAAAATAATGAATAACGCTCATCAAATTCATTGATAACTTCAGGCGCGGCTCGTCCGTAAGGTCATTTGGGCAATGACTCACCTAAAAATTTGTTGTTGTTCGATTATACCAAAAAAATGTATTGAGTGTGTCTGTCTCTAGACTAACCCATTTAAATATATTTAAACCATTTCCACCTAAGCAAACACCCTATATATTAAGCGAATCTTCTAACACCCTGTTTTTGTTAATTTTTCCAAGTTTTTTAATGCTGTCTTTTCATGTCTACCAATTTTACCTGTTTTAAATGTATTTTCATTATGACAATTTACTCATACTCTCGACTTTTTACTTTTTTATATTTTAAATTAACTTACTGTTTTACTTTAGAAGGTTTTATTAACCCTAGAATACTAACCTTAAATTACAATTACGTGGTCACTAATGAAGCGTAATTTTCACTAACATTTTTAATTAAACAAGTATTTAATATGTTTTATCAAAAAATTATTTTTAATGCAAAATTTAATACAAGCATACTATCCAACTCTACAAAAAACACTCAAAAAGTTATAAACTATTTTTCAGCATCATAGGTAACATAACATCGGGCACGGTGTTCCGCACAGAATGCCCGACGGCAATGGTTACAATAAAGTACGTCATCTTCCTTTTTTTTCTTGAGGGACAGCTGTAAGAAGTTTTACGCTTTGCAGAAGAATGTCTGTCGTCAGTACTCGTAGCTCCGACAGAAATTTTAATTATACTCGTATGACTAATGGGAAACTTAAGTAAGCATTGCAAAGTTGGCATCACAAAACGCTTTTCTAGCCATGTTTGTGTTAGATGTTCATGGAAACTGTTCATATAACTCGTTCTAGTGACTGACATCCTTTTTAAGTTCTATTTATATATAATCCAGGAATTTATGCAGGCCATATGGATTATACAAAGCTGCCATCTTCGAGTTTTCCTAGAATAAGTTCAGTGGCCGCACATCTGGTCAAATGTATCAACCCTATTCTCTCATTCTTTATTAGTGGTCTCTTCAAAATGTTCAACATTAGTTTCGTTCGGCTGAAAAAGGAGTTCTTGGTTGTCCATGCCCGGGATATCCAAAGAAACAGTTTCGGTTTGCATTGCAGCGGAATTATTAGAGACGAGAACAGAAGAATTTTTTCGAAACTTTTTTTGTTTTGCTGAAAACTACTTTGCTCAGAATCGGTGCTCTCTGCATCGGAGAAGTATGGATCATATTCTGATCCCGATGGACTAAAACTATTTTCTAAGTAGTCTTCAGTTTCTGAGTCACTGGAAACTTTTGATTCTTGGGTTTCATCATCAAATTGATCTGGCAGCGAGCCTTGCAATGCCAATTCCAGTTCTGCCTGGGTCAAGGGTCCCACTTCCAGGCTATTGTGCAATAAATTGACCTTTGAAATGAAAAAATTAAAAATATAAACGTTTTAAAAAAATTACGTAAACACTAACCTTTCGTAAAAAATACGAATCAGTACCGTACTTCAAGTATATAGACTGCACTGACAACGACCACACTGACCAATGAAGCTTCTGGAACGGCGACACATCTACGATTTACATATTGTTGCCATTTCTTAAAAAAAACTATTGGCGTTCGTTAATTTTATGAATGGTTAGTGTTCTAGGATTAAGAAGGGTTTTATGGGATTTCTACTTTTTTATAGACAGCCAACGGTGGTCTATATCGAGCCGTGATCGAGGAAATGTGTGTGTATTGTCGTTCGTTTTGACATTTTAACAATTTCAATTTTTTTTTCGCGAAAACTGTCTGAGGGGGAGCAATCGAATTTTCTGGGTTTATAGAGGGATAGTGTGACTAGCTTCTGTAAAAAATTCAGTTATACAGGGTGTGCGGTTTCGGAGCTATTAAACGTCAAATTCAAAATTTACGCGGTTTCGTATGATATCGATTACAGGTCGCAAAAATGAATTAAATCGACTTAAATTTTCGGAGGTTCTGGACTATAGAGGACCCGAAGCTTCAGAACCCTATTAAAATTGGTGAGTATCGGAAAATGACGAGTAAGTTTTTTGAATTTTTTTTTTATTTGAAAAATGCCATTTGCAGACTCTTTTTCATTCTTAATAACTCTAAAACGAAGAGGCGGATCGAAAAACGGACTCATACGTGAAACTTTAATATCTCAAATATTTTCTTTTTGCAATATCTGTACCTAAAATGACTGGAAGATGGATTTATTTGGGAAAAACTGTAAATTTCGATTTTTGACCCAAATTTTTCACGGTTTTTAATTTTGTCAGAGTCAAAATGGATCCAAATCAAAATCCCATCGACTTCGTCGAAACACGTGATATCTATATCTTTTAGTTTCTTCATTCTTTATAGGAGGGGGTCAATCGACGATTAAATTTCACTTAATTGAGTCGGATTTCAAGCAAATCGTATATATTTGATGTTGATATTGTCGACCTTTTGGACCCCTCGGGAGGGGGCGATTGGCCAGTCTACACCCTAGTTTTATATCTCCATGTGAAATTGGAAAAGAAGTATTTTTAATATAAAGACGGGGGAAAGAGGTTGTAAAATATTACATTAAAAACCTTGTCTGTATATGTCTCCTTGTCACCTTATTTCTTTTCAACCCTTCGAATTTTGCTCACCTCCCTTTTATCCGTTGTTTGGGGACTAAGATAAACCATGCATGGTACAAATTTACACAATAACAATTATTGTACCTAATGCTGCTTAACTAATTGCATTTATAACAAATAAAGTTAAAATATTACTACCCAAAGAACTTGAAATGAAAAAGACTATGCTGTTGGCATAAATGGCTTAAATAAACAGCTTACTTCTTCGGAAAATAGCTACGATTTTTTTCTGCTTTAACTGAAAACAATTACTGCTAGCTTTCTAGATGCTATATATAATATTTATTGAATAAGCAGTCTTAATTGCATGCTCTGTGCGCATTGTATTAAAACCAAATTTAAAGTTACTTTAAATATAGAAAGGTGATAATCATAAGATTTCGTTCGAATTCGCTACTCTGTATTACAAAAATCCCTCAAGATATCCAATCCTTATATAAGCACGTAATAAAAAGGCGGTAAACTGTAAAGACGGTATTTGCAAAACGAGCCAAATTCGTGAATAAAATAGGAGATATCCGTTCTGTTGATATCACGTCCCAATTTGACCATAATAGCAGTTCAGGGAAGCTGAATTGTTTATTTAGCACGTCTTTTATTACCTTTACATTTTTGATAAAATGTTTATTATCTGATGGTTCTATATCTACCGTATACCTTATCCCATTATTGTGGTAAAAATTACTTACAATGCGACTATACAGAATTTCTTTCTATTGTGGTAACAAAGTGCTACTTGTACTCCATAGATTTATAAATCTAAACTTCATATTTAAAAATTTAAATGTCACTTTAATCATAAGAAAAATTGGAAAAGTGTCAATGAAAAACAAATTATTTATTTATTAGAATACTTTGTTGTTGTTTTTATATTTTTGTGAAGGTAACTGGAAATAACAAATCGATATTAAAATATTAAAAGCCTTGGTCACTTATTTCATATTAGGAAGTTTCCATTGACCACTGGTACCGTTAGCAACACACAGTAGCAAAATGAATAACTTTGATAAAGCTAAAAAAAAATCGATTTATTTAAATTTGACGAACTTATTTAGTTTTGGTGGGTAGGAGGAATTTTTCGCGATGCTGGATCGGCCAATATGACATCACGCGACAATAACACAAAAAGCCCAAACTACAATTTTGATAAGCAGTAATTCTGGCTGATAAAATGACCTATATCCAACAGATTTTGAATAATTTTATAATACCAAAGTAGGGGAGAGTCGGACAAGACCGGGTATCAATTAAGAAATTATGGATATTAACTGCTGTCTTACGGAAACAAACATACCTTCAATTTTAACATATTACAAAACTACTTAAGCTTTGTCGGCCATTTTGTTAAATTTTAATAAAATTTCCAGTTAGTCAAAACAAAATATTTATTGAAAAATGGGAAAGTACCCGACTTTATCCTACCAGTATGATAAAACCGGGTAGCCATATAAATCAAGTGTAATAAGCAATAATTTCAACAAAATACGTTATAGATATATTTAAAAAAATCGGTCAAGTGTAAGCTATACTTGCACAATTAGTGTTCATCAGCCCCCCCCCCCCCATGCCCATCTGCCGCGCTACCCGCCGCCGACGGCGCCAAATTAAAAATTTTGAAAAACGTGAAAAGACAGAAGTTGTTCCTTGTATCGTGAGAAATATTTTTTGTCGAAAAACTTTTTCTCTAAAACTAATGGTTCAGCAGTTATAAGGAAATAAACAATTAAATCTGATATAACAATTAATCGCGCTAGAATTTGTTAATCCTGATAAGTTTCATTCGGACCTACTTCTCAATGTTCGTGATTTTTGTCAGATTTCTCTGAACGATCCTTTTGGTAAAAAGGGTGGGGGATAGCAATTTTTAAGAGCTTTTCCCTAAAAATGTTTAAAAAATGAATAAGAAAAAGTCATATATGTATTGTCGAGTTCGTGCTCCAATAAGCCTTCATTTGACACCCTACACGATGCCCCTGAATTTTTTTCCATTTCACAATTTACCCCCTAAAATTAACCCCTAGAATAAAAGTTCACCCTTTTATATTTCACATCTATAATTGGGCCACCATACTCTATCTTTGTGGTAAATTTCAAATTTTGACGTGGAATAGTTTCAGATAAAAATTGCCTGTGACAGACACACGGACGGACACCGATGTGATTCAATAAGTATTCCGTTTCACGGAACACTAAAAACAAAAAAAAACTATTATTAATAAACTAACACAGTTATGATCACAGTTTAATGATTGAATGTTATGATCACAGTTTCATCACATCATTTCGTCATTTCATCTGTGTAACACGATCTTCTAAGGTTGACTGGGCAACGTTAATTTGCCAAACTATTATTTTTTGAGACAGCCAACTGTTGCGGACTGTTACTTCCAAATAACAGTCGTAAAATAGCAGGTTATTAAATTACAGCCCATATCGACTTAGCACTCATTATTGGTATCGGTCCTGCTGCTGCATGGAGCAAATAGCGTTGTTGCGATTCTTACACTTTTTAGTTTTTCCTTGTCTTGTATGGTAAGTTTATTTTCCTTTAAATAAAGATATCCTTGTTTTCAATTAAGTTAATCTGAATATGCAAAAATAGAGAATAAATTCTCTAACCACCTGAAAATTCCTTATACAATAAGGATTTCAACAAATAATGGTAAAACAGCTATTCTCCGGGCTATATGCCTCTCCGAGCGCTGAATGACATACCAAAATTTGCCGTATTTTCTTCTAACACAGTTAGATAATAAAATACTTGTTTTGAATGCAAGAAACTACTAGGAAGAAGGAAGCTTTTTCTTTAGTTAGGATGTCGTCACCTGCAGACCGGTTTCGAACTCGTTGGTTCTCATCAGTACAGGATAGACGAACATACCAACCTTCCGAAAAAGTAATCCCTTAAAGCTACAACTGCCGTACTGCATAAGCAGTGAGACACAGGCAGCGCCATCCATTAGCAGTTTCGAGCATTCAGGGTAGAGTTTACCGTAAGGTAAAATTTTCAAACGTATGAATGAAAGTCTACTTGTCAGGGGTACATATAAATATGCAAAAATTGAGAATAAATTCTCTAACCACCTGAAAATTCCTTATACAATAAGGATTTCAACAAATAATGGTAAAACAGCTATTCTCCGGGCTATATGCCTCTCCGAGCGCTGAATTACATACCAAAATTTGCCGTATTTTCTTCTAACACAGTTAGATAATAAAATACTTGTTTTGAATGCAAGAAACTACTAGGAAGAAGGAAGCTTTTTCTTTAGTTAGGATGTCGTCACCTGCAGACCGGTTTCGAACTTGTTGGTTCTCATCAGTACAGGATAGACGAACATATCAGGTGGTTAGAGAATTTATTCTCAATTTTTGCATATTTATATGTACCCCTGACAAGTAGACTTTCATTCATACGTTTGAAAATTTTACCTTACGGTAAACTCTACTCTGAATGCTCGAAACTGCTAATAGATGGCGCTGCCTGTGTCTCACTGGTTATGCAGTACGACAGTTGTAGCTTTAAGGGATTACTTTTTCGGAAGGTTGGTATGTTCGTCTATCCTGTACTGATGAGAACCAACGAGTTCGAAACCGGTCTGCAGGTGACGACATCCTAACTAAAGAAAAAGCTTCCTTCTTCCTAGTAGTTTCTTGCATTCAAAACAAGTATTTTATTATCTAACTGTGTTAAAAGAAAATACGGCAAATTTTGGTATGTAATTCAGCGCTCGGAGGGGCATATAGCCCGGAGAATAGCTGTTTTACCATTATTTGTTGAAATCCTTATTGTATAAGGAATTTTCAGGTGGTTAGAGAATTTATTCTCAATTTTTGCATATTTATATGTACCCCTGACAAGTAGACTTTCATTCATACGTTTAAGTTAATCTGGTTTAGTTTCCTAACGCATAAATGGTAATTTATTATTGCCTGTTTTAGTATTTCTAAAACCAAAAAATGTTGTCGCTGTTAATACCATGCATCGAGAAGCGAAGTGGCAGTAGCTCGAACGACCTAGTTTTATTTATTCGCAAAACGGTGGTAAAATTCAGTGAAGCTATTTTTGTTTGAATTTGCTCTGTTTCATGGCCACAACTTCAGCTCTTTTTTTTTGAATTACCAGAAATCGCTGGTTTTGCATATAATCTGAATAACTACGATTTCTAGAATCAAATAATACCAATTATTTAAAGAATCGGATTAGAGATTATTTTTTATTCACATCATTCCATCGCTGCGAAATATGGAATAAAAAAAATTATAACCTCAATTAACTGCCTGATCTTCTTCTTATAAGCTTGTATTCTTTGTACTTAAATAGAAATAATTACTTCCAGAAATCATTGGCCCAACCCGTCCCTACACCGGTCTATCCCTTGATGAAGAGGACTACAACGATCAACTAGGTTCTGCCGAACGTGATCAGGATGAAGAATTTTCAAATCATATTCTTGAAAGAAGCAAATTAGCCGCTTATTCTACTGCGGAACCCTTTAAAAAAGGTACGCAGTCATCTATACACAGCAATAATGTGGCGGAAAGTGAGAGTTCGGCAGCTCATTCGAGGAATGAAAGTATCAGAGAACTAGTCATAGCTTGGATGGTTTTTATTACCATTGTAGCACGCTTAATAAAAATATAATTTGCGATGTAAGTATTTATATTATATAGTTTGACAATAAGAAATATATTTAATAAATATTAGGCATTTTAAATTTGCGATTTTTTAAGGGGTTTAAAAAGGCCGATAGATTTCAAAAAATATAACAGAATGGATTAAAATCCGATATCAAAAAACTAGTACTTCAAAAGCGTATTTCCGTATTTTCTGTATTTTAAATATCTATAATTCGAAAATATATAGGTAGTACGTATGCATGGGCGCACCCAGGATTTTGTCTTGGGGGGGGGGGGGGACTGAATAATTCAATTTGGTGGATTTCTTCAAATTAGTGGTGCACTTTTTTAATTTTTGTGTGTCTAGGATGTTGCTCGGGGGGGGGGGTGCGTCCCCCTCCCTGGGTGCGCCACTCTTATACGTATTCAAATAGCATATTATTATGTGGAATTTTGTTTCTATTGACTATTGATTATTCTGTTTGTCAATAAGTACAAAAAGGTGTCATTTAACTGAAGACGAAGCTTATTAAGCCATTGGGTTGCTACTTGGAGGTGCACGACAGATTGATGTACCTAATCGGTTTAATGTTTCTCAAAGTGTGATTTCCGTCTGAATTGAAACTATGTTTATGGTTATGGCGTTATCCTATATATTAAGCGAATCTAGTTTTACTCACCCGTTTCTAGTAAAAAACATATTTTTCATACTTTTAAGTACTGGGCACAAAGTTGAGTCTGTCCCTTCTTCTTTTTTGACCTTTTATCACCTTCATATTTGGTTGACTTTGTGGTTAATAGGCCCCATAAATACTGTTCTTGAACTTTCTACCTTAAATCACTCTTGATTGCATTACTACACTGATCTTCCTCTACTTCTGTTCCCATATACTTTCATGGCCATGAACCTTTTTCTGATATAAGTAATCGTTATTTCTTCTCATTAGATGAGCATTCCACTGTAGTCTTCTTTCCTGCATCTTCTTAGATAGGAAACCCCACCCTTGTTGTACTCCTTATTCTATTTTGGATCTTATAGTGTAATGTAATAAAATATAGTCCCTTTTTGTCACAACTTGTAGGTGATTTGGTTAATTATATGGCATATTTTCATTGTTACCTACTGCTAGCTTGGAAGTAAATAAATTTAATAGAATTAAATTAAATGGTGCAACGAACAAAAATATAAAACTGATACCATTCAAATAAATCTAAGGCATTTTTTTATAGAAGGGAACAAAACAGTTAGGCACAAAGTATTACTTTCATTATTTACTAATTTATTTGCCCAAATATTGATTTTATACGGCCTCTCTGCACGTTGACCGAGGTTTTTCGAGTAAAGGAAAATCAACATGTAAACGTCTTGCCTAGTTTTGCTGTAACTCGGTGGTCACTTGTCGCTTGTCGACTTTTGCCTTCGGTGTCGATTTTTGATGCAGAAATCAAAGGATTTGTATTTGCTAGACCAATATCGACAAGAAGGTGCCCACTCGGTGGCTAGCAACATAACGCATTTAAGGCGGTAAGCAAGTGACTAAAACGTCGACCAACGTGTGGATGATAATACTTGCCTCTCCTCGCTTCGCCACACTTTGTTTACATTGGGGTTTGGCGTAGGCTGGGCAAACATGAAGAAGGGTCATTCATCTCTGTGTCGGATTTTTTTATACAAAGAAAGGCTTCGTATTCGCTCAAGCAATATCGGCAAGTGACGCCCACACGTTGGCTCTTGGCTCACGTTTGCTCAGCGCCAAGCGTGGTCTTTATTGGTGATTGGCGTATGCTACATAGAGGGGAAAGTTATCGTTACATACGAGTTGCTTAGTTATAAATCTGAAAAACCTGAACAAACCAGTAAAGGTGAACATTTTAAATAACGGCCTTTTTAGTCTCCTAAGAAATACCGCAAATTGAAAATAGCCATATTAACATCGTATAAGAGCTGTGTTTGTAACCCCGCGCTTCTCCCTTTCGGGTAGTAAAATGAAAATGTTGGAGAGATATTGAAGTAGTGGCCTTCAGTTAAAGTTGTATCGTAAGTAAAAGTGACGGAAAAATTCTGTAGTATTTGTCATTTAAACTGAATATTCTCTTGTACATGTCACAGATTGAATTATTTTTATTATTTACGTCAGATAAGGCCAAAGGAACCTATGACATATTGTTTTTGGGTTCTTTATAAATTATCTAGTTTAGAAATCACGCATTCGAAAAAGACGCTTTCTGTAGAAACAGTAATATTCTCTTGAAAGGGAGCTAAAGTTAGTGAATATTAGTACATGACTCTACATTACTCCAAACCTAAATCTCGCAGTGGATCTTGTAGACAAGTTGTTGCAGTGGATCTTGTAGACACGTTGTCGCCCATTTAAGATCGAAGCTCTGGAAGTGGTCATCTATAACGATTGTCTCTCTCTTGTCTCGTCTCCTTCTCAACACCGTCGCGGCGTCGGTAACGAAGATTTGAACTTAGTAATTAATGTCCATCTGCCATTAAATAAAACCCTGGACTTTGTAACACAAATAGATATATATTATCTGAATAAATAAAAATTAACTGTACAAAGAAATATATGATAAATGATAAAAGATTAAAATAATAAAAATAAAAACAGAAGGTAACAAAGAAACAGTTAACGAATGTTAAATAATGAAATGAACAATGCAGGACAAGCGATTACCGTAAGATTCGAATTACCACAGATATCAAAATAAAAATCATTGTTCTGTGATATATAGAAATTCCCCATATGAATAACTTTAACACATTTACCCTTAAAATAGATAACCCAGTGAAGTTATACAAAACCCCTTATTACAAATTCGCTAAGTTCTTTTCCCGCGCGAAATACGCGACGCGACTTTTAAGAGAAGTTACCGACTTCCCATTTCTATTACACCCTACATCTCTTAGAACGACCCGGTACCAACTAACTTCTCTGTATTTCAATTTCTATACCTAGCTTTAGGGTGGGTACTCTAGCCACTCTACTGTTACAGGACCGAAGTAACGTCGAATTTTATACAGAATAAGATTGAATTAAATGTTTCTTTGTTTAATGGACGGTTTATCCATTGTATACAGGTTAAAATACTATACTAATCTATGCTAAGGCTCTTGAATACGTGATCGAAAAAAAACCTCTGTTGTTACTTTCTAAAGGTAAAAAAAATCACATCCAATAAGCCTATACAGAAGGAGCTCGAAATTGATAAATCTAGCAGTTACTCATATCCGTATTAACATTCCATCTTTTCAAAAAAAAGGAGAATATTCGTTAACTCGAGATAATTAATAAATAGACAAAACGTTTATAGATACGCCCCTGTACTCTAATGGTATATTCTTTTACATAAACGAGAAACAGGATTTTATCTCCGTTTCGATATAACCGTAACTGACCTCTGTTTATAATGGGAAATATAGTAAATATTGATTCTAATTTCCAACACTGGGTATTAAGCCCCTTTTGTAATTTTATGGTATCTTTAAAGACCACCCACATTTACAAGTTCTCAAAAGTTATTTAATATTTTAATCTAAATGAATTCGTTTTGTCACATACAGACTACTACATACGCGCATTAGTGACGCTGCTTACGTGCCACTACCGTTGTTAGTAGCGCCACTAAGGTGCGCTAGTTACGCGTCAGCAGCACCACTGAAGCGTGGAAGCATAATTCTGGAATCTGTTTTTGAAACAGATAATACGTAAAATTACTATTTTAAGTCTATGGCAATACAATCATGTTCATATAACCGTTAATTTTGAAGCGTCGCTAAAACACTCCGTGTAAGTGATTCAAACAGCGCCACAGGCGGGTGATGAATATCCATTAGTAACACCACGGACGAATGTCTATGGTCCCCTCTAGTTTGTAGCTGTGGCGTGGTACGAGAATTTGTAACTTATTTGCTTTGCTTTGGAAACATGCTCTTAAAGAATAGAGCTACGTCTAAGAGGGTTCTTAGTGTGTTATTTCCCTATTGTAACGTATTGTACGGACATGTGCGGAGGTGTGGTTAGATTCGTAATTAGATAGCTATTACACTGAAAAAATCGTTTGGACTTTTTTTCACACAAAATTGTAGAAAAGTCTTTGTAGAGCAATTTACTCTAATTGGATTATTAGTTACAACAGTTTTTATACATTTTCATACAATTGTAGCAAATTTTGCTACAAATTGGTCTTGGACGTTTTTGAGAACAAATTGTTGGAAAAAGGTACACAATTGTAGTGAAATGTCCCACGATGTCTTTTCAGTGACTATTTTTATTTTGACAAAAAGTCTGAGGTAACTCACATGAATTTGAAGTTAGTTAAACATTTTATTATATATCAGTCCCAATTTAATGCCAGGTCACCGATTTATTTTAGAATTTTATCTAGTGGCACAAATACATTTTAACGCAAAGCCGAGGTCCGTATCAACATGTTATTGGACACTAAGGATTGTAAAACTGTTCAAAAATATTCATATACCGACTAAAATTGGTGTTTAGGATAAGTTTTGGCTGATTTCTTTTGTCAAAAAATAGCTGACGATTACAACCGTCTTGTCCAGCTGGACAGAAATATTGAATTTACTGGCCGGTTATAGCCGTTTACAAAAAATAAACTAAAACTGTAATATTCACATAAAATAAACATAAGAATAACCGAAATTGTAATGCATTGATAAAAACGAAATTTAAACTGGTTTGTAATATTATTTTGTTATATGCCATTGTTCAAAACATGGTCCAGGGTAAATTGCAAGTTTCCCCGGACAAGTTTTATACCCATAACTTGTTTCTTTTCCTTTTTTATCCTTTGAGCATTGCTGGCAACGTAAAAAATAACGATTTCTCTTATAATTTTCAGGACACGGAATGAATTCCTCAAAATGTTGATAGTTCTGATTGCCTTTTTCCTAATTTGCAAAAGACGAACTTTGTCAGGGAATTTGTGAAAATTTTATCATAGCGCGCATATCCTTTATTCCTGGATCTATTCCAAGCATTGCCTTAATCAAGCATTCTCAAAGGCCAAAAGAGACATGTCGCTATTCTTGATTTTGCGAAACAAGAAAAATTAATTTCAGACGTTTCATTCGTTTGTAAATGCCTTTAAAATGCCTTTAAAATGCCTTTAAAAATTAAAAGTCGTGAAAAAAAATGTAAATACCTTTATTTCTCTTATTACTTAAAAAGGTATTCAAAATGACCACCATCAACAAACAAATAAAACGAACAGTAAGAAAGGCGATTTTGGGACTGACTTTTCACATTTTCGAGAATGGCAGGTGTTACTTGTTGGCAGACGTTGCCAATTCTTTGACGTAACTCATCCAGATCTCCGGGCTTTCTTAGGTATACTCGTTCTTTTGGGTATCCCCAAAAGGAAAAAATCATAAGAAGCAAGTTCCGGAGAACGAGGCGGCCTTTCAATAAATCCACAGACGCCCAATCCAGCGCTCCGGGAATTCATTATTTAGAAATTTCATGACTGGTAAATAAAAATGAGGAAGTGCTCCGTCTTGTTTGGTGGATTTATTAAATGGCCACCTCGTTCTCCGAACCTTGCTCCTATTGATGTTTTCCTTTGGGGATAGTTAAAAGGTCGAGTGTACCTTACAAAGCCCGAAAATTTGGATGAGTTATGCCAAAAATTGTCAAGGTCTGCCAAGAAGTAACACCTGCCATTCTCGAAACTGAGAAGTGAGTTCCAAAATCGACTTTATTACTGCCAAGAAGTTCATGGTGGTCATTTTGGACAACTTTTAATGTAATTAGACAAATAAAAATATTTAAATTTGCACTATTTTTCACGATTTTTAATTTTTTAAAGTTTTAAAAAATTTTAAAATGAATTAAGATACGGACCTCGGGTTTGCGGTAAAATGTTTCTTTTTTAAAGACGTTTAAAAGAAGATAGCACACGGCAGAGGGTTGCATTTTTAATCACAACTCCCTAGCGTTGCCCCTCAAGGAGGTTGAAAAAGATAAATTACATGAAAAAGTAGATTTATTATTATTAACCAATGGATACCCCTAAAATTTGGTGTCACTCTCTGTCTTTACTAATAGCAAAGATATTTGCCCATACTAAGATTTCCAGGACACCCTGTATAATTCTCCTACACTACAAATCTGTGCAGGCCTTTCCCAATTCACTTTTTATTTAAAAAATGAAATAATTATAAGTATTGAATTGATGTAGCCTTTACTTGATGAAGATCCATTATAAAACTATTTAATAACAAACGTGTTTAAATCTTCACTAAATTTTTATTCTTAAAACATGACAATTGTTTCGATACATAGTGTCTTCATCGGATGGTTGGTATAAACCAAGTTTTATATCAGTTTTTATTAGTTTATATCAACAATCCGACGAAGACACCGTGTCTCGAAACAATTGTCATGTTTTAAGAATAACAATTTAGTGAAGATTTAAACACGTTTGTTGTTATTATTAAATAGTTTTATAATTATAAAGGATGGTGCGATAGCAATCAATGAGCAGATAAACAAGGAATTTAAAAATTCGATCTGCGATGGGTACGCTTAATACAAAAATATTCGTTCAGATTTTCCTGCCCTAGATCAGGAACACTCTAAGTTTCAAGATGTTGTTGACATTTAAAAGAATTATAATTTGTTGTCTTCTGGCAGTCAGTAGTACTTCAATGGTGCATCGCAAAGCAAAACAGCTTAAAAGTTCTTTTGTTTGTTTTTTATTCTCTGCAGTTATATCAAATCTAATGTAATTTCGTCACATTTTTAAAATAAAATTAAGCGTTTTGTGTGAGTCCTGATTTTGAATTCTTTAAAAGTTAAAATTTATCAAATATAACTTTATTTTCTTTAATATCTCTTCAACTGCGTTCAGATTTGTAGGTATTATATTGTAAATAAAGAATAATATGTAGTTAAATATGGCCTACACCGTAGACTAAAAAAATGTATATTTTATTTTAAAATATGTGATTCCCAACAGTGTCAAATGTTTTTGTTAATTACATGTTGGTAATATAAATTTGGATATAGACTGACACAATGTTACATTTTTCCTCTACTCTGCTTATTTTACTGCAAAGTAGGTATCAACATAAAAAATAGTAGAACATTTGTAAAATAATTTTTGTAAGACGCTTATATTTTTATTATTTAGCCCCTAAATTTAGTTGAATTTTATAATACAAAAATCTTTCTTACGCTTGGAATTAAAAATTTTAAAAATGCTCCTGTCTAATAGCTTGTTACTTTAATACACTTTCTTTTGTGATGTATAGTTACATTGTATGTGCATAAACAGAAAGCACTGACTAACTTTTTATTAACCAAATCGACATTGACAAGATTTTTTAATTTTTGTTTTTTGATATTAAATTTATTTTTGGAATCAAAAATTTAGTTTTTTAATCGAATTGCGGAAGCTCCTATTCATTTTTGTGGATCCACATACAGTGTAAACAACTAAAATGAAATAATTTAATTTTCCAAAAACAACTGGTCTTTCGAAAATCGCTCGATTTTATTTTTGTTTTCATTACAATTAAAAATATTTTTGGTTTTCCAGAATATTTAAAAAAAAAACTGAACTCCGATCAAATTTCATTTCTCAAAAATAAAACATTTTGTTTGTATGCATTTTTGAATACTCTACGAAATTCTAAACCTTTTTCATATAGCGCACGAAACAGTTAAATTCAATATTTTTCAGATATTGACATTAGAAAAATGGCATTTTTTGCATTTTAAAAGCCTGTAGCCTAACAGTACATTTAAAAAAAGGTTTGTGTGTTTCTACCTTGGTTTTTCATGCTCTGTCTAAAATTATCAACTTCCGACCCAAAAGTAGCAAACCGACTGGTTTAAAATTTATTACTTCCGACAAAAAAAATGTAGAAATTTTTAAATATGTACATGTACAACAGGAAAAAATAGAATAGAAACAAGTAAATAATTCTGAAATTATCCTCCAACTTTAGGTGCTTCATGTAATATATGAAAAATAGATATAAAATTCAAAAATGTACAAAAACATGACGTTCTTATTCAAAAATAAAAGTTAATTTAAGCACAGGTTTGTTGACGATTCTTAGGAATACCCTATACAGGTTGAGTTTTTAGTATTACAAGCTGATATCTCGAAAACCGTTTAAAATATTTTCATGAAATTTTTGTGAATTCATAGGTAAATTTAAATGTATTTTGGACATTTACTCCCTCTCTCTATTTTGAGGGGCGGGGGGTAGCTTTGGAATTTTTAATAGGATGATGTACTTTTGTTTATAAAATTCGAATCTTCGAAAAAAAATACGTCTGTGTACAATTTTTTTTATTTGCTCTTTCGGCTACAGAATATTATGATTTATTAGGTTATAAAATAATAAAGATTTAACTTTTAATTTAACTTTTGGGGTGTTACTAATAAACAGGCAAAGCGGATTCGGTCTTTCATATCATCTAAAGGAGTTGTAGGTGCAGTCGCCATCACTTTGTCCTTTATAATAGGCACTGAGAAATAATCGTTAAAACGTCAAAATTCTCAACTGAAAAATATCGCATTTCCATGGAAACGAATACTAATTCTGAAACAAGTGAACTTGATTCATTGGTAAAATTTATTTATTTTTTAAATTCAGTCAAAATTTAGTTAACCATTATTACGTAACCGAAAGAGAAAATCAAATAAAAATTTGTACACCTACGTTGTTTTCTACGTAGATTCGAATTTTATAAACAAAAGTACATAATAATATTTAAAATTCCAAAGTTGTTATCTCCTACCCCTCAAAGGAAATGGCAAAACTCAAAAATATGTTTAAATATGTCCCCCTTTTTCTCTATTAACTCACCAAAATTTTATGAAAATACACTGCTCAAAAAAATTAGAGGAACACTGCTTTGTATCTCTATAACTTTTATTGTGGAAATGATATACATATGAAACATTTAAATTTCTAAAGCCACATATGTTATCCTATTAAATAAATGAACTTAAGAATTGAGAATGCAATAATTATTAAGATATGATTAGGAATTTAAAAAAAATACAAAAATCAAAGTGGCGATAGATGCATTTTCTTTGCAAAACGTTTGTGGAATTCCCTTCGTATGAGAATCTGTATCTCGTGTGTCCTCCACCAGCACGAATAACTTCATGACACCTCCTTGGCATGCTTCTTATAATTCTTCGAATATTTTCTTGGGGTATACTTTCCCATTCTTCGATTAAGGCTTCTTCTAGGTGCAGGAGAGTTTGGAATGCATTTGGACGCTTCCGAATGCGTCTGTCCAACAAATCCCAAACGTGTTCGATAGGATTTAAATCGGGACTAACCGCAGGCCAATCCATGATTTGAATACCTCGTTCATGTAGGAAGTTTATGGCAATGGCTGCTGTATGTGCTTGCGCATTATCTTGCATCAGTATGAAAAAGTAAGCTACAGGTACAACATGTTCTTCTAGCACATTATCGATGTAACGTTGAGCGTTTAGACTTTCATGAATTACCACAAGGTCGGTTTTTCCTTCAAGACTTATCCCTCCCCAAACAATTATCGACCCGCCACCAAACCTTTGCACTTCTCTTACTGCAGCAGCAGAATACCGTTCGCCGGGACGTCTGTAAACACGTGCTCGACCATCACAACGTGTAAGACGAAATCTTGACTCGTCGGTGAAGAGTACTTGTGTCCAATGTCGAAGTTGCCAATTAATATGCTCACGAGCAAAATTTAAACGGCATATTTTGTGACGCCTTGTCAAAATGGGTTTTCGCACGGGTCTTCTGGGTCTCAAGTTAGCTTCTTTTAATCGATTTCTAACAGTCTGGTCGGAAATATCTAGTCCATGAGTCACCCTAAAAGCACTTTGAAGATCATTTGCTGTTAGTGTACGATTACGCAATGATGAAAGAACTAAATATCGATCTTGATTTTGGGTGGTTTTCCTCTTACGACCTTGCCCGATGCGTCTTTTGTACTGACCAGTTTCCCTAAAACGATCCCACACACGTTTTATAACAGAAGGACTGCGATTAAACATTCTTGCAACTTGCCGAATACGGAACCCATTTTCAATCAAAGAAACAGCACGAGCAACTTCAACTTCACTAAGATGCCGCATTTTATTTTTCGTGATGTCTAATTGACTTTTGCAACAATATGTTGCTGTTACCATGCCTACTAAATCTCGAAACTAAGCATAGGTCACTTTATCGCCACTTTGATTTTTGTATTTTTTTTAAATTCCTAATCATATCTTAATAATTATTGCATTCTTAATTCTTAAGTTCATTTATTTAATAGGATAACATATGTGGCTTTAGAAATTTAAATGTTTCATATGTATATCATTTCCACAATAAAAGTTATAGAGATACAAAGAAGTGTTCCTCTAATTTTTTTGAGCAGTGTATTTTAAAGCGTTGTCGAGATATCACCTTGTAACACTTTAAAAAACTCATCCTGTATAATTTAAAATATTTTTTTACCCAAATAAAAACAAAAATGACGTAAAAACGTAAATAACTTTACCCTTTGCTTTTATTTGGGACCTTTAGCTATTTAGACTTTTTAAAAAATGCATATGGCTATGTTTCTACGCAAAAAAAAGTATATAAAGACACACAACAATTTATTTATTATTTATATTATTACATATTATTCTAATAAAAAATACACAAGTGACAAAACCTTTGAATTTCCATTATTTTGCCTTGGGAAAAACGTTAAATTATCCTGTCAAATGTATAATAATTAAGGATTTACATATATCAATAGTAACAGTAATTTTATTCTAGATACAAGTTATCAATTTTTTACCTTTATCAGTCTTTAATTATAGATAATAAATATTTTTAAAAAGTTGTATTTGTAAATTGTCTATTAGAACCCCAATGCCAAGCTTTATAAAGAACATAGAAAATATACAGCCGATAATTACTTAGAAATTTTATCACTATTAATAGACATACATAATAATATAGTGTAAAAAAGTCATGTAAATATTAAAATTAATATTAAATTAAATATTTAATTTTGTAATCTACATAAGTTGAGATTTTAAGTGTACAAGGAAATGTATAAATCCTATGCTGCATCCAATTTAGATTGAGAATCCGTTCCACGGACAGTTTACATCAGAACATATTTTAGCCATCGCAACATTCTTCTTTTCTTTCCTGGTAATCACAGAGGAATCACATTTCTCTCCATCCGTGTTGGCGAAAGTACATTAGAAAAAGACAAATAAAAAAAGAATATTATGTTCAACTTTTTGTCGTAGTTTCTTCGCTTGTGGAAATATTGCTGCTTATCTACTTTGAAAGAATAGCCATTGCAATATTATTTTCTTTCCTGATAAAATTTCCAAAGAAATTCGATTTCTTTCTTTTATTAGTTGTCAAAATTTCAAATTATGAGAGAGAAACAAGACGACAGAGAAAAAAAATGGAGGAAAGGAGATGAGAGAGAGAAAAGATCATCATTCTCAATTCAAATTGGATAAACAATATATCTAAGCACACACTGAAGAAATACATTTCGTAAGAAATTTTTGAAGATTTTTAATTACCTATTATTTTTCACTGTATCCGATAAGACGGTATATATTGGCATTTCTAAAACAGAATAACAAAATCGTATCTACTCGCTCATATTAACTAGAAATAAGACAAGCGAGGGTTCTTCAGCGTTCTTGTATTAATTTTATTAATAAAAGAAGGCTGAAGGACTCTCGCTTGTTTTATTGCTAGTCTAAAACAGGAGTAAATAGGTATTTACGTTAGTTGTCCGGTAAGGGAGTTGTTATAGGGGGAGATATTTTTAACAGGGTCCAGTACGCATCACTTTAAAGATACGTAACGTGCTTATATATACTTACATTATTTAATCTCATATTTAGCTATTTTTATATTTTGCTAAATCATCTATGTATATTTTCCAGTTTAGACACGACACTCAGTTCATAAAAAAATTTAAAATGAAGTTGCAACATCTGCCTTTGTTGCATAGACATGGAATATAATGTATCTCGTTTATTTATTTAAAATCAACATTTGATTTTTTTAATAATGGAAAGAGTCCGGTAAGTTGTCTATCAACATTTTATCCACTAGTAATGTAATAACGCACTTACTGAACTGATGATGTAAACAATAGTAAGCAGTTTTTATTGTATAAAATATAAGATTTGCGATTTATTAAAAAAATAAAACCTGTGTTCTGCAACATCCAACAAATTTTCCAAACTTTATTTCTTCAGTGTGTCGTCGGCTTAAGATCTACCTACATAGGTTACATAAAAGTTGTGAAAAATGTTTTTGTTACTTCGAATTTTTGGCGTAATACAGAGTATTCAGTTTGTTCTGTGTGAGTGCAATTATTTTGTTACTATAATCTGAGACCACGCTGTATAATCTTAAAGTTATTAATTTTCTTTAAAAATCAGGTAATATAGTTGACCGGGTATTAGCTTTTTTTAAACTTTTTCAACTTTTTTTCACTAATGTAAAATAGCACTATGTAAAAATTTGCTACCATTTTGAAAAGCAGACCTAGTGAGAAAGAATAGTACCTTTTATTTCTGAATAGTCATAATGTGCATACCTTGGTGCCGATGAAAAATATAAAATTAAAGCGATTTTTAAGTTGTATCATAGACTAAATAATACCTAGACGAATACTGCCGTACAACGTCAAGCGGGTCTCCCTTGAGACATTTGGTGGGTTTACTGGTTTACTGGTTTATGGTTTAAAAGTTAGTTTGTCCACTATTATAAATATATGTATACTATGTATCTACATGTATATATAATGGTAGACAAATAAACTTTTAAACCATAGACCAGAGTAAACCCACCAAATGTCTCAGGGGAGATCGGCTTTCCGGTGTACCAGGGTGGGTCTATATTCTTTATAGTCTCTGGTTGTATCAAATTTTTACACCATTTTATCAGCTGTATTGAAAAAGTGTTTAAAAACTATCAGTGCATAACACCAAATACCTGGCCCTTAACTAAATTTGAATAGTTTGGAAATTGTTGATGGTTAAATAAGTGTTTTAAATGATATCTTTGAATTATGTTTAACGTTAAGGCATCAATTAAAACAGTTTATGGGCAAATTGTTATGTAGATTACAATTTTTTATTAAAAAAAAAATAAAACATTTTACTTGTTTACAGATATTACTATATATTACTTATAACTATATATTAGGGTATACAGAATAACAGACTGGTTTATAATGAATAGTTTACATCTTTATTTGTAGATTTTATAAATCAATTTGTTTTTTTTTTTTCGTAGAAACCAAAAGTTTAGTGTATAGATTTAAACACAATTTGGTTATAAATATAAATATTGTTTTTAATTGCTGTGGTGTTTTATTTAAAAAGTTACTTGACAAGTGAGGTCGAATTTATAATTGGCCCATACATGATAGCTGTCCAGCTGATACAGTCCTTTCATTTCAAAGCTCACCCTTAATAAATATTGGTTTAAAGTAAATGCACTTTAAACAAAAATCATGCCAATTTAGATACCAAAGTGGCAGTTTAAAACTTATACATAATTTTATATTGCACCCCCACTTTAAAATTTCAAATGGAACCCCCTAACTTGTGATTTTAAAGGTAGTAAAAATTCTGATAAAACCATGTTTAAAAAATTGCATACGGTTGACACTATCATTTTAAGTACTATTTTTTTTTTGTTTTTTTTTATCTTCTGACAGCCCACGAAGACCGAGGTCTAAGTACTATGTACCGTGGGTGTACTGGGGAATCGACTCACACATCCAGAGCTGGAAACATCCGTTGGGATTTCACCAGCCCTTTTAAGAGGATGTGTGGGGTGGTACCACCTCGGTCGAGGAAGAATTCCTCTACCACCTTCCACTTTTTGTGACAATCCTACTAAATGTGTGCTATAATAATTTTAGAACATTTATTTTATTTTACAAAATGAGCTCACTATTTATTGGCTAGACAATAATACGGCTTATTTTTTAACACTTCACGGATATTCTGAAATGTTTTAGCAATAATCCGCCTATTTAAATTCCTGGGCAATTGCAAGCTCTTAAATGTTTTCGGGGAGAGTCCTGTGCGACCCCAGAGGAAAAAATCAACCAGTGTCACATCTGAAGGTCTTTGCGGTCAATGCATTTTTCGGGAAATATTTGATCCAACCATTTCCATACATCTAGTGCATATTGTGAGCGGAGGGTGGGGGCTCCATCATATCTGTGCCTTGAGTTCGAAAATAGTCTTTATTATAGTCTAGCCAACAACAAGCATATTTTAAATTCTAATAATTCTACCGTGTTTTAAATACTTACTACAGAGAATTTTTCTAAAATTGTCATATTACTGAAAATAAATTATTCGTAACTTGTGTCTTAAAATTTGTTGACCATAAATCATTGATGAATCAACAGAATTAAATTTGTATGCGAAGTCACATTAGAATTTTTACTGCCTTTGAAGCGCTAAACATCGTAAATTTTACGACAACCGATTTCATACTGTGCGATATGTCCGATATGCGAAGTACGAGAGGCTACAGCCCTACAGCGGCCATCTAATCTCAAAACGGGTTGTAAACTTTAATTTGCTATATTTTTCTGGGTGGTTAAGGTGTTCGTATTCAGTCGGTGAGTGCAGCGTTGTAAAATTTACGAGTGCTTAGTCTTTATGTAACTTTTTGAGTTTTACATTTACATAATAATAAGATTGCCACTCTGTATATTTTACGGAATGTTAAATGCTGCATCTATTAACTCGTACAATATCTACAACCAGTAAAGAATAAGAAAAGGCCAAAAACCTATTGACAGGAAAACCTACATGATGATACTTCAAGAAAATCTTTTAGAGCCACGGCTAAAAAAGAGAAAGACTATTCCAACTTTGCAGAGTTGGATCCGCGAATCTGTAGCAATTATGCTAGGAAAACCGACAGAGGAAGTGAGACCAGTTCCTGCCACGTCATCATGAACGATATGTGCCACCTGTTCTGCCAAAAAAAGGAGAATGGCGAATAATTTTTGTAACCTCTGCGGTAGGCCATTTTGTCTAGAATTAGAACATCGAGCCAAACTATGTACAATTTGTGAATCAAACTTAATAAATAAATTAAACTATTCCTTAAATATATTCAATGTTTGTCAAATATAAAATACTTGTATTTTCCAAATTTATAATTTCTAAAAAATTTATATTAAAAAAAATCAAGAGTAGTAAAATTAACGGTTAATAAAATATGCTTAGCGTTCTAGGGTTAAAACGATGTATCACAAAGTAGGGGGTCCCATTTAAAATTTCAAAGTATAGGCACCGAATATATAGGTAACACAGTATAGGTACCTAGCTGGGGTTGAGGGGGTAAAATGTAAAATTAGTATTGGTATCGTAACATATTGGTTCTAAATTTCCTCTGCGACGGAGGTGGATTTAGGGGGGGGAGGCATGGCGCGCACGCCCTTCCTGAAGCCTTGTACAAAAAGGATTTCAATAGCAATTTTTATAAAAATAAATATTGTAAAATAAACATTAACCATTCCTATATATTCTAAAAAATATTATTAATAAAAACAAACATTTGCCGTCTATGTAACGTCATTGAAATGAATTATACCACAACAATATGAATATAGATCAATACTAATATGTTATACAGGGTGCTACAAATTCGAGTCTTTGTATGGGGATCTCGGTAACTGTAACAGATACGAAGTCAGTTAAATTAGGGCAAAGTGGCGCAAGTTGATGCTGAATTATAAGCTGTTTAGAAGTTTAAGGAATTCCGGTTACTTCCGGAGATATTCGAAAAAACCCGAAATTTTGCAACATTTATTTTGTTTCTACGCGTATTTAAAGAAATAGATACAAAATAAATTGCACTTACTCATGAGCACTTCTTATCCTCTTCAAGATGAAACAATTAATTTTTTAATTTGACGTTTCCGATTTCTGGGACCATCATCAACTTTATTTCTTTAAATACAGACCTGCACTTTTATTTCATTTTTGGAAGGCTTTTGGCATCCTGAATTTATTGACGTATTGTACTCACTTTGTAAAGAAGTATTAATGGCAATCTCCATAGGTGCCCTATGTGCTAGACAAAAATGCAATATTAATATTTATCAAATACTAATTTGCTTATGATATAAGACAAAAATCTACAATGATAATGGTTACGCAGATGAAAAAAGAAATGTCGAAAAATTAAATGATAAACGATTTTTACTTTATTTCAAAAATAAATATTTTAGCCTTGTGCCACTGCCCTCGTGAAGGAGACAGGCCGTCAGGTGCGCATCCATTTTCCGTGATCAGCTGATCGCCCTGGGCGGTCAGTCGGTCGAACGAGACATTTTATAAACGTTTAGGTCCCTGCGCGTCCTACTGTTTTTATTTAGTTTGGGGTTTTTTTGTATTAAATTTTGTGCTTACGCTAATATTTAATGACCTAAAAGTTATGTTGTGGCTATTATATTAGTTTTTGTGTTAATATTTGTGACTGTTGTTTTAAAAAATGCCACAAAGTTGTGTGCTCCGGGATGTAAATCAAACTATAAATACCGGCGAATATGTTGCAAGTTTTTCTTTCCCAAAAGACAAACAGAGGTGTGAATTGTGGCTGAAAAAGATCCCTAGAGATAATTTACAAGTAACCAAAAATACATCTATATGCATTAAACATTTTGATGAGAAATAGAGAGAGAACTCCGGGCGACTAGAAATGACCGTAAGTAAATTAGTGTTTTGGGTTAGGTTTTGATAAATTTATTACCCTAAAAATCATGCAAATTCTTTAATATTTCTGGTAGAATGAGTATTTTTTGGCACTATATATAAATATAAGGGCATATTTTACGTCTTTTTACTTCCTGTATGTACCCACATAACCAAAAAGTTGAGGTTAAATTACAGTCCTAGTTGATTTGGCATGTTTTGGGGCTATGTTTCTACGTATGAACTCTGCAAGAGTCGCATATTATATGCATAGGCTAACTAAAAACTGGTAAAATGATAATTCTTCTAAGCTTAAGCATGTGTAGGTCTCGGTGTAGGTAGAAGTTTAGGAACTTAACTTTCATTGTAGGCATGTTTTGGGTCTACGTATCACATGTACATAAATCACATCACTAATAACTGGTAAAATGGGAATTGTTCTATTTAGCTTAAGTAGGTGTAGGTACCAACTTAGGAAGGTAAGCTTATACAAAGGCATGTTTTGGGTATACGTATCACCTCTACAGTAAAATTAAAACTAGGGTTGATTGGGTTTGATTGGGTACATAAATGTACATAAATCACATCACTAATAACTGGTAAAATGGGAATTGTTCTATTTAGCTTAAGTAGGTGTAGGTACCAACTTAGGAAGGTAAGCTTATACAAAGGCATGTTTTGGGTATACGTATCACCTCTACAGTAAAATTAAAACTAGGGTTGAGTACCGTTGAATTATACTATTTACTTGGTGCACGTAGAAGTTTAAGAAGGTAACCTCTTTATGTATGTAGGCATGTTTTGGGTCTAGGTACCAACTTCACATAGCTGATAGATATCTAACTCGGTATCTAAGATCTTTACAGAAATTCAAATCAATAAGTACCATATTATGACTGATGGTATGACATAGTTACGTTAAACAGTTTAAACACTTTTGGCAGCGATTACCTATTAAATATTCTTCGAAGGAATTCAAGGGTAAATACGAATGATTAATATTATGAGGGGGCCAAGGGAGTATGAAGGTGGACTAAGCCAGTATATACTATAATGTCAATGTCGTATAATGTAGAATGATGTGTACTTTTTAATTTTGAGTATCCATGTCTATTGTTAGTTTAGATAGGTAATATTTATTTAAATAAATAGCTGTATACGCCTCGAGATACGCCCTTACCTTGGTAACCTAGGTATATTTTTATTATTAATTTGTTATGGTTGTTTGTTAGGCTTCCTAATCGGTGATTGCTGTTTGGTGCATAATATAATTTAATTAAAATAAAGTTGCATATTAATATTACATGTATTCCGGTAGTGGTATGTTTGCTTCTTGTAGAGCTTTATGTAGAGTTTAATCAATTAATGTACATTGTATTAATAACTATTTTTGATCATTTTATACGTTTAATCCATGTCATGTTGTGAAAATCATTTTTTAATATATTATAAGTAGTACTAACTTTGCATGAACTATCCCAGAACTTTAACTATAAATTTTGCGTTCTGACCATTAACTATTTAATTTGTGCACTTCTTTAAAGGCATTAAATTTTTTTAGAGTAATTTAATTGTTTTAGTTTATTTATAACGATTCTTTTTATGTTTCAGCGGATCTAAGATAATTGCATTTCATTTTTATCATATAATATGTACCGCCTATTCGTGTGACGTCACGATCCCTACATTACGGCCTGTCTCCTTTCACGAGGGCAGTGCTTGTGCACAACAGTCCCATTTCTTTTTTAAGAGTAGAAAATTTATTTTTATATCAACTTTGTTTTTAATTTTTAAACTTTTGGCGTTATCTAAATACATACTACATATTCGGTTTTGAAAATATTTAGAATTATAAATTTATTTCACTGTTGTTTAAAGTCATGGATGAAGAAGGTCATTAAAATAATAATTGTTTGTCGTCAGTGCTTAAATACATTGCCATTGGCCAGAATCCATTTTTCGGCATTTCTAGTACAAAGATTCATTATTTCAAATATTTTTGTCAAATATTAGTCAACTAGATTTTTGTTTTAATTGTTTGAAGATGTATTTAATAGGAATTCCATTTTCTTAAAATCCATGGATCCTATGGAAAGTGCGTTGATATTTATGTTAGAGGTAAGTATAAAACACCATTGTTTTCAGGAGGCAAAGAGCATTCGAAAAAGGAAATAAAAAGTTCAGGTCCGTATTTAAAAAAATTAAATTATTGTTGGTCCCAGAAATTGGAAACGTCAGATTAAAAAACTAATATTTCATCTGAAAGAGAGTCAAGCTGTCCGTGACAAAGTGCAATTTATTTTTAAATATCTCTTCAAATATGCATAGGAAAAAATAAAATTGATTTTACAAAATTTCGGTTTTTTTCGCATATTTCCGGGAGTAACCGGGTAACTTCTAAATAACTTATAATTCAGCATCAAATTGCGCAACTTTGCGGCAATTTAACTTCGCATCTCTTACGGTTACTGCGATCCCCATACAAAGACTCGAATTTGTAGTAGGTACCCTGTACAAAAAGAGCAAGACTTTCTTGGCATTTCTGATTTAAATGCTCTTTAATTGTTTCTGAAAACATTCCTTACACATCTTAGTGCTATTTTATCAAAATTAGCGCCGGTTCGGCGTTTTGACTTCTAAAGCAAACAAATAACCAAATAGTTTTTTTTTAAACATTCTTTTGGAAGTAAATTTCTTTAAAAAACAGCTTTTTCGAAAACGGATTAACGATACTTTTCAAACATATTTTCTCGAATAGACATATTTTGACCGTACATTTTTTCAAAAATATCCTGACAGCTTTTTCAAGTATGCTTTTTTGTAAACGGATATACGAAATATTTTTTTCGAAAATACGTATTTCGTAAGTACATTTTTTCAAAAATGCCTTAAAAAATATTTTTTTTTTAAAAAAGGTACATTTTCCGAAAACATATTTTAGCGAAAACAGCATTTAGAAAATTAAATTATGAACTATAGTATCTTGGAATGTGTTAATGAAAAAAAGACGAAAAAAGATCCCAAACAAATCTAAACGCACCTTTTTTGGGGTTGATCAGGCTTCCTTAGGTTTGGTATGTTACTTTCTCGTAAATTACTTTTTCAAAAAGCAGTTGCTTCAAAAAATTAATAGGTATCCGAAAAAATTTAATTTCGAAATTCCCCTGAAAAAAATGTATTTTTGAAAAGCGCTTTAAAAAAAATTGAAAAATTAGTTTTAGAAAAATTGTTCTTTCGTAAGTACTCGTATATCCCGCCAAATGAGCACAACGCATAAATAAAAAAATTTTATAATATTTACACTTTCATATTAATCAAACAATTTGTGCTGTCGCGTGTAAGCTAAGATGACCAACTGTTTTTTAACAAACATCTTTTTAAATGTTTAATTAAGTAATTTTTTTTCGAAAGATGGTTTTTCGGAAATGGATCTACAAAAGTTCCTTGAGAATATTTTTTTTTAAAGAATCTTTCGAAAATAAATTTTCCGAATATATAGTTTTTAGGAAACATAGTTTTTCTAAATTTGAACTATGAACTGTACTGGCTTAGAAAATGTCAATTACAAAATGACAAAAAGATCTTGAACTAACCTAAACGAACCATTTTTGTGTTCGGTCAGGTTTACGATTCCTTGTGTCTGCTATGTTACTCTGTAGCAAATTACTTTAAAAAAGTGTGTTTTTTAAGATGAATATTCGAAGTCTTTTTCGAAACAACGTTTGAAAAAATGTACTTTCAAAAACATGTTTTCTTAAAAAACAGTAATTTCGAAAAGTGGTTAAAAAAATTCGAAAAGTTGTTTTCCGACAAAAAAGGTGTGAAAACATCCCTAGTTTTTGAATAACTGTATTCGAAAATATATTTTCAGAAAAACGTGCTTTGAAAAAATAATGTGTTTTCGAAAAATTTTCATGTATCGTTCGAAGGGGAATCAAGGGGATTAAGATCTGGCGATCTTGCCGGCCACTTAATTGTACCTTTTCTCCCTATCCACCGGTTAGGGAAAACTTCATTCAAATATTGTCGAACATTTTGCGCGTAATGTGTCGGTGCACTATCCCGCTGAAACCATATTCGATCATCATAAAGATCTGCATCGGCATGATGAGGAAATAAAGCAGCCAAAGATGGAATAAGGCCGAGAATAAGGCCCTCTTGCAAAAAATTTAGATATAATGTCCCATTGAGATTGTCTTCAAAAAATATTGGCCCAGTATCTCGGTCACCAATTATACCTGCCCAAATAAATATTAAGCTTTTGTGGACATTGAGTGTGAGTTTCTAGAATCCAGTGAGAATTTTCATTCGAAAAATGAACCCAGTCCAAAACTATTGAATACTGATCCAGTGAATTCATCATAATTTCACAAAATTGAAGTCGAGGATCTGGGTCATATTCCATTATCTCCTGCACCATTAGCACATATATGGGCGCATGTTACCTACATTTATTAACCTTAATGCAGATGATTGATTTACGTTGTTATCTCTTGCCAGTTGTTTAACTGTTTCCTGTAGACTAAGAAAGATATTTAATTGTGTATCTCCCTGCATTACCCGAGGTTGTCGTTGTTTTGGTACATCCCTCACATGGCCCAATTCACGATAACGTGCTTCAGTTTTGCTAACGGTGCTTTGTGAAATTGGTGGTAATTCAGGGTGTTGTTTTTGAAACAAATGCGCTACTTCTGCTTGAGTCCGCAATCTATCGCCATCCTTATCATCAGTAATATTTAAATTCTGTGCGATTCAATTATATAAGGCATTTTAAAGAAACTTAGGAGTATACGTGGACCTTACACGATCAATAATATTGACAATATCAGTATTGACAATACAACTGTTAATCCTCGTGCCAACAAGTCTCAATACCTTACATGATCAATATTATTATAATATAATATGAAATTATTTACCAAATCACATTTTTTTATTTTTTCTCGCTTATCAGGTAACAGATATTCAGAAGTAAATAGTTTTTATGCCCTTTTCCGCGAGCTATCATGCACAATACATGCATCTGCATTTGAAAAATAAAGTTGGTTTAGTTTTCATCCCTGGATGAAGGGTAAAATTCACGGCGGAAATGCAAAAAAACTGTTGAATCAAAAAAAAATCTACCCGTGTTTTTGGATTTTTTCAAGGAATGGATGGATTCTTTGTTACCAAATTAATTCCAGTTAAAAATTCACCCTTTCTATATAAATTTCAAAATTTTCATCAAGCTAGGTGCATTATCTATATGTGTTGCAATGTTTATATTAGTATTTTGCAACTAGGGACAACTTGCCAGATTGCATATTTAAAACAGTTTAAATATACCGTGCCAAAAAAAATTTTAGTCGAAGTTCATAGAGTCAAAACAAGGGATTTGTACAAAATAGTAAATATTTTCTGATTTGGTCTGTGTCACCCACGATACAAAAAACTGAGCCAATATCAAATAACTAAAACAAAATGATCCAGTATTAATTTAATCTTATAAAACCTTACCTATCCATTATAAATTCGCGGGAAGAATGCCAAATAGCTAGCGGCATCAAGCCTTGTAACTAATGAGTCTACTGACAACTTACTACACTAAATACTTAAAAGAGTTTAAAGTCGATTTTTCTTGCAAATCGTATTCAAGGCAGTTTCTAAACCGCATTTGAAGCGCAACGTAATCAATTAGGGTTTCAAGAAAATGAAGATTTTTGAACAGTTGACAGCATCCGTCACGAGGAATTTGACATTTCTCGTTGCTCAGCGGTCTGCTACTTGACGAATTTATTTTTTTTTAGTTTTACAATAATATAAATCAAAAGATAAAGGTTCTAAAAGAAATCCTACCCCTTGTTTTGCTAGGCCAAAAGGCTTTAAATAATATAATTTTATTCTACAATCTTTCCAATGTGAGGGCAAAATTCTATAGAAGAACTTCCTCAACATGTGAAATTTTTGATTTACACCACTTAGCAAATGAAGGGATTAAGAAGCCACTTCCCATATGGATCTTGTATTTTTCCTAGGATCAAAAATGTGGTTTTAAAATTAAACTTACCATTTTCCAGTTAGGTGGATGTTTCATACTCCTCGGATATTATTAAATTGCTAATTCAAAGGTGGACGATACCGTCGGTCATTCCAGAATACCTCAGTTTTAAATAAAGTTGGAACGATCTCCAATAAGTCAAAAGTTTCACGGCGAACGCTCATTAGGAGAACCTACATTTTACCTTTAACACACGCTGATGATCATTAGAAGAGTATGACGTAAGTATTTAACTAGAAATTGAAATACTTTAAAACCATTTGAGCCGTATTAGCATCAAAAAATTTGTCGATGTTTATACAGTCAATGACAGGAATTTGAAAAAATAATAGTATATTATACAACGTTATGTCATGATGGCTGTTGTTACACGAGCATAAAGTAACGACTCGAGTCTTGACGAGAGTGGTTACGAACGCGAGTGTATTAATGGCCATTTCATGAGAGTTGCATACACTATCTTCCTACGACCATTTATTAATAAATATTAAACTGAATATTTATTTATTTTAGCAATAGTTAAAAAATATATACAGGGTGTTATAAAATTATCTGCATATATTGGAATTGGTAACTCCTTGGGTGGTCTACAGACAACCCAACCCAACCGAATAATTTTTCATCTCAAATCAAACATTTAAAGAATTTTTAAAAACACCCTAAAACCCGTCCATGTTCGCTATGTTCGCTTGACGGAAAATTGCGCGCAAAAATAAAACTAAAATCAATTTAATTCGTTGTAACGTTACCAGACATATAAATCTTTAAAAATAATTTATTTTCTGTTATTAACCGTAATTAAGACAACGGTAAAACAAATTTAAACTTTGTCCTTAGAAGAAAAAAACAAAAAAAAATAGTAAAAAGGCCTCTGCGAAACCACTCATTTTTATCAGCAGCCTTAGTTTTAACCAATAGTTGCCTAACATAATTTAAATACCAATAAGTAAAACTAATAATAAATTGCAAAAAATGATACTTATCTATTAGGTGATGTGCTGAAAATGTCCACCATTTGCTCCAAAACAAGATATTCTCCATTATATTCCTTATTTCTTTGGCTGCCATTTCAACACGATCTCGCAGTTAATTTCCTTGTTTAATTGGCACACTGCACACTATTTCCTTCATCGTACCCCACAAGAAGAAGTCACATGTTCCCTTGCCTGCTGAAGGTACTACTACTAACACAAAATTAATGTGATTTCACTGGGACGTTGGCAGCTAGCAATGTAGAAAAGTCGCACTTGTCGGGCATTTTCGTTAGCTAGTTCGTAACACCAAATGATATCCGTAACCGTAAGCTAAGCATCTCGGCATCTTGGATTTAGAAACAGATTAAAATCGGTTTAAATCTCTACCTGAAAGTAATAAGAATTGACGGTAAAAAACACTTTATTTTCCTAGGGGAAAAATACTTGTGAATAGCGTTACCTCAGCGAACTTATTTTTCAGCGCAGTTGCCAAATTATAGAAGCAGTGCAAAAGAAATACAGCATTGACTGAGCCACATGAATATCGATGTAAAAAAATACATACGTACCTTTTTATTAAATTAAAAATGAAAAAAGCTCTGGTTTTATAATATCTTTTTTTTTTTAAATTATGCAATTAACACTAAATCGATTTGCTCTGAATCGGCAACAAAAGAGAGATACGAGAGGACGAGAGAGACTTTTCAGAATTAACCTCGTTCCAATTGGATATAGGTTATACCGGCTGCGTTTTTGAAATTCTGCGGGTAATTCATAATTTAGATAGCGTTTTTTAAATAATAAGCTGTAAAAACTATTACAGGGCAGTTAAAATATGAAATTCATACATGCAAAACGTAACACTTAAGGAATTTTAGTATCAAATTTAATTATTTATTTATAATAAATACAAAAAACGCTATGAGTACTCGTAGGATTTCAAAAACGCCGCCGCTACCTGACCATAGTAGTTCTAATTTTTTATCTACTCCTATTAAATTATATATTAATTATTCAACTACTTTTGAACAATTAATATTATCTATAAACAAACAACATGAGTTATAATATCTCACTGCTATAACTCACTATAATAAATCGGAAAAGATTTACGAACCGAATATCAAGGTGGCTCTGTACAAGCCGATTGGCCGAAAGGAAACAGTCCATTATTGTTATTGAGGGAAGTAATGTCACTCGAATAATTTTGACGTTTTCAAATTAAGTTAATACCTAACTGTTGTAAATTTTGTGCTTAGTATTTATTGTTATAGTCGTAGATAAAGTATAGTATTCAACTTGCGGTAATGATCATAACTCACTTGATGAATTACAGCACTCGTCTGCGGCTCGTGCTCCAAACTTCATCTGCGTGAGTTATGACCTACATTACCGCTCGTTAAATAATATACTATTATCACTTTCGGTCACAGACCAGGTCAGTGACTTAATATGTCGAGGACAATGAATTTTTTTGGATTTCTATAAAGTTTTGTCTATGATTGTATATTATTTAGTAAGCGAAAGTTTCTAGCTCTTTAACAGTTTCATTAGTATTAAGACAAATATCATACGCGCTTATAGTGTTGATCATTTATAAAAAAAAAACATTTCGTGGTGTTGGGCGGTCGTTTTACCCAAACATCTGTTATAGTATATTAACTTTATTATTTAGTAAAAAAAATAGTTTCCAGTGCTATTCAATAAAATATCGTGAGCGCTGAGTATTGTGCAATATTAAGTTAATAAAACGCAACATTTCTGGATGCTTAATTTAACATTATTATTTTACTCTTGGTTTGAACAGCTGTTCTGGATTGTTTTATTTGTGTTATAGTATTTCGACTTTTTGAAATTGAGTGTTTTGAAAGAGTTAGTAGGATTTCTTTCTCTAAAGGTAACAAAAATATTATTTTTTCAATCTTGTCACATAGGAATATGGTAGAGAGACTTGGCAATGCCACGGCGAGTACTGACGCAAAATAAACCTTTTTTGTCTGTGACTGACGTTGCTTTTTTTGAGGAACGATAACTACCTTTTTTTTTATCGTAAAGCGCCATTTATAAATACTTTCCTTCAATCTGAATTCATACCAGTATTTACCGGTTTCAATATACGCAGTGAATTTCATAACACCCTGTATTGTTCACTATTACTAATACCATAATCTGACATAATTTCTAATATAAATAAATATGCTTAAGTTTTGTTGAAAATGCAAGTTTCAGTAAAAGAACTGTCAAAGTCAGATCGTCTGCATTAAAAAGAGGCGACTTGATTAAAAAATATGGGTTTCAAATTGGCTAATAACGCGGTTTCATAATGAAAATTTGTGTCATAATGAACATTATTGTGAAACATATTGAAGAATTTTCATTTGAATATTAAAATAAGGAAGCAGAAAAAAAAGCTACTAAATATCTGTCGAAATGATACACATAACTGAGCAAATACCAGATAATTAAATTAAAACTCTCCATTATTCTATCTTATAAAACCTTACCTATCCATTATAAATTCGCTTGAAGAACGCCAGATGGAAACCGGCATGAAACCATCGGAAAACTTGCTCATTCGTTTTAGCAAATGCATTTATAACAGAATGCCTTCGAGCTTTTCTCTCGAGGCAATTAATGCTTTTATGAAATTTCAAAAAGGGTTTTGTTATGAGAAAATCGAGCCATTGCGAAAATTAGTCAAATTATTCCACGGACCATTAAGAATTATGTAATGATTTTGGCCAGTAGCAATGACTACTAAAAGTTAAACGATCCATTACGGCGAGAGTGAAAAAAAACGAGGAAATTATATCGTTTTGAGGATTATTTTTTACTAAAGGCGCACGATTATATAATAATTATACAAATTACTTGCCATAAAAGTAAATAACGATAACTTGAGATATAGAGGCGGTATCGAATTCGATGTTTACCACTGGGTCTATAACAAATATCTACTTTTTCAAATGACCTAAACAAAATTTTATTCTTGGCAAAAGTTACGTGAAGAAAGATTATGAACTGGAGTGTAATGAAAAGGATGAAGCTGCTGTTCGTGAAAAAATGTTAGTGCAGTCTAGGAGCATACTCCGACATTTTAAGCTATTCGGCGAATAATAATAGTTTGGTTTTCCCCTGACCATACTTATAACTTCTTGTTCAACGGTTCGAGCTATGGGCCGACCATTTCGATTACGTGGCGAAAAGATACCTGTTTCCCGTAATCGTTGAAATAGTCTTAAAAACAACTTTCGATCGGGTTGCGATATGTCTCATGTTTCATGTATTCAGCATAATTTGTTGGACATAAACTGCAACCTTATCCGTCATGTACCGGGATGCATCTTAATAAAAACTGAAGTCTCATTCGTGAGTTTAATCACTCATGTGGGGATCTAAGAAATGGCATTTTAAATAGATGAGCATGAATACAAGGAATCTTGACTATTTTTCAAACCAAATTATGGTCAGACTAAACAATTATTATCCATCGCTATGGGGCACTGTGCGAAGATACAAAAAATACTCAGCTCAATTTCTGTGCGGGCGGCGATGGTTCCCAGCAGTAGGCTAGGCAATGAGCAATGCGTCGTTGTGGCCCAACACCCCCTGAAATACAAAGCTTCAGTGCTGTCCAGTGACGTCATCACGTCTAGGCCGGGTATTTAATGTAGGCTAATAGAATAATTATGAGCTATAGGTGGTAATATTATGTACTAAAAAGCTTAAAAAACATTTTTCTTTTGTTCAAAAAGGAATTTAATAAGTAAATTACACAGAAAGGCTTTTTTATCAAAATATCCAAAAAAATATCTTCAAAATCTTGCATTAATTTCTTAAAAATATTATAAGCAGTTGACACTATATCTACTACTGGTTCGCCAGGGTACAATAACCCTCCACGATTTAAATTATTAATAAGATTCTAATTGTTTTCAACTATACAGGGTTCATCATAAACTAGTGCTCTTTTACATATTTCACGCTTTAGTTCTTTTAATCCAAACCTTAAATAGGTTATTATGACTATTTCGTTCTTCACTGATTCAGCACCACCATTTTCTATAGTTATTTTAGGGAATAAGGTTTCAGCTGGGTTAAAGTCTTCTTTAGGTTCATTTTTAGGAGGTTCATAGGGTTTGTCTATACTAAGCTCTCCAAAATTCCGAGATTTGTCAATATGGACTGAATTCTCAGTCTTTTCTCTGATTCATATAACTCTCGGATTTATGTATGGTAATGGCCACCAGCTAATTGCCCGTATTTATCAAATCGTTCTTCCATCCAGTTAGCAACAATGATCCCCAGGACATCCCATTTTGATCCGCAACATCACAGTTGGGATGATCCCCGCTAAAACATCCCTGGGACATCCCCTGGTCGTTAGAAAGATCCCAAACTGGTCCCAAAGTGTGACGTCCTACGGACGTCTCATGTTGCTGTCCCAAGAACGTCCGCAATGGGATTTAAAAAAAAATCCAATTGGTAAAACTTTTTATAAAGTGTAAAAACAAAATACTGTTGGAATCTTTATAATTGTATTGTTGACTCTATATTATAATGACTTTATATTACCCCAAAATGCGTTTTTTTTTGTCAGTAGTAGGACTGTTTGGAACTGCTAGGAGATTTCGCTGCCGGTGTCATGCTGCTTCAGTAATTCGACAAAATAATATTAAAGATTTACTTTTTGCGTAACATTCCATCAAACCTTAATCAAACGAAAAAGCATACTTGTTCCTGGTAGTTTCTTGCACTCTGAATAAGGATTCTGTTATCTAATCGTGTTGGAACAAATTATGACAAATTGTGATTTGATTGAAATGGGAAATCCCAAAATTTCCTCTCTGAGGTGACATGTCCTATAAATAGGAAATATCAAAAACTCTAAAAGCGGCTCGAGTGCAGTAAATTGATAATGCTATAAATTGTATGTTCCCTTTAAGGCGTAGGGACTGTCCAACAATGATCCTATGTAACCTTCCTGTGTAACCTTTATGGGATGATGCCAGATACAGCCCGAACTGTTCCAAAAGTACGTCCCAGAGACGTCCTGTGGATTCTATGGGAGATTACGGGAAGTCCCTCGGATGGCGGAAATACCCCATATTAACATCGCTGGGACGTCCCAGGAACAGCTTTGTGTTAAATGTATATCCTTAAATGGTATTAAGGATGTCCCATGAAAGTCCTAAATGTAGTCGCGATAACATCCTAATATGGTCCTGGAGTGATCCTACATATGTCCTTGAATAGTACTAAGAATGTCCCGCAAACGTCCAAAATATAGTCGCTATAACGTCCTAGTAAGGTCCAAAGATGGCCCCATATACATATGTCCTGTATAACCTTTATGGGACGATCCCAGATACAATCCGACCTGTTCCAAACGTACGTCTCAGGGACGTCTTTGGGATTTTATGGCATATTCCGGGACGTCCCTGGGATGCCTTCTGCCTATTTGGAGGGATATACTTACACGAGTACAATTTTTCGAAAACCAATTTCTCTTTTTTTACGCACTTTCAAAATACATTTTTTCAAAGAACATCTGTTTCGAAATTAAATTTGGATTTGGACTTTTGGAAAAAGTAATTTCGGAGAAAGTCACATACACAACCTAAGAAAAACTAATCAAACTCAAAAAAGATTCGTTTAGGTTTGTTCAGGGTCGTTTTCGTCTTTTTTTATTTCATATTTTGCAAGCTAATAGAGTTTATAGCCGAATAATACTGTTCTCGAAAAAATGCTTTTTCGGAAAATGTATACCTACTTATTTGTAAAAACATATTGTTTTGAAGACATTTTTGAAAAGATGTACTTTCGAAATATGTGTTTTGGAAAATTTCATATATCCGTTTTCATAAAACCACCTTTTAAAGAAGCTGTTAAGGTATTTTTCAAAAACGGTACTTTCGAAATAGGTTTTCGAGAAAATATTTTCGAAAAATTTCATAAATCCGTTTTCGATAAAGCTGTTTTTCTAAAAAAAACCTATTTGGTTATTTGTTTCCTTTGGTAAGGAATGTTTTCAGAAACTATCCAAGAGCATATAAATCAAAAATGCTGATAAAGGCTTGCATTTTTTATATAGCATTACTACTTATAGATCTGTTATTTATATTTTTGTGGTATAATTAATTTGTAATAGACCTTACATAGACGGCAAATGTTTGTTTTTGTTTATAATATTTGGTAGAACATATTGTACGAATGGTGATTATGTATGTTACAATATTTATTTTTTATAAAATTCGCTATTGAAATCCTTTTTGTACAAGGCTCTAGGAGGGTGGGCATTCTCTACCCCCCCCCCCCCCCCCAATCCGCGTCTGACACTTATGGTGGCAATGCACATGCGTTACGGTTGCCTTGGGAAACCAATATAATTAGTCATGACCAAATTTTATTCTTTATGGATATAACATTTATATCAACTTGTAAGTGGTACATTAAAAATCGTACATCTAAATCAGAGTAACAGATTTATTTGTAATAGCTACGAAGCTATGTTTTTATCTGTCTCCCAGTAATTTGGTAACGAGTGAGATAGAGCACAAAAACCTGAACTTGCTTTTACAGATAAAATGTGCACGGAATCTTACAGCAGGTTTTTTGGCACAATGACAAAAACTTAATTCGTACTATGGCCCTGCACGGGTGTTCGATAGAAGAATGTCATAGGGTACTGAGTTGAAAGTTAAATAAACAAGTTTTTACATGCTAAAAGTTATAGGAATACCCACATCATAGCACAAACTCTCATTATGAATTTGTTTAAAAATTGATGAAAAACGACGGCGAACTTCACATTGGCAGAGCATTGAAAGCCAAATGATTTCCCGTCTTTTTCATCAAGGCAATTAAAATTTAAAAAGGGGATCTGAATAACGTAAGGATAATAGAATTCAGTTATTCGCAATTAGCCAAATTATTTTAATTACCGTTACAGACTACGGACTGGTTAAGACCAAATGCGCAAAGGTAATTCTTGGAAAGTATCTAAAATCGTTGATATGATTAATAAATCAGACAATATTAATAATGCCTATCCGTGATAAATCGAGGCCAACACAATCGGACACTAATTTTTGGTGCAAATTATAATATTGAGTGGTCAATACGAATACTGCTAAGACACGATCTGGCAGTTTAGTGGCAGTTGGTAAAATCTCTGTTCCGACCTACAGGACCCATACCAAATATAGGAGTTTTAATAGTGAAAAAGTTGAATTTGTGCCCTGGGAAAAAATTAACACGTTTAGATGTTTTATTTATTATCTTTTCCAAACAAATTTTATATCGATTTCTCGAAAATTTTTAAATTTTAGGAGAAGAAAACGTGTCAGTAGAAAGTTACAGTCATTTAAAATTTTTTTAAACCTAAAATATCATTTTCTAAAAAATTCAAATGACTATAACTTTCTATTAACACATTTTTTCTCTGTAACCAGAAATTAAATAAGTTCGTCAAATTTAAAGATATCGAAAAAATATTTTAGCATTTTCAAAGTTATTTATCATTGTGTAATGCTAACATTACTAGTATTTTATCTAAATGTAAACTTTCTGATTGGCCTTATTTTAAGTTTGAAGCAACTCTTTTCTAATACTAACCTGGATTTTGAAAAGTTTTAACAGTTTTGCTAGGTAAATATCAGGCTTTTAAAATACAATCGACTGTCGTACTAAAATATTCCTTGAATTATTGAAAAAAAAACACACAAGTTTAGTTGCTTATAAAAATATGCCTTGAAGATGGCCTGAAAAAAATTACATTTTAAAACTGGACACCTCTGTAGAAAATAAAATATTACTTTTTCGTTTTTTCTCTTACAAAAAGGCAACATTTTCACAAAATCTAAAGCACAAATTTTCATATTTTACGGATATCTTCAAAAATATTCGGAATACTCCAAATTTATAAAGGTCAGACGTTTGGGGAAAAAATGTCATGGTTTTGACTATATCTCTTGTCATTAACGAGATCCCAAAAGCAAGCGTCGAATTCATCAGACACAGTAGATATTAGAAAAAACAGAAAATATTTTTCATAAAGTATACTTTTAATTTTTCTTTTAAAGAATCTAGATTCAACGAAACTGAGGTATTAATAATTTAGTCTAATTATTTGAGAAGTTAAGATATAAGTAATGGTTTAGAATAAGAGAGAAAAGAAAAGCAAAAGTTTAACGCTTAATTGCAAGAAATGAAATAAAAATATAAAAAAAAATATTTTAATGCTTTTACTTCATCGGATTCTACGAGCGGGCTGTAATTTACTTTTATATTTGAGAAAATAAGAGTTGAATAAACTTTTTGGCAAATAAGATTAGAATTAAAAACACGATTAGCGGTGCTTTATACAGGATGGTATGACATTCACTGCATATATTGAGACCAGTAAATCCTGGTATGAATTCAGATTGAAGAAAAATATTCATAAAGGGCGCTCCGCAATAATAAGGTGGTAATCACCCGTTAAACTTTGTCTATGTAGCGGTACCCGCCACTAGCAAGAAACATATGATGCTGAATAAGTTGCCAATTCTATCAAAAATTTCTTCTATGTACCAAGTGAGCAGAAGAAATTATAAAAATTATAAAAATATCAAATAAATATCTGCGCTAAGTAAGTAGGTCAGTTTTATTCCGAACCCATTCCTTTCTTCCAGGAGAGATTACATTATAGGGCATATAGCTGCTGAATCTCTCAGGCATATTCAGAATTCCGTGAGCTAGAGTGCTCTCCAGTAGACTTGCCTTACTCATGACACATGCCTGCATGCTATTTATCGCATGATAGTCTGTATGTGGCCCATCTTGCATCTCGCTCCAGATATATGTGGAGAGGAAGTAGTTTTAAAAGAGCCCCAATAGATGCCGTTGGGGTGGTGCGGAAGGCACCTGTAATCGCCAGGCATGCTTGTTGCTGTAGACCGGCGAGTTAGGCCTAAGCTACGCGCTGATGGACCTTCCTATATCGGACAACAGAGCCATATGCTGTCATTGGTATTATGCTCATTATAAATAGCCAATATATGCATTTAGGTGACATGCCCCAGGGTTTGCCACAAGTCTGTGATACGTCCATAGCGCTTTGCGAACTACTGTTTCTATTTGTGAGTTCCAATTGAGCGTTTTGTCCAGAATTACTCCTAGGAGGTCTTAAGTTTTCCAGTTTACTTTTCTTGGTAAATGGTACAATGACCATTTTGTGGGGATTGACAGGCATTTCTTCCCTCACACACTATGCGTATATAGTATTTAGCACTTCCTGAAGAGTGTTTAATATCAGCTCCTCAGATTTACCATTGATTAATATGACTAGATTTTCTGCATATGTCTGCACCTTGACCTCCCACAGAGAAATCCCATTCTCTCATACTTATTAATCCAAACATTATTATATGAATTTACTTCACTTTATTTAAAGTTAAAGTTGCAGACCTTTGTTTTGCTCACCCTGTGTGATTCATTAAAGAAATTAAAATTTTAGTTTGTGCTTTTCCTTTAAAACCGTCTGCCCAAAAAATAAAAACATCCATATTCCACAGGCGGCGTACGATATTTATGATGCATTAAACCACAAAATTGCATAAAGCGAAATAAATCGAAATTATTTTGCGGTGCAAGTCTGTGCCCATAACCTAAATCATATGTGTTTGCATGTGCCAGGTGTTATCAGACAATAGTGTCAAATCTGGAGAACAGCCAAGGGACCCACGTCGCAAAAGAACAGAAACATTGCCTTCTGGTGACAGGATAAGGCTCGCTTCGTTTACTAACAGTGCGCCTATTCAGCACACATTTTCAAAGTAAATGTAGCTGAGAAATCGGTAAAGAACGACCCATCTTAATAGATCATGGAGCTATTGTCCTCGTGCCCTTTCTTTCGCCGATTAGCGATTAATGTTTTGGCGGTTTTTAAAACCGTGAAGCTGTTCCTTTGTTCGTTGTTATAAATGACGCCGGCTGTGGAATACGGGTAATGTGACGATACTTTATGGGTATATTATTTCTTTAAATCGAATGGTTAATTAAACTAGTCAGAACACAATTTAGCTAATAAATAATTGGCTTATCCAACATTTTGTTTATTTCATAATATAAAAGTGCCCCATTTGAAAAGCTTATCCCCAAAAGATTAGACTTTTTCCTGATCGAATTCACCCTGAAAATAGCGGTCAAACGGTCAAATAGAACGGGACGATGGTGTCTGGTGACGTAGCCCCATACGATAAGCGATCCAAATTTTTGGAAATATCTTAAGCGTTGGCAACGCAGCAAATACTCTGCCACTTTCTTAATATGACACTTGTTATACACCTCGACTTTACTTTTGTACATTCTGTGTGAATACAAAACCCTTTATTTTTCTGTGTCTGTTTGTGAAACTTTTGAAATCTTATTATTTTGCAGTTTTACTATTTGTTTCTTATTGGTGGACAGTATTCATCAGTAGTCATTAGTTAGGATCAGTGGTCACAATGGTTTTATTATCAATGATATGTAACCTTAGCCTTAGAAAATTTAATCATGTACCTAATCAAGAAGAAAAAATTGTGTTGGACACCTCATTTATATAGGTAGAAAAAACTGGTACGTAAGTAATCACCTAAAATTCCGTAAAAGTTTAATAAAGCTAATTAATTGTTTGTCACTCACGTAGAAACCACAAAAGTTGACGGAAATATTAAGAGAACAGAGAAAACCGTCAACGCACAATGTTTTATTATCTAAAATGAATTTTTATGTATCAGCCATAATTTACTGAATATAGAGATCAAAATTTGATGATTGATAACTACTATTCGCTGTAGTAACACCACGACCATTTTTGGGTTTTACTATTATTTCTGTTGTAGTTTATCCTTCTTACTTAAATATCTTTGAGCACAAAAAAATTTCCAATAAAACTAAAATCGAAGATCAAAAAATGTTACAAAAATTATACAGAATATAAACATGAAAGAAAATGGAATATAAACATTTCCGTTAGTACTAAAACGGCCGATAGGGGATCATGGCGGTGTTGCCGTATTCTTAATTGCATTAGCCACATTGCCTGTTAGATTCAGTTGTTTTTCGTGGGATAACTTCAAGCGGGAAACTAAATGTTTCAGTTCTGTCGAATTTTAAAGCCTTAACGTTCAGATTCACTAAGACGGTTGAGGATTTAGTACTGGTTTAAATTAAGATATTCTAGTTGATCAGTTATGTTTTGACAAGTTTTTTCCTGTCATCGTTAATAAGTCGTCACTAAAAACGTATGAATTATCCTGATATTTCTGCGATTTGTTTGGTTTTCAAACGGTTTTCATCTTGAAATGGGTTGGTAGAACGAATTTAGTTCTATTATTGTCAAAAGCACGTAATAAAATTGCCCATTTCTTCATAAATTTGCAATAAAACTCAGAAACAAATTCACACAATAAAAGTTACTTGTCTTATTCTTACACTTGCCAGTTTAAAACTTTTGGTTGTAAAATTAGAGCGGACTAGCCTTAGAGAACCTGGCCGTAATATGTTAGTTATTATCCGTCCACCCGACGTAAGTTTTTGTGTGCGTATTTTGATTGACTGATTGAGCAATAATATTATTATATTTACTGAAAACGCGAAATGCCCAAACAAGCCCATATAAAAGAGTTACTAGTCGGAAAGAAGCATTATTACATTTACATTTTAGAGCGATTAGGGATTCCCATGTTACTTATAATGCGGCCAACTATATGATCCTCCACCTACTTCTTGAGAATTTCTGTTGCCAGTTTTGTGGCATATTTTCAAATTGAAAAATTATCCTAAAATAACACAATTGCGTCTTAGTTAATATCTGCAATCCTAAATATTAGAGGCTAAAGCATATGATTAAGGATTAATAAGATATTATTTTTCATCGTAATGTATTGAAAAGCGGAATAGAGCGGTAAAGAAACGTAAGTTGAAAATGCACTTACCAGTTATCCAACTACGTTCTTCGAAAGTGTACTGCATAGTGAGTTCGTAAGCATTCTTAGTCTATGCTATTACTTAACAAGAGGGATACAGCGGCGGTTCCTGAAATTTAAGATGTGTCGTATCTCAGTTCCTACTCATGGGACCCACACCAAATTATAGGATGTTACTATTGGGTACTCTAGAAACATTTTCGTAAAATAATATTTAATTTTAAAATTTGCGAAAAAAAGTTAATTTTTTGGGTCGCTTCACCTGAGATCTGAGAAAGTTTTGAAGAAACTTTTACTTCTAAGTTTTTTTCATAAATTTTGATATTTTATCGATAGAATTCAAATTTCATTGAATTACCTCTAATATCCTGAAATTAATTAGTTTTTAAAATTTTTACCCTAAAATATTTTGTCTAAGAAATAATTTAAAATGTCATTTCTTTAAAGAAAATTTAGAATATTTTCACCAAACTTGGAATTTGTCGATAAAATTTGATATATTTTATGAAAAAATATGGTGAGTAAAATTTTTTTCAAAGCTTTCTCGGTTCTCAGGTGAAGCGTCCCAAAAAAATTACTTTTTTTCGCAAATTTCAAAATTAAATATTTTTTGACGAAAATGATTGTAGAGTACCCAACAGTAACATTTTATAATTTGGTGTGGGTCCAATGCATAGGAACTGAGGTACGACAATCTGAAATTCCAGGAACCGCTATTGGCGGGATACTAAAAATTCCAACTGATTCTTATCACTAGCGGAGAAAACAATTATTATACATGCGTATGTATCACTCTGCGTTGTTTCTTATTACCAGGTTCAGGAAAAACGTCAGTGTCACGAAATTTCCGCGATAATATGATCACTGTTGTTCGCTGCTGCCAGCTTCGGCCGCCTGTGGCGTTATGGTGCAAATTCAACTTATAGCGCGGTAAAAGAGATATTTAAAACGCGAAATAGGAATAAAGATATCTTCTTATAATAGAAGTGATCCATTATGCACAAATTAAAACTAAACAGCGATAATTCCCCTTAATATAATAAAATGTTACCTATTTAACGAATAACAAAAATAAAGAAATGTATTCCATACAAATAAAGCTAAAATAAATGAGCGAATCGTGAACAATAATAAATTTTTAGTAATTTATTTCCAATGCATGGTGACGAAATTTAGAGCGAGAGTGGCAACGTCGGTGGCTCATCAGAATACCATTCTTCCCCTTATTCATTCATAATTTAAAGATTTTTCAAGACGTGCTGTTTTGTGTAACATTCTAGGCGGGTCGAAATAAACGTATGAAGTGAAGTGTGTTATGATTTTTATTTTTTCCTGAAAAACTTTATCCATAAATTTGCAGAAATGGTGCGTCAGTGCTAAGTGTGTGGAAAATGGATTATTTTTACTTATATAAATATATAAATATTTAAACATACTTTTGACCTTTACCCCCCTCTCTATTTTGAGGGGTGGGGGTAATACCAAAATTTTACATGGGATGATGTATTTTTGCTTATAAAATTTAAATCTACATAAAAAACTACATTAGGCTAACTAAATTTTAATGAATTTAAAAAATAAATAAATCTTATTACTTATTAATAATAGTTCACTTATTTCAGAATTATTGTTCGTTTTTATGGAAACGCGATTTTTTTTGAGAATTTTGACATTTTAACGATTATTTCTCAGTTTATTGCTAGGTCCCCGGATTTGACCCATCTTGACTTTTTCTTGTGGGGTTATATAAAGTAGAGAGTGTTTGCGACTGCACCTACAACTTTAGATGATATGAAAGACCGAATCTGCTTTGCCCGCTTTTTGGTGACACCTAAAATGTTACAACGGGCACGAAATTCGTTTAGAAAAAGAGTGAGGACGTGTTTGGTAGTTGAAGGGGGACAATTTCAACAATTTCTTAAGCATGGCAGACAATAAATAAGTTAAATTAAATGGCAAATTATTATTTTATTTTATAACCTCATAAATCATAATTCTGTAATCAAAAGAGCAAATCAAAAAAAACATACGAAGCATATGAAGTTTTTTACGTAGATTCGAATTTTATAAACAAAAGTACATCTCATTTAAAATTTAAAAGTTACCACCACCTCTCAAAATAGAGAGGGGGGGGGGGGGGTAAAATTTCGCAAATATGTCCCCCATCTCCCTATTAACCCACCAAAATTTCATGAAAATATTTTAAACCGTTTTGAAGATATCGTCTTGCAACACTTTAAAAAACTCACCCTGTAGATTAGGCTTCACTAGGGTTCGAAACCGGCTACACTTACGGAAAAATATATAAGTACAGGGTGAGCAATTAACTTCTGTTTCTTGTTGCTTTTTCGTTGATATAAACGAAGGAATTTCTCAACTTCCAAATACAAGGCGGGCAACCGAAAAAATTTCATATTCATAAATAAGAGATGAGTGTTATGTAGAAATTATATTAAATATCATATTGAATCCAAAAATTAAGGAGTAATTAAAGTGTAAAAAGCATTACTAAATATTTAAAAATTGATACAGCCGTTGATAGTGAAAGATCCATAAAAAGGAATTTAATTTTCTATTTTAATGTAAGAAGATTCAGAATCCAATAAATAGGTTGTTAATATTTAATGAATTCGGTGTCCTGGCATAGAGGGTGTGCAATTTTAAATAGTAACACGCCAGTTTGAAAAAGTATTTAAATAAATCTAAGCTGTCAATTCAACAAGGTGAGAAAAAAAATCTATTTAATTTTACAATGACTCTAGAATATCAGCCCAAAAAAAAAAATAACATTTTATACAGAGCTGAGACTTTTACGAACAAAATAAACTTCAAAATTTGTTACAGGGAGAAATTCTCTGTTTTTAGATACCATGAATATAAATGTGTTTAATCTTGGTAGCATTTTGCGTGTATGTTTTCTCGTTCGCAAAGCCCGTTGCACATTTTAGCTAAATAAATAATAAAAATTGATTATGGAATCAACTACTTTTAGCTGCCCATCAATAAGTCTAAAATATTTTTTTTATCTCCTGACAGCCCACGAAGACCGAAACTTAAGTACTATGTACCGTGGGTGTACTGGGGAAGTCCGACTCACACATCCAGACCTGGAAACATCCGTAGGAATTTCATCAGCCCTTTAAGAGGATATGTGGTACCACCGCGACCGAGGAAGAGTTCCTCTACCAAAGTTAACAATATAACACGATAAACCATTTATATTATGACTGATTTTTCGGCGAATGTTATTCGTGGTATCTGGAATTGCTTTATTCTAAACTTGCACGGCCAGATTATCTATATTAAAACCGGTCTATTTTGATAACGAAGGGTTTGCGTTGATAAAACTAAGAATATAAGACAACTAAGTATTGAACCGTGAATTTATTTATGCTGTTTTTTTGTAGATGTATAAAAAAAAGGGTAATTTAACTATAATAGAATTAAATTTATTAAATTAAATACTTAAAAATCGTTCGGCGTTTTCCTACGTTTATTGCAACATTTGTTTATGCCTCTTTCTTATATTGTTTACACATTAAAGCCAAATTAATACCGTCATTGAGCATTTTTGGATAATGTTGTAAATCACAAAGTTATAAACTGAAGTTTTTAGCGAAATCTGTCCAGTTAGTGGCGCCTTGATAAGTGGCTGTAGTTTGCACGTTTTCACTGAAGATGGAATGTTGACCCGTTTCGGTTGTGCTGGTGTATTTAAAAAGACTTACTGCAGCTAATTTCCTAAATGGCACCTAGTTAACGTACAACAACTCTTAATGGCTAGCAAAGTCTGTTCTGTTTGAACGGGCTTTAAATGGCCCTTGATTTGCTTTAGGGGAAACCTTATTTTTAAAGACGCTAGTTATTTAAAATGGATTCTTTCACTAAACTCGAATTTCATAATTTTAGTATAGGGTCCCTTATACAGTGTGAACAAAAATATGGAAACGTCGAAATATCTTGCAAACCGTTCAGCCGATATTTATGAAATTTTATACATTTAGGTACGAAATTACGCCCGATCCAATGGTGAGTTCCGCATTGTTGTCACGTTTACCGTCTTCCTGAAATCGCCATGAACTTATTTTTAAATGGAAGGCTCTAACTGTTAACTTTAACAGATTTTGAGAAAATGGAGGTTAAAAATCGTTATTTTATTGTATTTACCAAAATACCTGTACACGAAAGCTTACGTGAAAAGTCTGACATTGTCAGTTTCGTTTATTTACAAAAAAAAGGATCATTTAACAGGAACTCAAAGAATTAAAATTTTAATAATACTGGGTTATAGGGACAGAATGCGAACGCATCAAGAAGTTTGTAATATTTTTAATGACAAATATCCGGACAGAAATCCATTAACTAAATCTCCTGTAAGTAAAGTTTTAAAAAAAATTGTCAAACTGGAAACGTAAAAAACCCTATACGCTCTGGCCGACCTAAAAGTGCAACAGATGGTCATAAGGCTATCAATGTTTTACTCAGTTTAGAAGAAAATCACCATCTTGCTACCAGAACACTGGAAAAAGAAAAAAGACGTTTCACACATGTCCGTAGACCGCCTTCTGACAACCGAAAAGTTTCAGAAGATGATTACGACAGATTCTAGGAATTTTGCGAAACCACGATGGAACATTGTAATGCAAATCCAGATTTTGTCCACCGAATAATTTTATCTGACAAATCAACAGATTTTTAAATGGAAGAGTTAATAGGCATAATTGTCGATATTGGGCCAGGGAAAATCCTCACTGGATCTGCGAAAATCATACCCAGTTCCCCCAAAAAGTAAATGTTTGGGCTGGTATAATAAGTAGGAGAATAATTGGCCCCTTCTTCATACAAGAGACATTAAATGTAGAAAGATATTTGGATCTTCTAAGAAATGAAATTGTCCAGGCTCTTGCACAACTATTTCCACTTAATCGTAAGTAAGTATTGTTACTTTATTTTACCTGTTGTGATGATTATTTGAATTTGATTTTTTTGGCAATAATCAAGCACCAAATGATGAAATATGATTTTAGCAGGATGGTGCCCCACCGCACTATACCCTTAATGTACGGCGATATCTCCATTGTGCTTTTTTAGAAAAATGTTATTTGCAATAAAAGTAACCCAAAATAACCTCGATAATTTATTTATAATATATATATATATATATATATATATATATATATATATATATATATATATATATATATATATATATATATATATATATATATATATATATATATATATATATATATATATATACAGGGTGATTGATGGTGAGTGGCCTATTAGAAGTTCTGGCGAACTAGTCAACGGATCACTTTGAAAATTTGGTAGTTTACATAAGTGGACATGACCTTTCTTTTAAAATTATTTTTGGCCTTGCGGTGTTGCCGCTTCTACTGAAAAGTATTAGCACCTATGATAATTTAAATGGAACACCCGGTATATTATATATTTTTTAGAATCCCTGTTGGTTTGTTAATAAGTTTCGTTAACATATTCCTATGTCTATCTAGTATCGTTGTCGAGATAATAATTATTTTCTTCTTTTTTTCTCGGAAAACATGGTAGTCAATAAGGGCTGATATTTTTGAACTCATGACAGATAGGACACTAGAATTTGGTGGAGAGCTAGGTAATACCACGAGGCTATTCACTCGGTGTCCAAATCGTAGTTATATTTGTACAGGGTGTTTCAAAAATAAACATATTTTGATGGTTTGGAAAAATGATTAAAAGTACATTTTTTTAAATGGAACACCCTGTATTTTAACCGCGGTCCTAAAAGCTCTGTAAATTTCCTATCTTTCAATATATCATGTCCCTATACCTATCTCGAATAGTTTTTGACTTATTAGCATTTATTTGGACAATTTAACTATTACAGATAACATTCACGAGTTTTTAGGAAAATTTGAAAAGTAGCCTTTGGAAACTGTTGTTTTTAAATGGATGACACTTTTCTATTATTTATTCCGTTTCGTTGTCAGTTGGTTGCCGTACTTGAAAATTCTAATTTAAGGTTTTAAGAGAAATGGAAGAAAACAATAATTATTCAAATACAGTACTTATGAATTTATTTGTTTTACATGGTCAGTGTGATAAGATCATTAGTCGTACTTGTAGAAAATTCAATGAAATGTATCCAAATTTGCCATCAATGAACAATAAGAAATTTAGACGAATTCAAAGCAATTTCAAAAATTTTGGTTCTTCCTTGAAAGTTCCCAGAAATTTACCCAGACCTGTAACATCTAGTGAGGACAACGAAATTAACGTTTTGGCTTATTTTCATGCCTATCCGCAGGCTTCAATAAGATGTGCCAAAGAAGATTTGGGCTTAACCTATTTCTGCGTGCAAAAAATATTGGCTAAACATAATATGCATGATTATAAGTATACCAAAGTTCAATGTCTTAAGCCTGAGGACTGTCCACAAAGAGTTTTATTTTGCGAAAACTTGTTAGTTCATATTCAGGAAGATCCACAATTTTTAAGGAAAATCATGTGGACTGATGAATCAAAATTTTCTCGCGAAGGAATTTTTAATAGGAAAAATATTCATTATTGGGCGAAGGAAAATCCTCATGTAACGAGAGATACTGGATTTCAAGAAAATTTTCGATTTAATGTTTTTTGTGTAATGATGGACAACAAAATTCAATATTTGATATATGATGAAAATTTAACTTCCAGAAAATACTTAGAAATTTTAACTACATTTGTCGAAAATTTCGTGGACAACCTTCCTCTCGCCCAGTATCGCAGCTGCTGGTACCAATTGGACGGGGCTCCCGCTCACTGCACTGACGAAGTTAGTGCGGAAATACAGAGAATGTTTGAAGATCGTTGGTTCAGGCGTTTGGGACCTTGGAATTGGCCTGCAAGGTCCCCAGATTTAACACCTCTGGATTTTTACCTTTGGGGCACTCTCAAGAATATTATTTACAAGACACCGGTAAATTCAAGGGAAGAGTTAGAAGATCGGGTGAATCGGGCATTTCAAAATTTGGATGCTGGTGAACTTAGACTTGCTACTGGACATGGTGTAAACAAGCGAATTTTAAAATGCTTAGATGTCAACGGCCAACGTTTTGAACATTTATTAAAAACTAATTAAATGTTTTTTACTTTTTTCTTGGTAATTTTGTTAGAAGTCAAAAAAATATTATTATGTACACTACAACTTAAATATGATTAAGTAATTTTAAGCATTTAAGAATTTACTAATTGTTTAAAATTTGTCTAAATTTCTTATTGTTCATTGATGGCAAATTTGGATACATTTCATTGAATTTTCTACAAGTACGACTAATGATCTTATCACACTGACCATGTAAAACAAATAAATTCATAAGTACTGTATTTGAATAATTATTGTTTTCTTCCATTTCTCTTAAAACCTTAAATTAGAATTTTCAAGTACGGCAACCAACTGACAACGAAACGGAATAAATAATAGAAAAGTGTCATCCATTTAAAAACAACAGTTTCCAAAGGCTACTTTTCAAATTTTCCTAAAAACTCGTGAATGTTATCTGTAATAGTTAAATTGTCCAAATAAATGCTAATAAGTCAAAAACTATTCGAGATAGGTATAGGGACATGATATATTGAAAGATAGGAAATTTACAGAGCTTTTAGGACCGCGGTTAAAATACAGGGTGTTCCATTTAAAAAAATGTACTTTTAATCATTTTTCCAAACCATCAAAATATGTTTATTTTTGAAACACCCTGTACAAATGTAACTACGATTTGGACACCGAGTGAATAGCCTCGTGGTATTACCTAGCTCTCCACCAAATTCTAGTGTCCTATCTGTCATGAGTTCAAAAATATCAGCCCTTATTGACTACCATGTTTTCCGAGAAAAAAAGAAGAAAATAATTATTATCTCGACAACGATACTAGATAGACATAGGAATATGTTAACGAAACTTATTAACAAACCAACAGGGATTCTAAAAAATATATAATATACCGGGTGTTCCATTTAAATTATCATAGGTGCTAATACTTTTCAGTAGAAGCGGCAACACCGCAAGGCCAAAAATAATTTTAAAAGAAAGGTCATGTCCACTTATGTAAACTACCAAATTTTCAAAGTGATCCGTTGACTAGTTCGCCAGAACTTCTAATAGGCCACTCACCATCAATCACCCTGTATATATATATATATATATATATATATATATATATATATATATATATATATATATATATATATATCACTCTTTTATTACTATAAATACAGAGTCGGTTAAATAAGCAAAGTACTAGAATTTTTCCTGCTGATTAAAATGGCGAAAGCAGAAAAACAATTTAACATAGCGTTTTCAAATAAATAAAGACAATTGCATTTTGTAAATGGAACACCCTGTATAATCTTGACCGTAACTTTTGCAAATCGGGTACAGACCAACAAAGTTTATGTGCAACATTGTTCTAAAATGGAAAATAACGGAATTATTATCAAATTTATCTTTAAGACACGTTGACTGTGAGAATGTTAGAAAGGATTTTCCAAGATAGGTGGATAGCACCAAATGGCCCGATACGTTGACTCCCAAGATCTCCTGACATATCTCCATTAGACTTTATCTTCTGGGGTTATGTCAAGGACCAAGTCTATAAAAGTTTGTATTCGAACCTGGCCGAACTTCAAGATAGCATTAGATACATTATAGCATCCATCGATGGCAGAAGAATTTTAAAAGCCACAAAACGCGTAAGGTACCAAAGAATGCCCCAAAATTTATTGAACAAATGTCTTTGCACATTTAATATAGTTTTCTTTCATTTCTTATGCTCAGATAAAGCAATAAAGAGAAAATTGAGATTGATTTCAGAAATACACAGCCAACTTGTCTAAAAGATAAATATTGCAATAATTCGGTTACCATCCATTAGCCCAATATTGCACATTATAAACTTTGTTGTTCTGTAGACGATTTGCAAACGTTACGGTTAAGATTATACAGGGTGTTCCGTTTAAAAAAACTGTATTTTCTTCATTTATTTGGAAACAATATGCTAAATTGTTTTCTTGCTTTCGCAATATTGCATATTATAAACTTTGTTGTTCTGTAGACGATTTGCAAACGTTACGGTTAAGATTATACAGGGTGTTCCGTTTAAAAAAACTGTATTTTCTTCATTTATTTGGAAACACTATGCTAAATTGTTTTCTTGCTTTCGCCATCTTAATCTCCAGAAAAATGCTACTACTTTGCAAATTTAACTAACTTTGCTTCTACAGGGTGTCTGGAAAAGGTCCGTACAAAATGCTACCACGTATTCGTGAGACTAAAATAAGACGATTTAACCCAACTTACCTATATCCAAAAGTGTTTCGTTAGGGATATACAGAGCCCCAAAGGGGTACTTCACGATATACATTTTTGGCTCTAACTTTTGAACCGACTTGTATAATTTAATTAAATTTTAATATTTTATGTTGGCCATAAAGACTCATAAAACCATACCACAGTAGATGTTTGAGATCGTCAGGGAAGTCAGGAACGGACTTGCCACCACACTCGTTGGGCCAAATTTTTGATAGGTATCATTTTACAGAGCTCAAAACTGATTTTTAGATACTTTGGTCATTCCTCTTTAAAAAAGATACTCTACATTTGTTTCGATAAAATTAGCCGTTTTCGAAAAAATTAAGGTTGTGTATATCACGTTATTGAAATAATATTACAATACTACAATAAAACACCAGTCGTTGTTATTTCGTTATCAATGTGTTAGTGACAGGTAAAAGTTAAATCATAAAAAGTACTTAAAACTGAATCTTTTTGATATTTTAGAAATCGCTTAAACAGAAAAATGTTAAAAATGGGATTTTCTTCATGCCAGATATGCAAATTATGGCAATTTATTACACCGTCTCGGGTGAAACCGGCTTCGTCCGTGAACAAAACAATACTAGTAAAATTTGGATTTTGCCTATATTGTTGAGAAAACCAATTTGCGTAATTGACTCTTGCAGGATAATCAGCGGGAGACATGGCATGTACCTTTTGGACGTGATACGGATGTAGCAGTTGTTCTCGAAGGGTCTCATGAACAACCCACTTTGTCGCATGAACTTGAACCGACAACTTTCTTACACTATTAGAGGGATTTTCAGCAATCTCATCCAGAATTTCCTCCTCTAACTGAGAGTGTCTTGCTCTTCTTGGAGACCCTTCTCCACCACGGCGTGGCAAAAAACTTCCTAAAATTGATTAGCAAAAGACTCGCTATTTTTAGCATTTTTTTTATTTCACTTGACTTTTTACCTGTTTCTCTTAAGCTACGATCGACCCTGTCAAAAGTTCTTCGGTGCGGTAAACGTCGATTTGGAAATGTACCAGAATAAATTCTTCTTGCCTCCACACAATTGCATGTCAGCATATTCGCTATAGGAATAATGCTCCATTACTTAATTCTTGTATAATCAGTCAGACAATTTTGAAAAGTGTTGTCAATAACACATTGTTAACGAAATAAAAACGACTGGCGTTTTATTGTAGTAGTATTCTGATAAAATTATTTCAATAACGTGTTTTACAAAACCTTAATTTTTTCGAAAACGGCTAATTTTATCGAAACAAATGTAGAGTACCTTTTTTAAAGAGGAATGACCAAAGTATTTAAAAAATCAGTTTTGAGCTCTGTAAAATGATACCTGTCAAAAATTTGGCCCAACGATTGTGGTGGCAACTCCGTTCCTGACTTCTCTGATGATGTCAAACATCTACTGTAGTATGATTTTGTGAGTCTTTATGGCCAACATAAAATATTAAAATTTCATTAAATTATACAAGTCGGTTCAAAAGTTAGAGCCAAAAAAGTAAATCATTAAGTACCCCTTTGGGGCTCTGTATCTCCCTAACGAAACACTTTTGGATATAGGTAAGTTGGGTTAAATCGTCTTATTTTAGTCTCACGAATACGTGGTAGCATTTTGTACAGACCTTTTCCAGACACCCTGTATAATGATAGAAGAGTTGGCAATAGTGCGCACCTAATTTGGTACACCCTATATATATATATATATATATATATATATATATATATATATATATATATATATATATATATATATATATATATATATATATATATATATATATTTGAACGTAGACTTTCGCGGATGGAGAAATGTGAAGAAATATTGATCCGGGAGTACATCCGTTCGTTTGTTAAATTCCAATGCCAGATTCCAATAGGAATTTAACAAACGAACGGATGTACTCCCGGATCAATATTTCTTCATATATATATATATATATATATATATATATATATATATATATATATATATATATATATATATATATATATATATATATATATATATATATATATATATATATATATATATATATATATGTAATTTGCTTAATTAATATAATCCTTGTTAAGTAAAATTTGAAACGAAGCTATAAAAACACTGATTTTACAACGTGTAGGAAGGAGCTACAAATCAGAGTAGAGCAAATCTGACAAAATAATAAAAAGTTGTATTACGAAACACTCATCACGCTAGCTGGACTCACACTTCACCATTTTTTTGTATGGTTTATTAACAGTTACCCTTTTTAAGTGAAAAAATGCATTTTTAGTTATTAATTTTCCAAAAATATTAATTGCAATAATTATGACCTCACTCTCCATATAGTCGGAACACTGTTCATTGGTAAGTTCTATAATATTCAGCAGAACTTTTTGTGATCCAAGAAAAGTTCCCCTGGAGTCTTTGATCTCTCTTTGCTACTGGTAACTTATACAGTTCCATAGACTATACAGTTGTATGATCTTGATCTCGTCTCTGAGTGACAATTTTCACTTTTCTTTATTGAAGGTCGACTTCATGAAAGAAGATTTATCAGCAACAAAGACTGCTGTAAAATACTTCTATTTTGAAAAAAAAACTTATTTTTAATGGCATTAAGGTATTAGTAAATAGTTCAAGAGGAAGTATTGCAGTAAAGAAAGATTACGTTATACCACAGTTGAGAAGACGCGTAAAAGCCCGTTTTTTAAACTGTGGTTATACATACCTGAATTTGTTCCTTTAAGAAATTTTCCTTTCAGCTTTAGAACTAATTATAAGCCACACAATTCAATATATTTGTTTTATTATGTTACTTTTTAAATATTGTCTTTAAGTGTATAATAATAATGTTTTTCTAATTTATTCAATTTCGAGTTATATTTATAATTGTTATTACCTACCGCCTGTATTTAGATTTACCACACGCCTGGCTATGCCACTGGAAAAGTTAATAAAATAAATTTTAGAATATACGGTAAACTCTCTGTTTTACCAAAGACTATTACCTACTTTGCGTAATAATAATGTCAGATCTCTTCAGACAGGGAGACAAAATCCATTCTAGCTAATCAACTTAAATAATAAACTAGCTTCCCCATGAATTTCCACCCTCTCCGGTCAATGCCAAGAATAATACCTATCTTAAAATTCAGCACCAAAAAGTCTTAATTGAAAATTATTTAAAGCTCTGTAAATCTCTTTCATCCGCCGCTGGTTGTTCCGTTGCAGAATTACGATATAATGGCGGAATATAACAAAAGAAGGAATAAGGAAAGAGCCTGGCAAAAGGGGAATAAGTAAAGGGCGTTATTTATCTGCGAATACAAGTGCAAATCCGATTTATGTGAATGTTTTCAGCGATTGCTAATTATGTTTACTGCTTCTTGGAAATGTATAACTTGAAGACTTCAAAGATTGGTCCTGAATCCTAAAATAGCTAGTCTATTTGAAAGAGCTTTCTTTATCTGGAAAAAGTTTTTTTTATGGAAGATATAGCATAAATATATGACCTTATATATTATTAGGAAAAGTGAAGCTCATAATAATAATTAGGTATACATTTTAAAATATGTGTCCATGTACAGAATGACCTTGAATCAACAAATGAAGTATAATAAGTGGTTAGTCCCATGAGCTTCAACAAATCGAACTCAATGCAGCAATTATATATAGCTATTTACATTTGTTGCCAACCCAAACTTTTCCAGGTTTCTTGCATGACAGGAAGCAAGGCTGGGTGTTGGAGGCGTTGAACTAAACAAGGTTCTAGGCACCCCAGTTGAAGATTAATTGAAGATCTTCGGAAAGGAATAGGGGCATAGACCTGCGTCTATTATCCAGCTCTTGATTCGAGACTTGTCTGGAAAAATGAATATTGGAGTGAAGAGTACTATCTTCAGCATAACTATGGATGGGATTGGTAGTTGAAGAGAGCAGGCAATTAATGTGAAAAAGAAATAGGGTTGGTGCTAGGAGTGAGCCTTGGGGGACGCCAGCATTGATAAGATGTAAGTTAGATGAGTGACCGTCAACCAAAACATCCGAAACCAGTAAGACTGTTACTGACCGCAGTGCTTATGACGCTTTGTGTACGCTCAAATATTGAGTAAATTGATTAAAAATATGTTAAAAAATATCTAATTATACAGAGTGTTATGAAATTAATTGCATATATTGGAATGGGTGACTCCTGAGGTAGTCTACAGACATACCCAATACTTTTTTTTCTTACATCGAAAGTTTTAAAAATTTTCACAAATATCCTAAAACCCATCTATATTCGTCGCACCTGGCTCAGCGACACCTTGACGGAAAAGTGCGCGCGAAAAACTAAAAACAATTGAATTTGTTGAAACGCTGCCAGACATATATATCTTTAAGCAGAAATTATGGATGCAGTGCTCTCTCTTTCATTTTCCCATGTTTACCGCTCTTCTCTCTTCATCTATTTCTTGCGCCGAGAGGAGCTGACCGCTACAATTGGTATAAGATCTGGCGTAGCGGCGCATCAAAACTTCCTAATGGGTTCGTGCAGTGCTACCGTCTGCTCCTCTTGTGTCTTATAATAATGCTTTTCGTTTTTGTTTATATTTTTTTGTCGGAAATAAGTGCACTAGGCAAGTGGAAATACAATGATGCATTTGAACCAACTTTTCCTTGTATCAAAAAATCTTATTGAGTATTTTTACGTTACCTGGTACCTATAACGTAGACTGTGAAAGACTCGGGCGAAATTAAAAATTATTGGACAGATAAAAAAGTCGAATGACTGTTTTACCACTTCGTCGACGGCCACGCGCGCGCAGAAAGCGATATTATTGGTGGCCGTCGACTCGGATGCAGTGCTCTCTCTTTCATTTTCCCGTCTTTACCGCTCTTCTCGCTCCACCTATTTCTTGCGCTGAGAGGAGCTGACCGCTATAATTGGTTAAAGATCTGGCGTAGCGGCGGGTTAAGTGACTGCGCAACATCAAAACGTCATAATGGGTGTCTCCTCTGGTGTCGTACAGTAATGCTTTTCGTTTTTGTTTTTATAGTTTTTTGTGGAGTTTTAGAATTTTTTTTGTCGGAAATGAGTGCGATAGCAAACAAGTGTAAATACAATGATGCATTTAAAACCACTTTTCCTTGTATCAAAAAATCTTATTAAGTATTTTTACGTTACCTGGTACCTACTAACGTAGACTGTGAATGATTCTAGCGAAATCAAAAATTATTGGACAGATGAAAAAGTCGAATGACTGTTTTACCACTGGAAGAGATTATGAAGGTAAAGTTTATTATTAATTTAAGTTGTGAGGAATTTCGCTTAAAAATTAAGGACGATATAAATGAACTTGTTAATAAAAGCCAAATCTTCTGTTAAATATGATTAAAAATAAGTAAATAAAAAAAGTACATGCTTGCTTAAGTATTAGGATTTTTTTTGTATAAAGGTAATTTTGAACTAAAATTTTTGTGTAGGTACTCTTTTTTCTCCAAAAATTTCTGGTCGGCCTAGTTGAATATTATTACTTTACTCTTGGTTTGAACAACTGTTCTCTGGATTTTTTTGTGTTGTAGTATTTTATCTTTTTGAAATTTAGTGTTCTGGAAGAGTTAAGTAGTACGATTTCTTCCTTTAAAGATAACAAAAATATTATTTTTCCAAACTTCTTACAAAGGAATATTGTAGAGAGACTTGGCAATGCCACAGTGAGTACTGACGTCAAAACAAAGGATTTTTCTGTGACTGACGTCGCTGAATTATTTTTTATATGGACATGTATTTATTCACAGTGGTGTGCAGCGATTAAAAATTTTTTTTTGAGGGACGTTATCTACTTTTTTTTTATCGTGAAGCGATATTTATGAATATTTTTATTCAATCTGAATTCATATCAGGATTTACCGGTTTCAATATAATATGCAGTGGATTTCATAACACCTTGTATAGTTGTTGTTTAAGTAGAATATGAAATAGTTGCTGGGTTAAGTTGCTTATATGACACAGAATTTATTGTTGAATGAGAACTGTTGTCACTAGAAGTTTGTCACAGATTTTCAGTTTAATTTAAGATAATTCCGATTACTTACCGCTCCCGTGATGATTAAGTAGTCACTTACCGATCACTAATTTGTAAACGTCACTTACAAATATCATAACTAATTCAATTAATATGTCAAAAAATGTCAAATTACCTGAGCATGCAAAAACAATAAGAGCGTTGTGGTTGTTCAGGACTTGAACGAATAAATATATAAATGGACTAACGGACGACAAATGAACTATTAGCTTGATATGTGCTGGGATAAGGGCCCAAAAATCGCAGTAGTAGGAGGGTACCTAGACCAGAATCAAAAATAGACCATCTCCTTGATTTATTTTACGGTCTTCTTCTATTGTACTAGCGAAGAAATTAATATTTACAGTTTTTAATGTATTACCTCTATACTCGTAGATCGAATAAATTTCCCATTCTTAACATCTTGTCGTACAGTGGTGCACTTGTACTGTCGAAGAAATTCGACGTATACGTATTGTTTTGTAATAGCAATTGAGAATTTCGGAGCAACACTGGGTGAACTAGTTGGCGCGAACCACACAACTTACCTATCCAAAACGATTGATCTGGTCTCTGGTCTCATTTTAATTCTGGCTACAACGTGGTCTGCTACTCAGACTTCAGGGTGTGAGTCTGTCTGATGAAGGGTACGCGCCCAGAAATCGCAACAGCAGGAGGAAACCTAGACAAGGATCAAAAATAGTCCTTATTCTTGATTTATTTTACGATCTTCTATTACAATAGCGAATACATTAATCTGTGAATTTTTTAATATATGTGTCATATTCTTCTAATGTGTAACATGTTAAAAAAATATTTTTTTATATGATTTCTAGAATCCAGTTTCGCTCGTCCTACAGACATTGTAACTATATATAGAGGGATATCCAAATAAAAGTGAACAGGCCTTATAACTTTTTTATTTTTAAAGATGGGAAAAAATGTTAAATATGTCAGTTTTGGGGATTTTCATGGATCATTCATATACATATCTTATTAGCAAAACAATTGAAGGTCGAATAAAAAACATATTATAGTATAAAACATCGATTTTCTCGCTTATTTTAGATTGGATGGTATGATTTTTATCATAGTTGTGAATTCTGGGAGAAGTTCTAGACATATTTCGTATAACATACCCTATGCGGTTTTTCAATGGTTTTTGAAATATTTCAAATTAAAAATTATTTCGCATAAATATAGTTTAAACGTAACTATCGAGGTTGCGAACGAAATACCTGCCACATTTTTAAATTTTCTTCGTGGGTAACTCAAAGTTCATGTCAAGGTTGACAATAATACTTTAATCACCGTGAATTTAGGTATAATTTTATTTTTATTCAAAACGAGTTATTCTATTAATGAGAGATACCAATAGTGTTAAAATTATATTTAAAAAATAAAAATAACGTTAGAGCGGCTCAAAGGCAATATGAAGGAAGTATTGAAGAGGGATAAATAACTCCATCACTAAACATCATAATAAAAATAAATAGAAAAAGGAATTCTGGGCAATGGAAAAAGAAAAAGATAAAGGAATGAAGAAAGGATCATAGCGATTTTATTATATTTTCAAGACAGTTCAAAAAAATCAATTCCCGATTGTGTGCAGATCTCAGATATATAAGAAGAGATAAAATGTTAACTTATAGAACAGTTTAAAGAACGTTAAATTATTTTAAGTATAGACCTTATAAAATTATGCCAGTTCAATTGCTTAGGGCCGATCAAAAAAAAGAGATATATTTTTGTCACAAATATTAACGAAAGAATGCGGCAAGATCCTAATTTATTTCATACTATCGTTTGGACAGACGAAGCAACTTTCTCAACTGCGGGAATGTTTATTAGACGAAATGTTCATGTTTGCTCGGATGAAAACCCCTTTACCGTCGAAGATATTGCTTTTCAGGGGTGTAATTTAATCAATGTTTGGTGTGGGATATAATAAAATAAAATTCTAGGACCATTGTCTTTTCGGGGAGCATTAACTGGCCAGCGCTATCTTAATTTTTAGAAAATGAAATCGAAGATATTCTCGACGAATTGCCACTTGAAGAATGTCGACGTATTATATGGCAAGAGCCTCCCCATAATATAATTGAGGTTCGCGATTCTTTAGACTATCAGTATAACAAATGGATCGGTAGATATGGAACTTTACATTGGCCTGCAAATAGCAACGACTTCACACCTTTAGATACAATTCTTTGGGGTCATTTGAAAAATGTCGTATATAGTAATAATGAAAATATTGAAGAAATTCAAAGGAAAGTGAGAAATGAACGAAAATGATGCTGAAACTATTATAAGCACACTTCAGTGGCAGACAAGAATGTATGAAAAGTGCGAAGAATTAAATGGCGGACATGTTGAAAGTTCTTTTGATATTTATTCGCCAATGTTAACATTTATCTGTTTATGTTATAATCTTTTGTTATTGTTTATAATCACTGGTTATTGCTTTGAAATATTAATAACTAATAAAAATAAACATTTATTGTTTAATAGAATTACTCATTTTGCATAAAAAGGTACCAGGTATTTCATTCGCAACCTGGATAGTTAGGTTTAAAGCATATTCTTAAAGCACATTTTTAAAAATAAAGTTGTACGGCCTGTTCGCTTTAATTTGTATATCCCTGTACATAGGTAATAACAAATCTAAAAACGTCAATGAAATGGAGACTACATTCAGAAATAGATGTCAATAAAATAAAAATCTAACATAATGCTGTATCTTTAATTCCTGACGATTTTATTTTTATTAATAATACCATACTCAAAGGCATGTCTTAAAATAGCAGTTGTTCGTTCCTTGTACAAATCTGTCTGATGCACATTATTCAAAAGTAGTTCCCAAAGTTTTGCAATTTCCTCCTTACACAGCTTTTGTTCCTTAGTAGTATCTGCAATATGTAAGATATCTTTTTTCGGTATAAGTTTTACTTGCCATAAATAAATACCCAGAATTACTCCAAATAAAGCATTTTCTTTCCATTCGTTTTTGAACACGTCGAACGAAAACAGTTCGTTACGATTTCCACCGAGTTCTATTCCATTATCGAAAAAACTTTTGTAATAAATTTGTAAATAATTATCCAAGTCATCCATGTGACTTTTGGCAGCACCGGAATAAAAGAAATACGAAAGATCGCGTACGGGTGTATTTTCTTGGCACAACTGGAAGTCGATAAGCTTTATATCCAACAGATTTCCTAATTCCTAGAAAAAAAAATTTAAGTTTGTAAAATATTATTAGTATTCTAATATTAATGTGATCTGAACTGAAAGATTTTTTGCGTTTATTGGTTGCTAAAAATTTAAAAAGTTTTGTTGCAGAAATTTAAAATCTCAATCTAGATTTTTTTTCATAAATCATCCATTAAATTTTAGGAAACTGGGGTAGTCACCACAATATATTATCGTATAGATTTAGATATATTACCTTATTTGTACTAACTTAGGCAGGAAGAGGAAATATTCGAATTTTACGGTGTTATATTCATTTTACCCAATAAAATGCCACGACAAATATATTTTTAAATATTATACAGAATGTAATAAAATTCAGGGCATATACTTGAATGGGTGTTCCTGGGGTAGTCTACAGACATACCCAATACTTTTCTCCCCCACGTTGCCCATGTTTTTTATTTTAAAAAATGTCCAAATACCGACCCTTATCCGACGCTTCTGAAGAGCCTGGCGTCACAGGCTCCAATATTATATAGAAAAAACAAATGATCTAGCCGAGGCATTGCTAAACTTAAATATTATTGTGACACCTTATTTTTTTATCAGTTTTAGTGAAAACCGAAAATAATCCAAAGTATTTTTAATTTCTCAGACACATTTTACCTAAAATGTGTAGGTACCTATTTTAATTTAATGGCAATTTCCTTACTAAATATGAGAAAATATGGACCACTTGTGAAATTGGTTGAAACTGTTACCAGAACGAAACAGGCTATGTTGTACCGTTAACACAAAATAAATAATTGTCACTTACCTATCACGATATTTATTAATGAGATGGGCATAATTCCTACTAGCTTTAACTTTCTGCCTTTCAAAAAAGGTTAAAAATAAAACAATAAATTGTTTATATCCGAGTTCAAAACAAACTTAGTGAAAGTTCTTTCAGGGACGTTTCAAACTTTGACTACATCACATGTTAAAAGGTTAGGTAGATAGGTTTCTGCCTTCGGTATTGTTAGTCGCATAAGTTAAGGGTTTTTGTAAATATTATAACAAAATGTGAAAATTACCGACATCACACAACTTCTTCCGTACACGTGGTTTTTGACAACTGCGCTATTATAGGGAAATTTTGCAAGAAGAAATTAGAGACGCTAATCCATGAACGATAAAATTTAGAATGGTATTTTAATCAGAGTTTTCACCTCATTTGCTAAATGAATTTATAAGCCTACTAAAGATTTTCTTTTTTTTTAATTTTCAGTTTTTTTATAAATTATGTGATATAGAGACATCACTTCAAATTGGATTTATCGTTACCAGTTGCAAAATCTCACTATGAAGTGTTTTGACTTGGGCGACTCAAATTAAGAACGTGGCCTCCTGTCAGGCGATTTGCTAACTAATAACGGGGAATGTTTTTGGTTCGTCTTTGTATTCATTATCGCAGTATTTGGCATGTTTGTCAATTTTATGGTCAAGAGGTGAGGCCTTCTTCGCCGTAAAAGATCAGCTGATTGCTGCTGGCTTCCTTAATTTGAGTCGCCAATACTTTTCCTTTTTAATTAGTTGTCCGTTTTTCATAACAAACCCTTTATTTTTCTGTGGTTTTTAATAGTGCCGATGATAAAAAATATAGTGGCTTCTTTTAAGCATTGTGTTAGTGGAATATTTTTTCATTAATGGCTTACCTACGTTTTTGTTAGTATTGCATAAGTGTGTTAAGTTTAATGTAAACATCTTTTGGAAGTGAATTTTACTGATATTTTACTTTAAAATAACAAAAACGTTAATTTTCAATTTTGACTAGTGCGGGTAGTGATAAAATAAAGTGCAAACTTTTAAATTTTGTGTTTGATGCGTGATCACTGGAACTTTTTTTAGTGTTAGTCAAGCGTTGGTTCCTTGCATTAAATTAATGGCTATAGCTACTGTGTTGTCAGCGTGTTTTGGTATATTGGTATTTTCAAAAGAAGTGTACCTATTTTAATGGGATTTTACAACAAAGGTAATAACAATATTATTTCTTTTGCTAACTTGTTACATAAAAAAATATTGATAGAATTGGCAACTTACTCCGTATCATTGTGTTTATTGCGAGTGGCGGGTATCGCTGGTTATTATTGCGAAGCGCCATTTATAACTATTTTTTTCAATCTGAATTCATTTCAGGATTTACCGGTTTCAATATATGCAGTGAGTTTCATAACATCCTGTATATTAAAAACAAGTATCCCACGAAAACTAAAAGACGTAGGTATTATTTTTTAATATAGACGATAACTCGACATACTGCATATTGTTAATTAATGAAATTCACTACATATAATAAAGCAGGTTAATCCTGGTATGGATTCAGACAAGAAAAATATTCACAAATTCTTGAACTTTTTTTTTATTTAACAAGTCGGTATAAGAAATAACGTTATTGTTATTTTACCTCTGTAGTAAGTGTGTAAGTTAATGGCACTGGTTAAGACCAATTCCTTTGTAGTAAAATACCTTTAAAATACACTTATTTTTAAAATGTTTAAGATTAAAAAATACCAATGAACCAGAAAACACTGACAACACAATACAGCTATCTATTAATAATATGCAAAAAACCAACGCTTGACAAATAATAATTAACACTAAAAAAGTTCCAATAACGAATTAAATACAAAATTCAAAAGATTCTACGGTATTTTGTCACTACCCACACTGTTAAAAACTAAAAACTAACGTTTTTATTACTTTTAATGTAAAATCTCTGTAAAATTCACTTTCCTTAGAAACATTTTTACACTAAACTTAACACAGTTATGCAATAATATCAAAACATAGCCATTAATGAAAAAAAAAACATTCCACTAACTAAGTAAATAAAATGCTTAAAAGAATCCACGATATTTTTACTATCAGCACTATTGGAAAACTGAAAACTAAAAATTTATTTATTTATTAAAAAGGACAACGCCTAGTTTTAATAAACATGACATTTGCGAGAAAGCATAGGCAACCAAAATAACACATCAGAGAGAGATTTTGCAACTAGCAATCAGTGGCGGCTGGTGAAATTTTAAAGTGGTATGTCCCTGTTGCTACTTCCGGGACCCATGCCAAGTTGAGGGTTTTTAATAGCGAACCTACCAGGAATGTTTTGGTAAAGAAAAAAAATATTTTAGAATTTGCGAAAAAGAGTTGCTTTGACCTAGGGAAAAAATGAATACGCTTAGGTATTTTATTTACTATTTTTTCTAAAAAAATTTTACATCATTTTGTCGAAAATTTTTAAATTTTAAGAGAAAAAATATGTTAGTAGACAGTTATAGTAATTTAAATTTTTTTAAACCTAAAATATAATTTTGAAAAATTCAAATAACTATAAATTTCTACTAACATTTTCTCCTCTTAAAATTAAGAAATTTTCGACAAAATGATGTATAATTTCTTTAGATAAAATAATAAATAAAAAACCTAAACGTGTTTATTGTTTTCCCAGGGGGGTCAAAGCTAAAATGCAACTTTTTTTTCACAAATTACAAAGTACTTTTTTTCTTTACCAGAATATTCCTAGTAGGCTCACTATCAAAAACTCAGCATTAAAACAAGAAAAAAGAGACAGAAGACAGGGACTGGGAACGAAGAGCGAGAGAAGGTTTATTTTGTAGTTGTCTAAAATCATATGCGGAAGAAGTATGTCGGTAAACCTTGATGTCGGTACTTTTTCACGATTTTTAGTGTCATAATAGTGACGAAAACTGTTTTTCTATGCGAATAATAACACCCAAGTTATAAACCTACTACAAAATAAGTAATAAATGGGTAATTCTACTGTTTTTGTGTGGTGCAGTCAAATTTTGAAGGGTCGCTGGAAGAACTTTTACGATGTTTGTTTTGAGCTTCAATATGGATTTATTTTATTCCTTTTTCTTAAAAATGTTAAGCGGTGTAGGATAATAAAAAAGGAACCCATACAGAAAGTACGATTTTTGCAAAACTACATCCTATACCTTATACATTTTTAAATACGTGAGAAAGTAATATTTTATTTCACGCAAGTAATTTTTTTAAAGTATAATGGGTTTTTGGCAATTATAAATTATTAGTAGGTTATTGAAAGGACAATTGTAGCGTATTTTATTTATTTTTTTAGAAAAACAAATTTGAAACAACATTTCCCTCAAAAAGAAAATTTTGACAACCTCGCATGTGCGAGCGCGCATATGGTCAGTTTGTCGGATGTTACAGAACATTTTTTAGTTGTTCGATTAAACCAAAAAAAAGTATTGACAGTGTCTCTAGCCTGCCTAAGGAGTCATTCATTCCAATATATGAACCATTTCTATAACACCCTGTATATTCTAAAATAATATGTTTGTATATTTATCCTTAGATATAAATACCCATTTTGACCAAAAGTCGCCTCATTGCACTACGGACAACCAGGGTTGCCAGGTGTTAGTTTCGTTTTTATCGTACAGGCCCTACAAAATTATCGTGTTTTTTTTGAAAAATTATCGTACAAGCGGTACACGTCCTGAATCCATTGGATATAAATATCAAAAAATGTAAATTTTCTTGGGATTTTTGATCATAATTAATTCGATGACGTCACGAGAGTGTATGTAAATCGATTTTGCTTAATTATAACAATAAAATAAAATAGAGTTGTTACTATTCATAAACTTCATTGACAAGCTCCGATTTAAATTGAACATTACTGTACCTACGACCTACATCTTGCCGCATAGTTGCCCAAATATAAATAATATTACTTAGAGTATAACTAGTAAAGCAGGCATACATTCAACGAAACTTCGCCAATTCTTATAATTATTATCTAATAGCTACTCCTTCCTAAACAGTTGAGTTCTTCTGCGTTTAACATTTCCTCGCGTTTAGCCCTATTGTTTTTTATATTCTCAGTGATTCACAGCTTTATAACCAACACAAGTCAACACGTAAGCTTAAACTGCTATGACTATGAATGCAGTAGCATATTGTTGTATACGGGATTGGAATCAAGTAATATCCGTATCCATTATGCGAATACGTATCCATACTATCCATTTATTGAGTCGCGCGAAAGCGGTTCAGAAACATGTATATACGGAATTATTTCGGATACGGGTAGATAGGTGGATACGGTATCATGTATCATATAATTCGAAATTGGAGGTTAGTGATAGTATGGCACCGTCGTTCGTTCTCGTTTGAATTCGGTTCGGGTGGGGCGGGCCAAGTTTAACCAATGGGTCCCATCCCATATGATACCCGTTACCTCGATAAGTATGCTATCTTCTTTTAGGAAATGTCATTAGAAAGAGAAAGCATAAGATCAAATATGCCAAATCGCAGACCGTGTTGTTCGCTTACACTGGATCCAGATTCCGTTTTCTCTTTGCATTAGTAACCACCCGATGCGTATTTATTTTGATTCCGAATCCGTATTCAAGTTCTCGGCCGGTTACGGATAATACGGATTCTTTTAATATTCGTGTCCAACGGAATTTTGAATACGTACCCTTACATCACTACAGTAGCATACATCAAGTCAGCGATATAACGCCCGACGCCCGAGTCGTGTCGTAGTCGACCTAATGCAATGATGCCGGTACTTGGACTTTATCTTGTTTTTTTTTTCAAAAATTGGGCGTATTCGCAAACTTGAAAATTATCGTACAAAGTGAGGACGATAACGATTTGTTATCGTTTATCGTACATTCCCTAAAATTATCGTACATGTACGATAATTATTGTACATCTGGCAACCCTGCGGACAACGTCCCCTATTTTGACGGCATGGTCCTTTAATTAATTTTAATTATTATTTAAACCCTTTTCGCTTACCGAATATTTAAAAAGCATATTGTTAGACCAACAATCTCCATGAACCAGACATCTGTATTCTCCATTGTAGGTTAATGCTTTTTTATAAGTTTCTACGACATTTGCACCAAAATCATGTACTGCGTCATATAAAATTTTATCTTTTTCAAGATCTAAAGCATTTACAGTTGCAGAAACTGCTACAATCATTTGTTTTTCTATATATTCTTGTACTGGACTAACCACACTTAACAAACTCTTAGAAATGGTTTCATATTTTTCTTTGTATTTTTTTCGCAGAACATACGAAAGAGCGTGGAATTGTCCATATGTTTTAAAAATTAGTTCTAAGTGTTCTTTATTCAAATGTTTTGTTTTATCAAACATCACGTAGCCAAGTGGTTTTAAATTTTCCATAACGATATACTCTTTTTTGGGGCTTATATCTCCACAGAAATATATAGGCACTTGATCAAAGAGTTCTAGTACACCAACTTCTTTTTGCAAATCAGTTAATGCAGGTAATATTAGGCGATAAAATACATATTCATTTTTAAACATCGAACTATAATTAAATACTCCAGACGGTGCTTGTTTAATAGCAACGTTGATGACTTCTCCGGTGGCTTTGTTTCGAATATCCCCCGTATAAAATTGCGAAGTAAAGCCATCTCCATATATTGCTTCCGTATTTGGATTTACTTCAAAATTGTCTATATTTTGCGACTTTGCAGCTTGAATTAAAATATTTACAATGTCACTAACTAGCTCCTTTCCGTTCGCATCGGCCATTGAAACCTTGTCACTTAAAAATTATTTAATACCAAGAAATAATTATAAATTTAAATTTAATAATTATAATTATAATTTAATAAATTAAAAATACTACACTTCCAGCTATGTTTTAATTTCAACGAAATAGGTGACCCACTACAGTAAAACTTTTATAACTAAAAGTACTTATTTAAATAAAGGGCTACTTAAACAAAGATAACTCATGATAAGCATAAAAATAAGATACTTAATGTATAAAACTTAAGTCGTCTGGCCTATTTTATTGTTTAAAATATTTTTTAAACAGTAAAATATGTATAATATGTTTTCAATGAAGCAGCTGATATATCCACATGTAAACCTCCGGTTTAACTGGAACACTTTCTGGAATATTGAAAAAATGCAAAGTTTAATATCATCCCAATTCAATACAAGACCGTCAAAAACTCGAAGAAACAATCTTTTACGATATTATTATAAAATATTATTTATGGTACATTTTTGCTGCCACAAAGTAGCTTGTTGTTGTACTAGTACAATAAAATTACTCTACTGCTGTTGTATGCCTATATACTGTCACAGATTTACCCACACCAGATACGAAAGCAAGCTATAAACGGCGAACGCGCCTTTGCTGTGGCCACACCCTATTTCAACTGTTAATCGGCACCTGCTATAGTCAGTGAGCTCCGCGACATCAAGTAGTGACTGCACGAGCACCTCGTTATTGTTTAGTGCGTCGCTTTGTCACGCAAATCTGTGGCTTTGTGTTATTTCGGTAGTGAATGAACTTAAAATACTTTATAAAATTAGTGTTATATTTGTTTTTATAGACTTATAATTTTGTATTAGGTGTGTTGTGTAGGTGTTTTAAAATGACTGGACACAGATGCGCTTGCACTACGCGCCGTACACTCCCACAAGGTCACAAGAACTTTTACTGCCGATTCGCCAAATTTACGTATCTAGTTTGGGTAAATCTGTGATACTGTCTTCAGAAGTTTTTATGATTTTATTATTGGCACACAACCAGAGAAAAACCAAGACAGGATGGTTTTTCTCTGACACTACTCTCTGTAAGCAGCATAAGTCTCTTTATGTATCGAGAAGTCCAACTTACTAGAAATATAGGCAGAAATAGTCGAGGCTCATTTCTTTAACAAAAATGGAAGCTTATGAAGTTTATGAAAACATTAAAATTTTCAAATGGTGTCTACAAGGAAAATGATATCAACAAATTCAAGAATTTTTTCCCGAAACATTTGAAAATAGACCTACACCATCTTTATGTATAACGGCTGTGTGTCTCCAAGAAAACATAAAAAGCCTGAGGTGGTTGACTGTGAGTGGGAATTAAAACAAGTTTCAATTTGTGTTACAGCTGACCAAAATCCAACATTTAGCAGTAGACAAATTGCGGAGGTAACAGATTCATCCCTAGCAATGTCAACAGACTCCTGAAGAAAAATGGTTACCGATCGCACGAGGCCCGAAAAACTGAAGGATCAGTTTCGTCGCATAGAATTTAGCGAATTAGTAATGGAAATGTCAATTTGGACGAAAACTTAATTGTTTTTACGAATGAATCGACCTTTCCATTATTAAGCCATCATAACCCTACGCAAGTGCGTCACAGTGAAGTTAGCTACAGATTTCCAGCCACAGTCGCTGAACTGTGGAAAATTTTATTTGGGCTGTAAATTTTAAAACAGTCCAAGGTAAGTACGTGTGTGTAAAAGTCTCGGCGCGGAGGACAGATCGGGCTTGCATGGGAGTGCCTTTGGGCGCGCTTGCGCATAAAGCGCCCCCCCCTCTCTATCTCTCTCTCTCTCTCTCTCTCGCTCTCACTATATAATAATATACTCTCTGACCAAATCTCCAGATGCGTTCTAACGATATATTGAGATAAATAAAACAAATTAAGAAAAAATAAATAGACGTCGTTACACAATCAGTGCGGGTTATTCAGATGGGCTAGAGACCAGAATATGTTTACAGTTCTATTTGATTATAGAGTCGCAATAAATTCTCTAGAGGCAATAGAATATAATAAAATTCGAAACACTTGAAGATTTTTTTGATTTTTTAAAAGGATACGATAGATATTGTACATTATCTTTACAGTAGCAGAGTTGATTGTACGGTCGTATGTATGTCTCAAAAGGCGTACAAATTAAATATTGCTGTACCTACTATAAAATAAAGTAACAACTGTTGCCAAGTTTACCTAGGTTGTTACTACATGAGTGAAGGTGGGTTTAAAACGGTTAGCTACAGTTTAAAGAATGTCTCCATAGTGACAGGGTTGATTGTAGAATTTTACGAAGGCTTAAGAAGCGTAGAAATGAAATGTTAGGATGAAACATAAAACGCTGCCGAGTCTATCCGAGGTTGTCACTCAATGATTGTGGGTTGAAAATATGAGCCAGAGTGTGCAGAATGTCTTGGTATTGCCAAAGTTGATTGTAGACCCGTACAGAAGGTTTCATTGGAGAAGAAATGAAATATTACAGTAGCATGTATTGAAAAATGAAGTGGTGCTGAGTCTATCCGAGGTTATCACTCAACAAGTGTAGGTGAAAAGCATGAGCCGCAGTCTGATGAACGTCAACGTAACCCGTACGGAAGGTCTCAGTGGCGTAGAAATGATATATATCAGTAACATAATATATATTGAAAAATAAAGTGCTGCTGAGTCTATCCGAGGTTGTCGCTCAATAAGTGCGGGTGAATAGCTTGAGCTGGCAGCTGGTGAATGTCTTGGCGATGGCAAAGTTGATTGTAAACTCGTATGGAAGCTTTTATTACCGTAGAAATTAAATATTACAATAACATGTATTGAAAAATTAAGTTGTGCTGAGTCTATCCGCGGTTGTCACTTAATGAGTGTCTTTTGAAAGCATCAGCAAGAGCCTAGAGAATATTTTGGTAATGCCACAGTAATATGTCATTTCTACGCCACTGAGGCCTTCCGTTCGTATATACAATCAGCATTTAATTTTTAACACGTGTTACCGTAATATTTAATTTCTACGCCACTGGAAGTGTCCGTACGAGTCTACAATCAACTTTGGCATTACCAGGACTTTCTAAAGACACCAGCCCATGCTCTCTATCTACACTTATTGAATAACAACGTCGAATAGACTCAGTAGTTATACTACTGCGTTGCTTGGTATGGCAAATAAAACAGTAATATTTTAAAAACAAATTTACAGTTTATTTTCAGGCTTGTCAACTAGCTTTGCAAAAAGAACTGTAATATTTTGTCGGTTGAAGACGAACAGTTTGTGATAAAACTCCTTGTGATAAAGTCCTAGCTCTGATTAAAAAAAATATTAACTTATGGGTCGACCCGAACCGAATAAAAAAAATTAAATGCCGTGCATGATCGAGTGCTATCAATGTAAAATGCGCACAATTACGCTGCCAAATGGCTCAGAAATCAATACGATTAGTGCAAACTAAAGTAGGTTAACATAACATGACAACCAATTTACCCAAAACAAAAAAAGGCTCTTGTGTAGTTAGCTGATCGCACCTATACATACGTAGCTTGAGTGTCAACTCCCTGAACAGAAAAGTTAAAATTGGAAAACTAGGAAAGGGAAAAAAAGTGACGAAATCAGCCAACTAGATAGAGGAAAATATTTAATTTTATAAATAATAAATTGTACTCTACATACTTAATGCCAGTATCAGATAAAGTAAGTATAAAAAAATAAAAGAAAACGGTTGCCTGGAGGGGTGCCGTTATCCTCAGATGTAGGTGTCCTTGCCCAATGCTATGATGACCTAGGCGTGTCGATGACCACCGTAAAGGACTGACCAGGGGGCTACTGGCTCATGACAAAGGCCTAGATTTCCAGTTTAAGCAAACAGGTCATTCTCCTGTCTCGACAAAAGAAGTGTCTGATCAAAAAGTGGTGCCCGTAGAAAAACATATGACAGGAAAAAGACCATAATAAAAAAAAAATGGAGTGTATCCAGGAAACGAGAACTCGGGAGCTAAGCAAATTTAACTTCAAAATATAAAACTCCAATAAAAAGCAAAACTATAAATGGCTGAAGGCCTTAAGGAATTATTTCTTTATATCATTAGCCAAACAACCAAAACAGTTTAAAAAAAAATTCTTCCGTAAGCAAAAACAGCCTAAACCGGCCCAAAAAAAAACACAACGTAAGGTACACAAAGCCGGAAGAAATATATGGAGTGGCATCCAATATCCAACACGTGCCCTAAAAGGCTTAATGGAATGTCCACCCTCACTGTCTAAGGCTACTATTAATGGAAAAATGGCGTGGCTTCGGGACACACCATAAAACCTGAATATTGATTTTTTTTGCCCTTGCTCACGAAACAATCATGTGACCTCTTAATTACCGCCAAACTTGCTAGGAGCTAAGCCAGTTTCGGAATCACAGAAAACAATAAGTTCATAGGCAGGTTATAATAATTGTAATTGTTCATGTGAACCAAAGGTGCCGCCAGCTCAAATGGTACTAAATACTGACAAGAATCGCTAACCTCCATCCAATTTCAGATCCGAATTAGCAACTTCTCAATTAAACGATCCAAAATCCAAGACTACGCAGGTTATTGGCCTTAACCAAGGAGGCAAACGCAATAATAACAATCGGAACCCCAAACTCAAATTGTTGCCACTTAAATCATCCAGTAATTGCCATTCTTCTGTCGCTTGGAATGAGCGGCCGTTCTTCTACTGGCCGCCAGGGTGCGTTGTAGTAAACGAGCGTGTCGATTGGAACCCTACCAACTACGAAACACTAAAGACTAAAACCGTGAAGCAAAGATCGTCGAAGACTTGTGAAAGTAAAGTGATGAAGACGTTGCTACGTAATTATAACCTCACAATTTGTACTCGTTTTGCTCATTTTTGAAAATAAATAGAGTTTTTCTTTAGGACAAATCGCTAGCATTCAAATGTAGTTTCACTTAGGGATACATAATACAGAATGGTAAAGAGCAAGGGCAGGATTCAGAATATAGATATAGACTGAAAACCATTAAAAATAAACAAGATGTTGAAGGTCTGAAATGTTATTAAAACAAAGGGTTCCAGAATGTAAGCAGCAAATCAAAGGCATTTAAGGAACAAGAGAGTATTAAGAAGAGAAAAGAAATTCTATATAAAAAATCCGTCAAGTGAAAGCTATACTTACACAATTAACCTGAGCAAACCTCGGCCGCCCGATCTGTGCCCATCTGCCCCGCTACCCGCCGCCGATGACACTAACGCCATATCACATCACGTACGCGCGGATGCGAGTAGAGAGCGTTTCCACTGAGCCAAATTAAAAATTTTGAAAAACGCGTTTGACGAAAGTTTTACATCGTGAGAAATATTTTTTGTCGACAAACTTTTTCTCTAAAACCAATGGTTCAGCAGTTATAAGGAAATAAACAATTTAATTGCTTATAACAATTGATCGCGCTAGAATTCTTCAATGCTGATAATTTTCGACCAATACACCTAATTCCTAACGTTCATGAAATTTTTCAGATTTTTCTTGGCGATCCTTCTGGTGATAAGGGTGTGGGACAGCAATTTTTAAGCGTTTTTCCCGAAGAAAATCATGAAAAAATGCATCAAAAATATACATCATATACTGGTATATTGTTGAATTCGTGCTTCAATAAACTTTCATTTGATACCCTACACGATGCCCTTGAAATTTGTTTTTCATGTAACTTTACCCCCAGAAATTAACCCCCAGAATCAAAATTCAACTTTTTACACTTCACATCTATAATTGGGCCACCACACTCTATCTCTGTGCCAAATTTCCAATTTTTACGTTGAATAATTTCAGAGAAAATCGCCTGTGACAGACGGACACCGAAGTGACTAAAAACTGACTTAACTCCACATATCATACCGCACCAAGCATAAAAGATCCACTGAAAGTGTATTAGTACTACTGATGCTGAACGACAGCGATACACGAAGGAAGCGATACACGAAGACACAATTTAAAAGACGGGCTTTTCAGCCCGAATCAGTTGGGTAACTTGGCAAGATCTTTGAAGCCAAGAATTTGGACCAATAGCAGCAGACCTTCCTAGTTGACGCCTGCGCATTTTTGAATTTATTCCAGGCCGCAAACATTGTTGCCACGACGAATGTTTAAGAAGGAGGTGTAGGAAAACATGTAAATGCTATATTGCTAAAACTAATTATGTAATTCCACAGATCCATATAGCTACGCTATATGGATCTGTGGTAATTCTAATCAAAGGATTATAGTCAAATTTAATACAGAAGACATATCTGTTAACGCTGACTGAACCAACTGGTTCCGTTAATTTATTGATGGGTTACGCCTCCGCTTGGTTAATTTAGGGGGTAAAATGGTAGTTATATTGTAACAAGAATAGTAATACATTAGTTTATAGTCTAAAAAAAACCTAGAAATATAATTTTTACTGTGATTGTGTTATTTCTCCAATATTACTAACAAAATTCTTCAGGCTTAGAGTTATCGAGAATTGGCAGCGCTGCAAGAAATGCTTACGAGACGGATACGACGTACGTGAAACATTTTTCTTGCTCTAACTGTAGTAATCCGGTTCTGCCTCATCGTAGCACATAAGTCATAAATTGAACCATTTGCCGATATTTCGGCTCTCACGTGGCTCTTAAGCCGCGTACAGACCGAAGTTCCAACGCACACCAAGGCACATGTGACTAGAAATTCGGAAGCATGTATATTGGTGTGTACGGCGTTGGCGAACATATCCCAACGCATTCCAACGGTTTCCAAGGCGACCGTTGGCGTTGGCTTGCGTTCGGTCGTTGAGCGGTACTTCAAAGAGATGTTTGATTTGGTGTGGACGAGATTTGAATGTTTTCAGCAGGGCTGCCAATTTGTGAGTAATTCCTCACATTTGTGAGTAATTTGCTGGTCTGTGAGTAATTTTGTGAGTAAGTGGTAATTGTGAGTAATCGAGAGATCAACGTATATTCACGTAGTATACCTATTCTTGGTAGTTACGCAGATTTATAATCTGATAATTTATTAAAAATTTAATTTTAAAAATCTAAATTTTGGCATAATTTTAGGCGCTCTAGCAGTAATTACAATTTTGCAGTTTTTAGATTTGCACTGCTTTTAGCGACCTCTCTTGCTTAGCCAAAATAAAAAATAAATATAAGAGGATAAGTAAGGTGATAAGCTAGTGATTCGTCTGTTTGATACTGCAACTTGCAACACTAGGTGTCTCAGCGTCTCGGGTATTCCCCTCCTGTATCTTGTGTGATTTACACAAACATATTCCTTTCAAAATGGTGAAAGCGCTCCTAGCTTAGCTTTCCCCCGAGTTGGCAACCCTAGCAACACGCAACACGGCAACACCAGCTTTTGATGTTTAGCAACATTGCACCAGTAGTAAAATAAAAACAAAAGCGCCATCAGTTGCCACTTATTAGTATTAACAAATATAGGTAAAGTGTTTTACGGTTTATACAAAAAAAGGGTGCCTTGATATTGATATGTTGAAGTTGTGAGTAATTGTGAGTAATCCAGGAAAGTTTTGAGAGTAAATCAGTAAAGGTCAGTTGGCAGCCCTGGTTTTCAGTCGTTGGCAAGTATTCCTCGGGTCTGTGCTCTGTGCATTTTGTTTTTGACAAATATTTTGTTTATTTCGCCTTTTGATATGAAATGGACAGATGATTTAGCCTTAAACTAATTGAACTATACCGGGATAACCCTATATTATGGGATCCTATATAGCAATATAAATTATAAACTCTCCAAAAAGAAGATATATATTTGGCAAAGCATTGCTACTGCATTTAGGTGCAAGGTTGCTGAAATAAAGAAAAAATAGAGAGAAGGTTCTGAAATGATCACTGTGATCACTCCGAAATTCCTCCCGCAACTTACTTGTGTTATTAATACTTTTCTGTTTTTATATGGTGTTGTCATCCACCAGCGTCTTGGTCGACGTTTCTTTTTCTTATTGTTAAGTAAAGAATTTACAATTAAAAATGCGGCACTTTTACATAATGACTCATCACTCATCATCACTAGATGACATATTAAAATACCTCTTTCCGTAGAAAATGACCGAACCGTATCCAACGGTATCCAATTCGAAACTACAAACGCGGTGTGGACGACAACGTAAAATGCTTTCCAATCGTTTCCAATCCCAACGCCAACTGGCACATTCGTTGGGGTTGGCGTTGGTTTGGATTGGGACTTGGTCTGTACGCGGCTTTACTGCTCACACTCGAGGTAGGCAGGCAGCTATAAAAAACAATTTTGTGCTTCACGTTTATGAATGAAATTCGCAGGAGTTGACAAACTGATTCGCGTTTACGCGTCTTCTCAACTGTGACGAAGGTCAGTCTAATGTGTAACCTCGCAACTTTGACGGTAGTTTACGAGAGAATCGTAAAACACTATAATATTTAATTTATTGCATTTAATATTTTGTCATGGACCAACACCCACACAAGTGATGCATTATATGCATTGCATGCATACAAGCTGATACCTTTATAGTGGTATGGTTGTCTCTTTTTAATATAAATCAAGTAATCAATAAATTTTCAACCCCCACTAGTTTTTCTTATTACGGAACTTAATGACAAAAATTGGCTTTATTTTAATGTAAACTTTCGCTTATACTATATATTACTATAAAGAAAATCTATATATATATATATATATATATATATATATATATATATATATATATATATATATATATATATATATATATATATATATATATATTAGCAAAATAGTCTCACGAAATGGTTAAAAAATTTATTAATAGGGAACCTTAATTTACGTACTAAATTATGTGACTTTTAAACCATGGCATCGTAAATTAAAATGTTATTTTATGAAACCATATTCACCTACTTGAATTCTTATGTAATTTGTTAACCAAAAACAAACCTGGTCTTAACCCAGCTTTACATAATTTTTCCAGGACCTTCTGATGAAGTATGAAAAACCGCAGCCTTAACACTAGTTTTCTATCATAAAAAGACATACTACATAAATATAAATAAAAGATTTATTGATTCCCTTTATTAAATAAGCAGTGTGCTAAACGTAATTCATGAGTACATTATTCAAAAGAATGAATAATGGATTTTCATTGACGACTAAAACATAAGGGAAACCCTCGAGGAAACCATATTACATCTCGTTAATAAATTTGATGATGACGTGTAACCGAGTTTTGCACTCTCTGCAAAGTAATTATGGGTTTTAATGACGACAAAAAAAGTTTGACTTTATATGTGGGTATTTAGAAGACTTTTTGTGATGATTCAGACATTTAAAAAGGGTATAACAGAAATATTTATTTATAACTTCCATTTTGATTTTATCACAGTTTTAGTCAGTAGTGTAGAAAAGGGTTAAAATATATACATTTACAAATTTCTATCTAGTTTGTATATCCCACATAACACCCAGCTTATAAAAGTAATTTATATGGGAATACCACCAGAACTTTTTCCTTTATTCTTTTTTACTGAATGGTCGACAAACTACGGATTCTGGAAACAATGCAGTGGCTAAAGTTTTAGTGAGTTTTAAACCTAAACCTATGGTTAAAATCATATTTGATTTCTAGTAAAAGGCTAGAAAATACTTCTGCTGCAACCACAGACGTCTAAAAAACTATATACAAAGCATTTCATTTGTAAAATCTTTTCGCGCCGATTCAATCATCCGTTTAATATCTTTTTTTTCAAAAAAATGAACTGACTTCACAAAAGAAAAAGCACTAAAAAGTATGAAATAATCCTTTTGGTTGATTAGGGTTTGGGACAGCAATTTTTAAGCGTATTTCCCTAAGAAAAAACGAATAAAAAAAATACATCATGTATATTGTTGAATTAGTGTTTTAATAAGCTTTCATTTGATACCCTACACGATGCCCTTGAAATTTTTTTTCCATATCCCTATTTACCCCCTCAAATTAACCCCGAATCAAAATTCAACTTTTTATACTACACGTCTATAATTGGGACACCACACTCTATCGCAGTGATAAATATCAAATTTTTACGTAGAATAGCTTGTGACAGACACACGGGCGGATACCGAAGTGATTCCGTTGCACGGAACACTAAAAATGATCAAACTTTTAATGAATTACCTTATTTAACTTATAAGTGGATTTATTTAATAAAACTTGGTGAATTTCCAAATATATTAAGTTTAGTTTCATTTTTGTTCAGTGTACCAGCCTCTAATGCTTTTAATGAGCGTGTTTTTTCAGTTATGAATATTAAATGGGGGAGGAAAGAAGTAAGTGCTCCAATGAGTTCACTAAAAGCGGAGTATTGGTTTATTTTAATGAAACTGGAAGCTGCGTAGGTTTTTTTAAACAAATAAAAAAAGATAAAAAGCTTTTAGCTGCAGCAAAATGCAATAAAAAATATGTTTGAAAAAATAAAAATAATAATTAGGTGATATGGCAATCCACTTATATTTTTACCTATCAGTTATTTCGTTTTTCCACAAATTAAAAATAGCAAGTTTATACCCAATCAAGCCTTAAATAAAATTGAAGAAAAGTTGTGTTTTTATTTTTTACAAATTAATTAGGTACCAGAAAAAATCTGATTCCACCTTTTCGACATAATGCCAAATGCGCCTTAAAGACGTTTCTCCTGTGGCGCTATTTTGAGGGCCAACTAAAAGAAATTTTATATTTCTGCTTGGAACTTGTGTGACCTTGAAAACTTCCATAAAATTTTGCCTGCGGCCCTGTCCAGGTTGCCCATATGAAAATGTCCTCAATTGGTCTCACGAAAAGGTGGCAACCCTAAGTATGGTATTACAAAAACTATTAAAAGGCTAGCAAATTACCACCAAGGTCTTATTCAGGTTTTACAAAATTAATTTTAAGCAATTAAGAATTCGAGCACGAAAAGGATAAGGTCAGTGAAGCTGGTACTAATATAATTAATAAAATATATAATTGCAGTGTATTAATTTTTTTTACTCCCACACTTTAATTGATGATTGTTAGACATTTACTACCTGTACTTTAATAACACTCATTAAGATACAGATTTTTCATTATGATACAAGTTTAAAACCAATAGAAATTCAACACCACAGCAATATTCGGTCAATATTAAAGACTGCCATGACCATGACAAATTTACAATTAATCAATTTTGACAGTTTATAGGTACTCTTTACTTACGCGAAAATGTGAGATAATGGGAGCGAAATTGAGAATTTAACTCCACCATAATTTGTGGAACAGGCCACAAGAACGGCAAATAACTCTAACTAGACAGACAGATGATATAATACCTAGATAAAAAATTATATTAACATGTTAAGAAACGTAATTTTGTAAATCATTCTCCACTTTGCTCGTCCCAGCTTTGCTCGTCCTACAAACATTACAATTAGCTAGTACTATATTAGTCCTAAAATTGACAATGAAATAAGCACTGGATTCAATGATGATGTATTTTTAATTTCTTGCAATTTTATTTTTATTTAGTATACCATATTCAAAGGCATGTCTTAAAATAGCAGTTGTTCGTTCTTTGTACAAATCTGTTTTACAAACGTTATCCAAAATGATTTTCCAAAGTTTTGCAGTTTCCTCCTCAGATAGTTTTTGTTCTTTAGTAGTAACTCCAATACGTGAGATATCTTCTTTCGGTATAAGTTTCAGTTGCCATAAATAAATACCGAGAATCACTCCAAATAAAGCATTTTCTTGCCACTCGCATTTTAACACGTCAAATGAAAACAATTGTTCTGGCTTTGCACCAAGTTCTTTGCCATAATCGAAAAAACTTTTGTAATAAATTTTTAGGTAATTATCTAAGTCATCCATGTCACTTTTAGAAGCACCGGAATAAAAGAAGTATGACAGATCGTGTATGGGTGTACTTTCTTTGCAAAACTGGAAGTCGATAAGTTTTATATCCAACAGATTTCCCAATTCCTAGACAAAAAATTATATTTTTTGAATTAGTTATTTCTATATTATTGTAATATAAACTGAAACAACAATACACACCCTAAACAAGTTTTTCAACAATTACAGTTAATTTTTTTAAAAATTTGGGTCACTACATAGTTTACAACACAAGCTAGAAGTGGCTATGCAAAAGTCGACAAATCCGGTTTTAACCTTTTCCAGATAACTGTTTATTTTTATGCTTCATAACTATATCTCCGTTTTGGTATACCGAGATTAAAGAAACGTCCTTCACCAAATTTAAACTTACAACTTATACAATAACAGTTTTTGTACGTTTCTTAAATAAAAGGTATTTGTAAAGTAGTATTTTCATTCCTAAATACACTCATGCTGTAAAATAATAAAAAGAAAGTTCAAAATCCACATTATTTTAGTTGGTGTAAGGGAGGTAATTAATATTGTTTAAGCAAAACTAGGTAAGTCCATTCTTTAGTGAATCAAAAGTCGACAACTCCATTCTAAAAAGTTGAATCAAACAATTATTTGGTACAGACATCAGGCGCGGCCCGTGAGTTTTTTCTAGGTGGGTCAAAATTTTGTGGGTAACTAGTGATATCAACGCAACAAGCAAAATACACTTTTTTAATTAAGGAAGGTTTTTTTTAATAATGTACCTAGTTTGACCAAGAAATTATTTACCTATATACAGATAAACAACGCAAAAAACATAAAATAGGTACTATGTAGGGGTGTCAATCCCGACTGGTTTTCTTAATCCCGGAATTTTCGAGATTTTGTTTAATCCCGGGATCCCGGTATTAGTCCCGAAAAAAATTTAAAGGGATTCAAATATTAAAATTTTTATTTATTAAGTTTAAACACACAAATATACTAAAAACCATGTAAATGATTCTAAGTACAAAAACTATATGTATAAATTTATACTTATGTAAAAAAAATATCGAAAAAATATTAGAGCGTCCAATGTGTCGTCTTTCAGGCTGAACGTATTTTGTTGCAGACAACTCCTGCGAAAGAGAAACATCTCTCGGGTTCTTTGCTTGTGGGAAGAATGGTTAGTAGGAATTCAAAGGTTTTTTGAAGATTACGTCCGGGACTATCATCATTTGCAAATAAATCAATTTGTTGAGAAAGGATTGCGGACATCCGGGTACTAGTTTGCTTTTGTAATGACTCTGAACATTTTAGTAATGCTTTTTGAACTTTGACGTTGAATGGCTCATTCTCTTCTGCTCTTAGAATTTCTGCAATGGGAATGTCATCTCCGTCGCTGATTTCTGTTTCACTTTCTTTGTCTGTGTCTAGCCTGATATCGCGACGTCATAGGGTTTCAACTGATTTGGTTGAAGAACTTTTACGACACCTTTAAGAACCTCACGTTCTGAATCCGAAATTATTGTTGTTATGTATAGATCAATAAGATCTTTTTTTCCAAATTTTCTAATAGTGTAAGACGCTCGAGCATGTTAAGTAAGTTACTGCATCTCGTTTTACAATATAATATAACTTTTAGCTCTTTCCCATGATCATTTTTGATATGCTTTTGTAGTATATTATTTTTAGTTGGCGATTTTCTAAATGTTCGAACTATTTGCCTAACTCTAGACACCAATCAAACTGTGAAACTGTTTTGCGACTGGCGGGACTGGCCCTGTTTTACTTATTTAATTAAAAAAAAAGAAATATTAAAATCTAAAAAAAAGATTAAAAGTATAAAAGTGGTAATTCTGTAACGTTGTGTTAAAATCTAAACATATGTTAAAAACACAGGAGTGGCACTCTGTATGAAAAATAGCGACAGCGATCGGGCTCTCTTTTTAAATTCCTACTCTGTATCACCGTTCGGTATGTTTCGAAGTGGGCCGATATAGTACGAACTTATTATATTATACCACAAAAGTCTTATTCTGCAAGGTATCTTGCGTTAAAAAATTAACATAGGCATCTTAAATGTTGACTTTTACAAGAAAAAAATTAGAGGGTGCTCTGCTAGTACTCTTTAAAGTCATGGCGTTTGATGGTTTTATACACATGATTATCGAGGAATGCAATGAAAACAGATTGCGAATGTATGTGTTAAGTGTATAATAAAAAGGAATGTGTGAAGGCTGTGTGCACCTTTTAAGTATGAATGAAACAAAGCTTTGTATTAAGTGCAAAAATGTTTTAATTTATTACCAGAGCGCTTTCGACTTTATAGGTCATCATCAGTGCTTCAGGATGCCAGTCGGAAATCCATTTTAACGAACAACAGTAGATCATATTAATGTTTTTTTTTAAATATATTTTTTAATATTTTAAAAATATTTTTAAAATATTTTTTAAAATATTTTAATATGTTCTACTGTTGTTCGTTCAAATGGATTTCTGACTGGCATCCTGACAAGAAGCACTGATGATGACCTATAAGGTCGAAAGCGCTCTATTAGTAAAAAAATTTTGCACTTAATACCAAACTTTGTTTCATTCATATTATAAAAAGAACATAAACTTAAGTTATTTATTTTAAACCCTTGTAGAAGGCGAACTAACCTAATATATCGAAGCCTAAGGGATGCGAATAATCCATTTGAACTTCCTGATCATTTTTTACAAACTATTTAGACTGGATAAACCAACAAGTCAGTATTTAATAAACAGTTTGATTCAATTTAGCTAAAATTGTATATCATTATGTGTATAATTGATTTCTATCAAATATAGGCCGACACCATTCAAAGTCAGACTTTGACATCACCCCTCAGGTATAATAGGTATTCAAGTCTTTTGTGCCACAGAAAATGAAAATGATACTTTTAGCATGATGACAACTATTAACTAGTGGTATTTTTAAATGGCCGCTCTTTTTTGAATAAAATGATGCAAATGTCTTGAACCAGAAATTTAAAAGTTTATAATAAGGTCCAACTCGTCCCTCTTTTCTAGCAAACAAATTCCAAGATTCCATTAAATTTTCGGTTGACCGACTCGGGACATAGTTGTTTATATCGGTCGGTTCAGCAGTAAATTATTACATTTACATCTTAAATTATGCAACTCTGCGATGTTGTAGTTATCCCTTCCACCCAATCAAATGTTAGGCCAAAGATTGTATGGTAAAAACGAATAGGTAAATTTGAACGTTTTGGACTCTCCGTTAATTTTACTTTGAAATATCAGTAAAATATATACAGCCCAGGTACACTTCACGCATACGTACTAACCTATCCTGGTCATTTGAAGACAAGAGAGTCTATTGACACGGGGTTTAAAGAATTGGATGTTGGGAGGGGAAGGAAAAACATTTACAGGCAATTTGTTCCATAAGCGGGAGACCATAGGTATGAATGAGCGGGAGAAGTGGTAAGTTCTAGGCTTTTGCGGCTGCACAGTAAAGGAATGCATACGTAACGCGCATCTTGTTCTGTTACAGTCAAGGGGAGAATTATAGCGGTTAGTTCTTCAGAACAAAATCCGTGGAAGTATCGGTAGAGAGGAATAAATCTCCAACAGCGCAGCGATGAGCGAAAAAAGGAGGACTGGATCATCAATGACTCTCTTTCGGATATAATCAATGATGTTACGTGTCAAAGATGATGCCGCTCCCCAGATGTGGGAATAGGTCATATTTGGGAAATATAGAGAGTGTGTAAGTTGAAAGGGGAGAAGTATTTTCTGGCTAGAAAGAGAAAACCAAGCTTTTGAGCTGCTGATGTGGAAATAATGTGTTTGTGCCAGCTGAGATCATATTCGAAAGCGATGCCAACAAGATGAAACGTTTCATTGTTCTGTAGGACTGGGCTATTCAGGTGGATGGGGTAAGTGTCGCCGGATTTTTTACGTGACAGAGAGCAAGACTGGGAAGTTGTGGTCATACAGCACACTTCTAACCTCCACAAAACCACCACTGCACTAAATTCGTTTTAACTCGTCGGGCCAAATCTTGATTTGCACGCGAAGACCTGCAGTTGCTGTTAAAAAGATCTATCACGATCACTTTCTTTCTATTTTATTGCAGAATGGCATTGAAGTGAAAAGGATAGATTGTAAGATAATATGGAGTTGCCTAAATGGTTTATATAATTTTTAAAGAATTTATTTGCAACTATAAGGGAATGATAGTGTCTTTAAAAAGTATAGTTCAAGTGCAAACAGAAGTTTTAATTTATTTTTAACTGTTAACAAGTAACTTTTACTTTTTAACAGATAAACTTAGCGCACTACAGAGCTATTTTTTAAATATACTTTATAATATGTACTTTTTTGCGCTTTTTTGTGCTTACAAGGCATTTCGTTATTATAAAAGAATATATGTTATGAAAAAAATACTTGGTTTGTAAAAAATGGCAGTAAGGATATACAACATTATCAAAACAGTAGGTATAGTCATGAGAAACACATTCCCCTAGCTAATTAAATCAAAAGCTAAATTCGGGGTATTTTTTACTATCAGAAATATTGAAAAACTGAAAACTCAAAATTTATTTATAATTATATTATTAAAAAGCAAAATTCTCTTAGGGTACGCCCAGATTTAAAAAACATATTCTATTTTCTTTGTTAAATACGTTATTTGACATTCGCGACAAGGTATAGGCAACCCATAATAACACATGAATTTTTGTTTCATAAGGAAAAGGGATTGTTTCTATTGAGATAATGGTAAGAGTCTGCAACTAGAAAATGCAGATACGCTAACCCATACCTAAAGGATTAAATTTAAAGTGGTGTTTCTATCACATGGTTTATAAACGCAAAAAATTTTTTTATAAGTCAGTCTTCCTCATCTTTGAAAGGCTTAGATAAGGCCATTATTTGGAAAACTTGCTATTTGCTCAAAAGCAGTTTTGCGGGATATCGGAAAAAACTATTAACGGCTGAGTAGTGTTATTTTCGCAATATAAAGAATTTTATTGATGTTGCTTAGGGTTTTCAGGAGCGGAGATTAGAAGTTTGTAGCCTAAAATGGTTACAGATTTTTAAATAAAAAATATGTTTATTGCCAATAGTCAGTTGTGTAAATAACTATCTACACTTTTCTAGCTGAAGCAGTTTTTTGCGTCCTTATCCCTGTGGACCAGTTTAACAGACAAAATATTTTCACCTACTAACTCCATAATAACAAAAAAAAACCGTCCAAATTCGACAGAAAAAAACTCTATTGTCGTTTGAATACAAACTAGTAAGCTAGTGAAGATTCTTGTAAACAACTGTTACTGTAAAAATATCGTGTTCATCACGTGGATCAACAGGCACATTTCATTGGTGGCAGATCAAGCAGCGAGTTTTGAAAGTCATGAGTAGTCCAACACGACAGATATGCGCCGGTTAGAGAGAAAGTTACCAATCCAAGTACATAGTTTCGGAGGAAGACCAGAAAGTAGTTTGGTGAGGTATGCGGAATGCCATACTTGTTCAAATGCCTGAGAAATATCAAGAGCAACAATCTGGGATTCGCCATGGAATTCGAGAGATTTGTTCCAGTTATGTGTGACAAAGGTATGGAGATCAGCTCTGGATCTTTTTTCAATTGACTTGTTCCCTTATTTATAGTGTTTTTAAGGTTCTTTTTGTTATTTATTTTTCAAACCAAATAAAAAAATACAAAAATAAATTTTTTGTCCATTGTGAGAAGAGGAGAAAAATCGATTTTTGTCTGATTTAAAGTAGAAAGATATTTGTTTTAATATTTGTTTAGAATATTTATTTTTGTTGATTATCTGTTAAAATTACAGGGTTAAACTAAAATTTTACAGTCAGATCCTCCAACGCTAGTCCGGTCTAATTTGACAACCAAAAGTTTTAAACGACAAGTGTAAGAATAAGACAACTAAATTTTATACTTTGAATTTATTAATGAGCTTTTTCGCAAATTTATAGAGAAAAATGCAATTTTAATACGTACTTTCAACAATAATAGAACTAAATTCATTACAGCAACTCGTTCCAAGATAAAAATTATTTGGAAACCAAACAAATCGCTGAAATATCAGAATAATTCATAAGTTTTTAATGACGCCATATTAACAATGACAGGAAAAAAACCTATCAAAACATAACTGATCAACTATAAGATCTTAATTTAATCCAGTACTAAATCTTAAACCTTCTTAGTGAATCTGAGTGTTACTGTTTTTCTACGAACATGGTTCCCTTACTGAAGATGACATTGCCTCAAGCCGATTTCTTTTATGAAACTATTATTCTCTGCTGCCTTATGGTAAGTGTTACTTGTCCAAACACCTTCTATTAGAAGATATATTAAAATATTTGCACAGTCTGTAAGGTATCTAAGCATTTAGCTACGTTAATTGTCATTTATGAGAAATAAAATTTACGAGTACCAACATATTTAACCACAATTAAAAGACAGGTATCTTTATATTCCAAACTATAAACTTACATTCCAAAATCTGATTGTTTCGATATTTATTAAATATACCCGTAAATAAGTATTTTAGTCAAAATCACCTCCCAATAAGTAATATCCCCTGTTTGTGGAAATATACTGTACCCACTTATTTAAATTAATTTAACGTTTTTGGCTTACCGAATATTTAAAAAGCATATTGTTTGACCAACAATCTCCATGAATGAGACATCCGTATTCTCCATTATAGGTGCATGCTTTTCTAAATGTTTTCAAAACATTTGATCCAAGATCATGTACTTCATCATATAAAATTTTATCTTTTTCAAGAACTAAAGCATTAACAGTTGCAGACACTGAAACAGTTATTTGTTGTTCTATATATTCTGCGACTGGACTAATTACATTAATTAAATTGTTCGAAATGGCTTCATATTTTTCTTGGTATTTTTTACGCAGGACATAGGAAAGAGCATGAAATTTGCCATATGTTTTAAAAATCAGTTCCAAGTGTTCTTTATTCAGGTATTTTCTTTTATCAAACATGACGTAATTAAGTGATGTTAAGTTTTCCATAACAATATACTCCTTTTTGGGATTCATACCACCACAGAAATATTTAGGCACATTGTCAAAGGGTTTTGATACACCAGCTCCTTTTTGGAAATCGTTTAAAACATGAAATATTAAACGATAAAATACATCTTCGTTTTTAAACATTGAGCTATAGTTATATCCCCAAGAAGGTGATTTTTTAATAGCAACATTGATAACTTCGGCGGAGTCTTTGTTGCGAATACTTCCCGTATAAAACTGGGAAGCAAAGCCATCTCCGTAGTTCGCTTCTGCATCTGGATTTACTTCAAAATTTTCTATATTCTGCGACTTTGCAGCTTGCAGCAAAATATTCACAACCTCACTAAATTGTTGCTGTGATTCCTTCATATCGGCCGTTTGATTCTGCTCACTAGAAATAATTAAATACAAAGAAACAGTTTAAAATAATTAATTCCAAAGAAGATTTAATAAATTAAACTGATGAATGACCAACCACAGCATATTTTTACTACTAAAAATAGTATTAAAAGCAAAGTATTTAAATAAAGATAATTCATGATAAGCATATAAATAAGATAATATAATATAATATAATAGCGTATCACCTATTTTTGTTGTCAGTTTTATGTGTTGCTTATCAAATTTTAGCCACAAAATGTTATCAATTTTTCTAAAACGAAAAAGAATGCTACAGTCATTTATTTGTCATTTTCTATATAAAATAATTGTGAGAGAGGCCAAACGTATAATACGTAATATATACGAGGGGTGTTGATTAGGGTAGGTGGGTCGAAAAAAGTGAATTTTCTAGTATCAAATTCTATTAGTGCGGAATAAAGGGAAAAATATTGAAAAAAAGCCTATGTTTAATCTTCAGTTCGTGCAAAAGGCCTAAAGTTTTAAAAAAGTTACAAAAAGCATCAGTTATTACCTTAACGCTGAAATTTTGCAGATTCAGTTCTTCGAGTTCTAATAGCGTCAAGATTATTCATTTTGGTTACCTGATAATAGGAAATAGTATGTATATTGTACAACGAGCATGGAATGACAATGACATGCATTTCCTACGAGTATGACGTTTGCAGCATGAGCCGCAGGCGAATGCTGCAAATCATACGAGTAGGAAATGGTCATTCCATGCGAGTTTTACACTATACTTTTTCTACGAATGTTACTGTTACATAAAATGGGATTAGTAATATTTTTCCTTTTAAGATGTCAAAAAATGTCAATCTGACATTCCACAAATAAAAATTATAAAGATTTTGGATGTCAACGCCACCTTTGTAAAAAATACCCGTGCACAATGGGAACTTTGTAGTTCAATCACCATGGTGATTGAAGCACAATGAAAATGTGTAAAACACAATGCACCATGTTCCGAAATTACTATTGAACATACAATAAAGGTTTTTATTGACATTCGTAGAAAAAATATTTTTTTAAATCGTGGGCTAGATTTTGAGGTCGCGCATAATGTATAAAGTTTGCGAATTTTGGTGAAAAATGGATGTTTTTACAGTTTTACAAACAGACGCACTGTTGTATTAATCAATAATATACAAAGCCACTTTTATTGACAAACTTATTCCAATGAGTGATTTTATATATTTAATTTGATCCAAAAAAATCAGCTTGCAGCACTTCCTCCATTTCGCAAAATTATTTTTGCTGAAATGTCCCAGAACTCACCACGTGGAGGTGGCTGCAATTCGAGTTCCACCAACGCCCTTCTCAACCATTCAGCCATTCAGCACGTGGTAAATTATGTTTGGGCGTTACCTCGAAATCGGATTTTTGGTGGAATTTTGGCATCGAAGATTTTGAGTGCAAAATTGTTCTAACATAGCAATCTCTGTTTTCTTGTCCGCACACTTTTCCAGCGGACTCTGTCGCAAGTTTTACGCATCATGTACCTGCTTGGGCGAAGCAGGAAAAGTTAAAAACTTAAAACTTAGACTGGGCTTTATTTTGCAGAAATGATGAAATATTCTGTTATCAAGCTCTTCGTCATTGGAGGGGGCTACAGCTTACATTTCGTCCACAAAAACTGATTTCAGTAAAGACCAACAGTAACTCTTAAATATTGTCAAGACAATACAGTCAGGAAACTGTACTCCAGATCTGGCTGTAAAAGATCCTGGACCTGTCAGTCATTCTCGATGGTTGACATGTGCCAACCGAGTCTTACGATTGTTCATTTCCCAAACGAATCCTATGAACAAACTGAAGGTACTTTCCAGTTACACTGTGAAGACGTACCTATTCTCCTGGCTGGTTCGACGTTAAGAGACATCATTTAGTAATATACGGTCCTAAGCATACCTTCAAGGTCGAGCAAATAATGAAATATTTGCCGGAAAACATTAAACACATTATCGACCCCGTGATTCAGAGAAATGCGTTCTTCTGTCATCCAGAGTACATGTTGTTGGGTATGATAGTGGATGAGAGACAACACATACGAGAATTGGGTTACACGAGGGTACTGAAAGCTAAATCAACAGTCGAAGGGTAAATCTGTTAGAACTTTTATGCCTCTCTCGGTAAATTTTGGTGCCACGGACTACAGTGAGCTGATTGAGTGGACGAAATATAAGCTGTCGCCCCCTCCAATGATGAAGAGCTAGACAATAGAGAATATTTCATTATTTCAGAAAAATAAAACTCTGCCTGAGTTTGAGGTTTTTAATTTTCCCTGCGATACCCAAGCAGCGCAGAACTTGTAAAAGGGTCCGCTGGAAATATGTGCGGACAAGATAACAGAGATGACTATATTAGAGCAACTTTGCAGTCAAAATCTTCGATGACAAAATTCGACAAAAAATGCGATTTCAAGATAACGCCCTTGACTGATAGTAGTGAACCAACATAATTTACCACGTCCTTAATCGTTGGATGGTTGAGAAAGGCGTGTGTGGAGCTCGAATTGCAGCCACCTCCACGTGGTGAGTTCTGGATAATTTTAGCAAAAATAATTTTGCGAAATGGGAGAATAGCTGCAAGCTCGTGTTCTCGGATCAAAGTTCAATATATAAAATCACTCACGGAACAAATTTGTCTATAAACAGTGTCGTGTATATATTTTTAATACACCAGTGCGTCTGTTTGTAAAACTGTAACAATATCAATTTTTCACCAAAATTCTCAAACTTTCCTTATGCGCTATCTCAAAATCTAGCGCGCGATTTTAATAGTTATTTATACTATAAGGGATGTAAGTAACATTTACCAGTCGAGGACGAATTTTGCGCCCGAGCGATAGCGAGGGCTGGCAAAAAAGTCCGAGACTGGTTAATGTACTTACATCCCATATAGTATATAACATTTTTCCACCTCCCTGAATTGTATGTTTACCAGAAAATGCTGGATATATTTTTGGATTTTTATTATCATTACATTTGATAGCATTCTCATCAAATTATGAAGGCAGCCGTGATCCGTTGCCAGAGCAATATAAGCAGTCTATTTTATTTTATCAACAACGTCAAGTTGACAATTCATAGCGAAAAGCTTGAAGAAGTCGAATTATTTGATTCTGTGTGGACAAAATGGATGTTTCAGACATAGAAGAATCAGCAAATATTGCTTGTTTATCTCTACTACCGGAAAAGTCGAAAAAAAGGTATGAAGCAGCATATAAATCCTTTAAGAATTGGTGCCAAAGCAAGACGGCTACTGCAGTCTCAGAAGCCTTGCTGTTGGCGTATTTCCACGAGAAAAGTGCTTTACTGAAGTCCCCATCAAGCTTATGGTGTGAGTATTCGATGTTGAAGTCCACCCTTTTTATAGAGGAAAATATAGATATTTCTAAGTATCCAAAACTTCGAGCATTTTTGAAAAGAAAAAATGATGGTTACAGACCCAAAAAATCGAATGTGTTTAACAGGGAAGATGTGAATAAGTTCATGCTTGAAGCCCCCGATGATATGTACTTATTGATGAAGGTCGTAATGGCAATGGGAGTTGCTGGGGCGTGCCGTTCTAATGAACTCTGTGAAATGAAAATGGACAATGTTAAAATAAGTCAAGAAGTCATAATTGTGACCATTCCTGACTCCAAAAATGGAATGTCACGTACATTTACAGTGACAAAAAGTGACGACACTCAGGTTTGTCATTTCAAAATAATTCAAAAGTACATTGATATAAGTTCCCACATGACGACTACTAATCCGCGCTTCTTTATGCGATATCAAAATGGAAAGTGCTTAAACCAGCCTGTTGGGAAAAATACGTTTTCGTCAATTCCAAGTAAAATTGCGAAATTTCTAAAGTTTGAGAACTTCAAAATGTATACTGGACACTCTTTTAGAAGAACGTCGGCAACTTTATTAGCAAATACTGGAGTTGATGTATTAGCTATCAAGCGACATGGTGGATGGAAATCCGCTACTATTGCGGAAAGTTACGTAGCTGAGAGCCTCAACAATAAAAAGGAAGTAGCGAATAAAATTTTATACAATAAGACCCAGCCAGAAGTCTCTTGCAGTGCTTCAACAGTGACAGAAACATTGGTTAGAAATGAAGGATCTGTGGAGTCAGAAAATGTAATACACATCAAGAAGAAACGAGAAAACGTGTTTCCAAATTTTGTTAATAATGTGAATAATTGTAATAATTGTACCATTAACATTCATTTCAATTAATATCACCGGATTTTTGTAATATGTTGATGAAATCAAAAATTAAAGTTATTCTTATAATAATTTCAGATTATTATTTCCCTAGGGATGTAAGTTGACTTACATCCTGTCGTTAAGGGCAACCAATACCTTGTTGAGTAACTTTCACTTCCGTCTGTCAAAGCAGTGTCAAAATAGGTTGCTTACAATACAGGGAGGGGGAAAAAATATTTGTCCTATTATGAGATAACTAAAATGAAGAATGTTGAAGTTATTAGAAGTCAAAAAATTAATCTGTCAAATTTGAGCGTTAAGGTAATACTAATAATTGATGTTTTTTGTCATTTCTTTTAAACTTTAGGTCCTTTGCGCGTACTATTAAGCATGGAAATTTTTTCAATATTTTTCCCTTTACTGGCGTGGCAATACACAGCTTTACCGCACTATCACAATTCGATACTCGAAAATTCACTTTTTTCGACCCACCCTACCACACACCGTCTTAAAGGGCTGGTGAAGTCCTACAACCCACGGTACCTTAGTACTTAGGCTTGCTGCCTTCGTGTGTTGTAAGAAGATTAAAGAAATGTAACTTAGTACATAAAGTTCTCAATTTTTGTTGTATTCTAAAAACCCATATTTCTACCCAAGCAAACCAGTAAAAATAAATATAAATAATTTTTTTAACCTATATGATTAATGAAACATTATTTGTCAATTTTTTTTACGTAGCCAAAGTTCTTGCCTCGGTATTTTCCTATTCTATTTAGTGGATCCATTAATTTAAATAATTTAAACTTTTTTAACTTAACAAATATTTAAAAAACCTATTGTGAGACCTACAACTCCATGAACCAGACATCTGTATTATCCATTATGCCTCTTTAAAAGCACATTATTTTCTTCCAAAATTCTGTAGGTACTTCGTTATATAAAATTTAATCACTATTTGTCTCTATGCGAATATATTCTGCTACTGAACTAACAAAGGTCATGTTTGCCGGAATTCGAGTCATGGAGACTTATATAAGTCGCAGGATTGGGATAGAAGTAAATTTGAGTAACAGAGGCCATATTTTCTAGAATCTTTGTTTCAAGGGAAAAATATACATCTAGCGAGCTTCGCGACTATTTCGAGTTGAAGGATGTTCCCACTTCGATTTACGGCGTTTTTACCCTTTCAAGATCAAGGTAAAGGAAAAAATAAGGGTCTTATATAAATTTTGGACTTATGGAAGTTCGACTTATCGAGGTTGAACTGTATATAAATAAGATTTATTGATTTTCTTTATTCAATAAAGAGTGTGCGTGGGCGCTAAGAAAGCAGATTCACATTAGGCGGTTCTAGATGAGCTATAGTTATGCTCGGGTTGGCGATATGTGGCTGTACCATTACGCCGAATATAGAATACATCGACGGGTTTAAACAGTTCCTTCGTGCAACCGACCGCCGCGCCGTTAAAAGAGCTCCTTGATACCTGTTACACACTGAACAAACATCATTTACTTATTGTGGAAAACAACTTTAATTCTAACATTAAATAATATAGTTTTGCTAACTCGAACTAGACATAAAGATTATAATATGAATGTGTCAGGAACTGCCATTTTGCATCTGATTTGTAGGACCCAGAAATTGGCATTAGCAAATTGAAAAAAAAATCTCTCATCACGATTTATTTTTAATTTCTTACAATCTTATTTTTATTAATAACACCATACTCAAAGGCATGCCTTAAAATTGCAGTTGTTCTTTCCTTGTATGAGTATGTGTTATGCACACTATTCAAGAGTGTTTCCCAAAGTTTTGCAATTTCCTCCTTGGATAGTTTTTGTTCTTTCGTAGTTTCTGCTATATGTGAAATATCTTTTTTCGATATAAGCTTTACTTGCCATAAATAAATACCGAAGATTACTCCAAATAAAGCATTTTCTTTCCATTCGTTTTTTAACACGTCAAATGAAAAGATTTCGTCAGGACTTGCACCAAGTTCTTTTCCATACTCAAGAAAACTTCTGTAATAAATTTTTAAGTAATTATCCAAGTCATCCATATCACTTCTGGCAGCGCCGGAATAAAAGAAGAATGACAGATCGCGTACAGGTGTATTTTCTTGGCAGAACTGGAAGTCAATAAGTTTTATGTCTAACAAATTTCCCAATTCCTAAAAAAAATTTAAAATTTTGGAGTAAAAAATATTATTTTCATAATATTTAATTTATACTGAAACACTTTTTAGTTTTTGGGTTATGAGAACAATTTTGTTGTATAAATTGAAAAAAGTAACCTTAATCTTTACAATTTTTTTCAAAATGGGTCTGATTCAAAATCAGAAAAAGCAACCGTATGCTTTGCAGAAAAATAAAATGTTAACTTTGTATCAAATCCTCAAAACATAAAGGAAAATATTCGCCACTTGGCAGTCGCTTTCAAAACGCTGATCGCCTTTTAGAAAAGTTTTAATTGTCTTATCGGGAATACCTAAACTTGACGAGTAGCAAATGTTTACATCATTTGTGCTAAACATCTCAGTATTTTGAAGTTACATAATACTGACTATAAATTGGTCACTACACAAATTTTATTAACCGAGATTTTTACCTTTTTTAAAAATATATTCTAAGGCAAGTACACCATTTTACTCCCTCCTCTTATTGTCAAGCTTTCAGTAGCTATTGTTAAGCTCTCCCAGGCCAAACTATTCTGTATTATTCCTTTAATGAGCATAGTTCAGTCCCTCCCAAACCAACATTCTGATTGCTAATATGCTTAAAAGAGCAACATCTCACGGAAGCAACTTTTAACAACAGGAGGAAACCGACAACACTTGCCCAATATGAAGATAGTAAGTTCTCGTGTCTTACTGTTTATTAATGATATTATTAAAACATAAATGAAAGCTAATTGAACACTTGACATGTGACAGCACACTAGCCATTCTCTCACAAATATGTTCATTTTTTAGATTATAGTACATGACAGTTTAGTGATTAAAACTGAGTGTACATCGTAATTACAGGTCCTACCAGAGCCGGTGGAAAGAAGGTTGATAATGCTGGCAAGTTTTTACGATTTTAACATATTTAAATTATGGTACGGTTTTCCCAGGCATTTCTTTGTTGTAAAAGTAAATATAAGTAAAAAATTTAAATCTGTATGATAAATGAAACAAAATGTGTATTGTTTTTTTTTTACGCAGGTAAGCGTTAAACGGAGCGCACCCTAAACTATTGCCTCAATATTTACCTATTCTATATTTAGTCTATAATTTTAAGTAAGTAAAGTTTAGTAAGTAAGTTTTCAACATACCGAATATTTGAAAAGCATATTGTTAGACCAACAATCTCCATGAACCAGACATCTGTGTTGTCCAGTATAGGTAGATGCATTTTTAAAAGTTTGCACTACATTTGTTCCAAAATCGTGTATTTCGTCATATAACATTTTGTCTTTTTCAAGATCTAAAGCATTAACAGTTGCAGAAACTGCAACAACCATTTGTTTCTCTGTATATTCTGCTACTGGGCTAATTACATTAGTCAAGTTCTTTGAAATGGTTTCATACTTTTCTTTGTATTTTTTACGCAGAACATAAGAAAGTGCATGAAATTTTCCATATGTTTTAAAAATTAGTTCCAAGTGTTCTTTATATAGGTATTCCCTTTTATCAAACATAACATAACTAAGTGGTTTTAAATTTTCCATAACAATATACTCCCTTCTAGGGTTCATACCTCCACAGAAATATTTGGGTACATTGTCAAATGGTTGTGATGCTCCAGATTCTTTTTGTAAATCATTTAAAGCAGGGAATATTAAGCTGTAAAATACATATTCATTTTTAAACATTGAACTATAATCATATCCCCAAGATGGCGCTTTTTTAATAGCAACACTGATAATTTCGTCGGTGTCTTTGTTTTGAATGTTCCCCGTATAAAACTGGGCAGCAAAGCCATCTCCATAGTTCTCTTCTTCATTTGGATTTGCATCAAAATCTTCTATATCTTGCGACTTTGCAGCTTGAATCAAAATATCCATAATGTCACTAAATTCTTCCTTTTCCCTCATATCGGCCCTTTGACTCCTGTCACTTAAAAATTAATAAACACAAAATAATCAATTTAAACAGGAACTACTTCCAGCAAACTCTTTATTAAAAAAAAATGAATGACCAACCACCGCAAAATATTTATAACTAAAATGTTTTAAATAACAGGATATTTATAGAAAGATAACTTATGAATGATAAGCCTGAAAATAAAAAGTATAAGGCGTATCACAAATAATCAAATGTTTAACTATTATGTAGTATTACAGTATGGCAGATGAGTTTGTACCAAGGATGATAGGGGGAAATACCGTAAAAAATCACCAGATATTGAAAATAAATTCTAGGTACATAGGCGCATACAATATACATATTTATATGGATAATTCTTGGCAAATAACAATAGTGAAAATATTTTATTTTATAATACAATTAAAAACAGCTTTTATTGAGGCTGTACAAAATATTTGCATGCTTTTCTGTGCCTTGCCATTAGCTGTTTTCTATAAATTTAATCATTTTTATCAACTAGTTGTTACCTAACTACATCGCGGTACTAAAGAGCAAATTATTCCATAGAATTAGGCAGGATATATGTACTCGTATACTAGACCAAGCAACAGAGCAAAATATTAGCGATTTGTTGACATTAATCCTATTAGAAAACCGCCTGTGCCATCATCTGAAAGACGATCCGTAGATGATTTTTTCTACAAATCGTCCATTTAGACCATTAAGATTGCTTCATTACTTTCCATTTTATAAGCAAAAAGCTAAAAACTCGCGATTTTTTGCTTAAAAATGTTTATAACAAATTAATGGAAAAAATTTCAGAGCTGGAAATATAACAGAAATCATCTAGATTTTAGATGATGGCGCAGACGGTTTTCTAATAGGATTAATGTCACGACAAATCGCTCTATTGCTTGGCCTATACGCATCAATTAGGCACAAGATATTTTGTTTGAAGTGATCACCAATAAGGAATTAGCATGTATTTTTTTATTGTATAAAATATTTAAGGAAGTCATTACAAGCCCTAAAATATTATTTTAAAGAAAATTATTAAGAGAATTTCCCTCATGTATTAATTTGTCCTTAAGAGGTGTTCAATTATCGCTGAATTACACTGAAAGTTGCACAGTAGATGAAAATAAAATTGCATAGTAAAAATAGCGAAAATTCAATAGTTTTAATTCAACTGCATGACGTATTTTTACTGCAATCTATTCTACAGTAACTGAAAAGAGAATATTCATCTACCTAGATTTTTGTACCTATGTTATGACACCTTTGTGAACTTTTAGTTTAAGATTTAGTCTGTAACAAACATCCGATGAAGCTATAGTGTTAGCGAAACGCATCATGTTATAAAGTATTTAATAAAAGTGGAAATTTGGCTAAAACTGTCTATTATTATGAATGTGTACTACTGGATTTGTCAAACTTGGACTCATTTTGAGATGAGGAATCGATAGAATCCAATGAAACTCCATTTCTGCACAAAACGAATTTTATATAAAAAGTGGACATGTCTGCTTTTGAATCGCTCCTCGATCATACTCTATAAAGAATTAGAAAATAAATAGTTTGTGAAGACTAAGTTATAAAGCTGTGTTGATTTTAATATATTTGAACATTTACATTACTCATACACATATTTATAATAAGGAGATAAATAATTATTACTTTCATCTTTTGTTTTGCTATTTAAATAAAAATGATCAAGGTTATAGTTAAAACACCAAATGTATTTCAAAATTTGATGACCATTTACGTTAACGGAAAGATAATAATATAAAACTCTTTAAACCTTGTGGCATCTGATCTACCAGTTGTTAGTACCAAAAGCGAAAAAAAATCATTGACACTTACATTACAATTTATAACTTACCACATTTTAAATCAGTTGAAACAAAAATATCGCAGAATAACACAACACCAAAGGACGTTCTCTGACAATTTACTCTTTTATAACTAAATGAAATGTCTAGTACTGAATCACTGAAAGCATTTTTGTGATTCCCCAAATTATAAAATATGTTTTATAACTTTTATCAACAACGCACTGGGTACGCATAGCATCGACGTTTTATTCACGAAAACTCCGCCAAATTATCAAGGAAAGAAAGACAAAATAATCAGGAAAAGTTGATGATTGCAGCCGAATGTAAAATAGCAGTGAAAGTCTAAAACTGAAAGAAACAAATTTATTGTTGTCTGTGCTGTTGAAAGCCGCAAGAAATATTTAGTAAGGCATTACTTATTTACAGAATTTTAAATGCAAATAACGATTGTTTAAACAAGTTATGTACATTTAAACACGCTGGTGTTACATGTTACTAGCTACTTATATACTTTTCGTATAAGATTGGAAATCTCTAGAATCTTTTTTCATATTCGGGAAAACACAAGCTAATAGATCTTTCTTTGGCTATATTATTATTCCCACTAACACTAACTGTATATCTCCCAATATTAAATAAGTGTACCTAGCCTCACCAGGATTTTTATGTTGGTAGGTATAAAGTGATTTTAAATAACAAAATTTCTTTTGCCACTTTTTTATATGCGAACCGAAGTCTATAAAATGCGAAAAAGGGCAAATTAGTTCTTAATATTAACATAAGAACAAAACAAAAATGAGAATAAAAATTCAAAGATTTTTTCAGGAATTAGGAAAATTATTGGATAGAAAACATTAAAACATCAAAAATGTACAGAAATGTCCTATTTCTTATTTCTTTTTCTCTGGTGCAGCCCAACAAGATATATGTAAATGACCTGGAAAATAAATCAGGTGTAGCGCGGGTCTTTCTGATCGTGAGGCGATATTCAGTAAATTAACAAACCTGTTTATATGATTAAAATTTGAACGTCGACGTGGCCAAATCTTTGATAGACCTACGTATGAAAAGTTTCACTGTATGTGCCTTAAAATGTGAACTGGCCTGGTGTAGGGTGATCTCCAGATCCTAGCGTTGCGTTTCATGCTGTTGTAATGGAGGTTTTTGAAAGATCTATTCCTCTGCGGTGGATTAAATTTCCGAAAACGGAAACTATGGCTTACAACGGGAATTAAATTATCTACTGCAAACTTACGCTCCTTTAACTACCTAAAAAAGTTTTAATAATAAATATTTTATAGCGTGATATAATAGGTATCGTGGAGTTGTTGAGGCTGCAAAAACGTCACACTATAATAAAAGAATATTGTCCGCCAAAAGTCTGCAAAGGGAAAGTTCGTTCTTTACTAAAAGTTTATGTAATAGTCCTGGCCTTAATACTTAATACTTATGAGATTGAAATTGAGCCTCATAAGCTAAATAAATTCTATTGTGGTGTTGCATACCAGTTACCAGAGAGGTATAGAAGGTCGTGTTGACATGATGGTATCTCTGCTGAACTACTGTTAAGACTGCCGGACTTTTCACTGGTTGCACTGACAGAGGCTATTAATCAATGGCCCAACCAAGAGTATGTGCACCCCCCGCAGATTTCTGAAAGCGCCCTGCTATTTTGCACCAGTCTTGATCCTTCGTATTGAGGGGGGACTTGAGGGCTCCCCTGGCTTTGGTGCGCCCCCGCAACGCGGGGCTTGCGGAGGACGCTTGCCTAAAATCGGAATTAATCATTCCATTGTACAGGGTGGGCAAATAAGCGAGGTAAGCGGCTGTATCTCAGAAACTAATGATCGTGGAGAGTTACGGTAAAAAATTTTATAGGTAAAGTGGGCAAGGGAAACTGCTGGAAATTATTTTCAAGTTTCCAAGATGGCCGCCAGTGGGCGTTTCCGCCATCTTGAATTACATAAAGCTACGTTTGTCGCGATTTTCCCCAATGAATGTAACAAAAAAGTATTTGCGTTTTAATGCTAACTTAAAGTCGAACATTTTTTGTAAAAACAATTTTTCTCTATCTTTCGAAATAAAGTGATGGGGGGTATTTGAATGTTGTTTTAAATAAATGCCTGTAACTTCGAAACGGCTTAATGGATTTGGATAAATTTGGTATCATTGGAAAGAGCATTTCTTGGGCTTTTAGGTTTCTCGTAATCATGACAGTTGTGACCTACACGACCGCCGATAGAGAGCGTTATTCGATATTATAACCAAAATATTGGATTTTCTCAAAAAATTTAAATGCGATGATATGACTTTTTTTACACTAGAAAATAGACAAATGACCAACCAATAAGCCTGCGCAAACCGCATCTTAATATCTTTTTCCTAACTCAAATTATTAAAAAAAAATACTAAACCAGGAAAATTCATATATCCCCATTTAAAAATGCATCGGTTCCTTTCGATAAGAAGGCAAGTAGTAGGCCATGGACACGACAATCGCCTAACAAAAATATTGCCAAGTAACGTCAAACTTTTGTCACACGCAGGCTAATATTGTTGATTGAGTATAATTTGAGTACTTTTTAATCAAAATGCCTCTCACAAATAATGAAGCTGTTGACATGATTGCGATTTATTTCGAGTGTTTTCAAAATGCAGCTATAGCGGCAAGACAGTACGCGGCACGGTATCCAGATCGCCATCATTACGGGAGAAGAATGTTTCCGCGCTTGGTACAGCGATTACGCGATACTGGAAGTTTTCGTCGTCCTAAACTTCGCAGGCGTCGCAATGGAAGGACCGAAGAAAACATTATCAATGTCTTGGCTTACATACAATTTGATAGACATGTAGGAACTAGAACATTGTCTCTACACTTGGGAATAGCACGAACAACTGTTAGAAATATTTTGAAAGATTATAGGTAAATAATTTTATCTTCTTCCAAGTATCTTAGCACATACTCGCAAATACACAATTCAGTGTTATTCTGATAATATTATGTTTGCGCATATGTTGTTTTTTACTTTTAGATTACATCCTTACCACATAGTCTTGCATCAGGCGCTAAATGAACAAGATTTCGACAATAGATTAAATTATTGTCAATGGATGCTAGGCATGCTTGAGGAAAACAGAAATTTCTTAACGGAAATTCTCTGGACCGACGAGGCTACCTTTAGTAGTGATGGTAGGGTAAACCGTCATAATATGCATTATTGGTCCGTTGAAAATCCGCATTGGTTACGAGAAGTGCAGCACCAGGGTCGCCGGAGCCTAAATGTGTGGTGCGGCATCATTGGGGACAGAATTATTGGACCTTATTTTTTTGATCAAGCTTTAACTGGTAACCGCTTCTTACAGTTTTTGATCAACGACTTGCCAGTTTTGTTGGAAGATGTGCCACTGGAAACTAGGAGAACTATGTTTCTGCAATTAGATGGTTGTCCGGCACATTATTCAATTAATGTCCGAAACCATATTAACGGGACCTTTCGAGAACGCTGGATAGGAAGGGGAAGCCTATTTCCTTGGCCGGCAAGATCTCCCGACTTGACATGTCTTGATTTTTACTTGTGGGGACGCTTAAAAGATATTGTTTATCAAACTCCACCAACAACACGAATGGATATGGAAAACAGAATTCGAAACTCAATTCGTCAAATATCAGCGGCAGAAATCGAGGCTGCGGTTCTGTCGACTCAAGAAAGACTGGAACAATGTGTGGAATATGACGGAAGGCAATTTGAACACAGAAGGCATTAATCGTTTTTCAAAATCGGTCCTTTCCAGGACCACAACTTTATTTAAAAGGGAAATCTCTTATAAATACGAAAACGTGTGACTTAAAATCACAGCACTAAATAAACCGATATTTCTTGTGAATAGTTTTGAGAGGAGTTTGTCTTTTATTTCCATGGCCTACTACTTGCCTTCTTATCGAAAGGAACCGATGCATTTTTAAATGGGGATATATGAATTTTCCTGGTTTAGTATTTTTTTTTAATAATTTGAGTTAGGAAAAAGATATTAAGATGCGGTTTGCGCAGGCTTATTGGTTGGTCATTTGTCTATTTTCTAGTGTAAAAAAAGTCATATCATCGCATTTAAATTTTTTGAGAAAATCCAATATTTTGGTTATAATATCGAATAACGCCCTCTATCGGCGGTCGTGTAGGTCACAACTGTCATGATTACGAGAAACCTAAAAGCCCAAGAAATGCTCTTTCCAATGATACCAAATTTATCCAAATCCATTAAGCCGTTTCGAAGTTACAGGCATTTATTTAAAACAACATTCAAATACCCCCCACCACTTTATTTCGAAAGATAGAGAAAAATTGTTTTTACAAAAAATGTTCGACTTTAAGTTAGCATTAAAACGCAAATACTTTTTTGTTACATTCATTGGGGAAAATCGCGACAAACGTAGCTTTATGTAATTCAAGATGGCGGAAACGCCCACTGGCGGCCATCTTGGAAACTTGAAAATAATTTCCAGCAGTTTCCCTTGCCCACTTTACCTATAAAAATTTTTACCGTAACTCTCCACGATCATTAGTTTCTGAGATACAGCCGCTTACCTCGCTTATTTGCCCACCCTGTACAAGGGGAGGGGGTGATCTTAAGGAACCACCTAAACTTTCGTCCAATATCGTTATTGCCCAGCCTCTTCAAGATTATTAAGAAAGTTACAAAAAAAGGTTATGGACTTTTCTTAAAACCCATGATATACCTAATAACGTCAAAACATTCTAGATGTCAAAATCTAAAAGGTACTTGTGATGCTGTTTTCAGCTTCCAGGAGAGGATTTACCACCACGTTAACTGAAGAGAGGCTGCGGCAATCACAGTATTCTGTGATCTGTCAAAGGCTTTTGACTGTGTGGACCACAGATTATTATTGCTGTCGAAGCTTAAATTATATGAGGTCAGGGAACTCGCTATGACATGGTTTGCCTCGTATCTTGGGAGTAGCAGATAGAGGTGTTTCTTCCATTGAATAATCATCGGTTCTTGATATCGAGTGTGGTGTCCCGCAGGTGTCTATTTACAATTCTGAATTTACATTTTTTGCGAATCATACCTCTATTTTGTGGCACTGCAGAGTCATTCTACAGCCCAGGGAGAGTATCTCCAACGACTTATTAAGAATGGTGTTAATGGTGGAACTTGCTTTTAATATTGTCAAAATTAATATCGTCGTCGTCGGGCTCAAATGTGATGTACAGAACGTAAAATTAGAAAATGATCCACTTCGAAGAGGACATCTAAATTCCTGGATGTACTGATTGACGGTAACCTATGATTTGATCATATATGATCAGCCATTCTTACCAGCTTCATTATTGTCAGTGACAATGATAAAAAAGTCGCAGTCGCCGCCGCCGCCGCAGCGAAAAATCAAGTTGTCTGTAGGATAATTTTGTTGTTTTCTTTTAAGTGAACGTCCAACAAAAAAATATGTAAGCATAAAGGACCCACATAAAAACGCAAATATTTGCTGCCGCACCTTTAGCGGTTGTCCATCATTGATAAAAAAAACCGGAGCGGTAAAGGTACCGCTTCGGCCCCTCGTGACTTTTTGAATGGACTGTTTGTTTAGACACAACCGAAATTATCAGCTTTAATGGACAGAAATATAATGGGGACGTAAATTTTGTGCAAAAAAACAAATACTGCGCTTTTATTGGTTTTCATTTGCTACCCAAAAAGGAAGAACCGCGGTACAACCCAAGTAATTGTCGCTTTACACAATACTTGGTAATATACAAAGTGGTTCAAAATTAATGAAACATAGAGGAACAGTAAATTCTTGGCATTAAAATATTACGATTTAGTTAAACCTGTTAAATCCGATGATCAATATTAGCCGAGATACAGGGTGTGACAAAATTGATTTAGATTTAGCACGCTACTCTAAACAGTTTTTAACATATTGTCGTAAAATTGGCATAGGGTTTTTTTTTGAGGTCGGAAAAAATTATTTGGCCTGAATTTTTTGCAACGTATAGAGGGCACGACGTGCGACACACTCAGTGCAATAAACTGCAAATGTGTCTCCGCGAATCAAAAATCGTATATGTGTGTAAGTACTCGACACATTGCAATTTAATGAAACTGTATATTTTTTACATTCTCCAATCTCCATGCGAAGTGTACCGCGTGAGTCAACGATTGCGCGGAGTAATTTTATGCTTTGAAGATAAGATTTGTCGATAGTAAGCTTTTGTGTTAAGGTATGCTTGGATATTCTGTACATTTTAGAAATAGTTGTAATTATACAGGGTGCGTTAAAAAGTAGGGTGTCACAAAGTTAGATTTTTTAAATGGGGCACCCTGTATTTTAATGGATTTTTGAATTCCACGTGTAATTTCATAACTTTTTCACTATTGGTTTAGAATACGAAAAAGTCATGGTTTTCAAGATAATTCGAGTTGTATCTAATGAAAATTTAGCATTTGCAAACATCTCTTTGTTGTGAAAATACAGCTTAAATTTTGACTCCAAGCGATTCATAATTTGTATCCTGAGTAAATTAAATCAAAAAACCATATCCACTATGACATCTCATTGACAGGGTGTTTAATTTGTAGGTTCAAAGTCAGAAAGCTTTTGAACAAAAAATGTCACTTTTGTCAAATGGAATACCCTATATATTTTTCTAGCGTCTTATAGCTCGTCAGAAACTCTTCACATTTTGTAAAAAAGTCCTGTCTCTATCTCTAATAGCTTTTGAAATATTTTAATTGAAATTTGAATACAACAGAATTCTGATAATGGGTACTTCCCGTCGCGGTAGAAGTAAAAACCTGTGGGTAAAACAAACTATATAGAAACCAAGACATATTTACATTTACATTAAAACGTAATGAACAAATTATTATTGTAACTGTAACCCCCCTCCCCAAAAAAATCAGTTTCTTAATAAATAATGTTCGAATAGATGTCCTTGTTCAATACACATATCAATTATTCTAATGATATTTTCCCGGATACTGGATAACATGTCTGGTGTTATTGTTTGACATATCCCTAATCCTATTCTCCATGCCCTGCCTTGTCGTAGGTGGTGTGCATTTACATTCTTTTATGTAGCCCCACAGGAAAAAATCTACTGGGGTAAGGTCACAAGACCTTGGTGGCCATGCAACAAAATCCCCACGGCCAATCTATCTTTGAGGATAGTGCTGATCTAAATATTCTCTGGCTTCACGATAAAAGTCTGGGGGAGCACCATTTTGTTGGATCCAGATGTCCAATGTGCCAATGTGTTTCGTCAGATATAATGAGGTTATTTAGACTATCAGGATTTTCGTTTATCATATTCGAAAAGTGAGTGCAGAATTCTAATCATACTGGAAAATCAGTTGGTAAAAGTTGCTGCACGATTTGAATATTATATGGATACATTCGAAGGTCTTCACAAAGGATCCGTCTTAAACTTCGATTTGAAATTTGGAGCGCCTGTGACTGTTTGATTGCAGAGCGCTGTGGACTTCTTTCTGTGACTAAGCGCACTATCTTTCAATATTTTCAAGTATGCGCATATTTTTCACTGAACCATCATAATTCCACTTTACACTACCATTATTATTAAAAAGTTGATACCAGTTTCAAATCGTGTTTTTGAAGGAATTCTTCCTTGGTTGGGAACATTGAAGTTAATACGGAATCTTCTCTGAACTTGTGCTATGGACTCAGTTTTAATGTATTGCGTTACATAAAAGGCACGATGCTCTACAGCCCAATTATTCATTTCTACTCTGACTAATAAACTTCAAATGATAACTAAAAAAAACTAACGAGAACTAACGGAAAAGCCACTTGTAAGCAATGATTCTGATGCTTAAAGACGTTTTTGTAAAAACAAAGTGAAACATATCCTACTGCGTTATTGTCCGGTTATTTCTGTATGACAAAAACTATGAGAAGAAAATAAAAAAAAAACATCAGTTGATAATAGGTTTCGTCAGACCATAGGCTTTAGGGATACCAGGGAAGGAGTATCCGTTCATTTAAGAGTACCTAGAGATGGAAATTTTTGCAATTCTAGTGCTTGCATGCGCGAAATAAGTAAACGCCAACAAATATGATGTCGAGCTTGGACATTACGAGGTTAATAGATATACCGATGGAGAGTTCCCAAACTATCTGTTCAGTATTCAAGTGAATCTACATAAAACTAGCCAGCAAAAAGGCACTTTTTTGACGTCTGACGACCGCTGGCAAGAACACTAGATAGGTGTGAATAAGACCGCGGCATTTTGTGTAACACAGCCTCTAAAAAATCCAAAAATCATTATCATTTTAATATTATATATTATTTATTCCTTATTATCTTATTCCTATTTAAAACATCATACTTAAAAGCGTGTCTTAAAATAGTTGTGGTTCTTTCTTTGTATGCATCTGTCTTATGTACTGCATTCAGAAGGTTTTCCCAGTGTTGTTTAGCATCATCCCCAACCAATAGTTTGTGTTCTCCATTAGAGGTTAAAACATTAATAAAATCTTCTTTCGGTATGAGTTTTACTTGCCATAAATATATACCCATAAGTACACCAAATAAAGCATTTTCTTTCCATTCCATTTTTAATGTTTCTAATGAAAAAAAATTATTAGTTGTTGCACCGAGAGCTTCTGCACATTCGGAGAAGCTTTGGTGATACATTTGTAGGTAACTATCCAATTTATCGAAATCTTCTTTGGATGCGCCGGAGTAAAAGAAATATGACAAATCTAGAATGGGTGAATTATCTTGACAAAATTGGAAGTCAATAAGTTTTATATCCAACAGTTCGCCAGATTCCTAAAATAATTAAAATAGTTAACAAAAGAGTGATTGCCCCAAATGTAAGTCAACCTGTTGCCTTGCTTAAAACATGTGATCATTTAAATATGGTAAAAAGTGGGAATAATTTGAATTCCCAAGACGTCTTGCATATCGTTTAATCTCCTTTTTGATGCAAGCATTTGTGAGCATGTAAGCATGGGCATGTGAGCCTAAGCATATGAGAATTTTACCATAATTTTTTTAAACCCGCTAATACGTCAGTTTCGTGCCCATTTTTACTATGTTTTGTTATGTTAAAAACAATTAAATAACCCAGAAATACATATAATCCAATCTTATTTGTCTGCAACGGAGTCGTAATGGGCCTTAGAGAGTACTATTATTACTTAGAATTTACAGCACTAGTACGATACTCTTTACATTACAGTGATAATTCTGTAATAAGAATATTTTACCCCTGCCCAAGGATGCCATAGTAGGCAGATATCCTTAATGTTATCCAAAAGGATATAACACTATTCTTCAAAGTGCATTTTTGAGAGAAAGGAAGTTTGTTTCTTGTCCTACAATCGATATGATGGGTTTATAGTGGTTTACAAGTTATGTGGTGTATGAGTCTATAAAGCGTTATGTCAATTATTAAGGAGAGGTTATATAGAGACGAAATAGGGGAATAGGGCTGACGCCAGTACTGAGCCTTTGGGTACACCATCTCTGATTGGATGGAAATTAGGTGAATGGCTGTCTACCATGGCAGATACATGTCGACTGGAAGAAAAGCTTTTGATCCAGGTAGGTACATAGTTTTGGACGGCGTTCATAAGAAGGAAGTTTGTTAACGAAAGTGGCATGTCATAGTTGGTTAAAGGCTCAATTGAGTATATCATGGGCAACGATTTGGGATTCGCCGTTAAATTTAAGGAAATTATTTTAGTTGCGTGTAACAAATGTTGTAGTATTTTTCAAATTTTTTATAACTGCAAGTTGATAAGTCCCTCCATAACCAATTAAAAGAAACGAAACAGGTCTATTATTGGAGGGCAGAGATTAGGTACCTTTCTTGAGATGGGTACTTATATGAAAAAGTTAGTGGAAACAGAAGACCGGAACGGGCAGAAACTTATTTGGCAGATAGCTCAGTTGTTCTTGAGTGATGAAGATGATTTCATTGATAGAGGTCAAGCCTGCATTTTTATAATATAAGTTACTTTGATTTTAATGCTTTCTGGCTTTGACGAACACTTGACTATGTTTGTTAGTAAGATTTTGCTAACACTTGTGTGAGTTTGAATTTGGATTTTTTCAAGTCTGGCTTCATCGCAGGCCTTGGAAATGTAGCATTTATGACTGTAGGGTTAAGGATTCTTGTGGTATATGGAATGAATGTCGCAATGCCCAGTTGTATGAGATCAGTGACTTGAGGCACATTTCAGAGGGATCGGAAGTACATAAAAAAAAGAGGATTCCAAAATAATGCCTAATCTCAGAATGTGTAAGATATGCGACGGCAATGAGGTCGTGGGCATGGTCTAGGGGACCTATGCGTGGAAGGTAGACATAAGTCAGAATAAACGGTTTTGTTTCCGATCTATTAACTGTATTAGAACAGTATGTAACACAAAGTGTTTTATAGCTCACCGAATATTTAAAAAGCATATTATTAGACCAACAATCTCCATGAACAATGCATCTATGTTCTCCCTTATAGGTACACGAATTTAAAAAAATGTCATGAATATTTTCTCCAAAATCCTGTATTTCTTCATATAGTATTTTATCATTTTCGATATCTAATGCCTTGACAGCTGCAGAAATCGCACCCTCCATTGGTTTAGTCATGAATTCTACCATTTGTACTTTGGTGTTGCTTAAATGTTTAACTATGTCTTGGTATTTTTCTACGTCTTGATTTCGCAAAACGTAAGACAGAGCATGGAATCTTCCATAAATTTTAAAAATCATTTCTAAATGATCTTTTCCGAAATATTGTTTTTTATCAAACATGACGTAGCCAAGTGGTTTTAAATTTTCCATAGCTATGAACTGTTTTTTAGGATCCATACCGCCACAGAAATATTTAGGCACGTTGTCAAAGTGTTCTAAAATACTAATTTCTTTCTGTAAATCATCCAAAACAGGAAATATTGTACTGTAAAAGGTATTTTCATTATTAAAAATTGGTGCATAGTCGAATTCCCAAATTAGTGCTTTCTTTATTGCGACAGTAGTTGTTTCTCCAGTATCTTTATTCCGAACATTGCCTGTGAAGAACTGAGCAATAAAGCCATCGCCATAATCTGATTCTATATTTGAATTTACTTCAAAATTCTCTATATTTTGCGTTTTTGCAACTTGACTCAGAATATCGTCTAGATGCTCTTTTATTTCCTCTTTGGACGCCATTTAATTGTTGTGACCTGAAAATGATTTTTAGCATTAACCCAAATAAAATAATTTTTGAACGCGTTGCATTTATGCAATTTAACTTTGCAGAATATACTATATAATATGTAAATGTCACTCCAAGTAGTCGTAGCTTATTCATTTTTGCTGCAGTATAATTCAATTAGTCCCTGCAGCATAATTAATTCTTTACATTGACCTATAGGTATTTATTTAGTCTTTTCGAAAGAAAACGAACCCAGTAGTGATATTTTGTTTTTAAATTATTTACATGAAAATATTGCCTGTTTGTCGGTCAAATTGTCCCGGCACCAAAAAAAAATATCGATGTGTGATTTGCCAGGTAAGGTGAGAGTAGAGTAGAAATTTCCATTCTGAGTCCCCCCTCCACTATGACGTCACATGACATTAGCCTTGAAATCAAAAGAGTGCAGGTGTTCTTTTGTGACGTCATATTTGACCTTGGAAAAAAACTTGACCTTGAACGGGGAAATTTTTTTGCCCCCAACAACTTATATAGACACCATTCAAGGATACATGACGTCCGACCTTGCAATCACACGTGCCAAGCTCACACAGCTGCTCGCATTCAAGGCCAAGTTCTTGTTCAAGGTCAAATATGACGTCACAAAAGAACACCTGCACTCTTTTGTTCTCAAGGCCAAGATCATGTGACGTCATAGTGGTGGGGGAGACAGAATGAAGGTTTCTACTCTAGTTAAATAGTCCTCAAACTCTAAAAAAAAATATATTTTTCTTTTTTAATTATCTGTAGATATAAAAATGTTATCGTCTTCCAATGTTTGAGTTGCCACGCTCACGTTGGCTAAGACTCGATGACGTCACAACATACGACTCGGTCTACAGCGGAATAGGCGCCCGTTTAATGTTTAGTATTATTCTTACCGGACATGACACTGCGTAACGTCGCTGTAGTTTTTGCTTGTGTAACATTTTAAATCGTTTGAAAATCAAAGTTATGCCTAAGATAACAGGTTTTTATAAGTACTGTATTGTCCCAAAATGCACCAATACCATTGTAACTAGTCCCAATAAACATTTATGACAAATCTGACATATTTTCGAATATAATTCAACTTGAGGATATGTTAGAAGACATTTATAACAGATATGCAATACAGAAAGCGTATCATAACATCTAATTTTCCATTATTTACTTTATCTATGGGTTAGACGATGTACGGGGTGCGGTGACGAAGTAACTTATTTTTTGAAATATTTTTAAGACAAGAATTAAATCTATATTATTCTTCAAAAAACCTACTGGTCAGTTGGTTTAAATCAGATCCATAAAAATTAATCACACACACAATCAATCTATCAATATAATTAACTTCATTTTTAGCGATTTAAAGCAGACTTCACATCTAAGCTTTGCAAATAAATCCAGATATTCTAAATTCCAACGGAATTAAAAAACTTTTATATTCAGTTGCAAAATTCAATTCGCTGTTTTGAATGTTTCAGAAAGCGTATTGTTGTTATAAATGGTAAACGCACGAAAACTCTTAAACAACATTTTAATAAAATGGAACTCTTTTTTTGATTTTTTTTTTTTCAAAATTGAACCCCTAAAAATCTAAAGCTCTATGGAAATGAGTACCAAAAACCAAAAACTAATTACAGGCAAACATGTACCCCGATAAAATATTTCTAAAAGTTTCTTGAAAATTGAACGGTTTTTTCAAATTTTGAGGAATATTTTTCAACATTTGACTCTCTTAAAAACTCTCAAGCCCTACGCCAATGAGTACCAAAAACTAATTAGCTCCATGCTGCATACATATACACCAACAAATATTCCTGAAAGTCCAGAGAAACTAATTGTTTATAAGGGTCATTATTCATACACCACAACCACCTAACAATAATAAACACATAAATTAATTAATAAATTAAAACAACGAATGGATTTTCCTAGTGTCAAAAGAGGGTATAAGAACGGCTACCACCTAGGTCAAACATACTTTGAAAGCTTAGCTCTTCGGATCCTGGCACTGCTGTATGACGGATTATTCCCAAAAAAATTCATTATCATAACAATAATATCAACTTTGGGTAGGTTTGTTGAATCCCCACGAACAAAACCTTCTTCCATTTTCACAATATCATATTGCAGAAAAAATCGAGAAATGTAGACCTTATTCAATAAACATCACAATGAACATGAGCATTGAGCATACTAAAATAATGCATATTTCCTTTTCCTATTGGGCTAGCGCAACCGGGTGCGCTAATCGTACATGTAAATTGGGGCCAAGCGAATCGGAGGGCACCCTAAGGTCGGAACAGGGTTAACACCTGGTTAGGGGCACTGACAAGTCTCTTTCCTCGCAGGCGAAGAGACTTGTCAGGGCCCCTAATCAGGTGCTAACCCGGTTCCGACCGCATTTTTCCGTTGGTTAGGGGCCCTGACAAGTCTCTTCGCCTGCGAGGAAAGAGACTTGTCAGGGCCCCTAACCAGGTGCTAACCCTGTTCCGCCCTTAGGGTGCCCTCCGATTCGCGTGGCCCCAATTTACCTGTACGATTAGCGCACCCGGTTGCGCTAGCCCAATAGGAAACGGAAATATGCAGCCCGGGCGACACTGTTGTGCATTCTGACGTCACGAGTCGATACAAGCCGGGCGCGAAATAATTAAAAACTTAACATGTAAGAAATTGAATAAGTTCGTCAATTTTGAAAATATCGAAATGATTTTTTTTGTTTGACTAGTTAAGTGAAAGACTATTAAATGATGTTGAATAACTCAGTGTTAATGAAACAGGAAACTTCCTAATTTAAAAAAAGGGTTTTATATTTCATAGTATGCTGTGATATAATGATTTGAAACAAATGAACATAATAGTATCCTTTCATGGCTGCTAGCCAGACGGCGCGGCGTGTCAAAATTTGTAAGAGATCATTTAAAAAAATTAATGTTCTCAAAGCCTCTACTAGTTATTTATTACTGTGTTTTTCGTTCAAAAAGAAATGGCTGAAATGAGAGTTTATCAGAACTTTAAAAAGTATGATATGTTATTTTGCTATATTGAATCGATTGAAAATTTGCATGATGCCGCCGAACTATATTTTAACAGGTAGTATGATTTTATATCCATTTTAAATTTATCTTTGGCTTTTTTCTATATTCATTCTAGATATCCAGACAGAACATTCCCGATATATTTTCTAGAATTAAAAAAAATAGTTAATTATGGTGCGTTTATGCAGCCAAGAATCCTATAATAAGTAAAAACGAGAAATCGACGAGGTTAACGTTTTAGGCTGTGTAGAAGCAACTCCTTCTACCTCGTGTAGGGCTATTGAGAAGAAGTTTTAGTGAACAAGGCTCGAGCACAAACTATATTACACAGATACAAATTTAGACCATATAAACTCAAAATCGTTCAGCATTTACATCCTGGGAATGCTAAATGTCTCATTTTTTGCAATTGGTTTTTGCGGAAAACTCAAGCCAATGTGAATTTTGAACCATTTGTGATATGATCCAATGAGCCGTATTTCACAAGCTCTGGTATTTTCAATAGACACAATAGGTACCAGTAAATTAGGTTTGAAACATGCAAGAGGTCGCAAAAATTAAATTTATTTTTTAGTATTGACTTTACAAAAAAGCATCGTCATAGAAAGTTCTACATTGTGAAAAAGGAGCATGGCTATTCAAAAACTTGACGTAGGACAATACAAAATGGCTCAAAAAGCTAAAAGTCTGAATTAATGTAAAGTTAAAAGATGCCAAATCTTTATTCAAAGATAAACTGTTTAAAAAATGACGTATATAGGTTACGTGGAGGTTTAAATTTATTTAAGTTATTGACTCATGTTTAATATGTTTTAACCCTAATATTTCATTTGTTATTAAATCGGTGTTAAATAAAAATAAACCATTAATCACCCTGTACGTCTCATATAATTTTACGATTTCCGAAAACGTTTCACCAAGGTTCATTTCTAAAGAGCTGTAGAATAGCAACAGCACCCGCACTATTATAAAAATTTTCACGACTAAACAAAACATGCAATTCTGATTTAAGCTTGGGAACGTTTATCATCTCATAATTATTTTTAACATATTTTAAAATGTCTTCAGGAAAGTCTTTCTTATAATCAGCCAAATTATTTGTATTAAACAAACGTGTGACAATTAAACGATCTGTAAAATTTAAACGACAGCGGATTTTTGACAAAATTATATCGCATATTTCTAAAGAAATCCTTCTTTTGGAGTTTTCCGGATTTTTTTTTTAGATGTGCGTGCCTCGATGTCAACATTTGCGCCTGTAGAGATAACACACTCTCTAATTTTTTGAATGTTAGAATTAAAATCTGCAATATATTTACCAACCAAAATTGCATCAATATCAGATTTTTGCAATTGAGAAATTAAAAGTACCTATATCAACATGGGGCATAACAGAGTGCAAAAATGGCAACCAGTAAAAAAGTAAGAAATATTGTACATACTTGGCTTAAAATACCTATTAATGTCTTTTCATCTGTCTTTCGTGATCTGTTTTAGATCCAGAAGAGGTGTGGGGCGTCCTTTTCCTTTAATTTTTAAATTTGTTTCAAATGTTAATGACCTACTTATTTTACACTGCAGTATTTCTTGCACTGTTAAAGTCATTGTTAACATAAGTACTCAAGTACTAGTACTACACAAAAAACACAACACAAATATCAAATAATACAAACAAAACACATAATAAGGTTAGGTCAAAGCCGAAACACTGCAACTTAACAAAACGATAAACAAAAGCATGACGGTTGTGGCATCACAAACTGACATTTCTGACTTAGCGTCGAATGCTGTGTTACTGTGTTACTGTTATTACTGTAGGATTTAATGTTTATAGGCACAATACAATTATTATTATTATTATTATTATTATTATTATTATTATTATTGTTATTATTATTATTATTATTATTATTATTATTATTATTATTATTATTATTATTATTATTATTATTATTATTATTATTATTATTATTATTATTATTATTATTATTATTATTAGTAAATACCTAAATATCTTAAAATAAACCTAGGGAAGCTTATATTAAATGTATAAATGTATCGAGAATATTGTTCTAATAATAAATTGGTCAGACTTAAATTAGTGAGTCAGAATTTGCGACAAACCGACACCCAGCGCGGCGGCGTTGACAACCACGCGCGCCCCGAAAACAATATTATTGGTGGGCCGTCGACAAATTGTGTCTCTTTTTAACTTCCTCAAGCGCGTATGTTTGATTCTCTCTTAGCTTTAATGCATTTTATGTAGTCCATACACACCCATAAGATCAATTTAAAATACGGCGAGTCCGGAGCAAGTTTGGCCTGATCACCGTTATATACGGTGACTTGATTCTTTCTTGGGGAGTTTTCGCATGGAACTTGCACTTTTTTAAAACAAAAGATCCTTTTTTGGTTTTAAAAAATTAAAAAATAAAGTATTAGGTAGATCATTGAAAATTTTAGGTGGGTCATTGACCAAATGACCTTATGGACGGGTCGCGCCTGCTAACGTGCTATGTCGGAACGACCAAACAAAATTATTGGCAATATATTGAAAAATGCATAAAGAAGAGGTTGAGTGGCTTTTTGGAAACAAATGGATTGATTTCCGACTCACAATATGGTTTTAGAGCGGGAATGGGTACTGATTCAGCACTGTACAGAACTAATGAGTTTATCATTGACTGTTTTAATCATAATTTTAAGTCGCTCGCTGTTTTCCTGGACCTCTCAAAGGCATTCGACACTGTGGATCACCGTATCCTTCGAAACAAGTTAGATAATATTGGGATAAGAGGTAAAGTGTCAGAACTATTTAAGTCATATCTAAGTGATAGATACCAAAGGGTTAACTTAAATCAGGTATATAGTTCTGATCATAAGGTGGAGTATGGTGTTCCGCAGGGCACAGTCATTGGACCGGTACTGTTTTCGATTTACATTAACAATTTGTCGGATGCAGTGCCTGGTGTTAGGGCTGTCTGTTTCGCTGACGATACGGTACTTTTATGTAAGTGTTCGACCTGGGCGGGAGTCTTTGAGAGGGCGGCAGCTTTAATTAAGGCGTGAATGGATTTAAATTCCCTAACTATGAATGTTGATAAAACTAACTTTATGTGTTTCGCAATGAACACGAGAGGTCTTCCAAATAAGAGAGAGTTGAAAATTCACTCGTTGAACTGTAAATATCCAAGTAATTGTAGTTGCTATAGAACTATTAAATCTGTTGAAAGCATAAAATACTTGGGTGTATACTTTGATCAATTCTTAAAGTGGAATATCCACTCGGAATATGTAAAGAATAAACTTAGGAAATTGATCTACAAGTTTTACGAATTGCTTAATGTCTTGAATAGGGATGTAATTATCAGGGTGGATAGATCATTGGTTGAGTCTTGTCTGGGTTATGGGATAATTTGTTGGGGTTCAGCCCACGATAATGTATTACATAATGTAAGGATAGCTCAAAAGTATATTTTAAAGGTTTCTATGTTTAGGTCAAAGCGTTTTTCTACGGATTTGTTGTTCAAACAGTGTGAAGTATTTAATGTTGCCCAATTGTACATAAGGAATATAATCAGTTTTTCTCTATCTAGAAATATATTTCAGAACTTTATTGATCATGGCATTATGACAAGAGCTAATGCTAATAACCAGCTAATACAACCAAATACCCGCTTTCAAGCTACACAGAGATTTATTTCTTATGTAGCACCAAAAATATTGAACTTATTACCGGCAGAATTTAAGACAAAAAAATATCAAACAGTCAAATATAAAATCAATAAATGGATTCAGGATAACGATCAAAGAATTCGTGATTCGGTTGGGTTTTTGTAACCTAATGGCATAGCTTTCGACAGGTTTGGTAGGTGGTAAAATGGAGTGTTGTTGCTCGTTTGCCTTTCCGGTTATGTCTTTGTTCTTGTGCACACACAGACTGAATGAGTCCATTGTGCACTATTACTTTTCTTCCTTTTGTATATATTGTATTGTATAGTTTATTAAAGTATGTATGCTTGCAAATAAATAAATAAATAAAATAAATAAATAAATAAATTAGGTACCTTATATTACCCAGTATTTTATAGCATGAAAATGTCGCTTCCATTGCAAAATCACTTATTGATGCTTAATTTGGAAAAGATGAGCTATCGATATCCGAAAAGTTAAGGTTTTAAAAAATTACAGCAGTTTGAAAAGTCGAGTAAAAATCGCTTTTGCCGATTTTTTTCTTGACCAGTTTAGTTCCCAGCCCAGTTACCCACCACAAATTATTTGTATTTCAAAAAAACTGCTGCTCTTGCAAAAATGTACAACAAATTCAGGCTCGAAAAGTACATGTTAATAAACAAAAGTAATAATAATTACAAAACTTAAAACAGATGGACTGAGGCGGTTCTTTCTTTCCAGGCACGAAGAAATTCAACTTTTTGTGTATGGCGCTCCACTATTTATTTGGTCTTGTGTATTTTTACGAAGACCACCAGCCTTTTGCCTCTTTTTTCTTTGCAGTTCCTCTGGAATACTTCCACTCACTGTTTGCATTTTTTCATTCATTTTAAAATTGGTATATACAGTGAGGGCATAAAGTCTGGAAACACCTAGTTTTCTACGAAACTATACATTTTTGGAAGAAACGCCGAAACACGTCGATTTTGTTCTCATTTTCTACACATTCTAAAAATATTTGATTATATACAGGGTGTGCCATAAAAGTTGGGCATTTGTCAAATTTGATTTTTTAAATAGAACACCCTGTATATTATTCCATTTTTCAATTGTGCGTTAGAGAATCAACATCTTTTATATAAACCACCCTTCCTCTAAAGTCAATTGTTTGCGAGATATTGCAACTTAAAAATTGGTAATTCTTACACCTTGAATTGTTGCACCAACCTGGAAACCAGCCTGTCCCATTATGATAGTTGTGTCAAAAATCACATTTAAATAAGATAGTAATTTGTATCTTGAAATATGCTTTCCGAGATCCAAAGGATTGAAATCCTTATGATGTTTGACTGGGGAGATCGTCGCGTAGGCATCTTGACGAAAAGTTTGCGAACTTTTTAATAACACACGTCCAGAGCGACAAGCAATTACAGCAAAATTGTCAAAAAATTTCATGAACATGGGACTGTAAAAGATCTGCCCAGGACAAGTTGGGCCTAAATTAGATGATAATATTAAATTAGATGTTTTACTCAGTTACAACGAGAATTCACATTTGTCAACCCATCAAGTGGCATTAGATTTAAACGTGTGTCAATCATCAGTGAAAAGAATTCTGCATAAAGAGAAATATCATCCATACAAAATAAGACTAATACATGAATTAAACGAAGATGTCTATGACTGCCGACTCCAGTTTTGTGAAAATATGCAAGAACGGTGCAACATGGATTCCTTGTTTTATGCAAATGTTTTATTTTCGGACGAAGCTACCTTTTTTCTCAATGGTACTGTCAACCGGAAAAACTGTAGGTACTGGTCTAAAGAGAATCCCCATTGGGTTCAAGTGGCTCATACGCAACATCCCGAAAAAGTCAACGTTTGGGCAGGAATATTTCAAGACCAGATTGTAGGTCCCTATTTTTTTGACGAAAATTTGACCGGCCAAATGTATCTAGACTTTTTGCAAGTATAGTTAATTCCTGCCTTAGCTCAGCGGTATTCAGGTGATGAGCCTGATACACCTGCCTTAACAATGTGGTTTCAACAAGATGGGGCCCCACCTCACTCTGCGCTAGCTGTTAGGCAATATCTCAACGAGATATATCCTAACAGGTGGATAGGACGTCGTGGCCCCATAGAATGGCCTGCGAGGTCACCGGATTTGACCCCCCGTGATTATCTCCTGTGGGGATATTTAAAAAGTAAAGTTTACTTTAACAGACCTCCTAACATAGAAGCTTTAAAAAATCGTATAAGGGATGAAATTCGGAAAATTTCACCTTCTTTCATCCGTAACGTACAAGAGGAGTTTATGGATAGGCTAGGATATTGCCAGGAAGTTAACGGTCAACAATTTCAGCATTTGCTGCGTTAAAATTGTCTCAGTTGGATTGTTGTTGTTAAAATAAAAATGTGTTGAATTATTTGGCTTTATTTAATTTTGCGGGCTGCCAATTTTCAAGTTGCAATATCTCGCAAACAATTGCCTTTAGAGGAAGGGTGGTTTATACAAAAGATGTTGATTTTCTATCGCACAATTCAAAAATGGAATAATATACAGGGTGTTCTAATTAAAAAATCAAATTTGACAAATGTCCAACTTTTATGGCACACCCTGTATATAATCAAATATTTTAGAATGTGTAGAAAATGAGAAAACAATCGACGTGTTTCGGCGTTTCTTCCGAAAATGTATAGTTTCGTAAAAAACTAGGTGTTTCCAGACTTTATGCCCTCACTGTATACCTCTCATTAAACACGTAAGACCGTTACGAGAGCAGAATTACAACTAAAAGAATCACGTGTATTTACTGCAAGTAGTTCCAAAAATCTTCGCCAAAAAGAGCACGAGTGCTACATTCAGGGCACATGGGCCTGTTTGAAAATAATTTCAAATTATTTACCCTAGATGGAAACAAGATAGCGCTATACTTTTTGTTGGAGGTTACTGGGGCACATTATAAGTGTAATAATATCAGTTTTAGAAAATATGGCACTTGGGCTATTTCGAATATTTCACTCTTGAATTATGGAAAAGTAAGTAAGTAAGTAAGTAAGTAAGTAAGCTTTTATTGGTAATTGTTACACAAGTGCTTTTAGAAGTCAAAAATTAAGAAATTGTTCACAACACATTCTGGCCATATAAGAGATTAAAAATTTACATTAAAAACATAATATAATACGTTAACTTAAGATATTTCATCTTGCTAAGACATTCAACATTTGTCCGTTTTTTTTTAATACATTATATACAATACAAATATGCACATTCAAAGGCAACACATTAAAGTAATTCATTAACATTGGAATTGAGATAATCCTCGAAAGAATAAAATATGCTCATTACCAGAAACCGCCGCATTCTTCCCAGAAATATTCCTTCCTCCAACTCTCTTATGGGGAGGTGGTCGGACATTAAAAAACAAGACACGGTAGTAATCAGTGCCCCTCCTGGATATTGCAAGCCTGTGAAGGTTGGGCACGATATTATTGTTGTTGCGTGTGTCATAAGTGTGAACTTCATAGTGTGGTGTAAAACACTGCATATTCTGTTTAATGTAGCAAAGATATTGCAGAATGTATGCAGAAGTCAGTAAACCAAGGTCTCTGAAGTGGCTACGACAGCACTCACGATGCCCAAGCCCCACCATGGCCCGTACGCATCTACGTTGAAGTCCAAATATCCTAGTAGCATGGGCTGAATGGTCCTAAATGAGGATGCCATATAGCATGTTAGATCCAAAATACCCATGGTAAGCTGTCAACAATACTTCCAATGATACACTCCTTGCAAGATTTCTGATTAAATAGGCTATTTTAGATCGTTTTTTACTCAGCTATGTGGCATGCTCTGACCAGGTTAAACTGGGTTCAAGAAAATCACCAAGGAATTTAACCACATTATCTGATTCCCATATTGGGATTTGAGGGTCTTAGAGAGAAATTTAAGTTTTGGGTCTTTGATTCATTAAGGCTCAGGCGATTGGATATGAATCATCCTTCTATATTCGACTGTGCTTCATGGATAGTGGCTTGTACAGGGTCAGAGGGATGGTAGTTTATATAATTTGTGATATCATCGGCGACAAGAATTAGATTTGTATGTGATATTGCTAGGTCATTAATATAAATCAAAAATAGGACTGGGCCTAGTACAGAACCCCGTGGAACCCCATGCACGATTTATTACCACCAAGAAAAACAAATTGTTTACGGTCTGACAAATATGACTGTAAATAATGGATTCGGGGTTAAAATTGTAGTATGACAGCTTTTGCTGTAGTATTTGAAGAGAGACACAGTCAAATACTTTTGTTAGGCCGAAGAAAGAGGCATAGGTATCCAGCCCCCGCTCCATACCCTCAGCTGTGCACTCAGTAAGGGAATTTATGGCAAGAGTAGTTGATTTTTTGTTACGAAAACCATATCCCCTCTGAGAAAACATGTTATTAGTTTCAAAATAATTATTGATTTGATCCTTTAACAGAGACTCACAAATTTTGGAGAAAACAGGAAGAAGGGAAATCGGCCTATAGTTATTTAAATCATCAACCGATTCCTTATTCTTACATATAGGAATTACTTTGGCAATCTTAAGACATGCAGGAAAAACGTTACTAGCCATACATTGATAAATTCGATTGGTAAGGGGAGGTATTAAAAGAATTTTTAGAGTTTATAAAATTTTAGTGCTGATATCGAAGCAATCTTTACTCTTACTGTTCGTTAGCTGGCCTATTTTTTGTCTAACAATATTATAATATGATGCAGGTTTAAAAGAAAAGCATTCACTATTAAAAGTTCCAGATAAATCAGTGACGTGTTTATCTGTGGTTGGCAATTTATTAGTGATTTCCTCAGCAATACCTACAAAAAAGTTATTAAAAGTTTGAGCATTGAGTGGTTCAGATGTTTTGTTATGTGTCTCTGAGTTGATGTTTATAATAATGTCCCACATGGCAGACTGGGGTTTTAGCTTTAGATAATTCACGTCAGTATTGATTTTTATAATTTTTTACCATAATTGACGGCATGAGAACAGGGTATTGTTTATTAATGAGAAATAGTATGTGCAGTCTCTCCCTCATCTCCATAAGTCTGGCATCAAACCAGTTAACAGAGACAGTGCGAGGCCCCCCTTGATTTTAATGGAAGAGAAACCTCCGCTGCACCGGTAACTGAGTCAACCAACAACCCAAACTTATCCTCCACCACAATCTCTAGGTTGGCAACAAAATCCCAGCTTACTGCCTCTACCTTATTATATAGGGAAAAAAGACCTTGTTCTGTTATGGGGCGATAGTTTATAAGGGTTTTCCCAGACTGGTGTTATGATATTCAAGTACTGAGAGTATACCACAATGGTCTGATAGATGGTAAAGATTAAATGGTTGAGAAGACACTGCAGTTTAGATTGGTAAAGACATTGTCAAGGCCTACACCCAGTCTGGTGGAAAAGTTAGCGGTCTTAAGCAAGCCATAGGATTGCATCTTCGGTCATCCGCCATAAAATTGACATTGAAGTAATAGTCAAAATAATATTTTTAGACAAATTCAGTCTATTGAGACAATTTGACACTATTGGTTGCCGTTTGGGGATCTATAAGTGGTCCCAATTTGTGTATCCGACTCAGCCAGACAGAGACAAATGGACCGATCCTGCGATTATATTGAAAAGGGAAAGCTCTATTGCTAAAAATAGTGGTAAATTAAGAAAAATATTTAAATAAGTAGTATACTTATTCAAGCTTTACATAGTTGTTTACTCTCAATTAATATTTGCCTGACGTTCTACACAAATATCCCGTAAAATCCGTAAGCCTGATTTCATATTAAATTTTGCCAGTATTAAACTCTTATAATTATTCCTTGTCCCTACCGTGTATACCATAAATTATAATTTTTTACAAGAGTAGCAAAAAATGGTTTTATTTATAAAATTTTTGCAGATCAATTAAATGATCAATGATCATTTAAATGCCCATCTTCAGTACAGAAGCGTATAATTTTATTAATTTTGGTTTAAAATATATTTTTCTCCCTATTTTTTGTATTGAAATTCAAAATTTTGTCAAATTAATTAATATTTTATCACAGATTTTACCAAAGACATACATTTAATCTCAGCATATTTTGGAATTAGTTTAGAGTTAAGTTCACTTTGTGTTAAAAACAAATGAAAAAATAAACATCTCTAAGAGTTTTGTAATTACAATTGTCTGTTTAATCACTGGAGAGTTAACATTTTGGGCAGTTCATGTATACAAAAACCCATGTTAAATCGACTATATTTTGTTTTCAACACTAAGTTAAAAGTTTCAAACCCATCCCAACCGGCGGTCAAAGTTCTAAAAATATAGCATATTAATATTATATAAACATGTATTATTTATTCTTTACTATTTTATTTGTATTTAAAACATCATACTCCACAGCATGCTTTAAAATAGCCGTTGTTCTTTCTTTGAATGCATCTGTATTATGTACTGCATCTAGAAGGTTATTCCACCGTTGTCTAGCATCATTCTGAACCAATAGTTTTTGTTCTTCATTAGATGTTAAAACATTAGTAATATCTTCTTTCGGTATAAGTTTTATTTGCCACAAATAAATAGCCATAAGTATACCAAATAAAGCATTTTCTTTCCACTCCTTTTTTAATGTTTCTAATGAAAAAAAATCATTAGGTGTTGAACCGAGCGCTATTGCAGTTTCGGAGAAGCTTTGGTGATACATTTGTAGGTAACTATCCAGTTTGTCGAAATCTTCTTTGGAAGCGCCGGAATAAAAGAAATATGATAAATCATGAATAGGTGAATTATCTTGACATAACTGGAAGTCAATAGGTTTTACATCTAACAGTTCGCCAGATTCCTAAAAGAATTAAAATAGTTACTAAAAAAGTGATCTTTTAGTTTTGATATTAATAAAATTAAAGTAAAATAATTATTATGATTAAAACCTTGACAGTGTTAGAGTACTAAAATATATGAATACAGATTTTTTTTCTAACCTTTTTTTTTAAACCAAATAACTGTAAAATGTTGGTTCCGTGCATGTGTCCCAGTCACGAGTTATAGTAAATATTGTGGAAGAAAGATATTTGTCATTTATATTCTTATTTATGCCTTAAATAATATACAAAATTTTATTTTGCAGGGCCAATTTTTTTTCTATTACGTGTGATCATGTAAATATTGTAAAAAGTGCAATATGAAAGCGGTAATATGAATCGCGTATTCAGGTTAAGACGTCTTGCATCCAGGCGTACGTAGCTAGGGGAGGGAGGTCAGAGTGGTCAGTGCCTACTCTGAAAGGAAAAATTGCCCACTCTAGAAAATCACTAAAGTCATTGTCATGTCTACTAAAAAAATATTACATCATAATTGCCCCCTCTAAACTTTAGTTGCCCCCTCTGAACTCAAAACCTGGCTAGAGGCCTGCTTGCACATCGTTTATTCTCCTTTTTACCCGCACTCTGTCAGTATCATATCAACAATTCAACAATTCAAAAAATACAGACTATCCAATCTTATTTTTCTACAACAGGCCCGCAACAGGCCTAAGAGAGGATTGTTATCACTTAGACTTTACATCACTAGTGCGATAATGTTTACATTACAGTAATGTAATGTAAACATTATGCTTAGACTCGTCGCTAAATCTTGTTAAATCATACTTCTTTAAACGTTTTCAAAAAATTTCTTGTAACAATAATTTTTCAGAACAAATTCAAACCCTTTCAGGCAGAGCAAGGCTCCATCCTTAGACCTCTTTTTTTGTGATGTATACTTCTGATATTTTGATTGAAATCCTTAAGACACTGTAAAGTTCCGGCTTACGCAGATGATTTGCAGATTTATTTTCGTTTTAAACATCACGACTACTTGACTGCATCAAATTTGATAAATGAAGACATAAACATATTGAAACAACTTTCTTTGGAAAAATTACTTCTAATGCTTTTTGGTAATACAAATAACGTGACTTTCTTAAACGAAAATATAAATATAACTATTGATGGAGTCAGACTACCGAGTATTGGTTTGGCAAAAAATGTTGGTTTAATTGATGACACGGGGTTGAGGTTTAGAGAGCATGTGAGGAGTTTGATACAAAAATCATACTTCACTTTAAAAATATTGTATAATAGCCGTCATTTCCTTAGTACTTATTTACGCACAATGCTCTGCGAGTCTATAGTCCTCTCTGGCTTTAATTACTGCTATTTTATTTATGGTTCGTGTTTGGATGTTTTGGATAGAGATAGAATACAGAAAGTACAAAATAGATGTTCACGTCTGATTTTTGGTATTAGAAAATTCGATCATATTCTGCATAGTTTTAAGAACTTTGATAGTCTTAAAATGAATAATCGCCGATCTCTGCACCTGGAAAATTTTCTTCTAACGCTATTAAATTATTATTATTATTTTTACTATTATTATTATTATTATTAACAGTGCTGTAATAGGAATATTTTACATAATGACTTACGCAGGGACCCCAGCGCAGAAATCATTATTATTGTTATTTAAATGGATACAATACTATTCTTCAAAGTATATTTGTAAGAGAAATGAAGTTCTTTTCCTTGCCCAGTTATACAATATCAATGAATTGTGGCATGTTTCAGATGGATCGTAAGAAGAAAGCCGAAGGGAATTCCAAAAGAACTAGAGAAGTATCAAAGGTCTATCAGAATTATAGTCGCAAATCATTCATTTTGGTATGCTTTCCATAATCTTAGAATATGTGGGATGAGACAGTAATGCAGTCGTGTGCTTGGTCTAGAGACCTAGATGCGAAAGTTAGACATGGGAATGTATAAGGGGATTTATTTCCGATTTACTAATTGTATTAGAATTCTATATCAGACAAAGTTTTATAGCTTACCGAATATTTAAAAAGCATATTATTGGACCAACAATCTCCATGAATAATGCATCTATGTTCTCCCTTATAAGTTAACGAATTTAAAAAATGCTCAAAAACATTTTCTCCAAAATCCTGTATTGCTTCATATATTATTTTATCCTTTTCGGTGTCTAAAGCCTCGATAGCTGCAGAAATCGCAGCATTCATTGGTTTAGTTATTACTTCTGCCATTTTATGTGTAATCTCGGTTAAATTTTTAACAATGTCTTGGTATTTTTCTACCTGTTGTTTCCGTAAAACGTAAGACAGAGCATGGAATCTTCCATAAATTTTAAAAATCATTTCTAAATGATCTTTACCCAAGTACTGTTTTTTATCAAACATGACATATCCAAGTGGTTTTAAATTTTGCATAGCTATGAACTCTTTTTTAGGATTCATACTACCACAGAAATATGTAGGCACGTTGTTAAAGTGTATTGAAACACTAGTTTCTCCCTGTAAATCATTCAAAACAGGCAATATTGTACTATAAAAGGTATTTTCATTATTAAAAATTGATGCATAGTCGAATTTAAAAATTGGTGCTGCCTTTATTGCTACAGCAGTAGTTTCTCCAGTATCCTTATTTCGAACTTCGCCTGTATAAAACTGAGCGACAAAACCGTCGCCATAGTTTGCTTCTGTATTTGGATTTACTTCAAAATTTTCTATATTTTGCGTTTTTGCAACTTCACTCAAAATATTGTCTAGATGCTCTTTTATTTCCTCTTTAGACTCCATTTAAATGTTGTGACCTAAAAATGATTCATACCAAAATAAAAAAAAATTACGTCGTTAAATTTATGAAAGTAAAATTTGCAGAATATACAAAATATGTAAACGTCACTGCAAGTTGCCTAACCTAATTTATTTATTTTTGTTGAAGCAAAATTTAATAAGTCCAATTAAGCATAATTAATTCTTTACCACATAACACCTAACATGTAAATGTAACTCATATGAGACAACAACCATGAGGAAGTTCTACACACTACCAGATATAAAAACAACAGCTAGAACGGGGCTTGATATTTTAGATCAACAGGTGGCAGTGGATAAAAGAAACCATGGATTTATTAAGAATGGATACGGAATGATTTAACATTCTTTGAAGCCAAAACAAACCATTCTAAGCGACACTAAACACAATTTGTAAACACTAGCCACATCTCATTTTGCCTTGTATTTTTGTACAAAAAATACGTTAGAAGCAACACAAGATTTACTAAAAGTAATAAATGGCCTAAAATATTTTATTTTTCTGCTAAATAATAATAAATTTAAGTTAAAAAGTTTTATTATTTATAGGTTATATTATTTCTAAAGGTTTATTTAAAGTCGCTCCGAGTCATTTATAAATCTATAAATCGCACTTTTCTTTCCTAGATCATTAGACAAAGACGTACGTGTAACCGAGTGTTCAGACGTTTTTCCTAAGCAACCAGCAGAGACAGGGACACTTCTGAGCTTTAACACTCCAATGCTATTTTATCTCTTTCTACTACCATTCTTGATTCAATTACGTATTTCCTTAAGTTCGTAAACTGTACTCCCACGGTAAGATATTTTCATAACAAATAACAAATATAAGGCTTCACGTTCGATACGCTCACAGTATACGGAACATCGAATCCTTTCTTAATAAATCCATGAAAGAAACCATATTATTGTATACGTAGGGTTGCCAGATTTAGATTTAGCGTTATATCGATAGAATTCGATTTCTTCTATAATCTACCGAATTGCCGATTTAGCAGCCGAAAAGCAGTTTATTTGTTGGTTTTTACTTGGTAGCTGTATCTTATAAATAAAGTCATAGGTACCTCTTCACATTATAATCATCGATATATACAGGGTGTTATGTAATTCACTGCATATATTTGAATGAGTGACTCTTGGGGTAGTCTACGGACATACCCAATACTTTTTTCCCTCAAATCGCGCAATTTTTTTATTTTAAAAAATACCCTACTCTTCCAAAGAGCCTGACGTCATAGGGTCTAATAATATAAAGAAAAAACAAATAATCCAGTCTGGATATTGCCAAACACATATTGCTTTGACATCTCATATTTTATCAGTTTTAAATAATCCAAAGTATTTTTAATTCCACAGACACATTTTACCAAAAATATGTATTTTAATTTAATAACATTTTTTTTACTTACTGTGGGAAAATATGGACCAGTCGTGAAATCGGTTGAATTTGTAGGTACCTAACCAGAATGAAAAGGCTGTTATACCGGTAACACAAGGAATTATGACTTACCCTATATTACGTTATTAATAAGATGAACATTATTCTGACTAACTTAAACTTTCTGTTAAAACAAATGTATAAAATCAGAACGAAAAACACTAACTAAGCTCAACTACCTCGTATTTTAAACTTATAACCATAATTCCTTCATTACAGCATTTGTCAAAAAAAAAAACATTATTCTGTTTTATACAGCACGTTCAGGAAGTTGTTATTCGCCCTTTTGCCAATAAAATTATCTTAACTTACCGATTTTTTTTGAAAAGATCTCCTAAATGAGTTTCTAAAGTCGAGATGTAACTACATAAATCTCATTCTTGCACCCACAAACGTTACATAATACGTGTGTTAGTGTTAAATTAAATTTAGTTTTCAACCCTATTAATCCAATTTATGAAGCACTATAATCAAAGCACAAACTAGATAAAAAAGAGCAAAATATTAGTTAACAGGGGATCGACGAAATAACAAGAAACTATAATTTACGACTGATTGACCAATCGCATCGCAGGTAATTTGAAATTTCGGTTGACAATTTTATAATAGGTATTCTGCCTTTTAGTGGACGACGTGCAGACGCGAATTTCGGCAAGATTTGCAACCCGCCTCGAATCTATCGCTAATCTATTTAATGCATTGAAGCATTTGGCCGCGTTCTCTCTCAATCCATTTCAGAGGCGTATTTAATTGTTAAAAAATTAAGTATTGATTGTATTTGTGGAAAATTGATCCCTCTTTTGTGATTTCAGTTAAAAAAATCATCCAGAAATGATCGCATTTTAACGTATTTTAATCGCCCTAACACTTTCTGACATACAGATAGACAAACGCAAGCTTTGTTTTATTATGTAGTAAATATAAAACAACAAATCTGTATTAATTCCGTACCTGAACAAGGCTTGTGCCTATAAACAAGTGTAGACGTAAAACAGAGACAAAACATTTTTGATCGATTTCGGAGCCTAAAAATTTTACAAAACATTGCCGTCTCTTAAACCAAATCCTGACCACGGTAATTAATTAAGCTAAACAAACTTTTTTGATTTGGATTCTGTAAGGTTTGGGGAGTGTGCGAAAGTTGTTTTTAATTCAACAAAATAACTATAAATATTTTTACTAAGCCGAACGAACTTTACTGATTTTTGAACGTTTTCATTGGCCTGTAATTTCTTCTTGGATCCTTTTTCGACATAAAAATAACTTGAGCGCACTCACATGGATATCATCCGAAACCCGAGAAAGAGCCGCCACAGTACTATGCCCCTCTCTAAAACCCGACTGAAAGGCAGGCACTATATTATTATGGCTGACATACTCGTTTAATTGTTCAAAAAGTACCCTTTCAAATACCTTAGAAATTGCAGGAAGAGTGCTGATTGGTCTTAGGTCTGAGATCGTTTCAACAGTGCTCTTGTTAGGCAAAGCACAATGATACTGCTTTTCCAGTGATTAGGAAAATATCCAACCTCAATACACGAGTTGATAATATGCGTGATGAAGGTGTCGAGAAATGGACTGCAATACTGCAACATTGCAGGAGAAATATCATCGCCACAAGCATTAGTTCGAAACCCCGCAATAAGTTCGGAAAGTTGTCAAGACGTCAAAGCAAAACTAAACGGAGACTCACAGAACAAACTACCTTTATAAAAGTTTACAAAATCAATATCACAACCGTCTTTAAAGGACGACACGAAGAAACCATTATTATCAGAAGCATTGCCGATATTATTTGGTATATCAACATTAGCACATTTTTTAATACTAAATTCTTTAAGAGCCTCCCATATAACTCTAGCGTCATTTGTTCGAGAAATATTCTGCATATATGTCTTTTTATCTCTTCTAATCAAAATTAAATTACGCGGAGCTCTATAAGCATTAGAATCTTCTTTGTTTTTGGTTAGTTTATACCTACCCAAAGCTCTGTCGAGTGGACCCATAGTTAATTTGGTATTATCAGAAAGTTAAGCACACTTTGATCTACTTACTCGCGCTGTTACAACGGAGGCATGCATATTAAAAATATTAATTAATAATCGTAGAAATACGTGTAGGTTCGTTAGTTACTTCAAAAAAGTCGTAAGATTCGAAGCACGGATTAAGTAAATTATTGGAATGTAAGAAGTCAATATTAAAGTCACCCAAGCAAATCACCTCGCCATATAAGGGCGTAGATTGTGATAAGTTATTGTGAATGTGCTCGATACATTCCCAAGCAACATTGGATTTGAGGATTTTAGACTGTATGTAGTACTTTACCTTGACTTGTGTAAGAAGTTTATACTTTGAGAGAATCAATTCATTTTACTTTACTTTACTTACTTTAATATACTTTACATTAATTAAAATAAAAACTGTTACAAAATTACCTGGATCACGAATATATCCCATTTTACCCTATAAGATGAGTAATCAATTCCTATCCCCACTAAACATTGTAATATCGTTTAAGGAAGTCATTACAAACCCAAAAAAATATTTTGAAGAAAATTACTAGGATAATTTAGCTACAAAAAATGTTTACTTTTCGGTATAAGTTATTACAATTTAAAAAGCAGCCACATTTGTCCTTGAAAAGTGACATCAGGAGATCATCAAAAATCTACATGTTAAAGTAAAGCTTAACCTAGAGTCGAACAGGTTTGATTTTCTCGAAAAAAGTCAAAGGGAGAGGAATCGAATTTTTTGGATTGATAGAGGAATAGTTCAACTAGCTTCGGTAAAAAATTCAGTTATACAGGATGTTTCGTTTCAGAGCTATTAAACGTCAAAGTTGAAATTTCCGCGATTTCCGTTGAAATCGGTTACAGGTCGCAAATGTGAATTAAATCGATGTAAATTTTCGGAGGTTGTAGGAAACCCGGAGCTTCAGAACTTCACTGAAACTGGTGAGGATCAGAAAATGGCAAGTAATCCTTTTGAATTTTTTTAGGTCGAAAAATGCCATTTCCAGACCCCTTTTTTATACCTAATAACTCGAAAACAAAAGATCAGATCGAAAAACGGATTTACAAGGGAAACTTTAAAATCTCAAATACTTTTTTGCAATAAACTTACCTAAAGCTAAAATCACTGGAAAATGGAAATATTTGGAAAAAACTGGAAATTTAGATTTTTCACCCAAATATTTCGCGGTTTTTAATTTTTTGTGGGGTAAAAATGGTTCAAATTAAATTCCCATATACCTCATCGGAAAGAGCTCGTCTAAGTATGTGTTATCCATATTTTTTAATTTCTTCATTCTCTATAGGAAGGGAGCAATCGCCGATTAAATTTAGATTTTTTTACTTTTTGTGCCCTAGACATCGGTACATTTGAATCACTCTGTATTTTTTCCTATCTATTTTTCCACAATTTTTCAACACTATCTTATAAAGGGATAATCACACTGTAAAATGAATACCGAATGGGTCATCCAGGAGCGTATTTAGGGGGTAAAAATCGGATTTTCTTGATTTTTTCCGACAAATCCTATTTTTAACCGACATTATTCCACACTATTTACCCTATTTAGTGATTCTTTTTGGGATTATTTTATCCATTAATTATCTAAGAATACCTCCCACTAATTTAAATCGCTTATTTTTTCGGTAAAGTTATAAATAAAAAGGTTTATTTGCATCGGGGACATCTAAAATTTGAAAATTTTTGAATTTTCCAAGATTGCCATGAAAATAAAGAATTGCAGTTTATTTACTTGAAATTATTAAGATGATATGTCAAAAATGCCAATGTTTGTTGCAAAATTGAAAGGTTCCTGGGCCGATTTCGGCTTAAAGTATACATGAATAAGATTTTAGGAACCTTCTACTTTAAGTGCAGGGATATTTCATTGGATGAGTTACTCATTAAAAGACATTTTTATTGAGTTTTCGATGACTCTACAACACTGGAATTCGCCATGTACTCATGATGAGTCATAAGTTCAATTTTGACGACACAGCCAATGGGATCACGTTTTACAAGTTTCGGAATTCGCGCGAAAATTTGCAGTTTTAAATCCTTTTTTTTTTGTTAATAAAGACCAAAATAAATGAATAACAGCAGCCGCCATAAACATTTAATTTATGTAGAGAATATAAAAAAAAATTTCAGATTTATTTGGGTTATACGCATATTCCCTATTGGTCAGGTATTTGCTATAAAAAAAACCAATGCCTTTTTGATGTGTACACATCAGGAGGAAATCAAAGATATTTAAATTTTATTTTACACGGTTTCTTTTAAACCGCGCTCCCCAAAAATTCGATACGACATTCGAATTGTTGCGATGCGCGGTTTTACAGCTCGTATTTTCCGAAAATAAAAGCAGTAGTACTTACCTATGCAATTGTTCTTATGATACGTACGGTAAAGGTGGAAAATCACTGGCTCACTTTCATTTAATTACAAAAAAAATTATTGGTACGTGTAAAAAAAATAGATATTTGTTATCAGATAATAGAACAACTCATCTTACTAAATAACTGATAACAACAAAAATTAGTGTGGGAAAAGGTTATTTATAATAATCAAGTGTACTTTGATTCAGGTAATGCTGGTGCAAAATATGCGTATAGTTACAGGAAAGTAGCAAAATATAGTAAGTTTACCAAATATGGAATATCGCTCTTTTCTAAGAATCAAACAATTGAATGCTGCAATAATTTATCCCATTCTCTTCATAGACTAACAAAGAGTATAGACTAGACTAGAAACTGAATACCACATGTCTTTCTAAATTGTTTTTAGGCGCCATCTCTAGTCTGTATTCCCAATGATCCTAATTATCGATCGGATCAAACTTAAAAACAAATAAATCATTGTTATTGGCAACACATTTTTGAAAACCTGCTTTACCAAAAGAGTAAACGGCGCTTTTTATTGAAATATTGTTATCGGAAGTTCTTAAGAAGGGGAAAAAAGTTTTATTATGGATTTTACGAAAAAGTGTCTCTTTGTAAAAAGTTCCGCACCGTGAGAAAATAGCATTGCCATTAAAAATTTTGATCTAGGACATACAGGGTGGCTCAAAAATTTAAAAGTCCTATTACAGGTGAAAAAGACATTAAATCGTTATTTAAAGATAAACTGCCACTGTAAATGTCCTAGAGTTACCTTTTTTATGTTAGTGAATTAGGTTTGGAAGATACAGGATGTCCCAAAAATAAAATTAGTTCTTTATTATCGCCTTTACAAAAAAAAGTATATATAAGTAATCAGTTCAACATTGTGAAAAAAGAGCATGGTTATTAAAAAAATTTATCTAGGGCTTACAGGGTGGCTAAAAATTTTTTATTTAAATTGTAACTTTCAGCTTTTTGAGCCACCCTGTATTGTTCTATATCAAGTTTTTGAAAAACCATATTTTTTTCACAATGTAGAACTTTTTATGAATATATACTTTTTTTGTAAAGTCGATAATAAAAAATTAATTTTATTTTTAGGACCTCCTGTATGTTCCAGACCTAATTCACTAACATAAAAAAGTTATCTCTAGTACATTTACAGTGGCAGTTTACGTTTAAATAACGATTTTGTGTCTTTTTAGCTTCACGTGGATTAGGACTTTTACACTTTTGAGCCACCGTGTATGTCCTAGATCAAATTTTGAATGGCAATGCTATTTCCCCTTGATGCAAAACTTTTTATGAAGTGGTACTTTTTTCGTAAAATCAATAATAATTTATTTTTCTATATGGTAAAAACTTCCGAATAATATGTATAATTACGACCCACATCATACTTTTGAAATCGAATGCATTTTGTAGCAACCAGCCAATAGTTTAATTACAAAAAGTATATTGTAAAAAAGACTATTTAATACCCATTAGAGTAGGTCTAGAATCTAGATCAATCGATAATATGTCCTTTTTTTATTTAAAGTGATGACTGGTTTCTAAGAAAATGCATTTGATTTCAAAATTGGGAGGTGAATGGATTTCTATGCACGTAAGTGACTAGTGTAAATGTGGGAACTGTGATTCTCCCCACTACTATGACGTCACATGACCTTGGCCAGACACGCACAGTTGTTCTATTAGGGAAATGACCTTGAACGTGCACGCGTGTGATTGTTATATGACCTTGACCTTGAACTAGAGCTGGACCTCGAACCAAATATTGACAAGGTTACATTTGTGATGCATGTTTTCAAGTTCATCGGATGTATCCGATAATATAAATTAATGAAAATACAGGATTTAACTAGTTTCTTTTTTAAATCTAAATAATTGAATTGACATTAAACCACATGTTAAACACGGCCAACTACGCAAAATTAAAGTTTAAAATTAAATAGTTAGATTTAAGGGCTAAAAATAAAAAATAACTATAAAGTGTTATATATTTTTGAAAATCTCTCGATAGGGGAAACGTAATGGTTAAGAAATATACAGGGTGTTCCATTAAAAAAAACATATATTTGGTTAATATATCGAAAAATATCACATCTAATGAAAATCTAACCACGCCACTCGATTCTACGTAGAAAACTCTAGTAGAATCCATTTTTACTTTTTTTATAAGTTACAAGATAACTGAAATGCGAGGGGAGTTCGAAAATGGAAAAAAATCAATTTCATCCTGTATGTCAAAAACGAAGGGGGCCATGAAAAATATTTTTATACCATCTTTCTTTTCATCAGAAAGTAGCACACTGTCGCGAAAACCGCAACCCTCTATCTTTAAAAATAAGGGAGATACCCAGAAAATGTGCCGAACATGGGACACCCTGTACTTATATTAATAAATATAGAATAATTATATTATAACTTGTGAAAAAATTATTACATAAAAATGTATACAATAAAAATTCTCATTGGTCGGCTTCTGAAAAGAATTTAAATAAAGATTATCCAATAGGACGCAAGGTAATATGAAATCATACATGTTATTTCCAAATGTGACTTTAAATGTCAGTTCAATTTATAAATAAAGTAATGCTTTGAGAAACCGATCATAAAAATAATTTATACGTATCGGGTATGACAATATAACATTTTTCCTGCATGGGATATTAGAACAAAATTTTAAGTAGTCAAGAGGGACATAGTTTTAATAAAGCAATGTTGCCAAATCTTGTTTAGTTCAGAATATTTTGTTATCCATTTTTGATTTTTATTGAGATATCCTGTATATTTCTTGAAAAATAAAATTGGTGTTTTATCAAGGTTATTAATAAAAAAATTGTAATAGTCCACAGTACCTACTCTAAATTAAGATATCAAAAATAAAAAATGATGCTTGGTTGTACGAGTATTTAATGTGTTACGCTAACCGAAATAAGTGAAAATATACAGGGTGTCCCGTTTAAACATCAAAACTTAATATCAAAAACTCTGAAGTTAAACAAGATTTGGCAACACCGTCATAATAAAAAAATACATAATTATGCCCCATTTGACTGCCTAAAATATTGTTTTAAAACCTTGCAAAGGAAAAAGTTTTAAAGCTGAGCCCTTATTTTATGGCACCCGGTATAACTCAAACTTGTTTAGTAGCTATGTACAAAATTATTATTATAATACAGTTAGGTTAGTCCAAAGGCCATGAGGGTGGTGAATGTGGTTCGGAGCAACATGTATAAAGTGCTTCTTTTCATCTCTTTTTGTAAATTATAACATTAAAAACTGAATCTAAATCAATGCATTTTTTTTTCACTTTTAAGTTAATAATGTTAAAAACATATAAAGTAGCATTTTACTTCTACTTATGTACTAGATATTGATGAAACCTTTACTCTTCATGCTTCGATTTAAAATTATGGATCAATGGTTTTTAGAAACCTGTAGAAAAAATTAGGAAGCTGCAGTAAAAAATCCTTATTTAAAAATTATTTCAAGTAGAATAGAAGAAAGATAAATAATTAACAAATGCTTCAAATGTTTCATTTTACACAATATACAAAGGTTTCAGCGCTGGAACTCAATTTTTTTTAAAAACAAATGGAAATTTGTTTAGCTCCAGCACAGGCAATTACAGTTATATTGCCTGTGGCTCCAGCCACACTCGCTATATCCCTGTAGACTATTAAATTGATACAGTTACAAATAGTGTTAATATATAGTAGGTACATACTAAAACCTAATATTATGCCTTAACCATTCGGAGGTGGAAAAGAAAATTGGAATTTCTACACTTAACAAGTTAAAAAAACTGTCAGTGACAGAGTAGGTACCTACTACAAAAATTATTTCAAATTAAATTAACATTTATCCAACAGACACTAAAAATGGATATAAGTACCCCAGTTGTCTGTAGAATAGGAATGGTACGGATGTTCTGCCGACGTACCGGGCCCAGCCGGTACGACCTCTAGGTACACCGAACCGGTTTCAGCCTGATTTTCTCTTAGGTCCGGCCGGATCTGATTTTTATTGTTTTTAGACCGTTTTTTTTTTATAAATTTGTGCTAAAACTATTAAACACAATTAAATGAATATGAAACCCAACCCAACCCAACCTGACCAATTGTAGTTCAAACAAACAATTAATAATTTTTTAATAACTTAAATAGGTAAAAGTTGGCACTTTATACACAATGTGCGGTTTCTGTCTTTATGGACTGATTTTAATAAAACTGTTTTATTCAAATTTTAAAAAAGAAGACACCATTCCATTATGTTTTATATTGTGTCATGTTATGAATATTAATTAATTTTGATTACATGCATGCATGTTACTTTAAAGTTATACAGTTTTTATTCTTTTCACGTATATATTTTTTATTGTCATATAGACAGCATGTCCAGAAACCATCTTATCAGATGGGTAACTTTTTTAATTTACGGAAAAAGTCATTCTTCATAAAAAGTTCTGCTTGTTCAGAAAATACTATTCAAATCAAAAAATTTTACCCAGCATCTTACGGGGTTTTAAAAAAAAGTAAAAAAGATAAATGCCGATGATATAAATTTTAATTGCAACGTACAATAACGTGAGAAAGTATCATCCAGAACTAAAAAGTGATCGAATATGAAATTTGACAAAATAACTTTATGGTCATTCATAATATGTAGATACCTTACAATTTTTTAAAAAAGGGGTCTGAAATACATGTTTTTTAAATAACATATTACCAAAATAAAAAATAAAAAATTACTGTTTTTACCTAAAATATATAAAAATATTTCCGTAATGTTTTTCATTCATCTAGTTTACCTGGAAAAGTACAAAGCAAGGTATCCCAAAGTATCCAAAGTACCCAACCAAATGAAACTTTGACTTTGAACTTTGTTTCCTTTTTATTATTAAATATATAGTGCTTAAACTTACAACTGAGAAAACAACTGGAATAGTATTAATTGTTAGGGACCACTATAAAATATATAGAAAAGCAGCTCAAATTTTTAATGAAAAACAAGACAAAAACAAAAAATATAAACCATGTGACTGTTGGAGATATTGTTAATAAATTTAAAAGTACCAGATCTGTAAGCAATAAATTTTCTGACAAGCACCAGATTTGGCGGACGGACGAAGATACTCTATTAGAGGTTTTGCAAGCTGTCGTACAAAATCAAAAAATCTCATTGAGAAATATTTCACAGACTGTTCCACGATCTGTTACAAAATCCAAGACCCAAGATATTTTAAGGAGAAATCATTTTCACTAATACAAACCAAAATTTCTTCACAAACTGCAGCCTAGAGATTTTGATTCAATATTTTTGTTTTGCTCTAGGTTTCAAGGTGAGGTAGAAGATGACCCATTTTTTGCAAGACAAGAATTATTTTTAGATGAGGCCACGTTGACCTCAAATGTGTGTTCCCAAAACTGTAGGTGGTGGAGTGATGAGAATCCCCACTTTGTAATTAAGTGTCGTGACCAGTATTATTTCAAGGCAAACGTTTGATGTGGTGTTTTTAAGAGCAAAATTGTAGGTCCGTACTTTTTTCTAGAAAATATTACCGGTGAAATTTACTTCAACTTTTTAAACATGATATTATTTGAATTTTTTCATCGGCTGCCACTGGATATAAAAAACACACTTTGGTTCCAACATGACGCTGCTCCATGTCACAGCTCTGCAAGAGTGACAGAATTTTTAAACCGGGCATTTCCAACGAGGTGGATTGGACGAAGGTCAGAATTTGCTTGGTCACCAAGGCCCCAGACATAACTCCCCTAGATTTTTTTCTTATGGGAATTCTTTAAGAAAAAGTCTATGCCCACAGACCTTTCGAAAACATAGACTATTTAGATAGAATTATCAGAGAATGTGTCCAAGAAATTTCCCCTCAGATGGTTAGAAATGCAGTGGCGGAATTTTCACGACAATAGTTTGTATGGGAAGAAACAGTGGTCATGTTAAAACTTGGTGTAGTATTTCATAAAATGGTATTGCTGTCTAGAACGACAGATAAAACAGCGTTGCTGATAGTGTGCCGGGAACCCTAGAAAACAACACGAAAAAAGTATAAATTTTTTTGTTGCTTTTAGAAACTTGACTGGATTTAACGCTGAATGTTAGTAAAGTAACCGACAAGCAAAATAATGACTTTTAATTAAATAGTGCATGGCAGAGAGATCCCTGCAGATGCTTGAAACCATAGTTCTGTACCTAATTACTTATTAGAGTTTACCATTTTTTATTTTTACAAAAATAAAAATGTACAAAGTTTTTTAATCCAAAGAACCAACTGAAACGAAGTACAGGCTGGTATACCTGTTTTGTGGGTAATTGAATTAATAAAATCGCAAAAGTCCGGCTCAATAATTTGGTGGGAAGTCCGAAGCTACTATATAGACTTCGGAAAATAATTTAGTCACAAGTATTTAAATAATATCTATACTGGGGGTAGTAAAGTAGCTATAATCCGAGCATTTTTACAAATACGACATGTCCCTTGCTAGATGTGGTAAGGTATTGTTATAATGCAACAGTCAAGTATTTAGGCCTTAGTCGGAAAGTCACTCTTATCTTGTAATTTGAGTTACCCACCTGAGGCAGTAGAAGAGTGTAATCATAAACTTAGATGATAGCTGTATTTTTAAAACTTTTTATTTTAATTATATTTAGTCTCTTTTTGGTTATCATAAGTCTTTTCATCTCATCATTTGCTCTGATATTTTGTTTAAAAATGAGGCTCGTAATCGTTATTAATGTCTGCATATCATTTTGAAATCGGTTTTCAAAATTATTTTGCCTTGTTACTAAAGAAAAATTCAACAAAAAAAATATTAAAAATTTCAGGTATGTTATTGTTCTGACAACTTCTGAAATCTTAGCGACAAAATTAAATTATTTTACAATTCGAGTAAATATATGACAGAAATAAACCATGATCTTTAAGTTATCATTTGATATGATAAAACCATTGACTACATAATCATTGAAAATTTTAAAAATGTTATCTCTAGAATGTAAATACGTGATGCTAGTTGTTTCATTGATAGTAAAAGGAAATACGAAAATTTTTTATATCCGCCCCCCAGAATGCTTTTATACTTCCATATATTTTTTTATGTGATACATTAATACAAAACTTCAATTTTATTTTCACCCACAAGAAATGAAAGGAAATTCTGACTGTTAGGTATTAAAAAAAAAATTAAAAAGCGGAAACTTTATGACACAAACTCAGATAAGCCAATTTTAGAACAGCCCGCTATAATTTAGAAGGTGATGCATATATTATTAATTTTTTGTTAACTTATTTTTGGTTAAAACACCATATTCAAAGGCGTGCCTTAAGATAGCAGCTGTCTTTTCCTTATATGTTTCGGTCTGATGCACTTGAAGTAACCCTGCCATCCAATGTTTCATGATCTCCTCCAGGGATGGCTTTTGTTTGTCTATAGAGTTTACGGCACTGCTTATATCCTGTTTTGGTATAAGCTTCAGCTGCCACAAATAGATGCCGAAAAATACGCCACTCATGGCATTTTCTTTCCACTCATTCTTTAATGTTTCAAATGAAAAGAATTCATCGGAATTTGCACCAAGTTCTTTTGCAAAAGCAGAAAAACTTTGGTGGTATATTTTTAGGTAACTATCCAATTTGTCAAAATCTTCTTTGGCAGCGCCGGAGTAGAAAAAATACGACAAATCATAAATGGGTGAATTATCTTTGCATACTTGGAAATCAATAAGCTTTATATCCAACAGTTCACCAGATTCCTAAAAGGTAATACATAATTAATAAATGCGTTTTGGGAACTATACTAAAATAATGTAATTTATAGATTCACAGGAAAATTCATTTAAAAGTTATTAGGATTAAGGTTTAGAGAGGACCCGCAGGATGTAACAGCTGGTATACTATACAGTGGGATACTAGTATCTATCATCAGATACGCCGATTATAGTTTACTTCTAGCAGAATCATTAGAAGACTGTTTAATTGAGCTAATCATGCGAGCAATCGGTATTGGTTGGAAATGATTATTAAAAAACAAATATATGGTAGCTGAACGGGCTTCACGTACACAAACATCGATACGCCTCGGTACAGAAGAAATAGACACGTACAAATACTTAGGTACCTATTATTATGACAGAGGAATGGAGACAAGAAACTGAAATTAGAAGCCTCATGGAACAAGCAAGACTAAACTTCCTAAACTTGTGACCTCTTCATATAAATCCGAAAATGAAGTGCTATGTATTTCCAGTGTTAACGGAAAAAATGTCCCAAAAGAGTACTGTCTTCGAAATGTGGACGTAAAGGTGAATTCTAAAAATTCCATCGCCAACTGATAATGAACACACAAACAGGACAGATATATATAGTGTGAGTTTCTTAACGTGTTACAGGGCGATATCTCGAAAACGGTTTAAAATATTTTCATGAAATTTTGTGATCATATTGCATTTGAACAGTTTTCAACCATACCACATTACACTCAACCAAGAGCTATAAGGACAAGTCTTTGAGAATCGAGTTACGATTTGCAATTAGATCGCAAGACAAATGCAAGGAAATACCAGGTTCCTAATGAATGTTATTTTTTCTGACGAAGGTACTTTCCATAATTGTGGACAGAGGAGTTTAAGTTATCCCTTATCAGTATAAATTTAATTTATTTTTTTTTGTTTGGTTCTTTTCTTTAGGTAAATAGACACAATATGCACCATTGAGCATCGAAAAATCCCCACTGGATGAGAACTCTGCCAAATCAACATCCCTGGTCAATTAATGTCTGGTGTGGTATAATCGGGTAGGTGGTATAATCGGGTGGTCCGAATTTCCTTGAAGGACATTTAAATGGAGAAATGTATACAGATTTTTTAAGAAACCAATTACCCCAATTTTTAAACCAAAACATAAATCCTGACAAGTGGTTTCAAGAGGAGGGAGCTCCACACCATTGCAATATAGACCCGTAATCATTTAAAACGATTTAAAATATTTGCATAAAATTTTGGTGGGTCAATAGGTCTGTCTATTTTGAGGGGTGGTAACTTTGGAATTTTAAATGGGATGATGTAATTTTGTGCATAAAACTTGAATGTACTTAAAAAACTTCGTACGTGTACAATTTTTTTTTTGATTTGCTCTTTCGTTTATGGAATTATGGTTAACTAAAGTCTGATTGAATTTAAAAAATTTATAAAGTTTGTCATTAAATCAAGTTCACTTATTTCAGAGTTATTATTCGTTTGCATGGAAAAGTGTTAATTTTAATTAAGTCAGTTGAGAATTTTGACGTTTTAACGATTATTTCTCAACCGGCCCCAGATTTGACCCCCCTTGACTTTTTCTTGTGGAGTCCAATAAAGGACAAAGTGATGGCGATTGCACCTACAACTTTAGATGATATAAAAGACCGAATCGGCTTTGCCGGCTTATAAGTGAAACCTGAAATGTTACAGCGAGTACGAAGTTCATTTAGCAAAAGAGTGAGAAAGTTGAACGGGACATTTCGAACAACTTCTCAAGCATGACAGACGATAAAGTTGAAATTAAATGGTAAATATTTTTGTTTATTTTATAACCTAATAAATCATAATTCCGTAACCGAAAGAGCAATCAAAAATTTTTTTTTTAAAAAAACCTATTTTTTTACGTAGATTCGATTTTTATAATCAAAAAAACATCATCCCATTTCAAATTCCGAAGTTACCCCCACCCTTCCAAATGGGGAGGGCATAAATGTCAAGAATATGATTAAATATGTCAATCCATCTCCCTACTGACAAAATTTCATGAAAATAATTTTAATCGTTTTCGAGATATCGCCTTGTAATACTTTCAAAAACTCACCCTGTATAGGTAAAATTACTGTATTTTTGGAATTTATAGTATATTACAATCAGAGACGGGAAATTGTTGATTACTATCGAGAGATTATGTAGTTTATAGAGACGCGTAGCGTCGAGATAAACTTATATCTCGAGACAGGAATTTTTTCTGGAACGGGTTGCTAAAATGAATTTAGTTATATTACTGACTAAAATTGACCTTTACTTTGTAAAATTTGCGAAAAACCTCAGAATCAAATTCATAGTATACCTACAATTTAGTTGTCTTATTCATACACGTGTCAGTTTAGAACTTTTGGTTGCCAAATTATACCGGACTAACGTTGGAGAATCTGGCCGTTGATGTTTGACTGCTTATTTATACACAAATTATTACAAACATTGCAACATATACCCGAATAGAAATGTTCAAATATATACATTCCGGGTATTAAAAGGCTATTATGACGAATTTAATATGGTACAAATTGACGACTTCCTTTTTACCGCGCGACGTTTTATTTAAAATATAATTTTAGATCCAGGAAGCTAAATACGTTGTATTCATTTTCTGGTTCCTCATTAATAAATAAAATTTGGCTGCAAAAATAAATTTTTTACAAATGGATAATTTGAGCATCACGCGTAGTTGGCGTAGTAAAGAATTAATGTATAGTTTTCCAGAAATATAGTGTAAAAACTAACTGCAAAAATAAGAAATTTTAAACAAAATCTTATTTTCTTGTATTGTGTAGCACCCATAAGATATTATTGGAATGGTTCGTAAGATATGTAAACTCACAACAAGGTAATTCCGTCAGTCTGTCCAACATAATAAAAATAGCTTAATAATCCGATAATTACAACCTAATAATCCGATTTTTAAAATAATACGAGTCTACTGACCAATATGGCGAAAAAGGCCAACTAAATACATGAAACTAACCCATATTTCAATTTAGACTTTTTTTTAAATAAGTTACAAAATCACAGACATTATGCTAAAAGTCATAGGTATATCCACGCGCTCCATATACCCATACGAATCACTCTTTTAGATCTCTGGTTAAAAAAACAATATACTACATGCCATAGGAATAATTATATCGATATCTTCACTTAGAATTCATAGATACCTAAGCCGACTCTGTGCTTTTTCCGAGAATAGTTTGGTTTATTTTATGTTCTTTATACCATGGATTTATTAAATAAAAGGATACGGGATGATGTAACATTCTTTGAAGTCAAAACAAACCATTCTAAGCGACACTGTAAACACAATTTGTAAACATTGACCACATCTTATTTTACCTTGTATTTGTGTACAAAAAATACGTTTTCCTAAACAACCAGCACAGACAGCAACACTTCTGAGCTCCAACACTCCAATTCTATTTTATCTCTTTCTACTACCATTCTTGATTCAATTACGTAGTAATGCGTAGTCTTGTCTATGTTTGTAGTTCGTAAACTGCTCCCCAAGAGAATAACAAATAACAAAATATAAGACTTCACGTTCGATACGCTCACAGTATACGGATATCGAATCCTTTTATATAATAAATCCATCCAATATTTTTAATTGGCGTATTTATTTATTTAATGGGGCACAGCTATGGCATTTTGTTTATTTGAAATAATACACTGTAAAGTGTTAGTTAACGAAATAATTTCTACAAAAGTAATTATTCATGTCTTAGTATTTTCTAGGAATGTTCAACATCTAAATGTTGGCCTGTAAAATTTTTAAAACCTGACATGAAAGTGATTCTGACGCAACGAAGTACATCAAATACATTCTGCTATAAAAATAAAACCTAGAAATATTGTACACAGTCTGGGGTGGGTCGATTTTTAAAAGTTTTAGAACTTCTTTCGGAATACTTACAAAAGCTTTCATTTTATAATAATAATAAAAACACTATATATCTAATTTTAATTAATTTACATCTTCCACTCCCTACATGTAGCTAAAGCTGGTTGTCGGTCGATTTTTACATTTTCTTGAAAATTTCGAAATTTTGGTTTGTTAAATTAGCACTATCGTTTTTTAGGCTAAATTTTTGCGCTGAGATATAGCAAATTTTATGAAAAACTAGCTAGTTTTTAAAAGGTCTTTATAGATTTTTTCTTTTTTTTTGGAAAATGGCTGGAAATAAAGAGATGCTAAACATCTCTAAGTTAGATCAGAGGTCTCCGGTGGCCGAGTTGATAAGGCGCTAGCTTTGTAACCGAGAGAACGCGGGTTCGATTCCCGCTTTGACCATGGATGTTCTGTGATTGTTAATTGTTGGAAGGTGGTAGGGTAATTCTTCCTCGGCCGAGGTGGTACCACCCCATACATCCTCCCACATGGCTGGTGAAATCCCTACGGCTGTTTCCAGCTCTGGATGTGTGGGTTGGATTTCCCCAGTACACCCAGGGGTATATAGTAGGTACTTAGATTTTGGTCTTCGTGGGTTGTCAGAAGATAGAAAAAAGCTCCATGCGGAACAAATATATTATGATTTTATTGACGAAATGCCGGTGGGACAGCGAAGCCGAGGATATTGTTGTTCGTTCCACACCTGGGCCTTGACGTCATTTCAGATGCCAAAATAAGCATGCATTAGATTTGGATGAACAATTGTCAGACTTTGACTTGGATGATTCAGTTGCAGACAAGGATTATGTAGTAATTTGCTGTTCTATTTGCTTTTCTATACATGGTTAAAGACTATTATGTTTTATTAAAAAAAAACATAACTGGCAAAAATACAAGCCACCAAACATTGGCTGTTATTAGGATGCCAACACGGTTAATGGCACATATAGAAGCCACCTTAGAAATATACTTTGGTAAGAGATAACACAAAAAATCTCAGTTTACTTTAGTTTTTGTCAGCTTTAAACCATATTTTTAAAATCAAATTCAAATAAATAAAAAATAAATAAATTGCCCGTTAAAGGGTTAATATTAATTACCTAGGCTCTCGTCCCGGTTTGTTGTGCTTTTAGTTTATTCTCAGTGTAAAAATAGAGCCATGAGTTTTTCAAAGACATTTTATACATGGCACGACCTTGAATCAGGCCAGTAGCTAGGTGAGGGAGCAGAGAGGGCAATACCCACTCTGAAATAAAAAGTTGCCGACTCTAGAAAATCACTGAAATCACTGTGATTTTAAATGATTACGTAAATTAAAATAAGTTTGCCCCCCCCCCCCCTCCCTAAAACTTTAGTTGCCCACTCTGAAATCAAAACCTGGATACAGGCCTACCCTGAATGCCCTTTAGTAGGTTATTCTGCTGGTTTATAGGCCATATTATTTCAAGATTTAGTTTAAAGTCTCCCGATTTTGGACAAGAGCCAAAAGTTTTGGAAATGTCATACTAGCAGATACAATTTTGGATTTATGGAAAATTCGGGAATTCCCATAGTGACATGAAAACATGTTCTACAGTTAATCAAAGCGCATCATGAAAATTGTTTAAGGCAGGTGAGGTATCCAAGTGTTAAAAAAATTAAACCTTAAGTTTAAAAGTTTAAGAATTTAAAGTTTTGTTTTAGTGGAACTTTCTGTTCTTTACTTAAAGAACACCGTTCAAAGTTCTTACATTTACAGGCACCAATGTCAAATAGTTTTTCAATTTCACCTTTAAATTCTTAAACTTTTAAATTAAAGGTTTCATCTTTTTTAGCACTTGAATACTTCACAAGCTTTAAATATTTTTTATGATGCGCCTTGAACAATGGATTTTGTGTCACTGTGGGAATTCCTGATTTTTTCCATAAATCCAACATTTTATCTGCTAGTATGTTTGATACTTCCAAAACTTTTGGCTCTTGTCCAAAATCGGGAGGCTTTGAACTAAATCTAATCCACAAGTAACATTTTTAAAAGTTCTCTTTACTTGAAAAGGATATTGTCTTTAAAATCAGCAGGAGAACCTACCAAAGGGCATTGATGGTCGTACCTTGTATAAAATGACGTTGAAAAACTTGTCTCTATTATTTACACTGAAAATAAAACTAAAAGCACAATAAACCACGACTTTAACGAAGCAATTGAGTCGAGAGCCTAGGTAATACTAATAATATTAGACATAAACAAACAAGCGAAAACACCCGACGGAGAGTCGCCAGCCGGACGGTGCCAAAACAAGGCATGCCAGGGGCGGCATAACTTTATTGTTGAAAGGCTGGTAGAGGGTGGACATTTTTTTTCTTGTAATTAAAACTTCTGTGAGTTAAAGAGAAATCTATTTATCGATATTCCAAATTAACATTTCGAAACTTTTAAGAAACTCTAAAATTTGACCGGCAACCAGCTTTGGCTACATGTAGACGGCGGAAGATGTAAATTAATTATCTGTTAAATATTTTTGTAAATTTCTCTTGTTTTTCCGCCTATTTTGCGTTTTATTATTGCGCCATAATAATCACGTCAGTAATTTAAATGATTAACTCTAAGCTTAACTGTGCACATCCTAATGTAAGGTCACTTATGGCACATCGCGACGCTTTCGAAGACGTTATACTGGCCAACAGTTTTGATGTAGTGTGCATCTGCGAAACCTGGTTAAATAACAATACTACCGATGAGGCAGTTAACGTTGCTGGATATAAATTTATCCGATGTGACAGAATGGGTCGAGGGGGTGGAATTGGTATTTATATTAAGAACATTTTCGGATTTAAAATTTTACCCTGCAGCAATTCTATTGAACAGCTCTGGATTGAGTTGAGGCTGCCAGGGACTAGGGTAGCCATCTGTGCTGCCTACAAACCACCCAGTTTTAACTATAGAGATTTTTTTAATGTTTTTGAATCCGAGATCTCCCAAATTATACCAATAGTTGACAATATTTTATGTTTCGGAGACTTTAACATCGATCTCCTACGGGTGGACAGTGCCGAGACGGTGTTTGTCACGGAATGCTTTGAGGGCCTTGGTCTGGGGCAGCTTGTAAACGAGCCAACTAGAATAACTGATAATTCTGTTTCATTAATAGACTACATACTGACTACTTCATCTGATATCGTTTCGCCTGTTAACGTGCAGCCTGTAGATTTTAGCGACCATGAACTTATATCTTGTCAAATAAATATTTTAATAAGCAAGCCAGCCCCAAAATTTAAGACCACTCGCGATTTTAAAAATATAAATATTACTCAGTTTGAATATGATCTGCGCTCTATACCTTGGGATAACATCTACGATTTAAACAATGTTGACAATAAGGTGGACTTTTTTAATCAAAATATTATAACTCTTCTAGATATACATGCGCCTCTGGTGACTCACCGCATAACGAAACCCTATGCACCATGGTTTACCCAGGCGTTGCGTGCAATGAAATCAGACAGGAATAGGGCTTTGAGCAAATATAAAAAAACAAAGATGCAAGCGGACTGGAATAACTATAAATTATTGAGAAACCTATTTACTGCTACAATGAGAAGGGAAAAAAGGCCTTTTTTAATCAGAAGTTCTCTAGAGGAGACAAAAAAGAATTGTGGGCAAATTTAAACTCTATTAACATAAAAATTCACAAAAAGTCTCTCTCTGATCTGCCTGAACATCTATCTAATGTAGACGACATAAATACCCATTTAATCAATTGCATACCAAATATATTGCCTAATCAAGAACAGATATCGTTTTATAAAACTAGTCGCCTTGTGTCCACACAATTTGCGTTTTGTACTGTTTCAGAGTTGGACATCTTAAGAATAATTACAAATATTAAAAGCACTGCCATGGGTTTTGACGGTATTAATATTCTGACAATAAAATTATGCCTACCATTCTTACTGCCTTACATAACCCATCTCATTAATTATTGTATAACACACTCAGTAGTACCGCACCAATGGAAAGAGGCGCGCGTATTCCCCCTTCCTAAAACCCTAAGTCCTGACACATTTAATGACATAAGACCTATAAGCATTTTACCAACACTATCAAAAATATTGGAAAAAGTAGTTGAGACCCAACTGCGAAAATTCGTCGAAACAAATAAAATTATACCAGAACATCAGTCGGGGTTTAGACAGGGTCATGGGTGCTCCACAGCCCTACTGAACATCACTAACGACATTTTCCAGGCTCTGGATGATGGCAAGTTAACTGTCCTAATACTGTTCGACTACTCTAAGGCATTTGACACATTAAGACATGAGGTGTTAACGGCAATTCTCTACCATATTGGTTTATCGGACTCAGCCCTGGGTATGATGTCTAGCTTTTTGACGGGGAGGTCGCAGGTTGTGAGTTACAGGGATAAACAATCTGCATTTTTGGGAGTTACCACCGGCGTACCCCAAGGATCTATTATCTCGCCGCTTCTGTTCAGTATTTATACTGCCAGTTTCCCTAATATTTTCAACTCTTGTAAACAGCACTACTATGCTGACGATGTTCAACTTTATCTGTCTTTCTACCCTGACGAATGTCCACAGGCTATATCAGCTATTAATTTTGACTTAAACCGTTTATCTGAATTTTCTGTTAATCATTCCCTTAAATTAAATCCACAAAAAACGAATGCAATTATATTTGGGAGGAAGCATGATAGAGAACATTTTACTGACACATACAGCCAGCAGATAAAAATTAACAATAATAACATTACCTTTAAAAATATTGTCAAAAACTTGGGCCTCTACATGGACCAAGATTTGAGGTTATCTTATCATGTGTCACAGTCACTGAAAAAAGCATATATAAATTTAAAACTAATATTTCAAAATCGACATTTCCTTAAAAAGGAACTTAGGGCTATGCTATGCGAATGTCTTGTTCTCTCACATCTAAATTACTGCGACACCGTCTACGGCCCATGTCTCACCTATGTGGATGTCAATCGGATACAGAAACTACAGAATTCATGCCTGAGATTAATTTACGGAATAAGAAAATTTCAACACATTAGTCACAAACTAAAGGAAATCGGTTGGTTGAGTATGCAGCAAGGGCGCCAGCTACACTCCGCCTGTCAATTTTATTCTATAATTTGCCAAAAAAACTCCCCCGTACCTATACAATAAAATCAGATTTCGATGTGATGTCCACAATATAAATGTTCGGTTCAAGGGTAAACTTACCATACCATCTCACTCAATGGAGATATTTAAACGCTCATTCTCCTATAACGTTGCTAAATACTTGAATGATTACAATATCGACTATACAAACCGAACACTGTCAAAAAGAAAATTTAGGGCCATGGTCTTGGAAAGCGTCTCGGGTGCCGGAACCTGAACCCCCTTCCTCCCCTTTTTCTTCTGCGGGTATGCCTATCCTCCTTGGAGTATCAGGTCTTAGCAATAAACTAATTAAATAATTTTTTTCTGTCTCCGATTCTCTCCTTCCTGTATGATTCTTCCGTGCCGCCTCTGTTTAATTAATTACTTTAGTTTTAACTTAACATTACTTACTTACTCTCTTTATGTACTAGCTCGTTTTTTTTACTGTATACTTGTGAGAAACTATCTATTTTTTTCTTTACATTAAGTACTCCGCGGGTTAGTTGAACAGACGCCCCGGACATTTGCAATGTCTGAGGCGAACTGAACCTCGCCCGCTATACTAATTATTATAACGATGTAATATGTTCTAATTAAATAAAGACCTTTATTATTATTATTATTATTATTATTAAAATTATTTATATAAACTTTTTTTATTATTATAAAAGGAAGCTTTTTGTAAGTACCTATTCCAAATCGAAATTCTAAAACTTTTAAAAATCGACCCACCCTAGTACACACTGCTATGTATAGTCGCAGTAAAAAAATCTTAGTAGTCTCAAATCTAACTGAGGAGTGACAGAGACGACGTGGTATTTTATATTTGGCTCTGATGGTTCAAAGACGCTTCATTTTAAACAGGACGATAATTTTTGTTTCTTATTTCTTTCGTAAGTTTTTCTATAAATACTTAATTGTAAAAATATCCGTATGTGTAACACTACTTTAAGACCAGCAGATTAATTTATTGCGTTTTCCTTAATTTAATAAAATAAAGTTTTACTCTAAAATTGGAAATGAATCACCAAATATTTTGCAAGTACATAGACTGAAAATAGTGCGATATGTCAGAAACACTCAGGGGGCAAGACAATCTCCCCCAATCACCCAATAAAATAAAGAATTTACAGGGTAATAAAAAAAAATTTTAATTGTAATATATTGGTATTCCAGAAGCACTTCAAAAACTAGTGTATATTATATAACCATACCAAATTTGAATAGATTATTGTTAAGAGTGGGTACGATCGATAAAATCGGTCAAGTGCAAGCTATACTTGCACAATTAGTGTTCCGTTCCATCAGTTCCCCACTTAAATTGAGCAAACCTCGGCCGCCCGATATCCTTTGATCTGCCACGCTACCCGCCGTCGACGGCATCAACGCCATATTATATCGCGTATGCGCGGAGCTGATTGGGCAAATTAAAAATTTTAAAAAACGTGTAAGGACAAAAGTTGTTTCTTACATCGTGAGAAATATTTTCTGTCGAAAAACCTATTCTCTAAAACCAATGGTTCAGCCGTTATAAGGAAATTAACAATTGAATTGTTTATAATTGATCGCGCTAGAATTTTTCGATCCCGACAATATTCGTTCAATCTACACTTAGTTCTCAATGTTCATGTTTTTTCCAGATTTTTCTGAGCTATCCTTCTGGTGCCCAGATAGCACAAGGTTGGAAGGTGGAAGGTCAAAATTTGTCCATAATGTATCCAGTATGTCCATGGACATTTTTAACCGGTTCGCTGGATATCCATTTATTCTAGTGCTTACGGATGTATAATATTTTACATGTTTTGTACTTCGATATAGCGCCCTCACTCTGAAAATGGGTAAACTAAATAATTAAAGCAGTTATTAAAAGAGGGCGGCGTGTAACATTTATCTTATCGTTGTTTTCCAAAGTGAAATAACTTGAAATACATATATATTCATAAATTATTACTATAAGGAATGCGAGTCTCTCAGGAATGCTGCTTATGTATAAAAAAGGTGAGTGATGTGATATCTACAAGATAATATAATAAATGAGTTACATACAAGATAATTTAGCAATAATAATAGAATTAAATTGATATTATAGAAAAGTAGAAAATGTGAAAACTGATGTATAATCAAAAGGAGTGTAAAATTGGTTTTTAAATCTTGTTTTTTGAAAATCTAAATGTTCCATAGATAGTAATTTGGCGCATTTTGCATATGTCCATAAGAGGTCCATAAATGTTATCCAGAAGCTGTCGGCTGGACATGGACAGCCGGTATGTTCAGTTAAGGATATCCACTGGCTATCCAGTGGACTAGGATGTGCTATTTGGGTGATAAGGGTGGGGGGCAGCAACTTGTATTGCTTTAAAAATGCAATAAAAAAGTTCATCAAATAGAGCGTTGAAATCGTGATTCAATAAACTTTCATTAAACGGTGCCCTTGAAATTTTTTTCCATTGCCCAATTTACCCCCCGAAATTAACCCCCGGAATCAAAATTTAACTTTTTATATTTCACATCTCTAATTGGACCACCACACTCTATCTCTGTGCCAATACGTCGAATAGTTTCAGAGAAAATCGCATGTGACAGACGGGCGGACAGACAGACGGACGGAAGGACACCGAAGTGATTCCATAAGTGTTCCGTTTCACAGAACACTAAAATCATGAAAATAATTACATTTTAACACATACCTTGTACTCCGTCTGAATATTGAGACCCATACAAAACTTAATAACTTACCGAATATTTAAAAAGCATGTTGTTGGACCAGCAATCTCCATGAATGAGAGATCTGTGTTCTCCGTTGTAGGTTAATGATTTTCGGAAGTTTTCTGGAACATTTTCTTTAAAGTCCTTTATTTCTTGATACACTATTTTGTCGTTTTCTGGATCTAAAGCACTGAGAGCTGCAGAAATCGCCAACGTCATTGGCATATCTACTATTTCTGATCCTTCCTCAAACGGATTAACTAAATCTTTAGCGATCTCCTGGTATTTTTCTGCATTTTTCTTTCGCAATACGTAAGAAAGAGCATGAAATATTCCATAAGTTTTAAAAATCATTTCTAAATGTTCTTTAGGCAAGTACTGTGTTTTATCGAACATTACATACCCCAGTGGTGTTAAGTCTTGCATAGCTATAAACATTTTTTCTGGATCCATGCTTGCGCAGAAATATTTGGGCACGTTGTCAAAAGGTTTCAATACACCGGCTTCCTTTTGTAAAGCATCTAAAGCTGGAAGTATTTTGCTGTAAAACAAATTTTCATTGGAAAAAAAGGCAGCAACTGGTGCATTTTCAAGTTCGAAATTTGGTGCTTTCTTTATTGCCACAGTAGTAGTTTCTCCACTGTCTTTATTTAGAATATCACCTTTATAAAACTGAGAAGCTAAGCCGTCACCATAGTCTGCTTGTATATTTGACGTTATTTCAAAGTTGTCTATATTTTCCACCTTTGCTACTTGATATAAAATATCATCCAATTGCCCTTTTACTGGATTTATAGTTCCCATTTTTAGTTACCTAAAATGGAATATTTATTGTAAACATAAAGAGTAACCAATTATTAGTAATTGGCGAAGGTTGACAAGGTTGGCAATGTTGGCATTCTTGCACGAGCCGAATTTATTGGTGCATTAGTGGGGCGAACGGGTTTATCAATCAGTGACCTTGTTTACACCAGTCAGATCTGATCCGCGTACTAAGGTCCAAATTTGTATTAAATCGTACGTACGAGTGGACAATTTCAGACAGTGATACAGATGAAGATTTAAGGATAGTATTTATAGTCTTTCCTTGAGTAGTGCTTACTCCTTGAGGTATAGTTTAAGCATGATCTGAGGAGAAAATAGAAATACGATCCTTAGAAACTAACCTTATCATAAATCAGAAATTAGTGGAATGATATGTTTTGGTGAGCTTTAGAATACTGTTCAGATATGGCGCATTTATGAATATTTAAACATTTTTTAATAAGATAGGCAGCAAAGTACCTCTAATGAACTATTCTTTGGAAAATCAGCCTGAAATTTAGGTGTGGCGTCTTGTGGCGAAACAGGAATATCATCATCTTTTAGTAGATCTGAAAACTTTAATACTGGCCAATCCGCCTCAACACGTTCCGTTGTTTGCCTGTGAGGATCGGGGAACGGCAATTCTTTCCGTTGGCGGTCGCGCTGGGCCGTGCTACTCCGGACTAGTTGGCGGTCATCCATTAAATTGCATTTTTTGAATTTTATCCGAATTTTGATGGGAAGGGCTGTACTGTACTGTGGCGGACAAGTGGGCGATAAGCTTTCCCTATAAGCTTTTAATGACGACTTATTAGCAATGATAGGGCAAAAACCAGTTAGGACCTAACGTTCAGATTCACTGAAAAGATTTAAGATTTAGTAGTGGTTTAAATTAACCCTTTATGTTGATCAGTTGGGTTTTGAGAACTTAGTTGCCTTAGTTTCACACTTGCCCCCATTAGGTTGCTCAGTTTTAGGTTTCATCAGTTTTTTTAAGTGTCAGTTGTATGCGGTGTTGATACAATTTTATACGCGAATCGCGCAGTCGCAGCAAAACACTTAACAAAGATAAAAAGTTTAAAAAAGATACTGATGAAACCTAAAACTGAGCAAGCCTGTCCGACAACTCCATGGCCACAAGAAGAAATTATATTATTTCTAACAACAGCTTTAATGCCAAAATTTCACAAAAAAGAATTGAAACACCAAAAAAATAATAAATGTGGCAACAACGTGTTCCCATTATCCAAAACTTCATCCAAAATTGATATTTACCTTAATCGCAAATATGTTGCAAAACCATCATATTGGTTCATAAAAATCATGTAATTCTATTGTGTTTTCCATATTAAAGGTGAACGTAAGTAATATCAATATCAAAAAAAAAAAATGTGTTAAAGTTCCAAAATTAAAGGTGTCCGGATAGTGCTATGAAACCTTCATTTGTTTTCAAATTACAACCTTCTGACAAAACACCTTACTTCATTTTTTTTTTAAATTCAAATTTGTTTAATAAAAAATGTTCAAAGACCCCCTTTGCAATAACAACAGCATGATTATAATTATCATCTATACACCTACAAAAATAAAAATAAAGCATCTTTATCATATTTTTAAAACTTTGTAATTGGAAAAAAAATCTGATTGCAACTTTTGGAGATTTTTCGACTTATATTTGCGTGTAGAGTATACTCCTAGAATTTGGTGCGTCCCTCCCGACTCACCCTGTATAACATAAAAAATAATAAAATAATTTAATCTGAACTTGATAATATTATATCTTGTGTGTAGGAACGCGCTTTCGGGGAAAATATCGGAATTAACAGCTGCACGGGCCGGCGTGACAGAGAAATACGTATCCACAATCGTACCTATTACTTCGTATTATCAAATATCAAAATACTGAAATACTGAAAATACTCCATACACCGAGACAGATCCCGGGAATCGGCGGCGCTCGCTGCTCAACAAAGCGTATTTCGCGTAAATACTTAATACTTGTCAACGTATTTACGTATATCTGCTGAACGACCGGCCCGTGACTCCGATCCGATGAGTACAAAATACGCGTACACAGGAACCTAGTATTTTTGGTAAAATCGATACCTGTTACCTGTACCTATCTGTTATGCGCTCATACCTGTTACAAAGTACCTGTTCCTAGTATTTTGTCTTCATCTCTAGGCCATAAACTTTAGGGTAACATCCCAGGCGTAGTTATGTTGCCTGTGGTGACATGTAAACAAGACTTTACATGTGAAATGTATGGCATTAAAAAATGCACAGATGTGAATCTGTCACGTACAATAATATTTGAAAAAAAATTCTGTGCCATTTTATTTCAGGAAGCTTTTTTGCGTGAAGCTCGACATTATGATTCCAGTCTGATGCCACCCTGCTGGGAACCATTAAAACAAAAAAAATTAAGAATGATCTTCGTTAATTCGATGTGGCATTGTATTTCGTTTGATTTAACGAAGTGTGTTTGGATTTACGACGATAATTAACACCAAATTTGTTTGAAGGCATTGCAACTCCACTCCAAATAGATAACATTATCATGTGAGACTATCAGACAGTAATATGACACTATTAATGATGACATTGATGAAGATGAAAATACCCATGTTCAAGAATTTATATTTTTATTTTTGTAATAATTTTTTTTACTTACAACAAAATCATATTTTTGTAACCCGATGTTCATTCCTAAATATTTTCCCTTCCTCACTTTTGTATTATTATATAAAATTAATAAGACAAAAATAAAATGTCTGAATATATCAGATACAAAATATTAATATATATTTTAGTATTAAAATAAAAAGATAACATTGATAGTTTATTTAGTCGCCTGGAGTAATAACTAAGTAATGACTAAAATTTTGGAGCATAAACATTTTAAAGCAACTATGAGTCAAAATAATTGATAATGATTATTGATACCTTTAAAATGCATTCCTATTGAGATTATTAATAAAGAAAAATGCTAAATATAGATATAGATTTTTTTTATAAATAAATGATCTAATGTGGCCTCTGCGCTTAAGCCTTATAAGTAGTAATTAAAACCAAAGCAGCCCGGAGCATGCGGGCAACTAAGACGAGGCCTATTTTTTTAAACTGTAAAGCTTATACGTTACCTTAAAAGATCATCGATGTATTCGATGACTTAAGAAAGCACAAAAAAACTTAAATGGGTGGTACCTCGGGGTTGCGAGTTAATTAGGCCTGGCACTCTACTATAATCTTATTGTATACAGCAAAACCTACATTTTAGCGTAAATTTAGCGTAAATATATATATATATATATATATATATATATATATATATATATATATATATATATATATATATATATATATATATATATATATATATATATATATATATATATATATATATATATATATATATATATATATATATGGTGGCCTCTGCGCTTAAGCCTTATAAGTAGTAATTAAAACCAAAGCAGCCCGGAGCATGCGGGCAACTAAGAAGAGGCCTATTTTTTTAAACTGTAAAGCTTATACGTTACCTTAAAAGATCATCGATGTATTCGATGACTTAAGAAAGCACAAAAAAAACTTAAATGGGTGGTACCTCGGGGTTGCGAGTTAATTAGGCCTGGCACTCTACTATAATCTTATTGTATACAGCAAAACCTACATTTTAGCGTAAATATATATATATATATATATATATATATATATATATATATATATATATATATATATATATATGATAAATGTAAATGCGAAGATTTACTTCTTCGCTAGTGCAGCGAAAAGGCCGTGAATGAAAAATAAAAATAATGAGGACTATCTTTGATTCTGGTCTGGGTGACCTCCTGCTATCGATTTCTGGGCCCTTACCCATCAGCGGGCAGGCTTACACCCAGGGTGGCTGAAGAACAGACCACGATTTGACCAGAATCAAAGAGAGTCCTTATATCCAAAATGTTCGGAAAGGATGGGTAAGATGTAGTGGCTCGCGCCAACTAGTTCACCCAGTGTTGCTCCAAAAATGTTTGGCTGCTAACACAATAATACTCGAAAGTATGTCGAATGTCGATTTTCTCGAAGTCGACGGTACAAATGCACCATTGTACAACAATAGTAGAAAAATGGAAGATTTCTTGGCCTATAGGTAATATAATAAATGTAAATGCGAAGATTTACTTCTTCGCTAGTGCAGCGAATTATTATTTTTATTTTTCATTCACGGCCTTTTCGCTGCACTAGCGAAGAAGTAAATCTTCGGATTTACATTTATTATATTACCTATAGGCCAAGAAATCTTTTTCTACTATTGTTGTACAATGGGGCATTTGTACCGAAAATCGACATTCGACATACTTTCGAGTTTTATTGTGTTAGCAGCCAAACATTTTTGGAGCAACACTGGGTGAACTAGTTGGCGCGAGCCACTACACCTTACCCATCCTTTCCGAACATTTTGGATATAAGGACTCTCTTTGATTCTGGTCAAATCGTGGTCTGTTCTTCAGCCACCCTGGGTGTAAGCCTGCCCGCTGATGGGTAAGGGCCCAGAAATCGATAGCAGGAGGTCACCCAGACCAGAATCAAAGATAGTCCTCATTATTTTAATTTTTCATTCACGGCCTTTTCGCTGCACTAGCGAAGAAGTAAATCTTCGCATTTACATTTATTATATTACCTATAGGCCAAGAAATCTTCCATTTTTCTACTATATATATATATATATATATATATATATATATATATATATATATATATATATATATATATATATATATATATATATATATATATATATATATAAAATGTTGTGGTAGTACCCGAGAAAAACAGTCGATTTGTTCTTCTCGGGTAGTACTACTCACTCACACAAAATTGTTCATGTATACGTATCTTCTTCATAGGATATTTACATGGTCACGCGGAACTGAAGTTTTTTGTTGGGGCAGACTTTTGACCGTGATAGGTTTTTAAAAACTTTTTAATGTCTGTCCCGTATTAAATAAGTAAATAACACATAAATAACTTACACGTTTGATTTACAATATATCATGCACTACACTACCAAAAAAAAAGCAATACGCGCACTATTTAAAGTGTAGGTTTTATTTTATTTATTTATCTAATACTTTAATGAATATGATAGTGATAGGGATGTTTAGATTGTAGATTACTCACCCGGATCTAACGCTTAATACAATACCTATTAAGTTTTCCCAGTACTTGCAAAACTCCGTTAAATTTGCCAAAGCTTAATGTAACAAGCCAACACTTCTTCTTTCTACACGTTGTAAAGCTGTCTATTTATAAACCTTTATTTTCACAGCTAACGGTGTTGCCAACTACTTTTTTTAAACGAAGATGAGAAAATTGAAAAAGGCGTGTTCTATCAATATCCACTGACCTAAATGAATTTGTATTTAGTGGAATGGCACATACAAAGTATTCAAGGTTGCGGTTTTGCTTATACCACGAAACCTAATTTTTAATTTTTCAAAAGGAAACAATTTCTCACAAATAGTTTTACTTTTTAGATATTTTTATACACGACGCACAGTTCGCTGAAGGTATAGCCCAAGGGGACAAAAATCATAACTCTGTTCTCATACAGTAATGTGTACTATTTCATACAAAAATTAATAAAACCAATCTAGTTCCATACTTCTCAGCACATGATAATAATAAATGTACTTCAGTGGCGCATATATACATGGAAGGTATAAAACCTTTTTTAAAAAATTACCTTATATTATGATATATACGTGATTATTTCACTCATGTGTTAAAAGTCCCGTAAGATGAGTAAAGTTTTTTAAAATTACAGCGATAATTTTTTGACATTACGTCAATTAAAAAAAATTACACCGATAATTTTTTCCTGTCATGAGTTTAAATTGTTTAATAAATATTCAATTCATATTTTTTGTGTTTTCATTCGTGAAATAATCCCTAAATACCACTCGAGCAGTTTGTGTTTTCATTCGTGAAATAATCCCCTAAATACCACTCGAGCTTTAAAATTACTGATAATTTTTCACTCTTACTTACTTCTTTGCAAATTTCACTCGTCCTGCGGTCTCGTGAAATTATAGAAAACACGCAACCGTGAAAAATTATCGGTAATTTTAAGCTCTCGTGGTATTATCCCCGATCATTTATTTTTTTTACCGTTTTCAGATTCAAAATTACAGATCTGAAGTTTATTAATCTGATTGTTTATCGTCTTTTCCTCACTGCGGGCAAGGTCTGGATCTTTTTTTGAATCATAAATTTTATAGGCCTGCAATAGTATCGTTGACGAACGTGGGTTGACCCACGTCCAGTTGCTTTATTTATAAGTTTCAGGGGTACCATAGCGATCAAAAACAAATACTCATCAGTGCATGAAGCATCTGTAAATTTTTGTTTGTACTAGCTATGGCCATAACTGCCATCCAATTACCATTTGCATACAAGTCTGAATTCATTACTCTCTTTCACATTTGCCAATTGAATTAGGCTTCTTGGTGTTATTTGCAGACGTTCTTGAAGATTCAAATTCAAATTCAAATTCAGGGAAAGCAATCTTTACTAACTTGGTTTCCCACAGATCTAAGCAGTTTGTATTTACTTTCAGATAAGTTTAAATCTAAATATAAGGCCAATGCTTGATATGGAGTTAAAGATGAATGATCTTGAGTTGAAGAATCTGCAGCCATTCTTGCAGCAAACTGTAATGTCGTCTGATAGCCAAGACCTCACCCACTCGCCTTTTTTACAAGCTTTTATTTAACTTCACCTACTAGTTTGTATGTTTGTTAGTGTGTTTAGGTCAAATATTGCAATCAAAATGTCGACTCATTCTAATTAAGCTAGAGCTTTGAAATTTTGCACACGTATATAAGTCCGATGACAATGCAATATAGTACCTATATCTAATATTGTTTTAAATTCGATATGGCGGACGCCCCAAGATGGTGGATTACCTTTTTCTTCAGAATCCCCTTGATATGGGTATCAAATGAAAAAGTTTGACGAGTAGAATACGACAAGCTATGCGACGTCATTTTAAATTTAATATGGCGTACGCCACAAGATGGCGAATTATCTTTTTCTTCACAATCCCGTGGATATAGATATTAAATGAAAGGGTTTGACGAGTAGAATACAATAAGCTATGTGACGTCATTATTAACCCACGATGGCGAACTACCTATTCCTTTACAATCCCCTTGATTAGGGTATCAAATGAAAGAGTTTGACGAGTAGAATACGATAGCAGGTAAAATGCCTTTTAACCCTAGAATACTTATCTTATTTTGACTCCTGTTAATACTTACCATCATAAAAAATACTACTCCAAAAAAAAAAATAGAGATTAATAAAAAATGTAAGAAATTTCATTAATAATATTAAAAGGTTTGAAGAACAGGATATCTTTAGAAACTAAACTTAACACAACAACTAAACTAATTACATTTTTGAACTGCAGGATATACAACAAACATCGCGATGTTCTCCACAAATTGGACGGCAGCGGTGCTCGCAACAGTTGGTTTCTTTCGTCATTTTTTAAAGACAAAACTGACACATGATGCGTTGTGCTTCAGTAGGTGCTGCCCTTTCTTGCTGTGGATCAAAGGTTAAAATATCTTCTATAAGTACCCTTACCGAAGGTTTTAAAGTTGGCCAGGTTATCCTATATTCCCACCATGGTTTTATAAACTGCTCGGATAAAATGTTCATAAATTGCTTTCTGGTAGGTAATTGTCGTTTGGCCTTTTCATCTTAGATCATGATTGTAGATACCGAATCCAAGAGTTTATGTACGTTATATTAACCAGTCCGTAAAAGAGACACGGGGGGCATGTTCTTGTTTTTCTTGATACATTCCTACTAAAGCACATTTGGTCATCTTTTTCGGCATCTAACTGTAATTTGATCAGTTAGAGGTCTTGTCATGAGACGAGAATTTAGTAAAATAATCCATTGGTGACACTCTGAAGGCAAACAAAACAAATGTCCTTGGAATTCTAATCATCGGTAGAACCGCCTAGCCTCCGCTTCGGAAATATTTCTGTGCAAATAATTAATGCCCTCTTAAGGCAGTGCATTCTTATATTTTTTTCCTAACTCTGCCAAAGTATGTAGTAGGTTGGCAAGATATTTTCCCATTTTACGAGTACCGTCATTTAGCGGTTTTTTAGTGTCAATAATTACGAAAATACCATGAACATACCTTCGCCACAGATATAGACAGACGGGAGGCGGAGGGTGAGAATCCAAAGAGAGCGGATGGCATCCCAGCAGTCCTCGCTATATGAAAGGTCAGCCACAATCCTGATGGCCTTTCTCTGAAGTGCTAAGACCCTGCGAGTATGTATTGAATAACCCCATACTAAAATTGCGTACGAAAGTATTGAGTGCACGAGAGAAGTTTTAAGCAACTCAGGGGAAATAAATTTTCTCAGTCCCCACAGAGCAAAATAGTCCTGTCTAAGTTTTTGGCATATATAATAATCTACATCGATAAAAAGCTTTCTATCGACTGGAACTTCCAAGAATTTACCATTTGGAAGGTTCTCAGGCTCGCTTGATATGTAGATCTCTCAGTGAGAAAAACATTGTGTGCCTTTTACTTGCCTTCGGTAGTTTCTTGAGCCTTGTTGGTTTCTTGAGGACATAAAAAATTCGTTTTAGTTGTTAATCCTAAGTAAATGCTCTTATTCACCAGATATCTCGAAGCCTTTCGATGCCACTATAACCGAAATTTTGAGAAACTTAAATTAATTTTAACCATACAATATAATATCCATATATCAATATTTAAACGAATTGTAGCTTGTCTTGCCTTAAACCTGGCCTTTTGTTGGAAGGAGTAGGGTTAAAGTGTACTTTATCTTGCACAAAATAAAACCCGCCATTCCAATCCAATGGCGTTTGTCCTTCTTTGGATGACTGAAGCACCTGGTTAGAGCACCTGTCACTTAAGGTGGCATTTTCCACGTGGCGTCCATGTTGGCCAACGTAATTTCATTTTGACATGGTTTTCCGGTTTAAAATTTTTAATAATAATACTATAAGTATATTAAGTGTAGCTTGATGGGCAAGGTCGAGTTCAGTCCCGGGTCCAAAGTCTATAATCGAAGGGTGCCATATGCAAAAGGTGGTATGTGCAAATTGAGACATTTTACAGGAGACATATTTATATGTATTAGTTTCTTTCAACTACAAATACAAAATATCGTGTTCTAAATTTGATATCATTTTAGATATATGCATGTAATAAAATGCATTTTTTAATGGATTGATAGCTACTATTATTATTATTCGACGTTAATTTTCAAAATGTAGTATGTGCCATCAAAGTTTCACGTGTGGTAATGGGTACCGACAATCGTACTATAAACTATTCCGAAATAATACCACACTTTGTTAGTTTCTAAAGCGTTTATTACAAAAAAATATTATAAAAAATACAATGTTTAATACTGAACCAAAGAATAATAAGTTATAATACATCTTATTAAGCATTCTGTAAAGATTCTTGCTCCTCAACAAGTTTTTCATAAAAAGTTTGGTTAGCAGGCGAAACAAACGGAATCATACTTTTAATTTCCTTAATTTTATCTTTACTCCATTGGCGGGGTTTCTGCTCAACCATTTCAATGTTCAAATTTTCAAAATATTGTGGTGTTACGGTTGGTTTAAAGATACTCACTTTACGCCATGCTGCTAGGTCCGAGTACGAGGTTTTAACTTCAATATACCCTAAGCTTTCCTTGGAGATTTTCAGCATAACAGCCTGAGAAATACCCAGGCTGGACGTTACTAGTGTATTTCTGGCAATTTCCATCCAGTTACAAAATTTATTAGTGCAGATAATTACAAAGGGATTTCTTAGTCGTGCACTTGCCATTATACGCACCAGGTCCATTGGTACTTCAGGTTTTAGCCCTTTTTTGGCTTTCTCTATGCACCCAAAGTCTCGATCACATGACAAAAATGTATGACCACTTTGTGGAAACTTGTGCACAATCTCATCAAAATACCCTTTAGCTATAAGAGTAATATAAACAGCCAAAATGCCTTGGTTTTTATTTTGGCCGCCGCAGTTGTCGGACCATAAAACCAATTTTCGCTTGTTAGTATTTAACTGTGTGGTAACGAAATTATACAGACAACTGCCGATTTCATTACATCCTCGTTTTCCAGCCGTTTCATCCCACATGTACATAAAACCCTTGCCTTCATCTTCAAAATGAATTCCCAGATTGATGCACGTAAACTGTCTGCTGTAGTACATCTGAGTATGAGTAAGTGCAGGAATATACATCTGCTTTTGTAAATCGTAAGACAACACACATACGTCAGATTGGGTACTCTTGCTGTCTAAAATGTTTTGAGACATCATTTTTTGAGCGGCTTCTGCTTTACGATGATGCAAATTTTGCTTTAGTTGGAATTCAGTCTTTTCGACTGGAGTCTTGGCAGCAGCTATAGATATTTTGTACTGATCGCAAGTAGGGCATGTGTCGACTCTTGGTACTCCGAAGGCTAAATTAAATTCCTTATTGAAAATTTCATTAAACCATTGCCGAGACACTGGAGGCTTTGTTATATCAAGCTGATGTTTTTCAAGAAAAGCCGTATATAATTTGCGTACATTTAAATCTTCAGAAAGGTATCTGCGATTCTGGATTTGTTCCCGGCCATAATGGCTTTCTCTGCTAGGTATTGTGGCAATAAACTCAATAATTTTTTGTTTCCAAACTTGGTTTCTAGCAGGGCGTTTGCCACCTCGTTTGTCTTGAACAGATATACCAGAAGATAATATTCTCTGACTGAGGATCTCCAGTCTTCTCTGTGTAATCCCAAAAGTCGAACATAAAGTCTTTTTACACACCTGAGCTTCAGATTTCCCTGGAAGTGGTAGAAAATATTTAAATGAATGTTGTCGTCTGCTCTGATTTGGATCATCGTAATTTCCGTGTCTTCTACGGTTGATCAAATTTGGTCGAATAAGGGAACGTAAAAAGTTCTGCTGCTCATTATAATTTGAAAGATTCCAAAATTCTTGAAACATCTTTTTTCTTGCAGCAACAGTGATTACTTTACAAGCATATTGACATCTACAGCTTACCTAAACAGAATAATTTTTTTGTTATAATACATAAAACCTCTTCTACACTTATTGTCTATCATTTCTTAGACAAAACGTTAAAAAATTCCTAGTTAAATTAAACATTATAACATAGCCTTTACTTACCTCTTCACAAAAAGCTTTTCCAGGTATTGGTCGTCTATTTTCCAAAGTTTGGTATGGCCTGCCAGAATTCTTATTACGTTTTGCTTCTTTTCTTACATCGCCAGTTTTCTTTCTTTTTTTGGCACGTATAACTTCAGGAATATCCATTTTACAACGACAATATTACGAACACCGACGCAACAAACAATAAAGGTTATGCTAAACTAAGCAACTGTCATTAGGCACTTACTACGTTTTGATATTTAGTTCCTAATTTCGCCACTTTAAGAAAGCGCCAGTGATATACTTTTTATTGTGCAAGTAAAGTATGGCACATACTACCCATTTACCTTAAAAACAGCATTTGCCAGAAATTGGCACTTACAACCTTTTGCATATGGCACCCTTCCCTAATCCCATCTAAAATGTATGAATAACATGCAAGCGCTGAGGAAGGAACAAATCAAACCGGACTGAACTCGGCAATCCCGAGCTTGATATCCTGCAAGCAATTTTCAGTCAATAATTTAAAGTTTCAACATGTATAATGATTTCATTCAGACGATTAATATGTTAAAAGATCTGTGGTGACATTTTTTCTGTCACTAGGACCTCAATATTCTTTGTAAATATTGTTTTTCAAAAATAAATCATGAAATATCTTGAAACTTTTATTAATACGTTAAAAAATACCAATATAAAATGAAGCAATACTTAATACGAGTATAAGGAGAGAATATGCAAGATAGAAGAGATATGGAATACTCTCAGAGATTCTAGTAGTAACAAAAGAATGCTGTGGAACTAGTAAAATAAACAAACATAAAAAACAAGCGAAGTTGTGGAATGAGAAAATAAAACAAGAAATAAAAATAAAAAAACAAAAATGGAAAATATACCTTAGCAAAAAGAATAACAAAAGTTATAGCAGATACAAAGAATAAAAGCAAAGCAAAAATGTCATGAGTCATAACGCTCTGTATGATAAACAGTCAAACAAACAATCTGTTATAGATATCAGATTCTATGGCGAACTTCTGGTTATTCTTAAGACAAATGATTTTTGGTACTGATGTGTATCTTCGCTAGAAATATTTAATCTGCGATAAACACTGTTTTAAAACGATAAATCTGGCGACACTGCAAATTCAGGCGCAATAAGCGACTAATTTAATTTATCGGAAATGTGTGGCGTAGAGCTTTAACATAAAGAAGCTTAGATAAAAGATAATATTACATAAGGGATATGTTTTGGCTATGACGATACTCTAAACTCTAAACCAATGAATTTTACGCCAAGCCCGACTGGTTGTAATTACTACTTCAAAGCTATTTATTTTATCTAGTAATATTTTCACACGTCACATGATCTACAAAATTACACGTATACAATATATGCAACTATTACATGCAAGTAGAAAATTTTATTATACGCTGTTAAATAATAGATTTATCCTTGATATGAGAAAAACTGTAGCGTCTGATATGTTTTAACTTTTTGGAGTTTTTTTTTGTCATTTAGTTAGAACTTGTTGTTTGGCTTTTACGCAAAAATTACTAAATATATAAAATTAGAAAAGACAAAGAAAAATTCTATGTTTTTAGTATTGCAAGAACTATATCTGTTCCTACACAATACTTTAGACATTAATTGCTTATTACAGAAAAAAATCTTTATAAACATCCAAGAAAACCTAACTGCACATAGTAGAAATTGAAGTTAATAAAGCATTATGAAAAATGAAATCTTTAAAAATATAAAATAATAAGAAATTATAAAATGATTTAAAAATTTACTTACACCTCAATCCTGTTGACAATTATTGTTTCGGCTTTTTTGGGCGTCGTCAGCCCCGGAGTATGAGGCCCTAAACAACAACATAGAATGTTTCTTTGTCTTTTCTAATTTTACATACATATTTAGTAATTTTTGAGTAAAAGCCAAACAATATGATCTAACTGAGAATATTCGCAAAAGATAAAATTTAAACTTAAAGAAACCATACCTGTATGACCAGAATTTTTTAATTTTTAAGGTATTTTACCAACAAATATAACAATAAGACATATTGTCTTTATAAGTCATTTTGACATAATATTTTCATAAACGTGTTCTTCTGTTATAATAAAAATTAGATTTAGGGCCTCATACTCCTGGACTGACGAGGCCCGAAAAGGCCGAAACAATAAATTGTCAACAGGATTGAGGTGTAAGTAAACTTTTCAAATCATTTTATAATTTTTTATATTTTTAAAGATTTCAATTTTTATAATACTTTATTAACTTCAATTTCTACTATGTAGGTACAGTTAGATTTTCTTAGATGTTTATAAATATTTTTTCTCTAATGAGCAATTAATGTCTAAAGTATTGTGTAGGTGTCACAAATTAGGACTTAGATGAAGAATATGATTGCGTGAATTAATTAATCCTAATTGTAACATAAAAACGGTACTTCGATCTACTTATCTTAATCGCACTCATGAAGGTAAGGCACTCTTGAAGCTCCTGGCGGTCTCGAAGGCATATAATGGAGTTAATACAGAGTGTTAGTAAATATATAACGCTTATCAAACCAATCTTGATCGAATAATGATGTATGGACTCGTCCGCTGGCTCTGGCAGAACTCATCAGGAAATGGAACGCGCGCCCCACGATTCGCGACACACGAGTTAGCCAGAGTTATCAGTTTCGCCTTTAATGAATCTTAGCCCTTAGATTTAATGCGTGATATGAATTCTAGCCTCTGTCGTTTAGCAAATAAAACAATTGTGTTTCAAAACGCTTAAACTCTATTAACAAAATAAATAAAAAAAATGACTTTACAAAGGTAAACTTAAAACTAATGTAGGTACAATAAAATAATGAATTTGGTTTAAATTAGAACAGGAGCAGAGACATAGACAAGCGTTTACTTGAATTAATATGAAGCCATGAATGGTCATGTAGATAAAATTATAGGTCAAAAGAGAAATAAAACTTTAAAGAAAAATTTAGGTTTTTCGATAATCCAATGTATTATAAAGATTGAAAATCCCCCACTAGGGTTGGTCAGACCCACCACAAATTAATTAATTATCTTACCCAGAAGTATTCACTACACTTTAAAATACATTATATTGAATTTGGAAGAAAAGGACTAAGAGCCCAATTTTTAGAAGAGAAACTGGTTAACAGTTAGGACACTACAAAAGAGATATATAGTTAGAACGGATGTTGATTAGGAACTGATTTTAAATATCTTTTCTAGTTTAAAGGTAGCCTAATGGTACGCCCATTTCTTATTTCATTCCCCCGGGTACTACTATATTACCCTTTGACCAATGATAACCCTCGTTTGCTTAGAGGAAGGCTCCTCGTACCATCCCACTCTTAATTCATCCCTCTGAGAGTACCTCCCTTAAGTTTCTGATCAGTTAAAAGAAACGTCTTTAAGTCTAAAGACGTTTCTACATTTATATATACAGTAAAATCCGGTTATAACGACATTGGTGGGACCGTGAATATTAGGTCGTTATAGCCGGGGGTCGTTATATCCGATAATATAAAAAAACGCTGCCTATATTGGATTTATGGTATGTGATTTATTTTAACACATTTAAACTACGTACATACAAATTTATTTACATAATTACGTAGGCTTATAAAAATAAGTAGATACCTAGGTAAGTTTACTTTAAATTGTTTTACAATTTTCATAATAAACACGCTCAAGTCTTTGGTCAGCGATGGAAATACTGTTTAATAATTTTTGGTCATTTAAACCTTCACAAGTAACAAATTTTTGTAAAAGTGAAACTGAGTGTAGAGCCTCGGCACATGGTGGCACTGGACACATATTCTCTTCTTCATCGTCGGTTTCTTCTACTGTTTAACGTATATCGTTCTCAATGTTCTTGACAATATCAGCTTCATTTAAGTCTTCCCAGGTTTCTAATTGTTCATCAACGTTTATAAGATTCGAAAGTTCATTCTCGGTATTATTGTAGTATTAATAAGTTGCCTAAGTTGGGCCAAGGGAATGTTGTCTTCTTCATCGGAATCATTTTCCTCCTCCGTTGGTTCATTTGTTGTATGTTTGCTAAAACTCGCATGGCGGAAATAGCCCTGAATTGTTTTAGGTGTTACCTTTTCCCAAGCAGCAGATACCATTAGAACAGCATCTACGAGTGTTATAGCAGCTTCTTTTTCAAGTTCTATATTTCTAATCGTTTCCAAAAGTTGCATTTTACGATAGTGGGTCTTTAATGAATTAATTACACCTTGGTCCATAGGCGTTCAAGCCATATAAGAGTACCTACTCGATCAATAAACTAGAGACAAATGATTACGCTTTGCTCATGACTGCAGTGTACATACATAAAACCGGAGACTCCCCTGCATCGCTCGGGTATTCCCCGGATTTCACGTCACTGTATTGGCTAAAACTTGTCGACCTGTAACTGGCGCGTCGTTATAACCGGAGAAAAAGAGCAAGCGCAAAAGAAGTTTCGTCACTATAAGCGGCTTCGTTGTTATAGACGAAGTTGTTATATCCAAATGTTATGTGGTCTATAATTTGGTCGTTATATCCGGATTTTCGTTATAAGCGGTGTCGTTATAAACAGCTTTTACTGTATTATTACCGGAGAGAGATCACAAAATATTCTTAATTAGGTAATTCCCTATAATTTCATTATAATTAGGGAATCTCTGTAATTTAATCAAAATTAGAGACTCATCGCGACATCTAGTGCTAAATCTCTGAAACTTACAATCGTAAGTTTCAGAGATTTAGCACTAGATGTCGCGATGAGTCTCTAATTTTGATTAAATTACAGAGATTCCCTAATTATAATGAAATTATAGGGAATTACCTAATTAAGAATATTTTGTGATCTCTCTCCGGTAATAATATATATATATATATATATATATATATATATATATATATATATATATATATATATATATATATATATATATATATATATATATATATACATATATATATATATATATATATATATATATATATATATATATATATATATATATATATATATATATGTATATATATATATATATATATATATATACAGGGTGATTGATGGTGAGTGGCCTATTAGAAGTTCTGGCGAACTAGTCAACGGATCACTTTGAAAATTTGGTAGTTTACATAAGTGGACATGACCTTTCTTTTAAAATTATTTTTGGCCTTGCGGTGTTGCCGCTTCTACTGAAAAGTATTAGCACCTATGATAATTTAAATGGAACACCCGGTATATTATATTTTTTTTAGAATCCCTGTTGGTTTGTTAATAAGTTTCGTTAACATATTCCTATGTCTATCTAGTATCGTTGTCGAGATAATAATTATTTTCTTCTTTTTTTCTCGGAAAACATGGTAGTCAATAAGGGCTGATATTTTTGAACTCATGACAGATAGGACACTAGAATTTGGTGGAGAGCTAGGTAATACCACGAGGCTATTCACTCGGTGTCCAAATCGTAGTTATATTTGTACAGGGTGTTTCAAAAATAAACATATTTTGATGGTTTGGAAAAATGATTAAAAGTACATTTTTTTAAATGGAACACCCTGTATTTTAACCGCGGTCCTAAAAGCTCTGTAAATTTCCTATCTTTCAATATATCATGTCCCTATACCTATCTCGAATAGTTTTTGACTTATTAGCATTTATTTGGACAATTTAACTATTACAGATAACATTCACGAGTTTTTAGGAAAATTTGAAAAGTAGCCTTTGGAAACTGTTGTTTTTAAATGGATGACACTTTTCTATTATTTATTCCGTTTCGTTGTCAGTTGGTTGCCGTACTTGAAAATTCTAATTTAAGGTTTTAAGAGAAATGGAAGAAAACAATAATTATTCAAATACAGTACTTATGAATTTATTTGTTTTACATGGTCAGTGTGATAAGATCATTAGTCGTACTTGTAGAAAATTCAATGAAATGTATCCAAATTTGCCATCAATGAACAATAAGAAATTTAGACAAATTTTAAACAATTAGTAAATTCTTAAATGCTTAAAATTACTTAATCATATTTAAGTTGTAGTGTACATAATAATATTTTTTTGACTTCTAACAAAATTACCAAGAAAAAAGTAAAAAACATTTAATTAGTTTTTAATAAATGTTCAAAACGTTGGCCGTTGACATCTAAGCATTTTAAAATTCGCTTGTTTACACCATGTCCAGTAGCAAGTCTAAGTTCACCAGCATCCAAATTTTGAAATGCCCGATTCACCCGATCTTCTAACTCTTCCCTTGAATTTACCGGTGTCTTGTAAATAATATTCTTGAGAGTGCCCCAAAGGTAAAAATCCAGAGGTGTTAAATCTGGGGACCTTGCAGGCCAATTCCAAGGTCCCAAACGCCTGAACCAACGATCTTCAAACATTCTCTGTATTTCCGCACTAACTTCGTCAGTGCAGTGAGCGGGAGCCCCGTCCAATTGGTACCAGCAGCTGCGATACTGGGCGAGAGGAAGGTTGTCCACGAAATTTTCGACAAATGTAGTTAAAATTTCTAAGTATTTTCTGGAAGTTAAATTTTCATCATATATCAAATATTGAATTTTGTTGTCCATCATTACACAAAAAACATTAAATCGAAAATTTTCTTGAAATCCAGTATCTCTCGTTACATGAGGATTTTCCTTCGCCCAATAATGAATATTTTTCCTATTAAAAATTCCTTCGCGAGAAAATTTTGATTCATCAGTCCAAATGATTTTCCTTAAAAATTGTGGATCTTCCTGAATATGAACTAACAAGTTTTCGCAAAATAAAACTCTTTGTGGACAGTCCTCAGGCTTAAGACATTGAACTTTGGTATACTTATAATCATGCATATTATGTTTAGCCAATATTTTTTGCACGCAGAAATAGGTTAAGCCCAAATCTTCTTTGGCACATCTTATTGAAGCCTGCGGATAGGCATGAAAATAAGCCAAAACGTTAATTTCGTTGTCCTCACTAGATGTTACAGGTCTGGGTAAATTTCTGGGAACTTTCAAGGAAGAACCAAAATTTTTGAAATTGCTTTGAATTCGTCTAAATTTCTTATTGTTCATTGATGGCAAATTTGGATACATTTCATTGAATTTTCTACAAGTACGACTAATGATCTTATCACACTGACCATGTAAAACAAATAAATTCATAAGTACTGTATTTGAATAATTATTGTTTTCTTCCATTTCTCTTAAAACCTTAAATTAGAATTTTCAAGTACGGCAACCAACTGACAACGAAACGGAATAAATAATAGAAAAGTGTCATCCATTTAAAAACAACAGTTTCCAAAGGCTACTTTTCAAATTTTCCTAAAAACTCGTGAATGTTATCTGTAATAGTTAAATTGTCCAAATAAATGCTAATAAGTCAAAAACTATTCGAGATAGGTATAGGGACATGATATATTGAAAGATAGGAAATTTACAGAGCTTTTAGGACCGCGGTTAAAATACAGGGTGTTCCATTTAAAAAAATGTACTTTTAATCATTTTTCCAAACCATCAAAATATGTTTATTTTTGAAACACCCTGTACAAATATAACTACGATTTGGACACCGAGTGAATAGCCTCGTGGTATTACCTAGCTCTCCACCAAATTCTAGTGTCCTATCTGTCATGAGTTCAAAAATATCAGCCCTTATTGACTACCATGTTTTCCGAGAAAAAAGAAGAAAATAATTATTATCTCGACAACGATACTAGATAGACATAGGAATATGTTAACGAAACTTATTAACAAACCAACAGGGATTCTAAAAAAAATATAATATACCGGGTGTTCCATTTAAATTATCATAGGTGCTAATACTTTTCAGTAGAAGCGGCAACACCGCAAGGCCAAAAATAATTTTAAAAGAAAGGTCATGTCCACTTATGTAAACTACCAAATTTTCAAAGTGATCCGTTGACTAGTTCGCCAGAACTTCTAATAGGCCACTCACCATCAATCACCCAGTATATATATATATATATATATATATATATATATATATATATATATATATATATATATATATATATATATAAATGTATGAAATAACTATATTACTAGTTTAACTAAACTTTCAAATTGGTAAAAAACCTATTCGTCGTTATTTAAGGTTTGTTTTCTTCATATGTGTATTTTGGTGCATACGACATAGGAAAAACCACTCTGATTACACTTATTTTTGAGCGGGTACATTACAATTTTCACTATTTAATTGACATTCTCCATATTTTTCTAGCAATAGAAAACGAATCGGTAATTACAATTGTAAACTTGGCGGCATAAACGACGACCAACCAGAGTTGTTGTTTCTATGATATTTTCGGGTCTAGCAATATAATCCCTAAGTTTTTGTTTGTTTCCCTTTTGTAGTAAAGTTTATGAGATATGAATTTTAAATTCTGAATAGGTCTTAATCTTATTTTTGTGTGAGTTTTGAAACCAAATGTTTATTTCTGTTATTTGGCCATTATTGCCCTTTTCGGGAATCTTAGGTCTCTCATTCCCCGGATGTCGAAACACATGTTTGTTTTCTGTGAGAACCAAATAATTAAAAGTATGGCTTTTAGAATATTCTTTGTTTAGAATTTTAGACTATTTATTTTTCGTAAAAATAACTAACTTTAATCTATAATATTAAGTAATTATATTATATTACATTAATATTCATAAGTAACTTCTAATGGTCCATTTTATTACATAGGAACAGATATAGTTCTTCCAATATTAACAACATAGAATTTTTCTTTGTCTTTTCTAATTTTATGTTCTTAGTCATTTTTGCCAAAAGCCAAACAGTATGTTCTAACTGAAATTATTCGCAAAAAATAAAATTTAAACTTAAAGAATCGTTCATTTAGTTTGCATCCAAAGATATTGTGACTCTATTTAAATAGCTTCTTGGGGCTCGAGGCCTACAAAGGCCTAGGCTTTACTCAGTACTACGTCTCAGACCTTGGGAATTGCAGAATATATAAAAGATCCTCAAAACTATAATACAAGAATAAAATAATTGATCAACGGTGGCAATAATACTACCGTAGGTACCTATACCAAGAAAGACTTGATAACGTTCAAAATTTATTCAGTTCTGTTTTTCACCATAACACAGACATAACAAGAAATTTCTAAGTTTGAAGTAAGTGTTTTTGTTACGTTTTCCATCCTATTTTTAGTAAATATTTAAATTGTAGTTTTTTTCTGTATCAAAGGCCAAAATTATATTTTATGACCAAGTGGTTTTTGCTGTCGTGGAATTAAAAATAACTAAATTGGTGGAATGTATGGGAAATGTATCGAACAGGCTTATGCTTCTTTGAGCACAGACTGCCAAAACAAACGGGGGCAAACACAAATCTTATCGTGCTGCTAACAAAGACTGTAACATAGGAAGATAAACTAAGTTTCTTATTATTTATTGAACTAACAAAATTGCCATATAAAATATACTTATAACAATATAACCTGAAACAACATTCGTTACACATGAAATATTTTGAAATTAAAATACATTTATCAAACCAAAACCTAATTATAGATTAACATTCAACTGACTGATATTTGTATAAATATTTATAAAATTTGGTATACAAGTCATTACCTTAACCGCATGTTTTTATTAAGAAAATTAAACCATTAAATACCATTAGGTACAATAAACAGTTTTACCTTTGTTGTCAAGTGTTGTGTAGTACTCCACCTTTCCTTTAGTTTGTTTATACTGAATTTACATTTGCTGACAGTCACATTTGTTGATGATTGAGAATCTTGAAGCTAGTACCACATTGGCAAAGAACTATATCATAATTTTACTATTATCTACACTCTTTGTAGATAAGTAGTGACAGATTAAATTTAGAGGTTAATTTTAGTTAAGAACATTGACGACAATTAGGGAATTCAAACCACGTGATCCAATATGGTGGCCTGTGGGCAAACAATAATGACCTTGAGAAGTTCCCCATAAGAAGACGTGCAAATTGACAGTGATTATCGATTTTATTTTTCATAGTTTTTGAGAGTTGTGGTTGCTAAAATTCGTGTTATTTGTCTTTAACGTGACTTGTCAACCCTGAACTTGATTTATTTAGCAATGGCTAGTATTTATCTGCAGAATTTATTGGCAGAAAGTCCGGACGTTGGCGAGAGTTAAGTTGAGGTTATTTTTTATTTAAAACTAGCTTTAAATGATTATCTATGTATTTCTCTGAAAATTATCAACTGTTTTATGTTTTCAGGTATCTACAGAAGTTATAACTAATTGGTTCTTTAGATACTTTTACTTTAAAAGATGAAGATTTAGACTTCTCTATTGATCGAGTTCCTCCAGTTGTTTTTATCTTCTGACAGCCCACGAAGACCGAGGTCTAAGTACTATGTACCGCGGGTGTACTGGGGAATCGACTCACACATCCAGAGCTGGAAACATCCGTTGGGATTTCACCAGTTAAGAGGATGTGGGGGGTGGTACCACCTCGGTCGAGGATAAATTCCTCTACCACCTTCCACTTTTTGTGACAATCCTACTAAATGTCTGGCCACACTTTTTTTTATTTAGCTTGCGGCCGGGCCAGGATTCGATCTTGGTCTAGTTCCGGAGACGCGTCACAAACCCAGCGCGTTGGACCACTGGGCTATTGCTCCGACAGTTTCCAGTATGGGTATTGTTTTATATTTAATCCTGACACACAGTTATTACACCAAATGAAAGCAAAGTCTGCAGTGTTATAAATATTTTGAGGCAGGATTTGTAACAAAAGTTGGAGTAAAGGTGGTTAAGGATGCATATATTTTAGTCGACAAGGTACATATTTATTTAGTAATTTTCTAAACTTTGTACTTTGTTTAATTTTCAGTAACTTTAAAATAAAAATAGAAGGATAATGTTTACAGAGTATTTTTTTTTCAGGTAAGACATTCTCAAAGAGCAAACTTAAGACCGTTAGATGTGTGGAGTATTATAGCACAAGATGAAAGCATATGTACAGTACATTGTTCATATGGCCGTTGGCATCCGATTTGTACAAATAAATAATCTATAATTTTTGATATTCCGTATTATTTCCATATTATTGTTGGTATTGTAGTTTGGGAAATAAATAATGCATGTTTTATTTATAGGTATGTATTTTTTATTTAACAATATCTTGGTATGCATAGCTACATTTGATTGAACTAGAAAAACATTTCAGTTAAAAAATAAATTACATCGAGATCAATTTTCTAGTTATTACTAAGTAATTAAAATATTACAAAAACTAAAATAAATTTTCAATAAAATAAGCTAAAATTTTTACAAGGGGCCAGGGGGCACCACCAAAAAAATGTCTTAAGGTTAGTTTTCCGTTGACATTACCGAACACTAAAAAACAATGCTCGGTTGTTGACATCGGGTGGCATATTAAAGTTAAAAGTTTTTTGTTAAAAAAAGTGATTATTATTTTAAAACTTTTCTGGGTAGATAAAGTAGTTAAGTTAACCGAGAAAATAACTTGGAAATGATTAATCTGTTATACAATCAAGGGCGTAGCCAAGGGAGGGCAGGGGGGGGCACGTGCCCCCCCCCCCTGGCACGAGCAAAAAGCCAAGATTTACCAATGTGCCATTCAAATTTCCCGCACGTCTTATTCCTAAATCAGCAGTCAGCTGCAGCGCCTGCCGGTCAGTGCTGTCGCAGCTGATTTTCAAAGCGTACTGAATGTAGGGCAGAAGATTCAAAAATCGAAACGTTTAAGAATTTAAAACATTTAAAATAGCTTTCTCTGCAGTTTAAAATCATTGAGGGTGGTAAAATAAAACACTGTTTTTTTTTTCAAAAATAAAAAATAGTATTAAATTATTAACATTATATAAAAAGTTTTAATTTATACCAATAGACAGGTACAATCGGTACTTATACTACTTAATTACAAATTTTAAAAAATCAGTAGTTTTATGTATTACCATCAGTTTATTTCCTCAGATTTTTTTTTCAATCGATCAATTCATCGGCAGCCTCCAATGAAAAACAAGTATTGTTTTTTAATATTTGTTTACAGTACTCCATCGTAGTTATATTCAGGCAATTTATATTTTCTTTAACGACACAAAGTACAAGAAAGAGTAGTACTCGTATCACACTAATTTCATCAATCGAAAAGCCACTAAACTTAATTCATAATATATTTTCAGTCACAATAATTTTTCAAAATTTTTTGTGCTTATTTGGTTTTAGTTTCGTTTTGAAAGTTCGTACTAAAATTAGTGGTTTTTCCAAGATCAGTACTGACGTACTGAATTTGGCCACTTTGTACTGAATTCAATACAATTGTACCGAAATGGCAGCACTGTTGCATGTGGCGCAAACGTGTGAAGTGGTAAGAAAGCTTTTGCTGTTAATTAATAATAATAATAATAAATACATTTATTTGTGAAAAAGAAAAATAAAAGTACAATAATAAAGAATTGTAATAACAAGTACAATAGCAATAACTGTAATAGCCTAAGGAATTAAAAATTACGGGAACATACTAGTTGGCACAATGGATTAAAATTAATCATTCTTCCAATCCTACCCCACGCAAATATTTTTTAAGTTTACATTTAAAATTTATATAACTTAATTAAAGGTGGCTGCCGTGCGCTGTTCCTGTTCACTCTGTTTGTGTTCACGCAGATCTCAGATATAAAATAATTATCAAATTGTAATATAATTTTTCATACAAAATTGGCCTAACAATATCCTATACTATACCTGCACCATAATCGACAATTTTAGCATGATTTCAAATTTTTTAAATTTATTTCAATTTATTTTAAATAAAACCGCAAACTTTTACCGGCTTATTATGAAAACAATTTATTGTTTTTTTTTTGCAAAATAATTTGTTTTCATAAAATGTTTCGCAAAAATAAAATGTAGATAAATTTTATACATTCTTTTTGTTAAGCGATGTTCTGTTTTCGCAGGTATTCATTATTTTCTTTTTTAACTGATTCGAGTTTCTAATTTGCAATAATAATACGTATGTACTATATACTATACATTATCTATGAATATATATTTTTTTAATAATGTTTTTTTTTATATTTCTTTACAAAAAAACTAAAAAAACTAGACTACGTACTACTACGTTGCGTCCTTGGGGTTCAGAAAATCTGCCCTCCCGGTCACCTAATTCTGCCCCCCCCTGCTCAAAATCCTGGCTACGCCCTTGTATACAATGCTTGCTGCAAATTCTTTGATTCTTTAACATAGACTCTGTAATATTGTCCCTTTTGAGAGCAGCCAGCCATCGTTCCCTACGCCTTTGGGACAAATCATTTAAATGAGTTAAAAACCTATGCTTTAAGATGGTAGATACACAATAAAAACTATTCTGGTCTCTGTTGGAGCGACTTCCACAACCGACTGCAAGACAAGTCATCGGCATTATTGTTTGGTCAATACACCCACTTAATCACTATAAAAATGTATTTTACTGCAAAAAAAGCCTTTTCAGCGCTCACTAGAACAGTAAACAAACAAACTAAAACAACCTGATGATTCCTTAATAAATATAAACAATTTTATCGGGATTTAGGATGCTCGCGTTCAAATGTAAACAAACGTATTCCTTGCAATGTTTGCCCACAGGCCACCATTTTGAATTAATTTGACACATCGTTGGATTACCTAATGTCGTCCTTGGAGAGAGTGGCACGTTGCATCCTCTGCAAACAGTCACAAAGCACTTTACTAGTTATCGAGACCAAACTGATTATTGGTCAATAAGACACGAACTGATTATTGATCGATAAGACACAAACCGATTACTGGTTTTTAAGACACGAACTGATTATTGGTCAATGAGACCCGAACTGATTTATTTGTTGATAAGACATGAACCAAGTATTTAGTCGATAAGAACCAAAAATTCTGCAAACCAAACCTGCAGAGCTGAACGTATGGCATTCAACACAACCACTACTCCACCTAGTGTGAAGCATACTCCTTTTTGCTACCACTACTTGACTTTTATGAAGTACGATACCATGACTCCACCCTTGTGGAGTTTAATACCACTACTCCTAGTGAAGCGTACTCCTTTTTTTGGCTCTTTTTGCTCGACTAAAGTATAGACTGATAGTGTTGATCACTCAGACCCAAACTGGATTGCAGTCGCTAGGACTGGAACTAATTTAAGTCTTACTACATTGGTAAGACCAGAAGAACAAAGTTATTCAATAACTTCACGAATATTAACCGCACAGGGTTCAAACTTCTGATTGTAGTCACTAGGACTGGACTAATTTAAGTCTTGCCACATTGGTAAGACCAGAAAAACTAAGTTATTCACTAACTTCGCGAGGAATTAACCGCACAAGGTCAAACAACTGATTGTAGTCACTAGGGCTCGGACTAATTTAAGTCTTGCCACATTGGTAAGACCAGAAGAACAAAGTTATTCACTAACTTCGCGAGTAATTAACCGCACAGGGTTCAAACAACTGACTGTAGTTGTCACTAGGACTGGGACTAATTCAGTCTTGCCACATTGGTAAGACCAGAGAAACAAAGTTATTCACTAATTTCGCGAGTAATTAACCGTACGGGTCAAACAACTGATTGTAGTCACTAGGACTCGGACTAATTTAAGTCTTGCCACATTGGTAAGACCAGAAGAACAAAGTTATTCAATAACTTCACGAGTTTTAACCACACAGGGTTCAAGAAATTTATTTTGTGTTTGACTAAAAGTGTAACTTGAGAGTCTGACTAATAGTGATGTTTTCGATTCGCTTTTCCCCTTTTATAGTGTGCATACTCTCTCTTCTTGACACAGTTTGCGTCACTCGTTTTCTCTCTCTTACAATTCTAGAATTTTCAAGAAATCAACCGCTCAAAAAATGTATCCTACGCGATCAACGACAAAGTAGTACTTTCAAAGTACTTGAAATTTTCCCAGAATACTTACAGGAGAGAGGGGATTGATGTTAAATAGATCATTTGAATCGTCAGAATGCAAAAGTATTGAGTACATGATTAAAAAATGTAATTTTTAATTGAGAATAGGGTAGGGAGCGACACCTATGAGCCTGTAGAAGTATCCGTCACTTTAAGCTGACGTCGTTAGTATTGACGCTAAGTAGAGATCTGGCAGGGTTGCATACACGTATGGAAGAGGACGTGTTCAACAAACGTGTAGTTGTTAGATGGCGCATTCGCCAGAATTTGTTCATTTTCCATGTTTTGAACTGTTTTCATAACACATATCTAACACACCGCCAGTGGCGCACCGAGAAATTCGACCTAGGGGGGGTTTTACCACCAAAAATTTTCGTGGCATATAAAGCGCCGTATGCAATGCGGCGTAGGTGACAAATTTTTCTCGTATATTTTTAATAACGTAATAATAACGGTATTTTTAGTAAGACAAATTATGAATTATGGAAAATTAGTACAATTTTTAATAGAACCGGAAATTCTAAGCTGAGGGCTGAGGAGAATATAAAAAAAATTAAATTAATAAGAAACATTTTATTCAAAAATAATAAATACTTAAATCTATAAATTAAATAAAATAATTATAATAAAATATCTAAACGACGTGGCCTTAGAGCCAACTGATTTAATACATCTTCTTCATTTACTAGAGTGTCAGAATGTATAAACATTAAGGATAAACCATTTAGTCGTTCTTCAGCTGTGGAGTTTCGTAAATAGCTCTTTAAGAGTTTTAGTGAGGAAAAGGATCTTTCACATGTACAAGTTGTTACTGGCAAAGTAGCCATTATGGTAAGTAGATCATAAATTATTGGAAATAAGTTCTTATTGCATACACTAACAGCTTCAATGGCACTCTTGGGTTTGGGTTCAAAATCTTTTAGGAACTGCGTCCAAAGTGTGACTTCTCCCTTTATGTTTGTATCTAATCCATAAAAATCTATCAGATTTTGTATGGATTTTTCTTTATCTGCACCAGCTTGTGTGCTTAATAAGTCCTGAAATGGCTTTAAAATATCTTTGTGAGCCATAAATCTGTCATTTATAGCCTGTATGGTTTCGTCAAAAAACGGAATAAAAATTGATTTTCTATAATACTCTTCGGGCGTTGAGGCAGGAACGTTATTTCGCTTTGTTTGATAACCAACCAATCTTGGTAGAGATAAAATTATATTAAATTCGTTACAAACGTCTGAGGCTTGCTGAAAAATAATGGCAAATGTTTCATCTGCTTTTTGACGCAAATGTTCTAACGATTTTTTTGTATTATCTGCAGAGTCAACAGCCAACCACAGTTCTCTGCAAATTACATCACTATACCTGTTGGTAATCTCTTAATTATGTAGAACCTACTTGTGAGACCAAAAGGCTGATCCTATACGATAGCTAAGGAAAAAAGAGGTACGTTTTGCACAGGTACAAGGTTGCCTACAAATTTTGGCATGAGGGTCAATAAATAATAAATACCTAATTGACATTCCCATACAATTTTTCTCTCTTACTCTGAAGTGGAGTTTATTGTTTGTAGATTTAATTTTTTGAGCTATAAAATAGAGATAACGCTTATTTTTGTGTTCAGTTTCAGTGTAAACAAGTTAGTGGTGTACTGAAATTATTTTGTTCCATATTATCTGTTACCATTTACAATAGCCGCAATGGGTACAAGTAAAAAACTTAAGCTGGAGTGGCTGCTTCCATATTCCACCATCTTATTTAAACGGGAACATGATGTTTGGTATATAGTGTGTAACTCTGAATTAAGTTGTAAAACTAAATCACATCGAGCGACATGTCAAAGGTCCAAAACATTTAGAGAAGATGCAATCTCATCCGGGGCCATCCGCATCTAGAGAACCTGATGTAATACACGCAGAGTTTTGCATGGATTTGTGTGAAGCCTTTGTTGCAACTGACATAAAATGAATAATCCATCTATGAAGAAATTATTAGAAAAATACTGCCACCACAGAGTACGAGACGAATCTACTCTTCGTAAAAGCTATGTGGATAAGGTATACTCAAAAACTACTGACAAAATACGTCAGAATAATGAAGGAAAAAAGGTGTGGTTTAGCATCGATGAAACCACCGACACCAAGGGCCGATACGTTGCTAATATTATAGTTGGGCCTTTAAATCCTATAAAAGCTCATATGTAGTCAACAATAAACTTCTGGCTAAAAGCAATAGTGATACAATAACTGAAGCTGCTGTAGAAAGTATCTTTCCATATACGAATATTACTGAAATCGTTGTTCTGCTGCTTTCGGATATTGCGGCATATATGCTAAAAGCAGGAAGGCATTCTCCAAATTTAACTCACTTTACATGTCTAGCTCATGTCTTGCTTAGAATCAGCCGTTATATAGGTATTACCATACAAATTACGACTTAGTTAATGGTTTAGATAATTGTTTTGAAAGCAAATTAAAATGTAGATTAATTTTTGATTATTTACTAAAATATACAAAAAGCATGAAATTTCAACATAATAATTTTTTAGGCAACTTATTTATTGTAAGTAAAATTAAAGTTAATAAAAAAAAAATATGGAAGTATAGACGAAACAGTGTCAGTAAAAAAGCATTGCGTTCAATAGAAATATTTGGAATCTTTGATGTGGAATGTTGAAAGTGTGGTTAGGTATATGAGTTCTTAAACCAAATAAACTTTGGACTAAAACCTTTCCAAAAAGATTTATTGACTTATTCATGTGCATTAAATACGGAAAAATTGTCACCTTGACATCAAATTTCGAACTCAGGCTGCAGGTTTCATTCAGTTTACGTAAAAAAATCTATTAAAAGGCGTATTACCCAAAATGAATAGCGTGATCGATCTACTCAGAGTATGTCCGTACATTATTTAATAATGGTATAATAAAATACAGAAATATTTTGAGAGGGCAGCGTCCGAAAGCAGTAAATAGATATTACCAGTAGCATTCTATGTCGGAAAATCTAATGCTCTTTAAGCGTACTTGCATCCTATTTTATTCCATAAGGTTAGTAAGGTATAGAAATAAGTTATGCAGTGTGCACTAAAAGGAATTTAGTTTTTATTTTTATAAAAAACTATGATATTGACTATAATTGCTAACTCCATAATAAACTATCTAAACATATGCATACAATTATTATTGGTGAGAACCCAAAACATTCTTTTTCCTATTAAAAATAGCTTCTTTTAATTCCTTACTATCTTATTCTTATTTAAAAGACCATACTCAAAGGCATGTCTTAAAATAGCCGCTGTTCGGTCTCTGTATGCATCTGTTTTATGCACTTTCCCAAGAAGGTCGTTAAAATCTTTAATTTTTTCTTCAAATGATCGTCCTTGTTCATCAGAGTTTAACACATTGCAATTTTCTTTTGGTGTGAGTTTTATTTGCCACAAATAAATACCAAAAATTGCACCAAATACAGCGTATTCTTTCCATTCCTCTTTTAATGTATCAAATGAGAAGAGTTCCTCGGGTTTTGCACCAAGTTCTTTAGCAAATTCCGAAAAGCTTTGATGGTATATCTGTAGATAATCATCCAAGTTATCAAAGTCTCTTTTCGAAGCACCGGAATAAAAGAAATACGACAAATCGTTGATGGGTGTATTCTCTTGGCATAACTGGAAGTCGATCAGTTTTATATCTAATAGTTCACCAGAATCCTAAAACATGATACAAGCCATATTTTGAAAATAGTTTCATTCATACCTTGCGATGCATAAAGGAATAATATTTGTTGTAGATATAGTATTCTTCATAACACTCAAAATACAAAACCCAACCCAACCCAACCTGAACAAATAAATGATGCCTCCACGAGAATTTTTGCAGCCAACCACTCGTATCAATAACAATATTCATGGATAGGAGTTAAAACATATAAGATAAGTTAAATAATCTGGTTTTATATAATTAAAAGATCGAATATTGATTAATTTTAATTAGAAATATATATATATATATATATATATATATATATATATATATATATATATATATATATATATATATAAACAACAATAGGTAAATATTTTTATTTTTTATGTACTCATAATAACTAAAAAATAATATTTTAACCTTGTGCTTTTTTTACACCTACAGTCTGAATTAACAAACCTTTTGGTTATATCGTTTTTATCTGACCACAATGTTCCAGGCAGAATAGTTTAAAATATTAGCTTTACAGCACAGTTGCAATAATTCAGAATTGGCCCACCTTTTGAAATCTCAATACAGGGTTAAATTTTTGTTAAATTGCCCATGATTTAACTGACGCTGGCCAAGGCCTGCGTTAAAAAGAAATCGCTTAACGTCGGCGTTTACACGGGGTGTTGTGAAATTCATTGCATTTATTGGAATAGGTGACTCCTGGGGTAGTCTACAGACCTACCTACCCAATACTTTTCCCCCTCAAATCGCACATTTTTTTATTTTAAAAAATGCCCAAATACCGGCCCTTATCCGAAGCTTCTGAAGAGCCTGACGTCGTAGGCTCTAATATTATAAAGGGAAAACAAATGATCCACCACGGCATTGCCAAACTTAAATATTATCGTGACATCTCATTTTTTTATCAATTTTAGTGGAAACCGAAAATAATCCAAAGTATTTTTAATTCCAAAGACGAATTTTACCAAAAATGTCTATTTTAATTTAATAGCAATTTATTTACTTCATATGACAAAATATGGACCTCTCGTGAAATCGGTTGAAATAGGTAAAAAGCATATAACCCAAATAAAGCTGAAACATTTTTTTTATATTGCCTACATAAATTAAATATTTGTTGTGATTGTTTTTATCAATTTATTTTGGTCTTTATTGATAAAAAAATGACTTTCTACTGCAATTTTTCGCACGAATTTCGAAACTTTTAAAACGTGTTCCCATTGGCTGTGACGTCAAAAGTGTTATAATAAGTACATGGCGAATTCCAGTATTCTAGGGTGAAATAAAAATCAATAAAAATGGCATTTAATGTGTAACTCATCCAATGAAATATCCCTGCCCTTAAAGTATAAGGTTCGTATTCATGTATATTCTATACTTCAAGCCGAAATCATTCCAGGAACCTTCAAATCTTGCAGCAAAAACTGGCATTTTTGCGAAATTTTGACACATCATATTTTAATAATTTCAACGTAAATAAACTGCAACTCTTGTTTTCATGGCAATGGTCGAAAATTTAAAAATTTCAAATTTCGCATGTCCCCGATGCCAATAAACCTATTTATTTAAAACTTAAACGAAAAAATAAGCGATTTAAATTAGTGGGAGGTATTCTTGGATAATTTTAACGAAAAAAATAAACCCAAAAGAATCACTAAATAGGAGAAATAATGTAGAATTATGTCGGTTAGAAATAGGATTTGTTGTAAAAAATTAAAGAAAATTCAGTTTTCTCTTTAAACACCCTCCTGGATGATCCATTCTGTATTCATTTTAAAGTCCGATTATTCCTCTATAAGATAGCGTTGAGAAATTGCAAAAAATTAGATAGGAAAAAATACGGAGTGATTTAAAGTTACCAATGTCGAGTGGGACAAAAAATAGAAATTTAATAGGCGATTGCTCCCGTCCTATAAAGAATGAAGAAACAAAGAAAATATGGATCTCTTTCCATGGACGATCTATTCCCAATGACGTATATTGAGTTTTAATTTGGATCGATTTTGACAAAAAAAAAAAAAACAAAAACCGTCGAAAATTTGAGTCAAAATCGAAATTTCCAGTTTTCCCAAATATATCCATTTTCCAGTCGTTTTATGATTAGGTAAATGTATTTTCGATGTATTTCGATCCGACGTTTCGTTTTCAAGTTATTAGGTACCAAGGAGGGGCCTGCCAATGGCATTTTTCGAACTAAAAAAATTCAAAAAATTACTTTCCATTTTCCGGTCCTCACCAGTTTTAATAGAGCTCTGAAGCTCCGGGTTCTCTACAACTTCCGAAAATTTAAATCGATTTAATTTACTTCTGCGACCTGTACCCGATTTCAACGGAAATCGCGGAAATTTAGACTTTGACGTTTAATAACTCCGAAACGGTACATCCTGTATAACTGAATATTTTACCGAAGCTAGTTGCACTATTCCTCTATTTACCCAGAAAATTCGATTGCTCCCCCTCTGACTGTTTCCGAGAAAAACTAACCTGTTCGACTTTGGGTTAAGGTTTACATTATTTTTGCTAATCCCCTGACGTCATTGTTCACTTCTTGACGTCCCTTTTCACTAAGGGCTGTTTTTTGAATTGTAATAAATTATACCGAAAAGTAGATAAAAAAATTACTAGCTCAGTTAATTATCCTAGTAATTTTCTTTAAAATATGTAAATTTTTGGGTTTGTTATGACTTCTTTCAACGATTTATGCAATGAAACAGGCTATGTTATACCAGCAATACAAAGAATTATGACTTACCCTATATTACGTTATTAATGACATCAGCATTATTTCTACTAACATAAACTTTTAAATTTAAAATATTAATTGAGCACCACTACACAGTATTTTAAAATTATAACCAAAATTCTTTCAATACGCCAGGAAATTTTGTCAAAAAAAAAACATATTTCTGTTTCACGCAGCACGTTCAGAAAGTTGTTGTTCGCCCTTTTCTCAAGAAATTTATCGTAACTTACCTATTTTTTTTTAAAAGATACCCTATATGAGTTTTTCTAAAGTGTAGATGTCGTATCTATAAAAACTGAGCAAAATATTAGTTAACAATGGATCGAAAAAGATCATTTTCTAGGCAGCAAAAGAAACTAAATTGACGAAAAACGATAAAAAGATTGAATTGCTGAACGCTGCTATTTCCACATAACTTTTTTCCTATCTCTTATGCAACAATAACTACTGGTGTGTTTTTTGGGTTGTCTATCTTTTGTTACGTCAGGGGTAAAAGTACATTACATTACATTTATGGCTTTACCTACTGTTATATGCTCACGTCCTAAAGATTCATTCACATACATTTTTACATATTTTTTCTTCCGGTTATATCAGTATCTGTATTGCTAATTAATTCTGTTAGTTCTTAAAATATCAGTCAAATATTAAAGAACGTGCTTGTTTATTGTATTTTTCAAGGTGTACATTCTTGAAACGGAGAAATATATTCATCCCGTGACGTTGGTAGGATATAGCCAGAAATAAAATACTCTCGCAAAAACACTCTAGGAAATATTTCCCTCCCGTCTTTAACTTTAACATCATTTTATATCTTACCGAGTATTTAAAGAGCATATTGTTGGACCAGCAATCTCCATGAATCAGGCATCTATGTACTCCACTGTAAGAACTCGATTTTATCCAAGTTTCCATAGCGTGTTCTCCAAGATCCTGTAATTCTTCATGTATTATTTTATCATTTTCGGTATCTAAAGCATCGACGGCTGAAGAAATGGCAGCCGTCATTGGTTGATCCATATATTTTACCATTACATCTCTTAAATCAGTTAAATTCTTGGATATGTCCATATATTTTTCTAAGTTTTTACTTCGCAGAACATAGGACAGGGCATGGAATTTACCATATATTTTAAAAAGCCTTTCTAAGTGATCTTGTCCCAGGTACTGTTTCTTATCGAACATGACGTATCCAAGGGGTTTTACATTTTCCATAGCTATGTATTCTTCTTTTAATTTCATACCTCCGCAAAAATATTTAGGTACGCTATAAAATGGTTCTGACACCCTAAGTTCTTTTTGAAAGTCATCCAGAGCAGGAAATATTGTGCTGTAAAAGATATCTTCATTTCTAAAAATTGGAGCATTGTCCAATTCCCAAGTTAGTGCTTTCTTTATTGCGACAACAGTAGTTTCTCCAGTGTCTTTATTTAGAACATCGCCTGTATAAAACTGCGCAGCAAAGCCGTCGCCATAATTCGCTTCTGCGTTGCTAAATACTTCGAAGTTTGCTATATTTTGTGACTTTGCAACTTGTTCCAAAATAAAACACACTTCTTGTCTTATTTCCGCCATTTGGTTATTTACCCTAAAAAAATAGAATCAGATCTGTTAACCAATATGGTAATAAAATTTTGTCTTTAGAAGAAAATCTGCTATAACTATAAAAGTTTTTATTATTAAAAAATGACATGTTGGTGACAGATAAAATTACAAGTTTAAGCCGACCCTAAGGTGATGTTGCCACTTATTACTCATTTTTAGAGATAAATTCAATTCCAATTTTCTTTTGTACACCCTACATTTAATCGATTTATATGCCTTTCTTCACGTTATCAGTTAACTTTTGAGGAATGAGATTTAGTAAAAACTCCGTTCTCGATAAATACCGGATAAATATAAATTTTAATCCGGAAATTTGTAATACCCTGTGATGTGTACCACCGGCAACAGCAATTTAAAGTTAAGCTGCCGATACATTATCAACACGTGACGTGTTAACACGTCACAATAAGTCACAGATTTGCTAATCACATTATTCTGATGTGTTATACTGACATGTTCAATGAATTTTATACTCAGTCATCGAGAGAGCTTTGAATGTCTCTGTCATCGTAGAGAAATGGATAACCTCCTTCAAGAGATGGATCAAGCAGATGAAGAGGAGGAAACGGTAGCTGCAATTGCAGCATTATTTATATTGCAAAATGAATCCAGACAGTGCTGAGTTCATCCAATAAATGAGCGAAGGCACAAGTTTGGTGCATTTTACATTCTGCGGGCTGAAATCGCCAATGACAATATATATACATATATATATATATATATATATATATATATATATATATATATATATATATATATATATATATATATATATATATATATATATATATATATATGTATGTGTGTGTGTGTGGGTCTTGGTTAATCCGGGAATACATCCGTTCGTTTGATTCGTTTCTAGTTGAAATTTGCCGACGTTTCGCCAAAATCTCATTTGGTATCTTCTGTGCTTACTCGCTGGTCGTAGAAAGTAAACTGATTGTGGCAGCCGCAGTGCGTGGTTTTATAGTGGATCGCCTCGGTCTTAGGTTGTATCTATTGGCCGGCGTTGGCTCCGCCCCCTGAGTGGTCTGCTCACTGTTGCCAGGTCTACTGTTTTTGCAGTAGAGCTACTGTTTTGGGCCTTTAGCTACTCCCAACTAGCAAAATAGATCTCCAAAAGGACAAAAGTATTATATAGGTATCCGTTAGTGCTCTTTAAAGAAGAAGTCAATTCTATAATGCCCGGAGTTAAAACCATTTTAGCGAACGAACCAAATTATCCCATAATATAGTTGTAAGAATTAATATACAACAAATATTAAAGTACAAAAGGCAATCAGATGTACCTCCGTTTTATTAGCGTTGTATAAATATTTATATCGCCTTTTATAAAGCCTTTTTAAAACAGTTATAAAAGATATATACAGGAGCTGTATAGATAGTATAGTAATTGCTAATAAAACTACTATAAAATAGTTTTATGTACATTTTATAACAAGTTGTGTAGCTCACTTTAAAACCTTTTAATAGAAGTGGTATATATTTAGAGAATACAACTCTTAAAGAACTACTTTACAACTATTTTATAACGTATTTATAATCTTGTCAAATTGTCACTATTATAAAATTCTTATAACATTAAAATGTAGTTTATTAGAATAAACAGTGTACTAACACTGCGTTATACAACTTAACCTCATTTTCGTTCATCCTTACATAACAGAAATTTCTCAGTGAAAAAAAATTAAACAAAGTGGACATTTTAAAAGAACCCTTAAAAAATATTTGAACGCATTAAAGGATCTAATACTCCTGTGCCTCAGCCTATAAATGCTGTATCTACTTGTAGTCGTATTGAGAATCCCAGTAAGCAAGAATAAAAACAATAAAAACAAATGTATAAAACTTAATCAAAAATCAAATAACTTTAATGTATGTAGGTGTTTATATACCTAGATACATTCAAACCAAACAAACGTCGATTTGTTTCTAAAAATTACATCAATATTAAACAAATTTAATTTATATATGTAGGTACTTACAGTGCAGGTGTTAGCTAGATTTGTGGCTAGAGTGTTAAAATCAGGGGCGAATATATTATTATTTGGTTTTCGTGGCAGTAAAACTCTAGATCGACTTTTATTTTGAGGCCTTTGAGAATTCTCTTCAATCTCAGTATTTTCTTCCTCCAACATTTCGTTAAGTACTTGTTCAGCTATTTCATACGAACCCAAATAATTTATTTTTAATTTGCAACTCATTGTGAACCAATTTGGTTCTGGAGTTGTATCCACTTTTTTTTTTGAAGTTTGTATGAACATTTACGTGACCAAAATAATGTATTGATAGTTTCCCACGATTCTGGAACAATTGTCAACTCCTTTGTGCCCCTTTCTATTGTCTGCACTATTTTAAACATGATTAAACAATTTAAAAACAAATATGTAATAATAATTGCACGACGTGAAAAGCTCAGGATTAAATCAAAACAAACGATGATACAAAATAATTTTTAGGTTAACTCCTTTAACTGTGCTGATCACAACAAAATTACGACTAAATACTTATTTAAAGCAGTTGTTTTTATGCGTTATACGGAAATTATGTTGTATAAAGTGGTCTCTCGACGCGCTATACAATTGTTAAGGCACGAGGTCGAGGCTGAAAACAGGGTTGCCGAATTGTAAATATTTTTAAGATTATGTGTTTGGGTTCGACAAAAATACGAAACAGAAGTTAAGATTTACGTTGTGCAAATAATTAAATAAGTATTTGTTTTTAAATCGTTTAAATCATGTATAAAATAATGCAGATAATACAAGCAAAAAATGAATTATTGACAATAATTGTTCCAGCATCCTGGCAAAATAGGTAGGTCCTACATATATCAATACATTATTTTTTTGATCAAAAAATGCGCATACAAACTTCACTCGTTGGCTTACAAAGGTAACAATTAAAAAAAAAGAAACAACAAAAACTTTGGTATAGCCAGCCCGTTAAATGATGAAACTTTTTTTTATTATAATAAAAATATGGAGAGGTAAAAATCACGCCAAACAAATTCCTTTTGCTACATGACTTTTGACAGTAGTAATAAAAGTGTTTGGCTCAAGGTGGTCCCAAAATTTAAAAAGTTTCTCGACTTTTGTCTAGTAATACATTTGCCTACTTAAAAGTTGGCAACGCTTCAAAAATGGTAAAGATGGTATCTATGAACGGCACTTTTAGCGCATACTTAGACAACATTACTCAACCAAAGCCTCGTATAATGACTTAAAAAGAACTAACGACACTTGTAGCGCGTACTTAGACAACATTACTCAACTAAAGCGTCGTATAATGACTCAAAAATAACAAAAACATTGTATAAAAAATCCGCCATGTTTTTATAGTTATTTTCCTGTTTTGACTAACGCCATTGTAAAAAATTAAAGTTTTAAAAGCAAAATACCCATTAATTACTAAATTTTTTGGAGAAACACCATCATTATATAATTATTTTATCATTTACTTATTAAATCTTGCCCAAAATATTAAATATAAAAATTTTTATTTGTTTCTTGTTAAATTTAACTGAACCTAATACACTCAGTTTATGTTAAAGAGAAGGCGCTTGCATTTTTTACTGCAAAAGTATATATATTTTGTCAGAAAAATTTGCCGCGCACCTAAAATTATCATATGATTTGAGGTTTATTCAAGATTCTATGATTACATGATTAACATATTTTTATATTAAAAAGGTAACATCGCCATTTTAAAATTACGAAATGTTATCCATATTGTACTTCCTTGCTGAACGTAGGCTATATATTATTCTTGCGATATTTTGGTGTAGCTCTTCAATATTATAAAATAAAAAAGTTTTTTAAGATTTACCAAATTTTCATAGATCTCTTTGCATTTGTATAACCCCTTATATCAGGTTCATACGATGAATTTGTAACACCTTAAACAACACTGTATAAATATTTTTAAATGCATTATATACTGTGTTATAGGATGCTTAAACAATATGTTTATAATGCAATTTTTATATGCCTATTAAAATAAATGTGTTATATAAGGCAGCCCAAGGTATCTATCTATATAACAGTTTTATAATTGTTATTTAAGTATGCTTATATAAATTGTATAATGACCGTATAATGCCACAATACAGACACTACAGTATTAAAATATTTTATAAAAATGGGCCTTTTTTGGTTCTGTAGCTATCGTATTACGGTTTAAAAACTGCTTTTAAAATAATTTGATTTTATCAACTTTCATTGTGTAGCTGTTTATACAAACATTATAAATATCATTTTGCTAGTTGGGCTGTTCTACTTCCTGAAGGGTAAATTCTACTGTTATATTTAATTTGAGAGAAAGAGACGAAAGGGTGAAGAAAATAGCCCAAAATTTACTCAAAAATATAAATCTAAAAAAAATAGATAATAAAAATGTTTGGCATTATGCAGTTTGTGGCGTTTAGTGTTTAAAGTATTTTTTTTTCTAATTTTCTTGTCACTTTTGTTTATTTGATTTAATATATTATAGTTTGAAAAGCGAGAACTGACACCCGAAAGGAAAGGAAAGAAATCCTGTGACGCCGTTGTTAACCCTTAAAAATTCGGAATACTAAAAAACTATAGGCTTACACGTACTACATAGTTTTTTAGTATTCCGAATTTTTAAAAGTAACTACGGCATCATAGGGATTTTTTCTTTTTTTTCTTTCGAGTATCAATTATCGCTGGGCAAACTATACCTACTTACGTTTATAAAAAATATTCATAAGAATAAAAGTAAATAGTAAAAACTATATTTTTTACTTTTTAATTAATACATATTGTTATTTTGTTATTCTACTTTTTTTCTACGAAAATTACTTCCTGACCGTGAAACTGATCTGGCAACACTGCACACAGAATTAACTGACTCTGAGTCTGAATTAACTGACTCTGAGTCTGATGCATAATGCATATTTTACACAAACACAAATCTACTGTTTTTGTTTGTGAATCTACTCAAATCTACTGTTTTTAAATGTATAATCTACTGTTGAAGAAAATTTTCACCTGGCAACACTGGGTCTGCTTGGGAGCTGTGTTCGGCTTCACTTGGTTCTCGGCCATCGTGGTGTTCATGTTAGAGGGCTTGATGATGGATTTCCATGTTGCTGGAAGGTTCAAGGCATCGTCGCGTTTGTTTAGGTTGCCGCTTTTTTCTATTTCGATTGCTTCGCGGATAAGCCTGGTTTTGTAGTGGTCTATGTTGGCTATCTGCAGCCGAACTCTATAACAAAAAAAGCGTCAACGATTTTGATCGCTTTCTAATTTTGTACTCTATAGATTGATTCGGCTATCACTTTCCTTGTCTAAGGGCTATCATATATAGAGATGGCAATCGTCTCCTTATACCTTTCTCTATCGCTATCGCTTTCTTCAAAACTTACAGAGTTCGGTTCCTGTTTTGCAGCTGTCGAAGTTGATTTTGTGTCCTGTTTCAAGCTGGTGACGGAAAAGGGCTGACGATGTTTGTTTGTTCTTGATGCAGAGCTTGTGTTCTTCTAATCTTGCTGATATTCGTCTATTGGTCTGTCCTACATATGTTTTGCTGCAGGTCCCACATGAGATGCTGTATACACCGTGGTTTTCAAGTTTGATTTTATCTTTTGGGTTTCTTGGAGATGATCCTATTGTTTGATGTGGCTTGTAGGCTGTCGCAATGTTGTGCTTGCGTAGGATTCTCCCGATTCTGTCTGTTGTTCCCTTGATAAATTGTAGTATGCATATGGGACTGTCTTTGGTGGATTCTTCTGGTTTCTTTTTTTGGCGATTTTGTTCCTGGTCTATGGCTTTTTTTATTGTATGTGTTTTGTAGCCGTTTTGTTTCAGAGCTATTTTTATGTTGCCTAGTTCCTGTTGTTTCCCTTGGGAGTCTGTCAGCCGGATTGATTGTGTAATCAGTGTGTTGGCTACTCCTTGTATTTGAGTCGGGTGGTGATGAGACTCAGCGTTGAGGTATCTGTTTGTGTGTGTTGGTGTTTGTATATACAGTGTGTACCACTACAAAACCAGGCTTATCCGCGAAGCAATCGAAATAGAAAAAAGCGGCAACCTAAACAAACGCGACGATGCCTTGAACCTTCCAGCAACATGGAAATCCATCATCAAGCCCTCTAACATGAACACCACGATGGCCGAGAATCAAGTGAAGCCGAACACAGCTCCCAAGCAGACCACTCAGGGGGCGGAGCCAACGCCGGCCAATAGATACAACCTAAGACCGAGGCGATCCACTATAAAACCACGCACTGCGGCTGCCACCCTCAGTTTACTTTCTACGACCAGCGAGTAAACACAGAAGATGCCAAATGAGACTTTGGCGAAACGTCAAGTTTCAACTAGAAACGAACAAAACGAACGGATGTATTCCCGGATTAACCAAGACATATATATATATATATATATATATATATATATATATATATATATATATATATATATTGATAGACGGTATGTTGATACCTCCGAAATAGAAACTCAATATACGTTGTCACCTCATATATAACGTCGATGCCTCCGTTTTCGGAGGTATCAACGTATCGCTATATTTTTGCGGCTGAAAAACGAAAATTTGTTCTGAGGTACCAACGCTCACCGAGTCTCTGTTTCGTAACGCCGTTAGTTCAAGCGTAGATCACGGGCGCTAGTGTCGCGCGACGAAGAGACACGCCTAGTGCGTTGATATCTCTGGTATATATGTACATTATTGTAGGCAAACGTAGCACGCTGTTACCTCCGAAAAGCGGCAACGTTGTACTCTTAGACGAAGGTCATTCTTAATATGTCTTGCCTAAATTTCTTAGGCAACACATATTAGGCATTCTACAATATTTTCAGAAGAAATTATTGTTACCGCAATTTGTATTCGTGTGTGAGAAGTAAAAAATTTAATACCGGGTTTCACCAAAGATGTTTAGGACTTAATACTGGTAATCTTCTGGTTAATAATTGTGTTTTAATAAGTTTGTAACTCCTTGTTAAAAAGAAGAGCTAGCCAGTTCTACAAAACGTTACATTTTTTAGGAAATAAAAATGAATAAAGGTATAAAGTAATTATTGTACACTTATATTTTGAAAACTCCCAGAACACATTTTATTTATGTAAAAGTAAAAAATTTCTACTTAAAAATATTTCAGCATCAACGTCAAAAAAGGTGTATTGTTTTGATCTTCAGATTACATCTTCTAGGTTTTTTTGGTGAATTATCTGTAACCTGTAACAAAAGAAAATGGAGCAGATAATAAAATGAAAAAAGTTTATACTTAGCAATCTTAATAAAACAACTATGCTTTGCAACCCAGGAAAATAACTTGTTCATAGATATTTTATTCTAAATAGTGAAAACACGTGGTGTGTGGTATGTATTTGCATAAATGCGGTAAAAATAAAATGATAGTTTCCTTGCAAAAAATTTAATGTTAAAATCAAATCTCTGAATCTGTAATTACGTGCAAAACTACTTACCATAGAAATATATGTTATCAAGTATATTTTCTTCTATGTTCGTGTAATTTTTCTATTCGTTTTGCCTACTCACTTTAATTTTTCCATTTTACTATACCAACCAACTTCGATTTACACGGAATACAAAATAATACCAGAGAGAAACCATCTTATTTTTCTCTGATAATACACTCTATGTCATCTGTCTCTGTGATATCAAAATCTGACTTTTTCCCGATGGGACACGACTTTTTTCCGGACCGGGCCGAACTTTAAATCGAAGTGCGATACCTAAGAAACCGGAGGTATTGACGTTATATATGAGGTGACAACGTTCGTTGAGTCTCTATTTCGGAGGTATCAACATACAGTTTAGCAATATAACAGTACTAAACAGTATTAAATTTAACACGTTTAGTTTCATCAATTAGTACATTTTCTTTCTAGAACCCGCTGTTATTTTATAATCTTCGCGATCTGTTTAACTTCTAAATGATTTTTATAATACCAAAATTTCCCTTTTTAAACTTGTAAAAAAACAACAGAAATAAATTAATAATACAAAACTTTTCGTGTTCCTACTTTGCCAATTTAAACTCTTGACAGTCAACTTAAACCGGTCAGCCACAGTGGCGTAAATAACGCCCCCGCAAGCCCCCCGTTGCGGGAGGGCACGTAAGCCCAGGGCGCCCTCAAGTCCCCCCTCAATACGAAGGATCAAGATGGGTGCAAAATAACAGGGCGCTTTCAGAAATCTGCGGAGGGGGGGGGGGGTGCACATACTTAGTTTCGCCACTGGTCAGCCATAAAGTGGTTCCTGTTTATTATATTTATATTTAAATACACAAATTCAATGTTAAAATAGGTTAAAAACAATGATCACCGGGCGCATATCAATCTTTATTTCATGGAGAGAATACAGTAATCGTAATTTTTTCACATATTTGAGGTTCGACAATCTGAGTTGAAGCATGCCATATGACGGGTTTGTGATTTCTGTGGAAACAAAACTAATACTTTCCGAAGTTTATCTGCAGCAAATTTATCAATAATTTGGGAAAAGTTAATATTATGTACGCTTAAGTTAATGCTCAATATAGGCCAGATACCAAGTGTTTTGTGATGGAAAAAACTCCGGGAAGAAATTTTATATCATGAAATAGCTTCTTAGGATTATACCAAAAAGTCCTTAAGTTTTCCCCCTCAAGCGTTCTTCCTTCCCAGAGGTTTAAAAGGACCGCCCTTTCCTCCCTTTCTATTAACTTTACGTAAAAAATTGTGAATTAGTTTCTCTACAGAAAAGGACAAATGTAATGCACATATGTGTTTTATCAGATTAGAATTTTTCGAAATAACGATTAAAATTAATTCAAACTTAAACAAAGTTGTGTTGAGTATTCTGTTATTATCATAAATTCAGTATATATCATTGTGATACTCATATAATATTATAAATCTTATAAAAAAAACATAATTTTGAAGTACGCCATATATGTATTACGGACAATGATTTATAGTCCAGTACCAATTTGAACTTCTCGCACCGAGAGCTGTTCTTAATAACTTAACTATTTATAATATGTGTAATTATTTTAAAAAATAATTATCAACAGTTGCAGCATATTTTTAATATTGTTTTATCACAATAATAGTTACCCACACAATTATAACTTGCACTTAACCGAATTTATTTTCGTTAAAGGTACAACAAATAAAATCATATTATTTGTAAGCAAACTAACAATAATATCTATTAAAGTAACAACATCAGAATAACCACCCCCATTTAACCCCTTTCGGAATTGATAAAATATCAAAATTGCATACATTTTTAAAATTACAAATTAGTATCTTATTGAGAATAAAATGTAATAATTATTTTACCCCTCTTCCCCAACTAACAGATCCTTAGAAATTAAATGTCGACAAGCTCGTTCCTCAGGTGTGATTACGTTATAAAAGTAAAGCATCCCTTAAATATAAAATTTTTGGGTCTAGGAGTTTGGGCGGATTCATTCGCGTCCGGGCAAACGATTCTAAACGGAATAAACTAAGCGAACCGAAAATCCCACTATCTTTTATATTTCACCAAGTCAGTCTAATCTAATAAAGCAATATATACTTTCTTATATGCGCAGCATTTTGCTAAACCTAGCAACACTGCTAGAGGTAACAAAGTTTAAGCAGTGTCACAAAGCTATATATATCACGGAGGTAATAAAAATCTAAGTTTATCCGGAAAATTTTAAAAATTAAAAATCTTTTCCCCTCTCTTGATAGACCTGTTAAGGGAGTCCCCCTAAGCATATATAGGTCATTTTCTTGTTAAAAAGTCAACTGGTTATGGTGGAGGCCAGGTCGCCCAGCCTGTGCACCGGAGGTAACAACTTAACAGGCATCAATATATATATATATATATATATATATATATATATATATATATATATATATATATATATATATATATATACAGCGAAGAAGTTAATCTTTGCATTTACATTTAATATACAGGGTGATTCACGGTCGATGGTAGGTTAGACGTTTATGGAGAACGGAACGCGGGATTTTTTTGAAAATTTGGCAACGTGGGTAATTAGCTATGCTCTGTCCATCTAAAATATTTTCAGCATTGCGACGTTGCCGCTTCTATCAAAAAGTCCTAGCAACTTTATTTTTTTAAATGGAACACCCCATATATTAATAAATTTTTAGAATCGCTCTTTTATTACAATACTTTTTTGTTAATATTACCCTATACCTATCTCTATCGGTTTTCGAGATAAAAATTAGTTTGTGTTAAATATGGTCCAAAACATGGCCCTAATTACACGTAAGTAAATTAGTGCTCTCAATTCATGGAAAGTTGATATTTTGGCGGTAGTTTAGACAGACCCGATGTATTTATTTTTCACCATGAAATCGACTCCATATCATACAGGGCGTGCTAAGATTACTATTATTTCCGTTGTTCATAAAAGGGGTCAAATGTTCGTTTTTTTAAATGAAACCCCCTGTATATTAATCAATAAATTGAAAGACGAAGAAAAACGCTTTAAGATGGTACATCATATTCCTATACCTAAATCATCAAGTTTTCTTAATAAAAGCGCTTTTTTGTGAAAAAAAAAATAAAGACTTTAATTTTAAGTAACCATGGATATCAAACATCAAAATATCAAACTTACGACATTTTGACGACTGTGTTTAAAAAAATCTCCCAAAATGAACGCAGATAATCATTATTCAAACGAAGTTCTTATGAAATTATTTATTTTACACGGACAATGTGATCAAATCATTGCCAGAACTTGCAGAAAATTTAACCAAATGTATCCTGAATTGACACAAATGAACGAAAGGAAGTTTGTAAGATTACAAAATAATTTCATTAACATGTGAAAATAAATTAAATAACAAAATTAGGAAGGTTCAAAAAACAAAACTGTAAACAAAATAAGAAATTTTTACAATAAATGCTGGAAATGTTGTCCATTACATTCTAAACATTTTAGTATGTGCTTTTGTACGCGACTCGTAGTTGCTTTTTCAATTTCATGGGGATCCAGATCTTCAATACACCGAACTATTCGCCGTCGCAGTTCTTCTTTGGTAGGCACTGGAGTACTGTACACTCTTTCTTTTAAAACACCCCATAAATAAAAGTCAAGCGGCGTGAGATCGGGGGATCTCGGTGGCCAATCCCACGGCCCTAAGCGCCTAAACCAACGATCGTCAAATATTTCATAAAGTACCCTGGAAACTTCCTGGGTGCAATGAGCTGGCGCTCCGTCCAGTTGAAACCACGAATTCCTATAATCCTCTAAAGATAAATTTTCGACGAAATCGGTAACAGTCGTCCTTAGTATTTCGAGATATCTCTCAGCATTTAAAGTGGCATCATAAATAAAAAAGCTAATTTTGTGCTTTTTTAAAATACAAAAAACATTTAGGTCAAATTTTTCTTGAAATCCCATTTCTTTTGTCACGTGAGGATTATGATCAGCCCAAAAATGCTTATTTCTTCTATTAAAAATCCCATCCCTTGTAAATTTTGCTTCGTCGCTCCAAATGATTTTTGACAAAAACTCCGGATCCTCTTGTATACGTATTAAAAGGGTTTCGCAAAAATGCACTCTACGTTCAAAGTCTTCTGCTTTGAGGGCTTGCACTTTAGTAAATTTAAACGGATGCATTTCGTGATTTCCCAAAATTCGTTGTATTGAAGCATATGATACACCCAAATCTTTTTCTGCACTACGAATGGAAGCCTCTGGATATGCATAAAAATATGCCAAAACGTTGACAATATTATCTTCATTTGAAGTAACAGGTTTTGGTAATGTTAGAGGCGCTTTTAAATTTGAGCCATAGTTAATGAAATTATTTTGTAATCTTACAAACTTCCTTTCGTTCATTTGTGTCAATTCAGGATACATTTGGTTAAATTTTCTGCAAGTTCTGGCAATGATTTGATCACATTGTCCGTGTAAAATAAATAATTTCATAAGAACTTCGTTTGAATAATGATTATCTGCGTTCATTTTGGGAGATTTTTTTAAACACAGTCGTCAAAATGTCGTAAGTTTGATATTTTGATGTTTGATATCCATGGTTACTTAAAATTAAAGTCTTTATTTTTTTTTTCACAAAAAAGCGCTTTTATTAAGAAAACTTGATGATTTAGGTATAGGAATATGATGTACCATCTTAAAGCGTTTTTCTTCGTCTTTCAATTTATTGATTAATATACAGGGGGTTTCATTTAAAAAAACGAACATTTGACCCCTTTTATGAACAACGGAAATAATAGTAATCTTAGCACGCCCTGTATGATATGGAGTCGATTTCATGGTGAAAAATAAATACATCGGGTCTGTCTAAACTACCGCCAAAATATCAACTTTCCATGAATTGAGAGCACTAATTTACTTACGTGTAATTAGGGCCATGTTTTGGACCATATTTAACACAAACTAATTTTTATCTCGAAAACCGATAGAGATAGGTATAGGGTAATATTAACAAAAAAGTATTGTAATAAAAGAGCGATTCTAAAAATTTATTAATATATGGGGTGTTCCATTTAAAAAAATAAAGTTGCTAGGACTTTTTGATAGAAGCGGCAACGTCGCAATGCTGAAAATATTTTAGATGGACAGAGCATAGCTAATTACCCACGTTGCCAAATTTTCAAAAAAATCCCGCGTTCCGTTCTCCATAAACGTCTAACCTACCATCGACCGTGAATCACCCTGTATACATTTTGCAAACCAAATAGAATCTCACAAATAGAAAGTCTTAGGATTTAAATGGTATAAAAAGCTAGACAAAGGCTTGCCGCTAATACCAGGATTGCTCGCTACCACACAGCAAAACACTTACATGTCATGTAAAATTCTTAGTGATACATTCCCTATATAATTCAAACAGCAGCTGCATGTCTGGTGAAGGGACACCTGCCGCGACGATGCGTTTTGTCTCTTTTCCACTAAGGGTAATATTACATTATCGCATGTAGTGGGGGGGGGAGTCATTTCCAGTTAATTGAGACATCACGCCTAAACAGATACTTTTTTAAAATATGATTTATTTAAAACAGTTAAGTTTTTACCAGTGAAGTGCGTATTATAAGTGTTGTTGTTTTCAAAGTCAACGAATAATTCTACGGCCGTTTCGGTGATGTAAAATACCTGGGAATCCTTCATGATCCCTAGTGGGCTGTCGATCATCCAGCAATTTATCTCCAGAGTATATTGTTATAGGCAAAATGAGCAAAAACTTTATTTTTTAATGAATATTATTATATATTATATCTATTATTAACAATTAATTTGCTTGCTTTCTTTAACATTTGCAGATACATGATTCATTCCCCAAAATAGGACATGCTATAACCTAGGATGAAAAGTAACATATTATGCTCCTAGCTAGGAATGCTATGCTATGCTATGCTACCGATAGGAAGATTTAATACAGCACGGACAATACGGCATCTTTCTAGGACCTAGGTTAACAGCTTTCTGCATTTGCGGTGTAAGTTTCTCCGGCTCAAGACGCAGCTTTACCAGGTTAGTTTTAAAATTTCTGTCTATTAGTCCATTAGCAGTTACTATGACAGGTATTGTTTCAAGAGATTTAAGTTTATGAATATCTTTGTATTCGATAGTAAGTGGCACATATTTTGAAATTTCATCCGATTCGGATTTATTAATATTAAGTTATGCGCTATCGATACATCACAGTACAATCGGCATGTTTCGTTTTCAGCTACTGGTCGAGGAGTATATTCATAATACGATACCATCTCATCTGTGTTAATAAGGCCGTATGGCTGTACCAATTTCTTCTAAATTAAAAAGATTAAAAATGCTATAAAAGTTAGGCAAAATATAAACATTCCCTGTTAGGACTAAGACGGCGCGGCGCCCCGCGCTGTTGCGTATTCTTAGTTTGATTCGCGGCATTGCCCATTACGTTCAGTTGTTTTTCGTAGGATGACGTCAGGTGGGAAACTGAATTTTTTTAATTTTGATAATATTTAACCTTAATATTTTTGTTATCCGTCCAACCAACGTAATTTTTTGTGAGCGTCTTTCGATTGCGATATTAACATATTTAATGACAATGCGAAATCACTGAACAAATCCATCATTATAGGCTAGAATATGACTGACAACCTTTGTTACTGAAATCTCTTTGCAGCTCATACTAAAGTAAGAATGAAACAAGAACAGACCACGAGCGTCATAACTGATAGATACCGCAATTATTCCTTTCACTCTCATCTTTTGAAAAGTAGGCATCAGAGGCGTGTTATGGATTGTTATTTATTCTTATGCTAAAACGAGTGGTGCTGAATGAACGGGCAACGCCGCACGATTTTTGCTTTGACCAAATCAGAATCGAAATAAAATCCGTCCCATCAACGTATTTATAGAGTTATGGTGATATTTAAACAAAATTTGTACATAATATACATATCTCTCAACTTTGCACTAAACTTTTAACATGCCTGTTACAGTATACCTACGAATATACAGTGAATCACTTGGATATCCGTACACAGGGTCAAGAAAAATAAAAAAAGCTTACATAATAATTTAAACTTATGCGTAAATTTTATTACTGATAACTTGTATGCACATTAAAACAAAAACAAAATGAAGCAAAAACTTTTTAAAAACGCTTACGTTTGTTAAAATAAAATTAGAATATCCTATGGATCTAAAAATAATGTCACGTGTTTATTCATAGAGACAACCGCGGTCTATAAACAAGAAATACAATAAATTTTTAAAATAAAATTAGTACTTTGTGTGAAAGCCCTTGCGATTAATAATGTCTCTTAGTCTCTTGGGCATTGATTCAACTAATATTTTTGTGTAATTCGTTGGAATATTAGCCCACACCCCCTGAAACTTGTTTATTAGCATCTGCTTGTTACTACTATTGTGTCTACGAAGTAGCACAGCCAGTTCATGCCAGAAATTTTCTATTGGGTTACAGTCTGGTGATTGTGTAGGTGTTTGAAGGACTTTTGAACAATTATCTAGTAGCCACTCTTGAACAAGGTAGGAGTTATGTTTTGGATCATTGTCCGGTTAGAACTTGGATCGCTCAAATAGTCCCAGTTTTTCAGCGTTAGCTTTTAGATTTTCCTTTGAAATGTCCAAATAGACTATTTTGTCCATTATTCCTTTAATTACCTGCAAATTTCCGGTTCCTTGAGCAGACCTAACCAATGCCGATCCACCACCGTGTTTTACTGTTGGCAGTATGTTTTATTTGTCCAACTCTGTATTTGGTTTGGTTAGGTGAGCATTGAATTTCGATTCATCTGCAAATGATATTATATATAAAACCAGTCTGGGTTTATGACATCCACTTATGGGGCTGTGCCAAGGAGAGCCACATCAAATGCATCCAAACCTTCGAAAATAAGGTACTACGGAACATAGTTAATGCATCGTGGTACATATGTTATAGTGTCTTACATCGCGATCTTGGTATCCCGTATGTCGCTAGTGAAATTAAAAGATTTGCCATCAAGCACGAGTCTCGACTCCATCAACACGTTCACGTCGAAGCCATCAGGCTTCTGGATAACCAGGACCTAGATAGAAGACTGAAGAGTGCGCAAATATGTTAGTGCTAAGTGCCATGGCCATGAGTCACAACAGATAAACCTTTAGGACTCCATTGGGTGAACTTTAGTTTATAAGGATTTTAGTTTTTAAGAATTTAGAGAAAAATTAATGGCTGGTTTTGCAGACCAGTTTTAATAACGGTAAACGCCGCAGGCTTTATCAAAAAAATGTCATATTTGCAGATGAATCGAAATTCAAAGTTTTTGAATTGGATGGAAGGGCTATGGCCTGGCGGAAACCAAATACCCAGTTGGACGAAGAAATCATACTGCCAACACTAAAACACGGTGCTGGATCGGCATTGGTGTGGGGTCGTTTGTCTGCACATGGAAGCAAAAATGTGCAAGTAATTGAAGGAATAATGGAAAAAACAGTGAATTTTTTACATTTTAAAGTAGAATCTAAAAGCTTGCGCTGACAAAATGGGACTATTGGATCGATTTAAGTTCTACCAGGACAAGGATCCACAAGTAGTTACTATATAATTGTCCAAAAGAAATAGAAAATTTCTGGCTTGAACTGGCTGTGCAACTTCGCAGACACAATTAGGAAGTTTCCATTTTTTTCATTTTCTCTTAATAAATAGTCCTAAAAATGTAAAAAACATATGTATTTTTTGTTTTTAATTATCTGTAGAAATAAAAAAGTGATCGTCCTTCAAAGTCTGAGATGCTACGCTCACGTTGGCTGAGGCTCGATGACGTCAACATACACCACGCCGTCAACAGCGGAATAGGCGCCCGTTTAATCTTTAGTGTTATTCTTACCGGACAGGATCCAATGCATTAAAGTAAACACGCGAAAGCAGCAGCGGACAGCTAGCCCGGAGACCATGGGGCGACATCGTTCTGTATTTTGACGTCACGGCCGATAAAAGCCGCGCGCGAAGTTATTAAATAAGAAATTGAATAAGTTCCTCAATTTTGAAGATATCGAGATAATTTTTTTTTTGTTTGACAAGTTAAGTGAAAAACTATTAAATGATGTTGAAGTTACTCGATATTTCTGACATAGGAAACTTCCTAATTATAATAGTAGTAACAAGCAGATGCTAATAAACAAGTTGAACGAGGAGTTGGCTAATTCCACCAAATTACACAAAAAAATTAGTTCAATCAATGCCCAAGAGACTAAGAGACATTATTAATCGTAAGGGCTTTCACACAAAGTACTAATTTTATTTTAAAAATTTATGGTATGTCTTGTTAACTGTTAGACCGTGTTTGCCTGTACGAATAACTGTGACATTATTTTTAGATCCATAGGATATTTTAATTTTATTTTAACACACTAAGTGTTTTTAAAAAGTTTTTGCTTTATTTTGTTTGTGTTTTAATGTGCATACAAGTTATGAGTAATAAAATTTACGAATAAGTTTAAATTATTACTTAAGCTATTTTATTTTTCTTTACCCTGTGGACGAATATCCAAGTGAGTCACTGTATGTAATGTAATATCATAAGATAGTCTAGTTTATGCAGTGCCATACATAACGTTGGCACTATAATACCTTAATTATTAATAACCTTTTTATTTCTGATTTCTCATAAAATTCTATTTTTGATAAAACTCTCTGCATGTATAAAATAGGTTTCTGATATTAAAATTTAAAGTTAATTATAGTAACAACATTCAAAATGAAAATTTCTGGAACAACACAAGTCAAAAGCTATGGACAATGAGCATGATGTGAATAGTGTATAACAAAATTAAGTGTAAATTTTGCAAAAACCGATCAAATTCAGGTTTGTTCAATATTCTCCTTTAATTTTATCCAAACTATATATCCTACAACGAAAGTTTTTGCTTCTAAAATATTCCTTTTAAATATATTTGGTTGAGACGAATCATATTCTTTCTATTTTTGACATTTGTATATTTGATTTCAACTCTGATAACGTTGAAAACGTTTTTTATGCGTCCAAGAACTTTTATCAAGAAGCCCCAAAAGATTCTTAAAAATAGTAAATGATTTTTTTCCATATGACGCGAACCCTATGGATGCCGCTGTACATATAGAATAATAAATCCACACAATCACTAAATCACTGAATCATTATATTTAATTTTTGTAATTATTTTTTGATCCAATAATTATTTAATTAAAAAGCCTTGTTTAAAGGAACTACGCCACTGGTATATCAATTTTCAGTAACTAAGCCAGGAATATTCTAAAACGAGACAGAGTACGCGTGATGTCTTCATGCCTATGACGCTCGTGACTTTTTCTTGCTTGGTTCTTACTTTACCTACGTTACCGGAAGCCATCACATGTTTATTAAATTTATAATGACTGGCGTTTGATCGCGGTTTTAATCCGAGAAATTTCTAATTTTTTGGGAATAAACTCGTTACATGGGGTGCTTTCGAATTATGAAATAAAAAAAATTGATAAATCCACTATTTGAATACACCCTTTTTGTAAAATATTCTACTTACCAAAAAAAATATTAATATCTAACCAAGAGTACCAAGCGAAACAAGGAATTTATTGTAATACATCCTTTCTAACAAATTGTTTATTTTATAAAAAATATTGTCACTTAAGATATGAAGCACCTCCTCTCTTTTTATATTAGAATATGTCACTGAATAAGCGTACATGCACTTATTGCATGGTAATCTACGTTAAAATTAGTTGACAGACTACTACATTTTATTGGTAAAATTAGCCGGGACTTCGGGGGCTCTGATGTAAAAATCAGAGTTGGAGTTAGGAAATATTTTGGTGCGCAATGTAAAATCTTAAAAAGAGTTATTTTAATATTATGTTATTTTATTAAGTACCTATTACTTATCCTATTATGTTGGCCAGCTTGTTCTGTTACCAGAGGCGTCGATGTCGAAAATTAAGTTCATGCGTACCTAAACGGTATTTGACAAAAATAATTTAATTCGTGGGCGTTGCTGTGATTACGTGCAATCAAAAAAAACCGGTCAAGTGCGAGGTCGACCCGCGCATAGAAGGTTCCGTACGCTTTTGAAGATGTTTTAAGTCTATTGAATAGTCTAGCAACATACATTAAAGTCATCAAAATGTCACACACTTTTACCGTCTGAGCGGGGCATAAATCGACCTCAGGTGCCAGGCAGTACCAGTCTGCGCAATAAATGTGCGCGCGGCAAAGTTTGTTTTGTTTTTGTGGGGAACTTTTTTACTAACTTTTGTTTTCGACATTTTCATTGTTAGTTGCGTGTTGTGTGCGTGCATGCTAGACATGCGCACGGAATTTCTGGGGATGTACTTTGGAGTCTTCTACTTTTAAAAATATATCTCCAATTAACTGTAAAGCTACAACTACGTATTTAACCTTTTTCTCAACTTTTTTTTCGACTTTTTTATTTTTCGTTTTCATATTTTTCCTTTTTAGAATCTGCGCAGTAGACCAAAATGCGTACCACGCCCAAATCCAGCGTGCTCGACATGCGCAAGGAATTTTGGAGGATGTACTTTGGTGTCTACATTCAAACCCATCCACTTCTGGGAATATATCTCCAATTTTAAAGCTACAACTGCGTATTATTTAACTTCTTAACTTTTGTTTCCCACCTTATTTCGACTTCTTTATTTTTTGTTCCTTATGTCTCGTTTTTTGGCATCTGCGCAGTATACCAAAATGCGTACCACGTGCAAACCGAACGTGCTAGACATGCGCACGGAATTTCAGAGGATATACTTTGTTGTCTACATTCAAACCTATCCACTATATATATATATATATATATATATATATATATATATATATATATATATATATATATATATATATATATATATATATATATATATATATATATATCCAATAGTAGAGCTACGACTATGTATTTAACATTAGAGACCGGATTTCAATATTACATGACTCAAAAATCGTGGTCGGACTCAGGTAACTGATGGAAAAAATGTGAACTGTGTAAAAATTTCACACTTTTTAGTCCTACCTTTCAGGATCTTTAGTGCATCGAAAAAATTAAACATTATTACCATCACTAATATTACACCCATCAACACTACAATATCAAGGATGAGACGCCATTAAAAAACCGAAATTTTATTTGGCGCACTGGGTACTTCCCTTTTAACGACACGAATTCCACGTGCACAAGCTAGTAGCCTGTGCAACCGCGCCTGGTTTTGCCAGAGGGGGGATTTACAGCGCGATAAAGCAAGTGACTAGACTAGTCAGAATCAATGCCACGTGAAAAATTTGCAATATTGTATGTGTGTAAATAGGGATTTTCGTCATGTTTTTGCTGCTATTGTATAAGGTATCACGTGACAGCTGCCAAAATGAGGAATTCAAAAATACATTATTTCATAAATAGTGCAGTAAACAGTGTCAAAAAATATTAATATATTTGGGAGTGTTTTCAAAAAAATCAAAGTTGTTGTCCTTCAACCTTTGTACCTTGGAAAATGATAGCAAAAAATCTGCAAAGAATAAAGGATATATAATGACGTCCATATTGCACACATGGTATCAGCACCGTATGATACAGAACCCTTATCACAGAAGCTCGACACGCACTTGGCCTCATTTTTTGTTATACAAATATATAGAATGTTTCCCAAAAATTATGCCTATATAGTGAATTACATAAAACCATATTCTTGAATCTTGTGTACACTGTGCACTTACTTCCTAAGTCCAGAACTGAAATGAGCCGTAAAGGTCCGGGCTTTAGTATTAATTAATAATTTACCTATTTCTTTTACAGCGCAAGATCTAAAGGGCACTTTGCCGATTAATTTTTACTTATCTTGTTTAAGTGAAGAAATTTGTAATTATTTGTTACTGTAGTTCTTTAGAATTACATCAAACCCATAAGTATACCTATACTTTGCCGAATATCAACCTTGTACTTTGCTCTTGGTAATTTATAAAATACCCGAGTGGTGCAATTACGAGCAATTGTACTAAACAATGAGAAATGAGCTTGTCCTTCGTTTATATTTTGGTGGGTGTTAGAACTACTATTAGATTACATTGACGATATATTTTTGGTCCGGGAGATAGTTACAGAATATTTGGCGATTATTTATATTTACTGTTTGGAAAATTACAAATAATTACTACTAGGTACTGTAATCAGATGAGCTAGCTAGAGCTGGAGCTGCACAAAAATTCAGGGTCCCCGAAACCCGCCCTCGGAATATCGAAAAAGGTGCAGACAAAAGCAACAATGAATAGATAGAAACAGCAACAACGTCTGTATCGATGAAACACAACACCTGATCAAAGACCCGCTAGGGCCACACTAGGCAACCCTTCAAAGGCGTTAACCACTGCATTGCTGTTTCGCACCCCGACAAAACCAGTGACGGGCCACTGTAACTTAAGAGAACATCTACAACTACAAAGATTAGAAATCCACACTGGTCCCATGGAATGCAGGCTATGTGGTGAAGAGGAAGAAACAGCCTCACACATTATTTACAGCTGCGAAGCACTGACTCGCAGAAGCCTAAAATATTTGGAGGAATCCAATGCGGTGACAGCCTGTCCACATGGGAAGCTTGAAAGAAGCCTACTGGATCTGATCAAAGGCACCGGGCTTTTCTGACAAGACAGGGGTGCAGAATAAGCCATGAGCCTGCAGTGCGAAGACGATCAGGACACACATCTGACCTCCGCTTTCAACCAACCAACCAACTAATTATGCCCTGCTCACGGTTTGTAGTGGCAATTCGTAAGCTGCATCAAAATTGCAACATTTTTAAACGTACGTACTGTGCAATAATTATAGAACGTGTACTATTTTGGTTCAACTAGCTACAATTTAGTTACTTCTTTAGTGATTTTTCTATTGCCAACTTATATTGGGGTGTCAGTCACATTCTTAAACTATAAAATGTTATTTCTTTTAGTCTAACCTCTTTAGTGGTTTGTAGTCTACAAAATGGCACACATAAAGGACAAGCACAAACAGTTAAAGTTAACGGTGTCTAATATGTAGTGGTTATACCCTCATGTTGGAAACAGATAAGCTTGTTACAAGAAAATTGCAGCCACATAGTGCCCACATGGCAACGCATTTGCAACCACCCATGGCAACAAAAAAGTGCTTCAACTTTGTCGCTACGACTAGTTGCATCGTCATAGCCGGACCTAAGATTCACCATGAAGTCGACGTCCTATATGCGGAAATAAACACGGATGCGGAAAGCAACAAACGATTCTGTTGGTCGATGGGCGGTCTTGTCAGTCATGGTAAGGTTTTTATTGATGTTAATGTTGTCTATTATTGAAAATTTAGGCAAAAAAATCGCCAAAGAAGAACCACCAATCAATAGCTTTATTTAGGTTAGAACGGCGTTTGTTTACATAGTATGTTCCGCCAAATAATGCAAGTCAAGCATGTTCCGCTAAAACCTGCGGATTTATTTCTGCGTATTCCGTTTTGAATGCCACACATGGGAGGCCGGCTTAGTCTCATATTTTGATAATTGACAGAAAAACAAGTGACACTGATAAACTGTTAAATTAACTCCGAAATTTCGTATGTTAAGCGGAGTGGGTTCCTTAGTTCAGTTTTTCTCCGTCGCGTCGTGTGCGCACGGATTAAATTTTAATCGCAATTAACTCGTCAAGTGATCTGTTTTAACCAATGGATTTGCCGTAGTTAATATGGTAAACTCCTGATGCCTATGTGGGTTAGTTTTATCTGTCACTAATCATTTGTGCTACTGAATCTCGTTGATATTGCGAATTTTTGCGAATTAAGTTTTTGTCTTCTATAAATAATGTTTAATTAATTGGTATTTGTTTGGTATCAATGTTATAATTTTGCTCATTGGTATCAATTTTATTAGTTGCTAAAGCTTATTTATCACTTTAAAGCTACAAGGGCATAAAAATTAATTGTTTAATAGTGAATTTATTACTGAAATAAAAAAAAAATACTTTGTAGACAACCGTAACTTTTTTTAAAAAACTTAGTAAGTACCTATTTACTTCAGTTGTTACCTCCGGTGCGCAGGCTGGGCGTCCTAGCCTCCACCATAACCAGTTAACCCTTTAAGAAGAAAATGATCTATAATATATACTTAGGGGGGCTCCCTTAACAGGTCTATCCACACAGGGGAAAAGATTTTTCATTTTAAAAATTTTCATATATGACCAGATAATCTTAAATTGGTATTACCTCCGTGACATTATAGCTTTGTGACACTGCTTCAACTTTGTTTCCTTTAGCAATGTTGCCTGGTTTACAGAGGTAGCAAAATGCTGCGCATATAAGAAAGTATAATAATATGCTTTATTGGATTAAACTGACTTGGTAAAATATGAAAGGTAGTGGGATTTTCGGTTCGCTTAGTTTTTTCCGTTTAGAATCGTTTGCCCGTGCGTCAATGAATGAATATCCGCCCAAACTTCTGGACCCAAAAATTTTAAATTTAAGGGATGTTTTACTTCTATAACGTAATTTCTAAGGGTCCGTTAGTTGGGGGAGGAATAAAATAATTTACATTTTATTGTCAATTAGGTACTGATTTGTAATTTTAAAAAATGTATGCATTTTTGATATTTTACAAATTCCGAAAGGGATCAAATGAGGGTGTTTACTTTGATGTTTTTACTTTAATAGATATTATTGTTAATTTGTTTACAAATATGATTTTAAAAAAGGTTTATTTGTTGTACTAATAACGAAAATAAATTCGGTCAGGTGCAAGATATAACGGTGTGTGTAACTATTGTGATAAAACAATATTAAAAATATGCTGCAACTTCTGATAATTATTTCTAAAAGGTCTAGAAAACAATTACTTGTATTATTGTAAGTTTGAAAGTTAAGATATTAAGAAAAGCTTTCGGTGCGCGAAGTTCATAATTGGTACTGGACTATAAATCATTGTCCGCTATATGTTGCGTACTTCAAAATATAGTTTTCTATAAGATTTATAATATTATATCAACAACGACATACTAAGTTTAAGGTAAGAACAACAGAGTACTCAACTCAACTTTAAGTTTGTATTAATTTCAATCATTATTTCGAAAAATTCTAATCTGATAAGACATATACATCAAATTTGTCCTTTTCCGTAGAGAATCTAATTAACAATTTTTTACTTAAAGTTCATAGAAAGGGGGAAAGGGCGGTTCTTTTAAACCTTTGGGAAGGAAGGACGCTTGAGGGGGGAAACTTAAGGACTTTTTGGTATAATCCTAAGAAGCCATTTCATGATATAAAATGTCTTTCACAACACTTTCTTCAACACTTGTTATCTGACCTATATTGAGCATGAATTTAGATGCACATAACAATATTAACGTTTCCGAAATTATTGTTAAATTTGGTGCTGATAAACTTCGAAAAGTATTAGTTTTGTTTCTACAGAAATCACAAACCCGTCATATGGCTTGTCTGATGAACTAGAGATTTTCCAACCTCAAGTATGTGAAAAAATTACGGTTACGGTATTCCTCCATGAAATAAAGTTTAATCTGCGCCTGGTGATCATTGTTTTTAACCTATTCTAACACTCAATTTGTGTATTTAAATTTAAATATAATAAACAGGAACAACTACCTATATGGCTGACCGGTTTAAGTTGACAGTCAAGGGTTTTTATTGGCAATGTAGGAATACGACAAGTTTTGTATTATTAATTTATTTCTGTTGTTTTTCTACAAGTTTAAAAATAAAAGGGAAATTTTGGTATTATAAGAATCATTTAGAAGCTAAACAAATCGCGAAGATTATAAAATAACAGCGGGTTGGAGAAAGAAAATGTATTAATTGATGAAACTAAACGTGTTAAAGTTAATACTGTTAAACGGCGCGCTTCGATTTCGATTTCGACCGATCCGGATGTGTCACATCGGGAAAGTCAGATGTTGGTAAGTTGGTATCACACACAGACATGACATAGTGTATTATTTTGTATTCCTGTAAACTGAGGTTGTTTGGTATTGTAAAATGGAAAAATTACAGTGAATAGGCAAAGCTAATAGAAAAATTACACAAACATAGAAGAAAATATACTTAACATATATTTTTAAGGTAAGTAGTTTTGCACGTGATTACAGATTCAGAGATTTTATTTTAACATTAAGTTTTTGTATAGAAACTATCACTTTTTATCATATTTATGCAAATATATACCACACACCAATTGTTTTCACTACTTAGAATAAAATATATACATATATATATATATATATATATATATATATATATATATATATATATATATATATATATATATATATATATATATATATATATATATATATATACCGGGTGTCAACGAGATCACTTTCCGGTTGCCATTTATTTAGTTTTTAATCGAACGAGATGAAATTTGGCAGGATTCATAGGCTAATAAAAAGTCACTTTTCGAGGTACTTGTCAAATTTCGACGACTTCCGGTTTAGCCGGAAGTGACCCTAACTTTGAATTTTCAAATGAGACACCCTGTATATTTCTTGATTTTTGGAATCTAGAGATTATTTTACGTGCAACTGTATTATAGTTATTACTTTTTGTGTCAATTTAACATTTTTAAAACAACCTTTTTGTGTTAATCTAGAGTGCCATGACCCACCTTAAATCCTTCTAATAGACGTTTACATCTGCACAAAAATACCTACACAATTTTATCACCTTTCATTTGTCTTACCAGAGCGTTTAAAGTTGACTAAATCACTTTTTTGATAATAACTTAAAAAAACTAAATACAACTATAACACTTTCATAGTATAACTAGATGTAGTTTTATATTACGAATCCAATGGTGCATCACAACATTAAAATGCTCTTGGATTTTCTACAGAAAACTGTATTTTATTGCCATAGCCATTTGTTCTGGTTTGATCAAACATGTAACTGCACGACGATCACAGACATATTATATCCAGTTAGCCATGACAAACAATTAAATTATAGCTCTTTAAAAAATATCGGAATAAAGCCTCAAAATATTGTTAAGATTGCCATGGACAACAATTGAATTCAGGATAAATGATAGAATTTTACAAATTTGTAAACAATTATTTTTTTTTGGTCTTTAATATTATGTTTCTGGTTTGTGGCGAATTTTTTATAGCCACCCATTATTATTATTCAGTTTTGTCATGGCTAAGTGGATATAATATTTGATCGTCGTGCAGTTGCATGTTTGATCAAACCATATAAAATGGCTATTGCAATAAAATGTAGTTTTCTTGAGCAAATCCAAGAGAATTTTGATGTTGTGATGCACCGTTGGATTCGAAATAAAAAACTACATCTAATTATACTATGAAAGTGTTATAGTTGTATTTAATTTTTTAAAGTTTTTATCAAAAAAGTGATTTAGTCAACTTTGAACGCTCTGGTAAGACAAATGAGATGTGATAAAATTGTGTAGATATTTTTGTGCAGATCTAAACGTCTCTTAGAACGATTTAAGGCCGGTCATGGCACTCTAGATGAAAACAAAAAATTTGTTTTAAAAATGGTAACTTGACACAAAAAGTAATGAAAATGATACAGTTGTACGTAAAATGATCTCTAGATTCCAAAAATCATGAAAAATACAGGGTGTCTCATTTGAAAATCTAAAGTTGGTGTCACTTCCGGCTAAACCGGAAGTCGTCGAAATTTGACAAGTACCTCTAAAAGTGACTTTTTATTAGCCTATGACTCCTGCCAAGTTTCATCTTGTTCGATTAAATACTAAAGAAATGGCAGCCGGAAAGTGATCTCGTTGACACCCGGGGGTGTCAACGAGATCACTTTCCGGCTCCCATTTATTCAGTTTTTAATCGAACAAGATGAAACTTGGCAGGAGTCATAGGTTAATAAAAAGACACTTTTCGAGGTATTTGTCAAATTTCGACGACTTCCGGTTTAGCAGGAAGTGATCCCAACTTTGAATTTTCAAATGAGACACCCTGTATATTTTTTGATTTTTGGAATCTAAAGATCATTCTACGTACAACTGTATAATAGTTATTACTTTTTGTGTCAATTTAATATTTTTAAAGCAAATTTTTTGTTTTAATCTACAGTGCCATGACCCACCTTAAATCGTACTAATAGACGTTTACACCTGCACAAAAATACCTACACAATTTTATCACCTTTCATTTGTCTTACCAGGGCGTTCAAAGTTGACTAAATCACTTTTTTGATAATAACTTAAAAAAAATAAATACAACTATAACACTTTCATAGTATAATTAGATGTAGTTTTTTATTACGAATCCAACGGTGCACCACAGCATCAAAATTATCTTGGATTTTCTAAAGAAAACTGCATTTTATTGTCATAGCCATTTGTTATGGTTTGATCAAACATGTAACTGCACGACGCGACGATCAAATATTATATTATCCAGTTAGCCATGACAAACAATTAAATTATACCTGTTTAAAAAATAACGGAAGGAAGCCTAAAAAAATTGTTAAGTTTGCAATGGAAAACAATTGAATTCAGGATAAATGATAGAATTTTACAAATTTGTAAACAATCATTTTTTTTGGTGTTTAATACTATGTTTCTGGTTTGTGGCGAATTGTCAAGGCTAAGTAGATATCATATTTGATCGTCGTGCAGTTGCATGTTTGATCAAACCATATCAAATGGCTATTGCAATAAAATCCAGTTTTCTTTAGAAAATCCAAGAGAATTTTGATGTTGTGATGCACCGTTGAATTCGTATAAAAATCTACATCTAGTTATACTATGAAAGTGTTATAGTTGTATTTAATTTTTTTAAGTTATTATCAAAAAAGTGATTTAGTCAACTTTGAACGCTCTGGTAAGACAAATCAAAGGTGATAAAATTGTGTAGGTATTTTTGGGCAGATGTGCACGTCTATTTGAACGATTTAAGGTGGGTCATGGCACTCTAGATTAAAACAAAAAATTTGTTTTAAAAATAGTAAATTGACACAAAAAGTTATAAAAATAATACAGTTGTCCTTAAAATGATCTCTAGATTCCAAAAATCAAGAAATATACAGGGTGTCTCATTTCAAAATCTAAAGTTGGTGTCACTTCCGGCTAAACCGGAAGTCGTTGAAATTTGACAAGTACCTAGAAAAGTTACTTTTTATTACCCTATGACTCCTGCCAAGTTTCATATTGTTCGATTAAATACTAAAGAAATGGCAGCCGGAAAGTGATCTCGTTGACACCCGGTATATATATATATATATATATATATATATATATATATATATATATATATATATATATATATATATATATATATATATATCAAGTTGTTTTCCTGGGTTGCAGAGCATAGTTGTTTTATTAAGATTGGTAAGTATAAACTTGTTTCTTTTTTTACAGGTTACAGATAATTCACCATTCTTCAAGGTGTAATCTGAAGATTGCCTTAAATTTCGTTTTTAAAATACCTTTTTTTCACATAAATACTGAACTATTCTTAAGTAGAAATTTGATACTTTTACATAAATAAAGTGTGTTCAGGGATTTTGTAAAATATAAGTGTACAATAATTATAATTACTTTATACCTTTATTCATTTTTACTTCCTAAAAATTGTTAAACTGGCTATCTTTTGTTTTTAACAAGGAATTATGATTTAACGCTTGATTAAAAGTTTTAGTGATGATTTATTAACAACGACAGGACAAGAACTTGTTAAAATACAACTGATTAACCAGAAGATCACCAGTACTGAGTCCTAAACATCTTTAGTCAATCCATGCTTTTTGATCTGCCGTGATTACCATACTTAATTTTCTTAAAAAAATAATACCTTCAGAATTTGACAGTTCTATTTTTCATTCACCTATACCTTTTACCTATGTTACCTATCAAAAGTAATAATTCAAGACATGCGTGACTGGTTCCACGGCATTTAAAATTTGTGTGGAAAAATTATAAATAACGCGCGTATGAACTTACGACATTGCACAAATATTATTCTCAAGAAATAATTGCACCCATACTTTACCGATTTTCGAAATTTGGCACCCAAGGGGCGGAAAGGGGGGATAAGTTTGTACGAAAAAAAATATAAATAAATAACGCACGTGTGAGACATTGAGGCGTTGCACAAATATTCTCCTAAGCAAATAATTACACACCCATTTTATCGATTTTCGAAATTCAACATCTAAGGGGGTGAAAAGGGGTGTTAAGTTTTATAAAAAAATATAAATAACGCGCGTGTCAGTTTGAGACGTTGCACAAATATTCTACCAAACAAATAATTCCACACGTATTTCATCGATTTTTGGAAACTCGACACCTAAGGGGGTGAAAGGGGGGGTAAAGTTAGTAGGAAAAAAATATAAATAACGGCTCAACTTAAGGGGTTGCATAAATAATGTACTAAACAAATGATAAATACGTATTTTGCTGATTTTCAAAATTAAACTTCTAATGGGGTGAAAAATGGGGTCACAGCTTTCCTTATTTTTAAAATTCAATCCCTAAAATTAAACATATACAGTGGCCAGCGATTACAATATCCTATGACATTAAAATTCATAACTACCGTTTAAACGCGTTACAGTTTGTATCATCTATTTAGAATGGGTAGTACGAATTCCACGGAGACAAAGTCGCGGGCGAAAGCTAGTAAAAGATATATTTTGACCAGCACCAGCGCGGCTCTACATTCTATGTAGAAAAAACTAATACCCTTTCTTTCTTCACCTGTTATTGGCCCTCATCCATGGGACAGGTTGGCCAGCTCTCCACCCGGTCCGGCGCTTAACCAGAGCCCTAGCTACCCTTAGGGATGGCTTACACGTTACCCAGTTTGGGTGGTAATTCCCTTAGAATCTCCGATTTGTCGGGTATGTACCCTCGGAGATTCCGAATACAAACAATAACAATGATAAAAAATGACAAAACGTCAATGTTTTCGGTTTGGCACAGTTGAGGTTATGGAGTTTCCCGCCTCTGGTAGAGTCTATTGCGCATGACCTTTTCTTTAAGCCACACTTCCGCCCTACGCTCGTCCCACAACAAGACATGGCCGTCACATGTCCACCTTGTGTGGATGAAAAAACGCAGCACGAACAGGGATTTTAGGCCTCATCGCTCACCCCCCTTGGATTTGGTAAAGACTCCCCTCAACAGGCCGTGGAGCTTCCCTTCGTATTCCGTCACAAAACACTCTACTCACCGCTTCTAGGCGATCTAACCCGAAATCTAACTATGTAGTCGACCGAGAGATGTTAACGCAACGGAAGCCAAAGGCAAACTGCTAATACCCTTTAAAGATTTGTTCTAACACAGAGTCCGAGAGGTGTTTTAGGAGTTCTCGATCAGAAATAGAGTTGCCCAGATAAAGATTACATGGTGCACAGCGACAGGAGCGTTTAGTGTATGTAAATGACTAATTGTTTCAGATGGTCAGAAAACCGTACGGACTGCTTGTTGGAAAATACCTTAAGTGTACTTAAATTCTATTTTATTCCATTTCCAGCACATCCCACGGTACCTCAATACTTAGGCTTGCTGCCTTCGTGGGTTTTAAGAAATAAAAAAGATTAATAAGATATAGAAATATATTCAGTGCGCAGTAACAGGATATTCGTGTTTATTTTTATATAAAATTATGATATTGACTATAAATGCTACAGGTGAGAACGTAAAACAATCTTTTTTTTTCTAATAAAAAAACAGCTTCATATATTTCTTACTATCTTATTCTTATTTAAAACACCATACTCAAAGGCATGTCTTAGAATAGCCGCTGTTCTGTCCCTGTATGCATCTGTGTTATGCACTTTCTCAAGAATTACCTCTAAATCTTTGAAGTTTTCTTCAAATGATTTTGTTGGGTTGGGTTCCTCAGGGTTTAGCACATTAGCGAAATTTTCTTTTGGTGTGAGTTTTACTTGCCACAAAAAAATACCAAACAATGCACCAAATACAGCGTATTCTTTCCATTCCTCTTTTAATGTATCAAAAGAGAAGAGTTCCTCGGGTTTTGCACCAAGTTCTTTAGCAAATTCCGAAAAGCTTTGATGGTATATCTGTAGATAATCATCTAAGTTATCAAAATCTCTTTTCGAAGCACCGGAATAAAAGAAATACGACAAATCGTTGATGGGTGTATTCTCTTGGCATAACTGGAAGTCGATCAGTTTTATATCCAATAGTTCACCAGAATCCTAAAACATGATACAAGATATATTTTAAATGGATTCATCCACACTTTGTGATGCATAGTTTCGTAGTAATCATAGGTTTGTTCCAACACCGAGTCCGAGAACGGTTTTCGATCAGAAATAGAGTTGCCCAGATAAATATTACATGTTGCAAAGCGACAGACGCGTTTAGTGCATGAATGACTGATTGTTTCGGACCGTCAGAAAACCGTTCTGACTGCTTGTTGGAACAGACCAAATATTTGTTGTAGATATAGTATTCTCCCAATACCCAAAATACATAAGAACAAATGAAGCCTCCACGAGAATTTTTGTAGTCAACCAAATTCACTCGTATCAATAATAGTATTAATGGACAGGACTTAAAACATATAAGAAATATAAAACTGGTTTTATATAATTAAAAAATCGATTATTGTCATATTTTAATTAGAAATAAATAAATATGTAAACAATAATACATGTACTTTCTTATGTGCCCATAATAACATAAGTTTAAAATGTTAGATACACAGCATGGTTGCAATTTGGAATTAGCACATCGTGCGAAATTTTAATGCAGTGTTAAATTTTTGTTTAGTTGTCCATGATTTAACTAAAGCTATATACATACGTTAAATAGAGAATCAGTTCTCTAAACCACCTGAAAATTCCTTACACAATAAGGATTTGAACAAATCATGGTAAAACAGCTATTCTCCGGGCTATATGCCCCTCCGAGCGCGTATTTTCTTCTATCACAATTAGATAATAAAATACTTGTTTTGAATGCAAGAAACTACCAGGAAGAAGGGGAAGCTTTTTCGTTAGTTAGGATTTCGTAACCTGCAGACCGGGTTCGAACACTTTTTGGGTCTCATCAGTGCAGGATAACGAACATACCCACCTTCCGAAAAACTATGTCCTTAAAGTTCATTCATTCATATTTTTAAAAATTTTACTTTACGGTAAACTCTACTCTACTGCTGCTTGAAACTGATAATAGATGACGCTACCTGTGTCGTACTGCTTATGCAGTTCGACATTGTAGCTTTAAGGATATACTTTTTCGGAAGTTAGGTATGTTCGTCTATCCTGTACTGATGAGAACCAAAGAGTTCGAAACCGGTCTGCAGGTGACGACATCCTATCTAAGAAAAAGCTTCCTTCTTCCTGGTAGTTTCTTGCATTCAAAACAAGTATTTTATTATCTAACTGCGTTAGAAGAAAACACGGCAAATTGTGGTATGTAATCCAGCGCTAGGGGCATATAGCCCGGAGAATAGCTATTTTACCATGATTTGTTCAAATCCTTATTGCATTAGAAATTTTAAGGTGGTTTAGAGAAATGAATCCCTATTTTATGTATTTATTTGTACCCCTGACAAGCAGACTTCATTCATATTTTTAACTAAAGCTGGCAAAGTCCAGCGAGAAGAAATCGCTTGACATCCGCACTTACGTTGGAGCAATCAAAAGCGGTCGTGTAACTGGCAAGCGTAAAAAATTTTGCCTAACCTATCTTGTGTTTGTTTTCAAGTGTAATTGTGTATTTTAGAACGAACAATAATTATGAGAAAGAAATAATGGGACAGCTTCTGCAATTAGATTGAAAAATATATTCGGGTTGAAGTTATTGAGTTATTATTTTACAAATCGTACGCCTAAAAATCTTCATGATTTTCAATCGGTTGAATTTTTTTTTTAAATAATATACATAAAATTAATTTTATGTATATGATAACTATAATAAACCCAAACACGTGTATCGGGAATTTTTTTTTAATGTTTCTTCGGAGTTATGTTATTTATGAATTTTAATAGGTTGCTTGTTTCTGTCATTTTGCAAATTCATTATCTCCGGTTCTAATCATCGGACTGATACGTAAGTAGCACTGATACCGTTGTCCCACCGTTGTATTTATTGTTGTATTAGCTTTCTAACTTCATGCGACAAAGAATTTTATAACATTATTTAATGAATATTAGAATTTTTTCCTGCTCGCCCCCACAGCGTATAAAATAGCAAAGAAAATCATTATATGCGCTGTGTTTCACTCTAATAAACCATCAAAAAATAAAAGTGGAATCTCTTTTAGATCGAAAGATATTTATTAATTTCGCGTGTCATGCGCCGAACTCAGAGCTGCGTGCTGTGCGCCGCATGTCGCGCACGATGTACAGTTTCAGCAGTCTTGCACTCGTTGCTTGCTTCTAAACATACATGAATTCTTGAACAGCAACTGTTTCAAATCCGAATAAGACATGCATCATAAAAAAAGACCAGTGAAAAGTGACAATTATTTTTTTAAAGAAAAGTTCTACCTACAATTCGTGAGAAAGCGTTTGAGCCTCAGTGAGTGTGATGGCCGTACTTGCTTTGTTTGTGTAACCAGCCTCACACTTATTCAGAATCGAACACTTTTTTCACTCGTTGTACAATCTATATTGTCATTTTTTATACTGCACTGAGAAAAAACAGCAAAAATTGCCAAAATAGTAGAAAAGGCTTGATAAAGGCGTCTATGTGGCATGGAAACGTAAAAAAATGCTGTAAGTTTGATAAAAATATCTACAAAAATAGTGAAAGTGCCACTCATATGCCTTTATCGAAGATTTACCGAAGTGAATGGTAATTTTTGTTTTTAATTTTTCTCTGTGTAGTCGAAAAATAAAAAACCGAGTCATCTAAAATTTTATGGTAATACTTCATTTTTCACTAAAAACTTGTTTTTAAATTGTCAATAAATTAAAACACTATTATTTATAATTTGAATTCTTTTAACGTTTTTAGTAGAAAGATATAAAATAGCATTGGAGTGTTGGAGCTCAGAAGTGTTCCTGTCTCTGCTGGTTGCTTAGGAAAAACGTCTGAACACTCGGTAACACGTACGTCTCTGTCTAATGAACTAGAAAAGAAAAAGTGCGACTTATAGATTTATAAATGACTCGGAGCGACTTTAAATAAACCTTTAGAAATAATATATCCTATAAATAATAAAACCTTTTTAACTTAAGTTTATTATTATTTTGCAGAAAAATAAAATATTTTAGGCCTTTTATTACTTTTTGTACTAAAATACAAGGTAAAATAAGATGTGGCCAATGTTTACAAATTGTGTTTACAGTGTCGCTTAGAATGGTTTGATTTGGCTTCAAAGAATGTTAAATCATCCCGTATCCATTCTTAATAAATCCATGGTCGCAAAGGAGTTTAGAGTAAAAAAAGGAATAAAAATGAATTTGATTTTATATTTATAAAAAAAAATATATAGGTATGTAATTATAAATTTAATAGAACTTTCTTTGTTTCAAATTTCATATATTAATGAAACTAAAATTAGTGCAATAAACTACTAATAATTTAAAAAATGAGTACTGATGAGCAATTTTAAAATTTTATTAATTTTTGATAATAATGTAATAGAAAAAATTCGGTCAAGTGTAAGCCATACTTGCACAATTAGTGTTCCGTGCCATCAGCCCCCAATTAACCTGAGCAAACCGCGGCCGCCTAATCTTCGCCCATCTGCAGCGCTGCCCGCCGCCGACGGCATCAACGCCGTATCACGTCCCGTATACGCGGAGCACTGGAAAACGTGTAAGGACGAAAGTTGTTCCTTAGATCATGAGAAATATTTTTATCAAAAACTTTTTCTCCGAAACCAATGGTTCACCCGTTATATCGTCAATCTAAATCTAATTCTTAATGTTCATGATTTTTTCAGCTTTTTCTGAGCGATCCTTCAAGTGATAAGGGGGGGGGGGCAAAAAAATACATCATATATATCGTTGAATTCGTGTTTCAATAAGCTTTCATTTGACACCATACATGATGCGGTTGAAATGTCTTTTTCCATTGCCCAATTTACCCCCCGAAATTAACCCCCAGAATGAAAATTGAACTTTCTGATAATTATCCCGCAATCTACACCTAATTCTCAATGTTCAAGATTTTTTTTTAGATTTTTCTTAGCGATCCTTTTCTTGATTAGGGTGGCGAACAGCAATTTTTAAGCTTTTTTTCCTAAAAAAAAACTAACCAAAACTATACATCATATATTATATTATGGAATTAGTGCTTCAATAAACTTTCATTTGACACCCTACAGCCCTACACGATGCCCTTGATTTTATTTCCATTTCCCAAGTTACCCCCTGAAGTTAACCCCCAGAATCAAAATTTAACTTTTTATACTTCTCGTCTATAATTGGGCCACTACACTCTATCTCTGAGCTAAATTTTAAATTTTAACGTCGAATAGTTTTAGAGAAAATCGCCTGTGACAGACACACGGGCGGACACCGAAGTGAATCCATAAGTATTCCGTTTCACGGAACACAAAAAATGGTTTTATTTATAAAATTTTAAAAAACAGCAATGTAGATTGTTATTCAGAGAGTCCACATTTAATGTTAAAATGCACAGTATAAAGTGTATTTGTACGTATTTTTTACATTTGTTGTTAGTAATTTATTACAGCGAGCACACTCCGCTACAAAGTTAGGTACCTATATACCTAGCTACGTGGTTAATCATCATAAATTAAATGCCCGTCTAGAGTACAGAAGTGTGTTTTAATTTCAACAGGTTTATATCAGCGTCTGTATTGCTAATTAACTATGTTAGTTCTTAAAATAGCAGCGAAATATTATAAAACTAATTTATTGCAATTTTTCAAGGCGTGGATTCTTGAAAAGGGGAAATGTATTCACCAAATGAAGGATAGGATATAGCCAGAGTTAAAATACTTTAACACCACTCTGGGAAACCGCCCTTTAAGTGGAGCCTCGGGTCCCGTCTTTAACTTTGACCAATGATATATGTACACATATCATTGCTTTGACATCATTTTATAACTTACCGAGTATTTAAAAAGCATATTGTTGGACCAGCAATCTCCATGAACCAGGCATCTATGTACTCCACTGTATGAAGTAGATTTTATCCAAGTTTTCGCAGCGTGTTCTTTAAGATCCTGTAATTCTTCATATATTATTTTATCATTTTCGGTATTTAAAGCATCGACAGCTGAAGAAACGGCTGCCGTCATTTGTTTATCCATAAATTTTATCATCATGTCGCTTAAATCAGTTAAATTCTTGGATATGTCCGTATATTTTTCTAAGTTTTTATATCGCAGGACATAGGAAAGGGCATGGAATTTACCATAAATTTTAAAAAGCCTTTCTAAGTGATCTTGTCCCAGGTACTGTTTCTTATCGAACATGACGTATCCAAGTGGTTTTACATTTTCCATAGCTATGTACTCTTCTTTTAATTTCATACCACCGCAAAAATATTTAGGTACGTTATCAAATGGTTTTGACACCCTAAGTTCTTTTTGAAACTCATCCAGAGCAGGAATTATTGTGTTGTAAAAAATATCTTCATTTCTAAAAATTGGAGCGTAGTCAAATTCCCAAATGGGTGCTTTCTTTATTGCGACAGCAGTAGTTTCTCCAGTTTCTTTATTTAGGACATCGCCTGTATAAAACTGCGCGACAAAGCCATCGCCATAATTCCCTTCTGCGTTAGAAAATACTTCGAAATTTGCTATATTTTGCGACTTTGCAACTTGTTCCAAAATAAGACACACTTCTTGTTTTATTTCCGCCATTTGGCTATTTACCCTGAAAATATAGAATCAGAATCAGATTTTGCTATAAATTATAATTTAATTATTTTATTCATATATCCCTCTTTTAAAGGTACAATCAGTAGAATTATAATTAAACAGCGGATTTCCTTACGGGGACGTAAAAAGGTCATAGGCGCGTATAATTTTTGAAAATATAGAAATCGTTCATGAACTGTATAAGTGTATAACAACCATATGGTCCATTTATTTGTTCTAACGCTTTAAATTACATGAATTGCTTGAAAATATTAAGCCGCGTACTGACTGAAAAATTTGTCGCGAGCGAACAGTTTTTGCGATAAAATGCTTTAGTCAGTACAGCATGAAATTATTTCGTGAAAGATTTTGTTGCTAAAGAACGTTATCCATAGCTTGTCGGTACATCAAAGAAACCGAGTGATCAGATTGGACGGGAGGATATAGACCGCATTTGTGTTCGCAAGAATGGCTTGTTTTGAAATTTTAAAGATATTGTAGGCTTCAATAAGAATCTCCTGTTGCTATAAAACGCAGTGTTACAGCTAGTCTTTCTTTTGCACTAATGACTTTCCTAAATAGTTGGCATAAAGTAAATAAGAATTCAAAATCCTCCTATGTCATACGCATAAAATTGTTAAAATATCCACTGCCTTCTGGTCTTTTTTTTATCTGAGACAGTAAGTACTAACGTACCCTTGGTGTCTGAAGAGAAGGGAAATTTAAGTGTGGAAGTTGGAAGGGGAGAAGTATTCTCTGGCTCGAAAGAGAAAACTAAGCTTTTTGGCTGCTGAACATTGTTGTTGTTTAGCTATTTTCTAAAAAAAACACAATTTGTTTTGAGTGTAACACATAAAAGCCATAATTGATTAAATTTTTTTAAACGGAATCTATTATGTCTTTTTCAAAACGTTTACTGGTTTACATAAATTTTATTTCTGCTACATGCCCACTTTTGCAAGTGAGGTGGGTACTTGCCCAATTCCAAAGTTGATAATAACCTAGATACAGGGTATCAAAATTTTAATTTTGTTTTCGATTTTTTCCAATAATTTCCCAACAAAATGACATAGCGCACTGATAAAAAGGATCGTTTGTTTTAATAGAATATGACATTTCCTCAAACGAATGATTCTTTTGATATATGCCAAATGAATGAGGAATTTAAAGTAAGAAATACATTTCTTTGACTCAGATTCAATTTATTTGTTTGACCCAGAAGAATTTGAATTTGTATAGAATGCATCCTTTATCTAGGAAAGTAGTGAACTGTCAAGTCAAGAGAATAGGGATCTATGCCAAAATATGATGCACTCCAGGCACATGAATGCATAACATCGAGTTAATTGGTGCAAATTCCTTTCTTTGTTTTAAGGTAATCGTAGATTTGAGCCACAAACTTTATCTGTTACAAATTCTGTTTCTTATTTTAAGATCATCTTGAACTTAAGCCAAGAGACTAAGCCTGTTGTTGCAAATTCAATTTCTTATCTTAAGATTATCGTAAATTTGAGTCAAAAGATTAATTCTTTTAATATAAAATCCATTTTTTACTTTAAGATCACCATAACTTTAGCTCTAAAAATTAAGTCATTTGTTAGAAGTTTCGTAAGACTTGTCACGTAAGACTGTTACTTTGAGTAAAGAGAATAATTATCTCGTTTAAAATCCTATAATAAGGGATGATTCAAAAGTGTAGTTATCGCCTAAATTAAAATCAGAAGTGTATACTAGAAGGATGTATGCCTTTTCCTTGAGTTTTCCTAATTTGAATAGCATTTTGATGATATTATGTTTAACTTGCAAAATATAGGAACATTAATTTAAACTCAGTAATTTTTTTTATTTTATTAGTTACCTAAAACGTATCTATTAAATAATATGTCGTACAGGGAACAAGAAAACAATGAATTATTTTAATATTAAATATATTTAAAACAGAAACACCTGTGTTTTTTGCTGACGTTATTACAACAAATGATATTTACTAATGAGAACTAACAAATCGCATAACAAACAAAATATTTTAAAACTAATATATCCCAAAAACTAACCATTTATAATTATTATTTATTATTATTTACGATAAAGTAGGTAACGTAGCAAAAGACATCAGCAACATTATAAAAACGTGTCGGAAGATAATGAGAATAAAATAAGTAGATACGTAAAATACTCGCAACTGTCTGGTATTTAACATTAATTTGCTTACATTTTCACCTGAGCTGCACTCATCCAAGCTTTTGATGCCTCGCTGAAGCCGGAAGCCTATGTTTTCTATTACTGAATTGATTTGCTCTTCAGTGGGACATTTCAATATCTCAACTTCTTTAATTCTTTGTTCTAGTCTTGTCAGAAAATAATAAAAAAATAAATTAATAACTTTTGAAAAACTAGAGACCGCAATTTGGTCCGCATTCGCATTTCATACGAGCGAAGCTGTAGGTAAAAATTGTATAACTTACAGTGCGTCCTAAATTGGTGATGAAAGTATCCCGAAAACTATTAGGGACAGAAACGGCTGAATGGAAAAAGTTTTAGACTATTTTAATGCTAACTCAAAACCACTTGCGAAATAATGCCAGCTCTTCATGCATCACCAATTGGGGACACGTTGTACCTATAGCCTTAACTGTAACCCAGACTTCCAGATAACTAATCAAATCTGGACACACCTGAACCCACGAGAGCGCCTTATTATCTTTAGTGTTATACGCGATTACAGCTGCGGGTAACAATTATATAGTCTGTGACAATTAAGAGGGTCAAACATATTCACCGGTGAAATAATTTTTCAAGTCCGTTCAGTAGTTTCTGAAATTTATTTTGTTGCGTGTTTAATGTGCGCGAAACCGTGAGTAACAGTTATATATGGTCTGTGATATTCAGGAAGTAAGTACTATCCAACAGGAAAAAATGTCTAAATACAGTCGGAAGTCGGACTTAAATTTTAGCAAAACCATCAGATTTTAATAAATTTTATCTAGCTTATTAAATTAAGGCCTTCTAGAGTAACGATGTTCTTGGATTTTTAATTATTTGCATAATATATAACTAGTAAAAGTTTTTTAAAAAATTCTCTTGAGTGGTGAAAAAGAGAATCTTGGCAGATTTTCAGAGTGTCTTAACTCAAAGGAAATACGCATCACTAGAAAATCTTAATCTTTTATCAACAAACCCGTGGGTTTTTAGTTTAAGACGTAATATCTTGTAAGAAGGTTGTATTCTTTTGTAACAAGTGCCGCGGTTTTGAAGAAAGATATCGCCATTTTTATTTCCTACCCTGAAGTATTTACAAAGAAGTTCAATAATTGTGGTAATTTTTTTTTAAATTATAGGAGTTGTTTTATCGCATATTATGAGCTTTTTGGAAATAATTAGTCATAAATAATGTGTAAGGTTAAAATAAATATTCAGGTTTTGTAAATTCTGTATAGTCTAACATGTGCATCGCATAAACCTCTCAATTTTTAATTAACTAGCCTATTATACTAAATTATCAAAGAATATTCTTGCATTTACTTACCGTCAAATTATGGCCACAAATGGTCTAAACACCAACTATTTAACCCAATATTCAAATCCTTCCAGTTCCAACTAACTGATCAAAGAAAATATAACAGGTTTCAACCACTGATATTCCGGGACTCTTACCATGAATGACGTTCGCGCGTTCGTTAAAAACGAGTTTGCACGATGGCTTAGGGCACTAGGCCTCGTGGGTTATGTTGGTTGCCAAATGCTTGGGTTCTTTAAGAAGAGAATTTTGAATTTGATAGATCATAGAGTAACTATGTTGGGAAAGTTTTTAGTTTAAGTGAATTTCTTTCAGCTTGATAGAATTAAATCCCAAGAGAACTTTGGACTGGTTTTAAATACCGATGTGTGTTTGGCCGAAGAGTGGTATCTTTCTGTCCGATAAATTTCCTTTGTCCTAAGAACAAAATTGGCAAAAGAAGCAATTCTTTTGCCCTAAGTGGTCCTGGTTTATCAGTGCGGCACGAAATTAGGAATTTGGGAGTTTTTTGAGGCAAGCAATTCAAATTGGTCCATACTTTTGATATTACGCTTCCTACCGCATACCGCACTTCTTTTAAATGACGTAACTTTTTTTAAGCTTAGTATATTAATCTAACAATTGAAAAAATCGATTACTTTGCTTCTTCTACGTCAAAAAGGTATCTTTATTGAAATCGCTAGGAGTAACTGTTTTTGAGATAATCGCATTTGAAATTTCCTATGCATTGTGTAGGTATGTTATGGTACATAGTGCAACAGCAGACTCCCCAGGTCAAAACAATTCGATTTTGTTAAACTTACCCAATCTAAGGGTTGATAATAATCAAGATACACGGTGTCAGAATTTAGATTTGGTTTTCGATTTTCTCGAATAATTTCTAAATAAATCCAGATAACGGCGCGAAATTAGGGATTCGGGGGCTTCTTGGGCGGAGAAATGCAAATTCATCCAAATTGAAAGCGTCATTCAACTTAGATACGACTATTTGTTGCATTGGAAATTCCAAATGCGATTACCTCGAAAACGGTTAATCCCAGCGACCCCAACAAAGTATATCTGTTTTACTTAAAAAAGTAGGAGAATCGATATTTTTATAGTGAAATCGATACAATAAGCCGCAAAAAAGTTCTGTCATTTCAAAGAAGCGCGATGTGCCGCAGGTGGCGCTCTTTACTGGTGAGATAGAATCTATGGATGAATTCGCATTTCTCGCCCCAAGAAGCCTCCTAATCCCTAATTTCGCGCAGATATCTAGATTTATAGATAAATTATTCGAAAAAATCGAAAACAAAATCAAAATTATGACACTTTGTATTTTGCTTATTATTATCAACCCTTGGATTGGGTAAGTTTAACGAAGTCGCATTGCTTTGACCTGAGGAGTCTGCTGTTGCACTGTGTACCATTACATACATTGCATAGGAAAGTTCAAATGCGATTATCTCGAAAACAGTTACTCCTAGCGACTTTAATAAAGTATGCCTTTTTGACGTAAAAAAGTATGACAATCGATTTTTTTAATAGTCAGATCAAAATACTAAGTTTTAAAAAAGTTATGTCATTTAAAAGAAGTGCGGTATGCCGTAGGTGGCGCCCTCTACTAGTGACATCAAAAGTATGGACGAATTGAAATTCTTCGCCTCAAATAACTCCGTTTGTTGAAAATTGAAAAGAAAATTGAAATTTTGATACCCTATATTTGTTATTATCAGCTTCGAACAAATCGCATTATTTTGACATAAGGAATCTGCTGTTGCTCTGTGTACCATTACTTGTGGACCACCCTGTATACATATATACAGTCGGGAGATTTATTCGTCCACTTGTAATTTTTCAAAGATACCTATAGATAAAACTTCTACATTAAAGGGTGTAGCAGGATAAGCATGACGAGTTGGCCCCCAAATGGCAACCTATATCGAAACTTATGTTATAGCATCGGCTTGATGTACGAACACGATTTATATAAGTTTTGCCGCCGGACTCCACTTTGACCTTGAGATATGGACAAAAATGACCGCACGCATGTCTATCGTTGAAAGAGGCATATCTAAGCTAGAGAGGTAAAACCAACGCGAGGCCTCAGGTAACCTTACAGAGTATATTCTATATTTTTTTTAGATTTAACGAATAATTACGCATAGTTTTAAAAAAAATAAAGAAAAAAATTATTAATTTTTTTTTCGTGTTCCCTCTGACTTACACTCACTAAAAGAATATATGTTGTAATCCTTTATGTGCACTAGTACCCATAAAAATTGCGTTAGAAAAAACTTGGTGCAACACTTCGAAAAAAAATAAAATTCACCGCGCACGACATAATATAACGATACAAACGTGACATAGGACACATATAGACATGTTTATGAATTGAAATTATTGATAAAAAAAGAAATAAAAAACCAGAGCCAATGTTTAATATTAGTTAGTAGTATTATTAACATTTTTGATAATTAAATTATAAGGAAAAAAACAATGTTAATCATCATCCCTATTGTAATTAATTATAACTGGAATATTTTGAGTCACAAATATCTTTGTTAGTACATCAGCAGGTCGCAAGATTCTGGATAAATACCGTTCATATGATAAATAATAAATTACAGCTGCCGCATGAGAACAGCATCCCACTGTGCGGTTGCCGTTAGGACAATCGCAGCAATAACGATGAATGCTGTTGTGACCAGTATCGTCAGAAATGTAATCAATGAAAATACGATAGACTTTGCTATTTTTATGTCTTGATTTGCCTTCTGCTTTGATCATATTAGGTACTGATTTTACATGTTGTATTGAAAGATTGTTTTTATCGTCCAATAATTCGGCCAAATAAGGGAGTCTGTGAAAAGTGATAAGAGACTGTGAATAGAAGCTTGAGCTTGAACGCAGAAAGTCAAGTAGTTCAAATGCATTTGAATGGCAAACATATTGAAATGCATCATTGAACGGCGACCGCACAGTGGGATGCTGTTCTCATGCGGCAGCTGTAATTTAATACTTATCTTATCAGGTACTTACTAACAAAGATATTTGTGACTCAAAATATTCCAGTTGTAGTTAATTACAATAGCGATGATGATTAAGATTTTTTTTTCCTTATAATTTAATTAATACAAAAATGTTAATAATAATAATAATAATAGTAATACTAATAATAATAATAATAATAATAATAATAATAATAATAATAATAATAATAATAATAATAATAATAATAATAATAATAATAATAATAATAATAATTATAATAATAATAATAATAATAATAATAATAATAATAATAATAATAATAATAATAATAATAATAACTAATATTAAACATGCTCTGGTTTTTTATTTCTTTTTTTACCAATACTTTCAATTCATAAACATGTCTATATGTGTCCTATGTCAAGTTTGTATCGTTATATTATGTAGTGCGCGGTGAATTTTATTTTTTTCGAAGTGTTGCACCAAGTTTTTTCTAACGCAATTTTATGGGTACTAGTGCACATAAAGGATTACAACATATATTATTTTAGTGTTTGTAAGTCAGAGGGAACATGAAAAAAAAATAATAATTTTTTTCTTTATTTTTTTAAAACTATGCGTAATTATTCGTTAAATCTAAAAAAAATATAGAATATACTCTGTAAGGTTACCTGAGGCCTCGCGTTGGTTTTACCTCTCTAGCTTAGTTAGTTTTCAAGATATGCCTCTTTGAGCGATAGTCATGCGTGCGGTCATTTTTGTCCATATCTCAAGGTCAAAGCGGAGTCCGGCGGCAAAACTTATATAAATCGTGTTCGTACATCAAGCCGATGATATAACACAAGTTTCGATATAGGTTGCCATTTGGGGGCCAACTCCTCATGCTTATCCTGCTACACCCTTTAGTAAAATTTTAAAAATAAGTTAACTCACATCTCGTTTACCGAGAACTGAAAATAACAATAACTCCTCATATTTATCAGGATCCCTTTGACAAAAAAGACAAAAGAAAGATAATTTGATAAAAATCGGCGAGCAAAATTATTCGTCCACTTCCGAAAACTTAAAAATGTATGTAGAACGTATTGATCTGTTCTTATAGTGATAAAAAATTCCTATATATAGATTCTAAATTATTTTTAATAGCAGTTTGAGACTCCGTGGTCTAAAGAATGCAGCAAATTTTAAAATTTGTCGCAAATCATCAGAAGTGCCTCAAGAAATTAGACATTTGGTAATTAAATTATATCAAGAAGTAAGATCTCAAAGAAACATAAGAAAAATTATTGGAAGGTGCCGGTCAACAGTTGAATATATTATAAAAAAATATGAAACAATCCACATAACACAAACCTTGTCAGGGAGAGGAAGAAAAAGTACTGACTTATCGAGAGAAACAACAAATACTACGAAAAATTAGTGAAAATCCGCAAACTACTGCGACAGATACAGTGAAAAGTTCAGCCAGTGATTACAAAAAGGTTATCCACGTAACAATAATAAAAAAAAATTAAGAAGATAGGGTATACAGGCCCGAGTTGGTCGAAAAATACCATTAGTAAATAAGAAAAATAAGAAGAAGCATCTCGAGTTTGCTCAGAGGCATTTTGACAAAAATACTGAATACTGTGAAAACATCATGTGTATATTCACGAAATAAAAATTGAGTTGTGTGGTAAAATAAAAAAGGTTTAGGTGTACAGAAAGCGCGGGGAAACCTACAAACCTAAAAATTTAATTCCATCGGTAAAGCACGGAGGGGGTTCCATTCTAATCTGAGGGTGTATGTCATGGCACGGAGTGGGCCAGCTCCATTTTATTGACGAAACTATGGATCGCGTCGTCTACATGGAGATTTAAAAAAAAAATTTAAGACAAAGCGCGGAGAAAATGTGAATTGGAGACAATTTCTTATTGCAACAATCCAAAGCATACAGCCGGGTCGTCAAAAAGTGGATACTGTATAACGTACCAAGAGTGTTGGAAACGCCACCGCAATCCCTAGACGTTAACCTGAATGAAGATCTATGGTGGGAACCCAAAGAAAGAGTGAAAGAACATAAAATTTCCAACAAAGAGGCGTTAAAAGCAAGATGTCAAGAAGAATGGTCAAAAATTGAAGTAGGTTTTGGTATAAAACTGGTAGAGTCAATGCCTAACAGGTTACAACAAATTATAAAATCAAAAGGGTACCCCACACGATATTACTTTTGGCATGTTTGGACGAATTTCGAAAAAAAATGTTGGTGGACGAATAATTTTTCTCCCTTGGTTTTTAAGAAATTATGTTTTATTATTAATTATATTTTTAAAAGGCATTGTCTAGGTTGTACTTTATATTACAGTTTTTAGTTCATGAATAGTTGTTTTTATTATTGTAATGAAAAGCAAATAAACTTAAGTAGTTTTAATTTTATCCCAATTTTTTAAACATTTTATAAGTGGACGAATAATAATTTATCTGCCGACTGTACATACATACATCATTGTTTTAGCTATAATAATTGTTAAACAAGACCCAGGAAAAGTATTGTAATTTTCTATGATAACACTTAAACCGATAAGGAATTAAAAAAAAACGGATAGCAAATAGATTTGTTTTACATTTAGGAATGATAAAACAGATCCGTCCAACTTCAGCGCGTTTAAGAACACGATGAGACTGATGAGTAGATGAGCCCGGGTACCTATTATGCAAATATGCTGCGCCCCATGGAAAACCTTTACACTTTACACACACGATACTAATGCTAACACAATTTTATTACATATATTTATTTTATACTATGGTATTAGTTGTTAAACCTTATTTAACACGTAAAAGCCCCAAGTCACTGTTTATTAGTTAATTTATTACTGAAAAACAAAAATCAATTCGTAGACAACTGTAATTTTTAAAATTGATTCTAATATTTTGTGTATAGAATCTAGGGGTGTAAATATCGATAATAACTCATTTTGGTTAAAATTTGTCATTGACTCTTCGTGCACCAAGATGTGCACCATATATATATATATATATATATATATATATATATATATATATATATATATATATATATATATATATATATATATATACCAACCAATATCTCGGTTGTATGTTCAGCGATGTTTTTCATTTTTGGTAGGAGGCTGTATGGTCATAAGGCGCACATTTTACCCAGGGTTAGAAATGCGATACCTCATAGACGTACGTTTTAATGGGGTTTTATTTTTTTTTTATTCAAGAGTAAACTACCTTTAGGACAGTATTTATTTCAAATCTGATAAATTATATTAAATCCTCCTTAACCAAGACACTTAAGTTCTAATTTTGATTAAGATTGATACAGGGTGTGTCATAAAAAATATGCCATTTTTAAATTTTTTTAAGTAAATACTTACGACGCCACTGGATAAACAACTGGTCTATATCAACATTATAATAATCGATTTAAGTTTTTAGATAGCTTCCATAATAATTAAGATGTTTAATTTTGTTCCATTTAAAAACCGATATTTTTAAGTTTGTTAATACAAAGGAATAAAATCCGTTACAAAAGAATTAAAAAACCCAGCTTTCAATGAAAAGTGAAGTATGATTTTTTTTTCATTTTATTGAGGAATAATGAAAAAAATCCAAACAATTATTTAAAATAATCACTATTAACTTCAGTGGCGTCGTAAATATTTACTTAACAAAAATAAAAAATGTCATATTTTTTATGACACACCCTCAATCTTTATCAAAATTAGAACTTAAGTGTATTGGTTAAAGAGGATTTAATATAATTTATCAGATTTGAAATAAATAGTGTCCTAAAGGTAGTTTACTCTTGAATAAAAAAAATCAAACCCCATTAAAACGTACGTCTATGAGGTATCGCATTTCTAACCCTGGGTAAAATGTGCGCCTTATGACCATACAGCCTCCTACCAAAAATGAAAAACATCGCTGAACAAACAACCAAGATATTGGCTTGTATCCATCTTAAGTGGGACACCCTATATATATATATATATATATATATATATATATATATATATATATATATATATATATATATATATATATATATATATATGCATATATATAATATATCGGAGAGCAATAAACTGAAATAAAGGCCTTTATAGGAGCAACAAGGAAAGGAACTCACAAAAAAGAATTAGAAAAAATATTAAGGGATCTAAAACATCATTTTAAATTACTACTTTTATTTACTGTAATTTAATTTAGTTACAACCAAAGTTTCTGATTTTGAAAAAAACAGCATAAACAGGAAATAGAAAAAATAATAGGAAAAATATTTGAAGTTTTATATACTTATATAATTTATATACTACTTACTAGTTTTCCTCACTAGTCGTAAACCAATATCATTTAGATAAAACAAACACTGAGAGATTTTAACGCAGTTATGAAAATGTATTCGCTAATAACTTAGTAGATAACCAATTATTATAAAATTCATAGAGATTATAGAGAAAGAAGCTTACTATTTTCGTTTCGTACTCGAATAGTTAAATAAGGTAGGAAAACGAACGCGGCTTGTGGTAACTATATAGAACTGGTTCAGTGTTAACCATTTGTTGTGCTGCAATAAGCCTGTTGATTAGTATCTATAGATATTTTGTTACAAAAGATGCCAATAATACCAAAAATGATTATTACGTAAAACTATAATAATATTTAGTCTTAAGTATGACTTAAGAAATAAACAATGTTTTAATAATTGCTATCAGTCTTTGAGGAGTACCTGCGGTGCACCATAAAATTTTTTGGGAAATATTACTTTTTATTTTATTTTAATACCATTATACCATTTATACCATATTTTTATTTCATTTTAACAGCCAATCTTAGAAAAATACATAAATGTACGTATTTTTCTAAGATTGTGTATTGGAAGGGTTTATAAGGAAAAAGGTGTTACAAACATGCCTATTAACACCATTCCCTATTTGTCTATTCATTTATTTGACATTCCAGTTTCGTATTACGATGTTATCTATTTTCAGTGTACATAACAGATTATACAAATGGTACAACGGGAAAGCAAAATTATTTGCCAAACAATCCTCTACAGTTGCATCCTTATTTCTTCTGCCAATTTCGCCCTTTGAACAGCGTTCTGTATAAAATATCCGAAATAATATTCAGCGTCAAGCAAGTTCAGTTATTTCTTTATTCCGTTAACACCAAAAAGTCATCCGGTCTGGATTCGTCCTAAAAATGTACTGCTCAACTTGTACTAGTCATTTTCAAACTTACTTTTACAAGAAAATCTGCTCGTGTACAATCTGTCTTCAAGAAAGATTTGAAATCCCTCCCATCTAATTATAGGATTGCCTCTCTTCTCTCTGTTGTCTAAAGGGTTATGGAGAAAGTTTCCACTTGCAAATTCTAAGATTCTAAGCAAGCTTATCAACGACGAACAGTACGAATTTCATCATCCAGGGTCCACAGTAGATTCTCTCACTTTAGTCACACCAAACTGGAACAAGTCCCCTCGAATTCCATGGGAAACTCCAAATTATTACCCTTAACATATTCAATATTTATGACCAACATACTGCACAAAATAGTTTAGAAAAACTCTTCAGCAATTCCGCATACTCATCATCCGAGTCACAATTATGACCTACATATGGACATATATGGGAATCTTCCGTCTGTACAATCTTCATGCGACCAAAATTTGCAATGGGTGCACATGGTCCATTTTTCCTTATGTTTGCTTCGGCTGTAAGAGTGATTCCTCGAGCACTTTTCTTTTCACATTCTTAACTTTTTTTAACCTCTTTGACTTTCTTCAACATACGATTATTTTGCTCTGCCCCCAATGCGTTCTTCTCCGGAGTATCCGGTGGAACTGCCGATTTTTTCTTTTTTCGGCCTCTTAGAGATATTTTTCTCAGCACCCAAACTTTCTGTATAAATACATCTTGTATAAAGTGGTCTTGAATTTGTTTTCTAGGAAATACAAATTGAGGTGGTATAAAGTTCCCAATGGCACTTACGTGAACAAATACAGTGACTAGAAATCCCGTTTCACTTGATGTAATCCCACCAACTTGCCTAGTTTCCTGTATTGCCACGGCTTTACTAACTTTTTGGACTCTTGTCACTCCTGTTTCATCCAGGTTCCAAATACGGGCCGCAGTAAAGTTATATTTATCTCTTACACTTGCCAACTTGTCAAAAAAAACATTGAAACGTTATTAAAGTTGGTTGCTCTTTGCAAACTAGTATAGGCTCTGGTGTATAAATGGAAAGTTGGTTATGTTTTTTAGGAATGCCGTCAGCCAATCTTTTCCTGGACACTTGTTCCTATGCAATCTTGTCGCCATATCACGCAATCTTGATAGGTATCATATTTAAGTGCACATTAAATAAAACGCCAATTTGGGAACTTCTTTTGGAGTGAGACCAAAATAGATTTTGGATACATATTGTAGGTAATCCACGAGTCTTTTGAATTTGATTCAAGACAGGGCTACAACAATAACCAACATAAGCTTAATAACATCTTTAGCACCCCCAACATCCTTCATTTTTTAACACATCTACATTTGTGAAGCGTATCATGGCAAGTTATTTTTAAAATAAAATAATACATTTCGTGTTTTTACGATTCGGTATTAAAAAAACACATTTTCCATGTCAAAATTAGTAAGAATCAATGAAATATTTTACTTCAGATGTAAAATACATTTTAAATAAGAACAATATAATATACGTTATAAGTGTAACGGCTAAAGGTAGGTAGATGACAGGAGCTAAGCTTTGTATATGGCGAAAATTATGCCAGAGATGCATTGCATGATGTATGCATATTCTATCTCACCGTCTTATTCCGCTGTTACAATATTATTTAGCTTTTGTTTCTAAAGGAAAGCTAATAAAGCGCCAGAACTTTGGGTCTTGATTAATTTTGGAGATAATAAATAAAGGAACAAATATTCAACAAAACACGGTGTTGTTAGCCCTGGACGTCAGAAGGGCGTTCGACACTGTTTGGTTCAACGGTCCACTGACTCTACTGTACAAGCTGATAACAACGCACAATTTCCCGTTGTACCTTGTAAAGTTGAAATACTCATACATTAATGGAAGAACTTTCAAAGTGAAAGTGGAGAACTCGCTGTCATCCGTTAAGCAAATACATGCAGGGGTCCCACAGGGCACCGTCCTCTCTCCGAAATTGTTCAACTTATATACTTCCGACATTCCCCATTATCCCTTCACCAACCTGGCCATGTTTCCCGACGCGACGTGCTGGTTTACGCCAGCTCGTACTACGCAGACGTGGCCGGGTCTCACATTAAGTACCATCTCCAACGCCTCATCCCATGGTATGAGAAGTGGAAGATGGAAATCAACGAAGCCAAATGTGAGTGCTTAGTACTCACAAGGAAACGCACAAACAACGTAATCCATGTCCCCATTCAGATAAACAAAGCCCCGATACTACCACGTCTCATATGTACTCCAAAAATCCTTCCTTGCAATGCAAGGCCTCTACTCCATTTTATCACCCAAGTCCTCTCTATCCCAACAAAATAAATTGGTAGTCTACAATCAGATTGTTAAACCAGTCATAACTTATGCTGCGCCAGTTTGGTGTGGCATATCTGATTTTCAAATGGGAAGGTTACAGCGTTTCCAAAACGTCGCACTAAGATGCGCTACATCTGCCAGACGCGCCACGGAGATCGGCGAACTTCACCGGCTCGCTGGCACCGTTATGCTAAGAGAGCAAATATGTAGCGCATCGGACAAGTCTTATAGATCAAAAATCGATGCCTTTCCTCTTACCAGAGATCTAACGCGAGTTAGGCAAGGAGACGCTGTGACCCATAAACCCATATACCATAGGCTACCGATTTATACCGAAAATTACGCTCCTAATCCCTAAAATACGTTGTTTGTGATGATGACATCTTCTACTTCTCCGACCAAATCCTGAAACCAACTAAATCCTAAACATCCTAGCTTAGCCTTTATACTTTATACTTTATACGAAATCCAAGTCCACTAACAGGTCCCGCCCACTTCCCATACAGACATACGATTGGTTGTCCAATTCTCTAGATCAGAATAAAATCCTCCTAGAATCACCACATTGCGGTAGGAAAGCAAACAGTCAACACTGCAAATATGTAAATATTGTAAATACTAATTTTGAATGAATGTAGTGTACATAAAGAATAAATGCGAATGAATGAACGAAAACACTGTAAATATCTAAGCATGGCTGAAATGTAGGTACATAAGAACGAAAGGATAAGAATGAATGGATGAGTAAATAGAAACTGTAAAATAAACTGTATATATTGTAAATAGAACTGTAAATAGCAACTCCGGATCGTCACGATCATATGTAAATATGTATATATGTACATAAACAAAAATTTTTCAAGCTGGTTTTTTCATTGCTTTTTCCAGCAATCTTACCCCCCCAAACTTTATCATCATAATGATTTTACCAATGCTCTTCAAGCTCTAGTAGCATATCAACTCTCACTGACTCTGTAAGCTATTTGCGGAAAGAGTCCTCTATTCCCCTCATCTCCACGCTACCAAGGGTTACCATCGGCCCCGGCCGCACCCTGGTCGCGTTGCCGCGTTGGACTTCCCTTGAATGGGGGTCGTAATGTGTGCCATGTAAATGTGTACATGTTAGACATGTACACATTAATTAAGTAACCAGGTGACATGTGACCTTATTATTAGAATAATAAAAATCTTTCAAAGTAATTTTGGAGATTATTTTTAGGAACAATATTTTCTACCTCTTGTTTTATATTTTTTGAAAATAGTTGGATGTTTTAGGATTAAAGCCGCGTCAGTGACTAGGATCATTTGGCGCTTAAAAAATGGTGGTATCAAATGTAGTTTTTCGTATCCTTTTCAATAGAGGTGGGAGGTGGTTCGATTCTTTTTGGTGAATCGATTCTTTTGATTCATTCACTTAAAAATATTCAACCATGAAGATTTGTTCCCAAATGATTCACTTCCTTGTCCTAAATTACATAACATTTTTTCGACTGTGTAGAGAAATGGTCCAAAAGTCTTTATAAAATAACTTGTTTAGTTTCTAGAAATTAAAAAAATAAATAAACACAATTATGCAAAAGATATGTTTATTCCTAATAAAGCCACGCGGGTAAAACTAAACTTTTTTTATCCATTTACAGAATCAAAATAAATTATCTTTTAAATTTAACAAAACCCCATTTTTTTATTATAAACTGTTTAGTCCGCCTCTGATTACCATCTTTCATCCTATTGTCTTTTTCTTGTATTCTGTTTACCTACCTACTAACTGTTGTCCCTCTCTCTACAGTACGCCAATAAAATGGTCGTCGTGCCTCTTATCGGTCGGCGCGGAGGCGCGAGAATTGGAAAGAACTCCTTAAAATAAAACGGACCGGTTACAAACGAACGTTCGGCGAGTTGAATCGAAATTAAATTACTAAAGAATCGGGTCGTTAAAGTGAACGAAATGCCACTTCGAACCAGCAATTCTTTTGTATCGTTTCTATATTGGTGAATCAAAAAAAGAATCGAATCTTCTTGATTCAGTGAAGTGATTCGTTCCTTTTAACCAAATCGCTCGCGAACCACACACCTCTACTTTTCAATGAGCACCCCCGACCGGCGCGGCGGGTAGATTTCTATTGTCTGGCACAAGGTGTACTTATTAAACCAGATGACACTGTTTCAAGTGTGTAGTCACGGTGTATTTCCGTTCATCTGTATACGATGGCAAACATCACACTATCATTATTTCTATTGGGGTTTCTTTTAGTCAGACTGTAGTGTTTTTAATTTTGGGTCAGTTGCTGTTATTAATTTTATACCCATAGCTAAAAATCTGTCTTCTTGTCGTCTTGAAAAATTTGGACTGCTAAAAGTCCGTCATAAATATTAACAGTTCATCAGTATTCATTCTCACACAATCAGTTATACAGTAGGTAAAAAAAGACTGTCAATCTGACGGCCCATCTGAGAGCGGCTTAGAAATGGAGAAAAAATTAAATCAGGTTCTGTGTCCCAGTGTATTCCCGAAAATTTAGTTATCTATGGAATAGGGTATGGAATATCCTTTGTACAATGTCCCCACTTGGTCAATAAAATTTTACATTTAATTCACAACAGGCGCGGCCCGTCCATAAGGTCATTCGGTCAATAACCCACCTAAACTTTTCATCAATCTACCTAATAATTTATTTTTTATCTTTTAACACCAAAAAATAATCTTTTCTTTCAAAAAAGTGCAAGTTCCATGAGAAAACTCCCCATGAAAGAATCAAGCCACCGTATACAACGGTGATCAAGCCAAGCTTGCTCTGGACACGCCGTATTTTAAATTGACCTCATAGATGTATATGGACTACATAAAATGCATTAAACCTAAGAGAGAAGCAAACATACCTACGCGCTTGAGGAAGTTAAAAAGAGACAAAATTTGTCCCGGCCCACCAATAATATGGTTTTCATGGCGCGCATTTCCCTCAACACCGCTGCGCCGGATGTCGGGTTGTCGCCAATTCTGGCTCACTAATTTAAATCTGACCAATTTATTATTAGAACAATATTCGCGATTCGCGATACATTTAATATAAGCTTACCTAATTTTATTTTAAGATATTTAAATAATTACTAATAATAATAATAATAATAATAACAATTGTGCCTTTGGCAACACCGCAGTCGACCCTTTAATCTGTCAGAATTGCATTTGTGATGCCGCCACCGCACCGTCAAGCTCTTGTTTATCGTTCATGCTAGTTGAAGTGTTCCGTGATTTTCGACCTAACTTAGTTAGTGTGTGTTTTGTTTGGATAATATTTGATATTTGTGTTGTGTCCTTTGTGTAGTACTAGTACTTGAGTACTTATGTCAACAATGGCTTTAAACAGTGCAAGAAATACTGCAGTGTAAAATAAGTAGTTCATTAACATTTGAAAAACGTTTAGAAGTTAAAGGAAAATGATATAATTTTGTCAGAAATCCGCTGTCGTTTTAATTTTACAGAATATTTAATTGTCACACGTTTGTTTAATACAAATAATTTTGCTAATTATAAGAACGACTTTCCTGAAGACATTTTAAAATATGCTAAAAACAATTATGAGGTGGTAAACGTTTCCAAGCATAAATCAGAATTGCAAGTTTTATTTAGTCGTGAAGATTTTTATAATAATGAGGGTGCTGTTGCTATCTTACAGCTCTTGTTAGAAATTAACCTTAGTGAAACGTTATCGGAAAGCGTAAAATTATTATTAGAGATTTTATGTACTATTCCTATGACGACAGTGGAAAGTCAGAGGTGCTTTTCGACACTAAAAAGGATCAAGACTTTCTTAGGAAATACAATGGCGGAGTCAAGGTTAAGCGCTTTAGCTATGTTAAGCATTGAAAAACCTCTTACTAGAAGTATTTATAAGTTTAATGAGTTATTGATTGAACATTTCTCCTAGCAGAAGGATAGAAGGATCGATTTGATATACAAACACATTTAACTACATAAAAGGTGAGTGAATTATAAAAAAAATAATATTAAAAAGGCTTGCACTAGTTGCCCACAAAATTTGACCCACCTGTAAAAAACTCACGGGCCGCACCTGATTCACAGTGTAAGTATCAGTTCCAAATTAGATATATGACATTATTGACCACCACTGAACATTCCTACCACCATTAAATAAATGTATCATTATTCGTATAGAGTATAAGAAATAAAAAAAAAACATTTTCTATTTATGTGTTGGATTCTCTTACTGTCGTAATTTATTTGTACAAGGGAGTACCAAACTATAGATTCTCAACGTTACACAGTGTTGCGTAACTCACTAAGTAATAAATAAATGACAAACAAAATAATGATGACTTGAATAATAGTGCAAATTTTAAATTCGGGATGACGAGCAGTTAATGATTTAAAGAATAGTGGGATTTTTTTTATTGAAACTGTTTCTTAGAATACAACGCCCTTAAGTTTGTCCGTAAAAAAGCAAACCCAAAACCGAAGATCAGTTATCGTCATTTACGCCGGTTTCTATCAATTTTACGTTAATCATAGTTATACGTACGTACAGTGTTATTCATTATATTTTGACTCCCACCTACAGCTCTTATTAGGAGTTATAGAAAAAAACTCTAAATACAAAAGTTTTAGGTTTTTTCACGTAGTATCTTTTGGTAATAGCGGAAATAAAAAATCGACTTAACAACATTGAAAAAATTAATGGAGTCATATTTTGTTAAATGGAACACCCTGTATATTATTCACTCAAATGAAAGATCTCTTTGTTCTGATTTCAAATATATATAATTTGTTGGCATTTGGTTCAGCCACTTTTGAAATATTTGAGTTTAAAAAAAATACTTTATTATTGCAAACGTCGACATTTTCGAGGCAACTTATTATATTAAAGCAACAAACTTTAATGACTGATGATCTCCAATTGTGGAAAAATAAGTTATAAACTCAAATGTTTCAAAAGAGGCTGAACCAAATGCCAACAAATTATATATATTTGAAATCAGAACAAAGAGATCTTTCATTTGAGCTAATAATATACAGGGTGTTCCATTTAAAAAAATATGACTCAATTAATTTTTTCAATGTTGTAAAGTCGATTTTTTATTTCTGCTATTACCAAAAGATACTACGTGAAAAAACCTAAAACTTTTGTATTTAAAGTTTTTTCTATTACTTGTAATAAGAGCTGTAGGTGGGAGTCAAAATATAATGAATAACCCTGTACATAAAATTAAAGTTTTTTTATGCATAAACTCTTATGCACACTTTTTGTCAACTTAATTAATTAATCTTAATTTAATGGTGAAGCTGAGCAAGTTGGCGCAAATTCGAAATTCTCCCATCTATCGCTAATCGATTTTCTTTAAATACTAACATATAACAGGAAATACATATGCAAGTATTTTTTTATTGCATACATTGTTCAAGCAAGTCATTACAAATCCAAAAATGTTTTTTTGAAGAAAATTGCTAGGAAAATTTTATACCAGTTGTTTTAAGCCAATCAGATGCCTTGTTTTTGACAGGTTGCTATGGCAACAACCCGAATTTTTCGGAAATTTTTTCGGTCACGTGACCTAGTTGAAAAATTAATAAGTGATAATTTCCCTGGCTTGACAGCTGTCACGTGCAGATGTCCGAATAACAACAGAAGCGTAGATTAAGTTTTACAAATATTTATTTTCAATTCAATAATAAGTCGGTAGGTACATGTTATTTATTATTAACAACATCAATTATCAATTCCAAATATTTCTGAAATTCATTTTCCACTTCTTTTTTCATCAATGGCGAATAAAGTAAAAAGCCGTGGGTTTTCTTCACTAAATGTCTATGCTTCATGAAATGAAAGTAATACTTCGATATGATTTTGTTCTTCTCAACACTGGATTTATGGGTGAAATATGGAATAATTTCACGAAGAATATTGCTCATACCTCTGAATAGATCTACACCTATTTTTCCCTATCCTCTAGTACTATAATATTGTGTGATTTAAATAGAATATAATCAACTTGATACAAATATACCTGCAAACCTTATTTTACTAGAGTACCAGGGAATTGTAAAAATAATAGATGAATAAGTGTATAGCCACAATATAGGTAACACAGACATACATTTTTCCCCTATGCTCTAGTTCTATGACATTGTGTAATTTTATTAGAATATAATCAACTTGATACAAAGATGCAAACCTTATTTTACTAGAGTACAAGGAAATTAGTAAAATGATGAATGAATAAGCGTATAACTTTGTATTTCCGTTCTTCACAAAAGGCCAAAAATTGTTTCCATATTGTTGACTTTGATCTCTTCGTATTGGAGGGAGTTAAGTTATGTACCTCAGTTCTTATCACTTCTTGACTGTCTTTTCCGAAACGCGACATTTTATTTTTGTGCTCAACTCAATCATAAATAAAATTTTACTAGGCACGCCTTTGAAACGTCAGTGTCAAAAAATAAATTAAAAAGCCACCTTATATTAAAACACCGAACCTCAAAGCAAAATAAACGCTTGCCAAATTGTCAAAATTTGTATTTTTTTTGAAATAATTTTTGGTATAAAATTTTCGTACCGAATCTCCCGCAAGCTTGAATTAATCTCGGTAAATTTTTTCTCTGTTGCGAATTTTTATAAGAAAATTTTATACCAGTTGTTTTAAGCCAATCAGATGCCTTGTTTTTGACAGGTTGCTATGGCAACAACCCGAATTTTTCGGAAATTTTTTCGGTCACGTGACCTAGTTGAAAAATTAATAAGTGATAATTTCCCTGGCTTGACAGCTGTCACGTGCAGATGTCAGAATAACAACACAAGCGTAGATTAAGTGTCAAAAAAGTAATTAAATATCCACCTTAATTAAAACACCAAACCTCAAAGCAAAATAAAAGCTTGCCAAATTGTCAAAATTTGTATTTATTTTTTTTTTGAAATAATTTTTGGTATAAAATTTTCGTACCGAATCTCCCGAAAGCTTGAATTAATCTCCGTAAATTTTTTCTCTGTTGCGAATTTTTATAAGAAAATTTCCCTCTGCTGACGCCTCGGGAAATTTTCAAAAAATTCGCACCTCGAAAAAATTTTCGGAAATAATTCAAGCTCTAGGGAGATTATAAGTGATAATTTAACTACATTTTTTTACTTTTCGGTATAATTTACTGTAAATTTAAACAGCAGCCGTTTTCCAGCTCCTTCAAAATTGACATTATTTATCAGACGTAATTTCTTGGGCAATCTTGTATATTCGGAATTTATATCAGGATAAAGAATTTAAATTCTTATATTACTTTTTTGACGATTTTTTTTTCTTTAACCTTTACATAATGTTTGTGGAATAGTATTCTTATTTAATTTTACATAAGTACCGCATTAAAATATTGCTATTGCTAGACCTATTAGGTTTGGGTAAAGGGAGCGTTATATAAACTATATTTTTAAACCGAATCAGAATGATTTTATTTAAGAATACTATGTAACTTTCATCCATTACAACTTTCTGAGTATCCTGTATATTCCAACTAATCTTCATATTATATATTTTGAAAGCCCTAGAATTGTGTTCCGGGACTTTTTGAACATAGCGCATAAACTACAGGTAATTTACGTTTTTTAATTTAAATCAGTGGCAGACTTAAGAAACTGCCATTTATTACTGTAAAGAAATTTTGGATACTAATAAGTAGTTTTTTTAGCTTTATTGGCTTTTTAGAAATAGGTATTAACATATATCGTTGGTATTACTAATTTATTCCTCGGTCTAACTAACAATTTAGAGGAAACGAAGTGCATATATAAGTTAATTTAGTTCTAAAATAAAACACACCCTTATAAAACATAGCACATATCGCTTGTTTCTTACTATCTTATTCTCATTTAAAATATCGCACTCAAAGGCAAGTCTTAAAATACCTGTTCTGATTCTGTATGCATCAGTTTTATGCACTTCGTCAAGAAGTGCTTGAGCCTGTTTAAATTTGTCTTCCATAGATGCTCCTTGTTCGCCAGGTTGTAACACATCGAGAAAACTTTCTTTTGATTTAAGTTTTACTTGTCAAAAATAAGTACCAAAAATACGCCAAATAAAGCATTTTCCTTCCATTCCTTTCTTAATATGTTAAATGAAAAGGATTCATCTGGTTTTGTACCAAGTTCTGTTGCAAACTCGAAGAAGCTTTGGCGGTATGTTAATTGTAGGCAACCATCCAATTGCCAAAATCTATTTTCAAAGCTCCGAAATAAAAGAAATATGACAAATCGTGAATAGATGTATTGTCTTGACGTAATTGAAAGTCGATCAGTTCTTACAGTTCACAGAATCCTAAAATATGATATTAGCTACATATATTTTAAAGGAATGTACATGATATTTTTTGGGATTCGACAAAAGAATGGGGAAATCAGCATGGCTCATTTCAGCAAGGAAGGCAACAACATGGAGCAAGAACAGACTCAAATAGTTACAGAGGACGACGCCATCCACGATATTTTAGATATCCAAGAAACAGAGGCTGATGTTGTGGAAACCCCAATAGTTAACGTAAATGTACACCTGAATCTACACGTGCTGATGAACGTTTGAAGATACTACAATAAATAGTTGACAGGCAAGATCAAAAAATGGAAGACGAAAATGACTTATTCTTTGCATCAATAGTAAAAATAATTAAAACTTTGCCAAAAGTCGTTCAGGCTCAACTCGCAATGCAAGTTGGACCTTTAGTAGGTAATGCAGAGATTGACAATCTGTCAATGGCAAGTTTCGAGTATAGGCCATCATCAGCAGATAGCTCTGCCACATGAAACATTACATTTGTTAGCGAAGATTTTGTCACTCCAATAGAACCATGAGCTGCTATAGCAAGGAAGCCCAACCAAACCTACTTTATAAATATGTAATTAATTGATCAAAATTATAAATGTTTTTCGAAATGACATAAAAGACATGCGTGTTACTTTTATGTTTGTATTAATTAAGAGTTAATGCAAGTACTTATCCTAAAAATAGGCATAATTTTTGCTCAGGAGTCAATGGATTTTGAACACGATTTGTTGGTTTTGACCAAATATCGTCTTGTATATAACATAAGACGTAATCAAATAACACTGGGGTCGAACGAAAATATTCCCTGAACTTATTTTTTTTTTAGTATAGAGATGGCGACAAATCAAAATTTGGTATGCACCCTTTGCGGTTCTATTTTTAAAAAGATTAGATTCACTTTTTCTTGGACTCTCTTCTTCTGATTTCTCGCCATCTAGCACTACTAAAAGAACAACATCTAGATCGTCCACGTTGCTTGTCTTCAATTGAAAAACGGTACTGTCGACGCTTTCTGACTTTCCACTTTTCATTGCGTCTAATAAGAATCCAGATTTTTCCGCCGCACTCTGACGTCAATCACCGCCAGTGGCGCACCCAGGATTTCGTTCTGGGGGGGGGGGCTATTTTTTCTTGGGGGGGGGGGGGTGGTCTGACAGTCTGCAACGTGAGGTGAGGTCTCACAATTCGGTGAATTTTTTCAATTTATAGTGCACTTTTAAAATTTTTTTGTATCTAGCATGTTGGTCCGGGGGGGGGGGGGGGGATGCAGCCCCCGAGACCCCCCCCCCCCTCCCTGGGTGCGCCACTGCTCGCCGCATTATTGCGGTCGCTATTTTCCGGTGCCGCTCTCGAGGAAACCAAGACTTAAGGATAAAAGAAAGTAAAAGGAACATAAGTATTTTGAATTTACACGCGCCCACAGAAGAAATAAAAGATGCATTTTACGAACAACTGGCACACGAATATAACCAATTGCAGAAGTATGACTTAAAAATCCCACTGGGGGGCTACAACGCCAAAGTAGGACAGGAAGATGTATTGGGAAGATACAGTAAGCATGTGGAAACAAATGATAATGACCTAAGGATAATAGGATTTGCAACAGAGCGCAATATGGTTGTAAGAAGCACGCAAATGCAAAGAAAGGAGATTCACAAAGCCACATGGGTGTAACCCGATGGCATAATAACCAACTGACCACGCATTATTATAAATATGATAACGAATATTAGGAATAAGTGAGGGGCAGACGGCGGATCGGACCACTTTTTGGTGCTCATTGCATGTAAGAAAGAACAGCAAGAAAAAATAAGAAATAAAGCAGCAAGAACCTTAACCCGGAGATAGAATACGCAAGCCTTAAAGAAAGAAAAAATAGCAAAATATTACAGGAAAGAGTTATGCAGAAGAATACAGAACTTGGAACAGAAAACCGAGGCAGAATAAATTGAGGAAAATATGGAAGCCTCAATAACAGAAACAAATAAAGCAGGAATACCAGGAAGGCAAAGAAACTTGAAAGTTAAAGAATGGTTCGATGCGTAATGCAAAGAAACTTCTGATATCGTGGAAAAGAAATGGCAAAATAAACTGGCGAACAACAGTGAAACTAATATACAGGAATATAAAGAAACAAGGCAAAAATGAAAAAGATATGTAGGAGAAAAAGAGGCAATATAAAGAAAATACAAGAGAAGTTTGAAAAGAAGGAAATACGATTACTTTATCAGGAAGTTAAAAAGAAAGGAAAAGGATACCAAAACAGAAGTAAATATACTTATAGAAAACAAGGAAGGCTACTTGGAAACTACTCCGGCGATAGTAGAAATATGAAAACCCCACTTTCAAGAGCTACTAAGTGGAAATACACAAGAAGAGCAAAACGGAGTACTGAATATAGAGCCAACAAGAGTAGAGATAAGTAAGCCAACAAAGGAGGAAGTTATAGAGATAATTCATCATCTAAAATTCTAAAAACAACAAAAGTCCGGGAGACAGTAACATAACTGCAAAAATGTTAGAAGCAGGAGGCGAAGTACTATCAGAAGAGCTCAATAAATTAACCAGAAGGATATTGGTCGAAGAGAAGATGCCGAAGGATTGGGCCAAAGCCTTAATATTTCCGTTACGCAATAAAGGAAGTAAATAGATGTGTGAGAACTATAGACTATAGAGGTTGTATAGTATAGTTTGTTAGAAGCGTGCTACAATGTATTGGAGCCATTACTAAGAAAGAGGTTGAATAACTTGCAGAAGACGAGTTGGGAGAATACCAGGCTGGGTTTAGGTACAATAGGTCGGGTAACAGATCAGATTTTCGCATTAAAAGAAAGAACCCAAGCAAACCACCTGTTACGAATACGAAATACCTCTATACGTGCTTTACATCGATTTTAAGCAGGCTTACGATGGTGTAAGTAGATATGAATTGCATAGCGCAATGAACAGACTAGGAATACCGTATAAGTTCAAAAAGGTAATAAAAATTGCTTTGGACAGTTCAAGTAGCTCAGTAGTGTGGAAAGGTTACAGATCAGAATATTTTAAAATAGAAAAAGGCAGGGAGGCCCGCTGTCCACGACACTATTCAATGTAATATTGGAAATAATAATCAGAAACAGCGGCGCTAAATTGGAAGGAATAATTTTCAATAATGACCACCAGTGCCTGGCTTTTGACGATGTGGCTTGAATAGCAAAGTCAAAGAGGAAATTAATTCGAATATTCATATAGATAAAAGAAGAAGCTAGAAATTCAGGACTACAGATAAATAAGGAGAAAACCAAATACATGGCAATGGGAAGTACAAAGAACCCAGCAAGGAGATTCTTAATAATACACACTAAAACAGAGCAAAAATATACCTTTAAAAATGTAAGAAGTTTTACATAAAGGAATCATTATAGAGAAAACTGGCCACGAAGACTAAAAAATAAGAGGAAGAATTACAAAGTCAGATCAGAAATGCGCAGCATTGCTGAGATCAAAATGGGTCCCAAGAAATACAAAAGAAAGGATATACAGGGAGTTCTGAGCAGTGGCACAACTAAGAGTATGTGCGCCCCCCCCCCCCTCCCGCAGATTTCTGAAAGCGCTAGAAAGATGGGAGAAAAAAAATGTTGAGAGCTTGTTACGGAGGGACAAATACGGAAAAATGTTGGACGAAAAAAGCAAATAGATAACTAGAAATATTATATAAAGAGTCCGCTATATATATAAAATACTAAAATGCAAAGAGTTATGTGGTTAGGTCATGTGGAAAGGCTACAAAGGAAAAGAATGTCAAAGGTGGTACTGTATAGAAGACCACTAGGAAAAATAACGAAGAGAAACGCCGCGGAAAAGATGGTTGGAACAAGTGGAGGAGGATCTTCGGAATATTGGAGTTACAAACTGGAAGGGAAGAGCGACAGACAGGAGAGAATGGAGAGAGACCGTGAGAAGATATGCATAAAGATAAATCATTTAATATAGTTGTGATTTTGTTATTATCTAATAGTATTTGAAATATTAGAATTATGTTTCAGTGTATTTTTAGCCCTCGGCCTCCATGGCCTGTAGAGCTATATAAATTAATATACTCACCATACATAACCGGAATCATTATAATTCAATAATTAATAATAATTCATGATGTAAATAGATATGTTTTGCCTAGAGTTTTTTTCTTAATTATGGTGTGATTTGTGTATATCTCTCTTGATTACACAATGGAATTTCTCGAAAACTGCCCTATAAGTATTGTATTGTGCCAATATGCAAAATGACATTGCAAGTGGCCCAAACAGTCAAAATCAGAAGAAAGTAGTGCAAAGTTAATTAAAAATTTTACATAAATATCATTAGGTATGTGTCAGTGTCGCCAAATTCAAACAAGCTCTTTTTTCTACATTTATTTTTTTAAATAGATCCTGTAGAAAGATTAAATACAAATGTTGAGGTTACGGTTTATCAGTTATCACATTCAAGGTATAGCGCATAATAACTGATAAGGAAAAAGCTATTTGAGCTTTTTTTTTATCTTCTGACGGCCCACGAAGACCGAAGCCTATACAAGTACTATGTACCGTGGGTGTACTACAGGAGAAATCGAACTCACACATCCAGAGCTGGAAACATCCGCAGGGATTTCCAGCCCGTTAAGAGGATATGTGGGGTGGGACCACCTCGGCAGTGGAAGAATTCCTCTACCACCTTCCTTGTTTAGGCGGCGAGACATGGTGTACGTTCCCAAGCGGTCACCCGTCGTCGCTTAACCTCAGTGATCGAACGGAAATAATCCGATCAGCAAAGTCAAACGTCGTTATTTGAGCTTATTAGCACATTATGGTGTTAATTAAACAAATATCTTGAGGCTTTTACTTCTTTTATTTCTGCCGATGTAGGTAAAGTCAGGATTTGTCAAACACAAGCAGTCATCATTATCATCAACTGTCGGCAACAAAAAACAAATAGAATAAAATTATTAGTCGGCAAATTATCCGATTGTCTTTGTGGTCGTCGCTTCTTTTTAATCAAATGTAATCTTATCCACGAAGGCTCCTAATTTTTGTTGATGTAAAGTGAAAGAAACATGGTTAAAACTATAATAATTTCATCTTAGTTTAAAACTGATTTTTGGTACATTTGCCCACGTGAAAGGTAGACTCCGCACATTGGCATCAACTAATAATCAAAATAATAAATATGCCGAAAAACTATACTTTGAATACTTGCACAGGATTGTAAGAGGTCTTCAGGATGAAGTGTGACGTTCATAGTAAATAAACCAAAAATCAAGTTTTCACTTCATATATTTAAAAAAAGGGGGCGTTTTGACGCGCTTCGGCTTAATCAACCATCTTCAAGAGACTATAAGAGGATATACCAGTATACCAATACCATGTATTGTCTAAAATGCATGGCCAGAGTTCTATGACCGTTAAAAATTAAAATATTAAAAATTGTACATACATAATATACAAACAGAGTAAATGTCCACCTAATAAAAATCACCAAGATTCTACAGATTACAAATGACAAACAATAACATTAATTAAAATACTTTCAACAACGACAATATTTAAAAATGGAAACAGCAACATTTTTTAGCCGACACTGGAATTCAATTTCTACTGAAGAACAGATAAAAGGTATTAAGCCTTGAAAACCTTTTTTCGCGAAGGGAAAAAAGGGAAATTCCAATTCAAATATACACACATAAAAAGAAAAATTGATTAATGAAATAAAACTCTGAAAAATAAAATGGAAACGAAATTAGTCACAACGTACATACGTACGTTGTGATGTACATTCCGATTATAAATTTGTTGTTGCATAACAGTAATTTTTTCATATGGGCTGCTTCTTTAAAATGATTGTTTATTGGATCGTTCAGACAAGAAATGTCAGTGTTAATTGAAATTTTGACTATTTCCAGAGACGCCAAGGCATTTAATCGTTTGCCCTTCGACTCATTATGTGGCATTTTAAAATCTGTATCTATATTAAAATTATATATGAAAGTTTTCACCTAAATGCAGTAAATGCAGCCCGAAAGCAGACCTGGGCGATTTAGCGGAATTAAGATGTCCTTTTATTCTAACTTTAGAAGACCTGCCAGTTTGTCCAACATATTCAGAGTTACATTGGTTACAGGAAAGCTTATATACCTACACCATTCTTTTCGAGGGCTGATTTTATATCTTTGTTTCGTGTTAAGGGAGTGCCCAGGTTGGTAAAAGATTTATACACGATTCTTGTGTTTTCATGGATTCTCTTTAGAAAATTGCCCATTTGTAAAGAAATGGGTCCAAGAAAAGTAAGTTTTATAGTCCTGGGGGGTTGCCAAGGTGGTACAGTTTCATTAGTATTAAAATTTATAGAACTTCTAAACAATCTTCTAATTCTTCTACTTGCATAGATTTATGTGCCGTTCGAAATTATTGAACTTAGTTAACATTTTTGTTTTCATAATAATAGGTTACATGTCATTTGGCCCTGGCTTAACCTATATCCGTATAGTTACTATATAATAATATAATAATAATAACAAAGTTTATTAGCTACAACAAAGCTATTCAATATAATTTTAAAATATAACATCTAATTTATTCTATAATTCTTCTTTCTTGCTTTTGTTTTGCAGATAGGTAATTTTAATCCATTTTGAATATATATATATATATATATATATATATATATATATATATATATATATATATATATATATATATATATATATATATATATATATATATATATATATCTATATATATATATATATATATATATATATATATATATATATATATATATATATATATATATATATGTACATATATACAAATACAATTTAAAGTTTTCACAGACTTGGTGCGTATGCATCACTGTGGGCGAATGAGCCAGCAAGCTGGGAGCTGATGTTAGTTCTAATAGGGACCAAAGTAACCGCTGCAGAGGTTTGCCGACTTTTGTTTGATTGTCTTTACAAAGTGTATGAAAACTTCATTGCCGTAGCTTAAAAAAAGTTGGTTTATATGAATTTAATTTTGTTACTAGGTTGGATGAAATTCAATAATTAACACTAAACGAACCAACAAATAAATAACAGAATTAAGTGTTGGAAAAAATTAGTCCTCCTCTCAATCATTGCCACTAAATTCTTCTTCGCTATAATCATCTTCTGTATGTAAAATGTATAGATATTATCAATTATTGCTCTTATTTACAAATTAGTACATTTTAGAGCAAGTTGACACAGGGTGACAATGCAAATTTGACAGGTTAAAAGGGACATTATGTAGGATTAAAACAAAAAAAAAATACCAGACTGACGCAAGCTGTTGCTTTTTTCCAAGCTTTTTAAAAAGTAGACTTCCAAAACCATTTATTAAAAATACTGTAATTTATAATGCTAATATAATACTTACCAGGCACTAGAGAGTAAATTTTAAAATTTAAAATAACTACAAGATGCACAATTTATCACTAAATAATACAAATAATGACTGCAGTCTCTGGTGGAACACAGACAATAAATACCGTTGCTAAAGTACAATTGACATTTAATTTTAATACCTAACTCGTGTATGGCAATTTTTTGACAAGTTTTAGCCCCTTGTATTTAGACTTCGCGCCACCTAAACACAAAAATAGTATACGGATCGAATACCTACAAGCTGGGCAAAGCCCTCGGCAAAAGGGCTTGAAGCTACAAGCCCTGTTAAAAAGGGCTTGAAAGCCCAAAGCCACAATTCCTTTTCGAACATGACGGGCTTTGCAAAGGATTTGAAGACCTTTATGTGCTGATAGATCTGCAAACGAACTTAAAGCCTTTAAAAGAGCTTAATGCCCTTGAAAAGAGCTTGAAACAATAAAATTTAAATAGGGTCTAAGAATAAACTATACCTTTATTGTCCATTTTTTGGAAAATTTAAGTAGAGCTTTTTTTAATAAAAGTTTATGTCGTTAACAAATTTTGAAACAATTTCATTTTGGTGTCTCAAAAAGTTTTTTTAAAACTTATTATACGTTTGCCTATATGAGCGCTGGTGATTACCTAATCCCGCGGACCGCGTCGCGCGGCAAATCCTTAGAAGTATATTCTGAATTAATAAAAATATGCCAGTTTTTTTTATGCGCTAACAGCATACAATGCGAGTATCGAAAGGATAGTCTCTCTAATCACTGCTTAATGGACCAAAGAGCGAAACAGACTGCAATTTGAGACCATAGGACATACGATTTTACCAAAGTTGAAATTTACACTTGTTTTTAATTTTATGATTTTTTTGTTACAGCCAGATCAATCAAAACTCTTAACAAACGTCCATTCAAAAATTAAATATTTGTAGATCTGGCATTTATGTTGATATATTTATTAATTTTTACCTTTCTTGAAAGTTTATTTTTTGTTCTAAACGTATTTTTCATTTTTTTAGTTTCCCTAATATATATATATATATATACATATATATATATATATATATATATATATATATATATATATATATATATATATATATATATATATATATAATAAATGTAAATGCGAAGATTTACTTCTTCGCTAGTGCAGCGAAAAGGCCGTGAATGAAAAATAAAAATAATGAGGACTATCTTTGATTCTGGTCTGGGTGACCTCCTGCTATCGATTTCTGGGCCCTTACCCATCAGCGGGCAGGCTTACACCCAGGGTGGCTGAAGAACAGACCACGATTTGGCCAGAATCAAAGAGAGTCCTTATATCCAAAATGATCGGAAAGGATGGGTAAGATGTAGTGGCTCGCGCCAACTAGTTCACCCAGTGTTGCTCCAAAAATGTTTGGCTGCTAACACAATAATACTCGAAAGTATGTCGAATGTCGATTTTCTCGACGTCGACGGTACAAATGCACCATTGTACAACAATAGTAGAAAAATGGAAGATTTCTTGGCCTATAGGTAATATAATAAATGTAAATGCGAAGATTTACTTCTTCGCTAGTGCAGCGAAAAGGCCGTGAATGAAAAATAAAAATAATGAGGACTATCTTTGATTCTGGTCTGGGTGACCTCCTGCTATCGATTTCTGGGCCCTTACCCATCAGCGGGCAGGCTTACACCCAGGGTGGCTGAAGAACAGACCACGATTTGGCCAGAATCAAAGAGAGTCCTTATATCCAAAATGATCGGAAAGGATGGGTAAGATGTAGTGGCTCGCGCCAACTAGTTCACCCAGTGTTGCTCCAAAAATGTTTGGCTGCTAACACAATAATACTCGAAAGTATGTCGAATGTCGATTTTCTCGACGTCGACGGTACAAATGCACCATTGTACAACAATAGTAGAAAAATGGAAGATTTCTTGGCCTATAGGTAATATAATAAATGTAAATGCGAAGATTTACTTCTTCGCTAGTGCAGCGAAAAGGCCGTGAATGAAAAATAAAAATTATGAGGACTATCTTTGATTCTGGTCTGGGTGACCTCCTGCTATCGATTTCTGGGCCCTTACCCATCAGCGGGCAGGCTTACACCCAGGGTGGCTTCGCTGCACTAGCGAAGAAGTAAATCTTCGCATTTACATTTATTATATTACCTATAGGCCAAGAAATCTTCCATTTTTCTACTATTGTTGTACAATGGTGCATTTGTACCGTCGACGTCGAGAAAATCGACATTCGACATACTTTCGAGTATTATTGTGTTAGCAGCCAAACATTTTTGGAGCAACACTGGGTGAACTAGTTGGCGCGAGCCACTACATCTTACCCATCCTTTCCGATCATTTTGGATATAAGGACTCTCTTTGATTCTGGCCAAATCGTGGTCTGTTCTTCAGCCACCCTGTGTGTAAGCCTGCCCGCTGATGGGTAAGGGCCCAGAAATCGATAGCAGGAGGTCACCCAGACCAGAATCAAAGATAGTCCTCATTATTTTTATTTTTCATTCACGGCCTTTTCGCTGCACTAGCGAAGAAGTAAATCTTCGCATTTACATTTATTATATTACCTATAGGCCAAGAAATCTTCCATTTTTCTACTATTGTTGTACAATGGTGCATTTGTACCGTCGACGTCGAGAAAATCGACATTCGACATACTTTCGAGTATTATTGTGTTAGCAGCCAAACATTTTTGGAGCAACACTGGGTGAACTAGTTGGCGCGAGCCACTACATCTTACCCATCCTTTCCGATCATTTTGGATATAAGGACTCTCTTTGATTCTGGCCAAATCGTGGTCTGTTCTTCAGCCACCCTGGGTGTAAGCCTGCCCGCTGATGGGTAAGGGCCCAGAAATCGATAGCAGGAGGTCACCCAGACCAGAATCAAAGATAGTCCTCATTATTTTTATTTTTCATTCACGGCCTTTTCGCTGCACTAGCGAAGAAGTAAATCTTCGCATTTACATTTATTATATTACCTATAGGCCAAGAAATCTTCCATTTTTCTACTATTGTTGTACAATGGTGCATTTGTACCGTCGACGTCGAGAAAATCGACATTCGACATACTTTCGAGTATTATTGTGTTAGCAGCCAAACATTTTTGGAGCAACACTGGGTGAACTAGTTGGCGCGAGCCACTACATCTTACCCATCCTTTCCGATCATTTTGGATATAAGGACTCTCTTTGATTCTGGCCAAATCGTGGTCTGTTCTTCAGCCACCCTGGGTGTAAGCCTGCCCGCTGATGGGTAAGGGCCCAGAAATCGATAGCAGGAGGTCACCCAGACCAGAATCAAAGATAGTCCTCATTATTTTTATTTTTCATTCACGGCCTTTTCGCTGCACTAGCGAAGAAGTAAATCTTCGCATTTACATTTATTATATTACCTATAGGCCAAGAAATCTTCCATTTTTCTACTATATATATATATATATATATATATATATATATATATATATATATATATATATATATATATATATATATATATATATATATATATAGACGGAAACCCTAGTTATATTATAAACCAAAAAGCATGCCATGTATGTACCTATGCGCCTAAATAAAAAAACACGTAGATTTTATAATATAGAAAGTATCATTTATTTCTTACTATCATTGTCTTATTTAGAATACCATAATCATAGGCATGTCTTAAAATAGCCGCTGTTCTCTCTCTGTATGCATCAGTTTTATGCACTTTATTAAGAAGCTCTTGAAACTGTTGAAATTTTTCTTCCATAGATGGTCCTTGTTCTTCGGGGTGCATCATATCGGTGAATTCTTCTTTTGGTGTCAGTTTTACTTGCCACAAATAAATGCCAAAAAATACGCCAAATAAAGCATTTTCTTGCCATTCCTTTTTTAATGTTTCAAATGAGAAAAATTCATCAAGTTTTGCACCAAGTTCTTGGGCAAAGTCGGAGAAGCTTTGGTGGTATATTTGTAAGTAACTATCTAAGTTGTCAAAATCTGTTTTCGAAGCACCAGAATAAAAGAAATATGACAAGTCGTGAATCGGTGTATTATCTTGGCATAATTGAAAGTCGATCAGTTTTATATCCAACAGTTCACCAGAATCCTAAAACAATATATTTGCTATATGTAATAGTATATTCTGTATCTAATAGGAAAAGCCTAACATTTTCATATTTTTGATGAGTGACAAACAAAAAATATATTTTGGCTTTTTACTCTAAAATTAATACTTTTGAAAATGACGATTTTAAGTAAATCCAATTCACTATAAATACAGGGTGTTGTAAGACTCCTCGTACAAACTTTTACAGGGGTTCTTTGACTAGAGGTAAGAGGAAAAGTTCCGAAGCGATTTGATTACGAGATACAGATAGGTAAAATATTATGTACTAGCTTTTACCAGCGGCTTTGCCCTAATATTCTTTATATATTTTTGAACGCTATATATTTTTGAATTCTGAAATTTCTTTTGTGCCCTGTGTATGACTTTAATGAGAAATTAACTTCTTTTTTTTTGTAAGAAAATAATTCAAATCGGATTACCTAATTAATTTTAGTATTTATCGTACCCACTGTATATGGCTAATACATAATAATAGTGTAAGCCGTGAAATACTGTCAAGAAGACGTTGTCACTCTTTGAACTCCTCCGAAGATTTTGTTTTTAATACCATTTATTGATTGTTCAGTTTCTGGGTAATATTCCAAGGTCAATTTTAATGACACCACCGCATACCACTTATCCAGATAAAAATAAACCTATTTATTTATTTTTAAAATTCATCGAACTACATATAGTTGTGACACACTCTGTATATGACTAATACACAATAGTAGTGAAAACCACTATACGGTATCCATTTGGTTTTGAGAATGATGACAGAAAAAACAATTGAAGAAGAATTAACCCTATTGGTCAGTTCCATGGACCGTTTACACCAGAACATATTTTAGTGATCACACTATTCATCTTTTCTTTCCTGATAATCACGGAGGAATCAGATTTCTTTCTATCCGTGTTGGCGAAAGTGCATTAGACAAAGACAAATAAAAAAAGGATTTGTTCAAATTTGTATCGTACATTCTTTGCTTGTGGAAGTATTGCTGGTTATATACCTACTTCGAAAGATTAGTCATCGCAAAATTCTCCTTTTCCTGATAAAATCCCAGCGGAATCCCTGTTAGCAAAAGGGGCATTAGTAAAACACAAATAAAAACAATGTAGGTGCCAACAAAAAAGAATAAATAATCAAACAATATTTCATCACAGGCGGCTTTGTTTGTGCGCAAGTATTTCTGGTTGCCTAGAGTGAAAGTTTAATCGGAGTTGTCATAAAAAATAAATTTATAACCTGACAAAATTATACGTAAGTTTTATGATTTTATAGCAAAAGACCTTTGTTTTGACTGAACACAAACAGCATTTGCAATAATCTCGTTTTTATTAAACAAAAACAGTGTCAGCATAGACACATTAACCTTATTATTTTATAGCATTTAAAATTGTTTCCTACCCAAATAACAATACTACCTCTAACCAACAAATTGCACTAAAAGGATCGGAGGAAAAGTATTTAAATAAATAAAGGAAAAATTTCAAAAATGAGTAAATATTTTTATTAGGATAAACAACTTATAATAAGGTTAAAAAGTATTCCCTATTCTCCGATATATAATGAACATGGATCTATTATAATAGGTAGGTATAGCCTACCTGCGAACAGTGATGTTTGTGTAAGTTAAAGACGCGACAAAAATTGTTTAATCCAATATACCAAGTAGTTTCAAAATTTTTAACTGTAAATGTTGAGTCTTAGTTCCAGAACGATAGATACACTTTGTAATGACACTGTGACTTCTGCTTTAAACTGATCCCAAAGCTTCTAGGGCGCAATTTTCACTACTTTCCCAATAACTAAAGAAATCTTCTGTAATGCCCACTATTCTTAACCATATATCGGGTCGGTGTTCCTGTTACTCATTCCCATAACGCCCGGTCCAAGTAATGCAAAGGAGAACAAATATGTACCTTGCGTAATATTTCAATAGTTGTTAGTCAGTCCCAGATTCATAGAACACAGGAATTTAAGCTGCTAATACTTTATATAAACTTTTTAAGTATATTTTTACACTGCAAAAACAACTTATATCATGGGACAGGCTTCAAATAATATGTCTTATTAATCTTTCACATAACCTAACTTTCTACCAGCTCTAAAAATTTTACGAGTATGAGAGAGAAAGAAGACGAGAGAGAAAAAATGAGAGAGAGACATAATTGATCTCTTCGTTGTAAAATGGGTTTCTGTCATCATTCTCAAAAGTAAATGGATACGGTATAGTACTTACATGAAAAACGCTTCACAAAAAAAAAATTTTCGTCCATGTCGCATACATACATGGCTTTGTCGTGGCACACTCTGTTTATAAATATTGTTAAGGGAAAGTTAGCACAATCTGAAAGAATGTTTTAATTCCATCCATTAATTATCGAGTTGCTGAGTAATAAATCCTACGCCCATTTTTGTGACATTTGTTAGACGCGCCAGGTTTAATCCTGGATTATACAGGGTGGGACGGGAGAAACGCACCAAATTCTAGGACTGTACTCTGCACGCAAATATAAGTACAAAAAACTGAAAAGTTATAATCAGAATTTTTTTCCAAATTACAAAATTTTCAAAATGCGATAAAGATGCTTTATTTTCATTTTTTGTTTTTCTTTTTGTCGGTGTATAGGTAATAATCATGACGTTGTAAAGAGTGTCTTTGCACATTTATTTAAAAAAAACAAAAGATGCCCTAAAAGCGTGCTTTTCCAGTATTTTCAAAATTATTTTTTCCAGCAATAGTCTAATTCAGCGGTTCCCAAACTGTGGGTCGCGACCTACTGGTGGGACGCAAGCTAGATTTTAATTGATTCTGACTAATTCTATTAGTTCTTAAAATTAAGCTTTACCTATTAACAAAATATCTAGATAAATATTGGCATGAAACGTGCTTATTTATTGTAATTTTGCTAGGCCTGGATTTTTGTGACGAAGAAAATTATTGAGCAAACCATTTTTTATATCTTACCGAGTATTTAAAAAGCATATTGTTGGACCAGCAATCACCATGAACTAGACAGTTATGTTCTCCATTATAAGAAGTTGATTTTAAGAAAGTTTTTACGGCGTGTTCTCCAAGATCCTGAAATTCTTCATATACCATTTTATCAATTTCGGAATCTAAAGCACTGACAGCTGCAGAAACTGCAGATGTCATTGGTTTATCTATAAACTGCGTCATTTGATCGAGTAAGTCACTTAAATTCTTTGAGATATCCGTATATTTTTCTAAGTTTTTACGTCGCAGGACATAGGAAAGCGCATGGAATATACCATAAATTTTAAAAATCATTTCTAAGTGATCCTGTCCCAAGTACTGTTTTTTATCGAACATGACATACCCAAGTGGTTTTAAATTTTCCATACATATATACTCCTCTTTTGATTTTAAACCTCCGGAAAAATATTTAGGGACGTTCTTAAAGGGTTTTGATACCTTAAGTTCTTTTTGAAAATCATAAAGCGCAGGAAATATTGTGCTGTAAAAGATATTTTCATTCCTAAAGATTGGAGTATAGTCAAATTCCCAAACTGGTGCTTTCTTTATTGCGACAGCCGTAGTTTCTCCAGTCTCTCTGTTTAGAACAGCGCCTGTATAAAACTGAGCAACAAAGCCATCTCCATAAGTTGGTTCTGAGTTTGTAGATACTTCAAAATTTTCTATATTTTGCGATCTTGCAACTTGATGCACAATACGACATAATTCTTCTTTTATTTCCGCCATTGATTTTTTACCCTAAAAAATAGAATCGGATATCATAACAAATACAACAATGAAATATTGCATTCCAAACAAAATCTACCAGAATTATAAAGAACCCATCGGACGTTGCACCCTAATAGGACCAATAGCACGTCCAAAAATTGGCAATATATATATATATATATATATATATATATATATATATATATATATATATATATATATATATATATATATATATATGCACGGTTCATTTGTACCTGTGATATCAGATCATTGAACCACCAAGGATGATATTCCTTGGACAACACGTTGGCGTAGTGTGAGAATAGTATTTTTCAATATATATATATATATATATATATATATATATATATATATATATATATATATATATATATACTGATCCAAACGGCTTTATCAGACCCGAGACGTCTTACAGACAACCTCAGACGCACCAGTTCTATTAGGGTTGGGGGAGTATAAAAGGTGGATAAAGTACTTACGTCCTTTTAGAAAAAGAGAAAACATTCGAGGGTAACAAAAGAACAAAAATACAGTTTTGGTATGTTTACTATACGTCATTCAATCCGCACGTACTGCCCATTTTTCGAGCCCATTCAAAATACAAATAGTATTGTCTCACCGACGTTAGTAAACCAAGCGATGTTGCCACTTTCGAAGTTTATGATAATATGCCTTTTTTGATTTAAATTAAGATCTTCTAGTTGATCAGTTATGTTTTGACACGTTTTGTCCTGTCATTTTTAATAAGTCGTCATTAAAAACTTATGAATTATTCTGATATTTCTGCGATTTGCTTGGTCTCAAAATGATTTTCACCTTGGAACGAGTTGCTGTAATAAATTTAGTTTTATTATTGTCGAAAGTTAGTACTAAAATTAAACTTTTCTTTATAAATTTGCGTAAAAGCTCAGAAATAATTCATAGTATAAAACTTAGTTTTCTTATTCTTAGGCTTATCAGTTTAAAACTTTTGGTTGTCAAATTAGACCGGACTAGCGTTGGAGAATCCGGCTGTAAATGTTTAAACATATTTCTAACATCCGATGAAGGTATACTGAAGCGAAACGCGTCAGGTTATAAAGTATTAAAAGTAGAAATTTGGCTAAAATTGTCTATCGTTATGTGTACAATGGATTTCCATCAAGTAAAGGCCGACACCATTCAAAGTTTAAACATGCGTTCCACAGTTTTTAATAAATCAACCCCTAGGAGGGTGAAATGGGGGTTCAAAGTTTGTAATGGAGTAAAATTGTTCTACGGTTCTGCTACCTTGAAACTACGTAAAATACCTACTCTAAAAAATAAATACCTGTTTTATAACATTTTAACAAATCTAAAAAGAAGCGACTGGTAATTTTATCAAAATCTTTAACTATTGTGTCATTTTCGGTGTTATTAAAGTCAGAAAATTTTATCTCACGGATGTTGAAAAACTTATCCGGGAGAGGGCATAAAATATACCTTAAAAAAATTAAAGGAGGGGTGATAAAAAGGAGCAGCTGGGAATTTTTCTAACAGATCTAGCAGATTAACAGAAGGGAAAAACAATTAACGGGAGGGGAAGCGATTGCCAAATTTTCCAAAAATGTTGTCATTTTCGGGGTGAGCAAGGTCAAAAAGTATAATTTTGTGTGATAGATGTTAAGAAAATTAAGGGGGCAATTTGGTAATTGGTCAAAAAAGGTTAACCAAAGTGACATTTTCGGGGATATTGAGGTCGGAAAGGCCAATTTTGTGTAACGGATGTTATAATTTGGGATTATTGAGGTCGGAAAATCTAATATAACATGGCTATTACAAATTCAAAGAGGGGGAGAGAAGATGAAGGGAAGGGGAAGAATAGATGCGCTAAACAAATGTTTTATGAAAATGAAGAATATTATGTTGACCATTAACCTCGGTAATAAATACGTAACAATATTATTTCATACTTTTTAGTGTTTACATTTTGTGAAGTTGGTTAATTTTTTTTGAAAAAAGTATTTTTCGAGGCAATAACTCATAATTACAACCTGACAAAGTCTAATATTAATAATTTCATTTCATTTACCTACCATTTCTATCAGTTACCTCTGTCCGACCCCGATTATTGCCTCATGTAATATTGAAATCCGTCTAGATATAGATTGAATAAAAATATTCATAAATATGGCGCTTCACGATAAGAAAAAGGTAGATATCGGCCCTAAACAATTTTTTTTTAGTAACAGCGCACCACTGGTCATAAATACATGGCCATGGTAAAAAACGTTTTAGGATTTATTTATTATTTTTTCTAAACAAATTTTATATCATTTTGTCGACAATTTTTAAATTTTAAGAGAAAAAAATATGTTACTAGAAAGTTATAGTCACTAGAATTTTTTTTGTAAAAAGTTCCAGTGACTCTAATAACTTTTTACTAACACATTGTTTTCTCTTAAAATTGAAAAATTGTCGACAACATGATGTAAAATTTATTTAGAAAAATAATAAATAAAATACCTAAACGTGCTCATTTTTTTCCCAGGGGAGGCAGAGCAAAAATTCAATTTTTGTTCGCTAATCAAAAAATGATTTTTTTCTTTACCAAAACATTCCCAGTGGGCTTATTATTAAAACCCCCAAATTTGGTACGGATCCTATAAGTAGGAACAGAGATATGCAACTTTGAAATTTCACCGGCCGCCACCGCATGCAATAAAGGATTTTTGTAGGATATAGGATACGTGGTATATAAAGGATAAGTGTTGATCTACGGTGACGCCCAGGTATTTCAACTTTTTAGCTGGTAACACTCCCAGACGCAATGGGATGTGGATGTCGATGTTGGTGAATTTCTTGGTTAAAATTAGAAACTCGCATCTGGTTTCATTTATTTCCATCTTCCACTTTTTATGCCATGGAATTAACATATAAAGGTGATTTTTGATGTGAGCCTAGGGCACGTTTGCGTAGAACGAACTGGCGTAAACCAGAACGTCGCGTCGTCCGCAAACATGGTCAATTTTGTGGATGGGAATTATTTATTTAAAAACTTTTCCTCCCATCCTTTTATTGCAAATTATAGGTTAAAGGGATTATTGTTATTTGTGTAGGAAACAATTTTAAGTGGTATAAAATAAGAAGGTTAATGTGGCTATGCTGACACTATTTTTGCTTAATAAAAACGAGATGTTTGCAAATGCTGTTTGTGTTCAGTAAAAACAAAGATCTCTTGCTATAAAATCATAAAACTTAGGTACATAAGTATTTTGTTAAGTTTGAAATTTATTTTTTATGACAATTCCTATTAAACTTTCGCAGTAGACAACCAGAAATATTTAATAAATACTAAAAACAAAGCCGACTTTGATAAAATATTTGATTATTCTTTTTTATTGGCAACAACATCGTTTTTATTTGTCTTTTACTAATGACCCTTTTTCTAACAATAATAGAAATAAATCGGATTCCGTTGGGAATTTAATCAGGAAAAAAAAATTGCGATGACTAATCTTTCGACGTATATAACCAGCAATACTTCCACAAGCAAGGAAGGTACGATTAAAATTGGAACAAATTATTCTTTATTTGTCTTTGTCAAATGCACGTTCGCCAACATGGATAGAAAGAAATCTGATTCCTCCGTGATTATCAGGAAAGAAGATGAAAATTGTGATCATTAAAATATGTTCTGGTGTAAACTGTACATGGAACTGATCGATAGGGTGAGTTTTTGTTCAATTGTTTTTTCTGTCATCATTCTCACATAAAATTGGATACAATATCATATCAAAGATATTTGCTCACACTAAGACTTTTCGGACACCCTGTACACAAGCACTACAAGAATACTGTGTCCAGCATTTTACTGAAAAATTTCTACCTCTAGTCGTGTTCAATTTTTACTGATTATACTTTACATAGGTCCTAGTTCTGTTAGAGTGCAAAACTTATTTGACTCTCGAAATTTATTTTTATTACCCATTTTAGTGAAGATATTTATATTTATTTATTATTTATTACTGTTATGTAACTTTATGGTATTAAATCACATACCAAGCAGGATCTATAACAAGTAAGCCTTGTACTTTGCACTTGATAATTGTCAAAGGCGAGTAATGTTATTAAACAATAAAAATGAGGTTGTCCTTCATTTATATGATGATGGGCGTACAAAATATTACTGGATTAAATTGGCATTATTTTTCCGAAGATACGGACTTTGACGATTGGTGATTATGGTGATAATGAATTTGGCGATTAATTAGATTTATACAAAAAGTCTTTTATTTCAATTATAAAAAAAATCACCACACATTTAGGGTATTTATAAAAGTTGGTAGGGAATCTTAGGGACCGCTTTTGATCATCTTTCGTTATTTTTTAAAACTGCATTAAACGCATATGGGGCAAACCATTTTTCAATGCCCCTAGGGGCAAAATGTAACAATTTTTCTTTTGATTTTGACAGGCTACAAGTAGAAACATTCATTGACCACTGTACGGTGGCAGAAACTCAGTTTTTAATTACCTGTGTGATATTTCACTTAAATATCAATTCTCATTAACCTTATATTATTGTCCCTGGACTTAGATCTATAAAAATAAACCTTAACAAGAGCGCCATCAAGAAGGAACCCTCATAGAAAAATAAAACAGAAACAAAAAATTTCGACAGATTTAAAATATGATTGTACTCACTAGTTTTCCTCACTATTAGTGTAACAGTATTATTATTTACTAAAAACAAACACTGCTGATTTTAACAAACACAATACAAATATAGCAATGCGAAGGCGACTGAAGCACGTGATGAGAAATTAGGCAAGCAATAATTTGTAAAATCGCATTCACTGGTATGAGGTCCATTAAAAGCGGTTGGTTGTCATAGAGTTTTAACAGAAAGAGGAAACTAAACATACATAGTTAATACTTTTATGAGCTTAATATCAATGAAGATACAGTAAAGATAAAAAGATTGTTCGCTGAATGTTGTTGTTTTATAATCGGATAAATAAATAGAAATATTACATTCAACATAACTTGCGATAATTCCGAAGTTTATACCTATTCTTTTTTCAATTTTATGTATGACTAAAGAGGAGTATTCAGCGCCCACTATCTCTTAACATTTTTGTTTCTAAGTAATTTGCTATAAAAGAAACAATGACTTTCCATTATAATTATAGACACAATAAATAACATATTTTTCATAGCAGAAATTAAAATATTACCTCATACTTTTTCTTCACAATCACGCCCCGAAAAAAAATTCTATCAGTCCATAGTAAGCGCAATGTTTGCCAGAATTATTTGAAATTTATTTAAAAATATAAAATAGGCATTTAATCTACGGTTAGCCTTATGGAATATTTGGTACATGCAAAGATAAAAGTATTTGATAAAATCTACAAATTTCAAAACAAGCAGGAAATAAAACAAAAATCAAGCAAGAAAAAGCCACGAGCGTCATAGGCATGAAGACATCACGCGTGCTCTGTCTTGTTTTAGAATATTCCTAGCTTAGTTGCTGGAAATCGATATACCAGTGGCGTAGACCTTTTAAACAAGGCTTCTTTAATTAAATAATTATTGGATCCAAAAATAATTGCAAAAATTACAACTAATAAATTAATGATTGTGTGGATTTATTATTTATTACTTTATATATACAGCGGCATCCATAAAGTCCACGTCATATGGGAAAAAAATCATTTCCTGTTTTTAAGCAAATTTTGGGTATTTTTGATAGACGTTCTTGCACGCATAAAAAACGTTTTTAACATTTCACAGTTGAAATCAAATATACAAAATGTGAAAAAGTAAAAAAAAGTATTGCTCCTGTCATTTGGTGAGTAGTGGTTGGTATTTATTTGATACTTACGCGTAAATATCCTTTATAGGTTATAAAATATTATGCGTTAACTGTTTTCTCAGTTCTCTTAATAGTTCTGTGTAATATTTTAGTATAAATTTTGCATATTGCGTTTTTTTATAATATGGTTTGATATTGTCTACCCAAGATGTCATTCCGCGGGTAAGATGGAATTTCTGGTGGAGTAAAATGGGGTAAATTAGAATAGATAGCTACTTTTTATATAAATTTACTATATCTAACAGTAAGAAGCATTTTTTCCAGAAATTATAGTCGACAGATGGGCGACAAGATGGGTTCCATTTCATACGAATTCTAAATACGCCATTTTACTCGCACGACACTACTTTTATGTTTTTGCAAGTGTAAACATTAAAACGTTTTAAAATGAAAGTAATTTTAGGTTTATTATAACGTAAAATAGAACAGCCTTGTATTTAGTGCTTACTTAATTGTTTTTCTCAATAATTAATTATTAAACGTATTTAAAACTCCGACAAAATAAAATAGTGACGTCGCAGCATTTTCAGTTTTAGTCCGCGATGTGTTGGATGGACTAAAATGGTTTACTTGTTGCTTTACCTGTAATAATGGAAATTGATGTTAAATTCGAGTAATGGAATCTTTGACGTACTAACACTGTTTATTTAGTTCACAGCGTAAAGCCGCGTATCCACGGGTCGACTGGAGTTGAACGATTTGATTCGCTTCGATGTAGATTGAAACCATATTGAATGAAAAATGTTTAGATGTTTCGATTGTAATTGAATCGATAGTATTTATCAAAATGGCGTCAAGTGAACCTGTTAGAGCTAAAGCCATTGCTACAGGGGTGCAAATCATATGTTTTATATTACGAGACGAAGTAAGTACTACTATCACAAAATACAAAAAAGAACAAAATAGAAGAATTTCCTGGAAAGCGCAGGTGGAATCACATTAATTCTGCGAAAAAGTTGCAAAAGGGGGAAGATTTATGGGAATTTTCCCTATATAAGCGGGAATGCTCCGGCTAGAAGGCAGTATAGTAGTACGTACACGAAGACGTAAACTGTTATACTCTGTCCGAACGCGGTCCAATTTTCTGTCCACGGGAAAGTTCAAAAGTCTGAAATCAGTAGAACGGGATTTACTCGGAAGTTTTGGAGCGCGCCGAATTTTCTTGATAAAAATTGCAATAAAATAAAAAGCGAACAAGTAAGTGCGTAGAAACCCAAGAGATTGTCTTGGAATATTTAAAAGTTTGTGAAAACTGAAATTGTGAAAAGTGTATTTTTGGGTGGCTCCCAACAGCAACTTGTGGAAATAAAGTGTAATTGATCCAGAATTTTGTGTTTTTCTGTTGGGGAACACGGAAACATAGTATATAGGTAAAATACTAATTTAATAGTCAAAAATTGTAGAAAAATTGAAGTTAGTGCACAAAACCTCTGCAGTAAGTACCTTATTCTTAGGTAGTCAATTGCAAGGACAGGAAAGGTGTTAGGTTAAGTGGTGGGTTGCCAGCAGCAGACACAAGGGACTTCCGGCCCTACGCAAAAGGTTTTTCTTGTCACCGCCAGCTGTATTCCTCGGTTACCGCTCACCGGCCAACTAGATGAGGAAAATAGAGATAGGAATCAGTGGTGGGTGTTACAGAGTCGTGTCAAAATCATTTAAGAATAACCAGCAGTTTAATGAGCTTTTACGGAAAGTAACTCCATTTTTACAGAAACAAAATACAAATACACGAGGCTTTGCCAGCACAATTAAAGTTGCAATAACTTTGCGATTTTTAGTCACAGGTGGCAGTTACGCTTCGCTCTTTGCTTTATACAGAGTTCCAAAATGTTCTGTCTCAATTTACTTTAAAAAATATTAATAATAAATTATAAAATAACACTGCTTTGAAAAACTATATAACCTCTTCTCTGCAGCAATAAAATAAAAACATCAACTGTTTCTGCAAGCCCATTTTCAACATTGGCTGTTCGACATACGTTCGGCAGCAGTCGTAAATATCCTTTCGACTTCTGTCGAATCGAATGACAGCCGAACGACCCAGTCGAAAGTGGGTTTATACATTCGATTTGCTTTCGATTAATTTTCGATTCGACGGTCGTTTGCCTAAAATCGACCTGTGAACACGCTCCTTTACGAGTACATCTCACGATGAGGCTATGATGCTAATAAGTGTTACTAGATGCTATAAAGTGTACAGTCTCCAGTTTTCAACAAAAATGAGATAGATGACGTTTCAGATGTAATTTTTAGCGCTGAATTAAAATAATCCATCATTTCGTACCGAAACGGTTAAACTCCAGTATATTTTTGGTGTAGAAAATTAGGCTTAGTTCCATAACGGACAATCTTCAATAATAATTTAGTTCCAAGCCATATGAACTCCTAATTCGTCACTTAAAGAAAAACGTACAATCTCCAATGCATATTAATTATACAGTAATTTTCAAAGTGAGAAATATTTCTTTCGCGCTAAAATAAGCTGTTTACGTGTTGTTTTGACAGATTAAAACTTTATGGACAAAACGTTTAAAAGCATACTCGTCTTTGATAGTTAGCTGAGTCTGAAGTATGTGTGTTAGTTACGCCTAAATAAAAATGTTAATCTGAAGTATGAATGAAACAAATTTTTGTATTAAGTGCAAATTTAATAAATAAGCAGAGCGCTTTCGACCTTATAGGTCATCATCAGTGCTACTTGTCAGGATAACAGTCGGAAATCCCTCTGAACAGACAGCAATTAACACATTAAAATATCCTTACGTTACATTTAAAATCAGACATTCAATTTTACAAAACAACTTCGAATTTAGTCCAAAAATCACATTTTCGATGGTGCAATCTGAAACGATTGTGGTTCGAGATCGTCCGTGTCTTTGTCACAGGCGATTTTCTCTGAAACTATTCGAAGTAAAAATTTGAGACTTAGCACAGAGATAGAGTATAGTGACCTAATTATAGACGTAAAGAATTAAAAGTTGAAGTTTGACTCTGGGGGTTAATTTCAGAGAGCAAATTGGGAAATGAGAAAAACATTTTCAAGGGCATTGTGTAGGGTGTCAAATGAAAGCTTATTGAAGCGCGAATTCAACAATATATTTATCACGAATTTTTTATTCTTAGGTATCCCGTTTTAGGTAGAATTCCTCTACTGTGTACCGTGGGTGTACTGGGGAAGTCCGACTTACACATTCAGAGCTGGAAACATCCGTAGAGATTTTACCAACCCTTTAAGAGCATGTGTGGGGTGGTACCTACCACCTCGGCCGAGGAAGAATTCCTTTACCACCTTCCTGATTTCGTAAACTTAAAAGATAATTAATAGTAATATGGAAGATTTCTGGGTTGCAATAAAACAAAATAATAGTTTGTCTAAACCTGCAGACTTTGTACTTTAGAAATTATTCATTTAAAGCTCCTGTAGCACAAAGCTTTGTTAAGTAAATTTTCAGTGACAAAGGTATAATTTACAAAGGAATCACGTACTATAATTAATATGGACATATAAACATTTTTATTCTACCGCTATAACTTTTACAATTTCAGCAACTACTCTAAATAAAACTAACTAGACTATAATATTTACAGCAACATACTATATAAAAATAATATCATAAAGCTTACAATATCTTATATACAATGCAATTTTAGTACTAAAAACTTAAAACTTTCTCAAACCTAATAAGAAATTAAAAAAGTACAGGCAGGTACTGTAAAAATAAAAATAAATTAAACAACTGTATTATAGGTAAATGCACCAGTCATTGCAGAAAAATTATAAAAATAAAATTTGCGACGTCTGCAAAACTTTTATGTAAAAGCATTTTTCTAAGTCTGCTCAAATACACAACGCCGCCCTTTAACTTATGGATAACAGAAGTGCATTTTTGAAAGTAATAATATATGGACATACAAGTCAATAAATTGTGTTGCTTTACTACGTGTCTTTGAACTAATATAAGACAATATTAAAAAAATAAAAGCCTTCTGTTAAAAAGTATATTAGTCCGGGAGCCAGCGACCGTTTTTGATGACCAAAAGTACTACAGCCAATTTTCTTTTTTATGTTTGATTTGGTGTCATAAGTAAGCGAAGTGACCTCCAGCTGGCGCACTTGTGATGTGTGTTGCTGCGGCAGCCACCCACACATGAAATAATTATTTAAAAAACTGTTATTACTAAAACTGAATTTTGTTTTACGTGTTTATAACATTATACCCTAACGAGAAAACGTAACCAACCTGCTGGCTAATGTTACATATTTTTAACATAATTAATAATAAAACCAAATTTGTTCTTTATCTTTTACTTTTTGCAGAGAACTTATGAGATAAAATAACTTCGTATTATTAACTAAAAGAAACTAGATACCTGTGTAACCAGCAAAGCATGCCGTAGGCGCGTTGCATCTTTGAGTGCGTCAGCTGAGCATTTATCCCTCCCTAAACACTCAGCGGAGTAATTTATTCGTTTAACTTATTAAGTTAACTATTACATAACCAAATTTCGGCTTTACTGGTATCAGTTTACCTAGCGCATATTTTTATGTTAGCAGCTCAGGCGTAATCCCCCCCGCAATAAAGCCAGCTGGTACGTTTTTTCCTTAGTATATAATGTTATAAACATGTAAAAAAATATCAGCTTTGGTTGGATCACTAACTCCAAACGGTCGCTGGCTTCCGGACTATATAGTCCGAGGGGCAATGGTCGGTAACCCAATGCTATTTTTTTTCTGTATTCTCTACTTTGTTATTACTACAAAACGCATTCATGCTGGTACCCGATATCGTAGGGTTGTCGACGATCGTCTCTCGGACTCATACCTACGACTTACATTAAAATTGGAATTTAATATTAGTTAAGTAATTTTCAAATTTTAATATACTTGAGCCAACTAAAAACCTTTGTAAATAAAGATTAGCACACCTAGCGAGTACGAGTATAAATTTTTTATTGTTTTTAATAATATTTCCTTTATGCTATATATATATATACACTAAAGCAGGCTAAAAATAAATATCACACTTTCTACTCGTATATTGATTATGAAATAAATCATGCAACATTCACAGCTACATAGAAATAAAATGTTATTGTTATTTCCTTACTTATTTCTACAAATAATGATTTTTAGAAGGGGCACCAAGTTTCCTTCCAATGTACAGGTAGACGCGATCATGTTAATTCTTGAAAGTTACAAAACACATTCACACATTGAACGTCATCTTTACTAAAGCAACGAAAATGAACATTTAGTTATCGTTACCCTCTGTCAAATTTAAACCGAAGTTCGTCCAGTTTTGTTCAAATTAAATAACTTTCAGTCAAATACCAATAAAAGACTCAGGCCATTTTGCAATTAAACAACTGTACACAAAAAGATATCAATTTTTCAAGAGAAATCGTTTTTGAGTCAAAACAAAAGTAAACTGAAATCTACGTTTATCTGATTCTATGGCATTTTTTAATATGTGATATTTTTTATAGTAACTTATTTTGAAAAAATGTAAATCAAGTTATACATATTATATATAATTTTGTTTGGGTTTGCTTGGGTTGCTACATGTTTTACTTTGTAGAGTTTACTATACTTAAAACAGTTTAGAAATTTTAGATTAAGACACCCGAATAATAGCTGCAATATCAAGGTTCAGTTTAATATTTTAATTTGGACCTCTTTAGAGAGACATCCTCAGTATCGAGTTTCAAACCCGAGTTTTGATTTTATTACTGATTAGCTAAATTCCCTGTTAAACTTTAAAGTGTCTAGCTACAGTAAAAATAAGTTTGATCCAGCGATATCCAAGACATTTTCTACATTATTTATGGAAATTGTCTTCCTGCTGTGGTGTTGGCTAGACTTCAGTTACAAATAGTATACAACTTATGACAGATACTATCGACAAGAAACGTTTAATAAGAAATGATCGCTTGTTGATTCAACATACTATGTGCAAGTGGGTTCAATTCAATTCTTTTTGCATACAAAGAGGATATATTCATGCATATACTGCAAATCTTGGTTTAAGTCATTCATCCTCGTTTACATGTATTATTATTATATTGGTTGTATCTTTACACAACAATGATTCTAATAGATACTTGTCCGATGATTCAATGCAAGAAAAGACTTTAAGTAATTTGTGCTCCAGACTCTCTAAGTACATACAGATGATAACAGACTAACACTCAGGTATAAATAATATTAGTAACTAAATCCCTTAACTTAGTAGGTCTTTATCAGGTTATGCCGTCGATGGAGTTTGGGAAACGTTTCCCTGTTTCCTGTTACGTCTATGGTAAACTAGAATTTCTATTAACCAACTGACGACAACACAAAGGAGTATTATGTCAAGAAGATGAATGCAGGTGTCGTAGTCAAATGCATCCTTAAGCATACCTGCAATGTAAAAAATAGGTAAAATATATATTCTTGAGAGACAGAAAAGTGTCAACTTAACCCAACCTCAACTATAATAGGTCTGTTTCACTGTTCAGATTAAAAAATGCTATAAAAGTTACGCGAAATATAAATATTCTCTATTAACGCTAGAACGGACAACCATGGCGGTGTTGCCGTATCCTTCATTTGATTCGCTACATTGCCCACTACGTTTAGTAGTTTTTCGTAGGATGAAGTCAGACGAGAAACAGAATTTTTTGAATTTGCTTCAATTTTAAACCTTACTCTTTTGTTATTATCCGTCCAGCCAACGTAGTTTTTTGTATGCGGGTCTTAATTGACTGATTGTGCAATAATATTAACATATTTATTGAAAACGTGAAATGACTGAACACGCTCATTAATGAAACTGTCGGAGAGTGATGACATCACTCGCCTAAGATGATAAGTTATCATATTAGGCGAATCATTTAAACCTAAATCTCTCTTTTCTAATGAAACTGTTACATCTGCATAAAGCAAAAATTCCCCTTTATAAAAACAAGTTGCTTAGCTACATCCGCATTTTTCAAAAGTTCCTGACTTTGCACTACAGACTGTGAGTCGTCTTGTATATCTAGGATTAAATCCTTAATAGCTTCAAAACGTTCTGCAAAGAATATAGCTGCTTTAATCCTTGTTCCTGATCGAGTAATAATTACGGGTTTTGGAGGCAAGCTTACTCCTGGCAATCTTTCCTTGTAAAATTGCACTCTTAAAAGTGCTTTTAGAAAAACTTTTTTTACATTTGAAATCCATTTATTTACCAAAAGATATTCTTTTCTGGCAGTTTCTGCTACTAGATTTAGACCATGCTGGATAAAATATTTTAAAGTTTTGTCCTACTTTTACCACATACGGTGATGCATCAGACATAAACACTAGGAATTTTTCTTTTAGAACTTGATTTGGTAAGAAGAATCCTGATAGACTCTTGAATAAATCGGGTAACGGTCATAGATATTGTTATAGTTTTGTTTAACTTGATGCTATTAATACGGTTTTCCTGGTTCACCCTCTTTCAGGGCTCCAATTATAAGATGTACGATATCTCGACCACAAGCATCCGTACTTTCGTCAACAATGATCTATAAATTTTTATCGCCTAGTAAAAGTTTAATTTTCTCTATTACACTCTCATATACTGCATTCACATTCTTCTTTCTTAATGTGGACTCGTGTGGGATATTGTAGTTACAATGTTTTAGTAAATATTCTCTTAGCTGTGAATTTTGTAATTTATTTAAAGGAATGTTTGCTGCCACAAAAGCTCTGCACAAATCTTGGTTAAACACTTCCTTTCCACTTTTTGTTTTATCACCAGCATTTTGAAATGAGATTTTAACAGACTGTTGAACTAGCCCCGATTTCATTTTTTGAACTTGGCTTGATGCATTGCTGTTTTCACGTGTTGATCCACCTGGAACTCTTTTTCACAGACAACAATTTTGGCACACGCTTTGCAAAACAATATATCCCCGCTAAGCTCGAACTCAGAATAATTTTTAAACCACGAAGAAGTTTTCATCTTGGACATTCTGAACAACAAAAGAATATTAACGACTTCACTCACGATACTTTCACACACGGCTCTATCTCTTAACTAAACTATATAGTACACACTAACTGTAATAAACAAAATATTTACAAATTATTAAGGTAGTTGAGGTATCTAACTTCTAAGAAATTATTTGGGAATGTCACTTAAGACTTTTTATGACCTTCTTTAAAATTTTATTGCACTGTCGGTACTTTATTGATACCTGGGAAATCCCAAAACCCCACAAAATATTATATATGCTAACAAAAGTGGATATTCATAATCTTTGATATATTTTTAAAAGTCCTTAATATGCACGGAATTACGCTTTCTTCAGAGATATGCAGAATGTCAAAAAATGGCTGAAATATGCAAAAAGTGCATGTATATATATATGCATTATACATATATTCCGCCCTCTAATGATAACATTCGCCTAGATTATATTAAACTTCAAATCGATTTTTAAGGCATTTCTAGGGCCAAGCAACATTATAAAAAAATTTGTACAACATTTTGACCATACTTCGAATATCGTCGCCGTGGAAGTCAAGGAAGTCAAGCCACAAATTTGGCAAAATAGAGTTAAGTACACAAAAGCATTTTAAAACCATTAAAAATGCCGTTGTCAATGAATTTGGGCCACAAAATTCTCTAATTTAAGGTATATTGTATTTTGCCAACAGATCTAGCACACATACATTAAAGCAGACAATGACACCAAGCGGCAAAAGTCTTTTGACATTCAAAAATTTCTTCCTTTTTCTTACTAGTCAACAGATCTAAGTGGCTTATACGCTGTTGACCACTGCGAGTTTCCACGACATTTCACACGCAATTTGTGGACAAGCGCTAGCACCGACTCACATTCGTCACTGATTTATAGTGTTGTCTTTCTCTAACTCAGCAAGAGAGTAAAAACTAACAGAGTTTGGCGAGTCGTGTTGTCCACGCCTGTATGATCAACCCATCAGTGTAATTGTCATTGTCATTACTGACGCTTCGATGGCGATCTATTATTGTTTTTGTTCGTTTTGTGACATGTACAAGTTTGTATTTTTGCGTGATTAGTAGATATAAATAATAATAAGCTAATAACATTTACCAACTAGTTCAAAATAAAAACTAGCGTGAGCGTATTATAGTATATCCTTCATGTGACAGTGGCGAAAACTTTTAAACTAAAATGGGTAGTCGAAGCAGGAAGATTTTGAACCTGGTTATAGGACAGGATAATAATAGTAAGTAGCACATATTTTTTTTTAGATTGAAGATAGGTTTTTTTATTGATGATTGATTGATTATAAGAAATACATGCTAACCTACACTTATCTTTCACAGATTCCGGTCAGTATAATACCGGACAACCAAATTGTTTGGAGTTTGGGTTTAGGCCGAATGTACGAGACTTTTATGAAAATGATGAACAACCCGAGTACACAGTGCTCCAGAATGTAATTCCATGCACACACCTTGGAGGTAACACCATACTATTTTTGTTTGTTGGTTATCAATGCGTAGGTAAATTACTTATTATCATTGGGAGGTTTGCTTTAAAACAAAATTCCAATACAAATAATAATCCACGGATATTATGTAGCTGTATCAGTTTATTTCTTTTAACAGACTGTGACGTGACTGCCGTACAAGCTGAATATGCAGACCTCGAGCCGAACACGCAAGGGTTTGACGATATCACCATACAATCCAAATATGTAGAGCTCCATAATGTCATTCCAAGCACACACGTTGGAGGTGAGCAATTTTACTCATTGGCTATCACACTTAAAAAACAAAAAATACAGACTAATACCTACAGACATTATTGTGCGTGAATATGGATAATATGAAAATCTTGTCATACTAAATACTAGTCCAAGTATGATGATAATGAATAAAAAAAATAAATTGGGTGTATTTGTTATAAAACTACATATTTTGTAAATAATATAATATTGTGTATTATTATAACACGTGCATGACAATTGTTGTGTGATGTGACATTGGTCAAAGAAGCATTTTGATATTAATAACAATAAAGATTCATCTTGGTAGTTTAAATTAATTAACAAGTTTTTTGCTTTACAGACTCTAGCGGAAGCATGGCGCCTACGTTTCTAGATTCATACGAGTCGGTCCAGCAGGAATCTGGAGAACAACACCATGTTAATGTCCCAGGAACATCTACGTCTGCAACATCGGACAGCGATGACAATATTGTTTTAAGTAGGAGGCGCAAAGGACGCCCCATTTATACCGAGGAAACGTCTACTTCTGAAATATCGGAGAGCGGCGATAACAATAATCCTGTACCATCCACCGCCACTGTTTCAAATCAGGCTACAGATGGTCTGAGTAGGAAACGCAAGCGAAACCCAAAAAATTGGAAGCGGAATTCACAAAAGATATTGAGACTGGCAGGAAAGGAATACCAAACCAGATCCGGAAAACAAATTCGAGCAAGGACTGTTAGAGACATTAACTGTAAGTGCCATTATAAGTGCACATCCAAAATAGAAACACCACAGCGGGAGCAAATGTTGGCCGACTATCTGAGTCTGGATTCAGAGAGGGCAAGATGGGCCTTCATTGGTAGTAGTGTAAATCGTATTCCAGTGAAAAGAAGGTATGCTGGAGACAGCAATAAACGAGAGCACACCTTGCAATACACTGTGATGAGCAATGATCAGAGAGTCCAAGTGTGCAAACAGTTCTTTTTGGCGACGTATGACATCTCAAGCAAAAAAGTTGAAAATGCAATAAAAAAGCTGACTCCTTCAGGTGTCACTGAAATAGATCACAGAGGTCACAAAGATCCCCCCAACAAGAAATCGGAGGAAGTGAAGAACATAATCAGAGACCACATCAAATCGTTGCCCGTAGTCGCTTCCCATTACTGTCGCAGCAGCAGTAAGAGGAAATACTTGCCATCTGGTTTGAGTGAAACTCGTCTCTATCTGGACTACGTAGAGTATTGCAAGGAACGTAATGTCGAACCAGTAAAGCTTAGCTTCTACAAATCAATCTTCATTTCAGAATTCAACTACGGATTTCATAGACCAAAAAAGGATCAATGTGATTTTTGTACTCAGTCAGTACAAGAACAAGTCAGACGAAGAAAAGGCAAGACACGAAGAGGAATACAAACTACACTTGGCCCGAAAAGAAGAAGCAAGGGAGCACAAAAAAATCGACAAGGCCCAAGCTAAGTGTAATCCAACCTTTAGTTGTTTTACCATGGATCTGGAAAAAGTATTGTTGACGCCAAGTTTACAAGTAGGACAGTTGTATTTTAAAAAAAAGCTAAAAACTTACAACTTCACAGTGTATGACCTGGCTACTGGACAGGCGACGAACTACATGTGGCACGAAGGTGCAGGTACAAAGGGTGCTTCGGAGATCGCCACGTGCCTGTGGAAACTCTTGGTTTCATTAGGCCCCAAGAAAGAAGTTACTCTGTATTCGGACACAGCATCAGGTCAAAATCGCAACTCAGTTGTATCTGCAATGTTCTTACGCGCCGTGGAACAGCTACCCATCGATACAATAAATCAAAAGTTCATGGAATCGGGGCACTCAGAGATGGAGTGCGATTCTGTACACTCCTCAATAGAGGCCCGAGGAAAGCAAGTGGACGTGTACACACCAGAAGGATGGTACATGGTTGCCCGTACGGCAAAAACAAGTAAACCCTACCACAAGGTTGTGGAAATGGAACACTCAGACTTCTTGGATTACAAGAAATACAGTAATCAAGTTATGACCAATAAAACTCAGTCAGAAAATGGGGACAAAATGAAGTGGTTAAAGGTAAAGTGGTTCCAATATCGCAAAGGTCAGCCCACAACTATCTATTATAAATACCGCTTCAGCGAGAATGACTTCGAGTTACTAAATATCCAGCGAAGACAACGTAGAAAAGAATCTGCCATAGAAGTGTCAAGGTTGTACAGTTTCAAACCTAAAATAGACCGACTTAAACTGAAAGACCTGTCAACTCTATGCGAAAAAGGTAGCATTCCGTCCACCTATCACGACTTCTATAAAAAGTTGGAGCCTGAAAACAATCGTTACCAAGAAAACAGCAGCTCAGAGGGTGATGTAGATGATTAAAATATGTTGATTCTATAAAATCCTACTAGTTAAATTTTGCTGAATTTGTTGTAACTTGATTGTGACTTGTAACTTTACTAATTACATTTTTTCCACAGCTAACTTTTTGTTTTATTTTGGATAAAAGCCAATTCTATTTCAGTGGATAAATGCTACCAGCCTATCCAGCTTGTACGGCAGTCAGGTCACAGTCTGTAATTTTTGAAAAATATGGAAAGTCCAGACCAAAACTGATTCAGCTTTAACGTTTTGTGAAGAAACTCTAAAGGAAAGTATACTTTTTAAGGTACCATCATTGTCCTACTGAGAGTTGCGCCACAAAATGTTTGTATTTTGTCCACAGATTCTCAATGGTCATCAAGCTTAGGAGGCGTGACTCCTTTGACTACCATGCAAGTGCCAACTGTATATTTTTTATTATTTAGTGGTCAAGAGGTATAACACACATAACTTCTTAAATAAATATCTTTTGGAGTTATTCATTAAAACAATAAAAAGATAACATCACAAGGTATAATATGTTCAAAGTTTCAATATTCTATCTTTAAAAACAAAAAAGTTACAACCTAAAAGTTACTTTCTTTGTGACATAAAATCTTTGCGCGCCTTTTTCTTCGATTTATAATTTTGTGGACTGGCTCCCTTGACCTCCACGGCGACGATATAAGTAATTGCAAAAATTGTGAAAAAGACCTATAGCTCTTCTGCGCTGCAGTATTTCAAAATTGGTTCAATAGATCACGTGAGAAGCATGAGTTCGGTTATTCAAAAAGGATGACCATGACAACAGTGCTACAGATTCATCATTTGACACTGATCTTGGCCAAAGGTCTCCTAATTATTGGTACTTATGCACTGGCATTAAAAATATTCTATAACTTTGATTTTTCTTTTAGCTTTTTCTACATCTAACTGTGTAAAGTACATTAGATGGTTGGTCTGTATAATAAAAATACTTTTTACTTTTAAGAGACCCAAGAAACGCAAGAAAAGCTTATAAATATTCCTTATCTACTTGGTTATAAAAAGAGAAATCAATTTTGTTTGCTGGACTATAATAGATATTATGTCTATGACGAAAACACTTGAACGTAGGAAAGGAAATAAAACTAACGACATTTTAAAAGTAAGTAACATATCTAATTAAATAAAAATAACATGCACACTATAGTTCATTACTATAAAGGGTATACTTACCCAAAGGTTCACCAACAGACATAACGAAAAATCCTTTTACTACCATATTAAGACCAACAGCCGATGGTAATTCAGGCTTTGGGATATATTCTGAGACAACCAAATTTTGGTTAATAACCGTAACTGCTCTTACATAGCCCACTATTATCGACATCATCAATACCATGTTGTATGTCGTCATAGACACCAGGACTAAAAGGTAATAGTATATTATTCAACGATTATGTAATGATGGCATTAAAACACGAGCCTTGGCGAGTGTCGTTACAAATGCGAGTGTATTGATGGCCATCACATGAGAGTTGCATTCACAATTTATTCTATGACCACAATTTACTAATAAATAATAAACGGAATGACATTTATTAAATTTAGCAACAGTTAAACAAATTCTTCACTATCACTAATACCATAATCTGACAATTTCTAATTTAAATATTCTTAAAAGTTTTAACGAAAATGCAAATTTTAGTAAAAGAACTGACAAAGTTAGATCATTTGTATTAAAAAGAGGTCACTTGATTAAAAAAGTATTGGTTTCAAACTGGCTAATATCACGGTTACATAATGAAAATGTGTATCATAATGAACATTATTATGAAACACATCTTAAGGTACCCACACACATTCCGGAAATCCTCACAGGAAAAACTGCACAGGCCTGGCCTTAAGGATTACCGGAGCGTGTGTGTGAGAACGCCGCAGTTTTATCGGACTGTACAGGCCGCCGGATTTAGAATTGAAAAACTATTTGATAATTCTGCTCGACCGGAGCGTGTGTGGCGATTTCAACCGTTGACGCCGGCCGATTCGCTTCCCGCGCTTTGACAAATTAAAATTGTAGCGATTGTGCCAACATGTCTCGCGAATTACTAGAGGAATGTATTGCAATTTATCAATCCCCAACTCCATGCACAACATTTTCTCATGGATATGCTTCCAGTTCTCATTCTAGTATCCTCAGTCGACCTGGATTGCAACGGCCAGTATATCAACAGCCGTAACTACAACACCACCAGGAAAATTGTCTACAGTCATGTTATGATAATTTGGTGCAATCGGCAGGATCAGCAGCTTCCCTTGTGGCAAATTTTCAAGGATATCTGAATTACTCCTGTTTACTACTTTTTTCTGATTTTTGTTTGATTAGCAATAATAGCAATAAATTTAATATTGCTATTAAAATTGTTTATAATTGTTACTTACGTTTACGTAATCTTTACGCAGGACACTGTAAACAGCTTTGCATGTTTCAGGAATGATGTAACCAAGGCCCTGGGGTAATTGGTTCCGATCTTCGTAACTTCTACCGCTTGCTAAAAACCTTAACTTCGCTCGACGAGTCTCTTGTGAGGCGAAATGGCTGATCGCATGTTGTTCCATGTTGCATCCTTTTTTTAGTGAGTGGTGTTACCCAAGCTAGTATATAGATTCAAATAGGTGTCTTCATCCATCAAAGGAGATTTATATGGGAAAATACCCCCTTTCTTGCAGCCATTCTTTACGCCATATGTTTCTATTAACACGCTTTTTTACGCTACTTTTTCGACACTTTATTGCTAATAAAAACCCGAGAATAGCAAGAGAATCGTCTGATGAAACCATGTTGTGGTTGCTACTACTACGAGAAACTGAACTGAACTGGAGGATTTCCTGAGCGTGTGTGGAGCCGGGTGTATTAAGGCCAAATTGTAAAATCCTTAAGGCCAGACCTGTACAGTTTTTCCTCTGAGGATTTCCGGAATGTGTGTGAGTACCTTAAGACATTTAATTAGAGCACGGGAGTAGAATATAGTATATTATTATGCAATGAGCATTTAATGATAGCTATTAAGACATGAAATATGAGAATGAATACGAGTATCTTAATATCCATTATATGTGAGTAGCATACACTATTTTTTTAACGACCAGTAAAAATAATGAAAAACAAAAATTTCAATTTTCAAAATTTATTAAACTTATAATGAAGAATTATGGAATCTGTATCACAAACAAATCACGGAAATGAAGTTGAATTCTCAATTTCACCCTCATGATCGCATATTTTCATCGATCTTACTTGCAAAAAGCACAAATATTACGAATTTACTAGGTAAGCAGTAACTGTCAAAATTGATTTATTGTAAATCTCTCATAGTCATTGCAATTTTAAATATTAATCGAATATTGTTGTTATGTTGTATTTCTATTGGTTATAAACCTGTAATTTATTGACAAATCTGCATTTAACGAATCTCATTAAAGTACAAGTTGTAATTGTCTAATAAATCAATTAAAGTTTGGGGGTAGAACAATTAATATAAGTTTCTATGGACAGGGTATTTCCAGATAAACTGAACTTTTTAAAAAAGTTACCTACTCGTTCCAGAAATAGATTTCTTGGGAAAAGATTCAAGCTATTTTTTTTCAGGTTTAAGCCGTCACCACAATTTTTGAAATGTCAGCAAATCGGTAGTTTGATTAAAAAAATAAAAACAGAGATAGTTTCCAAGATTATTTTAAAAATGTAAAACTCAATATTGTGATTTCGATGATTTTTAAACCATAAAGGATTTGATTCTTATTGTCCCATTTGTTGAGTTTTCATTTAATCCCATAGGTGTTAATAGTATATTACATAACAAGTGTTGAAAGTGACATTTTTTCACACGAGTGGGAATGTTGTCGCACGAGGCGATAGCCGAGTGCGTTAATCTCACGAGTGTGCGAAAATTACCTTCACACGAGTATTGTACAATATTTTTCCTACGACCACAAAAATATTTACAAAAAAAACTCAATTTCTATCTTTTAAAACCCTCACTTTCAACACTAACATTTTCATCAAGTGTGCTGAAAATAAAACAAATGAAATTGGCACCATCTATTTAAATGTCATGTTGACAAGTACTTTTCAACACACGTGTTGAAAAGTACTTTTCAACACGCGTGTAATATAAGGCACTTTCTCGCCAAGTTGACCGTGCTTTTTACTCACTTTCATAGGTGGTCGTAGGAAAAGATATTTTCAATCTTTTAGAGACTAAAAGTGGCATTGTATTTTTTTTGCAATTCACACTTAACAAAATATTTTTTTCTGGACACTGTATTCACTGTGTATAAAAAGTCTCGTACAGACCGCCTACAAGTTAGCGAATAACGTGAGATAAAAAAAGTATTCACAGATGCTGTGGAATCAATCACGCATCTCTTGAATTATTACTCTTGAGAGGTAACATAGGTAAAAGGTATAAGTGAATGAAAAATAAAACTGTAAAATTCTGAAGTTTTTATTTTTAGAAAAATTACATTATTGTCATAATACAGAATGAAAAAAAAACATATGTACAACAAAGAACCTAGAAATTATAAATTTAAACTAAACAAGAGACGTGTCCACCTTTTACTTCCAAACATGTTCTCATTCTTCTTTTTACAGCATCAAAAACATTAGTGAGCACTTGGGGAGAGTTGCTAATCTCCTGAAATTTATTTGTAATTCTAGCCCGTAGGTATTCTAAATTTTCACAAGGGGTTTTGAAAACCGAGTTTTTAATGTGTGGCCATAAAAAAAGTCGCACGGCGTGAGATCGCAAGACCCCGGTGGCCATCTAAATGACACATTACGACTAATGCTTCGGCCTTCGAAAAATCCTTCCAAAAAATTTCAATTATCAAGAGTTACGTGAATTGGTGAGCCGTCCTGCTGGAAGAAGCCTTGTCGCATCTCTTCATCGTCTAATTCGTTTACAAAATTTTCTAAAATTTCATTACGGTATCGCGTCGAATTGAGAGTCTCTTAAAAAAAAATCGGCCCAATTAACTTTCTTTTCGATATAGCTGTTCACACGCCAACTTTCTGTGAATTCCGCGACTTCTCTATAACGAAATGTGGATTTTCGGAAATCTGCATTCTCATTTGTTGAGAATTTACATAACCAGAGAGGAAAACCATGCCTCGTCAGTAAAAGGGGCTTTTTCAAATCCGTTTTCATTATTATGCATGTTACCCAAAAATCACTCTGAAAATTGCATTCGCTGCGGCTTGTAGTTTGGTAATAATTCTTGAACTGAGCTTAAACGATTAGCATGCACGCAGGTCACATTTCAGGATTGTTTTACAGGTTCCGTAGGATACATTTACTTGCTGGTTTAAACGCCGAATAGGGGTTTGTGGGCGTTCATTGACAATTTGCCTCAATTCTTCTACTTTTTGTGCAGTGCGAACTTTGGGTCTCTCACTGCCTTCTTTTCTATTCACACTTCCTGTTTCTCTAAACAAAGTCACAGATGTGGTCAAAACTTGGCGAAACGGGTCGAAATCCATGAATATGTGTGGAAATTCTGTTTGAAAATCCCGAATAACGTCCCATGTTGAATAAACCCATTGGCCATCAACTCTTCTACCATTTCTAGAGTAAATTTCGATCATAAAAGCTTTTTGTTTTGCCGTGATTACCATTTTTATTTTCTTAAAAATAAAAACTTCAGAACTTCACAGCTCTATTTTTCATTCAGCCATACCTCTTACCTATGTTACCTTTCAAGAGTAATAATTCATGATAGATTCCACGGCATACTTTGAGGATGTTTTTTTTTTTTGGTATATGTTTTAGGTAAAAGTAATAGGGCTCTTAGAAATTTGAAAATTAGTTGGAATATAGAGTCGCTTAGAAGTTGTGACGGGTCAAAATTATATTTTTTGAAATGGAATAGCGTAATTTTTGTTATAATTTCTGATTCTGCTGAAAATATAGGTTATAACACTTCCTATACCCAAAACCTAATAGTTCCAAAAATATTGTGATGTTTATAAATAATAAGTTCAGCGTATTATTCCACAAAAATACCTGTGTTAGAGAAAATAGTTTCGGGTGAATTCGGGAATTCAAATTCTTTATCCTGAAATAAATTCCGAATATACAGGGTTGCTCAAAAAGTTATAGCTGGTATCAATGTCTATTTCTTTTACAAAGAACACCTTTTGTTATCGTTTATTACTACCGATAAAAGCTTAAATAATTTTTAAATTTGTGTCTTTCAATTTAAACTATTATTTTAAAAATATTTCAAAATATGTTATTGGAAATTGTAACAGCAATTAAAAATGTAATGGTACCAAATTTTAAAAATACATGGTTTCAGCAAGATTAAGCTTTACCACATTTTGGATTGCCAGTTAAGATATATCTTAATAGTTCGATACTTTCCCTAATCGGTGGATTGCAAAAAGAGATGCCAGACTTGACACCACTTGATTATTTTCTTCGAAGTCATTTGAAAGATACAGCGTAGAGGTGTAAAAACCGGCCGACCTGAATGTGTTATGACATAGAATACCAAAATGATCTAAACATATTACGCAAGACATATGGCGCAATGTAATCAAGAAATTTTATTAAAACTTGGGGCCCTCTCAGACTGTGGAAAGAAGACATTTTCAACATTTAATAAGATACAGATTTTAATTTATATTTATAAACCAAAACTGTTCGGTTCAGATTCACTAAAAAAGTTTCAGATTTAGTACTGGTTTAAATTAAGATCTGCTAGTTGATCAGTTAGGTCTTGACAGGTTTTGTCCTGTCATTGTTAATAAGTCGTCATTAAAATTTTATTAGTTTCTCTAATATTTCGGCGATTTGCGTGGTTTCCAAATGACTTTCATCTTCGAACGCGTTGCTAGAATGAATTCAGTTTTATTATTGTGGAAAGTACGTACTAAAATCGCTTTTTTCTTTATAAATTTGCGAGAAACTCTGAAACATATTCATAGCATAAAACTTAGTTTTCTTATTCTTACACTTGTGAGTTTAAAACTTTTGGTTGTCAAATTGGACCGGTCTAGCCTTGGAGAATCTGGACATTTTTACAACCATGGCAATATCTCTGAAACCATTAGGTTTGGGTATAGAGGGTATTAGCATATAAATTTAAGCAGAATTGAAAATTAAAGCTAAAAATATTCTGATTAATTACACCTTTTCGAGCAATCCTGTATGTTCCAACTAATTTTCTAATTATAGATTTTTAAAAGCCCTAAAACTCCTATCGAAAACAATTTTTGCTAACTTGTCTAGTTTTTAAAGTAAATAATGGGCCTGTGACTTTTTACACACAGCGTATAATTAACATATTTTTAGGTTGTTGTAATGTCGGTATTCAGAAGATCCCAAGTTAAATTAATTTTGGATCTAAGTAGTAAACTTATTTCTATTTAAGGTAAATACCCAAAGGGCTCTGCCTCGTAGCAATTAATGACTAACGAGCAATTTAATGCCAAGAAATTCCTGATGTCTAATCATATCCTCAGGTAACCATTAATTGAACACCTACAGTTGTAAGGGTCTTCATGTTTCTATTTAAGTTGAAATTGAATTTTATGCAAATAATCCAGAAACTTGAGAAAAGAGTTTATATACAGAGTGTGCCGCTTGCGATACAAACACTCATGTATTGCCCTCCTAACAAAGAACACCGTATCTGTAATTTTATAAGTTTAGAGAAAAATTAATTTAATTTTTTTTACCATGCACTCCCTCAAAACTTTTTTGCTTGCGCCTGATCGAAGTATAGGTTTACTGATGTTAGTGATGTTACAAAATATATTCTTGCGAATCGACTTGCAGAAGAAAAATCGTTCTATCCAATTTTTAAAATAATCACGTAAAAAAACTGAAAACGTATTGTAAAGCAATTTTAAAAGTTAGGCAACAGATCTTAAGATAAAAAAAACGTCCTCAAAGTATGCCGTGAAATCTTGAATTATTACTCTTAAAAGGTAACATAAGGTAAAAGGTAGAGGTGAATGAAAAATAGAAATAGAAGTTCTATAGTTTTTATTTTTAAGAAAATTAAATATGGTGATCACGGCAGAACAAAAAGCTTTTATGATCGAGAGTTACTTTAGAAATGGTAGAAGGGTTGACGGCCAGTGGATTTATTCAACACGGGTGGCCATTCGGGATTTTCAAACAGAATTTTCACATATAGTCATGGATTTCGACCATGTTTCGCCAAGTTTTGACTAGATCTGTGGCTTTGTTTAGAGAAACAGGAAGTGTACATAGAAAGGAAGGCAGTGGCAGACCCAAAGTTCGTACTGCACCAAAAGTAGAAGAACTGAGGCAAACTGTTAATGAACACCCACGAACCCCTATTCGGCGTTTATGCCAGCAAGTAAATGTATCCTACGGAACCTGCAATACAGTCATAAAATGTGACCTGCCTATGCACGCTTATCGTCTAAGCTCAGTCCAAGAATTGTTACCAAACGACAAGTCGCAGCGAATGCAATTTTCAGAGTGATTTTTGGGTAACATGCATAATAATGAAAACGGATTTGAAAAAGCCCCTTTTACTGACGAGGCATGGTTTTCCTCTCTGGTTATGTAAATTCTCAACAAATGAGAATGTAGATTTCGGAAAATCCACATTTCGTTCTAGAGAAGTCTCGGAATTCACAGAAAGTTGGCGTGTGAACAGCTATATCGAAAAGAAAGTTAATTGGGCCGATTTTTTTTGAAGAGACTCTCAATTCGGCGCGGTACCGTTATAACAGTCAATTTTTGTCACAAAGTTTTATAATATATTTTTATTGCCGAATCATAATATTGATATAAGTAGCGCCACCTTTGGTTCCGGTTTTGAGGTGTACTTCTGATCTAGGTAGTTTCCAACAGAACCACCGGTTTGAGTTTTATGTGTGTGTTCCTAGAGATCGCCACGACCTTTTTATTTAAACAACGGTATAGGCAACTCAGGTTTAAGGTTCTACCTTGCTCGAGTACTGCGCGCGACGGTGTCGTAGGGACATGCGATTAGATCGACGTAGAGGGTGTCGATACTATTTTAGATGTTTGATTTTTGTATAACGGACAATATGTTACGAACTTATAAGCGGGACGGGGCGCGATATGTTTCTTTTGTAGCTAGTTTTGACACCCGACCGTTTGACGTGTTAAGGGGTTAGTTTTCGTCGCTGTCGATACTTGACGGTATCAACTAGCGTTGTTCGTATAGATACTATTATGCACCGCTCTATAGCGTGATGACGAGGGAAAAAATGAATGAATTTTGGGATCGTTGGGGTACTGAAAATTGCGATCATTTCCACCTTGCTGCTGGCTGAAGTCGGTAGGGGTGCAACCCTTTCAGCCCTGCTGGGCTCATAAGGATTTGGGGTTGTGACCCCGAATTTTTCCTCCGGGTTTTGTTTGGCAATTGGTGCCGTTTGGTTGTTTGATACCGTTTTTGTTTGGCTTTGAATGCCGTTACCTTATTCCGGAAGAATCACATTTTTAATGGATCTACGCCGTAGATGTTAGCAGACACACGTGTAGACCCGACACAGAATCGACAGGTAAGCCCTTTGGGCCACTCTTACACCCTTAAAAACACCGAATTCCGCGTTCAAACTGCTATTTTAATTAATTTTCGTTCATATCCTTTTGATTAATTTTTTTTAAGACATCCGCGTTTTTAATCAGGTTCTTTATAATTAAACATTTTCTTCTAATACAAGTAGATCGCTATATTTCGTGGCAATTAATTAATTACGTACAGATGGGGTTTTTTTTATTATTATTAAGAATTCGATGGGTTGATATTCGTCCTTCACGAAGGTCAAATTCTTGGCAGTCTTTTTTAATACGGGTTTTTTTTGTCAGCTATCTTAGATCGATTTACTGCATTCTTTTCGTAAAGTTGGTTCAAACTGTATAGGGTGACCCAAGGTTAAAATTTTAATTTGTTATTTTGCAAGCAAGACTGTAGTGAAGTTTCTTGGGTTACGCTTACAGATACCTACTGTATGGTTAATTTATATTCATAAATATAAAGCTGCGTTATTATATTTTGATGTATACGTTTAGTAATAGTAATACGGAAATTTTCTTTCTTTCTTTTGATGGTTTGTATGTAACTTTCTAAATTTTATAACATTGTATTTTGCGGCTATAACATTTCATTGGTGTAATTTGAGTGATTACCCAACTATTTTGGTTATTTTGTTACCAGTGTATAATTTAATTGTTTAATATTTTTGTATCTGCATTACTTATGTAAATATAATTAGTTCATAATGAATAATTTTCTGTGCACAGTAGCGTACAATGGCTACGCTTATGTAAATTTTATCTTAACTTGTTTTTGGCCACTAATTGGCTTCGATAATGCCTGTTTATTTTTTTTTTAACCTGATGTCTCTGTTTAATTTAAAATATTTTCTTTCGTTTTACTTTCTCGATATAAATTAATAATTAAAGGCCTTCGGCCAGTAACAGTTTTTTTGTTATTTAAATTTAAAATGTTCGAAATTATATTTGCATAGTACCTGAATTTTACCTTGCCTTGATGCATACCTTTTGTTTTATCAGGGTCTTTTTGCTGGGAGACCGCACAACTCTCTTTATTGTTGGTGGAGATACCTATCTCTTTACTTTTGGGGGACAAATCTTTCTTTTTGGTGGAGATGCCAACTTTCCTTCCTTTTACTGGGAGACATCTCCAGGCTCTTTCCTCTTACTGGGGGACACCCAATCGCCATGCCTAGGCCGTCATAGCCTTGGGCCTGCACACCTTCAGTTGAGGAAAACTTCTTCGGCAACGTCTTTTTATTTATTATTAATTTTGTTTGGTAACCTTAATATATATTTAATGTCTATATTCATAAAAACTTTTGGTTTGCGCCTAACGTCGAATCGATTCCAATCTTCATATTTTTACTTTAAGTCCCCCCTCAGGGTTTGATTTTCGAGTTAAATAAATGTAGAAATGACCTAATATTTTTTTTGGTAAATAAATTGTAAATTTGTTTTAAAGGTAGTGTTTTATTTGCCTCACCAGACAGCGCAGTTTCTTGGAATTTTTTTTTAATATGGTAGCTTTATGTGAGTGAGTGAGCTGAAAGCGAGATCCCAACAGTATCTAGGAGGGTTTCTGTTATTAACCCGGCTTTATAAAAACAGTGGCGCCCTTATTAATCCACCCCTCTCTCCGGCATTGGAGCTAGGGCATTTTTTTTGGCACGCATGCGCAAGCCTCTCGCATTCAACTCGACTCTTTACGTGAGTTAATTTTGCAAATTCTCAATAATTGTTTTTTTTTTTTTTAATATTTTTCCTAACTTTGAATTTTTAATTATGAAAGGTAAGTAGAAGTAAAATTCTTCTTCCTGGCGGAAAAGTGCGTGGCACCGTAACGAAATTTTAGAACAAAATTTGTACACGCACTAGACGATGAAGAAATGCGACAAAGCTACTTTCAACAGGACGGCGCACCAATTCACGTAACTCTTCATAATTTAAATTTTTTGGAAGAATTTTCGAAGATCGAATTAGTCGCAATGTCAGTTAGGTGGCCACCACGGTCCTGCGATCTTATGCCGTGCAACTTTTTTATGGCCACATATTAAAAACTAAGTTTTCAAAACCCCTTGTGAAAATTTAGAAGACCTACGGGCTAGAATTGCAATTAAATTTCAGTAGATTAACAACTCCCCCCAAGTGCTCACCAATGTTTTTGATGCTGCAAAAAGAAGAATGCGAACATGTTTGAAAGTAGACGGTGGAGACGTCTCTCATTTAGTTTAAATTAATAGTTTTTAGGTTCTTTGTTTTATATGTTTTTTTAATTCTGTATTATGCAATGCCGCTGACAATAATGTAATTTTCTTAAAAATAAAAACTTCAGAACTTGACAGTTTTACTTTTCATTCACCTATACATTTTACCTACATATGTTAACTTTCAAGTTAATAGGTAATTCAGGAGATGCGTGAATGATTTCACGTCATACTTTTAGGACGTTTTTTTTTCATCTTACGTTATGTACAAAGTACAACCTATAAATAACATATCTGTCACGGCGTTATTTATGTTATGTTTATCCACATCCTGAAGGCACTAACAATAAACTAATGAATAACTTGCACGTATAAGTAAAACGGGATATAACGTTGTGAAAATCAAAATAGTGTTATAAACTTATTACTATAACGTCAATTCTGTAACTCTATGGACAGATTAAATGAATTTATCAAGTGTTGAGATTCTGGAACCTCTGGTGTACTAACTCTACGCATCAATATAAGATTCTTGGCCATCTTTTAACGTGAAATTCGTTAAGCATGTTAACATCACTAGGAAATGATAAGGTGTTTTGATCGTCTTCTGATGATGCTTACATGGTTAGCGAAACGCGCGGAACGTAATTTATTTGGCAGGTGTTGTGTAGTTCCAAGTTAGAGTAATACGTGTTATAATTTTTTATGTATACTATAAATTCACGCTAAAATAATACGCTTTCCACACTAACTGGAATTAAATGGCCATAAGTCGTAAAAAACAGAGATAAGGTCATACTGTATTACATAACAAGAACAACGTACAACTTCTTTTAGGGATATCGTGTTGTGTTAGGAAGCTAATTGGAAGCAAAATATATAATACAGGGTGAGTCTGTAACTTGGAATAAATTCAGTAAATCAAATAGAGTTATTGTTTTGGAAAAGTGCTCGGACACGTCGATTAATATTTTAAGTTGCGGTCTATTTTATAAAAAAAAATATTTATACAGTGTGTCCCAAATTTGAGATATGACGTCATCGGTTATTTTTTAAGTGGCAATTTAATTGAATATTTTTAAGCGGGTATTTGCTTTTTTTGTTTTTTTTTAACATTTTTTAATAAAAACAATATAGATTATGTAAAAACTTACCACCATTTTTAAAAGTAGACCTATTTTAATAGAAAAGTTTCCTTTATTTTTGAGTAGCCAGTTGCATACGCTTCTGCCACAAGAATAAGATCAAATAAAAGCGATTATTTCTTAATGACGTAGTTTTTAAATCCCCTTTGGGAACCAGACACATGAACTGCAATTCAAAAATAAAGAGAACGCTTACTCTTTAAAGTAGCAGCAAAGTTTTACACGATATTTTTATTGAAATAATTTTACAGAACTCCAGGGACCTTTTCTGAAAATAAACTAATCCTTCTTTGTTTTTACAGTGCCCGCTTGATGTTATAAGACAAAGTACTTACCAGAACGAGCAAAAGACAATAATACTGCACCAATCATAAACTGGGTCCTATTCCCCAATTTCAACTTCCTAAAAATTTCCGAAGTAGTCATTCTTCCTGCTATATCAGCAGCAGACAAGGCTGTCATACAAGTAGTGGTTTTCCACATGTCAAATTCGACTTCGTCTTGCAAGAACATAGGGAAAAAAGTACTGAAACTGACGGAGCTGACGTAAGCCAGTCCTAAGCCCAGAGACATGTGGACAAATCTAAAGTCCTTTAGAAGATGAAGATCCCACGTATGGATAACCTTGCGGAAGCAAGATGGACGTTGCTGGGATATACTTTCTAAAAATAAGATGAAAATTTGGTTTCTCATTGTCTTCTAATAAGATTAATTAAATTATTGGTTTCAAAAATATCTTAAGTTACAAAAAAAATATAAGGTGATAAGCTATCAAAAATAAATGTGACTGTCAAGTCATATTGTTTCAGAATGCTCAATGTCAAATAAATATACCCAGATTGTTTTTGATCAAGACTGAATGCACACGAATACTTTTTGCATCGATAAAGGGCAATATCGAAAAACCATCGCGATGCAAACGCGATACTGTGGCGATTCACTTTACCTTACACAGCAGCTTATGAGACAAAAGTCGTCCAAGGTGCGACGACTGAAACGACTATTGTCGCGCAGTTATAGTCGTAAGCAGAAAGCCGCACGTTTTGAGCCGCCTGTTTGATTCTCAATATCGCGATCGTAGAATCTCCAATACAGGCAGTGTGCTAGAAATTATGGCTGAAGCAACTCTATTTACTATGTTACTTCTTGAGGAAGAGGAAGAGTTGCTAGTGATTTTTCAAAACCACTTAAAAAGAAATGTACCTCACCCAATATATTTAATGAGAAAAAGTGAAGGATTTCAAAACATTCTTATTCAAAGACACCTTCTAAAGGATGATTCGGTTTTCAGGAAGTTTTTCCGGTTAAATATTAACCAATTTAACTACATTTTGTCGAACACGAGCGATGTGATTTATAAAAAATAAAACAAAATGCTTCCTGTCGTAAGCGGTTCTACGACTAGACTGCTCATTGGAGCAGTCGAGCCGTACGACCCGAGACGTACGCCATCAATCGTTTCGGTCGCGCGGCTGTGGACGCGTCATTGAAAAGGGGCCGATATAATTTCATAAAAAGCAGTAAGTATTGCTTCCAGCGACATACAATTGCTTCGCGTCTAGAGTCGCGCTGCTCCAGTCGCGCGATTATAATCGTTTCAGTCGTCGCATTCGAATTGCACCTTTTTTTTAGGTAGTCATGCTAAAGCGCTTTAGCAGCGCGACTGATTGTATCGAGACTGTATTGATGTAAAACATATCCGTGTGCATTCACCCTTAGATTTCTTTACATTTTAATTTATATTGGTAAGAAGAAGACAATAATGTTAAACAACAATATAAAAATAACATTTTTATACGACCGGGCGTAAAATTAAATTTACGCTGCTATTTCCGCACATAAAATGATACTTTTTGACCCAAGGACGTAAAATATTTGTGTGTCCTAGGACGTCAAGTAAAATTCTTAGGACGGCAAAATTAAACATATAAATTCGTTTTTAAATAAATTTTTAGCATACTAAAACTATTTAATTCACGTAGACGCGACAAAGCTTTGTGTCTATTTGTGTCATATGCATATTGCCCCTAGCCACCAAGGGTTACTTCGTGTAAAGAAAAGAACGACCTTATGCAAAATTTACTGAAATCAGTGAAAGGTCTAAGCGCCGAAAAACTGAAGAGCTGCGCAAAAGTTCTGAAGCAGCAGAAAGTTTGGCGTTTGCCACCAGAGTACAGTGCCAAAAAATTGGAAACGTCGATGCACTTAAACTTTTACGCGAAATACAAAAATCGCCTACAAGTTCAAAAATAAGAAAAAGTTGGACAGCAAAGGGGTTAAAACAACAAAATACAGTTTGGAAGAAGCTTTAGCAGTATTCCTAGAAGGCAATTTTACGTCAATAGATTATAATGCGTCAGAGTGCTAAGAATGTTGGCGCAGATTTATACCCCTCATTCCAGGAAATTCTTAATGCTAAAAAGAGTTGTTATTCTTAAGGTATAACTGTGACGGAAACATATGCAGAAATACAACTTTAAGGGCTACTCGATCATACAGTTACTCGCATATTACTAAGTCACACTCCTGTCTTAGATATATAAGTGTGGATAAGGCAATTATCAATATTATATTTGTATCAAAATGGGGCTGTGACGGAAGTAGCGGAGACTCACAGTATAAACAGGTAGCCCGAGAAAAAAGGTTTTTCCAATGCCGACATTTTATTCACGTCAGTAAATCCTCTGCAGTTGTACTATCTAAATAAGGACTCTAAAAAGATTATAGTTTGGCAAGACTCAAGACCATCTTCCACAAGGTACTGCCGACCAATTAAACTGCAGCTTGAAAAAGAAAGTCCAGAACTGGCAAGACATTTAATTGTACATGTGGAAGAACAAATTCAAAACCTCCACAGTAGTTTATTCAAAGAGCACAGTAAGGAGATACTCGTAAGACACAGTGTTTTATTAGCAATGGTGGACGGAAAGATCTGTAATTCTGTGACTCATATGGAGTACACTTTTCGGACACCCTGTATATGTAAGGTATAACAAGTATCCCAAAGTAATATAAAATATTATATTATGTATCTATTTTTCTGTAAATACTCTAACGCCAAAATGCCAATGATCCGTTTTAGAAAAGCACTGAATGAAGTGTGCAACAGAAATTTCAGCAGCAAGTGATATTATTCTATATTGTAAATATTTGTTGTTATGGTTCATAAATGGTTAAAAGCTGTTTGACAATGGTCATTATTAAACACCAGTTATTACTAATCATTACTAGTCATTACTAATACAACGAACCTTCTAAAAAATTCCCATTACATACAATTTATTGGATATAGTTAAAGTAAATAAATATGCTAGTTAATCAAATTTATCGACAAATTTAATCAAAATCTTACCTTTGGACACAATAGCAATTGCTTCCTTATTATTTGTTTCCTTGTTCTCCTTTATCACAATCTTAGTTTCTTTTTCCAAAAGCGATTCAGATTCTCCGTTGTTTGGATTGTACTGTTTATCAGACTTATTTAAATCAGTATTACTGTTGAGATCATATTTTCCTTCTTCAACTTTATTATCCGGCTGCTTCTTTTTGCAGCAGAACATTGGCTAAAAACCAACTTACGCTATGACAAAAGAAATATTCGTATTGGTGATGGTAAATTTAGATAAATGCCGTTAAAAATATCAAAAACCAATAAAAACATTGGAAAACATAGTTATATTACATTACATTTATCTTTGTCCATTTTCCTCTTCGCTCCATATGCTATGGTCAAAATATGTAGCTTGTAAAGCCAAAACCATAACAATTACTTTTATCCAGCATGTATAATATGTTCCCACTTAATTACTGTTCGTATAGTGTTATTAAAAATTATTACTTTGTTTAGTCTGTATAAATAACGACCTAATTACCTGAAATAACAATGCACCAACTAGACCGCTGCAGCTTATGCATCCCAAAATAAGTGTAGTGCCACTAAATTCGTAATTCTTAAGTAACAGTCCAACAAATATTGGCATAATCATTTGACCAGTACTGGTTCCAGCCATGGAAAGTCCAACTGCAGTACTCTTCCTTGTTGTAAAATATTCGCTTATGGCCAAAAATGTTGATGATGCGACCAGCCCCAATCCCAAACCTAAAATATTACAGTTCATTAAAAAATAAATATCGCCTTGGAAAAGTCAGCGCAACTCACAAAGCTTCAAGTGAAGAGATAATGATGACGATGATAATAATGATGATGATATAATGGCGATGATAACGATAAAAATGATAATAATGATGGTGATGATGACGATGATTGCTTTGTCGCTTTACGCAAAGTTATTTAAGGTTACTCCCAATAAGACCAAGTATTTTTTTATCTTCTGATAACCCACGAAGACTAAAGTCTAAATAAGAACCATGAGTCTACCGAAAAGTCCAAGCCACACATCCAGAGCTGGAAACATCCGCAGGGGTTTCACCAGTCCTTTAAATGGATGTGTGGAGTGGTACTTCCTCGGCCGGGGAAGAACTCACATCTACAGCATTCGATATTCAGCACTTACGAGCAACTCAAATACCATAAGTAAAACTAGTCAACTGGGTCAGCAGCAGCGACAGCACTACACCTCCGTAAATTTACGGCTAGCAATACTAAGATACTGGTGTGTTGCTTACTCTTAAAGCGGCATTCTCGACGTGGCATCCATGTTGGCCAACAAAATTTTATTTTGATATGGTTTTTTGGCTTTAAAATTTTTAACAATAACATTATTGGTATATTAAGTATGGATTCATATCTTGCAAGCAATTTATGATCAATTATTTAAAGTTTCAACGTGTTAATAATTTCATTCAGAAGATTAATATGTTGAAAGATCTATGGTGATATTTTTTCTATCAGTATGACCTCAATTCTCTTTTTACATACAGGGTGAAAGGGCTGTGAGTGCAATAATTTTAAGGGGTGAAAGTGGGGCCAAAGTAAAAGAAAAAAGTCTTATTTATATACAAGGGGTCGCAAACCAACCGTTTACCTAAAAATTGTATTTAAAGTTTTAATATTCGTTGAAGATTTTCAGTTGTACAACGAAAATAATTATGAGATTTTTTTTGGCTAGAGGTACAATTGTTCTCAGCAAAATACCAAAACAAAAATTGAAATGCATCCCTTAATTATTAGGAAAAATAAAATCATTTTGAAGTAAATTATTCCACCTAAAACATTTGCCAACGTCGCGCCCTTAAAAAGCAGCCGGTGCAAGCCTCTGACCCGCGCTGTCCTACAATCTCCATGTAGTACTAAAAAAATACTCGTCACTCGTCAGTGTCAGTGAGGCCAGATTGGGCGATTTAGCGCAAACTGGGCGATTTTTAGATTAAATTGGCGCTTAAAATTTTGCAAAAACCGCTAACTGCAATTTGGGTGGTTTTAAGTAAATTAAGTTGCGCAATTTGAGCGATTTTTCTATTATTTGTTAATTTGTTACGTCATCAGGAACGAAAACCGAAACGAAACAGAGACAGCTGCTGTTAAATGTTTGCTGGGAACAAGTCTTTAAAAATATTCGAGAAGATACATTACAGTTCTGACAAAAAGTAATTACTTTAAAAAATACAATGGGCGAATTGACGTTTGATGATATTTCAAAATATACCTTTATCCGTTTAGCATCCTCAAATGCTACTGTCGAGAGAAGATTTTCTTTAATGAATGTTATTAAATCAAAATTAAGAAATAAAATGATGTAAAAAATCGCCTGACAGACGACAGACGGACGGACACCGAAGTGATTGCATAAGTGTTCCGTTTTGCTAATTTTGGCACGGTACACTATAAAAATGCATAATAGTTTAAAAAGCAGAAAACTGATCCTAACTACATAATATGAAGGTAAAAAAAATTATGGGCGATTTCCAACTTTTTTGACTAGGTTGTTATTTTGGGCAATTTTTCACTCGGAAATTTGCGCCAAGAGATTTTAAAATCTGACAACACTGGTCAGTGGCAGTCGTTCCCGTTATTCGGAGAATATGCTGCGCCGACTGCGCGATGGTGGTGTAGGTATGCGTGTACGTCAGAAAAGTATACGTGATTTACTTTAAATTTAACCAAATGTTTACTGTGCGGCACTATCACGACATGGTATTAACTTATGGTTAAGCTCGAGGAAATTCTGTTGTGGCAGCATGTTTGCACAGCGAACGATTTCCCAATAGATGACGTCCGAACCCAAGAACATTTCTCAAAGTCTTTTAGATACCGGCCGTGTTGTTCTCCATGTTGAAAACAGAGGACCTCAATGACAGGTTACTTACACAACACCAAAAGTATGTAGATTAAGCATTTACCGAAACTTAAAATTTTTCAAAATTTTTACTATTCTATCTATATTCTGTGGTTAGTATGTACGCACCGACATTTGACAAGTTGAAAGATATTCTATCACAACCTAGAGCGCATGCCCGCGGCTTTAAATCGATAGACGGATCGGATGCTGCGTTGCCAAGTTATTGTCAAAGTCGTAATTACTGTAGGTTTCAATGTTATTTAGACACAGTTACAATTATTATTATTAGTAATTACCTAAATATCCTAAAATAAAATTAGGTAATCTCATATTAAATGTATAAATGTATCGCGAATATTGTTCTAATAATAAATTGGTGAGCCAGAATTTGCGACAACCGGCGTGGCGGCATTGACGGCCACGCGCTCCTCGAAAGCGATGTTATTGGTATGTCGTCGACAAATTTTGTCTCTTTTTAACTTCCTAAACCGCGTATGTTCTCTCTTAGCTTTAGTCGATATACACCTATACGGCTAATCCATAGAGAAAATATATAGTAGAGAAATAATGTCAATTACGAATGCGGCAAATTTACCGAGCTGAATCCGTAAACAAAGACGGTCCTCTGCGGGCTTGCGCATTGTCGAACGTTTGCCTTGTGATAGACAGGACCGTACTTCAAAATTTATTTTACATGACGTGAATCTTTTATCGAGTAATAAATGCTAAATATATTACTTGTAATTATTCTTTTTATTAATGATAAAAATGTAACCATTAGTGAGATTTTAACAAAAAGTGTATAGTTTGTTGGCTTAAATCTGAGTTGTCTTGCTATACAAAACTGTCGATAATTCCTCGAAAATAGCTCAGTTTATTACAGTGCGTCTCTTTAATGTTTTTAAACGTTACATTTACAAAATTGAAAGTTGAAATAAAATATAAACATAGTATTCTAAACAATAGAAATAAAATATGCAACTGTTTTAAGAAGTAAAATAGTAAATCAAAAATTTACATGTGTATATTTTATTGGATTGGCATCCCATCCTGTATAATTCTTGAACAAAGCAAGTTCTAGGGTAAGATGTAAATATTTTTACACCTATTTACAGTGTGTGCACTTGATGCTTTGCTGAAAGCGCTACTACTTACGGCCCCATGTCAATCTAATCCACCGATATCTTAGCGATCCTTTGGCGAAAGCGCTTTTTTCTTTCGCCATCCCTTTTAAAATACTCCCCTCTACCCTAATCCACTAGTATTTTTAATGCCCCTTTGACGAAAGCGCAAATATGCCTTTTGGACACTCACCCTTCTAATCCACCGATATCTTAGCGATCCTTTGGCGAAAGCGCTTTTTTCTTTCGCCATCCCTTTTAAAATACTCCCCTCTACCCTAATCCACTAGTATTTTTAGTGCCCCTTTGACGAAAGCACAAATATGCCTTTTGGACACTCACCCTCCTAATCCACTGATATCTTAGCGATCCTTCGGCGAAAGCGCTTTTTTCTTTCGCCATCCCTTTTAAAATACTCCCCTCTACCCTAATCCACTAGTATTTTTAGTGCCCCTTTGGCGAAAGCGCAAATATGCCTTTTGGACACACTCACCCTTATGCAATATAGGAGAAGGAGGCATTGACATTATATATGACCTTCTTACACATCTTACCCCTTATACAATGCCCCTAATACACACACACCCCATCAGTGCCTTTCTGACACCTTGACCACACTCAATATACGTCACTGACAAATATTTCTACTTCTCCGTGTGTGTATTCACTTCAACACCGGAGTGCATTTAAGATAAATTATATTTTTTACCTCCTATTCTTTCACATATTCATATAATTTAAATTTGGAATTAAACTATTTCTATTTATGCACTACTTGTAAGAAATAGACTACGAAATAATTCCTTATATTTAAAAGTTGGATACATAATTGGCGAAACATATGAAATGTCTGTAACACTTTGTAAAGACTATTTTTGTATCGAAATAACAAGCTTCAGAGGTTCGCTATATTCGCCACCCCAACCAAAAATACCATAACATACAAATGACTGAGATTTTTTCGGCCCGGTTCTGTTCGCCGCGTTGCGTCATTGAGTTCAACAACCACTTTTGCTAGACGTCCCGAGTGCGCATGCCGTCGTTTAAAAATCTGACTGGCGCCCACTGCGCACAAACGCACTTTTTCGCCCATACATTGGACGGATTCAGCTGGTGTCGCGAATACGTTGTGATGGTCTAAATATATTTTGTCTATGGGCTAATCCCGAGCAAGCTTCAAAAAAGTGCAAGTTCCATGCGAAAACTATCCAAGAAAGAATCATCTTCCTTGGGGAGTTTTCGTACGGAACTTGCACTTTTTTGAAAGAAAAGATAAGATTATTTTTTGGTTTCAAAATATAAATTATTAGGTAGAACATTGGAAATAAATTTAGGTGATCATTGACCAAATGACCTTATGGACGAGTCGCGCCCGAGAGATAGTCAAAATAAGTTAGTTTTCTAAATCAGGGGTTGAACAAGTGTTTGAACGATCGAGACGCGACGATCGCGCGTCGCGTAAGAACTTAATGTAGTACCACAGATCCATATAGCTACGCAGCTATATGGATCTGTGGTAGTACCTATGTTTTCAAGGGTTTCATTTAATTAACTAAGGAGTTAACAGATATAGCTGCGATTTTAACATTTTCTTTATCAGATTGAAGGTTTTAGTAAATTTTATTTCAATGATCTTTTTATAAATTTTTGTTTCGAGATTGTAGTATTCAATCTTTTGCGCTATCTTTTTTTTTGTCTGTTGATTTACACCTTTTTTGTCATTCATTAAATTTTTGTTTGTACAGTATGTTTTCTTTTACTCGTTAAAATATTTCTAAGTGTTGCGCAAAAGAGTTATTTCGTTTATGAAGCAAGATAAACACATTAAGTTGTAATTTTCATTTTCTATTGGCTCGTGCGCGACGTTCAAATAGACGTCGCGAAATTAGATCTTCTAGACCTTCAATCTTCAAGTGGCGATAACAAGGCTGCGAGGCTAAGATTTGGGTAGCAACAGACAACTTTGGTAAGTTGTACTAATCCACTTTTCCCTTTCATATGGATTATTTCTATGGACGCAAGAATATGTCAGTGGCGCGGCGTCTCTGTCGCATTATAAGATCTAGATAAATTTAACTCGCGTTCCCATGTCGCACATATGGAATTAAGATTCATTCAGCTCAATCTGACATATATAAAAGGTTTCCATCTGTGACAATGCTGACCTGTTTCTTATTAAAGTGTCCATGTTTTTTTAAAAACAACCGTGTGCTTTTAACCGCCTCCAATAATAGTTATTTACATAACACAAGGGATATAGACATTACTATCGCACGCATATGAAAATTGTTCGGCGAGGCCATTAGGCCGAGTCGGGTAATTACATCAGTGCGATAGTAATGTAGTATCTCACATCGTCGCTGGAAAGACAAAGGGGCGTAACTCCGAAAACCCGAATTTCGAGTTAAGGCCACCATACCTACCCCCAAGGTCATATTTATAACATTTAGCATAAACTACTTAGTCTACTAAACAACTTACATAAATATACTGTAAATTATAACAGAAGAAGAAGGTTCAGTAAGCAATGCAATGCCTTAATTTTCAATCGCTTCTCCCGAAAAATATGTTAAATGGAGTTACGTCCCTTTGTCTTTCCAAAAGACGACATATTACCTACAAAACCTTATCCACAATCATTATAAATTTACAAAGAAATCATATTTCTTTATAAAAAAATACAAAACTAGTTATTTGAAACACAAGTTATCTACAGATAATAATTCTGAACGGTGGCAACCAGATTGCTAATGACGCGTTTGTTGTCCATAAGTTTATGAAGTATGCTTTTTTAATACCTCATTACCGCACTCGTGCGGTAATATCGATCATTACTTAACTAAAATAGGCGGAATAAGTGGCTATTATCTAATGATTGTAGATCAAATATTATTATGGGTTGTATTCAAGTACCTACCCGTAAAAATTCCATAACTAATTACGATGTGCCAAATTGCAGTAGCAAAACTAGATATTATCATCCCGGCACTCACACACAATATTCCAAATATGGTAATAGTTCGAACACGAACACCACGTTTCATCATAGGTCCCACAAGTAGCCCCGAGAAGTTCGTAACACAAACACTCACAGCCATAACCAAGGTAATACCCGTTGCATGTCCACCCGCCAGATCTTTCAAGGTTTCTCCAAAGATAAGTCCGAAAACTGAAAATAGGGCTTGGTTGACGGTCTGAAACAAAAAAAAAATTTACAGTTAAAAAGTTGCCCAAAAAATTATTGCGATAATATAGCGCAGTGTTCAAAATAACCAAGTAATGACTATGCAGATCAAATAAGGAAATTAACATCAGGTTACTTATGAAAAATAATCCATATTTGCCATTAAACGTCAAATATTATTATTACGTAATTATTACAATATTAGTACTGTATTCAAGTTGATAATTCTAAAATAAATTATTTTGTTATGTATCAATTATTTTAATGCATCAACAAAATACTGCAACACAGAGGTCAAGAAACGTAAAGGTCATAAAATTTTTAATGAATAGAGATAAATATTTATTAAACATTAGTTTACAATTCTAAATAAATTTTCTTCATAAAAGTTTTCGATATTGTCAAAAATAAAAGTATTTTACTGTATTAGGGTAAAATTCATATTTTCTGATAGATCTCATTATATGACTGGGAAATTTCGATATCTGATGGTGGCATTTTAGGTTTTTGACCATGCAGAACTTTTTATGAAGAATAACTTTTTTTCGTAAAATTATTAATAAAAAAGTTTCCCATATGCTGCGAATTTAAGTAGCACACTGTATAATTGTGTGTTATAATTCAAAATAAAAAACTTATTATTAGCTATCTGAATCAAGTTGGGAACATCGCAGTTCGTTCTCTGATGCACTTCGGCGACATCGGAGAGGCACTCGCAATGCATCTCTTAGCATGTTGATGGGACGTATTTTATTTCGATTCTGATTTGACCAAAGCAAAAATCGTACAGCATTGCCGGTTCATTCCACACCACTATTTTTATTATAAGACTAAAGAATAACCCATAACACGCCTCTGATGCCCACACAAAAGATGAGAGAGAAGGAAATAATTGCGGTCTCTGTCAGTCATGACGCTCGTAGCTTTCTCTTTCTCTTGCTTGAGTCTTACTTTACCTATATAGGCCAGAGCAATTAGTGTGGAATTGGGAAAAAATTGGTATAAAGCTGGGACCAATTTTCTTTGCAAGTATTAGTAATACCATTTAACATACTAAAAGTTCCGCCTCTTCCGAGTAGGGGAACATGGTGGAAATCAGTCCGCCATCTTGAATTTCGTACTCATTTAGAAAAAATAACTTTAAAACCGCTAAAAATTTCAAAAAATATTGAATTTTTTTTGTTGCAAACTGAAAACTACGACTTGTAGTGTTATTTTCATACACATATCATGTAGGGTTACCAATATATTTTGGATTAAATAATTATTTTTGCTTGGTTTTGGAAACATCACAGTTTTATTTTTAATGTACGTAATTTCGTTACCAGTATGCACTAATTCAAATGGGGTATATCAATATCACGTTAGTGGTTTCGATGGAAATTAACATTTTTACAATGATCTAAGTACTTGAAACTTATTTCACTAGAGTTAATACGAGATTGATGTAGGAACCATTAGTAAAATAAATAACGCGAGGAGAAAACCCACGGTTTTATTGTTATACATATTTAACTTTAAACAAATGAAGTAAGCTTATGCAACCTAACGTTCTTCATGTGAATCGGCATGTAATATTGGAATATTATAACTTCCATTGCAGTATCCACAATGGTTTGACTAAAAGATATTTGCTTTCTTGCAACTCCAAAGTTTTTACACCCATTTTTGCAGTTACAAAATAATATCATGTTAGGAATAATTTGGGGTGCCACTGCTATAGTCTGTACACCGAACGTACGGAGTAACAAAACTACCTGATATTCAGGTTCAGGTAAAATCAGGTCAAATTTTCGGAATTTAAGCGGTCCTCTTTACACCCTACAATATTCAATTGGTGCGGGTGTTTCATTTATATTCTGAGTTCTGTGGCGTACGGTCTATAATTTTGTTTGTTGGTTGAGTGATTTTTAAAAATATTGTGTTGCTTCTTTTTTCGATGTGCTTTCTTTAAAATCGGGATATCTGGCAGCTCTATTTGAATAAGTAACATTCACTATGAATATCGTATTGAATGAGCCTCAATTACCACCAAAGAATCGGATAAAACGATCTTTGACCGTTTATGAAAAAGGGAAGGGAAAGGGAAGGTAGAAAGATATATTACCTAGACGAGACTTCGGTACACACTGTTAGTAAAGTAATCTATTGCTACAGATGTAGGGACGCCATTATCATTTTGCCAACCCCAATCTAATGTATTTCCAAGCCTCTGCTGCATCTTTCTCTTTCCCATACAAATATATTAGAAAATTTTCTCCGTTCGTAGATATTTCTTCCTTCTTACCATATGGATTTTGAAAAATTTACGCCAGGGATTGAAGAAGCTCTTTTTATTTTCCAACATTTTTAGCAGCTTTAGTTTACCCTGTTTGCTTGGGTTGACGATGTTCTGGCACAACCACCCATAGCGTGAATACAGAGTATGTCTTCTACCACTGGTGCGACATTTCTTTTTAGTAGTGATATATCCACGACTCCATTTGGTTTGCCTCCTTTTTCAGGGCGTAACATAAATAAATTGTCCTTTTTTGCAAAATGGAGCAAAAGCAAGCAAACCCAACGGAATCAATAAATCCGTATCTTCGCCAATAAGCATTATTGTTTTTGTCTCTTAACAATAAGGCAGTGGTTACTATTGTTGTGTCAGCATGACCTTCGGCTTGCCAAACAACTATGCTTGCCGACTCCAATTTTTCTATAAGGTGTTTAGTAAAGTGTTTTTTATTTTTGGTGTTACTAAAAAACTTTTCTTGACTTGTTGTTGACAGTGCCAAATCAGAAATAATAAGATCTGCACAGGTCGATTTTCCACTTCGCCGCAATTGTTCTTGGGTTTTTGTTGTTGGCAAATCGTATCCATCAAAAACGACAGTACTGTTTGAACCATAATTATTGTAAAGAATAAATTTCAAATAGTATTAAAAAATTTCACCTTTGAGAAAATGGTAATGGCGTCCTTCGCCCTATAACAATGGATTTAGCAGTAGCACCCCAATTCATTCTTAACATGATAATTTGTAGCTGCAAAAATGGGTGAAAAAAACTTTGCAGTTGTAAGAAAGCAAATACCTGTTGATCGAAACTTTGTGGCGATTGCAATGGAAGTTCTTGTGATTATATTGCAATATTACATGACGATTCAGATGCAGAACTTTAGGTTACATGAGCTTACTTTATTTAAGTTAAACATGTATAGCTATAGAACCGTGGATTTTCTCCTCGTGTTATTTATTTTACTAATGGTTCCTATATCAATCTCATATTCACTCTAGTAAATTAAGTTTCAAGTAGGTACTTAGATCATTGTCACAATATTAATTTCAATCGATAACACTAACATGATGTTGATATTCCCCATTTGAATTAGTGCATACTGATAACGAAATTACGTAAGTACATTAAAAAGAAATCTTAATGTTTCCAGAACCAAGCAAAAATAATTATTTAATCCAAAATAACGTGTTAACCCTAAATGATAGGTATATAAAAATAACACTACCTATAAGTCGTAGCTTTGAATTCGAAACAATTTTTTTTTAATTTTTTTGAAATTTTTACTTACGAAATTCAAAATGGCTGACTGATTTTCACCCTGTTCCCCTACTCAGAAGAGGCGAAACTTTTAGTATGTTAAATGGCATTACTATAGTACTTGCAAAGAAAAATGGTCCCAGTTTTATATCAATTTTTTCCCAATTCCACACTAATTTCGCTGGCCTATAATAGATCCTATATCAATATCGTATTAACTCTAGTGAAATAAGTTTCAAGTAAATCACTGTAGAAATATTAATTTCCATCGATACCCCATCTGTTATACTGATATCGAAGTTACGTATATTGAAAAGAAAACTGTGATGTTTCCGAAACCAAGCAAAAATAATTATTTAATCCCAAATATATTGTTAATCCTAAATGATAGGTATACGGTATATGAAAATAACACTACAAGTCGTAGTTTTCAATTTGAAACCAAATTTTTGTTTATATTTTTTTGAAATTTTTAACGGTTTTCAAGTTATTTTTGCTTTTTTCTAAAAGTGTACGAAATCCAAAATAATAATAATAATAATAATAAAGATGTTTATTTATGCCAATAAAACAATTAAAAATATAAATATAAAAATGATAAAGTAAAAAAGAAAACCAAAAAATGACAGTAGTATACTAGTTGGCATAAATAGGTAGGGTTTTGATTTATAAAAAATCATTCTTCCAATCCTACCCTTACTAAATAATTTTTTATATTTTTTTTGAAAGTTATATAGCTTAAGCCCCTCAGACTAGAAGGAATATTATTATAAATTACAGAAGAGGTATATTTAAACGAAGACTTATATTTTTCAGTATGATGTTTAGGTATTTCTATTGCGTTCTGATTTCTAGTATTAACATTTTCAAATGGCGGACTGATTTTCACCATTTTCCCCTACTCGGAAAAGCGGAACTTTTAGTATGTTTATAGGCATTTCCAGTACTTGAAAAAAAAAGAGGTCGCAGCTTTATACTAATTTTTTTCCAATTCGCCATTGAAAATTTCTTAAATACCCTAGCGTAATATTATTTGTTAGGGTTTTTAATGCCTCTAAAACAATAGCTTCATTTTTTAAATAACTCTCAAAATAAAAAGTTATGATAAAATGAAATTTTGAGTTTTAGGTAAAGTGCCCTCCAGCAGCATAGCAGTGAAGTTCTATCACCTCAGGATTATAGAGTCCACTAAACTTATTTTGTGTGCAAAATTTCAATTTAATACGACTAAGATTAGTTAAATCCAGTATGACAAAAAAAAGAATATAAAAAATTTGGACATGAAAATATTGAGATTTTCAAATTTCTTTTATGGAACTACTACAATAATTATTTTTCATGTTCACCTCCGAACACCCTGCATACTCTGCACTATAAAGATGTGTTCATTGATAAATCCATATTTCATGTTTGGGATATTGCTAGGTGGCTCACTGATTGGCGACTCGAGAGAGAACGTGGCGCCCTCTTCAGCCGATTTGGCATCTTTGTCAACTTTGTGGTTTAGTGGGCCCTCCTTTCCCGTTAAAAATCAGCTGGTTGCAGCTGGCTTCCTTAATTTGAGTCGCCGATACAGCAGCCTATCGCAAGATTCTGTGAAAGCTGACGTTTAGGATACAGAAGGTTAGCCGCTAATCCCAGCAAGCAACAAAAATCCCCAGGACGTCCCATTTTGATCCGCAACGTCCCAGGTGGGATGATCCCAGCTAAGACGTCCCTGGGACGTCCCCTGGACGTTAGAAAGGTCCCAAATTGGTCCCAAAGTGACGTCCTACAGACGTCTCATGTTGCCGTCCCAAGGACGTCAGCAATGGGATTTAAAAAAAAATCAATTTGGTAAAAAATTTTTATAAAGTGTAAAAATAAAATACTGTTGGAATCTTTATTGTATTTATGATTCTATATTATAATGACTTTATATTACCCCAAAATGCGTTTGTTTTGTGTCAGTACTAGGACTGTTTGGAGTTGCTACGGTGCTACTAAGGTCCTAAGATGATCCCATATATGTCCTGTGTAACCTTTATGGGATCGTCCCAGATACATCGCGACCTGTACCAAACGGACGTCCCAGGGACGTCATTGGGATCTTATGGGACATTCCGGGACGTCCCTGGGATGTCCCAGGAACGGTTTTGTGTTGACTGGGTATAATGTGATGAAGGGTCCGAGATAACCATGCAAACGATCATGCAAATTACAATAATTCTAATTATTAATTATTAATGATGTGTCTAAAAATAAAATAACTATTGTTATAATAACTTTCATAGCACGCTCTAGATTAGATTAATTATATCACGCATGACATTTAATTATTTTAAATTCTATCACGAGACTCACGAACGATAAACAATAAGTCACATGTTTGGTGAAAAACAATTTTTTTAACTGTTTATGATAAAATTGCTCCTCTTAAATCATATACAGTCCGGAGATTTATTATTCGTCCACTTTTAATTTTTTCAACCACAGAGATAAGAATTCTAAATTTAGTAAAATTTGAAAAATAAGTTAACGAATATTTCTTCTTCCAAGAAATGAAAATAACAATAAATCTTCATATTTATCAGGATCCCCTGGACAAAAAAAGATAATTTGATAACATTTCGGTGAGCAGAATTATTCGTCCACTTCCAAAAAAATTTTAAGATTTACATGAAACGTATTATCTGTTCTTTTACTGATAACAAATTCCTAAATATAGATTCTAAATTATTTTAAACAGTGTTTTGAGATACCGTGCTGTGAAGAATACAAGTAAGTTCTAAAATAGGTCGCAAATTATCAGAAGTGCCTCAAAAAATCAGAGACTTAAATATCTTTATTCTCCCCCCTGAATTTTTTTGACCTCAATAACCCTGAAAATGACATGTTAGTTAACATTTTTGGACAATTTATAAGTATATTCTTTTTATCCCCCCCCCCCCCCGGTATTTTTTTTACTATCTACTAGAAAAAAATAGATTTTACGTCCTCATTGACCCCGAAAATGAGATATTAGTCAAATGCTAAACACAACGGAGAAAAAATTATTGAAATCGGTACCGCCATCCCAAAGTACAAACGCAAAAATTGTTGTTTCGCGTCAAGAGTTTTTTTGGTTTTTCGCAGTTTCTTTAGGTTTTCACTCACAGCAAAAAAAAACCTTAAAACGAGACAAAAAAAATTATCTAAATCGGTTAATCTTTTCAAGAATCAAGAATCTCAAAGAGACATGGGAAAAACTGTTGAAAGAAGCCGGTCAACAGTTGAACATATTATAAAAAAAATATGAAACAACCCATACAACAAAAGCTTTGCCAGGGAGAGAGAGAGAGAGAGAGAGAAAAAGTATAGTTACTAAATTAGTAAGAATTAGAAGAAAGTAAAGTTCGTGGAAATCCGCAAACTACTACGAGAGATGTAGTGAAAAGTATAGCCAGTTACAAAAAGGTTGTCCATGTAACAACAATAAGAAAATTTTTAAGAAGTCAGGATATACAGGCACGAGTTGGTCGAAAGATGCCATTAGTAAATAAGAAAAATAAGAAGAAGTGTCTCGAGTTTGCTCAGAGGCATTTTGACTAAAATACTGAGTCATAATGTATACTAATGAAATAAAAATCGAAAAATCAAAAACGGTTTTAGTGTACAGAAACCGTGGGAAAGTCTACAAACTTAAAATTTATTTCCAACGGTAAAGCGCGGAGGGGGTTCCGTTCTAATCTGGGGATGTATGTCATGGCATGGAGTGGGCCAGCTCCATTTTATTGATGGAACCATGGATCGGTTCATCTGCATGGAAATGCATACAGCGCGGGTTGTTAAAGGGTGGATACTGTATAGCGTATCAAGAGTATTGGAAACGCCACCGCAATCCCCAGACGTTAACCCGAATGAATATCTATGGTGGGCACCTAAAGAAAGGGCGATAGAACATAAAATTTCCAAAAAAGAGGCGTTAAAAGCAAGATACCAAGAAGAATGGTCAAAAATTAAAGTAGGTTTTGCTAGAAAACTGATAGAGTAAATGCTGAGCAGGATACAAGAAATTATAAAATCAAAAGGGTACCCACGGTGACCTTGGATTAAGTTTAACCTAACGATGCGATTACTCCGGAGTTTTCTTCGGATATTGTTTCTGTGATGAGCTCCAAGTCATTTGGTACCAAAACGAAAATAATCGTTGGGAGGATTATTAAAATAAAATGGATTTTTCGAAATTTTTTGAGGTTACATGGCTTTTTTCTTTGAAAATGGTTATTTGTCGATTTTTTGGGACTAAACAAATTTTGTTCGGTTCTCTAAATGACATTTTGTTGTTATATATATCCAAAATATTTAAACCCTTACTATGTAAATTTTAAAAAAAATTACTAAATTAAAATATATAAATATTAAATTAATTAATTATTTTTAGGACGTAGCTTTTACAAGGGACATGGTAGGACATAATGAACCGACTTATCTTGAAGTTTATGGAATTACCTTTGCAACGAGTACAGCTTAATACTTCTAGATACAAACTATCGCGCTAACCACGTAACCTCAAAAAAATTCGAAAAATCCATTTTATTTTATTAACCTCCCAACGATTATTTTTATTTTGGTACCAAATTACTTGGAGCTCATCACAGAAACGATATCTGAAGAAAACTCCGAAGCAATCGCACCTTTGGGTTAAGCTGAATCCAAGCTTACCGTGTACTCCACACGGTATTAGTTTTGGATGATTGGACGAATTTCAAAAAAATATATTAGTGGACGGATAATTTTTCTCTATTGGTTTTTAAGAATTTTCATACGTTTAATTTTTGAAAAGTATTGTTAATGTTGAACTTTATATTACTGTTTTTAGTACATAAATGAGTGTTTTTATTAGTTTAATGAAAGACAAATAACATTAAGTAGTTTTGATTTTATCTCATTTTTTTTTATTTTTATAAGTGGACGAATAATTAATCTTCTAAGAAAACGTTATTAATTTACAGTATCGGTTAGTTCATAATTATGTTATTGGAAAAATATGAATGAAGTCTTGTGTAAAATGAAAGTTCTAGAAAGTGCCTATAGGAATACCTATAGGACTACCTTTTTCTTTTTGTGATATCATTTATCACAAAAATATCAGTAACGAAGATAAACAGAAATTACAAATTCTTCAAAATAACTGTGTTCGTTTTTCAATAGGGCTAAAAAAAGTATGATCACGTATCACCTAGTTTTGACCAACATAATTTAATTAAATTAGAAAAAAGACGCGAAATCCACATATCCTGTTTTATTTATAAAATAATTTTAACTCAGAAACCAAGATATTTATTTGAAAAAATTGAATTCAGGAATAATATTCATAATGTTAATACTAGAAATCAGAACGCAATAGAAATACCTAAACATCATACTGAAAAATATAAGTCTTCGTTTAAATATACCTCTTCTGTAATTTATAATAATATTCCTTCTAGTCTGAGGGGCTTAGGCTATATAACTTTCAAAAAAAATATAAAAAATTATTTAGTAAGGGTAGGATTGGAAGAATGATTTTTTATAAATCAAAACCCTACCTATTTATGCCAACTAGTATACTACTGTCATTTTTTGGTTTTCTTTTTTAGTTTATCATTTTTATATTTATATTGTTAATTGTTTTATTGGCATAAATAAACATCTTTATTATTATTATTTATTATTAAATATGTATACTAAAGGAATAGAATCCTGCATGTATTGCGCCTTTTGACATCCAGAATGTTTCTGTGCACCTCCGTAAAACTTATGAGTTAATTAAAAGAACTTACATTAATTAAAGCAGCTCCCAAAACAACCATCCATCCCCATCCCCCATCTGGGGGCGTTTCTGGAATTTCATCTCTTTTTTCTATTTTCAGTGCCATTGTAGATTAGCTTTTCACTTACTTTATTACACTAGAGAAATCTGAAACAAATAAGTAGCAATATTATAATATGAATACAATTCTTGACTGTTAAGTTAAATGTTTATTACATATAGAGCGTTACAGAAAAAATGTGTAAAAACCTTGGTTCTGTTTGCTCTGCTTTTGTAAATATTATGTTTAGTTTATTTTAAGCGAGAAAATAACAAAAACGACTAAATATATTTCTTGTTTTGTCAATAAACAATGGTGCCAATTCCCCAATTTACATACATAGTATGTATATCCGAAAATTTAAATCCTACTTTAAAAAGCAAATATTAGGAAATAAAAAAGAACAATGTTGAGGAGAGATAAATCTAAAACAACACGATATTATCGATTAATTTGCCGCTAGAATTTATCAAATATTTTATTACAATTTTAATAATTAAAAATTTAAAGATCATTAATTAATTAATAATAATTAAAAGAGCCCCTGACATCAAACTTCCTCAAAATCATTTAGGTTGAAACTCTTCAAGAATAGTGAACTATTAAAATACGTTCCAATAGGTTCAAGATATCATGTATATTTTTTCTTCGTACCTCTTTTGGACTTCCATAAAACTAAAAACTTGGGCACAAAAGAGTGTATAACTAACAGGGTCACATGCACTTTTTGATCTAGTTATTAACTCTATTATGTATCTGTGCTGTGAATGTCCTTATTGATCGACAAACAATTTTATTGTAAATCAAACTTGAATGTTATGGTTTATAGAAAGTGGCTTTGAAGGTTAATTTCTATTTTTAGTTATATGTTGCATAGTTTTAAAGATATAGTAAGTATATATAGAAAAATGTAATACATAAAGATAGTTTTAATATCAAAATCGCATGTTCACAAATGGGGCACTTGCATTTAAATTTAGTTATGACAGTACCACAGAGAATAACCAGTACTATCTAAGAGAAAAACTCACGCTAGCTTTGTTATTAGAAGTAGGTGTATAATTTCACCTTTCTATACATATATGTATAAGTCTGCATACACTGAGAAAAGTGATTCAATAAACTATAAAATATATATATCCCCCTCAAAAAAACACAACCATTATTATCTTACTTTTCATGACACAAATCATCCTAAATTGTTTCATCTATTTTTGTAGAAAAATATCCAAAACAATATGTTTTTACAATAATAATGTTAATAGCAATATTACAACTTAAAGTCACAAGTTTTGATGAAAATGTATTTTCTCAAAAAAAAATGTAAAATTTTACAAAGTGTGTTATATTGTAAGATGGGGTAAGTCGGTGGAAAAGGTAGTTTTTTTTTTAAATTATGCTCATACTGTGTCTATCGTGTCTATTACAAAAAATTTATAGTAGGAGAACTAATGTGTCAAACTGACATTGTTTTAAAAGTTAAAAAAAGTTTTAAACAAAAAAGCAATTAAAATAAAAATTACGACCACTTTACCCCAATCGGGGTGGCTTCAAACAATATTTACGTCATGTAAAAACTCTGGTATAAGGTGGTGCTCAAACACCATCCCAAAAACTGTGTATAAAAAACACTGGCACTAACAAAAAAAATTTTGAAGGCAACAAAAGAAACACAAAACCAAAATTGCAAATTCTGACCAGTTTTATTTGATATAGGCCTCCTCATCCAAGGCTTGCACTAAAGAATCGAGACTGCTGTGGATTGGTTACTATAGTAATATGGGATAATGTAAATGGGACAAAAGAATTTTTAACTTCTACCAAGTTTTTATTAAGACGTCATACAATTTGACAAAAATTGGCATTTTGGGCCTTGAAACGAGTTTGAACACTATTTAAAAATTAGAGAAATGTACTTAGAAGAATAAATCAACTTCAAAACACTTAGGTATACAGTTAGGTATGTAGTCTGATTCAGTAAGACCGAGATATCTGGGACTGACTGTTGCTGGTGGATCCACGACACACAAAATAACGTCTTCTAAGGAAGGGAATTTTTGAACATAATATTACTTTGTCACTTTGTTAAGACTTATTTACAAGTTAGAGCGTTATGGTTAATCAAAGTTGTATATTGTATTGTATTGTATATATCGTTACCTCCAATTTCCCCATACTGGGGTAATTTGGCGGTCAAACTTCCCCCACCCATCCCCCACTCACCTTTTTATAGTAAAAATAATTACATACAACTTATTGTACCTCAAAACGTTCTTTTTTAAGTTATAACAGTTATGGTTAATTTGTCCAAAGCTGTGTGGTCCACAAAATGTTTTGTAGTAGAAAAACGAATTGAAATTTAGATTCGAAATCATAAAAAAAATCGACAGAAACTTTTTTTTGTTTTGTTAATTCTAGAGTAGATATTTGAACAGAAACCGATTTTTATTGTTGCCAAATGTATAAGCAACATAATATTTTAACTTAATCTAAGGAATATGAAAGTGCAAAAATTTTTAATTTTTAAATTTTACCGCCGATTTACCCCACCACCGATTTACCCCATCTTACCCTACATAAGTTGAATACAAAAAAATGTAGTTTTATTTATGTATTATACAAAGGTGTTTTTTACGAGATATATTTAAAACTACTTGAAACATATAAGTATACAAATTGCAGCTTAATATTGTAAAATTACAAATCACGTTCTGCTTGAATTAAACCATTAATTCAGCAATAAATTGGGATAATGTTTATGTAAACCAACCAATTAAATTAATAAATAGAAGGTATATTTAAAAACACAATATTTTACTAATTTTACAAAATAATTGTAATTGTAAAAATTATACCAAATTTCCATTGTTAAATATAATGTTCATTATACTACATATGTACATACTACATCTATATATGGGATATTTAAAAAAATATATAGGTGGGTATTCTGATGAAAGTAGTTCAAAGAAGAATCGAATATCTACTATGGAAGTTCTTTCTAGTCATAAACAGTCATAATATAATATCGTTAGCCAATAAAAATGCATTTGAAACCTAAATGCAATTAGCAATATTGAAATAGATTTACTTAAAACTGAAAGATGTTTTGTCAGTAGTACATTGATGCATTCACTGCCAGCGCCGGGTAGCATGTGTGCATTTGCCTGGATCGCTGAAAAGGGTCTTTGTCTCTAGTTTTTATAGACGTTTGTTACTCGAAAGCGGCAGAACAAACCATTTCAATTTTAAGTGATCGTAGTTTAAAATAAGATAATTCTCAAATCTTTGCCTTATCCAAAAAAATGTTTTGACAAGATCTGACAATTTCTGTTTGTCATAACAATTATTAATTTAAAGCTATAAATTTCTCGACTTGAAAAAGATAACCTATAGGCACGTAACCAGAAAAAATACATAACTTATTTCGGAACCACTGATATGGACACATAATATAAATTTATTGATAATGTCAGTGACTAAAACACGCAAGTTATCGGTCGTTGTTTTAAATTCACCATAATTGTTTACATACTAAAACCACGAGTACAGGAGATGAACATATCCTTATTAAACAACAAAATTATGAACAACAACACCTCTAAATGCAATTAATTATTTTATCGAATTTAAATATTCATTTATTAGAACAATTTAGGATTAGAGCCACAAGTATATTTTCGAATAACAAAAATACACCTAAAAGAAGTAATCCATTAACATTTACTATTTTTTTAACATTGTCATTGCTCAATTATTTGCTATAAAAAACCAATCCCATTACCCTTTGGGGCAGAAACATAAAAATACCTAATTCATTACTTAATCAAATCAAAATATTAATTTTTAAGTACACATCCTTTAAAAAGGTTTTCAAAAAAAATTCGTATCGTTTTTAAAACTATGTAAGTAAAATATGAAAATCGGTCAAGTGCAAGTTATACTTGCAAAGTTAATGTTCCGTGTCGTCAGCCCCCCACTTAAAAATTTTGAAAAACGTGTAATAGCAAAAGTTGTTCTCTTTTCATATTTTATTACTAAATTTAGTTCGAGCTGGCAACTACGGTTTATTACAATATACGTTAGAAATTTGAAAGGAAGAAAAAATAAAAAAAACATTTTCATTCAAAAATTTATCAAGAGCATGTTAAAAGAAGATTGTTATAAAATAGTAAATAATATAACCTAAATATATATTTATTTATTCATTCACAATAAATAAATGACATTATTTCGTCAGTACAATGGATAATAAAATTTAAACAAATAGGCTGCTAAAATCTAACAAAATCTTACAATCTATTCAACTATAAGTAAATCATCTTTAGTTTAAAAACTAAAATCGTATGTAATGTATCTTTATGAGTCTAAAAATACTAAATACCAGCCTCTCAATTGATCTAACGTAACGTGAAACTGGTCAAATCACACTTTCTCACAAAAGACTCTAAGAATGACGTCACACGTAAGAAGCAGACCAAGAATGAACTTTGGCTGCCAATCATCCCCTGGTTGGTCAAGAAATGCGTGTTGCCTAGATTAGAGCTTGTGTTCTTCGGAATTTATCGGCGACGAACCCGTTTCGATGGTTAGCATACTATCCTTCTTTAGCTGCGTTATGTAAACAAGGGGAGCACGCTCTCCGACTGGAATCGGTTTGTCTCTGATGAAATCGGAAAAAAAGACTATTCGTATAGTGCGGACGCGTTCCTGTTGGATAGACTTCGCCCATAGTGGAGTTTTGATTGGGTTGCATGTGCGCAACCTATGTATTTATGAATGGAGCTTTAAATATCACCAGCCCAGTTTAATTTGGACGTCACTGATATTGCGTTGTTTGTCCTCGTCGGTGTCAAGCAACCAGGCGTTCGTTCAAAAGAAAGTTTTTTCGTAAAAAACACAAGTGCTTGGGGTATTACCCTCGACGAAATGCTGATAAATAAAATTCGACATACACGCCGAATTTTAAATTTTCGCAGGGCAAGGTTTATAAACAAAATAAAAATTTTCTTTTTTTAATGTTATACATATGTACATATGTCTCTTTTATGTATTAACACCCAAAAATCATTACTTTTTTATAACAAATAAATGAGCTACAACAATGTTAAAATGGGCGCTGAATATATACACCTCTTAACGGCTAATCGCCGTTAGATCCCATCAAATGTGATCCTTTCCTTATATATTTTTCATAAGAATTAAATGATTGATTTTACACCCAAAGTATTCCATTTTCCTCATGAACAATTGCACAGCGAGAAGTGCAAACGTTGAGTAGATATCAATCATGTAATTCCACAAGTGGATTTCAATTTGGGGTAATGCATTGGATTAACCATCATTCTAGTTGTTCTAATGTGGAATTGAGGTCATTGTAAAATTAGTATGGATAATCAATGAAGTACTGATAAGCAAAGTGTTTTGATATTAACATGTTTGTTACAATAATTCTAAAACAATACTTCCTAATCTTATGTTATTAGCAATTATGTGTTTGATCTTAAAATAGATTTTTTTGAAATTGTCTGACTTTGTAAAAACTAACACCGGGATTCAATACAAAGGTTTAAGAGTTCGTACTGATTTAAATTAGGACCTTCCAGTTGATCAGTTTTTGATGAGTTCTTGTTCTGACATTTTTAATACTGCCGTCATAACGAAGAGGGCAGTAACGTTCTTAGGGTTTCCATATATACTTACTGCCCTCTTCGTTATGACGATGACGGCAGAATAGGTCTTCATTAAAATTTGTGAGTTATTCTAGGCCAAGCAACAGAGCAAAATATTAGCGATTTTTTGACATTAATCCTATTGGAAAACCGCCTGTCATCTGAAAGACGATCCGTAGATGATTCCTGTTATATTTCCAACTCTGAAATTTTTTCTATTAATTTGTTATAAACATTTTTAAGCAAAAAAAACGCGATTTTTTTAGTTTTTTGCTTATAAAATGGAAAGTAATGAAGCAATCTTAATGGTGTAAATGGACGATTTGTAGAGAATGAAAATACAAACAAAATGAGAGGCGAATGTCCCGATCGGATAAGTAGCAACGGAGAAAATCCGGAAAACCGGAAAATTAAGAGTTTTTTTTTTAAATTCATAAATCAGCCATTTTTAAACGTAGAGGGCTCAAACTTTGAGAAAAATTAGTAATTTATAGCTATTGTATGTGTGCAAAACTCCGACGCTGTCCGATGATTAGTTTTGCCACAATCGTCATTTAAATTTTTCAATACACTATTTTGCAACAGGTCTGGATGCTCTATGGATCGTCCGATTTTAATTATTGAAATGGATTTGAAAAGTACAAGTTTAAGTGAACAAAATGTATATTTAAATTTTTCCATAAAATGCTACGAAACCGGCTGAAAATGCACGTAAAAATGCGTGAAAATGGCCGAGCACGCGAAAGCGGTGGGTAGTGGGAAGAGCGGAGGAGCGAAGGAGAGCCAATATTCGAGCCCTCGGCCATTTTCAGGCATCTTTACGTGCATTTTCAACCAGTTTCGTAGCATTTTATGGAAAAATTAAAATATACATTTTGTTCAATTAAATTTGTACTTTTCAAATCCGTTCAGACCTGCATGTTGCAAAATAGTGTATTGAAAAATTAAAATGACGATTGTGCATGGCAAAACTAATGGTCAGACAGCGTCTGGATTTTGCACACATAAAGTAGCTATAAATAACTACTTTTTGCCAAAGTTTGAGCCCTCTACGTCTAAAAATGACCGTTTTATGAATTTAAAAAAACTCTTAATTTTCCGGTTTTTCTGGATTTTCTCCGTTGCTACTTATCCAATCGGGACGTTCGACCTCTCATTTTGTTCGTATTTCTATTCTCTACAAACCGTCCATGTGTACCATTTAGATTGCTTCATTACTTTCCATTTTATAAGCAAAAAACTAAAAAAATCGCGTTTTTTTGATTAAGAATGTTTATAACAAATTAATGGAAAAAATTGCAGAGTTGAAAATATAACAGAAATCATCTACGGATCGCCTTTTCGATGATGGCACAGACGGTTTTCTAATAGGATTAATGTCACGACAAATCGCTCTATTGCTAGGCCTATTCCGATATTTCAGCGATTTGCGTTGTTTCCGAGTGATTGTTGTCTCGGAATTTGTTGTTAAAATGAATTTAGTACCATTATTGTGAAGAATACATACCTAAATTGTCTTTTTAAAAATAGATTTGCAAGCAGACTAATAAACAAATTAATTGTACCAAACTTGGTTGTCTTATTGTGAAACCTTGATTGTTAAATAATATAGCAGAGCGATAGTGGTTAGGATTAACTAAAATATTTGGAATAACATTCCAATCATTTATAAACGGTTAGGAGCCCAAAATTAGTGATTAGTAGTGAGAAGAATCCATTATTATTTTAAAATAGAATTGTTATTCGAACTGTACCTTGCTGCCTCGTACAATAATTTATATTGTGTTCATGCTGGTATATTACCGTTAGGTACTTATAATGTAAGTTTCTGCTACTGCGAGGAGCGATTCTTACAGTATTTATTTGTATATTTTAATTTATTAAGTTTTGAGTTTCATTTTTATTTCTAAACAGTTAACCTAAGTTTTTTGTTTCTTGACACAAAAATATCATTTTAATATTATATATTTTAATGTTTTAAAAAAATTCAAGCTGGAATAGAAATGTTTTATGTATTCACTATGCGGTAGTTTAATCGTTAGTCAAGTGAAGCTCACTTTGTTTAATGCATTGTAAACTGACTGCTAATGAAAATTATTTCTTTCTCTTTTCGAACTATATCGGTGCACCGTATATCGCTTAGCACCTAGCCTCGACAATAGTCTCGTCCGTACGAAGTAAATATATACATATATACATATGTAGCTCTACAACCCAGGGTGGGTCTTGGCTGAGTATACTATATTTCTCCATGTTTTCCGATCTTCTAGTAGATTCGGGTCTAATTCACTTTTGAAAGATCCGCATTGACGTTGTCTTTCCATCTTAAGCGTGGCCTTCCAGGTGGCCTTCTTCCCGACGGCATCTCCCTTCATACCAGTTTCATGGATCTGTCATCCTTTAATCTGTAAATATGTCCATACCATCTTAAGCGCTGGGATTTAATTTTTTTCACAATACCGCCGCGCCGTCGCCATACAGCTGCTTGATCTCGGCATTTTAGTTCTAATGCGATACTGGTTAGTGTTGGGATCGTAATGAGGACCGAAAATTTTTCTAAGTACTCTTCTTTCGAAAAGTTTGAGCTTTTCTTATTGGTCTTATAATGCTTTTATAGGGTTTTACCTGTTAGGTTCAAAATATGCTTTTTGACTTCAAGAAGTTTAATGAGAGCAGGCATTCATTTACGGATTGTATTTTCCTCTTTATTTTCTCTGTGACGTCATTATCAGCTGTAATTATATATCTTAGATAATTAAAGCGCTCCACTCTTTCCAAATTATATGTGTCCATTGTAACCTTCTGCCCTATCCTATCTCTGCACTCCTGTCCGTTTATGCACAAATATTTGGTCTTTTCTTCGTTAATCTGAAGTCACCACCTTTGTTGTAGCCTTTTCTGTTTGATTAAAAATGCATTTTCTGTCGGTGTGGAGTCTCCTCTTATGTCAGTATCGTCTGCACCACATGGGTGAAACTTAAAATGAATAAGTGGAAACACGACCGTTACACCATTAGTAGTCCATCCTACCACTACGTGGCACTGTAGGATAATTCTTCTGCAAGTAGGCTACCGTCATTTCACTCGTTCTTTGAACTTTAAGACAGTTGACGTGTAAACTTTTGTCAAATTTCGCCGCGATCTGTGACAGGTCGATGCAATAATTATTTTATTTATAGTTTTAAACAATTTCATTCCCTATTTTTCTATTTTTCGAATTCATTTATAACGTAGAAACTGTTGCAAATTTTAGGATGGTTTTAAGTGAAGTAAAAGTGTATGTTTTGTTTTAATAATAAAATGTGTTTAAAGGACAATCATAAAAAAGGTAATTTTTTGCCTGTCAAGGTATCAAACGTGAAAGATGATAATATTATTTATAATGGATTTTGACCTGCTGAACAACGTGATGTGATTATAATTTACTTGATACTAAAGAAAAAGATTTTCCCGGAAGCATCCAGTATTTCTAATTGTGCCATCATGTTCAGCAGGTCCGAATTCACAAGAAATATAATTTTTTTCACCTGACTTGACACAAAACATTAACATTGTTCTTTTTGGTTATTCTTTAAGAATTCTGCTTTTGTTTAAACAATATATTTAATATCTGTTTTAAATAATGCTGGGTTGCAGTGCAGGCAGAGAAATTACTTAGCCTCAACTCAATGTTGTCTGTTAATTTTTTTAATTTTTTTTCTATGTACTCCCTAATTTTTTTATAAATCCTGGTAGACGATGTTTTCAATGCCGGTTTTACATTTGTGTAGTTATGCATTCCCTCATGAATTCCAGCATGCTAACATGAATTCGTATAAAAATGGGGATTATCTTTCAAGCTCAGGAGTCAATGGTATTTAGTAAATATAATCTCAACTTTATGAAAATTTACACATTTAGGTACATGGAAAACTACTCATATATAAAAGGAACATGACGCATTTATTTACATTTAGAGCTATTTTTTTTAATAACAATGTGATAACAGTAACTGTTTGGTAAATAAAGCCGACATGTACATACTTTGTAGTTTTATTATATAAATAATTTATATTTTACATATTATACTGTGTAGGGTTTATAAAGTATCAGTATTTCAGTATTTGATTGTTAAAGACTATTATTGTTTTTTAGATTGTTTATAGGTAATTTCCTCTAAAATATAATTTAGTCAGTAAAATCATCAATTTTTTGGTTTTACTGAACGCATATTTTATTGTCACACGAAAAAAAAACAATAAGTCATTTTTAAAACAATTAAATACTAGTTTAAAAATAAATTAATATATTAAATATACCACCTTTAAACTACCCGCCACGAAAAAACGAGCTAGAGCGACATCTGGTGGTAGGATACTATTTTATTGATTTTTATTCAAATTTCGTGTTTACAGGTTTTACTTAGGAGTTAACATTTCTAACCTATTATATATTTTTGGGATACAGAAGAAGCTGTGTTCCAAATTTCATACGTCTAGGTGCAATAGTTTCCAAGATACGAGTGTCCAAAAATCACAGTCACTCACTGACTGACAGATCATCATAAATCTAGGGTACATATGTAGATAGTGTTAAGGTGACAATTACGAGCAAAAACAATAAAAATCCAGCATAGCGGAAAAACCAACATGACGGATTCTAGCACGAAATAGCTAGCGATTTCTCTTATATAAAGTTAGGTGTGTACGTAGTGTATCAGCCTAATAGGCGGAAGGTCCCCGGTTCAATCCCGGGCGGAAACAGAATTTTGATTTACATTTCTGATTTACTTTCAAATACCTTTATTTTATGATAATCGCAACAAACAGAGATAACAGTAATTTATGCAGCCTTATCGACAAAAAGCCATTATTAAAAATTTTTGCTCGGAGTATATACACATATAATAAATATCATTTGGTATCTGAACAAAAAGTTATGAAATCCCACCAAAAACGTACATGTAAAAAAGACAGGCCAAGTTCTTTTCAGGACTGTGTGTTTTGTTATCTGAAAAAAACAACTGAAATGTAAAAATTATGTCAAGTTCCTTGCATACACTTTATTAGCAGTGTTTTGATAAGCACAGAAAAATATTGTGTGAATTGATAAATTTATAGACCAAACTTGGCAAGTTTTCATTAAAGGACTGAGCAATATTGAGAACCTTGAAAACTTGCCAAGGTTGGTCTGTAAATTTATCAATTCACAAGGTATTTTTCTGTGCTTATCAAAACACTGTTAATAACGTGTAGGCATGGAACTTGCCATAATTTTTACATTTCAGTTATTTTTTTCAGGTAACAAAACACAGTCCTGACGAGAACTTGGCCTGTTTTTTACATGTATGTTTTTGTTGGGATTTACTTTTCCAATCGCAAAAGACCCCTACTAATCAAACGAGCATATGAGTGGCAATTTAAAAACAAATAAAGTTTTTTAAATAATAGTCTTACTGATTTTATCAAAAAAAAAGCCTGCGAATGTTAAGAATGCAAATTTATCAAGTTTTCCGTTAAATTTCTCTGCTTCCATAAAAAGAGGATTACACGGTATTTCCTGGTGGAATCTAGTTTGGTGGATTTAATTGACAAAATGGCTTATTTCCTTAATTGCCACCACGAAAGTGTGAATATTGAATACCTATCAATCATCTCAGTTACATAATTAGACCAATTTAGCTCATATTGATACTCAGTTAATTATTACTCGTATTACTCATTTCGTTTTCAGATGTCGTACATAGCGAATAGTGAATACATTCGTACAATATGGATTTCAAATTGATATACCTATTGGTGCATAATAATTACCAATCTGTTAACATTCTAACACTGACTTATAATTATTTTATATTGAAGTTGTTAGTGAATACAGCTTTATAATTAGTTACATGCGTGTAAGAATGCATTTGAACATTCATTTTAAAAATTGTTGGTACAATCCTATTAAAAGATAAACATCTGGAAGAAATTATCTTTTAAAACGAAAAGTTATTTAAACCTTTTACTCTTTTACAATTTTTCCTAGAGGTAACCCTAAAAAAATTCTGTAATTTTTTTGTCAAATGTTAATAAGTTCTTTGCAGTAAATGCATTAAATCGACTTTTAAAATAATTTTGTTACTTATTATAACACCAATAAATTTTAATAAGCTTTCAACTTTTTATTAAATGGATTTTGATTATTTTCATTCGAATTTCGAATGGCAATTGATTCGAATTCTCGACAGCAAAAGTTTTAAAAACTGTTTTCCCTTAACACGTTTAGATATTGTAATTATTTTTTTTTAAACAATTTTTACATTTTGTCGAGAATTTTTAAATTTTAAGAGAAAAAAATGTGTTAGTACAAAGATATGGTCATTTGATTTTTTTTTAAATTATATTTTTGATTTTTTTACATCATTTTGTCGAGAATTTATAAATTTTAATAGAAAAAAATGTATTAGTAGAAAGCTATAGTCATTTATTTTTTTTTGTTTTTTAAATTATATTTTAGATTTAAAAAAATTTAAAAATTTTCCACATAATGTAAAAATTGTTAAAAAATTAATTTACAATACCCAAACGCACAAATGTTTTGCTAGGGGGGGTAGTGGTGGGCGCAGCAAAAATTCAACTTTTTTCGCAAATTACAAAATATTTTTTTCTTTACCAAAACATTCCTAGTAGGCTTACTAGTAAAATCTCCAAATTTGGCATGGGCCCCGTTAATAGCAACCAAGATATATAACTTTAAAAATTCACAATCCGCGCGTGGCTCACTGCAAACTTTCCTTTTTTTGAGACGCCTACGGTTTAGTATTTAGGTTTGAAGTCTATGGGATGTCTTAGATAAAAAGAAACGAGCGGCTCGGTGACGAGGAGTTAACAAAGGAACTTTGAAAGGTCTTCTGGATCGCAATCCTGATTAGTGTTGTAAATATCCGTATTCTTTAGATATCCGGATAATACGGAATCGGAATCAGCTAATATCCGTATCCATTATCCGAATACGAATCCATTTCTTGACCCGCGCGACAGATTATGTATACGTATGCATGCAATACTAAAACATTTTCTATCCGGATACACGGCTAGGTAGGTCGATGCGGTATCGGTATCAGTCGAAGTCGAAGGTTAGGGATAGGAAGGCACCGCACCGTCCGTCGGCGTCGTTCGTTCTCGTTTGAATTCGGTTCGGGTGAGGCGGGCCTAGTTTAACCAATGGGTCTCATCTCATATGATACCCGTTACCCCGATAACTATGCTATCTTTTTTTAGGAAAGGTCATTAGAAAGAGAAAGCATAAGATCAAATATGCCACATCGCAGACCGTGTTGTTCGCTTACACTCGATTCCGATTCCGCTTTCTCTTTGCACTTTGCATTAGTATACAGCCGATGCGAATTTATTTTGATTCCGAATCCGTATTCAAGTTCTCGGCCGGTTCCGGATTCTTTTAATATCCGTATCCAACGGATTCTTGGATTCGGATCCTTACTCCTTACATCACTAATCCTGATCGTAAAGCCCTACTACGGACTGTAGCGCTCGAGATAACACGGTGATACGGCCTTGAAAGATCGATTTTAGTGCCGGTACGGTTACTGACTGATTTCTACTGGCTGACTGGACAATATATCGATCTTCTCGTATCGTGGTATCACGAGGACGACCACTCACTACAACATCAGCTTTGTACTTTACCAGTCTATAATAGCGACTAATTGTCCTGCTAACAGTACCCACTTCAGAATAAATAACAAGAACATACAGGCAACGCAAACAGGTGCAGGGGACGGATATGTGTGGATTGAGACTAGGGAAGTAGTCTTATATCATGATACAAGTAAAAGAAGGTATGATATCAAGCGCTGTCAAATTCGTCCGGGTTTTGCGCGTGACGTCACGTAGAGCTTTTTTCAAATTTATAACGGGCCATATAGAGTTTAAATTAGTTATAGGCGATTTTATATAAATTCTATTGGCAATACACTTTGCCTCCTGCTTATAATACAAATTTTATAGTATATAATTTAAAATAATCATGTAAATAAAGGGATAAATACATACATTGATCGATTGATTGTCCACATCACACCATACACAGCACATCTCATTTTTACTTTTAAACTCCTAAAAGTAATATAAAAACACCAAAAAATAGTTTTAAACACAACGCGATCTTAAAAAAGTCGTGTTTCGTTTACAAAATATCGCGGAATTATAAAAATTAAAAATTTGGTTTTGAGAATGATGACAAAACCCCATTTTGCAATGGACAAATAAAGTATATCTATCTCACCTTTTTTCTTTATCATATTTTGAAATTTTGACAACTAGAAAAAGTTAGGTTAAGTTAAGAGAAATATCAACATGACATATTTTGAGCATGTCCCAAAAAATTTTTCTGCAGTGTTGATAATAAACGAATAAACCTTTATTTTTATGTGTTGAAAATGTTTGTATAAGGTGTTGGCCGCTTAAATTTATTTATTCCATACATCTGTTACTGGCTAACAACTACCGAAAAAGTACGACTAAGGCAGGGCATTGTGGAGATGATTAACCAGGAACCTCGATCCCAAATAAATATTAAATTTCGAAAAAGTCAGAGAGGAGGAGAGAATGAAAATAACCACACCCCTAACCATACAAAAATTTTGGTTTTCAGTTACAGTAAAAGTACCAGTGCAAAGTGTGTTTATCGTCCTAGAGCTAAAACTTTCAACATTTAATTGAGACACTGTCACATTGAGTTAAACAGTTATAATTTTTATTTCTACAAGTACTTTAAGGTGAGAATTTCGCTGTTGGCAGGTAGGTTTTGTAGAATTTATCAGAGAATAGGGAATATTTCTTTAAAGTCATGTTACGATTTATTTTAATAAAAAATCTACTCAATTTTGCAAAGTTTTCTTTATTTATTAAAAAAAATACCCGTGCATATTAGGTATACAGAAATTAAGACAGAATTAAATTATCACTCATAAGCACATGGTTATTGGGCAGTAGCTATCTTCAAATAGTAAAATGTTTACGTTTATAATCTGTTAGCAGTACCTATGCTAACAGAGTTATGTTAAAAAAAAATAGTTTAAAGGCAGTGAAGGTTTCGAAGATTTTGGTAAGATCTATTATTATAAAACAGCACTCCAAAAGTACTTCGAAAGTTTATTATTTTTAATAGGAATATTCCTTCTCCTTCTAAACTCCTCTAGGTCCACATTGTTGTGAATGAGGTTTGTGTGTGTCCACATAGAGCAAGAAAGACACTACTGTTACGAAAGAATAAATGTCTGTCTATTAACATTATGATAGTGGATATTTTGAAATGAAATTTACAAAATTGTAAGTCTGCAGTAACAAACACATGTAGCAAAGGTGGAATTGGCAAGGCACTGATTTTCGTTCATATCAACTGTAAATTTAGAACACGGTAATTATGTAGTATACGGTTTTCAGCTATTTTTGCGTTTTTTGGGAAAATTCTTTTATGGTCACATTCTACTGTCTTTCCTGATTGCAAATATAAGTGCGCACATAATAAATTATGAGCAAACCTGACCACCTTTTTGCTCAGGTTGGGTGAGCAAAAGAGCAAAAAGGTGGTCAGGTTTCCTCAGTTTTCATTGATATAGATATATATGTAACATAATAAATTATGAGCAAACCTGACCACCCTTTTGCTCAGGTTGGGTGAGCAAAAGAGCAAAAAGGTGGTCAGGTTTGCTCAGTTTTCATTGATATAGATATATATGTATCTATATCAAAGAAAACTGAGCAAACCTGACCACCTTTTTGCTCTTTTGCTCACCCAACCTGAGCAAAAAGGTGGTCAGGTTTGCTCATAATTTATTATGTGCGCACTTATATTTGCAATCAGGAAAGACAGTAGAATGTGACCATAAAAGAACTTTCCCAAAAATCGCAAAAATAGCTGAAAACCGTATACTACATAATTACCTAGAACACTAATATAATCATTATAGACTGATAGAGTTGCGATAAAACACTGTGATGAGGACCTGTCTGAGGGAGAGGGGATGGATTGCATGGAGAAGCAGTGTTAATCAAGTTATAGTATTTTGACAAACTTTGTGTCACCCTCCAATGGAGGGTTTTTTTTTCAGTTAGGTACTTAGTTACTTTCACTCCTAGTAAAGGTATTTACCACCACATTCAGCTGCAAACTCTGCATGCCGAGTCCTGGAAAAAGTAGAGTTCTTTTGTAATGAAACAATTCCTTTTGTAATGAAGCTTTATAAATATTTATTAGCATTTCCTTTGGCCTTTACATTTTTTTTTGGCGTTTCCTTGGCGGGGAAAAGGCCCTTTCGGTGGAGGTTCCTGGGATATCGTCGATTCCATTCCACTTAGCCATTGGGAACACAAAATGGGCACAAAAAACGCAAAAATACACAAAAAACATTTTAGCAACAAAGAAATTTTTGGAGGTTATGTTATATGTTAGATCCAATGTCGCCAGGTTGTCGCAGATACCAGACCAATTTATGGTTGTATTAGAATTTGTTAACGTGGGTTTAAATCGCAGTGCTTTATAATTTTATTCTTAATTTAATTTCTGAATTAGTTTAAAACAAATAATTGTTATTAAGTAATAGACACATTTTATTCCAAATATTTGGCAACCTTGCCAGAGGTCTGCAGCCGGGGAACGTAGCCCGAGACGTAGCAATAACTACTTGAATACAAGGACACAATGCTTATGACTTAACGTTATGTGACGTCATCACCCGAAGTCATTACATATACGGATATCTATGCAACAACTCCTAATCTATGGCCATACGCAAAAACTCCTTTCAGGTCCAGCCGCCCGACCCGAATTCGATTGACAAAAATTTGGACCGATCCGGATCACTTTCCGACACATTTCATCTCTTTCTACTACCCTTCCTGATTCAATTACGTATTCCTCTAACTTAATGTTTGTAACCTGATCCGGATCGATTAGATTTTGTCAATCGAGTACGCTTTACGTCCAGCATAGTCAGCTGTGCGTCCAGACATGTGCTTGAAACAATATTGTCAGATTATCTATAATTCTTAATTAGGATAAGCTTAGAAATAACTTTTCTTTGTGTAATGTGTTTATAACTACGTTAACATAGTTATTAACACAGGCCTAATATAATTTTACAGCAGTATTTTATTGGGAGTATTTTGAAGTTAAATAAAAAAATAACAATAATAATAAGTTTTAGTAAACGTGCAGTCAGCAGACAAAACGCTACCGTCGATCTGGCAACGTTGTACCATATGACATGCAGTTTTCCTTTTCGTGTTAACAATCTACAAGTGTTTTGTGTATTTAGTGAAAAAACAAAGTGTATTACCGGTTTCAATAGTGTTTTAAATAATTATTAAAATGCCTTATAGATGTTGTGTAGTCGGTTGTAAGGGTAATTACCCAAACGGACCAACAGTACGAGTATTTCGTTTTCCTAAGAGTGTGGAAGGGCAAGTGAAATGGCAGAAGGCCGTACATCGTGAAAATTTTATTCCAAATGCTAGTAGCCGAGTATGTGAGCTTCATTTTACAGAAGATGATTTTATCAGGCAGTATAGTCAGCAAGACACGAGAACCGGTGAGGTCGTTTCTGTAAAGTTAAATATACCAAGATTAAAAGAGCACAGCGTACCTAGTAAATTTCCCAATTGTCCAAAATACTTATCAAAAACTTTAACGCATCGAAAAAGCAGAGAAGAAAAACTTAAAGAACTAGACGAATTACGATTTCAAAAAGGTATTGAAGAAAGCAAGCGTGAAATTTTAATACATAAAGAACTTACAAATTATAAAACTTTTGAAGAATTTAATAATTTGTTTAAAACATTTAGTTTAAATGAAGGGTGGTTTATTATTAATGAAAAAACTTCAAAGACTCTCTTTAAGATTAAGCATATTCCGGGGCCTTCAATTACGTGGGCTGTTAAAATAAATAATAATTTAGAAATAAGTACATACTTGTACGGACAACCAGTAAGTATACAAATTGATAAACTAAAAACGCCCTTTTTGTCAAGTAGTTTGGATGAATTGCGAAATTTACTTGATACCATTGATTGTTCGATGAATATTCTTCCTTTAGATTCCGAACAAGACAATAATAACTCTGAAAATAACTCGAATCCTGACCGCGATCCCGAATATGACTACAGAAAAAATAACATGGATATGTCAAAAATTAATGAAATTTTGAACTTTGTTTCAGATTTGCTAAAAAACTTAAAAGTAGACAATGATATTTTAGCACAAGCTTTGCAATTTATCTCCGAACAAATAAAATTAAGAACTTTGCCAAAAGAACGATACAGATATTCCACTACAACTATGGTATTTTGTTCAATTGTATATACAATCAGTCCTCATGCGTACAGATATTTAAGAAATCACTGGCCAATAATTTTACCCCATCCTGAAACTATCAAAGGCGTCTGTAATATTTTTTTAACTGATCCCCATATTGATGAGAAAAAATTTTTTTTGACTTACGCACAAAATATTTTTAAATATTTAAATGATCAAGACAAAAATGTTTGTCTGCTAATGGATGAAATTCATATTAACCCTTATTTAGACTATAAAGGGGGAAACCTGGTGGGGGCATCAGTAAATAATAACGAATTGTTAGCAACATCTGCATATACTTTCATGATTACAAGTATTTGTTCAGATTTGGAAGAAGTTGTTCACATTGCCCCTATATCTAAAATTAACCATGAATTGCTTTTTCATTTTATCAAAACAATAATAACTCATTTAGAGGCTATCGGTTATATAGTTTTTTGTGTACTCAGTGACAACAATGCCATTAATGGAAAAGCTATGTCAAATTTTTCACCAAAAAAAGAACTTAATATAGTGTTCCCACACCCTGTCGATGCTAAAAGACCTTTATTTTACTTGTTTGATTCTGTCCATCTCTTAAAATGTATATTCAATGCCTGGCTAAACTCAAAACCTGATCAGACATTTACATATCCCGACTTTTTTACTGGCGAAGAAAAAGTTGCATGTTTTGCATCTCTTAAAAAATTGCATGACTTGGAACACAACATGTTACTAAAATTTGGCTTCTCTTTAAATTTAAAAGCTCTGTATCCGTCTAGCATGGAAAGACAAAATGTAAAACTGGCATTAAAAGTTTTTAATCCTTTTGTAATTGAGGGCTTACAAAATTTTGACAAAGATATCCCCAATGCTCAGGACACAGCCGAGTTTTTGAAAATAATAGTAAAGTGGTGGAATATAATAAACGTCAAAACACCATTAAAAGGAAAGCGTTTGCGTGATATTTTCCAGGAACCTATTGTAAAAGGTAAAATAGTAAACGACCCAAAACTTGACTTTTTGAAACAAATGTTGATTTGGTTAGATAACTGGAAATCAGAAATTTTTTTAAAAAAATTAACACGCCAAACTCACACAGCTTTGTCCCATACAATTTATGGTGTGCTGGAAATTGTGAAATATTGTTTTGAGGAATTAAATTTAAATTATATTTTGTTAGGAAAATTGCAAACTGATCCCTTAGAAAATCGCTTTGGAAAGTATAGACAGTTAGCGGGTGGACATTATCACATCTCAATTCGACAACTTTATGAATCTGAAAAACGACTACGAATTCAATCAATATTGACACTAAAATCCCATAATTTTGGAGAGTTAAGAATTGAAAAATTCTACGAATCACCTGATTGTGACGAACAGGACAGTGCTGAAGACTGTTCTAAAGAAATTGACGAAATTCTTAAAAATATTATTATTCAAAAATCTGATATGGACAACTTTAAACCAGAAATGCCTGTGATTACGTATCTGGGGGGATATTGCAGCCATATTGCTTTAAAGAAGCTGAAATGCAATTATTGCAAAAATTCTTTGATATGCAATAAAGAACTTATTGTTGAAGATAATTTTAATCTCATAACTAACTTAAGCAGAGGTGCCCTGCAATATCCTAGAGATCATGTAATTGAAATAGTTATTGTTTCATATATTTTATTCCAGAAAATACTTAGTGACCATGAGAATACATTCTTAAACATTTTTTCTCAAAAATCATTTCTGACTAATCTCGTATTTAAATATATCCTTAAACAAGAATTTTTAATATACTTTGATGGCTGCAATACACACTCAGCAAAAACAATTATTGATATTTTACTTAGCAGTATTACCAACACTCTGCTCAAAAATTACTGTGCCAAGAAAAATAACCGATTAGGTAAAGGTCATAAAAGGAAATTAAATACATATACAAAATAATTGGACATACATTAACTTTAACTTTAAAGTGGCTAGGTAATCCAATGATGATTTTCAGTAAATTTTTCTCAGTACTTAGTTACTCGTAAATCCTCGAGTACCTAAATTTTTGGAAAATTTTGCTATCTGAGGATACACAATATCTGAGGCAAAATCTTTAGGATCTCTTAGTTTAATAGAAGATATTATTTTTTATAATTGGTATTAATACTCACCTTAAAATATGTACCTAAAAAAACTACAGTAAAACATTTTACACAAAGTAGTTCTTTTTAAAATCATTATAGTTTTTATCACTTATACATATTTTAGATCTTATTAACGCATAATTTGCCCAAATGCAAGTTTAAATATTTAAATAATGATGGTCTAAAGTGCAAATTTATAAGTCACACAAAAACATAAATCCAAAAAAAGCATATAATATAATATTGTATTCATTTATTCATATGACCACGGCTGATGACGTCACAGATAAGCATTGTGTCCTTGTATTCAAGTAGTTATTGGACGTAGCGACAGCTCATCCTCCAATTGGCAACATCTCTTTATTTGATACATTAAGTTAACAAAAGACGACGATATAACTCGATAGTCGATTCTATTTCGTAATTTGACAAGTGTGTTAGGGAACTCACGTAGCTAGATCGATCGTTTAATGTCAAATGTAATACCGATGAGCACCAGTTGCTCCTATTGACGTTTTTTAAACAACATTGAAGGGTTTTATTTGATTTTACAGTGATCTTATGTTATAAAGGTGTTCTAGGAAATGCAGCAAAACCAGGAAATTTCTCAAGAATAAAAAATATACACGCATATACATGCGTAAGTAGACAAGTTAAACTAAACGAACTTCAACGTCACAACATCTGGACTGCCATATGTATAGTTTTTCCCTGTGTAAGCTGCCCATATAATTTGACTAATGAGATGAATTTTTGTTCATTTATATTTTCTGTCATTATTCTCAAAAGACTCTACGTGACGTCAGGTATCATATCTTCTATTATTTGTATCATGGTCTTATATGGCTGCTACATCTCACTAAACATAGACAACTCACAATTCTCTGGATTTTTAAGGACACTACGCACAGGCATGAATAAACATAGTAAGGAAATCATCATGGGAGGTGACTTTAACAGCCAAGTCCTTCCTTTGGGGATCAAAGGTGGAGGATAGAAGGGACAAAATCATGGCAGAATGTCTTGCAGAAGAGGACCTTACTGTGCTTAATCGAGGAAACGCACCTACTTTCAAAAGACGTGATATGAATCTTATTACTTTCTGTACTCAGAAAATAGCCAAACGGGTAGTGAACTGGAAAGTACTGGAGGGTGAAAGTCTAAGTCTTCACCAGCATATCATTCTCGAACTTAGGGAAATGGACTCTGGGCAAAACCTGACCACAAATCGGATTGATAAAGGATGGGTATTTAAAAAAGAACAGACGGACAAACTAACAAAGGAAGTAGGTAGACTATTAGAAACAAAAGATAATCCTATAGATGCAGAAGAACTGACAAAAAAATAATCAAGACAGTATGTCTTGATTATTTTGTATACTCGACAAAAAAGAAGCAATATGACGAACAAGAAACCGGTTTACTGGTGGTGTGAAGAAGTTGCTGAAAAAGAAGAAGGTGTCTAAAAAAGGAAAGGGATATGTGTAGAGCCAATAAAAAAAGCAGAGAAGACCATAAAAGAATGACCTAGGAACTGTACAGGGAAAATCGTGACGACCCCAGGAAAGAGATCATGGAAGCAAAAAAAAAGAACCTGAAAAAAAATCATCGAGGAAATAGATGCCGATATATGGGATAAAGGGTATAAGAGTGCCACAATAAGGATTAAAGCAACAGTACCAACAAATATGGAAGACGAACAATAACTAGAAATCGCTAAGACACTATTTCCTGCACACCCGACAGTGAAGTGGTAAAGATTCCGGTTAACAAGACTGGCATACCTCGATTCACAAATGAAGAAGTGACATAGGCGGTTACAAGGATCAGAGACAAAAAGCTCCAGGACCAGATGGGATACCTCCTGAGATAGTAAAGACAGTAGTTAAAACCCACTCAGATAAATGTCTTAAAGTTCTAAACTGCAGTCTATTAAACGGTGAATTCCCGAAACTATGCGGAAAATAACAAGACTGGCTCTTATTGAAAAAGGAAACCAGGTCAGTTGTCTAAATCCTACCGACCCATCTGTATATTAAGCGTGCTAGGCAAAGTAATGGAGCAATTGATCCTAGGAAGATTACAGACGGACATAGCAAGAACAGGTGACCTCGCTCCAGAACAGCATGGCTTCGGGTCGGGTAAATCCACCATCGGTGCCATGAGGAGGATACAACAAATTGCAGATGAGGCCAATTGTAGACCGCACAGCCTGAGGAAGTACTGTGCACTAATTACTTTGGACGTGCAAAACGCTTTTAACTCCGCCCCCTGGGGTGGCATATTGTCTGAGCTCAGTGGCAGAGCTCCAAATCTATACAATGTAATAGCCCGTTATTTGGAAGACCGGATGTTGATGATAGGAGCAAGTAGTTATATGGAAGTCTCATGTGGGCTGCCACAGGGATCCGTGCTGGGACTTACCCAGTGGAACTTTTATTATGACGGGGTACTCAGAATGCCTACCCCGGCGGCAGTTACTCTGGTGGGATATGCAGATGACCTGGGGATAGTAGTAGTTAATAAAGACATTAGTTACCTGGGAAAAATTGCCAGTCGAGTCATCAAAAATATTACCGAGTGGCTACACCGCAAAAAACTTAAATTTGCACTTGCAACTTGCACTTGCAACCAAAACACCGAGATAGTACTACTGGTGGGAAGAAGGAAAGCCGAAAGTTCAATTCAAGTCGGTGACACTATGATCAGCAGCCAGGCATCCAACAAATACCTTGGAGTTCATTTTAGCAGAAATATGAATATGGACCTTCATGTAAGAAAAATAGCACAGAACGCCTCGAAAGCACTAGCCCATATTAGCCGTATAATGCCAAACGTGGGGGGGGGGGGGGTTAAGAGAGAGCAATAGGCGTGTATTATTAAGTAACGTGGTGCAATCTATGATTTTATATGGATCCAGCATTATTGCAAAGAGCGGTACAAAAGAAGGTATACCTAAACATTCTGCTGAGCGTCCAGAGAAAAGTGGCTATACGGCTAACAAGTGCGTATGGAACTGCTCACGAAGGTCAAAGCCTACAGCGGCCCTCGCACGGTCAAAAATATTGTGAATATGTGCGATATTGACGATGATATTGACAATAATATGGACCGATCAAGGATTTGTATTTAAATATTGTCAACATATTGATGTATGTTCGAGGTCCTGAAAATATTTTGGGCGGAGCCAATTATAATGACAATATATTAATCTTGCGTGCGCGATATTCACAATATTTGCCTAGCCTCTCAATTATCCAGTGACCATGGACGAATTAACATCGTCGCCGCCGGCATGGCTGCCTGAATCATCAGAGGAGAGTGCTGCACATGGTGGGAGCAGTAAACGGGAAATACCAAAAAAAAAAATATGTATGCGTTTACCGTAAAATTAACGTAGAAAATTTCAGATCCTCAAAATACCTCCCTGTTGCCAAAAATCTTAGTGTTACAGCTAGCCTTTCATTTGTTGATATTGCTCTTCTCATATTCGAATTTTTTTGGTAATGTATTGTATGGAGAACCTAACCAAATTTAGTAATTTTTGATATGTCTCGGAATTCATTCTAAAGTAAATTTTGTAATCATTAAGATCATCTTTCTTAATTCACTTCAGGAGATTTATATGACTATTTTATACTTCTTTCTTTTTAAAATGAATTTTTTTGACTGGTGCCAAAATAACCGCATACGCGTTTTTTCCACTGTTTTCATTTTTCTTTTTATGTTTCCATACGAAAATCTCCGTCGAAACTAAATATTGATACAAATATTGATCGTGTCCGGACTTTTTCAATAATGACATATTGATGAAATATTGACAATAAAAATATTGGCAATATTGTTGGCCGTATGAGGGCCGCTTAAGTACCATGTACCGTGTTACAGATTCACACATCCAGAGCTGGGAACTTCCGTAGGGACTTCGCCAACCCTTTAAAAGGACGTGTGTAGTGGTATCTCGTCGATCGAGATCCAACTCCCCTATGACTTTCCATCTTCTCCACCTTAATCATGTAGTGATTATCACGAATATTTGCAATGCAGGATGCAGGTATGAAACATTTTTACGTATTTATTACTGGGCTAATGGTACACTAATTTTGTTCAAATTTAGGAAACTTGTACACCAAAGTTCTAGTTCTAGTTCCCGTCCTTACTGAAAACTATATTCTTTCGAAAAACTAATCCAAAAAAGCCTTTTGAACAATTTTCGCAGCGATTTGACTCAAAAATAAACTGAAACACTTACATTATTGCAACGCGATCGACAAGTGATGTTAATTGGTCACGAAAAATAAATGACAGTGATTTCATATTACTCGCACTGGGTATTACTTAACTACTATTTGATCAAGTGACTAGTTTTAAAATTCGTCTGCAAAATTTAGGTAGGTGTAAATCATTTGACAAATTTCGCAAACAAATATTTAATATTTGTATTATATGTTTATTGCAGTACATCAGTGTAGCCAATATTTGTCCTAAATAAATAGTTTGGATGATAATACTAAATAATAGCAGATCATATATAGTTTGTATAAATCAATATCTTTATTAACTTTATAATTTTAACATTAATGCTACTAGGACTATTTAATGAAAATGACTCATGCTTCTAAGCTATATCATACGTATGTTAACCATAATTAAAATGTCTGCCGCTGCGAGGAGCAACTCGCGTAAAGCGAATTCTAGCAGTTTTTTGTTTTTACTCGTACTGCATTAGGCTTATTGTTTTTTAATAAATTTATTTTTATTTCGAATTAAGTTAAGCTAAGTTTATAGTTGTTAGCTCATAAATATGTAATTTTAATATTCCATGTTTTACTGTCTAAGTAGGTATAGTGACAAAATCCGAAAAATAACATCAACTCTTTTTTATACCATTGAGCAAGCAAAGTGGCAATACTTTCAGTGACGGATTACCAATCTATATTTAAAATGAAAAAGTCATTTTTTGTCTCCGTTATTTTCAAGCTTCTACAAAACATAGTTTGACGATTCCTTTTTGGCAGAAAGGACTCTTCTTCCTATTGAGACATCACTCAGCTTCATGTCGTGTGGCACCTCACATTAAAGGTCTTTAAATAAGAAACATTTTACCGCAAACCCGAGGTCCGTATCTTAATTTGTTTTTCAATGGTAGGTAAGCCCATAAAAAGTATAAATCGTGAAAAATAAATAAAAATTTAAGTACCTTTCTTACTACTTTAACAGTTGAACTTCTTGGCAGTAACAAACTCGATTTTGGAGCTCTGCCAAGAAGTAACACCTGACATTCTCGAAAATGTGAAAAGTGAGTTCCAAAACCGACTTTATTACTGCCAAGAAGTTCATGGTGGTTATTTTGAACAACTTTTAAAGTAATAAGAGAAATAAAGGTATTTAAATTCTCACGGCCAGATTCTCCAACGCTGGTCCGGTCTAATTTGACAACCAAAACGAATCTGTTTTCGAGCTTTTTCGCAAATTTATAAAGAAAAGGGCAATTTTAGTGCATACTTTCGACAACAATAGAACTAAATTCAATCCAGAAACCCGTTCCAAGATGAAAATCATTTGCAAACCATGCAAATCGCTGAAATATCACAATAATTCATAAGTTTTTAATGGCGATTTATTAACAATGACAGGACGAAAACCTGTCAAAATATAAGTGATCAACTATAACTATAAGATCTTAATTTAAGCCAGTACTAAATATTAAACCTTCTTGGTGAATCTGAACGTTAATTTTTGTTTCAGGATTTTTAATTATTAAATATTTAGAAACAAAATTATGATACGGACCTCGGGTTTACGGTAAAATGTTTCTTTCTGAAGACCTTTAAAATGAGGTACCGCACACGGTATAGGGTTGCATTTAAAATTTTTGACGTCAACTTTCTGAAAAAGTTAAATTACATAAAAAAAGTAGATTTATTAACCAATAAGATTCACCCTTAAATTTGGTGTATATGTCTATAGATACTAATAGCAAAGATATTTGCCCATACTAAGACTTTTCGGGCTCGTAATGTTTATTTGTTTAATATGTAGTAATTTAATCCAGTAAAGCTAATTGTATTTAATGCATTGTAAACTTGCCAGTAGAATTATTTCTTTCTCTTTTCGAATAAAACGGAAGCAAAAGATTTGATTATAACTTGAATTTTTTTTTAATCGGATCACACCGATTATTTTAAAAGTTAAATAATTATCGATTATACAGGCACACAACAGTAATACTGTCAGTATTATAAAAATATTCGGATAATCTACAATAATTTGCTTGAATTTGCTTCATTCGATCATTCTATCATGATCAATATTAGGTACTGAAAATATTTTTTATTACTGACAGTAATAGTGACCGTGTAGGGTCTTAGAACTAGAAGGTAGTTTTAAATAATAATGTACCTAGGTACTTTCCACGGGTACTAAACTAGTTTCTTTTTGTTTTGCTGCCCAGAAAAATACAGCGTGTTCCCGCGAGATCCCGTTGACCAACCGTGGACGGTTGGGAACTACAAGTCATGTGATATCTGCATTGATATATTAAGTGACATACACGTGACACGCTGTTCAAGGTAGATCAACGGGATCTCGCGGAAACACACTGATAATGCTCTTCGTGGATCCGTTGTTAACTAATATTTTGCGTATTTTTATTTAGTTTGTGTTTTGATTCGTGCTTCTTAAATCTGATAGGGTTGAAAACTAAATTAAATTTACCACTAATAATATCTACGTATTATGTAACGTTTGGGGGTGCAAGAAAGCGTTCTATGTAGATACCTACATCGCGACATTAGAAAAACTCATTTAGAGGATCTCTTCATAAAAAATCGGTAAGTTACGATAATTTTATTAGCATAAGAGCGAATAACAACTTTCTGAACGTGCTGTGTAAAACAGAATAATGTTTTTTTTTACAAATGCTGTAATGAAATAATTTTGGCTATATTTTAAAATACGGTGTACTTGTGCTCACTTAGTATTTTTCGTTTTGATGTTTAACCTTTTTTTTTAGCAGACAGTTTAAGCTAGTAGGAATATTTCTCATCTCATTAATAACATAATATAGGTTAAGTCATAATTCATTGTGTTGCTCGTTCTGGTTAGGTACAATTTCAACCGATTTCGCGAGTGGTCCATATTTTCCAATATTAAACAAAAAAAATGCTATTAAATTAAAGTAGGCACCTCTACATATTTTTGGCAAAATGCGTTTGTGGAATTAAAAATACTGTGAATTATTTAAATCTAATAAAAAAAATTAGATGTCTAGATAATATTTAAGTTTGGCAATGTCCCAGCTGGATCATTTTTTTTTTCTTTATAATATTAGAGCTTATGACGTCAGACTCTTTAGAAGCATCGAATACGGGGGTGGTTTAGGGTATTTTTTTAAAATAAAAAAGTGTGCGATTTGAGAGAAAAAAAGTATTGGGTATGTCTACCCCAAGAGTCACTCATTCAAATATATGCAGTGAATTTCATAACACCCTGTATATGATTGTCAAATTAGACCACTATTAAAGTTACCCTTTTTTGGAATAAAGAAATATATTTTTTGTTTATTCTTGTGTTCATAATTTATTTAATTAGAATAAGCGGACCATTTATTATAGTACCATGATACAAATAAAAGAAGTTATGATACCGCGCAGGTAGGCGTGGCCATTTACGTCACGCCGTGACCAATTCCGCGATATTTTGTAAACGAAACCGGTCTCAACTATTTTTTGGTGTTTTTATATTACTTTTAGGAGTTTAAAAGTAAAAATGAGATGCGCTGTGTAGGGTTGTGATGTGGACAATCAATCAATCAATGTATGCATTTATCCCTTTATTTATATGATTATTTTAAATCATATACTATAAAATTTGTATTATTAGAAAAGTATATTGCCAATAGAATTTAAATAAAATCGCCTATAACTAACGTAACCTCTATATTGCGCGTTATAAATTTCAAAAATAGGACACAGCGTGACGTCATGCGCGAACCCGGACGAATATAGCACGGTTTAGTATCATACCTTCTTTTATTTGTATCATGTTATAGTAATACATCAGGTGCTTATCAAGTAACTTTCATTAGGCTGCTTGGTTTTTAACTTTGTAACGAGCTTTGATTTAGGACTCGCAGAGTAGTATTAACCTTTAAAGCTAGTATTAGCCTTTAAACTTTTAGTATACACCGTTTACAGTTGCAGCCTAATAAAGTTTTACTAGTGGGCGTGATGTAAGAGAACAACTACTTACAATTCTAGGATTTTACGAGTAAATATCCAGGATGGATAACCTATAAAACCTTTCCTTCATGAAGCTGCGTGAAGTCCGCTTAGCTCGTGAATGCAAAGTTTATTATCTCGGGATGGTAAAAATGTTTAATACAAAAGTTCCCCACGTACTATTTCTAAGATTTGAGATTGAATGGGTCTAACACGACAGTAAATAAGTACTGGTGGGCAAAATCTTGCTATCGTATTAAATCGGTTTAATAAGATATAAATTATTTTTACATGTAATTGGATTATAAATCGAATTACTTTACCTATACCGTCTGTCTGTTATAATTCATATTGAGCGGCCTATTTTAATTATGGTGACCGATGTTTTCCCGTTACACTTTTTGCATCAAAATATAATATATTATTAATAATTTAAATTTTTGCTGCTGCAAAGAGCGACTTGAATTGCCACCGACCCGACCCTTGCAGTTTTTTCTGTTTACTTTTAGTTCATTAAGTTTACTGGACCAAGTCAAGGAGGACCCAACACTAGCGTCAAAATACAAGGTGAGAACATAGGCTAGGCATGCTTTGGCTTATAGACGACATAGCTGTTTTAGCTGAAGGCAAGAAAAATTTGAAGGTTATCCAATCCAGATGCTGACAATACTTTTCGAGTAGAAAATGAGGATATGTAATAATAAGATCAAGGTCAAGAAACGTGAAAAAACCAGTAATGGAAGAGAAACGAACATCAGACTTGGAGGATGGAGGAAACCAATAATTAAAGAAAGTTAAAGAATTTCCCTACCGTGGAAGTATCATAACAGAATACAATCGCAGCAAGCGTTATGTAAAGAGCAGAAAATTACAACTAAAGTTTATAAAATATAAATATACAATCAAAGAAACGTTATGTAGGGAAGAGGAAGTTATTAACCAGCAACCTGGATATAGGAATTAGGAAGTATTTTTCAAGTGAGAGGCATACAGGTGAAGCATTGCCTTGTATGTGTGTAAAGCTTGAACACCCTGGAAAGAAGAAAAACGGCATATGTAATTCGAGATAAGGTGCCACAAAATAATGATGACGGTAAGTTCGGGGGGTCACAAACTGAGCGTATGCTAAATCGAGACAGAAATGCCCATTTGGAAAACGTTACGAAAAGAAAATAGATATGATGATCCCACTCTCAGACCTAGCAGTCCTACAAAATGATGGAGAGTTGCGTATAATCAATCCCCGGATTGATATTAGGTACTGTGATATACCAGTGAGACGTTTTATATAACGACTTATGGAAATAGAAATTGTATAATATAATTTATTCGATCATTATATTACGTAAATATTATGTTAATATTATATTAGATATTAATATAACAGTATTCGTTATAAATAACTTTATATCAGCCCAAATCAGAGAAATCATATGTTTATTACTTTAAGCCTTCAGTTTATATAAATTATCCACCTACATGTAAATGTCAATACAGCAGAGATAAAATTGAACAATAATTGATTATGTACATAATATTTCTAAGCAAATAAAATTCCAAAGAAATAATAGGATGACACAAAAACAAAGCTTTGGCATATTAGACTATTTGTCTCCGGCTTTAATTTCTGGAAATCACGCATCTTATAAAATACCGAATATTATAGATAAAGTAAATAATTTCACGTACTTACTTAGAACCAGATTTAAATGACGCATTCTGACTCGTCTTTTCCAGATCTCTTATGACAAGGGTATCTTCCCAGATAGCTGAAAGACAAAGACTGTTCGTGTGCAGCCTGCTCCGCAGAATGGTTCCAAGTCCCTTCCATCCAATTACAGACATATCTCTCTTCTCTCTGCTGTCAGAAAAGTTATAGAGAAAGCGATCAACTTGCAAATTCTAAAATATTTAGAAAAACACAAAATCATCCATGAAAGACAGTACGGATTTCGGCACCAAAGATCCACACCTGATCTTCTTAGCTTTGTCACACATAACTGAAACAAGTCTCCTGAATTTTATGGCGAATCTCAGATTGGTGCTGTTTATATTTCCAAGGTCTTTGACCAAGTATGACATGCCGCACTCCTCAACCTTCTTACGGTTTTCCTACCAAACTATGTACCTGGATCGGTAGCTTCATCTCTAATCGGCGCATATTTGTCGTAGTTGACGGTAACTCATCCAACTTCCATCCTATCAATGCTGGCGTCCCGCAAGGTTCAGTCCTGGCACCCACCCTGTTTCTTCTTCACATTAATGACCTGCTCTCTTCCACTACCAATCCCATCTACAGTTATGCTGACGATAGTACTCTTCACTCCAATATTCATTTTTCCAGACAAGCCTCGAACCCAGAGCTGGATCACAGACGCAGATCTATGCACCTATCCATTTCCAAAGATCTTCAATTAATCTTAGACTGGGGTGCCAAGAACCTTGTTCAGTTCAACGCCTCAAAAATAATCCAGTCTTGCTCTCTGACACGCAAGAAATCTGGCAACGCTAACCCCATCCACATCAATGGCCAAGCCCTTCAGAACAGTGAAACGTTCGATCTTCTTGGCATCGCTTTCGAACATGATCTCAGCTGGCATAAACACATTACTTCACCACATCGGCAGCTAAAAAGCTTGGTTTTCTTTTCCGAGCCAGAAAATACTTCTCCCTTTCCAACTTATACACCCTCTATGTTTCCCTAATAAGACCTAACCTAGAGTACTGCTCCCACATCTGGGGAGCGGCATCATCTTCCACACTTAACATCCTTGATTCTGTCCAAAAGAGAGCCATTCGACTCATCAATGACCCAGTCCTCACAAGAAAACTCCCTTCTCTCGCTCATCGTTGCGCTGTTGGGGATTTATCTCTTCTCTACCAGTATGTCCACGGATTTTGCTCTGAAGAACTAGCCGGTATTATTCCCCCTTGACTCATTCTAGCAGAACAATAAGACCACTTCTCTCGCTCAGTCGTACCTAGGGTCTCCAGATTATGGAACAAATTGCCTGCGATGTTTTCCCTCCCATCCTAACCTCCATTCCTTTAAATCCCGTGTAAATAGACTACATTTCCCTTCTCTTCAGACGCTCACGGTACGTTAGTACTTAGGCTTGAAGTCTACGTGAGATATTTTAAATAAAAAAAGAGTTTTTGACTTGTGTCCAATTTAAACATGAATGAGGAAATACGTCATTAAATGATCCTGACCTCAAGACCGCAGAAGTCAATCTGAGAGAATCAAACTGAGAGGCAACTGAAATACAATCGGAATCCTCGAACTCCAATACCTAACCCAACCCAACCTTTAGCGTCCAACTCATGGATTCGTGGAACTACAGGAAACATAACCGATCATCTCATACTAAACGAAATGCACACATCCTGTAATATTTCAGAAAACAGCGGTTCCCACCTTTCCACGACTTGAGACATACTTTTTGCACAATGTTTAATAACTTTTATGCACTTATGGTATTACAACTGATAACGTACTCACGCTTATATCACGCTTTACATCCATATTGTGCATCCATATTACGGATGTGAATGAATCTGAAACCTCGATATTGGTTACCAAGCATAAGAAAGACTGTGAATATTTAAAGAAAAGATGTTATAATAAATATTTTGATCCGAATAAGATGACCATGGCAATAGAAATTGAACTAGTCTAAGACGAAACCCCAAAAAACGTCAAGAAATGTGAAAATCCAGATGAGGTTGGCACATGTCGAAGAAGAATGTACTTTTAATAATTAAGAATCAATTGTAAGAGTTGATAACACACAAATAATCGAATGGTTGGGACACGTCAGCAGAATCAATAACGGGAGAATAACAAGCTAGAGAACTGGAAACTAGTAGGAGAAACCAAAGAGGAAAACCCAGGAAAATATATTTGGACTTCACTAATGTTTATAACAGAAATGGGAAAACACTACCATAAAACAGAAGAATACTAGATAATGGCTTTATAAAACTTTAATGATACAAAGCAGATACATCCATAATGAACTAATAATTGTCCACTTAAAATGTGGCGGCCCAAGTTACGTGCCGGTTCCTTGAGTCGGATAAAAGTATTTAATGACATAAAAAAATTAAAGCTTCCAGTACGTATATATGTCAAAGACCTTCAACTTCAAGTTGAGGTTGGCATAGTAGTTATTGCAATTGGCTACTAAATGAGTAAAACAAGTTCACAGTACTGTAAATGAATTCTTAAGTCATTTAGTTTTAGTATAATTTTATTCATAATGAACTCAACAGGACTTCTAAACTCGGGACAACGAGAGAAAGAAGAAGATTGACATACGCTGTTCTAACAAAATGCATATTTCTGTCTGGCATCTTAAATATGGGATCGAGAAAGATGCAAGTGTTAAACGACGTATGCCGTGTTAAGTGTTATGTTCAATTTTATATAAAAAATCTAAGTCTTAACGTTTATTATGTTTTTCACGCATTAAAAAAAAATAGGAAAAAACTTCAAAATGTTTGTAAGTGGAATTGGCGAATGAAATGCTGCATTATGTGACGCGAACTCATAAGCGGAACATTAAAATTAAGTTTATCTACAAGCGTGCGGTAAGTAACTACTTACCGCACTGATTTGAGTGCGGTAAGTATCACTTTACCGTACTAGTGCTGTAAGTAATTACATACTATAAAACAAGTTTTTATATTATTCAAGTGTATTTTTTATTTTTAAAAGAAACTCTATTAAACATATATGTATAACAAATACTTACATATTTAAATTTCTAAACTAATCCAAACTTAATAATTAAGAAATATTAATTAGTTTTTAATATTGGTGCCCTAAAACATGCTTGTAGATAAAATATCGTACAATACACTTACGGTAGGTGTCTTTACCGCATTCGCGTTATTTACCAAACTCGCCTTCGGTTGCACATGCGGTAAAGACATACCTACCGTACTTGTATTGTAATATACTATTACCTAATAGGTTTATACAGTCTATCTGCTTGTTAAGTAATTTATAGGGAGTAATTAAAAGGTGGTAATCGCGACGATCCCTGAGAGAATTGTGTTTAAATCTGTTGAGCAGTTAAGTTTGCAGATAATCCTGCAGGATATACGCTATCAGTTTTGAAACTTACACTTATACATTCCTCTAAAATCCCCCAAGAAAGTTAATATGTACTCTATATTCACGTGACCAGCGTACTCTAACCTAGAGGTAACATATAGGAGTTGTATAGTATTTAAAGCGCTTCAATGTCGTTAAAGTCCCTAGTACAGCGGACAATCAAGCTATAACTTTTTGATGCATCATTTATAACTTTATTTATATGTGGCACAAATGAAAGTTTTGCATTGAAAGCTACTCCCAGATCACAGAACTGCCCAGAACAGGAGATACTTTTGTTTATTAGAGAATAATCGAAAATCTTGACCATTGTCCATATTCTAAAAATTGTGAGAAACCGAGAAAAACTATTATTTTTTAGGACTTCGAAAAAAATGCAATATTATGTATATTTTTTAGCAGGAATAAAAAAATACAAATGATAAATAATAACAAAAATATTAATTTTCCAAATTGGCACTTTTTTGGCAATTTTTTTCTCGATTTCTCATAATTTTTATAATATGGACTTGTCCGGTTTGGCACCAAGGTCGTTCGTAATTAATTACTGAAAGTTTGTTAGTAAATGGTACAACATTGTACTTTCCAATATTAAGCTGTAAGTTGTTAAGACACCAAGTACTAATTTTATCCAAGTTTTCTTGGAAGTAGTTGACTAATATGAGATATTTTGCGTGCCACAAATCCATTTCAGCATGTTTTCCCTGCAATTTTTTGTTATCTCACCAGGATGTATGAACTACTCAGTAATCTCGCCCCTCCCCCCGCCCCGCCCCTTTTGCAGCTCCAAATAACACAACAGCAATTTTTTCTTATAATTCACTAAAGATATGTTTGTATGTAGATATACGAAATTTCATCATTCTATCAGTTTATTTTCTAGAAATTCCAGAAAACTGTCTTTTTTCAATTCCAACAAAGTAAAAACCCCCGTTTAAGTAATACCTACAGTTCATAAGAATAACATTGTTTAAGTATTTTTTATATCAATGTAAAATCCCTTTAAATAAATTTATTTCAATTCAACATGACATTTTTAATAAAGTTTCATGCAAATATCATCCGAAATTTTTAAGGACATAAGACAGAAAAGGTCAAATTACTAATCAAAAGGATATACACAAACTGAATATTATCTTAGTGCATGAATTTTCATTACAAAAATCACCATTGACACACAATTCGCTTTTTAACGATCTTACCAAGCTGATCGTTAGAATAGCAATTAGGAATTATATATACCAGAAATGTATATTTTGTGATTCTAATTATGTCTGGTATTTTGTACTTTTGTATACTAAAAGTAAAATAATTCGATTTCAAAATTTTGCCTTGATCATTAAAAGGTTAAGTTGAATGCTAAAATCATAAATTTAATTTTATAATTCGATATCAGGGATATCTAGCACAAATATACTCTACAACGACTTCCTTGAAGAATATTCTTGCCCCATGTATGTAGATATCCATAGTATATCCCAAGTCAAGTATATTCGGGCTCAATATTTCCATCGTAAATCCTACATTTTCTAGAAGTATATATACATAGGTCGTCCTATGAACGACGATTGCTGTTCGGGCATACAGGTGGTTACAATCAAATTTTAAAAGTCTTTTAAATTTTGAAACAGAAGTAATGTAAATTATTGGGTATATATATATATATATACAGGGTGATTCACGGTCGATGGTAGGTTAGACGTTTATGGAGAACGGAACGCGGGATTTTTTTGAAAATTTGGCAACGTGGGTAATTAGCTATGCTCTGTCCATCTAAAATATTTTCAGCATTGCGACGTTGCCGCTTCTATCAAAAAGTCCTAGCAACTTTATTTTTTTAAATGGAACACCCCATATATTAATAAATTTTTAGAATCGCTCTTTTATTACAATACTTTTTTGTTAATATTACCCTATACCTATCTCTATCGGTTTTCGAGATAAAAATTAGTTTGTGTTAAATATGGTCCAAAACATGGCCCTAATTACACGTAAGTAAATTAGTGCTCTCAATTCATGGAAAGTTGATATTTTGGCGGTAGTTTAGACAGACCCGATGTATTTATTTTTCACCATGAAATCGACTCCATATCATACAGGGCGTGCTAAGATTACTATTATTTCCGTTGTTCATAAAAGGGGTCAAATGTTCGTTTTTTTAAATGAAACCCCCTGTATATTAATCAATAAATTGAAAGACGAAGAAAAACGCTTTAAGATGGTACATCATATTCCTATACCTAAATCATCAAGTTTTCTTAATAAAAGCGCTTTTTTGTGAAAAAAAAAATAAAGACTTTAATTTTAAGTAACCATGGATATCAAACATCAAAATATCAAACTTACGACATTTTGACGACTGTGTTTAAAAAAATCTCCCAAAATGAACGCAGATAATCATTATTCAAACGAAGTTCTTATGAAATTATTTATTTTACACGGACAATGTGATCAAATCATTGCCAGAACTTGCAGAAAATTTAACCAAATGTATCCTGAATTGACACAAATGAACGAAAGGAAGTTTGTAAGATTACAAAATAATTTCATTAACTATGGCTCAAATTTAAAAGCGCCTCTAACATTACCAAAACCTGTTACTTCAAATGAAGATAATATTGTCAACGTTTTGGCATATTTTTATGCATATCCAGAGGCTTCCATTCGTAGTGCAGAAAAAGATTTGGGTGTATCATATGCTTCAATACAACGAATTTTGGGAAATCACGAAATGCATCCGTTTAAATTTACTAAAGTGCAAGCCCTCAAAGCAGAAGACTTTGAACGTAGAGTGCATTTTTGCGAAACCCTTTTAATACGTATACAAGAGGATCCGGAGTTTTTGTCAAAAATCATTTGGAGCGACGAAGCAAAATTTACAAGGGATGGGATTTTTAATAGAAGAAATAAGCATTTTTGGGCTGATCATAATCCTCACGTGACAAAAGAAATGGGATTTCAAGAAAAATTTGACCTAAATGTTTTTTGTATTTTAAAAAAGCACAAAATTAGCTTTTTTATTTATGATGCCACTTTAAATGCAGAGAGATATCTCGAAATACTAAGGACGACTGTTACCGATTTCGTCGAAAATTTATCTTTAGAGGATTATAGGAATTCGTGGTTTCAACTGGACGGAGCGCCAGCTCATTGCACCCAGGAAGTTTCCAGGGTACTTTATGAAATATTTGACGATCGTTGGTTTAGGCGCTTAGGGCCGTGGGATTGGCCACCGAGATCCCCCGATCTCACGCCGCTTGACTTTTATTTATGGGGTGTTTTAAAAGAAAGAGTGTACAGTACTCCAGTGCCTACCAAAGAAGAACTGCGACGGCGAATAGTTCGGTGTATTGAAGATCTGGATCCCCATGAAATTGAAAAAGCAACTACGAGTCGCGTACAAAAGCACATACTAAAATGTTTAGAATGTAATGGACAACATTTCCAGCATTTATTGTAAAAATTTCTTATTTTGTTTACAGTTTTGTTTTTTGAACCTTCCTAATTTTGTTATTTAATTTATTTTCACATGTTAATGAAATTATTTTGTAATCTTACAAACTTCCTTTCGTTCATTTGTGTCAATTCAGGATACATTTGGTTAAATTTTCTGCAAGTTCTGGCAATGATTTGATCACATTGTCCGTGTAAAATAAATAATTTCATAAGAACTTCGTTTGAATAATGATTATCTGCGTTCATTTTGGGAGATTTTTTTAAACACAGTCGTCAAAATGTCGTAAGTTTGATATTTTGATGTTTGATATCCATGGTTACTTAAAATTAAAGTCTTTATTTTTTTTTTCACAAAAAAGCGCTTTTATTAAGAAAACTTGATGATTTAGGTATAGGAATATGATGTACCATCTTAAAGCGTTTTTCTTCGTCTTTCAATTTATTGATTAATATACAGGGGGTTTCATTTAAAAAAACGAACATTTGACCCCTTTTATGAACAACGGAAATAATAGTAATCTTAGCACGCCCTGTATGATATGGAGTCGATTTCATGGTGAAAAATAAATACATCGGGTCTGTCTAAACTACCGCCAAAATATCAACTTTCCATGAATTGAGAGCACTAATTTACTTACGTGTAATTAGGGCCATGTTTTGGACCATATTTAACACAAACTAATTTTTATCTCGAAAACCGATAGAGATAGGTATAGGGTAATATTAACAAAAAAGTATTGTAATAAAAGAGCGATTCTAAAAATTTATTAATATATGGGGTGTTCCATTTAAAAAAATAAAGTTGCTAGGACTTTTTGATAGAAGCGGCAACGTCGCAATGCTGAAAATATTTTAGATGGACAGAGCATAGCTAATTACCCACGTTGCCAAATTTTCAAAAAAATCCCGCGTTCCGTTCTCCATAAACGTCTAACCTACCATCGACCGTGAATCACCCTGTATATATATATATATATATATATATATATATATATATATATATATATATATATATATATATATATATATATATATATATATATATATAATATACCCAAAGATACAAAGATATCATCAATCGTGACGATTTAAAAATTTCTAACTTGAATAATTTTACAGAAAAAGCAGAGTTGTCTGGTATTTTTTACTTTCGTATACTAAAAATAAAATAATTCGATGTCAAAATTTTGCCTTGATCATTAAAAGGTTAAGTTGAATGTTAAAATGATAAATTTAATTTTGTAATTCGATATCAGGGATATCTAGCACAAATAAATATACTCTACAACGACGTCTTGGAAGAATATTCTTGTCCTATGTAGATATCCATAGTATATCCCAAGTCAAGTATATTCAGGCTCAATATTTCCATAGTAAATCCTACAATTCCTAGAAGTATATACATAGGCCGTCCTATGAAGGACGAGTGCATACAGGTGGTTGCAATCAAATTTGAAAAATCTTTTAAATTTTGAAACAGAAGTACTTAATGTTTATTTGGTATTTATCCAAAGATATCGTCAATAATAAAAATTTTCTCTTCAATTTCCAGTGAATTCGATTGCATGGACTATCGACGTAATTTGTACATTATACTGTGCGGCTGGTGTACTGTAAATAGGTTAGATTTAAATGTCTCTAAGTGTAATGCTTTGAGTTTTACACATAAAATTAACTCCGCATTATTGAACTAGGTATTCTATAAATGGTAACATTCTTACAACGCTTAAAATTTTCAAGGATTTGGGAGGCAGAAATTGGCCTTTGTTCCGCACATTCTGTCCGTTATTTCAGCTGATTGGCTTCATCCTACGACCCGCAAAAGAATTTCAAAATATGACTGCATTAGAAACCTGTATTTCGCTCTCATTCTGGCCAAATTAGAGTGTGCATGAAGAGTTTGATCTCCGCATTATACAACTCATATAGATAGTCTTAAAGCGATTCAAAGGTGCTTTGTTAAGCCTTTACGGATTAAATCCGACAGAATCTATACCGTTATGGACTTTTCTCGTGATCAGTTGCTACAGAGATTGTTGCTTGGAAGATAGAAGACGTTACTGCATAACTCATTTATTTTTACACAAACTTTTAAATAATAATATCAGTTTCTACCCTAAGTTCCCGTAATCCCATAATCTTTTACCTTCTTGCATTCCGGATAAGTACCACTACAATTTTGTACCTTAATGCAATTTGAAGCTGTTACAATGAACATCTTAGTACATTTGATGATGTTGTATATGGTCCTTATATTACCGCACGCGTGGCAGGTCGCATTCAAAAAAGGCTGAACTCTTGCATTCGTCTTATTTTCGAAACACGTAAGTGCCAGTCATGCTTACGGGCGGTCCGGTTGGTTAATTATGGGCGATCGCCGCCACCTCCATCCATCTACTCTGGTTGTATCACAAGATCTTATTGAGCAAGTCCCCTCCTTACTTGTTTTTTTTTTTTTTTTTTTTTTCCCCTTGGGCTCCGTCCGAGACCGGAAGCACTGCGGCCACTAGAGGCCTATTGTGCCTACCCAATAACTTTTGTTACACCCACTCTGTTATCCCAGTTTCCTGCACAAGCCTGTACAGGTCCACAAGGGAGCGGGTGATCAATTCCTCCGGTTCTAACTTTGGTTGCCCGAACAGTTGGTGGCGCTTGCGATCTAGTGACTCGCAATTATATATAATGTGCTGAACTGTTTCCCTGTCCCTACCGCATAGTCTGCAGCTAAGGTCTCCCTGGTACAGTTTCATTTTGTTGAGAAGGTCCTTTACAGCCATATGTCCTGTTAGTACCCCTACGATTGTCCTCAACTGGATCCTGCTCAGATTTAGCAGTTGCCTGGTGAGTCTAGGATTGGGATTTCCTATAGCGGCCTTGCTGTGGTTCAGTCCCTGTACTCCGTTCCAGTGGACTTTGTGTTGTTGTTTGATCCATCTGTTTACCGCCTCTCGTGCCGTGCACTTTGGCACCCCGAGAGATGGTTCTGGGCCAATGTATGGTGTAGCCGATCCCTGTCTAGCAAGTTCGTCGGCTTTTTCGTTACCAGTGATGCCCTTGTGTCCCGGTACCCACATGAGCTTCACTGAGTTTCTGGCAGCTAGCGCGCCAAGATCGTTTATGCACTCCCATACCAGTCCCGAAGTGACTCTGTGGCATGAGAGTGCCCTCAAAGCGGCCTGACTGTCTGAACAGATATAGATCCGCTTATTTGAATAAGCCCTCCTATTGTTTTCCAGCGCACATTGTAAGATGGCGTAGGTTTCTGCTTGGAATACCGTGGGGTACTTCCCCAAGGAAAAGGACATGTCCCTCCTTGGTCCGACCCCATGTACTCCTGCTCCGGTTCCCGCTTCGGTTTTTGATCCGTCGGTGTACCATATGATTGCCCCCGGAGGAAACTCTGGGTTTGTCGAAGTCCATTCCCTGCGATCCGCTATTACTACCTCGTAGGGGATGTTGTATTGGAATTTTGGAGTCATGTAGTCCGATCTCATTTCTAAATCGGGCCCTCCAATCTTCTCTCTTATGAGTTCATGTCCCGCCCTTTTCCGTAATGAAGAGGGCAGAGTGTTTTGCAGTCGATAGAGACCCATCCTCGCCTCTCCCTGGATGACCAGGTGCAAGGGAGGAAGGTCTAGGAGATTCTCCATCGCTGAGGTAGGGGTCGATCTCATTGCCCCTGTAATGCCCAGACAGGCTAGTCTTTGCAGACTGCTGAGCCTGAGCATTATTGTTTTCTGCGTTGCCTTGGTCCCCCAGACCAAGGCTGCATAAGTTATTGCGGGTTTCACCACTCTGGTGTACAGCCAGTGCACCATCTTTGGTGAGAGACCCCATGTTTTCCCATACGTTCGTCTGACCACCGCAAGGGTGATTTCCGCTTTTCGTATGGTTTTATCCACATGCTTGTTCCAGGTAAGTTTTGAGTCCAGTGTTACCCCCAAATACTTTACCTCTTCCTGCAGTGGAATTGTGACTCCTCGCAGGGTTAGAGGACCGAGCCCCTCCTTTTTCCTGCGGTTAGTGAACGGGACGATGACAGTCTTGTTTGGGCTTACATTAAGTCCTTCCTGTCCTACCCATTTTTCCACTACGGCGAGGGCGCTCCTCATGCAGTCCCTCACGGTTGTGTTGAATTTTCCTTGAGTCGTTATGACCAGGTCGTCTGCGTAGCCCAGGATCGAATAACCCCTTTGGCTTAGTTCTTTTAGAAGCCCGTCCATTACCAGGTTCCAGAGGAGGGGAGAAAGAACCCCCCCCTGAGGGCATCCCCCTGCCACCCGGGCTGCCAAAGTTTCACCGAGTAGATCTGTATAAATTACCCGGCTTTTAAGCATGCTTTCTACCCATCTGCAGCAGGTCTCATCTAGCCCGATGCCCCTGATTGCTCTGGATATAGATGTGAAGGATGTGTTGTCAAACGCTCCTTCAATGTCCAGAAATGCTCCGAGAAGCACTTCTCCGTTACCTATCGCGTTCTCCAATCTGCTAACTAGCTGGTGGAGTGCTGATTCGGTCGACCTTCCTGTTCTGTAGGCATGCTGGTCTTGATGAAATGGTCCGTCCCCCATTATAGCATCCCTTATATGCCTATCTAACAGTTTTTCTAGTGTTTTTACAACAAAGGACATTAGACTGATGGGTCTGAATGCCTTGGCGACCGAGTAGTTGGGACGTCCATGTTTCGGTATGAATACCACTTTGGTCAGTCTCCAGATCCTCGGTATGTGACCTAGGGCCAGACTGGCCCTTAGTATGTGACAAAGCTTGCTGACAAGCAGGTCTGATCCCTGCTGCAGCAACGCTGGACAAACTCCGTCTGGACCCGGAGATTTGTAGGGTTCAAATGAGTTTATAGCCCATTTTATTTTTTCAGGGGATATCACCTTCTTAGCAGCCTGCCAGTTGTCCCTATGAGCTCTGTTAGGAGCTTCATTAGGTCCTCCAAATCTCCAGGCTTCAGGTGTTTCCTTTATGATTTTGGACCCAGGGAAGTGAACCCGAAACAGTTCGGTCATTGTTTCCTTCCCCGTTAATGTTTGCTCTCCATTCTCAGTGACAAGAGAGTTGATTGCAGGCTGAGTGTCCTTTGACAGTATCTTTGCGAGTCTGGCACATTCTGGAGTGCTTTCAATAGCCTCGCAGTGCCTTCTCCAGGATGCTCTCTTGGCCTTTCTCAGCGCTATGTTGTATTCAGTAAGGGTAGCCCTATACGCTTCCCAGTTGCCTGATCATTTTGCCTGATTCCAGTTCTTTCTTACTTGTCCTCTTTTGGCCTCCAGGTCTGGTCCCCACCAGGGGACCTTCCGGGAGGAATTTGATGTAGTTTGAGGACAATTTGCTTCGAATGCCGAAATGGCCGCGTCCGTCAATTGATCCGCTACCAGTTCGAAGTCCGTCACGTTATTTATTACCTCTTTAAGCCCCTCCAGGTTACGTTCTAGGTCTACCCGATAGTTACCCCAGTTCGTTCTGCGAGGGTCGCGATAAGAGTTAGATTCCCGTTTTATACACGTTATTTCGAACCGTCTATGTCTGTGGTCCGAGCAACTCTCTTCCTCAGACACATGCCAGTTTTTAATATAATTGCCGACGTAAGCCGTTGATATAGTTATATCTAAAACCTCCTGCCTTTGCCCCGTTACAAAAGTCGGATTATTACCTCTATTCATAATGTCTAAGTTATTTGCCATTAGGAATTGAAAGATGTGCTCACCTCTTTGATTGGTGTTAGTGCTGCCCCAGATGCTGTGGTGTGCGTTTGCATCACACCCGATGATCAGCTGCGATCCACTTCCTCCGCAGTCTCTCACCAGTTCCTCCACAGCGCTGGGTGGTGGCGCTTCCGGGTCATCGTATGGGAAATAAGCCGATCCAATAGTGATATTCTTCGGCCCACCTCCCTCCGTGGTTGCTAGTCTTACTGCCACGAGATCCCTGAGACAGAACTTAGCCAGTGGCAGCATCCTTATATTCTTTTTAATTAAAATGCAGGTTCTCGGTCGGTCGGTGGTTCTATTGTAAACCAATTCACCACCTACTCCCGAGAGACCTTTTATTTTACCTTGGTTGACCCAAGGTTCTTGAATGAGGGCGATGTCGCAGTTCTCCATCACCCTACACAGGACAGCCGAGGCTGCCCTGCTGTGGTGAAGGTTAACCTGCACGACCCTCACTTTGAATGTAATTTTTCTTTTCTACTCCTGTCCATTCTTGTTCCCACGAGTCTGGGGGAAAGGGTGGTCCGCACCGGCAGCGCCCCCTTGCCGGTGTAAGGCTGCTTACTCCGGGATGTCGCCTAGTGTCCCGGAGGCTCCGTTTCAAACGCCTGATTACGGCCCAGGCGCCATTCGTCCCTTTGGCACGGGTCGCGTCACACCGTGGGATTAAGCCGCATGTGTTAGATGTAGGTGAAGTGTAGGTGTTGTAGTGTGCTCACCGCTGTAACCCGCCGCTCCGCGCAGGGCGGCCGCAGCAGGACAGGCAGTGAGCTGGTGTTAAATGTGTAGTGTTGTAGTGTGGGCACCACTGTGCAGTTGTATCCTTCTTAGTCTGGCTTCTAACCTCAGAGACCTTCCCAGCATGGTTGAACCTAGCTGGCCTAGCCCTCCGAGTCAATGAAGCTCGCAAGCCCCGCCGGTACGTCAAACCGAGGATACGATGGGGGGCTCCTTACTTGTACCATAAGATACGTTTTCGCACCGACATATTCACAATATTAATATTAGGTTTAAAAGGAAACTTACAATTCCATCTCACAGGTCTGTATTATTTGAACGGTCCTTCTCATATCTTATTGCAAAGCATTTAAATGGGCTTTCAGAAAATATTATCGAAACACCTTTTATATCAAGTTTAAGCAATGCATCTTTATCTTCTAACAGGGCGCCATCGGTAGAACTTCTCTTCCTCTCTTCCTCCTTTCTTTCCTTTTTTCCTTCCTTTATAATTCCCCCCCCCCCCCCCTAAATAGAATTATTGTGACACCAATTCAGAACAGTTCGAATCATTGTCGATATTTTTAGTAAGCAGTTAACGCAGTGTGCAGTTCATAGTACTCTTATGTTAGTGGATTTGTATAGGTTAGTTTATCAGAATTAGTTGAACAGTCAGCAGATACTTGTATCTGTCGGACTGAACCTCGCCGTTTTATGCATACTAGACTTATGTATTGGTAGTACAAAAATTGTGAAATTCAAATTTTTTAATTAAAAAATTAAACTTTAAGTCATTTCTAACAACGTCAAACAAAAACAAAAAAAAAACATTTTATTAGGTGCTGAAAATGATGATGATGAAATTGATCTAACTTGAATAATTGTACAGAAAACGCAGAGTTGTTAGTCAAATACCTATCTCAACAGTCAGTGTCCAAGCCTTTTACAACAAAAAATTGTTATGGTTATCCGGTTGTTGGGTTTTAAGAAGAGGGCCTACAAAGTGGCATCCCAGGCCCCCCTCCCCACCTAACTTCCTTAAATTTATTTTTATAGGGATATTTGAAATCTTCGGTGTACTAAATATAACTAACCCCACCTAACTTCTTTAAATTTATTTTTATGGGGATATTTGAAATCTTCAGTGTACTAAACACAACTAAATACATAACAAAATTTTTTAAAATTTTTTAAAAAATTCCACCAAACTCAGAAAATAAAAATATTTTTTTTTAGGTTCTCAAAATCACTCCATTAACTTTCATAGTATCGTACAAACGAGCTTTCATTTCCACCCTTACACTGTTAAAAACTTATTTCTCTGCAATGAATGGTGAGGCTTTCTCGTAAATATTGTCATGTCTTATGTAATTGGTTTTGTTGAGCAATTGAGCATACAATTAGGTTCGGGGGACTGGGTGGCCATTCTGCTAAACCAGCGACCGGTTAACTATTATGATTTTCTCTTATACTCTAGAAATGGTCAAAAAAGCCTCGACATAGACAGTTTAGGTGAGATATCTTGGCAGACAACACCGTTATTTTTCTGCAAAATAATTTCAGTTATACCACATATTATTATTATTATTATAATTACACATTCAACCCTACTGATTGAATCAGTACGGTTGAGCATGTAATAAAATTATTTTTGTGGTCGTTAATGATTCTGTTACAAATAGAGATTACATTTTGTAATTTAAGAAATAGACTGACCATTCAGCAGAAAGTCGCGAAATTTTCCATATTAACAACTACAAACGGAAAAGAAAACAAGAGCGTTAATTAAATTAATTAGATATTTAAAATCTTTGTATTTTTCATTAATTTATTCCCATTTACAATATCTTATTTCGCTATGGGGATCTGCTTGTGCATATATTTTAAATCCACTAAAAAAATTACAAAATAAATGTATTAAATGCATTCATAAATTACCTTTTCTTACGCCAACTGAAAATTTATATAAACCAAATGGTTATTTGAATATTGAAAATATTTATAAATTAAAAATTTCTATTTTAATTCATTCAATAATAAATGGAAAAAAGATTTTAAATTTAAAATTATTCAAAGCAATAAATATTCATACTTATGAAACAAGAAATAATAATGATTTGATTATTTCTCAAGTTAAAAGTAACTTTGCCCAGAAATCATTATTACACAATGGAATAATTATTTACAATAATATTCCAAAAGAAATAAGAAATATTTTCGATATTAAAAAATATAAAAGATATTTAAAAAAATACTATCTGGAAAAATAGCCTTTAATTAAAATCTTCTTTGTTATTACTGTTATACTGCTTTAACTTGTTTTACTTTGTTGTAAATTTTACTTTTAGATTTTTATTTGTAGTTTGTAATTATTTCCCTGTAATAAGCAATTGTAAATGCTGGTTGGGAATAAATGTATTTAAACTAAATTTATTATAATACAGGGTGAGTGTTATAAGGTGTTATGGGGCGATATCTCGAAAACAGTATAAAATATTTTCATGAAAATTTGGTGAGTTGATAGGGAGATGGGAGGGGGGACATATTCAAATATATTTTGACCTTCACCCCATCTCTCTATTTTAAGGGGTGGGGATTACTTTAGAATTTTAAATGAGATGATCTACTTTTGTTTATAAAATTGGAATCTACGAAAACAACTACGTATGTGTAAAAAAACTTTTGGTTTGTTTTTTCGGTTACGGAATTATGGTTAAGTTAATTTAAAAAATAAATAAATTTAACCAATAAATCAAGTTTACTAATTTCAGAATTATTATCTGTTTCCATAAAAATGCGTTATTTTCACTTAAGTCAATTGAGAATTTTGACGTTTTAACGATTATTTTCTAGTTTATTGCTCAATTAAACATGGAAGCGAATTTTAATGTGCAAGATAATATGTTGTTAATTTTGGGGGACTGCAGAAAAAAGTACAAAGATGCTGCACTAGTATGGGCGGAGAGGTTTCTCAGGTTTCCTGATAACCCGAAATCTCACATGGCATTTAAAAGACTGGAAACGAGAAGTCGTCTGAAGACGAAACCACGAGTTCGAAAGCCAACTAAAACGGACGAAAATAGAGCAGTTCGCGTTTTAAGAGCGGTAGCTATTGACCCGCATGCAGGTACCAGACGGCTTCCTACACTGAAAAAATCGTTTGGACTTTTTTTCACACAAAATTGTAGCAAAGTCTTTGTAGAGCAATTTACTCTAATTGGATTATTAGTTACAACAGTTTTTATACATTTTCATACAATTGTAGCAAATTTTGCTACAAATTGGTCTTGGACGTTTTTGAGAACAAATTGTTGGAAAAGGTACACAATTGTAGTGAAATGTCCCACAATGTTTTTTCAGTGTAGAGATGCTGGAATGAATCAAAAATCAATTGTGACCATACTGCACTTGTACAATTTTTATCCATACCACATTATACTCCACGAAGAGCTATATAGGTAAGATTTTAACAATCGCGTTACATTTTTCAATTGTGCCACAAGACAAATGCAAGGAATTAGCAGGTTCCTAATGAATGATATTTTTTCTGACACAGCTATTTTCCATAGTTGTGCGCTGGTAGGATTTTAAGTTATCCCTTATCAGTCTAAATTTAATTTCTTTTTTTGTTTTCTTTAGGTAAGTAGACACAATATGCAATACAGGGCGTGGAAATGTTCCCACTGGATGAGAACTCTAAAAAATCAACATCCCTGCCATGTTCAATTAATGTCTGGTGTGGCATAATCGGGGATAGAGTTATTGGTTGGCATTTCTTTGAGGAGCATTTAAATGGAGAAATGTACACAGATTTTTTAAGAAACCAATTACCTCAATTATTAAACAACACATAAATCCTGACATGTGGTTTCAACGGGACAGAGCTCCACCCCATTAAGCAATACAGGCCCGTAATCATTTGAATGAAATATTAATGGACGAGCTAGTCCGGCAAACCCGGATTTGAACCCCCTTGACTTTTTCTTGTGGGGTTTTATAAACAACAAAGTAATGGTGACTTTACCTATTAGATGATATGAAACCAAATTCGCATTGCCAGCTTATTAGTGAGACCTGAAATGTTACAGCGGGTACGAAATTTATTTAGGAAAAAAGTGAGAAAGTTTGGAAGTTATAGGGGGACATGCGGACATGTCGAACAACGAATCAAACATGACAGACGATAAATAAGTTGAAATCATCATAATTTCGTAACCAAAAAAGCAAATTAAAAAAAAATGCAGACATACGTAGTTTTTTACGTAGATTCGAATTTTATAAACAAAAGCACATCTTCCCATTTAAAATCCCAAAGATCCCCCCTTTAAAATAGAGAGAAGGGATAAATGTCAAAAATATGTTTAAATATGTCGCCCATCTTTGGATTAATTCACCAAAATTGAATGAAAATATTTTAAACCTTTTTCGCAATATCACATAAAACAAATATCATATAAAACACTTTAAAAAGCTCACCCTGAACACATATCTATCTTTTATTTTTACAATCTCTAAAAATTTAAACATCTGTTGATATCACTTAAACTGTTATTGTTATTCTGAACGCAGTTTTTTTCCTATAGCTTTAAATTGACCAAAACAAAGTTAATCAGAAGAACGTATGTACTATAGATGTACATATTGTACATATTTCGCTAAATTGTTGACATTAATAATCGACAATTAACAAATTGTGATTAAATAGCAATACAGTGCTTAGCATTAGACTAAAAATATTTACTTAAATATGCATGCTTCATGACATGATGTTTATGGAAGATGTTATAATAATATGTAACACCAGCAGGAATGACCTTGAAGGGACAGTGGAGAGTTGAAGGTAGAGCTATCAATTTTTCGAAAATGGAAGGGCATTGTGTCATGGCGCGGGGGAACGTTCAAATATTGGAGTAGCGTCGAATAAGAAAATTTTTTGACTATATTTATACACCATTTTGTCAAAACATATACATACATACGAGTATGTAATAATATTAAAAATATGAGTAACCGACGTGATCGTGATCTACTAAAAAATTTGTGAGTAGTCACCTGTTATAAAGGTCATCTCAACGCTTGGACGTCAATTACAATAGACAAATGAGATTTACCGTTCCTTCACATCAGAACATCACTTTATATTGGCCAAAGGCACTTGACTTAAAAATACGCTAATGCTACGTTTTGCCTAACTCTGTTTAGAAAGTTTCGGATTAATACTGAAAGCATCCAAGTTTGAGACTGAGTAAAAGGACAAGGCAAGTAGATAAAGGACTTTCCCTTCAAATAAAGGCCGGTTTGCAACCCTAGCTGGAAGAGGTCGGTAAAATATAGAGATTTAAAAACCAGTATGAGAAAACCTGAGTAAGAATATTGAGTTCAATGAAGATGAAAGAGCACAAGTGGTGACGTAAGAATAAAATTTAAATTAGAAAAGAAATATCTAGGTTTTACCATCGCAAAACATGGGACGTTGGATTTAGAAATAATGGGCAGAATGAAAACAAGATGCAATAATTGAAAGGAAGTCTGCAGTGTGCTGCGTGACTATAGAATCAATGAAAGGCCGAGGAAGAGAGTATTGGGAAGTGATCCAACAGTAATCGGATTTGCGATGACGTATGAAACGAAAACATGGCAAATAGGGGAAATGCATGAAAGAAGATTATATGTAAATAAGACATGCATAATATGTAAATGAGAATATTAAGATGAATGTGCTGGGTAACAAGGAGAGAAGAGCTTAGGAATAAAATAATAGTGAACAATAAAGGAACAAAATTGCAAGAAAATACAAGGTAGAAGATTTAAATTGCTCTTGTTGATCTGACCTATAGGAGGAATGGTAGAGAAAGACCAATATACCAAGGGGTGGATGGAGTCAATAAAGATAGGATATACCTATAGATTTATAAACAAGGACGAGATAACATTATTTACATTTTAAAGCAATCAGAGATTTCAGGGTTACTCTTAATCTGCTGACCTATTTGTGGCCCATCTACCTTTTAAGAACGGTTGTTGCCAAGCTTTCCGTTATGTAGCATATTTTCAGGTTCATAAACTATACTAAGATAATAAAATAAAAATATTTTATATTATATAGTTTATATTTATATTATTTTATTGGGAAAATAGTTGTTAGTGGGTGAATGGTTTTTATTTCAAAGACAGTTGCTACGCCCTTTTCCGCAATAAAAATAATTTAATTCACTTCAACTTACACCTTAAAACCAAAATTAAAAGTCCTGAAAAATTAAAACTTAAAGAGCAACGAGTCGAGCCGAAAGCGAGTAGCTTGCGCATGCGTGCAAAAGATTGCCCTAAGTGAAATGCCGGAGAGTAGGCCCCCTACTCCCTCCCCCACCCCCGGGTAACCAGGCGCCACTGCTTTTGTAGCCGGGTTAAAAACAGAAACCCTCCTAAATGGCATTGGGACCTCGCTTTTAACTCACTTAGTAACTCAAGCAAACACAATGAAAACAATTGGAAACTGCGCTGCTTGGTGAGTCAAATAAAACGTTTATATTTCAAAAACAAATTTACAATTCATTTCCTAAGCTTTTTAAAAAGTAAGGTTGAAGTTAATTCGACGACTGTAGTGAAAAATTTTCACCAGTAAATTGTTAGATCTATCATTTGGAAAAATACTATATTAGCTAGTAATTTACAAGTATTAAAAAGAAAATAAAAGATGGGGTGTAAAATTGATCAGTCACGTGACTCGCAGATTGACATAGAGGCCGAAAAGTACGGCACGTAAATATTCGCGACAAAACTAATAACAGCTCTGTTCGCAGAACAATCACAAACTAAGTCAGATCCAATAAAATTATTGGAAAGCAGTCCGCAAACTGCCATGTGACCAAATAGCTGAAACTTGATTGGCGCTGATCGGTTTATGATTTCTCTACAAACAGAGCTAATATTAAGCGCTACAAAACCAACGCAAGATTGCAAAGAGGGAGGTAATGAAGAAAAAAAGTTACATACTTTTAAGCGCACTGTAAAAAATAGATCTCGTGTAGTTAGCTGATCAACATCTATACATACGTAGCTTTTAAATAAATGTCAACTCACTGATGAAAAATTGAAAGGCTAAAAAAAGGAAGCAAAGAAAAAGTAAAGCCAACTAGTTAGAGGAAAGTATTCATTTAATAAATAATAAATCGTACTTAACTTAATTAAACTATCCGGACTTCCGGACTATCCGAAAGTTGTGTATTGAAAATTAAGATAGTAAAAAAAGGTGCCATGACGGCCTAGGCGTATCGATCACCACCGTAGAAGACACACTAGTGGACTACTGAATTCTGGCAAAGGCCTAGATTCCTCATTCAGATCAACAGGTCATTTTCTTGTCCCAGCTTAAGAAGTTTACGTTTATGCCAATAAGAACACAAAAGAGCATGTGAAGATAAGACCCTCTCGAAGGGAAAGAGAAGGAGAAGATTCCTTCGTAGGAAAAAATCCCTTCAGGTTGGTGGTCGGGTCCAAAGTGAGCTTAGCAACCATAACAGTTTTTAAATCCGGAAAAAAATTGAGTTTGTTCCGTACGCAATAAAACACAATGTAAGGTACGCCAAGAAAAACGGAAGAAAATTTTGGAGTGCCCCTCAAGATCCAATATGTGCCAAAAAGGTCAACTTCCACTGACTTGGCTGCTAACCAATGGTCGGTCTGCTTTTTCACTGCATCGAAGAAGACGAACACCGATTTTTTGTTATGCTCACTAAACGAGGTCTCCTACTAACTACGCCTAACTCAACCGACTATGCAGTTTTTGAACCACAGAAAACACTAATTTCCAATGGAAGGTTTTCGTGGTAATCACTCTGGCGAACCAAAAGTGGCGACACTTCATACCGACAAAATTGCTAACTTTTATCCGATCTTTAGCCCAAACTAGGAACTTCTCTTCCAAACGAACCAGAATCCAAGACTGTGTAGGTTATTTCCCCCAACCAAGGAAGCCACGCAACAATAATCGGCATCCTAACTTCAAGTTGTCGCCAGGGTGCATTGTACTAACCGAACGTATCGAGTGGAACGCTACGTAACCCGAAGATACCAAATTGTGAAAGAACAGCGCTAAAGATGTCAGTGTAAACTCATAGTTTATAATGGTTCAAGTGACGTTTAAAATAATGCAAATAAAGGTGTATCTTGTTGTATTGTAAATAAAGTTTTAGGACCAACCTCGAAATTCAAATACAGGTTCTCCTAGGGATAAGCAACACAGAATGGTAAAGAGCAAGGGCGCATCTCTATATGGTGTGACTGAAAGTACAAAAATTAAACAAGAATTCAAGGTCAGAAGAGATCATTACAACAAAGGGTTCCAGAAATTCAACGGGGTTAAAGGAGTAAGGGCGTATCAAGAAAAGGTAAAACACTTCTATTTAAAAAAAACTTACCGTTATAGAGTTGTTGGTCGGCAAAAGTTTTTTATTGGGAGCAGAGGTGGCCGAGTTGGTACGGCGCCAGCTTTGCAACCGAGAGGCGCGGGTTCGAATCCCGCTTCGACCATGGATATTTTGTGATTGTTGGAAGGTGGTAGAGGAATTTTTCCTCGACCAAGGTGGTACCACCCCACACATCCTCTTAAAGGGCTGGTGAAATCCCTACGGATGTTTCCAGCTCTGGATGTGTGAGTCGGATTTCCCCAGTACACCCACGGTACATAGTACTTAGACTTCGGTCTTCGTGGGCTGCCAGAAGATAAAAAAAACAAAAGAGGTGTTGGTCGGCGAACAGTTTTATTATAAGGAAAGTTGTTGATCCGTGAAGTAAGAGCAAGGGGAGCAGTCCTACGGCCCATCGACTTTCCCGAGAATCTTTTGCCGACGATGAACACTTAGGGCAGTTTTTACTGGTCATATTTGGTGCACCCCAGCGGTAACAATGGATTCTGCGGTGTTCAGTACACTGACTATTTCGATGATCTGGCTTATTACTGTTCTAGCACAAGATTGATCTAAAGTTACTTGGAGGTGTTGCACGTGACTTCTTTGGTAACTGTCTTCCATCTCGAGAAGTTGATGGTACTGGACATGATTCTCTCACCACATCAACGATTGGTAACTGTTTATCGTCTCTCGAACCTGATGCTTCAACTGCTATAAACGCAAAATAGAGCTGAGTAATACTTAATTTTTATGATCCACGTAATATTATTTTATCGAAAAGTTGTTTAACGCACTATAATTAACTGTGTAAAGACGGTCTGTATTAGTGATGTAAGGATACGTATCCAAAAATCCGTTGAATCCGAATATTAAAAGAATCCGGATTATCCGGAACCGGCCGAGAACTTGAATACGGATTCGGAATCAAAATAAATTCGCATCGGGTGGTTACTAATGCAAAGTGCAAAGAGAAAACGGAATCGGAATCGAGTGTAAGCGAACAACACGGTCTGCGATTTGGCATATTTGATATTGTGCTTTCTCTTTCTAATGACATTTCCTAAAAAAAGATGGCATAGTTATCGGGGTAACGGGTATCATATGAGATGAGACCCATTGGTTAAACTAGTCCCGCCTCACCCGAACCGAATTCAAACGAGAACGGCGCAACGCGGTGCCTTCTTATCCCTAAACTTCGACTTCGAATGGTATGATACCGATACCGCATCGACCTACCTAGCCGTGTATCCGGATAGAAAATGTTTTAGTCTGTTGCATGCATACGTATACATGATCTGTAACCGCTTTCGCGCGGGTCAAGAAATGGATTCGTATTCGGATAATGGATACGGATATTAGCTGATTCCGATTCCGTATGATTCGGATGTCTAATGAATACGGATATTTACAACACTAGTCTGTATCAATATCTTTATCATCTTCTGGTCACTATAGCAATTAATGATTTAATTCATAAACTTCAATAAATAGTACTTAGGTACATAATCGCACACATGCATTCAGCCTTTGTTTCCCTGTCGAGACTCCAATCTCTTTCTCTTTTTTAAAGTATCGTCTACAGAAGCTAGTAAGCTACTATAAATAAAGGTTACTAAAATGTCTTTGTGTGATAAGACTCCCCTTAACAAACTGTTAATCATTGTCAAGATCACGATACTTACATAATATATCAACTATTTTATTAATATTTTAATTCTAAGTGGATCTATTTATACATATTATGTATATTTATATTATACATAAGTACGTATTAAAAATTTGATTTGCAAACTGATAGTAAATAACAATAAAACTAAATAAATTTAGCTATTTTTTTCTAAAAGAACAAAAAGTCACGAGTTAGTATAAGTTATAGGTTCTTAAGTAGGCACTTGTTATCTTGCCCAGTTCTATAATATTTTATTTGTATGACGTCAATTATACAATAAGTATTAGAAACTATATTATGTCGTTAATTAAAAAGTAAGTAGTTTTTCCATTGCGTTAATGTTTATCGAGAAAAAAAATTATTAATAAATGCAGGGGCGTCCCTAACGCATACACAGCCCCACACGCCTATATAAAAAGAGAATACCGAGTAGATTTCAGAAATAGCCCACGACACATATGGAGTATTTAATTTTTATTGGGTTCAGTACTAGAATTTGTGTTGGCAGCAGGTGCTAACTTCGTGGAAGTTGATGGGCGGTAATTTTAAAAACAAAAGGGTAGAATATTAATGTTATATTATAATGTGAAATACTCGTAACTCCAAATGGTATTTTGCAATCCAGTTACTTAATATAAACAGAAAGAAAATGTTGGGTGTAAAGCAGTGCAAAAATTCGAACGCACCCAAGCGTCTGGTGCAACGTATTTCAAGTAACAAAGCTGCCAATGTGTCATCAAGTCATCATCTAAACTGGAATCCCCCAAGTACTGTGAGAGCTGTGGGAAGGCCCCATAGCTTTAATCTTTTTCTAGTCGATACTTGTTTTCTATGGTGGCCCGAATTTCAAAACTTACACAACTCTCTCGAAAAAATATAGGGTAAAGTGAGATACCTAGATCATTCAATAATTTATGTACCTACATGTATGCAAGAACATTCAGACTGCGTTTAAACACTTCTATGGGTATTTTGAAATGACATAAGGCAATGCATATAAGATATGAGTTCATGGCGAACACAACGTGCAAAGTGGTATCATGGCAAGTACACCTGCATATGAGCCTAAGAAAACATTTTTGGATTTGCAGCAACGCTTGGTGATTAAATTTCTTACTAAGGAAGGGAAGAAACCAAGAGGTATCCATGAACGCATGATGGTAGTTTACGGCGATTCTGCTCCCTTAAAATACAAAGTTAAATTTTTGAGCAAGCTGTTTAAGTGGGGTAGGTAGTTCATTGAATTTGACCCTTATATTGGGCGACCCAAGAAAGCAATAGTCGAAGAAAAGTGAAAAAAAGTCGAAGCTTTAATTTTGACCGACAGAAGATAAGTAACTGGATATTTCGACAGAAACAGGTTGGACAATATTTCATGACCAATTGGACAGGTCCAAGATTAGTGCGCGGTGGTTCCCATGAAAGTTTCACGAGGAAACGAGGCGCCATGCGTCAGTGCTGCAAAGAGAACTTGGAATTGCTGGGTAGAGACCCAGTAATTTTTTTTCATCGTTTGGTGAATGGTGATGAGTCATGGGTCTATCGTAGACATCATGACTCAAAAATCTAGTCTATGAAATGGAAGCACAGGACTTTCCCCACCTCTAAAATGTTTAAAGTGGACGGACAATGAATGCTTTACGGAAATCTATCAAAGAAATAAGACATGGAAAGCTCATTTCAGGCGTGCTGCTTCTTTACGATAATGCGCTAGTGCGGAAAATTGTAAACTGCCATTAAAATATGTGAATTTCAGCAAATAAAACCCTACAGCCCTAACCTGGCTCCCTCCGACTATTTTTTGTTTGGAGTTGCAAAAAAAATTCGAGGAAAACAAAAAAACGAAATAATACTTTTTCAATGGTTTAATCTCATTGTAGGAAAAGTGCATTGAACTATCAGTGGATTATATTTAAAAATCGTTTTGATCTACTGTCGTTTTCTTACTGAGGTAAATTATTAAACGTAATACAGGTAAAGTAATGTTCAAAATATACCGTTGGCTTTTGCTGCCATAAATCAACTACCTGATTGAACCCCATTGTGTTGATCCCAACATCTTTAAACTGCAATGAATGGGCGCAGGGGTGGATTTTGTTTTTATATGCATACATATTCTCTTATTTCAAAATTATTTTAAAATTTTGAATTTCTGGCTTGGTGCTGTTGGAATTTGGGACTAATTTTGTCTGATGACTGTGATAACTAGCATTATCCATTACAATAACGCTATTTTTGGGAATATTTTTAAGAAGGCGATATTTAAACCATTCTTCAAAAAGCTTTGCATTCGTATCTTGATGGTAGTCCAAATAGGAATCTGCAATGTTCTTGGCTGAAAGCAACAAACAGTTTTGAACAAATCCATTTTCTGAACCTGCATGTATGATGGTAATTCTTTTGCCTTTATTCGAAGGAGCCTTGGTTTGACATTTTTTTGAAAAATCATTCCATCCTTTTTTTGGGGTGTCATGAGTATCAAACCATGTTTCATCAAGGTAGATAATTGGCCGATTCTCCAATCTATACTGTTTAATACTCGTCAAATATTTAAGACGCCATTTCCGTAAACGCTCCGATTCCATTAAAACTTGTTTTTTGTCAATGGCGCGATACTTAAAACCCATTTGAAGTAAAATTCTCCTTAGGCTTGATATGCTGCATGAAATATTTGTTTCGTCTTTTGCTAGCCTAATTTTTAAAGATTATAATGTGGGTACAGATTGTTCTTCATACATAGCATAAATTTTTTTTCTTAATAGGTCCTTATCACTCTCGTCTATACTTCTTAATTGGCCAACGTCGTTTCGTTGTTTTCTTGCATTAATAGGTTTCATTGTTATGTCCTTTATCGAAGTTAAGGGAATTTTAGCTAAAGCACTAGTTTCTGCTAAAGCAGCATTTTTATTCAAACCCCTTCTTAGTAAAGATGAATATACATTTTTGACTATTTCTTTCGCATCGGGTGATAAATGCTTTCTTTTTAAAGATACACTACTAGCTGCACCATCAGCATGAGTCCATGGACGCCACATTATACTTAAAAAATAGTTTAACTAAGCAAACTAAATAGTTAAAATAAAAAGACAAAATTAGCGCACACAGGAAAGCTAAAAAGGTGACTGAAGGTGCCTTAATAAAATATTATTATATATTATTAATATTAAGTGCTTAAGTTACAGGTAATTAATTTAATTACCTGTAAAAATTTAATTTTAACCATTTTTTCCTAAAATGAATTGGAAAATAATAATCTTAACAATTGGTATAATTCATGTCGCAGGTAAAATATTAAGGGCCAGCCCTGTCTGAAAGGGATGGACATTTATGAGCTTTTATAGCCTAAGACATCATTAAGGATTTATTGCAGTCAAAAAATCAACGGTATATTTTGAATTTTTCTATAATTTCGTGATATTGTGAACGGACCTCAGAGCTTCTTTTCAATGCGTTGCTATACTCTGCTGAGATCCAGAAAACTGACAAGTATGAGTGAGAAATCTTTAATGTTTTTACACATCTGCTTATTTAAATTGTGGTGGTAATTTGGTCACCGAATGTTAAAAAAGAGCATGATGGGAATATTAAGCAAAGCAAGTTGATTTGTATTAAATAATTTTATACCATAGCCCAAAGGCTTTTGTAGAACAAACAACACCGTACGGTACTTGTAATTATTGTCATCGCTAGAGCTTGAGTTTTTGAGGTCAATTTCAACGATTTGTGAGAGTCGCTGCATAGAGGTAAATACATTTGAGTGAACTTAATGTGTAAACTTTATGTCTGGGAAAGCGGAAGCATTATTTGCTAATATATTTGAATATAAATATTTAGTTTTATTGAGATATGATTTTAAGGAATCGCAAAAATTCCTATCGCAGCAAAATCATATAACCTTAAATATGCATCCAGAGAAAAAGTTTTTTTCTGTAACATCATAGTCAAGCAGATCTTCTAAATTCAGAAAGAATGGTTAAGAAAAAACACATGAAAAGCTGCAAGGTGTCGAAAATCACTCGAATTCCTATAGATCGTTTTTAGAAAAACAAGGTCTTAAGTAATTTTTTCCATTTACTTCAGTTTCTTGTAGCCAGTTGATTAAGAAATACGTTCAGTTTTAAAATAGTGCAGTTTTGGTTTATTATCTATTAAAATTTATTTCTGATTTGTTCAAAGACCTATTTTGCAAAACAAAAAAAATAGGTTTATCAATTTACAAGCAAGAAAATGCTCGTGTTTTAACACAGTTTAACTTTATTGGCCTTCATGTTTGTTAAATTTATCATACATACATTCTGTTTAAAAAAGAAACATTTTTATAACGAAACTAATTTTATCGGGAATTTAATAGTTTTGTTTTTTCCTAATGCCATGTTTATACCAAAACAGTAGCATAAACCTGAAATAAAATATATGAAAATCTGTTTATAAGATGGAGTTCCTTTGGGCTGTTGAAAAGAAAGCTTTCCATAATTATAAAATTCCGTAGGCTATCAAAAATATTCAACTTATTACGAAGATACCTCACTCTACCTCACAACTTAAATTGTTTTTTATCATCATTACTCATGATAACAAAATCGTCATACTGTCTCAAGTATGATCAACATTCGCCTGTGTCTCATAAAAATTGAACTTTTAAGTGATAAACTGTTAAAGGTGGCGCTGACGCAATCCGATTACAAAGATATTCAATGTAATATATTTTTGTTTGCAAAAGCATTATTTTTTGTTGTTTTTCCAATAATCGTGTCAATAATATAACAACATGAGAAAGCCGTCAACACGTGAACCCGAAAATATTTAGAATAACACAGGCTTAGCCACGATGAGTAATGATTTCGTCATCAAACGTCTACATTAAATTTTGTCACACAACACAATATTGTTGCTGTTGACACATCCAAGGCCTACAATAAAGTACGATATGATGCAGTCCTTTAACAAAATTTCTTCTTATGGTTATCCTTCCAAACTATGTAAAGTAAGAATCCACCAAGAAAACGCCACGAGCGTCATAACTGACCCAGACAGATACCGCAATTATTTCCTTCTCTCTCATCTTTGGCAAAGTGGACATGAGGCATCGTAGGCGTGTTACGGATTATTCTTTATTCTTATGATAATAGTGGTGCTGAATGAAGCGGCAACGCTGCAAGCTTTTCGCTTTGGCCAAATCAGAATCAAAATAAATTCCGTCCCATCAACGTGCATCTCCTATCATTGGGAGTGCTTCTTCGATGTAGAATATAGTCAGATTGTATAATAATTTGACTTGGGGTAATACAAACTAGGCACATGCTTCAGATATACAAAACATAAATGGTCAAACTCGGCATAGAGTTTAAAAGATACCCTTTTAAAACGGTTAAATTCGGCATATGAATAATTGTTTCTTATGCTTCTTCTTGCAACAAAATACAGTTATGTATTCTCTATTAACCAACAAAATTAATTTTTTCAGTTAATACATACATATACATAAGAAAAACACATTACTTACAAATTATAATTTTAATTAATGACAAACATAACAATGAGATATTATTTAGACATATTGAAGTTTTGACAAATAATTTTTTTTTAATTTTTATATTAATAAAATCATGACGTTGCTTAGTGGCTATAGTTTTAAATTTATGAATTTGGTTAATTATATTGCATTTGATATAGATTTTGGTTTGGACACTACCAAGCGCATTTACAAAAATAAATATAGAAGGAAGATGCGTTGGGTACATGGATGCATTAAAATGTGAATAAAACGATTCGCAAGCAATATAGTCAGCCCATAATATAGTAAAGTACAAAAAGTTGAATTTTTATTCTGGGGGTTAATTTGAGGGGGTAAATTGTAGGGTCAAATGAAAGCTTATTGAAGCACGAATTCAACAATATATATGATGTATGTCTTTTATTCATTTTTAAAACATTTTTCGAGAAAAACGCTTAAAAATTGCTGTCCCCCACCCTTATCACCAAAAGGACCGGTCAAAAAAATTTGAAAAAAATCACGAACATTGAGAACTAGGTGTAGATTGAACCAAATTATCAGGATTGAAAAATTCTAGCGCGATCAATTATTGTTAAAAACGATTTAATTGTTTATTTCGTTATAACTGCTGAACCAGTGGTTTTAGAGAAAAAGTATTTCGACAAAAAATATTTCTCACGATCTAAGGAACAACTTTAGTCCTTACACGTTTTTTCAATGCTTCGCCCATACGCGATGTGACACCAGCGAATATAATATAACACATAGAAGGTTCACTCCTGCGTGGCACTTTGATGTTCTAAGATAAAAGCATTGCTGGCAGCAGCCGAATATATTTCCTCGAACTGTAAGACTTGCGAGGTCACACTACATAAATAACAGATACTTGGTATCGTGCATTGTTCATTAACATCACTAATAAAATTTATTATGGATAATGTGTTTTTCTTTTATCTACCTTTTTTGACGAAAAACCGTTGACGTCCCATTCTGAGGAAAAAAATAAATGGTCACGTTACCCATAACTCCCAGTTCAAGTAATGTACAGAAGAACAAATATGTACCTTGCGTAATATTTCAATACTTGTTAGTCAGTCGCAGATTTATAGAACACAAGAATTTGAGCTGCTAATACGGTTAAATTCGGCATATGAATAATTTTTTCTTATGCTTCTTCTTGCAACAAAATACAGTTATGTATTCTCTATTAACCAACAAAATTAATTTTTTCAGTTAATAGATACATATACATAAGAAAAACACACACACTTTTTTGGTATATTTTTACACAACAAAAACAACTTGGCTTCAAATAATTTGATCAATATGTCATGTTTATGTTTCTGTTTCTCATAACCTTACTTTCTACCACTTGTAAAAATTTTACGAGTATGAGAGAGAAAGAAGACGAGAGAGAAAAAATGAGAGAGAAAGAACATGAGAGAGAGAGAGAGAGACATAATTCATCTCTCCGTTGTAAAATGGGTTTCTGTCATCATACTCAAATCAACTTCTACTTCCCAGGTTTCATTTTACTTCAAATGTGAAAACCTTTATACACGGTGTCCAAGATAAGGAGTGCCAGTAATTGTGTCAGTGCCAGTGTTGTGTAATTAAAGAACTAATAACATGAGGTTCCGAAATTTTTTAGATGATTTTTCTTTTTCGAGTTATTTTGAAAAAACTGAATTTTTAATTTAATTTCTTTCTGTCGTTATTATGAAAGGTAGGGCAAAACTAATAAAACTTCTTTGTAGCAACTTTTGATGAACTTAAAAACTACGTTATCAATTTTTTTATTCGACGTTTCGTCTTTGGGCAGCGATCATCAACTTACTTTTTTGAAAAACGGTCCTATTTTTTATGTCAAATTTTAGAAACCCTTTTTATTCTGAATTCAACAGTGTACTACACATTATGGTTAAATTACGTTTTGAGTCTTATTTTCACCATTATTAAGAAATTTCTGTGAAACGGTGATACGGACCTGTCTCTTAGAACATTTCATACATTGTTCCAGATTTCGTAATATGAACAAAATAATGAAGCATAATCAATCTTTTTACTTTCTTATTTTAATTATGGCTTGTAAATAAAAAAATAATCAATTAATTACTGTTGAAAAACATTTGTTTTCCAAATGTTTAGTAAGGATTAAATACATCTAGAGTTGCCCTAAAATACAGCATTACAAGAAGTTTACGAATGTGTTAGGTAATACTAGTGAGAGGTACCCACCATCCATGTATGTCCTTTGCTCATTTATTTGTGGTGTGTTTTTAATAGTAATTGGTTGGTTATTAAAATATTTCATACCATTTATAAAATGCATTTCAAAACTTTAATGGACCTAAAATTTGTCAATAATGGTCAAGAAAGACTTAAAACCTAATTAAACCATAATGTGTGGTATCCAGTGGCCTGGAACATTAATTAATTGATTATTTTTCTTATTTTCAATCCATAATTAAAATCAGAAATTAAAAAGATTGAGTATACTTCATTATTTTATTCATTAAATTACAAAATCTGGAACAATGTATCAAATGTTCTAGGAGACTGGTCCGTATCACAGAATTTCCTTAATAATGGTGAAAAAATAAAAAACCGTACCATATTTAAAAAAAAATTAACTTGATGATCGCTGCCCAAAGACGAAACGTTGAATGAAAAAATTGATATCGTAATCTTTAAGTTCGTTAAAAGTTGCTACAAAGAAGATTTATTGGTTTTACCCTACCTACCATATTAACGCCAGAAAAAAATTAAATTAAAAATTCAAAAAAATTCAGTTTTTTCAAAATAACTCGAAAATAACAAATCATCTAAAAAATTTCGAAACATCATTTTATGAGTTTTTTAATTACGCAATTTTTTTCCTATTTAACCAATTTTGTATTTCTAATTATAAAAGAGAGCCCCATACTGGCCCGTCTTATCTTGGACACCGTGTATAGTTATCGGTACGAGTACTACGTGGCCATGTTAACAACGGGGCTCAAAAGAGCTCGAGACTTAGGGAGTTTTTCTATTTACGCGTACTTTTTACAAGAAAAACGTAGGCTACATAATTACTTAATGGTAGATTTTAATTAAAACGATTACTCTGCATTTATTTATAGTTGTGGATACACTACTTAATACACTAATTTGTTGTACTTTATGATCAGTAATACATCAAGTTTAATGCTGTTGAATTTTTTTTATTAAACCTATTTGAAATAGGTACTCATAAATATCTTGCCTGGACCTCGTATAAGCGCTCACAAAAAACCAATGCGATTGCTATCGCGTAGTCGCCGTACATCGTTGTTTCCATCATGCTTGAATGTTTTACGACCAATTGCAAAAAATGCCGGCATTACTAGACTCTAGACTATTTAGAATATCTTTCGATTATGGTTCTACACTATACTACTCATTTGATATTTTGGAGCATCTGCTCCGTTCCCTCTACCGCTTCATTGCTCCTTACACACTGAAATTTTCAAGGGCATCCATTAGTTTTCTCTCTTTTTCTGTTACTTTACCGAACTTTCCGGTCCTACCGTTTTGGAGCGTCTATTTCGTTCTCTCTCTAATTTTGACTTACCTACGAACAAACCAATTCAAAATAATTGAACAGCATTCACACAAGTTTATATTAGTGAGTGTGTATTCGTAGGCGTTAAATTTTTGACCTGTATTCTAGATATACATAGGTATACCCAGAATCACAGGAGGAGAGAAAAATCTAGCAATTATTTAAGAAAATATATGAATTAATTTTGCAAAAAAAAATGTTTGCCTAAAAAAGTCAATATTTCATTATCTGTCTGCCTTCGAATAATGAGCATTGAAATAATTAATAAAACAATTAGGGGGCCATTCTCATTTTTCTTGCAGATAACCTTGTTCGGTCACAACAATCCTAATTTTCACCTAAACCATTAATTTTGGAAGCAGTTTACATAGGATTTGGTTAATTATTAAATGCTTTTGTAATTATGAAGCTATTTTTGCAGATCTTAATTTATCTTTCAAAAAATCTGGTAACATAGTGGCAACAAAGATATTTTTCATTAAAATAAATACTTTCCTAATCCAGTGCGATGTTTTCAACATTACGAAATCGTAATTATTACATTTTGTAATGGTTTAGTCAAAATACAGTTCCTACAGTACTTTTACGTACCATACACTAATATTTTGTTGAATTACTTACGCCAGCATTGCATTGCATTAGCTGGAGGACAGTGTTCATTTTTATGGGAAACAACTCTGTTACCACTGCTTACCACTAGATTTTTTTTAAAATATAAATTGAGATTTGCAAAAATAGCTTCATAATTATTACAAAAAAAAACCGAGAAAAAAACATTAATAATTATTATGAAACAAATCATATGTAAACTGCATCGAAAATCAAATACATTTACAAGTTTATCTGTAAAGAAAAGTAGAATGACCCTAGGCTTAAAGGCAGACCATAGAGAAAATATATAATAGAGAAATAATGTCAATATGCGAATGTGGCAAATTTACCAAGCTGAATCCGTAAACACAGACAGTCTTCTGCGGGCTTGCGCCTTGTCGAACGTTTGCCTTGTGATAGACAGGACCGTACTTCAAAATTTATTTCACATGACGTGAATCTTTTATCGAGTAATAAATGCTAAATATACTACTTGGAATTATTCTTTTTATTAATGATAAAAATGTAACCATTAGTGAGATTTTAACAAAAATTGTATAGTTTGTTGTCTTAAATCTGAGCTTTCTTGCTATACAAAACTGTCGATAATGGCGATATATATATATATATATATATATATATATATATATATATATATATATATATATATATATATATATATATATATATATATATATATATATATATATATATATATATTCTAGTCCTCGAAAATAGCTCAGTTTATACATATACAGTGCGTCTCTTTAATGTCCCCCCTCTTAATTTGTGAAACGTTATATTTACAAAATTGAAAGTTGAAATAAAATATAAACATAGTATTCTAAATGATAGAAATAAAATATGCAACTGTTTTAAGAAGTAAAATAGTAAATAAAAAAATTACCAAAACTATGTGCATATTTTATTGGATTGGCATCCCATCCTGTATAATTATTGAACAGACCAAGTTCTATGGTAAGATGTAAATATTTGGACACCTATTTATAGTGTGTGCGCTTGATACTTTTATGTAAAGAATACCTATTTTTGTATCGACATAACAAGCTTCAAAGGTTCGCTATATCCGCCACCCCAACCAAAAATACCATAACATAAACATGACTGAGATTTTTTCGGCCCGGTTCTAATCGCCGAGTTGCGTCATCGAGTTCAACAACCACTTTTGCTAGACGTCCCGAGTGCGCATGCCTCGAGAGAACCGTCGTTTAAAAACCTGACTGGCGCCATTATGCGTACAAACGCACTTTTTCGCCCATACATTGGACGGATTCAGCTGGTGTCGCGAATACGTTGTGATGGTCTAAATATATTTTGTCTATGAGACAGACACGTTTAAATGATTTCATAGTTTTTTTTTAAACAAATTTGCGATATTGCAGTTTTCTAACGCTATCTAAGTGGCAGAAGTAACTTTTCGTGCTTTTTATAAAATAATTTTGATAATTAACGGAATCTGTCAGACGATGGAATATTTTTTTATATATCATAATAATTGAAAAAAAAATTCTTAAACGCAGTAAGAAAACGGCTGCCAGTTGCTTTTCTCTTTTTTTAATTAAGACAATTTTATTAAAACAGGAGGCAGACGCGATAATATCTATTATCTATAGCACCTGTTTTTTTACATGTTTCACAAGCTCTCATGTGATATTGCAACATATTGCTCATAAACCTTATTTTACTCAGTTCTTTTCTTTAATCAACATCCGCCAAATAATAATTAATGAAATCATTTAAAAATTACTGCCACCTAACTATGAATTTAATTTCTCTTTGGAATTAGTCCACTATCAGCAATTATTCATTTCCATAGTAAGAATTTGTAAGTGTATTAAAATATTTATTTTTAAAATTATTTCGAATTCTTGAATTCATTGTAATATAATCATTTATCATGTTTAACTCTAGTTGTTTAATTTAATTTTAGGTTAAACCGAGCAGACCTAAACAAACCTTTACCTGCAGAGGATGTGTTTAAAAAACAAAACACTTGGACGAGTTTATGAAATTCATCGATGTCTAAAGCGCATAAATCAGTCAAAAATCACATTTCTATTAAACAGATTTTAAATTACCGATTTACCGATAACAGCGTGGCGGTGAACGTCAATTATTGTCAGAGTGTAAGATTATTAAAATAATATTTTTTTTTATTTCAAGTATGATTTGTAGCCGATAAAAGATTATAACTGCGTCCTAGCCCATTTAACAAATAAGTGAAAATATAAGTAACCTTATTTCGCAAAATAATGGCCAGATTTTTCAACGCTAGACCGGTCTAATTCGACAAAAAAAGTTTTAAACTGGCAAGTGTAAGAATAAGACAACTAAGTTTTATAATATGAATACGCTTCTGAGTTTTTCTCAAATTTATAAAGAAAAGGGCGATTTTAGTACGTACTTTCCACAATAATAGAAATAAATTCATATTACTAACACGTTTTAGGATGAAAATCATTTGGAAAGAAAGCAAATCGCCAAAATATTAGAATGACTCATACGTTTTTAATGACGACCTGTTAATAGTGACAGGGCAAAAACCTGCCAAAACCTAAATTAACTAAAAGATCTTAATTTAAATCAGTACTAAATCTTAAACCTTTTTAGTGAACCTGAATGTAATATTTTATCAAACATCAGACTGTCCATTAGTCCGTTCTTAAAATCTTACTCATCTAAAATTCCTCAAGCGATGACGTCGATGACACAATGCGAATAAACTAATTGATGTTTTCCATCAATAATTTAAAAAGTCGCCCCTTTACTTTAATATTTACAAGATTCACAGTGCCAAGAGATTGGCTTAATTTGACAATCAACGGATCAGTGTAAAAATAAGATAACTGAGTTTTGTGCTAAGAATTTATTTCTGTGTTCTGTTACTAATTTTAGTGTATAAAGAAAAGACACTTTAAGTAGGGGCGTCTTTTCTACGATAACAGTAGAACTACATCCATTTTAGTCACAAGCTTCAAGATATGAATCATTTAGAAATCAAGAAAGTTGCAGAGATAACAGAGAATACTAATTTTTAAGGGAAACGTGGCAGTAATAAGACAAGAACGTGTCAAAACCTAATCAACAGAATATTTAATATTAAACAACATTGCTGTAAACCCTTTTACTAAACCCTAGGATTTTAATAGCAAAAAACGAATCCTTCATTTCTTTCTTCAGAGCTTAGTTAAACCAAACGTTTATTACACCTGTTGAGAAATTAAATTCGAAAGAAGCTCGAGTATTTTATAAGTGGTTATAATAAAGTACAGACAAGAAATTTCGATAATAAATGTATAATTTGTGTTTAAATATTTTTCACCATGTTTTAGAAAAATAAGTGTGTCATTTTCCGGAAAATTCCAAGCAAGGCGATTACAAAATATCTCATTTTGTTGAATCGTACCATAAAAATGCAGAAATAATAGTAATCGAGGAAATTGTGATAGTGACTAAATTGTTGGACCGACAAGCATTCAAGATTAATAAAAATACAAAAAAAAAATAGGTAATTCGTACTTACCCCTTTTAATTACTATTAACTATTCAATAAACAAACCACTGGCTAGTCTATATTAAAAACCAACAAATGACACTAATAGGAACAACACTGTGCACTAGGATCAACAAATGATTTAAATTATTATTTGTAAACTCTGGGAAGCTTACAATTAAATCTCGAACAGATATCTTATCATTTGAACCAGTGGCGTAATTTCGAAATTAATTTTTATATAGCAATTAAATATACAGTGCATGTTTTAAAAGCGGACCATAGGGCTTTACGTGTTAAATTTTTTACCCTATATTAGGCCCTATTAGGTTCTATTGGAAATATGGAGATAAAGCTAGACATAGGTGCATTTCAGAGTCTTGAGATTATATTAATTTACCAATTGTTCCAAAAAAAGCTCCAAAAATATCTTAAAAATGCATTTTATCAAAACATTAGTTTTGCACACGCCTTGTAGCACTGTCATAGACCGCCATTGGCGGTCTATATACCCCCCCCCCCCCCGTGAGTATCTGTTGTCGTCCGTTTTGACATTTTCACCATTTCAATGTTTTTTCTCGAAAACGGTCAGAGAGGGAGCAATCGAATTTTCTGGGTTAATAGAGGGATAGTGCGACTAGCTTCGGCAAAAAATTGACTTACACAGGATGTACGGTTTCGGAGCTATTAAACGTCAAAGTCGAAATTTATGCGGATTCTTATGGGATCAATTATTACAGATCCCAAAAGTGAATTAAATCGATTTAAATTTTCGAAGGTTGCAGAGGACCTCCAGTGGCGGCTGCTGAAATTTTAAAGTTGCATATCTCTATTGCTACTTACGGGACCATTTTTTTAAAATTATATTTTAGGTTTAAAAAAATTCAAATACCTTTTTACTAAAACATTTTCGTCCCCAACAATTTAAAAATTTTCGACGAATTGATGCGAAATTTGTTTCGATAAAATAATAAATAAAATACCCAAGCGTCTTCATTGTTTCCCCAGGGGGGTCAAAGCAAAAATTCAACTTTTTTTCGCAAATTCCAAAATATTTTTTTTTTTACCAAAACATTCCTAGTAGGCTCACTATCAAAAACCCTGAACTTGGCATCGATCCCGTAAGTAGCAACAGAGATATACAACTTTAAAATTTCACCAGCCGCCACTGGTACAGAACCGGGAGCTTCGACCCTATTGAAACTGGTGATGTTCGGAAAATGGGAAGTAATTCTTTTGAATTTTGTTTGTTCAAAAATGCCATTTGTAGACCCCTTTTTGGTACTCAATAACTCGAAAATGAAATGTATCGAAAAACAGATTAATAAACTTTAAAATCTCAAATACTTTCTTTTTGCAATACATTTACTTTTTTTATTTTTTTTTTCGGGATAAAATGGATCCAAATCAAAATCCCATATACCCTGTTGGAAGGAGTTCGTTGAAATACGTACTACTTTCAAACATCTATCTTTTTTCGTAATTATTATTATTACAAATGATTCTTACAACTGTTTACATTATATACATACATACACATGAGTTCCGAGTACAATATTTACAAAAGCAACTATTCACTAAGAATAAGCAGCCAGGGGCTGGTTGGGGCGGTTGTTAGCCCGGGGGGAAGAATTGAGTTCCGTAACGGCTGATCCCGACTTCATTCGAAGAGATCTTTTAGAGCCAGTTTTATATGATGCCCCAAAGGAAAAGGAAGATTTATGTAATGTTCGTAATAATAATATTTACAATATAGAATGTAATATACCAGATGTAGTATAGTAATTAGAAAAGTGTCAATAGTTAAGGTACATACTGTATATAGGTACATATAATTTAGTGCTTAGTTGTATTACACGTGTGATTGTGTAAATAGGTTAATTGAGACACCTTTCATTATAAGTGGTGTCTGCTGCAACTCTTTTCTTTTGCGTTTTTTGCTTCTCTTGCCGTTTTGAAGGCTATCTTGGAACGGGTTGATCTTTCGATGATACTCATTAAACGTTTTGCCGTCACATTCCAACGGTCCCTGAAAATAAAATTTTTCTTTAAAAAAAATCTTTTTTTATATAAAATATACACGTTTTGACCACCAATATTTATATTTTTCAGTTTTTTAAGTGCACCTACTTATTCTTACCTACCTTCTTTGTAGTCTGTTCCATCCGACTTTCTCATATTATATGCCCTGTCTTTTAAAATATTGGCTAGCTGCAGAGGCGCAACTAGGGGAACTTGGTGTTCCATAAAAATATAAAATTGTAGGTAATCATAATAATAATACTTTATCTTCAAGGTCAGGGCTTAAGCCCCCCTCCCCAAAAGGCACTGTCCAGTTGCGCCACTGGCCAACTGAGTACCTATCAGACGGTTCAGCATTAAAATTATACCTTCTAGATTCAGAAAAGGTCACGAATTGTTTACACACAAACGCTTTGGATCTGTTTGTATTGCCAGCTTCGCTTTTTTCAATATACTTCGGAATTTCTGTTAGAGAAAAATTACCGAATCTTTCCATTTCTACGATAAAAAGTGACGTGTCTAAACAACTCTGTTGTCAGCCTTTGACAATCAAAAAAATTACGCCTACTGGCAAACTACTTCGAAACTAAACAAATGCCGGTAGTTTATGGCTGGTGATTTTCACTTTTTAGGGGGTGATTTTCACTTTTTGGGAGGGTGATTTTCACTTTTTGCGGGGTGATTTTTGCTGAAAGCTGGTGAAAATTGCCTCAAGTTCTATACATATGAGGTAAATAAGCACAATAATAGAACTAAATTCATTTTAGCAACAGGTTTCAAGATGAAAATCATTTGGAAACCAAGCAAATCGCAAGCATGACGACTTATTAACAATGACAGGACAAAAGTCTGTCAAAACCTAACTGATCAACTAGAAGATCTTAATTTAAACCAGTACTAAACCTTAAACCCTTTTAGTGAGCCTGAACGTGAATTTCTTTGGTTTGTTAAGGGGTTATATGCAGTTAGAATTTTCAAAAATTCGATTTTTTTAATTTCATTTTCGTAATGTACATATATTCAAGTACGCACACAGAAAATTTCAAGGCAATCCGGCGATTATTTTTGAAGTTACACGCATATTTGTAAAGACGCAGAGCGATTGTACTCTATATAAAGTGCTTGTGAAACTTTAAACGCGTTTTTCTCAAAACTGTGTTTTTAAAGTCGGTGACGAAGATTTCTCGGAAACCGCTGAACCGATCAGTCTCAAATTTTAACACAAGCTTCTTAAGTATATGTTTTACTAACTAATCGAAGGTTTTTTCTCACCGATAAATAGTTTTTTTTTATATTCGCAATTTAATGCCAAAATTTTGATCAAAAATCGATTTTTTTTTTGAGAAGCCGCCATTTTGTCAAAAAATTTTATTTTGCTTATTATTTCGATTAATTAGAAGATAAACATTACTTTAACGGAATCCGTTTGGTTTTTTCATTTTCCATGACCCAGTCCATAGATATCGTTGTCACCGCAAGATGCCTTTTTTGAGAGGAACTCCTGGAGATCAGCTATAGCAGCTTTCAAAATTATTATTTTTACAAATACAAAAATCCTAAAATACAGTTAAAAGTTACCATAATATGTATACAAATGTTTACATTAATAAATTTAAAAGTCTTCTCAGGAAAAATTCTTGAAAAATCGCTTTTTTTAGACCTCCTGACTGTATATAACCCCTTAAATAGAGCAAACCCAAAACACGAAAAATGTAGTCGCCCAGTATGTTTGAAACCTTAATAATCATCATGTTAAATATTTACTAATCTCTAATTTACCAGACCCATAAGAAACTACGTGCTTAATAAGTAAGCGGCAAATAACGTTATTTAATTCCACTTCAAAACGCTTGTTCAATTAATGTAAAAATTTATGGCGGCAATTCCACTAAGAAAACTACTGATAAGTTCAGCTACACATTTAATGATAATCACGTGAGTATTATTGTTGTGAGTAGTACGATGTAGTAGTAAGATTTATCCCTGCTTTATACATGAATTTTTATAATTGGGTATATAAGGTGATCAGGATAAAGTAAAAGGTAAACCTTTTAAAAAATTAATTAGGTATAAAGGTTATCTTGCAGGTATAGATAGAAATTCCTGGGTAAATTTAACCCGTAATGATAAATATTTAATATTATAATTATTTTATGGATTTCCGTAATTTCTGTGGCTTGCTTCCATGCTTATAATGAATTCAAGTCAAATTTTATTTTGGGCTCTATATTGGGTCTACCGAAAATGCAGGGTGCAAGTTCGAGAATGACCCATTTTCATTAGTAAGAAACATAATAAATTGATTCAAAAATCAAACTGTTAAAATACAAAATAAATTCTATTTTTATATTTATCTGCGTTGTTCATTATTGTAATTAGTGCACCGCACTGGGCATTACTAAACATCGCACAGAACCCAAGTTTATGGTAGGCCTTGCATAGAACTACAAATAAACACAAAATTATAAGAAAGCAGTGGCGTAACGCAAAATCAATAAAATAGTACGCACCATACCACCAGATGTCGCTCGTTTTCTCGTGGCGGGTAGTTTAAAGGTGGTATGTTTAATTTATTTTCAATCTAGTAGGTAATTGATTGTTTTAAAGACGATTTTTTTTTTTTTTTGAATGACACAATAAAATATTATGTATTCAGTAAAACCAGCTATAAATTGATGATTTTACTGTTTAAATTATATTTTAGAGGAAATTACCTTTAAGCAAACTAAAAAAATAATAATAGTCTTTAACAATCAAATACTGATACTTACAAACCCTTCACAGTATAATATGTAACATATAAATTATATAATAAAACTACAAAGTATGTACATCTTGTACATGTGGGCTTTATTTACCAAACAGTTATTGTTATCACATTGTTATTAAAAGAAGAGCCCAAAATGCAAATAAATATACAGGGTGATTCAAAAGTACTTTGACAAACTTCAAGAGGTGATTGCTGGCATTATTTTAAGGTGAAAAGTTCATATAAGCAATGGTCCTTGGCGGCATCGTTACGGAGATACAGGGTGTTGAAAAATTAAAAAAAAAATAAGAATTTTTAAGTAGCTTCTAAACGTTTTGAGCTTGTGTTATGAAATTCGGTGGATGAGATAAGCACCTAAGAACAGTCATTTTAAAAGTATATCGCGTTCTTTAATTTAACCAGTGGCGTCGGCACGAAACTTTCATATAACATTTTTTGTGAAAACTATGCTACGCCACTGACTTATTTTATTTTAACTATTGTGAGTGTCATTTTGTGAGTCCTTGCTTTATTTGCAACAAAAAAAGTCTCTTGCGTTTTTTTCATACGGGGAACGGTTTAAAGGTAAATCATTATTTTATTCGGCTATACAAATGTATTAAAAGATTTATTTTAAATTGATCAAAAAAATTTATTTTAAATTGATCAAACATTCAGACATTATTAAAATAACAACTAATTTATTTAAATAAATAAGTAACAGTTATAAAATTGCCTTAAATAAATTGTTGGAAATGTCCACCCACAGCCAAGATGGAGGCATCTCATTTTTCAACACCCTGTATCTCCGTAACGAAGCCGCCAAGGACCATTGTTTATATGAACTCTTCGCCTTAAAATAATGCCAGCAATCACCTCCTGAAGTTTGTCAAACTACTTTTGAATCACCCTGTATATATATATATATATATATATATATATATATATATATATATATATATATATATATATATATATATATATATATATATATATATATATATATATATATATATATATATATATATATATATATATATATATATATATATATATATATATATATATATATATATATATATATATATATATATATATATATATATATTATATATGAGTAGGTTTCCATGTAAATGTGTAAATTTTCATAAAGTTGAGACTATTTTTATTAAATACCTTAACTAATAAGCTTGAAAGATAATCCCCAATACGAATTCATGTTAGCATGCATGAGACAATAAATTTATTTGTTCAGCATGCTGAAATTCATGAAGGAATGGATAACTAACCAGCATCGTCTACCAGGATTTGTAAAAAAATTAGGGAGTGCACGGAAGAAAAATTTAAAAAAAATAACAGAAAACATTGAGTTGAGGCTAAGTAATTTCTCTGCCTGCACTGCAATCCAGCATTATTTAAAACAGATATTAAATATATTGTTTAAACAAAAGCAGAATTCTTAAAGAAGAAACAACAAAAAGAACAATGTTAAAAAAGGCTCTTTTGTGTCCATTAAGGTGACAAGAATGATATTTTTTGTGAATTTTGACCTGCTGAACATGATGGCGCAATTAGAATTACCGGATGCTTCCAGGAAAACCTTTTTCTTTAGTATCAAGTAAATTCTAATCACATCACGTTGTTCAGCAGGTCAAAATCCATTATATTATTATCTTTTACGTTTGATACCTTGACAGGCAAAAAATTGCCTTTTTACCATTGTTCTTTAAAACATTTTATTATTAAAACAAAACATACACTTTCACTTCACTTCACTTAAAACCATCCTAAAATTTGCAACAGTTGTTGTAAATGAATTCAAAAAATACAGAAATTGGGAAAACTAAAATAATTATTGCATCGGCCTGTCACAAATAGCGGCGAAATTTGACAAACGTTTACACGTCCACTGTCTTAAAGTTCAAAGAACGAGTGAAATGATGGTAGCCTACTTGCAGACGAATTATCCTACAGTGCCACGTAGTGGTAGGATGGACTACTAATGGTGTAATGGTCGTGTTTCCACTTATTCAATTCAAGTTTCACCCATATGATCGAAACTTATGTTGTACTATCGGCTTGATGTACGAACACGATTGATATACGAGTATATACGAGATATACATGACTAAGTATCGTTCAAATAGACATATTTCGAAAACTAACTAAGCTAGAGAGATAAAACCAACGCGAGGCCTCAGAAAACCTTACAGAGTATATCCTATATATTTTTTTAGATTTAACGAATAATTGCGCATATTTTTAAAAAATAAAGAAAAAAATTATAAATTTTTTTTTCGTGTTCTTGAAATAATATATGTTGTATCCTTTATAATATGCACTAGTACCCATAAAAATTGCATTAGAAAAAGGTTTGTGTAACACTTCGAAAAAAAAAAAATTCAACGCACGCACTACATAATATAAGGATACATATTTGACATAGGACACATATATAGATATATTTTTGTGAATTGAAATCATTGGTAGAAAAAGAAATAAAAAAAAAACAGAGGCAATTTTTAATATTGGATATTATTATTATTATTATTATTATTATTATTATTAGTATTATTATTATTATTAGTATTATTATTATTATTATTAACATTTTTGTATTAATTAAATTCTAAGGAAAATATCAATCTATGGCACATCTATGCAAACCCTTCACTATATGTACCACAAATAGTTTTGTCGTTGATTTTGCTGGACCTTTTTCTGTCATCCCAAATGATGTTTCAGTCATGAAAATTGTTTTAGAAGATCCTTTAAGCCTAAAAACACTTATGTTACCAAATGATATATTATTCATTGTCGACCGCGGATTTTGTGATGTCGTAGAGTGTTTGCATCACAAGGGTTTTAATGTTCTTATGCCAGCATTTAAAGACAATAAACCTCAATTCAGTGCAAAAGAAGGTAATACGTCAAGAAAGATAACAAAAATCAGGTGGGTGGTCGAAGCTGTGCACGGTGACATTGCACAAAAATATAAAATCTTATATCATTCTGTTGATAATAAAATGTTGCCTATGCAAAATCTTTGGTTTTCTGCGAAGTACATACGGTAAAAGACTTGTTTCGGATGGTGAATTAAACGACATTATTATAGTACAATACATGAAAAGTAGGATGGACGTAGAAAATACTTTGAGCCAAGAAGTTTTAAGTCAGCGTTGGAACCGAATCTACGCTTGAACGTTTAACAGCATTTGAACTACTTGATTTTTCGCGGTTAAGAGAAAATCAGCTCAAGATTCTATTCACAGGCTCTTATTAATTTTTATCTTATTTGGCCGAATTATTGAACGATCAAAACAATCTTTCAATACAATATGTAAAATCAGCACCTAATATAATTAAAACAAAAGTAAAATCAAGACATATAAATAGCAAAGTCTATCATATTTACATTGATTATTGATTACATTTGTGACGGTACTGATTACAACAGCATTCGTCGTTATTGCTGCGATTGTCCTACTGCACAGTGGGATGCTATTCTTATGCGGCAGCTCTAATTTATTACTTATCACATGGACGGTATTTATCCAGAATCTTGCGACCTGCTTAGGTACTAGCAAAGATATTTGTGACTCAAAATATTCCAGATGTAATTAATTACAATAGCGATGATGATTAAGATTGTTTTTTTCCTTATAATATACGAGTAATTAATACAAAAATGTTAATAATAAGAACTAATATTAAACATTGAATCTGTTTTTTTTATTTCTTCTTCTTCTACCAATGATTTCAATTCATAAAAATATGTCTATATGTGTCCTATGTCACGTTTGTATCCTTATATTATGTGGTGCGCGTGGACTTTTTTTTTTTTGGAGTGTTGCACCAACTTTTTTCTCACGCAATTTCTATGGGTAGCTACTAGTGCATGTAAAGGATTCAAAACATATATTATTTCAGCGATTATAAGTCACAGAGAACACGAAAAAAAAATTAATGTTTTTTTAAATATGCGTTATTCCCGTCCCAACATCCAATCCTTTAAATCCCGTGTCAATAGACTACATTTCCCTTCTCTCACGGTACGTTAGTACTTAGGCTTGAAGTCTACGTGGGATGTCTTAGATAAAAAAAATATTCGTTAAATCTAAAAAATTATAGAATATACTCTGTAAGGTTACCTGAGGCCTCGCGCTGGTTTTACTCTCTAGCTCGGTCTAGTCTAGTACGGACATTTTTTCCCATATCTCAAGGTCAAAGCGGAGTCCGGGGGTTAAACATATATAAATCGAGATCGTACATCAAGCCGATAGTATAACATAAGTTTCGATATAGGTGGCCATTTGGGGGCCGACTCGTCATAAGTATCCGACTACACCCTTTGTAGGAATCCTAATAACTGAAATGACAATCTACAACACAATAAAAAAGTTCCAAAGTACTGGTTCGGTTTCAAATCTCACGAAGAAAAAATATGACCAAAACGATGCTGCCACAGTTTTAGTTCTTCAATCTGTTAGAGAAACATGGATGGGATGTCCCTTAGAAATTATGCTAATCATCTTCTAGAAGTTACGTAAAAAACTCATATTCAGATAATCTTAAAAGGAAATAAATTATTTCCTTTCAAACCCCACTTTAAGCAAACATTGGAAGAGGGAGATGAAGCGAAAAGACTAGATTTTTGTTTATGGGTGAGAGACCAAAATTTAGGTGGAAATATCCATTTTTATAAATTTATTATGTTTTCTAATAAATGTACATTTTCTACTAATGGAACTGTAGCATCCCAGCATGTCAGGTGCTGGTCTCGAGAAAATCTCGAATTTAGAGTAATGAGTTGAAGAAAATATTTTACAAAAGTGAACGTGTAGTGCGCGATATCCGTCCATGGCATTGTGGGGCTTATACTTTTTTAACAATACCTACAATAAAACATCTTACTTAGAAATGCTGGATACCTTTTTTAATGATGAACTCGAAAATTTGACATTAAATTTTCGCCAAAAATGTATTTTCAACAGGATGGTGGTCCAGCACATTGCGCTCGCGAAGTAACCGAATGTCTTCACCGCAGGTTTGGTCCAAGGTGAAGTGGTAGAAATGGACCAATTGTGTGGCCCCCAAGGAGCCCCGACGTAACGTTGGCCGATATGTTTCTATGGGGTCGTTTAAAACAAATTGTTTATGCCACTCCAATACCAAACAATAGTGACGTGCTAAAAGGCAGAATTACCCAGGCTGTTCGTTCAATATCCCAGAAAGAAATCAGAAATTTCTTCAGATATCGAAGGAAAAATGTGTTGAATTTTATCGCTATTGCACTTAAATAAAAGGTATTTTGAATTAAATAATTGCTTCATTCAAAATAATAAAGGCAATGTAGCTGCAGAAAACTAGTTTAATCTTAATTTTCAAACAAATCAACTTCAGAGAGCCAAGCCAAAATGACCCAACCGAAATAAATACAACAAACAGAAATAACATACAACAACTACGAAACTTCAGTTATCACTTATCATCTTGTTGTTGCAATTATCTAATGTGGTTTGAAAAATATTTATATTTGACACTTATAAATCTTATATTTCAAAAATGACGCATCGCCTGACTTCTCTGCTTGTTTCACGCAAATATTATACCAAATCATAATGGTTAATGAAGTTATCTAAAAAATGTCAATTTTCGAGTTACCTAGTTGTAGTATTGAGGTAGCTATATAATTCTAACATATATTTACGAAGAATATATTTACTAGCATATATTTACTAAGTTATACTCAACAGTCAACAGCTTGTTGGTAATCTATCAAATTGTAACTAAAATCAATCATATTTTTTCACAATCATATACTATTAAATCTTATCAAACATCAATACAATAATAATCGCATTTGTCCTAAAGTTTTTAAACCTATTTTCTTAAATTGGTCTAATAATGATAAACTTTAAAACCAAATCAATCAAATAATTAAATGATATTAATTCAATTTGTGATAGGCGCTATATTAATCTTGGATCTGACTGATTTGGTATGTTACTGAGTTGATTTTATTCAAGATTTCTTTCTGTAAGAAGGGGTATTTAAATGTTTATCATGTCTACCTAATTTAATAAAGAAATGAATCAACTCCAACTACATATACGAATCTTAAAAATTTTATTAATGCAGATGTATGTATTTTGTTGGCAATTTTTGTGTTAAGTAGTATATTATTATGTATGTATATTTGTTATGTGTGCTAATGGACCCGGACGCCAAATTTGTAAGAACATAAAAGAAATTATTTATTGTTAAAGTTGCTATGGCAAAATTATAATTGAAAAATACCAACCAAATTGGTATAATTTAACCGCAACCAATATAACAATTAGGAAAAAATTGATGTAAACCAGTAAGTTGTGAAAATACAACTGAAAATACTGCTTTAATAAAACTAATAACAGAAAAACCAAATAAGTAAATACCAACAATAGTTTTTTGTGAAGGCCAGGCAGTTGGTGTTTTGCACTAATAGTTGCTCAACATTTTTTCAGTGCAGCTGATAAAATAAATCTGGCTTAAGTGCAAAGTTCAATTTATTTTTTGATTACACCCTATATATTCGTTGGCAAAGTGTATTTAGAAAAATACGTGATTATAAAAATCGCTTGTATTTTCTAGTGGCAGAAGGGTAGGCAGCTACCTATTCAGAAATAAAGGATACTTTTCTATTACAATGGATCTACTTTTTAAAATGGTAGCAAATTTTTAAATGGTCTTGTTGTTTTTACTGAAAAAAATTCTGGAGAACATTAAATTAAGTTAACTGTATTTGGTCTTGATTTTTATTTAGACTGCCGTCTGGAATAGGGTCGCCAACCGTACTATAATATATAGTATAGTACTATATTTGGTTCGATGTACTATATACTGTTGACAATAAATATATTATGCAAAATAGCGTATATATGAAACAAGCCTAAAAGTTGGGAATTGTGAGCCTTTCTTATATGTTTTATATGTTAAATTTTTAACTCTAAGTCAGTTTTTTTATTAAAAGTATAAAGATAAAACTTGATATAAGTAACTTTCGGAGCCTTAAGATTATGTTAATTTCCCAAAGAGGCCGAAAAAGCCCAAAAACTTCTAAAAATGCATTTAAAATAGTGATAATAAAGTTCAAAGAAACTTTTTTTTACTGTTCTCCCCTATATCCCCTCCGGAGGAGTAAGTACTATATTTTTTGCAGTGTACGCTATTTTTGTCACCTTCCCCTGCAAAATACCTACTATATTTTGTCGAAAAAAAGCTGGCAACCCTAATCTGGAAGGAAGCAAAAGGAAAAAAAGTCAAAACACGGTAATATAATTAAATCAACTACCTACTATTCTTGAGCAATTTTTCAATAACATACAGACAAAAAGCAATATTTAAATTACCAATGCTATTTCCGTATATACGCAAGAATAGTAATTTAACTACCGATGTCAAAATATCCGCAAAGCAAATATACGAGGGAGTATTGACAAGTAGGTTCTTAGCCTATCATATTCTCATATTTTCGTATTTCTTCTAAATTTCCATACATTGCTACAATTGCATGTCGTGAGCCTCGCGATTATTTTATGAACCCTGACCAGTTTGTGCTGTTTGTATAAACTGTTCTTTAGAGATATTTTTTTTATCTTCTGACATCCCACGAAGACCGAAGTCTAAGTACTATGTACGATGGATGTACTGGGGAATCGACTCACACATCCAGAGCTGGAAACATCCGTAGGGATTTCACCAGCCCTTTAAGAGGATGTGTGGAGTGGTACCATCTCGGTCGAGGAAGAATTCCTCTACCACCTTCCAACAACAATCACAAAATATCCATGGTCGAAGCGGGATTCGAACCCGCGCCTCTCGATTGCAAAGCTGGCGCCGCGTACCAACTCGGCCACCGGAGACCCAAAGATTCATGTATTCAGGGTGATTCACGGTCGATGGTGCGTTAGACATATCTGGCTAACCAGTCAACGAATCGTTCTGAAAATTTGGTCGTTTCCATAAACGAACATGCTCTACCTCGCTAAAATATTTTTGACAATGCAGTGTTGCCGCTTCTAGTAAAAAGTAGAAGCAGCTTTGATATTTTAAATAGGAACAGCCTGTATATTATTTTACTTTCAAAACCCCTATTATTTTTTTAACAACTTCCTTTAACATTGTTTTATACATACCACTTACTGTTTCTGAAATAATAATTAATTTTCAATTTTTTTGGCGGAACACGTTACCTTAAGAAATGCTGATATTTTTGAACTCTGAAATATTAAGACCCTGAAATTTGGTGGAGAGTTAAATAATGCCGGGGGGCTGATTACCCTATGCCCAAATCTTAGTTACAGTATACAGGGTGGTTTAAAAATACAGTTATTTTTGTTACTTGAAAAAGTGACAGTAGGTATCTTTTTTTAAATGTAACACCCTGTATTTTATTACTGATTTGAAAATCTACTTAAATTTGCTCTTTATTTTTGTCTATCCTACCTATAGGTACCTAACTAGTAAAGTTTTTGAATCATAAGTCATTATTTGTAAAATTTTCTAGAAAATTTAGTTTCCATTCGGATTATGCGATGAAGACTATTGTTTAATATAAAAGTCATGTGACTTTCGTTATCGCTTTGATATTTTATTATGTATTACAGATAAAATTAAAAATAATTGAAGAAAACTATTCAAATGCAGTTCTTATGAATTTATTTATTTTATTTGGACAATGTGATAAAATTATCGCCAGACATGTATAAAGTTAAAGCCAAGCACTGTAAGATGCGGGCGTTCACTGCATTCGTCGTGGAAGATCTAATTTCGTTCGGATCTCTAAATACTTGGGTAACACGAAGCAGCAACTCTTCTTTTAAATTTACTGTTGATTTGTAAATTTCTTCCTTAAATATGCCCTACAAGTAAAAATCCAATAGATTGAGATCCGGTAATCTTGGAGGCCCAATCCAAGGACTCAAACGTCTTATCCAACGATCGTCGAAAATCCTATCAAGTTCTAAGTAACTTCTCTTGTACAATGTGCAGGAGCTTCATAGAGTTGATACCAACAGCTGCGATAATCTTCAAGGGGCAGATTATCTACGAAGTTTTCTACAACTGTTTAGGTATTTTCTCGAAGTTAATGATTCCTTGTATATTACGTAGGTACTTTAATTGATTGTCCATTACCATGCAGAAGACATTAAAACAAAATTTTTCTTCAAATCCAGCTTCCTTGGTGACGTGAGGGTTATCTCTTGACCAAAAATGAAAATTTCTTCTATTGAAAATCCCTTCGCTTGAAAACTTCGATTCATCAGTCCAAATTATTTTATTTCAAAAAAGGATGGATCTTCTTGGGTACGCACCAAAATTTCACAAAATTCGATTCTCTGTTGAGGATCTTCAGGCTTCATGGCTTGAACTTTAGTAAACTTATATTCATGCATGTTGTGCTGTTCTAAAATTCTTTGAACTGATGAATATGTTATATCTAAATCATATTCAGCACATCGTATTGAAGACTGAGAAAATGCATGAAAATATGCCAAAACATTAATCTGGTTGTCTTCGTCAGAAGTTACGGGTCGATGCAAGTTTCTTGGCCCTTTTAAAGTTCAACCAAACTCAGTAGAATGGGTCTGTTGCACTCAATTGAATTTAAATATTATTTATAAGTAAAACAAGAGTGCAATTTAACAAAATGAAATAAGATTTTTCTTAAAACAAGGCTATGGCAATATATTGAACGTGAAAATTTGGAAAGAATTAAAAAACCCGCCATATTTCACACCAATAAAATAATACATCAATATGCGCAGTTGTCATATTATCTGACGAAGGATTCGATATAAAACTGTTTCATAGCTCTCAATAATCAACATAAAGTTCCGGGGTAATTGTCTGTAGACTGTAGAGTAGCCCAGGAGTCACTCAAATATATGTAGTGAATTTCATAACGCCCTGTTCAATTGACACCCTACACGATGCCTTTAATTTTTTTTCATTTCCCAATTGACCCCCTGGAATTAACCCCCAGAATCAAAATTCAACTTTTTTACTTCACGTCTATAATTGGGTCACCAGACTCTATCTCTGTGCTAAATTTCAAATTTTTATGGCGAATAGTTTCAGAGAAAATCACCTGTGACAGACGGACGGACGGACACCGAAGTGATTTCATCAGTGTTCCGCTTTGTCAATTTTGGCGCGACACTAAAAAAAAAGGCATCAAATGGATCGCGAGATATTTCAGCATGAAATTGTGTCAAAAATGGCTACTAACGCGCACCCGCTTCGACACGTTAACTTGACAAAACACTCTCTTATATAAATATGTTTTAAGCTCAATTTTTTTATAATCGTTTAAAATAAGCCAATAAAAAAACACACATAACTACTCTTAAAAACTTCGTAAATAAAGTAAATTACGAATTGTGACTTGACCCCAATTTAATCGTTTCGCTGTCTCCGATGGTCTAAAAGATCTCAACGTGACAACCCGTGGGACTTTACATTTACACATCTAATCCAAATTTCAGGACGCGTCGCTATCCTTAATGGTTTTATTGGGAAATATTTTTGTGTGACAGACGAGACGGCCAGAACAAAGAATGAATGAGGACAATGATAAGGTTTCGTAAGGGACAAAACGGATATCAGTTTTTTGTATCCTGCTAGCCTTATATTTTCTGTAATTCAAACGAGTAACTGCTTGAGAAAAACGCTTCAGCACGCAATTTCCTTGCCACCTCTACCGAGGGACCTGTGGCATTGGATCCACGGAACATTTTCGAGAAACAAGTTTTCGAAAAATGAATTTTCGCAGGTAAAGTAGCCCCATTATAAAACAAAACTTCTCCCCGGGGGGGGGGGGCAGGGGGATCATAGACCAAAAAAAAACGGGCAAGTTCGCGTGTAACATTATTTTTTATTGTTTAATGTTCTAGGAAATGAACACTATTTCATAATGGACGGTAAATCTAGACCTGTTTTTGCTAAAACAGAACGGTTGGGCATCTCGACTTACAAATATTCTAGCATTTTTTTACTTATATAGTTTCTGTCCATTTGGACGGCAAACGGCAAATACAGTTATTCGAAAACTGGGGGTGTTTTCCATTTTTTTTTTTTGGAAACCAACTTTCCGATTTTTTTTTAAATACTTTTCGAAAATATATTTTTTTAAGAAAACGTGTTTTTTTTAAGTACATGTTTTCATTGTTTAGCATTGAATATTCATATTAAAAAAAAACTTTTTTTTGAAGAAAAATTTACTACAAAGTAACGTAGCAGATACAAGGAAACACACCTGACCGAACACAAAAATTGGTTATATTGGTTCAGGTTCATAATTAATTTTTGGAAAATGTAATTTTTAGATTCCTTTTTGAAAAATAAAAAATTGTAGATCCGTTTCCAAATAAGCATCTTTTGATAAAGCTGTTTTTCGGCAAGATTTACTTAATTTAACACCGAAAAAAGCAACGGCTGTTGGAAAAAGTAATTTACGAGAAAGTACTGTACCACACCTAAGGAAACCTGATCAAACTCAAAAAAGATTCGTTTAGGTTTGTTCAGGATCGTTTTTCGTCGTTTTTTATTTAACATTTTCCAAGCTAGTAGAGTCCAGAGCCTAACACTGTTTTCGAAAAAATACATTTTTGGAAACTGTATACCTATTTTTAAAAAATTATTGTTTTAAAGACATTTTTGGAAAAATGTTCTTTCGAAACATTTCGTAAATCCGATTTCGAAAAAGGTGTTTTTCCAAAAGAAATTTCCTCTCAAAAAAGATATTTTTCGACAAAAAAAAACATTTGGTTATTTGTTTCCTTTAGTAAGGAATGTTTATATATACCTAAGCAAACCCAACCCAACCTAAGCAAACCATCTACGGGCATGTAAATTAAAAATGCCGACAAACGCTTACATTTTAAATATAACATATTCGTATTATAGATCTGTTATTCATATTTTGTGTTGTTATAATATAAACATTTGCCGTCTATGTAAGATATATAATATATAAATTGTAACTTATAATTATTTATATATTATATATCTTACATAGACGTCAAGTGTTTATTTTTGTCCATAATATTTTGTAGAACATGTACGATCAAACCTAATACCCCAGAAATAAATCGTTCATTAGTCACTAAACAATGTTACATTTAATACTTTAAAAGTCTTCTTGGTCAGTGAGAAAGTTTTTATTGGTCAGCGTTACAGCCACAGTAATCTGTCACATCTCAATTAATTAATATCAACCAAATTTCGATTCTTGCTAATTATTTAAACTAAAGTTTTGCTTCAAAGTCTGTTTTAGAATGTGAAGTGCATTAATAAAGTAATTTTTAAACGGAGCGTCAGAACGAAAAAGTTCAAAAGACATTTTTCACGCAGAATTACTTGGGCGTTAAGAAAAAGATGTCAGTTTTGCAAAAAATCAGTGGTGTGTCATTTTACTGATGCAAGTACATTAGAAATTAAATTTTTTCACGTAAAGATACCCTTTGATTACATACTGGCGTGCATCAAAATTCATGTCAATATCTTAACGCATTTTCGAGAAATTAAAAACAAACATTTAAAAAAGAAAATATTAAACACCCTGTATCTCGAAAAAGAAGCGTTTTAGGATCCATGTTTATATAAAACTTTATATAAAACTTATTTCCATATTTTTAGATGAAGAATCTGCCCCTTACTTTTGTAACACCCTGTATATAAACCAGGGGCAAGTCCCGTCCAAAAATACAGATCTAGATCTTTAAAAATAAAAAAGTTATAAGGCCCGTTCACTTTTATTTGGATATCCCTGTACAAATATTAAAAAGAGTACGGAGCAGGGCACAAGGCATCCCTTTTAAATAGTTGGCTCAGGTTTGCTCACTGCTTAGAGTTGTTTATTTTTCCGTTTTGCCTTTGAATTAGAAGATAATTTTTCAATAAACTTTACCAAGGCCCCAGACACCCAAATGAAAATTGGAATTTTTATTTTTACAAAAAGTATGTGTTTTAGGACGATTGTATCTTGCCTGCCATGTGTATTAAAAGTCATTGAAAAATACATAAAAAAAAGGCAGACGGTTGGCAAGGGCCCAAGTCAGTGATTAAAGTGTCCGGGTGAACTTGTAAGGAAAACGAATAATTTCTGCCTTTTTTGTTTTTGTATGTATTATTTTTCAATGACTTTACATGACAGATAATATAAAATCATCCCAAAACACTTAGTTTGTTTTATCTTCGGGCAGCCCGTGAAGGTCTAAACCTAAGTACTCTAGGTACCGTGGGTGTAAATACTGGGGGTATCCGTCTCGCACATCCAGAGCTGGAAACATCCGTAGGGATTTCACCAGCCCTTTAGCAGATGTGTAGGGTGGTGCCGCCTCGGACCAGGAAGAATCCTCTACCACCCACCTTAGTTTTTGTACAAGTGAAAATTCAATTTTCATCTCGGCGTCTCCCGGGCCGGGTCAAAACCTCACTTTTCTTTACTAACAAACTTACATTTTTCTCTCCAAAAGGCAGACAAAAATAAAATCGCAACATAAAACATGTCGCTATTCCACGGTCTGTTAGTGTTTCTTAAAATAATGATAATTTAAATTAGAATAAGGTCGGTTAACCGCTAACCACTACTTTACTGTCCTTACCTAAAAATTAATGTTATTCTGAAATTCTAACATAAATGTTATAAAAATAGAAACTATATTTGGAAGCACGCAAGTACAATGAAAATAGTTATCAGCAGTTACAGTATTTGTATTATTAAATTATACAATAAAGAGCAAGGATTTCTTTTTTTACCCGAGTGTTATCCGGAACCCTCGGAACGCGAGTTTCAACTTGCACTAGATTGGATTTATTTTTATTATCACTAAATAAAACACATAACACATTTTTAAATCAAACTTGCAAGTAAAATGAAAAATATGTTTTTAAGACAGACACACATTAGGACAGAGTTATTTTACTTTCTTCAATTTTTAATAGTCATTTCTACAAAAAATATAATCACCACAAATTACAGTTTTGATAAGGAAAAATACTGAGACGCTAATCTAATATCTAATTATAATATGGAAAAATACTAAGATGCTAATAATCTAATATGGCCATGGATCGTCTTTCGCTCAAAATTACTGTAATTTGAAAAACCCCTAATTGTTTTGTATTTACATTTATGCTCTGGTTGCGAATTAATTAAAGTTGTCAATAACTTATCCAAAAACAAAATCAATTAACAATAAAAATATTACTCACCGAATAACTGATCATGTTCACTCCGTGTCGTTCTTGCAAACAAAGATGAACTTCCTGTTAAGATTTGCCCCAGCATAAAAAGTCACATAGCGAATAAAATTTCTTCAATAAATATGTATGTATATTCTCACACTGTTCGGAATTAAACTGACACACTCCACGTGATTATCACTCTCTTTGTAAATGCACTAACCATATACTTTTTTATGGTACAAAACAGTCTGTTGTAAACGTGTATATTGGTACAACCGAACAAACGATTTTAAGTAACATTATTTGTTGTCCATAAATTAGGCGACTAACTTAATACATAAGTAAATTTAAAAGTTAAATGTTGAACTACAACTTATTTTTGTACTATGCATACAGGGCGAACAAAATTTGCACTGCATTATAACTTAATTTGTACAGAAGCAGAAATATTGTAAAAAGATGGGGGAAACTTTCACTGACGCTAGTCATAGGTCAGTAATGAACTTGATCCGTGTCAAAATTATACCTGGTGTCAACGCAATTATTAGTAAACCCGTCATTCGCTTATAAAGAATACGTGTCCTACGGAGTTCTCGCTATATGGGAAATTTTTTTACTGAAAGTCGAGAAAAAATCACTTTGGTGGAGAAAAGTTCTGCATATTAATAAACTAAGAATCCCTATAGAAAAAATCCAAAAAGATCCATAGTATACAAGGTAGCGACAAAAACGTAAAATACCCAAGAATAAATTACCCTTATTTAGCAAGACACAAAGAAAAGTTATTTTAAATAATTATTTGGAATCATTGAGTTTTAATTTAAAATAAATTTAATGTATTACCTGCTTATTAAGAAGGAATAAATTTACAAAATTCAAACTTAAATTACTTTTCGATGCATTTTATTGTGAACTTAGAGAATTTTAAAACAGCTTTCCTCAAAACAACTTGAAGAATTTTTAGAGCACATCAAGTTATTACCCTTTCCAAGATGGCGAAATCTTCACAAGGTCGGCGAGAATAAATTTTTTCCTTTAAAGGTCCCCAAAGAAAGTAATCGAGTGGGTTCAGATCGGGCGACCTCGCCAGCCGATAATTTTCTGGAAATCTTCCTATCCAACGCCCCTGGACCATTTTCTGAAGAAACTCGTTAATAGCTCGGGAACTATGACATGGCGCACCATCATGCTGAAACCATAAATTATTTCTAATGTGTGGAAGGCCATTAACAAAGTCAAACAGCTGATTTCCCAAAAACTGAAGGTAAATATTCAAAGTTATGTTGCCTCGGACGAAAAATGGGCCTATCAGTTGGTTACCTAACATACCGCACCACACGTTTGTCTTAAAATAGTACTGATCTCGATGCTGGATAACAATCCCGGATTAGCTGTAGGTACTCTATCAATGACAATTGGGGGAGCTAACTACCCATTTAATGTAAACATCCTTCATAAGAAAATATGATTTTTTGCAAAAAGACGGGCCATCTTCATGCATACCTTAATACCAAGCCGAAAAATCAAACCGAATATTAAAGTCTCCAAGTTTCAACGTGTGGACAAAGGTAGGTTTGTGTGGATCAAAACGATTTGCTTAAAGTCTTTGTTGCACTCTTCCAGCAGTGGATTTACAAACAGAGCGTCTGGCGTTTCCAGGAAGTACTTTTTTCGAAATTTCTCAACGAAGTCTTGGGATTTTCAATAACGGCTTGGATAATTTGTAGGTGAATATCCTCATCATCTTCGGCCTGAACTTGATTTTTTTATTGAATCGGTTTTCCACACCCACTACATTTAAATTTTGCCTTTTTGTGTCTAACAGTTTGATGGAATACAGATATTTCGGGATACCTTTCATGGAAAATCTCAGCGACTTCCCTATAGGTAACTTTTGTTGTCGCCAACGATTAAAACAATTTAAATTTTTTGTTCCGGGGTTGGTTTTGGGGGCATTATTTGGAAAAGGCTAAATTAATAGAACTATACTGCAAAGAATGTTAATGTCTATGTCAAAGTTATTCTTAGCATATTTACCTGTGTGAAGGATAATCACTTTTTATTAACTTATAAATACTAACGTTGATTTCCTAACATAAAGCAAAACCGTAAAAACATTTTCTTCGTAGGTGGCTGCGATTTCGTATTTAGAGAGAAAAAATTATTCCAAATAATTCATTAAAATAACTTTTCTTTGTATCTTGTCAAATAAAGGTACTTTATTCGTGGGTATATCTTACGTTTTTGTCGCTACCCCGTATACGTGGGACACGCTGTATACTTCAATTTAAATCACTTATTTTTTCGTGAAATTTGGATTTCACGAAGGATTTTAAGTATGAAACATAGGTCACATCCCATTCCTACTTTTCATAGTGCTCAACAAAATGACTACTGATACAGACATGTTGGTCATAAATCATAGTGGTTAGTTATAAAACAAATGATTGTAAAAAGTCTTACATTGTTGTCTAAGCTTACTTATGGATTACTATCCGCTAATATAAAAATTCCACTGGAAATACTACGAACAGTAATATCAAGACAAAAATTGCTCTCAAATAGAATGACGTTCATCGGAGAAGCAGACCTAAAAGGTCGATAGTTTGCAAAAAAAGTTAAGAGTTGAAGGATTTTTAAAAAAGGTGTGTTCAGGTTTAAGAACGTTGAAAGATGCCAGACTGTAATTTTGCCCAGGGCGCTGCAAGAGCTTGGCGCGGCCCTAAGAATAAGTGTAAAAATGTCAACAAACGCAATCAAACAAGACGTTTTTATTATTGGTAATAGGTGTATTTATATGCAGTTCTCGTCCTTCAAATCAAATGCTTCGCCCAGATCACGATTCGTGGCCCAGATGTAATTTCTGTCACAGCTGAATTTAGTTGTCATATAAGGCATAATTTTATTTTTAGAGTCTCTTCTTGATCAGTTCCGACCAGTATGGCCGCTTTTCGTAATTAAAAAAAGTAATAAAAATATCTTAGCACACGTATTTTGTGCGCTTAGATAGCTACTATGTCCTTCGGACTCTAAGCATATAGGAAATTTACTTTAGGTTGTAGCCTTTAACTGCTCTTTGAATACAATCTTTTATTACTTACTTCATAAACAATCATATACATCTTTATAGCAGCGATTACTATAAAAAAGTAACACTTTCTGTTTAAAACTATGAAATTGTTCAGGTTTCGTTAGATGGCAGTATAAACTGCAAGTTTTTCGAAAAATATATGTATTATTAGAAATGTAGTGCGCCCACTGAGCGAAATTCGTCCACTTTCCCCTAAATGAATATTTATGAGGTAGGCCATAAATATTTAACGAAATTGATTGTTCCTTTCAAAATAGTAATATCTTTGCAATCACAAAACATAACGGAGTTATTTAACATTAAAATGATTAACACACATCATAAACGATCAATAATAAACCAATAAGGGGGTCAAGTTTAAGTTTTAGCCCTAGCCCTGAATGTCTACAAGAAAACATATTTTTATTATCATCTAATGTTTATTTTTAAACCATATTATGCATTTTATATCAATTAATGAACTAACAAATTAAATAAATAAATACATGGATGAATGAAATTGGAAGAATTGGCAAACAGATGATTGGATGACTGGACGCACGAAAGACTGGGTAAATGGAAGAATGGACTTTCCGCTTCAAACTCTAAAATTGTTGAGGTTTCGCCAGATGGCAGTATATATTGAGTTGTTCAAAAAAGCAAGATATACATATATGTAGGATTACAAATACTGTGGCACAGCCCCTGTGCGACTGAATTCGTCCACTTTCCTCCAAAGAATATTTATGGCAATACATAAATATTTAAAGAAATTCATGTTCCTTTCAAAATAGCAACATTTTTTGCAATTAAAAAACATACCGGAGTTACTTAACCTTAAAATGATTAGCATAATGGTACAAGGTGAGGCAAGTTCAACTAGCAGCCTAGCCCTAGCATTCTAAGAGCAGACCATCTTCCTAGTATGATAAAATATTTATTTTTAAAACATACTTAAGTATGTGTGTTTTATACAAGCAGCGGTCATCATCATAATCATAAATAATAGTACATAAATAGCAAATAATACATAATGGACAGTGTCGTATTCCGTACTGTACCAACCTTAGGGAAACTGTCAAAATGTCTAATAAAGTTTGACAAATTCATGAGATCTTTCGTGTAACAACAATGAGCAAAACCTCTCATATCAGCGTTTTTGGATGGCCTGTGCTCTTGATCACAGTCGACACTTAAACAATAGTTAAACTTCATTTGGCAACCACTTGGGTAAAAAATGAAGTTTCACTCATTGTTCAAATGTCAACCGCAATCGTGGCCAGAGCCATCCGAAAACATCTTATATACTGAAGTACCTATTGTCAAATGTGCTGGTCTAAAGCGACACTGTATCACTCTGTACCAAACAGCTAATAATATATTCTAGACATGTTTTTCTATTTATAATATCTCTTTGTATTATTATTGCATTAATTACCGAATTTTATTTAAGATGTGAAGATGTGAAGTTGGACAATATTTATTTGGGCTCCAAAAAGAAAATATTTAATTGAAAGTTATAACAAAAAAGCATCCATAGCGAAAAATTTCACATACAATTTGTTTCTGCTATTCCATACAGGATGGCCTATAAAGAATGGTATGGAACAGAGGCGTACCGCTGGGGGGGGGGGGTTAACCCCCCCCCCCCCATTGATCTCTTATAGTAGTTATTATAAACATTATCCAGCACGGTAGTATAGGCATATTTATATAAAAACAGTGGTTTTGTCTACCAATCCCCCCCCCCCCCAAACCAAAAGTCACGGTCCGCCCCTGGTATGGAAAATAGCTGGATAAGGACCTACATACATGTTATGAATATTTATCTTTCAAAATTTTAAAAGTGAATGTACATTAAATTCGCAGTTGACAGAATTGTCTTTAAAGATAAGGAAAAAGAATCCCTAATAGTTTTCAGGATCCCCACAGAGGTCGCTAGTTACACATGACAGGCTAGACAAATCCATTTAAATCCCTGATTTTCATCATAGATTGTATAAATATATTCTTAAAACTTTTGGTGCTTTAAGGCAATGTACGTGTAAGTAGTCTAAATAAATTTAAAATATTATTTTTTGTGTTATCTACATAAATTAAATATTAATGGTGGTTGTTTTTGACCATTTCTTTTGACTCTTAAGAAATAAAAAAAAATCTTTCACAACCCAGTAAACACAAGGTGGCTGCTCCAGATACAGCACTGCCGAAAGCCGCGACCGGCCCAAATTACGGCAAACCCAGCGGATTGTACGCCGGGCATGTCCTTTTTGCCGTGAAGGCTCATGGTAATGCCGTTATGCCCGAGAAGAGCAAATCATAGAGAAGCGACATAAGCGAGTCCGGCCGAAAACGTTTAAGTGGGGGTTATACCGACCAATTGTCATAAACATGTGCTCGCGGTAGCCGGCATCAGCGTTGCCAGATCTACCGCTAAAGCGGTATTTCTACGGCTTTAGAGAGTCTTCTGCCGTTCTCCAGTTTTAGCTCTGTAAAATATCGCTTTTTCGTTTATACGCAAATTTCCTAGCGCCATCTCTTGATGTTAATGTTGAGAGAGTTTTTTCAACTGTAAATTTGTTTAAAAGTAATCAAGGAAACCGTTTAAGTACTGATACTATAATGGGAATACTACTCAGCAAGCGGCTTATTACAAGTTCATGTTTGAATTTTAAAGGAAACAATGAATTAATACGGCCAATGACCAAAGCCAAAGATATTTACAAAAGTTAAAATATTTTAATGTACTGAAGATAAAATTATTAAATAAATTTGGTGGTTACCAAATTTATTATGACTTTTTAAAAAAATTATATATGGATATTATAATATAAAATAATAGTATTTGTGTTAAAAATCATGTTTATGTTTGTTTGATATAATATATTAAAATAAGTGGAGTATTATTTCAGAATTACGCCTAACCTCTTCAGACCCAAGGTCCAGTGAGAGAATTTATTTAAAAAATCAACTTTTTTGTTAAGAACGGGGGCAAAGTAACACCATTATGCTAAATTTTTTTTTAATTTGTTGTTTTTTTTTTTCAAAAAAAATCAGGTACCAAATAAGATACCTTGGGTCTAGAGGAATACAGAAACAACAGAAGGAAAAAAACATTTATTTGTGAAAAAGAGCGAAACAGGTTCTTTCAACGGCACAACAAAGATAAATATTGCATAAGTCACATTTGGCAAATGTTAATTTACCACATTTTGGAAATCGACCTTTTGATCTTGATTTTTGTTCTTGTTTAGTGAATACAGGTAGGTGGATGATTCCTTCTGTCCTGACTCTCCTATCCGTTAGGTATGTTCTCGTTTTGAAAATTGAATTGACATGGGGCAAACTGACGAGTACGTGACCATCTTTTCTGGTAACCTGGCAGATAGTGTGCAAGAGGCTCCTCATCCGAAGAAGTGCTCGTATTTTCTGCCATCTCCATATCATTTGGATCCTCATTTTCCACACCTAAATCCAACTCATTCTCACTATCCGAAGAAACTAGGTCTAGGTTATCAGCCAGATCTTGGAGTTCCAAGGCGGTTAACCCCAATTTCTGTATTTATTTAATACCCCCACTTTCAACACGTGTGCTGAAAAACATTTCAACACACGTGTCGAAAATAAAAAAAAATGAAATTGGCACCATCTGTTCTAACGTCATGTTGACAAGTACTTTTCAACACATGTGTTGCAAAGTACTTTTCAAGAGGCGTGTGATATAAGGCACTGTATAGCCAAGTTAACCGTGCTTTTTTTCTCACTTTCACAGGTGGGCGTAGGAAAAAATATTTCCACGGGCATTTATTACAGGTACTTGTTTTTTAGTGTATAGCATTTATTAGACTGCTGTAAACATTTTTCTCAGTGTGTTATACCGGCCAACGGTCTATTAGTTAGACTCAAGGTCACAAAATATTAACCCGTAACATCAAAGGTGCCGACGTATTTTGTCGCTTCTCTATGATTTGCTCTTCTCGGGTTATGCTTCCTCTGGGAGAAGCGGCTAGAACTGCAAACAAACAGACGTTGCCATTTTCGGTGTTCCTTGTCTTGCACCGGTAAACTTTAATTTCCTTTGCAGGTAGATCAGCCACATAGCCCAGTGGATAGAGCATCCGCTTATTGTCCGAGATGTGTTGGTTCGAATCCCGGCTCGGCCGCATCTTTTTTTATTTTTAACGGTGGATCGGAGGGCACCCTAAGGTCGGAACAGGGTTAGCACCTGGTTAGGGGCCCTGACCAGTCTCTTTCCTCGCAAGCCAAGAGGGATCGGTGCGAAAAAAATCCACTATTTTAAAATCTTCGAGCTACTATGGCAACGTCGGTTTGTTTGCAGTTCTAGCCGCTCCTCTACTGGGCCATGAGCACAGAACAACAGGTTAGAAACGTAAAGAGCGTGCTAGTTGGTCGCAACATCCGTGACGTTGATTCCAATGGTGGCGTCCTCAGTGGTAGGTCCGAAACCGTGATATATTTATATCACACAAATCAGGTACACCATTTAACTTCACTTATTAATTGAATGGTACATAAAAAAAACTTTAGTTCAGTTTCAACTTTGTATTAGGTACTGCTATTGATCTTGCCGTCAGTAAAAATGTTTTGCTTTCTATAGTGTCCAGGAGGGCAATCCAGAGTGAACATGTACTCGTCAAGACGTATACGTTTATTTCCGAAGCTTAACGTAGGGATGCTACGATGCTACATACAAACGTGTGTATACAAATTGACAACTTGTGTTATAGTCCAGCAAGTGAACATTATCCCGTAAAATGCATCAGTTGATATACGAAACAGTTATTATTTGTAACATTGTATGCCTAAGCGGTAAAATGTCAGCCTCTAAAACTTAAAAGGAAAAGGCTGCCATCTTGCTTCAACCAATCACACGAGGAATGCAAAGCGTAAGTATCCAAAAAACCTCCCGAATATCGAATCTTCACTTCTAAAATAAACGTATACGTCTAGACGAGTACCCGTTAACTCTGGATTGGCCTAAAAAAGTTATAGGTTTATCCTCATTACTTTTTTCTCTTAAATATTTGTAAAGACTTAAGCAGACATTAAATTGTACTATATCATTAACAATATTGTGCTCGCCACAAAAAACACATTTTTGAAATTCATTACTGTTCAAACTAGTCCTCCAGACCAACAGAGTGTGCGTATTGGTCAAGATAGCAGTTGCTCACAAAGGCTTTTAATTCCAGAAGATGTTTCTTCAGAAATAACACTTTTGGCTGTAGTCTGTTTGAATAATAATGTTTTTTTTTCTACCTGACATTTTAACAGTGACCAGGGGCCAGGAGAAAGCTTTTATTTTGAGTCGAGTAGGATCATCGGCATTAATAAACCCTGATAATGAAAAATGGTCTCTACATACACGGAAATTGGCACAGTTTTTAGGACTTATTTGGCAAGCTGTTTTTCAAGCTTCTAATGTGACAAGAGTGACAGAGAGAAATGAAAAAAAAAAATTTGTTTTTATAACCCTTTGGAACATTAGTGTAATAGGAATTCTTACATGATAGATATTTACTTGAGTACTTAACACTGCCAAAGGAAGAAGCTGCTATGACTCCAACCATGTTAGAGAAAATACAGAAACAGTATGATGTAGGTATGGGTGGCAAACTACAATATAAATTTGTCCGACACAGCAGAAAAAATATAAAAATATAAATCACATTGAATGTTGTGGAATTAAAGAAATATGTTTTAAATTGTATTAAGAAAATGATACTTACCTAACCACAATATCTGATTTGTCTATTTACATCTACAGTACAAAAGTTTTATTAAAATCATTCTTTACGACACAAAGACCACAAAACAGAAATGCCAAATTTACTATTGCCAACTTTAATCATTTATTATTACGAAACTATTTTCACCTAAATAAATCATATAATAAGTAAATAAATTATTAATATTAGTCCACTCTTCGGAATATATTGGTATTGGTAATACATTAGGGTGTGTAAGTATTATTTTTGAATGCTCAAAGTATATTTTGCTGACAGCCTTGCTGATCAAGCCTTTTATATAACTGCACTTAAAAATAACAAAAAAACGAAGAAACTGTACGTTTTAGAACAAACTACATGTGCAATTTAAAATTAAAAGAACTTGGAAAAATGTTTTACTAAACTATAAAATGCTACATTTTTCTTTAATACAAAAGAACACTTACCTGGAAAAGTAATAAAGCCCTAATTTATTTTTCTAAGCCGATGAATTGTGACTAAAATCACACATAAAATAATTTCCATCTTTTCACGAAATTAAATTAAAATGGCTGACGGAAAAGACAAGGGCGAGACGACCGAGAATAAAATAACCTGATTGGTTTAATTTTGACATATCTGTTGACTGGCGAATGGAAGCATCTTCTTTACGGTAGGTTCGTTACATAAATGTGACAAGCGGCACTTGCCATAATTTGTATTTAGTTTCAGGGCCCTGGCCATGAGCGGCATTACAGATTCTTGGTTCCGTCGCTGGACCGCTAATTTAATATCTGGTTCGACCAGGGCGCAGTATTGTATTGGTGTATTAGCCAAGTAGAGTGGATGGCCCCGTCTAGGTGCAATAAAACGTGGTTTTAATACGAATTTAATATCTATTATCCGCATTGGGCATTTTAGAAAGACTTTTACAGCATAATAGTCACTCGAAATTAACAAAAATAATTTGCACTTGCTCTTATATCAATTCTAGACAAGACATTTTAAATATAGATTCAAAATTTTTGTCTCGAAACTTCGGGTATGCCGGGCTAAAATGCAATTATTTTAGGAAATGTTAACTTATTTTTTTTTGTAAAAATGTAGAATAATCGATGTTAACCCTCTTTCATTTGAATGTACAGTTCATTTTGTTCTTTATAAGAACGTGCTAAACATCTCTGCTCCCAGTATTTAAATAGCTATTTGCAGATTATCAAAGGTAGGTAGGTAGGTATAAATCGTAAATTTATCTTATCTCTTTAAACTAGTTTATAACTCTTCTAGTTAGGAAAGTAGCAAAAAGGCAGAAGATAAGGAAAGAAAGTACTAAACTATAATAATTATAGAGTAGAGGACAAATTTAGTTAAAAGCGTATTTACATACAAAACAAGGAACAATGAAAAACGAGAACATCACTGAAAATGCTACAATACACATTCCAAAAAAAAAAAAAAAATATAGGCGAACAACTAACCAACACACAAAAAAACACCAAACACAAGCATGTTTATACGCTTCCACAAAAAATGGTGATTTTTTGATGTCGTGTCGCACCGTCCTGTAAACTCGGGAATCTACTATTAGCCCAGGCTGGCTGCTCCAAAAAGGTCGATTTCGAGAAAAAAATGTTAGAAGCATTTTGACTGTTTATGTCTGAGGACATCTCCCAGTAACAGCTGAAATTGCTGCTATGATTTTTAATTATTTTTTGGATATGCTAACACTAGTTCTTCGTCCGTAGCTCTTTTACTTTAGGTAGGTAAAAGTGGTCCACAGGAAAGTTGTAGGTATTGAAAAAACCTTTCATTTGAGTTTTTGATTGTCCAAATCCGTTTAATAGTTAACGAGATAATTGCAAAAAAACATTAAAAACGGTCATTTTTTTTAATAATAAATAATTTTTGCAAACATATTTTGGGCTTCCCAAAGTACACCAGGAGATTACTTTTTATATGCTTAATGTGTTTTATGTCCTTAATGTCCGGTCGCATTTTTCGTTAAAAAGTTATTCTATTTATTTATCCGGTTTAGGCTCCAGAGGAGCAATATTTAAAACTCTTCCGACTTTTTGAGCAAGGCTACAGAGCCCAGCTTGGGCGCAAACAATTCTTTAAGACTCATAACATAATGTGTAATTCTTACACTACAAGATAATATTATTATCTTGTGGTGTAATGGGCAAATCGGTTTTATGTTATTTTGCATCTATCCGACAATGAACATGCGTGATTAGCCCAGGCCCGCTGTCTAAAAACGTGGAAGGAAAAATTTTTAATAGCATTTTGACTATTCCCGGTTGCAGGGGGGGGGGGTGCATGTCTAAGAATATCTGCTATGTAGGTAAAAGTGGTCAACAGGAAAGTTGTAGGTATTAAAGAAACCTTTTGTTGGGGAAACTCAACCGTTCGTTTAATTTCTATAACTCTATTTTATTTCTAAATGAATATCAATAACCAAGCAGGTATAAAATCCCCGTCAAATAAAACAAGCCCAAACTTGTCTCCTTTGTAAATCTAACTTGCATAAAAATAGGCAGTCATCGACAAAACATAAAGACTATTTCGGCTAAAATATCTAAAGAAAATCTTTCTTTTAATTTAGTTCTTCTAACACCGGCACGTTGTCGGCGAACTTCAAAGGCTTAGTTTAATTTGAAGATGTCTTATCTCTTAGTTTTATTACTGTAACGTTCTAAAAATATATTTCTGGTAAATGCAAAAGAAGGCAGTAACCATGGCAACAAGTATCAACCCCTTTACGTCTCTTGGCCGTACCGCGTATCTAGTTCGGCCTCTTCCTAAAGCTTAATGGTCAGAAAAGATTTACGTTATCGCGAAAGCGACGTTAATTGGCCGGACTCTTGGAGGATAGTCTCCAAAGGATGTTACATTTCATTTCAACTTGGCCCCGTCGGGAACGGAGAGCAGTTGACTAGAGAACTCAAAGAAAGCCTGTTGTGCCCCGGGCACAAAAATAAAAGTCTGTCAAGTGCGTGACCATTAATCACACAAATTCGGTGTGAAGTAGTGAGTGCGGGAATAAGTCCTCTCTCATTCTCTGGGTCGTAAGAACCCGTTTCTCTTAGGCATGGTCCTATAATTCAGTGTGGGAAAAACTCCCTTTTTTCTTAGGCATAGTCCTATAATTCAGTGCGGGAAAAACTCCCCTTTTCTCTTAGGCATAGTCCTGTATTTCATTTTTTAAAAATCAGTATAAATGCACAACTATAACATCTCGTAATAACAGAATATCAACAACACACGTCATTCCTTTACTAGTGTAAAGATTAATATTTGTGCATACCTTTAACCAAGAAATAAAATAAATACAAATTATTTAGTGAAATAGACGTCTTTTACTGCCAACAAGTCGCAGCTGCCAGAGATTGCGCACCAGATGAAAAATGAACTAGCAACCTATCGGAAATAGTTTACAGTAAGGTAGAGGTAGGGTTTAAATAGAGCCTTATCCATCCACCTTTCATTTCAGTTTTCGATCGTCCAAATCCGCTCGATAGTTAAGGAGATAATAATATAAAAAAGCAATAAAAATGGCCATTTTTTAACAACAAATAACTTTTGCAAAAAAATTGAGCTCGTCAAAGTACACCGAGATGACTTTTTATATGCTTAATGTGCCCTATTCGTTTTGCCCGATCGCATTTTTAGTTCAAAAGTTATTCTATTTATTTACCCGGTTTCGGCTCCAGAGGGGCAATATTTAAAACTCTTTTCCGACTTTTTGGGCAAGGCTACAGACCCCAGCGTGGGCGCAAATAATTCTTTAAGACTTATATTATCTTGTGGTGTAATGGGCAAATCGGTTTTATGATATTCTGCATTGTTACTGCGGCGAAAACAAAAACTCAAAAATTTGGCCTTTTTTTATATACAATTAACAATATCTCGGGAATGACCAATCGGATCTTCGTCGGACTTATTGCTTTGGTTAACTGGTATTCTCATGCAGCTTTTAAGACAAAGTTCATCGCTCTAAGTTCTTGAGAAACGGAGATAGATTTATAGATATATAGATAGAGATTATTAATATTAAGATTTAAAATTCACATCGAAGGAGGAAGAAGAGTTGCAGTTAATGAAAATATATTCGTTGTACCAAAGAAGTGATTTAATTCTATTGCTATCAAATAGTGTTCAAATTGCTGTGCTGCTGGCGCCGCCGTGAGCGCGGGTCGCCACTCCACCCTCTCGCGGCCGCTCGGGTTTGCTTAGGTAGAAAAATATAGAACTGCGTGAAGGCTCTACACTCGAATTTCAAAATTTGCAGGGACGATCGATCATACTTTTAAATGCCATACGACGAATAAGTAAAATGTGCGAATTTTGTGTTAGAAAAAACGGTAACAATTTTGAGCAACTTTTGTGATTTATAACATATAAACAAAGATTTCTTTACATTTTAAATTTACTAAAAAACATGTTTCCGGTTTTATCTAAATTTGTTTGCAACAGTGATTTTTTTTATTCAAAGTTTGATTCAGTTATGTTATTGGTTATTGGGATTTAAAATTTTAAAAATAACCCTTAATCTTAGTTAAAAGTTACTTTAGTTCATTTGTTTCAAATCATTATAATATCACGGCCTACTATGAAATAGGTATTATACCTTTTTTTTAATTGTAAAATTCGGAAGTTATTCCAAAAGATATATACCAACAATTATATTTTTTTGAGAAGCTTATGAATAAAGCAATCGAATGAAAACAAAATATACAGGGTGTCCCATTTTAAAAATTCAACCTTGGTTTTTATGTTCAAATTCGTTCCTTCTAGAAAAAAAACTGACTACGCCACTAGATTCTAAGCAGAAAAACTATATAATAACCAGTTTTTACTTTGCCGATAAGGTAAAAGGCAACCGAGATACGAGGGGTGCTTGAAAATGCCACCTTTTCAAAATCGCCACAAAAATTCCCTTTATAGCATCATACGTTTCACGATAAAGTAGCACAGTATTGCGAATACGTGTAGCGAATTAGAATTAGAGCCTGTTGACAAAAAACAGGATACCTATGTAAAATGTACATGTGTGCCTACTGTATGAATATAAATAAACAAACATTTTATACAAATGAACAAGTATTTTAATAAATTTTTACTATACTTACTGATTTCCTGTGCGAAAGCGTGCGTGTGTGAGTATATATATATATATATATATATATATATATATATATATATATATATATATATATATATATATATATATATATATATATATATATATATATATATATATATATATATATATAATATATATATATATATATATATATATATATATATATATATATATATATATATATATATATATATATATATATATATATATATATATATATATATAAATTAGTGGGAAGTTTTCTTAGATAATTAACAGATAAAATAAACTCAAATAGAATCACTAAATAAGGAAAATAGTGTGGAATAATGTCAGTTAAAAATAGGATTTGTGGGAAAAAATTAAGAAAATCCGTTTTTTACCCCTTAAATACGCTCCTGGATGGGCCATTCGGTATTCATTTTAAAGTGTGATTATCCCATTTATAAGATAGTGTTGAAAAATTGGGAAAAAATAGATAGGAAAAAATACAGTGATTCAAATGTGCCGATGTAGAGGGCAAAAAAAGTTTAAAAAATCGAAATTTAATCTGCGATTGCTCCCTTCCTATAGAGAATGAAGAAACTAAAAAATATGGACATCATGTATTGCAACGGGCTCTTTCCAATGACGTATATGGGATTTTAATTTAAACCATTTTGACCTCATACAAAATTAAAAACCGTGAAATATTTAAGTCAAAAATCGATAATTTCAGTTTTTCCCAAATATATTAATTTTCCAGTGATTCTAGGTTTAGGTAAATGTATTTCAGAAAGAAAGTATTTGAGATTTTAAAGTTTCACTAAAGAATCCGTTTTTCGATCCAACGTTTTGCTTTCGGGTTATTAGGTACTTAAGAGGGGTCTGCAAATGGCATTTCTCGACCTAAAAAAATTCAAAAGAATTACTTGTCATTTTTCGATCCTCGCCAGTTGCAATAGAGTTCTGAAGCTCCGGGTCCCCTACAACCTCCGAAAATTTACATCGATTTAATTAACTTTCGCGACCCGTATCCGATTTCCGATTTGGGATTTGACGTTTAATAGCTCCGAAACGAAACAACCTGGATAACTAAATTTTTTACCAAAGCTAGTTGAACTATTCCTCTATTAACTCAGAAAATTCGATTGCTCTCCCTCTAACTGTTTCCTCCGAGAAAAACAAACCTGTTCGACTTTAGGTTAAGCTTTACATTAACATGTAGATTGACTTATTTTTGCTGATCTCCTAACGTCATTATTCATTAAGGATAGATGGCTGCTTTTTAAATTGTAATAAAGTATACCGAAAAGTAAACATTTTGTGTAGCTAAATTAGCCTAGTAATTTTCCTCAAAATATTTTTTTTTGGGGTTTGTAACGACTTCCTTAAACGATTTACGTAATAAAAAAAATATGTGCATATTCCTTATTGTTACCGAAAAGCATTTTTTTAGATTAAATTATTCTAGTAATTTTCTTCAAAATAACATGTTTGGGTTTGTAATGACTTGCTTGAAAAAGTATGCAAAGAAATGCATGCATATTTTCTATTGGCGCCAAATTTTCCTTAGCCTGGAGGCTAAGCATCTAAATAAGAGACCAAATACAACACTACATGCGACATACCTTTCGTATCAACAGATGAGTTTTAGAAAATAGGAATTAATTTAATTAATATACTTCATGGTTGAGTGGTAATTATGGGGTTTATCTTTAGTCAATAAAATATCTTTATAGAAATGTAGAAAATAATATAATATATTAACAAAAGACAACACTTAAACTTTAAGAAGTTTAACTATTTATATTAACTCAGCTTTTCAAAATTCATCACTAGTGGACTATAAGCATCAGTACAATCACAATTAGCGAACATTGCGACGAGAAGTCGTAGACCAAGTCGTGGTGCCACATGAACGCTGTAACAATATGCTCTAGCCCACATGTAATGTTCATTTGTAGACAAAAAAATCATACATCTAATTCATAGTTTAAGCGCCAGTTTCTTACCAAAGTCCAAGAAGAAAGGACTGTCAATTAGATGTATATTTTTTTTGTCTACGACTGTACAATATTTTATCTACGACCGCTTGGCTAAGAAAAAAACTGATACAAATTTTATTACCTATAAATTTGGATTTGGCACCTGGTAAGTCACTGAAAAATTTTTATTGCCTCTCTTGGCTTATAATTTGTGAAAATTAAAATGAGTTATATAATGAGTTTATTACACCACTAGTGATGGAATAGAGTTCACTACATGACTAAAATAGTCGCCAGTGAATGGCACAATTATTTATTAGGGAGGTCGTAGATCAACACTTTTATGGAAGTATCACCGAAAATAAAATTTCATGCTTATTTTCGAATCCTAAGAAACACACTTTCAAACTGCAATAAATTCAACAATACTTGTAAAAAAGTAACAAGGAAATATAGGAACTTTGTCATAAAGGCATTTATTAATTTATTAACATTCTAGGCTATGTTCAGCAGGCGCGGCCCGTGAAATTTCAAAGTTGCATATCTCTGTTGCTACTTATGGGACCCATACCAAATTCAGGTTTTTTAATAGTGAGCCTACTAGGAATGTTTTGGTACAGAAAAAAAATATTTTGCAATTTGCGAAAAAAAGTTGATTTTTTGAATTGACCCACCTGGGTAAAAAATTAACACGCTTAGATATTTTATTTATTATGTTTTCTAAACAAATTTTACATCATTTTGTCGACAATTCTTAAATTTTAAGAGAAAAAAATGTGTTAGTAGAAAGTTATAGTCATTTGAATTTTTTCAACCGAAAAATAATTTAAATTTTCGGTTGCAAAAAATTCAAATGGCTATAACTTTCTACTAACACATTTTTTTCTGTTAAAATTTAAGAATTGTCGACAAAATGATGTAAAATTTGTTTAGAAAAAATAAGAAATAAAATATCTTAGCATGTTAAGTTTTTACCCAGGTGGGTCAATTCAAAAAATCAACTTTTTTTCGCAAATTGCAAATTTTGTTTTTCTTTACCAAAACATTCCTAGTAGGCTCACTAGTAAAAAACCTGAATTTGGTATGGGTCCCATAAGTAGCAACAGAGATATGCAACTGTAAAATTTCACGGGCCGCGCCTGATGTTCAGTGTGTTCTTAAATTCTCTCCCGATAAGGATAAAGTGAGAGTAGATTTTTGGTCATGTATCACGCGCTCTTTGAGTCGCCTCATAAAGAACTAAGAAAAATTAGGTTAACAAGATGTAATTATATTATTAAAATATGCCTATTTAAAACCCTGTAATGTAAGCTGATAGTTTAACGCTTATGTTAAAATAAATTTTCTTCCAATTATCTTGTCCCACTGATGAACCGCCACGAAGCCACAAAAAATGCCGTGTGAAACATACGGGCATTAATGAAATCTATTAATCTATACTAATCTATTAAAAATTATGATATCACAATATTTGACAAGTAAATGGGGGACTGATGTCTAAGAACTCAACTGAACACTTGCTGCTCGAAAATTAGAAATTCTTAAAATATATGATGGAAAAACTTTTTAGAATATTCAACAGTAGCAAAGAGAGCCGCAGTTGCGGGGACAGTCCTTATTAACGTTGGTGCTAAACCTTTATATAAGGCTGCCACACCTTCATTTCTGGATATCTTAGAAATAGTAGTGACTAAATTATCGCTTGTATTATTTACTTGAATACGAGATTTAGCCACGTCGACAGGGAACGTTATTGTCCAAAATACTCCACCACCGACGGCACCTGCAAGCATGGTTCTAAAGAGCCCTATATCTTCTTTCTTTTGGCCTGGTTTTTTTAGCAGTTCTCTTGTGCCTACAAGAAAATAAAAACGTAGTTGTTTTTCTTAACAAATATGTTCATACTATTCGTCTTAAAGTTTGTCGTAATGCTCACTTTACAATTAGCATACCTTCATAACCTCCAAAGAAGAAAAAGTATCCGGGCATTTCTCTTGCTAAGGTAGGTACGAGACCCCGAAACAGTCCTGGAACTCCTTCACTTTTAAATATATTCCGTGTCAGATTCATCGGACCAACATATTTAATTTGAGATGGCCCATTTGTAGCTGCTTGTTTACTAACTTCATGCATTGCTTGTAATTTACATTTTATTAGTTCTGTGGGTGTAATTGCTACTGATGAAAAAAATGATGCTAAAAATCCCGCCCAAGCGTTCGATATAATACTTAAGTCATCGGCGGTTTTTGCTCCTAAAAGTTAGGTTTTATGCATGGTTGGTCAATTGTAGAAAATATCCTGTAATATTTAACATCTATAGGTGTTAAAAATTATCCCGTGTTTATTTATTCCGCAACGTTTACAAACACGCAATTTTTAAGGTATCATTTTCCAATCGCGTCCATGGTGGCCAACTTAATTTCATTTTGACATGGTTTGTCGGCTTTAAAATTTTTAACATTGTCTATTAAGTATAGATTCATATCCTGCAAGCAGCTCTCAGTCAATTATTTAAAGTTTCAACGTGTATAATGATTTAATTTACCCCCGAATGCACCGACTTTTTCTTAAGTGCAGAGTAGTTAAGTGAACTTTAATATAACAAATACTTAAATCTGAATTTCGTTCCCCCGTCACAAAACCTCTCCAGATTAGTTATGATTCGGAAGAGTGGCGTTCGAGAACGACAGTTTAATGTAATTTTTATGGATGTGAAATACGCGAGCCATTCACTTGTTGTACACCTAACGACAGACAAAGATGAGATGTAGAAAAAATTGAAATCGTTTTTCTGTCGCGTAGCCTTATGTGTTAAGAAGGTTATGTTTTGCTTCGGTGCCAAAATAATTATTTATATTGTTCGATGTTCCAAAAACCTTTTAAATTCTCTAGGTGTTTGGAATTATTTTATGAAAGAGGAAATGGAAAAGAAAAAAACGTCAGCGAAGTGTTAATTTTGACTCCAGGGAAAAAAGTGTTCCGTTTAATTTAGTTTGTAAGTATAAACATGGGGTAGAGAACATAGAAAAAACTGACGCTGCATCATCACTTCGTCAGAGGAAAAGAAAATAGCTTGGATAAGGGTAACTGTCTTCAGTTTCCATTTTGCAATCATTTTTTATTTAATGCACTTTCCCTCAAGTTCTATGAAAGCAGTTTAGAATCACTGAAAAAGTTCGCGAGAGGAAAGATATCTTTGTGACCGGCGGAGGGCCCCCTCCGAAGAAAAATAATGATCTATCAAAAGATTTGATTATATATATTGTAAATCATAAAACAGTTTCGGAGCGGAAAATAAATATCATCACAGATTCTTTGTAAAGTTTAAAGCATATAAAAAATAAAGTCAAATTGTCGATTTGTTCAAAATAGTTCTTTCTCTCGTAAATTTTTTTGGGGAATTGTATTCTATTAATTCAAGACAATCTAAATCTTCTTCATAAGTACTTTTTAATTTTTTACTTATACACATATAAGGTAATTTTAAATAGATTTGATTAGGTATTGCAACGACGAAAAAAAAAAGTAAACCCCAATTTTTGTTCTTCTTGTTGTCAGCCGTCATTTACGATATGGCACATCTTTTTGTTAAGGGCTCGCTAAGCCTTCTAAATCGGGGGCTTAGTTAAATTGGCTTAAATTACAAAAATCCCAGTTTTAAGTATGACTTAACGCTAAGTGTTAACTTAAAACGTCGGTGCAGTCGGGGGTAAGACGATTAATATTTTAATAGATCTATATTGTATTATTTTTTGTCACTAGGATCTCAATATTCTTTTTTAAATATTGTTTTCCTAAAATAAATCATAAAATATCTTAAAACTTTTATTACGTTAAAAAAATACCCATAGAATATGAATACCTATACGGTTAATATTGTGAAAATATTCATACAAATGAAATATAAAGCAAAACATTATACTAAAATAAAATTAAGTTGGCAATAAATGGTGGGCACATGCAGCTTTAAATCTAGTACATTTGCTGTACTGTATCAACCCTAAATATAAATAATTGACTTCAAATGTATGTAAACGTAAAACATACATAAATTAATATAAGATTCAATTGCTAACACAGTCGGAATTACCCAAAGCTTTGCCCACACTGAGGTCATCGATAAATCGTAAAATCTCTTTTAAATCAATCATTCTAAATGTTTTGATGATCCAAATGGCAACACTGTGTGTGGGTCAATAGTAACTGTAATTTAAATTAAGGACTGCTAAATAGTACAGATAATGATAGACAGGTTTAGCCAAATTTCCACTTTTATAAAAGTGGAAATTTGGCTAAAATTGTCTATCATTATGTGTATAATGGATTTCCATCAAGTAAAGGCTGACACCATTCAAAGTTTGCTGAATAGTAATTTCACTATCTAAGGTGTATTCGTTCGGCGTTCTTTTTATTAAGTACTCGAAGCAAAAATATAAAAAACAATTCGGGATAATTTTAATATATCGGTCATCTGGCCTTAGTTAGACCATTGAAAATTTAGATATCTTTCCCTATTATTAAGAGGATTGGAATTAGAGCAAGCAGAGCAGATCTAATAAAATGCAAACGAACACACCTGTAAGGAATCTTAACCTTCAAGGACCTTTATTTTATTAAAGTATCCCTATACTTATTTAAGTAAGTTTACCTGTAGCACTAACTATGATTTTCTGACAAAAACCATAACATAAAAATAGCACCGAATTTTCAACTATATTAGTTGCCAAGGCTGGTACTGTTCCAGCATAAAGGCCTCTAACTATTCCGTCTTGTAAATATGTTTTCTTAGTACAGTCGACCATAGTTTTATACAGTTCAGGGAATGTCTGCATTTTGACTTTGATTGTATCCAGTGGTTGTCCTACGTAGACCAGAGCTATACCACCTATAAATATATTTGAAAACTTAACAAAAGAAATACTGAAATAAAAGTTAAACTAATTATTTAGCTTTAGTTAAATATAGCAAGAGACTTCACCACGAGTGCTGCACAACGTTGCCTTGTTTCTACCAAGGCCTACTAAATTAACGAGGCATTTGGATCAAATTTCATAACCTTAAATACACAAACAATTATTTTTATGTTGTCAAAATGATAAAAAGAAAAATATTCATGAATAATATAGGAAAATAGAAGAAGTAAGTTCTAAATAATGCTCAAAAATAATGTTTTATTTCCGCTCAGTTAATGCTATTTATAGTAATTATTTTGTTACGGACATTCAGTAATAATTGCAAAAGATGCTTGGCTAATTTTAGTGCCTAATGTACTTTTTAATTATTATTAGTGTTAAAGTTAAAAACATTTTCGCCTGGATATTTTCGTATGCAGTCTTGTATCTCGGTAGGTACTTTTCGGCTACTTAAAAGAGCGTTCAGGTTTATATTTTTGAATGTGTAACCATGGGGGAAATATCAAATATACTTATGAATAATAAGATTTATTCTTTAAAATGTAAATTTTTTAAATATTGTGGGTTGTAAAAATGTTGAAAATTAGGTACTTGACTAAAATATGAGAATTATATTAGCGTTGATAATATCACTGTGGTTGTCACTACCGCGGCCTTTTCGAGTTACCTATATGTTCAATTTTGACAAACTGTAACGTAACTTGGACCCACAACCGAGTTTGATCAGTAGCAGTGGTCAGTCATGTGACAAAAATTCTTTGCAGTAAATCTACCTCAGTTTTATATAGGTCACCGGTGAAAAATAATTTCAATAAAACATTTTTAGATACAAAGAGTCAAAACACGAAAGAAAACTAAATAAGTAACATGGCTACAACATATCTTGGACAAATTGAAGACTGTAGAATTTTAGTAATACCTTGTCGAAATGTAAAAAAGTTCATAGAAAGTATTATAACAGAAGATATCTCAGACGAAATGCCATTAGGTATTCAAGGACTTATATTAAGTAATCCAGTACAACCAAAGTCTTTAGATTATTGTAAATCAGAATATTTAGTAACTACAGACGACCAGAAATTTATAAAGTCACTGAACATGCAACATCAGTGTAAAAGCGTGCAGCATCCTTTAGTAAAACCTTCCTACTCGATGACCAATTGTGACAATCGAGACTGCTTGATAATTCAAGATTTACATTGGCTCTACAAATATATTCAAAAACAAAATAAAGACAGTAATAAAAAAATTTACTTACATGAGTTGTTGGAAGGATCAGAAATAATTTTACCAAAAAATCAAGTAATAACAAGAAATAAAGACTTAGACAGAAGATGTAGAACCCTTGAAATCAAACAACAGAACAAAGAGTACTGGACTATGACAAAAAACGTAGATAACTTACAGAAAAATAAACAAGATGATACCATATGTTATGAAAGTAAGAATTTTTTAAATATAGTCAACTCAGACTCAGAGCATACTTCTTCAATTTTATTTTTATAGTATACCAGAAAAATAACTTATTACACATTATTACATTAGTACAAGTTTATGTTAAACCCAGTTTGCATGTAAACAGGCATACAATTAAGGTGATCTCCATGTCTACCTGAAAGATATGAGAGTCGTAAGTTAACATCTAAATGTTAAATCTTTTGACTCCTTCATGCTATTTTCACGGTACAAAGCGTATATAGTCATTTACGCGCCCAAGGCAACCTCTATGTCTGCCAGGCTCAGGATTCTCGAACTTAATGGCGCTGCCAATGCCTATGCTGCCAATAATGACCATTCTCTGCTGATAACACTTTCACAGGAGCGTTTTTCAAGTTCAATATTTCGATTCATAAAGGATATAAACGAATAAATAAATAAAGCGTCTAAATTAATGAATGAATGAACCATAATTCAAAATCCTAATGATCGTAAATGCTTAAGCCACATTGGGTCCCCCTTGCATGTTACTCATCTATGCAGGTTCAGTCTAGGCTTTGCGAATTTTAACAACCCATTTGATTAAACCTGCTTAATGTTTAATATTAATTTCCTTGAGAACAGTAACAATAAATCAGACCTGCTAAATCTCTTCTCGGAGTAGGAGATCCGTCCACATGTTTCAGAATCAACTAGAGTGAGTTGAGTCAGTTCTACATGTATAGATATCTTTTCAAATTTACCTCTTGTGGATTCTGTATGTGTGGGCCCGATGTTCTACTTGGATCATGTATCAGTTGTGTGATTTTAAGTTTTTTACTTCAGATGAAAATGAAGTTAAATATACCTACATAAATATGGATATGTTTTATAATGCACTATTCGAGCAGTGGCAAGAGATGTACAGTGCCAGTTGTTTCCAAGATAAATTTGCTGCATTTTATCAAATATTAAGCTATCATTATAACTGCAGTTTCCCTATAAAAAATAAACAAATAAAAAATAAAAAGAAAATATGGTTCTCACCACAAATAAAAGAAATGCATGGTTTCCTTTGCGAAATGAAGGTAGTAGAGAGACGTTTAAATAATGCCGCCTACTCACAGAAATATAAAGTACTTTTAAAAATATATACATATAGATGCAGTTGCAAATTTCAAAAAGCAACATAATATCAAACGGTTAGCAAATGCAGCAAACTTATCAAAGGAGAGCTGGAAAATTATCAATAAGGATAGAAATAAGACAAACAATAGTGTGCCTGTAAGTATAAATGATGATAAAGGCAATGTAGTTGCTGACCCTGCAAAAATGTGCGATGTATTTGATGATTTGTTTCTTGGAAATATCTAAAAATTGTCCTGAACCTAAATTTGATAACATAACTTTAAATAACTATGGCCCTCTGGCTTTTTTATGCGAGATGTCACTCCCATAAGAAATGTTATTAGTAAAACCACACATAAGCCAGCAGCTGGCATGGATGAAATACACGGCAGGGCTATAAAAACGGTTCAAGATTCAAATTGTTACCCAAATTCTTACCTAATAAATTAATAATTTAGTAGTGGACAGTTTCCTCAACTTATTAAAGAGTCTAAGTGCATACCTATATTTAATAATGAAGGACCAAAAAATGATAAAGCGAATTACAGGTCTGTCTGTGTTCTAAGTCGGATATCAAAAGTATTTGAACTTTGCTTTTCGGAGGGGTTAGTAATTTATATGGAAAAAAAGATTATAAATGACAGTCAAAATGGATTTCGCCAGACTGAGTCGACAAATACAGCCATTTTGAATTTATTTATGATGCTCTTAACGGAAAAGAATCTGCACTAGGATTATTTTATGACCTGAATCGAGCATTCGATACTGTGAACAATGTACTCCTGCTGGATAAACTGTACACGCTAGTAGCGTGCGGGGTGTAGCTTATGATTGGGTAGCATCGTATCTTAGGGATAGGACGCAGACTGTTGTAATAGACGCGGCGAAGTCCCGTTCAGGGCAGAGCGATTTAGGTGTTCCACAGGGGTCAATACTGGGATCATTGTTTTCTATTATCTTCATTAATGATGTTCATGAGTGCTGTGGTGACCTGGGTCGTGTTGTCCTGTATGCAGATGACACAAACATTTTGATAAGTAACAAAAATATGCAGAAATTAGTGGTGGCAAGTAATGCAGTTCCACAGAAATTTAGTGAGTACTGTCAACTTAATGGACTTGTTCTTAACTCCGAAAAAACAGTTTTTATGCAGTTTTTCCCAAAAAATGTTAGTTTTGTATATTCTAACCTTCTCATTAGGATGGATGAGGTGTCATAATTGTACATCTGTAGTTAAATTTCTTGGACTTTATATCGATCAGAAGCTTACGTGGGAAAACATATTGATGTAACCTGTGCCAGGATTAGTTCTTTGTATTTTTCAGTTAGACAATTTAGAGAAAGTGTGTATGAAAGAATGTTAAAGCTTGTTTATTATGGACTAGTGCCGTCGGTCTTGCAGTATGGTCTGATGTTCTGGCGCTCCTCATCTCATTTTAACAAAGCTACAAGCAAATACTACAAAAAAAAGTAATAAGACGCATTGAGAATGTACCACCAGGTACCCCGTGTAGAAATATTTTAAGAAATATGGGTTCTTGACGCTGCGGTGTTTATATATCTTTCAATCAACTACGTAAACAGCAGTAAGCAACCCCCTAATCGTAATTGTGACATTCATGCATACTACACAACGAAGGCCCAGGATCTCTGTGCGCCATACTCTAGGCTGGGTGTCGGTCAGAATTCACCATCATATGTTATGGCTATGAAATGTGAACAAAATGAAAAGCAGAGTAGATGAAAATAACAAAAATGTTTATAAGAAAATTTCAGAAATTCTTATGTGTACATGCATTTTATTCAGTTCAGGAGTTTTTGGATTACTAGCCACGTAAGTCACTTAATTTGTAATTGTAATTTTGTCTGACTTGTCTTATGATTTTATATTTGTATCGTAAATTTTTATGATGAATAAATTGAAACTGAAATTGATGTCCTCGGATGTCTGGTCGGATGTTAAAACTGCGTTTTCTAGATGATTTCTCCGCGACCTAGTGACCGCTGGACACTCGCTAAGAACGTGGATAATAGTTTCGTCCTCCTCCAGGCACCACCTGCTTTCAGAATCATCGCCGATCCTGATTCTACAGAGATGCTGAACGATCTAAAACTCGCGAGTAGGTGCAAATGTAGCCTAATTTCAAAACCTATCAATAAATTAAAAATAGGCAGATCCGTTTCATGTAGCGCAAATGGCGTCAACACGTCATACCATGAGGTTCGAATTCTTGAGCTTGAGGGAATTGTTTCCAAAAAAGGTGCTAGGTTGCAGTCTATCTTCAAACCTTCTCCAAAAATCAAGAATATTTATATTCGTTGTATAGGTACCGTGCAAATAGCACGAATGGGAGTCACCTTAGCGAGCATACGGTCCTTCCGGATTTAGATTTTTGATCTTAAAAAAATGCTACACAAGAAAACGTTGCTAAGCTGCAACCAATTATGACACACACATCTTGACAACGTTCTCTATGAAAGCCTTTTCTTAGGTTTACGAATCTATGTTCATTCAGGCGCATACTCTCTACTTAGGAAAGTAGCATTTAGATTATTATACAGTAGAATAAGTAGTCACATTCTTTAGATTTGCAATTTATAATATAAGAAATAAATGACATCTGTATTGACAAACAGGTATTTTTATCCTAGAGTTTTGTAACATAGAAAAGCCTTTCGAAACTTATGCTTTTATTACACAAACTTAAAGAGATTTATTCATTAGTTAGGTAAATATGTTATCATCTGCTGAACATTTTTTCTCTTCCAGTAAAAGTTATGAACAGACACCTGATAGCCATCTTCCAATATATTATATCAATAATAACTGGATTTGTTTTTGGATTTTATGGCATAGAAATGATGACCACGCCGCTAGATCTAGGATTTCGCCTGTTACTTGGAGTTATGTGCGGTCTTGCTGTTGCCTTATCTGAACTGTATTTTCTCGCTAAAGCTCTTAATACTGATTTAAACGATGATTTACGACTTTGTAAACAGAAAACATTTAAATTTAGTTAATTTATACCGTTAAGAATATTACATATTTTACGTAAACATTAAAAGCATCTTATGCAACAAGATTCCTTTTATCTTTTTCTGTTGGAGGGTACCACCACAGTGCAGTTCCAAAATATCAACAACAATATACAATTTACACAGGTCATAAGAAAAAAGTGAGCACCTGTTTCAAATGCTACAAGAATGACTACTTAAACATTTATTAAAATGTTTGAAATGTCCAACCGGTGTGAAAAAGTTAATATCTGAAAAAGAACAAACTAGGAACTTTTCGGTTATTTCTCCGTCGAATTATTTACACATAGGTACTGATATAAAACCATTTTTAAAGATTTTTCTTGGAAAATTCTCAAAATCAAGAATATTCTCGAGAATTTTCTTGATTTCTCCTTTTTTGTTCTCTAAAATTTTCCATCTCTACGTTGACCAGTTGACTAACGTTTTTTTATGGTAATGCACGGCTCTACCACGTCTACCAGAGCACATTACAAACAGAAACCAGATGTTTTGAAGGCGTAATTTTTTCCCAACGTCAGGTTGACGTATTCCTCTAATTTTGGTTGTAAACCATTACTGATAATAAGACTGACTTAACAATCTGTTATTTTACAACTGTTATGTAAAACCAACACTTTGCAGCAGTTGGTTGTTACTGATGTAACGACGCCACTTCGCCGAGCTGCGATCAAGGAATTTGGAGGACCCCTTCCAAATTCCTTCGCTGTGATTGAAAATAAAGTGTGGTGAAGAACAATAACGATTTCAGGCTGTTTTGGTTTAAGTATGTGATGGCTCGGAAAACAAGTAGAATTTCAACAATCATTTACAAGAATACCATTACTTTAATTTAATTTATTTTAATATCATTCATTATCAATTTACATCTTAATAGATGTACAGTTAAATTTTCACGCGTCAATATTCATTTTCGCTCGAATTTCGAAACTTGTAAAACGTGGTCCCATTGGCTGTGTCGTCAAAAGTGTTTTTATGACTCATAATGAGTAGGTACATGACAAATTCCAGTATTGTAGGGTCATCAAAAAATCCCTAAAAATGGCATTTAAGGCCTTACGTATCCAATGAAATATCTCTGCACTTAAAATAGAAGGTTCCTAAAATCTTATTCATGTATAGTTTAAGTCGAAATTCGGTCCGGAGCATTTCAATCTTGCAACAAAAACTGACATTTTTGTGAAATTTCGAGTAAATAAATTGCAATTCTTTGTTTTCATGACAATCTTCGAAAATTCGAAAATTTAAAAATTTTCAAATTTTGCATGCCCCCGATGCAAATAAACCTATTTATTTATAACTTTAACGAAAAAATAAGCAATTTAAATTAGTGGCAGGTGTTCTTAGATAATTAGCGGATAAAATAAAGCCAAAAAGATTCACCAAAGAAGGAAAATAGTGTGGAATAATGTCGGTTAAAAATAGGATTTGTCGGAAAAAATCAAGAAAATTCGGTTTTGACCCCTTCAATACGCCCCTAGATGATCCATTCGGTAGTTACTTTAAAGTGTTATAAGATAGTGTCGACTTATAAAGTTTATAAGATAGTGTCGAAAAATTGAGGAAAAAAACAGAGTGATTCAAATGTACCGATGTCGACGGAAAACAGCCAAAAAATCGAAATTTAATCGGCGATTGCTCCCTTCCAATAAAAATTGAAGAAACACAAAAATATGGATATCACGTAGTTGGACGAGCTCTTTCCGATGACGAATATGATTTTAATTTTAATATAAAATCGAAATTTCCAGTTTTCTCAAATTAACTAGTGATTTTAGGTTTAGGTAAATGTATTGCAAAAAGAAAGTATTTGAGATTTTAAAGTTTCACTTATGAATCCGTTTCTCGAACTGACGTTTTGCTTTCGAGTTATTAGGTACCAAAGAAGGGTCTGTAAATGCCATTTTGCGATCCACACCAGTTTCAATAGAGGTCTGAAGCTCCTCAACCTCCGAAAATTTACTTTTTATCTTTTATTAATCCCCCATTTAATTCACTTTTGCAACCTGTACCCGATTTCAATGGAAATCGCGGAAATTTCGACTTTGACTTTTAATAGCTCCAAAACGAAACATCCTGTATAACTGAATTTTTTACCGAAGTTAGTTGCACTATTCTTTTATCAACCCAAAAAATTCGATTGGGTTTTGACTGGGATTTGACTGTTTCCTAGAAAAACAAACCTGTTCGATTTTAGGTTAAGCTTTATGTAGACTGACATTTCTTTTAGCAGACCTCCTGACGTCATTATTCACTGAGGACAAATGGCTGCGTAATAAATTATACATTATATATTTCTTTTTTGGGTTTGTAATGACTTCCTTAAACGATTTATGCAATAAAGAAACATATGTGCATATTCCTTATTCCATCCACTCTTGGGTACGAAACAAAAAAACGATATTTATTGTTAAACTATAGGGATAGGGTATTGGCAAGGGTGTTGCAGTTAAGCATAACAACTTAAAAAAAAATTGTTCAATTATTTTTCTAAAATTCTTTAAATATTTATATTATTTTATCACACAAGCAAACAAAAAATTATATAAAAAAATTCTGTCAGGTCATTGCCAATCCTCACCCATAAGTATTAGGTATACATGCGAAAATCTGTTTGTTTGTTTGATACTCAATCACGTCTCGATGAAACGCGATGAAACTTGACAACCAGGGAGATTAGGTCACAGAATAGAATATAGGCTACCTTTTATCCCGATTGGATAGGTAGTTTCCCCAGGATATACCATCCCCAATTGAATCAAATTTGTAAAATTTACTTAAATTTATATTTTTTTAAGTAGCCAAAAACTTCATGTCTGTTGCAACGATATTACACACAAGTTTCGAATTTAGGAAATATTCTTAAAAATAAGGCAAATACTTAAATAATACCAATGTGCATGTCTTTGCTTTCTTTTTGAGAATATTTGCGAAATTCGAAACTTGTGTGTAATATCATTGCAACAGACATGAAGTTTAGGATTAAGTACTAAAAAAAATATAAATCCAAGTACCTTTTACAAATTTGCTTCAATTTGATAAAAGTTATGCAGAAGTGGTTGATTGGTTGATGGTCGATTTTTTTTAAGTTATATTTTAGGTTTAAAAAATTCCAATGACTATAACTTTCTACTAACACATTTTTTTCCCTTAAAATTTAAACATTCTCGACAAAATATCGTAAAATTTGTTTAGAAAAAATTATAAATAAAATACCTAAACGCGTTCATTTTTTTACCAGAGGGGGCTCACCAAAAATTTAAATTTTTTTCGCAAATTACAAAATGTTTTTTTCTTTACCAAAACATTCCCAGCGGGCCGAACAGTGGGCTGGCTCACTAATAAAACCCCTAAATTTGGTACGGGTCCTGTAAGTAGGAACAGAGATATACAATTTTGAAATTTCAGAGATTTCAGTTTGATACGGCCCACTAAGTACTCCCTTCACTACTACTGATCTAGGCACTTTTGGAAGGAAACAATATTAGCTATTGATGTCGTCTGTGTATCTGATGTATATTAATAATGATACAAAAATAATTTAAATTGGAGTAGGTACTTAGTCGTTTTCTTGTAAATAATTCTTAAACTTCAACCTATTTTTAGAGCGATCACAGTAGGATAAATCTTAATGGATCAGCTATAAGTACCTAATAGGTACAGAAGTTGAAGATATAGGTAGGTACTTAAAGTGACATATAATATACAGGTATGTACATACTTATATATTTTAGAAATCGCGATTTCTTTTATTAAAATATTTTACATATTATATTGCAATTTTGTGGTTATAAAAATAAGATGTAAGTATCTACTGTTTTTCTGATATACAGGAGAAACAGATACCTAGGTATTATTTATTACACAATATTTTGTACAGCTTTGGCATTTTGCTCCTTGATATTAGATCCCTTTATTTTTTACACTTCGTTCAATAAAAAAAGTTCGTTATATTTTTTACAGCTGCAAAAATAAATGATTACATAGGAAAAACCGGTTAATACTAAAGATATAAAATTTACCGCAGAGGGGAAAAACCAGAATTGCCCACCAGTAAATAGGAAAAAGCGATATGATTGCCCATGTCTGCAGAAGAGCACATTTTTAAAATGTGAAGAAACAATTCGACTATTTGAGAGTTTTGTCGAAATATTGCGGACGGACATCACGCAAGTTTTTTGAAGAATTAAGTACATACCATTTCAGAATGCCATGGAACATGGATATTTTTATATTGTTAATAATATATTTGAATAAAAAATAGACAATTTTGTTTAATTTCTTCCCCTGTTTCAAATGCTTTTGACGATTCTTTTTAGGCTGGACAAAGTTGGTTTTTCCAGAGACTTTTCCTCTGTTTTTTCCTACACTGTTATTATTTTTCTATACTTATAACATTTTATAGCATTAAGAAAACTTTAAGTACAGCTTTAAAAACAAAAAAATATTTATTGCAAAATGACATCTCTTTAGTTTTATGACAAGAAAGAAATAACTTCTGCAAAATTGCCTTTTATGAATATCTAACCTTTTAACCTTAAAAAGTGATTTTCTCTGTTTCAATCAATATAGACAAAGCAGGTTTTTCCTGTGTAGTCTTCAAATGCACGATTCAGATATGGTTAAAAAAAAATTTAAACAAGTGAATTCCAAGTACTTAAAAGGAATATGAATGAGTAACAATGATTTCTTCATTTTTAATTTCTGTTTAAAAAAGGACCATGCTTAATTAAGTATGTTTATTTTTTGATTTTGCAATGCCAATTTTTTTTTGCATACTTAAGTACTTACTGTGTTTTACAAAATCATCTTTGGTTACCTACTTAGTCTTGGACTTTTTAAAACAGAGAGTAATACGTAAGTATGTAAGTATATTGTTCATAAAAAGTTATTTTAATATAGGCAGGCATTTTATTATCAACTATTTAGGTACTTACGGTTAAGGAATACAAAATAATTACTAGTATTTCTTAATACTAAGGCAAGATTTAAGGATAATTCATTAAAATATATTTATTTAAGTACTTACCAAAGCATCCTGCAGTAAAATCAATTATACCATCTTTAACATGACTTTGATTTGGTTTAGTTTTGATTTCATGTTGTTCTTGATCAGACACCGTCATCTTGGTTTCATTCAAATATCTGTTATCACTTTCTAATAACTTAAAGCATTCATTATCTTAAAATATTCTTTTTAAGATAAGGAAACGTTGAGAAACTCTTAAAAACATTGATTATTTGACCTACCAGAAGTTGTCATCTCGTCGATTGTCCACATAATATAGTTTCTTTACACATTACAACTTACTAAAAATGCATTTCGATTTTCATTAGGGAAACAACTAAAATTATTTAAAAGAACATGCTGAACGGCTTTTGAAAAACATAAATAGTCGTTAGTTAGTTCGGTTTAAGGTTATGTACAAGAACTTTACAACGTTGACAGATGCTTAGGCTCTTACTGACAGGGTTTTATTTCTCTAAGATGAAATTTCTAGTAACAATCGTACTAAGTGATCAAAATTTTTTATATTAAAAAATCGGATCCTTTTTTATAATAATCCTTTAGACCTTTTAGGTACGTATTAAGGTGCACGCTCACTTAGGCGAAGCGTCGCGAAGCGATGAGAAGAGAATTTTATCCATCCAAGAAACTTACGTGCAATCAAATGGAAGCCCGCACAACGCTTCTCGACGCTTCGCGCCGCTTCAGTGTGCGGGCTTCCATTTGATTGCATGTAAGTTTCTTGGATGGATACAATTCTCTTCGCTTCGCGACGCTTCGCCTAAGTGAGCGTGCACCTTTACACACATTATTAAACATGACGGAATGACGGCGCCGCCGGCACGGTAATCAGATATCATAGGCGATTAGGCGCCGAGTGTATAAATCCGGCGAATAGAAACTGTCAAATTGATTTTAACAAAAATTACGTTTATATTTATATTACTGACCTTACTTTTATCCACGGTACATATAACCCAGTAAACCAACGGCAGTCGGCCCTGGTGGGAGTCTGCGGCTCTTTTTGCCATTTTTCTGAATGCACACGGTAAGCGAGTGTTTTTCTATGCAATGAATTTTCAGCCTTCAACTTAAAGCGTCATTGACTCGGCACACCAGAAACATTACTTCAATTTCAATTCGAACGCGGTTACGATTCGGGCAGCCCAGTTGAGAAAATCATACCCTTTCATTTTCTTTGCGAAAATCAGCTTTCGCACCACATTCGGTTCTTAAGCGGCTGTGTTGGAGATGGTTAACCGACGACAAGTCACCGCGATCGTTCAGCTTGTCAATGAGCATGCGTGATAGTAAATTTCCGAGTTTACAGGACGGCACGACTCGACGGCATTGTCGAGTCGACAACATGAACCGTCATTTTTTGTGGAAGCGTAGATATAGACGTGTTTGGTGCTTTTTTGTGTGTTGTTCAGTGGTTGGCCTATGTATTTTTTTAAAATGTATATTGTCGCATTTTTAGTGTTGATCTCGTTTTTTATTTTCCCTGTTTTGTATGTAAATATGTTTTTAAAAATTCGCCCACTATTTAATAAATTATTATAGTTTAATATTTTTTCCTTCTGCCATTTTACTACTTTACTAACTAAAAAAGTTATAAACTAGTTTATGATGAGTTAAATTTACCATTTATATCTATCTCTTCCAACAAAAATGAGTAAGCTGTGTTAATCTGCAAATAGCTATTTAAATATTGGGAACAGAGTGAACAGAGATGTTCATCACGTTTTTATAAAGGACGAAATGAACGGTACCCATATTCAAATATATGTATGTATATAACTTAAGCTTAAGAGGTTGAACATTGGTTATTCTAGAAACATTTTTACAGGAAAAAATGAGTTAAAATTTCCAAAAATAATTGCATTTTAGCCCGGCATTCCCTAAGTCTACGGACAAATATTTTGAATTCATATTTAAAATGTCTTGTATAGAATTCATATAACACCAAGTGCAAATTATTTTTGTTAATTTTCAGTGACTATCTTGGCAGCGACAGACTTTCTAAAATGTCCAATGCGGACCATCTTAAATTTGTATTAAATCCACGTATTAGGTACCTACTGCACCTAGCCGTGTGCGGGCCATCACTGTCCTTGAATAATCCACCAGTGGACGGACAGCGGGTCTCCAACGATACTGCACCCTGTATAACGCCGCTCATGGCCCGTAAGCGTCATTACCATTACTTTCCATGAGCCGCCGCGACAAAGAGGATATGCCCCGTCTACAATCCGCGGGTTTTGCCGTGTTTCGGGCCGGACACGGCTTTCGGCAATGCGGCTTCTGTCCGCTTCTGAAGCAGCCACCTTGTGTTTACTGGGAAGCTTTATGTGTACCGCGCCCCCCGCCCTCGTTTTAACGGCACCCTCGCGACCCTACGGAAATTCACTGCCTACTATGACCACATATTCTCCAATAAAAGGAAAAAAATTTAGCGCCCCCAAATCATTTTGCCCCCTCAGCCTCTAAAGGCACGGCACGCCACTGGTACCGTGCTTTTTTCTCATTAATATAAAAATACCACCTTTTAGGTACTATCATAAACTAAAGAATACGCTACTCAGGGGTACCACCTAGGTAGCCACAGTTAACTATCTGAATAAAAAGAATGGTATCCAATATACGTATAAACTTAGATTAGAGAAGTAGGGCGTATAAATTTATTAATATGGAGTAGCAACCGCGACAGAACTGATAGTCACCGATTTTGTCGAGAAAAGTAGAACATCAAAAAATAAGGCACACGAATTTTTTTAGCTGCTGATATTTACAAAAATTAAATGAAGCTTAGTCCATTGTTTAACTGCCAACCGCTACTATGACCAAAATTTCTAAAATTGAACATGTTAGTACATTTCAAAAAAAAGTAAATCAATGGCACAAATTGTCCTAGAAATGTTGGCAACGCCGCTGAAATATATGTCAGTTTTAATGTGCAACATGTCAATTGTCAATGTCAACAGAGAGGAAGAAGAAAAATGGTGTACGTGGATGTTTTGTTGTCAATATAATTGAATATTTTTTGTTTGTTTTTAATTTATTTAACCAAAATAAGGTAAGCCTATGTTATGCTTTAATTTTGTTATTCGTCTATAATATAGTAAAGTAAGAGTAACATATAATAAACCTAACTTTTTTAGATAACACAATATGTGGGGAGATCCGGACCCCGATCCTGGAGGATCCAGGCCTGATGTAAGCATTCTATCACCTCAGGAACTCTTGGACCTTAAAGAGCAGAATGAACAGCAGGTTGTTCTTATCGCTCAATTAAAGGAAATGTTACGAAAAGAGCAAAGTAGTGTTTCACAGGAAAAGGTAATTTTTCTTGTAAATGTTTGACCACAGCAAGTCCAGTAACCATTTAATGACAGGCACAATAACAGTTTAATGTGACTTGGTCTTTATAATTTACAACCAACAGAAAAAAAATCAAAATTCCAAGGCAACAAAAATGTCAACAAAGAAGAAAAGACATGGTTAGATGCTTACATTGTCCTTGTATTTAAATATTACGTTGGACCCAAGAAAATTGATATTTCGTTTAATGTTCATATACATACTACATCCATGATAGATGTATTAAAGCCCAGTCAATTTTACCCAGAATGTTGATAAAAACTTTAAATTATCCTGGCTAAAATAGGATTGCTGATTCCTAGCCCCACCTTAAAACTCAAACACTTAATTTATAAAGACAATTTTTGCATAACCTGCCCCCTCGCCTGCCCCATATCACAATGCCATATATTTTCTATATTGCTGAATAAGTTCCTAATAAACAATCTCAATAAGCTCTATTTAAAAATTGCACAAAAGATTAAGTATTGGCTTTCCTATTATGTTAGTAAGGTAAGCTATATGCTGTCCCCATTTGAGGATTTTATCCAAGCTGATTTGAGAGACAAAAATGATCTCATCCTTATAAGAAATAACTACTTGGTCCTCTTTTTTATAATGAATTTATTATTTATTTACATAGTAATGTGGGTTCCAGTACAGTACCTTGTAGTCACCAATATTTGTCATGTCTACAAATCGTACTTATATCTACTTAATTCATAGTTTAAAACATTAATTACATATCAACTAACACTTTTGGATCTAAAAAATACTAAAAGTAGCTATGAAACCAATAAAAATTATCTTTATAATCCACGCAAGTTGGAAAGACAGGTTTTAAGCACTTTTACTTCAGCCACAGAACCTAGATGGCCCACTCTTAAGTTAAGGTGTCTGTTATAGGCTTTACTGAAACTTATTTTAAAACCTGAGAAGCAAATGAAAAAGTTCTGTAGCCAATTTAAATACCTCTACACAACTCTTTTAAAACCTTTAAATCAATATTCTTACTCTCCTACAGTTAATTATTCAAAAATAAAATTTGTTTTAATTAGCCAACTTACAGGGCTATTTACAGGGAATAGATTTGAAAAAAACTATTTAACTGAACTAACTATATAAACAAATAAGTACCTACTTATTAATATTTAAAATCCAACCTAGTATAAAAGAAAACTTAATGAAACATGTATCTCAAACTTATTAAGAAATAAATTTAAAAATCAAAAAAAGATCTTATTCAGCATTTTTAGCCATATTGCTTAGGATTTTCTGTGCCACACCGCATCGCGGCTTGGTGGTACTTATGCTCATAGACAATGCTGCCCAGCTGCATCTCTCGTGGGTGGCAGGGACGCGAAATTAAATTTGTTCTTGGACACAGACTTCACAAAATTTTGGTGGCGGTGGGAATCCAATGTATCCTTTGCAGACGATCCGCCATAGAGTGCCACTCAGAAAACCATCTGCAGCGAGAGCATCCACATCTAGTTTGAGATTCTGGAAAATTGCTATAGTGTCAAGTAACGAGTCGTTTTTATCCAGAAGACTGAGATCCTTCAATTTATGTTGGTTAAAGAGCACTACCAAAATTTTGCAAAGTCTGTGTCCAAGAACAAATTTAATCTTGTGTCCCTGCCACTCACAGGAAAGGCGGCTGGGCAGCATTGTCTGCGAGCGTACCATCAAGTCGCGATGTGTGGCACAGAAAAAGATCCTGAGCACTATGGCTGGCAGAAAACGAGGCATGGGCTCAATGCTATTCGCGCTACGTCAGAAGCAACTCCTGACACTATTTTAAAATCGATATCCTGTATATGTAAAAAATGCTGCCGAAGCGTGCGGGTGTCGGAAAACGGTGCTGTCTCTATTGTAACGGGACAGCATGTGAAAACATTCCCGATTGGGTAGCAGATTCCGACCCCGAAGACCCATGAGGCTGCTGACGTCCTTGATTCGTTGGAGGGAGTATTGGAGGAGACGGAAGATGACCAAGATTCTAAAGATAATGAACATAGTAAACCAAGAACATCGCGTAGTGCAAAACGACAGCAAACGCGTATGTAAGTTTGGAGTGTGGATTATGCCAACCGGGGATACCACGTTAAGAAAAAAACGCGCCGCTCAACTCTACCTCACTGGTGGTGTGGAAACGAGTTGACGAAAGCAGTAGTTTTTATTACTTAATTGCATGAAACTTCTTTAGTTATGCCAGAGACTATAAAGAATATAGACAGACACTTGAATACACCGAAAAACCGCTCTCCCTTGAGACATTTGGTGGGTTTACTGGTTTATGGTTTAAAAGTTTGTTTGTCCACCATTATATATACATGTAGATACATAGTATACATATTTATATAATGGCAGATAAACAAACTTTTAAACCATAAACCAGTAAACCCACCAAATGTCTCAAGGGAGACCGCTTTTCGTTGCACGGCAGTGTTGGTCTAGGTATTATTTAGTCTATGGTTTTGCTTATTGGCAGATAACTGGTAAAAAGTAGCGTGCAAATGCCGCTTTACCGCGATTTTTAAAAATTAACCCTATTTGGCCATTTCATTCGAAAACTATTAGTCTGACAAAAAAACCTACAGATGCGATTTTGTAGCAAATTTTATCCTCTACAACTTCCGGTGAGGAACTTTTTCTTTATAACCTACAGGACCGGAGTTAAATGCCAAAAACTCATTTTGAGCGCTATTTTTTCAAGATGGCGGCGCGAGCGGCGGTCGTTCGAGGTCGCAAACTTAGGGTAATACTTAGGGCCATCAAATTCACAATCCTGCCAAATTTCAAACCTCCTCAACCTTTTGCACCAAACGCCTTTCTTATGTTTCCAATGTATTGGCTATATATTTCACGGGGCGGTTCGAGTGTATTGGCCCAGGACCGGCAGCGTCGACGGCCGCGCGCGCCGAAAGCTATATTATTGGTGGGCCGTCGACAAATTTTGTCTCTTTTTAACTTCCTAAAGCTTGTATGTTTATTTCTCTCTTAGTTTTAATGCATTTATGTAGTCCCTATAATCCTTTGAGGTAAATTTAAAATATGACCAATCCCGGAGCAAGCTTGGATATCTTTTGACTCTGGCTTGGCTTGATTCTTTCTTGGGAAGTTTTCGTATGGAACTTGCACTTTTTTGAAGGAAAAGTTTGGCTTTAAAAAATAAATTATTAGGTGGATCATTGAAAATAAATTTAGGTGGGTCATTGACTAAATGACCTTATGGACAAGCCGCGCCTGCTTCTTTGTAGGCTCTGTATTGCTTTTAAATTGTCCTCTTAGCTTCATATGATGTAATTAATTGTTTATAAAAACATACGATAAAACTCACAGTTTTATCAGACAAATAAGTTTTACAGCTTTAAATGAAAGGCAATTATAAGAGCCTGTTTTAAAATGTATTATTCAATACCTGCTATATATGTTCCTAATTTTAGTCTCTATATTTCTGCTGGTGTTAATCGGTAAGAAGAGGATCTATTTATTTTTTATACATATCTATGGAAAAATAAAACTATTGCCTGTTATTTTTTTTTGTGTTATTTACATATAAAATACATAATAATAATAATAATAAAGTTTATTTAAATCATTCACAATTTAAATATTTTATAATATATATATATATATATATATATATATATATATATATATATATATATATATATATATATATATATATATATATATATATATATATATATATATATATATATATATATATATATATATATATACAGGGTGTCCCGAAATTAGGGGGCCAACGTTAAACAGTGCATTCTGCATAGGAAAATAACACTAACTTGTTTAATAAACATGTATCGAAAAATGCCCCCTAACGGAGCTACGGACCCCTAAAGAGGGGCCCATGATGATGGTGTTTTTCAAATTATTCCCACAGGGTTGACCATAAAAACATGAGTTTTTGGTATTTTGGTAATTTTAGCATGCTGAATCTAGATCTAAAATCAAAACTATCAAAAGTTTATCATAGGTGTAACATTTGGGGGGGTAAAGGTACAAAAACAGCCCTAACTTTTTTACAAGTTAGTGTTTTAATTTTTTTTTCTGAAATTATGAAAATCTAGAGCTTTTTACCAAAAAAAGGTACTCTTGATTTACATCGCTTAGATGCACCATTTGTGAGAAAAATGCCTTTAAAAGTAACACTGTTTAGCATAGACGCATCACGTAAAAATTAATTTTCCAATAAAACTTGGTGGCAGGCCATGAAATCGAATGTTTTTACCAAATTTACCGGGCCACCTCGACCTATCCACCTGTTTGGAAAATTTTCATTCAGCCAGATTCTCACCGGTTGGCCAAAGTGGGTTACCTAAATTTCTTTCAAAATGAGTTTGCAGAACTGCTAGAAGAAATTCCTATACGCACTCGGTTAGAGATGTCCTTCCAGCATGATGGGGCGCCAGCCCACTTTGGCAAACCGGTGAGAAACTGGCTGAATGAAAATTTTCCAAACAGGTGGATAGGTCGAGGTAGCCCGGTAAACTGGCCAGCTCGATCTCCTGATCTAAACCCTTTAGATTATTATCTGTGGGGTAATATGTGCAATATTATTTATACCTCAGAGGTAAATAGCCTAGAAGAGCTTCTAAGACGAATTAATGCGGCTGGAAATCGAATTAAAGCAAACCGGTTCGAAATACTTCGTACTACGCAAAATATCAGGAAAAGGGCCAGACTCTGCATTCAACAAAATGGAAATTTGTTTGAACATTTAATCAAAGTAAAGTAGTGTTCCTCTAGTGGCTAGTCTTTCAATGCATAATTATGCATAAAACTAATTTATCCTTATTGCTCACATAATAATAATAATAGCCATTGTGCATGTTCGTGTGAAAGAATGCATCTCTAAAATTATGTCTACAAAACAACATAAACGTTAATATGCTTATAAAAGTAACATTATTTTTTAGAAAATTTGGTAAAAACATTCGATTTCATGGCCTGCCACTAAGTTTTATTGGAAAATTAATTTTTACTTGATCCGTCTATGCTAAACAGTGATACTTTTAAAGGCATTTTTCTCACAAATGGTGCATCTAAGCGATGTAAATCAAGAGTACCTTTTTTTGGTAAAAAGCTCTAGATTTTCATAATTTCAAAAAAAAAATTAAAACATTAACTCGTAAAAAAGTTAGGGCTGTTTTTGTACCTTTACCCCCCCAAATGTTACGCCTATGATAAACTTTTGATAGTTTTGATTTTAGATCTAGATTCAGCATGTCAAAATTACCAAAATACCAAAAACTAATGTTTTTATGTTCAACCCTGTAGGAATAATTTGAAAAACACCATTATCATGGGCCCCTCTTTAGGGGGCCGTAGCTCCGGTAGGGGGCATTTTTCGATACATGTTTATTAAAGAAGTTAGTGTTATTTTCCTATGCAGAATGCACTGTTTAACTTTGGCCCCCTAATTTCGGGACTCCCTGTATATATATATATATATATATATATATATATATATATATATATATATATATATATATATATATATATATATATATATATATATATATATATATATATATATATATATATATATATATATATATATATATATATACATATATATACAGTGACCGGCAAAAAGTTCGCAACATATGGGAAAAATTTTTATTAGGTGAGTATTGGAAAAACTTTTCCGGGGGATCGGTTCTGCATGTCCGATAACCTAAAAATCGATTTTGACATACGTCACGTGACCACTGGTATAGCGTCAAATTAAAAAAAAAATTGTTAATTTACAAAAAGTGAGGTTAGTTGACGAGATATCAAAAAAAGTTATTTGAAAAAATTGCTTAGAATTAAATTCTAGGTCCTTGTGCAAAATTTTAAGATTTTATTTAAAAAAATTGGAAAACTCAATTTTTTTTAAATATTTTTTTATCGATTTACAAATTTCCAGTTTTTTTCGTTTAGATAGCTTGGCTAATGTAAAGCCCATGTATCTGGATGAAAATAAACGAATGTAGTAGTTTTTTCTACAATTGACAGGACAAAATTAAAAAAAACAGGGTTTCGCCGGACGCTAGCTGTTGCAATGATTTGTATCTAGCAGCATTGTCAAAATTTTAGAGACATTTCAATGAGATTACATTGAGAAAACCTTAATCGTCTTAAATATATCTGAAGTTCGACTTTTTGTAAAGTTAAGGGGAGTAAAATAGATAATAAACAAAAAATTACCTGTTTATTTAATCGAAATTTCATAAACGAAAACCAATGTAAGAAAAACTTAAAAGTAGTCAAATTCTGTACTAACAACATAAAAAATCATTGTTTTTCCTTGGGTGCACAAAATTTAAAACTCAGTATGACCACCATTTCTCTCCATACATACTATTGTTCTCGAGCGCAACTCTCGATTAACATTTCGGAGCATTTTACGATTTATTTGCAATACAAAATTTCTAATGACATTCTCTAAATTTTGTATATTCCTAAAGGGTCGATGTTTGTACACAGAGTTCTTTAGGTATCCCCACATAAAGAAATCTAACGGAGTCAGATCTGGTGATCTCGCAGGCCACGGATTTTCAGAAAACCGTCCTATCCACTGGTTTCCAAATTCTTGATCCAGCCATCTCTTCACCTCATTTGTGGAATGAATGCTAGCTCCGTCTTGTTGAAAGTATAAATTTCTTCTTTCGGCTAATGACAAATTGTCTAAAAAGTCAGATATCTCAGTTTGTAGAAATTCTAAATATCGTTCTGAATTTAAATTGTCTCTAAAGAAAAAAGGTCCCACTATTCTGAGGTTGAAAATTCCGCACCACACATTAACCTTAAAACTATATTGGTCTTTACTCTGAATTACAAAGTCTGGGTTTTCGGTGGCCCACCATCTACAGTTTTGTGAACTGACGGTTCCGTTAGAGGTAAATGTAGCTTCATCCGAGAAAAGAACGTTCTTTGGGAAATTAAAATCTTCCTCAATCATACCCTGGAACCAGGCACAAAAATCGAAGCGGGCGTCATAATCCCTATCTTTTAATACTTGTACAAATTTAGGTTTGTACGGATGAAATTTGTTTCTTTTTAATATCCTCCGCACAGATCTTTCGTGAATGTTAGTGATCTTCGATATTTGACTAACTGCTAATTGGGGTGTTTCTGTGATCGACAAACACACATCCAGAGAACCTTCGTCACCTGTTACCGGTTTTTCATGCTAAACTTTATACTGATTTTCTACCGATCCCGTTTCTTTAAATTTATTGACTAGACGAGATACTGTGGAATAATGGAGGGATTTATCGGGGTGCCTCTCATTAAAAATTGCTGCTGTTTCTCTATGGCTTTTGTAATTATCTCCAGAAATTAAAATAATTTCTATCTTTTCCTGAAGAAGTAGTGTGGGTGCCATTTTAAGGAATAAAATATTAATAAACTTATGTAAAATATCAAACTTAGTAAGATGCGAGACATAAACCAATGACATAGGTTGAAATCAAACAAATTATAATTTGTTTGACATTTTTCTGTTCTTTTTAACCTACAAGATTATTTGGTTGTTTTAATTTCAGAGCCTGCTTTGGTAGTTTTAAGTACAACTAAATAGACCTGGTTGTTAAATTTATGTGCGAAAAATCTTAATAAAATCTTGATACAGTCATTTCATTAGATTCAAACCATTGCAACAGCGAGCGTCCGGCGAACACCTATTTTTTCGATTTTGTCCTGTCAATTGTAGAATTGTAGATCTGACTCCGTTAGATTTTTTTATGTGAAGAATCCTGTGTACAAACAACGACCCTTTAGGAATATACAAAATTTAGAGAATGTCATTATAAATTGTGTATTGCAAATAAATCGTAAAATGCTCCGAAATGTTAATCGAGAGTTGCGCTCGAGAACAACAGTATGTATGGAGAGAAATGGTGGTCATACTGAGTTTTAAATTTTGTGCACCCAAGGAAAAACAATGATTTTTTGTGTTGTTAGTACAGAATTTGACTACTTTTAAGTTTTTCTTACATTGGTTTTCGTTTATAAAATTTCGATTAAATAAACAGGTAATTTTTTGTTTATTATCTATTTTAATCCCCTTAACTTTACAAAAAGTCGAACTTCAGATATATTTAAGACGATTAAGGTTTTCTCAATGTAATCTCATTGAAATGTCTCTAAAATTTTGACACTGCTGCTAGATACAAATCATTGCAACAGCTAGCGTCCGGCGAAACCCTGTTTTTTTTAATTTTGTCCTGTCAATTGTAGAAAAAACTACTACATTCGTTTATTTTCATCCAGATACATGGGCTTTACATTAGCCAAGCTATCTAAACGAAAAAAACCGGAAATTTGTAAATCGATAAAAAAATATTTAAAAAAAATTGAGTTTTCCAATTTTTTTAAATAAAATCTTAAAATTTTGCACAAGGACCTAGAATTTAATTCTAAGCAATTTTTTCAAATAACTTTTTTTGATATCTCGTCAACTAACCTCACTTTTTGTAAATTAACAATTTTTTTTTTAATTTGACGCTATACCAGTGGTCACGTGACGTATGTCAAAATCGATTTTTAGGTTATCGGACATGCAGAACCGATCCCCTGGGAAAGTTTTTCCGATACTCTCCTAATAAAAATTTTTCCCATATGTTGCGAACTTTTTGCCGGTCACTGTATATATATATATATATATATATATATATATATATATATATATATATATATATATATATATATATGATAAATAAACTTGATAAAACCCCCGAAGACGTACTTGTTAGGTGCAAATCTTATATTTAACATTAAATTATATAATTATATAAATTATTCAATTGAAAAATATAATATATTCAAATACATACATCCAAATTTATTTTTGAAGACAAAAAAAGAGATAATTTAGAGAAATATAAATAAATAATTTTTATATTATTCAAAATGAGATCCAAGTAATTCCAAAAATTTCTGTAAATCGTTTGTTTTTTCTTATCCAAGCTTTTATTTCAATTTTATAGTTTTTTAACGATACAATACTTTTAATATTTACTGGTAAATAATCGTTTAAATAAAAACATACATATTTATAATTCTTTTGTGCTATAATCTTATATATTTTTGGTTTAATGGAAATTTCATTTTTACGGCGCGGGTCATGATTATGTTCTTTAAATTGTATTAGATTTTTATTTTTAAAAACGTATATTAAAATATTATAAATACTTATATGTTTGCCCAACGTCCATTTTTTTGTTTCTGATTATAATTCTTTTGAAGGATAAAAATAGTCTTTATTAGATATAATTTTTAGAAACCTTTTTTGCAATACTTCTAGTTTTTCACTAAAAATCTAGTTACCACCCCCCCCCCCCCAACCTAAAATCCTGTATTTGTGAGGTGCGATTGTATGATTATAATGTTATATATTTATTTTAACTCGCTAGTGATTAGCAATAAGCAATGAGTTGTCCCTGTGAATTTAAAATAATAAAATCTTTATATCTTCACAAGAGTGACGTCTAATCCTTACCATTAATTTAATTTTATAATATTCAATCTTTTCAAATTTAATCTGTTCAGTACATTGAATCCCAGCGTATGCTTACCAAATCTACCTTAGATTTAGCTACCCTATTAAAGATGTGACCTTTATAACTTTAAAAAAACACTATCTAAAGCTGTGTAGTTTGAAAAAAAGAGGATTTTTTTAAATAAGTATTTATTAATATAATCTCTTCCTGATGTTAATTTGCAAATATACTATTTGACACGCACAGTGTCTTTGTACAACATTTGTACAATTTTGGCTAGTAAGACAGATATAGATATGTAAGTCTAGTTTTGGTATGTAACTTAAATTACATTAGTAAACATCATACATTAGTAACCGTAAATTTCTATTTGTATTGCTTATAGGTTGAAGAGTATGTAAATACATTAAACAGAAACCAAGCTAAAAGATCTCGTCAGAAAAAGGATGGTTCAGGTGCCAGTATAAGTGGAACCAGTAGCTCAGTAGGAATTGATGCCAGCAAGAAAGAAAGAATAAATTTGTTGAGACAACAAATGGAGGAAAACAAGTAAAGAAAACAACACCTTTTACTCATTTTTTGCAGATTTAGTACAGGCTCTTTTATGTTTCCATTTCTGTTAATAGAAAATTTTAAAATAATTAAATATGGTAGTAAATATGTACATTGTAAACTTAGCATTTAACAATTAAGATTAATGCTACAATCTACATACATGACATTGTCCAGGTAACAGTCTGTCTTTCAAGTTTTTAATGATGGAATCATTCAGCCAGACATCAAATTGACTATCATTAACTCGGCAGCTTCTGTTAGTTAGATTATAATATCCATAAATGGTCTTCTGTTAGAGTTACAAAATATGAACTGATTGCTGTTCTAATAAATAATTTTAAAATATCTTTTTATGCCTACTATGTTCAAAATTTGTAATAAAGTATTTTACAACCTTTCATTTTTAGAGCAAGATTAGCAGAAAGGGGAAAAAGTAAAAAAGGCATAGAGGAAATGGTCACTCAACTTCAAGCACAGCTCAAAGATAACCAAACGCTGATTAGTTCCACACCTTTAAATCTATCCCTTTTAGAAACCAAAAATCTCGATTACAATGAAAACACCCCACAGAAGGATTTATACAATATTTTACTAACCAAAGAGAAGAAGATTACCGAGCTAATAAATAAAAGTCAAAAACTTGAAGGTACCATTCTAGATTTGCAAGAAAATCTTAAAGAAAAAGATTCTGTTATTGATGCTCGCACGAAAGCTATAACATTAATGACTGATAGTTTAAGTAAAAAAGGAAAGAATACATTGGATGCTTTAGATGATACTAAGGAGCAAATGAGAAAAATGCAGGAAAATTTCGTGACACTAGAAGGGGAAATGAAAGCGAGACAGTTAACATTGCTCAATGATTTGAAAATGAAAAATTTTGAGATAAGTGACTTGCAACAAGCCTGTAGTCAATTGGAGAAAGAAAAATCATATTTAGAAAGAAGGCTATCTGAAAGTGAAAGGTAAGTTGGTACCGTTTCAAATGAAGTAGGTGCTCACTTTAATTAATTAAATATGCTAAGAGCTAACCTACTTTATACCTGACCTTTAATTATTTTATACTTAGAATGTGTCCGAGGCGTTTAATTTTGAATGCCATTTGAATAATATAATAATAATAATAATAATAATAATATATTAATCATAATAATATAATATTAACAATAAAATAATAATGATAATAATAAATAAATAAATCAGACACAACTAGATTATTCATAATCATGAATTGAAATCACAATATACCCAGTCGGTATTTATTAATTATGTATAAATTATTTATCACATTCTGTATTATTTGTCTTGGATTTGATAATATCGAATTTTTGATTTAATTTTTATATTTATTTAAAGATTTAATTATTTTAATTGATTGTGGTAATATCCGAGAAGAACAAATCGACTGTTTTTCTCGGGTAATATATGAAAAATATTTGGAATTATATTTATAAAATTTTTGTGACCAATTGATTTGTTAACTCTGTTTTAAACTACAGTATCATCTGCAAAACTATGTAATTTTCCTTGACAATTTAGGTTAAGTATATCATAAAAAAGAAATTAAATTTCTACTGATAAGGGATAACTTAAAATCCTACCTGCCCACAATTATGGAAAGTAGCTTCGTCAGAAAGACTAACATTCATTAGGAACCTGTTATTTCCTTGCATTTGTCTGGTATCCCAATTGAAAAATGTAACGCGATTTTCAAAGTCTTGTCCGTATAGCTCTTGATGGAGTGTAATGCGAGATGGATGAAAATTGTACACATGCAATATGGTCACAACTGATTTTTGACTCATTCCAGCATCTCTAGCAAGCCGTCTGGTACCTACATGCGGGTCAGTGCTACCGCTACCGCTCCTAAAACGCTAACTGCTCTATTGTCGTTCGTTTTAGTTCACTTCCGAACTCGTGGTTGCGTCTTTAGACTGCCAGTAGTACGACTTCTGGTTTTCATACTTTTAAATGCCATTGAGTTTCGGGTTATTAGGAAACCTCTCCGCCCACACTAGTGCAGCTTCTTTGTAGTTTTTTCTGCACTTCCCCAAAATTAACATTTGAACTTGCACATTAAAATTCGCTTCCATGTTTGACAAACAGAAATTGTTAATATACATTTATTTATTAGGACGTTATCAATATTTAATCCTAATCTACCTAAGAAAATAACATAATAAACGATGAAATAAAATATTATATAAGGAGAGGGGGTAAATATCAATAATAATAATAATAATAATAATAATAAATAGTCTTTATTAAGAGAAATGAAATTACAAAAAAATAAAGAGACATAAATTACAAAGATAGAATCATAACTCTCAAAGGGCGAAGTCTAGCTGACAGATGTCGGCTACTCAACATATTAACCCTTTTAACACACAATACAAAAAAAAATGGAATAAAAGAAAAGATACAATAAAATCACTCAATCTACAGCAACGCTTCGCTGCTTACTAAATAGATCAGTCCTGACCCCCCTACGAAACAGTGCAAGGGAGGTGCAAGCAAAATAAGTTATACAGTGTGTCTACTTAAGTTGAAATCATATGGAAAACTTTTTTATTCGTTTTGCGACAAAAAGTTCTGCATGGTCTAAAACCTAAAATGAAGTAATGAGGCATAACTTTTTTGCAGTCATATACGAGGTTTGTCAAAAAATGTGAATTTTGCTTAAGAGTAAAGTACCTTTATTTTTGACAATATGGAAAATTGTTATAAAAAAAAGTTGATCAGAATTGAAAACTACATTCGAATATGCAATCAAATCTATCTTCCATGAAAAATCAGGATTTATTATTTTTTACAAATTTTTCTACATTATAAATTACTTTAAATTTTGTTAATTTCAATAATGAACATTTTTCTCTTTTGTTTATTAAAAACATGATAACCTTTCCGTTTCTTAATATGTTTTTTAAAAATTTCGCAATTTAATGCATAACAATCATTTATTTTAAAAATAGAAAAATACATACAAATTATAAGTTGTGTAACTAACATAACATTGCCTAATAGAACTAATATAATTTAATTTTAAGTCATTCCACTAATCATTAGTGGAATGGTGAGGCATTAGTGACTAATGCCTCGACATAGCCTCCCTCTTTTTCAAAACATTTAATCGTTCTATTGCCAAATTACATTACATTACATTACATTATTACATGTAACTGCAGTTACAATTTCATTGTAATTGCAGAGATAAGTTTCGAAAAAGTAAAAATATTGTTTTTTAACGGAAATGGATATGATTGCATATTTGAATGTAGTTTTCGATTCTGATCAACTTTTTTTATAATAATTTTCGATATTGTCAAAAATAAAGGTACTTTACTCTTGAGCGAAATTCCCATTTTTTGACAATCCTCGTATACGATTGCAAAAAATTGATGTCTGATTATTTTATTTTAGGTTTTAGACCATGCAGAACTTTTTATGAAGAATAACTTTTTTTCGTAAAATGAATAATAAAAAAGTTTTCCATATGATTCCAACTTAAGTAGACACACTGTATACTCATTATAATGTGGTACAGCGTTATAGACAAAGCCACGCTGAAAAACTGATTTTTTATATTGGGGCATTGTAAGAGTATTCAAACGAATAAAAATATGTTTAAATATTGCCCCCATCTCCCTATTCTCACCAAAATTTCGTGAAAATATGTTAAACCGTTTTCGACATATCGGCTTGTAACACTTTAAAAACTCGCCCTGTATACATTTTTATAATATACATTAATAAAATAATCTATCATTTGTTGCTAACTTTTTGGAACACCTGTAGACGTGCAACCAGCCAGACTCTGATAATAATGACTTAGGATTTACAACATAAAGGGGCTCAAAATTTTTCTGAAAAAATGTAGGCTGTGGCGTTGCTACGAGCATTTCTCAGATTAATTGTCATATTTCAATTTAAAGTTTGAAGGGAATATAGAACATAAATTCGTTTTAATTAAATCGCCTTAGATATTAGTTTATCTTTCTTCAATAATGCACATAAATTCTTTCATACTATTGATAAATACATACATATAATCGTATTTTTATAATACCCTCAAAATATAGAACATAAATTCGTTTTAATTAAATCACCTTAGATATTAGTTTATCTTTCTTCAATAATGCACATAAATTCTTTCATATTATTGATAAATATATATACTCGTATTTTTATAATACCCACAAAGCATTTAACCAACTTAAAATTAAAAACTGTATCGTTTCGAAAATGATCGTAAGTAATTACTAATTAGTTTAAAAAATCGTGCTATATTAGCGAATTTATACGTTGTATTGTTTAGGTTCCGAATAACAAGTTAGTTTTTTCTTACACAAAAAAATGAAATGCACTATGTAATAAGAACTAAAAAAATGTGTGTGACAGGAAATCTGCGCGGTAATAATTTTTTTTCAAGAATCATTCAATATTTTGAGGATTTTAATTATTATCTTGTCCTGAATTGTAAAACACGACTAACCGCTAACTATTTTATTTGTAAAAATGTTGGAGTAACTCTTATACAGTTAAATTGAAATTTTGATTAATCCAACTGTGGTATTTAAATGCAAATAACTTATTCTAAAGAAAAATCCACAACAGTAATAAAATGCAACTAAACATCCGTAACTTTGGGTCCCTTTACTCGAAACTTATTCTGTCATCTGATATAGCATGTTGTTAGTTTCCAGTCATTTACCTTGCCAGTAGCTTCAGATTAAGCTTTATCTCCATCCGGCTGACGGTTTTTCTCGTTCCGTACACTGAGAATCTGCTTCAAGGCCGTGTTGTAGGTGTTGTAAGGAAGCTTTCTTCCTAAACCTGCAATTTATTCCAAGTTTCTGACGTTTCAGTGTAAGATTTTGTCAATGTGTTAGCACTCTAATCCCTATCGCCCACATGGGCAAGTTTTAGAGTCTTGTTGGTGCAAGGGTCGTTTCTTGGGACTACAATCCTTATCCTTCTCTTTGGCAAGTTCCGCGGTTTTTAACCTATCCACTTCTTGATACAAAGTCAATTCTTCTGGAGTTCAACGCGCCAGCGTCCTCATCTTGGTTACCCTTAGCAGGATCCTAATTATTCCTTTCTTATAACAATGTGTTAAATTATTGTGTTCTTGCAGTTTAAAGTGGCAAAACTTAGGGGAAACCATTGTCCCGGAATTTTGCACGAGAACGACATACTACTGGAAGAAAGATGCAATAAATATGCTTGATCGGCAGATCTGTTGCTAATTTTTTGGTTAGTTTCTTGCTCTCCGAAAGATATTCATTTCTCTGAAGTTAGAGAATTAAGATCTAGTAGGTTCCATGGTCTTTCACAGATTTCGAACTCAAGGTGAGTTTACTCGCGGTTAAATGCATCGACACCCTCATCCTGATTGCACGTATAGGAAAGCTCCAGATTCCTTATCAGATCCTTTTTCTAATTCGAGTGGAGTTTCCCTTGAGGCGGCTCTTCTTCGACCTCTCTTTAGTTAGATATTTACTCGTACATTTCTCATGAGTAGCAAGGAAAATGGTATTCTCATATCAAAACCACGCATTACCATGGTAAGATCAACTACTTTCATACCTACACATCTGGGCCAAGACTTGATTCTGCGGGTGGGCCTTAGCTTCGACAGCCCCCTGGTCAGTGTAATACCGTTTTTTACCCGTTGTGTAATACCGTTTTTCATCGATGGTAGGCAAGAGGGCAAGTCATTGCCTTTGTAAAATCGCCCTCACGGGCGGTAAGACGGCCCAACATACGGCTAGCAACCTCACCACCTGGCTTTGCCCTTTACCCCCTGTTTTCTAGAAAAGAAGTGTACACTGAAACTTTGTTTTTAATTTTCTGGTGTGTATGTGTAAGGTAAGGTATATAGAAGGTAAGATTTTTATCAATACATATAATTTTAGATTGGATGTACCAGAAGGAACCTCAGATGACAGTTACTTGGAACAGCTTAAAATCGAAGTAGAAAAGCTTCAACTAGAAAATCAAAACTATCTTCAAAAAATTAACGAATTAGAGGTCCAGTCTTTTGCAAACACGGTTGACAGTGATTTACAAAAGAAATTGGAAGAATCCCAAAAGCAAAATGCTGATAATTTATCAAGAATTACTCAATTAGAACTACAGTTGGAAGAAGCTATGTCCGAATTAAAGATACAGGAAGAACAAACTGCGAAATCCTCACAGGATATGAAAAATAATCTTAAAGAAGAGAACAATATACTTTCTGAGGAAAATCAGAGGGTATTAAAAGACAATTCGCAGAGCATGGCTAGAATCTCTGAACTTGAAAAGCAACTAGACGACGCCTTAACCGATTTAAGACTTTTGAAAAGTACCGGGATGGGTGGTGGTACTAAAGTGTCTCAAGGTAACAATTTGTTGTTTTTCTTTAATGTGTAGATTCGTGCTTTTACTGAAAGCAAGAACTATAAATGTATATTTGAAATAGAAAAATGTAATTAACTGCTATGTAGTATATGCAACTGCAACTTTTTAATGATTCAAGGCTTTAATAATGTCACTTAATGTCAGTATTGTGCACATGCTTGTCAGTTCTGTGTTAAGGATTAAAAAAAATGTAACTCAATAAATTAGCTATATTTTACTGGTTATCATACAACAAGAAAGATATAGGTTCTACCGCATTCCTTTAAAGCATTTATTTTATTATCACATTTTTTATCCCAAGTAGCATTTTTAGACACTTGGTAAATGTATCTAAACCATCGTTTCTGTTTCCGATTCAAATTGGAAACTGTTGGCAACAAATATGGAAACATTTTCGAAACGTATACATTGTACATGGCGCATTTGAACGTGTTTCCAAGTGGTTGGTACTAGCTGTGACTTTCGCTGTTTCGACACACAATCGAAACTTTTATCGAAAATGTTTCCGAGATGTTTCTAAACTGTTACATCAAATGTGTTTATTCAAGAGCGACAAGTGACAGTTCAACATCTTATATAGAGGGCGCTGTACTGTTGGAATATGTCAAAATGGACAAAATAAGGAAACAAATAATTAGAAATACCTGCACGTTGTGAAATAAAAGAAAAACAATATGCAGGCAAAATAATTTCGCAATCATGAATTTGACACAAGTGTAATTTCTATAAGTAATGGTGGATTTATTTCATAGTTATTGCAAAAGAGAACCAAACATCATTGTCGAAATAAATTTTGTTGTGCAATTTAGTAATTTAGCTTTGTATATTTAACATGCTCTCCATTTATTTGCATTTACAGAAAAAATAATACTTTGTAAATTAATTAACATTAAAATATTTTTAAAATTTTACTTTTTTTTTAATTGAATTAGCTTGTCAAATGGAAGTAACGTTACAACTTTTTGGCTTTTCGAATGATGCAGAAATTTAATGAAAACCAATTGTAACAAGATAAACATTCCTTTATGAAAATGGCCGCCAGAAAGCGAGAAAAATTCTGGCCTAAAATGGAGTCAACACACAATTTGGTTTCTATAATGTTTTATACATCATGTAGCTAGTGTGTGTGTTTCTGGAAGTTTCGAAAATTATTTTCTTCACAAGTTTCGTAAATGAATGGATACCATTGTTTAGTAAATATTTCGAAACAGAAAAACGCCAATTTGTCTTGATTAACTTAATTCGAAAATGTGTCGCTACAATTTGGGAGCGCGTGTGTCTTACCACAACTTCATAATTTTATCTAAAAATGTTTCGAAAATTATTCATTCCCACGTGTCGAAAATCTACCGACACTGGTTTGTAAAATATTTCAGGACAAACAGTTCTTAGGCGTTTCTAGTAACTAAATTCGAAAATGAGTCGCAAAAGTTTCGGAACACATGTGTCTCGACGCAGTTTTATAATTTGAATCGAAAATGTTTCGAAACTTTTCGCAGCAAAGAATTTGTGTCTAAATATGCTACTTGGGATGGAGGACAATAATTATTGTAAAAATGGCATATATTTATATTTTTGTGCCTATCATCCAAATCTCTATTATGGATATTTTAATTGTCATTTTTAATTATTAGAAAATGAAGAAGTTGTAAAGCTAAAAAAGCAGATGGATGAAAGTAACAAAAATATGATAAAAATGCGTGCCACCCAAAAGGGCAAAATAAAGGAGTTGAACAAAAAACTGGATCAATTTAAAAAAATGAACGATGCCAACGCATTGGTTGGACAACTGCAAAATGAAATTTCTAAACTAAATGAAAAAGTTGCCGAGCTGGAAGATGAAAAAGGCAATTTGCAATTGAAAATGGTAGAGTCCACTAGTAGCTCTAAAGGAGGTGAGTCTTATGTTATTTTTTAATGGGTTTTCAAATATGTTGTGTTTTATCATTTACTTGTGAAACCAATCAAATAAGCGCATTTTTTAAAACTTGATTTTGTTTTAGATCCAACAGAACTAGAAGAACAAATTAAAGAATTGGAAGAGAATCTCGCCAAAATAACTGAAGAGTTAGAAGAAAAGAATAAAATTATAGACATCCTTGAATCAGGTAAAACATATTTGTTAATATTGTAAAACATTTATAGCCAGATTCTCCAACGCTAGATCGCAATGTGGTTCCCGGTCCATACAAAGGTGCAAGGTACAAGAAAACTAGTTTTACAAAACAGTGTGATATACAGTGTCCGCGAAAAAGTTTGCACCTTATGGGAATATTTTGTATTTATAGAATTTTTGCAACACGGTTTTCGGTCTTAGATTCTGCATGAGGGGTAACCAAAAAAGAGCCAAAACCGTCGGGAATATCTTATCCCTAACATCTGTCAAATGTCATTTGAGAAATATCGACAGTTTTTACTTTTTTTTGTTTACCTGCAGAACCTAAGACCGAAAACCGTTTTTCAAAAATTTTGCAAATAAAAATATTCCCATAATATGGTGCAGACCTTTTCGCGGACACTGCATATAAATACTACACACGTTATATGTATACCCCGTATTTGTAGCAATGAAATGTTAACACTAATAATGTACAAAGAGAAAAGAGACGAGTAGATATGGCGGAACCTTAGTCTCAGAAGATCTGGGCGTTAGCTACCAGAGTGAAGTTAGCTACCGATGGCGTTAGCTACATATGGCACTAGCTACATATGGCACTAACTACATCAGGCGCGCGCTACATTGGGCATTAACTACTTAGGCATTAGTTACTGCTGTCTTTGGTCTTCTTAGCGACTTGGGCATGAGCTACTTAGGCCTTAACTACTTGGGTATTAATTATTTGACCTTGAACCGAATTTGTAATTGGCCAAAGCAGGTCTTTAGGCATTAGTTACCGCTGTCTTTGGTCTTCTTAGCCACTTGGGCGTGAGCTACTTAGGCCTTAACTACTTGGGTGTTAATTATTTGACCTTGAACCAAACTCGTTAATGGCCAAAACAGGTCTTAACTACATAAGCATTAGTTATTGTCGGTCTTCTTAGCCACTCAGGCGTGAGCTGCTTAGGCCACAACCATTTGACCCTGAACCAAATTTGACATAGGCCAAAACATCAACCTTGAAAGAGAGTTGAGCTTAAACAAAACTTGATGCCCGTAAGTATTTTATTTTGACGTGTTTATTAAAAGGTTATGTATTTTAGAGGGCGGGCATCTATAATGGCAATTTGTTTCAAAGTTATGTAATTGTTATGCATTTTTAAGGTTATGCGTTTATAATGCTCAGGTGTACGATGATTGTTTCAAGATCAAATAAATATTACACGTATTGTATGACAATAAAGACGATCAGGTGTAGCCATTTTTAATTCAGCGACCAAATCGTAAACTAGTCAGACCATAGGGCAACAGTGCCTCATTTAATCTTAATACTTTGATTTTTTTAGGTTAGATATTAAGTATATGGAGCAATGGCGCCAAATAAGGTGACGTAGTCATGACCGGGTTACTGATTTAAAGCCGTCTTTAGAGTATGTTTTAAAAAATATCAGGTATTTATTTTACTCTAGAGAGGGCGTGCGATATCGCATTAAAAGACAGAAGGGGTGGCATATTTATTAGAAATACTTAATACTAAACACTTATGCATGGTTAAGTTATAGTTTAAAAGTTGTATGAAATATAACATAAAAATACCTAATGCTAAACCCTTGACTGCTAGTTGGCTGGAATATATTTAATTAACACACACATCATGGGGCTTTACATATTAAATTTTTAACTTGAATTCTATTAGAAGATATAGGATGTGACATTTTTCTTTGAAGTATTAAAAGCTTTTTTATACAATTATGCGCTGTCATTGTTCTTTTCTTCTTCACAGCTCGGTGGTAAACTGCTACAAATATGAGAAAATTGTGTAGCTAGATCCAAGGGTGAGGGTAACATCCTGGTTGCCCCATCACTGGTAACGATGCCTAAAAATTACAAAAAGGTACACTTTATACCTAATTACTTATAGAGGATATTTCGTGGGCATTCTTTGCGCAAACAAAATTTCAAACATAAATTAAAATTGGTAGGCAAATAGCAAACAAGTGATGTCATTATTTTACAGAAGAGAACATGTATATTTGGCGTGAAAAATACTTACAAATACATACCTCGAGTTTGCAGGAACTGCGATTTTAGAACTCCTATTCCAGATTTTCTTATAATAAAATCTATGCTGCTGTGACTGTACTGGTCTATGTTTCCATATTTTCTTTTAATTTAGGTGACTGAAGGAATAACGGCCTTCCTTTACCAAGAAATCTAAAAGTAATGTAATATTTATTCTGTAGCTATCTATATAACACATACTGTAAACTAATTTAAAAAAAAATCACGTTTTTATCTCTATGGTATTGTATTACATTTTGCTTGTCTGACTCTAAAACGTGCCCTAGAGGGCCCCGTCGACAGAAGCAGCTATATTAACCCTCATTCATGGGTTGAACAAAAACAACCCTTTTCTTAAAGCGATAGCCTTATTTTACAGAAGAAAACAAGTATATTTAGCGTGAACAATATGCACTTACAAACACATACCTTGGTTTAGCTGGAACTGCAGGCTGAGGCTTCTCATTCCAGTTTAAAAAAAAAAAATATACATCATATATGTATTTATCGTTGAATTCGTCTTGCCGAAAACTACATTTCCATACTGTCTCGGCTCTGTCTGCCCCCATTTTGAAAGATTTCTTAGGTATGCGGTGTTCAAATGAAGTTTACCTCTGAAACAATAAAAAAATCTGTCAAGTGCAGGCTATACTTGCACAATTAGCGTTCGGCGCCGCGCGTGTGACCCTGTCACTCAGCGGCACGCAGTGAAATTTCAAAGTTGTATATCTCTGTTCCTACTACAGGAACCACACCAAATTTAGGGGTTTTAATGGTGAGCCCACTGGGATTTCTTTTGGTAAAGAAAGAAACATTTTGTAATTTGCGAAAAAGTTGAATTTTTGCTCTGACTACCCTGGGAAAAAGAGTGCGTTTAGGTATTTTATTTGTTACTTTTTCTAAACAAATTCCACGTGTTTTTTTCTCTATGTTGTACTATGTACTATGTTATTGTATCACATTTTTTGTTTGTTCCGTTCCTTCTGGGTTTGTACGCTGTTCCTTTAGGGATTATGTAATGTATGGTACCCGTTAGTGCTCCGTTATAAAAACTGTTTATATTTGAAAACGGCATTATTCATTCAGACGTCGTATGAGTAACATGTTGAAACGCGACATAAAATTTAAACTTCTTGCACTATCGGACGAAGATCTTTTCGGATTCAGAAAAACAGATGCTGGGTGGTTTATTGGCAACAAACTTATTGAATTTAATGGGGATATTTTGTTGATAGATGAAGAAAAGTATACGTTAACGGATGGGTTATTGAATTTGTTAACTCATCAGCGCCCGAAGAAATATACCAGCCATGAACTGAATCAGTATAAGGAAATTCTGTTATTATCCGACGCACACAGATGTGGTTTTCTGAGGAATAGACCTATACGATCAAGTAAAAATTGGAAATATATAAATATTATATCCAAGTTATTTCCACCCAAAAGGAAATATAAGAAACCAGACGTGAAGAGTACATATAATCAACTAAGATGGATGCAACGTTAATACACCATACAAAAAGAAGATTGAAATTATTAATATATGTAGTAAACGTTTGTTTTAAAAAATTGTAATTTTCAATATGTGATATTGAAATATTTGTTAATTATTATTATTAATTAAGTCTATTAAATGATATTTTTACAATGGATCTGAGTTTTTAGCCCTATGTTGATAAACAGTTTAATTTTCCTCACAAATATCGTTAAGTTCGTGCTTCAGGTTGCTTTTTTATCGTTTTTTACCCTTATGACTCCTCTAAATTGTTTTAAAGAAATAAAGAAAACATAACATAACCCGCGGATTACCCCTCCTTTATGTAAAATAAAAACCCAGCCAAAAATTGATTTTGAAGAAAATTTGTCCAAAGTAATTTTTTTTTATAAAAAAGAGCTATGAAAAAGATAGTCAGGACCAAACTAACGCGAATTTTACAACTTTTTTACATTTTATATGACCAAAATGTTCAGTCTAATCAATATTTTAAGAGCTAAGGATGTGTCAGTACGTTGTGGATCTGAAAGGTCGATATTTAGATTAACCTATATTTTTAAATGATATTTTTACAATAAATCTGCGTTTTAAGTCCTATGTTAAACAAAAACCCTCTCCTAGCATAATAATAGCCCTCAGGGCGAAAAGAAACTTAAAGTAATAGTAAAATTTCGCTGTTCTGGAGGCTATTTTATTTTCCCAATTACGTTTAGCAATAGTTTGCTTACAAAACATATCCGTCACAGGAAAAAGCTCTCCATTATAATAATTTATATCTTTAATGAGTTTTTTATCTAAGACACCCCACGTAGACTTCAAGTCTAAGTACTAACGTACCGTGGGCGTCTGAAGAGAAGGGAAATGTAGTCTATTGATACGGGATTTGAAGGATTGGAGGCGGGGACGGGGAGGGAAAACATCTGCAGGCAATTTGTTCCATAATCCGGATACCCTAGGTATGAACGAGGAGAGAGGTGGTCTGTTAGAGGCTTTTGTAGCTGGCCAGTAAAGGGTTGCATACGTAACGCGCCTCAAGGGGAATAATACCGACACGCTTCAGGTTACAAATACGGTTAAAACACATAGCCGTCATAAACATGTTTAAAACGTATTTTGGTAGCTATTTTGTCTGAAGATTATTAATAACATGCCCAAGAAACGTTCGAAATTTACTAGGACCCCTACATTCTTTGTAAATATTGTTTTCTAAAATAAACCATAAAATATCTTCAAATTTTGATTAATAATATAATGCTATTGTTAAAAAAATGTAAAGCCAGGTTTAAAGCCGATAAACCATGTAAAAATTAAATTAAGACCAACATGGCCGCCAGGTACAAAAATGCTGCCATAAGTTTTACCGATAATTTCACATAAAATAGTGAAACTTGTGTGGATCACGTTAGAATCTACTTAATTTAGTTATTTATATATTGCAAATAATTACCGAGAGGCAAAAAGCTATTTTTAATATAAATGAAACATAAATTTGCCTTGCGACATACAAAAATTTAAAAATTATAAATCTACCTATATTACAAATAATATTAAAAATATTGCTGTATAAGGTAAGCCTGACTTACCAGCTTTGTGTGTGTGTGGTATTTCCTGGAGATATGTAGACCATTCCTCAAACACCTATTATGGGTACTGCATCACCTAACAAGCATGTTATTGTTTTACCAATGCTATTAAATTCTGAAGAAAGTGTCTTATGCAGAGTTTATCATTTTTCTAGAACTCCAGGCTGTAACGTACATTTATGGCTCAAAGAGTAGGTTTTCTGGTATTACCGACTGGAATCTACAACAAAACAAATAAATTATTTATTGTTTTTAGAAAAAACCTGCTGTACTAACTAATTTAACACCCAGTAGGTATTAATACAAAATTATTAAATTTTTTTCTGAATAAAAACATATGTGCCACTGGAAAAGCTTTCCCGCTATAATAATTCAGGTATATCTTAAATGAGTTGATTATTAATGAAAACATTCAATACCTACAGATGTCAAGATGGAAACAAAAATTATAAAAGGGCAAAAATACGGTATCAAACCTACCTTCGAGGCACGTTCTACACTCATTTTATTTATTTTATCACGATATTTTTCCTATTTCTTGCAAGTTAAAATCCATCGTACGAACTTTTCGCTTCAAACTTTCAAACTAGCTTGGGTTCAAATCAAAATGGCACCTTCTCAGACACAATCGTATTTTTGTCGACAAACTGCTTTAACCATACGAGCGGAATTAAATAGAAAAATCATCCCAAAAGTTTCCTCAAGAAAAAACAATAATTTCGGACCAAGTTTATGGGATATTCTCTTATAAAACTTTGAGAAATAACGTTTTAACGTAGAATGCAGGCGGTTCGACGCTACAGAACAGCTCGAGGCGCTGCCATTACGATGCTTCAAGAAAAAATCAATATTCTGCCCTAATAAGCTTTAGGGCGTTCGAAAATTCAAATTTTTCGTCGTTGGCTGGGGATTTGACAGACGCATGACCAGGTGTTGCCAGAACGCGCCTGCTATGATATCGATTTCTTAAAGCGTATAGGAACCCTTGTGACCCCGCTCTAAAGAACGGTAACTGAACCCGCAACATAGAAATCTCCTGTTATGATATTGATTTCTTAAAGCTATAGAACCCTTGTAGCCCCCACTGAAGGGTACTGACCGAAAATCAATAGCGACAAAGCCATATTGGTCTATGCTTAATAAATAACAATTCTTTAGAGCTGGTTTCACACATGCTTAGTTATGTTTACAATGCAATGTATTGTAAATATTACTAGTTATGTCATAATGAGGCCTAGACTTCCTCGGTACGTTACTAGTTTTCCATTATTTTATTATTTGTTACTTAAAAAGCTATACAGCGTATAACGCGTCATTATGATTATCGCTGTTTAGCCATGAAAAGCCGCAAACTCTTAAAAAATAACACGAAAACGTGTTAAATATCCTTGGTATTATAATATGAAAATTAATGAGACTGCTTAGGTATTATAAGTATCCTACTTACCTTACAATCAAACTAATGCGATTTACTATAAAAAACTAGAGAGACTTTTACTATCTCAGGTAGAACATAATAAACATTTTAAAATACATTTGCCCCCCCAAGTTAGCTGTTAATTTGATTGATAAGATATTTTACTGATTTATAGTCATAGTAGTATTATGTTTACTTAAACAAATTAATTCTATATTTTAAGTTTCTTTATTAATTACATTTACAATTACAATTTTATATATTATTTATATCAGAGTATATTGTTTAATTACAGCCTGTTCTTTGCTTCTTATATCCATACGGCTCAGAGTTGCCGTCAGGAAGAAAATTTCTCTTTACTGAATTCGGTCTATACAGTTTGGTTTCCGTATTTGTTGTTACAGTATGATCTTTCGTCCGTCGAATGTTCTTTGATATAACAGGTACTGGGTCTGTCTTGTGGAGAACCATATTTTTTATTGTTTCAAAATTTATTAATTTTGATGCAGCATAATTTAAAGATATGCCTTTTACCTTGCAAATTACTTCCTCTGTGTTGCAGTTTGTTGAGTGAACTTTAAATGCGTAATTCTTAGGACCTCCGGAAACGAACTTGGTAATATAACTACCGGAACCATAGCACTCTAACTCATTAGTCAGATCTCCGATAAATTCACCTGTTGGTAAATCAATTTGGCCCGGTCTGGACTTATCATTAAGCCAAGTGTGGCTCCTGAAATTTTAGATGTGTCGTATCTCAGTTCCTACGCATGGGACCCACACCAAAAGGAACAAACCTAACAATGTGTCATTTGCGCGATAGCCTGATGTGTTACTATTTATTGTAGTATTGCACAGATATTTTTAATATTTATGTGAAAAATGGATGCTATGGCTAAAAAGACTGCATTTAAATGGGGCAAAATTTTATGCTAGAGTTATTTATAGGGTATTTAATAAGATTTCAGTAGAAATAAAACACAGCATTGAAGACATTACGTTTAATTAAAAAAATTCAAAATATATGAACAGGAACAAATTTGAATGGGTACGTGCTGGTTAATACGTTTAAGGGGGAATATTTTTCAAGATAATATGGAATATTGATTCCAATTTTACATAGTGCATGCTTTTTGAAGCTTATTTGATTGCGAAAATCTCTATTTGGATATACCGAATATAACTATTATAAACAAATGCCTGCCTATGTTTATTTACTGTTTAATTATAAACAATTATCCCTTGCCACACACTCACACAAAGAATTTGTTTATTATACTTTTAAGACCCAAAACAGTCAATATGCATAGAGGGAGATTTTAAAATGATATATAATACCAGATGTACGATGCTTGTCTCAAAGATACATTTGTGATGCATCTTTTCAAGGTTGTCGGCACAAGAACTTGGGCCTTGAACGAGAGCAGCTCTTTCTTTGTTTGTTGATGACCAGGTGTACGCGATGCTTGTTTCAAGGATACATTAATTTGTGATACATGTTTTCAAGGCCGTCGGATGTATTCCTCCCGCTTTAAATGAATATTTGGCCTTGGATTATTTTCTGATAAATATGGATCAATTCGGAAATAGCTTTCATAGTCACACGTACATTGTATGCGTTAACTATTGCCTAGACATATAGAGATATTGTATTTGTGGTGTGTTCTACAAGTGTTTGTTAAAGGTACGTAACAGTAATTGCGTTTATCACATTTTAAATCATAATATTTCATTTATCATTCATTATATACTTACATCAATTTTATTACTACCCGTATAATGTTCTTGATAGGGAAACAAAGTAATTATTTTTAAACTTGTTAGTGTTTGCACTTGCTTGCCAGTACCGTATAGAACATTACTTTAATTTTTTTTGCTATTTTGTGAATAATTTATCTTTCCAGTAAATATTTTGACCGGATGGCATTTTTTAAATTTGAAAAACATGAGAAATAAAGATTTTTTATTTTTTTCGCCATTTTCATAAATTTGTTTAAGGCATTTCCCGACACTTTACGGCAAAAGTGGAAGGCGTAAAAGATTATGATTTATTTAAACCATTTTTTGGCATTTTTTAAATTTGAAAAAGTGAGAAATAAAGATTTTAGATTTTTTCGCCATTTTCATAAATTTTTTAGGGCGTTTCCCGACACTTTACGGCAAAAGTGGAAAGCATAAAAGATTTTAAATCATTTAAACTAATTTTTGGCATTTTTTAAATTTGAAAAAATAAGAAATAAAGATTTTCAATTTTTCGCCATTTTCATAAATTTTTTAAGGCATTTCCCGACACTTTACGGCAAAAGTGTAAATCATAAAAAGATTTGGATGTATTTGTACCATTTCTTGGCATTTTTTAAATTTGAAAAAGTGAGAAATAAAGATTTTAGATTTTTTTCGCCATTTTCATAAATTTGTTTAAGGCATTTCCCGACACTTTGCGGCAAAAGTGGAAGGCGTAAAAGCTTTTGATTTATTTAAACCATTTTTTGGCATTTTTTAAATTTGAAAAAGTTAGAAATAAAGATTTTAGATTTTTTCGCCATTTTCATAAATTTGTTTAAGGCATTTCCCGACACTTTACGGCAAAAGTGTAAATCATAAAAATATTTGGATTTATTTGTACCATTTTTTGGCATTTTTTAAATTTGAAAAAGTGAGAAATAAAGATTTTAGATTTTTTTCGCCATTTTCATAAATTTGTTTAAGGCATTTCCCGACAGTTTACGGCAAAAGTGGAAGGCGTAAAAGATTTTGATTTATTTAAACCATTTTTTGGCATTTTTTAAATTTGAAAAAGTGAGAAATAAAGATTTTAGATTTTTTCGCCATTTTCATAAATTTTTTTAGGGCGTTTCCCGACACTTTACGGCAAAAGTGGAAAGCATAAAAGATTTTGAATCATTTAAACGTTTTTTGGCATTTTTTAATTAACGTTTGACAAGTGACAGGCGACAGTTGTCACATCGAGGACGATAGGTAACAGCTGACAAAATTTACATATACACACCTATGTCTTATGACGCCATCCTCAACACGTGACGTATGTTAATTAATGTTTGAAACTGTTTGAATTGCAACCGAACCTTAAAAACCTCCAAAAGTCTTCCTAATGGCCTTCATTAGGGCTAAAGAAAATAGTCTGTACGGAGTGTGGATATTAAAGTTGCTTTGTGTAAAATTTCTATATTAATTTTCGAGCTTAAAAGAGAAGTGTTATTCGCATATTTCTAGCAAATAAACACCTAATTATTTCCAGTAATATTGGTGACTTTATGTCAAAAGAAAATAGCCTATATCTATCTACGTATGCAGTTTTTAAAGACTTTTGGGCGAAACTTTTATTTTCAATTCAGACCGAAAAGGGGATAGGATGCTTATTTTTAACAGATAAATGTCTGATTATTATTAGTAGCAATATTAGTACCCTTATATTTTCGAAGAAAATAGTCTGTATATTGTTTCTATATTAACAAGTTCGAGTACGAACGAAAAGAATATGTGTACTTATACATATATTAGCTGTAAAGCAATAAATAAAATAAACTTTAAAGATACTACATACAGTGCGTCCATGGATGGAGTTGGGAAGCGGAAAAAAATGCATTAACGATTTAAATAATTTCGGTACATTAACCCAGTCCCTAGTAAATTCGATATTAACAGTATCGGGTATATTCTTCAGATATTTCAGCGTGGAAAAAGTTTGAAGTAAAAATATCTTCTTTACACTACCCTTAACACAGATGACATCAGCATCTCGTAGATCGTCGTAGATAATGCGGTAAAGTTCATTGTAATCTGTCTCACCTTTTTGCTTCTTCATAAACAAAATACTATGACGTATCTAGCTGTTCGGGGCTCTCTCAGACATGGTCTTAACGGTCCATATATTACGCTTTGTCGTTCTTAATATGTACAAAAATAAAAATTATCGAAAAACACAAAAAACAGGTTGCATCGAGGTATAATAATTTATAAATTCTTGGTTATTTATTTGTGTAATTAACGCCTCGATTACAGTTTTGGTAAACCACTCCAATAAATCTCCTCGTTGAGGGAACTCCATTTCCATCGTACTAAAGTTCTTTCGTTCTTTTCCTGAATTAAAACTATGGGGAAACGCTATCTTGACTATATCAAGTGTACCGCTTAGTGCTCATTTTATCTGTTTAACTCAACTTGAAAACAACCTAAAGTGTTGTGTAAATATCGTCCTCTGTCTACGATTTAAAATATTTTTGCTCTGGCCGAACTGGATTCACAACTATTGCCTTTAATAATTCGAATCTTGCTTGTTCATATTGACCGATATCTTTCTGATATCATCCAAAACAATAAGTTTAGGGTAAAATTCTCTTTCTTTCCTTAAAAGGGTCAAAGGGCGGGTAAATTCTTTAATTGTTACAGACATGCATTGCCGTAATTAAGCCTTTTTCTTGGTAACTTAAATATTTGAAGGTGTGAGTACCGATATCATTACATTTCAATATTATTCTGTTGCACAATAAAACCGTAAACGTTTATTACAGAGAACATTCTTCTCGAACGCTGGGTATTGTTTTCGTATTTATTAATATTGATAGTAAGTACTCAATAATTTAATTTTACTAAACTTTAAACTCTTTTGCAGAGCTTCAGTTGGTTTTCGGAACGCACCCCTGTTTTCTGAACACCCTTCCTTTCTACCAAACCGAAGCTATAAATAGAGGTGGTAAACAGTCATTTTGCATTAGTCTCCTGAAGTATACGGACGTGCCTAGTTAAAATGGAAAAGTTTCTTGTTATTAAGGATACCATTCAGAAAGTTGGAAGATACAATGTTACTGGTCGTGCATTGGAGTTTAGACTGAAACCTGTGCCTGAAGGAGCTGAGCCGGTTGGCTGGGTGCGAGAGGCGATTCACCAAGTTATTCAGAGATCTACGGCGGGCCTACAACCGTCGGATTATGTTGGATTTAGTTTTTGTTCCAAGGATTTTAGTCGTGGTGAAGGATGGCTTCGTTTTAAACCAGCCGCAGAAGTAAATTATGAGGATGTTTGGAATGTGATAAGCAACATTTATCAGTCGAATTCGTCGGGTCTGAATACGGAATCCTTTTGCCTTAAAGTAACAAGTGTACGATTACCGATTGGTCAAGGCAAAGGAAAGAACTACAACAGTTTTGAAGAAGAATGCGGCATGAGAAAAGGAATTATCGCCATCGAGAACACGGACAATATGTGTTTGCCAAGGGCATTAGTTGTTGCAATGGCGCGCGTGGACAAAGATCCTAGATTAGCTAAAATTAGAAAAGATGTTGGAAAAATTCAAACAGAGATGAGTAAAACTTTATTGGAGGTCGCCCTTGTTACCATTCCGAAAGAAGGAGCTGGAATTTCTGAATTGGAAAAGTTTCAAGAACATCTTAAGGACTATAAAATTGTTGTCTACAGCTATGGTTCGAAAGGAAGAGACATTTTATTCGAGGGGTCGTCAGAAAGTAGCAAGAGACTTAATCTACTGCACCATAATAATCATTACAACGTGATAACTTCTTTGACAGCCGCCTTTGTCTGTAGCTATTATTGTGAGCAGTGTTTTATTCCTTATGACCATAAACATAAACATAGGTGTAATAAAACATGTCGATCTTGTCTCCAAGCCTCCCTATGTCCTGATGATCAAATTAAAGTTAAATGTGATTCTTGTCATCGGTATTTTAAAGGAAAGGACTGTTACGAAAATCATCTAAAAGTTGGCTCATGGGAAAAAACTACTGTCTGCGCGGAACTTCGAAGTTGTAATCAATGCTTTAAAATAACTCGAAACACCAGAAACCATATATGTGGGGAGATATTTTGCAAGATCTGTCATACTCACGTTCCCGACAATCACCTCTGTCACATTCAACCCGATACAGCAAAACCCAAAACTAGAGATACAATATTTGTATTTTATGATTTGGAGACGCAGCAAGAAGAGGAAATTGAACCCAGTGTGATTCGTCATAACGTCAATCTTTGTGTATTTCAACAGTGTTGCGACGAGTGCATAAAATCACGAACGATTGACATTTGTACGAGGTGTGGCATCAGATTGCAAAAGCTTAAAAGTTCAGACGTGGTAGAGGGCTTTACACAACACCTGTTACAGATCAGGAAGAACTTTAAAGAAGTAATTGTTATTGCGCACAATGGTCAAGCATTTGATCACCAATTCATTTTAAATTACATCCTGACTAAAACAGATCTAACACCTGAACTTATTATGAGAGGAACCAAAATCCTTATGATGTTAGTGGGGAATATCAAATTTATAGACTCGATAAATTATTTTCCCATGGCTCTAGCAAAACTGCCCAAAGCTTTCGGTCTTCCAGACACCTTTAAAAAAGGATATTTTCCTCACCTGTTTAATACCAAGGCTAACGAAAACTATGTTGGAACTCTTCCCCCAAGCGAATATTACTCTCCAGATACAATGAAAGAGGACGAACGAGCTAAATTTCTGAAATGGTATGAAGAACACAAAGATACCGTATTTGAGATGCAAAAAGATATTGTTGACTACTGTGTTTCCGATGTAGAGATTTTAACTGAGGCATGCCTGAAATTTAGAGATCAAATGCTAAACACCACCAGTGTATGCCCCTTTACAGAGGCTGTTACAATCGCTTCCTGTTGTAATAAGGTATTTAGAAGGAATTTTCTTAAGCCCAACACCATTGGGATTATGCCTAAAAACGGCTATCGCTGGAGAGATAACCAGAGTCGTATTGCAATTGAGTGGCTATTGTGGTTGGAGAGCCACAGAAAAATAAATATTGTGCATGCAGCCAAAGGTCAAGAAGCCGTTCTACGAGGTATAAAGGTTGACGGGTATTGTTCCGACCTTAATGAAATATTTGAGTTTCAAGGATGTTATTATCATGGCTGTCCTAGGTGTTACAAATTTGGCAGAGATGAATCCCTTTCCGACGACCCAACAACAACTTTAAGTTTGCGCTATGAGACAACACAGATAAAAATTAAAAGATTAAAGGAATTTGGCTATTTGGTAACTGAAATGTGGGAGTGCGAATTTCGACAGCAGCTGGAATCAAAGCCTGAGATCAGACAATTTACTCAGAGACATCCACTTCTACTTACGAGCCCTTTAAACCCTAGAGACGCCTTTTTTGGAGGCCGAACTGGTAATGTTAGGGAGTATTATGAAATAGCAGAAGGAGAAAAGATAAAATACGCTGATGTTTGCAGCTTGTATCCTTACGTCTGTAAATACGGTAAATTTCCCATTGGCCACCCTGAAGTTTTTGTGGGTGCAGATTGCAATCGTCTGGATTTGAATTCTACTGATGGACTTATTAAATGCTGTATGCTTCCACCTAAAGACCTTTACCATCCCGTATTGCCTCTAAAGGCGAACAATAAACTTATGTTTGTATTATGTCAAACATGCGGACAAGAAATGAACCAAAATAGTTCTTGCGCCCATACCGATAAAGAAAGGGCCATAGAAGGTACTTGGGTGATAGACGAAGTCTTAAAAGCAGTTGAGAAGGGATATCAGATATTAGAAATTTTTGAAATTTGGAGATATAAGGTTCAGAGGTTCAGTAAAGACACAGGAGAGGAAGGCTTATTTACAGCGATGATGAATAAGTTTATAAAGATAAAACAGGAAGCATCAGGGTGGCCGGATGTTTGCACCACGGAAAAAGAAAAAAACCGGTATATTAAAGAATTTTTCGAGAGAGAAGATGTTAAACTTGAGTATTCCAAAATAATCGAGAATCCAGGGCTCCGGTCCCTGGCCAAGTTAATACTTAACTCCTTTTGGGGAAAATTTGGTCAGAGGGAAAATCTACCTAAAACAAAAATTATAAACACACCATCAGATTTTTTTACCTTGTTTACTAATTCAGGAATTTATGTTAATAGCGTTTTCCCCGTTAATGAAAAAACATTGATTGTTAGTTATGAGCACACAGAAGAATCAGCTGATCCGCTATCTACTGTTAACGTGTCTATTGCTGCTTTCGTAACGGCGCAGGCTAGATTGAAGTTATACAGCTATCTTGAGCAACTCGAAGACAGGGTTCTTTATTATGACACGGACTCTGTAATTTATGTGTCCAGACCGGGCCAAATTGATTTACCAACAGGTGAATTTATCGGAGATCTGACTAATGAGTTAGAGTGCTATGGTTCCGGTAGTTATATTACCAAGTTCGTTTCCGGAGGTCCTAAGAATTACGCATTTAAAGTTCACTCAACAAACTGCAACACAGAGGAAGTAATTTGCAAGGTAAAAGGCATATCTTTAAATTATGCTGCATCAAAATTAATAAATTTTGAAACAATAAAAAATATGGTTCTCCACAAGACAGACCCAGTACCTGTTATATCAAAGAACATTCGACGGACGAAAGATCATACTGTAACAACAAATACGGAAACCAAACTGTATAGACCGAATTCAGTAAAGAGAAATTTTCTTCCTGACGGCAACTCTGAGCCGTATGGATATAAGAAGCAAAGAACAGGCTGTAATTAAACAATATACTCTGATATAAATAATATATAAAATTGTAATTGTAAATGTAATTAATAAAGAAACTTAAAATATAGAATTAATTTGTTTAAGTAAACATAATACTACTATGACTATAAATCAGTAAAATATCTTATCAATCAAATTAACAGCTAACTTGGGGGGGCAAATGTATTTTAAAATGTTTATTATGTTCTACCTGAGATAGTAAAAGTCTCTCTAGTTTTTTATAGTAAATCGCATTAGTTTGATTGTAAGGTAAGTAGGATACTTATAATACCTAAGCAGTCTCATTAATTTTCATATTATAATACCAAGGATATTTAACACGTTTTCGTGTTATTTTTTAAGAGTTTGCGGCTTTTCATGGCTAAACAGCGATAATCATAATGACGCGTTATACGCTGTATAGCTTTTTAAGTAACAAATAATAAAATAATGGAAAACTAGTAACGTACCGAGGAAGTCTAGGCCTCATTATGACATAACTAGTAATATTTACAATACATTGCATTGTAAACATAACTAAGCATGTGTGAAACCAGCTCTAAAGAATTGTTATTTATTAAGCATAGACCAATATGGCTTTGTCGCTATTGATTTTCGGTCAGTACCCTTCAGTGGGGGCTACAAGGGTTCTATAGCTTTAAGAAATCAATATCATAACAGGAGATTTCTATGTTGCGGGTTCAGTTACCGTTCTTTAGAGCGGGGTCACAAGGGTTCCTATACGCTTTAAGAAATCGATATCATAGCAGGCGCGTTCTGGCAACACCTGGTCATGCGTCTGTCAAATCCCCAGCCAACGACGAAAAATTTGAATTTTCGAACGCCCTAAAGCTTATTAGGGCAGAATATTGATTTTTTCTTGAAGCATCGTAATGGCAGCGCCTCGAGCTGTTCTGTAGCGTCGAACCGCCTGCATTCTACGTTAAAACGTTATTTCTCAAAGTTTTATAAGAGAATATCCCATAAACTTGGTCCGAAATTATTGTTTTTTCTTGAGGAAACTTTTGGGATGATTTTTCTATTTAATTCCGCTCGTATGGTTAAAGCAGTTTGTCGACAAAAATACGATTGTGTCTGAGAAGGTGCCATTTTGATTTGAACCCAAGCTAGTTTGAAAGTTTGAAGCGAAAAGTTCGTACGATGGATTTTAACTTGCAAGAAATAGGAAAAATATCGTGATAAAATAAATAAAATGAGTGTAGAACGTGCCTCGAAGGTAGGTTTGATACCGTATTTTTGCCCTTTTATAATTTTTGTTTCCATCTTGACATCTGTAGGTATTGAATGTTTTCATTAATAATCAACTCATTTAAGATATACCTGAATTATTATAGCGGGAAAGCTTTTCCAGTGGCACATATGTTTTTATTCAGAAAAAAATTTAATAATTTTGTATTAATACCTACTGGGTGTTAAATTAGTTAGTACAGCAGGTTTTTTCTAAAAACAATAAATAATTTATTTGTTTTGTTGTAGATTCCAGTCGGTAATACCAGAAAACCTACTCTTTGAGCCATAAATGTACGTTACAGCCTGGAGTTCTATAAAAATGATAAACTCTGCATAAGACACTTTCTTCAGAATTTAATAGCATTGGTAAAACAATAACATGCTTGTTAGGTGATGCAGTACCCATAATAGGTGTTTGAGGAATGGTCTACATATCTCCAGGAAATACCACACACACACAAAGCTGGTAAGTCAGGCTTACCTTATACAGCAATATTTTTAATATTATTTGTAATATAGGTAGATTTATAATTTTTAAATTTTTGTATGTCGCAAGGCAAATTTATGTTTCATTTATATTAAAAATAGCTTTTTGCCTCTCGGTAATTATTTGCAATATATAAATAACTAAATTAAGTAGATTCTAACGTGATCCACACAAGTTTCACTATTTTATGTGAAATTATCGGTAAAACTTATGGCAGCATTTTTGTACCTGGCGGCCATGTTGGTCTTAATTTAATTTTTACATGGTTTATCGGCTTTAAACCTGGCTTTACATTTTTTTAACAATAGCATTATATTATTAATCAAAATTTGAAGATATTTTATGGTTTATTTTAGAAAACAATATTTACAAAGAATGTAGGGGTCCTAGTAAATTTCGAACGTTTCTTGGGCATGTTATTAATAATCTTCAGACAAAATAGCTACCAAAATACGTTTTAAACATGTTTATGACGGCTATGTGTTTTAACCGTATTTGTAACCTGAAGCGTGTCGGTATTATTCCCCTTGAGGCGCGTTACGTATGCAACCCTTTACTGTCCAGCTACAAAAGCCTCTAACAGACCACCTCTCTCCTCGTTCATACCTAGGGTATCCGGATTATGGAACAAATTGCCTGCAGATGTTTTCCCTCCCCGTCCCCGCCTCCAATCCTTCAAATCCCGTATCAATAGACTACATTTCCCTTCTCTTCAGACGCCCACGGTACGTTAGTACTTAGACTTGAAGTCTACGTGGGGTGTCTTAGATAAAAAACTCATTAAAGATATAAATTATTATAATGGAGAGCTTTTTCCTGTGACGGATATGTTTTGTAAGCAAACTATTGCTAAACGTAATTGGGAAAATAAAATAGCCTCCAGAACAGCGAAATTTTACTATTACTTTAAGTTTCTTTTCGCCCTGGGGGCTATTATTATGCTAGGAGAGGGTTTTTGTTTAACATAGGACTTAAAACGCAGATTTATTGTAAAAATATCATTTAAACAAATGCCGTTCTCAAATATAGGTTAATCTAAATATCGACCTCTCAGATCCACAACGTACTGACACATCCTTAGCTCTTAAAATATTGATTAGACTGAACATTTTGGTCATATAAAATGTAAAAAAGTTGTAAAATTCGCGTTAGTTTGGTCCTGACTATCTTTTTCATAGCTCTTTTTTATAAAAAAAAATTACTTTGGACAAATTTTCTTCAAAATCAATTTTTGGCTGGGTTTTTATTTTACATAAAGGAGGGGTAATCCGCGGGTTATGTTATGTTTTCTTTATTTCTTTAAAACAATTTAGAGGAGTCATAAGGGTAAAAAACGATAAAAAAGCAACCTGAAGCACGAACTTAACGATATTTGTGAGGAAAATTAAACTGTTTGTCAACATAGGGCTAAAAACTCAGATCCATTGTAAAAATATCATTTAATAGACTTAATTAATAATAATAATTAACAAATATTTCAATATCACATATTGAAAATTACAATTTTTTAAAACAAACGTTTACTACATATATTAATAATTTCAATCTTCTTTTTGTATGGTGTATTAACGTTGCATCCATCTTAGTTGATTATATGTACTCTTCACGTCTGGTTTCTTATATTTCCTTTTGGGTGGAAATAACTTGGATATAATATTTATATATTTCCAATTTTTACTTGATCGTATAGGTCTATTCCTCAGAAAACCACATCTGTGTGCGTCGGATAATAACAGAATTTCCTTATACTGATTCAGTTCATGGCTGGTATATTTCTTCGGGCGCTGATGAGTTAACAAATTCAATAACCCATCCGTTAACGTATACTTTTCTTCATCTATCAACAAAATATCCCCATTAAATTCAATAAGTTTGTTGCCAATAAACCACCCAGCATCTGTTTTTCTGAATCCGAAAAGATCTTCGTCCGATAGTGCAAGAAGTTTAAATTTTATGTCGCGTTTCAACATGTTACTCATACGACGTCTGAATGAATAATGCCGTTTTCAAATATAAACAGTTTTTATAACGGAGCACTAACGGGTACCATACATTACATAATCCCTAAAGGAACAGCGTACAAACCCAGAAGGAACGGAACAAACAAAAAATGTGATACAATAACATAGTACATAGTACAACATAGAGAAAAAAACACGTGGAATTTGTTTAGAAAAAGTAACAAATAAAATACCTAAACGCACTCTTTTTCCCAGGGTAGTCAGAGCAAAAATTCAACTTTTTCGCAAATTACAAAATGTTTCTTTCTTTACCAAAAGAAATCCCAGTGGGCTCACCATTAAAACCCCTAAATTTGGTGTGGTTCCTGTAGTAGGAACAGAGATATACAACTTTGAAATTTCACTGCGTGCCGCTGAGTGACAGGGTCACACGCGCGGCGCCGAACGCTAATTGTGCAAGTATAGCCTGCACTTGACAGATTTTTTTATTGTTTCAGAGGTAAACTTCATTTGAACACCGCATACCTAAGAAATCTTTCAAAATGGGGGCAGACAGAGCCGAGACAGTATGGAAATGTAGTTTTCGGCAAGACGAATTCAACGATAAATACATATATGATGTATATTTTTTTTTTTTAAACTGGAATGAGAAGCCTCAGCCTGCAGTTCCAGCTAAACCAAGGTATGTGTTTGTAAGTGCATATTGTTCACGCTAAATATACTTGTTTTCTTCTGTAAAATAAGGCTATCGCTTTAAGAAAAGGGTTGTTTTTGTTCAACCCATGAATGTGGGTTAATATAGCTGCTTCTGTCGACGGGGCCCTCTAGGGCACGTTTTAGAGTCAGACAAGCAAAATGTAATACAATACCATAGAGATAAAAACGTGATTTTTTTTTAAATTAGTTTACAGTATGTGTTATATAGATAGCTACAGAATAAATATTACATTACTTTTAGATTTCTTGGTAAAGGAAGGCCGTTATTCCTTCAGTCACCTAAATTAAAAGAAAATATGGAAACATAGACCAGTACAGTCACAGCAGCATAGATTTTATTATAAGAAAATCTGGAATAGGAGTTCTAAAATCGCAGTTCCTGGAAACTCGAGGTATGTATTTGTAAGTATTTTTCACGCCAAATATACATGTTCTCTTCTGTAAAATAATGACATCACTTGTTTGCTATTTGCCTACCAATTTTAATTTATGTTTGAAATTTTGTTTGCGCAAAGAATGCCCACGAAATATCCTCTATAAGTAATTAGGTATAAAGTGTACCTTTTTGTAATTTTTAGGCATCGTTACCAGTGATGGGGCAACCAGGATGTTACCCTCACCCTTGGATCTAGCTACACAATTTTCTCATATTTGTAGCAGTTTACCACCGAGCTGTGAAGAAGAAAAGAACAATGACAGCGCATAATTGTATAAAAAAGCTTTTAATACTTCAAAGAAAAATGTCACATCCTATATCTTCTAATAGAATTCAAGTTAAAAATTTAATATGTAAAGCCCCATGATGTGTGTGTTAATTAAATATATTCCAGCCAACTAGCAGTCAAGGGTTTAGCATTAGGTATTTTTATGTTATATTTCATACAACTTTTAAACTATAACTTAACCATGCATAAGTGTTTAGTATTAAGTATTTCTAATAAATATGCCACCCCTTCTGTCTTTTAATGCGATATCGCACGCCCTCTCTAGAGTAAAATAAATACCTGATATTTTTTAAAACATACTCTAAAGACGACTTTAAATCAGTAACCCGGTCATGACTACGTCACCTTATTTGGCGCCATTGCTCCATATACTTAATATCTAACCTAAAAAAATCAAAGTATTAAGATTAAATGAGGCACTGTTGCCCTATGGTCTGACTAGTTTACGATTTGGTCGCTGAATTAAAAATGGCTACACCTGATCGTCTTTATTGTCATACAATACGTGTAATATTTATTTGATCTTGAAACAATCATCGTACACCTGAGCATTATAAACGCATAACCTTAAAAATGCATAACAATTACATAACTTTGAAACAAATTGCCATTATAGATGCCCGCCCTCTAAAATACATAACCTTTTAATAAACACGTCAAAATAAAATACTTACGGGCATCAAGTTTTGTTTAAGCTCAACTCTCTTTCAAGGTTGATGTTTTGGCCTATGTCAAATTTGGTTCAGGGTCAAATGGTTGTGGCCTAAGCAGCTCACGCCTGAGTGGCTAAGAAGACCGACAATAACTAATGCTTATGTAGTTAAGACCTGTTTTGGCCATTAACGAGTTTGGTTCAAGGTCAAATAATTAACACCCAAGTAGTTAAGGCCTAAGTAGCTCACGCCCAAGTGGCTAAGAAGACCAAAGACAGCGGTAACTAATGCCTAAAGACCTGCTTTGGCCAATTACAAATTCGGTTCAAGGTCAAATAATTAATACCCAAGTAGTTAAGGCCTAAGTAGCTCATGCCCAAGTCGCTAAGAAGACCAAAGACAGCAGTAACTAATGCCTAAGTAGTTAATGCCCAATGTAGCGCGCGCCTGATGTAGTTAGTGCCATATGTAGCTAGTGCCATATGTAGCTAACGCCATCGGTAGCTAACTTCACTCTGGTAGCTAACGCCCAGATCTTCTGAGACTAAGGTTCCGCCATATCTACTGAGACGTATACTTACAATTGTACATAGCTTGCTTTTAAATATCCATTAGTAAATAACTTGTCGCAAACGCTTAACTTTGAAAAATTATTTAATAATAGATTATACGGAGTGACTCACATACAAGGCTGTCACTTCGCTTGATGTGTTTACTTCCGATGGCACTAAAACTGCAAATGTAAGTTTCAGTGGCGGTTCGTGGTTTTTAAATAGGTGGGGTGCAAAGCAGTTGTTAGGGGGAGGGGTGAAAAGCGCCGAATGCTAGCTTGCACGAGTTTTTTTCAAAAGGTCATAAACACCGTTGATTTTATTTCGAAATCGGGTGTTGGACGACCGAACTTTTTGATTGCAACTTTTTCTTCAAATGGAACAGGTCTATTTTCTAAAATATACTTTAGAGAATTCATATTGACAATGAAAATACCGAAAAAACAGAAAACAAAACAAAGTATTTAACGGCAAAGGCAGAAAGGCTGCTGAAGTTTTGAGACCGAAGCACGTGTACTATGCCGACCGTTGTCATAGCAACCACAGATTTATTCGCAATCTGATTGGTCATCGAGCGTCCTTCTTCGTCACATCATCTCGCGGTTGTTCTCAAGCCGAGACCCTGCGGAAGTAAGGATTAGGTTCGCGCTTGATCCACCGTTCAGATTATAACTTGGACTTTAGCCAAGGTACTCTAAACTACCTTCCAAGCAAAAACGCTGGATTATTTATCTGTGCTTTTGCTGGCTCTGAAATTTACGTTACGAGGATAATTTGAATAGTTTTTAGGTGCTATGAGTTGCTTTAATGAAATAAATATTTTATGTATTTATTTTATTTTATTATTTTAGTTGGTAATTTAATGGGGGGTGCGAGACCCTGCGCCCCCTGGCAGTAGCCGCCCCTGGAAATTTTTACTGTGGGTTTATTTATAGTTTTGGATAGTTCGGTCCTAGTACATGTTAGAGCAAGTTGAAAATTTGTGGTACTTCACCATGAGATTTTCGATTTTTGTCATAGACGGGAACCGCAGTAGATCGGTCTAATGTGACAAGTAAAACTTTTAAATTGACAAGTGTAAAAATAAAACATCTGAGTTTTATACTGTGAATTTGTTTCTGAGTTTTTTCAAAAATTTATAAAGAAAAAAGCAATTTTAGTACTACTTACTAAATTCATTCTAGCAACACGTTCCAAGATGAAAATTATGTGGAAATCAAGCAAATCGCTGAAATATTAGAATAAGTTTTTAATGACGTCTTGTTAACAATGACAGGAGAAGAACCTGTCAAAACCGAACTGATTAACTAGAAGATCTTAATTTAAACCAGTACTAAATATTAAATCTTCTTAGTGAATCTGAACATTAAAGTTAATCTATTTTTCCCTTTTTCCAAAAAAAATTAAATCTCTGTTTTTTATTTATTTAGAGGTTTTATCTTTAAAAGTCAATCTGAAACAAAAGAGCGAAGAGGAGGTTAAAGTAAGCACCCAGGTTTCATCTGAAATGTCATCAATTAATTATGAGGAACAAATTGAGAAAATTCAAACTGAGAAGAAGAAATTACTTGAAGAATTAGAAGCGGTACACGCGGAAAAAGAAGAATTTTTAAAAGAAATAGAGCAGCTGAAAAGGGAAAGACAAGATATGGCCACCAAATTAGATAATTATATTCAGGTTTGTTAAGTGACTTGTGAGGAAATTGGGTTGTTGATTTTTTTCTTCTAATTTTATTTTATATTTTTTTACATAAACTTGTAATTTTTAGGAAAATATAGACTTAATTGATAAACTTGAAAAATTAAGTGCAGAAAAGGTCTCGTCTGCGGAAAGTATAGAAATAGTTGAAGGCTTGACGCAGCAAGAAAAATTGGAACTGGCTGCCTATCAAAAACATATAAATCCAGAAGGTAGGTTTGTGAAAACATAACATTTTATACATAGATTTCCTTCAGCAAGCGGGACAAAGTTTAAAATTATAATTAATGATGTCTAATTTCTTCAGCATGTGACAGTAAAAAGATTATTGTCAGTAAGTAAAGATTGGAAAATCGAAAATGTATTAAATATTTCGGCCAATGTCTCTTATCGAATTTTGTTTTTTCAAAATATGTTTTTGGAAATAGCCACAGTTTTTTGGACGTTGAATTATGAACTCTACTTAAAAAAACACAAATAGATCCTGAAAAATCTTAAAGTAAACTTCTTTGGGTTGGATGAGGTTTCCTTCTGTTTTCAAAAAAATATATTTGAAAATTATTATTTTCAAAAAATGTACTTTCGAAATATACAGGGTGTCTGGAAAAGGTCTGTACAAAATGCTACCACGTATTCGTGAGACTAAAATAAGACGATTTAACCCAACTTACCTATATCCAAAAGTCTTTCGTTAGGGAGATACAGAGCCCCAAAGGGGTACTTAACGATTTACTTTTTTGGCTCTAACTTTTGAACCGACTTGTATAATTTAATGAAATTTTAATAGTTTATGTTGGCCATAAAGACTCATAAAACCATACTACCGTAGATGTTTGACATCGTCAGGGAAGTCAGGAACGGACTTGCCACCACACTCTTTGGGCCAAATTTTTGACAGGTATAATTTTACAGAGCTCAAAACTGATTTTTTTAAATACTTTGGTCATTCCTCTTTGAAAAAGGTACCCTACATTTGTTTCGATAAAATTAGCCGTTTTCGAAAAAATTAAGGTTTTGTATAACACGTTATTGAAATAATACTACAATACTACAATAAAACACGTCGTTTTTATTTCGTTAACAATGTGTTATTGACGGGTAAAAGTTAAATAATAAAAAGTACTTAAAACTGAATCTTTCTGATATTTCAGAAATCGCTTAAACAGAAAAATGTTAAAAATGTGAAAGCTCTAGTAGTAGTAGTAGTAGTATTCTGATAAAATTATTTCAATAACGTGTTAACAAAAACTTAATTTTTTCGAAAACGGCTAATTTTATCAAAACAAATGTAGAGTACCTTTTTTAAAGAGGAATGACCAAAGTATTTAAAAAATCAGTTTTCAGCTCTGTAAAATGATACCTGTAAAAAATTTGGCCCAAAGAGTATGGTGGCAAGTCCGTTCCTGACTTCCCTGACGATGTCAAACATCTATGGTAGTATGGTTTTATGAGTCTTTATGGCCAACATAAAATATTAAAATTTCATTAAATCATACAAGTCGGTTCAAAAGTTAGAGCCAAAAAAGTAAATCGTTAAGTACCCCTTTGGGGCTCTGTATCTCCCTAACGAAACACTTTTGGATATAGGTAAGTTGGGTTAAATCGTTTTATTTTAGTCTCACGAATACGTGGTAGCATTTTGTACAGACCTTTTCCAGACACCCTGTATATCTAACACCTTATTTTTTGTATTAGAAACGTTGAAATGTCCGGATGATGACAACCTGGACGCGCCTGTAGAATTAAACGAAAGTGTTCTTCAGCTCGGTGAAGACACTGTAGAGTTGCTTCAGAAAATTGAAATGTTTACCCAGGAGAGAAAGGAAGTTATGCAAAAAATAGAAGCTCTAAAAGAAGAAAATGACTCGCTAAGCTTAAAGGTAACTGAAAGCCTTTGTTTTTAAAGAGGTTGTTTCGGATAATAGTTGCAACTCTACTGGTAAGAATAGAAAATCTTTTGCATGCTAAAGAGTTTATGTATTTTAGGTGAAAGAAATTGAAAACAACAGAGATATACTGGAAGAAACCTATGAACAACTACAAAATGAAAAAGAAGCCCTTGCTAATGAGAAACAGGACTTGATAGAAAAGTTAGAAAAAACACAAAAACTACAAGCTACTGAAAAAGTAATTTTTTTTAATAAATCCAAAAATTAATTATTTCATTTTGTTAACGGCTATTTGGAGTATAAAAATGTTGTAATATTTTAGGAGAAAGGCGAGTCTGCAGAAGTTTTGAATTCAAAGCTAGAAGAATTGCAGATTAAATGCGTAGCTCTTATACAAGAAAACGACGAACTGAAACGTACCCTAAAAGAATTCGATTCGAAGATGCAAGAAAAATACGATTTAGAAAACCGACTGCAAGAAATTGTCGCAAGTAACGCCGCTCTTGAAGCTAAATTATTATCTAACCTTGAAGACATTAACACATATGAACTAACAATCACCGAAAACAAAAACGAACTTACTCGTTCATCAGAACTAATAAACGAGTTGAACAAAAAACTTGAGGAAAGAGAGAAAGACATAGATGAACTTCAAAGTAATATTAACGATCTTAACAATGTTATTGGGGAATTGCAAAGCAAAAGCAGTGATTATGAAGTTCTGCAATTTGAGCTGCAAAATCTAAAGACAGTTCTTGCTGATCAAATATCTCAAGCGAATGATTATGAAAGTGAAATGGCGCAAAGTAATGAAATTATGCAAAAACTGCAAAATGAATTCATCCAATTGAACAGGAGGACACTTGAGCTTGAAAACGAGCTTCAATTGAAGGACAGCGAAATTCAGAAGATGAACAAAGAAATCAATAATAAAAATGAGATTATTAAAAATCTTCAAAGTGATATTGAGGAAAAAGGTCAGAAATTTAAGACCGTTAGTGAAGAAATGAAGGACAAGTACCTCTATTTGCAAAAACAGTTAGACAACAACGGAGATTCTTTGAGAAAGCAGATTGATGACTTAACTGGCAAGAATAAGGAACAGTTAGAAAAAATGAAGAAAATCGCTGCTAATTTGAAAAAGAAATCGCAAGCATATGAGCAGTTGGAAAATCAATACAAGAGCGATAAAGAAAAATGGGAAAACGAAGCAAGTGAAAAAAATTTCACTATTAAGAAAACACAAGAAGTAGTCCATACCTTGACGAAAGATTTACAAGGTGTTGAGGGTCGATTAAGAATCAAAATACAAGAAAATGAGGAGATTGAAAAGGAACTTGCAGCTCTTAGGCATAAAATAGAAATTTTGGAGCAAAATAATGCAGAACAGCAACACTTCATTCAGGAACTGAAGCATAAACAGGAAAAGATTCAAGAAATTAGTCTGCAGCAAGAAATGTCAGCTAGCCTTCATGAAGAAATTGATGACAGTTTTCCTAAAAATGTCCCAGAAGAAAAAATTAGGGAACTTGAATTGTTATTGGAGACAAATGAGTTTGAATTAAGTCACCATAAGGAAAGAATTAATAAGTTAGAAGAAACCGTTAGAAAATTAGAAGAAGACAAGGCTATAATAAAAAATAGGAACTCAGAGCTTCTGGAAAAGCTTGACTTAACCTCAAATAGTTTTAAAGAAAAGGCTCTAATGGAAGACGAACTTGAACTCCGATTAGCTGAGGTCAGCGCGAACGATGAAGCATTGTCCAAAAGACTACAAGAAACTCAAAAAGAACAAGAAGAGCTGCGTAGGAAGAACCACGAATATGAGGAACTTATTAAGAAATTGAAGATCAAGCTTAAAAAAGCCCAAGATAAAGTTACTGAACTAAAAGGTGCGGAGACCAATTTACAACAACTTGAAACTTTAAATCAAGATTTGAAAAATCAGATAAATATTTTGGAAACCAATCAGCGCCATATCCAGAACGAAAATGAATCGTTACAAAAACGCAATTTATCCGACTATGAGAAGATTGAAGCCGATTACCAGATTCAGTTGGAAGAATTACTAAAAGCTAAAAATGATCTAACTGTTGAGAATGAAAAATTGTTAGACAAAATGAAGGAGCTAGACGACAAAGAACAGGAATTAATTATGGAATTAGAGGAATATAAGTTAAGATTGGAACAAAGTGACAATAGTCATGCTGAAGAAATTAGTCGATTGAACGCAGATATCAAAGGAACCAAAGAAGAGTTGGAGAAAACACATACTGAAAGCAAAAAACTATTTGTCGACTTAAAAGAGGCTAGCGAGAAACTTCAACATTATTTGTCTGAAACAGATCGGCTGAATCGTGAATTAACTATTACCAATAGTCAGTTGGTTAACTTTGGTGAGCTTCAAGAGCAACTAGCATCGTCTGTATCTCAAAACAACGAACTTAGTGATAAGCTCGGACATATCGCCGTAGAATCAGATAGCTTTAAACAAGAGTTAGGTGTTTTAAAAGAACATCTTCAAGCTTCTTTGCAAGACAATACCAGTCTCAGAAGTGAAATTGATGAGTTAAAACAAGAAATACAAAATATCGAAGTTGCGAAATCCAATTTGGAGAAATCTTATAATTTAGTTACTTCACAAACTGACGATATCGTGCAACCAGCAGTTTTTGAAGAATTTTCTCAGAGTAGTAAACATGTTCAAGAAGCTATACCTACATTCCACTGGCCGGATCAGCAACAGACAGCTGCTGATATGTTTGACAGTTTCAGTCAACCGCAAGTCCCACTAGAAACTTCAGAGTTTGGCAGTCAACAACGTAATATGTTTTCTAATGCTAATGATAATTTAGAAAAATATTTGTCAGAAATACACAATTTTAAACAAGAATTAGTTGACTCAAATGAAAAGTTGCAAGCTGCTCTTCAGGAAATTTCTGATTTAAGAAATGAATCTGACAAACTTAGCCAAGAGATCCAAGCGCTTCAGTTCGCCAAAGCCAGTTTGGAGGCATCATTTGAATCATCCCAAAAACTTGCTGATGAGAAACCTTCAGATCTTCCCCAAACAATAGTTTTAGAAGAATTTCCGCAGAAACATATAAAGCAAACCCAAACATTACCGACTGAACAGTCTATTCCCTTATTTGACGCGTTTGCACAACCCAATAATGATAATATATTTGACCCATTTGGCTTACCACTAAATCAAGAAAATCAATGGGTTAACCAACAGTCATCAAATGTAGGCCTTGTTGATTTTAACACTAGTGTCCCTATCTCTCAATCTCAGCAATTTTCGCTAGTTATAGAAGATGGTCGTGAAGCACTATTGAAAAAAATTAAGACTTTGGAATTTTTATTATATAACATAGATAAAGAAAAAGAAATTGCTTTAGAGCAGTGTACTGAAATGGTAAATGAACTAACAAGAGTAATCTATGAGCAAGCAAACGCTCCTCAACAAGACAAATCGCCAATTTCTGATATTGAGTCTCAGATAATGTCTCGAGAAGACGTAGATAATGTAGCCCTCAATAAAAAAGCATTAATGCAAACAGAATATACTTCAACTAATAAAGCGTCGGGAGAAAAATCTATACCTATCACTGAAGAACTTATTGAACCGAAAAAAGCTTATCTTTGTTTTGACGATAAAGATCCTCCCAAAAAGCAAGACCAAGACCAAAACTCTGCAGATATTGATTCCCAAGTGGTTTCGGAAAAAGATATTGCAGACACGGCGTCCGATAAAGGGAAGCTTCAAAGCCTGGAGTTTGAAAAGGTTGACAAAAGTGTTGGAGAACAATTACAACCTGTTGTAGAGCCTCTAGCTCGGCCTAAGCAAGCGTATCTATGTTATACAAAGGAAGACAAACCACAAAGTTTTGAAGCCTTTGAAGAAAATGATGATGGCTGGGGGTGGGGCCCTGAGGAAGCCAGACTTGAAGAAGAACATATGAGTAATGTGGAAAACACGCCACAAGTTAAAACTTTATTATTAGAAATTCAGCAGTTGAAGGAGAATATTAGGATGCTTCAGGTAGAGAGAGAAAATCATTTAGAAGAGATTAAGCAGTTACAAGTTAAATCTGGAAAGCTTATTAAAAAGTGTAAGGAACTTAAAATTAAGAATGATCAGGCATCTTCAAGTAAAAAACAAGATGATGGAGGATTTTTTGATTTAAATGAGACTATTCAAGAAGAGCTTAAAGCACAAATCCAACAACTTGAGAAAAAGATAAAAGAAATAAATAGCGAATTTGAAAAAGAACGATTAGAAAAAAATAGCTTATTAAAGAGAGTAGATGTTTTGACATTAGCAAACGAAAGAATGATGGAAATGAAAGAAATTCAAGATAGTGAGGTTCTAAGGTTGCAAAGAAAACATAAAGAAGCTTTAGAAAAATTACAGGAATACGAATGGAACAGCGACGGTTTTGAAGAACATAAGAAAAAGATCTTGCACGAACCTCAGCCTTCCGTTTCTGGTTCCGGAGATCAAAGTTCTAGGATTCAGGAATTGGAGAATACGATAAGGGACCTTACTTTAGATAATGAAGAACTGCAAACGCTCCTAGAAGAACAAACTACTAGAATAGCTGAAGTCGAAAAAAATAAAAGTAGTGGAAATGAGGCGTCCGAACTGAAATCTCTAAATGAGAGTCTTTATAAGGAATTAAATAAATTTAAATTACAAAGTGACGAAATTCAAAGCAAACTATCTGATATTGAACAGGAAAAAAATAATATAACTGTAGAAAAATCTGATCTGGAAAAAATGTTGTCAGAAAAACAAATTAAAATTCAGATGCTTGAACAGAATTCAAATAAAATGGGACATATTGAAGAAGACTTGCAAAAAAAAGTAACTTCCTTAATGGATCAAATTTGCAACTTCGAAAGTCAACTTCAGGAAAAAGACTTAATAATCGGAGATTTACAGAACAACTTGGACCAATTGAATAAAAGAAAACTTGAGCTTGACCAAACAGTTGCACAGCTTACCAATGATATAACTGCCAAAGATGAAGTATTAAATTCTAATCTTAATGAAAATGACGAAACCAAATGGGAAATTACTTCTTTAAAAGCTCATATTGATACGTTTAAATTGACCATTGATGAAAAGGAAAAAGTAATTGATGACTTGAATCATTTGATAGATAGTCTTGAACAGGAGAGGCATGCCAAAGAAGAAGCTATTACTAAACTTAAAGATAAATTAAGCGAAATGAATGAAGCCCTTAAGTTGGTTATGACTGAGAAAGAAAAGAGAGACATGGAATATCAGCAAGTGTTGGAGCAGTTAGCAAATCATTCATTAAAGATTGAAGAATATCAAAGAATGATTGTGAGTTTACAGGATTATGCCAAAGAAATGGAGTTTTATGGTGCTGAAAAAAGTCAGAAAGCTCTTGAGAATCAAAACTTAATAGAGGAGTTGGAGACCAAATCACTGGAGATTGCTGTCAAAGATCAACACATAGAAGAATTAGAATTAAAAGTTAGTGAAAATAACAAATCAGTGGTGGATATGCAAAAATTATCAGAAGATCTCCAATGGAAAATAAAGGAAATTGAAGAATTAACAGCAGAAAAACTGGAAAAAGATCAACAAATCCAACAGTTGAAAGTAGATCTTCAAAATAAAGAACAAGAGTTTGCAGCACGAATGAATACTTCAGTAAATGAACTAAATGAAAATTGGCAGATCCAGGTCGATCAACGGGGAGCAGATATTGCTGAAAGCTGGAAAATGCATTTGGAAATGGTGGAAAAGGAATATACTACAATACAGGAAAAACTTAAATCAGATATCATTGAGCTAGAAGAAAAGTATAATATTGTAGTTAATGGAAATAATGAGCTAAGAAGAAATGTTGATCATGAAATTAGAAATGAAGTTGATAAACTATCTGCTCTACAACAGCAGATCTCTAGCCAACAACAAATAATAAACTCACTCAATGTAGCGCTTCAGGAGAAAGATAAGCAGATTGAAGAAATCCAGAATAATTTATCAAACTATCTTTCACTTGAAAATGAAATTCAAGCTTTAAGAAACGATAATATCGATAAGGAAAACAAACTTTCTAGTATAAATATTATTATTGAAACTACTCAAAAGCAGTTTGATGAGAAACGGGAAGTCGTCGAAGAAATAGTCTCAATTTTGCAGAAGAATGCTCCGTCTCCTATTTCTTATGAAAAAGAAGACATTTTAAAAGAGTTCCAAAAACAACTTAGGTTGACAGGTGAAAACGATAACGAAGTATCACGATTACATCAACAAATCGCTGAGAAAGATAATGAGATATTACGGGTAAATCAACGCGTTAGTGAACTTGATGAAAAGTTAGCAAGAATTTCAGGAGAAAACCAAAGAGAAATTACAGGTCTTAACCAGGTTATTGAGGATTTCGAAAGAGAATTAAGTGTTATACACGAAAAAGAAGCTGAAATTGTGCGCATTACCACAGAATTAAATAATGTTTTAGTAGAAAAGGAAAGCTTACAGCAGGAAATTAACAAACTTGGGAAGGAAAAAAATGATATGATACCGGAGTATGAAAAACTAAGACAAGAACATTTGAACTGTAAGGCGACTGTTAAGGATTATGAACAAAAAGTTCAAGATTATTATAACACAAATATAACTCTGCAGCAAGTTTTAGATGAGAAAAATATGGAAATTGTCCAACTCAATCAGAAAATATTAGAGTTGCAGGATAGAGCTCAAAGCGACAGTAATAAAGAAATTGAAAACTTGAATGCAGCAGTTTTCAAGACTAAGGAGGATTATATTGCTTTACAGGTAAATAAGTAATTCTTGACATATAAAAATATTTATTATGGAAAATTGAATTTACCCGGATTGTATTTCATTTTTATAAATTACATGCTCACTTCAGTATACAAGTTAAGAGGAATATTCAGTTCTCATTAATACTGTTTAATACTGTTGTAGTTTTTTCAACGTTGTTGCTTAGATAGAATTCAGATTGAATGAAAATATTCATAAATGGCGCTTTGCAATAATAAGATAGTTACCGCCCCTTAGGTTTTCTCTAACTAGCGGTACCCGCCAGTCAGCATAAGAAATAATGTTATTGTTACCTTTGTAATAAAATTCCTTTAAAATACACTTCTTTTGAAAATGTTTACGATTAACAAATACCAATATACCAAAAAACACTGACAACCCAGTACAGCCAATAATTTAATGCAAGAAACCAAATCTTCACAAAATTAACACTAAAAAAGTTCCAATAACGAATTAAACAAAATACTTTAAAGTTTCCACAGTATTTTTTCACTATCCGCACTATTAAAATCTGAAATCTGTTTTTGGTACTTTTAAAGTAAAATCTCTGTAAAATTAACTTCCCCTAGAATGATTTTTACATTAAACAACACACTTATACAATACTAAAAAAACATAGTCATTAATAATAAAACATTCCATTAACTAATTAAATACAATGCTTAAAAGAATCCACGGTATTTTTTACTATCAGCACTATAGAAAAACTGAAAATTTATTTATTTATTAAAAAGGGGAACGCCTAGTTTTAATAAACATGACATTCGCCAGAAAGTATAGGCAACCCAAACAACTTCATAGTGAGATTTTGCAACTAGCAATTGCAGACATGCTAACTTATACACAATAAAATTTAAAGTTGTGTTTCTATCACATGATTTACAAAAAACCTAAAAATTAAAAAAAAAGTCAAAATCTTTTATTCATTTAACAAATGACGTAAAAACTCTGACTAAAATACCACTCCAAATTTTATCGGTCGTGGGTTAGCGTGTTTCCAATTTCTTTTTGCACAATCTCCCCAATAGCTTTCAACATTGAGCTCGGAATCTTTGAGAGGCACATGACTTATTATTGTAAACAGTTGGACTGATCATGTGCCTGTTAAATCCCAGCAAAACGACAAGAAACAAGAGACGGAGGACAAGAACAGGAAAGCAAGAGCGAGATAAAATTAAAAACGTTGCGCCCTTAGCGCCCGTTTTGCTAACTACTATAGTGGGTAATGTTTTCATTTCGAAATTAATAAATGAGTGCCGGCTGCTTTTACAGCTTTTATGTGACGCGGTCAAAGTTTAAAGCGCCGCTGACTGCAAGACTTCCACGAAGTTTATATTTTGAACTGATTTTCGGATATAGTTTTCTCAAAAATGTTAAGAGGTATAGGATATTAAAAAAGGAACCCATACAGAAATTATGTTTTTGCAAAAATACATCCTGTATCTAATAGGAACATTTTTAAACACGTAGGAAAGTTATAACGTATTTCATGTAAGTAATTTTTTTATAGTATAATGCATTTTTGGAAATTATAAATTATGAATAGGTTTATAACGTATTTCATGTAAGTAATTTTTTTATGGTATAATGCATTTTTGGAAATTATAAATTATGAATAGGTTATTCGTTGGATAGTTCTAGCGTAATTTATTTATTTTTAGAAGAACAAATTTAAAACCTAATATTCCCATCAAAAATAAAATTTTGGCAACATCGCAGCACCGGGCGCGCGTATACTCTGGTATTGAGTGTCTGGTGTAGACTAGGGCTGGGCGATTATCGAAAAAGAAAATCGATTTTTGATTATTTGAAATAATCGATTATTTCTGATTAATCGAAATTATCGATTAATCGAGAAAATTGATTAACAGAAAAATCGATTAATCGAAAAATTGATTAATCGAAAAATCGATTAATCGAAAAATAGATTAATCGATAAAGTCAATTAATCGAAAAGTCGATTAATCGATTTTTTTTTGTAATCGTTCATTCGATTAATACTCGATTAATCGATTATTTTGCCCACCCCTAGTGTAGACTAGCCCAAGAGTCACCCATTCCAATAAATGCAATGAATTTCATAACACCATGTATACATGATTAATATATGAGTTTATTAATAAAATTTAAAAAAATATATCGGTATAACAAAAGGATGTAAAATACAATATTTTAGATGTTAAGAAATAATTACCTAGTAAGTAATTTTGTTAGCTTAGACAGTTTTGGTTAATCAAGGTTAAATTCTACATTTTTAGACTTTTAAAACGCGTATTTAGGGTAATTAATCGTCAGAAGTCAGGAAATGCTTATTGGCTCTATTAAATACGACACCAAATTGGCCAGCGTCGAAATGTCCTTACGCGCCGAAAAGTACAATACCCGTTTCCGCGAGCTTACATGCCCTTGAATGATATTGATAAAAAAATACGACTAATCATTCTAAACCTATTGACTTCATTATTTAGGAAACCCTGACAGGGTGCCAAAAGGAGCTTTATGAAGCAACTCAAGAACTCGCACAGAAATCTCAGAAATTAGAAACAACGAATCAAAATCTGTATTACTATCAACAGAACTACACCGCGTTTGAGGAAGAAATTAATAGGCTGAAAGCAGTTCTCGAGCAACGTGAAAAAGAATATAATAATTCGCTTGAAATGCTTAAAAATAATCAGATGGCAGATATTCAAAGGTATTATGATGAATTATTGTCGAATAAGGATCTCGATAATCAAACTTTGCAGGCTCAAGTTCAGGAGTTGTCTAGAAGTAGCCAAGAAAACTGTGATAGGTGGGTTGTCTGGTTTTTAATAATAATAATAATAAAGATGTTTATTTATGCCAATAAAACAATTAAAAATATAAATATAAAATTGATAAAAGTAAAAAGAAATCCAAAAAATGACAGTAGTATACTAGTTGGCATAAATAGGTAGGATTTCGATTTATAAAAAATCATTCTTCCAATCCTACCCCTATCAAATAATTTTTTATATTATTTTTGATGGTTATATAGCTTATGCCCCTTAGACTAGAAGGAATATTATTATAAATTACAGAAGAGGTATATTTAAACGAAGACTTATATTTTTCAGTATGATGTTTAGGAATTTCTATTGCGTTCTGATTTCTATTATTAACATGAATATTATTCCTGAATTCAATTTTTTCAAATAAATATCTTGGTTTCTGAGTTAAAATTATTTTATATGTGGATTTCGCGTCTTTTTTCTAATTTAATTAAATTATGTTTGTCAAAAGTAGGTGATACGTGATCATATTTTTTTAGCCCTATTGAAAAACGAACACAGTTATTTTGAAGAATTTGTAATTTCTGTTTATCTTCGTTACTGATATTTTTGTGATAAATGAATAATTGAATCAACCAGTCTAAGTTTAGTATCGGTATTTAAGTAGTCCTTACAGTTATATAAAATTCTTAGTTTGTAATATGCTTTTTAAATTATATTTTTTATATGTTCATTAAAATTAAGATACTGATCAAAAATTACGCCAAGATTTTTACCAAATTCGATTGAAGGTATCTTAAAATTATTGTTAAGAACAATTTTGAAATCAGAATTATTTTTTATTTTAGTGATTAGTGGACCAGTTAAAATTAAATTAGTTTTATTTACAGTTATTTTTATTTTTGTTTTTGTCATTAAATTTATTAAATTCAGCTTTTTTCGTAAAATTAAACTATTTTGTGTTGTCACTTGCTATTTCAGTAAGGAAATACTTTATAACTTCCTATTATCAAGACTTTTTTTAAGAAAAATCACTACATGCAAAATATTTACAGCAAGAATACTGATTCGGTTCCATCCGATTTTATTTATGCGCCTAATCCTATTGTGTAAAGATAATGTAAGAACAAAAAGAAGTCATCAAAGTATGCCGTGGAATCAACCACGGACGTCTTGAATTATTACTCTTGAAAGGTAACATAAGTAAAAGGTATAGGTGAATGAAAAATAAAACTGTCAAGCTCTCAAGTTCTTATTTTTAAGAAAATTACATTGTTGTCATTGTTATTGCAGAATACAGAATTAATAGTATATTACAATACAAGTACGGCAGGTATGTCTTTACCGCATGTGCGTGATGTTTAACAAAACGAGCCGAAGGCGAGTTTGGTAAATCACGCAAATGCGGTAAAGACACCTACCGTAAGTGTATTGTACGATATTTTATCTACAAGCATGTTTTAGGGCACCAAGATTAAAAACTAAAAGAGCACTGTTTTAATTTACCCCGTAGGTGCCTCGTAAGTCGTTATCAATATCAGGTTTCTAGGGAAATAAAAATATAAAATACATTTGAATAATATAAAAACTTGTATGTAATTAATTACAGCACTAGTGCGGTAAAGTGATACTCGCCGCACTCAAATAAGTGCGGTAAGTAGTTACTTACCGCACGCTTGTAGATACAACAAATACAACAAAGAACCTAAAAATTATAAATTTAAACTAAATGAGAGACGTGTCCAGCTTCTACTTCCAAATATGTTCTAATTCTTCTTTTTACAGCATCAAAATCATTGGTGAGCACTTGGGGGAAGTTAATCTGAAATTTATTTGTAATTCTGGCCCGTAGGTGTTTTTTCACAAGGGGTGAAAACAGAGTTTTTAATGTGTGGCCATAAAAAAGTAGCACGGCGTGAGATCACAGGACCGTGGTGCCCACCTAATTGTATATTATGACTAATAATTCAGTCTTCGAAAAATTCTTCTCAAAAATTTAAATTTATTATCAAGAGTTACGTGAATTGGTGCGCCGTCCTGCTGGAAGTAGCCTCGTCGTACCGCTTCGTTGTCTAATGCGTTTACAAAATTTTCTAAAATTTCATTACGGTATCGCGCCGAATTGAGAGCCCCTTCAAAAAAATCGGTCCATTTAACCTTTTCGATATGGCCACCCACACGCCAACTTTCTGTGAATGCAGAGGCTTCTCTATAAATAAATGTGGATTTTCAGAACGCCACATTCTTATTTGTTGAGAATTTACATAACCAGAGAGGTAAAACCATGACCCGTCAGTAAAAAAGGGTTTTTTCAAATAGTTTTCATTAATATGCAAATTACATATAAACCAGTCTGAAATTGCATTTGCTGCGGCTTGTCGTTTGGTAACAATTGTTGGACTGAGCTTAGATGATAAGTGTGCATATGCAGGTCACATTTTGAGGATTGTATTGCAGGTTCCATAGGATACATTTGCTTGCTGGCTTAAACGGTGAATAAGGGTTTGTGGGTGTTCATTAACAATTTGCCTCAATTCTTCTACTTTTTATACAGTGCGAACTTTGGGTCTCCCACTCCCACTGGAAAGTCTGTTTGAAAATCCTGAATGGCGTCCCGTGTTGAATAAACCCACTGGCCATCAACCCTTCTACCATTTCTAAAGTAATGCATAAAAGCTTTTTGTTCTGTCGCGATTACCATATTTAATTTTCTTAAACAAAAACTGCAGAACTTGACAGTTCTATTTTTCATTAACCTATATCTTTTACCTATGTTACCTATCAAGAGTAATAATTCAAGACATGCAGGATCGATTCCACGGCATACTTTGAGGACTTTTTTTTTATCTTACGTTATTATATGAAGTATTGGCCTAAGCAGCACACAAATTATTGTTTTTTGATTCTGAATTTTAACCATCTTATAGGTTAAATCAAGAACTTGCTTTAAAACAACAAGTGGAGCAAAGGCTCTTTGAACAAACGCAACTTGTAGATGAAGATACCAGACAGCTGGAAGAACTTAAGCTGATAATTGAGGATCAAGTTGCTAAAATCGAGGAATTGAAAAAAGAACTCTTTGATAAGAGTAACCAGTATGATAGCCTTATTGCTGAAATGGATGTTGGTAGGCAGCCTGTAACTCAACAACCGATTTCTTCAACATCAACGGTGAGTACACCGACAATTTTAAAATAAAGGTTCTAGTTAAAAAGATAAGCAAGTAAAGCTTCTTTCAAGCTCTTTCGTTGTTTTTTGACAGAATGGTAAGTACCTCAATAAATGTAAATATAAATATTCCAAAATTCTTAAAAGTAGTCAAAAAATTCTAAAAATAAAGATATTTTTCTTTAATTCAGGGAAAGTGGCAACTTCCGTTAATTTTATTTTTTTTTAAATTATTTTTTTTACAAAAAATTAGGTACGGAATTTTACGGTACCGCCTCGTATATGTCTTATCACATCTCGAGGCAACCCGTTAAGCATCTATATAGTTTCTTATTCTCAGAGAAAGACAGCTTGCTATAGCTATAAATGTATTAAATAAAAAAGAAAATAAAACATGCATCGCGCAGTGGATATTTTGTCCCGTCCTTCTGACCAATCGAATTCGTTATTATCAGAACGACGAAGAAAGTATTAAAAGTGAGATAAAGATGCAGAATAGATTTTCCGATCATTTTGGCATTCCTTTTTTTTTCAAGTTTTTTTTTTATCTAAGACATCCCACGTAGACTTCAAGCCTAAGTACTAACGTACCGTGGGCGTCTGGACAGAAGGGAAATGTAGTCTATTGATACGGGATTTGAAGGATTGGCGGTTGGGACGGGAAGGTAAAGCATCTGCAGGCAATTTGTTCCATAATCTGGAGACCCTAGGTATGAATGAGCGAGAGAAGTGGTCTGTTCTAGGCTTTTGTAGCTGGACAGCAAAGGGATGCATACGTAACGCGCCTCTTGTTGTTGTGTTAGGAACAGTCAAGGGGGGAATAATACCGGCTAGTTCTTCAGAGCAAAATCCGTGGAAGTAGCGGTAGAAAAGGGATAAATCCCCAACAGCGCGGCGATGAGCCAGAGAAGGAAGTTTTCTCGTGAGGGCTGGGTCATTGATAAGTCGAATGGCTCTCTTTTGGATAGAATCAAGGATGTTAAGTGTCGAAGGTGATGCCGCTCCCCAGATGTGGGAGCAGTACTCTAGGTTAGGTCTTATTTGGGAAACATAGAGAGTGTATAAGTTGGAAGGGGAGAAGTATTTTCTGGCTCGTAAGAGAAAACCAAGCTTTTTAGCTGCCGATGTGGCTACTGAAGTAATGTGTTTGTGCCAGCTGAGATCATGTTCGAAAGCGACGCCAACAAGATCGAATGTTGCGGCAGATCGCGATTCTGGCGCGTATTTTGTTGATTCACTCCTATGTACATATTATGTTTATTCTAGTGATGTCCAGCCAATAAATAATCGCTTTTTTTCGAAAAGTTAACATATGCGCCTACATTCGTTTTAAAATTTTGGTGCGATGCCATGTCGAGATCGCAGAGAAAAATAATTTTTAAATGTGATTGGGTCGATCCAGATTTACATCCTCCAGGATGGCGCAAATATTTGAAGCCAGTAAAGAGTAACAAATATCAGGCTTACTGCAGTTTATGCTTTAAAGTAATAGAACTTAGCAATATGGGGATGAGGGCAGGGTTAGTCATTTTAAAAGTACATCTCATTCAAAAAAATTACATGCAGTAAATACCAACAATACCGTTTCAGCTATGCTGTCTAACTCCGAAAAATCTGAAAATATATCTCGAAGAGAAACCGCTGCTACAGATTTTGATGGTGGGTGTAGTATAAGTACTGTAGTTTCCGAGGCTGTTTCTGAAAGCACTCGATCTATTTCATCAAATTCGAGCTTTTTATCGAATTTTATGTTAAATGAAAACGTGGATGCAGAAATAAGATGGTGCTTAAATACAATCACAAATCTGATAATTCAGTGGACAAAGGTGAAGCCGTAATAAAAAGTATATTCTCTGATAATATTATTGCCAAGAAAATGTCACTCAGTTCTTCAAAAGCTGCATACTCTATTTCTTATAGGCTCGCACCATATTTTAAAAACTGTCCTAAAAAAGCTGTAGTAAAGTGTGACAATTACATTGTATGTTTTGATTTTTGATGAAGCACTAAATAAGATAATCCAAAATAATCAGATGGATATTTTAATCAAGTATTTTAATGAAGAAAGTCAATGGGATAAAAAATTAACAAGCAGGACTATAAGTAGTATATGTATTATTATGTTATTAAAAATATGTTTATTATGTACGTGTAAACGTGTACACCTATATTACTATAGCACATTGTATATAATTTTTGTCAATAAATCTACGTCTGCGCAATGTATGTATTATGTATATAAATACTTTGTAGATATGTAAAATATTGGTAGTTTTTTATTGGTGAATAAATGTTTAAATATTAGGATATTTACATTTTACTTTTTAGAATATGATTTTTCTGCGATCGTCCACAAACTGACATCTTTCTGGCGTGTTTTGACGCCACAAAAGTCATTATTCCAGTATAGTTAACCGTTGCTAAACAGTAAGACATATATAACAGTACTAGAATATTTTATTCCCGGCCTAGGCCGGGAATAAAATATTCCCGTATAGAATTTCGTTTATTCACATCATACACACATACATTCGTCGTTTTTAGGCAACAAGCAGAACACAAAAAGCGAAATTTGTACTGACACCGCTTGTTATAAACAAACAACAATAATTAAACAGCGGTTGTCAAGCGATCTATTAGGTCATGTCATAAATTTTTACTTAAAGTTCTTAATTTTATTTTACTATTTATTCTATTTCATTTTCGATCGTAGAAAAAATACTATGTGCACCTCGTAGGAAGAACATACTCTATGTTATGTGCGAATATGTTATTTTTCCTACTAGATACTAGGGATGTAACGGGTAGCGCTTTTTAGGATCCGGCCAAACCGGGTACCCGGTCAATTAAGACCAGGTAAAACCCGGTACCCGGTCCCGGTCCCGGGTACCCGGTCTTGCGGAATATTACTATTGGCAATATCTTCTTTTACTTCTAATCAGTGGGTCATAGCAGAAAAGTTGCTGGAGCTGCTACAACCATTTGAACAAACAACTAAACATTTCAGCAGTACACACTGTACTATATCGGAAGTAATTCCTACAGTTTTTTCGCTAAAGAGGTTTTTAAGAGAAACACAAGTTCCAGGCTTAGGATCCATGCAAGAAAATCTTATGGAAGGATTAAGTCGAAGGTTTTCGAATATCGACACGAACAATAATTATCTGGTTGCATTTTTTACTGACACAGATAATTTGAAGGAAAAAGTAATAAAATATATCCTTGAAGCAAATTTGTTAATCCAAAATAATGAAGTTAATTTGTCATCCAATTCAGATTCAGATGACAATGTTCCTCTTAGTTTGTATACAGATAATCCATCCTCATCAAAAAGACCTAGAGAAGATAAACGCTCAGTTTGGGATGTGTTTACCAGTATTGCAAACACGCGAGATACAAATAAAAAATCATCTGCTAAAGCACCAAACATACAACAGGACGTGGAGGATGAAATAAGTTCATATTTGGCGTTGCCGTTAATTGATAGACAGTCAAGCCCATTTTCGTGGTGGCAAATAAATTCGCAGAGATTTCCTAATCTAGCAAAGCTTGCTAAAAAGTTTCTTTCAGCACCTGCCTCAACAATATTTAGTGAACGGTTGTTTTCAGAAGCGGGTAATATTTATGAAGAAACCCGAAACCGACTATCCTCTGAGAATGGTGAAATTTTAGTTTATCTTCATCACAATTTGCCATTAATTGATTTTAGTTATTAAATGTTTTAACAAAGTTTATTATTATAACCTTTTAAAATCTGTTTTTTATGTATTTTTATCATCACAAAAATACACCGTTTCAGTTCTTTTATGTTTTATTTTATCAAAAATAGAAAACATAATAAAAAAACCGGGTACCCGACCGGGTAACACCTGAACCCGGCAAAACCGGGTATCCGGCCTTCCCGGCCGGGTACCCGGTTTTGACCGGGTAGACCGAGTACCCGTTACATCCCTACTAGATACACAATATACTGTTTTTGGACATAATACAAAAATAGATATAATCAACAGTGTCTTAATAAAATTGTAGTGTCAGGGAATTTATGTACAAGTGTCAGGGAAATCATAGAAATGTCAGGGAATCTCCTTTTAGCAAATTGCTGGAAACCCTGTAATAGTTTATTGCAGGCAATAGGTCATCGAAAGAGCTTGAAACGCGCTTTACCCTCTAAGATGTTGCCTTTGCTTTTTCTTGCCATTAATACCGTTTCATGGTTCTCTTCATGCACCACTGGGGAGCTAAACCAACCCTACGTTTCTGAAATATAAAACCCCTAAAAATGAACCATTTTTAAAAACGTACCCATAACAAAAAATTAGTTTTAAAAAAACGCCAAAACTCTACTATAAAATGTAACAACTGAAAAGTTTGAAACAAGTTGCGTGTCTATAAATAGGATTTATATTCGTAGTTGTATTACAGATTTTTGTATATTACCAAATGTCTGTCATTCCTGTTCATGGAAAAGATTTTTCACAAAATATTGACTGACGACGTGCGACAGTTCCGACTTGTGATCCGCACGGCGTAGTTTTCAGATGTGACGACACTGACAGAACAGCACGACCGGAAAATGCCGATCGCGTCGGTCTTCCACGAAAAATTACAACCTATGTCATTGTTGGAATTTCTATATTCACATGAATTTTACTAGGTTTTTACTCCTCGATTAAAAAATTACAAAACTCGGGATTCTTTTTGTTATCTTAAAGGATACACATACCTTAATTTAAGATGATATTAAAATTATGAAATTCAGGTATAGTGAAATAGCATGCTGTGATGGCTTGTTCTAATACACAGACATTTTTATACAGAGTTCATTAGAAGGTGAAAACAAGAATAAATACATAGATGATCTGGCGGAACCAGTAAGTCGAGCTGAGCTTGACTTAGCTTTGTATATGTTGCATCAGCGTGACGTCAGGTGTGAAGAGTTGACGGTTGAACTCACGCAGCTGTTAGAAGAAAGGGATACTTTACAACTAAGATTATCAAACGCTATTCGAGAAAAGGAGGAGTTACGAAGAGCATTATCAGGTTAGTCACTCGTAAATTATTATGTAGGTATGTATACCTGTAGACAAGTTAATTCACAGTCTAAGCGACAAGCCCCCAGGAAAGTTCATAAGTTTAAGCTCTTATTTATTGTCCTAAAATTGTATTGAAAAATTTCTTTTCTATCGAATAATAACACGGAAGGCAAACTTTTGCCCCTCACTAAGTTTTAATTTATAAAAGCTGCATCATGTCTGTAAAATTTGCAGACAGTATGTCCACGGATGGCGTTGATAAGAGGACAAATGGACCAGATTTTCAAAAATAAAAAGTCATTACGAAAGTTTTTCCTTGCCAAAAAATAAAATGTTAACTAAACATTGGTTTAAATTTCTTAATTAATCGAAATTCAAAATGGGTAATAAAAATTAACGTTGTTTATTACAAAAATAATGTTCTCCAATCAGGGTAGTCACTTCCTGGAAAAGTCGTGGAATTTAGCTAGTCATGGAAAAGTCATTGAATTTTAACATTTTTTTGTTGAAAGTCATGGATTTAAAAGATTTTACCAATGGCGAAACTAATTTTCCGTAAATAATATATTTTTTTAACTAATGGTTTAGTGTTAATATATTCTTTTATGTATTTTAATCGTCCTCCATTGTCTGATAGTCTTTATTACCCTCTAAAATTATTTTGTTTTTAATATACTATTGTATGACATGAATAATCTGTTGAGTATACACATTCGATAAATTATTTGAAGCATATCTTTGCTTTAATATACCGTGCCGTCCACTAGACGCGCTGTTGACGTCATCGTTAATATGGCAGCGCGATATATAGATAGATATATAATTTTGAATGGTGTCGGCCTTTACTTGATGGAAATCCATTATACACATAATATACAATTTTAGTCAAATTTCCACTTTTATTTTTTATAACTAAATATATATATACAGGGTGTTATGGAAATCATTTAATATATTGGAATGGGTAACTCCTGATATGAATTCAGATTGAATAAAAATATTCATAAATGGTGTTTCACTATTAAAAAAGGTAAATATCGGCCCTCGAAAAAAAATTTTTTAGTACCTGCGCGCCACTGTCATAAATACATGGCCATATAAAAAACAGCAAGAAATGTCAGTTACAGAAAAAAATTTTTTTGTTTCGAAGTCAGGCGTTGCCAAATTTTTTTACCATATTTCTATGAATCAAGTTTGAAAACCTAATATCTTTGTTACCTTTAAAGAAAGAACTCCTAGTAACACTAATTTCAAAGAGCTAAAATATTACAACACAAAACAATACAGAGAACTGCTCTTCAAGTGAAGTGTAAAATAATAATCTTCAACTAAACGTACTTATTAGCACTGGAAGTGGAAACTTTCTTCTTCACTAAATAATATCCACAAATGTCCAGTGTTATCCTTATAGCACTGGAAACATTCTTTTTCACTAATTAATAAAGTTAATATACTTAATATACTTATAATAATAAGTTACAAAACTGGATTAATGTGTAAGGAATGTAAACAAAGTGATGACATTCCCAAACCAGAGAAGTATATCGAAATTATGTATTTAAAGACTTTAGTGGACGAACTAAAGAGTAAAAATGAAATTCTTCAAGAAAACAATAAACTTCTTAAAGAAAAAAATGCTTACTTGGAAAAGAATATCGTGGGCTTACTGCAAAAACCCTACAAGTCCCAAAAATCAATAATGGAGATATTTCACTTTAAAATTTTCTATTCTAAGGAAAAATCAGTATATTATTATAGAAATTTATGATGAAAAAAATTAAATTAAATTTCTGACGCCAAACATATTTGCATCACGCATAATCAATAAATTTTCTTTTGGCGCTGTATATTTACGAATATTTAAAAAAGAAATTGGACTTAAAGGATTTTAGCAGAAAAAAAAACGACAAAACCCGATTGTAACAGTTTATTACTAAAACAACTAAACAGTAATTTTCTAATAAGTACATTAAACTATATTTCAGTTATATAAACATATTTATTACAAACAGACAGAAAAAGTATTAATATTTTTAATATGAATTGATTCAGATGTCTCGGCCGTATGAATTTCATCTATAGCGGTTTTAGATACAGGCAAGGACTTGTATCATCCATGAAACTCCGTCGGAATATCTTTATTTCGACATAGCTGTAATAAACTTTTTTTTTCTTTTCCGTTATAGAAAGCATTTTTGTGTATAGGGCTTTTAGACGCAGTTCTTGAAAATTCATTGGACGTCCCTTACCAAATGTATGAATTTGTCTAAATTCCGAGGAATGGTCGTACCGATATTGGATAATGTCTGGCTTGCTCTTTTCATACCTAAAGCACTTCACCTTCAACCAGTTGACTGTTTCTCCGTCAGTGTTTTTGTTTTTATTTTTTATTGTGCATTTTGAGTCACCTAAATCTTTGAGATCTTTATGAAACATTTCGCAAACTTTATAGCTGGTGGTTTTCCTTTTTCTTAGACCTTTTGACCTGACAATTCTAAAAATGTTAAACCAATCCTGAATAGTATACACAGGAATATACCTTTTGGCAGTTTCGATAGCGCTATGCATGCTATCAACTTCCATAAAGGTATGCCCGCTCTCTAAAAATTTGTGTTCTATAATGTCCAGATTGGTGACCTGAACTAAGTACAAAAACATTTCAGCCACATTTTGATTCCTATTTTGCCCCCCACATGTGTCCGAATATAGGCAAAGATGTTTAATGTCTTCATTTAATTGCATAGCATACTTTAGCAAACAACTATACCAATTTCAGAACTACCCCTCTTTCCTTGCAATTCTGTCCAGCCGTAGCAAAATGCTTCATTTGGTTCACAAAGCTCATAAATGGTAAAATTGTACATGCATATTTTAAGGCTATAGTACATGGAGCTTACATCACTTGAAGGTATCTGTAAAACAGACTGTAAAATGTGCAGTACATAAAGGACTTATCTTCTTGACATCTTTTTTATCTATTCTTTTGGCCTCATTACACTCTTCTTTCCGCCGCAGCGAAAACCCGTTAAGTCCATGATCCATTAAAAATGGGTGAGAATATTAAATTTAAACCTATAATTTAGCAAAAAATTCTTTAAAGACTAAAAGTCAAAGTAAGCAGCACATACACTGATTTTAAATTAAGAAGTTAGGTTTAATAGTCTGCCCTTTTTAAGATATTTAAAACTCCTAACCTTACAAATATTTAAATTAAGAAATTACCAGAAAAAATACCTACCGGATTCATTTTTCTCCTTTTTCAGTACCATCATTACCATTCGGGCATTTCATGATTTATATTTGATATTTGATATCCATTTTACAATAATTATTATTTCAAAATAAAAACATCAGGTTAATAAACGTTTGTTAGTTAAGTAAACTAAACTCATTTCGACTGTATAATATACGTCCTACACAGACATGCAGCAAAAAGCCGTTAAGAAACTTTGGCGGGTTTTTGCAGACGAATGATATGCGGTTTCACTAACACTTGCCAGCTAAAAGCAGTTAAGGGCCCATATCAGCTTTTGACTGTATATTATTTTATTTGTTGGATTTAAAAATTACAGACAAAACCTTCCAAAGGCACTTAAGGTATTTTTGTTGAAGAAGTTAGGCAGGTTAGGGACTATTGTTTGAAGAAAATTTAGTGAAAGGTAACTTAAAGTATTTTAGCTGTATAAATTATGACCCAATGGACTTAGGCAAAATATGACATTATAAAATAATGGTTTAGACGACTACCGGGACTTATATGGTTTTCGCAGTAGAAACTAGAGATGTTCTTGGACTCAGCGGTGTAAATATCAAAAAAAATTACCTACATGGACTTAACGGCTTTTTGCAGTAAGCCCACGATATAGAAAATTTCGAAAATTCTAACCTAATAAAAAAAGCCGTAAAACCAAAAATTCCGTGAAATTAGCTGCGAAACAAACAAAAGAAGGAGAAATTGGCATCGAACAAAACGACTTGAAATAAGGACCACAACAACAGTCTAGCGTGACTGCAAGCCATCCCAAGAAAAAAGAAGAAAATGACAGTGGCATTAACCCTACTTTCAGCCCCTTCAATCAAACCCTTTTATTTTCTTTGATTTTTCTATGCTTTCAACGAAGTTGAACAAAAACAAACAGAAGCTTACAGTAAAAAATAAAAGAAACAAGTGTACCCAAAACTGAGACCAAACTCAATCGAAGGCAAACAGAGGATGCAACCACCTTGAAAGCCGCTTCATCAGGTAGCTATTCTTGGTAATTTGTATCACGATTGTCTAATGACACAAAACCTGAGGATATTGGAAAATACCTAAAATTAAATTATAACATCGACTGTGAATGCGAACGGATAAAAACAAAGTGGAAGCAGAAATATAGTTCTTTTAAAATTGGTGTGCCCACGGATAAAAAATCTGTCATTCTTGACAAAAATGTTTAGCCAGTTGGTATTCAAGTAAACAGTTTTTTAAACCTAACTAGGTTAGAACCTCAACAGGGGCGAAGCCTGGTGGTAGCAAATCGTCATGTATAAAACTGCTACATTACAATGTCCGCTCTGTGAAAAACAAGCTTCACGAGCTCGAGGCTGCCATTGCTGATTGTGACCTGGGAGTCTTATGTTTAACAGAACATTGGCTGGAACAGGAAGAAATAGATCCGCGGAGCCTGCTGGATTATGTTGTCAGCGCATCTACATCACGAAGTCAGTCACTTGGTGGTGGAACAGCTGCATCTGTCAAGTTTCTAGGGCTATACCTAGATAGGAAGCTGAAATGGGATGTTCATGTAGCTAATGTTTGTAAAAGACTTGGAAGTAGTGTATTTGTTTTACAAAATTTGAGTGAATGTGTTTCAATAAATACCCTGAGAACAGCATATCATGGAATTTTCCATAGTGTTATGACATATGACATTATCGCATGGGGACGGTCACCTCATGCACAAGAGTCTTTGGTCTCCAGCAAAAAGGCAGTCAGAATCATGGCAGGCTTAGGGTACAGGGAGGATTGTGGGAATGCATTTGTTCAGTTGGGAGTTCTTACCCTTCCTTCGGCTTACATCCTGCAAAGTTTCCTCTACATCAAAGAAAAGGATGACCTACTGTCTTACCAAGACATACATGACCATGACACTAGGAATAAGACCAACTACGTTCCACAACACTGCAGGTTGGGTAAATGTCAGGCTCGACCAGAATATTATGCAATAAAACTGTTTACTAAGTTACCCCAAAATGTTAAAGAGCTCTCTACTCAGCAGTTTAAAATGAAGGTGAAACAGTTCCTAATAAAACATGCTTTTTACATCACAAAACAGTACTTAGATTATAGTTGTAATATATTTTAATATTTTTATTTAGATTTTTTAATGTGTTTGTATTGTGTTCATTTCGATTTATAAATTTTAATGCATTGTATTGTCAGGAATGTTTTTATTATTGTCTAAATATGAAAATTATTTTATCTGTAATTGACGTGTGTAAACAATTTATTTGTAATAGCATGAATAAATGAATTTGAATAGAAAATTAAACTGTTTTAAACCACGATTGTATAGGGATATCCAAATAAAAGTGAACAGGCATATAACTTTTTTATTTTTAAAGATGGAAAAAAATGTTAAATATGAAAGCTTGGGGGATTTTTATAGATCATGCATATATCTTATCAGCAAAATAATCGAGCATCGGATAAAAAAAATCCAAAAATATGATAAAAATCATACCATCCAATTTAAAATAAGTGAGAAAATCAATGTTTTATACTATATTTCTTTTATTCGATACTCAATTGTTTTGCTGATAAGATATATGAATGATTCATAAAAATCCCCAAAGCTTTCATATTTAACATTTTTTCTCATTTTTAAAAATAAAAAAGTTATAAGGCCTGTTCACTTTTATTTGGATATCCCTGTACATATTACCACGTACACAGAATATTATCCAATTTGAATTTGTTGTAAAAATGCTAAAAATATATAAAATAATGCAAACAAGGGGCGCCATCAAGGAGGGGGGGGGGGGCAAAATGAAAATTGGAGAGCTTCCAACTATACGATGGTGGTTAAAACTTAAAATGGGCACCCCGTATATAAATATGTTTAAAGGCACAACTATAGAGATGGTAGTGACCAGTGGCATATGGTGAAATTTCTAAGTTGTATATATCTCTGTTCCTACGTACAGGACCGGTCCCAATTTTAATTGGTTTTAATTCCCACTGGGAATGTTTTTGTAAAGAAAAAAAAAACGTTTTGAATTTGCGAAAAAAGTTGAATTTTTGCTTGAGTTTACCAGAACATTCCCAGTGGGCACACTATTAAAACCTCTAAATTTGGTCGGGTCCTGTAAATAGGAACAGAGATATACAACTTTGAAATTTCACCATACGCCACTGGTACCGACCTACGTTACTAGCCATTATATCTAGTTCACGATACACTTACAATGGTATGCTACGTTATGACGTCACTTCGAGGGAAAATTTTAAATTGACTAGGCGCTTACCTGAGCAAATGAAATATGACAATAATATTTTAATAAATGTCAACTCAACATACTACCCGACAATAAACTGACCTGTAATATTTGAATAAACGTCAACCCAATACACTACCCGACAATAAATTGACCTGTACATATGTACAAGGGGTGCAAGTGTCTAGTCAGTTGAGGATTTTCCCTCGAAGTGACGTCATATGTAGCATACTGTTGCAAGTGTATCGTGATCTAGTTTAATAAGAAGCATGAAAAGGTAGTAATAAAAAAATAATTCCTCTGTATCGATACACGATAGCTCAAGCTCCTGTTTTATAACAAACGACATAAAATTTTAATGTTTTATTTTAAAAAAATAACTAAACTCTAAAACTGTCTAGAAGACAAAAAATAAAATATAATCCATAGAGGAATGTAACAATAATCAAAATAAATAATTCTTTGAACAAAATTCAATATTTAAAGTAGTTAGTCGACTTATTTCTTTTAGGTATATGTCTTCTATATGTAACAATGGCAATTCTTTAAGCATACTTATATTGTTTCAATATAGTGTTTCTTTCTTCTAAAATGTTATTTTTTCTTTGTTTTTCCTGTAACTTTTTTTCTTTTATTTCCAGAAGTTTTTTATAGAAATCTTTTCTATCCTGTCTTATTTCCTTTAGAATATGTATATGTCCTTAACTCTTTATTCTTGTAACTAGTTTTTACTGACATTGTTTTTACAGATGCTACTTCCTTTGTCTTCTCAGTGGCATTTGCTTCCATTATAATATCCTGCATTATATTCTCCTTTTCCATGTTTGTGTCCACTAAACCAGTATTTTCCTTCTCAATTGCTGAATAAATCACGGTGTCTGAAGACAGCAATATAGCTGGATGTATTCCTTTTACCTAGAATTTTATCCATAATCTCTACATATTCAAAATCTTTCCTTCCTCGGCCTGTTATTGTTATCTATATATTTTTTGTACATTCTTTCTAAATGTTTCCACCGATACTCACAATTTGCAGCAGTTATGTTTTGTTTTGTTTTGTACCGTAATTCTTTTGCTATTTCCTCAAACATTTTCTTAAGGTTTCTTATTTTTAAAGAACCAACTTGGTTCCTATAATCTTTATACAAATCCAAGAACATAAGTGTAGAATTGTGACTCCACTTATATGATTCTCCTTCATCTTGGGCTTGGGAAGGATTGGTTGAGGGCAATATTATAAACTCCGACATACCTAAAAAAGGAAATATTGCTCTATTCTACGGTAAAGTGAAAATCTGGCAAAAACTTACCTTCTTGTTCACACATTTTAATAAATATTTGCAAAACAAACAATCTACTAAAAATCTGACACATAAAAAAAGTATGGTTAATGGTTAATTCTGCTTCCTTTCTTAAAATCGATGACGCCTTTTTTCTCTTTTTCGATATATGGGCTTAGCAGTTAACTCTAGTGTTTCAAAGACAATAATACAAACAGGCCTTTTATTTTAAATTTTCGCGCCAAATAAAAGTACAGGAAGTGACAAAGAGACATGTTTCATGATGAAGGGAGATCGAAATAGAAGGATTTCTTGTCATCAAAGGTCCGTGCGCCATATTTAAGTTTGTCAACAGCACACAAGCCACACAATTGAATGTTTTAATTTTTTTTTTTCGTTTAAAGATTTAAATAATTTAATTTATTTTCACTACCTAGAAAATGGTCTTCGTCGATCCGTTGTTAACCAATATTTTGATCAGTTTTATCTAGTTTCTTTGAGTGAGTAGCGTAATAGGGTTGAAAACTAAATTTAATTTAAAACACTAATAATATTTACGTATTATATGGTAACGTTTGCCGGTGCAAATGTAATTTAGCGGATCTGGTTATACTTTTGAAGTAAGAACTAGGTATGTAGTTGTGCTCAATTCAATTAGTATTTTCGTTTTGATTTTTAACTTTTCCTTGGCAGAAAGTTTAAGCTAGTAAGAATAACGCTTATTTCATTAATAACGTAATATAGGGTGTCTTAAATATTACTTAAAACTAAGGCTACTGACAAAAATGATTGATTTCGCAGTGCCTTTTTACTATTTTTTTTAGCTTCTTCGTAGGAAGAGGTTAAAAAAAATTCTTAAATGTCTTAAATTACGCTTAAAAACAGAAAATAAATTCTCCTTAAAGATTTATACGTCTGACAACGTTTCAACAAATTCATTTGTTTAAAGTTTTTCGCGCGCAAATTTCCGTCAAGCGCCTTGTGTACGATCAGCCAGATGCGGCGAATATAGACTGGTTTTAGGGTATTTTTGAAAATTTTTAAAATGTTCGATTTAAGAAAAAAAAAGTATTAGATATGTCTGTAGACCATCCCAGGAGTCACCCATTCCAATATATTAAATGATTTCCATAACACCCTGTATATATATATATATATATATATATATATATATATATATATATATATATATATATTTATTTATTTATAAAAGTGGAAATTGGACTAAAATTGTCTATTATTATAGATAGGTATATAATTTATTAATGTCACAATACATAGTCAGGCATTTCATACTATTTAACAGTTAGAGAATTACAAAAATTTAACACTCAAACATCTTGAGTATTACACTCTAAAAATCGCCAATCTGACTCTAATTTTAAAACTTCTGTTGGGAAGCTGTTCAACTTCCTTACAAAGCTTGTTGTAGAGCTGGATCCCCAGAAAATCGGGGCCATTCGGACATCTCCCCAACCGCCTGTACACCCCAGCTAATTTTTCTTTATCGCGTGTATAGTTGTGTAAATCACAGTGCGCCTTAGCCCTATCTTCATTATTTCTTTTATATAAAGAAGCATTTCGAGTATGTAGACTGATGGGAACGTAAGTATTCCAAGAGTCCGAAAGGCACCCCTGCAGTCCTCCCTGAAAGCCAACCGCGCGATCGTCCGCACAACTCTTTGCAGACCCACCAGCTCGGCACGAGTGACCCCAAACAATGCCTTCATATGACAGGATAGAGTACACCAGTGCATAATACGCTGCCATTAATGTATCAGTAGACACTGGCGCTCAGCCCCCGCAGGGCAAAAGCCTCAAGCCTATCACAAACGCTCTCAACATGATGGTCAAACTTAAGTTTATTGTCAATCTGTACACCGAGGAATTTCACTTTTCTCCCGACCGTCAGGCAGCCTAGTCAGCATCCTCAAAGAGAGTAAAGGATGCAGTCGGATCAATAAGTGGGAGGTCATTTATGTAGACAAGAAACAATAGTGGTCCCAATACCGATCCGTGCGGGACCACCGATAACCACAACTCTCTCCGCGGACAGCGCACCACCCACCCTAACGGCCTTGCTTCTGTTTTCTAAATAAAAATTAACCAATTTAATACTATTAATATGGAAGTTGTAAAATTCAAGCTTTTTCAGAAGTATAGTGTGTGACACAGTCACAGAAGGCCGTTGCATGATACATCTGATCCTCAAATGACTCCATAACCCCAGGATCAAGACTGAGTATACCCATGACCGTACTCCTGCCCCCTCTAAAACCATACTGAGATGGTGTGAAAATATTATTTTCAAAAAAGTTTGCTATTCTTGATGCCATACACTTCTCCAATATTTTTGTAAAGATCGGAAGCAGGGAAATAGGTCTGTAGTTTGATGGTATAGCGGTATCCCCCGCCTTAAAAATTGGTATAACAATGACTTTTTTCAATTTACTTGGAAAAATGCTGGCACGAAAGCACTGGATTTATCAGTTTAGCCAGTGGGATATAGACAATGTCCCCATATTGTGCAGACTAGCACAGGTCGTCCGAGAGTCTGTAAATAGGTAGGGATAGCCAGTAGAATATTGGTGTGGGTGGTACGTTTACATAAATGTATGCATAGCGTATTTATTATATTATAATCGTGTAATGGTGTAATATATTGTTATTTTGGTATTATTAAAACGTAATAATAATATGGATAAATAATTAAGTGGTTTTAATAGCTCACAAATTTTTTCATTTTTTTTGGCCCCCACCTTCTTCATCCGAGGAGTCGCCGCTGATTTCTACTAATAACTGTTTTGGCCTTTTTTAGATCATTCACCAGTACCAACAACTCCAAGTGATAAGGAACATACTCCGCCGCGAAGTAAATCCTCTGCCATATTTTTAGCTGCCTCAGGAACCGAATTGGCTAAAGATCCATTACAAAGTGAACAGAGTTTAGCAACGAAGTATGTGTTTTGCTCTATTATTATTTCTAATAGCGTCACACTCTGACTTTTCCCACCACGCATCCATTAAAAAGGCTACAATTAACTTGAACAAACCCAGCAAACTTTCATCGGTCATTGTATTATAAATAGGATTTTTATTTTAGATTGTCTGAGCTGAAGATAGTCGGTTACAAAAAAGATAAGACCTTTGTCGATGAACAGGACGCTAGGAGATTACAACAATTGTCCATAATGCAACAGCACATAAATGAAGCTTCTAAATTGCCTCCTGAAGCAGCTGCTAGATTAGTTGATGCCAGTTATACGCTTTGTAAGTTTCAGTCATACTGGACTGCAGTGATAGATTTGATAGTATGGAAAAGGAGCGGTTGCAATTTCCTATCAAAAACTGCCCTGTAATTTTCGATAAATTTAATACTTTTTGTAAGCTACACGATCCTTTTGTGTAAGACATATAAATGTACACTTGAAGCGAGAACAATTACTAAAAAAAAAACAGTGTTAAATACTTGGGAATAATTTTTGACAGTAAATTAAATTGCAATTTACATGTAGATTACTTAATTAAAAAATTAAGAAGTTTCCTACCAATATTCAAAAATGTTAAAACCTTTTTGGATATAAAACACTTAGTAACATTGTATTATGCCTTAGTTAAAACTCATTTGAATTATGGGATTTTAGGTTGGGGAGGAATAAGTAGAATTTTAGTGAAAATAGAAGTATTACAAAAAAGATTTCTAAAAATTATGTTTAATAAAGACTATTTTTATCCTTCAAAGGTATTATATTCAGAAACACAAAAATGGACGTTAGGCAAATATATATTTATAATATTTTAGTATACGTTTTTAAAAATTAAAATCTAATACAATTTAAAAAACATAACCATGACACGCGTCATAAAAATGAAATTTCCATTAAACCAAAAATATATAAATTTATAGCAAAAAAGAATTATAAATATTTATGTTTTTATTTAAACGATTATTTACCAGTAAATATTAAAATAATTATATCATTAAAAAAATATAAAATTGAAATAAAAGCTTGGATATTAACAACAAACGATTTAAAGAAATTTTTGGAATTACTTTGATATTATTTTGTATAATATAAAAATTATTTATTTATTTTTCTCTAAGGATCTCTCTTGTCCTAAAAAAGAAATTGTATGTATGTATTTGAATATATATTTTTTCAAATGAATAATTTATATCATTAAATAATGTAATGTTAAATATAAGATTTGCCCCCAACAAGTACGTCTTCGGTGGTTTTATCAAGTTTATTTATGGGAAGTCAATTACGAGTATAATCATTTTTTTTTTCAGCTCGCGATGTCCAAAGTCCTTCCAAAGTACTATTGAATTGGCTTTGGGGTAAGAATCCACCCAAAGCCAATGATTCATAGCATAACCTCAAGATACGATATGTGCCTCCAAGAATAATTTATTATGGAATACCAAACACTTACCTGAGAAAGAGCCAATTTCCTGAAAATGTGAGCATTTAAATTTTTATTTTAAAAAGTAAGCTAATGATGCTGTAAAGTTGACTTTTTCGGCTGTGCTGTTACTTAGTCTTATTAGTTTATTAAACAGAGTTATTGTTTTTTTACTTTGGGATGCTCCGACATACACAGAGTCATTTTGGTTAATACTTTAACATTTCTAACAATCAGAATAACAATATAACACATCTGATGAAAATCCCAACATGGTAAATATTACAATTTAAAGAGCACGGAAAAAATGATCGTAGTCCATTTTTCTCTCCAACTTTCTGGGACACGCTGTATAAAATAGTAGATATTTCAGTCCAAAATTTGGATTTACTGTTCTGATGGATATCTACCATTGTTCCATAGACTCTCGATTCATTTTATGCATTCGAATTTTAAGAATCCCTTAGAGACAAATCATAAGTTATTTTCTTAGTCTTCTCTCAAAATTGAGGAGCCCCATTCAGTAAGGGGACATGCGCTCGGCCCGGCCCGGCCGGACCCAACCCAACCCTGAATGTATGCAATCCAACCTTTGTGCGTAGCGTTTTAGAAACAATTAAAACACAATACCTTAACGTTGATTCTCAGCAAACTTCCAGTGGGAAAGTTGTTCCTTATAGTCTAAAGAACAATCGTGCGAAGGCACGAGATATTTTGACAAAAAATAAACAAATTAGAGCAGGTTTAATCCAGCGTTGCGCGCCGCGTGTACATTTCGATGCGTGCGTAGTACTGTTTGAACATTACAGAAGATAATTTGACGCTTAAAATGACACAATCATTGTAAAAAAGTGTTACAAGAATTAAAATTGTTTTATTAAAATTATATTATCAAATATAGATTTTTGTTAACCCAAAGCATTTTAATACAAAGGATTTTTTGATATGAAACATTATAGCATTAATTTTTAAAACGTAGGAAAAGCATGCATCATAATCATTTCACTTTTTTGGGCTTACTGCCTTTAACAGCTGTGTTTTGAAAAAGGTTTTCATAAAATTTGAAACCTTCAGGACTACGATATTTAACAAAAGTTTTCAAATCATTCAGTTTTCGCGAGAAATTCCGACATCTTTGGCAAGCGAAGATTTTTCTAAATTTTCAAAAGTGGTTACTTTCTCGAGAATATAGTCGTAGCCTTTTCATTATAACTGTAAAAGACGTCAATGTAGCCATTTGCAAAATAATTAATTTTCACCACTTGAAATTTTAGAAAAATCGTCGCTTGCTAAAGATGTCGGAATTTCTCGCGAAAAACTGAATGATTTGAAAACTTTTGTTAAATATCTTAGTCCTGAAGGTTGCAAATTTTATGAAAACCTTTTTCAAAACACAGCTGTTAAAGGCAGTAAGCCCAAAAAAAAGTGAAATGATTATGATGCATGCTTTTCCTACGTTTTAAAAATTAATGCTATAATGTTTCATATTAAAAAATCCTTTGTATTAAAATGCTTTGTGTTAACAACAATTTGTATTTGATAATATAATTTTAATAAAACAATTTTTATTCTTGTAACACTTTTTTACAATTATTGTGTCATATTTTAAACGTCAAATTATCTTCTGTAATGTTCAAACATTACTACGCACGCATCGAAATGTACACGCGGCGCGCAACGCTGGATTAAACCTGTTCTAATTTGTTTATTTTCTGTCAAAATATCTCGTGCCTTCGCACGATTGTTCTTTAGACTATAAGGAACAACTTTCCCACTGGAAGTTTGCTGAGAATCAACGTTAAGGTATTGTTTTTTAATTGTTTCTAAAACGCTACGCACAAAGGTTGGATTGCATACATTCAGGGTTGGATTGCATACATTCAGGGTTGGGTTGGGTCCCGCCGGGCCGGGCCGAGCGCATATCCCCTTATTGAATGGGGCTTCTCAATTCTACATTACATAATATTAACAATTGGCTCTTTTAAGTGTATAATACTTGTAGTGAGATATGTGTAGTCTTAATATTCTTAATTTATATTTAGGCCTAAAAGTTGTACATTGTAAATTTTGTTTCCTTTTTGACAGTTTATTTTTCCCCTGTTATATCACTTACAAAATAAATACAATAATTTTAATATACACTTGTTTTTCTTTTAATTTGTTACTTTTCTTATTGACGATTGCTAATTTTCTAGGAGTATAGGAATCATTCGACTCTAGTGGGGATTTGTAAGACAAAACAAAAATGCTTTCTATCTTTATTTAAAAGAAAAAATATAAAAGGGATGAAACAAAAATAAATATTTAAGAAACAAACACCTTCGTAAACAATATTTAGGGTTAATCCAGAACAATTACATATTTTACATTGTATATAGTATTTACAATTATTTAAAATAAACCGATACACGATGGTAAACGCACTTTTAAGCTTTTCTTCTGGAGAATTAGATATTTTTTTACACTAGCAGTGATATACAGGATAATTTTTTTTAAGTGTTACAAGGCGATATCTCGAAAACCTTTAAAATATTTTCATGAAGTTTTGTTGAATTAATAGGGAGATGTGGGGAAATATTTAAACATTTTTGACATTCACCCCCTCCCTGTGTTTTGAGGGGTGGGGGTAACTTTGGAATTTTAAATGGGAGATGATGTACTTTTTTATAAATTCGAATCTACGTAAAAAACTATGTACGTGTACAATTTTTTTTTTATTTGCTCTTTCGGTTATGGAATTATGGTTAACTAAATTTTAATTGAATTTAAAAAACAAATTTTATTAATGGAAATGCGATATTTTTACTTAAGTAAGTTGAGAAGTTTGACGTTTTAACGATTATTTCTGTTTATCGCTCAATTAAACATATGGAAGCGAATTTTAATGTACACGTTGATATGCAATACAGGCCCGTATTCATTTGAATAAAATATTTGAAAACAGGTGAATTAGACGAGCTGGTCCGGTCAACTCGCCTGCTAGGTCCGCGGATTTAACCCCCCTTGACTATTTCTTGTGGGGGTTTTATAAAGGACAAAGTGATTGCGACTGCACCTTCAACTTTAGATGATATGAAAGACCAAATCCGCTTTACCGGCTTATTACCTGAAATGTTACAGCGGGTACGCAATTCATTTAGAAAGAGAGTGAGAAAGTGTTTGGAAGTTGAAGGGGGGCATTTCGAACAACTTCTCAAGCATGGCGGACGATGAATAAGTTGAAATTAAATGGTAAATATTTTTTATTTTATAACCTAATAAATCATAATTCCCTAACCGAAAGAACAAATTAGAAAAAAATTGTACACATACAGTTTTTTACATATATTCGAGTTTTATAAACAAAAGTACATCATCCTATTTAAAATTCCAAAGTTACCCCCACCCCTCAAAATAGAGAGAGGTAAATGTCAAAAATATGTTAAAATATGTTCCCTCAGCTCACTATTAACTCACCAAAATTTCATGAAAATATTTCAAACCGTTTTAGAGAAATCGCCTTGCAACACTTTAAAAAAAATCTCACAGTGTATAAAAATAAGAAAGATTTTAAACAAAATATCCGTTATCGTCAATACAGGAAGTGCGATCAATGGAAAAATGTACTATTTCCCAACAACATACTTTGTTAACATCCAGTTAAGTCTAGGGGCTGATAATTAAAAAAAAAATGTAATCCATATTGTACTGATAGAGACAATTTATAGTCTTCTGCTACAGACGGTTCACCTAAGAAAAGCTTAAATAAGTGTTTATATATGGCTATAAAGATTATTTCATCAGAGAATGAACCACAGCTTTAACGTTTAAAGCCTTTAAGTCTGTATATGTTTGACCGGTTCCCACAAACACAATGGGTTGTCCCGTAATGTACGTCATTGATATGGCTGCACCAACCTAAAATAGTAAATTAGATGGAAACCAGAGCGCTATTGAAAGTGGAAAGTTTCAAAAACTAAACTAGTACTATCTACTACCCTAGTCCTTTCTTTTCAGCTCAGAACGTAGGTCCCTTACACTTGTTTTTAGTGCGGTCAAAATTATGTAGAAAAGATTTTTTTCCAATTTTTTAACGCTAGAGCCCCAAAAATCGATCAAATGTTCAAATTTTCTAGGCGAGCATCTCGGCATCATAATATTAAGCTTTGTTATGAAATTCCTCGCGTCGCCGGCCGACCCTCGTATCTTTATTTGCGGCAGGCGAAAGTGTCAGTATTTAGATGGTATTTAGTGAGTGATTTTTAATTATTTTGCTCAAGGGCGGCTGTGCTCGGAAACACGTGGTGTACCAGTACCTCGTAGATTAGACCATGGTGCGTTTTTTTATCTTCTTACAACCCACGAAGGCAGTAAGCCTAAGTACTAAGGTACCGTGGTTTGTATATCACGCAACCGACTCGCACATCCAGTGCTGGAAACATCCCTAAGAATTTCACCAGCCCTTTAACAGGGTGGGGCGTGTGGAGTGGTAGTGGTACCTCCTCGGTCGAGGACGAATTCCCTACCACCTTCCAAGAATTCCTCTACCACCTTCCGCGTTTGCGAGAAAGCAGCGTTGTCACGTTGAAAATTTGTAATAGTGTTTTGCTAAGGAATCCAAAATGAAAACATGATTTACCTTATTTTAATAGCCTACTTTATATGACCACCTCCTCCTTCTAGACACCTTCTGATTCTTCTTGCCAAAAAAAAAAACGTTTACTTGTAAGTTTGAAGAACTGTTAATTTCGGCAATTTTTTTCAGAAATTCTTATAAAAGGCCAGAAAAAGAAATCGCAGGGTATCAAATCACAGGAACGAGGTGGTCATATTTGGTGTGTTTCGACTTGTAATTCTTTTTTCCAAAAATTCATTTAAGAAGTTTAATTAAATTTTCTCTGGTTACATGAGGTGTAGCGCCATCGTGTTGGAAGTAACCTTCCCGCAATTCGTCATCATGCAGATCACGGATAAATGGTGTTAAAATTTCTGTCCGATATCTCTCGGCTGTAATTGGGCCTATTATTTTTGTAGAACTAATTGCTGCCCATACACCAACTTTTTGCGAGTGAATCGGTCTTTCTACACAAACATGCAGATTTTCACTTCCATATTCGCATATTTTGCAAAACCACCGACCTTTTCGTCTTGAAAATTGTTTAAAATTCACAAAAATTTAGTCTTTGGGGAACATCATTACGAAGGAGTTCATCAACAGCCGTCACTCCATAAGGGTCTAGATGCAGGTCCTTTTTTAGACGTTGCTGACATGTACTGTGGCATAAATCTGTTTGCTGAATTTGCTGAGAAAGATATCTAATTCAAGTTCAAGGATTATTTTCCATAATTTGCCACGCTTCTTCAATATCCTCATTTGACCGTTCGTTGGTCTTCCAGTCCCTTTTTTATATTGAACAGAACCAGTTTCACGAAATTTATTTATCAAGTATTGCGAAAATTATGAAAGGCCACAGCAACATCAGGAACCTCGTTTCGAAATTCATCAAAGCAGTTGTGAATAGAATAAGTCCGCACACCGTCTATTTTGGTTCCATTTCGAAAAAAACTTTCCACGATAAAAAAATTTTAAGCTTCGCGGAACATTCAGTTCGGCAACACAGCTTCTTCAAAACTCGTACAGCTGATAAATGTCAAAGACAACAAGAAATTAAATCATATCCCAATATCACTCTATAGCAGTCAAAAGACGGTTTCCCGAAAAAAAAAAACGATAGTAATTTACCCCCAAATAATTGCGACAATTACAAAATTACTTTGTTTTCTAAACTTTATGAATGCACAAATTCAAATCAAACGTAAATGTCACAAATAACTATGTCATTATCTACGCGCAACGGCCATCGCATGACTTTCAAAATGCAAAACCACCTTCGAGCAAAATAATGAAAAATCACTCATTATTAGATGACATAAGACAATGCGATTAATATCAATTACTAGACCGGCGTGTTTAAAGTAAATAAAAATATTTTTCTGTTCAACTTTTTATGAGAGTTAAAGTTTATAACCTGTTACAGGTAAAAAGTAATGGTTAACCACCTTCGAGCAAAATAATTAAAAATCACTCGTTATTAGATTACATAATATACTACGATGCGATTCATATCAATTACTAGACCGGCGTGTTTAAAGTAAATAAAAATATTTTTCTGTTCAACTTTTTATGCGAGTTAAAGTTGAAAAATGTACAGGTAAAAAGTAATTGTTAATAACATATGTAAGTGTATTAAAAGTGTTAATATAAATACTACTCTATTTTAAACACAATATTTAAACATACTAGAAAAAATTCCTATATTTTGGGAAACTGCACTTTCCTAATACTAACATAGTGTGCTGCGGAAATTTTTTACAATAGCACAAATCGACTCTTTAATGGTGTAAATAATTTCGGGTTAATTTCTTGAAGAATTTTCTCGTTCAATGTAGCCACGGAATAGTTCTTAAGAAAAATTGACTTGACATTTAAGACCTATATAGGACGTCCACTCTAGTTTTCCCCATAAACAATAGTTTGACTGAATTGAGTGAAACACTCATTACATGACAGCACATCCAAATAAATAAAATAATTTATTTACCTTATCATCGATAGTATCAAATTTGGTAAGCACAATTCCATCAATCAAGTGAGGGTTGGTATTCGAAGAATAGTCAGCCAAGGCTTGATTAAATTTAACTAATTGATCTACAGCCTCGTTGCCAACCAAAGCTTCACCTACAAAAAGTACCAAGTCCGGTTCGTTAACTTTTATAAGCTTAGTTAAGGCTCTCATCAAAGGTTCGTTATCCTAAAATTGGAATATTTTTTAATTAACAATATAAACGCCATTAAGTCTTTGATTGACGTTCGCTGTCACGTGACATCGAACATCAACGACGTAATGATAAATGCAGTATATATATATATATATATATTATATATATATATATATATATATATATATATATATATATATATATATATATACATATTATATATATATATATATACATATTATATATATATATATATATATATATATATATATATATATATATATATATATATATATATATATATATATATATATATATATAAATATATTATACGTCGTTACTTGATAGTAAACCGTAAATTAAAAACTAGAGTACACATTACCTGCATTCTTCCAGCTGTATCAATTAAAACAATATCAATTTTAGAATCTCTAGCGAATTTTATTGCTTCCATAGCAATACCTGCAGCATCTTTTCCGTAGCCTAGAACAATACCATTTTTAATTACCGTCAAAATGATTTGAAATTGCAATGCCAATGAAGATAACATACAAAAAAACAAAAATAATGCACTATAGGCAGATTTGGGGCTGTGCACAACCTACACACACTAAGTAAAGTGGGTTACAAAACAAACTGAATGGCATGTACAGGGTGTCCAGTTTTCGACACTTTTGCAGGGTATCTCGGTTATCTTTAAAGATAGAGAGCTGCGGTTTTCGCAGTACTGTGCTATTTTTTCGTGAAACGTATGATACTATAAACATAATTTTTATAGCCCGAGAATTTTTATAGTGTCGGAGATACAGGGCGATTCTGAAACTGTGTCATTTTCAAGGACCCCTACTATCTCAGTTGCCTTTTAACTTATCGGTAAGGTAAAAACTGATAACTGAATAGGTTTTTTCATATAATCCAGTGACATAGTCAAATTTTTTCTAGAAACAACGAATTTGGAGACAAAAAACAAAGTTGCATTTTTTAAATGGGACACACTGTATATTTTGTTTTCATTCGATTGCGTTTTTCATAAGCTTTTCAAAAATATATAATTGTTGGTATATATCTTGTGGGACAACTTCCGAATTCTAACATTAACACAGTATTGCGAAAACCGCAACTCTTTATCTTTAATGAGCGAGATACCCTGCAAAAGTGTCGAAAACTGGACACTGTACCAATATATAATTGCTAACAACCCTGGCACAGTGCAGCAACAAAAATGTAAATATTGACCCTTTATTATAGTAATTACCAGATAAAAGGGTAATAAATAATAAACATTCCAGTTAAGGGTTTTTAAGAAATCAGAATTAGAATTATTAGGTATCGTCTCAGTTTTGTGGCTGTGAAATAAAGGTAACTTACAGATAGAGCATTATTAGAGTTTCAATTTTGCTTGAGCTGTGAACTGTTGTATTTTGAAAGTATTGTATCAAATGTCTGGTATTTTAGCAATTTTATCCTGACATTTTCAAATATTGATTTAATGAATCGCTTGATCATTACATCGGATCCCTTTCTAACTTTTCATCGAAAAATAATCAATAAAAAAGAAAATCGTTTAGCGAATGACAGTACCATTAAATACATTGCGTTTACAGAAGGCACTGATCCTTTGTCAGCATATAATATCACGACCACTCTTGAAGATAGCGAAGCTACTGAAAGTCCAGAATAAGATACATATTATAACTACATAATATATACCTGTTTTTCCTTGAATTAGGTTCCCATATATTCTTTTCATTGACTATTACAGTTGATAATATTATTTATTTTAGGTGTCATTTGTACTGTTAATGATATTCCGGACGCATAAGTTGAAATCCATCTTTTTTTTTTGTAACCTTACAATATAAAATATATATGTTTTGTTTTAAATATAGACTAATAGCCGACAAATGTGTGGTGAATAAATTTTATGATAATATTAATTTGTTTCCGAATTCTGATTTTTGTCCTAATTCCCCATAAGATCGCTGCGCTATGCCTGGTAGGAAAAAAAATGATATTTTATCTCCATGTCACAGATTACTCATACCAGATGCGAATCTCTTAATAAATTTCCTATATCAAGATTCCGCGGTCTTGGCGATACGGACAGTGCGGCCAGTCGCTTCGAGCGTCGATGCCGAGAATGTAATTTCCCACGCGTTGGGTAGGTTTTAATTCAGAGAAATTATGGATTATATTTTAAAATATTAAAACATGATATTGTGTGGCATTTTATATAAAATTATATCTTTAAGAAATACAAAAACGTATATCGTTTATTAAAATTACACTACAACCTAGTACAACCACAATTTAAACCATAAAATCAACGCAACAAAACTGATGTAATAACATTTGCCTGCTATCTATTCCACCAAGCCGTTCGCACCGGCTAGCACCGACAAATTCAACGTTTGGCAACAGATTAAATACGGTGGCGGTAGGCACCTTACAAGTTCTCTAAATCGGGTCACCGTCGAAAGCGTAAGATTCGCATCTGGTAGGAGTAATCTGTGTCCATGTGTACAAATCAAGTAATAGAATATTTAAATTAAGAGTTTAACCCTTCTGGGTTTAATTCATTTTATTTTTTAACTGGTTTAAATCGAACTATTTTGTGTTAATAACAACTATTTTTACAGTTGTAACAAAAAGTATTACCTTTTTCATACAGCTGAACCATCTGTTTACCATCATGTTTTTCTGGAGGATGCAAAGCATTAAGATGCCTCATATGAGTACGAAGCTGCTCTACTGCACCAGCCCTTAAAGATAAAATCAAAACATTAGAAAGCAATATCTATAATTAAACCTTTTTGAATTTGGAGGTAACAAAAAGTAATAATATAAGAGATTAAGTAACACTTGCTTACGCAAGTGCTTTGCGAGACACTTAATTTGAAGAAATGTAATCTAATTATTGAATGTATACAAAATTTAATTCCTTCAAATTTACCGAGGAAAAAGCAATGGTAGGTAACTTATTTTTAGACATATTACAACTGTAAAGTTTTGATTAATTATTTGTATTAGTTACACTGCTTATTGTTTAATTATTGTTTGGAATAGCAATCTATACCTGAATGTATCACAGGCTGCAATAAGTACTTGTAGGTTATTTTCAATAAGCCAAAAACAAATTTTAGATAAATTGGTAGACTTTCCCACGCCGTTTACCTACAACAAAAAGATTTTAGTTATTTTTAAAGCAATATTTGTGTTACAAACTTTTTACCTACCCCGCAAAAGGTCATAACAAATGGTTTGCCATTTTTCTTTGCCTCCAGACAATCTCTCAATATATCAACTCTTCTGTTAGGGCTTAAAATTTGAACCAGAGATTCAGTTAACGTATTTTTCACGATGGTAGCCACAGAATCAAAGGTTCCTATTGAAATAAAAAAAGGAAGCGATCAGATACCAAGAAGTTAGAGGATGTTTTAACTCTACCTAGGTAAAATCTTGTAAATTGTACATAAGAACAGTAAGTTTTAAACTTACGAAATTTTAAAAAGATACCAAAACCAAATTAAACTAAATCATTTTAATTTCATGAGAACACTATTTAAAGTTAGGGAAACTGTCCTAAAATGACATAGTCAGATAAAGTGACATATCTAGGGTATTTCCCCCGGAAGCAAAATTTAGAACACGTGCCATCTGTAAAATAAAAGTCATTTTAACATCTTTCTTGTAACCTCGGTCGCGCCACCTATTATTTGTAGCTTTGACAGTCGTGCGTATTTTTCGGCAGCTAGTGATTTTTAAATCGAGCTTCATTGCAGCGACCAAAATAGTATTGAAAAGTGTTTAAATTCAAACAACTTTTTGAGATTTGTACATCATTGTGTTTATGTTTGTTCTAAACACTTGTATTCTTCTTTAAAAAAGTAAGTAAACTTTGATATTTTTATATTTTTCCTTAAACGTCCATCTGTTAAAATGACATAGCAGCAGTGTGTTTTTAACCAAGTATAGTTTGAGGTTATTTTTTATTTGCAGAATGATTGGAATACACAAAATAAAAACAAACAGGCAGACGTGGAGTGAGGAGTCAACTGGACTGGCTGATGCAAAACAGTATAATGTGTCACAAGCAACAATAAGAAGATGCGCACAAAGAAGAAGAGAGAGTAAAGGGTGTATAGAAAGGTCAGGGACGACTTTCCACAACTTTTCCCATGCAAATGGAAAATGAACTTGTAGACCATATTAAATCATGCGGAAATATGACGGTATAAGTAGCAAGAGTAGCGCTAACGAAGAAGAAATCTGTAATGGTAACACCAAAATTGGCGCTGACTCGGCGGGCACATCCCTTTCAGTTGTTTCCCCACCTCCGCAAAAGGCATTTTGTGCTGAAAAGAAAAGGTCGCAAGAGTCTAGTGTATTAACTAGTACACCACAGTTCGAAGATATAAAATGTTAATATGATCAGAAAATTGAAACAAAAGCAAGAACCAAAAAATCAAGCAATTCGTTGATGAACTTTGTCAAGAATAAAAATCACAATTTTTTTTAATAATTAGGGTTTTCGTTGTTTAAAATCGAATTTTTTAACAGTAGGAAGTTTAATTTCTATTGGGGAGCAAGGAAGGAGCCTCCACGCGTGTATTTCTTCTAGACTAACACGAAACTAACGAAATGCCGGCGCTTCCCGGAAACGATGTCCGCAAGGGCATCGGCCAATCCTTCCACCACCGGAAGCCAAAACCAATGCAAAGAGCAACGAAAAACCGGCACTTCTCAGAGCCATCTCTGACAATAGCTAGCCTGAACGTCGAAGGAATTACAAGGAACAAACAAGACCTAATTTCACAACTTTGCCAAACCCATAAATGGGACATTCTGTGTCTACAGGAAAGGCACAGAGATGAAACATCACACAGGCCCGAAATCAACGGAATGCGTTTAGCAATCGAGGCACCACATAACAAACATGGGAGCGCAATCTTCATTAAACCTGAGATTGCCTTAACTTCCACGAGCAAAACAGTAGAAAATGGTATTGAGATCCTTAACATAGAGTGTGGCCACTTTACGGTAACATCAGTGTATAAACCTCCAGGTAATAACTTTAGCCTCACTATGCCAGAAAGCTTCGGGAATCAAAAAACACAATTCATCATAGGTGACTTTAACTGCCATAGCCTTAGCTGGGGATACAGAGAAACCGACACCGGCGGCCAACTGCTGGAAGAATGGATGGATGCAAATAATTTCTCCCTACTCCACGACCCGAAGCTACCGTGCTCCTTTATGAGCAAAATTTGGAGGCGAGGATACAACCCTGACAACTGTTTCGTCAGTAACAACATCCTGGACTGCTGCATCAAGAACGTGTACGAGGCACTTCCAAAAACCCAGCATAGACCTATTGGTGTCCAGGTCTTCTCAGCAATAAATTCAACCAAAATACCCTTCCGAAGGAGGTTTAACTTCAAAAAGGCTGAATGGTCAGACTTTACCGAAGAACTAGATGAGAAAGTCGTAAAGCTAAACCCTATGCCTGAGAATTACACGCACTTTGTAGAGACCCTACGTAAAGTGTCAGAGAAACACATTCCAAGAGGATGTAGACAAAACTTTATCCCAGGGCTAACTGAAAACACCAAAGACATAATGGCAAAATATGAGGAGCTGTACTCCAGCGACCCTTTCAGCGAAGAAACAATAAATTGCGGTTCAACTCTTATGATAGCACTAAGTGAATCAAGGCAAAAGAAATGGATCGAAACCCTGGAAAAAATGGATATGACCCATAGCAGTAAAATAGCATGGAACCTGATCAAAAAGATCAGCGGCGACCCGAAACAGAACCAGGAGCCCGCTAGAGTAACAGCCAACCAAGTCGCTCACCAACTTCTCCTGAACGGTTAGCCCGCTCAGAAATGTCAGAAAACAAAACTCCAGCGCAACATCGACACAGAAATCAATCACCTTTCATCTCCATTTACTATGAAAGAACTCAACGAAGGTATAAACACAATGAAAAACGGTAAGGCGGCTGGAGTTGACGATATATGCGTTGAGCAGATCAAGCACTTCGGCATGGGTGCCAGAGGCTGGGTACTGAAGCTCTTTAACACCTGTCGAGAGGCATTTAGGGTCCCCAAACTGTGGAAAAAGTCTAGGGTAGTAGCGCTACTAAAACCAGGAAAAGACCCAAACTTACCAAAATGTTATCGTCCTATCTCACTTCTATGCCACCTCTTTAAACTCTACGAGAGGCTGATTTTAAACCGAATCGGCAACATCGTGGACGCAAAAATCATACCTCAACAAGCTGGCTTCAGACCAGGTAAATCCTGCACCAATCAAGTTCTAGCACTCACGGAACACATAGAGGAGGGTTACGAAAATAAATTAATAACTGGTCTAGTTTTAGTCTACTTAAGCGCTGCCTATGACACCGTAGACCATCGCAAGTTGTTATCTAAAATCTACGAAACCACCCGAGACTACCTACCAACTGGTTTAAATAATAGAATCGCTACAGCAAAACCGCCAATTCTACGTCACCCTAGAAGGCAAAAAAAGTCGCTGGAGAAATCAGAAAAATGGCCTTGCCCAAGGAAGTGTTCTAGCGCCGATTTTGTTCAACATCTACACAAATGACCAGCCAATACCCGAGGGCACAAAACACTTCGTATACGCTGACGATTTAGGCATGACAGCACAAGGAAAAACATTTGAGGAAGTGGAGACGAAGCTAGAGAACACATTGGACACTATGTCACTATATTATGACAAAAACTCTCTCAAGCCAAACCCCTCCAAAACTCAAGTCTGTGCGTTCCATCTCCACACACGGCTGGCAAATCGTAAACTTAATGTCGCTTGGAACGGAATCCCCCTCGAGCACACAGAGAAGCCAGTATACCTCGGGGTGACACTTGACAGATCCCTAACATATAAATACCACTGCGAAAAAACCCGCCAAAAAGTAGCATCAAGAAACAACATTCTAAGAAAACTGTCTGGCAGCAAATGGGGCGCCAAGCCTTCCGTTCTTAGAACCACCGCTCAAGCACTCTGCTTCTCCACAGCGGAATACGCAAGCCCTGTCTGGTCAAGATCGGCGCATGCCAAGAAGGTTGACATAAGCCTCAACGAAACCTGCAGGCTGGTTACAGGATGTATGAAACCAACACCCCTGCCAAAGCTCTACCGGGCGTCAGGCTTCAGCAGCCCCAACTCACGCAGGGCGGCACACGAATTCGGTGAGAAATTCAAGAAAACCTTCGATGATCGCCACCCTCTTTTTGGAAGCTATTGCGGATCTCAAAGATTAAAATCCAGACGCCGATTCCTTAGAGGCACCCTGGACGAACCCCCTCCAAGCTATCCTCTAACTGAAAATCCTCCTAACGGTGTCTTATGTAATTTCAAGACGTGGAAAATGCTAAACCGCATTAGAACCGGGGTTGCCCCCGTGAAAACCAACCTAATCAAATGGGGCCTGACACAACCTACTGACGACAAGTGCGACTGTGGAGAAATACAAAATATGGAACATCTTCTAACCTGCACTAATTGTCCCGCAAACTGCACCTTGGACGATCTTTGGCTAAGCAAACCCAGAGCATTGGACGTGGCCCAATACTGGGCCGAGAAATTATAAATAGGCTATTCCGGACACGAAAAAGTAAAAGTAAGTAATTTCTATTTTTAGTAGAAAACGTAACCATTTTTACATGGTATGTCATTTTAGGACAGTCTCCGCTAGTTTTTCAACATAACTTGAAAAACGCCAAAAGAGGTAAATATGGCATATGAATCCGGTATTAACCGAATTAAAAACCAACGTTACCTAAAACTTTTCCTTCCAACTTGGCCGCAACTGAATCACATAGTTTGCTTGCAATATCAGTTGCCACATTCTTAGTAATAAGATGGTCTCGCATCTTTTCCAAAACTGGTTTCATATCAGACTGAGTGAGATTTTTAGAACCTAAATAGAAACAAGTTTATTCTATTAATTTTGTGCTGTATTTCCAAGTTGTTTTTCGAAAAAAAATCGGAAACGGTTTTTCAAAAAATACGTTCGAAAAGTCATTGACATTGGTCATTGATTTTTTAGCAAAAAAAATTCTCGCTTAACAAAAGAAAAGCGAGGTGTTCCTAAAACGGTTTGTAAGGTCAAAACAATACACTAAATAACATGCCAAATCTGTAAAACACAATTATTAAAACGTTGGGCGCTTTTAAAAAACTCTATGCGGTTCATCGAGACTATCCAATTCTAGTATTTGCTTACTGCTACAAGACTTTCTTTTACATATTATTACTGCAAGCTGTAAAATTCTTACCAACAAGTCCTTTAAAGATGGAAAACATTCCACCCTTAGATTTTCTAGTATCCTTCTTTTCTTCAACTCCCTCCTCTTCTTCGTCTTCTTCATATTCCTCTTCTGAAGATTCAACTACCAATCCTTGGACTACACCTCGCATTTGACCAACAATCTGAAGAAAATTATATAGTCAGTTTACAAATTTTTATTTAATCTAAGTATTTATTTCATGTCATCTTACCTCAGCATCAGATGTATAATGGCTCCTAGCATCTTCAGGTTTATCAACTGTCCTCTCCAAATTTTGCACTTCTCTGTTTGTTCCCTGTCCTTCCCATATTCTCGGTTTTTTGCCTGCCTTCTCTTGTGTTGGGCTTTTCGTAACTTTGGGACTTTTTCTAAAGTGAATTTTTAGAAGACTAAACTTAGATTTCCTTAAGGGCGACAAGCTTAGGGTATGTAGTAACTAACTAACTTTAGGTGAGCCTCAACTTTAAGAGGAACCTTAAAGTCAATCAGCCAATATTGGATTGGCTATTTTAAGGTAGCGTTTTTATACTAAGGGTCACTTGCCAATTTTTGTCTTTAACTGAATGAGTGGAACTGAATCTGAACAAAATCTTAACAACTGTTTTAAGGATCCTTTTTTACACACTAGTTTTTTCATCTCGATAAAGTTGCGCTTTCGCAGCTATAGTGGGAAAATTACCCCAAAATATGGATTTTCCCAATCTTAGTAACTTCGCACTTTTACACAAAAATATTTATTATAAATTTTGTTAACAACTATGACTATATGGCCGACCTATAAGGATGTGGAGATGTAACATGAGCAAAGGGACAAAAGTGACAAATATATTTAAATCAAAGTCAACATCATTGAAGTATGGTACTGCATTATGACAACAAATTATTAAATACCCTAATAACTAAGCCACAGCCATAGAACATCTAGTGGGCAACTGTATGTAACTACCATTTCTCACTCGTACGCAATAAATGCCTGCAATACCCATAAATGTCCCAAAAGTACTTAAAACTCACCTAACTCACCTAGCTAGCGGCTAGCGTCCGCAGCGATATTAAATGCCCTAAGTATATAAAATTCATTTTAAAGCATTAATTCTTAAAATGTTATTAAATCTATGTTTATTAAAAAAAATTAAATTTTTGGTAAATACGCTTAAAATGGCTTCCTACAAGTACCTACAGGGATAAAATAATTTTTATGAAAAGTGGCCAGCCCTTAACCTTTTTGGAAAAAATTGCCCTGACATCTATATTTATTGAAATAATTTTGTGACACCTGTAGGTAGAGTTGTGCCTTTGACTGGTCAAAAACGTTTTGGTCAGTTGATCGACAATGTGACCAGGTCCTCTTTCAGAATAGATTTTTTTTCTTATTAAGTCAATCGGTAATTTTTGCAATATTGCATTTTTGTAAGTATATGATACCATTAGTACCAATTATAAAGGAAAATAAAGTGTGTGAAAGTGAAAAAAAAATTCGGTCAAGTGCAAGCTATAAGTAAGTAGGTACTTGCACAATTAGCGTTCCGTGCCATAAGCCCCCCCCCCACTTAACCTGAGGAAACCTCGGCCGCCCGATCTCCACCCGCTTGCCGCGCTACCCGCCGCCGACGGAACCAACGCCGTATCATACCGCGTATGCGCGGAGCTGAGTGGGGGGGGGGGGGGGGGTGGCGTTTCGACTGGGCCAAATTAAAAATTTTGAAAAACGTGTAAGGACAAAAGTTGGTCCTTCCTTACCTGTTACCTAAAACCAATCGTTATAACGAAATAAACAATTACATTGTTTATAACAATTGATCGCGCAAGAATTTTTCAATCCTAATAATTTTGGCTCAATCTACACCTAATTCTCAATGTTCATGATTTTTCTGAGCGATCATTTTGATGATAAGGGTGGGAAACAGCAATTTTTAAGCGTTTTTCCCGAAAAATGTTTAAAAAAATACATCATACACACGTTGCCCTTGAATTTTACCCCCTGAAATGAATCCCCAGAATCAAAATTCAACTTTGTATACTTCACCTTTATAATTGGGCACCACACTCTATCTCTCTGCTAAATTTCAAATTTTTACGGCGAGTAGTTTGAGAAAATCGCCTGTGACAGGTGGACGGACGGATGGACACCGAAGTTATTACATGAGTATTCCGTTTTGCTAATTTTAGCACGGAACATTAATAAACTAAACTTGCTAAATTTTCACGGCGAATAACGTCACAATGTCACTGAATTAGTGCTGGGCGATGTTCATCGATAATGTTTTTTAAGAAGCTGTTTTAAAATCTACATCTACAAACGCTTTCGTGATTTTTGGTAAACACGCTTAAAATGACGACCTACAAACACCTATGGGGGTAAAATAATTTGTGTATGAAAAATAGCCTTAGCAGCCAACCCTTAACCTTTTTGAAAAATACTCTAAAATCTACATTATTTATTAAAATAAATAATAATTTAATAAAAATTAAAACAAACAAGCAACCAAACCTTTTTATATTTATACATACATATATTCAGAAGGATCATAATATGACTTACTTTTAAGGAAACAATACCAAAACCACACATGCAACTATGAGCTGACAGCAGCGTCCACACTGCCACTCGAGTGCTAATACAAATAACTGTTTTCTTCTAGAAATTCTAACTCTGGCTGTTGATGCATGATGTTACAAAACTCTCATTTGCATCCTCAAACCCCCTAATTAAACCCTTGCTTAATCTAAGCATATGTTGGCTTGTTTCCTTCCCGGCAAATAATTAGGCGTGCAGTAAATGGCAAATTTTACGAAGTAGTTAAAATGCCCTATAAATTCCCATCAAATACCCCATCAATACCCCTTTTCCCCTGAAATGCCCTTTAATTCCCCTAAAATACCCTTTAATTCCCCGTAATACCTAAAAAATACCCCTTTCTTTAAAAAATTCCCCCAAACAAAATTAAATTCCCGCACCTTGTACAATAAAATACCTCAGTGATTTATCCCTCGGTTAAAATGCCCATTATAAATTAGCTTTATTTTTCCTACATGTACTACTATTGTAGTCTGCACACTCTGATACAAAGGTACCTACCTTTATATACCTACTACTACTAGCTACTTAATAAAGTTAATAAAGATAAAGTAAATGTCCTTCTGCAATACAGAAGTATATAATTTTAATTTCAAATATTGAAGAAAGCGTTTTCTTTGAGTTTTTTGTATTGGAATGCAAGATTTTGCCAAATTAACTAATATTTTATAAAAAAAATTACCAACGGCATACCTAAATTTAATTGAATTCCATACTGTGGAATTAGTTGCAATGTGTGCATGCGTGACTGAAGGTATGAGTGTATTGTTAATGTAAAATTGCATAAACTGCCTATGGAGACAATAGGTAGAATGTACATATTAATGAGTCCTGTTTAAAATTTAGGAATTTAATATTTTATTACTGAAAAACCATATATCAGTATTATGATCAATTTGTGAATAAATAAATAATTCAGAGTTAAGTCCTCTATGTGTTAAAAACAAATGAAAAATAAACATTTCCATGATTAGCTAACATTTTGGGCAGTTTCTGTACAAAATGCTACATCAAGCTGACTAAGAATCTCCTGTTTTTAATGCTGAGTTTTTGAATTTGAATTTTTAATTCTGGATTACTTAAAAGTATTGTGCAACCTGTTGTAAGTCGTTTACATATGTTTAGTGATTTACTTATTAAAGCACAATTATAAACAGAATTAATATTTAAAATGTACCTAGGTATCTACATATCTTACTTTGTATCAGTCTTTTTCTTCATTTTTTGTGCAAATTTTGCTCTATTGGCGGCCAAAACGTCGTCGCTAGAACCATTCTGAGGTGTGGGTGATAATGGTGGTGTTTTTGCATCAACACCTATAGATATATAAAAAAGTTAAAAAAGTAGGAGGTAAGAAACATTTTGTAATAATGTGCCATATCAAGCAGGATACGATTACTGATACTGGAAAAATGGGCTGAATGTTGTCAGCATCATGGAAGAAAGAGGGGATGAAAATGTCATCCAAATTTGTCGATATACAATAGAATTTGCATATTAGATATCAATGATATCCTAATAAAACTGACAAAAATGGTAATTCTCATAAAAGCTTTGGGTCTAATGTATAATTTTATTTGAAATAATTGCTGTTCCTCCCTGTCAGCACTATGTTTTGTTTTCTAAATATTTAAAGAAAATGCAAGGATCACATGACCCTGAGATACTAATATTTTTTTGTTTTACTTATTGCTTTTCGTAGTAGGTGGATTATTAAATTCAGCAGATTGTTCTATCAGTGGCAACAGATGTTTGCTGTCTTTGTCATAATGGCTATGTTAGAAAGGCACAGAGTACAGCAATGGAATTAATCATTGGTCTCCAGATTATGGAACAAATTGCCTGCAGATGTTTTCCCTTCCCCTCCCAACTGCCAATTCTTTAAATCCGTGCCAGCAGATTACATTTTCCTCCTCTTCAGTGCTCATGGTATGTTAGTACTTACTTAGGCTTCAAGTCTACGTAGGCTGTCTCAGATAAAAAAAACTTTAAGAACATGTAAAGTTGTTCATAATCATAGGCAAACATTCACGAAGTTGCAGAACAACAGTAATTCCCCTTGCTCTTCAGAGGGGTTTGTGTACATACATGAAGGGGAATACTGCTTACAGTTTATCTCAATACCTATAGGTACCTATCTAACTAGCAGGGAAGCAACATGATATTTTCATCCCATTTTTCTTCTATGGTCAGCACAATATGTCATAGAACACCTGGCAAATGTATTATAGCCATAGTATGTTGTAATAGAGACGTCTCTTACCAGCCTTGAATTTCAAAAATTTGTTCTTGCTGGACTGCTTTGCAAGTTCGTTAATTTTGGATATAACAAAAATAAATTTTATAGTGGAAAAAACAAAATTTAATCTCCTTTCTTTACTTATGTCATTTTAGATCAACTTATTTAGTATTACAAAAATGTGTGTACTTACCTTTTTCTAAAATACCTACTTAAATATAAATAAATTGTATAAATAAAAAATAAACTTACTTTCATCAGCAAAATTAACTTCTTTCTTTTTCTCCTTCTTACTAGGTTTTTCTTCACCTTTCTTTTCAATCATTGAAGCTACAGTTTTTTTTGATTTAGCAGACTCGTCAAAGGTTCTCATCTGCTTGGGAATTTTTGCCTGAAGTTTTCCCCATTCTTCAGCTCTTTGAAGAATTGACTGGAAATTACTGGAGAACTCAAAACTTTGAAAAAAGCTTTTCTCTTCCAAGTCATTTTTATACTTATCTCGGAACTCTAAATGTATGTCATTTAGAAATTTATCCACATAAGACAGTTGTAGAATCTTTTGGTATGCTACTACAAACACCAAATCAAATTCATTATCCAACTTGTACTGTAATAAGAGACCATTATCGTCATATATATTTGTGGGTCTCTCCTAGAATAAATTATAGTAAATGTAACCTACCATATTTTGTTTATTTTCTGAATTAAATTACCTGTAAAATGACATTTTGTATCAATGCATTTACAGAGGATGTTATTATTTGACTTGTACTTTGAAAACACCACAAAACGATACCTCCTTTACTAAAAATTGTAAATAAATCCAACATTTTAACAAATTTTCGTAATACACTCTTCCACCTTTTTGCTTTTTTCGTTTCACGTCACTGTCACGTTTGACACTCAGCTGTTTGGTTGGCACGTGTTTCGAGCTGTATTCTTTTCATAAGATTCATTGTTTTGGACAGAGTGCTCTGGCCGTACTCGAAGGCGGTGATCAGCGTCGTTCCTTTAACAGCGAAATTGCGGACACACGAAAATGCGGGTATTGGTCGTTGGTTGGATTTTTTGATACAGGGCGGTCCAAAAGTAATAGTACACAGAGCAACAGCAGATTCCTTATGTGGAAATAATGCGATTTATTCAATTTTGCCTAATTCCAAAGTCGATAATAAAATTAATAACCAAGATAGAGGGTATCAAAATTTTAATTTTGTTTTCGATTTTTTTCAATAATTTCTCAACAAAACGACATAGCGGCATGAAATTAAGGATTTGGGTTATTTTTGAGGCGAGGAATTGAAATTTGTCCATACTTTTGACGTCGTTTGTTCCTCAAACAACGCTTTTGATGTCAGTAGAACAGGGCGTCACTTACGGCATACCGCACTTTTAAATGTCATAACTTTTTTGAGCTTAGTATATCGATATGACTAATGAAAAAATCGATTATCTTACTTCTTTTACGTTAAAAAGGATGTACTTTATTGAAGTCGCTAGGAGTAACCGTTTTCGAGATAATCGCATTTGAAATTTGCAATAAATAGCCCATAAGTACCTACATAGTGCAACAGCCGACTCCCCAAGGGTTGATAATAACCAAGATACAGCATGTCAGAACTTTGTTTTCGATTTTTTCGAATACTTTCTGAATAAATCAAGATAACGGCGCGGAATTAGGGATTCGGGGACTACTTGGGACGAGAAATGCAAATTTATCCATAGTTTCTATCTCAGCAGTCGAGGGCGCCACCTGCGACACATCACGCTCCTTTGAAATGCCAGAACTTTTTTGTGGTTTATTGTATCGATTTCAATATACGAAAAATCTTAGATAAGGGAAGAGAGAGGACGGGTAACACATATAGTTACCAACCGTACTCTCTTAAGAGTACATGTACTCTCTTTGAGATTCTAAATTTGTGAACTCTTACTTTTATTAAATCCTCTCAAATGTACTCTTTTTCACAAAATAAATTCGCTTTATTGAGTTTCAATACTTTCTGCAGGCCTTTTCAATTTAAATGTAATATAAATCTATAAATTTGTACAGCTACAAAATTTTTTGGTTCTATTATGAGTAGTGAGTAAATTAACATTTCTGTACTAAGAGCTAATTTATTATGTGTTCACAAAACTTCAGTAAACATTCTACAAATCTTCTGTTAAATGTTTTTATAGATTGGCGGGTGCGCCGGAAGCGTAAAAGTGTACTCTTTTTTACAGCGAGTCACCTAGTAACCCTAGTAACACAGGCAATCATACACTTTTATTTTCTTTGACACAGGCTAGGAAAATGAAGCCATAATCTGACACCAGATCGGTTGGCCCAGCGGCGTATCATGAGAGGCGATTGTAAACTTTTACCAAAACGAAATATTATCCAATAATAAAAACGAATTATAGTAATAATTTATATTAATTGGTTTGTTAAATGTGGGGGAAATCAATAGACCCAATGTACCTGTTGTAAAAACTTCCAACACTTTCTAATTATTGCCGCTATATTTAAGAAGTATCTTTATTAAAAACGGAAAGTACAACCCATAAACATTTCTCGGAACATTGGAGGGAATTTCAATTAGTAACAATAAAAACCCTGACCCAAGCCCTAAAAACGGTGCACCGTAATATAAGTTGACCAGCAAGCAATAGGGTTTTTCCACGCTGCCTGGGTCAGGTCGCTTTCTAGTTTTACACAGTTTTTGAAACAAGTTGATTTTGTAACGTGCTCTGAGATAGTCGACTCACAACTCTGCTCTAGCTCTTGCCCTAACACTGCTCGCGTTGTAAGCGATAGCTCCTCTCTAAATTTATCTCTATATTTTTTAATATCACTTTGCATCTCTAGCACGTAATATATGTGCACTTTTATTTGTAAAATTAAACGTAACACTACGTGTAAATTTTGTAACTGTTGAAGAAGAGAATTAAATACATTTTTGTTAATTGAATATGGTAGTGTTGTTGACGAACTCCTGAAGAAAACCCGTATGGAAATTCACGCGCAACTTACAAAAGTAAGTGCTGGTCCTTCGAGATATTGTGTTGCTAGAAGCCGCAACAGTACCTATTATGTCAATTTTAGTTTTTCTCAAGTATATTTAAAAAAAATATATACAATATGATAATAATAACAATTCTGAAAACTTATTAAAACTAACTATATATAGGTAGGCAAACAAGTTCATAAAGAATAAATAATAAGTACACCTAATAAACTGATAGAAAAATAAATATTTGCATAATACAAAAGTTGTGTAAAGTTATTGGCCTTTTAATAATACCACAGATCCATTAGCTATATGGATCTGTGATAATACCTATTAGTTTTGTTAGCTGGTTTCTAAAACAGGATCTGTCTTTTTACAGCGTTTTATTTTTTGTCGTAACACTTTAATTCTTTTTGATTTAACACGACCTCTGCTTACTGCTTTGAATAACAGCCTTCTGTTATGTTTATTTCTTGGTGTTTCATCTAAGTTTTGTTCCACATTAGGGACTTTACTCCCTGGCTGGTACAACAGAAGCAGAACAGGAAGGCTCTCCAATTTCTTGCCTACAACAATACATTTAATTAACTTATTTCTAGCAAAAGATACCAACACTGTAACGTAATCTTCAAATTGCTTAAATGGTATTTTCAAGTAAAAAAAAAAAAAAATTTACGAAAAGAAAAGTTCTTCTAATAATATTTAACATGCTAATATAGGAAACAGGCGTAGAAGTTAACTTTTTGTGGCGGCTGTAAAAATGAACCAAAAAGATATTTTTCTACGAATGTTAATAAAAACCTTTATTGTATGTTCAATAGTAATTTCGGAACATGGTGCATTGTGTTTTACACATTTTCATTGTGCTTCAATCACCATTGTGATTGAACTACAAAGTTCCCATTGTGCACGGGTATTTTTTACAAAGGTGGCGTTGACCGGTGCCGCGTCAAAATCTTTATAATTTAATTGACATTTTTTGACATCTTAAAAAGAAAAATATTACTAATCCCATTTTATTAACAGTAACATTCGTAGAAAAAGTATAGTGTAAAACTCGCATGGAATGACCATTTCCTACTCGTATGATTTGCAGCACTCGCCTGCGGCATCGTGCTGCAAACGTCATACTCGTAGGAAATGCATGTCATTCCATGCTCGTTGTACAATATACTATTTTGATGTACCTAAATGAAACATACAATTATTTTACAAGCTACCTATATTCTATATTACAAAATAATATTAAAAAATGTTGTATAAAGTGAATACGACTTACTTGCTTTGTTCATGGCATTTCCTGGAGATATTTAGGCAATTCCTCAAATATTGTGGGTACTGCGCCATCTAACAGACAAGTTCTTTAACCAATACTATAAAATAAATTCCGGTTAAAGTGCCTTGAACACAGTTTATCATTTTTTGTAACACTCCAGTCTGCAACATGCATTTTTTGAACTCAAAGAGCAAGTCTTCTGGAATCGTTCATGGGGAATCTACAACAAAACAAATAAATTATGTATATTTTTTAGAAAAAATCCTGCTGTACGTACTGACTAATAAAACCCACAAGGATAATGCTACATTAAAATATTTTTTTCGAATAAAAACATACCCGCCACTGGAAAAAGGCTTTCCATTATAATAATTTATATCTTTAATGAGTGAATGAAAACATTCCAGCACTTTGTTCAAATAAACATAAATAGTCTGTTTTAAAGATGCCTAACTCATCTAGGGTTGCCACCTTTTGGGCACTCTTACACGGCATCTCCAAAATCTTGCGCCTTCGCCATTTTTTTTATAAAAACTAAAAATTGCTAGTCGCCAAAGCTATAGAGTACTATATTAACATATACGACGACTCAAAAGAAATTAATATTGAGTACATACAATCAATAAGAACGAATTATTTAACAGGGTACCTAAGCTACTCGGATTAACTCCTGGACGTAAATAGAACGCAGATATAGGTATGTTTATATTGATCGATAAGATAATAAAACATAAGATAACAAAACAGCAGAAAATAGCGATGTTTATTAATTTTGTCAAAAGTTTAACATTTTTTTTTTGCTTAAAATATATGATTCCGGGATAATCGCCGGGTCCCGGCTAACATTTTTTGTTGCCGGGACGTAGCCTAGAATTCCCGGACGATCCCGGCGAATCCGGGAAAGGTGGCAACCCTAAACTCATCGTATTCGAATTATTGCGTTGATAAATTATCTCATAATAAAAATATTTCGAAAAGTATTTGTCTTGCAACTATGTAACATTTAGCTCTTTACCGCTTGTGGAAGGTAATTCCAGGCTTCTTTTTCTCGCTTCGGCTTTTGGAGCCATAAGCAGAACAACCCACCATCATAACCCAGTAAACACAAGGTGGCTGCTCCAGAAGCGGACAGAAATCATATGGCCGAGAGCCGCTTCCGGCCCAACGAAACACGGCAAACCCAGCGGATCGTAGACCGGGCAGCGTTGTGCTTGCTATTACAATTGTACTAGATCTATTACAATTTAACATTCAATATTACCCTATTACTACATTACCAAAAACCCCAATAATCTAGTACATTCTCAACTTCATGTACAACCTTGAACTCAATGTGGTGTCGTGCCTCGTGTCCGACTTCTGGCTAACCGACATACCGACAACGGAGTAGCGCATTCTCTAACTAAAAGTAATGTAAGAGAAGGAGACAGCCATTGACGGTAGGTTTGTAATTTTCTTATTACGCTTGGGATTCCCATGACGGAACTGTGGCGCGTATAGCGGATAATGGACATGTCAAACTATTGCTATTCTTCTCTTTTTAATACTTTACATTAGACTAATCGAGGAAAGTATGATGTCTAAATTCCATGGGCATGCGGTGAAATTTCAAAGTTGTATATCTCTGTTCCTACTTACAGGAACCGCACCAAATGTAGGAGTTTTTATAGCGAGTCCACTGGGAATGTTTTGGTAAAGACAAAAAAACATTTTGTAATTTGCGAAAAAAATTGAATTTTTGCATTGCTTCCACTTGGAAAAAAATGAACACGTTTAGGTATGTTATTTATTATTTTTTCTAAACAAATTTTACATCATTTTGTCGACAATTTTTAAATTTTTAGAGAAAAAAATGTGTTTGTAGAAAGTTATAGTCATTTGCATTTTTTGAAACCTAAAATATAGGTAATTTAAAAAAAAATCAATTGACTATAACTTTCTACTAACACATTTTTTTCTCTTAAAATTTAAAAATTGTCGGTAAAATGATGTAAAATTAGTTTAGAAAAAATAATAAATAACATACCTAAACGTGTTCATTTTTTTCCAAGTGGAAGCAATGCAAAAATTCAACTTTTTTCGCAAATTACAAAATGGTTTTTTTTCTTTACCAAAACAGTCCCAGTGGGCTCACTATTAAAACCTCAGAATTTGGTGAGGTTCCTGTGAGTAGGAACAGAGATATACAACTTTGAAATTTCACCGCACGCCCATGCTAAATTCTAAATCGTTCCAAATTCGTCCTGTTAAGAATGTTTTGTTTGTAAGTCTACTTATAATGTTTAATTATTGATTTATGTTATACTATTCATGTTTCGATTTTTTGTTGATTATGTCACATGAAAGTATCATTTTTTGTTAATTATAATTAAACGTATTTAGTAAAGCTATTTGTTCATCCAAAAAATGATGTATTACTAATCAGGTGGTCAAAAATTGTCAATGGTAGTGAGGACACGCCACGGATTTCAATCTATTACAATCTAGTACAATTGTATGTAAAATTCTAGTACATTCAGCAAGCATCAAAAGCCCAACGCTGAGACCGGGCATGTCCTCTTTGCCGCGGCGCACTGTGCTCTAAGAAGCATATTATTATTTATTAGCGCGAGAAAAGGTGTAAATAGCATCATTCAAATAGTTTATGGGGATTGTAAAATCCCAAAGCAACCGCCGGTAACAAAAGAATTTGTAGAAAAAGGATAGAATCATAATAGTAGGTCCATAAAGTCCGAGCGCACAGGTAGTTGCCCTATTTTATTATAACTGTTTGTTGTTTGCAGTAAACAGTACATATTTCTAAGTTAAAAGCAACATATTTCCAATTTCTCCATGGCCGGTGATGAGGAAGGTTAATACAATAACTTCACTATACCAATACATAATACATTATTGTATTAAAACGTATTTGTTTTTAAAAGAGAGCAGAGAAGCAGCCGAAGAGTTTAACAATAATTACCCAGAAAGACCAACACCAAGTACCCGTCAAACAGTTAGTAATGTTATGAGTAAATTTAAACGGTGCTCTCCGAACTTTTTTCGGAAAAGAGAAAACCAAGATCAAAATAATCTTCCTCGCTTATACGACGAAAATAATGAACTCAATGTTTTGCTCTACTTTATTAGAATGCACAGTGGTTCCGACTATATGGAGGTCATAATTATTGCAATTAATATTTTTCGAAAATCATTAACTGAAAATGCATTTTTGTACTTAAAAAAGGGTTATTGTAAACAAATTATACAAAAAAGGGTGAAGTGTGAGTCCAGCTAAATTGATAAGTGGTTTCGTAATACAACTTCTTATTATATAAAATTAGTTTCTACTGTGTGCATCATTATATAAACCATTAATTTTTGTCAGATTTGTTCTACTCTGATTTTACAAAGTGTAGGAAAGGGACAACAGTTTTTATAACTTTGTTTCAAACTTTACTTAACAACTGTTATATTAAATAAGCAAATTCTATATGTTTGTATTCTCTATTTTGTGGGCTTTTATTTGATACCCGGTCACTGAGCTTGAAAGCAGAAAAAATGGCGTCACTCTCTTATACCCAAAAAAACAACCCCTAAAATTTTAAATTTTTTTTGTACTATATTAAATCTGATTTTATTCTATGACCTATACCTATGCTAAATTTCTGTTCTTAACATTTAACGGTCTTGAAGAAAGAGGACTATGACAGCCAGACACCGAATTGATTTCATGTGTTCGATTTGTTTAAATTTTGGTGCAAAATAGTAAAAATTAACTACAAACAGAAAAAGCCGTTAAAAAGTCAAAGGCCTAAGTCATATTAATTTAAATAGTATTTTCTATAAAACATGTTTACTAAAAATATCTTTCTAATTAATATATAATTAATAATACTAATACACACGATACAGGTTGATAAGTTAGTAAATAATCTTAAAATTCACAGATGTTTTTTACAGGACTTAAAACAAAAAAAAAATAATTGTCCTGAGTACCGAGATATCTTTTCAAGTTTCCACGTAATGAAAAAATAAAATTTGAGAAAAAAATATATTTCGACGAAGGTCACGTGGTTAAATGTTTGTCCCTTAAATTACTCAGGCACTAGCCATGAAGGCATATTATTTAGGCAAGAAACCAAAGTAGATAAGAAGAAAACCATACTCGAGCATTGGGCACCAATGACCCCAAGAAAAAAAAACTCTGGAATATTAAAAAAGTAAGAAGTAATGGCATATTATACACTGTTGAAGGTACCTTATCTCAAAATTTCTTTGAGAGTTTTTGAGTTAAAACTGGCATTTCTCGACGAAATCATTGGAATTTGAAGGTAGATGAAGGCATATTCTAACAAAAGAACTGAATTAAGAAACGAATTAACAAAAGATGATCACGTAAAAGCTTTCTTAATACAAACATAGAACATAGGTACCTGAAGAAAGAATGAAGACATGAAGGAATCCTGGTGTACGACTTATATACACTCTTCACCCATACAGCATCAGCATAGTGCCCACGAAACTGTTGTTAATAAGGTAATATAAACTTTTTAAGTGAATGAACAATGTAAAGAGAAACTGAAAATACAAAAGCCCATTTTGGGAAATGGATGGTTTTCGTGTGTAAAATGCCACACTCGACACACAGGCTGGTAGGAAGTGTCTTTCGAACCGCCCATCAACAGGAGAAAGCCTTTCAAAAGATGATGTTCCGGCAACCTTCAATATTGATTTATGCCAAGCTAGGAAAGGATAGAATTAAATAACTACATATTTGCAAATTACAGAAAACGACCTGCTAAAGAAGAAGTACGCATACTCCGTTGTTTTAATTGTTCGTGATGCTTGTACAGTTTCATATCCGGAAATACAGTACATAAAAATCATTTATTGTTAGTAGCCAAATTCAAGTAAGCATATTTTGCTACACATTTGTTTGAGTTCATTTGGGTTTGCTTGGGTAATGGGTATGGTACATTGATTTGTAGGTACTACTGGATCCGAAAACAATAATCGCGAAAGTGGCAAATTTCTGGCCTTGCGCATGTAAACAAAGCTGATCGTCCATGGACATGCGCACTGCAAATTTGTCATCTGTGATGGACAGGACGCGTCGATCCGACTCTGATTGTTTTCCAGCTGGTTATGCAACACGTGTAGCAGATGACCACAAGCGAGTTGTGCGCATGCCCCTCGCCGATCTGGCTCGAGAAATATGACCGGTGGCCGTGCGTACAAACACAATATTTCACCCTGCTAACTTAGCTTTTGTTTGCGCACGCTGTCTGTTGTAGGGGCCTATATATAAAAGTCAATGGTATGGTATGATAAATCCTATAGAAATATTAAACACAAATGTTGAGGTTAGGATTTACCAGTCTCAAAGTACAGCCTAAGATAAATGAAAAGATAAAACTGTTTTTTTATTTTTGGACAGTCCACGAAGGTGTAAACCTAGGTACTCATGTACCGTGGGTGTACTAAGTGTTCGACTCACACATCCAGAGCTGGAAACATCCGTATGGATTTCACCAGCCCTTTGAGCTTATTAGCACCTATGAGTGAATATAATATATTCAACAAATAGCTTGAGGCTTTTACTCATTTAATTTCTGCAGATGTAGGTAAAGTTAGGATTTGTAAAGAACTAAACAACCGTCATAGAATATATGCACCAACTGTCGGCAATAAAGAAAACAAAATAGGTTTGTTAGTCGGAAAATTATTAAAGAGTCCATTTAATCAAATGTAATGTTTCTTATCCACGAAATATCCTAATCTTAGGGAAATAATCCAGAAAATAACTTAGCATTTCAATTTACAGTACACCAGCCACAACAGTAGTTCTTTACATATCACATGACAACCAATAGGAGCACTTTTTGCAAATTTTGAATTTTATATAAAAATTTATAAGGAAAAATATTTTTATTTTCTAATAAAACTGAAAATAACTCGATAAAAACAATCAAATACTTTTTTTCAAATGAACATGTAACGGACATGTTGCGAAAATACATTTAATTGCAATAAGAAAAATACGTACCCACTTAAATACTTTCTTCTGTACAAATTTGAAAAAAAAGCAAAAATGAATTTATAATAAAAAATCTTTGACGTATTCTTTGAAAATTTAAACTTAAACCTCAATTCTACCTCATCTAAAAAAATAGAGACAATTTGTTATCTCAATATGATAGTCTCATGATTTGATTCGGCTCGGTCTACACATTACTTACAATAATGTATTGATGAATTAAATAAAAATAACGAAGGAATTCCTTCAATTCGACACAAATAGGTAAGCCAGAAACACGGTTATTGCTCGTAACACACCTTTATCATGGACATAATTAATAAAGTTTTAGGTGTTAATTACATTAAAGTTTTAAGTTTTGCTTATTTAACCAAGACCGTAAAATATTATTGATTTCCTAACATCGAGCAACGAGGGATATTTACTTCATATTCAATATGATTGACTTAGAATTTTACAGAGTTGCATAAAATAGTTTCGTTATTATAAAAACAACATACCTATATTCAAATTTGGGCAGTTTCTTATTAAATTAACTGGTCGAGTACCTTCCAGTTAGGATTAGGCCAAGCAACAGAGCAAAATACTAGCGATTTTTTGACATTAATCTTATTAGAAAACCGCCAGTGCTATCAGCTGAAAGACGATCCGTAGATGATACCTGTTATATTTCCAACTCTGAATTTTTTTCCTTTAATTTGTTATGAACATTTTTAAGCAAAAAAACGCGATTTTTTAGTTTTTTGCTTATAAAATGGAAAGTAATGAAGCAATTTTAATGGTGTAAATAGGCGATTTGTAGAGAATAAAAATACGAACAAAATGAGATATCGAACGTCCCGATAGGATAAGTAGCAACGGAGAAAATCCGGAAAAACCGGAACATTATTTAAAAATTCATAAATCGGCCATTTTTAAACGTAGAGGGCTCAAGCTTTGGGAAAAAGTAGTAACTTATAGCTACTTTATGTGTGCAAAACCCCGACGCTGTCCGACGATTAGTTTTGCCACAATCGTCATTTTAATTTTTCAACACACTATTTTGCAACAGGTCTGGATGATCTATGGATCGTCCGATTTTAATTATTGAAGCGTATTTGAAAAGTACAAGTTTAATTATTGAACAATATGTATATTTTAGTTTTTCCATAAAATGCTACGAAACCGGTTGAAAATACACGTAAAGATGCGTGAAAATGGTCGAGCGCGCGAAATCGGTCGACTAGCGGGAGAGACGCGGAGCGAAGGGGAGCCAATATTCGCGCGGTCGACCATTTTCACGCATTTTTACGTGCATTTTCAACCGGTTTCGTAGCATTTTATGGAAAAAGTAAAATATACATATTGTTCAATTAAACTTGTACTTTTCAAATCCGTTTCAATAATTAAAATCGGATGATCCATAGAGCATCCAGATCTGTTGCAATATAGTGTGTTGAAAAATTAAAATGACGATTGTGGCAAAACTAATCGTCGGACAGCGTCGGGGTTGTGCACACATAAAGTAGCTACAAATTTCTACTTTTTCTCAAAGTCTGAGCCCTCTACGTTTAAAAATGGCCGATTTATGAATTTAAAAAAAAACTCTTAATTTTCCGGTTTTTCTGGATTTTCTCCGTTGCTACTTATGCTATCGGAACGTTGGATATCTCATTTTGCTCGTATTTTTATTCTGTACAAATCGTCCATTTACATCATTAAGATTGCTTCATTACTTTCCATTTTGCTTAAAAATGTTTATAAGAAATTAAAGGAAAAAATTTCAGAGTTGGAAATATAACAGAAATCATCTACGGATCGTCTTTCAGATGATGGCACAGGCGGTTTTCTAATAAGATTAATGTCACGACAAATCGCTCTATTGCTTGGCCTAGATGCCTCCCGCGCAATGCTATAAGGGACTTCAAAAAGACAAGAAAAGTGAAATATAGCGTACCATAAAAATGATATTAAAAAGACAACTACGAATCGAAGAATCTATTCTAAGTAATATTTATTTTATTTTAATATGTTAACGTTCAAGCCCGAAATACCGTTAATGTCAGCACTACCTAAGCAACCGTAGCATTACTTAATTTTTAGTGTTCCGTGACACGGAACACTTATGGAAGCACTTCGGTGTCAGTCCGTCCGTCTGTCACAGGCGATTTTCTCTAAAACTATTAGACATAAAAATTTAAAATTTGGCACAGAGTTAGAGTGTGGTGACCGACCCAATTATAGACTTGAAGTATAAAAATTAAATTTTAATTCTGGGGGCTAATTTCAGGGGGTAAATTGGGAAATGAAAAAAAAATTAAGGGCATTTAAATTAAGACCTTCTAGTTGATCACTTAGGTTATTGTCCTGTCATTGTCTATAAATCGCCATTGAAAACTTATGAGTTATTCTAATGATTTGCATCTTGATCTATGATCTATTGTTAAAATGGATTTAGTTTTATTATTGTGGAAAGTACATGAAAAATTACCATTTTCTTTATAAATTTACATAAAAACTCATAAACAAATTCATAGTATAAACCTTAGTTGTCCTATTTGTATACTTGTCAGTATAATTACTATTATTATTATTATTATTATAATAGTAGTAGGTACCTATAATGACTGAAAATTTAACCAAGGAATACAAAATGATAAAAAAGTACTATTAATTTTTAAGTTTAAGTTTTTGCATACCTAAGCAAATCTAAGCAATTATTGAGAAACCATCACTGCTTTGGGCTTCTCACTGCTATCATGTCACGACTCACAAAAAATTTGACGCCGTCCAATATTGGGTCGTGGCCTACAGGTTGAGAAAAGCTGACTAAGAAAAGCGCCGTCAAAACGTATACAATTTTGTCACGAAAATTTCAAGTCTTTTTGCGTTGTAAATTCGGTCTCAGTCACTAATATCAGAGTCAGGCTGGCTAGCCCCATTGCGCATGTACAGTGTGGCTAAAGAACTTTTTTTATGTAATTTAATTTTTTCAATCCCCTTGAGTGGTGACGCTCAGTGGCGTGCCGTGCCTTTAGAGGCGGAGGGGGCACAATGATTTAGGGGCGCCAAATTTTTTTCCTTTTATTGGAGAATATGTGGTCATAGTAGGCAGTGAATCTCCGTAGGGGCGCGAGGGCGCCGTTAAAACGAGGGCGGGGGGGGGGGGGCTTGTGCCCCCCCTAGCCCCCTCGACGGCACGCCACTGGTGACGCTAGGAAGTTAAGTCAAAAACTTAAATGCAAAATCTTTGCCGTGTGATACCTCATTTTAAAGGTCTTCAAAGAAGGAACAATTTACCGCGAACCCGAGGTCCGTATCTAAACTGCAAGCCTATAAAAATTAAAAATCGTAAAAAAAAATAAAAATATAAGTACCTTTATTTCTCCTATTACATTAAAAGTTGTTCAAAATGACCATCATGAACTTCTTGGCAGTAATGAAGTCGATTTTGGAACACTGCCAAGAAGTAACATCTGCCATTCTCGAAAATGTGAGAAGTGAGCTACAAAATCGACTTTATTACTGCCAAGAAGTTCATGTTCATTTTGAACAACTTTTAAAGCAATAAGGGAAATAAAGGTATTTCAATTTTTTTCAATTTTTTTACGATTTTTAATTTTTAAAGGAAAATTTTTTCTTGTTTGAAGACTTTTAAAACGAGGTGTGACGCGACTGCATTTAAAATTTTTGAGCTCAACTCCCTAGCGTCACCCCTCAAGGGGGTTGAAAAAGTTAAATGACATAAAAAAGTAGATTTATTAACCAATAATATTCCATTGTATACTATATATTCCACTATCTTATTTGAACGGGAACAAGGTGCTTGAAGTATAGTGTGTAACATTGAATTTATTTGTACACAACGAAATCACATCGAGGGACATGTCAAAGGTCCAAAGCATTTAGAGAAGATTCAATCTCATCCGGGGCCATCCGCATCTAGAGAACCTTATGTAATACACGCAGAGTTTTGCATGGATTTGTGTGAAGCCTTTGTTGCAGCTGACATTCCTCTCCATAAAACAAATAATCCATCTATGAAGAAATTTTTAACAAAAATACTTCCACCACAGAGTACCAGACGAATCTACTCTTCGTAAAATTTATGTGGATAAGGTATACTCAAAAAGTATTGACAAAATACATCACAATATTGAAGGAAAAAGTTGTGATTTAGCATCGATGAAACCACAGACATCAAGGGCCGATACGTTGCTAATATTATAGTTGGGCCTTTAAATCCTATACAAGGGGAAAACTCATATGTAGTCAAGAGTAAATTTCTGGCTAAAACCAATAGTGAGACAATAACTCAAGCTGCAGGAGAAAGTATCAGGTCGCTCTTTCCAGATACGAATATTACTGAAAACGTTGTTTTGCTGCTTTCGGATAGTGCGGCATAATAATATATGCTAAAAGCAGGAAGACAATTAAAAGAACATTTTGCAAATTTGATTCACTTTACATGTCTAGCTCATGCTTCGCATAGAATATGTGAACTGATACGTGACTTCTATCCAGGTATTGATACTTTGGTTAGTGAGGAAAAAAAGTTTTTCTTAAATCACCAGCGCGAATAAACACAGTTACAGAAATATGTCCTAATGTCCCATTGCCCCAACAAACTGTTATTACAAGGTGGGGAACATGGTTATCAGCCATTATACATTACCATATAAATTACGACTTAGTTAAAAATGTTAACGACAGTCTAAAATCTAAAAGATGATGCTTTGAGTGTAATAAGAAGTAAAGAAGTTATAAGTGCGCTGACGCTTAAAAATGATTTAAAGTTTATTTCTGAAAATTTTGGATATCTTCCAGGTGTAATTGAACAGTTGGAGACACAAAACCTTCCCCTTTTGACTTCTTTTAATTTATTTCGGACAACCATAGACAAGCTCAAAGCCTGTCCTACCGAAATTGGTGAAAAATTCGAAGTGTATATACCAAAAATCTTAGAAAGAAATCCAGGATTTTCAGAAATAACAAATATTTTTCAAAACATTGAAAACTAGACTTGTATAATCATTTCCGTTTCGCTCCTGTTACAAGGTGTGATGAAAGAAGCTTTTCTAGACTTAGAGATATTCTTAATTATAAACGAACGCGTTTTACTGAAGCGAACTTTGAGAAAATGTTAATTATTGCATGTAATGTCAATAAATTGTAATAGAGTCTAGATTTGTTTTAATTTTACATTTATTACACAAAAATATTTTCACGCCGCCCATGACCTTGCGACGAGCTCGTATGATTTATCCGTCCCTTAATTATAATATTAAGTATTAGGTATATACCTATTTACTATTTTCTCCAAAAATAAAAAAAATCATTTGTGATATAGGCAACGCTATCTGGACACCCTGTTGTCTTCTTTTTTCATATTTGTCTAATTTTTATTTGCATACAGTTTTGCTGGTATTTAAACAATTTTTTACTTCTTGGACAGCCGCGTAGCTAAATTAATCGAGAATAAACTTCACCTTCAATACAATAATAAAGAGCTAATCAAGCGTGTAAAATATCCCATATTTTTACTAGATATTCCAAAAGTTTCGAAATATTTTTTATTCTGAATTCAGTTCAATGTCTTTTCTAACGTACTTATTATAAAATGCAGGTGTACCTAGTTAACAGTTTATTGTCATTTAGTAGCTTCTAAGTCTTGGCTTAAGTATTTTTGGAAAATTCTTAATTCTTAAAAATGCGTAAGCGACTTTTATCAGTTTTGTTTTTCAGTCTATATTTATGCTTTGTATTTTGTAAACCTAGTGATTCTGATTTAGTGGCGGAAGAAAGCAAACAATTTGAGACAGGTCAGTAATAGATTTCAATAAAATATCAAAATCTAACCAGCATAAAGAATAATAATAGTTTTACTGTATGCCAATTGCTATTGATAAGGTTATAAAGTTCTCTGTCGTCTTTCGATTTCATTTCACACATAAAAGTATATATCGTTGTCGGATGACATCTGGTCCCAGATATTAATGTCTGCTGAGGCTGACAGTTGAACAATAAAATTGATTGACAAATGACAGATAATTCAGTATTTAATTATCAACTGCAACCGTCACCCGAGTCCATTCAAGAAAAAATTTTAAGAATGGAGAATGTTCAAGTGCGTATTACCCTTCATATTTCAAGAAAAATGTTCGGTGTTCCTAGGTTTTTAATATCTGTATTTTCTCTGCATGTTAGTTACATGCCTAGGCTCAATAATATGTCTGTTATTTTTTAGTCCAGCGGTTCCTAGATTTATTAGAGCATGATTTTTACTGACTACAATGTTCCTCCTTAGGTTGCTTAGGATGATTCAAAAATGTTAAAATAGGTGGGTACTGTAAAGAGCCGTGAACAAACTAATACAAATTAATTGTTTCGTGAGGGATTCTATGAAGTGGTTTTGTTGCTATTACTGACCATTCTATCTGGATCGACAGCCATCTACGTATTAAACCCACTGCATATGCTAAAATTTGTACATATGCCTGTTGTTAATATATTGTTAGAAAAAATACTGTGCTGTTGTGATATTTAACAATAACAGTATGTCCTACACGTAATATTTTTTTTAAATCAGGGCAAATTTAAATATTTTACTTGGCTATCGACAAAGAAAATTTCAAAATGGTTTGGGGAGACAATTTTATTCTGGAAAGCATTTTTTTTCCAGTTGGAATTTTTATATTTGCACAGTTCGAAAATTTTCCGTCTCTCCTCCCTTTAAACACAGTCCTTACGGTTGATTGATTACAAAGTACAACAGGCTGAGGTTTGTATATCCTGTTCACCGCAATCAATAAAGTTTATGGTGATCCTCGTTGTACTGGAGCTATTTAAAAATGTTTGTCACCTGTTTCAGGTAAAATAATCCTTTTATTAGCTGCTTCATGGAGGTACCCAACCTAGGTATCGAGGTCCATTAGTTAATTATTAATACAAGCCCATTGTGATTGATCCGGCTAGATTTCCTAAGGTATTAGACTCGTCACAAGCTTCAAGACTTCTGTAGCCAATGCCTGGATTGATGAATTCAGTGTTGATTTGCTTTGCCTTTGCCCTAGGATGCGGGTCCAATAGGACTAGTATTGTAGTTTAATCCACATAGCCCAACCGCTGGGAATCGTGGGTTTTGGTTTTCCAAATGCAGGTCGAGGCCTTTGAGCAGTAGATACTCGTCTTGCAATATTCTGCGTTTTCATTGCACCCATGCAAGTGTAACTCGATTGTGACTGTCCCGGACCAATTTCGAGTTAAACCGGCAATGACATGTTAGTGCTTGGATGGCTGACTGACCGTCAGTGTAGATAAGAATATCCCCGCCTATATTTCTTCTTCTTAAATTCACCTAATACAAATAGCTCCAATAATTTTTGTTAAAAAAAGGTGGTGTACCTTCCCAGAGGCGCATAAATATTGTTCCTGGGTAGTGTTCTCGGAATGCTCCCGTTTGATCTTCGTTTCAATTTCAAATTGACCTATATGGTCTATCAGAATTTTTGAACATTTTATTTAATCGGGTCCAGGTACTTGAAAAATAAAAATCAATTTGGAAGATATTATTATCGTGACAGCAAATGCTTGTTTTAATATTTTAAGATTTACCTGTTTGGAAAAATTTGACAAATATATAAAATAACCTTTTTCTATGCTTAGCTATTTAGTATTTTCTTCTTTAATTAGGTGTCGGAGAAGCCTATGCATCAGCACAACAATCCGAGAAAGGGGAGAGCGGTAAAAAAGGATATTCGGCTCAACACGTAAACGAACAGGCTGAAACTGGTCATCATGATAAAGAACGACATCAAAAGGAATATGCTGAAGAAGGTGAATTGCGATTTTATATTTCTTCATCTTATCAGTTTTTGCTTTCTGTCTCTCTCTGGCAAAATTATATCGACTAAGAGTTCGATTAAATGATAAGCTGCTGATGCACTGTTTAGTTATCTAAGTTATATCAAACCATGCCACCATATTACATTTTTTTACAATATTTATAGGTGGAAATAAAAAAGCTCACAAGCATGATGATGGATATCATGCCTCTGGTCATAACGAACAACATGGCGAAAAAGGTTATAATTTCGTTGATAAAGGTAGCTATGCTAAGGGACACGATACAAAGGGTAAGTGAATTTTATGAATAATATATCGGAACCATAATACGGGTATAGCCAAAATTTATATAAGCCAAGAAAAATTATAATAATTTATGCCTAAGAATATAAATGAATTTTTGAAACATATAATATTTATAAAAAAAATCCACCCGATTTCACATCTACTAATACGACTTAAGATAAGTGTGCTTTTACATAATGGATTAATTTGAGTTTAACAAAATTCCTTAAAGAACAAGAAAATAAGAATACAATATTAGCTTTTCCTTCTTTAATTTGGTGTCGGCGAAGCCTATGCAGCAGCACAACCAGCGTATTTAACAAACATTTAAAATAATATACATATATTGAAGAAAAAATATTTTTTTCCACTGGTAAAAATGCATAAAGTTTAAATAAAATTGAAAATAACTGGAACCCACCATTAACATTACTTTGTTATTATTAACATCCCACATAAATCTTTCCTAAGATTTTAATAAAAGTCTTTAAAAAAATTACCGTTGGTAATATTTAGTTATGGGTATAGCCAAAATTTAGAATCCCTTACCAAAACCCTAAGTTTAGCATGTATATTTTTAAACAAAATCACTTTTTCATGGAACTGTACAGGGAACTTTTTTATTTTTAAAGATGAGAAAAAAGTTAAATACGAGGATTTTTATGGATCATTCATAATATATTATCAGCAAAACAATTAAGCATCGAATAAAAAAAATATAGTATAAAATATTGATTTTCTCGCTTATTTTAAATTGGATGGTATGATTGTTATCATATTTTTGGATTCTAGGAGAAATTCTAGACATATTTTGTATAACATACCCTATGCGGTTTTTCAATCTTTTTTGAAATATTTCAAATTAAATATTAGATCTGTTCGTAGAGAAATCATAAACCGATCAGCGCCAATCAAGTTTCAGCTATTTGGTCACATGACAGTTTGCGGACTGCTTTCCAATTTTATTGGCTCTGACTAGTTTGTGATTGTTCTGCGAACAGAGCTATTATTTCGCATAAATCTACTTTAAACGTAACTATCCAGGTTGCGAACGAAATACCTGCTACCTTTTTAAATTTTCTTCGTAGGTACCTAAGTCAAAGTTGACAATAATACTTTAGTCACCGTGAACTTATAATTTTATTTTTATTCAAAATGAGTTATTCTATCAAACAATAAATGGTGATTTTTATTAGCTATTAATACTTAAAAGCAATAACCAGTGAGGATAAACAATAACAAATGGTTTTTACCATAAACAGATAAATATTAACATTGGCAGATAAACATCAAAAGAAATTTTCAACATGTACGCCATTTAATTCTTCGCACTTTTCATACATTCTTCTCTGCCTCTTGCCTCTGAAGTGTGTTTATAATACTTTCAGCACCATTTTCGTTAAGAATTCTTACTTCATTTCCCACCTTCCTTTGAATTTATTCAATATTTTCATTGTGGTTGTATACGACATTTTTCAAATGACCCCAAAGAAATGGATCTATAGGTTTAAGGTCTGGACTATTTGCAGGTCAATGTAATGTTCCATATCTACCGATCCATTCGTTATACTGGTGGTTTAAAAAATTGCGAACCTTAATTATAGTATGGGAAGGCGCTCCGTCCTGTTTCCATATAATATGTCCACGTTCTTCAAGTAGCAATTCATCGAGAACATCTTCGATTTCATTTTCTAAAAACTTAAGATAGCGCTGGCCAGCTAATGCTCTCCCAAAAAAATAATGGTCCTAGAATTGGAAACGTTGATTGAGTGGTGCCCCTGCAAAGCAATATCTTCGACGGTAAAGGGGTTTTCATCCGACCAAACATGAACATTTCGTGTATTAAACATTCCCGCAGTTGAGAAAGTAGCTTCGTCTGTCCAAACGATAGTATGAAATAAATTAGGATCTTGCCGCATTCTTTTGTTAATATACCTATCTTGTGACAAAAGTATATCTGCTTCCTTTTTGATCGGCACTAAACTTTTGAACTGGCATAATTTTATATGGTCTATACTTAAAATACTTTAACGTTCTTTGAACTGTTTCAAGTCAACATTTTATCTCTTCTTCCATATCTGAGATACCGCACACAATTGGGAATTGATTGTTTTGGATTCTCTTGAAAATATAATAAAATCGCTAGGTCCCTCTCTTCATTTCTGTTTCTTTTTCTTTTTCCATTGCCCAGAATTCCTCTTTCCGCTAGTCTTCTATTTGTTTTTATTATGGTGTTTAATGATGGAGTTCTTTGTCATTCTCCAATACTTTTTTCATATTGTCTTTGAGCCGCTCTTATAATATTTTTATTTTTTAATTATAATTTTAACATTTTGTATCTTTCATTAATAGATTAACTCATTTTGCATAAAGATAAAATTATAAATTCACGGTGACTAAAGAATTAATTATTGTCAACCTTGACATTTACTTTGACTTACCTACGAAGAAAATTTGAAAAGGTAGATATTCGTTTGCAACCTGGAGAGTTACGTTTAAAGTATATTTATGCGAAATAATTTTTAATTTGAAATATTTCAAAAACGATTGAAAAAATGCATAGGGTATGTTATACAAAATATGTCTAGAACTCAAATCATACCATCCAATTTAAAATAAGCGAGAAAATCCATGATTTATACTATATTTTTTTTGGGATGCTCAATTGTTTTGCTGATAAGATATATGAATGATCCATAAAATTTCCCAAAACTTTCATATTTAACATTTGTTCCCATCTTTCAAAATAAAAAAGTTATAAGGCCTGTTCACTTTTAGTTAAATATCCCTGTACATGGAACCAGTATTACACATTTCAATAAGTTTCTGTTATTAAAGGTATGAGATTAAATTTTCGCTCCATTCTGACAACACACGCCTTAATAGAATTTAGTCTTCCCTGACATAGCGTCTATAAACTTTTATTTCTATAAGGAAGCAGCAGGGAAAAGTGACACTATATTTCTAAAGTTATACATTTTATTTTGAAATTTCTCCTACTTCCAATGCTTCTTCTAATGCTCTCAACAAAATAAAAGATAAGCATATTTATTTCGACTGAAAAGAAGTTACAAAGAGGGATGGCACATGCCTCTTTCAAATAAAGCTAGAGAAACGAGTGAAAAGGGCTGAACCCTATTCACTGAAAATTGCACAGAATATTTTGGCTTGGGTGTGAACTGAACCATGGTTGCAGAAGAATTCGCGATAAAAAGGGGGGAGGGAGAGAAGCGGCAAATCATGCATTTACCTAATATTATTTATTTACAAAACTAAGTCTTGAGGAGAGCTGCAGCTCTTAGCGTTACCCGGTGTGTGCGACCTTGGTTTTATAAGGACAGAAAATAGTTTATCCAAATAAACCACTATTTCTTCAACCGTTAAATTTTCGACTATTCCTCAAATTATTACATTTTTTTTTTGTCTGTTATTCGAGCGACAGTAAAAGTTCCCTAATAACTACTTTTGCAGACTGTATAATTTGCAAAAATACTTAGCATGATTCGTGTAGAATGCCATTACTATGGCCTTATTAAGTCATTATGTTTTCCAGCATTGGCACAGTTACTTTTGCTGATTCTGGTTGCAGTCTGCAAAAGCATAGCAATAAGGTCTTTGACGTTTTAAAAAAATCTTTATTCGTAACTCAAAACCAATTTAACTATGCGAAACTTAATTTAATACTATTTTACTGCATACGATTTTTATAAATATTATAATCCATATAGTCAAAATAACATTAATATCCGGATTATAGGGACATAACTAGATTATACAGAATAGTTTTCAGTGTGTCACTACTAGCTTCGAATTTATCGCAAAAATAAGGTAGCAAGCAAAACTGTAGACAAAAGCTTTGCTATATTATAAAAACATTGGTTCAAACGTAACTATTTTTGCACTATTACTAGAGGTCTATAGATCAACTTTTTAAATAAACAAAACATGTTATTAATCAAAAAATTCTATTGAAAAAGTGAGTTTCCCAACGGTAAAGTTTAATATTACAAATTCGACATTTTAGTAACCTTGCATTTGAATAAAAATTCGGGCCTAGAAACAAATTTATTTAATAGTGATATACAGGGTGTCCGAAAAAGTCTTAGTATGGGCAAATATCTTTGCTATTAGTAAAGATACAGACAGCAAATTTTAGGTGTACCTTATTAGTAAATCTACTTTTTTATGTCATCTAACTTTTTCAGCTGCCCCTCCAATGGTAAGAAGCCGTATATGGAAATTTGACATTTTTGGATTTCTCAATAGTCCCCCGTAACTATTCATTCTCTTTCGAACCCTATAATTACATTTTGAATAGTCCTTGTGGTTCTGTTTCTGCGTGCATTGGCCAAATGACGTAAGCGCTTAAAAACTAAAATTTACAATGTCAAAAAGCCGTATCCGACAATGTTTGAATAAAATTCCGGTGTCAAAAAGACTTAAACAATTTATAAGTTTTTTGCCTGAAAAAATATTTATTTTTACATTGGCAAAAGAATGTATGCTTTTATACCATTTTATGCCATTGATCTTTTTTTAATTTTTAATCTTTACAAAAAAAGGCAAATAACCTTATAAGAGTCATACGTGTTTTTGTTATGATTTTTATCAGAAAGTTGAACTTCTGAAGATTTGAGTAATCAAAATGATATTACTTTCTAATTTGTTTATTTTATTTAATTTATTTATCAAATAAATTTTCTCTAATAATTTTAAAACATTTTGGATTTGAGAATGTGTAAATATTTATTAAATTTTAACTAAGCTTAACACTTAAATCAGGGAATAGTTTGTATGCCAATATTACCATTTAATTTGGTACTTAGTACGGATGGTTTTGTATTTAATTTGATTTAAATAAAACTTAATTTTTTAAATATTAAAATTTTCGAAAAGTTACTATTTAAATGCATAGCACTAGTGCTTTTGCTGCTATGAACTACATTAGAAAAAAAAACGTACAAGTAGTTTACATTAGTTAACCATGAATTTCTGCTTGAAAAATTAAAGCTTTAAACAATGGTAAATAGACCTAAACCCACTTAAGTCTCTTTTTTTGGTATGAAGTAAATTATTATTAAAAAAAAAACAATAGATAAAACACGTAAGCGACAGATTTTGCTTAAAAATCGCATTAAAATAAACCAACTACCTAAAAAATATTAGTTACTTACTATCTATCCTTTACCGGAGGGTTTAAAATTGATCCGTTGCCAAATAACAAAAATACACTAATTTCAACTTTAATTGCGCATTTCTGAAAACCATAAAATTTCTTATACGGCTTTTTGTCAATGCAGGGCAGTTATATAAATCTAATTTTTTATGTAATTTAACTTTTTTAGCCCCCTTGAGGGGTGACGCTAGGGAGTTGAGGTCAAATTTTTTTAATGCGCTCCTATATCATGTGGTACTCAATTTTAAAGGGTTTCAAAAAAACATTTTACCGCAACCCTGAGGTTCATATCTTAATTCGTATTTAAATCGCAAGCTTTCACAAATTAAAAATCGTGAAAAAAAATTTAAAATTTATATTACCTTTATTTCTTTTATTACTATAAAAGTTTTGCAAAATGACCACAATGAACTTCTTGACAGTAATAAAGTCGATTTTGGAACTCGCTTCTCACATTTTCGAGAGTGGAAGGTGTTACTTATTCGCAGAGTTCCAAAATCGACTTTATTACTACCAACAAGTTTAAGCTGGTTATTATGAACAACTAAGGTAATAAGAGAAATAAGGGTTTTCAAATTTTTATTTTTTTCCCAGTTTTTAATTTATAAATGCTTGCCATTTAAAAACGAATTAAGATACGGAGGTCGGGTTTGCGATAAAATATTTCTTTTTTGAATACCTTTAAAATGAGATACCACACGACATATGGTTCAATTTAATAACTCCCTAGCATTACCCCTCAAGGGGGCTGAAAATGTTAAATGACATAAAAAAGTAAATTTATTAACCGACAAGACACACCTAAAATTTGCTGTCTGTATCTTTACTAATAGCAAAGATATTTGCCCATACTAAGACTTTTCGTACACCCTGAATAGATCATTATATTCTTGTGTCAAAACACAATTTTTAGTATTTTTGACCATAAGGACCATAAGAAGGCTATATTCAATCAATTAATAAGAGTCATATTAGAAAAGTATAGAGCAGTCAGTCCATTAAACTTGTCAAAGAACCAGTAAGTCACTAAGTCACGGTAAGAAGTAAAAGAAGTCTGTCTATCTTAATTTCCAACCACAAAATGTAGTAAATGAAAGACTACAAAAACTATTACTTTTTGATTAAGCAGTGTAGGAATAAAATTAAAAGGAACGAAAAAGAAAACATATTTTCAGTTCATAATTTCGTCTTGTTTTCATTAACGGTGTTATTAATTAATACAATTTGCTTGTAAAATTTCATTCGCTGTTCGTCACTTATTTTAACAAGCCTCTTAATCATTATCAAATAATTAACGATTTTTTTGTTAATTAAGGTCATCACAACATTCACAAACTAGATGAATTTAAAAAGAAAAAGGAATTTTTCGATGAAGATCACGATGCAGCTGAAAAGGAAAAATACGGAGGCTATGATATTGCCAAAGGATTTAAAAACGGCGAATTTAAATATGGTGGGCATGCAAAGAAAGTTGTTTTTGAAGGAGAGTTTGGTGCGACTGGTAAATCTGAAAAAGGTGCTCATAATTTGGAAGACGCCGGTCACAAGAAGGCCCAAGGACAAGACGAGCACTTTAAAGATGCCGAGGAGTTTGCTAAAAGAGGAAGTGAAGAATTTTTTAAAGAATTCGGATATAGCGAAAAGGATATACATTGATATTTACTAAGACAATTAAGAAACGCACTCTATACTTATTCATTTATTTCTGTTACATATATCTATTACACATTTTCAGTTTATAATATCTATTGTATTGTGCTTTCCAGCTTTAATGTAAACTCCTTTATGACTTTTGTAAATAAAAGAATACGCTGATATATTGTAGAATCATTAGCATAGTTATTTTTTTATAACGTCGATTACATGACAATATTTATTTAATCTGCCCCTCAGTAGCTGACTTAATACCTAGCTGTCAGTTTTCTAGGTTGGTGGAATTATGGAGCTATCTAAACCAGCCGAATAGTATAATAATAATAATAATAATATAATATATATATATATATATATATATATATATATATATATATATATATATATATATATATACAAAAAGTGACGAAAGTAACGGGGAAAACTGTCTGTAAGGTAGTGCTAGACACGTGTTTCGTGCTTATTAGTACTCATCAGTAGCACATAACCAAGTTATAGGATGAAGAACTTGGAAGTTGTAAAAAGGAAAAAAAAACACAAAGAGGTTCACAGACCAGGGACCTGCAAGCCCATTCGAGGTTTATCTGTCAGGTGACCCATGGTTTGCGGGCACCAACCCAACATCACCACAGAGGCTGCAATAGCACCTGCGTGACACCTCTAACCCCAAGGAATAAGACGGTAAAGAATTAACGACAGGAAAATATACAAAAAGTGAAGAAAGTATACAGACAGTTTTCCCCGTTACTTTCTTCACTTTTTGTATATTTTCCTGTCGTTATATATATATATATATATATATATATATATATATATATATATATATATATATATATATATTTTTTTTTTTTTTTCTGCAAAATTTTAAGAGAAAAAAATGTGTTAGTAGAAAGTTATAGTCATTAGAATTTTTTTTAATTTATATTTTAGGTTTAAAAAAATTCAAGTGACTATAACTTTCTACTAACACTTTTTTTCTCTTAAAATTTAAAAATTATAGATACTAATATTAAAAGGTAAAAATACTAATATTTCGAAAACAGTTACAGATAAGTATAGGAAGTTACATACAAAATTGTAATTAATTGGAATATCCAAAAATGTAAAATATACAGGGTGCTTCGTTTAAAAATGTATGTTCATACATGTAGCACTTTTCTGATCCATGCTGTATATTTTAATGCACAAGAAAAATTGAAGGGTTTGAGGAATTTTAGATAAAAGATAAATTAGAAATAAACTTTAACAAAATTATTACCATAGTAATATTCTTGATAAATGAACCTGTAATGTAAAAAAGTACATTGCAATTGGACCACAAGCTCGGAAAATGAATAACAAAAAGTTATAGCAACTAGTGATACATTTTGCTGGTCAATTTACACATTACTTAAAATACAAAGAAATAAATACACTTTAATAACACCCATCTCAATTTTAAGGTAATGCAACTTTCTAGAAATGTATGTACTTAGAATTTAATTATTAGTTTGTACATGTGTGTAAATTATTATGTACTTCAATTTGTTTCCATTCAATGTTACTTTGAACTTGTATGCTAAATTTAATAATAATTAAAATCTTCATTAGTCATTAAGTACCACTAATATCATGTTGTATCTCTAATACAATGATATAATACTTTCGTATCTTAGTAGGAACATTTCTAAATGGTCAACTACTTAATTTACAAATTGTGTATAGCAATAGCTTAACGTCATTCTCACTTTACTAATTTTTGCGCTTTGTTCTCGGAAAATCCTTGATTTTCCAATAATTGCCAGACAATGTATGGTTACAAGTATATGGGATGTAAGTACATTAACCAGTCTCGGACTTTTTTGCCAGCCCTCGCTATCGCTCGGGCGCAAAATTCGTCCTCGACTGGTAAATGTTACTTACATCCCTTATAGTATAAATAACTATTATATTTAAACACACCACTTATAAATGACTTAATGTTTCGATAGTCGGTAATATTATTTGTTAGGAAGTGCGGCGGATCCCGGCGCCGGCAGCCGAGCTGCGAGCCGGCAGCATTAGAAAATTAGTGTCAAAATAAGATGAGAATCAAAATACCTTAATTCAATCAAAAAATAATAATTTATTATAGTGTAAACTTTAACGAAAGTTAAATCTTTCTACAAAAATATGACAATTATTGTTATTATTTTGCGAATTTATGGGTAGAAATAGGAAAAATAAACATCAAACTTTTCCTAAAATTCAGTCTTCGCTTTCTTAGTCCTTTTGCGATTCAACCTTATTACTGTATTTCCCAGTCTCTTCGGACGTCCACGTTTTCTGACCTTTCCTGGTATCTGTATGTCTCGTAATTCAAACTTAGGCTGTTCTTTATACCTGTTTTCCCATTTCTGAACTTAGACGTTCCACTGAAGAAAATGTTTAAGTTATTTTAAATTGAAACTTTTGATCGTGGTTCGCACATATGTATTGTAATCAAACTTTTCATACCTTCAATAAGTGTGTTCAATTTGTCTGATATCAATTTGATTCGAATTCTTGTGTTCTATGGACATATTGCCATTTTTGAGGTAGAAATGTTTACATATCATTTAAAATACGTAACTATAATTATTTTAGGTTAGAACTGGCGGCATTCCGTTTTGGCCTTATCTGAACCGGCGAGGGCACCCGAGAAATTTTGTACCCGGGTGCCGGCGCCGCGGCGCCGGCTGCGGAGTCACTTCCTATTAGTAAAGCTGTGCAAAATGCTAGTGATTCCAGTGACGTTGCCGTTTCATTCATTGGTTGGTACTGTAGTGATATAAATAAAATAAATATACTTATAAGGACCCATATATTAGTTCGTATCCATTAAAGGTTGCTTAGGTTTGCTTAGGGCGACAGTACTCTTCACTCCAATATTCATTTTTCCAGACAAGTCTCGAATCAAGAGCTGGATAAAATAGACGCAGATCTATGCATCTATTCCTTTCCCGAGATCTTCAATTGGACATTTCACCTTTCTTTACTTCCTGTTTAATCTATTAACTCTAGTATTTTTTTATTTATTTGCGTTTTGGGCTATTCTTCCAATAACAATTTGATAACAGCAACTGTTTGGTAAATAAAGCCGAAATGTACATACTATGTAGTTTTATTATATCATTTATATTTTACATATTATTCTGTGTAGGGTTTAAAAGTATCAGTACTTGATTGTCAAAGACTATTATTGTTTTTTTTTTGGTTTGCTTATAGGTAATTTTCTTTCAAATATAATTTAATGAGTAAAACCATCAATTTATAGTTGGTTTTACTGAATACATAATGTATTGTTGTGTCATACGAAAAAAAAATCGTGTTTAAAACAATCAAATACTAGTTTGAGAATAAATTAATATATTAAACACATCACTTTTAAACTACCCGCCACGAGAAAATCAGCTAGAGCGACATCTGGTTGTAGGATGCCTGCTATTTTATTGACTTTCATTTAAATACCGTGTTTTCAGATTTTACTTAGGAGTTAACTTTTCTAAAATATTATATTTTCTTTGACAAAAACATTACTTTTTCATTAGTTTAGATAATTTTTAAAAAATTCTTGCCGAATAGTTTTTTTTACTACATGGTCTAGATATATTCTGTGCTTTGTCCGAATACAAATAGACCAGGTTAATACACTGTATAATTTTGGCTCATAAATGCTGTATATATATATATATATATATATATATATATATATATATATATATATATATATATATATATATATATATATATATATATATACAGGGTGGTGCAACCAAGATGGGGTGGACGATTGTGAGTAAACGGTGAGGAATTTCGAAAAATTTTTTTTTGGATATTATCGATAGTCAAACACGCTATGTTCTAAAATTATAGCCATAATACAGGGTGGTACGAAAAACTCGTGGCGAACCAAACTTGTATTTTCGTAAATGAGACACCCTGTATATAATTGTTCCAATTGATTCTCCTGTTCGTTACTATCATTTTGATATAGGTTTATTGGGTCTAAAATTTATAGTAAGGGAGTGAGACGCGGTTAAAGTTAAAAAAATGCTCACAGTTCGGCCTTTTTTTTAAAAAAATTGAAACAGGTATGGAAAAACCAAATATTCCATAAAACGTTACATATCCTTGAATACATTAATCGCTTGCAATTTGTTTAAAATTCTTCACTGTTATACAGGGTGGTCAAGTTTTGCAAATACGCCCTGGACTCATTTTTTTTAAATGGAACACCCTATATATTGTATTTTCATGTTAAAAGTAACATTGCCAGCTTTCAAAAAATACCATAGATGATGCCATTCTGACCAACAGTTTTTTAGTAAACTAGCCGTGAAAGCAAAATTTCTTCATTCTAATATGATTATACTGAATTTACGTTGTTTATTATTAAATATCTAATATTAAGAGGCCATGACACTATCATAAATGAAACAAAAGATTGACGAACTTGTCAAAGCTACTGCCACATAATCCATTATTTACAAGTTAAGCGTAGGTGAGGTAAGAAAACTGAGACCCGAAATCTTTACATGTTTATTAGAGATATTTCAAAAAAAACAGAAAATATTGTTTTTAGGAATTTTAAAGTACTTAATAAACCAGTTATAAACAAAGATAATCAGTTATCAGTATTATTAATAGTGTAAGAAAATTAATTAAGCAAAAACAGAACATCTTTTGAAATTATTTAGTTATGTGTTATGTACTTACTTGTCAACCTAATTTAATATAAACAATTAAAAAAGCTCATAAAAGGTGTTCAACTAAACCACCATTTTGCTGAAGGCACATTTCGAGTCTATCCATAAGTGAAAGTTTCACTTTTCCCAAAGTCTGTTCTGAAATGTTGCGAAAACTATTTTTTATTCTCGTCTTCATATCTTTCACTGTGGTTGGAACCTCCTTATAGACTTCTTTTTTAACATGCCCCATAGAAAAAATCTAATGGTGTTAAGTCGGGTGATCTGGCTGGCCACTTAACTGGTCCACCTCGCCCAATCCAACGATCTGTGTTCCAATTATCGACAAAATATCTTGCATTCCTATGGTAATGCGGGGGCGCTCCATCATGTTGAAACCATAAGGATCCCCTTACCATTAAAGGTAAATCTTCAAGCAATACTGGCAACTCGTTTCTCAAAAAGTTGTTTATAACTGGTATATTAATTACTTTACATTTCCTAAAAACAATATTTTCTGTCTTTTGAAATATCTCTAATAAACATTTAAAGGTTTCGGGTCTCAGTTTTCTTACCTCACCTACGCTTAACTTGTAAATAATGGATTATGCGGCAGCAGCTTTGACAAGTTCGTCACTCTTTTGTTTCATTTATGATAGTGTCATGGCCTCCTAATATTAGATATTTAATAATAAATAACGTAAATTCAGTATAATCGTATTAGAATGAAGAAATTTTGCTTTCACGGCTAGTTTACTAAAAAACTGTTGGTCAGAATGGCATCATGTATGGTATTTTTTGAAAGCTAGTAATGTTACCTTTAACATGAAAATAAAATATATAGGGTGTTCCATTTAAAAAAAATGAGTCCAGGGCGTATTTGCAAAACTTGACCACCCTGTATAACAGTGGATAATTTTAAACAAATTGCAAGCGATTAATGTATTCAAGGATATGTAACGTTTTATGGAATATTTGGTTTTTCCATACCTGTTTCAAATTTTTTTTTTAAATGGCCGAACTGAGAGCATTTTTTCAACTTTAACCGCGTCCCTTACTATAAATTTTAGCCCCAATAAACCCTATATCAAAATGATCGTAACGAACAGGAGAATCAACTGGAACAATTATATACAGGGTGTCCCATTCAAAAAAATACAAGTTTGGTTCGCCACGAGTTTTTCGGACCACCCTGTATTATTGCTATAATTTTAAAACATAGCGTGTGTGACTATCGATACTATCCAATAAAATTTTTTTCGAAATTCCTCTCCGTTTACTCACAATCGTCCACCCCATCTTGGTTGCACTACCCTGTATATATATTTTTTTTTTCAAAGAAAAATGGTGTGTAAGGGAAGGGCTGTATTAAAAACAATAAGGTATAGCATGTAAACAAATTGACGGAGTATACAAGTAAACCCCAAAATGATCGTAACGATGCTGCTAAATCATGAGAAGAGGTATGCCTCTTCTTCTGAGTGATCTAATTGTCGGGAAATTGAAGGACCCATTTGATCGGTTACTTGATGAGACGCGATGAGAAAAAAATTATGATACGGTACCTTTGGGATGTACGGTAGAAAGTATACTGCTGAATGATGGCCCGTTTGTATTTTATAGCACAAGTCCAAATGCACTTGGCCGGTGGTACGTTTATTATTGGTTTCGCGTTTTACAGCCACGTGGTCTATTTGTATCTTAATTAAGCTTGTTAATACGTGTACCGGGTTTCTGGTTATATTTTAAACGGTACCTAAAGCTTTTATTATACGAGGTATAAAAATGTTTAAATACTTTGGGATTTAGGATTTAGGGTTTGTCATGAACCGACAGAATCTATTGAAAAACGGAATAAATGACTATCGCAAAGCTAACAAATGAGCATCAACTTCATTATTTTAAACGCAACACCCTGTATGTTGTTCATTATTTTGAAAGCTTATTTTTTCTGATTTCAAAATAATATAAACTGCTGGACACTCGAAACGCACCGATCGATTTTTCTTGCATTTTTTGATAGAAGATTTCGCACAAACTACACAATATTTTGACATGCGGTTTTCAGAACTTTGAAGTCTTATCCCTTTGTGTTTCTGTCGAAGTCGCGGGAAATTTTAACACTTCATAAACAACTTATACAGGGTGGATAATAACAGATTGAAAATTTTGCTAATTTTCATTTTTTAGCGCGAATTTTATTCAGCTGATATTTTTTTCAAATTTACGGACCATACGAATCCTTATTTTAAACGTCAAAAACAACTTTGCCCGATTTTACTTTTCTTCTGTTTTTGAAGATACAGGGTTTTGTAATTTGTCGTCAATATTTTGAATATGTGAGTGTCAATTAACATCTGATGATTAATTTACAAGTTTTTTGATACTAAACGACTTATTTTAGATCAAGAAACATAGGACGTTACGCACTTGATATTTAGCATATACCGGGTGTCTTCAATCGGCCATTTAGATTTAAATTTCCAAAGGTAATGTTAATTTTTTAATTTCCGCTTTCGAACTGGCTGTATTGGATGACAAAACATCTATCCGTGATTTATGTATACTGGTACACTCATTAGGATTATATACTGAGGGGTGTTTTTTTAGTTTTCTGATTCCTGACAGTTTGTAGACGCTACAGGGTGATACATATTTTAGTATTGTTAATGAGTTCTAATGACCAATAATAAGTGATGCATTCTTTTACTTTTTGGATTTGTATAATTTATTTAGGAAAATTCAGGTTCGTACTACATTTTATACAGGGTAATTCAAATTTGGTGGTCTTGCATTCACTAAAATGAAGTCAGTACCACAATTTTCGGAAAACAGCAAATTTAAATTATTTAGATGTTCAAGTAACAAGCGAGGGCATTTAGCTCTACGTCTTCCTCTAAAAGGTGGGTTGTGTTAAAATAAGTTTAATAAAATTAAATTCTTAACAAATTTATCATAGGTTGTAGAGTCCTGTACAATGTGAGTCCTCATTACACGCGTAACTTAATTATTACATTGTTTTACCTAAACCTGTCAGTTCTATGGTAATTTTACAAAGGTTTTCAATATTGTCATAATAAATAAAACGTTTGGCAAGTATTAGATACGTCATCATAATTTAATTAAAATGCCGCGATTAAGTAAATCGGAGCAAAGATATTACTTAAGATTGTTAAACGATCGATTAGCGACACAGACAATAGCCGATCTGTATAATGTCGATAAAGCTACCGTAATTCGTCTCAAGCAAAGGTTGATTGCAACGGGAGACGTTGCCCATCGGCATGGAGGTGGACATCGGAAAAAAAATTCCAGCCCTTGCAGAGAGGAATCTCCTTCGAGAAGCAGGGGTAAACAGGACCCAAAATTCCCGAAAATTAAACGAAAACATGCGACGTCAACAGGGCTTGTCGTTTCTAATAGGACTGCCAGACGATATCTCAACAAAAACAACCTACGGTAAATTTGTTAATGTTTGTTAAATTTATTAAACTTAATTTAACACAACTCTGCGTGTTACCTGGACATCGAGCCCAGAGGTTACAGTGGGCCCAAGAACGAGTAGGGAGGACTCGAAGAATGGCTGAATTGTATGTTTAGCGATGAAACAAGATTTAATATGATCCATTCGGATGGGAGGACTCTTGTTTGGAGGCAGCCTAGGGAGCGATTTATTCAAGAGAATACGGCTTCGCAGGAACCATTGGGGGGTGGAGGTATAACAGCATGGGCGGGAGTGATTTTTAATGGAAGATCTGAACTGTTTATTTCTAATCGAACAGTCAACGCAACCGTTTATAGGGACGACATTTTAAATAACATTGCTTTGCCGTTTGCAGAAAATTTTGGGCCTGACTTCATTTTAGTGGACGATAATGCAAGACCACACAGGGCCCGTATTGTCCTGGATTTTTCGAGGCAAACAATGTTAACCAGTTAAAATTGCCTCCAAAATCCCCTGACTTGAATATTATTGAGCATGTGTGGTCTGCATTAAAGCTACAAGTGTGCTCAAGAATAAATGCTCCTGAGACATTAGAGGAACTCGATGTAGTAATACAGGATGAGTGGGAAAATATCCCCCAGGATTTAATTCAAAGATTAGTGAGAAGAATGCCACGGCGATGTCAGGCCATTATCAACGCTAGATATTAGGCCGAAATTTGAATTACCCTGTATAAAATGCAGTACTAACCTGAATTTTCCTAAATAAATTATACAAATCCAAAAAGTAAAAGAATACATCACTTATTATTGGTCATTAGAACTCATAAACAATACTAAAATATGTATAACCCCGTAGCGTCTACAAACTTTCAGGAATCAGAAAATTAAAAAAACCTTTTCAGTATATAATCCTAATGATTGTACCAGTATACATAAATCACGGATAGATGTTTTATCATCCAATACAGCCAGTTCGAAAGCGGAAAATGAAAAATTAACATTACCTTTGGAAATTTAAATCTAAATGGCCGATTGAAGACACCCTGTATATCTTAAATATCAAGTGCGTAACGTCCTATGTTTTTTGATCTAACCTAAGTCGTTTAGTATCAAAAACCTTGTAAATTAATCATCAGATCTTAATTGACACTCACATATTCACAATATTGACGACAAATTAGAAATCACCCTGTATCTTCAAAAACAGTGAAGAAAAGTAAAATCGGGCAAAGCTGTTTTTGACGTTTAAAATAAGGATTCGTATGGTCAGTAAATTTGAAAAAAATATCAGCTGAATAAAATTCGCGCTAAGAATGAAAATTAGCAAAATTTTCAATCTGTTATTATCCACCCTGTATAAGTTGTTTATGAAGTATTAAAATTTCCCGCGACTTCGACAGGAACACAAAGGGATAAGACTTCAAAGTACTGAAAACCGCATTTCAAAATATTGTGTAGTTTGTGCGAAATCTTCTATCAAAAAATGCAAGAAACATCGATCGGTGCGTTTCGAGTGTCCAGCAGTTTAGTTTGCCTGTATTTTCATAAGTAGTTTTCATAATATTTAAGTTTAAAAGTGATAAAAGTAACTTTTGACTTCTTTGCATCTACAGTTGTGTGCTTTGATTTCAGTTATTATTCAAAGATGGCCACCCAGCCAAGTTCTCAACAATCTAAATATACTAAGCTTTTTTGTTGTCTTGTTTACGCGTAAATCGCATACAAAAATAATGAAATGTTTCAAAAATATCATCTACTTTGAAATATTTCATTTGTAATGTTAAATACATTTTGAAACAAATGTAATATTACATTGTATACAGATTTTGAAATTATTCTACTCCCTTGCCACCATTATTTAAACAATCTTGTAACTTTTTTTTAATTTGCGACTAACTGCGTTATGGACATATTTATTTCGTTTAAACATCGTAGTTCTTCTGTAATTTTGGCAATTAAATTGTCTAAATTATGTGTTCTATTGTAAAAGGTTTTATTTTTTAAATACCCCCAAAGAAATAGATCAAGCGGGGAATTTGCTGGCCAAAGAATGAGCCCGTGCCTCCCTATCCGGCCGGTCATATTACTGTCGAAAAAGATAGGCCCCAGGACTTTATTCCCCAAAATTCCACACCAAACATGTGATAATTTACGGCCCTGAATTTTTACAATTTACTTTTTTGTGGATTTTAAGTAGCCCAGAAATGTTTATTTTTCGGTTGGACATGCCAACCGTGGTAAATGTCGCGTCAACAAAATGTTCATTAAAAAATGTGCGGACTGATTTAGTCATAATATCATTTCTCGGCAAAATTTAACTCTTTGACGTCTGTTTTCTTCTGTCAAGTTTTGTACTGGTCGGAATTTGTATGGCTTATATAGAAAATGCTTCATAATTTCGTTTATTTTCCACCGAGATTTATCAAACATTCGGTCCGCAACTGGAATAGACCTTTCCGGTTTTTCTATAAAAAATCTATCGTTCGAAAAATGAACAAGCTTACTAACAAACGAATACGAATACCTTTAAAATATAGTAATACTTCTAAATCCAATTAATGGTCTCTTTCTACAGTCCATTTTTTCCTCTGGATACGGTATTAATAAGATAGGCATTATTAAAAAACTTTATCATTTGTCACGATTCTCGTTTTTAAAGTTATTTTGTGAAGTTAAAAAAATTTTTTGGCGGAAATGAATGCACTAGGCAAGTGTAGTGATGCATTTGAAACAATTTTTCAAAAAATTTTATTGAATATTTTTATGTTACCTGGTACTAACATAGACTGTGAAACACTCTAGCGAAATTAAAATTTATTGGACAGATGAAAAAAGTCGAATGACTGTTTCAACACTGGAAGAGGTTATGAAGGTACCTAAAGTTTACAATTAATTGAAGTTGTGAGAAATTTCTTTTAAAAACTTAGGACGATATAAATAAACCTATTAATAAAAGCCAAATCTTTTGTTAAATATGATTAAAAATAGAAAAATAAAAAAGCACACGTGTTAAGATTTTTTTTGTTAAAGCTATTTTTGAATTAAAATTCTTGTTTAGATATTCTTTTCTTCCAAAAATTTCAGGTCGGTCTAGTTGAACGAAATTTTACTATTGGTTTGAACAGCTGTTCTTGGGATTTTTTTGTGTAGTAGTATTTTATCGTTTTGAAATTGAATATTTTAAAAGAGAGAATGAGTTCTTTCTTTAAAGATAACAAAAATATTATTTTTTATACCTGTTACAGAGGAATATTGTAGAGAGACTTGGCAACTCCACAGCAAGTCCTGACGTCAAAACAAAAGTTTTTTTCTGTAACTGACGTTTTTCGCTGTTTTTTATATAGCCATGTATTTACTACCAGTGCTGCGCATTTACTGAAACAAAAATTTTTGAGGGACGATATCTACCTTTTTTTTATCATGAAGGACCATTTATGAATATTTTTATTCAGTCTGAATTCATACCAGCATTTACCGGTTTCAATATATGCAATCAATTTCATAACACCCTGTATATCGATAACTCAAAATACAAAAATTTGGACTTGGTCTATTTGTATTTTCAGTTCACCATCTCCTAAGGCTTACACATTTAACAGAACTTTAATAACGTAATTCTAAGGCCACAGGGCGGAAAGCTTGACCATACCCAAGTCGTGATGATCGATGTGAAACACACTTTCATAGGAAATATGCACTGCTTCTGCTAAAGGTTTGAGCCCAATTCTTCGATCTTTTAAAATCATATCATGGATAAAATCAACGCTTTGTCAGCGGTCACAGAAATTGGTTTTCCAGAGCGGTACTCATTTCTGACATCTGATCTTCCTCTTTCAAATTCCGCAACCCAGTTTTTAATAGCGGCTTATGAAGGACACTGATCACCTAAGGTTTCTATTGTATCAGCAGAAATTTCTTTGCTCGACAACCCTTTCAAAAATAAATACTTAATAACTGCCAAAAGTGGATTTTTTCAAAATCAAGATTTTTCCCAGACATGCCGTTTTCAAAAATGTACAGTTCTGTCACCGTTTAACATATGGATGTGGAACTTTAACAACTTATTTCTAAATCATTATAGTTGTAATCATAGCAACCATATTAGGTTTTGTCTACTTGTATACTTTCCAGGCTAACTAGATATCAATACCCCTCGTATAGTAGCCTGTCCATCAGGTAGACGCTCACTAATGGAACGCATTTTCATGTAATCCGAATTTTTCATCAATACATCTTTTTGCCCACTCCATAATTTTGTTCGCCAGTTGTCTTATCTACCAATGGCAATAACGGTTTCGCATCAGATGTTATTTTCAATTAGGTTTTTATCGTCTAGTGGGAAGGTATTCGTCAGTTAAGGATATTGTTCTTCTTAAACACCCAAAAGCTATTTGTAAAATAATTTGGAGCCCCCTTAGGTTCTACCTTGACGGTTATAAGAACAACATTTGGAATATTTAAAATACTAATTTTTGACGCAACTTGGGTTTTCCGTTGGAATTTGCGGTGTAACATGCGACTTTCCTGGAGTAAATCGCCTGATATATGGACCAAGCGAGCAAAGCTGCAGTTAACAGCTTGTATTTAATAAATATAAATAATGATGACATAACCGATTCAATTGATGATTGATCTCTAAGGTCAAATGCTGATTAAAAACAGGACCATTAGGTTAACGATCGAGAAAACATATAGCAGTGTCTACTATACTAATATATCTTTACTAATATTGGCGACTCGAATTAAGGAAACCAGCTGCAATCAGGTGATTTTTAACGGGTAAAGAAGAGCTGACTAGACGACAAAATTGACAAAAATCCCAAATAGCACGATAATAAAGACAAAGACGAAACGAAAACTTTCCCCGTTATAGTAGTTAGCAAATTGGCTGAGACGCCATCGTTCTTAACCAATATTACGGTGCCTAAGGAAAGGAATATGATTGTAATCCATTGATATGAGACATGATATATTAAATGGCAGAGAAGAAATAGAATAATCTAGCTACTCTAGGAGCGAACAAAATAAATTGCTTTGTTGCTGAACTGAACAGTAACAACTGTGGTGAGCTTCTTGTTATTTTTTTTGGGAATAACCAATTGAAACAATGGAATAATATCGTCTAATGGGCTCGTTAACTACACTAGAATTTTATAATTTTAATACTAACATGAAAAAAATGTTACATGTGATGTATTACCTAAAATAAAAAAAAATCCAAGGTATTATACAGGGTGAGTATTTAACACGTTCGCTACCAGGGGGGTATTTGGGTTTCGACCCCACAAACCTGGTTATGCAGTAGTAACGAAAATGCAAAGTATTAATAATATTAATGCGTAGAAAATATCAGGGTTGCTTTCTTTTAAACATTTTGTATAAAACAATTGTTTTAAACATGTTTTAAACAATCGGATAGGTTTAAAACAATATTATTTATTTAAAAGTGTATAAAACATGTTTAAAACATAGTAGCGGGGCAAGACTAAATGTGGATGTTGGCGATATCAGCTTTGCGAGGCCCCTTTCATTATTTCTCAGAAAAAAAGTATTAGGTCAAATGAATTGTATACAAATACGTACCAAGTATTAGTATATTGTTGCTAATCAACAGTGTTGCCAGACGATTCTGGGTAAATACTACCTACTCTTACCAAAATATTCAAGGTTAGGTGTGACTAAGTATTAACTTGCGAGTTTTTTGCGAGGCCCCTATGAGCGCGATGCCCCTATGGGGGCGAGGCCGTCGGCGGTCGCCGACATCGCCGACGCCTAGCGCCGCCACTGTTTAAACAGGTAAATTAAACACACTGTTTTTTTTTTAAAGTAAAGTGATTTAACAGGAATATACTTATTAGGGTAAAAGAACCAGTTTTGGACACGTTGCAAATAATAGACATATGATTCAATTCAAAATATTAAGTATTTAGCAATCGCTATAAACACCTTAAAAAACTGATTTTCGAACTTATAAACCGCAATTTTATTATAACTATTAAAAATAGATGCCGCTATCGTCCGAAAAATGATCCTAAAATATAATGTACCAATTTGGCGCCAAAGCATTGTCAATTATTGTTGGTTGTTTTACGAGGGAGTGTGTGTTTTATAAGCTCCAAGAAATAAACTAACACGGTTTTTTAAAGTTTTATAGTTTGAAATAGTGGTTAACGTGTGTTACATAGTTTTAAGCTCTTCTTTGTGCATAAGTGACTTTAGGTTATGTCCATTACTGGATCATATAATCATATGGAGAACCTTTAATGGACAGAGTGTCCATCAAAGGGTGAAGAGGGTTTAGGGCGATTATTAACTAACTATAATCCGAAATGTAAAATGTTCTACCTTGTTATAAATATCAAGCTTATATTAGAACTGGATCCAGTGTTAGACACCTGGTGTCCAACAATGGCATCTCACATGCCCATTATTGGAATTACTAGTTTAATTATTTCTTTGTAGGTAGACCATCATGGATGGAAAGTTTAAAAATAGAGAGCTGAGCAAATGGCAGAAGTTTTAGCAGCAACTAAAACTGGTATGCCCGTTGCAACTGCCAGTAGACGATTCGGTGTGCCTAGAATAACTTTATGTAATAAGCTAAAAGTCCCGAGGTATGCAACATGGGTCTTCCAGCAATTCTTTCAATATAGAAGAAGAACTACGTTTTGTTGGTTGGATTATTGATATTATAAAATCTGGGTTTCCTGTAACAAAACAATCCATGATTGATACCGTTGACAACAGAGCTAAAACGCAAAAAATTCTTTCTCTGACTGTATTCCAGGAAAAAAGTGGTTTAGGTCATTTTTACAAAGACACCCTGATATATCCTTAAAAACTTCAGAGAAACTTACTGGATATCGTGGCCAACTTACCGAAATCGATATACGGAACTGGTTTAATAAAGTGTCAAACTATTTAAAAGAAAACGGCTATTGCCAAATTTTTGAAAACGGAGATCGCATATTTAATGCAGATGAGACAGTCATTTCATAATGTCTCAAAACCGGAAAAATACTTGCGCCAAATGGAGTCAAGAATATTTACTGTGTCAAAAATATCCGAAAAAGAGAATCTCACAGTTTTACTAACAGTGTTTGCTTCTGGTAAACTTGCATCTCCCATGTTAGTATACCCATATAAAAGAGTCCCATCAGAAATAGCTAATAGTTTTCCAAAAGGTTGGGGCTTAGGCAAATCGGCTACAGGGTGGATGACAGGAGAACTCTTTTTTGAATTTATGGCCAACATTTTTTGAACCATGGCTAACAGAAAACAATGTAGAGTGCCCAGTACTGTTTTTCGTTGCTGGTCACAAGAGTCATTGAACATTGCATCTTAGTATGTTTTTGCGCGAAAAACAAATTATTCTAATAGCATTTTATCCTTATGCAACCCATGTACTACAACCTCTGGATGTTGCTGTGTTTGATCGACTAAAATGTAATGGAAACTGGTTAGGAAATAGCCATTAGTTTTCTGTCAAAAACGAAAACTTCCAAGTTATGAGGCATAATGTTGCTACACTGTTAGAAAATATTCTAAAGGAATCTAGTTCCACGTAGTGCCTCTTGTTGTTCTGTTGGGAACAAACTCAAGCCAAGGGAGGAATTATAGCGGCTAGTTCCTCAGAGCAAAATTCTTGAAAGTATCGGTAAGAAAGGGACTAATCCCCAACAGCGCTGCGATGAGCAAGGAAGCTCCCTTTTTTTGTGAGGACTGGGTCATTGACGAGGCGAATAGCTCTCTCTTGGAGAAAATCAATCATGTTAAGTGTCGAAGGTGATGTCGCTATCCGGATGTGGGACTAGTACTTCGGGCTAGGTCTTATTTGGAAAAGATAGAGAGTGTGTAACTTGGAAGGGAAGGAGTACTTTCTGGCTTCAAAGAGAAAACCAAGCTTTTTAACTACTGATGTAACTATTGAAATAATGTGGTTGTGCGAGCTGAGTCTTTTTTACTAATAGACACATGTCGTTTATTTGGTTAATTTGGAAGACTTGACAGTAAAGGATCAGAAGATACCAACATCCAGTGAATGATATCCTTTTGTGGAGATTCTGCTGCATTTCCTCGAGTGAAGAGATCGGTATCGCCTGTAATCTTTATTTCTATGTTCTTGAGCCACTTCTGATTTACGAAATGGGACAGAAAACGTTTCTGGATTGCATCTAAAGGTATTTCGATCTATTCTTCACTAGGAGTAGGGTAAGCTCTTTATGGGCGAAGATTAGGTACTTTATGTCCCCACACAGTTCATCGCACAAAACCGACTACGGAATCGCGACACTATCCATCTCGTTTCAAAGCAGCAGAAATTAATAAAAGATGGATTATGATATTTAAGAATATAACTTTAAATAGAAATAAAAATCCCGAAGAGTTTATACGCGATTTATTTAATACAGAAAAAAACCAAGCCTAGGCACAGTACAGCAACGAGCGCGTCACAACCTGTCCTATAGCCGTTAAAAATGAAATTGCAGCTAATTGTGCAAGGTTCTGCAGCTGAAACATACAGATCTAAAAGGTTAAGGTACCAAGTATATTATTAAGATACACATGGACGTGAGGCGAGTGGAGCTGTCTTTGTATCCCTAAAGATTCACAACACACGGTTGTATTTTACAGTATAAAGCGCGCAACATAAATTTCATAAAGTTAGATCATTTCAATTTATTCGAAATTACTTAAATAGACTTCAAACAAGTTGCGCAAGTTTTAGATAATCCAGTTAGATGTATATTGCATAGATTAAAAAAATAACAGTGGATAGTAACCAGTAATTATCCGGAAAGAAGAAAATGGGGCAACCGTTACATTGCACTATATTGTGGCCAATTGAATTTTTTCCTCCTATATACCCGTGTGCGTCAGTGTCTGATAGAAGAAAGTTTTCTTGTATGAACTAGGTCCTAGGTCATTGATGAAAAGGTACTTGATGTAACATTCCAAAATGGTTTTTCTACTCTTTCCAGAATCAAGGATTATAACTGATAAAGATGGTGGCGCAACTACTGTAGCAACAATATTTCATGCTAGATTTTATTTCTTGAAGAGTCATGAATAGTACCTACTGAAATTTAAGCTGCCGTGATATGGATATTGAGGTTATATCGTTGTATTAGACCTTCACTTTTATTTAATTAAATTATAAACTTAAATTTTGCTTGCAATATCTTCCTTTGGGTAAAAATGATATACCCTATATGAATAGTTTAAAGAACAAAGAGTCAGCCAATGCGATAGTAAAATTAATAAAGCTAGTTACCCTTCACCTTGCTCTTTTTAATACACTGACATTGTTCTAATATTTGAATATTGAATTTTAGGTCAATAAAACTAAATAAGATAAATTTACAAAGATTTACAGACGCGTGTTCCTGTTTGTAAAAAATATTGATATTTTCTCCGTAATATTATCATGTAACCTTTATGAAAACAACGCAAAAATTTCAAATGACGCTCTAATTGTTTATATTATCATTCAGATGATACTGAGTAATTTTTATCATTAACTTAAAATATTCTGCGTTATATACAAGCCTAATTAATAAATAAAATGGCGAGCGCCGAAATTTCTGGCAGCTTAACCACTATTGTTGACTTGTGTGTAGATATGTCTTGTTATGGTTGCACATTACTCATTATACAAAATTTCCTATAGGGCCGGGTTAACATCAAATCTTCATAAAAGCAAGTTCACATTATTCCACCCCCTCTATCCATTGAGAAGATAAACATAGACGCAACTATAGAATTTCGACCTGGGGGGTTGTAACAATAGTAACTAAAAAATTGACGATGAGAGGTTTTAACGAAAAAGAAAAGTAAAAAAAGAAGGAGAAGGTGACAACGAAACTTAGGATAAAAGAAAAGGATCTGGCAGAATGTAGAAATTAAAAAAAAAACTTCTGGAAACTTGTGTAAATAATTGATTCAGTTATTTTGTAGTGTTCCTGTGCCAGGCCTACTGTTTTTATTTTTATATTATACACGGTGTCCAAAAAGTCTTACGACTGGCAAGTATCTTTGCTATTAGTAATGAAAGAGACACCAAATTTTTGGTATATCTTATGCCGTGTGGTACCTCATTTTAGTGGCCTTCAAAAAAGAAACATTTTACCGCAAACCCGGTTCGTATCTTAATTAATTTTTATATGCCAAGCCTATTAAAAATAACAATCGCGAAAAAAACTTAACAGCTTAAGTACCTTTATTTCTCTTATAACTTTGATAGTTGTTCAAAATGGCAACCATAAACTTCTTGGAAGTAATAAACTAACACTTGCTATTCTCGAAAATGTGAGTTCCAAAATCGACTTCATTAATGCCAAGAAGTTCATGGTCATGGTAATCATTTTAAACAACTTTTAAAGTAATAGGAGTAAAGGTATTTAAATTTTTTAATATTTTTTCATGATTTTTAATTTTCAAGTGTTAAAGACCTTTAAAATGGGGGCTCCACACGGCAAAGGGTAGCATTTAAATTTTTTGACCTCAAATCTCAAGCGTCACCCCTCAAGGGGGTTAAAAAACTTAAATTACATAAAAAAGTAGATTTATTAACCAATAAGATACCTAAAATTTGGTGTCTCTATGTTTACCAATAGCAAATAGCCCATTCTAAGACTTTTCGGACACCCTCTATAAAAGTTGTCGATGCTCGGTGTTTGACGCAGTATATTATTTTAAATTAAGTTGTTAAACAAGGCAGTAGCTTCTTATATCAGAAGGGATAACAATAAAATGGCCATTCTCACTAGACTTGAGCCTTTCTTAGACTATGACTTTGTATTGTCTCGGGAACAAACTGTCATGGACTGGGCGAAACTTAAGCCTAAGGCAGGCTTAACAAAGTACGGGTACGAACAGCCATTAATCCTTTCCATTTAGTTCCCCAGATGGCAAAAAAAGTATTTAAAGACTATTGGAAACATGGTGTCAAATAATATTTGGAGTAAACTTTTTTTTCTGAAACAGCCCATGTAGCCTAAGTAAGTACTAATGTACCATGGGCGTCTGAAGAGAAGGGAAATTTAATCTATTCACTATATCTATTGGCTCTTGATTCATTTCTGGAAAAATTAATGCTGGAATGAAGAATACTATCTTGAGAGTAAGTGTGGATGGGATTGGTAGTTGAAGAGAGCGGGTCATTAAAGTGAAGAAGAAATAGGGTTGGTGCTACGACGTGATCTTGGGGTACGCGAGCATTGATCGGATGGAAGTTAGGAAAGTGGACGACAGATATGCTCCGATTAAAGAGAAAGCTACCAATCCAGGTATATATTTTGGGAGGAAGCCAGTAAGAAGTTTTTTTGAGGAGTGCGGCATGCCATACTTGGTCAAAGACCTTGGAAATATCAAGAGCAACAAACTATAAAGTCGTTTCGAAATCGTAGCAGTAATATAAACAACATTACCTCTTTTTTGTATGCAGTCGAGTAAAAATACCAAATTAAGTCTTTCATAGAAAAGCGTCTTTATAATGAGCCTATTAACGGATAATTTATTTTACATTAAAACCTATAATCGTTCAGTATTAGTGAGTAATTAATTCCGCATCGGATTGGTGTTTGTCATTTTTGAAAAACCTTGAAACGAAATAATGTAACTCAGAATTGCTAAAATAATTGCTGAAAATGTTCAAATCAGCGACGGCGCGGTCGGCGGCGGCGGAGCGAAAGTTTTGAAATTCTGTTGGTCAGATATATAAGTATTTGAGCAAAATTTAAATAAAGGGTCTAGCCGGTTAACTATATGAAAAGTGCCCCAACGTCGGTTTCGATGTTCTTACCTCGTAAATTATTGTTCTTCAACAGAAACATTTTTACACCAAATTTCAAACCCCTCCTCTCAGTAATGAGGGAGATATGGGGGTGGCAACACTTAACTTAAAAATTCATTATCTTTAAAACTATTTGAGATATCTCAATGAAATGTTAACGGTGCATAGATATTTATAAGGGTTATATAATATAATTTTTTCAGATTTTTATCTCATTAATAAATGGTTAAATTTTAGGGGTGGTTTATCATACATACCCCCGGAGTGACACCAACTAAAAAAATTTAGTATAATCGTCTATTCTCTAGTAATAACATAAAAAAATTACACAAAGCTCGAATAAGTGGAACATTGTTTAAAAAAATAAAAATCAATGTGAGATATAAAAGGAAGCATATATTGTGACGAATTAATGTAAGTATAAGTCGTACAAATGAAGGAATCGGGAATAACTTATAATCAAAGCTTAAAACAGCGTATCGACAAATCTGAAACAAAGACACATTGAGAAAAAAACCTTTTGTATACCTACGTAACGAGGATCATATCATAACAGTAACCTAGATGTTTATTTTTTTAACAATGTTCCACCTATTCGAGCTTTGTGTATTTTTTTGTTATGTTATTACTAGAGAATAGACGATTATACTAAATTTTTTTAGTTGGTGTCACTCCGGCGGTAAGTATGATAAACCACCCCTAAGTATTACACATCTTGTTTTTTACCATTTATTAATGAGATAAAAATCTGAAAAAATTATATTATATCCACGTTAAAATTCATTGAGATATCTCAAATAGTTCTAAAGATAATGAATTTTTAATTTAAGGGTTTCTACCCTCATATCTCCCTCAGTACTGAGAGGAGGGGTTTGAAATTTTGTGTAAAAATGTTTCTGTCAAACAACAATAATTTACGAGGTAAGAACATGGAAACGAAGTTGGGGCATTTTTCATATAGTTTTTGTTAATAAATAAATAAATAAATAAATGGATAAATAAAGCTACGGGTTCCAACATGTTTTTGTTGAAATCCACATCCTTCGTAGACCCATTAATATACAGATTTGCTTCGTTCTTATCCGTGGATGGAATATGTATGTAAAAGCTCGTTTAGACGCGCTATGTCTTAACAACGACTTTGCTCACGCAAGCCAGTTCGCGGGAGCAAAACTCGCTATATGCGATTTATCTCCGTTTTCAAAAACGGAACAACGTGCGGTCTTTTAGGTTGACGTAACATATAGTGCTCGCACAGGTGTTTACTTAGTTTTTCTGAATTCGTCTAGGACAGTGCACACGTGTCGTGTTGTAATATGGCTGATTTACGAAAATCTTAAAAATAATCATCCAAGATCATACATAAAAAAATAAGTTATCATTTACCGAAGAAAGTTTAAGATTCAAGTTTAAGTTCAGATTCTGAGTGTCTAGCCGGTTAACTATATGAAAAGTGCCCCAACTTCGTTTCCATGTTCTTACCTCGTAAATTAGTGTTGTTTGACAGAAACATTTTTACACAAAATTTCAAACCCCTCCTCTCAGTACTGAGGGAGATATGAGGGTAGCAACCCTTAAATTAAAAATTCATTATCTTTAGAACTATTTGAGATATCTCAATGAATTTTAACGTGGATATAATATAATTTTTTCAGATTTTTATTTCATTAATAAATGGTAAAAAACAAGGTGTGTAATATTTAGAGGTGGTTTATCATACTTACCCCCGGAGTGACACCAACTAAAAAAATTTAGTATAATCGTCTATTCTCTAGTAATAACATAAAAAAATATACAAAGCTCGAATAGGGGGAACATTGTTAAAAAAATAAAAATCTAGGTTACCTCCTGTTAAGATATGATTCTCGTTACGTAGGTATACAAAAGGTTTTTTTCTCAATGTGTCTTTGTTTCAGATTTGTCGATACGCTGTTTTAAGCTTTGATTATAAGTTGTTCCCGATTCCTTCATTTGTACGACTTATATTTACATTAATTCGTCACAATATATGCTTCCTTTTATATCTCACATTGATTTTTATTTTTTTAAACAATGTTCCACCTATTCGAGCTTTGTGTAATTTTTTTATGTTATTACTAGAGAATAGACGATTATATTAAATCTTTTTAGTTGGTGTCACTTCGGGGGTAAGTATGATAAACCACAACTAAAAATGAAACATCTTGTTTTTTACCATTTATTAATGAGATAAAAATCTGAAAAAATTATTTTATATAACCCTTATAAATATCTATGCACCGTTAAAATTTCATTGAGATATCTCAAATAGTTTTAATGATAATGAATTTTTAAATTAAGGGTTGCCACCCCCGTATCTCCCTCATTACTGAGAGGGGGGGGGGGGGTTGAAATTTGGTGTAAAAATGTTTCTGTCGAAGAACAATAATTTACGAGGTAAGAACATCGAAACCGACGTTGGGGCACTTTTCATATAGTTAACCGGCTAGACCCTTTGTTTGTTACTTCATTAGGATTACCCCTGGACAATTTTCCTCTGGATATTTCGTACCGAGGTACGCTAGATTTCGTAGTTTAGTGGCGTAAATACTGTACTGAAATATCTCAAGCCTAAATGAAACCTAGCAGCGGTTAACTTCTTTTTAAACAATTTCATTAAGCTTAGTAAAAACTTGCCTTTTTACATCATATACGAATTTGTAAATATCAGAATTAATCCCACAGTTAAAAGCAAAACTGTTTTGTGATATTTGTAGTGTCTTTTGTGTGCGTCCATACATTTTGTGTTTGAGAGCACAAGACAAGCTGATTCTAAATTATAATAAAGCATGAGGCACCTAAGGACAAAAAGTCCAGGGCACATTGTCCACATGTCCAAGGTTCGACAAATTCGAAAACAAAGTGTCCGAAAACTGTAAATATACAGGATATATATAAGCTATAAACTGTATGTATTGTCTAGTAGTATATTAATAAAGCTCTTAGGGTCTTCCTACCAAACTATGTACCTGGATCGGCAGCTTCCTCTCTAATCGGCGCATATCTGTTGTGGTTGACGGTCACTCATCTCACTTCCATCCTATCAATGCTGGTGTCCCCCAAAGTTCAGTCCTGGCCCCAACCCTATTTCTTCTTCACATTAATGAGCTACTCTCTTCAACTACTAATCCCATCCACAGTTATGCTGACGATAGTACTCTTCACTGCAATATTCATTTGTCCAGACAAGTTTCTAATCAGGAGTTGGATAATAGGCGCAGATCTATGTACCTATCCCTTTCCCAAGATCTTCAATTAATCTTAGACTGGGGTCCCAAGAACCTTGTCCAATTCAACGCCTCCAAAACCCAGTCTTGCCCTATCTCACGCAAAAAATCTGGCAACGCTTGCCCATCCACATGAATGGCCAAGCCCTACAAAAACATTCGATCTCGTTGGGGTCGCTTTCGAACATGATCTCAGCTGCCACAAACACATTACTTCAGTAGCCACATCGGCATCTAAAAAGCTTGGTTTTCTCTTTCGAGACAGAAAATACTTTTCCCCTTCCAACTTATACACTCTCCCAAACATACATGCTACCCAAATAAGACCTAACCTAGAGAGCGGCATCATCTTCGACATTTAAGATCCTTGATTCTATCCAAAAGAGAACCATTCGACTTATCAATGACCCAGTCAATGACTCTCCCTCATCGCCGCGCTGTAGGGGATTTATCCCTTTGCTACCGCTACTTCCACGGATTTTGCTATGAAGAACTAGCCGGTATTGTTTTCCACTTGAATGTCCCTAACAGAACAACAAAAGGCGCGTTACGTATGCATTCCTTTACTGTCCAGCTACAAAAGCCTAGAACAGACCACTTCTCCCGCTCGTTCATATCTAGGGTCTCCAGATTATGGAACAAATTGCCTGCAGATGTTTTCCCTTCCCGTCCCAACCTCCAATCCTTCAAATTCCATGTCAATAGACTATATTTTCCTTCTCTTCAGACACCCACGGTACATTAGTACTTAGGCGTGAAATCTACGTGGGATATCGTAGATAAAAAAAGCACTTTTCGTGTCGGAATATATGAATATTTTTAGTTCAAATCTTGCTGGGCCGACTTTTTAATGTAATTTTATTAAAATTATTTTACGTCACTTTATTAAAATTATTTTTTTTATCTGTTACAGACGTCTATTTGTGAAAAGTAAATCCGAGTTGGTTTGCTCATTATCGTTGAGATTTTTTTTAAGTAGACTTAAACAGCCTTGACCAGCACATTGACTTGGAAATGACTAATTATCTAAGCAGAAAAATAATACAGGTCTAGTACATTTTTTCATCACACTATTACAATCCGGAAAATCTTGGTGCAGTTAACAAGGAGCAAGAGTTGTTTTTTCTTCCACCAAAATGTCAGTAAATGAAATGGATCGGCGCGGCGTTATCAATGAAGATGGAGTGGGAAAATGACTGTAAATTTGTATCTGTATGGTTTTGCTGGATGTTACATCGTGATTTGCCCAATAAACATTACAGGAAGGATTGTTGTGAGAAGGTGAAAAAAGGTTTCAAACAAAACGACATATTTGTCTAATTTAGAGTAGTCATAAATAAATTGAATCTACATAAAACACACACACATATATATATATATATATATATATATATATATATATATATATATATATATATATATATATATATATATATATATATATATATATATATATATATATATATATATACGCGCACGCACGTGTATTGGCCCTGAGACCTACATATTCACGTGGGCTCCAAACCCCGGTCCTCAATAAAACGACAACCAGAGCGCTATCCTATGCTGCACTTTCGTTACCTACCAACTGGGGAGCGTGAAACGGTGCCTTCATCCTACGAGATATCCTATCTCATTCGGCCTTTAATCGTCGTAAATAGGACGGTTTTAACATCGAATTATTTTACACTCTCCCCTACGCTTCCCCACACACAGCACGGAATACTTTAAAATGGGTCCCGAACTTTTTACGGTTCTGGTGGGATTTGAACCCACGACGATAATCGAAAGTAGGTTTATATAGCTTCCGCCTTAACCAACCCTATTAGAAAATCTTACGTGATAGAAAAAAACGCATGGCATTTTTGCAACCAGCACTGTAACATATAAATAAATGAGGTATTTGGATCTAAAAATCTTTTAAAAACTTCAATTTTGTAGAGCTGTGTAATCAGAGGAAATACCCATTTCAACTACTGCATTGTAGCTTAGTTGAATTGATTGATTGAGGGGTACAACAAGTTAAGTTTTGTAAATTATCTTCACCGTATCCAATGAGAGTTATTGTGATCTTTGTTTTACTGGGCCTAATTAAAAAGGTGTTTCACCTTTAACAGGTTAAGTTATCTTTTTTTATTAGCTATCTTATGGACGTCTCTTCTTAGGTATCGAGGTCCATTAGGTAGTTTGTTAAACTTCAACAAGTTGCAGTTAATCATTATGCCTGTCGCAAGCTTTAGTTGATTTCTTCTAGTCTCGGTATTTTATAAGTAGTCAATGCATTGACTGGTGAATTGGGCATTGATTTGCTTTGCCTCTACTCCAGAATGTGGTTCTAGTTAGACTGGTATTGTAATTCAATCCATCTAGCCATACTCCAGCGAATAAGGGTTTTTGGTATTCCAAAATCAGACTTAAGGTCAGTGAATTTTGCAGCAGACTCTCGCATTTCAAAGGCATCTACATTTTCATTGCTTTTATTACTTTGTGGCCCGACATCTACGCAGAGGTACCTCCATTATGGTTGGTCACGGCCCAGGCACTTGTAGGAAAAAATTTTGAGTTAATCTACTGACATGTTAGATATGGTTGCCTGAGTGTCAGTGTAGGTAAAAATGTTCCTGCCTCTGCATTTTCTTCTTAGGTGCACTCGACAGATTTCAATAGAATAAATTTCTGCTTGCAAGTCGTTTCATTGTCAGTCGCTATAAATATGTACATCTGTAACATTTCAGGCTCAAAAAGTTACAGATACACCATACTAAGGTCTAGAAAAGGACTATAGGTATCATAAAAGAGAGCCTTATTTATTTAAAAACTTAATTCTTTCACTGACAAGAAAACTTATATCCTCTGAAAGTGCATATTTCTCAGGCAATATCTGGTAATTTATATTTTAAGCAACCTGGTAAATTTAGTACGTCTATTGCACACAATTAAAGCTTCAATTACTAACATCATTAAAGTACTTTTATATTAAACTACTTTAATGATGCTAGTACACCACCAAAGCCATGTAAAACAAGAGAAATATAACTCTTGGATACACAGTATACATACATTATACATGGCTGGCAACCCGACGACAGTACGATTAGTCATATTACAGAAATGTGACTGAGCTACTTTGTTACAAATTTTTCTTGAAATGAATAATATTTTTTCGAATTTAGTGCCAAGTTAATTCTGTGAATAATTTTTTAAATATGAATATCATGCTCACCGTATCTCCACTCAGTGCGTCAAGAAGTTACAACATAGAGTTTGAAAACTTGTGGCTCTCTTTAAGAGTGAAATGGGGTAAGCTTAGTCAAAAGATATTGTAAGCTTTTAACTTAGCCTGTAAAGGTGGGTCCAACCATGACGAACGAGCACTGAAAAACAGTTTGGATGGCGAGAGGAGCACTGAAAAGCGCCGAAATACAAGACGAACACGTTTCCATGGCCTGTCGGTAAATCAAAGGATAATGTTCGTTCGTGTTTGTTTGCGTGTGCGTGCTTGTGCTCGTTCGTCATGTTGGACCCACCTTAATTCGCTTTTTATAATGTTCTTAAAACATTATGTAAAATGTGTTGGTTTACAATTAAATCTTCTAGTTGAACGATAAAGTTTAAACAAGTTTTGTTCTGTCACTGTTCAGTGCTGGAATTCCAGAATGCTATTCGATATGGAAATACTCTATTTGGCGCAAAAAAACCGATTCCCGTTCGTTTTCAGCTGATCGCGGATCGTCTAGAACGATATCGATTCTTTCGATACCTCTAGAGATCCCTTTTTTTTAGGTTAGACTTATTTGTTTTTGTAGGTTTTGCAAGTTTTTTCTGTTTAAATTAACGACTATAATAAAATTATTAATTACTGTGTCCTTTCTAACATTTAACATATTATGTAAAACATATAGTATATAAAAAATTATGTATTTAAAAAAAGACATCTTAGACTTTTCCAGCTAAAGTTGGATACTTATGTTGCAGTTTAAAAGTTTGATTTTTGAACATTTTTGATAACAAAACAATAAACATACTGTCCAGAAATGACCGTTCTTTCAACTGATTTTTTAAAAGTTTTCCCACAAAATACTCTTAGGTTATAGTTCATTACGCATGCGTGTTACGAATACTACGGTTTCCGATAACGAAAAAAGCGTTGGCATTTGGCATAAACGACATCGAATGAGAATACCGAATTGGTCGATATCGCTTTGACTATCGAGTATCGAATAGCTGTCGTATCGAGTGAAAGGGAATCTAAGCGCTGTCATCATATAAGAAAATTATGATTTTTCTACTATTTTTGCAATTTGCTTGACTTCCATATGATTTTTATTTTGGAACCTATTGCCAGAGCTGAAACGATTACCACAAGAAAGTAATCGATTATTGATTACAATCACTTGATTAATAAGGTAATCAATTACCGATTACAAGTAAAAATAGTAATCCATTGCGGATTACTAAAATCATATTCTCAAACACAATTGCCTTATTTTTACACTTCACGTCAATTTAAACCATTGATTGCCAAATTAGATCGGTTTTAGAAATAGTGAATCTTTCCGTTAATTTCTAATGAAATTTTATGACAAATTAAGTTGACCTTCATCAATCCCTAATAAAATTTCATTTTAAAAAGTTGGAGAAATATTTTAGGTTTTACAGAATACCTATTTGAAAAATTGTAAATTTTGTTGTGTTACTGTTAAGAAAAACGAAGATTTTTTGTCAAGGATATCTTTTAACTAATTAATATGGTGGCTTAATCCTTTTTTACAAGCTTTTATTTAACTTCACCTGTTAGTATTTATGTATGTTTGTATATACAGGGTGGTGCAACCAAGATGGGGTGGACGATTGTGAGTAAACGGTGAGGAATTTGGAAAAAATTTGTTTTGGATATTATCGATAGTCAGACACGCTATGTTTTAAAATTATTGCCATAATACAGGGTGGTCCGAAAAACTCGTGGCGAATCAAACTTGTATTTTTTTAAATGGGACACCCGGTATATTATTGTTCCAATTGATTCTCCTGTTCGTTACGATCATTTTGATATAGGGTTTATTGGGTCTAAAACTTATAGTAAGGGAATGGGAGGCGGTTAAAGTTGAAAAAATGCTCACAGTTCGGCCAGTTTTTAAAGAAATTTGAATCAGGTATGGAAAAACCAAATATTCCATAAAACGTTACATATCCTTGAATACATTAATTACTTGCAATTTGTTTAAAATTATTCACTGTTATACAGGGTGGTCAAGTTTTGCAAATACGCCCTGGACTCATTTTTTTTAAATGGAACACCCTGTATATTTTATTTTCATGTTAAAGATAACATTACTAGCTTTCAAAAAATACCATACATGATGCCTTTCTGACCAACAGTTTTTTAGTAAACTAGCCGTGAAAGCAAAGTTTCTTCATTCTAATACGATTATACTGAATTTACGTTGTTTATTATTAAATATCTAATATTAGGAGGCCATGACACTATTATAAATGAAACAGAATATTGTCAAAGCTACTGCCGCATAATCCATTATTTACAAGTTAAGCGTAGGTGAGGTAAGAAAACTGAGACCCGAAACCTTTACATGCTTTTTAGAGAAATTTCAAAAAACAGAAAATATTGTTTTTAGGAAATGTAAAGTAATTAATAAACAAAGATAATCAGTTATCAGTATTATTAATAGTGTAAGAAAATTAATTAAGCAAAAACAGAACATCTTTTAAAATTATTTAGGTATGTACTTACTTGTAAACCTAATTTAATTTAAACAAGTAAGTACATACCTAAATAATTTTAAAAGATGTTCTGTTTTTGCTTAATTAATTTCCTTACACTATTAATAATACTGATAACTGATTATCTTTGTTTATTAATTACTTTACATTTCCTAAAAACAATATTTTCTGTTTTTTGAAATATCTCTAATAAACATGTAAAAGTTTCGGGTCTCAGTTTTCTTACCTCATAATTATTGGGCCACCTACACTTAACTTGTAAATAATGGATTATGCGGCAGTAGCTTTGACAAGTTCGTCAATCTTTTGTTTCATTTCAATAATAAACAACGTAAATTCAGTATAATCGTATTAGAATGAAGAAACTTTGCTTTCACGGCTGGTTTACTAAAAAACTGTTGGTCAGAAAGGCATCATGTATGGTATTTTTTGAAAGCTAGTAATGTTATCTTTAACATGAAAATAAAATATACAGGGTGTTCCATTTAAAAAAAATGAGTCCAGGGCGTATTTGCAAAACTTGACCACCCTGTATAACAGTGAATAATGTTAAACAAATTGCAAGTGATTAATGTATTCAAGGATATGTAACGTTTTATGGAATATTTGGTTTTTCCATACCTGTTTCAAATTTCTTTAAAAAATGGCCGAACTGTGAGCATTTTTTCAACTTTAACCGCCTCCCATTCCCTTACTATAAGTTTTAGACCCAATAAACCCTATATCAAAATGATCATAACGAACAGGAGAATCAATTGGAACAATAATATACCGGGTGTCCCATTTAAAAAAATACTAGTTTGGTTCGCCACGAGTTTTTCGGACCACCCTGTATTATGGCAATAATTTTAAAACATAGCGTGTCTGACTATTGCTAATATCAAAACAAATTTTTTCGAAATTCCTCACCGTTTACTCACAATCGTCCACCCCATCTTGGTTGCACCACCCTGTATGTTAGTATGTTTAGGTCAAATATTGTAATCAAAATTTCGACTAGTTCTAATTAAGCTAGAGCTTTGAAATTTTGTATGCGTGTATAAGTCCGGTGACAATGCAATATAGTATATTTAATATTGTTCTAAATCCAATATGGCAGACGCCCCAAGATGGCGGATTATCTTTTTCTTCACGACCTCCTTGGCAGTTTCATTAAATGAAAAGGTTTGACTAGTAGAATACGATAAGCTGTGTGACATTCTAAACCCAATATAGTGGTCGTCACAAGATGGCGGATTACCGTTTTCTTAACAATCCCCTTGATATAGACATTAAATGAAAGGGTTTGACGAGTAGAATACGATAACTGGTAAAATTTCTTGTAATGGTGATGCATTATCAGAAATGCATAAGACGTAACTAAAAATTTAAAATTAAAATCTTGTAAAAACAAGCTTTTATTATTTAGATGTACTAAAACGGAAAAAATAAGTATAGTTTTTTCATTGTGACTGTGTGTGCTAAATGCTATTTATAAGTGCACGTAGTTCATGTGGGTAAATCCTAATAAAAGTAGTATTAAAGTTATCATTGAAACAGATATAATATATTACGTTATTGTCTTGTCGCTTGAATAGAAGAGAAAAAAATACATACTTAGGATGTACTTACAATTTCTGCCAAACAAAATTAATGCCTATATGAACTTTTTGTGCCCTACAAGCTTTTAAGACAATAAATCTAACATAATATATTATATCTGTTTCAGTGATAACTCTGATACTACTTTTATTAGGATCCACCCACGCGAACTATGTTCACTTATAAATAGAATTTAGCATTGCCACAATGAGAAAACTATACTAATTTTTTTCATTTTAGTACATCTAAATAATAAAAGCTTGTTTTAAAAAAGTATTTTTTACAAGATTTTATTAAAAAATGTTTTTTATTAAAGCGGTACAGGTTGGGTTTTATATTTAATATTAATTTATATTTATGTAACCCCAAAAAAACTTATTTTTAAAATTTAGCATTAATTTGCAAACAATTCAATGTATTTAATTCAAAATTGCCAGAATTATGTTTTTGAAAATGGAAAATATTTAGGATCCTTCCCGAAGAGCGCTAGTTGTTCATCGCAAGTTGGATAAATGCCTTGCAGATATTTCCTATAAATTTAAAATCACTTTGACCACAAATTATAATATACATTATTAGTAAATAACAATAATATATTTTGCTCTTACGTCGCTAATCTACACGTGTTAAGATTAAGAAGAGCTTAAAAATAAAATAATTTGAACATTATATTTGTGTGTGTGATAGAGGTATTAAGTACATAAACAAATTTACCCAGTAATTTTTTTGTTATTCTAATAATCATGGGGCAGAGGGTATTCGATGCTTGATCCTTGAAGCATATATTTTTTTTGTTTTTGAAAATTTTTAATTATACAGGGTGTCTAAAATAGGCGAGACCTCTATTGCTATCTCCGAAACGGTAAAAGATACTAGGTCAGTTAAATTAGAGAAAATGTGCCTTTTTTAGTCCGTATTCATATTCCGTTTACGGAGTTGCCAAATTCTCTATAGTTTTTGTCGACAGGGGATTTTCTAAAAATAGTCAAAAATTTAATTCTTAAATATCTGGAAAACTGTTATAGTTGGAAAAAAAAAAAGATTTTAACAAAAATTACACGATTTTTTACCTTCTATAAAGTACCGTCATTGTTTCGTTTATACCATTTGTTTTTATTGAGTTGCTGATACTAACTTGTTTTTTTCACATACGGACCTGGAGTTTTAGCTCCATTTTTTCAAAGAATACTTTATACCCTTTACAGCTGTGTATAACTTCAAAATATTTTCCGACGTTTTGATCAAAAATAGCAACATCATCAGGCTTTTCTAACAATACGGACCTGGGATCTTCCATGTTAAGGCACAATTCACAACCTATCAGTATGGTTTGTGGTTTTGGTGGCTGTGAAATTTATTTGAAAAGGGCCAGGTCCGTACTGGTGGAATATCCTGATGATGCTATTCTTCACCAAAACGTCGAAAAACATAATCAAGTGATACACAGATGTAAAGTGTATGAAGTATTCTTTCAAAAAACACAGCAAAAAGTCCAGGTCCGTATTTGAAAAAAACAAGTTAGTATCAGTAACTCAATAAACACAAGTGATATAAACAAAACAATAACGTTGCTTTAGGGAAGGTAAAAAATCGTGTGATTTTTGTTACAACAATTTTTTTCTAACCATAATAGTTTTCGAGATATTTAAGAATTAAATTTTTGACTATTTTTAAAAAATCCCCTGTAGATAACAAATTGTAGAGAATTTGGCAACTTCGTAAACGAAATATGAGTGGGGACTAAAAATGGCATATTTTCTCTAATTTAACCGACCTCGTATCTTTTACCGCTTTGGAGATAGCAATAGTGGTATCACCTATTTTAGACACCTTGTATATACATGAAGTCCTATAAAAAAAGTATTTTCCTACTAGTTCCAATTACACTGAACCTTGACCAAAACTGTTATTTTAACTAGAACGTTCTCTGTTTTATAGGTTAGCAGATATTGAAATATCTGCACGAGTAGTGAGACACGTGAATATGATAAACAGGATGTTTTGTTTTTTATAGGGCAGTGAATATTCTTAATTATAAATGAATAAAACTTAATGAACGAATTGTCCCAAAAAAATATAAGCTCTGTAATTAATGTCTTTCTTTTTTCTAATTAGGAGGAAGGAACTGCGGACGAAAAATCCCAGATACTTAGGTTAACATTTTCTGTCATATTTACAAAATTAGGTAAATCTATACAAGGTGTCTAAAATAGGTGATACCACTATTGCTATCTCCGAAATGGTTAAAGATACGAGGTCGGTTAAATTAGAGAAAATGTGCCATTTCTAGTCCCTATTCATATTCCGTTTACGAAGTTGCCAAATTCTCTATAGTTTCTTATCTACAGGGGATTTTTTAAAAATAGTCAAAAATTTAATTCTTAAATATCTCGAAAACTATTATACTTAGAAAAAAGTTGGTTTTACAAAAATCACACGATTTTTTACCTTCTCTAAAGTAACGTTATTGTTTTGTTTATACCATTTGGTTTTACTGAGTTACTGATACTAATTTGTTTTTTTTCAAATACGGACCTGGATTTTTTGCTGCGTTTTTTGAAAGAATACTTCATACCCTTTACAACTACATATGTATCACTTGATTACGGTTTTCGACGTTTTGATCAGGAATAACAACATCATCAGGATTTTCTATCGATACGGACTTGGAATTTTCCATGTTAAGGCACAATATTTGACAACCTATCGCTGTGGTTTAAATTAGGAAGTTTCCATTTTTTTCATTTTCTCTTAATAAATAGTCCTAAAAATGTAAAAAACATATGTATTTTTTGTTTTTAATTATCTGTAGAAATAAAAAAGTTATCGTCCTTCAAAGTCTGAGATGCTACGCCCACGTTGGCTGAGACTCGATGACGTCAATCGCCGCCACGCCGTCAACAGCGGAATAGGCGCCCGTTTAATCTTTAGTTTTATTCTTACCGAACAGGATACAATGCATGAAAGTAAACACGCGAAAGCAGCAGCGGGCCGCTAGCCCGGCGAAAATTGGGCGACAGAGTTCTGCATTTTGACGTCACGGCCGATAAAAGCCGCGCGCGAAGCTATTAAATAAGAAATTGAATAAGTTCGTCAATTTTGAAGATATCGAGATAATTTTTTTTTGTTTGACAGGTTAAGTGAAAGACTATTAAATGATGTTGACGTTACTCGATATTTCTGACATAGGAAACTTCCTAATTATTCAACTGATAAATTTTAATGTTCATGATTACTAACCAGAACCCTATGGTCATTAAAGTTTGTCAAATTGCACTTAAGCCAATGAGTTATTGAAAGCAAAACTTTAGCAGACTCAGATCAGATATAATTTGCGGCCTTTACCAACAGCACCCAACTAGTGGTTAAGTTTACTACATATTGTAAAAGGCACCCTTGATGATACGTCTTCATTATTTACGTTTTTAATATTTTCATATCCAAAAATCACAGTTCAAAAGGTAATAATACCTAAATAATCCTATTTTACCTAATGGTTTCATTTCTGCTGCAACTCATTCTGCTGGTACCGTTGAATTACTACTTACTGGCTTTGAAAACAAACCATATTATCTCAAATTAAAGACCTTTAACTATATTCTAGCATAAAACCATTGTCATATTTACTGGGTTTGGATTATAAGGAATTCGAATCTAAAATCCGTTTTCTGCTTTATTTTTTGACGTTGCGTTGAATTATAACATATGGACGGGCGGACGAACAGGTTGATGGACGCGATTGGACTGACCACACGAAGCCAATCACGCCTCTAAGAATTAATTATTAGGATTTGTTATAATTAAAACTAAGCTTATGCTTTTTTCAGGCGTTGGGCCAATTTTACAAACTTGATGGCCCTGGTTAGTAATCATGATTACAATTAAAATTTACCAGTTAAAACAATTTAATCCATAGTTACTGATTCTGACCTAATTGTTTCCATAATAGGTCGTGAAATGGCGCATTAACTTGAAAAATGCCAGGTCCGTACTGGTAGAATATCCTGATGATGATACTATTCTTCACCAAAACGTCGAAAAACACAATCAAGTAAACAGTTGTAAAGGGTGTGAAGTATTCTTTCAAAAAATGCAGCAAAAAATCCAGGTCCGTATTTGAAAAAAACAAGTTAGTATCAGTAACTCAGTAAAAACAAATGGTATAAACAAAACAATAAAGTTACTTTCGAGAAGGTAAAAAATCGTGTGATTTTTGTAAAAACAATTTTTTTCTAACTATAATAGTTTTCGAGATATTTAAGAATTAAATTTTTGACTATTTTTAAAAATCCCCTGTACATACGAAACTATAGAGAATTTGGCAACTCCGTAAACGGAATATGAATAGGGACTAAAAATGGTACATTTTCTCTAATTTAACCGACCTCGTATCTTTTACCATTTCGGAGATAGCAATAGTGGTATCACCTATTTTAGACACGCTGTATAATATATTCACATTTTTGGGGTATAATTCATTTCAAAGACGTTACATAAACCCAACCGGCAAATGTTTGTTTTTACTCATAATATTTTGTAGAATATGTAGGAAAGGTTAATGTTTATGTTACATTTATTTTTATAAAATTCGCTATTGAAATCCTTTTTGTACAAGGCTTTAGGGGGGGGGGGGCCTGCGCCCCTCTCTCAATCGCCACTGTACATGGCACCTATTTTGTTAAAATAATGATGTAGGACGACTAAAGGATGTCTCAAGCTGGTTATTTAAACCCATGTTCACATTTTCAAAACATTGCATTGATGGCAATGTTTTCTATATACTTTGTGTTTCAGTTAGATGTACATTGGTATAAATTTAACCTTTTATGATAGTGTTAAAAATGGTCACGACCTTTGTGATCAGCGATTAAAGTTTATAAAAAAATTTCGAACTAAAGCAACTGCAGTCATTATTTTTATTACTTCCAAAACAAAGTACTCGCTTTATTATAAATTACAACTGATTCCACGATGCGAATGCGCCGCCTAGCCTGCTGAAAATTTTAAAAGCAGTGGATATTCGGACGTGCTGACTACAATTTGCTGTTCATATCATAGAAATATTTCCGATAAGTGGATTATCGAATTGTTTTAAATTTCCGAACAATTTAATTCGTACAGTTTTAAAAATTTTAAACCGGAGACATTTATAAAATTCGGCAAGTTTTGCGAAATGAATTAAAATTTAAAAAACTGATTGACATTTTGTGATAGTGACTATTTATTTTTAAAAAATGGAAAAGGAAATACTAACTCTGTGTAGCCCAAAATCCATAGACATACAATTTGAAAATTTGTGGTTGACTGTCAAAAGTAAAACTGGTAAGTTTTGAGCTTATAGTTGTTTTTTCTATAATAATTATTCAGCGTCTTAAAATGAAATGATCTTTACTTTTACTTGTATAACATAAACACATATTTGATTCGTGATCAATAACAAATTATCTACTAAAATTCTTAAAAATCCATTAGGAAAAGTAAAATAAAAAGCAAAAAAATAGGCATACAAACTACAAGCTATTTTTTTCATTGAATGGTTTAAACAGCTGAATTCGAGTCAAGTTATTTTTAAACTTCTTAAAATAAATTTATATTTTTTTTACACATATACCTATTTTTCGAAATAAATAACACAACATGCTTTTGGTCAATTTTTCCAGATACGTACTACATTAACATGGAGTGTCAATTTATTTAAGTAATTTTATATCATACCCTTAGATTTAAAAATGCCTATGTAGGGTAGGGTCGCCTGACAGTGCGCGCTTAACTTCCTTTGAGATATAGTAGGTATATAGTTTATTTAAAGTTAAAAGATATTTTTTTGTACATTGCCACTACTAGCTAGTGTATTGGCTCCGGGACCTACAAATTAACGTGGGCTCCGAACACGACACCCAGAGCATGCACTCCCAATGGCAATCAGCCCTTGGTTTCGCGCTACCCTATGATATCTTTTGCTACCTAGCGACTGGGGAGTGTGAAATATAATTTATTTCAATTTCAATATTTATTTTAAAACAATTTTTTATTAAGATAAAATCATTATCAAAATACAGAAACTCAACAGGACCTAAAGATTAGCTATCAATGAAAATCTAAAATAAATTAAAAACGAAATTTTCGCACTCTTAGATCCTAATCGCTGCAAGAGTACGCAGTCTGCGATTCAAGTGTACGCAGGGTTTCCAAGAGTACGCGATTAGGTTTTTTTGGGCATAAATCGCAAAAATATGTCGCCTGAGTTCCACAAGGTTATAAGTACACTTTTGGTAATAAAGCACTTTTTTAGTTATTCTACATGAAAAAGAAACCTACATCTTTTTGTGTTGAAAACATTAAAATTGGTTATAACGACTCTGTAATCAACAGTTCCACATAGTTTTAAGTAACACTAGCTTCAACTTATATTAACTTGCATAAGGTTTTAAGTACCGATTTTAATGTTGTGTGCACGTTTGGAGCATTGTGCTGTATTTTTGTGCAATTTTAGTAGTGTTACAACAAAAAGATGTCATGCTGAAAGTTTAAAAATCACATTCAGAGTAAAGAAGCGATGAGAAGGGAACGAACAACTGATAAAGAAATAGACGATTCAAATTCAAATACTGTTGTCATACGCTCTGATTTGCAAAATGTAAATAATATACCAAACTGCGGAAGAGGAAAGCTTTTTTATAACAAAAACTTTAACATATAAAATCTTACAGGGCATGCATCTTTAGGGAAAAATAATAATTGTGTAAGATGTCCGAAAATATTTGGTGGAAGATCGGGCAATGACATTTATAATAACTAACAAGTGCAAATAAAAAGTTAATGAATTACTTAGCACCAAACTCGCTTAACTTACTCCCGGAGAATATAAAATCAATAAAAAACATAGACTTTTAGTAAAAAGTGTAATCAGTATGTTTATAAAAACGCGGAACAATTTGCAATACTGTTTGACTGACTAATTAACTCCTTAAAGACTATTTGTATGTTAAGCAGTGAGTTTCACATTGCAGTGTATATGAAAATTTGTTTCTTAAAATTGGGATCGACAATTTTTCTCCATTTTTAGATTGCGTTTTTTTTTTAGGTTTTGACACATACAGGTGTTTTGCACCTCGGTGTCTATTTTCAAATTCCTTTTGATTATAGAAAACTAGTTATGTAGATATAGTATTTATGGATAAGATTTATGGATATGATAAAGATGTTAAATTGTGTAAACAAATATAACAGATATGCCTGTATCTCAACACTTATTATTTGAAAAAAATTTGATAGTACCTACAACTATCATAACAGCCGCTTGGGCCAATTCAATGACTAATCTTTAAAACAGCAAAAATCGAACCGTCAAGGAAATCTGTTTACAGTATTTTGGCGTTACAATATAACAATGATTTTTAATAAGAACTCTATTTAGCGCTTATTATTACTATTTTGTGTTTTTAATATTGTTGTTGCTTCACTAGGTAGGTACCTATTTGTAAAAAACCGCGAGCTTCAAAGATTTAATGTCTCTCGAATTTTTTGTGACGCGGATTAAGTAAAATATCATATGTTTTTCCTATTTGTCTGCACTGGAAAGTCATGGGTTTTTCATGGCAAATGAGTAATGACTAAGTAGCAACAATCTTAAAAACACAATACCTAGTAGTAATTAGAACACAGTTCTCCTCGTATGAATAAGATTAAATACTTTTTACAAACAGTGTTAAAAGTAGACTTTTTAACATGGCAATCAAATGTTAAAGGTGACATCTTTGTACTAGTGTTAAAAGTACTATAATGTTAAAAGTAAATTTACAGTCGATTGTCAGTAATATTTTAAATAAACTGTCACTTGTTTTTTGAAATATATTTTTATGTAATGAATGAAGTCTACTTGTCAGGGGTACATGTAAATATGTAAAATTGAGAATCTAGTTCTCTAAACCACCAGAAGATGTCTTATAAAATAAGGATTTGAACAAATAATGCTAAAACGGCTCTCCCGAGCCCTGGATTGTATACAAGAACTTGTGTGTTTTTTTTTAATTTTCTAAAAGTTAGATAATGAAACACTTATTCAGAATGCAAATAACCAATAGGAAGAAGGCATATTATGTGTATAAGGCATATATGTGTATAAGGCATCTTCAGGTGGTTTAGGGAACTAGATTCTCAATATTATATATATTTTTATTATCAAAAAAATTACAAACCCTTTGGCGATACTTATATTAAGTGTAGAATTTGTACAATTTGTGATATTTATTTCTTGTGAAGACGCAACTTCACAAAACAGTAACCTTGTAGAAACAATGGAGGCAATTCATGAAAGTCACAATTGTTGGAATTAAAATATATTAAAGATTTATTTTTTCGTGAGTTTTATAACATTTTTTTTAACTAAATATACAGGGTTTGTAGAAAAAATAGTGTATGATACATGTTAAATGTGATTTTATTTTGTTCGAAAGAATTTTCCTTGTCACAAAATAAAATGCCACTTTTAACAGTTGTATCATAAGTAACTATTTTTAATACCTACTTATAAAATCGTTTTTAATCACATATGTACACATATCTCAATGTTAAAGGCATATTTTAATCATAAGGATGGATAAAATGTTACTCTAGTCATTTGACATAAGTGACACGTTTATTAGCAACGCTGTTTACAACCGCCACAGGCGGACATTTGCAGTCAGTATATGATGATGACAATATTAAATTAGACTTTTCTAGTAAGTATTTTCTGAATTCTCCTGGTATGTAGGTGTTGAAAAAAATGTTGTATGCCATCTGTGAATAAAGATATATTAACTACTGGCGGAATTTAGCACACTCGCCTATGCCTCGTGTTCTAAACATTCCGCTCATGGATAAGAGATGTCTTTACTCTTATCTACTTTCATCACTCGCTATAAATATTGTTAACTTATGATCTACAAAATATTTATTAGAACTTTTTGGAAATTTGTAAATAATAAATAATAACAGCGTAATACGTAAATTCGACTAAACGACTTACCTACTCATTTTCAACTCAATCTGAGGTCAAATTAATGATTCATAAATATTTTTTTTGTCTGGGAGAGTCTACGTAGACTGAAAACCTAAGTACTGCCGTACTGCCGTACCGCGGACGTATGGAGTGAGGGAAGGGAAACTGTAATCTATTGATACGGGATTTCAGATTGGGATGGAAAGGGAAAACCTTTGCAGGCTCTTTATCTCATAATCTGGAGAGTCGAGGTATGAATGAGCGAGAGAAAGTGGATATGCTAGGGCTTTGCCGCTGGACAGTTTTAGTGTGTGACGCGCTTCTTGTTGTTCTGTTGAGAACAGTCAGCAGGAATGTAGCGGTTTGTTCGTCTAAGTAAAATCCGAGACAATATCTGTAAAAAAGAAACAGATCCCAAACAGCGAGGTTATGAGCTAGTAAGGACTGCGATAGAATCAGTGATGTTAAGTATCGAAGGTGATGCCGCTCCCCAGATGTAGGAATTTCGAAAACGTAGAAAAAGTATTTTCTGGATCGAGAAAGAAAAACAAGCTTTTTAGCTGCAGATGTGGCTATTGAAGTTATGTGTTTGTATCAGCTAAGATCATGTTCTGTAGGGCTTGGCTGTTGCTGGATTTTCTGCGTAACAGAGAGCAATATTGGGTTTTGGATGAGTTGAATTCAACACGATTTTGGCGCTGTAGTCGAGGATAATTTGAAGACCTTGCAAAAGGAATTGGTGCATAGATCTGCATCTATTATCCAGCTATATGAATTCGAAACTTGCTTGACAAAATGAATATTGAAGTGGAGTACTATCGTCAGCGTAACTGAGGATTGTGATTGATGGTCCAAGAGTCATTAATGTAAAAAAAAATGGTTGACATCAGGACTGAACCTTGAAGTATGCCAGCATTATCAGGATGTAGGTTAGGTGAGTGACCATCCACCACGATAGAGAGACATCGATTAGAAAGAAGCATACTGATCCGTTTTCCGGTTTCGAAAAAAATGTTTTCCCAAAAAAAGTCGATCTCAAAAAAGTGTTTTTTGAAAAAAAAAACACCTATTTGGTTATTTGATTCCTTTAGTAAGGAATGTTGTCAGAAACCATCTAGGAGCATATAAATCAAAAATATTATAGACCTTACATAGATGGCAAATGTTTATTTTTGTTTACAATATTTTGTAGGACATGTACGAATGTCTGTGGATTTCTGCAGATGTCCTTGGAACTCGTGGACTTCTGTGGATGTCCGTGGAATTCTGTTGATGTCCGGAAATTTCTATGGCGGTCTATGAATTTTCATATATTATGTCGAAGTGGCAAATATGCATGCGTTAATGTGCGAACGCGTTTTTTTAAGGTCTGAACCCAGGTTTGAACGCATCCCTCCACTGTCATCTCTGCCTAATCAAAACCATAAAATTGTAAAACAAAAAAAACAAAGGGACAAGAGAGAATTTGTGTGGCCAAAACCAGCAAATCTGGGCAGTTTCTAGAGAATTCATTTTTTACAGACCTATAGAGACCGATAATGATTCTGAGGAAGTACCGTTGCAACTAAGTGATCTGCAACTAAAGTAAATTAATGATGTTTACAATGAAGAAACAATAAGTCTTCAGTTCGTGTCCACCGAGACCTCCACTTTTTATGTTTTTTTTTATTGTTTGATTTATCTACTAATGTTTAAGTAATATTTTCTTTGCGTTTTTTGAAAAAGATTAAATAAATTATAACTAAAATTATCAGTAACTCTTTCCCCACAACTTTTATTAAAAATAACACTGGTTAGCATAAACTTCGTCAAAAAAAATCATGGCTTTGTGGATTACATTACAACATATTTACCATTATAAATTAGTGAAAAATTTCTTGTGCATCACTCTTAGTTTCGGCCTTGGGACTTTTTTTTTAGGAAAATCGCACACTTTGGTGTAAACAAAAATGTAATATGGTAATTATTAATACCTTTTATATTTATAACCACATGTTTATTCTTTGGTTTTACTTCGGCTCTACCTAAAAAAAATATTACATATTAGGTATGCTTAAGAAGCTGACAAAATACGTGCATAATAGGGAATTAATAGTATATTATTTAACGAGCGGTAATGTAGGTCATAACTCACGCAGATGAAGTTTGCAGCACGAGCCGCAGGCGAGTGATGTAATTCATCAAGTGAGTTATGACCATTACCGCAAGTTGAATACTATACTTTATCTACGACTATAACAATAAATACTAAGATACAAGTACAGAGAAAGAACTTTATTAACTTTATTAACTTAATTTGAAAACGTCAAAATTATTCGAGTGACATTACTTCCCTCAGTAACAATAATGGACTGTTTCCTTTCAGCCAATCGGCTTGTACAGAGCCACCTTGATATTCGGTTCGTAAAGCTTTTCCGATTTATTATAGTGAGTTATAGCAGTGAATTATTATAACTCACGCTGTTTGTTTATAGATACTATTAATTGTTCAAAAGTAGTTGAATAATTAATATATAATTTAATAGGAGTAGATAAATAGTTTTATTGTATTACCCGAGGGATCACCGACTACATTTGGCGTTTAGCCGATATTCAAATTTATAAATTTTTGCGGATGTCCGTGGATTTCCGTAGATATCTGTGGATGTTCGGGGATTTCCGAAAATTTGTGTGAATTTCCTTGGATTTCCATGTACGTCCATGGATTTATTGGATTTCTGTGGATTTATGTCACAAGACTGGATTTCTGGTGTACAAAATTTGATAAGCTGTTGAACCCTCGTTTTTAGCATTAATTTCTTCCTGTAGAACCCCCACGAAATCTCAGATGGCGGATTGAATGGGCGTAAACTATAAACACAGGCCTGCATGGTTTTTTGGATGTTCCGAATCGTTATAACATTTTGCACTGGAAACAAATCTACTCACATAATATCAGATTTCCGAGATATTTTAACCTAAAAGTCCCAGAAAGGCGATTTGGTGGCCTACTTTCTGATTTATATCAAAAATTTCTCGTATCAACCAACAACACCATTTAGTATTTCAAAAATGTTTGCATTTATATTGGAAACTAGGAGTCTTGCCCTTCAATTTGAGCAGTCGTAAAGCTCTCTAGTACAAAAGCTATAATGGTCTAAAATGGGTCAAAAACGCTATTTCTTCATTTTTCTCCAAAACTTGAAGTGTTAGGGTAATTTTATGACCCGTTCGGTAATCAGCGTCCAAAAATGTATCGGAAATGATTTAAAAAGAATAGAGGGCGCTAGCTAAAATGAATTTTAGGTAGGGCATACGAAATTTGAAGTAAGTCAGGCCGCAAATTTTTGGTGGAATTATCTGTGCTTGATACTACCAGTAAAAGGTCAGGTAAAATGGTTAAAAAAGTACGAGTAGAGCTAACCATTTAGTGTCTTTTTACTAAGTTGATTCTATTTTTAAGGTAGTGCCCTGGCATTTTGAGGTAGGGAATTGCCCCTCTATGTCCTCCTCTAGCTAGGGCCCTGAGATAAGATCCTGTCGAGCAGTGTAATGTTATTTTCATAAATGCCTTGTAAGAGAGGAGTTCCTTACAACACATCTGGCAGATTTTTATAAATAACAAATGCTACATGCGGGTACAGGGTTTTTCAGAAAGTCGTAAGAAAATACTGTTTAGAGTTACCGCGTTTATTGCAAATGAAAAATGCTAGTTTCTTATGTATCTGTAAATATAAATATTATTATTAATATTATTATTATTATTATTATTGTTATTATTATTATTTCGGCACCATGTGTGTAGTTGACAAATAATATACCAGTTGAGCCATGTTGTTCCCTTCCCTACATTAAATAATTCAGAAAACAGTATAAGTTCTATGTTAAAGAGTTTTTGAATGCAGACTCGAAAGTTTTTAAATGGCTTTCATAATGAGACCGCAGTATTTAATTTTCACTTTACTTGTTCTTTCCTCTAGCTAATTTTTAGTAATTAGAAGCCAATTTATGTTACATTATTAAAGACAAACATTACGTTGGTTTTAATGAAAGGAAACTTTGTAAAACGCACAGTAATATGGAATTACCCATGTTCTATCGCTGCACTGGTGTTTGAAAACATTTTTTAATGAACATTGCAAATTAAGAAATGCAAAACAAAATTTTTTGGTTTGACAATTGTGGCTTGGGGATGGTATGAAAACATACTCTTACCGATTATTTTACAAAATCACTAGGTACCTAATTTAATTAAAATAGCGCGAAAAACCACCATGATTCAGTATCTGTAATAAGGCCAATTGCGGCGCTGACCCCAGAAAACCTGCCACAAAGTTCAACTCAAAAACATTTGTTGTTGTGGAAGACTAAAAGCATAATCTATATTACTTAAATTACTATCTTAATGTTGGTCTACTTATTATAAAAAATAAACCGATGTGAGACATATGTATACAAATATTATACGTGCGTATCTGAAGTTGCCTTATGCAACAAAGACTAAACAAATAATCCCACAACAGCTATTCTTCGGACTCTGAGCTCTGGATGTCATAGCCGCCTATTCAGTATTTTGTTCTGGTATGATTAGAAAAAGAAAATATAACTCTTTAGTTCTGATCAGTACACGATAAGTAAACATACCAACCTTCCAAAAAGCTCAAACTCAAAAATACTTTTATAGCCACAAGAATTTCTTATTGACAAAGCTTAACTAGCAACTATAAAGTAAAATACAAAGCATGTAATAGGAAGACAGTATTCATAAAGGTCAATAAAGAAACAGAATTCAAACCCACATCTGAATACAAACAGTATGAAAAGATTCTTAAATACAAAAAAAAATATTAACAAAAATAAAGCCAAGATATTCAATAAAAATACAGTCAGTAATAAAATAAAACAAGTTCTAGAAAACAAAATAAAACACGTAAAACAAAAAAAAATATTAAAAGAAAGTAGATAATATTCACTAAAGTTACATACACTCACCGACAAAAAAATTACACAAATTTTTTAATACAAGCACCCATATTACCTTTTCATACCAATTATATGAATTTAAACTTTTAAAAAAATAATACAAAAGTTAATCAGGGTTGCAGCGGGAAACCAGGTTTATTCAGTGGGTAAATGATTTTTGTGCAACTACAAAATTCCTGTTTACTCCCTTCTGCGCTGAGTAATCGGGGTTTTCCTCGGATTGAGGTCTACTAACGGCCTCTAATGCCTGCCCCCACCCGTCACTAATTTGGAGTGACTAGGTAGAACATTAATAATGTGAAATGAGAAAAAAACCGGTGTAGAATGACACTTTAAGTAATAAAATAAGGAAACTGCTTTCAAACCCATAAAATAAAATAATAACTATAATTAGCTATTGTAACTAAGAAAACATGCATATTTTTATTTTTTTTTATGACAACGTTGTTTGCATTGAAAAAATTGTACGTACACGAACAATACTCAGGCGTCGCGTGGTCTTCCTTGCTGAAAAATTTATAAGCCGTGAATATTTCGAAAAGCAGACTACGATTTGCCAGTTTAGTATCAAAACATTAAACTGGTTCATTTACCGGAGGAATGAATTCAGGTTTTCCGAAATTTTTCAGACTTGTTTTTTCTTTACTAGAAAGTATGTGGCATTAAAATACCCTAAATTACTTTTAACTGTCTGTTGCAACATTTTCCGCTTGTGATTAGTGATTTGTCTGCAAAATGTGCAAGAAACTAATACCCCCGTTCCATAGACCAGAGCCAGCGGACATAACCTTTGAAAATTTGACATTGACCGTTAAAGATACAGTTGGTGAGTTCTTAATTAATATAAAAAAATCTTAAATTGTAACAAATATATTTTTAAAAAATTATAGCCATGGTTAGATAGGCATCCTAGTCACAAAAATGGACGTTTTGCTACTTTTGGTGGTGATGGCGTATACATTCTTTAATTAATTTTTTCCAAATGAAAATATTTTCGAAAATAATTTCTTGAATGCAAGATTTTTGTGAGGAAAAAAAACCCAATAAACAAATCTTTTACCCAAAACCATTAAATAAGCCATACATAATTGGGAATGATCCAGTACGACCTTTTCTCAAAGTTGAGCAAATAATCTGGAAATGTTTTCTTGTGACTTTGTTCAGAGTGTATCAAAGAATCGATGTGCTTCAGTAGTTTCTAATTTTTTTTTCGAAAAAATGAACAGACTTCACAAAAAGAGCAGCACTGAAAAGTATTAAATAATATTTTTACCTAATTATTACTAAGTTTAATGATGAGCTTAATTTTATTTAAATTTAGGTAGCGTGTACAACAAGGTTATGAACTCTGAAGTCGGTACAGTTTTAAAGTGTAACAGAAATCCTTAATGATATTACATTAATAAATTATTAATCTTATATTACAATAAAATTATTTATAACTAGCTTGCGCCAGCCACGTCGTTCGCGGCATATCAATGTTACTCCATTACAAACGTTGAACCCCCATTTCATCCCCTTAGGGGTTGATTTATTAAAAACTGTAAAACTCATGTTCAAACATTTATTTTTTAGAGTACTTCTATGAAATTTCGGGTTAATAGGACCACATAATATTTTTTCTCCATACGAAGTTTGAATCCCTGTTTCACCCCCTTAGGGGTTGAATTTTGAAAAACCTTTCATTAGTGCATACCTACGATATATAAGAAACCTCTTTGGAAAATTTAAAGTTTCTAGACCCAGCGGCGTGTGCTGTGCGTTGCTACGTCAGTCAGTCAGTTTCTTCTTGTATATATAGAAATTATTCAACTTCAGTTCACCTTGAGTAATTTGTATACCAAAGTGCTAAACTTTGAAGTAAGCGCAACTCCTGAATAATTGTTCATGAATTATGATTACGAATCTTTATACTGTAAAATTGCACCGACTTCAAAGTTTAGAACTTTGACGTACAAGTTTTATCTATTTCTAGTGCATCTATTCTTCCCCACCCCTTTCTCTTATCTCCCCCTCTTTAGAGTTGCAATATCCATTTAATATTGACTTCTTTGACCCCACAGAAAAAACACTATCATATATTGAATTGGATGCCCATTCCCTTAATAACACACTCTATTCCGTATTGCACAATACAAATTCGGTTTATATCATTGTTAGCCAATAGGTTATAAGATTGCTTGAAATATAAGGTTTCATTGGTTTTTAGTGGATCGTTCAAATATAACAATTATTTGATGCCAGTAATACCCTGTTCTAAATTCAATGCAAACTATCATTGGTTTCACTAGAAGTTAATTTGTAAGAATATGCACCTCATTTGATACAAAATAGCTATTATGGTTTCAATTAAAACAGTAATTAATTTAATGAACTTCCAATAGAATGAAAACATTTTGGTTTAAATTCACTCATATTATTTGTGTTTTGAAAAACAATTACTCTTAATTAATATAATGAAGAATTTTTATTACATCAATTGTACTGATATTTCAAACAAATGAAACACGCTTTATTTTAAAATAATTTTTATTTAGTATTATTAAACATACATTGTTTAGACATTCTGTAAACATTCAAATATAAAAACACATTTTATTACATCACACTGACGCGAACACCGTAAATTTTTATATTTACTTCACTCCAAATATAGGATCTGGCTCTTTATAAAACCGTCTCCTTTGGCTTGTTTGGGTACAGGATGCTAGATGGAACAAATTTGACACTGGATTTGAATCTCCTAAATTTACAGCTAGATTTGGTGGAAACCATGTGAAAAAATACAAATTCAACAAATAAAATTGCGATCATATTTAATGTTAATAGTTTTTTAACAATACGTATCGGCTGAGTAAATAGTCATATAAAATAGACTAACCAGGAGAGATTTACAAATAAAAAAACACACTTATTACGGCAAAGCTTTTTAGATTGGTTTTAGTTACCATAAAACACTGAAATAAGTTGCTCCAGCTTCCAGTCTTGCAAAAGATCTATTTTTGGCGTACGACTATTCAACGAACAAAGGAAAATTCTAACCTCTCCAAGAGTGTCCGCGAGCAAGAGAAATAGATAGTTATGAATTAGTAACTTCTTTTCATTGCATAGTCCTGTTCATTCATGGACTAAACAGCTGTAGAGGCGAACTAAATATTTGTGTACAGGATTGCTCCCAGGATATTATAAATATGAGTTGTTGAGAAATTTTCAGTGTTTTTTTAAAGGATTTTATCCATAAAGTCTGGGAAATACAGCGCCAGTGTCAAGCTTATGGAAAATTGGGCTCTTTCCACACGGAATTGTCTTTTCACATTTGTTCGATTAAATACAGACGGCTCGCAAGGCCACAGCAACGGCACACGAAGTCGGAGGCTATCCCTCGGTCCTAGACACGCCTAGTGCATGAAACAAAACAAAGACAAGTAATTATTTCTGCTGCGATTTAAATAAGTAGGTAGGTAAGCCCAACCGGCAAAAAAATTACTCGGGCGGTATAATAATTTTCTGTCAATACTTTAAATAAACTGCCTGTGAAACAATGATGGGCAAAATATAGTTCATGTGGTCGGCATAATAAAACTTTAAGTAACAAATAACTATCCCGTTGGGCAGTCCGAAATCTATTCGAGCAGTAAAATTATTAATTGGGCGGTGAAATTATTAGTCAGCTGGTGACAAAATAAATTAGGCTGTGAATAAAATGTGCTCGGTATTTAAATATCGTTCAGCAGTTTTTAAGCAGCGTTTCGTTTTCTGCAAAATATTTACTTTAGAAGCCAGAAAGTCAAATGACCTGTATTTAATATTTTTAGTTGGCAAGGATTTGAAGATACCGGCGAGATTCGTTAGTTCGGTCGGTGGGCAGCATGGGCGCCCACAGGAATTTTAAAGTTGTATACCTCTGTTGCTACATACGGGACCCATACCAAATTCAGGTGAGCCTACTAGGAATGTTTTGGTAAAGAAAAAAAATATTTTGAAATTTGCGAAAAAAAGTTAAATTTTTGCTTGGCCCCCCCTGAGAAAAAATGAACACGTTTAGGTATTTTATTTATTATTTTTTCTAAATAAATTTTACACCATTTCGTCGAAAATTTTTAAATTTTAAGAGAAAAAATGTGTTAGTTGAAACTTAAAGTCATTTGAATTTTTTTAAACTTAAAACGTAATTTATAAAAAAATCAAATGACTATAACTTTCTACTAACACATTTTTTTCTCTTAAAATTTAAAAATTGTCGTCGAAATGATGTAAAATTTGTTTAGAAAAATTAATGAATAAAATACCTAAACGTGTTCATTTTTTTCTCAGGGGGGGGGGGGGTCAAGCAAAAATTTAACTTTTTTTCTTTACCAAAACATTCCTAGTAGGCTCACCTGAATTTGGTATGGGTCCCGTATGTAGCAACAGAGATATACAACTTTAAAATTCCTGTGGGCGCTCATGGTGGGCAGCCTTACTAATAATACCATGAAATGTATGTGCTTTTACATTAATCAATATTTGGAGTTTTCTAATTAAATGCTTTATTTTTTACGTAATTAATTACCCGTTATTACACGCTAAGTTAATTTTAGAGCAGTCAGAACAGTATTAGATTACCCATCAATTTATAATGTTACAATATTTTTTCAGCAGTCAACTTGATTTTGGAGCAGGCAAAAAAAAATAAAATGTAATTTATTTCGCACAGACCAAATATTTATTTAGTTGCAACTTATTTTTTTTACTGCTTAAAAGATTTTGAAGCTGCTTGTTCAAATCTAAAACGCAGACCAATTTTTGTTTTATTACCTGATCAAGCTTCACCGCCCAATCCATCATTTCGCCGGCCAATCGTATATTACGATGTGTCAAAATTGTAAAATTTCGCTGCCCGTTTAAATCACACCCCAAAACAAATTGGATAGTTATGAATGAATGGTGTCAATGGGAATATCAATAAAAAAGGAAAAACAATCCTGAGCTTATATCGCTGTATCAGTGCAAAAGTGTAACATCTCAAAATTTATAGTTTTGAGAAAAACGAGTCTGAAGATTTAGTGTTCGCAATATGAGTATTGTTGACACACTTTTCTGTGTTTTTACATTCTGAGAATTTTTACAGAGACAGATAGGTAATTTTCCCAATATAGTTCAGCTATATATTCAGGAGTAGTGTATAAATAATTAAAAGAATAATTAAAATATACAAAAATTTAGAGATGTTACTATATTGCACTGATGTTTCATTAAAAGTATAATTTGGTAAGAAAATATTTTGGGATATTCTCGTATTGCATTTTTAGCTCAAAGGAACTTATGAGTTTGTTTTAAGCTACATTTCTATTATTTTCGTTTTTCATTGTACTAAAATGTTTGCTTTTGTTATAATAATTATGTATGACATGTTTTACTGTTATTTACTAAAACACATAATCCTTGGCATGAAAATATTTATTATCTAAAACATTTTAAAGCAAAATAATAAAACAACTGAAAATTACTTTTAAGTTCATGATTCATCTCGGTTCACTTGTAGGCTTTCAAAAAACCAGTGGTATGCATTTGGAATTGCTTTGGTCTTGCATAATTCTAACAAGTCCTGTTTTTTCTGACTGGTTATACCAGGTGCTGTTTTATACGCTGGCGCTAGCTCAAATATATTTGTATCTTTGTTTTTGTGCCTTTTAGGTCTAGTGTCAACTTTAAATTCTTTCATTTCTGTGTTGTCGTTAAACGAATATTTGAAATAAACAGAAACTGGAGACTCCTTTGTCACTTTAAATACTTTTATTTCGTTCCACTTTATTTTTTCTCCGTCAGTTGACATTTGAAAATTATGTCCAATATTTTTGGAAACAGCTTTCCAATCAAATATATCTTTTGTTCCCATCTCCTTCACCTCATATTGTTTGGAGCATGCCACTTGTGCAATTGTTACGAGCTGACTAGGGATGTATATAGGGTGTTTTTTGATTACTTGCTTAATTTTTCTTTCGATAGCTGAATGCATGGAATCGCCGGCATTTTGTGTGTGGCCGGCAATGAGATATTTATGCGTGACAGATTGAACGTTGAGCACTCGTACGGCATACAAGTACATTGCAATAAGGTATTGGTTTTTGTTCTGGGATGAACAGTTGTCTGAGTAAAATATAACATGCTTCCCGTCACATTTTTCCCTTAAGAAGTCGTAGACGAAGGAAGAAATTTCAATTGCTCCTCTTTTTGCTATTCCCTCATGCCAGATATAGCAATGGCCTTGTTGTGAAGTGAGATTATACACTGTGAAATCAAAAGTGTTCAACTTCCTTTTATAAAAAAATGCTGCCTCTCGTGCTCGTGGAAGCTGCATAACAGCCTGTAGGTCAAATACAGCAACCAGTGTGTTTGAATTCTCCTTTCTACTATCCGTTTTGTCTTTTTTCTTTTCCATTCTGGCCATTTCCTTTTCTTCCAGATGATTCTTCATATTTTCTTTCAGTTTCTCTTTGTCTTCATCGGAACTATTTTCATACAACATGCAAAATGTACATTTATCTTTAATAGGAACAAAAAAGCCTATATTAAACTTTGTATTGAAAATCTCGCCGTATTTGTGTTTTTTTACAAAGGTTTTGTTGTTCCTGATACAGCTATCCTTATAAAGCCGATACATTTCTGCAAGATTTAAGTCACCATCAATAAACTCCCTTTGATTGTCAGCCCTCCAGTAGTGGGACTCAATTCTTTTGAAAGAATTAATGTGGTCGTAAACTCCCTGAATGATATCGTCCTGAATTTTTACCCGATTTTGGTGTTTTCCTCTCTCGTCTTCTTTTACTAATCCACATTCTGTAGTTTTCTTTTTAACAGTAGTGAGAAAGGTAGCACTAATACAAAAAGTATCGCAGAACATCTTTTTGCATACACGAACTTTATTACCTTTCAAGATGAGGTAGTATGAACTGTTATTACTCCGATTGGAATTATGTTTCTTGTATACATATCTAGGGTTAACGTCTTCCATTAATTTGGAAATAAAATCTCTCTTTCTGTTAATATCTGTTAGAGAATAAAAATTCCCCACCAATAGTTTCCTGTCATCATCAGTTATTTTTTCTCTGCATTTTAACTTACATTTATCATTACATCCTTCTTTAATATTTTTTGGTGACACAGTTTTTCCAGATTGTGTAGTGTATGCCTCTCCGCTATTGACTTTCATTTTTTTAATATTTCTCGCCCATTCCTGAGGTCTGCGAACTCTCTTTCTAGTTTTCTTAACTTCCTCTTCCTCTTCTATATATCCTGCACTTTTGTCAGTGTTATCAGCAGCTTCTTTTGCATTAGATAAGGGCTTGGGTTGCTTTTCTCGGTTCAGGGGATTTTCTACCTCCTCTTCTCTGTCTGTTCTCGCTTCCATGTCATTAACAGATTCTCTTTTTGCTTCCAACTCCAGAGCCTTATACCCTTTATTGTCAGTCTTCTTTTGCTTTAAATTTAAGTTCACTGCTTCTTCATCTGTATCCGAGTCAGAATAACTATCAGGTTCAAAATCAGGATCTGTATCTGCCAGGCTATTTTCAGCACATGGATGATGTTCTTTAACACAGTGATCATCAAACTCATCCAAATTTCTCTCTTCTATGTTGTTAACTAGGCCGATGTCCGTATGTAATTGAAGATAGTCTGGTTCAACGTTCCTCATTTCAGCGAAAGTAGGAGAAGGACGTTTATGCAAAACATCTAAATTCACTCCGCTACTGGGAGAATCCTTAGAAATCGGTTTGTTAAGTTTAACGAAGTCTGGACCATAATCATTTTCGCATTCGGTAATGGTGCAATCGGTGTTGTACAGAAATGATGCACTTAGTATATCAACAGAAGTTATTGCACAATTATTATTGGATGTGTGCTCACAGTCAGTATATTGTAACGTAGTATCGGAGGGATACTGTAAGCTCTCGAAGCCAGTAATCGTAATTTCTTGAGCAATATCTGCAGGAATATTTTGGCATTCGTTATGGTGCATAACTTTCTGCGGGATTTCGTAAAGCATTGACTCTTTTTCGGAAAACTGCATTCCCTCATTTTGTTGTCTGTTCTCTTCTTCGTGACTGTTGTCAAAGCTTTGCATTGCATCATAATCATCCGACCCCCTGTATTCTGGTGCATGTTCTGCACTTGTAGCTAAATAAACATCGCCAAAGGTGGTGGAAGGTGATGGATGAAGTAAGTCTTCTTTACTGCGGCAGGATTCTCTTCTATCTACTGTGCATTCCTGTAAAAAGTACATTAAAAGTACTTCGTCTGCTCATACTTTCTTTACAAGAAGACATTTCAGAACATTTCTTGGTCGCATAACTGCAAAACAGATACATCTCAAGGCACGTTCTTTCTTCCCTATCATGAACCTTTCCACACACAAAAAAAGTTCTCTTGTTTTGAAACCCGCGACGGCTTGGAAATATTCTGAGAGTCACCGAGGTCTCAAATTAAGGTAGTATACAAACATTTTGATAAAACTAGCTCTCATTTTGAGTACAAAACTTGAGATTATGTTTTCAAGTAGAGGTAGGCTATCTTAATTTGAGAGAATTTGTCACTTTCATATACTCTGAAACCGCGTGGTTTCAAAATATATGAAAGCCACCGATTGTCTCAAATTAAAGTAGCCGACCTCTATTTGAAAACATATGATCTTAATTTAAGTTTTTCTCACAAAATGAGAACCTGTTTTATTAAAATATGCGTATACTACTTTAATATGAGATATTGGTGACTCTCACAACATTTCCAAACCCCCGCGGTTTTTAAAACAAGAGAACTTTTTTTTGTGTGCAGTTCCAGTCATCTTTAGTGTTTACTGAAATGCTTTTATATTTTTAACTAACTTTTATTCGCTACTTCGTCCGTATGGAATTAATATTTTAAATTAAAAACGATTATTTATATAGGGTTAGTACCTACTGAACTTCTCGACCCTAAAAAGATCCATATTTACAGATAAATCTATAATTTTTACCCCTCTAAACCCCTGTGAACCCTACCTCAGATTTTTTCTAGAAAAAAAAGTAGAAGAGATATCATGGATATTGAAATGTTGGACCCCGAAAACGTTAAAACTGACATAAAACTCGATATTTTTTATTTTCACCGCCCTAAACCCCTACCAACGCACCTTGTCCTTTTTCTTCCCTTGGAAGAGAAAAAAAATTGTTACAAATGTACTAAATATTTTTTTATTTTCACCCTCCAAAATCCCTTATTTTTCCACTCTTAACAGAACTTTTCAAAAATGACGTCACTTATCCACTAATTTTGTTACATTAAGATAACTACCATACCTACTTTTAGATCACTGCCGTTTTTCATTTCCGAGAAACAGTAAAGAGAGTAGTAACCAATTCATATAAACATAACCTCAAAAATAGAACATGCAAACAAGTACTTACCAGGTTATTTTTATTGGTTTCTTCCATGCTTATCAGCTGAATTAACTTTTTTCCTCTTGTAGGAGGCAACTTATTTAAAAAATTGTTCATTTTTTACTTAGAAAACTAGCAGAACAGTAAGCTAACTAACAGAGTACTTATCACAAAACGTGTGCCCTTAACACTAAACTTGGCGCCAAATAATAGTAATATGTCTATGATTTTCATATTAGATTTAATAAGGCCGGCAGAGCAATAGTATATCATTTTCAGATATTACAGTATTGCACAGAAACCGAAGATACAAATTAATAAATGTTACAGTATTGCACCTCGTATTGCACGTAGAAAGACTAATGCAATAGTGTAATATATCAAAATATTATTCTTTTGTACGGACAATTTCGATTATTTTCTTGTATGCAATATAAAAACTTGTGTCGAAAATTAAAGTAAATAGTAACATTTTTGAATATTACAGTATTGCACTGTCTTCTTTAAGGGGTCCTAAATGTACTGGCAGAGTATTGCAAAATATGAAATTTTTGACTTGTTACAGTGTTGCACTGATACAGCGATATACGTGACCAAGTCCTCGCCGATTTACTTTTTAGTAGATACATAGTTAGGTTTTCTCAGGTATGTTTAAGGTTATGTCTTTTCTTTTTTCCTGTTAAGATGTCCTGAGACTATTACAAATTGTGTTTTCTAAAAATGTGCTAAAAATATGTAAAAAAAATTCATATGCCACCAGTCTAATTTGTGGTATACATAATCTGGAAAGTTTTGTTGTATTTAGTAGAAACGCATCATACACTTTTTCATGAATCATCATGGTTTACCCTTTGTCTCTTGCGTTTGGAAAGCCTTGGACACATTTTTAGTTCGTAGTCTATAATGTTTTTATATTTCTTAACATGCAACATTTGCCAGAACATTTACTTTTGTAATCATAATAATCTAGAGACGTTAATTATTGTCTCGCCTAATACCTAATACATATGTTACCGGTAAAGTCCGTTTCTTCGTCATACTTAAGTGTGCCTAGGTAAACCGCACATTGCCAGAACCATTTATGCAAAGTCCGAAATTGTTCTGTATTTCGGAGTTTGGCTATATAGCAGCGGCGGCTGGTGAAATTTCACAGTTGTATATCTCTGTTCCTACTTACGGGACCCGTACCAAATTTAGGGGTTTTGCTAGTGAGCCCACTGGGTATGTTTTGGTAAAGAAAAAAAAAACATTTTATAATTTTCGAAAAAAGTTGAATTTTGGGTGTGCCCCTCCTAAGAAAAAAATGAACACGTCCAGGTATTTTATTTATTATTTTTCTAAACAAATTTTACATCATTTCGTCGACAGTTTTTAAATTTTGGGAGAAAAAAATGTGTTAGTAGAAAGTTATAGTCATTTGAATTTTTTTAAATTATATTTTAGGCTTAAAAAAATTCAAATGACTATAACTTTCTACTAACACATTTTTTTCCCTCAAAATTTAAAAGCTGTCGACAAAATAATGTAAAATTTGTGTAGAAAAATAATAAATAAAATACCTACCTAGACTTGTTCATTTTTTTCGTAGGAGGGACACACCAAAAATCCAACTTTTTTTCGCAAATTACAAAATGTTTTTTTTTCTTTACCAAAACATTCCCAGTGGGCTCACTATGAAAACCCCTAAATTTGGTACGGGTCCTGTAAGTAGGAACAGGGATATACAACTTCGAAATTTCATCAGCCGCCACTGCTATATAGTAACCCGGCGAACTTACGTTTCAGGAAAAGTCCGAAATAATAAATTTGTGACCGTCACGTCGGTGTTCATTTTCTAGTTGTAACTAGTTATAGCCTGTTTGTAATACGTCGAGGATACACACGCACGGCTTTGATTGTTGAAGTGCTTGTTCAGGTTTGTTAACAAACCTTATCAAACCCGAACAAACCTAAGCAAGGAAATATTAATTCTCTATAGTCAAGAAAGATAATCCAAATCTGAAAGAACGAATTTTAAAAAATCGATATTGTTAGAATAATCGCGTCGAGAGATTAGCAATCGGAATACTATATTTGGAGGACAGGGATTCTTAAAATGTAATTGTACAAAAAATGTACCACAAATTCTTGTAAATGCAATAAAGAGAAGATCATATGTAACTTAAAATGCCACCATTCGTCTTTGTGTGCCAATAAATAATGCATTATTCCCAACCTTGTTATAAATGTTATATTGTACTACCCAATATAATACACAGATTACTACTTTTAAGAATATTTTTTTTAGCATTTAATAAAAATAATTGAAAAAGTATATGTAAGTAGGTATATTTAACTTACTGAAATATGATTCAATCATATTATTTACAGGCTGGTACAACACAAAGGTAAGAACATATTTCGGACTCCTCCTGAAACGTATTCGGAAATAGAGAACAATTTCGGACTTTGCCTAAAACGTTCTGGCAATGTGGGGTTTACCTGGGAAAACTTAAGTATGGCGGAGCATTGTACTTTGTCGGTAACATACATAATATGTATATACTAATAATCTTTTTACCGACTCAAAAAAGAAGGAGGTTCGCAATTCGAATGTTTATTTTATTTATTAAATTATTATTATTTTTAATGTATGTTACACAGAGGTGCACCGATTTTAACAATTTTTTTTTTGAAAAAGTACACTCCCGTCGTGTTCCCATGTCAGTTTTATTAAAAGTGGCCATATTTGGTTAAGACAAAAGCGGGACAAAAAGCTAAACAAAAATGACCCGCAACGAAAGATAAAACAGAAAAACGCAGGGTCTCCTGGCACCAAGGTGCGATTTCTTTTAAAAAACAAATTCAAAAATTTAGTGATAAAAATATTTTTTTTATCGCCTCAGAATTTGGAATCCAAACAAACCCGATATATTATAATAATATAGTACTTAGAGCTCCCTAAATTTCCTGCCCTCACTGAGCGCAGCACGCAGAGCGGGCCAACCACCGAGCAACGGAATATTGGCGTCGCAACGCAACCTAGTCCATAAAATGTATGTATTCCGCAGGAGTTGTCTGGGCATTATAGAACCACCTGAGCCTATTTTAACATGATGGGGAACTACTTTCAAACATATTTATTACTTACATATTTACACATCTACATTGGCAACTTAAATCTACTATATACAAATAAATGTGGTCCGAGTTACAACCCCCAACTAGGGAGGTCCAACCCAACAGGGCGACCGGAGTGTGGCCGGGGCTGGTGTTGGCCCTTGGTTGCTAGGTGCAGCGGAGATACAGGGGAATCGATTCTTTCCGCCAGGCTTGCAGAATCATGGGGTTAAAATTTACACAGGGTTAGAAACTATTTAATATTTACAAATTTAACATTTAAGATATAGACTTGACATAAAGGAATGCTGGAAAAGATAACAATAAAAAACCAGCTTAAAAAGGGGATGGGGAACTAACATGGCTTGAGGCGGTAATGTATAATTATAAATATTTTAAGCAAATAAAGAATGTTGTTTTAAAGTTTAATCCTGACGACTCTCAAGCTATTGCCGTATTGCCACGAGTCAGGCCCAGTTTAATAATATTCAAGTATTCCCTAATCTAAGTATTATTAACACAAATTACGTGGTCATGCTAGAAGCGCTCAGCACACTACAGAAGGATTGTCGAGCCGAATCTCTAAATATTGTAAATACGGTACTTCTACGACATTCACATCATACAGTATCATAAAAATAAAGCCATAGACGATTAGGAGAAAAGTTTCTTGTTTGCAAACCTTACATTCTTAGATGCAGAATGGTCGTTTTCTTTATATAAAACATTTATTCGCCACGGCGAACTTCACTAAGGAACAAACCGTAAAAACTTGCCAAATAGGTACTACAAGTGTTCAGTCAGAATAATAATTATTGTTAATATATGTGACATGCGATGTTTAACGTAAAGTATAATATTTTGAACACATAATATATATATATATATATATATATACTCGATTTCTTGATTTTTGGGGTAACAGCCAGGAAGGTTTGGGCTTACATAAGTAAACTCTTATTTACTACGAGCCGAGCGCTTTCGGAAAATTTTATTCCTTTTTCAAGGCTACAATATAGAGCAATTTTATAAATTATTTAATTAAAAAACTAATTTAAAAATAATTACCTGGGTGCAAAGTGAGTTTAAAAATTGATAATAACATCTCTTTGTATTAGTACTAATCCTATTTAGTAATATATAGTTATAAATATTAAAAAATCATCTTAACATCTTGATGATTGACAATGACATTTAAATATTGTTATACATGTTGGTTTATTAAACTTAAATATGGGTATTTTAATTATTGTTATAATTAGTGCTAGGTAGACAAATTTTTCTTTACCTTATATATTTTAAACTAATTTTTGTTGTAAAAATGCATTTTAATTTTATTAATAAATTTTGACTGCATATAAAAAAATTACATTGTTTTACCATAAATTTGTTACACTTTGATTGTTATTATTTTCTTTATCCATTGTAATAATATTGGAGTAAATTATACTAAGTTCAGCAATATCTTTGTTTTTGTTTAATGTATTTTTGTTTTTATAAATTTCTGTCATTTCTAAAAAAAGTCTTTTGTTTTTGTTTGGTTCACAATGTAATATTTTTACAGAGTCAAAATCTGGTATGTGTCCTATGTCTATGTTATGTTCCGCTAATGCACAAGAACGTTTGTTTAATCTGCAGTCACTTTTATGTGATGTAATTCTATCTTTAAGTACCCTAGAACTTTGGCCTATATAGTTTTTATTACATTCTGAGCAAGGAATATTATATACTACTCCTGATTTTTTTAAAACTTCATCTTTATCTTTTAATTTTGTAAAAAGATTACCTACTTTTTTAACAAATTTTTGTGTTATTTTTATATATGGTTCATCTTTGACAACTTTTATGATTTTATTTGTTACTGAATGTATTGCTGGTAAAGAGAAATAATAACTTGGTTGATTAATGGTTAAAAAAGCACTGATATCTGGTGTGTATACCTGGATATCATGGGTAAGATTATTATTTAATGTTCTTGTGTTAAAAATTAGCTTTTTTTCTTTTTTTAATATTTATAACTATATATTACTAAATAGGATTAGTACTAATACAAAGAGATGTTATTATCAATTTTTAAACTCACTTTGCACCCAGGTAATTATTTTTAAATTAGTTTTTTAATTAAATAATTTATAAAATTGCTCTATATTGTAGCCTTGAAAAAGGAATAAAATTTTCCGAAAGCGCTCGGCTCGTAGTAAATAAGAGTTTACTTATTTAAGCCCAAACCTTCCTGGCTGTTACCCCAAAAATCAAGAAATCGAGTTTACTAACTAGTCAGCCAAGAATACCAAAATAATATTATATATATATATATATATATATATATATATATATATATATATATATATATATATATATATATATATATATATATATATATATATGTTGTATGTTTATTATCTTTACTTACTGTTTACAGATACAAGGGTAGTTAAAGCAGGATTATTAATTTCTCAAAGCTATTTTGCCTCTTATTTTAGATATACCTACTCCAAAAATTTTGTTTGAAATCATTCATACAACGCCGTTGACTAAAAAAAATTATTTACAAAAGAAAAGCTCTAACGTTTGTAAAACCGAAAAGCGCTTAAAATGTTATTGCCAATATCTGATGTAAATATGTAAACGACGCCGCTGGCAGGCGCGGTCCGTGAGTTTTTTTACAAGTGGGTCCAAATTTTGTGGGCAACTAATCATATCAATGCAACAAGCAAAATACACTTTTTTTATTAATGAAGGTTTTTTAATAATGTGCCAAGAAATTATTTACATACCGACAAATAAACACCGCAAAAATCATAAAATAGGTACTGCAGTATATTGAACATTGCTACTCTAGATGTTTATGGCTTTTTTCTATGTGTTTTAGTACTCTAAATTAGTAGATTGTTAGCGTTTTGATACGTTTACCGTCTCCTCAATAGAGGTCGAGCCTTGTACTAAAAGCCCAGAATAAATGGTCTAAATTCTGAGGTAAAAGTATGATTATTCGTAAAATAAAATCAGGAACATACAACAATACATGTACAGGGTTTTCTCTTATATTTTGAACGGGGTCCACAGTCCTTATTTTTAGAGATATGGAAAAATGTTTAATACAAAAATTTTAGGGTTTTATCTAGATCATCAGAATTTTCTAAAAAAATAAACAAATGATAATCAGAATGTCAAAAAATCGCTATCAACTTTAATTTTTTAAATAGAACACCCTGTATATTTTCAACCATTTAGAAAGATATCTTTTTTCTGATTTCAAAAATATATAGTTTGTTTATTTTTCTTTAAGCAGTTTTTAAAATATTTAGATTTCAATGTTTAAAAATGTTCAAAGCTATACGTTTGCGATCACTGAACAAGTGATTCCAAAGCCACCTATGCTTGAGCGGCTATGACTTAAAACTGAGTATTTTTAAATATTTAAATCTAAATATTTTAAAAACTGCTTAAAGAAACATAAACAAATTATATATTTTTGAAATCAGAAAAAAGATATCTTTCTAAATGGTTGGAAATATACAGGGTGTTCTATTTAAAAAATTAAAGTTGATAGCGATTTTTTGACATTCTGATTATCATTTGCTTATTTTTTTAGAAAATTCTGATGATTTAGATAAAACCCTAAAATTTTTGTATTAAACATTTTTCCATATCTCTAAAAATAAGGACTGTGGACCCCGTTCAAAATATAAGAGAAAACCTGGTACATGTACGTACATACATACGATACTGGCAACTAGACATAGTAATACGATCTTTGTCTACGCACGTGCAGGCTGCCAGCTGTAGAAGATATATGAGATTGCCAACAATTTTAAAAATATTTTATCGAGGAACAAGTGCTAAATTGTTGCCAATACACCTTTTAGAGCCGATCTAATCTTTTAAATAACAAAAATTAAAGAAAAAGCTTACCCCAACACAGCCTCGAACCCACGACCTCTTGATCAACTCCCTGAGATTCTACCTCTGGTCTACGCTGGTAATGTAAGAAAACCGGTCCGATGCCGTTATATTTCAAGCCTAGTGCCGGCGTGACAGAGATCCTATTTCTAATTTTTTATGTTTAACCGCTAATTAATAATACATTAATACAATGCAAATACAATGCGGATATTAGCTCCCTAATTAGTTTTTTTTCGAACCAAATGTTTTGAAAGAGTATATTTTACAGGGCGGTTTGAGTGTATTTCCATAGTGGGAGTGGCCCGATATTATTGGTGGGTCGACGACCAATTGTGTCTCTTTTTAGCTTCCTAAGGCGCGTATGTCTGTTTCTCTCTTAGTTTTAATGAATTTATATCATCCATATAAACATATGAGGTCAATTTCAAATACGACCCAGTGCGGAACAAGCTTGGATAATCTTCCGACGATGGCTAGGCTTGATTCTTTCTTGGGGAGATTTCGCATAGAACTTGCACTTTTTTGAAACAAAAGGTTCTTTTTTGGTTTTGAAAAATTAAAAAATAAATTATTAGGTAGATCATTACAAATTTTAGGTGGATCATTGATCAAATGATCTTATGGACGCTGGACGTAAGAAAAACTGAGGAGCCCTAATAATAATCTACACATCTTTTTCCTTTGCATATTATTAGTAAAAAGGGAAATATTAAATTCGATACGATACGTTCGTAAAATAGAATCCAAGGGCATTGTTGGATGGTTGTGGCCATGGATCTATTATAATATGGATTCGATATCCGTATACTGTGAGCGTATCGGACGTGAAGCCTTATATAATATAAATATTTTGTTGTTTGTTATTCTCTTGAGAGAGCAGTTTACGAACTACGAACATAGACAAGACTACGAATTACTACGTAATTGAATCAAGAATGGTAGTAGAAAGAGATAAAATAGCATTGGAGTGTTGGAGCTCAGAAGTGTTGTTGTCTGCTGGGTGCTTAGGAAAAACGACTGGGAACGCTCGGTTACACGTACGTCTTTGTCTAATGAACTAGAAAAGAAAAAGTGCGACGTATAGATTTATATAGATTTATAAAAGACTCAGAGCGACTTTAAATAATCGCCTTTAGAAATAACCTAACATAACATAACCTATAAATAATAAAACCTTTTTAACTTAAATTTATTACTATTTAGCAGAAAAATAAAATATTTTGGGGCTTTTATTACTTTTAGTAAATCTTGTGATGCTTCTAACGTATTTTTGTACAAAAATACAAGGTAAAATAAGATGTGGCCAATGTTTACAAATTGTGTTTACAGTGTCGTTTAGAATGGTTTGTTTTGGCTTCAAAGAATGTGAACTCATCCCGTATCCAGTCCTAATAAATCCATGGTTGTGGCACTTGATACTTCCGGCGTTACCACTTGCATTTCTCTTTACGGCAAAATAAGCTATATATTTTATTCGAACAAAAGCGGGACAAAAGGGGGACAAAAGCGAGACGCTTGTAAAATCAGGACTAATCATTTAAAAGCGGGACTGTCCCTACAAAATCGGGACGGATGGTTATTTTATATTAGGATATGAGGGTCTCCGAAGATAGGCCATTCAACTCCTTACAGGCTGACAATATACATACCATGATTGACGCATGACTTCGGTTTGGGTGTACCGATTTTGATGATTCGTTTTTTATTTGAAAGAGTTTATTTGCCAAGAGATTCAGTGTAAATTCTATCATCAGAATCTGATGATAAAAAAATAAAGGCACGGATGAAAGAGGCTGAAAATTATTTTTATTCAATAATTTTTTGTAGTATTTTTCGGGATAATTGGGATCAAAGAATCCAGTTTTGCAAAGAAAATGGTAAAAAAGATAATACGATTAGGTAAGAGGGACTAAGTGAATTTTCCTGGTAAAATGTTGAGTACTATGTTGTTATCAGGGTTTTGGAGCAAAAAAAAATGTCGTAATGAAATCATTGTTATGTCCTGAGTGCATGCAAGTGCTAAGCTTTAAAGTATCTTAGTAAATTAATTTGTTTGTCATTTCAAGGTTTCCCGGAAAAGTTTCTTTGTCATCGAACCTAATTTTCCTTAATATAAACAATAACTAAATAACAACCAATTGTTTACTTAGCCTAGAACCGGTTCAAGGTTCTCTATACCTACATATTAACATGGTATGTATTTCAAATTTTACAATTTTAAATTTTAAAAATTGTGGCTGAATAAACCTGAACAATAGTGACACTAAAATGACTTCCGTTATTAAAAAATAAATAAAAAACAGACGTTCATATAAATTTAATTAGCTTATATTTCACTTATTAACAGATTATTACCTACACTGTTTTAACATAGGGAAACACTTGTAAAAAAACTTGGAAAATTTTATTAGCTTTATTGTGTCAACTGTAAATTTTTTTATTATTTTACTTGACATGCTAAAGGACGTATTGTCCTAGGCGACTTAAACGTCCATAGCAAGGAATGGTTAGGATCCACAAAAACCGATCCATAAGAGCCAATATACTTTCTCCGCGTTTCTACCCATAATCCAAATCCACTAGATTTTTTTCTTACCACCCATCCTGAGCCATACTTAGCATCTGTATGTGCTCCCTTTGGCCGTTCAGATCATGGCCTCATTACTGTCTCGTGTCCCATACATCCCGAGTTCGTTGAAATCATGCCAGAACGCACGATCTGGCACTATAATTCTGCCGCCTGAGATGGGTTTTGAAACTTCTTCTCTGCTTTCCGTTGGAACCCTGTCTGCTTTTCCACTCCCGACCCCTCCGAAATTTGCTCTCATATAACAGATCATTGAAGCGGGTATTTAAAGTTTCATTCCTCATACCCGCAAGAAACTTAAAGTTCACCGTCAAAAGCCATGGTTCTCCAAGACCTGTGATAAAGCCAGGGTCAAAAAAGTCCAAGCTCACAAAAGGTATCTGCAAAATCCTACACCCGAAAATCGTCAAATTTTCTCCGAGACAAGAAATCAATACAACCAAACTATCTTAGAGTCCAAAAATGCTTTTAATAGCCGCATAAAAATAAAGTGATTTCCTGTCCCAACGGCAGTAAATCTTTCAGGTCAATTTCCAAGAATATTAGTCAAAACTTCTGTAGAAGCACTTTTCATCCCCTGATCTCTGACCACGAAATTATCTCCACCTGTAAAGGGAAAGCTAAACTAAATACTTGCCAAACAATTCGCTGCCAATTCCACCCTAATCCCTCCAGCCAATTTCACTCTTCCAACCGCTACGTCTGTACCCCACAATTCTCGACATAATACTTATGGTCAAACAAGTTTAAAAAATTCTTCAATCCCTTGACACCAAAAAGTCCTCCGGTCTGCATGGCATCTGCAGTTGTTCTAAAAAAATGTGCACCCATCCTAACTCGTCTTTTCCAGATCTCTTATGACAAGGGTATCTTCACAGAACGCTGGAATACTGCTCTTGTTCAACCTGTCCCGAAGAAAGATTCCAAGTCCCTTCCATCCAATTATAGACCTATCTCTCTTCTCTCTGTTGTCAGCAAAGTAATGGACAAGGCGATTGGCTTGCAACTTCTAAAATATCTAGAAAAATCAAAATCATCCATGACAGACAGTAAGGATTTCGTCACCAAAGATCCACAGCTGATCTCCTTAGCTTTGTCACTCATAACTGGAACAAGTCGGATCGGTAGCTTCCTCCCTAATCGGCGCATATCTATCGTGGTTGGCGATCACTCATCTAACTTCCATCCTATCAATGTTGGCGTCCCCCAAGGTTCAGTCCTGGCACCAACCCTATTTCTTCTGCACATTAATGACCTGCACTCTTCAACTACCAATCCCATCCATAGTTATCCTGACGATAGTACTCTTCACTCCAATATTTATTTTTCCAAACAAGTCTCGAATCAAGAGCTGGATAACAGACATAGATCTATGCATCTATCCCTTTCCCAAGATCTTCAATTAATCTTATACTACTTTTAAAGACATTTATTATTTTACTAATTATATACATTTCATCAGGCTACAATAGTTTTTACATACAATACTTAAATACTCAAATACTATATACAAAACAAGTGAGGGTTCATTGGGCGTTGGCGCAAGGCGCCCGCTCCAACGTGGAAACGGGGAGTGCCGGGAGCTGGTGTTGGCTCGTGGTAGCCGGTGATGAACGCAGTGGCGGATCAGAGTGCAGCCGTCCGGATTACCTTGCAGCGCATGAGATATCTTTATTGCCGTGGCTCAAAGAAGTTTGCTTTTGACCTGAGTTGGTATCTATTTTGAAAAGTTGGAAAACTGATGCTTCGGGTGGAAAATTTTTAAAAAACCACTTCGATATTAGGGACTAGGGGTTGGTTGAACTGATCTATTTTTCAGATTAAAATGTATGTACAATATTGTATTTGATATAAAGGTCAGACGTTTATGTTGGTCGGTGGCACGAGCCATCGGCCAATCATTGGCGGTTAGACCGGCACCCGTGCCTTCCAGACACTCCGCCGCCAGCGGCAGACGTCCTTTCAGCCGCACGCCGGTCACGCGCCCTATTTACTTTAAGATTCCTTCCCCATGTACTTTCGCCGGCAAGAGTAAACTCGCGGATAGCGGATTAGACATGGTGAAGGAATCCTAGTCCCAAGATTTTGTTTAAATTTTCTAAAACTCGTGTTTTTTGAGCTTTATTTGGGCTATATACATGGGAGGTATTTTAAAGTGAGATTAGAAACTATTTTATTGATTTATTTTGGTGAGTTATTGATTTATATTGATTTATTTTATAAAGCTCGATTTATTTGTTTGCGGGCTGATTTAAAGCTTTATATCAGTCCGGTTCTTCGAAGTATAGTGGCAGCTTTTTGTAGATTGGGCCATGTTTTACTATATTGTTAGGATTAAAGCGTGTTTCTGTGATATTCCTAGTTAGATTTGAAATGGCGGGTTTGGTCCTATAGAATTTGTCACTAATTTGTATGACAAATTCTTGTATGGTTTCCACACCGGTCATCTGGTGTAGTTCTGTGATGCGTGTACGTCTTCTGGCTGACGTAACGCATCTTAGGAGAAGGTTTTGCATTCTTTGCAGTCTTTGTATTTGCGTGGGGGATGTTGAACACCAAACCGGTGCGCCATATAATAGTACCGGCCTGATTATTTGCTTGTAAATGGTGAGCTTGTTTTGAGGAGATAGGTGTGACTTTGGGGACATTATTGCATAAAGGCTTTGCAGCGTGGCCGATATATCTGGCATGAAAGAAAGTCTTTCATCCAAAGTCACACCTAAGTATTTTGCTCTTCTGGCCGGTAATATTTCTACGTTTTCAATCTTAAGTGGGACAAAAATTCGATTATTGGTGAATTTTTTCGTTAGAATGGCGCACTCGGTTTTTGCAGGATTTAGGTTAATTTTCCATTTGCTGCAAAAAGGCGTTAATTTTAGGAGGTATCCCAAAATTTGCCTTTTTGCAGGTTCAGCATAAAATGAATGTGCGTATATAAGCGCATCACCTGCATAGAGTGCAAGGTTAGTAGTGGGATGTTGGGGAAAGTCGGACGTGAAGAGGTTGTAGAGGATAGGAGAAAGGACTGTCCCTTGGGGGACACCCGCAGATATTGGTAGGGGATTAGATATGTCTGCTTCTACTTTAACTTGTATGTGTCTGTGTGTTAAATAGGGATGGAAAAGTGTGATCCAGTGGAGCGGCAAATTGTGGTAAAAATATAGCTTGTATAGTAGCCAATTATGCCATAGCGAGTCAAAAGCTCTCTTGACGTCTAACAAAACCATAACGGTGTTTTGTTGGGAATTAAACTTGGCCAGGGCATCCTGCACAACCTTGGCAACAAGCAGGGTCATGCTGTGGCCTGCCCTGAAACCAAACTGACATGGGGGAATTTTTCCCTCTAGTCCCTCGTTATGTAATTTTATCAAGAGAGCTCTTTCGACTACTTTAGACATTGTGTTTAAAAGAGAAATAGGCCTATATGAATCAGGCAAGCTTGGATTTTTGCCTGGTTTTAAAATCGGCACTGTTACTGCCCTTTTTCACTGGCTGGGGAAGTGTTGGAGAAGGATGACTGTGTTTGTTATGTAAGTCAGTTGTACTAGTGCTTTACGTGGTAGGTTTTTAAGTAATAGGTTCGAAATGCCATCTGGCCCCGGGGCTTTGTTATTGGCTGTTGTTTTAATTATTTTGATCTTGATCTGTACTTGATCTTGTACTAGGGTGCCAAGAACCTTGTTCAGGTCAACGCCTCCAAACCCAGTCTTGCTCCTTGTCACGCGAAAAATCTGGCAACGCTTGTCCCACTCACATGAATGGCCAAACCCTACAGAACAATGAAACGTTCGATCTTGTTGGCATCGCTTCCTAACATGATCTCAGCTGACAACCAGCAACAACACATTACTTCAGTAGTCAAATCGGCAGCTAAAAAGCTTGGTTTTCTCTCTCGAGCCAGAAAATACTTCTCTCCTTCCAACTTATACACTTTCTGTTTCTCAAATAAGACCTAACCTAGAGTACTGCTCCCACAACTAGGGAGCGGCATCATCTTCGATACTTAACACCCTTGATTCTATCCAAAAGAGAGTCATTCGACCCATCAAGACCCAGTCCTCATAAGAAAACTTCCTTCTCTTGCTCATCGCCGCGCTGGTGAGGATATATCCCTTTTTTACCGGTACTTCCACTTCCACTTAAATCTTGCGCTGAAGAACTAGCCGGTAATATTCCCTTCTTGGCTGTTCCTAATAGGACAACAAGAGGCGCGTTACGTATGCATCCCTTTACTGTCCAGCTACAAAAGCCTAGAACAGACCACTTCTCTCGCTCATTCATACCTAGGGTCTCCAGATTATGGAACAAATTGCCTGCAGATGTCTTCCCTTCCCGTCCCAACCTCCAATCCTTCAAATCCCGTGTCAATAGACTACATTTCCCTTCTCTTCAGACGCCCACGGTACGTTGGTACTTAGGCCTGAAGTCTACGCGGGATGCTTTAAATAAAAGACATCAGTCAAAAGTTGAACTTTGTAATTTTGACGAATTTTGGCTGTATGTTTTGGAGAAAAGTCTATGTGTATATAAATTATGGGGTAAAATGAATTTGAAATTTAATTTAAATATAGAATTTTAGGGAATTACATTTTAAGCCGTTAAAGCTTATAACCAGTAATTTGCGTAGGTATTCTGATTTATATCTTAAAATAGATAAAAAGTCTAATTTTTGTATCATAAAGTTCTAACAAATTAAAAAATTAACGAAATCCTCGACCATTTATAATTAAAGCTGTTAACCAAATCTCCTCACACCTCGCAATTTTTTTGAAATAGTTGGCCTAGTATTATGAAATAATATTTAAAAACAAGCCAAGGAAAGGACTAAAATATTACAGAATTTAAGACGCGCGTATTTTTGGAGGTTTATTTCAAATCCTTATATTGCTTAACTTCAGTAAATTGAATGTCAAGATTACACCGATTATAAATTCAAATACTAAGGTTCAATGCTATGTATACATGATATGCAATAAAGCTGTTGTTGATCTTATGTCGTCAGAATATAAGATCTGTACCTAATCGCAGTTTCTTTATTTCATATATATAGGTAGGCATTAGAAAAACGAAATATTTAAGTAAACATAATATGTGATAATAACAGTATCTCTTGCATATTATACGTGATAAATTGATAAAAAGGTTTTTTGGTGTCTACTACGCTAAAGTTGAATGAAAAGTTTGTTACTCTTCCAAGTGGAAAATTCGGTCGTTTTGAGCGAACTTTTTAATCCAAATCACAAGGAAACTAAACAAAATATTGGACAATTTCTAACTTCAGTTGAAAGAAAGAATCCACGTGAGCCAGAAGAACGAATAACTGCCAATGAAAACACGCAAAAATAAATCGCGTAACACAGTTGGAGTTAAAAAACGATCATATTGGACATTTTGTACATCGTTTTCTGCTAGATCCAAATTGCCGGTTTTACTAAAACGTCCCACGGCTCTCTGAATGCTAGATCTTGTACTTTCTAGTAATCTTGCAAAATAATACTGCGAGCTTCATGGATTTATTAAGAATGGATACGGGATGATGTAACATTCTTTGAAGCCAAATTCTAAGCGACACTGCAAACACAATTTATAAACATTGGCCACATCTGATTTTACCTTATATTTTTGTACAAGAAATACGTTAGAAGCATCACAATATTTACTGAAAGTAATAAAAGCCCTAAAATGCTTTATTTTCAGCGAAATAATAATAAATTTAATTTAAAAAGGTTTTATTATTTATAGGTTATGTTATTTCTAAAGGTGTTTATTTAAAGTCGCTCCGAGTCATTTATAAATCTATAAGTCGCACTTTTTCTTTCTAGTTCATTAGACAAAGACGTACGTGTAACCGAGTGTTCAGACCGAGGTTCAGCCGTTTTCCTAAACAACCAGAACAGACAGCAACACTTCTGGGCTGCGTTCGATATCATCGCCGGGTTACACACCGGTGTGATTTTTCAACCTGAGCTCCAACACTCCAATGCTATTTTATCTCGTTCTACTAGCATTCTTGATTCAATTACGTATTTCCTGTGGTATTTCCTTAAAGTTTGTAAACTGTTCCCCCAAGAAAAAACAAACAACAAATATAAGGCTTCACGTTCGATACGGTCACAGTATACGGAACATCGAATCCTTATTATAAATAGCGAGCTTCCATCATTTACTTAAGCCACTCCTCTTGCTGCATCAGTATGCGAAAGGGCCATAATTTCCAGCTGGCACTTTAAAACTTAAACACCACAGAATAATTTTAATGAATACATTTATTTACAATTCAAGAAAAAATAATTTAAATCGGACTGCGGATAAAAAGATATCATCATACAATAAATTTGATTAACATTTTGGATGGATTGCATTTGACGGTGGTTAATGTGAGTTTGATTTACTACTGATATTGTAATGTTTTATAAGAAATCTTGTTTTTGCAATTTTGTACTTAACTTTTTATTATTGTTAGTGTTTTAAATATACATGTATTGATCTTGTTTTAGTTCACCATATTGAAGTATAGTAATGGCAATTTTTTTTATATTTCCTTTAGTTTACCTACATTGTGCTTTCTAAACGAGAATTTTGCTCTTTATACAATAAAATATTTTGACTTTGACTTTGAGTGTAGTATATACATATTTATAGTATATTACATAACAAGTGTTGAAAGTGACATATTGAAAATTACTTTCACACGAGTAATGTACAATATTTTTCCTACGACCACAAAAATATTTACAAAAAAACCTCAATTTCTGTCTTTTAAAACCCTCACTTTCAACACTAACATTTTCATCAAGTGTGCTGAAAATAAATCAAATGAAATTGGCACCATCTATTTAAATGTCATATTGACAAGTACTTTTCAACACACGTGTTGAAAAGTACTTTTCAACACGCGTGTGATATAAGGCACTTTCTCGCCAGGTTAACTGTGCTTTTTTACTCACTTTCATAGGTGGTCGTAGGAAAACAAAATATTACTCTTACCTACGACACAACACCATCAGCTTGAGCTAAGCATCATCAGCAGGTGGTTAAAACACCTTATTATTTCCTTGTGATGTTAACATGCTTAGCGAATTTCATTTTAAAAGGGGGACAAAAATTTCATATTGGTGTGCAGTGCTACCACCAGAGGTTCCAGAATCCCAACACCTGGTAGATTTGTTTAATGTGTCCTTAAAGTTACAGAATTTACGTCATAGTATAAGTTTATAATACTATTGTGTTTATCATATTCATAACCACCGTATACAGACAAAGACAAGTAGAAGCACTCGACGTCGGGCGTTTGATGATTCGAGATCTAAAGCGATGTGCCGACGCACCGGCTGGTCGGGGTAGTGCATCGAAATACGAGATACAAAACCAGCCAACAACCTGCTAGAAGCAAGGCGGGATGCGGGCCGAACGACGGCAGGTCGGATTAGACCTTGAGGGAGAGTGATTCTACTTGTCTTTTGTCTGTATACAGTGTCATAACGTTGTATTCTGTTTTACTTATACTTGCAAGTTATTGATTAGTTTTTTGTTAGTGCCTTCAGGATGTGGATACATGTACATACCAATAATAATGCGTAATAGATATGTTGATACAGTTTTTTACGAAATTTTCTTAAAAATCGGGTAAAACTATTTTTTCTTCTGCAAACAGATTCAGAAGAATATATTTTGTAATATCACAAAATATATACCTCGATCAGGCGCAAGCAAAAAAGTTGTAAGGGATTTATTGTTAAAAAGATGTTTAAATCACTTTTTCAGAAAACTTTAAAAATTACAGATACGTTCATCTTTGGTAGAAGAGCAATACATTGACAACTAAAACTTTCAAATAATTTTTGTCGAATGATCAATGGCAGTACATACAAATGCAAAACTGTTGCAAAAAATAGTAATTTTTATGCTTACCTATAGTTTATAATTTGTATATTGCACAAAAGGTTAAATGTTATTGCACAAATCAATAAATTTATTGCTCACAGTATTTATTACGCTAAAAATACCACCTATTGAAAAAGTTAAAGCGGGTATTACACCTACAACTTCTTCGCGAATTAATTCATGAAGTCGCTTCGTGAAGTAAATTGACAAAATGTAATACTAAAACTTTGATGTCCGATAAATTCATGAAGAACTTCGTGAAGTAATTCACGAATTAGGCCCTGTTCTAATTTTCCGTCAATTTTTACGTGAATTCAGTAGTGCCAACGTAAAGTAAATGCAAAAAATCAAGCTACAGCATTTAATTTTCTTGTTTATTACATGAAGACTACATAGTCTTCATGGTTTATGGATTATTTGTGCACAATCTTTGTGCTAGTTCGTTTTGTTCGTTAATTATTTCGGTTCCGATTTTAGTAAAAATATGTTCTGTTCAAAAAACAAATGAAAATTATATAACCTCCAAATGTCAAAATTATTTTTCGGTTGGCAAGGGTGAGATCTGACAGCGAAATTGTCAAAAAACTTCATAAAGTCCCTGATAAATGTAAAACTAAAAGGCGGCCTTGAAGAAATTTGCGAATTAATTCATGAATTTATTCGCGAAGAAATTGTTGGTGTAATACCCATGGATTTATTAAGAAAGGATTCGATGTCCGTATACTGTGAGCTTATCGAACGTGAAGCCTTATATTTGTTGTTTGTTATGAAAACATTTCCCCTAGGTGTAGAGTTTACGAACTACGAATTACTACGTAATTGAATCAAGAATGCTAGTAGGAAGAGATAAAATAGCATTGGAGTGTTGGAGCTCAGAAGTGTTACTGTCTGTGCTGGTTGCTTAGGAAAACGGCTGAACCTCGGTCTGAACACTCGGTTACACGTACGTCTTTGTCTAATGAACTAGGAAAGAAAAAGTGCGATTTATAGATTTATAAATTACTCGGTGCGACTTTAAATAAACACCTTTAGAAATAACATAACCTATAAATAATAAAACCTTTTTAACTTAAATTTATTATTATTTAGCAGAAAAATAAACTATTTTAGGGCTTTTATTACTTTTAGTAAATCTTGTCATGCTTCTAACGTATTTTTTGTACAAAAATACAAGGTAAAAGAAGATGTGGCCAATGTTTACAAATTGTGTTTACAGTGTCGTTTAGAATGGTTTGTTTTGGCTTCAAAGAATATTAAATCATCCCGTATCCATTCTTAATAAATCCATGGTAATACCCGCTTGAGAAAACATCCTGAAGTGATACCAGTAATACATCTTGGCCTCCCTGTGTCATGCCAACAGTAAAGAAAGTCGCATTAAATGGATTATTTTTAATTTCAAGTTTAATGCTATTAATCATAAAAATTACATAGTAGGTACTCGTATACGCATGTGTACATCGTTACTAAGTGAATAGCACTGATCGGATATAGTATTTAAACACAGTCGCATTTCAGTCAAGACTTAAGTGGGTTGTATCGGATGGAACGAGACTATTAAATAAGAAACGCTGCCAATGAACAAATTAGGAGTGAAGTTACATTCACACCAACAGCTGTTAGTAAACTACATAATTATATAAAAAATTAACAGATGCACAAATAATTTCTCTCTCGTTTAATTTCGTCCTACTTAACTGAAATAATCATATCGCATTATTTTGTTCTACAGTTATACATTATAACAATCTTTTCTTCCACAATGGTCATATACAGGACTTTCATTTTAAAACAAGCCACCTTCAATAAAACCTGATTTGAACTAAATTCGGTTTAAATAAAAATTCGCAATTAATAATTAATCAATAAAAAAAAAGTTTTTTTCCGTATCCCTCGCATTAAGTTGTAGTTGTCCCCCAAAAATCTGCATTTACTCCAGTCAAATCACTTTTGCCTCGTATGTTTGACGTGCATCGGCATTATATTTTCATGTGTTGCGCTAGCTACATTTTGTGTGAAGTATTTTAGTTTGAGGTAAATACTATAATTTTTATTACCTTGATTAGTTTTGTGCTTTAAATTAATTTGTTGAGGTAGTATTTTTGAAAATTTCCTGAACTTTTGCTGATTATTTATAAATAACTGTGCAAAAGGCCTATTCGCAGCTTTAAGATTTCCATACATTGTGTGTGTTTTTAGGTTTTTAAAAAATCTTAACTCAGTGCTTTCTAAACTATATATTATAATACGTGCAGAACACTGCAGATGACTGAAAAACAATGTATTTCTAGTTGTCATGTCAGTAACGAGAAGGGAACTGTTGGATGTTTGACGGCACATTGGCCGGCAACTGGCGGACCGCGGAAGGTAGAAAACTGGGCCGCCAAAATGATATTTTGGAGAGTAAATATAAGAATTAAAAAATAATAATATGAATTTTTAGAAGCCACGTTTCTTTCTGAGAAATAAAAATTACCTGATGTCCATTTGAAGTTTTACTTTTTTTTCCTGGACCTCGAAAAAAATTTTCAAAAGTATCCGGACCCCACTAGAAATTACTTACCGACCCCTGCACATACGGCAAAATAACCTATTTACGACGACAAAGCTCAAATTCTAAATTCAATAAAATATTAGAATTTTAATTATAAAAAGTTCTTTAGCATTCTTCGTGTCTCTAACAACCATGTATCATAGTACGAAAACGGTTTAAACACGTCCACCAAAGTTTACTCTTCAACTAATTGTCATATACGCATTATTCGTCTGCCAAATTTAGTGCTAAAACATTGTGCGATTGTACACCGCGAACCGAATCAACAAACTGAAATATGGACGTTTTCAGTGGCGCAGCCACGGGGGGGGGGGGGGGTTTGGGGTTAACCCCCCCCCCCCCCCAAGGCCTAAAGATTACCCTACCCATTTCCCAAATTAACGAAAATAAAGCAATATTTGTCAAATTTTTTTGTCATATACCTACAAAGTATGTTTTATCGAATTTAATATTAAAGGATTTAGGAAAAGTATAGAAAGAAGGGTTTTAACATTTCACCTATTTAAGAAGGATTATAAAATATCAAATAAAAGATTTTCCTTTCGAAGCAACACTTTGAGTAAGCTATAAAAACAGGGTTCGGAAACAACGCCCTTACAAGTTATCTTTATTTAAAATTTTTAAAATAAATTGAAAAATATAAACAATTTTCAAATTTGATTATTATTTCGACATTATATACAAAATAACTATTCCTCAACCAAGATTAGACACTTAACCCATGAATTTATTAGAGAGACAGCACAAGCGTCCAAATGCATTAATCTTTGGTATATTCTATTATATCCAGACGACTTGTGTAGGTCTATATCTGTGGAATTAGCATACAGTCAGAATTTATGGAAATAGCCTGGGCACACATTTTTGTATTAGCCCTTTGATAATGGCTCTCTATACTGGGTATAGAATTTATATGTGCTTTCACGGACTCCATTATCTCAGGGTTCATTCTTGATTGATGGCCGTGTTTTCGTTTATCTCCAGGTACCATTTCAGATACAGAAGCTCTTTATTGGACAATAGTTCTAATTGTCCTCTCTGTTATACCAACAGTGTTAATCAGGTAAGTTTTCCACACACGAATTCATTTTCCAGAATGGAGCAGACAGAATGCACAGTTCTGGATTCTAGCCTCTTGGATATTCGAAGTGCGCCGATAGATCAACCGTAGTGGTTCAATTCAAGGCGACAAATAATCACATTGTCTCTGCAGTGACCCTGAATTCCAATACTCCTGGAAAAATTCAGCACTCTGGTCTTTATTCAATTTCTCTGAACACTTGAAGAAAGCAACGATTAGAGCAGGGAGGTTCTATTGTTTTTTCCTTCACAACTTTTCCAGTTTTTGAAATATAACGTTTTCCTGTATTTTTTAGCAGCTTCGCTTTTATTTTTTTCCAGTCTTTTGGATTGCTTATTTTATTTTCTGAAGATGGGCTTCGTTTTCTCTTCTTTTCATTTTTGGTTCAGTCAGATTTGCTTCACTTTCTGAAGATACTTTATTTTGTGATAGAACAAACTTATCATTATCTTCCCCAAATAAGCTCTTCCCAACATCAGAAGAATATTGCTCGTGATAGACTGGTAGGGAAATTTTTCTCAAAGTTAGCTGGTTGATGATTTTTTGTCGATGCGATAGGAAGTACTGGGTTGTGTTTCATTATTGTTTAAACATGAACATTTAAGAAATAGGTAACACACAGTCAGTAATACAGAATAATAGCTGCACAAATCTCTACATAATAATTTTTATTAAAAAATGTATTTTTAAAATTTTTAATTAGTTTTTAAAAGGTTATTATTAAAAAAGAAAAAAAAGCAAAGTAACCTCGTTTCACGGCATGTAAGAACCTATTCGGATCTAGATTCCCTGCTTGCAACTCTGTTAGAGTAATCAGACCAATATGTGCTTCAGATAGGTCTTCTACTATAGGTGCTTCTGCAGCACTGTTCACTTACTACACAAGTTTGAGTGGGCAAACGAAGTATCAACTTAGTTCTCTCCATTTTTAATATATTGCGTTTTATTTTTTGGCTGAAACATAATATTGACGTTATTTTTCACACATACAAATTCACAAATCATTAAAAACATAAATATCAGTTATATCACTGTCAAAATTTCCATTCAGAAGTCATATTGACGTAAATGTACACCTACGGCGTTAACCATCTAGCAAATCGCCGGGGATGAACGGTTTTCCAGGCAAACAACGACACAATTGTAACTTATGTCGATTTTCCACCGACATCTCACACAAACTCTGTTTTATTTCGTAAAAATCTACACTTCGTCGTAGAAATAAAATCGATGAGTCCCATTCGACATTCGATGCACAACTGACAATTGCGTCGACGTTCTTTCGAACATTTGTCCCAAAATACAACAAGCGTCTACGTATAGCTCATCACTTTTATTCCGTGCATATTGAACGGTAGATCGGAGGGCACCCTAAGGTCGGAACAGGGTTAGCACCTGGTTAGGGGCCCTGACAAGTCTCTTTCCTCGCAGGCGAAGAGGGATCGGTGCGGCAGGGTGTTGGTTGGGGTCCCTTCTTGGTGCATGTACGGAATAAAAGTGACCGATCCCTCTTCGCCTGCGAGGAAAGAGACTTGTCAGGGCCCCTAACCAGGTGCTAACCCTGTTCCGACCTTAGGGTGCCCTCCGATCCACCGTTCAACATCCACGGAATAAAAGTGACGAGCTATAAGTAGACGCTTGTCAAAATACACGGTTTCGACAACGACGCATCTGCCTCCAAGCGGCCATCAAATGCACTACAATTACGACATTGTTTCACATGAAAGATTGGCACATCCTTCTGACGGGTTTAATTCAAAAATGGAAAAACTTGCACTTGCGTCATTGTTGCTTCATATCTTAAACAATTGACAATTACCTTAGTGCTTTTGCTCCTTTAATTTTTGTTAGATGTAGGTAAAGTCAGGATTTATAAAATAATATGCAGTCATCATAAATGCATCAACCGTCGACAATAGAGAACACAGAATAGATTTGTTTTTCGGAAAATTATCCGAATATCCTTTTGGTCATTGTTAAACAGGCTTTTTAATCAAATCTAATGTTTCTTATCCACTAAATCTCCTAATCGTCGAAAAACAATCAAGCAAATAAATTAACACTCCAATTTACAGTACCTACACCAGCCAGAACAGCACTTTTATTTACATAATATGTGACGACATAACCTGTAGGAGCACGGTTTGCAAGTTTCGAATTTTGTAGGAAAATTGATTTATTTCTAAATAAAAATCAGAACAAATATATAATTATTAGAAACAACCGTCATAAATATTTAAGTACAGAATATAAAAAATAATTTTATATTTATTTGGATTACATCCGTAGATACAAATTTTATATAAAATGGTTTATTCCTATGTGTGTCCTTCAAATTTTATGTTTTATTTTACTGCTTCCGCGAATTACTGTTTTTACGTTGAAACATATTGCGAAAATGATTCTTGTTGTAAAATAGGTTGGCTTAGCCTTCTTCAAATATTTGTTCTTGTTTTCCCTTTTCGGCCGCCTCGTTGCCTGTCAAATCTGTATAATTTTAGTGAACAATAGTGACGATACCGAGGAAATCAATGCACTACCTAGAAATGTCTGTTTATATCGGTAAGATATTAAACGTCACCGTTATTGGCTATCTAATGGCCAAAAAACCAAGTCAATTGAAAAGATATTCATTTCTTATGCAGATTACGTAATCCCGGTTCTGAAACCAAATAGTAGGTACTCTTAACAATTTTAAATTATGAAAAAACCAGGCCAATTTTTGACGTTTTGTTTTTGCCACAGTAGCAACGCAAAATATCATAAAACCGGTTTGCCCATTACACCATAGGACAATATAGGTCTCAAAGAATTATTTGTTACCCAAGCTGGGATCTGTAGCCTAGCCCAAAAAGTCGGAAAATAATTTTAAATATTGCTCCTCTGGAGCCTAAACCGAATAAACAAATCTGTATGTCAGAGCCAGACTAGGTTAAGTCCAAAAATATGATTTTGAGATAGAGAGGATTTAATTTTTATGTAATGTAAATTTGGCTATTGCTTCGACAATATATATCGGAATTGTTTAAAACTTTACGAGTGTTTATCTTTAATGATTAAGAACATATAGCAAAAAAAAATATAGCTATGAATATTTATTTTCTTTTTTTGTGACTTAATCTAGTTTGGCTTACGCAAAAAAAAATATTTCGGGACTTAGTATATATAATAAGTCCTATCTAATGGAGATATAATATTTAAAGGGGACTTAAACTATTACATAAGTCCATAAAATTTTAAATAAACCAAAAAATAAAACAACTGATACTTTCTCGCTGTTAACCTTTTTTTGGGTTTTCTTTATTTATTTCAAAATAATGACAATTATTATTATTTTTTTACATTCTTAACATTTTGAACTTTAAAACAAAAACAGACTTATTTTTTTAAAAACTCAAGTTAATCACTATCCGTCGCATTTTCGTGACTTAAACCATTATAATATTCGTGGAACCTTTTTGGAACCCAAACAAGGAATTTTTGCAAATGGTTGTACTTCTTATCAGAAATGGGCTTGGGGCAATCTCTAATGCTTTGAAGATCTAAAGGGTAGCACCCTTTTCGGCGTGTCGTTCTGTTGAAATCCACTTGTGAAAAGTCTTCACAAAAATCTTTCCTGTAATAAAGAATACCAGGAGTGTCTTTGCGTACCTGCATATAACATACTTGGGATATAAGGAAATCTGTTCCAACTGAATTCTTTTTTTTGCTGATGTAAGGTGCTGATGGTCCTTCAAAAAGAGTTTTAAATTGTTTAAAGTCAGAAGTTTCCATATTTATGACTGTAAATTGTCTTTTTATGCCCGCCATTCTAACCATTTGCTGCCAATCCCATGGTGTCATAATTTGGAACTTGGCAATTTTTTTCTATTACGTTCAATAACAGAATGAATTGAGTCTGCTTCAAGATGCGTATGGCCTCTTGAGAGGAATTTGTGATTAATAAGCTGAAGAGAAGGTTTTCTGTGTAATGCCCAAAAGTAACACATTATCATCAATATGTTTCTGTTCTGACTAGGACAGTTATCTGACCATATAGTCAGCTCGATTACTTTGTCAGAAACATAATTTTCTAACCATTTAATTAAGCACGACGACACTTCGTTTCCTCCCCATCCTGATACACTCTCATCCCACATCATACAAAAAGTATCTTCTGCAGTGGAATCATGTAGGGTTAAATTGTATGTCCACAATTTCAAAGAATAAAAGCTCTGAAAATTTTGTAGATCAGGAGTGGGCAAACATTTTTGAAGATCAATCATAATAACCTTTTCTTCTACTAGATTTTGCCTTGATTGTTTTTTGTCGTCTGATTTTAGGGTGTATCTGTTATTTGCATCTGAAAGGTGGTGGTCGTATTCATTTTGCAAAACATCATTTTAGCCTCTTTTCAGTAATTAGCCATTCAATAGACTCACCTGTTATTGCAAAACTACTACTGGGTCCTTCCGGATAAGGTTCGTCATTTTGTCTCAATATTCTAGCCATATTCACTATCTTCTTAGATCTGGAATACATAACGCCACCAAACACTTTAAACACAAACTGGTTTAACTAATTTTATAACTAAAAAACTTTTTACAAGGTAGAAATTATCAAGCGACCCATACAGATGGACGTAACCTAGTAAACTAAAAATTATCGGCGCGCTAAACTATGACATATTATGACGTTAGCGACTTAACCTTCTTTTGCTCCCAGCCACCTGAGGACTTAACCTAGTTTAAAACAAGCTAGTTTATTTATTGTTTAGGATAGATCCAATATGAAAATAGATAATAAAAGTAGGCTAAAATATATGTGACTTATCATATTAACCTCCATATAGCAATATTTGGACTTAACCTAGTCTGGCTCTGAGGTACAGAAATAGAATAACTTTTGACCTAAAAATGCGATCGGGCTGAAACGAAAAGGGCACATTCAGAATATAAAAAGTCGTCTCCTGGTGTACTTTAAGAAGCCCAAATCTCTTTTTTGCAAAAGTTATTTATTGTTAAAAAATGCCAATTTCTAATGTTTTTTTTTGCAATTATCTCGTTAACTACTGAACGGATTTGGACGATCAAGAAATGAAATAAAATGTTTTTTCAATACCTATAACTTCTGTGTTGACCACTTTTACCTATAGTGCAAAGGAAAAGAGCTATGGACGAAAAACTAGTTTTAGTATATTCAAAAAAATGTTTAAAAATCATTGCAGAAATTAATTTCAGCTGTTACTGGGATAGCAGATACCCTCAGACATGCCCTCCCTACAACCTAGAACAGTCAAAATGCTTCTAAATTTTTTTCTCGAAATTTCCTCTTGCTTGCTGCGGGCTCGGCAGTATTTTAAATTTACCTAATAGTTATGGGTTATATAAATGCATTAAAACTACGAGCGAAACAAACATACGCGCTTTAGGAAGTTAAAAAGAGACAAATCAGGAAATAGTCGACGGCCCACTGAACAATATCCATCGCTGTCAGGTGTCGGCACGCGCGCGACCGTCAAGCAGTTGGTGTCCCGGGCGACTATGGAAATCCACTCGAATCGCTCCGTCTATGTAAAACATTTAGGTTAGACCAAGAAAAACTAATTACGCAGGTACTATGCGCATTGTTTTTGCATAAACTTTTGTTAAACATTTCGTTACGTCGCGTCGCGCCGGCACTTATTAATTATTTATTATTAGTTTAAGAGGTGTTTCGGAGTTTCGGCTTTCCTAATTTTGTAATGTTTTTGGACATTATTTGATATTTGTGTTGTGTCCTTTGTGTAGTAATGTAGTACTAGTAGGTAATTGAGTGCTTGTGTTAACAATGGCTTTAACAGTGCAAGAAACTGTTTGCATGTAATTTAAAAAAGTTAGCAAAAATGCGATTTTAGTATTTTACGATTTTTGCCGTGTTTAATTGTTGGTAAATAATCTTTTGACAAAATTAGGCACCTTATTGAAAAACCTTCGTTGATAAAAAAATTGTATTTTGCTTGTTGTTACGTTGATATCACAATATCACTAGTTGCTCATAAAATTTTCCCCACCTGTAAAAAACGGCCCACGCCTAGTGTTTATCGTTATCTGGCTAATGTAATAGTACCATAAATATAACAATTTTTTTTCTTAAATTGCAAATATGGTAAATCTACCATTTGCATTTACACTTCCACATGCATATTAGGAACGGAAAGTTAGAAATGGAACCAAACACCATAAGTGTATACATACAAAAATTTATACGTACATAATACATGTTTACAAAAAATATTTAAAAATTTTCCTCTTAAATTAGAGTATATTACCATTGAACTAATAACAAACAAACTTGCTATCAGGCAATTTTTCTTAAAAAAAAAATGCGTTTTAATTAAACATTTATATTTATATTCATTATACCAAGAGCGGATGATATGTACTAAATAGTGGCAACTGTTTTGTTGATTTTTATTCCAAAAATAGTATAAACAATTTTTCTAGCAATTGTCTATAGTTCATATATCAGTACTGATGTTTATGACTGAACTGTGGTGAAAGCATGATGTAAAGAGCAGTTTAACTATAGACATAGTACCCACTTAAGACATTTAAAAATAAACGTATACACCGTGGAAAATAACAAGATTTAAACGAATATACTGATAAAAAAATTACTTGATAGACACAAAAACAAAGGATTATTCCATAAAACTAACACACAAAATTAATAAATTTACTACCATTACTTACGAAAAAAGATGATTACCATTCAGCTGCATAGACCTAGTTCTGAAACCCAGCAGTTTTCTTTCTCTAAGAGCTTACGCGGACATAGTAAGACGTAATAACTATCTTCAATTAGAAAAGTATTATTAGACTTTTAATGAGAGTTTAAGTCAGGAGGCACGATTTAAGGGCGGAGATTGTTGTTTATCCGCGGCTTCTTGCACCTTAGGTACTTGTCCAGCGTTCGAACTAGACTGCATTATCAGAACGACTTTAACCAAAATCTGTTCTAATTTTTCCCTTCTTATTTATAATTTTATCTTTGTTGTTTTAAATGATACCCGCTTTTATATACCACATTGAACTATAATAGGTCCTATTACAATAGAACGGATTTACATAAATTTTAAATTTTTTTTAATTTTTTTAATTTCGAAAGCGCTTTTTTCGAATATCCATTTTCTTGAAAGGTGCTTTGTTAAAGACGGATTATAAAAAAAACTTTGAAAAACAATTTTTTTTAAATATATTAGCGAAAGTAAATTTTTTTGAAAATATCGTTTATTGAAAATTTAATTTATTTGTTAAAATAGACATTCTAACAGTAAAATGACAAGTTTTAGTTGTTAATTTAAACCAATCAGAATGAGATTACGCGATCATCATGCACTAGTGGGATTATCCGGTAATCGTACTAGTGCATCATCAACAACCTTTTTTTTTTGTAAAAATTAGTATTGGTAGATATTAACTTTAAGTAGCTTCTGTTAAATTTTTTGCTTTTTAGTTGCGAAATATGCAACGTAGTTTTTTAAATAAACATCTATTTTTTTTAATAAACTTAACAAATTGACAGGCATTAATATCTAATTATAAAAATTATAACAATTAAACACATAGTGTGTTATAATTGATGATTGGCCCGCCCCCGCTTGGTCCAGATACTATGATGTTGTTATTGGTTCCGGAAAATGTAGAAACGACTAATCCTTTGTTTTCAACATTCTCCCTCAATTTTGTGACGAGGGTTTCATGAAACTGCTGATCCAGTTGTAAATCGGATTTATTAGAATTAATGTTACCAGGTGCCCTGTTAATTTCGTTAACTGATTTTCATCTACTCCAGCTTTTGCTAAATTTGTAACTGTTTTGGCTCTCTGTGAGTGGTTAGTAAATCTTAAGATTTCTTTAAATCAATACCAGCTTTTTCTGCTGACGTTCTAGTGGATTTTGAAATCTCGTTTCTTCCCACCGGACTATTATACCATTTGCCAGAATGTTCCCAGTCAGAATTTGGAGTGAGGAAAAGACGGTTGGTGGTGATATTGAAGCTTCTCTTTGAGACCAGTTCTTTTCACAATCTGTAAGAAAAGAGAAAACATTAGAATGCATGCATTTCAAAAACTTTTGTTTAAATAATTTTAGGGAAGTAAAGCAAGAGAAAGGATCTACCTTTCTGGACAAATGTCCTCGTTTGTAGGGTTCCTTATTAACCATGTGCTTCCCGTCAGTTTTCGATCAAGCTGACAATTTGAAACTTCACCTCCTCGAAATGCCAACTCATTAGACATCACATCGGTAATTTTTATTGCACGTGTTATAGTACTATATCAAAAACAATTATATACTATTAAAGTGCTTCTCTTTTGAGCGCGTACAGAATAGAGGTACCTACATGTATACCTACGTGTTGCGGTGTTAGTAAAAAAATTTGCAATAAAAGTTGCGGAAGTGAAATTGAAGTCCAAAATAATACAAAATTTTACATATGCAAAGATGAAAATGAATATTCATTACAACCCTTACCACTATCAGGTTTAATAGGTTTAGTGATTGCTACGCCACTGAATTACAAGGTTTTCCGTAATAGACCTGTAGTTTTTAATATTGTTTTGAATAAGAAGTGATGCAAATGATGAACAACAATAATTGCGTATTCACCTAGATTTATGGCTAGTAAGCTTAAAAAGACTAATTAATATATTACACAAACAAGAAAAATTACTAATAATTTACAGTGTAAAATCCTAGGTACGGTTACGTCGATAATAGATGAGGAAACCAATTTTTTTAGCATTAACTAAAATTAATGTCACAATAATTATTACCAGTAATTACTTGCGAAAGCCTGATACACTGAAAAAAATCCTGATCTAATTTAAAAATTAGAGAATTATTGAAACATTACCCTTACATTTAGCGCTAATATACTTGTGTCAAACGAAAATTCTTAGTGCATGTAAAGACTGATCTTGAATCTAAAGACGTATTATTGTTGGCATCCAAGACAATTGTAGTATTTGTTTAATTACTGCTACTTTTCAGTCAAGAAAAAGGATTAGTTTAAAATCAAGACTATGAATAAATATATTTTAACTGGTATTAAAGTTATGGCAAACAGTTTATATGCATTGACTTAAATATTGCTTAATGTTGAAGAAAGACATACTCTTTTCTAGCAAAAGAGGTTATTCTTCATTGGAATACTATAAATTTAAACAAATACTAACTATACTTATCTAAAGAATAGCTATTTTTAAGTGAATTTAATTCCGCTCGGAACAAATAGACATACATATTGTTTGAACTTTAACTATATTTGACACAAGAATAGCTATTTTCAATCTAATTACTACATATTTCATATCAAAAATCAGAAAACAGAATGAAAGATTTGCTAAAGTTGTAAAAACTTGAGGAACTAATTCCTGTATTTAATCGTAAGTAACTGTAATTATATTTTTAACTTAAATATACCTAGAATTTTCGTAGTTATTTAGTTATCTAATATCTAATATTGAGCCATGTTACCGACTTATCCTTACTGAGTGCTTGTATGAATAATTTTCTTAACGTTTTCTGGAACCATTCAGGAAACTTTCGAGATGAGGGGTACAGGTTTAGGTTACTATTTAACATTGCAGTATCGGGCCCTTAAAGGCAATGTAGAAAGTCTTTGGGCTTTGTCCCAGTTTACACTTTCCTTTGTCAACATAGTGATTAATCCCACAATATCTGGCAAGTCGATTTGGTTTTATTTTTCGTATATTTTAAAATTATTTTAAATTATACAGAGTTACTCATAAAAACTGTACAACTTGGATTCTTTTAATGGAAAAACCCTAGCTTAAGGAGCGGCTAGAACTGCAAACAATCCGACGTTGCCATTTTCGGTTTTCCTTGTCTTGCACCGGTAAACTTTTATTTCCTTTGCTGGTAGATCAGCCACGTAGTGCAGTGGTATAGAGTCCGCCTATTGACCTTTTTCCAGCAGTACTCTATTTTTAACTTGTAAATATCATGTAAATAAATGTCTTTCTAAAATAGCAAATCTAAGTTTTCGAACAGCATTAACCACTTGAACGGCCTTGCAAGCTCAGCGGTAAAGGCCAGACCGATCCAACTTAAGGGCTAAAAGTTTACCAAGGGCCAACACCAGCCCCGGCCACCCGGCCGCTTGCTCGGGGTGAGCCAATGGCAGCAATGCCATTTCTGTACCTTGTTGTGAAATGAAATGAATTGTAAATAAATAGTCAAATTGTAAATTATGAATTAATAAATGCCTTTGAAAGTGTGCTTATTGACCCAGACGTCTTGGTTCGAATCCGTGCTCGGCCGCTTCTTTTTTTTTATTTTTGTCACTTAAAATATTATAAAAAATTAAGAAATCGGCTCTAAAAGGTGTATTGGAAACGGGTTAGCACTCCTTCCTCGATAAAAAATTTGTTTTGTCTTTTTTTAAAGGTCCCGAGCAAAAAATTAATCGTGTCTAGGTACCTTAACCTAAAAATTATGTTTTGTTGTCCAGAAAATCTAGCGAACGGTGGATCGGAGGACACCCTAAGGTCGGAACAGGGTTAGCACCTGGTTAGGGGCCCTGACCAGTCTCTTTCCTTGCAAGCGAAGAGGGATCGGTGCGAAAAAATCCACTATTGTTCCTTCCTCTGCCCATTACCTAGGCCCTAGACTCTAGTATGAATGACAGAAGAAAAAATACCGTTATTTTAAAATCGTTGGGCTATCGCACATGTGGCAACGTCGGATTGTTTGCAGTTCTAGCCGCTCCTCTAGTTTATTCTAGCCAAATTTCATGTACCATAACCTATAACTGAAATGGACAGTTTTCGAGTTTTTTTTTAATTCTTGTTCTTTTTTTGTATTGTTTTATGAATTAATATTTCTCAGTTGTTGAAAACAATTGAGGTACATTTGAAACGTCAAATTTTAATTTATAAAAATCTAAAAAAGAACATACAATTTTGCCTTAAGTTAAATCGTTAAATCATTTATATATTACATTTTTTTAAAGTATCAATTTTTTATCCATATAGGCAGGTAAACATTAGTCTTATATATCTACCAAATAATCTCAAATACGATCAATTTCAGTTAAAGGTGATATTTTATGAAATTTAACTAGAATTTTATAGATAATTCAAATCAGGACAGTTTTTGTGAGTCACCCTGTACGATTCAAAATAATTTTAGAATATGCGCAAAAAGTAAACAAAATCAAGTATCCGAGCGTTTTCAAGATATTTTTTTAGTTTCGAGATATTTATCACAACCTTGAATATTATTATTACCTATTTTACATCATTTCTCTATAATTTTTACTAAACTATATTTTATAGTACAATATTTCACAAGGTTCAAAACTTGAGCAGTTGACAAAAAAAATCTCACCTGTCAAAGTACTGTTTGTTAAAATGTTACTGTAGTACCTCTTGTATATTATCAAGAGAACAGGTTTTTATGTTAGCCAAGTTATGTTGTGTTGGGAAAGAATACCCAACGAAAATATGTTCAATTTCATTCTAGTGTTTCATTAATGTGAAAAACATTTCAAATATTTAAAAACTTTGTAACTACAGTATTATAACCGTCCGTTACAGCCGTCAAGTAAATGTAAATGTAAATTTTGCCCCCTTGCAATGGAAATAATAATAATAAACATGTTTATTTATGCCAATAAAAACAATTTAAAATATAAATATAAAATTGATAAAAGTAAAAAAGAAAACCAAAAAAATTACAGTAGTATACTAGTTCAGTTGGCATAAATAGGTAGAATTTTGATTTATAAGAAATCATTCTTCCAATCCTACCCCTACTAAATAATTTTTTATATTATGTATTTATTTAGCTTTAGTCCCTTAGACTAGAAGGAATATTATTAAAAATTACAGAAGATGCATATTTAAATGAAGACATATTTTTCAGTATGATGTTTAGGTATTTCTATTGCGTTTTGATTTCTAGTTTAACATTATGAATATTATACCTGCATTCAGTTTTTCAAATAAATATCTAGGTTTCTGAGTTAAAGTTATTTTATATATAAAACAGGATAGGTGAATTTCGCGTCTTTTTTCTAATTTAATTATATTATGTTTGTTAAAGGTAGGTGATACGTGATCATATTTTTTAGTCCTTTTGAAAAACGAACACAGTTATTTTGAAGAATTTGTAATTTCTGTTTATCTTCGTTACTGATATTTTTGTGATAAATTATATCACAATAATCTAAAATAATTGAATCAACCAGCCTAAGTTTAGTATCGGTATTTAAGTAGTCCTTAAATTTATATAAAATTCTTAGTTTGTAGTGTGCTTTTTTAATTATATTTTTTATATGTTCATTAAAATTTAGATAGCGATCAAATATTACCCCAAGATTTTTACCATATTCGATTGAAGTTATCTTAAAATTATTGTTAAGAACAATTTGGAAATCAGAATTATTTTTTATTTTAGTGATTAGTATTTTAGGACCAGTTAAAATTAAGTTAGTTTTATTTTCATTTATTTTTAATCCATGATCAGTTATAGTTTTCGAAATATTTAAAAGATTCTTATTGATTAAAGAAATACTATTTTTTAAATCTGTGTATTTGATTGGGTGGTATATTTGAGTATCATCTGCAAAAGCTAAAAGATTGCCGTGTTTAATTGATAAATGAAAATCAAAAGTGTATATAATAAACAATAAAGGGCCTAATACTGATCCTTGTGGAACACCTCTAGAAATCGGCAGTGAATTTGAAATGTCACAAATATATTCGTTTGCAATTTTTGTCACTTGTTTTCTGTCAGATAAATAATAATGTTTGAACCACTGACAAGATTTTTGACTTAAACCTATATATTTAAGCTTTGCTAATAACATTTCATGATTTAAAGAATCGAAGGCTTTAGCCAAATCGAGAAAGACTATATTAGTAGCAAATTACCAAAATTTTATTATCACGAAAAATAATGGTATACTGGTACATTCTAATCGTTAGTCATATGCTTTAGCCTGTGGTACTTATTTATGATTGTAGATAAGTATTAACCCGCAGTAATTGCGTTATTTCAGTAGGGTCTGTCAATCTGCAAATATGCTACATAACTGAAAGTCTGGCAAGAGCCATTATCAAGAAGTAGGTGGGAGGACCATATATAGCTAGTTCCGCGTAGTTATAAATCACTGCTCGAATACGTAAATAGTGGTATCTGTACTTGATTCTAAATCCGTATCTATAGTTTAGAATTTAAAAATTGTACCGGGTTTTTTTGAAAGCGACAAGACAACAGACTGGTCAAAGATCTCATTTTGGTTGTTATTATAATTAATAAAAAATTGTTGTTCTGTGTTGGTTGTCGTTAAATGATTGTAAATAAAATCTGTAATATCAAACACGTGAAATAAATTAATATTTTTGGACTTTATGAGATTGCACAATAATTGGGGTCGTGTTGTGAGAATTTCGCACGCTTGCGATAATAATGTCCTTATCTTATTGTTTGCATAAACAACTATCTAAGGAACCTACGAAGAAGAAATACAGAGATAGATTCATTTTGTAATAATCATCTCATTTGCTTTTAAAAATAAAAATGCAATAACTTTTCTACAATAATTTTACACTTACGAAAAGAAAGTAAAATTTTACTGTATTGCTTAAGTAATTTTATTTTTCATAAAAAGTGTACAAGTGATTTGATATGTGTCATTGTACAGAAAAAAGATAATTTATTAAACTGCTTAATTTTTTTCGGTTAATTTTTAAAAAGTTTAAATAAAATATTTTGGTAATTTAATTTGCCTTGGGTGTGTATTTTTGTATTCCAAAATAACGTTTACTAAGCCGTATACCTTTTTGCTAAACAGAAATGAATCCCAATCAAACTCCAAAGCTGCACCTGGGCATGTCTTTAGACATGGATTTATTAGGACTGGATACGGGATGAGTTCACATTCTTTGAAGCCAAAACAAACCATTCTAAACGACACTGTAAACACAATTTGTAAACATTGGCCACATCTTATTTTACCTTGTATTTTTGTACAAAAAATACGTTAGAAGCATCACAAGATTTACTAAAAGTAATAAAAGCCCTAAAATATTTTATTTTTCTGCTAAATAATAAATTTAAGGTAAAAAGGTTTTATTATTTATAGGTTATGTTATTTCTAAAGGTGTTTATTTAAAGTCGCTCCGAGTCATTTATAAATCTATATAAATATATACGTCGCACTTTTTCTTTTCTAGTTCATTAGACAAAGACGTACGTGTAACCGAGTGTTCAGACCGAGGTTCAGCCGTGTTCCTAAACAACCATAACAGACAGCAACACTTCTGAGCTCCAACACTCCAATGCTATTTTATCTCTTTGTACTACCATTCTTGATTCAATTACGTGGTAATTCGTAGTCTTGTCTATGTTCGTAGTTCGTAAACTGCTCCCCCAAGAGAATAACAAAAACAAAAACAAACAACAAAATATAAGGCTTCACGTTCGATACGCTCACAGTATACGGATATCGAATCCTTATTATAATAAATCCATGTCTTTAGAGACAGTAGTCTATGTTTATCATTGACCTTCAGCAAGAGGATACAAAGCCGTTCATTCATAACTAGCCTTTTGTTTATTTTATACATTGCAGGGGCGGATTTAGAATTTCGTTTAGGGAGGGGGGGGGGGGGCGCAACGTCACCTCCAGCTACACAAAAGTGAAGACAAAAAAAACGGACAATCTCGAGTGCGACATTACTTTTTTATTGTTTATGGTTCTAAGAAATGTATACGATTTCATAATGGACGAAACATTACTTACACTTTCGGTTCATTTGAACTTGCATATTATGAAAATTTTTCGAAAACACATTTTTTAGAAAATGTTTTTTCTCGAAAACAGAACTTTTTCAATAATACAGATACTCGAAAACTAGGGATGTTCCCAATTTTTTTTTCTGAAAATTTTATACCAGTTGATTTAAGCCAATCAGATGGCTGGTTTTTGACAGGTTGCTATGGCAACAACCCGAATTTTTCGGAAATTTTTTCGGTCACGTGACCTAGTGATAATTTCCCTGGCTTGACAGCTGTCACGTGCAGATGTCAGAATAACAACAGAAGCGTAGATTAAGTTTAACAAATATTTATTTTCATTTAAATAATAAGTAGGTAGGTACATGTTATTTATTATTAACAACATGAATTAATTATCAATTCCAAATATTTCTGAAATTCATGTTCCACTTCTTTTTTCATCAATGGCGAATAAAGTAAAAAGCCGTGGGTTTTCTTCACTAAATGTCTATGCTTCATGAAATGAAAATAATACTTCGATATGATTTTGTGCTTCTCAACACTGGATTTATGGGTGAAATATGGAATAATTTTACAAAGAATATTGCTCATACCTCTGAATAGATCTTCTTGTTCGGGATTTAAGCCAGAATTGTTCACCAAATATGTTAAATATTTTATATTTTTGTGATAAATTTCAATATCCCAGATTCCGTACAAAAGGAACAATGATTGTACAATTTTCTATTCATTTTATGATATTTTCTTTGCGACAACAAAATTTAATATGACGAATAATAATTAATAAACAAAACAAAAAGATATTGGTGAAACGTCATTCCACCAATGCGCTGCAGCAGTCACAGCCAACTTCTCAGATTTTATGTTTCCTACCTAAATACTTACCGCGTTAAATTGTCATCGACTTTGCAAGAGAATAATTAATTTTCCCTTCTCTCTAGTAGTATAAGATTATTAGAGTATGAAGAAATGTGTTCATTTCGGGATTTTGAGAATCGTGTTTTTTTACTAGGGCAAAGGGAAAGTGAAAAAAAAACAAATTCAAACTATTTGAAATACAAAACACCTAGCGTCCAATATAACACATTTGTCTATACGCCTATTTTTCCCTATCCTCTAGTACTATAACAGTGTGTGATTTAAATAGAATATAATCAACTTGATACAAAGATGCAAACCTTATTTTACTAGAGTACCAGGGAATTGTCACAATTTGTATTTTTTTTTTTGAAATAATTTTTGGTATAAAGTTTTCGTACCGAATCTCCCGCAAGCTTGAATTAATCTGCGAAAATTTTTTCTCTGTTGCGAATTTTTAAAAGAAAATTTCCCTCGGCTGACGCCTCGGGAAATTTTCAAAAAATTCGCACCTCGAAAAAATTTTCGGAAATAATTCAAGCTCTAGGGAGATTATACTCGTAAGTGAAAACAATTTCGAATTTTTTTAACCGCTTTTTGAAACTAAATTTTTTCAAGAAAGCATGTTTTCAGAAAGAACATTTTTTAAACATTGTTTCGAAAATTCATTTTAAAAAACAACAGTTTTTTTAAAGTAATTTACTACAGAGTAACATAGCAGACACAAGGAAACGTAAACCTGAACGAACACAAAAAAGGTTCGTTTAGGTTAGTTTAGGAACTTTTTTTCATTGACATTTCATTCATTCATAATTTAAAACTATATTTCCTAAAAATATATATTTCCGGAAAACGTATTTTTAAAAGTTTTTTTTTTAAATATATGTTCGAAGAAACAGTTTTTAGAAAACATTTTCTTAATTTAACATCAAAAAAGATATTTGTTGAAACAAGAAACAGCTAAAAGAGTTGCTCATCTTAGCTTACACGCGACAGACAAATTGTTTGATTAACATGGAAGTGTAAATATGGTAGCATTTTTCTTATACGAAACTAAAATTTGTCTAAAACCAATTTTTTAATTTTTTGTAAGCACTTTTCAAAAATATATTTTTTTCAGAGAACATCTATTTCGAAATTAAATTTTTGCGGATAGTATTAATTCTTTCAAGCAACGGCTTTTTGAAAAAGTAATTTACGAGAAAGTAACGTACCAAACCTAAGGGAAACTGATCAAACCCAAAAAAGGTTCGTTTGGGTTTATTCAGGATCTTTTTTTGTCTGTTTTTCATTGACATTTTACAAGCTACTAGAGTTCATAGTTTAATTTCCTAAAAATATTGTTTTCAAAAAAATATTTTCGAAAAATGTACCTGTTTTACAAATTATTTGTTTGGAGACATTTTTGAAAAAATGTGCTTTTGAAATACGGGTTTTTGGAGAAAATAATTTCAGAATATTTTACAAATCCATTTTCTAAAAAGCACCTTTGAAAAAGCGATCTTTGAAAAATTTCGTTAACCCATTTTCGAAAAAAATTACTTTCCAAAGAGATATTTTTAAAACAAATTTGGGTTATTTTATTTCATTTTGAAGCCAAAATTATTCCGTGCAAATTTTGATAATATCGCAGAGAGATGTCTAAGGAATGTTTTTAGAAGAGCATGTAATCAAAAATGCCAAAAATGATTGCATTTTTTATATTACATATTAGTATTGATCTATTATTCATATTTTTTGTTATAATTCATTTCAAAGACCTTACATAGACGGCAAAATGTTTGTTTTTATTTATAATATCTTGTAGAATATGTAGAAATGGTTAATGTTTATGTAAGAATATGTATTTTTGTAAAATTTGCTATTGAAATTATTTTTGTACACGGCTCTAGGGGGGGGGGGGCTGCGACCACCCTAAATCCACCACTGATACATTGCGCGTGTGTAGGAATAAAGTGGAGAGTGCGATCGCTATAACTCCGTTATGGATTTCCAGACCGTCTGTATCCATCGAGCCAACCCATGGAAGGACAGTTCCGGATGAAAGGAGTCAATTTTTCCACACACTTGTCACTTAATGCTTCATCATTGGTAATTTTGGTTCCATTAATATTAGAATAGTTACCTAATTGATTGTTGTTGGTATTAAATCGATTAGTTAAAATAGAATTTAGATTTTCCCAATTTTTTTTTGGATTACTACTTGAAAATTGTTCTTTATAAAAATTTGGCTTAGTCATCCTAATACTTCTCTTTACAAGTTTATTATAGTTGTGATAAATGTATTTATATTGTTGGTATGTGGTTTGTTTCTCTTGTAATATATAATTGTTAGACATAGTTGGTGATTGCTATGTAACAGGCGCGGCTTGTTAAATGTTAAAGTTGTATACCTCTGTTACTACTTATGGGATCCATGGCAAGTTCAGGTTTTTTAACAGTGAACCTACCAGGAATGTTATGGTAAAAGTATATTTTATAATTTGCGAAAAAAACTTGAATTTTTGATTTGACCCACCTGGGGAAAACATTAACACACTTAGGTATTTTATTTCTTATATTTTCTAAACAAATTTTACAACATTTTGTCTACAATTCTTAAATTTTAAGAGAAGAAAATGTGTTAGTAGAAAGTTATAGTCAATGGATTTTTTTCAAATTATATTTTACACAGAAAAAACACTATCGTATATTGAATTGAATACCCATTCACTCAAAGGCACACTCTATTCCGTATTGCATATTACTGACACACTCCAGTCCCCAGAATTGCAAAAGATCTATCATTTTTGGCATAACTTTAACGCAATAAACAAAGAGGTTGCAAGCTTAAACGACTATTAAACGAACAAAATACCAACAGCATAATTTTAACCTCTCCAAAGGGTGTCCGCGAGCAATAGAAGTAAAACTTCAGTCAACAATAGAACTCATTGAATTAATACTTATACAAAAATTGAGAATCAATTCTCTAACCACCTGAAAATTCCTTATACAATAAGGATTTTAACAAATAATGTTCTAACTGTGTTAGAAGAAAATGCGGCAAATTTTGGCATGTAATTCAGCGCTCGGAGGGACATATAGCCCGGAGAATAGCTGTTTTACCATTATTTGTTAAAATCCTTATTGTATAGGAAATTTTCAGGTGGTTAGGGAATTGATTCTCAATTTTTGTATATTTATATACACCCCTGACAAGTAGACTTCATTCATATATTTTTTAAGAATTAATACTTTTTATTATTTCTCTAATACCTTATATGTCTTATTGGAGTGTTTATTTTAATTAACATGATATAAGGATTATTCACTTAGTTTTTAGAGTTTTTATTTAAACTGTAGTTCTTGTTCGTTTAATAAAAATATTTTAATTTGAATTACACCGCCCACAAATAACTATTTTTCACCCAATTGAATTTGAGCATTCTCGTCAAATAATTTAATGTTTTAGCTAAAATCGTTCTATATTCTAAGGAACAATAGTAATTTATTGGTATCCAATAGTATTTTTGTAATTGAAAAATGGTAATATAGTTTTCAAAGAAGTAAGACTACTTTTGAACTCTAATAATAAGTCTATGTTTACAGCAATGTTTTTTTTTTGTTATTTCAATGACGTTTTGTTGAAACAGTATTAACTTTAATATAACCAAAGTGAGAGTGGTCAAGAATAATATTATAATTATAGAGCGCCAACAGCGCTCTATATAACGCCCCGTCCGTGAAAAATGTTCGTTGGTTGCCGTGGAATCGGGTATTTTCCCATTCTGAATTTTTTTTCTCGAAAACGGTTAGTGGTGAGGCAATCAAATTTTCTGGATTAATAGAGGGATAGTGCACCTAGCTTCGATAAAAAATTCAGTTATACAGGGTGTTCCGTTTCGGAGTTATTAAACGACAAAGTCGAAATTTCCGCGATTTCGTATGGGATCGGTTACAGGTCGCAAAACTTAATTAAATCGATTTAAATTTTTGTAGGTTGTAGAGGACCGGGAGCTTCAGAACCCTATTGAAACTGACGGTATTCGGAAAATGGGAAGTAATTCTTTTGAATTTTTTTATGTCGAAAAATGCCGTTTGCAGACCCCTCTTTGGCACCAAATAACTCGGTCGCCGGAACCTCGGTTAGAAAAACGTATTTGAACTTAAAACTAAAGAATCTCAAATACTTTCTTTTTGCAATACATTTACCTATACCTAAAACGACTGGAAATTGGAAAAATTTGGGAAAAAGTGGAAATTACGATTTTTCATGCAAATTTTTGAAGGTTTTTAATTTCTTTCGGGGTTAAAATGGATCCTAATCGAAATTTTTATATGTACTAGGTGTTTGTGTGTATGTTGCGATACGGATACGAAGGGCGGTCTATTCTGCATCATCAGTCCGAAGGAGTGTGATATCTTCCTTAATACGTGGCCTAGAAACACGAAATTTTCAGGGCATGACAATGATGGTATTGTCGACCTTATAGAGCCCCCTCGGGGGGCGATTAGGCGGTCTATGCAATCTAGTTGAAAATACATTGTCGTTTTTTCTGTGTGGGTTTAAAAAAATTCAAATGACTGTAACTTTCTCCTAACACATTTTTTTCTCTTAAACTTTAAGAACTGTCGACAAAATGATGTAAAATTTGTTTAGAAAAAATAATAAATAAAATACCTAAGCGTGTTAATTTTTTCCCACGTGGGTTAATTCAAAAATTCAACTTTTTTTCGCAAATTACAAAATATTTTTTTTTTACCAAAACATTCCTGGTATGATTACTATTAAAAAATCTGAACTTGGCATGGGTCCCATAAGTAGCAACAGAGATATACAACTTTAAAATTTCACGGGCCGCGTCTGCTATATAATGTGCTACCCTAGGTTTAAGTTGATGAAAACCTTAAAGGAAATCAGGAAAGGCTAGTGTGTCGTTAATCTTCGTATTATTTAAATAAAGATCTTTTATGTCATCTAAAATCTTCAAAAGTGCTTCTCCATTTATGAGCTGAATGGTGAATATACGAAGAAACATGAAAATCTTTTACCAGTTCATTTGTGGTCCTAAATTACAATTGAAACCGGTTTTGTCTATATTTAAATTGTCTTTGAACCCGACAAAATATATTAATTGACCTTTCTCTATTAAGAACATTGTTTAATTTATATTTATTAGGAGATAGCTCTATGTTTTGGGGGTGAGTGAAGGTGAAATATCCAACCATGCGATGATAAAACACCAGTATTGTAGAGTTTTTTTTTGCAAATTCTCTTCGAACAGAACTATAGAATTTTTTTCTTCAACCGGTCGAATCTTTTACACGTTTATATAAAACAGAACTCCAGGCCATTAAGGCGTATGACTTAAGTATTTTTATTTCTCTTCTATCGCTTTCACTATCTTTCTCGAGCGGTTCCGATCTTGACCTGTGTTTTCCCTCCTTTGAACTTTTTCCAGGACCGCATCCAGCAGCCTTCTCTTTCGACGACCTTTTTGTTTCTTTCCTGTATCCCTTTAAATTACAGCTCTCTTCACATGTCTTTCTGCCGGAATCCTTTCGACATGTCTCTGCCATCTGGCTCTTTGGGATCTTATAAAATGTCCTATATTGGTGTGCCCGTAACTGTGTTATATTTTCTTATAATTTCATCGTCTCCACTGCTCCTCTATCGTTTTTATCCCTCGGTATGTTGTGCGTTTACCGGAATTAAACTGTCGACCTTTTTGCGAATTTTTCCGAAACTGAACTGTCGAAGTCTGTTTGGTACGAGATCTTAATAGGCAAATCATTTTGTCAATTGTCAACCAGTGCGCCTACGGGTGAGGGGGGCATAAAGAATATGCGCCTGGGAAAACTCTGATATCAGACAAAGTGAGGTAACTGTCGATAAACAAAAACAAAAAAAATTAAGACCTAATCTAATACCTGCTAGTTTCTTAAAATAAGGTTGTACCTGTCTCAGATAATGAACAACAAAAATAAAATAATGAAAAACAAGTCAACTTATTGATTACCAACTTAGTAAACACGTTCAACTTTAGAAGGTGAATGTAACATCTGATTCTTAACTGTTATTTTTTAAATAGTTATTTTTATTAGAAGATATTTTTTGTCTGGCGATTTATGTTTATGAATGACTAATTTTTAATGATTAAAGCTACTTAAACACAATTTAAAGAGACAGTGCTGGGCTAGGTTAAACGAAATTTTCGGAGGACTCAGTTAACGTAAAATTTTTGATTAAATTATTTTGTTGTTAAAACACAGCGTCTAACAATTTTCGCATTAACGATTTTATAGAAAGGACTATACTGATTTTACGTACGGCGAACATGGAATTGACTGAAATGAAATTACATCCCCTGAGTTTCGGGACCGGGATTTCTCATAGTACAGTCGTTGCGCAAAAAAGTTTTATTTTATTGCATTTTCTAATGTGGTGTACCTAGAACTTTATTACGGCCACGACCGTACAATGTACAGCACTGAAAACTGATAACTCAAACTTTCAGATGTGCATTTATTGAACAAAAGTCAAGGATCTTTTGCCAATATAGGAATTTAAAATTACACAATAAATAAAAATATTTTTTCAATATTTTCTGGTGTCGTATCTCAAGAGGATGTGCTGAATGTCATCAGGTTTAAAGTATACGTCCTCGGCTGGGGTTGACAGTGTTAATTTCAAAATGCTTCTTCTAAAATTCAAATCATTCATTGCTAAAGAATTTAATCAATATAATTTTAATTAACATAAAATTATTTAGGAAACATATTTGGCAAAACGATATTTTTGACGAGTTACTTTATTAAGTCAAGTTTTACCGTTTTTCAAATTTTGCCTTTTTCTTACTTATCTAAGAATTTCCCAATCAATAAACCAGTTTATATTTACAATGTACTATATTAAATTGTTTCTAATATGTAGTTTCTCTATTATAAGCTGTGTAGTTTCTTCGTAATAAAAATTAAAAAAAAAACAAGGCAGTGAGTTTCTAATTAAGCATATTACTTTTTTACGTAAGATAATATCAATAAGCTATGCTAGACTATTGGTTCCGATGCTTTGTAGATTGCCAAGGTCACTACATTGTACAACAAACAGGATAGCGGGGATGTTTCTAATTAGAGGCCGGTGTATTTGAGTTTTATGGATCTAAGTAAGGCGTTTGATTTAGTTTTTTTAAAGATTTTAGTTAAAGATTAAATGCTATGGCCGAAAAGTGATTGATATCGTATTTGAGGAACAGCTTTTAGCTAGTTAGTATTAATGGTACACAATCTAATGCTTTCAAAATAAAATGTGGCGTACTGCAGGAATTAGGAATAGCTTTAGGTTCCCGCCTCTTTCTGCTTTTTGTAAGTGATTTGTCTGATATTGATGATAAAAATTATTTAACGTTTACTGATGATAATAGTTACGTTTCTGTAAAAAATGATTTATCATTGCGTCGTATTAAAACTTAAAATACGGTAAGCAAATTTGCAGAATAGTTTAATTGAAATAACCTCTTAAATACGCAAAAAAAGTACTTCTTAACTTCACCCCCGCAACCTTTTTTTGACATATCCCATAATACAGATAAACGAGTCTTCGATGCAACAGGTGATATAATTTTTCGGTATACATTTAGATAATAGTTTAGGATGATAAACTCACGTAAATGAGGTATGCACCAAGATGAGACTCGTTGCATACGCCATATACAGAATATACAACGTATTACTATCCAATTATTATGGCCAGTTTTATAGTCGTGTTAACAGGTGTAACCAAGAGGGCACCGTGCACCATGTGCTTGCAGACTACAAATACGAAAATCCCTGTAAACTGGCAACCACCAATCTCCTAATTTACCAATAACACGAAACGTATTCTTACTTACCTCACTTCACCCCGCATGTCAAGCAGTGTATGTTCCCGGAATTATATTATTTCAATCTTTCGGTTTTCTTGTTTAGCCACCAGTATTACGAGGGTAATATAAAAAGTACATAAATATTCATTGAATCTTTATTAAAATTATTTACATTATTTACAGTATGTTTTATTACATGCGCAGTTCTATTAATACTGTGCAAAATTAGAAAAGACTAGAAAATATATTCATATAGGTACTAATTATGTGCTGATTAATCAAGTAGGTTATACTGATCTCTAGATGTAATATAACAACAGTTGCTCCTTCTAAACAATTTTGAGTAGTAAAAGATTGCTGATTTATGTAATCTACATAATATGTATATGTTTTTCTTTGGTGGCTAGCAAGAAGTAGGTATTGTAATCGATTAAAACTTTCGTCTTGAGATTTGTTCAGATCTTTACGATTTGGGATACCAAGGTTACAGAAAAATCATTTCTGTCGGGGTCAGTTAGTCTATCTGTTGACGCGAAAACTGAAAATCTATGTCACAGAACAATAGTTCTTACTTATCGGATGTAGGTATATACTGAGAGGGTATCTGAAAACAATTACATTCAGATTCACTAAAAAGGTTTAAGATTTAGGACTGGTTTAAATTAAGATCATTTGGTAGATCAGTTAGGTTTTTACAGGGTTTTGTCCTGTCATTGTTAATAAGTTGTCATTAAAACTGACGAGTTATAATATTTAACCGATTTGCTTGGTTTCTAAAATATTTTTATATTCAAACGTGTTGCTAGAATGAATTTACTTCTATTATTGGGGCAAGCAAATACTAAAATTGTCCTTTTCTTTATAGGTTTGCGCAAAAAATGAGAAACAAATTCGTAGTATAAAACTTAGTGGTCTTCTAAACATACTTGTCAGTTTAAAACGTATGGTTACCAAATTAGACCATCCTAGATTGACAAATTGGCCGTTAATTTTCATCTATGTTTGCGTCAAGAATGACATGTTTTATAAAAATAATACTTTGTACCCTTGACTTTATTAAGCAGAATTTTGGATTTTGTATATATTTTTCAGCATTAAATTTAATAAAACATAATTTTTTTATTTTTTAATATATAAAAAATACATTATCACATCACCTCTAAACTCTGTGTAATTGAGACAACATGTATGTTAGAAAGTCAAAAAAAATTTCCGCCCCACGTCTTTTTGATAGCTGCAGTATTAGATTCTCTTACAAATTTAACCTACATTCTTAGAGATTTTTCATATTATTGCAGAAGATGAAAAGGTAAATACTTACCACGTGAAACAGAGCATTCACTACCATTAGCACAAGATATCCAAAGATAAAAAGCCAAAAAACATCTTTTATTGGAAAGACACACTCCAGGAACACACTACCAACCTGCCATAAAACGTATTTCAAACTAAAGACTTTTTACAATAAACTTACAACTTAACTCCTAAAACACTACAATAAAAAACATGTACAAACATTTACTGCTAAACACTTTGTAATGCCGCTGCGCTGGTTGTTCAAAGAAGCATCAAAAGCTATTGGTGGGACACCCCCAAAAAGTCGCAGAGAAATAATGTGACCATGTCGTACTAATGTCTAGATTTAGGATTTTCTTATGTTTTCGAGGTCGCTGAATACGAATATGAAGATATTTTTTATCTATAAATGGAGGAACATTGCACAAACTTTGCTGCTTGCTCTTAGCACAGCAAGTTCTATTCTTTTCAACGATATATCAACTTTTTTGATAACGAATTGCTATAACCAAATGCTTAAAAATCATAGAAAAGTAAAAGTCGCCCATCTCTTATGATATTCGTCATTTGTACAATAAAAATCATGCTACAGCTAAACAAAAGAATTAGCGGTACATTGCAAATGACTCCTGTAATTGACGACACACAGTCAACCTGTTTCCATTGCGTCGATTTGCTCTTCCAGTGTGTAATGTATCTTTATTTAATAGGAGCGAGTAAAAGAAGAAGGCAAAATGACTCGACGGCGATATTGTTTTTCGTGAACGTTATGTTGAATAAGCACACGTTTTATTGAGTCATTGGATTTCTGGGATAGTGGATTGTTGAAATATAAACCGAAAATCGCTACCCGCCCTGATGAGAACTAGTCAAACTAAATTGCTAATAGCTCGGTAATGCCAAAATAAACAGCTAGTAATCTGACAGTAAAACAATCTACATAGGTGTTCTTTTTGATCGAGAAAAACTAAATGATTTGGTTCACTTCATAAGCTTTTTAACTTTTAAAGAAAAATTCTAACAAAAGAAAATTAAGTTTGCCTTTCCAAGATTTAGAAAGCTATATTACAGGGCAAAGTACAAATATTTTACCCTCTAATTACTTCTCGTAAATTCTATGACGCGAAAACCAACGTGCATGTTTAGTTTACCCCCTTGCTAAAAGGGCTGTTGCTATCAAGTTTAAAAATAAATAGAACTTTTGGATGCAGTAAATGCTTCTCTCTGTAGGGACAACAAATGTTCATATGATGTTACTGTTTTTATTGAAAAAATGCTGAATAAAGTTGGTTGTGTTTTTATCATTAAAATATCGTGCCCTTAAGTATGAAAATATATTTTAGGGGTTCTCCAATCATACTATTAAGGTGTTATGTTTGCAAATGAAAATTATAAGATCCATAGAGGGTGTCAATAGACCTACATCCTACAATCCTTTATTTTTAAAAAAATTGTCTGTTAACCGTTTCACAATTTATATTTTGACGATATTGTTATTTGAATCTAGAAAAAGTTATTATTTTCATTGATACAATACCAGGGGACAAAATGATCTTTGTGTTCACGCCTACAAATTGGCAATTTTTAAAAACATCCCAAGTTACATGCACTACATTATATAATAAATTGGTGAGATATCTGAAAGACATAAATAATATTAGGTCTTTTACAAAAGAAATAGGTAATAAACTTTTTAAAAGTAGAATGTTTTTACTCCGTTGAAGAACACTTGCAATATAGATTGTCTTAGTACTAAAAAAATACGAAATCTTGGACCAATTTGATGCCATCTATCCTTTACATTCTTTATGTATTTTGGTCTTTTACCAACGATTTTTTTTTCGTCCTTATATGGAAAATCAGGTTAGGGTTGATAGCGGTTGTCATCAATGTCATCCAAATGCAGACGAATAACGGAATACACTTCTGACAGTAAAATGTCAGGTTAAAATAGTTTCAGACCACGTAGTTCTGAAAAAAAATCAGATTTATAATCATTAAGACCACACTGGTTGAATTTTTTTATCTTAATAATCTATAGTCCTAGTTAAGTTTTAAGTGCAAGTTTGTTTCTACAGAAAAAAAAGCTTAATATCTTTAAAACTGAAGTATCACAATTTGGATAATTTAAACTTTTTAGTGATTCCTGAAACGGAACAGGTACAGGTGTCTGTCACAAGCGATTTTCGCTGAAACTATTCGACATAAAAACTTGAAATTTAGCACAGAGATAGAGTGTGGTGGCCCAATTATTGACGTGAAGTATAAAAAGTTGAATTTTGATTCTGGGGGTTAATTTCAGGGAGCAAATTAGAAAATGAAAAAAAAATTAAGGGCATTTAAATTAAGATCTTCTGGAAAATTTAGGTTTTCACAGGTTATTGTCTTGTCATTGTTAAAAAGTCGCCATTAAGAGTAGAGAGAATCTGGTAAATCTTTAACACTTTTGCTACTTTTGCAATGGGGTCAGATTTCTAGTTTGTCATACATGAGCTGTTTTCTTTAAGTTGTTTTTAGAATTTAATATTTTGATTTTCAAATTGCCAATAAATTTGAATTAACAAATAAGCAGGCCGTTAATTAAAATTATTGTTGAAATACGGCAGAAAAAAAATGAAACCCCGTGGATAACCTAAACAAAAATTATTAGTTTGTTATACTGCGAAATAACCTGGATATTAATATTATGTTTAATTAAAATCATTCTTTATAATTAAGAGCTAAAAAGTGCGTTGATTAATTTAATTACATAGCTTTTTTTGTTGGGCGCGTGGTAAATTACCGAAAACTAAAGGTCGAGTAGATAAACTCAAAATAACATCCGTGGAACTTCTACATAGATATACAGGGCATTTTAAAGATAATGGGATAATAATCCATCAAAATATTGCAAATTTGCCCAACTTGTTTAGTCCGAACGTTAATTGTAGAAGTAAGAATGATTTTTAATTTTCTTCAATATTTTTAAAAGTTTTAACATAACCGTAAAAATTGTTATAGAGGGGTTTTAGAGAGCTAGAAAAAATAATTCGAACTCAATCGTGTTGTAGTGGATAGAGTGGCTGAACTGATACAGTGGTTTTGAACTTTTAATAAAAAAAGTAAAATTCTCAATTTAACATCCTGTATTTCTGTTAATACCAATTTCCGAACTTAACAAGGGACTAAATTGCAATATATTGACTGTTACAGCTCAAATTGTGTAACATACCTATATTATATAATATTATAAATTCAGTATATTAGGATTTTATAGTATACGTTACACATAAAGTAATTTATACTGCTTGGTAATTGTATAATTCGTACTGTAGTAAGTTATAAGCCACGCCAAGTTTGACAAGTAAATAAATACCTACATCCCAATCAGGTTTTGTCAAAATTAATTCTCCCAGTTCGTGTTTGTATAGCGTTGTAGCTTACCTTCAAAAATTTTTCTTTAAGTGGGTGGATGTTCTTCAGGAACTTCTAGACAAGGTAAAACTATGGCAAAGAATAACTAAAATATATTACACTTTTAATTACAACACTCCGTAATGAAAGTATTTTAATCATAATGAGAACCTATTGACAAGGTCTAAAAATCCATAAGAAAAAACACTTAGGTACTGTGTATTGAGATAAAGGGTTTAAAATCTAGTACTGGTTTAAATTCATATCTTATATTTGATTAATTAAGTTTTTATCCCGTTGTTGTTAGTTCATTGTTATTAAATACTTAGGAGTTATTATAATATTTCGGTTATTTGCTTGATTTCCAAATGATTTTGCTTTTGAAACTTTTTGCTCAGGTTGGTGCGTCTCAAAGAGACTTAAGAAAAATTATTGGAAGAAGCCGGTCAACAGTTGAATATATTATAAAAAAAATATGAAACAATCCATACAACAAAAACCTTGCCGGGGAGAGGAAGAAAAAGTACTGACTTTTCGAGAGGAACAAGAAATACTAAGAAAAGTTGGTGAAAATCCGCAAACTACTGCGACAGATTTAGTGAAAAGTGAAGCCAGTGATTACAAAAGGTTATCCATGTAACAACAATAAGAAAATTTTTAAGAAGCCAGGGTATACAGGCGTAAGTTGGTCGAAAGATACCATTACACTGAGGGAAAAGTATATTAACCATTATAGAAAATTACATAATGGCTATGCAAAAGTTATTTGTGACAAATAAACCGTTTGTTACGGTTATACAACGCGTTTTTCTAAAAACTTAGCAAATTTACCATATGTTGAGAAGAAAAAATAAAACACTATTTTGTTGAGTTTTTGGAATGACTTACATTTTGTTTATTCAACAAATTTAATGATTGCTAGATACAAAAACAACAATAATTAGTACCAGTACATTTTTGAAATACATCCAACACCCCCACTATATCAAAAATTTACTAAGCCTAAACTATTAACAAAATTACTATGCTTTACATTTGGCAAACTTTTTGTTAAGATATCGGCTGTCATTTCATCTGTTGGAAGGTACCTAACTTCCACTAAGTTATTCGACACTGCTTCCCTGATAAAATGATATCGTACATCGATATGTTTAGATCTTTTGTGAAACACTGGATTTAGGGATAGTTTCTGAGCACTCTGATTATCATTAAATATAGTAATGCTGCTACTATAACCTAGCAATTCAGACATAATGTTTCTTAAATATATCGCGTCTTTGGATGCTTCGCTTAGAGCCATGTACTCAGCCTCTGTGCTCGATAAAGCCACTGTTTTTTGTTTATTACTTTCCCAAGCAACAGCTGCCCCAGAAAGCTGAAAAACAAACCCAGTATAGGATTTCCTATCCTTTTTGTTACTGGCCCAGTCAGCATCAACATAGCCCTCTAAGTTACAAGCGTCTTTAGAAAAACACAATGCATAAGACTTACTGCCTTGCAAATATCTTAACACCCGCTTCGCACATTTCCAATGCAATTCTGTATAACAATTATTAAACTGGCTTAAAAAACTTACAGTATATGCAATGTCAGGACGTGTTAAGACTGCAAGATACATCAAACTGCCTATAAGTCTCTGATAAGGTACATTTTTATCACATGCACTGTCATTTTCATCATTTTCAAAACAAACATTATTGTCCATGGGTGTACTAACACTTTTACAATCTGTCATATTAAATTTTCTCAAAATCTGATCTACATAAGCTTCCTGATCTAAAGTTATTACATTTCTTTCCTGATCATGTATAATCCTGACACCTAAACATTGCTTAGCCTCACCAAGATCTTTAATCTTAAACTCAGCATTTAAACATTGCTTTAGAAAATTAGTATTTTCTGTCATTTGAGAAAATAAAAAAATCGTCAACATACAAAGTCACGATAGTTAACGAATCATTCTGCTTTTTAGTATACAAGCAAGGTTCAAGTTCTGATTTTTTATATCCTAACTTTAACAAAACCTCATCCACTCTCTTATTCCAAGCTCTTGAGGACTGCTTAAGACCGTAAATAGCCTTTTTTAATTTACAAACTTTGTTCTCAAAACCTGTGAGAATAAAGCCTTCAGGCTGCCTCATGTAAACATTTTCCTCTAACAAGCCATTAAGAAATGCAGTCTTCACATCTAAATGTGTAATTTTTAAATTTAACTTAACTGCTAATCCTACTAATAACCTTAAAGTAGAATGTCTGACTACTGGTGCAAAAGTCTCACTATAATCTATACCTTCTTTTTGAGTAAAACCTTTTGCTACTAACCTGGCTCTGTAACTAATCTGATTTTCACTGTCACACTTTACTTTAAATACCCATTTACAGTCCACTATGGTTCCTGCTTCTGGTATCTCAGTTAAGTCCCATGCATCATTCTCTTCAAAAGATTCCATTTCGTCCATCATTGCTTGTCTCCATTTCTCACCATCAGGTCTCGACAAAGCTTCAGACACTGTCACTGGTACGTCATTAATGTCAGTTTCACTTGAAGTTTGACTTGCACATATGTAAGTAACGTAATCATCATAACTCTTGAGTTTACGTTGTCTTTCTGACCTTCTTACAACTTCTGGCACTTCATAAGGCATAACATACTCACTATCACTGGAAGTCTCGATAGTCGTATCATACTGGCTCTCATCCCCCACTGAAACGGATAACCTTTCTGCATTTACTTGACTGTCATTTACTACCACATCAAGCTTATTCACGATATTCTCCATGATAACTACATCCCTACTAGTGATCACATCTTTACTGATTGGGTCATTAGCCTATAGCCTTTTACATGGTCACCAAAACCAACTAAATACATCTGCTTGGCTTTCTTGTCCCACTTGCTTCGTTTTTGTATGGGTATGTGTACCATAACTTTACTTCCAAAAATACGAATATTGCTTACATCTGGTTTCTTGCCTGACCATACTTCTACTGGTGTTTTGTTATCAAGCCCTGTAACCACTGACCTATTACGTAAGTATACTGCAGTATTTACAGCTTCAGCCCAAAACAACTTGTCAAATTCAGCATCACAAAGTAAACATCTTGCTTTTTCTACTATGGTACGATTCATACGCTCCAACATACCATTTTGTTCAGGAGTATATGGATTGCTCTTCTGGTGTACTATGCCATTTTTGATTAAAAAATTCTCAAAAATTGTACTGCAAAATTCTCCACCATTATCTGTTCTAAGAACTTTAATCTGCCTACCTTTCTGGTTTTCTGCAAAGTTTTTAAAGTCTTTAAATCGTTCGAAGGCCTCATCCTTACTTTTTAAAAAATATACGAAGGTCATTCGGCTAAAATCATCTTCTAGTAGTAAGAAATATCTTGAACCTCCTAAGGATGTAACTTCCATTGGTCCACTCAAATCTCCATGCACTATTTCTAGCAACTCAGTTGCTCTACTACCTTTGTTCTTGAAGGATAATCGTGTTTGTTTTCCTTCACAGCATACTACACATGCTTCATTACTATCAATTTTGCCTTTACAATTTAAACCATTGACAATACCATTGTTCATTAAATTCAGGTCTTTATAATTAAGATGACCAAAACGCCGATGCCACGTTTCACCTGTTACTGCCATTGCTGCCAATAAATCATGTTCTGATTTGTCGAAGACTAGTCTATACACATTATTCAGCAAATTTGCCCTTGCCACTAATTCATCCTGACGATTGTAAATTTCACAACCAGTCTTCCCAAAAAACACTTTGTTGCCATTTTTTATCAGCTGGCTAACAGACAATAAATTCGTAGTCAATTCTGGGACATATAAAACCTTGTTAATCACCACATCATGTCTTTTTCTGTCAACAATTGTAGTTATTTCTATGTCACCTTCACAAAGTACAGCAATTTTTGTCTTATTTGCAACCATTATTTCCTTTAATTCAGGTTCCTGCTGGACATTCTTCAGCCAGTCCTTTCTAGCAGTCAGATGAACACTCGCACCTGAATCTATGTACCAATCTGTATTTTTAAAATCACCATTTAAGAATACGGCACTAAATGCATTCGTCGATTTCTTGTCATTATACTGCGATCGTGAACCCTTATTTTTTGTAATTTCAGGGCATTGACTCATAAAATGACCCGGTTGCTTACATTTGAAACACAAGTTATTTCTGACGTTTTGTCGGTTGACATCTCGATTGTCACTGACATTGACATTACCGGTGTTGACGTTTCTGTTTTTCTTCTTGAAATCTGCTTTACCTACAAAAGCTCCGCCTCCAGATCTTCTTCTTTCGCCATCCATTTTCATATCGAGCAGCTTTGTCTTTATGACATCCGTTTTGATGGAGATCCCTGAATGTTCGATTGCCATAATCATGGGAGAAAACTTCTCTGGCAAACCTGCTAACAAGAGAGAACCAATCCACTCATCATCAATGTTGAATCCTGTACGACGTAACTTTTGAGAAGTTTCAACAACTTGGTTAACGTAGGATTCCATGGATTCACAATTTTCCAAGCGTAACGATATCAAGGCACGAAGTAGACCTATTTTTCTTGTAAACCCTTTGTCGTCAAATAGGTTTTTCAGCATAGACCATAAATCTTTTGGCGTCTTCGCTTCTTTGATATGCACGTACAGCGAGGCATCTATAGTTAGGACTAACTTGGCTTTGGCTTTTGCCAATTTATCTTCATCCCGCTCTGTACCGTCGATGCACTTCGACAAACCATCTAGTACTAGAAAATTTTCCACGGCGAACGCCCAGTCGTCGTAATTTTCTCTCCCCAATAACTTTGGCACACTAGACATGTAATTTACCGCCATTCTAAACCCGTACTACAAAATTACTACTTTTATCGATCTCAGCGTGGGTCTGGGCGATATAGAGTTATATAACCAGCTATATTAAATATTACTAGGGCAAATTTTAGTTATATAGCCGCTATGTGCTTAAGTATATACCACCAAAATATCATTATATATCGGTTATATAACCAGTTATATTAAACTCTTTTAGAGCGAGCTTTAATTGTATAATTACTATATGATTAACTATATCCAATTAAAATATCTATACAGATTATATGAAATGTTACTAAAGCAAGTTTTCGTTATGCAGTCGCTATATGGCTAATTATATACCATTAAAATATCATTATATATCAGCTATATAACAAGTTATATGAATTTTTCTAATGGTAATATTCTAGTTATATGACAATAATTATATAATTTTTAACGCGTTAAATATCAGCTCTGTATTTTCAAATTATTATATAGGTGCTTGATCATGAATAAATGTTTGGTACATATAAGATCTGAAAAACTTTACTAATGATAAAGCATCTATATAGTAGTTTGAAAATACAGAGAGATCTACTTAACATACTAAAAATTACACATAATTGTCATATAACTAAAATATAACCATTAGAAAAATGTATGTAAAATAATTAGTACTGCAATGCGTAATTTAATGACCAGTGATGAGATTTCAGTCCGTTTCAAATAAACAAAACACCAATTTCTATAAACGTCTAATATATTTATAAATAAAAATAATTCGGAACTGTCATAACTAATTGTAACGTAAAATGTTCAGTTTGGTTTTACATAATATTTAAAACTAAAAAGTTGAAGATAGAAGTTAATGATATATTTCCGACTTTTGCGACACGTGTTTGGGAACGTTTAATTCTCGCCTTAGTTCAAAAATATCTTCAGCATATTGTAAAAGTTATGGCAGAGTTAATAGTGCTTTTAAGAGAGGACCTGAAAAATAAAACAAATACAATGAACAAAAAATATACATTTATAAATTCATCTTATTAACAATATTTTTATGGGCGCCCATAGAGTAAATTTCAGGGGGGGGGGGGGGGCAACCAGCCAAAAAACCGTATGTTACAAAGTCACGACGTTGCGCAGTTTTTAAAAAGCAGCGTGGAACCCGACCCCAGGGGGGCAGCTGCCCCCCTTGCCCCTCTCTATGGGCGCTCATGAATACTGTTAAAGTTTGTTGAATTATTGGTGATTTTTATACTGCTCTTCATCAACGAAACATTTTTGTTGTCTTTAACAATAATAAATCCCCTTGTTTTTTTACCTGTATCTTGAATTTGCGGATCATATTGATAAAAAACGTGATGGTTTGTTGACCATTTACAGTAGTTTCATTGGTTCCGACTAGTTGATATCTGCGGGAGCAGTTATTTTTTTATTTCTTTAACAAAAACCTCCCCTTGTATCAAAAATTTTCTGTTGTTTCTTAAGTTATCCCATTAAATTTTTCCATGAAGTTATTTTATTTTTAAATCAAAATAATAAATTTTCCCCATCAACCACCCTGTCAAAAATTCAAAATTTTATGCTTACTAACGTTTTGTTCTGGAACCACATATCTTTCGTGCTTCGACCTCTGCTGCTAGAATGGCATTAGCTAGTTCAAATAGTTTGGTGTAAATTAAATCATCCTTGTCACTATGTTTGACATCGACGTCACTTTCAACCTAAGAAGTACATTTTACTAGTTACTGGACAAACAATTTTTGGTAATAAAGTAAACATCTCATAAGTATACAGAATACACACAAAATTGTATGCTTACCAATGTTTTTTTCTGGAAGCACACATATCTTTCATGCTTTGGCCCCTGCTGCTAGGATGGCATTAGCTAGTTCAGGCAGTTTGGTGTAAGTTAAATCATCATTGTCACTATGTTTGACATCGACGTCACTTTCAACCTAAGGAGTACATTTTACTAGATACTGGCCAAAAATGTTTGGTAATGTAATAAAGTACACATCTCGTAAGTATACAAAGAAAAATACAAAATTGTATGCTTACCAATGTTTTCTTCTGGAACAACACATATCTTTTGTGCTTTGACCTCCGCTACTAGGATGGCATTAGCTAGTTCAGGCAGTTTGGTGTAAATTAAATCATCCTTGTCACTAGGTTTGACGTCAATGTCACTTTCAACCTAAGAAGTATATTTTACTAGTTACTGGACAAAAAATTGTTGGTAATAAAATACACATCTCGTAAGTATGAAAAAAGTGAGGAAAATCTAACTTTTGTACTTTTTAGTAACTAAAAGTAACCAAAAAGTAAACAACAGAGAGGTTAGGTTAATTTATTAATCCGCTTCTCAACCTTTTGACACTGATCAAAGCATAATATCTATTCTTATCAGCTTAATGTCACTCTCGCTACCTTTCAATACAGTTAAAAAAAAAATAATACAAACTAAAATCACAACAAAAGCCTAAAGAAAAGAAGAACATCCTACGCCAGGAAAAATAGTACCTATTTTCAACTGGTAAAATATTAAAAATTGCAAGAAAATAAAATAATCCGCTACTTTTTCACTATATATTATTACAAAAAACTGCCCTATTTTGTTAAATATTATTTTTGAAGAAAATTACGCATTGCGTTAGTGTTCAAGAACCAAAAATATACATCACACTTGTAAACGACAGACTTCATAAGAAAAGCCGCCATGTTCACGATTCGTGTGTGGGAAGGTGAAGCTAGTAAAGCAAAGAAATACTTAGATAATATAAATATACCTTTAAATTAACTTACTTACCTTTAAATCTTTCTAATTATTCCTTTGTCAAAACTAACTCCATCCTCCATCATTGCAAAACTACGGATCTAACAAATAAACTGCACATACAATACCGGCGATGTCGCAAAATGCCAAAATAATGCATTACCTATTAATACATAAATGCAAATGGCCGAGTCGCGATCGCGAATCATATGCACGAACACCGAAATTAAACGAGCTGCAATGTCGATGCATTTTGATTGGTTGGAAAACGGAAACCTTGAACAAAATTATAACTTGATCTTCTTGGGACAAAACAACTGGTATATTACCATTATATATTTTTTGTATAATGGTTATACAATCTCTCTAAATGGATCATGTATATAGCTAATTATATTAGCACTATGGAACAAGAATATAGCGGCAGCCAAGTATTTAACAACAAAAGGGATGTTGTATAACGGTTATATTCCTTGGTGCAGCATAACTGATATTCTTGCTACAATACAAAAGTATCGTAAATTTATAGAGATGCGTATTTATGGGTATGGAAAATTGTATAACCACAAATAACCTCGTGTCAGGATCACAGTTGTATTGGGGGATTTCTCTCAGTGTAGTAAATAAGAAAAATAAGAAGAAGCGTCTCGAGTTTTCTCAGAGGCATTTTGACAAAAATACTGAGTACTGTAATATATATATATACTGACGAAATAAAAAGTTGTTTGGTAAATCAAAAGAGGTCTTAGTCTTAGTGAACCCACAGAAAGGTTGAAGAACATAAAGTTTCCAACAAAGAGACGTTAAAAGCAAGATGTCAAGATGAATGGTCACAAAATGAAGTAGGTTTTGTTATAAAACTGGTTACAACCAAATTATAAAATCAAAAGGTTAGTTTTGGCCTGTTTGGACGAATTTCGAAAAAAATGTTGGTGGATGAATAATTTTTCTTTCTTGGGTTTTAGGAAATTATGTTTTATTTTTGAAAGGTATTTTTTAGGTTGGACTTTATATTACTGTTTCTAGTACATGAATTAATTGTTGTTTTTATTTTTGTAATTAAAACCAAATAAAACTTAAGTTAGTTTTAATTGTATCCCAATTTTTAAAAAATTTTATTCTAAGTGAACGAATGTGGGTCTCCGGCACTGTACGTGTTTTCAAGAAAATATTTCAGATATCCGTTATCAAAAAGTATCTTTGAAAAAGCTGGCAGTAAGGACCTTTTAAAAAATGTACGTTCAAAATATGTATCTGAGAAAATATTTTTGAAAATTTCGTTAAACCTTTCTTGAAAAAGCTGTTTCTCGAAGAAATAGTTCTATGAAAAGTGAAAAGAACGTTTTTGAGAAAAAAAAACTATTTGGTTATTTGTTTCCTTTAGAAGTCAAAATGATCCGGCGCAAATTTTGATAAAATCGCAGTGCGATGTGTAAGGGATGTTTTTGGAAACAATCAAAGGGCATGTAAATCAAATTTGTAAAATAGGTTTGGATATTTGTATTGATCTACATATATTCATATTTTTGTGGCATAATTCATTTCAAAGACCTTACATAGGCAGCAAAAGTTTGTTTTGTTTATAATATTTTGTAGAATACCTGTGTATAGGAATGGTTAATATTTATGTTTAATGTTATTTATTTTTATAAAATTAGCTATTGAAATCCTTTTTGTACAAGGCCCCCCCCCCTAATTACGCCACTGATCAGTGCGATAATAATGTCGTATCCCACGTGTTGCGAACAATACTCAATCTACAATCATTATTAATTCAGAAGAAAACATCATATTTCTTTTTTAAAAAAATTTCGAAACCAGTTATTCAAAACACAATTTATCATAGATCATAATTTTAAATGATTTCCAGGTTGCTAAGGACGCGTTCATTGTCTATCAGTTTGTGACGTCTTAGCATATTATTACCGCACCAGTGCGGTAATCAACTCAACACCACACAGGTGCGGTAACAGCTATCATTACTTAACTAAAACAGGTGGGATAAGAGGCTCTTATCTAATGACTGTAAATATACTACGAGAAAAAAAAAAGAGAAGAGGAAAAGAAATTTTAGAACCCGCAAAAACTATTATCATACGCTAGTTCGTAATGTAATTTTATTGTTATTTTCCTCTTGTTATTTTCCCCTTAATAAGAAATGCCATTCCGCCGCTTGTATATTTGTAAACTGGTTTGCTAGAATCGTAAATCTGAATAAGTTCTTTGTTATTACCATAGACAAGATATATTTAGACCATCACAACGTATTCGCGACACCAGCTGAATCCGTCCAATGTATGGGCGAAAAAAAAAGTGCGTTTGTACGCATTGGGCGCCAGTCAGATTTTTAAACGACGGTCCACTCGAAGCATGCGCACTCGGGACGTCTCGTAAAAGTGGTTGTTGAACTCAATGACGCAACGCGGCGATCAGAACCGGGCCGAAAAAATCGCAGTCATTTGTATGTTATGGTATTTTTGGTTGGGGTGGCCAATATAGCGAACCTCTGAAGCTTGTTATTTCGATACAAAAATAGTCTTTACAAAGTGTTACAGACATTTCATGTTTCGCCAATTATGTACCCAACTTTTAAATATAAGGAATTATTTCGTAGTCTATTTCTTACAAGTAGTGCATAAATAGAAATAGTTTAATTCCAAATTTAAATTATATCAATATGTGAAAGAATAGGAGGTAAAAAATATAATTTATCTTAAATGCACTCCGGTGTTGAAGTGAATACACACACGAAGAAGTAAAAATATTTGTCAGTGACGTATATTGAGTGTGGTCAAGGTGTCAGAAAGGCACTGATGGGGTGTGTGTGTATTAGGGGCATTGTATAAGGGGTAAGATGGTGTAAGAAGGTCATATATAGTGTCAATGCCTCCTTCCCCTATATTGCATAAGGGTGAGTGTGACCAAAAGGCATATTTGCGCTTTCGCCAAAGGGGCACTAAAGATGCTAGTGGATTAGGGTAGAGGGGAGTATTTTAAAAGGGATGGCGAAAGAAAAAAGTGCTTTCGCCAAAGGATCGCTAAGATATCAGTGGATTAGAAGGGTGTGCCCAAAAGGCATATTTGCGCTTTCGCCAAAGGCGCACTAAAAATACTAGTGGATCAGGGTAGAGGGGAGTATTTTAAAAGGGATGGCGAAAGGAAAAAGCGCTTTCGCCAAAGGATCGCCAAGATATCAGTGGATTAGACGGGTGAGTGTCCAAAAGGCATATTTGCGCTTTCGTCAAAGGGGCACTAAAAATACTAGTGGATTAGGATAGAGGGGAGTATTTTAAAACGGATGGCGAAAGAAAAAAGCGCTTTCGCCAAAGGATCGCTAAGATATCAGTGGATTAGAAGGGTGTGTCCGAAAGGCATATTTGCGCTTTCGTCAAAGGGGCACTAAAAATACTAGTGGATTAGGGTAGAGGGGAGTATTTTAAAAGGGATGGCGAAAGAAAAAAGCGCTTTCGCCAAAGGATCGCTAAGATATCGGTGGATTAGTTTGACATGGGGCCGTAAGTAGTAGCGCTTTCAGCAAAGTATCAAGTGCACACACTGTAAATAGGTGTAAAAATATTTACATCTTACCCTAGAACTTGCTTTGTTCAATAATTATACAGGATGGGATGCCAATCCAATAAAATATACACATGTAATTTTTTTGATTTACTATTTTACTTCTTAAAACAGTTGCATATTTTATTTCTATTGTTTAGAATAATATGTTTATATTTTATTTCAACTTTCAATTTTGTAAATGTAACGTTTAAAAAATTAAGAGGGGGGGGGCATTAAAGAGACGCACTGTATATCCTATAAACTGAGCTATTTTCGAGGAATTATCGACAGTTTTGTATAGCATGAAAACTCAGATTTAAGCCAACAAACTATATACTTTTTGTTAAAATCTCACTAATGGTTACATTTTTATCATTAATAAAAAGAATAATTACAAGTAATATATTTAGCATTTATTACTCGATAAAAGATTCACGTCATGTGAAATATATTTTGAAGTACGGTCCTGTCTATCACAAGGCAAACGTTCGACAATGCGCAAGCCCGCAGAGGACCGTCTTTGTTTACGGATTCAGCTCGGTAAATTTGCCGCATTCGTAATTGACATTATTTCTCTACTATACAGGGTGACGCGGATCTAAATGAACATACTTCAACACAAGACAAAGAATACCTTGGGGGTTCTTAATCACCCATCTTTGATAGTTCAATTGTCGATAGTTAATAAGATACAGGGTGTTTTATGAACTTCAGCAATTTTTTGTTCTTGTCATATTTTTTAATGCACTCCGTATAAAATTTTCATATTGGGTCAACATCTGTAACCTATCTGTCGCTTAAAATTGCAGTATCAGAAAATTTTAAATTCCAGGCCCGTATTAAAAAAAGTTGACATTTTAAATTTTTACATTTTTAACACCCTGTATATCAATTTTTTCAAAATATTATTTTTTTATTGGAAAGAGCATAAAGAATTGACCCTAACGGCATAATTTTCAAAGTTCCCGCACCCATCACTTGATTAGAATAAATGGTTGTTTTGTAAAAAATTTCAAAATGGTGCATATTTGGAAATTAGAAATTAAGAAAATAACAATAAAAAAGCAAAAACTGCTTTCGAAGTAAAAAAATAAATGTACTAAACGTTTAATAGTTTTAACGAGACTAAATTTTAGGGAACAACACAACAACAAATAACAAAGTAATAATAATAATAACAAAACTGCAAGTTAAAATCGACTGCTTAAAATCTAATACATAGAAAAAGTTTTAGCAAGAATTAATTTTAAGAGCACTTTAGCAGAACACTGTTATTTAACCCTTTGTGTCCGGATTTTTCAAAAATCCTTTGGGGTAGCAACAAATGGATTTTTTTTAGTGAAGAGGCATTGGGATTGATAGAAAAGCAAAATTATTGTAATTTTTTTTATTTTTAAACCTTAGACAGGGCGGTTTCATCTTGAAACCGGTAGGACATAAGTAAGATAAAATATTTTAAGCTTTCTGCACGATTATTTATTCAAAGAAAGTTAATTATAATTTGTGAAATTCCATAAAACAGTTCTTCTTATCTCCAAGACATAAACCAACGTTACAATTAAAAAAAAATAGCTATATAAGTACGGAGCACCAACAAAACTTTAAAAGTTTAGACAAGCAAACCCATCAAAATCTTTGCGGAAAGAAATGCCTTCATTTCTCTTGAGCTTGTTGGTTTGAAAGAATTTGTGTTGCCATACTTCTGAAGAGCATATAAGTTTGTTTGGAAAACTAAGGCCTCAGGAAATAAATGGAGGAATATTTCGACTGGCGATTCCAGTTCTTCTGGTATATTGGCACCATATTCTTCCGAAAACTGCTTCATATTTTGAAGACAATACTCTGTAGACTATGTCCAAATGGTTTTATGTGCAAACTCGAGACGTCTTATTGTAGATAGGGGGAGCTCATCGTCACTGACTCATTCATCGTTGTTATCACGATTATCTTCATTATTTGGACCTTCATCTACAAAATCAATTGGCATATTGCTGATGTCAAACAAACCAGCATCAGCTACATTATTTTTATCCCCAATACTGCCATCGTCACTAATATCCCCTAATTCAGACTCATTATCACTTGCAATTTCATCCAGGAAGGTGAATATATCTGCAGAGTCCATTGCCTCCAGTTCATGTAGATTTATTAATTTACGTGTACCTAAAACTAAAATACATCCTTAGGGCCTACCGGTCTCATAGTGCAACCACTCACTTTTTACAATAAAAAACATTATATAATGGTATTTTTTTCCAGTCATACTGTTTTTAATATCCAAAGTAACACTTCTCAAAACAGAAAAAAACAAATCTACTTACCTGACATATTAAAAAACGCTTTTATTTTACTAGACACTTTCGCACGTTCGGTTCACAAGATGGCAGGTGCATACTATGCTTGCAAATAGAAAACAACGTACATATGGCGGAAAAATCATCACCCAGTCTATAGAGCGACATCTAACGCTTAGCCACACCTACTGGTATTGCCACGAAACCGATCGGCGCCTGAAGTACGAATTATTTCGTAAGTGGTTTCACCGTGAAACCGCTGGGCAATAAAGGGTTAAGAAGCTGTTCAAAATGCCCTCCATTGGCTTGTTCACATCTTCGTCTTCTGATGTTTAAATTTGACACTGCTTTTCTAATTGCGTCTGGGTTATTTTTTATTTCCTGAAAAGCATTAATAATTCGTTGCAAAAGCTGCTCCCGCGTGTTGATTTCTTCTGAATAAACCAAATTTTTCATATTCCCCCAGAAAAAAAAGTCCATAGGATTAAAGTCCGGCGACCTGGCTGGCCATAAATGGGGCCCTCCACGGCCTATCCATCTGTTAGGAAACGTAATATTTAAAAATTCAGATACAACCCTTGCAAAATGTGGTGGGGCCCCATCATGTTGAAAAAAGAGCCCTCTCACGTTAGCATTTTCATTCTGCATAAGTCCTGGCAAAATGTTTTGTAAAAAATTTAAATATTGATTTCCATCTAATCTTTCAGCAAAAAAGTGCGGCCCAATTAATTTATTATTTATTATACCTGCCCAAACGTTTATGGAAAATTTGTGCTGCGAATGCGATTGTCTGATGGCATGTGGATTTTCTAACGACCATACATGGGAATTCCTTGAATTATTTACACCATCTCTGGTAAATTGTGCTTCATCGGTCCAGAGGATTCGATAAAGACTCCTTTGGTGTCTACTGAGCCACTGGCAAAAGAGTAACCGGTTTGCATAATCGCCAGGTTCCAATCTTTGAACTTCTTGAACATGAAACGGATGCAAGCCTTCCTTTTGCAGTGTTACATTAACTCTTTTTTGCGGGATTCCTAGACGTGTCGCAATTTTTCGAGTAGATGTTTTGGGATTATCTTCAACAAGATTTAAGATATCTTCTTCCTCCTGAACTGGATGTCGTATTGGTTGATCAATATTATTGTCGGTGGGAAAATGTCCATGTTCTCCAGCAAATAAAAATACATTTGCAAATGTTTTGTGATATGGACATCTTCTACCCGGAAATCGCCTACGATATTCCCGAACAGCAGCTCTTCCATTACCGTTACAAAAACCGTATACAAAAATAATGTCGGCATATTCGGCATTTGAAAATTGGTAAGGCATCTTCAACAGAAAATTGCAATAATAAGGAATATGCACATTTTTTTTTTATTGCATAAATCGTTTAAGGAAGCCATTACAACCCCAAAACTGCTATTTTGAGGAAAATTACTGCGTTAATTTAGCTAAAAAAAATTTTTACTTTTCGGTATAATTTATTACAATTTCAAAAGGAGCCATTTGCCGGCTCAAAAAAGTTACGTCACGAGGATAAGTGGCAATCTACATGTTAACGTAAAACTGAACCGAGGGGTGCCTACCTACAAACGTCGAGAAAATCAAGAATTTCTGTGATAGTCCGAAAGCAAGTCAGTATTTTCTCGTGTGATTGTACCTATATCAATTGATTTACCAAACTGATTGTTAATATTGTAATGTTAGATGCTTAGGAATAGAAAAATGTCAGTCGACAAGACCTAAAGTCAAAAAGGTGATTTTTTTACAATAATTATAGTACATTTTTTCTGGGAGAGGAAACACAAGATGATTACCGACTCTCGAACTAAGACAAGAAAATGGGTAGACGTAAAGCAAATATTATCCGATACAGCTACCTGTGACAGCTGACTGACAGCTACAGTACAGAGTTATGGTCGGTTATGGTCGCCGTACTTCAAAGATGTATATCAGTTAAAATACTTTGTTCATTTAAGTACGTACCTAAATAGTACTCTGCGTTGCAATAATCCTTGTGTATTAAACAACAAAAATTATGTATAGTTTTCTGAAAATAATTGTGATTGTAAGAAATCTTCAAAAATATTCCGAACCGTCATAAAGGTTATGTTCTTAAAAGACAAAATGAAAGTTTGAAAAAAGTGTTGTGGATCTATTTGGATGGAGATTACTTAAAGAAGTAACCGGTGCTTCATTATCAGATTGCAATTCTGTTATGCTTAGTAAAAGAAATAGGAAGACTGAAGAGGTAAATATAAAATATTGGGTAGGTAGGTACCTACATATAAATCCTATAATATTCAAGTAGTTGTAGAGATAATTTTGGGTCATAGATAGATGCAGTTATTTGGCTAAATAAATGTTTCTAAGCCCAAAAATACTAGAATCTTAAATGTACAGTTATGTAAGGTTGGCTTAAATGATTCTCAAAAAGTCATTAGCTGTCAAAATAGTTTTATAGGTATTTTAAAATTTCTCAGCCAAGTGACTCACCTTTCCTTGGTTAACTTTTAGAAAACAAAGTTCATCTAAATACTTCAGTAGAGTAGGAATATAAATTGTCCTACATATTTTGACCCAAGACAGCTAATGCTAAAATACATAATATATCCAATATTTCTATAGCCAATTTTTTTGAATGACATAAGTATTTTTGGGAAATTTTATATTAAGTACAGTTTCTAATATAAATTCGTTTTTTTTTAGAGTCACCTAAAATAAAATACTTAAAATTTAGTCCATGTTTAGTATGAGGATGTAAACTTTATGTATGTGGTACCTAGTTATGAACCTAATAGGTACCTATCTGAAGAAAAAAAACTGGTGACGGGTAAGTAGCATTAAACAATTTTTGTACAAATAATTTTTTGTATCTAGGATATTAAGCTCAAAATGAAAACAATACATTTGGCTATGTTATATTAATTTTCTGTCTCAAAAGAAAACTGAAGCTAATAAAACATCCAAATATTACAACCAAAAAAAATATTCGTCTGTTTAGCTTACAGTAATTTAACCATAACCTCTGTGTGAAATTTCTTGGTATTTTCCTCGGTATTTTCAAAATTAGAAAGTCATTTTATTATTTTTCATTTCATTATTATTATTATTATTAATCTCACGATATCAGTTTTGAATCTTCTGGCAACCCTGTGCATAATCTCATTCCTTTGTAATTATTACACTTTTACACAAACTCTTTATTTTTTTTTTGTGTTTCTTAGTGGTGTCAGACACAGAAAAATAAAGGATTTGCTCATGTGACAAAAGTAACTAATCATCAGATCCAAAAGTAATGTTTACCGATGTCAAATAATATCAGGTATGAGATGAAACATTCTCGAGAATTTATTTTTGGGAAATATTCTCCGAGAACAATGGGAACTTATCGAAAATTTTGGAGAATTTATTTTATATGTGGGAGAATTTTATGTTTTGACAGCATAAACTGAAATAACATATTTTTTTTTACCAAAGGTAGGTAGTTTTTACAATAATTTTATCTAAAAAGATAAAGAGTTGTAGAGATGGAACATTCTCGAGAATTTATTTTTGGGAAATATTCTCAGAGCAAAATGAGAATTTATCGAAAATTTTGGAGAATTTATTTTATATGTTCGAGAATTTTGTTTTGTTTGACTGCATAAATTGGAAGAACATATTTTTTTACCCAAAGTAGTTTTTACAATAATTTTATCTGAACAAATAAAGAGAGACACAATACTTAATTTAGAAAATATTTAAATTGTAAATTAACGTGATTACGCATTCAGTGGCGACTCGTGAGGTATTAAACTGGGTGTTCAGCTCGGTAGTTATACAAGCAAAAAACAAAGAGAAATAGTGAAAAAAATGCATACCAATCTAAGCTTGTCTATGTAAAAAGTCCATTCTCCTGTTCTTCATTTTTGCAAAAACTTCAATTACGCGATTAAAATTTAAAATCTGGTACTGCATTTTAATAAAAATAACCTCGAAAATAACCTACTACCACTACTAGCCGTCTGGGCTCCCGCGTATATCACCATTAGCCATTTTAAAATCAGTGACCAAGTCACGACCTAGTCAGACCACTGGGCAACACTGTCTCATTTAATCTTAATACTTTGATTTTTTAGGGTAAACATTGAGTATATGGAGCAACGTTGCCAAGTAAGGTGACGTAGTCATGACTAGGTCACGGATTTAAAATCGCCTGTTCTATACGCTGACTACTGATATGATCACGTGCATTGTGCACGTGAATCATATCTGAAATGACAAAGGCGGTAGATTCGAGGTATAGAAAACGATAGTAACCGGTAGATTTAGGATTGACAATGGTATATTTAGGATTGACAACGGTAGCGTCATCTGATCGGTACGTTCCTAAAAAGATCCCTAACAGCGTTTTCAGTTGGTACAATAATTACTTCGCCACAGGTGTATCTTGTATCTGTATTTTTCTTTTCTCATCCATTACGTTAAAAAAGGATGCAAATACACTGAAGGTGCACTAATTGTACCATGTATTGTTTCAGGAGTTTCGCTATTTGGTTAAAGGAAAAAAATAATACAGATTATCAAATTTAACATATTGTAAACTAAACTAGGTAAATTAAAATTACTAACAAATCTAAACGAACCAAAAGTCAAAACGTAGAAGCAGTCACAAAATTCACAAAACGCGTAGTCGCAGGGCTATACTATATAAACTAGGAGCTGGGAATAACCGAAATCCGAAGTTAGTGATGTCTGTTAGAGATGGAGCACCGAATCGTTATTCATAGTTCGATCGATTTCTAAGTGATTAATGTTTTTTTTTACTTTACTTTTTTATAAGGTAATAAATTCTAACCTGTCTCTGTTTTCAACTTTACGGTAGGTTACGTGTGTCTGCGGTAGAACGGTAGATACTGTCAAAACGGTAGATCTGCCATAAAAACGGTAGCTCTGGCAGCACTGAGTGTACGCCAGAACGCTAAAATTTGCATCATTTTGATACAACGATGTTTTGTCTCATGCGCTGGACTCCTCTTTCTCCAACACACAGTCTTTGCCGATACTCTCGGCGTTCAATTCTGATGTTGAACTCGCCAGAGCTCGTATTAATGTTAATGTTGGACGGCGAAAGAAAAGAGCTTCACTGTTATAGAAATACAAAAATCTTTTATACACTAGTAAAAGTAAATGTAAAATTTGAAATTATAATAAAAAAATTAAAACAAATTATGGTTGATGTGTAATAGTATAGTTATAAGGTATAGAAAACCATCTTTTTGCGTAGATTTTTAGGGTGTTCACTTCACAATTGATCCTACACAAAAACAGCCACTGTACGCATTTTAGTCAAAATAAAGACATAAAATTTTTATTTCCATTTCCAAAACCAATTTTCGACGGTCTCATGGTTTTACAAAAAAAAAATTTGGTTATGTTTTTCTGTTGATTTTTTTTAAATTCCGATATTTTTACTGAAACACAAAAGTATACAAGTCATATAACACACTATTATTATGGAACACAAGCAAATTTATATTAAAAAAACATTAACCTACTAAGGAAGGGGTTTCTAAAATTCAACCCCTAAGGGGATGAAACAGGGGTTCAGACTTTATATAGAGAAACAGTATATCGTCCTATTAACTCGAAACTTCACAGAAGTACTCTAAAAAATAAATGTTTAAACACGTGTTTTACAGTTTTTAATAAATTATCCCCTAAGGGGGTGAAATGGGGGTTCCAAGTTTGTAATGGAGCAAAATTGTTACACCGTGGACGAAGTCGCGGGCGAAATCTAGTTGTTAATAAGTTGTCATTAAAAACGTACAAAAATTATTCTGATATTTCAGCGATTTGCTAGGTTTCCAAATGATTTTTATCTTGGAACGGATTGCTAGATTGAATTTAGTTCTATTATTGTCGGAGGAACGTACTAAAATTGCCCTTTTCTTTATATAGTTGCGAAAAACTCAGAAAAAAATTCATAGTAAAAACTTAATTGTCTTGTTGTCACACTTGTCAGTTTGAAACTTTTGGGTTTCAAATTAGACCGGACTAGCTTTGGAGAATCTGGCCATAAAAAAACAAAGAAAACATTAAATTAAATAAAAACAAACACGCAACCATAACAACTAGCACATAGTCCATATCAAGTAGCGCCGATGTTGCCAAATATATATGACACTTGCCCATGCTCGAGATTTTCTGTGGATTTATAAAATCAGTTGAGGTTCAGTTGAAGTTGAGGTTCAAGATAAATAAACGCAAACGCGTTTGTAAACTAAGTTCAGCTCAGTTCAGAAGTTTCCATTACGCTGGCATAAAGTTCGAGATAACCAAATTTTATGTTCGCAGTTGGTGCAGTTGGGCTCCCACCAATCAAAACGCAGAATTAATATTCGTAATGGCGAAGCCACCCGACTTCTGCCGATCATTTTGTAAACAAAACAACAAACCCTTTTATTTTCTTTGCAAAACAATTGTTTGGCCGTTTGGATTGTCTGTCTTTCCATATTTTTTTCCAAACATCGCGATTGTGCTATTTATTTTTATTAAATCTGTTTATTATGTCAGTTGTCATTAATGTCACTTTACCCCGGACCAATGAAATGAAAGCGGCGAACTGAGTTTATAAATGGCCCAAAAAGCTCAACTGCGAACTTCAACTGCACGAACTGCGAACCTCAACCTCAACTGAACCTCAACTGAGTTTATAAATCCACCTTTTGAGTAGTACACTGAACATATGAGAATAAGTATATACCACCGTAACTGGCGCTAAACCGCGTAAATGCGCCTTTTATGGCCAGTTTTATCTGCGAAAATAAATCAGAGAATTACAGTGCAGCCTTTAAAGCCTTACTGGTGTGTGTGTATAGTGCTAGGCGTTTTGTAGGTACCAGAAGGCCCGAAGCCCGACTAAATTCAGACTTTTTTACTTTTTAAAATGTGTTACTTAATGAACTGAAAATATCCTTGAAACCATTTTTCATTATATCAACCCTCAAAAATCCACCCCCACCCCTAACATTTCAAATTAGATCCCAAATTTTTTTTACAGAAATAAAAATCTTACTTTGTTTCATATCTGGTAATAAACTTATTTGAGATATTTATTCCTATCTTAAGGAAATATCATGGAAATATCAGGAAACGTATAAGAAAATATTTTTTAAAAGTGTTATTTTACCGTTGTAATGTTAATTTTTATGACAATGTAAGCAATTTTCTTTCATACTAACCTAAAGTGACCATCCGTCCCGATTTTGGCGGGACAGTCGCGCTTTTAAGTGGCCAGTACCGATTAAAAAAATAGCTGTATTTTGGCGTAAATAGAACTGCAAGTGGCAATGCAGAAGGTGTCAAGTGCCACAATCATGCAACAATGCCTTTGGGTTCTATTTTACGATCGTATTGTATCGGATTCGATACTTCCCTCTTTACTAATGCAAAAGAAAAATATGTATGCAGGGTGTCCGAAAAGTCTTATTGTTAAAAAATGTACTTTTTTTATGTCATTTAACTTTTTCAACCCCCTTGAGGGGTGACGCTACGGAGTTGAGGTCAGAATTTTTTAATGAAGCCTTATACCGTGTGGTACCTGGTTTTAAAGGTCTTCAAAAAAAGAAACATTTCACCGCAAACCCGAGGTCCGTATCTTAGTTCGTTTTTAAATGGCAGGCCTATAAATATTAGAAATCTTAAAAAAAAATAAAAACTTAAGGACCTTTATTTCTCTTATTACTTTAAAAGGTGTTTAAAATGACCGCCATGAACTTCTTTGCAGTGATAAAGTCGATCTTTAACACTGCCAAGAAGTAACACCTGCCATTCTCGAAAATTTGAGAAGTGAGTTCCAAAATCGAGTTTATTACTGCCACGAAGTTCATGGTGGTAATTTTATACAAGTAATAAGGGAAATAAAGGTATTTAAGTTTTTAATTTTTTTTAAACATTTTTAAATTTTAAAGGTTTGCCTTTCAAAAACGAATTAAGATACGTACCTCGGGTTTGCGACAAAATGTTTCTTTTTTGAAGACCTTTAAAATAAATTTTTGACCTCAACTCCCTAGCGTCACCCCTTAAGGGGGTTGAAAAAATTAAATTACCTGAAAAAGTAGATTTATTAACCAATAAGATATACCGAAAATGTGGTGTCTATCTTTACTAATAGCAAAGATACGTAAAGTCTTATGGGGTTATATATAATTTGGCGATACTGACATTTAAATGAAATTTATGTAAAATTTTTGATTTATCACATTATGACATTTAACTTCAATCAACTGCCTTATTTTTTACTAATTAGTATATTATAGGGATATTCTCTCTAGTTTAAATGGGAAAAGTATTTTCTATGTTAGGATTAAAATTATTTTTGAATATCTTTTCAGGTCTGAGCGAGAATCCTATTGTGATAATGCCATTGGATATGTGCAGGTAAAGAGGGATGGAGACATATGTGTGGTTAAGGCAAGAATAACACCTGAGCGCAATGTAAGGCATACAGCTTATTCTGTTACAGCTATGTGTGATGAGGCTAAGGAGATAATTATCTCTGTTCAGTGTGAAGACTGCCCATTTAGGTAAATAAATTATTGCATACATACAGTATAGTAGGAACAATTCTTAATATTTTTTCGTGTATATAATAAGTTACAAGAGGATTACTATACTAAGAAACCGTACATAACATAATTTAGGTCTATATCCTATGATTTTTTCAATTTATTTAATCACTTCATTACAGGAGGATGTAAACATGCTATTGCATTCTTCTATGGTTGGACAGAAGGAGCGAAGGAAGACCCACCTATTCAAAGGAATTATCAGAAATTAAATGAATAAAAAGGTGTCATGTGTGCCAAATCAGAGTAGTTGTTGAAACATATCCTGCAATTATCTAGTTTTGTATGAAGAAAAAACATTTTTCGTAGGCATACGCTAATTGCCAAACTAATAAATAAACATACGTAAGAAAATAAGAAAATTACAATTCAGTATACATACATATAAGAAGAATTTTTTTATTCGAAACAATAAAGTTGTTCTCAAGTAAATTCTTAAGTTACGAGTATTTATTATTATTATTATTATTATTATTATTATTATTATTAATGTTATTATTATTTTAGAGTATATAATACATACATACAATACTTCTTAGTATAGAACGACTCATTTTTTGCATGGATAACAAAGTTGCCACTTCATCATTTTTCTTAAAGTTATACATATTTTAGGAAACAATATGCAACAACAAAACAAGTGTTATGTAAAGGGCAGCTAGAGAATAAGCAATTAGCAACATAATCCTATAGCCCTATTGCAAAAAGTCATTCGCAGGTTAAACTTTACTGACAAATAAGACATTTTTAAATAGTTTTTAAGGGTAACTAAACAGGGATGATTTTTCTCTTATACGAGTATTTGTATATAGTAGTAAGTATGTGGTAGTATATTATGTAAATCATTATTTTAAACATGCTTGTATTTTTTGAATACAAGAAATTGTAATTTATGCAAATTAAACTTAGTTCATAGACTAGTTTAAATATTAGTGATTTTTATTATTAGATACGTGTAAAGAAAAATGTATTTTCTAATTTTAATTTTATTAGTACCTAAAGCATGTAAAATTAGGACTTCATATATGCATAAGTATTGTTGAGTACTGTATGTTCCATGTATCTGGACACAATCGCACAATGGCAGTGGAGATTGGGGACAGGGCCGTCGAGAGCCGGCACGGGCCCCGGTGGTAAAGTTTTTCTGGCCCGAGGCCCCCTGGCTGATAATCGAGAGCCGGGACGGGCCTCGGAACAGTAAAGTTTTATAATAATTGGCTAATAAGTATATTTTGAGTTGCGGGCTCCTCAAAGCAGTGCGGGCCAGTGGCGGTTTCTAGAATTTGAAATTGTCGTATCTCAGTTCCAACGCATGGGACCCACTGCAAATTCTAAAATGTTACTATTGGGTACTCTACAATCATGTTCGTGAAAAAATATTTAATTTTGAAATTTGCGAAAACAAGGTAATTTTTTGGGCCGCTTCACTTGAGATCTGAGAAAGCTCTTAAGAAAATTTTACTCAGCATATTTTTTCATAAAATTTTGTCGAGAAATTCCAAATTTCGTGAAAATATTCTAATTTTCCTTAAAGAAATGACATTTTAAATTATTTCTTAGACAAAATATTTTAGGGTAAAATTTTTAAAAACTAATTAATTTCAAGATATTAGAGGTAATTCGATAAAATTTGAATTTTTTCGATAAAATCTGATAAATCTTATGGAAAAACTTGGAAGTAAAATTTTCTTCAGAACTTTCTCAGATCTTAGGTGAAGCGGCCCAAAAATTAACTTTTTTTCAAAAATTTTAAAATAAAATATTTTTTTACAAATTATTTCTAGAGTACCCAATAGTAACATCCTATAATTTGGTGTGGGTCCCATGCGTAGGAACTGAGATACGACACATCTAAAATTTCACGGGCCGCGCCTGGTGCCCTCCCTTGACGGACCGGATTGGGGATGAGCCAAATAACAAGCACAACTCCCTATACCAAAGAGGAGCCAGAATATATCCATTATACCTAAACCTGAGGAAAGAGAAGCTTTTACTCAACGTCACCACATCGCACGCAAGCAAAGAAAAGGCAGTTACATTATACTACCAACATCACGTTAGGAAACCTAACACGTGGTATCTCATGGTATCTCGAAAATGCCCTTGGGCCCAGGGCTCGGCTGTCTCCTTACTTAATCCTCTACGTGGCGCTTGTCACCTTTTTACACAACGTTAGTTAGGGTTCTAGGATATTGCTATAGGAGATATCCGAGAAATTACATATTTGTCGCTTGGCCCCTTGTTGCTCTACAGGGGCGATATTTTATTTATTTATTCGAAGCCAAACCTTATTTTATTGTAAGTTAATTAATAAATCCTATTTTTATAACCTGTTTTAACTTTATTCCCTCCATAACATCCCAGAAACTATTACTTAGTCTCAATCGCAACAACCCCCGTTGTGACAATATAATATGTTTTTAGTATTTGAATCACAAGTTAACTTGATTTTATACCTGTTTTATATCTACTTAATATCAAACTTAATTTAGCCTTTGTTTTTCAAGACCAAATTAAGTAGGAAGTCAAACTAAATTTAACCACATTTTTCTTAACCACATTTTTCTTTTGGTCTCGCTTAATAACTTTACACCACCTTCTTCTGGCTTCGGATTTTTTGGGCACGCTAAAAAAAGTTTGTTCGGGCTCGTTGCGCTGGAATTTGTGCACATTGGCACAATACAATACTTTGTGTTGATAAAATTTTATAGCAACAGGAATCAATCGTACAGTCGCAGTAAAAACTCAACAATGATAGATAAAAAATTAAAAAAGATACTGATGAAACCTAAAACTGAGCAAACCTGTCCGAGAACGGTATTTAATAAATAAATATAATAAAATTAAAATAATGAATAGTAATTTTCACTTTCTTTGTTGTGGTTTGATTTGCTCCCTAATGAAATTATGCCCCTTTCTTTATGTAAATAATTATTGATTCAAATATTGCCTTCCAGGCTACAATAATTTGAAAACAGTTTAAAATATTGGCTACAAATTGTAATACTATATTGTGCAACTAGTGTTGAAAATAGCACTTTTCACACGCGTTATTTATTTGACATTAAAATATACATTAAGCCATATCCATTTATTTTATTTGCATTAAGCTTTTTAGAATTGAACGGATTTTAAGGCAGTCGTAGAAAATAATTTCATTCTTGCTTAACAATTCCAACGCGGTTATACAACCACATAAACACAGAAGTGTTTTGTTGGATACATAGCTATTACTTTACGGGTGGGTGAAGCCTTTGCATCAAGAAGCCCACGAGTTCCCTAGATCCTTGTTTTTTTTTCACTCCGCAACACGTCAGCTTTCTTTCTCTATGCCAAGCAGCTGCTGATGCGTCTCCTTTCTTTCTTTGCCTAGTAAGACATCAACCAATCACAGAAGAAGAAATGCATGTGGAGATCGGCTTTATTTTCCCAGATGATTTTGTTATTTATTATGCCATATTATGCTAGCGGTTGTGTTTTTATTACAGTGCTATTTGTGTATAATTCTTTTTATTAAACGTTAAAATCTATTAAAAATATAAACTATAAATATTGTATTGTGCCAAAGTGCAAAAGTAGGTAGGCAAGTACCCTGTAAACCTCCTTTTTCATGTGCCCAAAAAACCGATGTCGAAGAAAGTACCTACTGCAAAATTATTCAAAAATTTTACATGAAGAGGTATCTGTAAAGGTTAGTATCGCTAAATTCAAGTAATCATATGTTGCTGTACATTTATTTTTATAGTATAATAAACATTAAGTGTTTTTAACTAAATTGTAAAGGCAAATCCACCAGCACTAACTTCCAGCCAATTTTCCGATTTTCTTTGCACAAATGCCGTTTTGGTCATTTATAACCAGTCTGTTTAATAAAATAAAAGGTTTTCTATCGACTAAATATTCTAGTCTTTGGGAAAAACTCAAGAAAATGGATTTACACTGAAATTTACATTACACTAGGCATTATAAAACGTTTACGTCATAAAAAAAGTGACGTCACAAACAAAAGAAGTGCGTTTTACGAGATGTTGGATTTTGCAGGAAAATTTGCAAAATAAAACCTTGTTTTTTGTTAATAAAACCCAAAATAAATGGAAAACAGCAACTGCCATAAACATTTAATTTATGTAGAGAATACAAAAAAAAATATTTCAGGATTTTTTGGATTACATGCATATTCCCTATTGTTAACCGAATACTAACAAAGGTCAGACAACTGTCACATATCTGATAGTGACTTGAATTGTTGCTATGGAACAGTAACTCGATAGTCTTTGGTTTGTTTTTAAATGAGGCAAAGCCTACTTCACAAAGTTTGAAATTTCTGACTGTAATTTACGATTTTTTGTCGATGTCTAAAAAGCAATCATTATCTTGCAGTTTTGTTATTATTATTATTACTTTGTTATTTGTTGTTGTGTTGTTCCCTAAAATTTAGTCTCGTTAAAACTATTAAACGTTTAGTACATTTATTTTTTTACTTCGGAAGCAGTTTTTTATTGTTATTTTCTTAATTTCTAATTTCCAAATATGCACCATTTTGAAATTTTTTACAAAACAACCATTTATTCTAATCAAGTGATGGGTGCGGGAACTTTGAAAATTATGCCGTTAGGGTCAATTCTTTATGCTCTTTCCAATAAAAAAATAATATTTTGAAAAAATTGATATACAGGGTGTTAAAAATGTAAAAATTGAAAATGTCAACTTTTTTTAATACGGGCCTGGAATTTAAAATTTTCTGATACTGCAATTTTAAGCGACAGATAGGTTACAGATGTTGACCCAATATGAAAATTTTATACGGAGTGCATTAAAAAATATGACAAGAACAAAAAATTGCTGAAGTTCATAAAACACCCTGTATCTTATTAACTATCGACAATTGAACCATCAAAGATGGGTGATTAAGAACCCCCAAGGTATTCTTTGTCTTGTGTTGAAGTATGTTCATTTAGATCCGCGTCACCCTGTATATTTTCTCTATGGTTATTACTCATTTACCGGTTTGACTTTTATTTTTACCAATACGAAAAATTTTCCTTTGTTGATATAGATCGCATTAAACAAAATTGGGAAGGGCTTTTATAAGCTTTGCAACAGAAAATAAAAGAATATTCGCCACAAACTAGTTTTCACCGAAGCATCATTGATCGATGCAAGTAAGGCGCCGGTTATGTTTAAAAGTGACGATTTGTGAAAATATCGGCAAACAAGATTGCGATTCTCGCTTGTACTGTCCTCACAGAAACAGGTTCACTAAAAGTTTGTTTAGATTGACTTATTTCTCACCTGTTTCTGTAATTATTATTTAACTTTCAGTTGCCTTGAATATTTTTACAACTAGATTCCTTTACCCTAAATAAGGAATCTGTTTATGGTGACAAAATTTTTAATGTGACTGTCGGTGCGAGTGATAATCGTTTTGACGCTTTCGCGTCTTAAACAAAGAATTAAAACTATGGATATACACTTTGCGAATCTTTGTTACACTATTGAATTTAAAAAGGGTAAGTTCTATTTTTTCTATGTTGGATTTTGTTCAATTTATAATGTAAAAAAATCTAGACGAATAAGTAATAAACCAATAACATATTTTGCAAAAACCGTTATACGAAGATTCCTTCTCACAATGAATTTATATAATATATTTGCAAAATAAGTAATATTCTTCTTAAATGAATAATTAGCACTCCAGTATCGGTCAAAATTTAACTTTTTTAAGTTGTTTAAATGTCTGTTTTGAAAAGAAGAGATCAACTGTGCTCTTGTTTCTGTCAGCAGAAATAGCTTCAACCCTATGCAATTTTATTGTACAACGACTCCTTTAAATTAAAGCAAAAATATGTAAAAAACTAAATTATCCCGGTATCTATTTTAGCGGAAGTATATCCAGTTAAGAAACAAATTAAAGCCTCATTTAAATACAAAGGAATATTTTTTCTCATGTAGTTTTCCATTTAATCCGTAAATCTCAATAAAGCGATGAGAGTGGAAGGGGGTGGAGGTGGAGAAAGTACGATTTCTTTGCAATTTAGTGAGTTGAAAACGTGGAGATCTAAGGAAATGTCACAAAAGGTCATTTTCTTATGAGAGGAAAAGCTTTTTCAACGATGCTATGAAACACTAGAGTAAAAACACTAAACAGTAAAATACCTATAAAATTTGTTTATAATATTATTATGTATGTATGTAGTATAACCATCGGTATAACACTGAAAATTTGTCAGTGCGTGTGTTTATTTGTCTTTGAAGTACTTTTACACGGCTAATGAATTTAGTTAAAATTTTGCATTTTAGATTCTGGAGTAGAAAGAAGTTTCATTTCTAATAAGAAATATTATACATATTAATCATATTATGCATATGTTTTTTTTGCCACAAAAATCGTATCAGATCTTGCTAAGATGAATTTAAAAATATGGTAGATCACATAGACCTTATTTTGTGTCACAGGTTATTATATATACGTGTTACCCGAGGCTTTGCTCGCGTGAAATACAATAAATGATAATTCAGAAACTATACTAAATTTATTTCATTAGTAAATATATTGAGCTTTCCTGGGTGTTTTAAACTACATATTATGACTTTTATTTGCTGGTTTATTCGCGAGGATACGGGGTGAGTTTTTTTAAAGTGTTACAAGGCCATACATCTAAAACGGTTTAAAATATTTTCATGAGATTTTGGTGAGTTACTCCCGCTCTCCATTTTGAGGGGTGGGAGTAACTTTTGAATTTTACATGGGATGATGTACTTTTGTTTATTAAATTCGAATCTGCGTAAAAAACTACGTACAGTCAATCGCCCATTCTTGGGACAGTTTTCAACTTTAAGAGCTCCCAACTTTTTTATATCTCTTATTGTAACAAATTTATTTCTGCTAAAAGTTGAGTGGTCCGGCCTAGTTTTCATATGTTTAAATCCCTTTGTGAAAATGTGGCTCATCCCGAAGAAAAAATAAAAAACCTTCCTGTCCCAAGTTAGGATGATGTGCCCCAACTTGAGACACATTGTGATTTTGGTGTTTGTCCTTTTTTGGGAACCGTATCCTTAACATGGGATGGTAAATTTTAAAAAATATAAGTTCTTTTATATTTGGTACCCAACAAAAACCTATTTTTTCTCAAAAAAAACTAGTTTATTTTCAAAAGTACAAATGTTTATTTTAAAGTAATATAAATTTCCAATTGAAAACATTTTATCAGCAAAAAAATGTCTATATTAATTTATTAAACAAATTAAAAATCTACTCTACTAATAAGGCATTGTTAGAAGAAATTTTTCAACAAAGCAAATCCACCTTGAAAATTTGAGTGCTAATAATACTTTAAAGATTACATGCTAAACTTGTATACATTTCTGTTTACAGAAACTAAATCCATTTTTTTTACAATTTGTGACTTATTTATAAACATTCTATCTCCTATGTCCGGAAAATTAAACTTGTCATTGCTTCCTTTATAATTTCTAAGGAAATCTATCAAAACTCTCTCGTTATCCTTTATTTCAACAATTTTTCCAATAAAAATTTTCGAAACTTGTTTCTTAGAACCCTCATTATAAATAATAGATACACGAACAAAATCTCCTTTTCCATAATATTCTGTGCCTTTCGGTGGTTTACTTACTATAGCACGTGTCCCGTTTTGGTCTATGATGTCCTTAATCTGTTTTTTGTTTTGTCTGTCTTTTCATTTTCTTTTACTTCAATGTGTTCTAATCTATCAGTCTCTAACATATCAGTATCAACATCTTCACACTCTTCAAGGTCCGCAAAATCCTCAGGATCACAATCACTGCTCGAGTCATGCAGAGATATTTGGTCATCTTCGCTTGAATCGGACAAGTCGTAGATTGTCTTTTTCGTTGTTTTTTGTTTCTGTTTGCGTGCCTGCGGAAGTGCATTAGATTTTTTTCTACTTGTACTTGGAGGGTCTTTACTCTTAAGAGTTTGATTTGTCTTTTCATTTTCTTTTTGTTTGAACATCTCTAAAGTCTCTGCTTCTGATAGACTTTTTCCTGCATTTATAGTAATTTTTTCTTTCGTTGCTTCGTAGTAGTGTCAGACTCCCTTGTTGTTCTTAAAAAGTCTTCAAATGACGTAGTCCACTCTTCGGCATTAACATTTTCTTTTATGGGAAGCCTTTTAAGAACTTGTTGTGCATCTAATGGGTAGATCCCGCTAGCCCTAAATCCAGCCTTCAGGTTATTTTCAGAGTTAGCTTTTGTTGCTTATAAAGTTTGCTTTAATTTTAAGGGAAACACATCTTTGCTTATTGCTCCCCGATTTCTGTTTTTGTAGTCTTGCAGTATCTTCCTCCGCGCTGTTTTTAATGGACTAAAATAGGCCAAATCCAAGGGTTGGCACAAGTGGGTGCTATTTGGCGGTAGCAGCAGAAACTTTATGTTATTTTCAATGCACAACTCGAGAACTCTAATAGAAATATGGCTACCTAGATTATCGCCAATAATGGCTTTAGGGCCATCACCTAACTTTTTCAAATAAGGCAGAGCTATTGAAAGAAACCAGTCCTCGAAAAGAGGCCCCTCAAACCACCCAGATTTTGATCTATTATATCTGGCCCCCTTTGGCCCTCCTTCCATCCAAGTGTGATACAAGTTACTTGTAGATTTATAGACAACATAGACTGGGAGGGTTATCCCGCTAGCTGTCCCTGCAAACATTACCGAAAACGCAGATTTAGAAGCATCGTTTATTTTTTCAGGATGTTTACAATTTCTTCGAACTATTATTTTGATTTTGCCAGGATTATCCTGCATGCTAGTCTCGTCATAGTTTATGATGGCCGTAGGAGGAATGTCTTTCAAAGACTCTTTTAGCTCAAAATATTTTTGAACACCTTCGGGACTGACTGCTGCTCTAGCGCGTTTTATATTATGAGAAAGGCGGGTTTTCAACATTTGACTTTGTCGTCTTAAAAAGTTTTTCATCCATTTATTGCCTGGTTTATTATTAATAAACCGTTGTTCGGTAACACCCTTGGAATCTAACGTTTTTTTTACGATATCCTTAAGATTGATACTTGTCAAAGGAAATCCCCATTTGGCAGCCAAAGATAGACATTCTGATATGCGAGCTTCTTCTGCTTCTTATTGGTTTGTTTTGCGTTTACCCTCCTATTCACAGTGCTTTTGGGTATACCATACTTTGCCTCAGCCTGCCTGACTGACAAATGATGTTCTTTTATATCGTTAATGGCTCGGTTTAAAAGTTCTTCTGAGAAATCATGATATTTTCGTTTTCTTGTATTCATTTTTATCTAAATAAAAAGAAAATAATTATGACCAAATTTTGCAACCTAACTTGGGACAGCTGTCCTAAGTTGGGACTATTTGTAATTATTTTGTTTATTTTAATTTAGGAAAAAAAACAAGCGTTTCACAAAAAATGTATCCACACATCATGGTCAACTAATAAATACCGTAGGGGAATTTGAACAGGAATATGCCACAACATATTTAGTTCAAAAGCTAAGAGTCACTTCAGTTATTAAGATTTCATAAATAATTTTAGGTTAAATTGCGACAGTTACAAAAACTTACCGAAGTGCTTCAACAAGGTCGCTCTTCATCTGCGGGTAGACGCGTACTAACTTAGGCTCGCTCCGCTAGAAAACATTATTCTGCAGTACAGGGTTGCCAATTTATAGCGCGCACAAAAACTGATGTTTTTGTCCCAATTTGGGCAGCAGTCCCAAGTATGGGCGATTGACTGTACGCTATTTGCTCTTTCGGTTAAAAATTATTTACTATTTAATTTCAAATTACTTAACGTCTGTCATGCTTGAGAAGTTGTTCGAAATGTCCATCTTTAATTTGCAAACACTTTCTCACTCTTTTTTAAACGAATTTCGTACCAGCTGTAACATTTCAGATAATAAGCCGATAAAGCGGATTTGGTCTTCCATGTCATCACAGGCAATATAGTTATATTGCTTGTGATATCATCTAAAGTTATAGGTGTAAACGCCATTAGTTTTCCCTTAATAAAATTCCACAAGAAAAAGTCGAGGGGGTCAATCCGGGGATTTAGCAATAAACTGAGAGATGATCGTTAAAACGTCAAAATTCTGAACTGCCAACTAAAAATAACGCATTTTAATGGAAACGAATAAAGTAAGTGAACTTGATTTATTGGTAAAATTTATTTATTTTTTAAATTCAATCAAAAGATAGTTAACCATAATTCAGTAACCGAAAGATCAAATCAAAAAGAATTTTGTGCACATGTCGTTTTTTACGTAGATTCGAATCCGAAAAACAAAAGTTGGTCCCATTTAAAATTCAAGAGTAACCCCCTACCCCTCAAAATAGTAGCCCGGGAGGTGGTGTCAAATTTTATCGGACCATTTCACCAAAGTTCATTTTTTTACTGCAGATTGTTGTTTCATAGCTTATCGAAGAATCATGTGTCAGCTGGTCCAAAAGCGTGGCTTAAGATGATGAGGGGCTGCGAAACTCGCAAAAAAAAATTTTTTTTCGAGTCATTTCAGCAAAGCTAAAAAGCTGTAGATTGTTTATTTATAATGTTTCCATCATGAAAAAATGTGTTAGCTGCATGGGGCAGGTGGAAAAACTTGTTAGCTGCCCAAGTGAAAATGTATGAAAAGTACGGAAAATCAAGTGATTTCAGCAAAGCTAAAAAATTGCTTATATAACAGTTTACGATCTGACAATCGTATAAATGACTGTTAGCTGGTATTAAAATGTGGCAAAACCTGTTAGCTGGGCTTTCAAAGTGTAGAGTAGAGTTCAGGCGCGCGCTTCGCGTGGTGCCTTTAGTGACGCAGCAAACATATTTGTCCACCTTTTCTTGTTAACTGATTACTGATTTTCTGTTTTTTGTTTATCATAAACTGATGAGGTACTTATTTTCATACCAGCTAATATCATGTTACTGAAAAAAATGTGATTAAAAGAGAATACGGGAGTAACATGGTATCACATATCGTATAACAATATTATAAATAAATTAAAACAGTGTATTTTATAATTTGTACATTTATCGAATTGCAGAATATTATTTCAAAAAGCAGAGACTATGTTTTCTACTAGTATAGTATACGACATTGTCGTAGTTAGAAAGGTCTAAAAATCCGATTTCGACTGTGAAAATGATTCAGATGATGAATATAAATAATTTGAGAGCTTACTGAATATATGTTATTACATTTTCTAAATTATACTATTACAAAAATGTACACAATTTATATCGATTGTAGTAGAAGACATTTTTCTTGCTGTTCGAAATAATATTCTGACATTCGATAAATGTACAAATTATAAAATACACTAATTTATTTATAATATTCGTATACAATATATGATACCATTGTACTTCCGTATTCTCTTTCAATTGCATTTTTTTTCAGTAATGTTATATCAGCAGGTATGAAAATGAGTACCTCATCAGTTTATGATAAAAAAATCAGTAGTCAGCTGACAAGAAAAGGTGGAAAAATATGTTAGCTGCGTCATTAAAGGCACCGCGCCTCAATGCTACGCTACACTTTGAAAGCCCAGCTAACAGGTTTTGCCACATTTTAATACCAGCTAACAGTCATTTATACGATTTTCAGATCGTAAAACTGTTATATAAGCAATTTTTTAGCTTTGCTGAAATCACTTGATTTTCCGTACTTTTCATACATTTTCACTTCGGCAGCTAACAAGTTTTTCCACCTACCCCATGCAGCTAACACATTTTTTCATGATGGAAACATTATAAATAAACAATCTACAGCTTTTTAGCTTTGCTGAAATGACTCGAAAAAAAATTTTTTTTTTACGAGTTTGGCAGCCTCTTACACCCGCAGGTCACAGCGTCGCGGCAGCTAACACTTATTTTAGTTGCTTGTCAAGTACAAACTACCATACAGAATAGAGAGTAGTTATGCTGAAATCACCCATAAAAATTTGACACCACCTCCCGGGCTATAGAGACAGGAGGTGAATGTAAAAATATGTTTAAATATCTCCCGGTTAACTTACCAACATTTCATAAACATATTTTAGACAGTTTTTGAGATATCGCCTTGTAACATTTTGAAAAACTTACTCTGTTTAGAAAATAATTCAGAGTTTTTGCGGGATTAAGTTTTTTCCGAAACACTCCACAAGGGGTTTGTTAAATAAATTCAATTACTTAACGAATATTTTCCCTCAACCAAAATAAATATTAATAATCGCTAACCGTGCGTAAAAATATTGGCCTTATTCCTCATTTTTTCTCAGGCTTGAAAATTCAGGGTTGGCAAAAATCATGATTTTTTTTCAAAAATCAAAAATCAGATTTTTTTGATTTAAATCAGATTTTTTTGATTTAAGTCAGAATTTTTGAATGTTATTTAGGTTTGTATTATTTCATTATTGTTTGTTCAGATGTAACACAGTTACAAAAGTAAATAATTAAAATGCAGCAAATGGGAGTAGAAAATATAAATTTAATAATATTAATATTAATTGAAACTCCAGCAAACGAAACAGAAAACGGTAATTTTAAAAACACAAACAAAAAACAATAGGTACATATTATATAGCTACCTATACCCTATACCAATAGTTACCAAATGGTGGGCCGCGGACCCCTAGGGGTCCGCAGTTTATTTTGCGGGGGTCCGACAACCTTTGCTTTGAAACACTTGATGCCCTTTTGCACGACGTATGTGTGAACAAACTTCCTCTGAATACATTCTGCTAAAATCCAAACAAAGAAATCGGCTTGATGTTGCTTCAGATCTAAGATTAAAAATTTCCGTTCAGATTTACTAAGAAGGTTTAAGATTTAGTACTGGTTTAAATTGAAATCTTCTAGTTGGTCAGTTATGTTTTGACAGGTTTTTGTCCTGTTATTGTTAATAAGTCGTTATTAAAAACTTATGAATTATTCTGATATTTCACCGATTTGCTTGGTTTCCAAATCATTTTCATATTGGAACGAGTTGCTGTAATGAAGTTACCTAGTTCTATTTTTGTCAAAAGTACTTACTAAAATTGCCCTTTTCTTTACAAATTTGTGAGAAAGCTCAAGAATAAGTTCCTAGCATAAAACTTAATTGTCTTACACTTGTCAGTTTAAAACTTTTGGTTGCCAAATTAGACCGCACTACGTTGGAGAATCTGGCTGTTCAAATCTTAGACCAGATTTAGAAAGAACTATGACAGGAAAAACAGTATTTCATTCTTCTCATTAAAATCCAAAACTGATGATTGATATATTACATTTTTTCTGCTAGAAAAGCGAATATATTTTGTTCAGTTTAGTTCAGTTTTGCAGTTACTTTTATAGGATGCCGTTTTTATTTATAAATAGCATGCTGCCTTTTGGTGCAAATTGCCAAGCCATATTAAAGGCATTGAATAAATCGGCACTTTTGAAATAAATGTTTTTTTAACAAAGGTTGTTTCTTTTATTATTTTTGAATCTAAACTGTTCATGTGGGTCCGCATGTTACTAATTTCTAATTTTGGGGGTCCAAAATTTCGAGACATTAAATTTGGGAACCACTGCCCTATACCTATTATAATGGTAGATAATAAAATCAAGTCGAGTTAAAATAATCATTCGCGTAATTATTATGTAATAATAAAATATCATTATGAAGAAAAATGATTTAAATCATTGATTTTTTTCAAAAAAATCACTTAATTTAAATCAAACCAACCCTGCTTGAAATACGCATAGATTTATGGAACATATTTTTTATTATACTTCTTTGAAAACACCTTATTTTCATCTGTTTTAGTAATAATGTAAGATGGGCTTTTTCGGGCTAGCGCACGGAAAGAGCGCACGGAAAAAATTTTCCTGGTCTCCAGTTCTTTCAGTGTGCTGAATGAAGATACCGACTATTTTTTGGCTTTAAAATAGAAATATAGGTATAGGAAAATAAACTAAACTCAAGAAAGTCTATATGCTATCTGATATTTAATATGTACCTATTTTGTATTTTATTTTGTAAATATTTGAATATTTAGATGAATTTCTGAAATATTTTTTGACGTTTGGTCAATCTTATCTGACATAGACAAATTTAAATCACCTTTTAAATGATTTGAAAGTTACCATGAAAACGCATCATACCTGCCAAAGACCATATTGTCAGCGTTGTTAATTTTCTGTCAATTAAATTCATTCTAATAAAATGTTCTCTCAACCTGAAAAAGTGGCATCTTTCATTATTAATAGTTAATTTTTAATTACTCTAGTAGTTTTTTTTTAAATTCCGATAACAGTTGTGAAAATAAAAATATTCCAAGTTTATTTTGTATGTATGTATTTTTTTATGTTATATTTTGTTTTATGTTATCGTTTTCAAAGAAGTATAATAAAAAATATCGTTCATTACACGTCCAGAAATGGATTTTCCGTGCTTGCTTGACTTCCCGTGTTCGGCTGCGCCTCACACGAGAATTTGTCAAGCTCGCACAGAAAAATCCTTTTTTCCGGACTGGTAATGAAATATACTATTCTCGTACCTACTAGTAAGTATGAGATGACACAGAATAGAATTTTTTTTTGGATTTCTATTTATTTCTGTTTCTATGATATTACATAGTGCTACAGCAGGTTCACTAAAAAGGTTTAAGATTTAGTAGTGGTTTAAGTAAACAGCTTCTAGTTGATCAGTTAGGTTTTAACAAGTTTTTGTCGTGTCATTGTTAATCAGTTGTGATTACAATGTTACTCATCCTAATATTTAGCGATTTGTTTTATTTCCAAATGATTTTTATCTTTCAAGGTGTTTCTTAAATAAATTTAGTTCTATTATTGTGGAAACTATACTTACGTTCCCTTTTTCTTAATGAATTAGCTAAATTAAAATCAAACCGAAAAATCTTAATGTTTCACAATTTATTAAAACTATCCAACGACTTAAAACTATAACAGAAGCTATCCGCTGTAATTTCCCCCTTGACTGTTCCTAATAGAACAACAAGACGCGCGTTACGTATGCATCCTTTTACTGCCCGGCTATAAAAACCAAGAACATCTCACTTCTCTCGCTCATTCATACCTAGGGTCTCCAGATTATGGAACAAATTGCCTGCAGATGTTTTCCGTTCCCCTCCCAACCTGCAATCCTTTAAATCCCGTATCAGTAGACTACATCTCCCTTCCCTTCAGACGCCCACGGTACGTCAGTACTTAGGCTTGAAGTCTATGTGGGCTGTCTCAGATAAAAAAAAAACATTACAAAACACACAGTAATTATCAGGTATGAAGAAACCCCGTACGAATTTATTATTTTATTTATTTATTCTCAACCCTCTGTTTAGTTTATTGTAGGAGAACTAAAAATGTCCCAAAAAATAATACTATAACAATATAAAATAAACTCGTGACACACATTCATAAGAAAAAAATCTAAATTAAATAAATAGTAAGCACAATTAATAAAATATTTTAGGAAATGTTTTTTGAACGAAATATAAAGCTAGTAAGAAATTTTTTAATATTATATGTTTAATTCATTTTTAATTTTTTTTTAAAGGTAGAGTAAAGAATATCTTAAGGTGGAATATTTGACTAAACATTTACTAACGTACCTAGAACATAGGAACTTTTACAAAACCTAACACGAAGCAAATTAATTGAAAATTTAGTAGAAACTTCTTTCATAGTCGGACTGCCCTGGCTTTCCGTGAAGCACAATCATTAATAAAATCATAGTTAAGATATACTGCTACAGAATTTTCCATAGACAAGATTGCTAAATTGGATGTTCTCTGTTGGCCCATAGTCGATCTCAAATATGTTTGTATTAGTTTCAGTTTACTGAAACTTCTTTCGCATGATGCTATGGTAACTGGCAGCGTTAAATATGTTTTCAATGCACTATATCAACATTTGGGCAAGTTTCCCCCTAAAAAAAAATCATACACTGATTGGAGCAGATCTAATCTAATCTGTTTTTGCCTGAAATTGTATACTTTTTATTTCGCTATATATATGTATGTATAGGTACTATTACAGGTTGATATAATAAATTAATACATAAATAATACAATAAATGGATTGTTATGTTAGCTGTGTTGAATTATTAGTATTAGATACTGTTACCTGTTTTTTTGGATATGTTTATTATATTAATAATAATATTGTGCATGTCTGTGTCATCGTAACCAGTCCTAAGTGAATCTCATAAATCTAAATTATTAAGATTTAAGTGGTATAAAAAGCCAGACAAACGCCTGCCGCCTATACCGGGAGCGCTCGCAACCTAATTTAGTAGCATAGGAAGTAACCCACATTTCATGTAGATTTATTATTGATAACTTCGGTATAAAATGCAAACAGCAGCTGCCTTTCTCGTGAAGGGACACCTACAGCGACGATGTGTTGTCTCTTTTCCACTCGTCGATGAATATTATATTATCGCATGCAGAGGACCGAGTCGTTTACATTTAATTGAGATGTTACGTCTAGACAGATGCTCGTTAAGAATATGATTTATGTAAAACAGTTAAGTTTTAGGTTTTTACCAGTGACGTGCGTATTATAAGTATTTTTGTTTTTAGATACTTGGTTTATGTAAGTGAATTTTTATTATAATAATGGCTTTTTGGCGACCTTTTGAGGTAGATGAAAACGAATTATTACATGTTGAATTACCTTCGGTACCGACCGTGGCATCGCCAGTCGAAACATGTCCGGAGTTTATCAAAGATTTACATGTTCAAAGTCAACGAATAATTCTAAATATTTACGGCTGTTTAAAAAAGAAAATCCGGCACAGTCAGATAAAGCCATTATAAAAAGAGTTAACGAATTAACACAACGTTCGATATCTACAATTTATCGCGTAATTAAAACAAGAGATGTTACAGATCATTCGGTAAAGCGAAAGAATTGTTGATCAGCTTTTACCGAACATTCCACCAAACTCGGTAATCGTCATGGACAATGCATCATATCATTCGCGTATATTAAACAAAATACCGAATAATAATACTAAAAAGGATGACATTTTAAATTTTATGAGGCATAAAAATATGGAAATTCCTGAAAAGGTCACGGTAAAAAAAGAGCTGATAAAAATGATAGAGTCGAAATTTTAAAAATGAATATGTAATTGATAATCTTTGCGCTAGACACGGCCATACTCTATTGCGGTTACCTCATTATTATGATTATTATTATTATTAATTATATATTATATTAACCCGTAAGGAGATTCAACCTGGATACATGTCAAAACGAATTGGGCCGAGCGGCGGGTTTTTTGCTGAATGCCTGACAGGACAATCCATGAATAGAGTCTATATTCTGGAAAGAGGACGAAAGTCTTCCGCCTTAGTAATTAAATTCAGTGTGGCGGTCTCCGCGGTTGTGGTTACGATTGAGTGAAACGCATGAAAGACATGCACTCTGCGTCTCGAAATTAGACGCAGGCTTTTGTACTCAGATGTAGGAAGTCTATACTTGGTACTTGTTAATTTGGGTTAAATCAACGTTCTTGGTCAAGGGAGTCTTGCACCGACTAGAGGGACCAGAACGGTATTCACGAAAAGGTAAAAATGGTTTCTTAGACAGATAGTGGTCTAAGTTATAATTCCAGGAAAAAACTTAGGAAAAATAATTATAGTCAAGAGGCGTGGCCCTGGCTAACAACGACAAGAAAGTGACATGCACAACGCATCCGACCCATTATGTGTGTCCTTGGTTCTCAGTTGAATAGCTGATCTCGATCATGACAATAGATATAGTTACAATATAATAGAGTTACACTTACTACAAAACGATCATAAAAATAACAACGTATTTATGCCATTAATTTAAAGTCTTAATTATCGGTCCACGGTACGCCCATGAATACAATTATTTCTATGGTTAAACATCGTTTTTGCAGATTCAGTTAGGTTTTGATATATATATATATATATATATATATATATATATATATATATATATATATATATATATATATATATAAATAATATTTGGTTAAAATGTTAAAACTTTTTATTGTGTCCCATCTTAAATTGGTTATAATATTTTGGGACGCCTATGGCTGGACCTTATCGGCACGGCTGCGTCAAAGGTGTCGGCTTTGTTACCTTTTTTTGCGGTTTCACTTTCCTTTAGTTTTACTATAACTGCGCGCCCAGCGGGCTGTGCCCGGTGCGGAGGCCCTGACGGCACCGCTCTAGTTACGGCACTACCTGTAACGTATAAATTAAACGTCTTTGGAAGGTCTTCGGTGGGTAGTGGACATCGGACCTAGTTAAAAAGTACGTTCTCAGAACGTCCTGTATTACTAGGGCTAGAATACCTTGTAAAAAAAACATCGGCGGCCAATTCAAAATTTTATTGTCATCTATATAAAACTGGTTTAAACTACTAAATAGCGAAGCTGTTTGTCAAGGCGTATGTTGTCCTATACAGAACTAGTAAACTAAAAGGTCTAATTTCCATAAAAACCGGCCGAACACTTTACATTTTCTTAGGCAATTTAAGTAAAATATTATTTATGCAAAATTTGAAATTTAAATAAACTTTAACAATTAGAGCAGCAAAATGGATATTCTATGACTAGGCATTTTTTATAAAGCACAAATCACTCTCTTGTATATTTTACCAATAATTGTTTAGTCGGTCATATGGATTTAGACGCCAATATAATATTTTTGTCTTCCTTATTTTGAAACTTCTACATAGCTTGATGATTCTTTTCTTTTTTTAAAAAGAACTTTTCTTCCCATTGAGCCATCACTAAGAATTTTGTGTCTAAATAAGGCATACCAAAAAAGTTCAGTTATTTTTGGCGTATTATAGGGGAGACCGGTGACAATTGTAACAAGTGTCAATTGTAACATTCAGTATACGTCGGCCCTCCACCGGATTATCGCGAACCGAGTTACACATGTTCAACGGTTGTTGACAGATCTTTCTTTAGATTGTTAGTTGCTTTAAGAATTCTGATGAATACTGTTGTTACGATCTGAAACGTGACTTTCAACACGAAAAGTAAGTATTTATTTTTATTTTCTTTTGTAAATAATTTCTTAACCATATTTTCAATGCATATTTAAAATATACCACTGAACTATGGATTATATTGATTATATAATCTTATAATAAGAACACTTTAGGAATTAGATTACATAGTTTAATAATGTAAACAAATCATATATGTCCTTTGGTGTCAATTGTAACATGAATAAAGGTGACGATTGTAACATGTTACAAGTGAAACCAATGTAAAAAGTATGTATCATCACAATGTATTTCTTTATAGAACTGTTTACAATATGAAACCAAACATTTGTGGAGACCTCATACCGTGCATACGGAAGAAAAAATACTCGTATATTAACTTAAAATTAATAATTTGTAATTTCCCATAACAGTCTAAGCTAAAAATTTCGAGTAAAAAAGTCTTCTTCCGCACGAACGATATACTTAACTCAGGTGAAGAATAAGGTCTTTTAGTAATGTTAACATACCCACGTTTCTTATCTAACATTTTTCATTTTAAAAGAAGTTACTAATACATATTGTTACGAATTTGTCGTGTTTTTTTTTGGTATATATTTGGCGACTTTAACAACAGAAAAAACTACTTTTTTAATTGTGTAACTCTTTGTTTATTTTTTAATGTTATTATTTGTATTCAAATAGGATATTTAAAATAAAATATAATATGTTTGTACGTATTGTTACTACTGACACCTGTGTCCGTTACAATTGCCACCACTCAGGTGTCAATTGAAACACTTGTCATTGACTTGAATTATATGTTCTAAACAAGAAACTAGATATTTTTTTTACATTCTAAAATTATTAGGTTAGTTACAAAGCTCGGGGACATCCTCAAAAAAAAAATCAATAAATTAGAACTGACAGGTAAGGTTGTAAAAAATCACATGTGTTTTTTGTTACAATTGTCACCGGTCTCCCCTATAGTTTTTGACACTATAGCCAATAACCTGTAATGTTCAATGTTTTCAAAGAGACTTTTCAAAGAGACTTACATAATTATCTGAATGATTTAAACCATTAATCTGATATACAGTGACAGTGTGAAACCAAAATATGGAAATCTGGAAATATCTTGCAAACAGTTCATCTGATTTTTATGTACCCTCATATACTTAGGTGCGAAATTACGCCCGATACAATGGTGACATTGTTGTCAAGTTTACCGTTTTCCTAAAATCGACAGGAACTTCTTTTTTAATGGAATGCTCTATATTTTATTCGATTTTCAAATTCAGCATAAAAATTCTGAATCCTTCTTAGTGGGAACATTTCATCCTCAAGTTAATAGTTTTTGAGAAAATGGTGATCAAAAATCGTTACTATATTGTATTTTACCTTAAAATACCTGTACACGAAAGTTTCCTTGAAATGTCTGATAGTGTCAGTTTCGATTCACAGCTCCACAAAAAAAATTCGATAAATTACCCCTGGAATATCACTATATCTACCATATGTTTTTGGGGTCCCTCAATCCAAATTCGGGGTCCATTTAACCCCATCCCATCACGTCAGGATTTTTCATAACCTCAAAAGAAAAACCCGAATCCTCAAAAAATTCTCTATCCATTGATCACTTAATCCCAATAACCCCATAACCTCTTTATTCCTTCATCCCTTAAACTCTTAATTCCTGAAACCCATAACCCCCAAAACCCATAAACCCCATAACCAGTACCAATAAGTAGTACATGCAAGTAGCAATGATGTCCAAAGATTTAACTTATAAGATTTCGTGCATGAAGCTATCCTTTGCTGGGTTATTGAGTTGTGTGGTTATTACAGAATATGGGGTTAAGGCTCAAGAAACACGAATGTTTTGAACATACTGTGTTTCAGTGCTTTACCGCACCAAAGTCTTTTTCTTACGGGGTTACGGGGATTTCATTTGGAGTCTATGAGGTTAAAGAGTTATGGGTTAAAGGAATTAAGGGGTTAAGGGCTTGTAAAGTTAAAGTTAAAGACTATGAGTTTAAGGCTCAACAAGCATGCATGGCTCGAGCATAGTGTGTTTCAACGCGCATAAGTTTCTATCTTGCTGGGTTGTGGGGTTTCGGGGTTATAGAGTTTTGAGGTTTTTGGGTTTTGGTGTTTATGGGTTTTGGGGTTTATGGGTTTCGGCGGTTATGGGTTTCAGGAATTAAGGGTTTAAGGGATGAAGGAATAAAGAAGTTATGGGGTTATTGGGATTAAGTGAGCAATGGATAGAGGATTTTTTGAGGATTCGGGATTTTCTTTTGAGGTTATGAAAAATCCTGACGTGATGGGGTTAAATGGACCCCGAATTTGGATTCAGCGACCCCAAAAACATATGGTAGATAGTCATATTCCAGGGGAATTTATCGAATTTTTTTTGTGGAGCTGTGTTATTTACAAATAATGGATCATTTAACAGAAACCCAAATAATTGAAATTTTAAAAATACTCTGTTATGGGGTCAGAATGCGAACGCAACAAGAAGTTTGTAATATTTTTAATGGCAAATATCCTGACAGAAATCCATTAACTAAATTTTCTGTAAGTAAAGTTTTAAAAAAAATTTCGTTAAACTGGAAACGTAAAAAAACGCTATACACTCTGGCCGACCTAAAAGTGCAACAGTAGGTGATACGACCCTGAATGTTTTACTCAGTTTAGAAAAATCCCGATCTTTCTACCAGAATACTGGAAAAAGAAAATAACGTTTCACACATATCCGTAGATCGCCTTCTGAAAACCGAAAAGTTTCATCCGTACAAAATAAGACTTGTGCAAAAGTTCTCAGAAGATGATTACGACAGGAGCTTGGAATTTTGCGAAACTATGATGGAACGTTGCAACGCCAATCCAGATTTTGCCCACCGAATACATTTCTCTGACGAATCAACATTTTTTTTTAAATGGAAAAGTTAATAGGCATAATTGTCGATATTGAGCCAGGGAAAATCCTCACTGGATATGCGAAAATCATACCCAGTTCCCCCCAAAAGGTTAATGTTTGGGCTGATGTAATATGCAGGAGAATAATTGGCCCCTTCTTTATGCAAACGACATTAAACGGAGAAAGATATTTGGATCTTCTAAGAAATGAAATTGTCCCGGCTTTTGCACAACTATTTCCAAATAATGTGGAAGTGTTGTTACGATATTTTATATGAAATATTTTTACAGCAGGATGGTGCCCCACCGCACTATGCCCATAATGTTCGGCAATATCTCGATGGTGTTTTTTTAGAAGATGGAATGGACGTAGGGATACAATCGAGTGGCCAGCTCAGTCTCCGGACATGACGCCCCTCGACTACTTCTTGTGGGACCACCTTAAAAATATTGTTTTTAAAAGTAAGCCAAATGACCTTGATGATTTAAAGTTGAAGATAGAAACAGACTGTAGAATAATCGAGGAAACTGACGTTTTTGGATTCTTAAAGGAGTATTACTAATTTATGAGGGAAAGAAAGTTGAGACGTTTATAATATTTATTTGACAACTAACTCTGAAATTATAACAATAGTACCAGAACATAACAGGTCAAAATACAGGTCAAAATATAGTTCTAACATCCTCCCAACGTGAACCGGAATTCAATATCGATGTGGTTTTCTCAACAAACGTCCTTATCTTGATCTTCGCGTCGAGTCTTCAACTGTTGCCTTTTCTAGTTCGATATCATTTTCCACTGAAACTTTATTGGAAACTTTAACTGTAGCTTTTTCTTGATTTTCCAACATGTAGGACTTCCTTCTATCCATGGCAACTTCACTTCGTATCTATTTCCACTATTTTTTACTGTGTTTTGCTTAAATTTGTCCCACGTTTCTACCTCATTTATTTCTTTTGTGTTAGTCACGTGCGACTCTCTAATTCCCAAAGCGTCAAGTTCCCATAGTTGCGCAATAGAAGAATCAATAAAAAATGTTGACGTTGACAAGAAATAATTATTAGCATTTTTATTTACAGCTTTTCCCATAATAGTCCAACCTAATTTAGTTTCGATGGCAAAAAGACTTTCATCAATTTTTTCAATTTTGCGAGTTAAAAGTGGTCCTATGACATCAGCGCCGCATTCCCCTTGCTTCGTGCTAGTGTATAATGCCGCAGCTGTATATTCTGGTGTTTCAGTATCCAATACCTGGTTTTTAGACTCTTGCTTTGATGAGAAAATCTAACAAATAATTTAAGTAATTAAATTTAGCCTCAACTCGGGTATTCAAAGAACTTCTTTTGCGCTCCCATAATTTAAGTAACTCTAAAGGCAATGCTGATTCTACCAAAGGAAATAACATTGCTGCATATTTTTCACTTGTAACTCCCAAAGATTCTAACGCCCTTATCTGTGGTTCTAAGCTATCATATAAAATAGAGAGAGACATACCTTTGGACTCCTTGCTTAAAACTAAATTTAACAGTTCTCTTACATAAACCTCGATAAGGAGTTCTTCTCTTGCAAACCGTGATTTCAGTTGTTCAATAGCTTTTGAGTAAGTAGTTATTTTCTGTGGGAGGAAACGATTCAATCATTCTTCTTACTGCAGTTCCTGCTTCCATTGATTGACCCAAATACTGGAACTTGTCTTCACTGCATAACTTCTTGTCTTCATGAATCTTCTTGAACTGACCCCAGAATGCTATCCAGTTTTTTAAATTGCCGTCAAATTTCTTAATTTCTAGTTTTGGCAAGTTGATATTGTTTTGACTTTTCGTGACATTACTGCCATTTTCACATTTTACTGGTCGTGTCACTTTTTTCAACAAAATGTCTAGTTTTGTCCTATTTTTTCTTAACTCTGATTCAAAATTCAAGCTTTCTTCGATATCTTTTCTATAGTCTTCGCTATTTTCTTGTTTTTCGTTATATATTTCTTCTATATTTCTATCCAGATCCATTATTCTGTCAAACCAGCCAGAAAACTCATTATCCAGAATTAAAATCTCCTCTTCGGTTCTTGTGCACTTTAAGTATGTCGGAATTAACAAATTTTCGAAAGGGCAAATTAAAGATTACCTCCTTTGGAGCACATTAACAAAAAAAAATCGGTGGATGAACCATTTCTTTCCAAGAAAATTCCAAAAAAAGGAAAAAATTTGGAACGCAGCACAGCACCAATTTTTATAGGGTTTCAAACCACACAAAACACTACAAATAATATGTTATAATTATCGCCAAAGGTATGTATTACATATACAAAGATTGACTATTCACAGAAAATTAAAAAATTTTAATTTTTATACGAAAATTAATTTATAATGGCCAGAAATTATTTGTTTACTTGTGATTAGGGAACGCGTCACTTCGTCAGCATTCTTCTGTCAACTAAACTCACTAAATGCAAAGTTGCCAAATCTATTACAATTTTGTATTTTAGTATTTACACAAACTGTCTGGTTTTATATAAAGGCAAATCGGGAAATGCGAATGCCTAAAGTTTATACTGTGGGTCCAGAAAATCTAGCGAACGGTGGATCGGGGGGCACCCTAAGGTCGGAACAGGGTTAGCACCTGGTTAGGGGACCTGACCAGTCTCTTTCCTCGGAGCGTATTTCCATTCTATACATGGCCAGAACGCAGCCCTAGAAAACTGCTCGTTTTCTATGGCTGCTCACCCAACCTGAGCAAAAAGGTGGTCAGGTTTGCTCAGTTTTCATTGATATAGATACATATATATGTATGTCAATGAAAACTGAGCAAACCTGACCACCTTTTTGCTCACCCAACCTGAGCAAAAAGGTGGTCAGGTTTGTTCAGTTTTCATTGATATAGATATATATGTATCTATATCAATGAAAACTGAGCAAACCTGACCACCTTTTTGCTCAGGTTGGGTGAGCAGCCATAGAAAACGAGCAGTTTTCTATGACTGCGTTCTGGTGATGTATAGAATGGAAATACGCTTTTCCTCGCAGGCGAAGAGGGATCGGATAGCCAGTCAAGTTTGGCAACACTGTAAGCCACCTCTCAATATTAAGGAGTTTTCGCATTGCAAAATTTCTAAATAACGTGTTTTTATTCAACTTTATCTTGATTTTTCTGGTAGAAAAAGTGCTTCATCCGCAAATTTTTTTGTTTTAATTCTCTTTATTCAACCTACTCCATCTTCTAAAAAGTTTAAAATTGCCAAATTCGGACATACTTAAAGTGCACAAGACCCCTCATCTTCTTGTACTTCTGGTTGATCTCTGAAATTGTTAATTTTTTCAAAAATTTTTTCTAAGCTTTTTCCTCACTATTTTTCTTTTCTCCTTTAATAGGTCCATTTTATTTTACCAGGGATGCCACTATTTTGGGTTCTTAAAGGAGTATTACTTATTTATGAGAGACGTTTATAATATTTATTTGACAACTAACTCTGAAATTATAACAATAGTACCAGAACATAACAGGTCAAAATACAGGTCAAAATATAGTTCTAAAAGACATTCTTCTAAACGTATTGTATGTTCTTCCGCCGTTTTTGGCTTACTGCCAAGAAGTAAATGGACAACGTTTTAACGATCAGATTTAGTTTTCTTCTGCATCAACTTTTAAATAATTTCCTCATATATTGTTTATTCTTGTATTAAATATCCAAATAGTATAGCGCTTTTCTTTACGTTTCCAGTTTGACGAAATTTTTTTAAAACTACTTGCAATAGATTTAATTAATGGATTTTTGTCAGGATATGCGTCATTAAAAATATTACAATTTTCTTGTTGCGTTCGCATTCTGTCCCCATACCAAGTATTATTAAAATTTCAGTTCTTTGAGTTCCTGTTAAATGATCCATTTTTTGTAAATAAACGAAACTGACACTATCAGACATTTCAGGTAAACTTTCGTGTACAGGTATTTTATGTAAAATACAATAAAGTAAAGATTTTTGACCACCATTTACTCAAAAACTTTCAACTTTAGGATAAAATGTTCCCAACACGAAATACTCAGAATTTTAAACTGAATTTGAAAATAAAATAAAATATAAAAAGAAAAAGTTCCTGTCGATTTGCCGAACTTACCATTGTATCGGGCGTAATTATGTACCTCAGGGTATAAAAGTTTATAAAAGATATTTCGAGGTTTCCAAATTTTTGTTACTCACTGTATGTAGATCGCAGGTAGGTATATAATATATATAACTAAGAAAATGAGTGCTAGTGCCCTCAGGGAATAATGTTTTTGGACAATATACTAAAAAACTCTAAAAAATATATAGGCCTTAAAAACCAATAGGAAGAGTACCAATGATAGCGAAGTAAGGATGCAGAAAAAAAGCTAAACTGTGGAAATACCTTTAAATATCTAGTCATTACGGAAGATGGCACTTTGGATTTGGAAAAGAAACGCAGGGTACAAACGGGGTGGATTTTGAAAAATATCCTCTCTGTTGTTTGGCCGTAGAAGAGTAGTTTGTAAAACAGTGGTCAGGCGTGGAAAAATGTATGGAGCGGAAATAGAGGTCAATTTGTTAGTTCGTTAGGTATATTGAATCTCCCGAATCCATCAGTTCAAAAATCGATTATGTAGTAATATCAAAAATGATATTAATTAGAGGCAAAATTAAATCAGAAATATTGCAATAAGTGGTACAGCTAGAATAATGTAGTTATAACGTATAACGTAATACCGCAAATCCTTATATTAGACGACTTTAAGTTTTAATATATATATATATATATATATATATATATATATATATATATATATATATATATATATATATATATATATATATAATAAATGTAAATGCGAAGATTTACTTCTTCGCTAGTGCAGCGAAAAGGCCGTGAATGAAAAATAAAAATATTATATTACCTATAGGCCAAGAAATCTTCCATTTTTCTACTATATATATATATATATATATATATATATATATATATATATATATATATATATATATATATATATATATATATATATATATATATGTATATATATATATATATATAGTTTCGTTCGAAGGTAGGATATTTTCAAGTTTTAATTGTAAATAAATTACTAATAAAGCGGTTTTTAGCTTTCAAAAAACAAAAAAAATTCTGATGAAGGTCGAAGAATACGACCGAAACGTTAATATAATGTGAATAACAACCCACAAATTTGTATAATTTTTTTCCCCGGGATCCAAAAACCCAAGAACCCTCAAATAAAAAAAAATATATAAGGATCCAAGAAACAAATCAAACCATGAAAGATATATATATATATATATATATATATATATATATAGTTAAGTATGTTTGGAATTATCTGGAGAACTACTGTTTCGTCTTCCTCGGTGTCTAAGTTGTTAAAAGACACCACATCGACTCATCAGAGGCCTTACAGTAGCATGAGCATTTCTGCTCCCATATAATTCCACAGTTCTTGCCTATAAAAGACAACCTGAAAGTTTTGAAAGGTAGAAGTTCTTGAGATTGCTCTCTGAGAAATGTCATAGGGATCCTTATCGGATCTCCCATGGTAGCTTGGATGTGGGAGTCTCGCGACCTCTCCACACTACCTGAGACATTCTCATTTATGAACATAGTTAAGTATGTTTGGAATTATCTGGAGAACTACTGTTTCGTCTTCCTCGGTGTCTAAGTTGTTAAAAGACACCACATCGACTCATCAGAGGCCTTACAGTAGCATGAGCATTTCTGCTCCCATATAATTCCACAGTTCTTGCCTATAAAAGACAACCTGAAAGTTTTGAAAGGTAGAAGTTCTTGAGATTGCTCTCTGAGAAATGTCATAGGGATCCTTATCGGATCTCCCATGGTAGCTTGGATGTGGGAGTCTCGCGACCTCTCCACACTACCTGAGACATTCTCATTTATGAACATAGTTAAGTATGTTTGGAATTATCTGGAGAACTACTGTTTCGTCTTCCTCGGTGTCTAAGTTGTTAAAAGACACCACATCGACTCATCAGAGGCCTTACAGTAGCATGAGCATTTCTGCTCCCATATAATTCCACAGTTCTTGCCTATAAAAGACAACCTGAAAGTTTTGAAAGGTAGAAGTTCTTGAGATTGCTCTCTGAGAAATGTCATAGGGATCCTTATCGGATCTCCCATGGTATATATATATATATATATATATATATATATATATATATATATATATATATATATATATATATATATATATAGGTATATATATATATATATATATATATATATATATATATATATATATATATATATATATATATATATATATATCAAGCAGTCCTTACAATAACAACAAGGTAATAAGGCAGCATCATTTTTATTGTCACCCGGTGTATGTTATACTAGTGACCTTATACACAATACATAGTATTTTAATTATTGATTTAGCGTATAGTCCAAATTTGTAAATTTACTTTTGTTAATACTTTACACATTAAGTTCAAACAAAATGCCATACCACTATTTATTGTTAGATTTACTATAGAAACTTTAATTAGTGCCTAAGATTGCAAAGGAGGTCGAGGACACTAACTAATCTAAGATGAAATTTGCTTGCTGAAGATATCGAAACATTTATTTATTTATTTTATTGAGAAAAACGTTTGTCTATAAATTGTTGCTAATAAGAGATTTGTTAAAATCTTACCGGATTCAAATCCTCGAAAAAGAAAACGTCGCCGTCGCACAGGGTATCAAAATAGAAAATTAGTGTACATCGGTACTTTATTTTTCGACAAAATAAAAAAATACTGTTTTCTGTTTGAAGCAACTGAGTTTAATAGACTTAAATACTAATTATAAAAAACGTACTTTAATTAACCTAATTTGCACAATCTGAGCTGGGGACTGATCTATCAGAATTGTCTTCCTTAACGTTAGTTTCTTTAAAAAGTGTTTCGGTTTCTGAGAGCAGATATTTTGTTTCGCAGTATATTTTGGTCTAATAAAGGAAATAAGGAGATTTGAAGAAATTAACAGGTTGTGCAGCATGTCCTCAATATTCTCTGTCCGTCCTCGCTGTTCTCGGAATTTACGAAACTCGTTAGTTCTAGCTTCTGATGCCTCTTCAGATAAATGTCCAATAGGAATAATATGAGAAATGTTTTAGCAAATTCCTGCCCCATGTGCCCCATAACATGTGCATGAACACTTGATGGCATATAGTACCAACTATATAATGACACATATAGCGTTGCAGTATCTGGCAAATATTCTCGAAAAGTATCAACATTTAAGTTTTGACCCGAAGAAAGCTCTTAAAGAATTACAGCAAATTTTTTGATTACATTTTTTCTCGATCCAGTGATTGCTGCTGATTTTTCGTAACGTCGGAAAAAAGTTCCACGAGTATTGCCGTCGTTTGTAGTGCCCTTAGAGTAAGGGCACTACAAACGACGGCATTTTACAACGTCTGTTAGTCTCCCAAGTTCATTTCGAAAATCGTTTTGTATTTTTTTCTTTGCTCTTTTATTACTTTGTTTTTACCCTTAGTGACATTCTTAAAATTACAACGCGTACTTAATGAGTTAACTTATTACCTACTTCTTAGGTCTTAGACTAATATAATGTTTAATAAAATAACAATTTAGAACTGGATGTAATGACGTATGTTTAAAACAATTTAGGCAGGTACTTAGATTCATGAATATTTTATTTAATATTATTCTAGCCACCTTTCTTGGTAAAAGTTAAATTAGTTAAAATTTACTTGTAACTGCTTAGAAAATTTAATATAATTAATAACATACCTGGAAAATCTTCCAAGCGGCATTAAAAATCAACTTTGGATTCCTGCATGTGCAACATTACTAAAGAATTTTCTTTTCAATAGTCCGAACAGGTCGGACAAGATTTTTGGATATGCCTAATATATAAGAGTTGTGTACCTAATCCTCTAAGGTCTGCGACTACTTATAGGCATATTTAGGCATTTTTTTAAAAGTCACACCAATCTAAGTATGTTTTTTCTTCATCTAGGACCGCGGTTCTTTAAAATTCCATATGTAAGTAAACTTTACAAATCTTTCTACTAAAGTTTAAAAATATCAAGAGTAGTTAGCATACTATAGCTATAACAAAAGTTGCTTTCAAATTTTTTATAGAACACATAAAATGAATTTTTTAAAGCTGGACTTATTTTCGCATCATTTTTATTGCTCTCAGAAAAGTCAAGTTCCTGCTTAAAAAGGAAGTACTTTACGGTAATACATTTAAAGAAAACTGGCAAACGACAGACATTTTACGAATAAACTAGAGACAAAACAAATTAAAATTCCATAGTCGCATTTTTGCCCTATGTCACGGAATATCAAATCCGTTACACTGTGCGTCGCGTCGGTAAATTACAATTGAGCTTGATTTGTTTCCTGATCCCAAAGTCATAAAACCACGTCAAAAAATCGTGCAAGATTTTAAAAACCCCAAAAAAAAATTTTCGGACTTTTTAATATCATAAAGCGGGTTTTACCAACAACATTAGATCGATTAGATAACGTTAAAAGGTCATCGACCCAGTGACCTAGACAGGTGACTGATGCAGAAGACCAAATACATTTCGGACTAAATTGGTAAATTTGCATATCAATATAATAATTATTGTCTACAGTTTGTTAGTTATACGTGCAGTCATTTTGGTGTCGTAACTACGACAGGTGCAGGGTGCAGGCTCTAGAGAGCGCAACGGTCACTATTTTTTAGTTGTTTCTTTTTAAACTTGCGACTCTTTAAAAGTGAAAAGAACTCTTGAAAGTTGACTAGGGCAAGTTCTTGCAAGAGGGCACATTAACTTGTTTTTTAGTCGATATTTTCCATGGGTGAAAAAAAATTGTTGCAAATGTTAGCCCTGGTGCTCCTTGTTATGACGCTGAACCATTTCCCGGTAAAAAATAATGTAATTTAAAGCTACGGCCCAAATTTTTTATTTATTTGTTGAATATTGTCCCTGAACTCGTAAAATCACAAGCCAAGAAACTACTTTAATGCGATCGTCGTATTAAGATAATAAACAAATAAATATAAAAGAGTTAACTGCTTGTTATTAACGTGTAAATCTGTTCTTCTTGGAAGTTGTTGCACTGTCAATCCAAGGTCAGTATTTTAGTAATATTACTTACAATAAAATAATTTTACTTTGGAACCATTGAATTTAAAACATGGTACTAAGTTTAATACAACTTTTTATATGTACAATATGTGTTAACAAATCCCAAAAGTCTTTGCACGGAACTTCCCTCGCGAAATAAAGTTTTATATACAGCGTTTTTCACTTAAAACTCCGAGGACCTACATATATCTCGAAAACGGGTGGATATTTTGATTTCGTAAAAAGCCGTCCTTAGGTAGGATCAATTAGTATTTTTTAAAGATAACATCAATGCGACGCCTTCGAAACACTGGGCGTCGCGACGCTTCAAAAATTTTAATCGATTGCAGGGACTTCGAAAGTCGGTACATTTGAAAGTACTTTAAATTCCAAGACTTTTTGACATTTACCCTAATTCGATTACTTCAGTCGTTTTTAACTAATACAAGATTTTATTTAAATTGTTTTATTAATTTTGGAAACGGATCAGTAGTAAAACTAAAATAATTCTTCACTTAATAATAATTCAGTAAATTTTGTTTAAAATTCATTCCTTCTGCCCGAACACAAATGTCAAAATTTTTTAAAAGTTTGCTATGGGTAACTTTTAAATGCCTTCTTCTTGTAATATCGGTTCACAACTCCATTATTATGAAAGCGACTGTCGTTGCTCCATAAAATGTTGGACAAGATATTTTCATTTTGGTCATATAATTCTTCTGAAAATCTAATTTGGTTTTGTATGGATGAAACTAGTTTTGTAAAATCTTCCATGAAGAGCTTATGGAAACACCAATATTTTCTTTGATTTTGGCAAGTGAAGTTTGGGGATTATCATCAACTTGCTGTAAAACTTGGGCTGTATTTTCGTCATTTGTAGCAATTTTCCTCCTATCTTATTTTAGTTTTACAAAGCAGCCATAAGTACTCCCTTAAGTTCCTGCACAGAGCTGCAAAAGTTTTGTCATCAGGAATTCTTCTATGAGTATAACGTAACGATGCCCATCCGCTCTTGGTGCGTCCTTAGCATTTGACCTACATTCACCGTAAATCAGTAACATATCTGCTTTTTCTTGGGCTCCTAGTGAATTGAACCATTTTCATAAAATATTATCAATTCGTATAAATGACGTCACAAATACAATGAATTTAATGTCATAATAATTCATCAAGGTTACCTTAGGGGAGGTAAATTATTTATTTTTGCGAGACATAGGTACCTATTAAAATTAATAGAAATTAGATTTTACAGATTTTTAGAACCTTGTATTACTTAAAAAACGAGTAAAGTAATCAAATTCGAGTTTATGACAAAAAAGTCTTAAAATTTAAAGTACTTTCAAATGTACCTACATTCGAAATCCCTGCAATCGATTTATATTTTTGAAGCGTCGCGTCGCGACGCCCAGGGCGTCGAAGGAATCGCATTGATGTTATCTTTAAAAAATGCTAATTGATCCTACCTAGCGATTTCTACAAAACCAAAATATATCCATTCGTTTTCGAGATATAGGCCCTCGGAGTTTTAAGTGAAAAGCCCTGCATAACTAGCTGATACCCGGAGACATCGCCAGCTTGTTTCAATCATGAAATATATTTGTTCTACGACCGTGCTTGGGTACTTTCCCGCACGCTTTTGTTTCGGAATATTTCACTATTACTTTCCCGCACTAGCGCGGGAAACAGATTTTGATAATTTATCTCCTTTTAATAGATTTGTCCTATCTTTACTGGTGTGAATCAGTCTTGTAAATATGCAAATTATTATTAACTTACCACTCCACTTCAAGCATGGACTATTTCTTTAAATTCAAATTATTATTAGATCCTGTTAGCACTGTATTTAATTTTTCAAATTAATGTCAGGTAATGGTAGGACTGTACGTCTGTCAACCTCTGACAGTTTTGATTGCGATTTACGTCATGGTAACCAATTGATTTATCTGTCACTGTGGCAGTCATACTTTATCGAAATAAAAAATTGGCAGGGAAAAGTGTTAACTGCCGTGGCCGAAGAGTACCTTGAAGAGTCAGAACAACAACAAAAAAAAGATGGGCAAAAAAATTCTTGAAATTAATCCTCGTGATCAGCAGTATGGACCTGAGTGTGAACCACGTCCATCAACTTCATCTGGATATAACTTAACAGCTTCTTCAATGTCTAACTTGGCGAATAATCAGTTTACATCGACTTACCGTGCTGATGGATCCACCTTATTGAAGAAGCACCAGGTGACATCTGCGATTAATTTGCCAAATGCTACAAACTGTACGTTTAATAAATAAGTAGTTTCAATGTTAACAACATAAAATAAAAATTTAGTTATTTATATTGGCCTTTTAGAATAATTACGGTCCTAAAAACGCATCCTAATGACTGCCTGCCCGACCTCCGCTTCGCGTCGTTTGGGACAACGCCAATCGCGTGCGGGAAAGTATAACTTTCCGAACTAGTTAGGATAATAACTATGTATTTAGAATTTGAACATTAGCACTTTCTTGTAAACGACATTGGTTGTTTTTCGGGGAAGCTGCAAAATAGCCAAGCTGTTGGACAGTAACATCTATACAGTATGCGCAATTTTTTTTAAACTATCGCTTCGGTGTATAACAATAAAGAATGCGGAAAATAAAAAATTATGGCTAGATGACGCTAGGTCATACGACCCGAACATCTGAAAGCACGGTTGCCAGATTTATTTAAGTATAAACTAAAACTGTTTTCACATGGTGTTACCACTAGAAATTAAATTACAATACAAAAAAAATTGGTTCTTATCTAAAAAAAAAAATGACATGGTTTGATGTATGTATATCAATACAATCTGTCGTTTTAGATAGCCAAGCTGTTGGACAGTAACATCTATACAGTATGTGCAATTTTTTTTAAACTATTGCTTCGGTGTATAAGAATAAAGAATGCGGAAAATAAAAAATTATGGCTAGATGACACTAGGTCATACGGTCCGAACATCTGAAAGCACGGTTGCCAGATTTATTTAAGTATAAACTAAAAAAAATTTTCACATGGCGTTACCCCCTAGAAATTAAATTACAACGCAGAAAAATTGGTTCTTATCTAAAAAAATTGACATGGTTCGGCGTATGTCGTTGTAGAATAAAGACAATTTTAATTTCTAGGGAATGACTTTACCGCCTTGGCAAGGGACTTTCATAATACCCGCTAATATTTTGCACCAAGAATGCAAAGCAAACCTGCATGCCAAATTTCAAAATTTGGGGGATGTTTTTACCCCTTATAGGTACTCCAACACAAGAATTGAATAAAATCGATGTGTTTTGGCTTTTTGATAAAAACCCAGTGGTTTTTGAGCTAAAAACTATTACATTTTTACGAGTTGATTTTACCCCTTGCAAGTTTTGCAAATATTCCTCCTTAGTGGACGTCTGGGGCCTAAACTAAAGCTGTATGCAAAACTTCGTTTGCTATCTTTGGTATGGGTAAGATGTAGTCCTTTACGAACCAACAGATATAAGGTATTATTTTAATTTTGATAAAAATGTCATCTGCTCTTCAGACAGCCTGGGTGTAAGCCTGCCTGATGAAGGGTATAAGGGTAAGGGCCCAGAAATCGCGATAGCAGGAGGGCACCCAGACCAGAATCACAAAAAAAGCCTTCCTTATTTTATTTCACTTTTCATTTTATGGTCTTGTGCTTGAACTGGCGAAAGAAGTTAAGCTTTTGCATTTACTGGCATATTATTATTAGACCGAAGAAATTTCCCATTTTCCATATATATATATATATATATATATATATATATATATATATATATATATATATATATATATATATATATATATATATATATATATATATATATATATATATATATATAGCGTGTCGAATGAAGGAAGGTGTTAGAGGAATTATTCTTCGTCGACCGAGGAGACACCACCCCCCACACCCTCTTAAAGGGCTGGTGAAGTCCTTAGGTTGGGTTTGATTGGGCATTCCTTAAGACTGGAATTAGTTTCATTCCTTAATCCCATTAACGCCCTACTTCTTTGTACTATCAGACCCACTCACAGTTATGCAACTACGTTATGTGTACTTTGGATTTCTACATCTGTTTCCTCAAATCAGTCGCAAATGATGAACTGGGACAAAAAGGGCAGTTCATACACATATCGCTTTCTAAGAATCTCTAAAAAGAGAAGGTTTGAGATTTAGTACCTGTTTAAATTAAGATCTTCTGGTTGATCAGTTAGGTTTTGACAGGTTTGTCATTTTGTTAATAAGTCATTAAAAACATAAATTATTTTATTATTTTAGCGATTTGCTTGGTTTCCAAATGATTTTCATCAGTGGCGGCTCGTGACTTTTTTATTTGGGGGGCACAAATACAAATCAATAAATAATAACTACTTTAAAAAGTTGTAAAACAGCCTTTTGTAATAAATATTGCACTGAGTTTATTTCTGATTCCATTTTTTGGAAACGGCCGATCGGGAAAACCCAAAAGTAAGAACAAAAGAAAATACACAGTACTAGAATTAGGTACTAGTAATACTACGCACTAATGCACTACTAATAATTAATAAACTATTTAAATAAAAAAAATCCCTCATCTGATCACAAAAAAAATTATTAGGCCTTCAGCACGTGTTAATATATCAAGAAAACTAAACATAAAATTGTGCAATAACTTCTTCCGCCCGCCGCGCCAAGAACAACGCCGCTCGAAATCCAAACAATAAACAAGTGCTAGGAGACACGAAATATTGTGCCCATCGAGATGCCGATAGCACGCGATTTTAACCCTAATTTTCCAATGCATAGACCGGCGTCGCACAGTGGTTCCGATAACTAATCTGACTTGACAAAATTATTTCTATGTTTTTTCTGGGAAAATAACAATAAAAAATGGCTGCTATTTGTATATTTCCTCATAAATATTTAGTGCAAACGAGTTTTTTTTTTACAAAATTTGACACTTTTTTTCGCACTAGCTCGCGAATGTTTCCATCAGGATCCTCCACACCACTTTTAATCGTTATATTATAATCATACACACACACTCTAGTCTTCTTGAAAAGTTAGGGGCATTTCGTCAAACCTCAAACACAGTTCTTCTTGGAATTCCACGATCACTGAAAAAATTATTACAAAAAAATATGGTTGAACATGGTTATAAAATAGTTAAAATTAAACACCCAAAGAGGTAAACTAACCGCTGAAAATAGCGTTACAACGGCCTTCGGCGGCCTTTGCAATTGCGGGCCTGCTATTTCAATTAGAAATCGAACCATTTAAAGAAATTTGGCCCTTTAATTACGTCAACCAAAGAAGACAACAATAATAATAAAATACAAAAAAATATATTAAAACCAAGGGAAATACCTGTAATTTACTCTGCCAAACTCACTTATTTATTATATAAAATTTTACCCGTACAGAGACTGTAGTTCCGAACATAAATGAAGACAGGTGCCATCGGGATACAAAGGATCACGGTAACAGAGACTTCTGCCTGATTTTGCGTAGTCTGTACTTTATAGATACACAACTATTTATGACCATAATAAGATAAAATATATGTTGTTTTAAAGTTCAAGAAATTTTACCTTTTGTCAAGCTAGATTTTTAATACAAACGTCTGTGCGTCGCCACGAAAATTGATGATGAAACTGGGACAAATCTGCTGTGTCCCCGGAGATAAGTTTTGATCGCCGGCGGTCGCGTTCGCCATGGTGTGACATGCAAGGAAAGAGGTATTGAGGCGAGGTGATGTATTATTTCTTTTTAACTTTTGATAAAAAAAAATTATTTGTGGAAAATCTAGAGTGGGCACGTGCCCTTGTGCCCTTTAGGACCAGCCGCCACTGATTTTCATCCTGGCACGTATTGTTAGAATAAATTTAGTTCCATTAATCTAAAAAAGTGTGTACTATAATTGCCCTTTTCTTTACCAATTAAGCAAAAATTCAGTCATCGTATTCTTTATACTTGTTAGTCTAAAACTTTTGGTTGCCAAATTAGACCTGTCTAAAGTTAAAATCGGGCCGTATAATTTTTTATGTTTGATGAAATTTTAACTAAGAAGGTAGTACTACGTTTTATTGATTTTTTACGGCCTTCAATTTATATTTTGTTAAAAATACCGGCGTCAAAACAAATTAAAATACACGAAATGTTGTCTCCATTTAAATGAACTAATTAGGACGTATAGCTCTGATGATAATGGTTTTAAATAATAATTATTTTGCTATAGGTAGTCTACAAATAAGCCTGAATGGCATTTTAAAATTCTTTGGATTTTTAAAGTGATGACATAATAATAAGATCTTCAGAAATAACCCATTACTGTTACCTTTTAATCATACGCAGTTTATCAGTAAATGTAAGAAAATCCCATTTAAAAGTGGAAAAGTTGATGTAGATACTAATTTTAATTTATTTTTAAATAAAAAAATAGCTAAACTATATGGTATCAACGCACTTTTTGCCACGATGACACAGATTACTCCTACCAGATGCGAATCTCTTAATAAATTTCCTATATTATCAAGATTCCGCGGTCTTGGCGCTTCAGACAGTGCGGCCGGTCGCTTTGAGCGTCGATGCCGTGAATGGAATTTTCCACGCGTTTGGTAGATTTAATTCAGAGAAATTATGGATTATATTTTAAAATATTAAAACATGATATTGTGTGGCATTTTATATAAAATTATATCATTAACAAATACAAAAACGTATATCGTTTATTAAAATTACACTACAACCTAGTACAACCACAATTTAAACCATAAAATCAACGCAACAAAACTGATGTAATAACATTAGCCTGCTATCTATTCCACCGAGACGCTCGCACACGCTAACACCGAGGAATTCAACGTTTGGCGACAGACTAAATATTGTGACTTGTGACTGCCGGCACGTTATAAATTATCTAAATTGAGCCACCGTCGAAAGCGTAAGATTCGCATCTGGTAGGAGTAATCTGTGACGATGAGGTCCAGTCAGATCGAAAATAACATACAATAGTAATAATTCATTGCGTTATACATTGAAAGAAAACTCAAGCATCCTCTTCAAATGTTTGTGTTTATTTTATAAACTTACTCTCTCATTAAGAATACGTAGTGTTTGGTTTTCTATCACGCCCATTTATTAGGAACAGTCATCGGCAAAAAAAAAACAAAATGATAAAACTGATTTAAATGTATCAAGACCAACTTTTTCTAATTAAAACTAATATAATTACACTAGAGTTAACAAAATCATTTTATGAAATAGTACTTTTACAATTCAAGTACAAAAATACTGAACTTGGAAAAGAAGTAAGAAATTTTTTATCTTTTTCTCTTATGAGGCGAAAAAGCCCCTCTCTTTAGAGGCCAACAGTAATCGCCTCACAGAGCTGCATTTCAACGATCTTGATCGACATTCTGCATTCCATCTCTTTGTAAGCATAAACCAATTGTTGACTAAATTTCCGCATTTTTGGCTCAGGTTGTGATTCCCTAAAAGACAGTTGTTACAGCTTTTAGTGAAATCCAGGTTTCTAACTCTTTGTTATTTAGCTTTTGGTCGTAACTTGGGTCTTTTATTACTAACTGACTTATTTGTAGTCCGATAAATAGTCGTTCTTTTAATTTTTTTTCACTTACTTTGGTAAAAATCGTCTTAAAATACAAAAAACCCGTTTTTATCCATTGCCTTTCCAAAATACTTCGTTAAACCTAGCTTAATTACAGTGAAGGTAAAATAACATTTTGTGAATTTATTAAAGGTACGTTCTTTACATTCGCTTTGCCGCTCACAAATTCTGTCCTTTTTGGCCAATGTTTTATCAAGTAGTATTTTGTCACTAGCTCTACTATCCTACATACAGAGAAAACAGCAGTACTTAGTGAATCCACCTCGCAATCCAAGTAACATGGCTACTACCTTCAGGTCCAGACAAGGGTATCTCCGTTATTTGAAGGAATTGAGGGTTGAGACTTCGTATTTGGGGGGTCAAATCTCCTCAAAATTCCTTAATCTAGGGAAATTCCTTGATAGACGACTTAACTGGCACAAAAATCTGTGAATTGACAGAAAAAGTCTGTTAACTGAGAGGGTAAACCTATCAGCTGATTTTTCTGTCAACTGACATTTCCTTTTGTCATTTAATTGACACATTTAATATGTCAACTGCGATAATTTGTGTTCACTTGAGGGATTTTTTGAGCCAAGAAACAACTTTTTTCTGTCAATGAGTAGAAAAAGATCCGTTAATTATAAAAGAAAAAGAAGTAAGATCACAACTGCCATTATAATAATAATAACGGAATTACAAGAACAGGTTTAGTTATATAAATACTTATAAGAAAAACGTATGGGAGCATTCCAATTAAAATGAGCCACCCTGTAAAACTCCATTATTGGTGTTTTCTTTAAAAAATCCTGAAACACCTTACGTTTAGTTGCTAGAGGCATATATTTTCACTTAAAAGTTGGTCCATTTTCTTTTCTCTCACTCCCACGTCAAAAATTTCAAATGAAATGAGGTATCGAGTAACCTTCATTTGAAAGGTCTTTCAATTCCCTAATTAGCGATGTTTCACTTTTTGACATAATATGCATACTTTCTTTAGAAGATGAAATTCAATTAATTGTTTAATTAAAAATATTAATGTTTAATTATTTCTGGCAAAGTCAAAAACAAACACAAAAATCACTATATCAAGTACCAAAAATGGCTACATTGATTTTCAGGCAGGTCTAATTTGAATATTTTTGCAGAAAAAACGATGATGAAACGATTTTTCTGCTCTCGTTTGATTTTGTTATAAATAATTAAAGATTAACCTTCAGATTCACTAAAAAGATTTAAAATTTAGTATTAGTTTAAATTAAGATCTTCTAGTTGAACAGTTATTTTTTTTCAAGTTTTTCCCTGTCATTGTTAATAATGGTAATTGAAAACTTATGAGTTATTCTGATATTTCAGCTATTTGCTTGGTTTCCAAATAATTTTTATCTTGGAACGTGTTGCTAGATGAATTTAGTTCTATTATTGTGAAAAGACGTTGTAAAATTGCCCTCCTTTTTATAAATTTGCGGAAAAGTTAGAAACAAATTCCTAGTATAAAACTAAGTTGTCTTATTTTAACAACTTACTTGTCAGTATGGTTGTCAAAGTAGGCCGATCTAGCGGCAGTAAATTTTTACTTTAAAAAAAATTGAACGGAATTGTATAGGGTGGCTCGCTATAACTAATATTGTTATTATTATCTGTATCTTTTTTAGGACTAAGAATAAGAAACATTGTTCTAAATTAGCACTATCAACCAGGCGCGGTTGCTGAGCTGCTGTTTATAAGCTTCAGGATTAAATATTCTCTATTTAAAGACCTAACAAAAAATTGCAGAATTGTTAAATTTTTCTAACCACTAAGGCTTTAATTAATAAAACTTTCGAAGGCATTTGGTGACAAAAATGACGACACATTCGATTACTTCTGTTTGATTTGATAAATTTCATCTACACACACCATTTTTATAACTGCCCCTCGACTGTTACCTTTAATCCGTTTATTTTTACTTTTTGAGTACAAATAATTATACAATATACATACGAAAATGTCTTGTTAATATACCTGTGTGATTACCCAACTGGTACTATGCACTCGTTGGGCAAATTTCACACGCATGTATTAATAAAGCTGATATCTCGCTTATATCGCAAATATATGTTAATTAACGAATGTTTTTGATAAACCGATAGTAACAGTTATCCTGTAAGTAACGTTATGGGATATACCTTAAATCGGTTCGATCTCGAATCTTTTCGGAGGATTTTTATAAAGGTCTAAAAATTGTGACAAAAACAGTTAAATATCACGAGGAAAAGAGCGTATTACTCATTTCAAGTGGTCAGAATTTGTTTATCATTATGTTTAACCTTGAAAATTGGCACAGTGACCCCCTTCCGAATCTAGACCAGATAAACATATTTACAATTTGATTATATGTATATTTGCCACGAATCCAGAGGGAATTAATTTAGTTAAATAAGTATTCCAAATATACTATTTATAATATGTATTATTTATACACCAAACTAAAACATTTCTATTAAAGTCAATATAACGTAATATTTAAAAAAAAACTGCCTCGCAGTAAGCTTTAAAATTTTCCCGCTTGTCGTTGATTAATTAATTTTGAAAAACTACCCCTTAATCTGCTAGGTACCATAAACTCTTATTGACTTCATTCTATGGATGATGTCTATCACTTGGGTTTTTTGTCTTATTCACTCTATTCTTTTGCGTCCCTCCTAGTTAATCCTAGCATGAATCGTCCCACAGCCCTTTGTGCTACCTGCATTTTTCTTGTTATGTCTGTTTTTAGTATCCAGGTTTTACATCCGTATGTCATGACTGGTAGTATGCATTGATCAAACGTTCGCTTCTTTAGGTGGCGTGGCATACTAGATTTGAATATGATTGAATTTCTATCGAATGCTCTCCACGCCGGTTTTATTCTTCTGTTGATTTCTGGTAGTAGAGATCCCGAGAGTAGTTGTTCTAGGTATATGGTAATCTTCTACTACTTCCAGTGTGGTGTTGTTTACTTGTACGTTTTGTTTGCCTACTAGTTCCCTGTACACTGTACATTGGTTTTGGCTAGGTTCATCTTCAGGCCTACTTCATTGCTTACTGTATTGAATTTGTCAATTTTCTCTCGAAGTTTATCAGGACTCTTGGCGATTAGTACAATGTCATCAACGAATCTTAGGTGGTTGAGGTGTTCTCCGTCTATACATAGGCCTTTGTTGTCCCAGTCTAGCTTTCGGAAGATTTCTTCAAGTGTTGCGGTGAAGAGCTTTCGAGATGTTGCGTCTCCTTGACGTACTCCTTTATTGGTGAGGAATTCCGGAGATCCTTCGTATATCATGACTCTGGCTTGGTCTTCTTTGTATATATTTGCCAGGGTTTCTATATACGGTTTGTGGACACCTTGATTAGTTAGGGCTTCTATTAAGCCAAACGCCTTCTCCAAGTCTATGAAGGCTAGTGACAGTGGTAGTTCATATTCCTTTGTTCGACTGATGATCTCCTTTAATGTCGGGATGTGGTCGATTGTACTAAAGCCACTTCTAAAGCCTGCCTGTTTCCGTGGTTGTGGAGCATCTAGCATGATCTGTATTCTGGTATTTATGATCTTTGTGAATACCTTGTATATTATTGGTAGTAAACTGATTGGTCGATAGTTTTTTGTGTCTTCTTTACTGCTTTGTGGATTAGAATTATATTGGCGCTATTCCAACTTTGTGGTATATATCTTGAACTTAGGCAGTTAGTGTAGATTTTTGCTAGGATTTGCGATGTTCGTTTACCTGCGTATTTGATTAGTTCGACCATCACAGCGTCATTGCCTGCTGCTTTACCATTTCTCATGCTATTAAGCGCCTTCGCTATTTCCACGGGACCTTCTGGGGTATTGTCATGTTTTCTTGGAGTCGTTTCGTGTCCCTGTATCGTATTCTGTCCCCTGTATTCGTATCCTTGTACAGGCGCGGCCCGTGAAATTTCAAAGTTGCATATCTCTGTTGCTACTTATGGGACCCATACCAAATTCAGGTTTTTTAATAGTGAGCCTACTAGGAATGTTTTGGTAAAGAAAAAAAATAGTTTGCAATTTGCGAAAAAAAGTTGATTTTTTGAATTGACCCACCTGGGTAAAAAATTAACACGCTTAAATATTTTATTTATTCTATTTTCTAAACAAATTTTACATCATTTTGTCGACAATTCTTAAATTTTAAGAGAAAAAAATGTGTTAGTAGAAAGTTATAGTCATTTGAATTTTTTGCAACCGAAAATCTAAATTATTTTTCGGTTGAAAAAATTGAAATGACTATAACTTTCTACCAACACATTTTTTTCTCTTAAAATTTAAGAATTGTCGATAAAAATGATGTAAAATTTGTTTAGAAAAAATAATAAATAAAATATCTAAGCGTGTTAATTTTTTACCCTGGTGGGTCAATTCAAAAAATCAACTTTTTTTCGCAAATTGCAAAATATTTTTTTTCTTTACCAAAATATTCCCAGTAGGCTCACTATTAAAAAACCTGAATTTGGTATGGGTCCCATAAGTAGCAACAGAGATATGCAACTTTGAAATTTCACGGGCCGCGCCTGTCCTTGTATCACTATAGAATTTAGTTTGGTAAGTAGTATAAAAGTTATTGTATGAAACTAACGTTCAGATTCACTAAGAAGGTTTAAGATTTAGTACTGGTTTAAATTAAGATCTTATAGCTGATCACTCGATCAGTTATATTTTGACAGATTTTTGTCCTGTCAATGTTAATAAGTCGTCATTAAAAACATGAATTATTCTGATATTTCAGCGATGTGCTGGGTTTCCAAATGATTTTGAACTGTTGCTGTAATAAATTTAGTTCTACGATTATCGCACGTAGATACGTAATAAAATTGTCCTTTTATATAAATTTGCGAAGAAGCTCAGAAATAAATTCATAGAATAAGACTTAGTTGTTTTATTCTTACACAGTTTAAAACTTTTTGTTGTCAAATTAGACCGGGCTAGCCGGCTGCAAAAATGATTAGATAATAAATTGACCAGTAAAGTACGAAAATGTTAACGACAATACACGTTTTAACTAACTTAGTTCCTGTTCTCCTTGGTGCAATAGCATTGGTGTGATAATTTATACAAAGTTGTCATGTAATTTATTATCATGTAATATTAAAATGCAGTCATTTTAGCAATGGCAAATGACGTCAACTGCATCTTTTTAAAATAACAAGTTTAGCCAGTTAAACAGTTTCAAGATACTAAAAGAATGAGTCACGAAAAGTAAGAAAGTGTAAGATATAATTAATTATAGTACAATAATGCACGGTGTACATACCTATTTGAAAATAACAAATCGGACACAAAATATTTTACCACGACTTATTGTTGTATAACATTAAAATACACATGTGGGAACATTACTATTAAAAAATAAGGTCTTTCTTGTCGACGCTGGCACTTCTTAAAATTTAACCTAACATGCTCCATAACACCAACAAGTGCTTTTATGGATTGACCATAGCTTTTGTTTTTTCTTTCATACATTGTGCCTGTATTGGAAAAAGAAAGAGGAGAGATAGATCGCTAAACATCCGAAAATACAGTTCCGGATGGAAAGAGTCCAATTTTCCACTCACTTGATACTGGCTCACTATTTTTCAAACTTTATGAATAATATCCTTAAAAAGATACAAAAAAACACTGAAAGTTAATTTATGTATGAACAGAACTAGGAGTAAAAAGCGGCGTTGCCACAATTATTTTAAATTTAGCCGCTACTATTAAACATTTATTACTAAAAAACAAATAAGCGTAATAATTATATTGTACTAACCCTTGGTTATACAAGTATAATTAGACTGTGTTATTTACGATTGCAAATATTAACCTACAGTGAATTTGTAATTTTAGTATAAAGTTGATCAAACTACAAATATGCCACATAAAGCCTGTCAACAGCCAGTAGGTGGGGGATCGTGTAGTTGACCAGATTACGCGTAGCCCTCTAATCTCTGATTATTTTAAGATTGAAACAATGGTTTCTCCTCCTTATTTCTAATATGCTTATTAAATTTTATACAATCATTGCAATATGTCTGGCCCTAAGTATTATGTTTTTTACAGGTGGGGCAAATTTTGTGGGCAGCTAATAATATCAATATAAGGAAAAATACGCTTTTTTAATTAAGAAAGGTTTTTTAATAATGTGCTTAGTTCTGCCAAGAAATTATTTACCGCAGAAAACAAAATACTAACATTGCATTTTTGCTGTGACTTTTTTTAAATTACATAAAAGCAGTTTCTTGCACTGTTAAAGCCATTGTTAACATAGGTACTCAAGTACTAGTACTACACTACTACACAAAGGACACAACACAAGTATCAAATAATATCCAAAAGATATTGGACACAACAAAATTAGGAAAGCCGTAACATCTCTTAAACTAATAATAATAAGTGTCAGCGCGACGTAATGAAATGTAAACAAAAGTTTATGCAAATACAATGTGCATATTGGGTAATTAGTTTTTCTTTGCCTTACCCAAATATTTTGCAATAAGATATTTCCGAAGTGGCCTGGGACAAGACGAGAACCGGCGCGGCGGCGCGGCGCCGAAACAGATATTATTGGTGGGCCGTCGACAAATTTTGTCTCTTTTTAACTTTCTAAAGCGCGTATATTTGTTTTTCAACTAGTTTTATTGCATTTATACAGACTGTTAAAAATAAAATGTCTAATTGCTAATTTTCTTATTATAAGAGCTACGGATTCCACTAAATTAGCAAAGCAGTGTATTTACGCTGATTATTATGCTGAAAAAAACAATCGAACATCGGAATCACGTGATATTTACAAAAATGTATTTTTTTAAATGGAATGTCCTATATCTGCTATAACCGTTTGATAGAGAGTGAAATTCTAAACAAAATTTGTCTTTTACTACATATCGCTAAAATTAATAATAACGGACATATTTACATTTAAATGTAATTTTACATTTAATATCGCAGGCGGAAAGGAAAAATCAGACGAGCTCGTCGCAAGTTCATGGGCGACGTGAAAGTATTTTTGTGTAATAAATATGAAATATGAAATGAAAACAAATCTAACAAAATTAATTGGCAGTACATGATATAATTAACATTTTTTCAAAGTTCGCTTCAGCAAAACGCGTAGAATATCTCTAAGTCTAGAAAAGCTTCTTTCGATATCACAGCTTGTAACAGGAGCAAAACGGTAAAGGATTATACAAGTCAGTATTTTTAGTGTTCAATGTTTCAAAAATATTTTTTAATTCTGAAAATCCTGGATTTCTTTCTAAGAGTTTTGGTACACACTTTTAATTTTTCACCAATTTTGCTAGGACATGCTTTGAGCTTGTCTATGGTTGTCTGAAATAAATTAAAAGAAGTCAAAAGGGGAAGGGTTTATGTCTTCAATAGTCAATTACACCTGGAAGATATCGAAAATTTTCAGAAATAAATTTTAAATCATTTTTAAGCGTCAGTGCACTTATAACTTCTTTACTTTTTGTTACACTCAAAGCGTCATCTTTTAGACTGTCAATAACATTTTCAACTAAGTCGTAATTTGCATGGTAATACTTATATAACGGCTGATAACCATGTTCCCCATCTTGTAATAACAGGTTGAGGAGGCAATGGGACATTAGGACAATTTTCTTTAAATTTTTTCATTCGCGCTGGTGATTTAAGAAAATAGTTATTTATGCTATAAGGGATGTAAGTAACATTTACCAGTCGAGGACGAATTTTGCGCCCGAGCGATAGCGAGGGCTGGCAAAAAAGTCCGAGACTGGTTAATGTACTTACATCCCATATAGTATATAACATTTTTCCCCCTCCCTGAATTGTATGTTTACCAGAAAATGCTGGATATATTTTTGGATTTTTATTATCATTACATTCGATAGCATTCTCATTAAATTATGAAGGCAGCCGTGATCTGTTGCCAGAGCAATATAAGCAGTTTTTATTTTATCAACAACGTCAAGTTGACAATTCATAGCGAAAAGCTTGAAGAAGTCGAAGTATTTGATTCTGTGTGGACAAAATGGATGTTTCAGACATAGAAGAATCAGCAAATAATATTGCTTGTTTATTTCTACTACCGGAAAAGTCGAAAAAAAGGTATGAAGCAGCATATAAATCCTTTAAGAATTGGTGCCAAAGCAAGACGGCTACTGCAGTCTCAGAAGCCTTGTTTTTGGCGTATTTCCACGAGAAAAGTGCTTTACTGAAGTCCCCATCAAGCTTATGGTGTGAGTATTCGATGTTGAAGTCCACCCTTTTTATAGAGGAAAATATAGATATTTCTAAGTATCCAAAACTTCGAGCATTTTTGAAAAGAAAAAATGATGGTTACAGACCCAAAAAATCGAATGTGTTTAACAGGGAAGATGTGAATAAGTTCATGCTTGAAGCCCCCGATGATATGTACTTATTGATGAAGGTCGTAATGGCAATGGGAGTTGTTGGGGCGTGCCGTTCTAATGAACTCTGTGAAATGAAAATGGACAATGTTAAAATAAGTCAAGAAGTCATAATTGTGACCATTCCTGACTCCAAAAATGGAATGTCACGTACATTTACAGTGACAAAATGTGACGACACTCAGGTTTGTCATTTCAAAATAATTCAAAAGTACATTGATATAAGCTCCCACATGACGACTATTAATCGGCGCTTCTTTATGCGATATCAAAATGGAAAGTGCTTAAACCAGCCTGTTGGGAAAAATACGTTTTCGTCAATTCCAAGTAAAATTGCGAAATTTCTAAAGTTTGAGAACTTCAAAATGTATACTGGACACTCTTTTAGAAGAACGTCGGCAACTTTATTAGCAAATACTGGAGTTGATGTATTAGCTATCAAGCGACATGGTGGATGGAAATCCGCATCTATTGCGGAAAGTTACGTAGCTGAGAGCCTCAACAATAAAAAGGAAGTAGCGAATAAAATTTTATACAATAAGACCCAGCCAGAAGTCTCTTGCAGTGCTTCAACAGTGACAGAAACATTGGTTAGAAATGACGGATCTGTGGAGTCAGAAAATGTAATACACATCAAGAAGAAACGAGAAAACGTGTTTCCAAATTTTGTTAATAATGTGAATAATTGTAATAATTGTACCATTAATATTCATTTCAATTAATATCACCGGATTTTTGTAATATGTTGATGAAATCAAAAATTAAAGTTATTCTTATAATAATTTCAGATTATTATTTCCCTAGGGATGTAAGCTGACTTACATCCTGTCGTTAAGGGCAACCAATACCTTGTTGAGTAACTTTCACTTCCGTCTGTCGAAGCAGTGTCAAAATAGGTTGCTTACAATACAGGGAGGGGGAAAACTTGTTTTACCTCACTAACCAAAGTATCAATAACTGGATGGAAGTCACGTATCAGTTCACACATTCTATATAGAGCGAGTCAAATTTGGAAAATCTCCTTTCAACTGCCTTCCTGCTTTTAGCGTATGTGCTGCGCTATCCGAAAGCAGCAAAACAACGTTTTCAATAATATTAATATATTAAAAGAGCGGCCTGGTACTTTCTACTGCAGCTTGAGATATTGTTTCACTATTGGATTTGGCCAGCAATTGAGTTATATGAGTATACGAGTTTTCCGCTTCTATAGGATTTAGAAGCCCAACTATAATGTTAGTAACGTATCGGCCCTTGATGTCGATTGTTTCATCGATGCTAAACCACAACTTTTTGTCTTCAATATTGTGAAACAGGCATTCAAACTTTGCATGGAGAAAAAATGTTAGATGGTCCTATTACTTTGAAACTTCTTAGAAGTACTTTAAAAAATAAATGTAAACACGTGTTTTACAGTTTTTAATAAATTAACCCCTAAGGGGGTAAAACGGAGGTTCAAAGTTTGTAATGGAGTAAAGATGTTATACCATGGACGAAGTCGCTGGAGAAAGCTAGTAAACTATAACCAAAAGGAGTGCTTCTCATAAAATAAATAGACATTGATAAGCCAGTACATTTTGGGCGACCCTGTACATTAAAAATAATATATTGGAAGACAAAGAATTTAAACTCCTTTCTACTTCTTCTACTAACTTTTTTCCCTAACAGACCAGTTTTGCAGAATAATGTGCCCATTTAATTTTATTCAAACGTGGCAGTATCTCTGAAACTATAAGTGTGGGTATGGGGAGTGTTTCTTAGCCTATAATTTTAAGCAGGATAAGAAATGACAGCAGTAAATAGGATTTTCCTTTTGAGTAATTATACGTTTGATCCGTCATAACCTTTTGAGTAACCGGTATATTCCAACCAATCATCAAATTATAGATTTTTGAACGCTTTAAAACTTTTATCTAGAATCTTTTTCGCTAACTTGTCAAGTTTTTAAAATAACTAGGCGGTCCAAAACATTTTTAGTTTACAGTTTATATATTCAATGTATTAGGATTTTTTTCTTTGTTGCAGGTAAGTGGACATACATAAATTTATTGGTCGTCACCACAGCGCAGACAATGGCAGGTAAATTTTCAGTCTTTTGTATTTTTCCAGGAATAAAGTTTCGTCCCTAGAAGCCTTCTCTCAGGGTCTGAAATAGAAATCTGGTGTTAAAGGGCCAATCTTAAAAAAAAATTACCTCAATTCGGACGCCTAGCGTGTTACGAAAGCTTGTTAAAGGCTATATTGAAACTGTTATTATTTTACTGAAAATTCTGACTTAACAATTCAGTGTTAGGCAGCAATTAAAACAATCAACAGCCAACCAAACACGGCTCCACAAAATAAAAAAAAGTTTCATGTTCGGTAGACTAGAACCCCTACCACCCCCCGCCCCCCCCCCCCGTATTTTGAACTGCTGAACACGAATTTGATATCAGAATTATTCCATCAGGTCAAGATTTTTTTCTAACCTCAAAAAATTAATCAAAATAGCAGAAAAAGGAGCTTCATTCTGATGCAAAGTTATTATTATAACTTAAAAAAAAAACTCCCTGACATCACAAGAAATCCGCTCGTGTTCTCAGCGAATGTAGGTTAGGATTCCAATCAAACCCCTGTGTATAAGTAAATTTTACATGGACACAAAAAATCACATACATGTATTCAATAAAACTCGTCATGGAGGCAGTAAAGCGAAAATTAATTAAGCCTGGTCAGGCATATGTACCTACGTATTTTTAAATAAATAATTTGTATTTATTAGCACATCAATGATTTTTGTAATAATATGCTTTCAAAAACAACTGAAAATTGACCATGCACAACAATACAGTTGCGTTCCCACTCGTTTGGTTAATTAGAAAATACTAATGACTGGTTTTTGTATCCACAGTCAGACGCAAACTATATCGGTAAATTAAAAAAAAATACTAAATTTGTGGTTTTATGTGTTATGTGTAACCTTGCATACACCTGAGTAAATATTTCATTAGGAGAAAAAAATGCGACTTGTATTAATTTTAATAATTATACATATTATAGTACAGGGTTATTCATTATATTTTGACTCCCACCTACAGCTCTTATTACAAGTTATAGAAAAAAACTTTATATAAAAAAGTTTTAGGTTTTCTCACGTAGTATCTTTCGGCAATAGCAGAAATACAAAGTCTGCTTTACAATATTGAAAAAATTAATTGAGTCATATTTTCTTAAATAGAACACCCTGTATATTATTAGCTCAAACGAAAGATCTCTTTGTTCTGATTTCAAATATATATAATTTGTTGGCATTTGGTTCAGCCACTTTTGAAATATTTGAGTTTATAACTTATTTTTCCACCATTGAAGATCATCAGTCATTAAAGTTTGTTGCTTTAATATAATCAAGTTGCCTGGAAAACGTCGACGTTTGCAATAATAAAGTATTTGTTTTTAACTCAAATATTTCAAATGTGGCTGAACCAAATACCAACAAATTATATATATTTGAAATCAGAACAAAGAGATCTTTCATTTGAGCTAATAATATACAGGGTGTTAAAAAATATGACTCAATTAATTTTTTTAATGTTGTAAAGTCGATTTTTTATTTCCGCTATTACCAAAAGATACTACGTGAAAAAACCTAAAACTTCTGTATTTAAAGTTTCTTTCTATAACTCGTAATAAGAGCTGTAGGTGGGAGTCAAAATATAATGAATAAAACGTATGAATTAAAGTCTACTTGTCAGGGGTACATATAAAAATGCAAAAATTGAGAATAAATTCTCTAACCACCTGAAAATTCCTTATACAATAAGGATTGCAACAAATAATGGCAAAACAGCTATTCTCCGGGCTATATGCCCCTCCGAACGCTGAATTACATACCAAAATTTGCCGTATTTTCTTCTAACACAGTTAGATAACAAAATACTAATGTTTCGAATGCAAGAAACTACCAGGAAGAAGGAAGCTTTTTCTTTAGTTAGAATGTCGTCACCTGCAGACCGGTTTCGAACTCGTTGGTTCTCATCAGTACAGGATAGACGAACATACCAACCTTCCGAAAAAGTAATCCCTTAAAGCTACAACTGTCGTACTGTATAAGCAGTGAGACACAGGCAGCGCCATCCATTAGCAGTTTCAAGCATTATTTGTTGAAATCGTTATTGTATAAGGAATTTTCAGGTGGTTAGAGAATTTATTCTCAATTTTTGCATTTTTATATGTACCCCTGACAAGTAGACTTTCATTCATACGTTTGAAAAATTTTACCTTACGGTAAACTCTACTCTGAATGCTTGAAACTGCTAATGGATGGCGCTGCCTGTGTCTCACTGCTTATGCAGTACGACAGTTGTAGCTTTAAGGGATTACTTTTTCGGAAGGTTGGTATGTTCGCCTATCCTGTACTGATGAGAACCAACGAGTTCGAAACCGGTCTGCAGGTGACGACATTCTAACTAAAGAAAAAGCTTCCTTCTTCCTGGTAGTTTCTTGCATTCGAAACATTAGTATTTTGTTATCTAACTGTGTTAGAAGAAAATACGGCAAATTTTGGTATGTAATTCAGCGTTCGGAGGGGCATATAGCCCGGAGAATAGCTGTTTTGCCATTATTTGTTGAAATCCTTATTGTATAAGGAATTTTCAGGTGGTTAGAGAATTTATTCTCAATTTTTGCATTTTTATAATGAATAACCCTGTACATATTTGTGTTCATAAGATATTATTTACTTTTTCTTTTTTAAGATTAGTTTGCAAAAATAAATAATATATAAATAAAACCAATAATTCGAATACATTGTAAGTTGTTCAAATTTTAAACAAATACAGTCAAACTACGAAAAATGTTTGAAAATAGTTAACAAAAAAAAGTTTGCGAAAATTCTACTCATTTCGAAAAAAATCTTTCGAAAGTACTTTTTTCGAAAATCACTTTTTTGAATAATTCCAGGTAGGTGTAATGTAATATGATCCACCTAAATAAATAACTGTATATTTCAGAAAATAATAAATTCTTAAAACTGGGTTTTGCTATGTGATTAATGTTACTATTGTTCTATTTCTTTCATATAAGAATATAGAAAAATAATCAGAAAAATGCGGTGGGTTTTCAGTTTTTAAAAAATGTTAGGTACATGTTGATTACCTACACCTGCCTTAAGGTAAAGTGATCCCTTAGAAAAAAAAATCGGTCAAGTGCAAGCTATTCTTGCACAATTATTATTCCGAGTCATCAGCTCCCCACTTAACCTGAGCAAACCTCGGCTGCCCGATCTCCGCCCATCTGCCGCGCTACCCGCCGACGACGACACCAAGTCTCACATCGCGTATGCGCGGAGTACCTATTGAAGAACGTGTAAAAACAAAAGTTATTCCTTAGATCGTGAGAAATATTTTTTGCCGAAAAACGTTTTCTCTAAAACCAATAGTTTAGCAGTTATAAGCAAATAAATAAATAAATTGCTTATAAATAATTGATCACGCGAGAATTTCTCAATCCTGGTAATTTTAGGTCAGTTTACACCCAATTCTTGAATGACTTCTTTTCAGATTTTCCTCAGCAATCTTTTTGGTAATAAGGGTGGGGGACAGCAGTTTTTCAGAGTTTTTCCCGAAAAATGTTTAAAAAAATACATCATACATTTGCCCCCAGAATAAAAATTCAACTTTTTATGCTTCATGTCTATAATTGGGCCACCACACTCTACTTCTGTGCTAAACAAATTTCTACGTCGAATAGTTTTAGAGAGAAATCGCCAATTTTCTAATTTACATTAAAGTGCACGTAAACAGATCCAGATCAAAACTCTTGTTGGAATTTTGGCCATAAAGATGAGACCCTCTTCTATCCAACTGCTACAAAATTACTAAATTTTAATTTCAATATTTAAATATGTTGCTGGGATCATAATGCTAATTGCTTTTCTATATAGCTATCCGATTTCAAAAATGTTGACAGAAAGGGCAGGTAAAAGTCTGAACAAACCTGACCAAGCTCAAGAACGTCAAGTATCATCAAGTTTGCTTAAGTTTCTTTAGGTTGGCTTTTTTCGGTTTTATTTTTCATTGCCATTGTTTATATCTGAAGTTCAAAAATTTAATTTTTTGTAGAAAAACAATTTTCCGAGCATATAGAGGATATTAGCGACAGGTGCTATCAAAAAATTAAAGCAACCCAAGAATTTTGGTCCTTTCGTCTTTCTTCTGGTTATTAGGTTTGCTTGTGGTGAATAAGTTCAAACCTTTACAAATATTTTTATTATGTTTCCAAGGTGGTTTTCCTCTTCATACATTATTAAAATATCAAGCTGCAAGTTGTTTGATATGATTGAACTCTGTCTGTCATCTGGATATTCCAGCTTGCGCTAAATAGATGTCACAATCTAAAGAACAGCCCTCCTTAAAATTACAAAGAAAAAGTTTTGAAGAAGTTAACGTCTAAAAAAATGTGATTATATTGTTATTATTATTATCTCTGTGTCTTCAAAACAACTCAGCTTGTATTAACCCTCATCTGGAAAATCCCATTCATTCATCTTTAAGAAATGACACCCTCCACGTTCAACAATCTGCTATTAATAAAAAATCTTGCACTATTTACGCCACAGTGGACCACCAAAGTACAAGCAAAACTGTTGATTTCCCTTTGGGGTTGGATACTTCTAAAAATTAAGTATTCGTTAGGCTGCAATATCCTCCGGTTATAGACAAATGTCGGCTAAGAGTACTTAGCAGTAGGCTTAAAATTAAAGTGAAGTTTAGGTATGGTTTAATGCTAAGCCACACTCGAAACACTGGGCCATCAGACAGATTGTGACTTTACTTTTATAACGCCTTCCAAGATGCCAGAACAGCTATCAGCGAAATGAAGAAAGGAAAATGCGAATTTTATGCACTTGTTAATTTCGGTGGCCTTCCTTTATGGATTTTTACTGACCTTTGAAAAAATTTAAAAACCTATCTTCTGTAGGTTCTTTGCCGTATTCGGCAATAGGGGGAAGTAGTTTGCTAGGTTAAGAGACGATTTCAGGAAAATGCGAAAAGAATATATTATATTTTTATATTAATTGAAAAGTAATATATTAAGAAATTGTCAAATTTATTACTTTGTTTTGCATACGCAAAATATGAATTGCTTAAAGGCTGATAGGTCATATTGAAATTTCACTAATAATAGTAAATAAATGAGTCATTAATAAATATAATGCATTTCCGTATGTATTGAATTGTAGGAGGAGTTCAATGCACTATAAACTATAATTAAATATTTATTGTTACAACATTCTAAATATTACATTTACATATACTTAATATACCTTATCCTTATCACCTCACCTTGAAATTAAGTGATAATCATAATAGTGTATTTTTTACACTTATATTTCGATGAAATATGTTTGTTAAAATTGATTGCAATATCACAGATTTGGAACAAGGCTTTCTTACGTTTTAGTAAAGGTATTCTAGTCGATCAAGTCCTTAAAAACCTAAAATTATCTTTTTAAGTAAAATATCGTTGTATAAAATTATATAAGCAAAATAAATGTAACTTGACTTCGAATGGTATTATTTTATTGAATAAACGCACTCTTATATTGGTCATACACATTTCAAAGAATAACTGCTAAGGGGCGATTGTCATGAAAGTCCTTATTGACTCTTGTTTTGTATGATATCAAAAATGTACAAATAATAAAAATAAATTTAAGGAATAATAAATAGTTAAATATGATTTGAATTATTTTAATTTTTTGACATAATATATACAAGACTAAAGAACACAAGTATATACAAAAGCCACTAGTTTTAATAATTTCATACCGTGTTATATAGCCGGCACGTGCATTTGCGTTTTGATTTTTAATATATATGTGTACCTTTACTTAAACACAATTTTTGAATCACTGATTTCTGATTTCATGCGATGGCCGACAAAAATGTTTTACATGGTAAAACTTGTGGTAAAACTATCATTAAATTTTGTCGTTGTAGCAAAGCTAACAAAATTGTAATTTGTCTTGTTGTGAACTATGCAAGGCCCCGGAGACGATAAAGGAGCAGGAAACGACAACACGAATACATGACGCCAAGTTCTCGTAGAAGTAGAGAAGGCGCTTAATAGCATGAAAAATGGTAAAGCAGCAGGCAACGACGGTCGGACTAATCAAATACACAGGTTGAAGAACATGGCAAGTCCTAGCAAACATCTACACTAACTGCCTAAGATCAAGACATATACCACAAAGTTGGAATAGCGCGAATATAATTCTAATACACAAGAATGGCAGTAAAAAAGACATAAGAAACTATCGGCAAATCAGTCTATACTACTTAATATTTCCCAAAACTATAATAGAAGCCCTAACTAGTCAAGGTGTTGATAAATCGTATATAGAGAGCCTAGCAAACATATACAAAGAAGCCAAAGTCAGAGTCATGATATACGAAGGATCTCCGGAATTCCCCACCAATAAATCTCCAAAGCTCTTCACGGCAACACTTGATTGAGTCTGTGCATAGACGAACAACACCTCAACCACCTAAGATTCGCTGATGACATTGTACTAATCGCCAAGAACTAGTGTTGTAAGAATCCGGATTAAAATATCCGTTGATTCCGAATATCAAGATATTCGGATTAATCCGAATATCTCATACGGAATCGGGTATTATAGACAGAACCGCTTTACAGGCCGTCGAATTCGGATTAATTGTCAATCCGCGTATACCGCCAAGTTCCGAGCGACCCGTCGCCCATCGCGATGGCCAACCGGGTTTCGTATCATTTATTCCGTGCGCGATTCGGATGATTTTAATCCGAAACGTAAACAGTACACGGATACCGCAAAGTTCCGAGCGATCCGTCAACCGGGCCAACACCTTCGTATTTCGTATCTTTTATTCGGGTGTGATTCGGATGATTTTGATATTCGGAACGTAAATTGTCAGACGACCCGATGTGATGCTTTCGTTTTCTTACATTGTATTAGTGTTGTAAATATCCGTATTCATTAGATATCCGAATCATACGGAATCGGAATCAGCTAATATCCGTATCCATTATCCGAATACGAATCCATTTCTTGACCCGCGCGAAAGCGGTTACAGATCATGTATACGTATGCATGCAACAGACTAAAACATTTTCTATCCGGATACACGGCTAGGTAGGTCGATGCGGTATCGGTATCATAACAGTTGAAGTCGAAGTTTAGGGATAAGAAGGCACCGCGTCGCGCCGTTCTCGTTTGAATTCGGTTCGGGTGAGGCGGGACTAGTTTAACCAATGGGTCTCATCTCATATGATACCCGTTACCCCGATAACTATGCCATCTTTTTTTAGGAAATGTCATTAGAAAGAGAAAGCACAATATCAAATATGCCAAATCGCAGACCGTGTTGTTCGCTTACACTCGATTCCGATTCCGTTTTCTCTTTGCACTTTGCATTAGTAACCACCCGATGCGAATTTATTTTGATTCCGAATCCGTATTCAAGTTCTCGGCCGGTTCCGGATAATCCGGGTTCTGTTAATATTCGGATCCAACGGATTTTTGGATACGTATCCTTACATCACTACATTGTATATTTGCCGATCGGTGTAAGGCTAGGACAACTCGCATATTTTTATTAGAAAATGAAAACCAGTGGCATATCAATAGTGGCTGTGCCATAATAATTAACAATAATTATGTTTAAAAATTTATGTATATTATTTCATATGATAATTGAAAACCCTTTAATAATAATAATAATAAAATACCATGTTTGTGGGTATTGCTAGTTTGTTATCAGCTCGTAAAACACAGTTTTATCTTAAAATATACTTAAATGCTTTTTTAATAGGGTTTAGATTAAACTAAAAAAATACATAATGTAATAATGTAGCGTATAATAAAAAATATAATAATGCAAAATAAGTATTTATTCTGAAATAACAAGTCATAAAAAAATATAAAACAAAACAACAAATGTGGGTTTGTTAAACGTACCTAGGTAAATCTAAAAAAAATGTTTCTTTGGTAAATAAAAAATAGTACTGAAATAGTATGAATGCGGATACGATGATACGGATGAAATCGCCGTGCCGTGCCGGGTCGCTTCGCCGGACACCCAAGCAAACAGGTTTTCACTGTCGATCAAATTATATAGTGTTTTCGTGGATCTTTAAATTTTAATCCGGAATCGGATGATTAATCCGAATATTACTTTCATCCGATTCCGTATGTTCCGAATATCAAAATCATCCGAATATTTACATCACTACCAAGAACCCTGATGAACTTTAACAGCAAATTGACGAACTAGATACAGCATGCAATGAAGTAGGCCTGAAGATCAACCTAGCCAAAACCAAGATAATGTACTGGTAGACAAATAAGACTTACCAAACAACACCACACTGAAAGTAGTAGAATAATACATATACCTGAGCCAACTAATAGACATCTTGGGATCTCTACTACCAGAAATCAACAGAAGAAGAAAACTAACATTCGGTAGAAACTCAATAAAATTCATATCTAGAATGCCACTCCACCTAAAGAAGCGAACGTTTGACCAATGTATACTACTAGTTATGACATACGGATGTGAAACCTAGATTCTAAAAACGGATGCAACAAGAAAACTCCAAGTAGCACAAAGGGCTATGGAATGATGCATGCTGGGAATAACTAGGAGGGACCGCAAGAAAATACACTGGATAAGAAAACTCAGATAATAGACATCATCTACAGAATCAAGTCCCTAAAATTCCAATGGGCTGAACACTTGGCGAGAAGAACCGACAATAGATGAACCACAAGAATTACACAGTGGTACCCCAGAGGCGTGAAATAACCCCCAATCAAACCCAATCAAACCCAACCAAGAAGACGCCCAAACTTAAGATGGGACCATGATATAAAGAAATTAGCAGGATTAACCTGGGCCCGCATAGCCAACAATAGACAACAATGGGCCGAAATGAAAAATTAATATGTAAGGGAGGCTACACCATAATTGGAAATGGTTCAAGCATCTGGAACTGATGATGATGATGATGATGGTGATATAAGTGAAAACGTAAAGGTTGGAATAAATTCGTTTAAAATTCAGGCATTTTGTTCTTATAAAACCGCCCGGACACGTCAAGTTTTGATTTTAGGTGCGCATTGTTTAAACTAAATTTGATGTATACAGGGTAACTCAAAAAAAAAAAGATATCGTGTCACATTTAATTTTTTTTAATAGAAACCCCATTTTTATTTAATTTTTAATTACTGCGTAAAATTTCAGTCATATTTCATGAATCATATTATATCTAAATTGAACCGTTTTTGAAAAAAAGTCCTTTAAAAATAATAAATGGAAATCTCGTGGAAAAATTATTTCAACTTAATGTTGGACCAACGTTCTAGCAATATTCGAGACCCGAGATCTATTAATCTTATTTCTTACCGTAATCGGTTTTTCAGGTGGTCAGTATTATTTGGTCTATTGACGTACACTTCGGATTTTAGGTCGCCCCCACAAAAAATAATCTAGTGCGGTTAAATCTGGGGATATAGCCGGCCATTGTATTGGACTCTATCGACCAATCCATCATCGGGCAGGAAAAACTGTGTTTAGAGATACAAACGCACCGGGCGTGTATAAAAAACTAGCTTTTGTTCGAAAACGGTTCAATTTAGATACAGAGTATGATATATGAAATATGATTGAAATTTTACGCAGAATCTAAGAATAAAATAAAACGAAGTTTTCTATTTAACAAAATTAAATGTGATATGATATCTTCTTTTCGGGTCAGCCTGTATAAATACATCAAATGTAGTTTAAACAATGGGCTCCTAAAATCAAAACTTGACATGTCCGAGCGTTTTTCTGAGAAAAAAATGCCCAAATTTTAAACGAATTTATTTCACCTTTTACGTTCTCACTCTATACAATATACATGTTAATAAAAAAGGTTCCAAATGCATAAAAGATGCATTTTTTTCCCATTTCCTTCAAAAAATAAATGTATTTTTTATGTATTTTTGGGGCTTTTTTAGCATAGTTGGCAAATTAACATAATCTTAAGACACTGAAATTTACCTGTGTCACCTGTGTCAAATTTTATCTCTATACCTACTGCTAATGGAACAGGGCCTAACATGGGTTAAAATCAGGTAAAACCGCATGGCCTACTTTTAAAACGCGCTGTTTATTAAATGAAATAATTAAAAAAAACTCTTAATAATGGGAAAGATTTTAACATATCTAGTGGGTGAGTGACCAGCCATGTAATAAAAAAATACTAAAAGAACAGGTTTAGGCTACCTGAGCAAAATAATCTTATTATGGTTTTAATTGATTTTTGTTGCTAACTGATTATTATCATTGGTAAATGTGGAAGACCTTTACTGAAAAAAGAATGCAACTGTAGTTTTTGCTCAGTCGGGGTATTTTAGAAGAATGCCCCTACGTGTAATAAACGCCGAAATTTATTGGGTATTTCCAGCTGTCTGCTTTTTAACTGTTCTGGGAAAAGTCACTTGTGATAAGAAAAATCAATTAATTTAGGTTAGAAAATAAACAGAGGGCGGGCAAACACTTACGGCCAGATTCTCCAACGCTAGATCGGTCTAATTTGCCAACCAAAAGTTTTGAACTGAGAAGCGTAAGAATAAGAGAAGTACGTTTTTTGGTATGAATTTGTTTCTAAGTTTTTTCGCAAATTATAAATAAAAGGACAATTTTAGTACGTACTTTTCTCATAATAGAACTAAATTCATTCTAGCAACTTCTAAGATGAAAATTTCTTAGAAACCAAGCCAATCGCTAAAACAGTGGCGGCTGGTGAGGTATTAAACTGGGTGTTCAACTCGGTGGTTATACAAGAAAAATACGAAGAGAAATATTGCAAAAAAAATGCATACCAATTTAAGCTTGTCCATGTAACAAGTCCATTCTCCTGTTCTTCATTTTTGAAAAACTTCAATTACGCGATTAAAATTTAAAACCTGGTACTGCATTTTAATCAAAATAACCTACGACCACTACTAGCCGTCTGGGCTCCCGCGTATATCACCATTCTATCAGCTGACTACTGATATGATTTAGGTGCACTGTGCAGTGCACGCCAGGATGCTAAAATTTGCATCATTTTGATACGACGATGTTTTGTCTCACGCACAGGACTCCTCTTTCTCCAACACACGGTCTTTGCCGATACTCTCGGCGTTCGGTTCTGATATTGAACGCACTAGAGCTCGCATTAATGTTAATGTTAGACGGTGAAAGAAAAGAGCTTGACTGTTATAAAAATACAAAAATCTATTATACAGTAGTAAAAATAAATGTAAAATGTGAAATTATAATAAAAAAATTAAAATAAATTACGGTTGATGTATAATAGTATAGTTATAAGGTATAGAAAACCATTTTTTGCGTAGATTTTTAGGGTGTTCACTGCACAAGTGATCCTACAGAAAAACCGTCACTGCGCTAAAATCTTAGAATAATTTTTTAATAAAGAATTATTAAAAATAACAGGAAAAAACCTTTTAAACCCTAAATGATTAACTAGAAGATCCTAATCTAAACCAGTACTATAATATGTTAAACCGTTTTAGTAAATCTGAAAGTTAAAGTTTACCTATTTTTTTATTTTAAGGGAAATAATATGTGAAAAATTTGCTTAGAATCAATTCCGTTGTCAAAATCCGAAATTTCATTAAATCATTGTATAATACTTACTTTTTTAAAATTCAAGCCGCGGTGATCAGTACTTTTGATATACAGGTATAAAAGTAATACCAGAATTAATAGTGCATAAGCAATTTTTAGACAGTTTTTCAATTTTCTTCACAATAAAAAAATAATGGTTATTTAATCTAACTAAGAATTTCTGTACTTGCAGTTTTTTGACGTTCTGTATAAAAAAGAAATATTTTAATTAAATCATTTTACTTTTTTTAAATACATTAAAAAGTTTTAAGCCGGAAGCATAGGAGCATATTCCAACAAATTTAATTATGATACACAAGCCGCAGTGGTAATTTTTAATGATGTCAGTAATTTTCCTAGATCCTTTATTAAAAGTTAATTGTAACTTTTTCTCTAAAACTAATGCTGCATCATGTTATAAGGAAATAAACAATTCAATTATTGCTTATAACAACTGACCGCGCTAGAATTTTTCAATCCTGATAATTTTGACTCAATCTACACCTAATTTTCAATGTTCATGATTTTTTTCAGATTCTTTGGTGATAAGGGTGGGGACAGCAATTTTTAAGCGTTTTCCCCGAAAATTGTTTAAAAAATGCAAGAAAAAATACATCGTATATATCCTTGAATTCGTGCCTCAATAAGCTTTCATTTGACACCACACACGATGCCCTTGAAAGTTTTTTTTTTTCCATTGCCCAATTTACCCCCCGAGATTAACCCCCAGAATCCGAAGTTAACTTTTCATACTCCACGTCTATAATTGGGGCACTACACTCTATCTTTATACCAAATTTTAAATTTTTACGTCGAATAGTTTCAGAGAAAATCACCTGTGACAGACGGACGGACGGACACCGAAGTGATTCTATAAGTGTTCCGTTTCACTGAACACTAAAAAGGTGTTAACAAAGTAGTGCAATAGGAAAAATGCAATATAAACAAGATTTCATTGAATTTTTTGGTTGATATTTGACGAAATAAGACAGGAAGACTAAATTTTTAATATTATGGTCTACTAACTTTTTTATCTTATTTAATCAAGTCTGGTCAACTGGGTCGTGGCCCCCAAAAAATATTATTCTATCGATTATTTCTACTGGATATATGGATATTTCATAGGTACTCCAAGAAGTCTTGTACATACATATCGTCGTCGTAGAAGTGAACGGTCTTATCCCACAAACTAATAGTATGAAGAAATTAAAGATTTAAATTTATTAGTTTATTAAATAGTATGTTTTTTGCTCATTTTATTTTATCCAAAAATTATATTTGGCCACAATTTGGAGATGAAGTTAGTAAAATAACATAAAATACATATGTGCATTTATATTTAAGATTTTTTTTTTAATTTTAGAACTTTGTTGGTTAGGACCTTTCACAATTTCCAGATATCAAAAAATAATCTAATATTTTAGCAGTTCTAACACATAACTGTCTTTGGGTATTATAGGTAAAAAACTTTGTGTGTTTATTAACGAAATTTATTTAACTATAAAACCACATTTGCATTATTAATTTTCTTCTTCTTTCTGGTTTGTTTCTTTATTAGTTACTACAGTCTGGGTTTTTCGTCTTTTCGTCTCTTCTATTATTCCTTTCGATTTTATTTCTCTTTTTTAGCTTCCTCTTTAATCACCTCATCCCATGTTTTCCTAGGTCTTCCTCTTACAGTTTTTTCTAGTATTTTCCATACACTCTTCTTGTGAGTCATTCATCAGCCCTGCGGCATATACGTCCGAACTATCTTAGTTAGCCTTCCGCTAATTTGGCGATGATAGACTCGATTCTTAGTGGTTGTCTGAACCTTTCGTTGCGTATTCTGTCACTTCGTGTCTTGCCTTCTCTTCTCAAAAATCTCATTTCCATTGCATTTATCCTTGATCTGTTTTTCTCTGTTATCGTCCATGGTTCGCTAATATTCTTGTCTGACTATTTTCTTTACTCCTTCAGTTTTTGTGTTCTTTTCAATTTCTCTTTTTTCTAAGGATGTTGTTTTCATTGTGTTGAATATTTTTCCTGCTTTTTTCATTCTTTCATTTATTTCCTTGTTTAATTTCCCATTGTTCTCAATAATACCTAAATATCCTAAATACTTATAGTCATCGACTTGTTCCATCTTTTGTGCATGAAACTTGATATTTTGTGCTTTATTTTCTTTCGATATCACCATATTCTTGGTCTTATTTATGTTTATTTTCATATGTATTTTGTTTAATTCGTGTTGAAGAAACTATGGAACATTAAAACCACTAAGAAGGGGAAAAGAATATACAATGGTGAATATAAAGGACAAAGATGAAAAGGTCATAACGGAAGAAGACAAAATAATGAAAAGATGGAAACAACACTTTGAAGAATTATATAGAAACAGAAATAAAAAACGAACACAGAAAACACACTAACAGGCAAGACATAAAACAGATTACAGAAGAAGAAATATTAGAAGCCCTAGATAAAATAAAGTTAGGGAAAGCGCCAGGAAGTGATATTACCCCAGAAATGGTAAAATTTCTGGCAAAAGAGGGAATTTTGAAGCTACAAGATATTTTAAATACAGCAATAACGAATAAAGATATACCGAGCTACTGGAAAACAGGAATTGTATTGTCCTTATATAATAGCGGGGATAAAAGAAAATGCAAGAACTATAGAGGAATTACCTTATTAAGTATACCAGGAAAGATATTATCAAGAGTTGTGGAGAAAAGAATCAAAACTATAATAGAAAACACAATAGAGGACAATGTGGTTTTAGAGCGCGAAGAAGCACACAAGACCTAATATTTACAATCTGACAGGTTAGTGAAAAAATACTGAGCAAAAACAAAGAAATGCACATGTTTCATAGACCTAGAAAAAGCGTTTGATAGGATAAAAAGGGAAGATATTTGGAAAACTTTGGAAAAAAGAGGGGTAGACATGGAAACAACTGAGGTAGTAAAAGCAATGTACAAAGAGGATAAGACCTATGTAAGAACAAACAACGAAGTATCTGTGGAATTCAAAACAGAAATAGATGTCAGACAGTGGTGTGTGTCTAGTCCGTTGCCAGTTTAAGCCGTGATTGATGATGCAGTAAAGGAGGCAAAGAAAAAGATAAAAAACTAAAATTGGGATACTGGAAGATGGAAGAGACTAAAATTACAGAATGATGATCGCCGATGATATGGCTAATCTAGCAGAATCAGAAGAACACCTTCAATTTAACTTGAACAAAAGAATATCGGTCAAATTTCAGGATTGTGGGATAGTACTTTTTACAGTTCGTCGTTTCACTGAACAGATCACGTTAAGTAGTTGATAGTGAATGGTTCTATTTGACATAGAACTATTCACTTTATCGAGTTGTGGGATAGAACCAATAGCAAGTTTAGCAAAAACCTGTGTTCTTACTAATGTGCTCGATGGAACCTTTCACAATTGACAAAATAATCTATGGTTGTGTCAAAAATGGCCCTAACCCAATTTTTGAATTTGTGTGGGTTAGGACCCTTCACAACTACGACGACGATATGTATGTACAAAATTAAATAAACTATCTTTAAAAATGGATAAAAAAATAAGGAAAATCAGAGAAAAATTTAAATTTTACCATCTGTTTTTTTTTTAATTTTGGCCAAAAACATCACCTTTAAAGCTTTGTCGGTTTAGTCAGAGAAAAACCAAGACAGAAAGGAGAAGATCTCGTACTGATTTCATTCATAAATACGATTTTCTTTCTATAACCTCCAAATCGGCTTGACGCACTCGACTATCGACGTTTAAATAAAGCTGCCATGGGCGTGCGTTGCAGATTTTGGGTTAGTATAAAAAAAAATACTGCAAAATAAAAAATACATATGAAAAACAACAACCAAAAGCTTAAAAGATTCTCCAAAAATGTAGCCACGCGTTAAAAACAGAATAGCCCGTGCGTATAAACGGTATAAAGCACAGTGAGAGTGAGTATTGAGACGCTTCGCGCCGCAGAAACCTCTGCTTTCCGTGTTGCTACCGCACTGATGTCGGGGTTTATTGTGAGAATCCCACGCGCCAATCTCGGGGTGTTGCCGTTTGAAGGCCATGGCGTTGTCGAGCCTGCGGGAAGAAGAGATATTCTTCTCTCTATCTTGGTTTTTCTCTGGTTTAGTTTTGTAACGCATGTCACTGAACCTGAACAAACCACCAAGCGTCAACGAGTTTTACTTATCTCGTTTTACCAACTACCCACCATTTGTATACTTTAACTAATGGAAAGTGAAACGGCAAAAAAAAGTAACGAAGCCGACACCTTTGACGCAGCAGTGCCGATAAGGTCCAGCCATAGGCGTCCCAAAATATTCTAACCAATTTAAGATGGGACACAATAAAAAGTTTTAACATTTTAACCAAATATTATTTATAAGTATATCAAAACCTAACAGAATCTGCAAAAACGATGTTTAACCATAGAAATAATTGTATTCATGGGCGTACCGTCGACCGATAATTAAGACTTTAAATTAATGGCATAAATACGTTGTTATTTTTATGATCGTTTTGTAGTAAGTGTAACTATTTTATATTTACACCGTCGTCCGCTCCCCAGGCGCGCACGTATGGGCGTACCTTTACCGACGCGCGGTTTGTCATGATCGAGATCAGCTATTCAACTGAGAACCAAGGACACACATAATGGCTGGGATGCGTTATGTCATTTTCTTGTCGTTATTAGCCAGGGCCACACCTCTTGACTATAATTATTTTTCCTAGTTTTTTTCCTGGAATTATAACTTAGACCACTATCGGTCTAATAAACCATTTTTACCGTTTCGTGAATACCGTTCTGGTCCCTCTAGTCGGTGCAAGACTCCCTGGACCAAGAACGTTGATTTATCCCAAATTAACAAGTACCAAGTGTAGACTTCCTACATCTGAGTACAAAAGCCTGCGGCTAATTTCGAGACGCGGAGTGCATGTCTTTCATGGGTTTCACTCAATGGTAACGACAACCGCGGAGACCGCCAGACTGAATTTAATTACTAACGACTTTCGTCCTCTTTCCTGTATATAGACTCTATTCATGGATTGTCCTGCCAGGCACTCAGCAAAAAACCCGCCGCTCGGGCCAATTCGCTTAATTGTCCGATTAAAGTTGTCCATTTCTCAGCAGCATTTTGGAATAATTTTCCTCCTTTAAACCATCGTCCCCAAGACATGTATCCAGGTTGAATCTCCTTACGGGTTACAGCTAGCAAGGTAAAGCTATTCGGCCTGTCCCTTTACTCGTGTCGGATGGATCAAGTGCGTCCCGTCCCAAGACGCGAATTTTATAAACAAAAGTATTTTACATCACCGGACCAATCGGCTCAAACCAAATCAAGTCTGAAATTCAAATCGATATATGTATGATATCAATGAAGAAAATCAGGCTCAAAATGTTTGACGAAGACACGCGATATCTCGGGTGCGCGCGGTGGAATGTCTGGTAAAAGCTGATCAACAAACCACTTTTCAAATAAATCCCCAGTCATGTCCTCATGATAATCGGCAGAAGATTGGGTTATGTTTTTGGCCGACAAAAGCAGTGCATTGGGCACGAAACCATTTTCACCTCCGGCATGAAGTATTATCACGCGCTTTCCTCTTGAACACGGTGCATTTAAACTGCAATTTTGAGTTTCATCTACCCAACCGTACTGAACAACACCATGAGTATCAAACCATGTCTCATCTAGATACACTATATATACCTATTTGATTCCCGGTATTCTTTTATTTTACGCAAATGTTCTTGACGATGTTCAACAAGACCGCGCGATTCCATTATAACCATCCGATTATCTTTTTTTTTGTGTTTAAATCCGCAATTTAATAAAATTCCTCGAAGAGTTTCCAATGGCTGGTAATTGTAATCAGGGTAATCGCGTAACTTATCCCGGATCATTTGTAATGTTGACACCGTATCTTCCTTATATAGATTGTACACAATTCGTCGAATGGCATCTTTTGCTGCATCGTCAACTTTCTGAAACTTTTGATTATTTTTCTTTCGCTTTACCGAATGATCTGTAACATCTCTTGTTTTAATTACGCGATAAATTGTAGATATCGAAAGTTGTGTTAATTCGTTAACTCTTTTTATAATAGCTTTATTTGACTGTGCCGGATTTTCTTTTTTTAAACAGCCGTAAATATTTAGAATTATTCGTTGACTTTGAACATGTAAATATTTATTAAACTCCGGACATGTTTCGACTGGCGATGCCACGGTCGGTACCGAAGGTAATTCAACATGTAATAATTCGCTTTCATCTACCTCAAAAGGTCGCCAAAAAGCCATTATTATAATAAAAATTCACTTACATAAACCAAGTAGGTATCTAACAACAAAAACACTTATAATACGCACTTCACTGGTCAAAACCTAAAACTTAACTGTTTCACATAAATCATGTTCTAAACGAGCATCTGTCTAGACGTAACGTCTTAATTAAATAGATATGACTCCGTCCTCTGCATGCGATAATATAATAGTCTACCGTTAGTGGAAAAGAGACAAAACACATCGTCGCTGCAGGTGTCCCTTCACGAGACAGGCAGCTGCTGTTTGCATTGTATACCGAAGTTATCACTAATAAATCTGCATGAAATGTGGGTTACTTCCTATGCTACTAAACTAGGTATCGAGCGCTCCCGGTATAGACGGCAGGCCTTTGTCTGGCTCTTTATACCATTTAAATCTTAAGAATTTAGATTTATGAGATTCAGTTTCCACTAGCAAAACTATATACAAAATTATATACCTAATCTAAAGCAACATCTTCGTCAGAATATATATAAAAAAATCAATAGGAACTCAACTACATAGTTATAAGAAAATTATAGATTTGGGTTGGGTGAGATTTTAAATTCATCGATGTACCTACTACACATCGATCTATGCATGTCTGTATGTGATTAATGCGCTTAACAAAGCACAATCACAATTCCATCAAACAGTTTTAAAATTACTAATGAAAGTTTGATGAAATTAATTTTAACGTTTGTAAATTCATCATGTTTTCATCAGATTGCACATTGGATTTATCACAATTGAAGACCGATATTTTCGATGGATGCGTATTGGGGGAAGTCAGCTGACAAAATGTGAAGCTATTAACATAGGCCAACGGCTAACTTCAAAAAAAATTAGTTTCAAATATGATTTATAATCGAAAAAAGATAATAATTGCGTCCTTGTCCGTTTAACGAATAAATGGAAATATAAATCTGGTTTTAGAAAATAATGTACCGTGCGTTCAATTTAGCTTGATTACATTTTGATTCGCTATAACCTTTCTGTTTTTAAAGATATCAAGGTGAGCAAAAAACAAAATGTAGGGTTAGTAGCCAAGTATTTTTTTGAGTTACACATAAAACAAAACACTAACAATTTTCTAAGATAATAGCCTACCTTATATACTTTTAAATGGAACACCCTGTATATTATATATGTGTTCAATAGAATACGCTATTCTGATTACAATGATATAACACACTTTATATTTTAATCCATTTGTTTTTGACATATCGGCTAAAATATGAAATTTTTATCCTACTTAATCTCGAAAAGTGCCGTGGCTAGATTTGTTTTCAGCATACCAGAGTATTATATAAAAATTTCATATTTTAGGTCAAAAGCGAGTGGATTAAAATATAAAGTGTGTTATCATTGTAATCAGAATAGCGTATTCTATTGAATACATATATAATATACAGGGTGTTCCATTTAAAAAAATATAAAGTAGGCTATTATCTCAGAAAATTGTTAGTGTTTTGTTTTATGTGTAACTCAGAAACAACTTGGCTACTAACCCTACATTTTGATTTTGGGTTTACCTTGATATCTTTAAAAACAAAAAAGTTACAGCGAATCAAAATGTTATCAAGCTAAATTGAACGCGCAATACATGTTATCCAACATCCGACTAACCAGCAGTGCGTTCTTAAAATTTTGCTCATGAAATCCATTGACTTAACTGATGACGTCAATGACACAATGCAAATAAATTAACAGATATTTTCTATAAATAATTTGAAAGCTTGCCCTTATTTTATTCATAGCTGACAATACAATGCTTACCATCAAGCCCCCACAAATTTTATAAAGAAAAGCTCATACCTAGCGTCGATTTTTTTAGGGGGACTGATGGGTTGGAAAATTCTTTTTAAGAAGAACCAAAAAAAAAGTCCAAAATGGAAGATAATTTTATCGCCCGATCAAAAGTGACAACCAGGAAAAAAACACATAATTAAGGTTTGCTTCCATTTCGGAACAACTTATGATTAGTTAAATAATTCCTGGTAAGAAATTAAAATTAGAGTATTTTATTTAAGATTAGTTTATGTGCATTTCTTGCACATAAGCTAATCTTAAATAAAATACTCTAACTTTCATTTCTTACCAGGAATTATTTAACTAGTCATAAGTTGTTCCGAAATGGAAGCAAAGCGTAATTAGGCGATTTAAGGCGGCATTTCCCACGTGCCGTCCATGTTGGTAAGCTTAATTTCATTTTGACATGGTTTTTCGACTTTAAAATTTTTAACAATAACATTATAAATCTATTAAGTATAGCTTTATATCCTGCAAGCTATTTTCAGTCAATTATTTAAAATTTTAACCTATATAGTGATCTCATTCAGAAGATTAATATGTTAAAAGATATATATGGTGACATTTTTTCTGTCATTAGGACCTCAATATTCTTTGTAATTTGTATTGTTTTCCTAAAATAAATCATAAAATATCTTAAAACTTTTATTAATACGTTAAAAATACCTATAGGATATAAGGCTATACTTAATATACTTGTAATAACCATATCAAAATTAAATTAAGTTGGCCAACATGGGTGCCACGTGGAAAATGCCGCCTTAAAAGAACTTCTAAAAGTTTTATTTATTTTTTCTAAGACAATTTTTACAAGTAAATTGTAATATGTTTAAAAATAAAAGAAAACCATTCAACATGTTTACCCCTCACCAATACACATTTTTCTAATTTGTTTTCAAATTCTTAGACGCGGTTATGACTGCATTAAATTTATAGTGGCTACACCATCCACAATTTTTCTTTTAGTACTTTAATATTGTCATTAAATTCACTGTCGGAGAACTTCGGCTTTAAATAATTCCTAGAAGAAAATCTAATCGAGTTAAATTAGGCTACCGAGCAGGACAGGCCACTGACACAGAATGGCCAATCCAATAATCAGGATAGTAACCAGGTTGTGATTTGTTAATATAAAGTGGGATAATTCAAAAAATTTTAATTAAAAAAAACATTTTTTTAAGTAGGTACGTGTTTAAGTCTTGATTCTATTTCGAAATAAATTTATTAGATGATTTAAAAAAAACACTGAAAATCAGAATAATAATTTATTTAAGACTACTTCAACATTTTTCAATATTGTATATACCCTGTATACTTTACCGTGATTTTTGTCACCGTTTGTGACATCTGAATATAAGGAAAACTTTTAAGTAAGAACGACTTTTTTTCCGAAAAGGCAAAAATGAGGAAGTTTATTAGAGTTGTATACCATCCGGGGACAGACTGTATAATCAAAACAACGTAGGCAGTTATATTGCGGGATTATAATATAGGTATCTGTTAAAATATTATGCACATTAGTCAAAAAATTTATTAAAAATTAGGAGCCGATGGATAAAATGTGAATACAATATCCATATGTGTTTATTATTAACATAGAATAATTAAACTTAAAAATAGAAGCTATTATTCAATCTAATTTAAATAAGTTTTATTTAGATCCCTATTTACGTCATTAAGTTTAACCTAGTAAATACCTACGTTAGTACAGCGCCATAACCGGTAAAATGTTGGTCGATAACTTACCAGATTATTTTGATAAAATGATAAATAAATAAAGAAAACAAAACATACGCATCATTTCTCTACAACAAATACAGGTAATGTTGTTTACCCATAATGACAAGCTCTGTTTTATACAGTGTTTTTCTCGAGAAGGTATGTGTGCTTACATGCAGTTGCCGTCCTTATTAACACGGTTTAACTCACCTGTTTACAGGTAGGTACAAGGTTATTGATTATATTGGAACAATAAATGCAAAATTCTTTATTGTTTTCCATTGTAATAAAATAATAATACAGAAAAATCTCCACACAACGCACTACAAGTCTGTTATTAACTAATACCACCATTTTTTTTATTTGAAGAGACAGAAAGCTGTTTAAATTAAAAGAATTGCACAAGAACCATCAGGAAACGTAACTGAAAAAACATTTGAACATCAAGTAAGCGAGTTCTCAACTACTCCTAAGTTTCTTTAGAGGTTCTGCCTTATTTTTTTTAATTCCACTCGCTGAGAACTCTGTTTTGTGTTAAGTTACCTACACCGATGCTAGACTGTTTTCCTATAATTTTAAAAAATAAATCGAAACTTAAGTAACTTTCCATACCCTCCGTATACGAGTTAATTCACGTCGTATAGGGTTTCTATGGAAACATCGACAATCGTTAGTTAAGTGACAGGTGCTTTAACCAGGTGCATCAGTCATTTAAAGAAAGATTATTATTTTGTTTATTATTGGCTACAGTCAGCAAGAAAATGGTGATATATTTACAACATATAAAATACAATAAAAATAAATAAGAAACGAGAACATTATCTGCAAGACAGTATGAGAACCGGCAAGTTCCAAGCCTAAACATCTGTTCGAGAACCTTCGAACATTTTTTACCTTTCAGAAAATTTCATCAGTAAAATAATAATATGTCCCTTAACAGTAAAGAAATAAAAATATCTTTCTTTAAAACTAAAATTCAATATAAAATCACGCAAGTTTAAACAACGCAAATTCTATTTTTAATTGGAAACTTACAAACACACACATTGTTCAGCCCACATCAAAGGTACTGCCGTTTCTTTGTCGGTGCCTGTATCTCCCAAATCCCAACTCTTTGCTAGAAAATTACTACTACTAAAATCATATTTTATATAATTTTAAATCGAAGAGTACATATTATTATGTGACGTCAGACGCGTAAAACATGCCTCAACACGACATACCACGTGTTAATCATCTGCTCGGCCCAGATAGGCGTCAGTGGGTGCTTGCGGTATTTATCCAGGAAGTTTGTGAGTACAAGATGGAAGAACAACTAATTGAGTAGGTCAGAAAGTACGAATTCATATGCAGTGTGCAAAGTAAGGATTATTGCTTCTCCAATTCAGTTTTTGGTTAATTGTGAAGCCGTGCCAAACCCCTTCTTGGTCATCCTTATGTACTATATTGTCACGCCCTCGTTTTAAGGGTGACTAGGGGCGTAGAGGTAACGGAACCTTAACTAGATCGAAATCAAACGTGAGTTAAAAACAAACTTAAATCGTTTATTTACAAAAGATAGGAACATTCAATCTTGACATAAACAGAAGACAGATTTATATAATTTACTCTCGAAAGACAACGTAATTTTCTATTACTTACATTACAGTTTTGAAGATCATTTCTTCTACAGTTTATCACAATCACAAACGCAGCGGATCGGGGATCGTGCACTAGTGTCTTTTCCAATTTTCGTCTTTTCGATCGCCCTATCACCCAGTCACATTCTGGGGAGCGTTGACTTTAGGTCAGAAACTGCAATTCTGCTGACTAGATAATAGCGTGGTTTAAATAAATTATTTCAAGTAATTGTTTGATTTTATAAAGGAACTGTAATATTTCATAGTTGCAATTTTTATGCATATAATATAATAACTTATGAATAAGTAAAATAGGACTATAGTTTATTTATTGAACTTCCGAATATTGATCTATAAAATATTATTGGTTTTTTCCATTTGTGGCAATATTTGACACATCGTCAGTGGCGATTTTAGCCGGCAGAATGTAGAAATCACAAAACTCGTACCAGTACTCTTTAGATTCATTTTGCAACATAAGTAATGCTGCAATAGCAGCTAACGTTTCCTCCTCTTTATCTAACTGATCCATCTCGGTTATCAATTTCTTTACGATGACAGAGCTTGCTCGATGACTGAGTGTAAAATTCATTAAACATACATATCAGAGTAATGTGAATAGGAAATATGATGTATTGACACGCCATGTGTTAATAATGTGTTGGTAGCTTAACTCTATACCGGTGGCATGTGAAGCATTAAACACCACATTAAATAGAGTCCAAGACACTTTAAAAAAGTTTAAATATAAACCTTACAAGTTCCGTAGTTTCCGTTCAACAGCTTTCTGAAGAAATTAAACGCAAAAGACTGGAGTTTGGTAATGGTGGGCTACAACAACTACACAGGGTGACACTTTTATTGACAGGATAATATGGACAGATGAGGGTTTGCTTTGCTACAAACAGTGTCAAAACTTCAGGATAGAAAGCGTTCAGTGTTTGGTGTGGCGTTATTGGTGACAGGGTATTAAGGCATTTTTTACGAGGGTGGCTTTACTGATGATAGATATTATCACTTTCTTATTGGAGAAGTAGATCACCTTTTAGATGAGTTACCTCTCATTATGGTGCTCCTGTTGACAACACGCCAGATGTGACTCAGTTTTTAAATTAAAAATATCAGACTTAAATTGGTATAATGGTTCAATTCGATGGTGTCCAAATAGCCCTGAGTTCACATTGATGGACAGGTCTTTCCGGGGATGGCTCAAAGATCGAGTGCATTACCAGAACACATTTAACACTTTAGAAGAACGAAGGCAGAAAATTGTGAAAGAAATAAATTTTATTAAAACACACCAGAAGGAGTTGCTGAGGGATGCCGTCAACCATTTAAAGACATGTTATCACACTTGCATTAAGCCTAATGGGGATCACTTTGAACATGTGTTGAAGTAAATGTTCATCTTAGTTTTTTATTAATCAATGTATTTTAGTTTATTATAACGAATATTGTAAAATATATCAAGCTTTTTTTGCTGACCGTGGCCCAAAATAAATAAACCAATAATAAACTGTCTTTCTTTGAGGGTCGTATTTATAGTCGTTCCTCAGGCCTTGAGGTTTCCTTAACCCTCCGTTAGTCGCACGGTCTACGTTGGTAGACCACGCTTATTTCAAGAGTGATCTATTGCAAAGGGTTCTTTCCACACGTCCGCCCTCTTCAATAGCTGTCGATAATATTGCTGACCACATGTTTAGTATGCCCAATGCAATTAGGAAGTGCGAATCTTTGGGGTACAGGTAGACCACGCGACTAACCGCGTTACATTCTTTGGTCAGCTCGGCAAGTTCAATTCTTGACTGTAGAATTTTTACAGGTAAAAATAATATTTTGTAATTATTTTTATATAAAAATGCTAAGTTTACACATATAAAATTTAGGCTTTTTATAATTTGTTTTTGCGTTTTGCATAGAACTTTTATGAACTCTTTTATTTAGGTTTGTATTCTCTATGGTAATTAGTTTCTTCTCTGCACCAGCTGTTGATCCAGAAACTGGCGATGATATGAAACCAGAAATAATAACTTGTTACAAGACTAAAGTTAGCGTAGATAATTAGATGTGTGAAAAATACAATGCAGTCAGACACACAGGTCGATGGCCAGTATCTGGAATAAATGCATTTTGTGTACTCGTATATAAACATCTCAAAGAAAAAAATGTACGAAAAAATTTCATAGAGAAATTTGCATGGGAGGAAATAAGACCGTAAATAGATAGATCAACTTAGATCAGTTTTCCTTACCTAGGGAAATTAAACGTCGGCGTCGAGCGCGGGTCCTGCTTGGGGTTAAAGAGGTTCTTATCCCTCTCCCAAGGGGTCAGATGATGTTACCTTTTCCCACGAAGCTGTAATAAATCAACGCAAAGATCATGCAAAAAATGTGGCAAATAATGACATGTACCAAATCTTTTGTGGACTAAAGATACCCCACTTTTAACGTCTCTGTTCTTGCTCCTTGTTACTTCTCTTAGTTCTGTAATAGAATTTTTTATCACTACTTATCATATATTAGTTGATAGATATCACACATTCGATTTTTGTTCGAATATAGTTTATTTCTGTTACCATATTTGATTAAGTGATGTCGTGTCGAAGTTTTGACAAACATAACCCGGTATTCAATATCTATTTAAGAAAATTACCAAAAATAAATATTATAAAACAAAAAAAAAATGGTCTACAGGTGGAGACCGCGCGACTAAGCTCGTTAGTGGAGGGTTAAGTATGAGTGACACCTTGCTGAAATCATATCTTAAGGTCTAAGGAATAAGCGTACCTTACACGGCCAATAATACTGACAATATGTTATTATATTGACAAAAATATTGACCTTATAAGGTGAATCTATTGATGGATTGAACTGACGCGAATTCGAATTTCCGAATATCAGGCATTAATATCAGCGAGTATGGGGATACTGTCAGTATTACTGATCGTCTAGGGTGCGCTCTCAATATTGGATCAATCCTTAGTGTAACCAATCTTTCATACAGCGCTAACGCTTTAGTGTACGTTTTATGCCTAAACTTAAAATTATCGTAATACATGCTCTTTGTCGAGGATCCATTTTCAATAGGCACGGATATCAGTAGGTTAGGTACTGAAGGAAATATTGACAATAATACTTATCCTGTAAGGTTGAAGAATATTGATACAGAGACCTAGATAAAACCAGACCAGATGCGAAAGCTCCAATGTTGCCTGTACTTCATGCGACGGCAAGCCAAGGATTGACGAGACGATCGGCCGGCCGTGTGGCATCAAGTACGGGGACCGAGGTTATAAATTTAAATCACAGCATCACAGCCACTGCCGTGTCTTCTTCAAATGTAACGTAACTGCCGTATAGTACAGTCGCCTGCACTATCGCAAAGCGATGGTGCAGGCCTCAGGGTCATTGAAATTGAACACGATATTTGACAGTCTTACGCATCTGGTCTGGTTTTATCTGGGACAGAGATTTAAGTGAATTTTTGAAATATTGTCAGTATTGATTGATATCAATATTATTGACCGTGTAAGGTACGCTATAAAGGAATGGCTATAAATACGACCTATAATGACTGAAGCACCTAGTCAGACCACCTGTCACTTAACTAAAGATTGTCAATGTTTCTATAGAAACCCTATACGACTTGAATTAACTCATTTACGAGGGGTGTGGAGGGTTGCTTGAGTTTCGTTTTATTTTTGAAAATTATAGGAAAACAGTTGACCATAGGTGTAGATAACTTAACATAAAATAGAGCACTTAGCAAGTAGAATTTAAAAAACAAAAAAATAATATGGCGTGCATTCTAAAAAAACTTAGAGCAGTTCAAAACTTGATGTTAGATTGTTTTTTCAGTTACGTTTCCTGATGATTCTTTTGAAAATCTACATTTTTTCTAATTTAGACATTAAAAGTCATCTATTGTTCCAAATATCAATGCCCCTCTACACTGGTCTAAAATCAATCGAGCCTTGGAAGCAATCGAGCGGATGCAAGTTTATTTCTTATTATTTATATCAACTAGAGTTGATATCGAGATAAATCAAGAAGGAAAGTGTTTCTTAAAATAAGTGTTATTTTCGCACCTGAGAGGGGGTCAAATAAAAGATTTTTTCACCCTCGGTCACAATGTTTAAATACTCGACTTGTCAACAAACTACTTGCGAAACTATAGGAATTCCTTGCATAATATATTCATTAAAAGAAAACATTTGCCAATAGAATCTCGCCTTGATGTTAATTTGCAAATATGCTATTTGACCCTAACAGCATCCTTGTACCTACAACATTATTTAAAACAGTATGCAGTTCACGGCCACCACTTGCCCCTATCTCAGAGACTGACAGAACTGGTCAATACCGATTTTAATTTATTTTTAGTGTACAAGTAAGTCATCGAAAACATTGCGACATTCGCATTAGCGGGTAGAACTTTAAAAGGTGTCAAAAAATCGCATTCTTTGCTATAGTTAAAAACCAGAGATGACATTAGATGGAATTAAAATGGAAAATGTTTCTTTAAATTACTATTATTTTATAATCCTATTGTGAGAGGGGTACAACATAATATGACTGAAGGTGCACAAGAAGTTATAAATGTTAACTTCACCGAACATTTTTCTTTTTAATTCGTTTTGATGTCATCTCTAGTTTTTAATCTATAGCCAAGAATGATACTTTTTGTTAAATTTTAAAGCTCATTTTTACTTCTATTAGTTAAATTTTTGATTATTTTTTTTACAGATTTTATGCAATAGTACTTGCAGAAAAAATAGTATATAATCTACATATTATGTATTAACAGTCTAATGTGTTAAACGAACTGGGCCACTTGCATCGCTCGTGCCCAAACATCCCTTCTCACAGATAATGACGCTTTTAATACTCATAACATCATAAATGACTATTCCATCTGATGTAACTCAATTCATATCTTTTTCGAACAGAACTACGTCAAAATCCTGCATCCGATGGTAACATGAATCCCGTCCGTCATCAAGCCCGTGCATATCGCGATGAATGTACAGAATATATTGTAGTGCAAAAATTTTTATGTGCATACCTACCGTGGCGAGCCGAGGTCATGCAATTTGTTAAATGCAATGCAATCTGTTCAACATTTTACCAGCAAATGATAAACAAGCAAACACCACATAAAAAGCAGTACCTAATTAAAAATCAAACATCATAAAATAATACTCCTCTCTTTTGACTTTGCTACAGCCAGGTAATAGGTTACCCTTCCTGTTGGATTTCCCACAGTTTGTCTAATTATTGTTTGTTTTCTTTTATTGCAGTGCATCTTACAAGGTGAACTCTGGACAGTGACCGCTATTTCAAAATATTCCATTCAAGTCTTTAAGTCTGTTCAATTTCCTTAAACCGGTCAAGTTTTTTTACCGCTTTGTTTTAAAACTTGATTAGGATTAAAACACCAAAACAAGACCGCTTGTCAGATGGAATTGACCTTAGATATTAAAATTAAATTGGGTTGTTAATCTTTGTGTCTTGGGTTATTCATACCCGTATGAAGGTCTTCGTATATTAATATGAAAACTTGAGACGATTTAACCAGACGGAAATATATATGATTTTTTAAATATATAGTTTACCAGGAGCTTTGTAATAATTGCTAATAGGGTGCTAAATTTTTTTAAAAATATATTATTTTCTTCAAAATTTCGGAAACCCTTGATAATATGGTATTTAGATTTGATGTTATATATATATATATATATATATATATATATATATATATATATATATAATATATATGTATATATATATATATATATATATATATATATATATATATATATATATATATATATATACAGTGTGGTCGTTTAAGTGTGCAACATATGGGAAAGTTTTTTATTACCGATTTCTCAGAAAATTTTATTCTTGATAAAAGTTGGTGCACGTTCGATAATCATATTGGGTGTACTTGGAATGGCTGCAAGTCAAACGGTGTACAGGGTAGGTCAAAAAATATAAAATTTCTACAAGAATAAAGTACCCCTATTTCAGAATATTCAGCAAAATGTTATTAAGAAAAGGTGTTTAGAATTAAAAGTTATGCATAGGTTTGAAAACATGACCTCATAAAATAAAAAACAAAATTTTTTTGAAAATATTAATTATTTCCTAAAAAAAAATTTTTTTTTATTATCACCCTAAAAACCTTCATAAATTAAACAAAATCAAATCAAGTTCACACATCTTTGTTCAAATTCAAGCATATTTGTAAAATTAACTTAGCTTTTTAATTTATTAAGGAATCACAAACTTCATGTTTGTTGCAAGGACATTAAACACAACTTTAAAATACCGTAAAAATTATTTTTAACAAGATAAAACATTAGTAATGATAATTTTCAAATTAAAAAACTCTCATTTAAATTACAAAATATTTATTTTAAATGTTTATTAGAAAATTGTACAAAATAATCGACAAACATGAAATCCTACTAAAATAATCGCAGATACCTATGGAAAGAAAACAAATAAGGGTTAAAAGTAAACATTATGACAGTTTGGTGGCATTATTCATTCTTAAATAATTATTGTTATTAGCTGATCTCAAATGCATCCTCCAGTAAAGTTAACGTTAGCCGAAAAGGCAGAATTAGTGCTAATATGTGGAGAACACTATAAAACAGTGCGTGAAGCAGGAGATATATTCAATGAACGACATCCAGATAAACAAGTCCACTATTCAACCATAAGCAGAATTTTAAATAATTTTAAACAGACAGGGTCTTTAGAGTATAAATATAAAAATGAACGTACCAAAACTGTATGTACTGAAGAAAATCAATTACAAGTACTTCAAGCAGTTGTTGAAAACCCTAGAAGATCCACCCAAGAAGTGCATGCTTATACGGGTATAAAAAAAACCTCTATTAAGGAGATTCTTAAAAAACAAAAATATCACGCCTATAAGCCAATGTTTATTTGCACGTTTCAAAGACAAGACTATGACTTGCGGTATGATTTCTGCATGTGGATTCAAGGAGAAATAGAAGATCAACGTGATTTCCATAGACACATGCTTTTTGGGGATGAATCCACGTTCACTACAAATGGCGTTGTTTCTTCCCAAAATTGTAGGTGGTGGTCGGACGAAAATCCAAATTTTGTCATTGACAACAAAAACCAGTATTACCAAAAAACAAACGTTTGGTGCGGTATTATTAACGACAAATTAATAGGGCCGTTCTTTTTTCGCCAAAACCTAACTGGTGATACCTATTTACATTTTTTGGAAAACGAACTAACAGATTTTTTGGATAATATGAGTATACAAGAACGACGTAAATTATGGTTTGTACATGATGGTTGTCCGGCTCATTCTGCTAGAATTGTTTCTGAATGGTTAAATGGAGAATTTGGTGATAAATGGTTAGGACGAAATACCGATCCACGGTGGCCTCCTCGTTCGCCAGATCTCACCCCACTAGATTTTTTTTTATGGGGATATTTAAAGCAAAAAGTTTACAAGGATCGGCCCTTTAATAATGTTGGGGCGCTTGAAATTTCGATACGATTTCATTGCAGAAATATTCCAGCAAGTGTATTGCGATCCACGCTTAGTGAATTTTATGATCGGACAATTAAATGCATTGAACGTGAAGGTGGACATACGGAGACGCGTCGATAATTTTTTTAAACATACCTAATATAATTTTTTCCTGCATTTCAAATATTGTCTGTTATTGTCTGTATTAATACACTTGCTGGAATATTTCTGCAATGAAATCGTATCGAAATTTCAAGCTCCCCAACATTATTAAAGGGCCGATCCTTGTAAACTTATTGCTTTAAATATCCCCATAAAAAAAAATCTAGTGGGGTGAGATCTGGCGAACGAGGAGGCCACCGTGGATCGGTATTTCGTCCTAACCATTTATCACCAAATTCTCCATTTAACCATTCAGAAACAATTCTAGCAGAATGAGCCGGACAACCATCATGTACAAACCATAATTTACGTCGTTCTTGTATACTCATATTATCCAAAAAATCTGTTAGTTCGTTTTCCAAAAAATGTAAATAGGTATCACCAGTTAGGTTTTGGCGAAAAAAGAACGGCCCTATTAATTTGTCGTTAATAATACCGCACCAAACGTTTGTTTTTTGGTAATACTGGTTTTTGTTGTCAATGACAAAATTTGGATTTTCGTCCGACCACCACCTACAATTTTGGGAAGAAACAACGCCATTTGTAGTGAACGTGGATTCATCCCCAAAAAGCATGTGTCTATGGAAATCACGTTGATCTTCTATTTCTCATTGAATCCACATGCAGAAATCATACCGCAAGTCATAGTCTTGTCTTTGAAACGTGCAAATAAACATTGGCTTATAGGCGTGATATTTTTGTTTTTTAAGAATCTCCTTAATAGAGGTTTATTTATACCCGTATAAGCATGCACTTCTTGGGTGGATCTTCTAGGGTTTTCAACAACTGCTTGAAGTACTTGTAATTGATTTTCTTCAGTACATACAGTTTTGGTACGTTCATTTTTATATTTATACTCTAAAGACCCTGTCTGTTTAAAATTATTTAAAATTCTGCTTATGGTTGAATAGTGGACTTGTTTATCTGGATGTCGTTCATTGAATATATCTCCTGCTTCACGCACTTTTATAGTGTTCTCCACATATTAGCACTAATTCTGCCTTTTCGGCTAACGTTAACTTTACTGGAGGAGGCATTTGAGATCAGCTAATAACAATAATTATTTAAGAATGAATAATGCCACCAAACTGTCATAATGTTTACTTTTAACCCTTATTTGTTTTCTTTCCATAGGTATCTGCGATTATTTTAGTAGGATTTCATGTTTGTCGATTATTTTGTACAATTTTCTAATAAGCATTTAAAATAAATATTTTGTAATTTAAATGAGAGTTTTTTAATTTGAAAATTATCATTACTAATGTTTTATCTTGTTAAAAATAATTTTTACGGTATTTTAAAGTTGTGTTTAATGTCCTTGCAACAAACATGAAGTTTGTGATTCCTTAATAAATTAAAAAGCTAAGTTAATTTTACAAATATGCTTGAATTTGAACAAAGATGTGTGAACTTGATTTGATTTTGTTTAATTTATGAAGGTTTTTAGGGTGATAATAAAAAAAAATTTTTTTTTAGGAAATAATTAATATTTTCAAAAAAATTTTGTTTTTTATTTTATGAGGTCATGTTTTCAAACCTATGCATAACTTTTAATTCTAAACACCTTTTCTTAATAACATTTTGCTGAATATTCTGAAATAGGGGTACTTTATTCTTGTAGAAATTTTATATTTTTTGCCCTACCCTGTACACCGTTTGACTTGCAACCATTCCAAGTACACCCAATATAATTATCGAACATGCACCAACTTTTATCAAAAATAAAATTTTCTGAGAAATCGGTAATAAAAAACTTTCCCATATGTTGCACACTTAAACGACCACACTGTATATATATATATATATATATATATATATATATATATATATATATATATATATAAACTTTTTATCTTATAATAAGCTCAGGAATCAGATCCTGGGTCTTATCGTTTTATGGACAATCGCAAGAACAAAAATACAAGTTCGTGGTTCCTTGTTCCTGTACCGTCTCTCTTTTCCTGTCATTTTCCTGGCATTATTTAACAGGCACGTAATCAGTCGAACTACTTACAACACAGACACGCTAACCCATAACGGATAAAATTTAGAGTGGTATTTGAACTACTTTTGAAATATATTTATTACTTAATAATACTACTAACTAATGTGTACATATCTAATATGTACACATTTACAGATGTCGACACTAGGACCCCCATTCAGGGAAGTCCAGTGCGACCACACAGCCAGGGGGCGGCCGGGGTTGGTGTTAACCCTTGGCTGCCTAGTGACGCGAAAATTAGGAGAATCGACTCATTCCGCAGATGCTTGCAGAGTCAGTGAGAGCTTTCTTGCCTAAGCTTGAAGAGCGTTGTTGTTAGTTTCCTATAGTAAGTTTTCTATTTACAAATCGCTGGAAAAAAGCAGTCGAAAAAACCAGCTTAAAATGTGGTACTTTAACTAGAGTTTACTAAATTATTTATAAGCCTGCCAAAGATGAGGAAGACGTTACTTTGTAAATCATGTGATAGAAAGACCACCTTAAATTTTATCGTTTATGGCTTAGGTTTCATACAAATATCTCCTTTTCCCCTATGCAACAAAAATTATAAGTGTTATTAATAGGTTGCTATACTTTGTCACGAATGTCAACGTGTTTAGCGTTTAGCCTAAGTGCATAGTCCGCATAAAATAATTAGGTTCCTTTCATGTCGGTATAGACCATGGAATGCCCTGAATAAAAGTGGATAGACATACACCCAACAACAATTTTGGCTTGAGGGGTTGAACTATGCTCTTTAAAAAGGTATCCCAGCATTTTTGCTGGGGGCGGGGGCAGCACCATTGTTACTAAAAAATGATGAAAAAGGGTAATTTTGTGTATTGTTCCCAACATATCTGTAAAAAAGCAGTGAAATTTTGTTCTGGAGGGAGACGTAGCAGTTAGGATGTTTTAAAACTATCGTTTTATAAAAAAAACCGAGATTAAGTATTTTCTTTAAACTACGCTCATTTCTCCGTTTATGGTGAAAATATGAAACAACACTTCTCTATCTCATTTATACCTAGGGTTTCCAGTTTATGGAACAAAATGGCCTGCAGATGTTTTCCCTTCCACTCCTAACTTCCAATACTTCAAATCCTGTGTCAATACATTTCCTTTCTCTTCAGATTCCCACGGTATGTTAGTACATAGGCTTGAAGTCTACGAGGGCTGCCTCAGATAAAAAAAGAAAATCTGTAAATACTTAGGTCGGAAGCGAAGCCAGCTTGATATATATTTTTTTACTTATTAAAGTATTATTTATACTCAACAGTAATACAACAACAAGTGATTAAATAAACTAGATATATAACACCCTAGCTTCGGCAACTTTCATTTATTGGTTAACCAAATTAATATTTAATAATGACAACATTTTAATAATCATAAACTCAAATATTTTTATTGCTACTTAATTTAAAAAGTACATAAATCTGTGGTTATACTATACTATTGTTGCCAGGCGATAATTTCTTAAACAAAGTAATTATTTTCTTTAATATATTTTGGTACGTTGTGCAATACAAATAATATTCGTGTATTATTTTTGTCCATTATGAATAAAGCAAATATGTATGTGCAATATACTGGTATGTACCATAATATGACGGATAAATGTCTGACGCCGACACATAAATCCATCTAAACCGACAATATTGCTTTTTGTGTTCGTCCCAATAATAATAAGTTTATTTACCAATACGATACAATACAGTTAAATATAACAAAAAAAGTAAGCAATTTAAAAATATTGGTAAAAGGGCCAATGCTAAATAACAAGTAGGTACCAATTTTACCTATAGGTCTAATATTCTTATCCATAGCACGGGCCACAGGCCTATCTGCCAATATCTATATATTATTTGCGAATACACCAAGCAATGCTCAGGTTTAGCTGAAACTATTCTTAGGCGACCAACAATTTTTTGTCACACGATGGTACATACAGCGTGTCCGGAAACCATCTTAACAGATGGGAAACTTTTTTATTTGTGACTTTACGAAAAAAAGTTATTCATCATGAAAAGTTCTGCTTGTTGAGAAAATAACGCTCAAGTCGAAAATTCTGACCCTGCATATACGGGGTGTCAAACAAAGTAAAAACGATGAAAGTCTTAGAAGTAAAACTATCTCGAATTTTAATTGCGAAGTACAATAACGTAAGGTTTCGTCCAGAACTGAAAAGTGATCGAATATGAAATTTGAAAAAATATCTTTATGGTCATTCAAGTACCTTTGAATTTTTTTTAAAAAGTGTTTTGAAATACATATTTTTTAAATAAAATATTGCGAAAATTACCAAAAATAGAATTTTATGAAATACCACACTAGGCTTCAACATGTCCACGGTCTCTTTTCATACAAACTATTGTACGTCATGAAAATTCCGCCACGGCATTTCTAATCAGCTGGGGGGAAATTTCTTTGACAGATTCTCTGATAATTCTCCCTAAATGGTCTATGTTTTCAAAAGGTCTGTGGGCATAGACTTTTTTTTAAGAATCTCCATTAGAAAAAATCTAGGGTATCTATTATAGCTGAATATAAAAAAAACAATTAAACGGAGGTAATTTAAAATTTTCAAAAAAAAAATATATATTTTTTTTCGAATACAAGGTTATGACTTTGTATCTGGATATATATTTTAATTCTAAACAACTTATCTTAATAAGGTTTTTCTGTGTTTTTCGAAATATGGGTACTTTACACTTGAACGATTTTTATAGTTTTTAGCCTGTCCTGTATGCTGTTTGACTTGAAGCCATTTTAAGTGCACCTAATATGGTCATCAGACATGCACCAACTTTTGGCGGTATCTATATTTCAGTTGTGCAACTAATAAAAAAATTTCCCCTTTGTTGCACACTTAATGGACCACACTGTATATATGCAGTTTTTTATATTACTTTAATTATTTTTCCATTTTGCGCTGAAAAGACAAGGGTTGGATCTGGGAAAACTATTTCATTCAATTAATTTCTTGCGTGAAGCGCTATAAATATAGAAAGCTAAAATCTATCACAATCTTTCTTCTTCCTTTTAATGCACCTTGTAGTATTAAAGTCATTCAGGAATATTCCCAATGTTTCTAGAACCTGACAAATATTATATAGGGCGAATTGTCTAAAGCCTATTAATCACATTTTCATCAAACCGTTTTTAAATTGCCGATGAAATTTTAAAAAATTAATATTAATATTAGTATATTCCTAGTATTTTTATCAGATTGCGTATCGGATTCATCACACTGTTTCCGATGGATACGTGGTGGAGAGAGTCAGCTGTCAAAGTGCAGGGTTATTAATATAAGGAAACACGTTCAGATTCACTAAGAGGGTTTAAGATTTAGTACTGGTTTAAATTAAGATCTTATAGTTGATCAGTTATGTTTTGACAGGTTTTTGTCTTGTCATTGTTAATAAGTCGTCATTAAAAACTTGTGAATTATTCTGATATTTTAGCGAATTGCTTGGTTTCCAAATGATTTTCATCTTGGAACGAGTTGCTGTAATTAATGTAGTTCTATTATTGTCGAAAGTTACATACTAAAATAGCCCTTTTCTTTATAAATATGCGAAAAAGCTTAGAAATAAATTCCTAGTATAAAGCTTAGTTGTCTTATTCTTACACCTGTCAGTTTAAAACTTTTGGTTGTCAAATTAGACCGGACTAGCGTTGGAGAATCTGGCTGTTAAATTTTCCAGTTGCAAATGTTATTTGTAACCGATAATCTTCCTCCTGTCATTTACGTTGTTGAAAGGACGTGTTACGCCTTAGTTTAAAGTTTGTCAGCGGATAAATTTTTGACAATTGGATATTTATCCACTTGGTACAATTGTTCCTGAAACTAGTATCCAACGCACTACTGACTACACAAACACCAAAGTCAATCAATTTAAAAAAATATCGCGGGTCTTGTGAAAAAAAAATTATAAAATGTAGTCTGGAGATTATCTTATCAAATACCACTCGTCCTTCTAATTTTTTGGAATAAACTTTAAAAAACTCACCGCTAAGCAACATAATTCGTGCTGGTGGCAAAAATCCTTGTCTTTGACTAGGATTTTTATTTCCACCAGCACGCATGTTGTTACTTAGCAACTTGTTTATTCCAGTTTATTCGACAAAATTAGAAGACTCGTGATATTTCGTACGAAAAAATATTTTAATTGCGTCCTCGTGCGTTTAACAAATATATAGATGAAGGTATAAAAATAATCCAGTTTTAGAAAATAATATTTTACCCAAAATCGGACTATCCATCAGTCCGTTCTTAAAATCTTGCTGATATGAAATCCATTGACTTAACCGATGACGTCACGACATAATGCGAATCTTATTGAGGTTTTCCACCAATAATTTAAAAATTTGCCCGTTCTAAAGATCATTTAGTAGTACCCTTTAAAGTGAGTACAAATCAATCAAGATGTTTTTGTTTTTATTTAATATGGTGACTGATTCCTAAGAAAATGCGTTCGATTCGATGATAAGATTGCAAAAAATATATTTTAATTAATGTTAAACACAGTTATTCTTTATCATATGGTGTAAGTCACAATATTCTTGATATGCAATAATAATGATTTCTTAAGTAAACTAGGTCAAGTGTTTGGATTTTAAAATTTTAAGTCCAGACAGTATTGGCGTCATATACTGCTGTCGCCACCGTGACAAGATTTGCTTCGTTTTGCTTTAAAATAATAAAAATAAAGTATCTATCTAGTGTTTGTAACAACAAACTGTGTGTAACTGACAATACACAGCTTGTTGTCGAATTGTCAAAAAAAATCGACTTAAATTAGTTCTTGGGAGCAACACTAAATTTTAATGACCTTACCTACCCATTTAAAGTAAATCAATAAGGAATATGCACATATTTTTTTTATTGCATAAATCGTTTAAGGAAGTCATTACTAAAGTTTTGCAAACGGGGGTAAATCCAGAGACGGCTTCTAACCTAGTTGGAAATAAAATCAGGATTCGATGTGCAAATAAAATACAAATAGTTATTTACCCACATTGGGTTATTTGAAAGTGCGAGATTAGAAAATACCATACAGGGTGTCTGAAAAGTCTTAGCATGGTCAAATATCTTTACTATTAATAAAGATAGAGACACCAAATTTTAGTCGTATCTTATTGGTTAATAAATCTACTTTTTATGTAATTTGACTTTCAGCCCCCTAGGGGGGTTACGCTAGGGAGTTGAGGTCAAAAATTTTGAATGCAAACCTATGCCGGGTGGCCTCTTCTTTTAAAAGTCTTCAAAAAAGAAACATTTTACCGTAACTCCCGTATTTTAAATGCATTTTTAAATTGCAAGCCTATAAAAATTATAAATCGTAAATCGTATAATCGGGCGGGACACAAGTCGACCATTAGTCGACCTCTTGTGCCATACAGTACCAGTCTGCGCTGCTATTTTTTGTTTTGTGGGGCACTTTTTTCTTTTTTCCAACTTTACTTCTTCATTTGTCGTTTTTATATTTTTTGTTTTTGGACATCTGCGCAGTAGACCAAAATGCGTACCTCGCGCAAACCGAGCGTGCTAGACATGCGTACGCAATTTCAGGAGATGTACTTGGGTGTCTACATTCGAACCCATTCACTTTTAAGAATATATCCCCAATAGTCAAGGTACCACTACGTAGTTAACTTTATAACTTTTTTCCCAAGTTTATTTTTCGTTTTTTGCCATCTGCGCAGTAGACCAAAATGCGTACCACTCGCAAACCGAGCGTGCTGGACATACGCACGGAATTTCAGGAGATGGACATTGGTGTCTACATGTGAACCCATTCACTTGTAAGAGTATATTCCCAAAAGTCAAGGTACCAAGACGTATTTAACTTTATAACTTTTTCCCAAGTTTATTTCGACTTTATTTCTCGTTATTTGCCATCTGCGCAGTGGACTAAAATGCGTACCACGCGCAAACTAAGAGGGCGAGACATGCGCACGAAATTTCAGGGGATGTACTTTGGTGTCTACATTCAAACCTACCCACTTTCAAGAATATATCTCCAATAGTAAAACTACAACTACGTATTTAATATATTTTTACGATTTGATGACGTCATACTTTTTTGAACATTCTTAACTATGTGACATTGTGACCAACCGTACCAGCCTTACTAATCAGTGATTAGTAAGGCTGGCACGGTTGGTCACAATGTCACATAGTTAAGAATGTTCAAAAAAATAAGACATCATAAAATCGTACAAATATGTTAAATACGCAGTTGTAGTTTTACTATTGGAGATATATTCTCGAAAGTGGGCAGGTTTGAATGTAGATACCAAAATCCATCCCCTGAAATTTCGTGCGCATGTCTAGCCCTCTTAGATTGCGCGTGGTACGCAGTTTAGTCCACTGCGCAGATGGCAAATAACGAGAAATAAAGTCGAAATAAACTTGAGAAAAAGTTATAAAGTTAAATACGTAGTGGTACCTTGACTTTTGGGAATATATTCTTAACAGTGAATGGGTTCACATGTAGACACCAATGTCCATCTCCTGAAATTCCGTGCGCATGTCCAGCACGCTCGGTTTGCGAGTGGTAAGCATTTTCGTCTACTGCGAAGATGGCAAAAAACGAAAAATAAAGTCGAAAAAAACTAGGGAAAAAAGTTATAAAGTTAACTAGTAGTGGTACCTTGACTATTGGGGATATATTCTTAAAAGGGAATGGGTTCGAATGTAGACACCCAAGTACATCTCCTGAAATTGCGTACGCATGTCTAGCACGCTCGGTTTGCGCGAGGTACGCATTTTGGTCTACTGCGCAGATGTCAAAAAACAAAAAATATGAAAACGACAAATGAAGAAGTAAAGTTGGAAAAAAGAAAAAGTGCCCCACAAAACACAAAATAGCAGCGCAGACTGGTACTGTATGGCACAAGAGGTCGACTAATGGTCGACTTGTGCCCCACCCGATTATACGATTTACGATTTATAATTTTTATAGGCTTGTCATTTAAAAATGCATTAAAATACGGGAGTTGCGGTAAAATGTTTCTTTTTTGAAGACTTTTAAAAGAAGAGGCCACCCGGCATAGGTTTGCATTCAAAATTTTTGACCTCAACTCCCGGCCCCAAGGGGGTTGAAAAAGTCAAATTACATAAAAAAGTAGATTTATTAACCAATAAGATACAACTAAAATTTGGTGTCTCTATCTTTATTAATAGTAAAGATATTTGACCATGCTAAGACTTTTCAGACACCCTGTATGGTATTTTCTTATCTCGCACTTTCAAATAACACAATGTGGGTAAATAAATATTTGTATTTTATTTGCACATCGAATCCTGATTTTATTTCCAACTAGGTTAGAAGCCGTCTCTGGATTTACCCCCGTTTGCAAAACTTTAGTCATTACTAACCCAAAAAAAATATTTTAAAGAAAATTACTACGATAATTTAGCTACAAAAAATGTTTACTTTTCTGTATAATTTATAACAATTTAAAAAGCAGCCATTTGTCCTTAGTGAAAAGTGACGTCAGGAGATCAGCAAAAATCTACAGGTTAACGTAAAGCTTAACTGAAAGTCGAACAGGTTTGATTTTCTCGGAAACAGTCAGAAGGAGAGAAATCGAAGTTTTTGGGTTGATAGAGGAATAGTTCAACTAGCTTCGGTAAAAAATTCAGTTGTACAGGATGTTTCGTTTCGGAACTATTAAACGTCAAAGTCGAAATTTACGCGATTTCCATTGAAATCGGGTACCTACAGGTCGCAAATGTGAATTAAATCGATGTAAATTTTCGGAGATTGTAGGGGACCTGGAGCTCCAGAACACCACTTAATCTGGTGAGGATCAGAAAATGACAAGTAATTCTTTTAGGTCGAAAAATGCCATTTCCAGACCCCTCTTTGATACCTAATATCTCGAAAACAAAACGTCAGATCGAAAAACAGACTCATAAGTGAAACTTTAAAATCTCAAATACTTTTTTGCAATATGTTCACCTAAACCTAAAATCACTGGAAAATGGAAATATTTGGAAAAACCCATTTAGATTTTTGACCCAAATATTTCACGGCATTTAATTTTGTGTGGGGTCAAAATGGTTCAAACTAAAATCCCATATACGTCATCGGAAAGAGCTCGTTGAAGTATACTGTATCCACATTTTTTAGTTTCTTCATCTCTATAGGAAGGGAGCAACCGCTGATTAAATTTCGATTTTTTAACTTTTTTGCCCTCGACATCGGAACATTTGAATCACTCTGTATTTTTTCCTATCTAATTTTTTCCCAACTTTTCAGCACTATCTTATAAAGGGATAATCACACTTTAAAATGAATACGAATGGGTCACCCAGGAGCGTATTTAAGAGGTAAAATTAGGATTTTCTTGATTTTTCCGGCAAATCCTATTTTTAACCGACATTATTCCACCCTATTTACCCTATTTAGTGATTCTTTTTGGGTTTATTTTATCCGTTAATTATCTAGGAATACCTCCCACTAATTTAAATGGCTTATTTTTTCGGTAAACTTAAAATAAATAGGTTTATTTGCATCGGTGGCATCTAAAATTTGAAAATTTTTGAATTTTCGAAGATTGCCATGGAAATAAAGAATTGCAGTTTATTTACTCAAAATTATTAAGATGATATGTCCAAATTTCGCAGACATGCCAATTTTTGTTGCAAAATTGAAAGGTTCCTGGACCGATTTCGGCTTGAAGTATACGTGAATAAGATTTTAGGAACCTTCTACTTTAAGTGCAGGGATATTTCATTGGATGAGCTACGCATTAAATACCATTTTTATTGAGTTGTCGACGACTCTACAATACTGGAATTCGCCATATACCTCGTGATGAGTCATAAGTTCAGTTTTGACGACACATCCAATGGGATGGGGCTTATATGCATATTCCCTACCGGACAAGACTCCCTTTAACTCTAGTTCCAGGACGGTATTTTTGGGCATATATACCACTTGCGCGCCCGCTCAGAAATTTTTAAGGGTACGCTAAGTTCCATGGGACAGTAGTAGCACCTCATTACTCATTAGGTTAACCAGTAACCCATTGTAAAGGACAACAAATATTCGAAAACAATCAAATTTTGTCGAAATTTTTTTCCTTTGAAAATGTACCATTAGTTTTTCTTAAGAATTCCCTAAGGAGATACCGTCCGGCGACGCAATTAATAAAGAATAAGACACATAGTATTAACAGTAAAATCAGATTTATTTCTTATCATAATATTGATGACAAACACTTTTTATAAAATTAAACCTACTGACAGAATTATTTTTATATAACCTAATTAAATTAGATATATAATCATGATGTTTCTTATAGTTAGTGTTGTTTCATGAAACGGGCATATGAACACTGTTGATTTTAGCTGTGGTATTTAACTGAACTCTGCCGTGCCGGAGCAAAACCTAGTAACTCGAGTGCAAATACTACTAGGTTTTGCTCCGGCACGGAAGCATTCAACACACATATGAACCTAAAAATGTCTGGGTGCGCAATATAAAAACTTGCATTAAATTTGCTATGAAAAGATTCATTCGCGTTTGTAGTCCGTTGAGTACTACTAGTACAAGAAGCCCAGATATTTGGTGGAAAAGTTGCACTGTCGGAAATACAATTATCTGATATGAAATCCTCATATTTTATAACATTTTCATTTTGTGGAATTAGAGAATCCAAGTCTTCAGCAAAACACTCTCCCACATTATTGCTATCTAAAAACAATAGGTCAGATGTCCATTTAAGCCACTGACCTATCTGAGATTCTTTATTTCTGTATTCACTTACTAAACCTAAATTTGTACTTTCCTAAACCACGCCTGTGTTAAATGAAATATACATCCTAAAATATAAATTTGTGGCCACACCTTCTTAATACTAACATGAATTGATTTTTCAAAATTACAAACAGTTTCGTTTGGAGTTAAGCACAAATTGATGCTACTCCAATAATTACGAAGTAATTCAAATGCATTAGTGCAAGTTTCTGGGTTTTTATTTGGCAACTGAATGAAAACAAAAGGGATATAACGCCCATTTTGACTGTATGAGTAGTTAATAACTGCATAAAATATTTAGGAAAAAAATTAAATGTAACATCGACATAAATTTTTGGACGACTATACAAGTACTTTAAATTAGTTTGATATGAAAATAAAATTATATGTAAACTGAAATTACTAATTACTAAAAATTTTCGCCCTTGCTACTATGGCATTCATAGGAGTCCAATGCGCTGTGGATATCTTCCAGTGATCGTGGTAATGAAAGCAGTATACCTACTTGTTCTCGACCGGTAGACACTTTTTCTGATGTTATCAATATCTTTTGTCATTAAGTTATTCAAGATATCTGAAGCCTCATTGATGCCCACATTAATAATTTTCGGTCGCTTTTCTTTTGACTCCATTTTGTACCTTCTTCAATTGCAAATTTTCAATTTATCGTTATGCTGACCATTTACTTGGAGTAGACCTTTTCTGTCTTATCCACGGATATAGATGTTCTACATGTTTTAACTGTACATCTATAAGAAACACCAAATGTAGTTTCTTTATCCTTACGAAACGTATACTTTTCGATCACAATCAATTTCTTGCCACGCACACTTAACATAGTTTCCATTTTGAAAAACTCACAACTCCCAAGAACTTAATGAAAATAACTGAACTGAAAATCGTCATAATTTCTAGACTATATATGCATAAAACAGAAACTGAAAAGTAGGACCTAAACCGATTAGGAAATTCCAAATAGATATAATCCTTTATTTAATGCTTTTGTTGCTTTCCGCGCTACTGACCCATGAAACTTTTTATCCCTCAGATTACTGGACAGGTAAAAAAACTGACCACGCGCGCAATTTGTACCGCCGGATCGCTGTATCGTTTATGCTTTGTTTTAATTTTAGAAATATAATACAGCCAGATTCTCCAAAGCTAGTCCGGTCTAATTTGACAACCAAAAGTTTTAAACTGACAAGTGTAAGAATAAGACAACTATGTTTTATACTGAGATTATTTCGAAGCTTTTTCGCCAATTTATAAAGAAAAGGACAATTTTAGTATGTACTTTTGACAATAACAGAAACAAATTCATTACAGCAACTCGTTCCAAGATAAAAAATCATTTGGAAACCAAGCAAATCGGTGAAATATCAGAATGATTCATAAGTTTTTATTAACGACTTATTAACAATGACAGGACAAAAATCTGTCAAAACATAACTGATCAACTACAAGATCTTAATTTAAACCAGTACTAAATCTTAACCCTTCTTAGTGAATCTGAACGTTAGGCTTTATTGTAAATATAATTTAGCCTTTATGTAAAAAGGAAAATAGTACCTAAATTAACCCATTAGCGCCTAGCGTCACCATATGGGCTCACTACGCGCCCTGTTTGTCAGATGCGTGGTGGGTATAGCTGCACGCGCTTATCGTTAGTTTCTTAACGTGACTTGACTTTAGACACTTCCCTTCATCTGTTTATGACCCAGTGCACTGTGTTTGTTTATTTTGTGAGACGCTGGTTTTGCAAAATGTTTTTACAATTAAAATATGTCGGACATTAATTTTGTGTAAGTATAATAATTCCTTGTGTTTTAAGAATTATTCCATTATAACCGTTTTTCAATCCAACTAAAACATGGTTTAATTAGTAACAAGAAAGTTTTTACAAAAATGTTGCAAACTTTTGTTCTAGATGGACTGACAATTCGGTGTTCCCATATGGAACCGCTAGGCGCTTTGCGAAATAATTAAATTTTGTTAGGAATAATTATTGTTTATAGCGGAATCACGTTACAAGAAGCCTTAGATATTGCTTACGAACCAAACTCGGATATGGAAGTTACGGAGGTGTTTATAGAACCTCCAGAGAGCCACGTGCTAACTGATGAGGACTCCGCTGATGAGGACGAGGGAGGTTTGGCTGAAAATCTGAGCGCCCGACAGCTTGCAGCTGGAGCCGAAATACGTTTTACGAATTCTAGGAGAATTGGCGGAATCGCGGATGATTTAAACTTTGATTTGCACCATGAAATTGCGGCGGGCACAAGCAGCAACGGTAACTTGATGCAGAAAAATTTAGAAAATATATCTACTAGTAGATAATTCTGAACAAACTAAAAAGAGTACATTGAAACTTGAAAAAGCCCCACCTAATCCTAAATTTTCTGATGGAGACTTATTTACTGAGCATTACTTTCCAAAAGACAATTACGATATGTACAAAAATATGACTTCTAATGAACTCTTTGAACTTTTTTTTACTGATGAGTTATTACAGCTCATTTCTCAGCAGACAACAAATTATACACTTAGTCGAAATTGTCCTGATCCACAAGTCTCTATTGAGGACTTGAAAGTTTTTATAGGCATTTTATTAGTAAGTAGCTTCAATGAACTTCCTTCAAAACGTAGTTATTGGGAAACAGCAAAAGATATGCGAAATTATATGGTATATGAGGCAATGAGAAGATGTCGGTTTCTACAAATTTGCCGCTTTTTCCTCTTTGCCGATAATACCAATGTAGATCTAAACGACAAAATGTAAAAGCTTAGATCCCTTATGGATTATTTGAAAAATAAATTCTGGAACACTATGTACCGGAGCCAAACTTGTCCTTTGATGAATCGATGATTCGGTATTACGGACGTCACGGATGCAACCAATTCATCCGTGGCAAACCAATTTGATTTGGATGCAAAATTTGGTGCCTAAATAATCCATGCGGATATTTAGTAAATTTTGAGATATACCAGGGCAAATGGTGATTATGAGTCGCATTTTGGAAAATGTGCAGCTCCTCGACCGATCCCTAATAATAAAAGAAGAAGATGCGCTGGAAATAATTGCAGCAGCAGAGGTCGTACAATGTGCGGCAAGTGTGACTTAGGGTTGTGCATTGAATGCTTTAAAGATTTCAACACTAAAAAATAACACATTTTTACAAAAATGTAGTATACATTATTTTCTTTCTGGATAATAAATGTTTAATAAAAAGAAAAGAGTTTACTCGACAAACCGCCTAGTGGTTCCATATGGGAACACCCTCAAACCTCTAACTGAAAAACCAATTTCCATAAAAAATACATTTTACAGTTTATTTAACCCGTATTTACCTCTAATTTACTAAATTTACCTAAAAAAACGAAAAAAATTTTTTCCAGGCGCTATTGGTTAAAAGCTAGGTATAGTGGCACCAGAAATTTCTAGCTTTTCGTAAAACGTGCATAAATTATTTAACCGGATGTAAAAATTGGAAATTTTATAGTTTATTTTTAATTATTACAGATATGTTATAAAACTATAGTAACATAAATTTAATTTTATGGATATTTATGTCTAATATGAAGCCGTTTCCCATTCGTCAAAAAAGCTTATTATCTCATAAATATTGTTTTAATCAAAATCTTGTTTATAATAAAAAAATTTAGTAAAAAACGAACCCAATTAAGAAAAAAATATGGAAAGTATAAAATGCTGCTTCTATTAGTTCTTTGCTAATAATTTTGACAAGATCGATTAAGCTGATATTTATTACCTATACGACTTGACGGCTCTAGACTTGTCTGGAAATTACCTATTTATTGTTTTAACTATTACACATGGCTACAAAATTTTTCAGGAAATGTTTCCGTTTGAGAACTGATTTGGTATCATAGTAGATAGCTCTTTCTAAAATCATGTATTCTTGTGTATCACATCCTTCATCTCACTATGAAAGTCGGTTACTGATAAGCCTTTTAAGAGGAAATACTTAACACTCCAACACTCGCGTGGGGTATTTGAGACCCCACGCTTTATTAACTAGCCGATTTTTCCGCTGGTGTGGGGCATTGGTTCTTAACGCTTTCGCTAATCCTCACCGAAAGACTGCTGTATAACTTAAGCCGTACTGCAGCTTCATATGCCGAAAATTGTGCTCGTACCTCGTTTTAGAAGATTGTCTGGGGTATTTTAGACCCCACGCGACCTAATTTGTATACGAGAATATTGATTGGTAAGTTAGTAAAACTATTAAAAAATGTTCGCATTTCTTCTTATCTTGTTTGTATTTTAGTTTAACATGGCTAGCAGGAATCCAACCAATAGATTACGTTATGAAATAACGTCGGTTAGAGGAAATAGAGGGTGAGCCAAATGTTGTATCAGACCACGATGACAGCGAAGGTGAAGAAGAGTCCACTGCAAGGAAATATTTTTTATTATCTTTGTCAACCGATTTAATTACACCACAGGTAAAACAAAGAATTTATAATAAGAATATACCACGTGCACTTAGGGCTAAAGCTTGCCTTCTGTTTAACATCGATGATACTTTACCAATGGAAACAGATGCGCAACCAGAACCAAAAAAACCACACTCTGTAAAAGGAAGATGTGCTCTATGTGATCGTAAAAAAGATCGAAAAACTAAAACGGCATGTTCTTCATGCAGAAGTTTGGTATGCAAAGAGCATTCTAGAATAATTTGCAACACATGTGCAACCAAAAAGTTCCAAGTTGAAACTGATTTTGATTAAAGTTTTTTATTTCTGTAGTTTGCTTACACACCTTATTGAAATTATACTTATGTTTATAGTATATTATTTAACCAGCGGTAATGTAGGTCATAACTCACGCAGATGAAGTTTGCAGCACGAGCCGCAGGCAAGTGATGTAATTCATCAAGTGAGTTATGACCATTACCGCAAGTTGAATACTATACTTTATCTACGACTATAACAATAAATACTAAGATACAAGTACAGAGAAAGAACTTTATTAACTTTATTAACTTAATTTGAAAACGTCAAAATTATTCGAGTGACATTACTTCCCTCAGTAACAATAATGGACTGTTTCCTTTCAGCCAATCGGCTTGTACAGAGCCACCTTGATATTCGGTTCGTAAAGCTATTCCGATTTATTATAGTGAGTTATAGCAGTGAGTTATTATAACTCACGCTGTTTGTTTATAGATACTATTAATTGTTCAAAAGTAGTTGAATAATTAATATATAATTTAATAGGAGTAGATAAAAGCTTTTATTACCGTTTTTTTGTTTTAGTTCTTTAATATATTATTGTACTTTAGATACGTAAACTTCTTTTATTTAAAAACATTTAACTTACTTCTCTAAGTCATGTATAGAACCTAAGGGGTCTAAATTACCCCACGCGAGCAAAGTCGTTGCAAATTGCTGCGCGAGTGACGGAGTGTTAATGGCAGCAGGAATTTCAGCCCTGTCCATCTCGTCGAAAGCTCTGATACGCTCTTAATTAAACAGCTCTCAAAACGAAACTAGTGCACCCACCAATCTGAAATTTAACAGGTGATGGTCTGAAAGAGTGCCCTTGTCATCGCGTTGCACAACACTCTAAAACAGCGCCTTCTAAACATCATTCCACTAACTTTTCAGCCAGTCCCCGTACTTCTAAAAAATAGCTTAACCAGTTCTATTGCCTATCCTTAAACTATAATGATAATAAATTTCGAAGGGGCAACAAACTAGGACTTACAAAATTCCCATTATTATGTTGCCATAAATTGTTTTTAAATATAGAATGACCTACTACACAACTTGCTTGTTTTTATAAATAAAGATACCTACCTATGGTTTTACACTAGGAATTCATTTACTGTTATTAGACGTTGCATGCGTAAATACAGGTTTTTTTGATATATGAAAGATAATCCCATCTTATTCTTTTATTAAATGCCACAAATATGAATATTTATTTCTGCACATCTAATTTTATCTAAAATACTTCTATTGAGCATGTAATACGAGAAGTAAAGTAAGATAAAAAAAAACGTCCTTAAAGTATGCCGTATGCACGCATGTCTTGAATTATTACTCTTGAAAGGAAACATAGATAGGTAAAAGGTATAGCTGAATAAAAAATAGAATTGTCACGTTCTGAAGTTTTTATTTTTAAGAACATTACACTATTGTCATTGTCATTGCATAATACAAAATTTAGAAAAAAAATGTATAACAAAGAACCTAAAAATTACAAATTTAAACTAAAAGAGGGACGTGCCCACCTTCTACTTCCAAACGTATTCTCATTTTTCTTTTTACTGCATCAGAACCATTGGTGAGCACTTCGGGGGAGTTGTTAATCTCCTGAAGTTTATTTGTAATTCTAGCCCGTAGGACTTCTAAATTTTCACAAAAGATTTTGAAAATCGATAATTTAATGTGTAGCCATAAAAAAGTCGCACGGCGTGAGGTCGCAGGACCGAGGTGGCCACCAAAAAATATGTAATAGGTTAGAAATGTTAACTCCTAAGTAAAAGCCGGTAACACGAAATTTAAATAAAAAGCAATAAAAGAACACACACCCTACCACCAGATGTCGCTCTAGCTCGTTTTCTCGTGGCGGGCAGTTTAATTAAAAGTGATATATTTAATATATTAATTTATTTTCAAGCCTGTATTTGATTGTGTTAAAGACGATTTATTGTTTTTTTTTCGAATGACCCAATAAAATATTTCAAATTCAGTTACTAATTAAATTATATTTTAAAGGAAATTACCTATAAACAAACTAGAACAACAATAATAGTTTTTAACAATTAAATACATACTGATACTTATAAACCCTACACAGAATAATATGTAAAATATAAATTATATTATAAAACTACAAAGCAGGGGCGGATGGGCTCAGGCGGGACACCGGGACGATTCCCGTGCGTCTTGTTTTCAATGTAAAAGTTTTAAAATATGCCTGAATATACATGTGCGTTTCGTAACTGTCCTTCGAAGACAGGTGGAGGTGTACTTTGTTTTTTTTCCCAAAAGGTCGTGATCGATAAGCACATTTAGGTACACCTACACTGTTGAAGATTTTTCTCCGTATACCGCATCATTAGTTTGACGAATAGTTTTTCTCCGTTCGATATTGTGGATACGTGTCTGTCCAAGGTCAGCAAGACTGATACCCTAAAGATCAAAGGCCCCGACACGTTTTGTCGCTTCTCTGTGATTGCTGTACTCGATTGCACCCTCGCTCGACGTGTACCCGCGGCATCTCGCCGATGTATGTTACCAAGGACGCGCTCTACCAATACGCATTATCATAATAATACTTTTAAAGTCTTTTTGCCACGGAAGAAAACTGATCAATACTGTATATCTCTATATCAAGTGTTATATATTGTATAAAACTACTTTAGGTACGCTAAGTGAAGAATAAATGGTAGAAAGTAGCGTGCAAATTCCGCCTTTTTGGGATTTTAAAACATTCGACCTATGTATTGTTCGACCCTATAACTCAGAATGTATTTGTCTCTATAACTTCCGATAAGAAATTTTTCTCTAAAGTCTACAGGAATGGAGTTACATGCCAAAAACTAATTTTGAGCGCCATTTTTTGAAGATGGCGGCGCGAGCGGCGGTTGTTCGAGGTCGCAACTTAGGACCACTAAGTCTACAATCCTGCCAAGTCTCAGAGCGCCCCAACCTTTTGCATCAAAAATGTGCCTAATGATTGGCATATAAGTGTAATAAGAAACAATCATATGTATTTTATAAAAAAAATGTACATTTTTATATTTTAGTTTGCATTTAAAGGTAAAGTCATTTTGCGTTTTTTGAAATTTGTTAATACTATTGCACAACCAGTCAATCGAAACACACACAAAATCGTCGATTAAACGGATAATATCAAAAATATTAAGGTTTCAAATTCGACCAAATAATTTCAGTTTTCCGCCCGACGACATTCTACGAAAAACAACTGAATGTAGTGGGCAATGCGACGAATCAAATTAAGGATACAGCAACCAGTGGCGCCAGGTTTTCAAGATCCGTGTGGGTGCCCATGCGGGTTCCAGGTTCCAGATTCATAAATTCAAAAGGCGCTGGTAAGGGATAAGGGGAAATAAATATATAATAAAAAATTTTATTTCATACCATAGGGCTTATATAAATTACGTTAATAAAAATCGTTGAAACCTTTAAAACAATTAATAATGTTGACTCATCATGAAAGTATTTTGTCTAACAGTTGTGATGTGAAAACCTATGAAGACTTTCACACACAAACTTGGGGTGGCTACTTATTTGAATAAGCAACCGAGAGTAGACTGTATAGCGGGTGGTTCAAGAATACAACTTATTTTTTCCAACAAAACAACAATAAAAAGTATCTTTATTTTACTTTAAAACAAAGAAAGATATTTACCTTTAAATATATAAATAAATAAAAATGATTACTATATGGGTTAGTATCTAACTACTACAAAAAACATTACATTAAACATGTCACACAAATATTACCTAATAAAGAAAATACAAGTACCTAAGTACCTTGCCCGACAATAATAAAAAGCGGACGCACTGTAATAAATCAGTCAAAAATTCGTACCAATGTTTTTAATTTATGGAAACAATTCAAAACGGTTGACAATTTTAAGCGCACTGCACTGGTTGTAAGTCAGTGGGTGTTTATTTAATTCGGCTTTAATTTAAGTCAAAACAGTTATGTTGATATTTCAACATTTAATCACTAGTCTTGTAATTGGTTCGAAGGACCATTTTTTATGTTAAAAAAAGAGGAGCAAGCAGTTTGATTTGCTAGCTCAAACAGAAGAGTAAATGTTTTTACATAAGAGAAGTTACTTGCACAAACTTTCACTCAATTAAACTGGGTTTCTCCTACCTTAGCTTTCAGCAACTGGTGGTATCTTTTCTTTAAGACCATCAAAATAAATCACAACTATTTTCCATTACTTAACACTTGAGGACTGCCAGAACACAGGCGGATTAGAGACTTCAGAGAGCAAATAACTTTTGTAGTTCACCGTTGCACTGTTGAATTAACTTTTATTTAATTGCTAGAGGGAAGCAGTTAATTTAACTTGGGTTGTGACAATAGAGTATTCAACTAACACCGTTAGAGAATAAACGGAATTCAACACGAGTTTCAAACAAGAGTAGAAAACATGAGTAAGAACAACGGGTAATTTCAATCAGAGTACGCTAGAGTATAAGCGTATAACAACTCGTATTTACTATTAATTATCTGCTATAGTCTATCCACTGAACGTACGGAGTAATCGCGAGCAGACAAGGCGGTGCCAGGCGGCCCGGTTTACACTGCACAAGTACTTGCAGAAGTGATAATGCGAAAATCATCAGTGGCGTAGTATACAGGTAAATTAATGAAAATATATTAATTTATTTTAGAAGGTTTGCCACAATATAATGGTTAATATTATAATAGTGACTTTACTACTAAACTAAGCAGGCTGAATAATTGAAATGATTTTCTTTGTGTTGTGGACTTTTGTTGTGCCACGATGCCAGATTAACTCGATAGGATTAAATTCACAATGGTACGGCGGCAGGCGTAAAATTCTGCGATTGGTGGATTTGGCCAATTCATCAATGACATATTTGTCAGCACCTTTATTTTCTTTAACAAGAGTTGACCATATCTTCCTCGAATGAAATAATATGCCTTCTTAGCCATTCTTGTATTTCGGCCTTCCTTGTTCCGGTGTTCGGAGCTTTATCAATACGCCTACTGTGGTACGAAGCATTATCCATAACAATGACAGCGTTCTCTTCTAGATGGCTTAGAATATTTTTGAACCAATTTTCAAATAAATCAGCATTCATGTCGGCGTGGTAATCACCCATCTGCTTTGACTCAAAAACTAATGAGCCGCCTTCTACGAAGCCGCCATCGGATTCGATATGTAAAATAATCAGGCGTTTCCCTTTACCTGAAGGATTTTTTAATCCTGTCGAAAGATCTTCCAGAAAGGCTTGCCTGGGATGCTCTATTGAAGCATCCACCCATACTTTACTAACAGTGTGTCCCGCATTGACCCAAGTCTCGTCTAGGTAATATATCTTCATACCTTCCCTTTCCCTTCCCTTTTTCATAAACGGACAAAGATCGTTTTATTCGTTTCTTTGGTGGTAATTGAGGCTCATTCAATACGATATTCATAGTGAATGTTACTTATTCAAATAGAGCTGCCAGATATCCCGATTTTAAAGAAAGCACACCGAAAAAAGAAGCAACACAATATTTTTAAAAAGCACTCAACCAACAAACAAAATTATAGACCGTACGCCACAGAACTCAGAAAATAAATGAAACACCGGCACCAATTGAATATTGTAGGGTGTAAAGAGGACCGCTTAAATTCCGAAAATTTGACCTGATTTTACCTGAACCTGAATATCAGGTAGTTTTGTTACTCCGTACGTTCGGTGTACAGACTATAGAGCGTAAGTCGATAATTTGTACTCGAGGTTTAACCACTAGAGAGAATCTGACTGTTATCACTAGAGCGTAAGTGCAGTCGAGAGAGAGATCGCTAGAGCATTAGCGTATCACACAAGAGAACTTTCATAAAGACTTGCAGCAACTTTGCTACTTGTTGAACTAAGAGCAATTTACTAGAGGCCGCGAGAGAATACGCGGATTACAGAGATCAACGTGTTGACTTCACCGCCTGCTGGAGCGAGAGTGCTTCGGGCGTCTGACTTTTGCTTGCCAACAAGCTTCTTGACTCGGGTCACGAGGGTAAAATGTCATGCATCTCATTGGCTCAACTAGGTCGCGTCAGAGAGAGCTCACGGCCGACTGCGTTGGTACGCGGTAGATCTCAAAGGATTCTAAGAATTTATGCTTTCTGTTTAACCGAGTTTTGAGGCAATCAAATGTCTATTTTTAGCATTTTAACTAGTCGCTACGCGTTGTAATGCGAATATTAAGGGAAATTTCTGTTGCAGAATAAAACATTTTTATGCGTTTAGAGAGAGAATTTTATGAAAGAGAATCTTATTTTATTTTTATACAGAGTGGTCCAAATATTTAAGAAGAACGTAAATCTAGTTGGAGAGTTCTCCAACAAGTTGATCGTCTAATAAATGTGTCAGCAATAACATAAGAACTGATCTGGTCAGCTACTTCCCTATTTATATTCACCACAGCACAATCGTTTAGGCGACGTTGAGTCATTGTGCTTCTTAAATAAGTTTTAGTTCTTAATCCTGAGAAAGATCTTTCATCAGTACAAGTCAACACTGGAATAGTTAGCATAATTCGTGCAAGTTTTGTCACTTCTGGTATTAATTGAAATATCGACTCGTTTTCTTCGGCTCTCAGGAAATCTACGACATCACTTAAGTTTTCAAGTTTCACATTTTTAGACTGTCCAAAAACATATCCATATAATTCGTCAATGCTTGACCCTCTTTGACAAAGGAGTTGTTCCAGTTTTTGCAAATGTATCGTACAAGATTTATTAAAACGATCTTTAATGCAAGTGACTGTAGTGTCTACTATTTCGTAATACATGTGTCCGTAAAAATCATGTGCTGTAGAAAAACGATGACCATCAGGCCCTTTGTCCAGACGCTTTGGTCTTTTTCGTTCTCTTGAAGCTTCTTCCAGTTATTTGGCGAAATCCATACTTTCCATCCAGAGATGTTCAAAATTTTCCTCGGTCCCAAACGAAGCAATAACTTGTGTTACGTCTTCGCCATTCTTCAGAGCTTTGCGTAAATGAAGTCTCATTCGTTGCAAAGAAACATTAAGAATTTTGATTTTATTGAAAACAGTAATTAACATTTTTGTTATGAAAACAAATTCAAAAGAAGAGAAGTTTTTCACGAAACCCCTTGCTTTGACTCCAGCATCTGTTTTCTCCTTTTCAATCATGCTTAAAACATTAATAGTTCATTGTAGTTATGTAGGACTGTTTTTAGCGACGATACTCTGCAATACCATCTTGTTAGATAAGAAGGGCGAAGAGTAACGTGTACTGACCAAGATGAATTTTCTTCCCCTGCTGACTCAATCGACTCGAGATTTTGAAAACATGCTTGGCGTTTTGGAGAGCTTTTTACTAAGATTCAGAGAGTGGGTCAAGCCAGTGGACGTGTATTGCTTTCTGCTCAACGTGCTGCAACAACTGCAAACGTGCTTGAAGTCCTGTGAAAGCACCACTTATATTAGACAATTTTTTGCATTTAAGTCAAATCTTTGAAGAACATCGCATACTATTTTGAAGAGCGTTTCGGACGAGGTGGAAGCAGTTTGATATAATCCGACAAAAAATTCATAAACCTGTAGTTTTGATCAACAAACCTTTTGATAATTTTATGGTGATGTTTGTGATTTCCATTTATTTAATGCCATAAGTTAGTGAAAAGAGGACCGCGGCACCCGTAGGTGCCCAGCACCCACGTGTAGCTCTCCTGTGGGTGCCCGAGCCCCCGAGCACCCCCGAAATTGGCGCCTCTGACAGCTACACCACCATGCGCCTCGTCGGCGGCTTTATTACTAACAGGGAATGTTTATATTTTGCGTAACTTTTGTATTTTGTTGATATTTTATTTTGACTCCTCATTTGGAATGCTTACGTGTATTTAAATATAACGATAAACTACAACAGTACTAGCAAAATTCAAAACTCATTGTGAAATAACCTGAGGCTGTAGTAGTTATTTGGTGGATTATGGTTAGTATTTCTTTGATGGTCACGCGTAAATTCCTTTTTAGGTTATAAAATATTATGCGCTTGCTGTTTTCTCAGTTCTCTTAATATTTCTGTTCAATAGTTCGGTAAAGATATCGAACATTTCAAAACTATTTTATTTGATAATATATCCTCAATGACCAAACCTCATAATTTTTGCAGCGCTGCCAACGTTTAATTTATTTCTTAAATTTACGTCACTCATTGTGTGACTACGTTACCAGGGGCCATCTGCCCGTTTTATAATTAGCGATATTTGATCGCTATTTTGAGGGAGAATTTGATTTGAGTGTAATATAATATTGTACACCTTTCGGTATTTTTAGGATATTTTACTACCATTTTTGTGGTAAGCCACTTTTACACAAAAAGGTTCCTAACGTCATCTTCGTCTTCTGTTTGCATGTTTTTCTTTTGCCGCAGCAGTACCTTCCAATGGTTAATTAGTTTTGGAAAGAAGTTTTAAAATCGACCATAAACGCAAAATGTTTGAAACAAAAAGAAAAATGAACACAAAAAGATCTTATAAATTGCTTGAATTTTAATTTACCATTTTAAAATATAATAAAATTTTAGATGGTTTCGTTATTAACATGTTACATCTAATTGATTTATATGCATATATAAAAAATTAGATACAATGTTAAGCAGATGTTTATTCAAATAATAAAACAATTAAAAATTCCTGAAGTTTATGAATATTAAATAATGGCCTAATCAAACTTAATTAATTAAATTCGAGAAATGTATTGGTCAATATTTATTAGTTAATTGGCTTGTAAATATTTGCCTAAAATTTTGGGTAGTTATTATCCTTGACTTTTATCATTGAAAAAAAAAGGTTTGTATGACATAATGATTTTTTTTAAACGAGTTTAAATCACAGAAATATACTTGCGAAGAAATAGGGTTGTATTATAAATCATTGAATAAAATTATATTGCGGATGTGCTGTAGGAGATGCTAAAATGCAAAGAATTTGTATCTATCTCAACAGATCTCCGCTTTTGCATTCACCAACAATATGCCATAATGTGATAAGAAGTTGCCCATCACTAGGTACTTATGCAGACAAATCTCATTTCTAGTTTTAAAATCAAACAGCATTTTGGAGGTGGAGAAGCAGACAGAGGACTGAAAAGGTAAGAACCCACTTACTGTTCCTGGAAATGAGTCGTGACCAATTAAAAAAGAGGTGCAGGTGTTTTCGATAAGAGAGTTTGTACTGAGGAGTTATTCTTTCGGACAGTATGCAACATTGTTTCATATGGTATGTTGTCAAAAAAACTTGCAAATATTAACTTGTGCTCGGACAGCAGAGCGGCAATACTGACACCGATGTCGGATATTGTTATGTCTCGAATTGTGTCGGGGTGCAAAGATGCCCTTGAAAACTTAGCACAAAGGGACAATAGCATGCAATCTAGGGTAAAGGGAAAGCAATCTGTTTGGCAAAAATAGGGACAGCAAAAGATTCCAACGGGCATACTTGCTGTTTAAATGGCTGCCCGTAATATAGAATTAAAGAATTTACTTGGAAGTTAATTTGTAGAATGCTGGAAGTGGCTCCATGAACCAGGCAGCCCAATGACCACAGAGAAGGTCCAAGCGTACGCCTCACAAAGAAACTTGTATCACTAAATATCGTCGAATTTTAGTTGGTTTATTGACCGGGCCTTGCCACTTGAAGAGGTATTTATATAGGCTTAGAATCTGTGCAAATACAAATGTCGCTGGTACCTAGAAGAGAACGAAACTGTCTCTCATATTCTTAGCGAGTCCGTGAAGCCTAGTTTTGGGAATGAAAAACCTACTTCGAAAAAACAACATTGACAACGATGTTGATGTAAAAATTCGTAAAGGCAATCGGTCTGGAGTGAACTGCGTAAGCAAAGTGGGATGTAAATGGGTCATTAAATTTCCATTCATTAATTCAATACTGGAAAAGAAATAAGGTTCTATTAAAAATCAGTTAATAAAATAATTAGTCGACAGGTGTATTCTAGGGCAGTAGCGTAGCCAGGGGGGAGCGAAAGGGGGCATATGCCCCCCCCGCCCACACAGCCCGCCGCCCATACCAGCTTCATAATAAGTTACAGATTAATTTAAATCATACCCTTAAAAACAACATTCGCAAAAAAAAATTCGATGCGCCCAGCACTACTATAAAAACCCAAATTGAATTTGCCGCTAGCCACTGCTGCATGTTGTCTCCATCCCCTGAAAACCGCAGTTTGCTAGGCAGACGGAGCGGCTAACCCATGTGTTCTCTTTGTTACCCAGGATATTTCAAGAAAAGAACAACTTTCTTTATCTGTTAGATTTGTTGACCAGCGAGGTTTCGTGGAAGAACGATTTTTAAAGTTTATCGATCTTCCTGATGGTTCTGCAGAATCTTATTGCACTGTTATAACAAAAGAGCTATTTTTACTTGATATTAGCATTAAATTTTGCAGAGGGCAAGCATATGACGGTGCCAATACAATGCCGGGTCATTTAACAGGTTTGCAAAGAAGAATAGGAGATATCGTGCCAGAGGCGGTATATGTTCACTGTTGTGCGCATAATTTAAATTTGGTGTTAGCAGTGGTGGCTGGTGAAATTTCGAAGTTGTATATCTCTGTTCCTACTTACAGGACCCGTACCAAATTTATTGGTTTTAATAGTGATCCCACTGGGAATGTTTTGGTAAAGACAAAAAACATTTTGTAATTTGCGAAAAAATGTTAAATTTTTGGTGTGCCCCTCCCAAGAAAAAAATGAACACGTCTAGGTATTTTATTTATTGTTTTTTCTAAACAAATTTTACATCATTTTGTCGACAGTTTTTAAATTTTGAGAGAAAAATGTGTTCGTAGAAAGTTATAGTCATTTGAATTTTTTTAAGCCTTAAATATAGGTAATTTTTAAAAAAATTCAAATGACTATAACTTTCTACTAACACATTTTTTTCTCTCAAAATTTAAAAACTGTCGACAAAATGATGTAAAATTTGTTTAGAAAAAATAATAAATAAAATACCTAGACGTGTTCATGTTTTTCTTAGGAGGGGCACACCCAAAATTCAACTTTTTTCGCAAATTGCAAACTGTTTTTTATTTCTTTAACAAAACATTCCCAGGGGGCTCACTATCAAAACCCCTTAATTTGGTACGGGCCCTGTAAGTAGGAACAGAGATATACAACTTTGAAATTTCACCAGCCCCCACTGGGTGTTAGTGGATTCTGTAAATTCATGCACAAAAGCAAAGCTATTTTTCGGTACTCTTGAACAAATGTATATTTTTATAACCGGAAGCTTTCCGAAACTTAAAATCTTTCAAGATATTCAAAAAAAGGTTAAAGATTCCGATGATAGTTTTAAAAACCCTACTTTAAAAAAACTATCTACAACACGTTAGGCAAGTCATAAACGTGCGGTAGGCTCTAACATTCAGATTCACTAAGAAGGTTTAAGATTTAGTACTGGTTTAAAGTAAGACCTTATAGTTGGTCAGTTATGTTTTGACAGGTTTTTGTCCTGTCATTGTTAATAAGTCGTCATTAAAGACTAATGAATTATTCTGATATTACAGCGATTTGGTTGGTTTTCAAATGATTTTTATCATGGAACGAGTTGCTGTAATAAATTTAGTTCTATTATTGTCGAAAGTAAGCACTAAAATCGCCATTTTCTTTATAAATTTACGAAAAAGCTCAGAAAAAAATTCTTTCTATAAAACTTAGTTGTCTTATTCTTACACTTGTCAGTTTAAAACTTTTGGTTGTCCAATTAGACCGGACTGGCGTTGGAGAATCTGGCTGTATTATATTTTTAAATGCAATAGAACAAAAGTTGACGCTAATTGTTGAAAGTGATATAAGAAACGTATCAGCGCAACACGTTGCAGAAGCTAATGGAATTTTAAATTGTATATCCACTTTTGAGTTTAAATTCTTAGTAATATTTTGGAGAGATATTTTATCTAAAATTTACACACTCTCTAATTACTTGCAAAAGGAAACTATTCATTTAAATACAGTCGCAAATTTTGTTACCTCAACTATAGATGATTTAAAATCTGTCAGAAACGAAGGAAGTTTTTTAAATTATGAAACAGACTCTAAACAACTAGCAACTATTTGTCTCACCACAGAGAAATTTGAAAAGAAAAGAATCACTAAAAAAGAAGTTTTACGATGAAATCGCAGAAGATTATGTTCAAGAATGTCCTCGGCAAAAATTTAAAACTGATGTCTTTTATGTCACTCTTGATAGTTTCATACATATAATGCGAAGCAGGTTTGGAGATTTTTTTAAAACTACAAAAAATTTGACTGTTTGGAAAGTTGTAATTTATCTAGAGACGAAATTAATTTAAAGTCATTAATGGATTTGCAAATATTTTACCGAGCAGATATTGAGCCAGTAATTATTGACGAATATAAATCTTTGGTTAACCTTATAAATGAACTGAAAAAGGACAGTTCAGTTTACACTGAAGACATATTGGAATTTCTTATAGATAAAAACTTAGACTCCTCATATCCTAATATTACAAAATTATATAGAATTTACTTCACAGTTGGCACCAACAGTGCCTTTGCTGAAAAGACATTTAGTAGATTAAGTCTAATAAAAACATTCGCCAGAAGTACTATGACAGAACAGCGATTAAATAGTTTGGCACTTCTTTCAATAGAAGGTAGCTATGCAAAAATATAAACTTTGATGAAATAGGTATTGACTAAGTTTAAGTCACTAAAAACTAGACGTATCAGTTTTTAGAATTATAATTACAATTTTCCTATATTTTCTTTCATTTTTGCATACAAACCCCTTACTTTGTTAAAATCAACTTAACATATTTAAAATAAAACCTTTTTTTTTATTTACGCGCCCTTTTGACCTATATGCGCCCCCCCCCCCCCCGCCCCCAACCCCTGGCTACGCCACTGTCTAGGGGGTCTGGAGGTGCAAAGAATTTATATATCTTCTCAAAACCCAGCTTTTGTATTAACCAATTTAGATAATCAATATACCAAAGCAACAGTTACAAACATGAAACTAACCTTACGCCTCGTTGGTACCTTACTACACGTCACTCTTATAGATAGGGTTACCCCATCAAAATAGCCGAAGACCAAATAGCTCGACAAAATAGCCCCGAAGAGATAGCCAAGTCTAAATTAGCCCCTATCTAATCCCGACGAAACAACCCAAATTCAAATTCTAAACATTAATAAAAAAAGACATTTTAAGAAATTGTAAATATTTATTGAAAAACGCATTTCAATTCTATACAAATGTGTATAAATACAAATTCTAAATATTTATTAAAAAACACATTTTAGGAAATTCTTTAGAAAAATTACATTTGAGGGTTATGTAAAATAACATGAAGACAGTCCATATGTTCCATGTTTGCATAATCTTCCACCGATGCTTCGAGGCGCACAGTGGAACGAGCTTATCTGAACGGTTGGACATCGCTCATAACTCAAAAACTATTTGACCGATTTTAATGAAATTTGGTACTCAGGCTTGGTTTGGGCTCTAGTTGGTCCCGTTTTAAAATGGTTTTAATCAAACCCGTAGAAGCCGAGAAAAAGGGTGGGGGTAGTTTTGAAAAATTAAAATGTATGTCAACATATGGCTTGTGGAGTATCAAATGAATGGTAATTGGGTTTAGAGTTTTAAAAAATATTTTTTTTGCCAGTGTGGTCAAATTATATTTTTATGGAAAATATGGCTTGTGTGGTATCAATTGAACTTAATTCAATTTTCTTTAACCTTCTTAACCCAGTTATGCCTGACTTAAGAAGTAAATAAAAAACTTAATATTTTAAGCAGCCATCTTTTATTTTTTAACTTTAGAAGTACAAAAAAAAAGTAAAAAAATTAATACTTAAGTTAGTTTTAAAAATATCAACCGTCCTACATGTAGGACGTTAGGCTCAAGGGTACTATTTAGTATGGTACATAACAAAACATTTAACGTGGAGACCGACATTACATTTTTGGCATCTGGTGGTGGTCTTGGTATGACATAGTCTGCACCGAGTCTGGCTAACTTGCGGAATGACCAAGTGGTCCATTCTGTCGTACCGGCTGTCAAGATTTTCTCTGGAACTAGGTCGTCCTGTAGATGTGTTTCTAAATTTTTTTTGATCTTTTAGTAAAATTGCTAGGGCGACTCGTCTTCTAAAGCCCAAAAGATCCAAATCTTTGTTTTGCACCCTATACACTTGCCATGCATTATGCAGGGCCATATCAATACAATGACTGAATAGGGAGAAATACCACTTTTTGCCCCTAATTGCGGTACGGTAGAGGCTAATATTCTGGTCCGCCCTATCCACTCCACCCATATTTTGGTTATAGCGGTAAATCACGTGTGGTTGTTCAACTGTAATCATTTTCTTTTCTTTTTGAGAGTACCGTTTTACATTATGTAATGGTTTCATTCCCAAAAAGTTCGAGCATAAGCAAACAACACTGTTGTCGTTCCAGGCTAAAACAGAAAACTTGTGGTATTTATCGATTTTGCCGTCATAGAAACCTCGTTTTTGTTTTTTTATATCGTTAGAGTTCATAATTGAATTTTTTGGTATCCTGTTGCTTCTTATGGTGCCGGCAGCTTTTATGTTTCTTTCTGTAAGCAGCTGAAGTAACGTGAGACTGGAGAAAAAATTATCAAAATAAAATGCAAAACATTCATTCTCCCACTTGCAGCGCAATGCGTCGCAATAATGCAAAACAACCCCAGCTCCCACTCCGTATTCTTTGTATTTTTCTGATACGTGTGTTGTAGCTCCCTGATAAGGTTGGAACCAATTCACATAGCCAAAATTACTACACCCCACCCACAACTTCAACCCGTATCTAATGGGTTTGCCCCTTATAAACTGTTTACAGCCATGGCGACCGTAATAAGGAACCATAGCCTCGTCAATGCTATGGCTTTGAGCAAAAGGAGCTTGTCTTAAAAACCTCTCAGTTAGTAGGTTGAATAAAGGTCTAAGTTTGGCAAATCGGTCCTTTTTATCTAAGGTATCATTATTATCAAAATGAAGGTTTGCCATTATATATTCACAACGGTCCCTTGAAAGAGCATTTGAAATTATCTCCTTATGGACGTCAATATCCCGTTCCGAAAACATTATTTTCCTGGGATAAGGGACGTACCCAGAATATAATAATATTCCAATGAACTGTAAAATTTCATCTGGTGTTATTGGTTTTTGGAATCTGTTTTTTTGTTGAGCGTAACGATCGGTTTCTTTGGCAATAAGAGAAAGAATTTCAAAATCTATAAATTTTTGAAAAATTTCTAATGGTATCATTTCATTTTCGTATCCATCTTCAGCAGTAACAGGGTGCCAGATATCCTTTTCGGGAGATAAATCGCCAGATGACCATTTGAAATCTAGCTTTGATTTCGAATCATAATTTGTAGACTTTGCCGATGTTTTTTTATTGTCCAAACGCATGCGTTTTCTCAATTCTGACAACGGCAATTCGTCTTCCTCATCACTACTATCAAAATCTTTAACAGGCATAGCAATAAGTTTTCTTGAACCAATTTCAGCCTGTGCCTTGAGCACTGAAGGGGGTAGGTTATCTAAACTAGGATTATCCTCTGTTCCGGAATCTTCATCTGTGTCTTGGTTATCTTCAGGAGGAATTACTGTAATCATTGTATTATCTGGATACTTATCGTCTTCAATCATCGCCAAAGCCTCATGGACAGTAAATCCTCTGAAAGTAAGTAAAACTACTTAGTTTGTCCCTAAAGCTTACCTTAGGGTGTTTGTATAGGTTGGCAAAATATGTTGTGTATATCCCTAACGTCCTACATGTAGGACGCCCAGGTTAAAAGGTAAATTACTTGAAAACTACATATTATTTCTACCAAATGATAACTTGTGTTGCCTAAGTAAATCTTAATTTGGAAATTCAAAATAATAATATTGAAAATTTCCCGGATAAGAAACTCAAAAAACTTACCTTTCAAAACGTATACCGTAATCGTCCATTTTGACAAATATTGACTTGGTTGTATAGCATAAAAAAACGATTTTCTTATCAAAATCTTACTATATATAAGCTCCTCGATGTTATTGCAATACGCCTACAGATCTAATATAACCTCAACTATAAGTCAGCTGTCAAAAAGCAGTGTTAAATTAGCCGTACTAAATAAAGGACGTCAGGAGCATTTGGGTTAATACTGAGTAAATGTGTGCCTCGCAAAGCACTAACTGGGGTAATTTTGTACTCGAGCCAGCCTATTATTTTGTTTCACAATAATGTCTTATACAGTGTGGTCACTTAAGTGTGCAACATATGGGAATTTTTTTTTATTAATTATTGCTCGATCAAAATACAATTATTGTCGAAAGTTGGTTCATGTTCGAGAACCATTTTAGGTGCACTCAGAATGGTACCCTTATTTCAAAAAGTTCAGCAAAATGTTATGTGTAGAATTAAAAGTTATGCTCGAATATCAAGGCATGGCCTTCTAAGCATTTTTTTTTGAAAAATGTTAATAATTTGGATCTTTTTTTCATTTAACGTCAACACGTTTATACTTTAATCAAAATCAAATCAATCTGGCACAATTTTGTTCACATTCAAGTATATTTGAAAAATTAATTTAGATTTGTAATATTTTAGATAATCCCAAACTTCATGTTTGTCGCAACGATATTAAACACAACTTTAAAATTTCTAAAAAAAATTTCTTGTCAAGGTAAAACATCAGTAAAAATAGGCATATTAAAAAAACTATAATTCAAAGGACAAAATCTTAGTAATTGTTGTTATTTATTATCCCATACTAAACTACTTTCCAACACTTAGTTGGTGTTAGATTTTTTGTTAGACTTTGAATAAATTAAAATAATTAGGAACACGAACAAAATCATATATTTCAATCATTTCTAATTATTTTCATTTAAGGGGGCAGGCTGGGGCAGCATTTTATGGCGAATTTAGTACGTGGGCATGTTTCTTTATCACCTGCAATGTTGAGCTTTTGCCAGATTTTGGATAAATTAAGATAATTAGAAACAAGTATTGGTTTACGATTAAAAATATTGTATTTTAAATAATTTCTAATTATTTTCCTTTAGGGGGGCAGACTGGGGCAACATTTTATTATACATTTAATATGTGGACATATTGGTCTATTATGCATTGTTTTTTTGGAATGCTTTGGATAAAGTAAGATAATTAGGAATAAATATTTGCTTCCAATATAAATTTAATTATTTGACATTTATGTCATAGAGAAAACGCCAATCAGTCTATGCAATTAAAAGTAAATTAAAAACAGAAATGAGTCCTCCACATACCTACTATAACCATGGAATTAAACTCAATTTTAAAAAATAAGAATATAAACGGCCTAAAACTTATCACAAAAATTTCACAATTTTAGACATTTCCAAAACACCTAACTTTTATACCCCTGAAAACTTGTTTTCGTCAAATATTTTTAAAAAGTAACAAATAAGGTATACAGATATACACTTCAAAATTAAATAATTATTAATACTTAACCATTATTCTTATTTTCACATTTTGTCAAATGTCCAAAGATTAACACAGGCTCGTTCCACTGTGCGTCGATTCGGCTGTACATGTACTTAGTTTTGCTTGCATCTGGGTAGCGAATACGTGCAGCAAGGCGAGTTAGTCGGATTTCCACCATATTTTGCTCTTTTCGGAAGTGATCGATAAGTTTGTCAACGGATGGATGATGGTAATCTACAGTTTGCTGGAATTCCCTATGCCACCCTTCTACCAAATTTTGTATCCTCGGCAAACCATTGACATTCCATATAATATGTATTGCAAGTCGTGGTCAGTAGACACAAACTGCCACGAGTACAGAGCACGGAATTGCAGGGGATATACTTTGGAGTCTATATTCGAACATCCACTTTTAAGAATACATATATCTCCAATAGTAAAGCTGCAACTACGTATTTAACACATTTTTAACACGGATTTTAATATTACATGATGCAAAAATCAGGGTCAGACTCAGGTAACTGATGCAAAAGGCAAATGAAATGAAATTAATAATATATTTTGTCAGCAAGTCAATCAGTTTAATAAATATACACGCGGCAAGTGAAGAGTTAACCATAAATCTAATAGATAAAAGAATGTGAACTATGTAAAAATTACACACTGTTTTTGTCCTACCTTTGAGAATCCTTAGGGCATCGAGAAAATGAAATATTATTTCGATCACTAATATTACACCAATCGACACTAAAATACCAAGAATGAGACGCCATTAAAAAAACTAAATTTTGTTTGGCGTACTCGGTATTTTCCTTTTAGCCATACGAATTTCACGTGCACAAACTACCCTGTGTAACCGCACCTGGTTTTGCCAGGAATCGAGTGCTACGGGCTTAGTGGAGAGGCGAGCAACGGCAGAAGGGGGATTTACAGCGCGATATGCAAGTGACTAGACTATTTAGAATATCTTTCGACGATGCCATAGGTATTGAGAATTTTCGTTCTGTAAGAAATATACAATATTGTATGTAGTACGGGGCCCTTTAGTCGAATTCGCACTTGAGAGGTTTTTTTATTGGATACAATCAGGGCAACGCGCATGAAATAAATTATTTTTGTCAAATAGGTACCGTATACGTACGTAGGGTAGACCGGTGACAAAAGTAACAGGGTACAATAGTAACAGCGAAAATATTTTCGAAAGTAGAGCTGGCAACACTATATCCCGCTAGCCCTGCATTCTTGCAACCACCTTTGACTTAGCCCTTAGTACTTACTTGACTTCCATGGCAAAAAGCGGTACATAGTCAATGATTTTGTTTTTTACTCCTTTAAACTACATTTTCACGTAAGTAGAAATTTTTAGATATTTCTAAGTTTACACAATAATTTTAAAAAAAATTTGTTTGGTTATAATTAAGTACTTATGAGGCTATAGTTTTCTGCTGCACTTGTATTATTTTAGCGTGTTTTAAATAAGCTACAACGCTCTGAACATCGACATTCTGTTTGGGGACAATTGTAACAACAATGCCCGGGGACGATTGTAGCGTGGTACCACTATTCCGCCATAGATTTTTCTTGATCAGAGTTAAATATTTTGGTACATGTTTGTTATATCCCATTGTAACGTTTGCTTCTGGTTTATTTTCTTGACGAGATTTGTCTATTTTTTGTTTATATCTCAAAAGGGATACAAAGTTCGTATTTTTGTGCAGCAGCACGAATTAACAAACCGCTACTTCGACAAGTCAATACTTCTTCCAAGGCTTGTTGATAAATGCTGAGAGTAGTTGGGGTAGCAAGTGTTTTGCCCCAAAATCATATGAGATGTTTCCAGAAATAGACCCTGTTTCTGGAAACAGGTACAAAACAGCTACAAAACAGACCCTGTTTATGGAAACATCTCAGAAATAGCTATACAACCCTGTAAGCGGCAACTTCGCGTCTAGGTGCTGGCAAGAAAGTGACCACGCCTTAAAATGGAATGAAAAATGCAGATCGAAGCTCCATCAGAAATAACATATGATTTTGGGGCAAAACTTTTGCTACCCCAACTACTGCTGAGGTCTTTTTCACCCCCCTCCGTAGTTCTTACTGTTATTCATGGCACTCCACAATTAAAAAAAAGAAACAAAATATAATATAAATTATTGGTGTTACAATTGTCCCAGGGTCGGGACGATTGTAACACATGACACGACTTTGATATATCGTGAAAAACTAACTTTAAACCTAAGTGACAGCCTACAATATTTTCGCAAAACCTTGGCAATAAGATATTCCATCAGAAGTCGAGAAGTAATTTAGGATACATTTTTTAGTATGAGACTTATTGACATGGAAAGTAAAAATGTTACTGTTGTCCCCAGTCTACCCTACTTCATTTTCGGCATCGACGCCTCTGGTAACACACCAAAAGTTGCCAAGTTTACTAACAAGTGCTGCGCAATCGTTAATAATATGAAAGTGTCGTTTTCCTCTAAGCACCATATTATGACTCATTTCGCGATAATCTCCAATTTCAATTTTACAGAAGTGCAGTTTGAGTTTGAATAAACTAATAAAAATAATTGTGATAACATTGTTTGATGACAAAAGCTTCCCTGGGAAACCCTTATTCGAAATACAGTCATTGAGAAGACAATGTAAATTTTATTTAAAACTGAAAGCATCACGCTGTATATTACATAAAAAAACATCACATTATCCTTTATTTTTTTATATTCTCCTGTATACATTCAAACATTTAAAATATATCGCTGATAACTAATACATTGTATTATTCATTTAATCTAATCTGTATTTAGCAAATGTGTTTCTCACTCGGCAGTGTAGTCGATATACACGGTTCGGCCTCCTTTTGCACACTTTTTTTGTGGCATGGCCAAACTTATTTACATTGATTTAAACAGAAACATTAAAAAATAAATAAACTAAGATTTATTAAAAGGGGCAGTGATCACCATCCCTATTGTTTTGAATGTGTTTTCGGGACTAACAAATTAGAGAAGTTAGATCTGAATCGTAGTGCGTGAAGTTTCCCTATCCTGGTGGATTATTTTTTTTTCTAGATGGCTGTGTGACGATTGCGTGTAATGCTTGAAATATGTATGGAACCATAGTTCTACTGCCCTTATTATTTATTGAAGGCAAAAAAAGTTAGGATCAAAGCTTTTTATAAATACTAGCCTATATTTTTCTCCTAATATAGGTAGATCGTTTAGCTATATCTAAACAACTGAATACAATTTTTGTTATCTTAGAAAAGGGAACTTTGGGACAAAAATCTAAAATTAAAAATTTGTATTAATAAAAAATCAGTTTCGTATTTATTTTAAGGTAAAACTGCAACATCTTGTAAAACTAATCAGGCAACAAAATTGAACAAAATATTCATAAAAATAAATAAAATTTCTAAATATTAGAATTTATTCATCACAATTCGGTTCCAAATTATCTGGCTTGTTTCTACATACTCTGATCTTCACATATCCCTATAGAAAAAGTATTGTGAGGTCTGGAAATCTTGCAGGATAATTGTACAATGTTTAACCGAAAGGTCTTCCCAGTTCGATTTTTTTTTCAGGTTTCGTTAAAGTGGTGTGGCCTAAATAATTCAAGCCTAAAATGAAAATCCTAGATCAATAGTTTGAAAAATAATTTGATTTAACTAATTTTTTTAGGTTAAGGGGCCTTATTTTATGAAAAAAGTAGTACCAAAATTTTTTAAAGGGTACATTCTACTTTCAAGACCAACGATATCTTCTTAGTAAAAATATTTAGTATTTTTAAATTGCTTTGATAATCGTGAAAAACGATGACAAAATTAGTTTTTCGTCAGTTTTTGCTACCTATTCCTTAAATGGTATGTTCAAATTCGATGGTTTATAAATTCATTTTCAAGATAATGTAATTATCTACAAATCAAAAAAAAAAAACAATTTACTCACTATCTACATCTGTTCAAGAGATATAGGTAATAGGAGGTTGAAAAATTCGAAGAAAAAAAATTATGGAATCAAAATGTGATAAAATAATATATCAATAATTATAAGTTGTGGTTAAAACTGTTCATCATTTTCAAAGAGTTGACTTAATTTCAAGCAAAATAAAAAAAACATCTTTTCTCTAAAATAATACCAAAGAAAGGATCATTGGATACTGGACCGCGTAGAGCGCTATGACGAAATGCATTTATAACTGTATTATTAAGTTTTTTTGGAGTTTTTCTTATTTAGTGAAAATATAAAATCGATTCCTTTTATATTAATTCCCTTAATGAAATATTTTTGGATTATTTTGCCCTTTTATATAGAATGATACAGTGAAAACAATACATTTAAATGAAATTAAATTTAAAAAAATTAATTTTATATTTTGACCAAGTAACTAAAACTCGAAAAAACTTAATAATACAGCTATTAAGTGCATTTCGTCATAGCGCTATACGCGGTTAGTACTGTGAACACCGTCGCGTCGACGCGGACATACAGTTTCCGACGATCCTATCTTTGGTTTTATTTCAGATAAAAGATGATTTTTTTTTATTTTGCTTGAAATTGAGTCAGCTTTTTGAAACTAATGAACAGCTTTAACCAAAACTTATAATTATTGAGATAAATCACAACATTCTGATACCATAATTTTTTTTTCGTATTTTCAACTTTCTATTATCTATATCTTTTGAACAGATGTAGGAAGAGAGGCAATTATTTTGTGATTTGTAGATAATTGCATTATCTATAAAATGAATTCATAAAACATCGTACTTAAGCGTACCATTTCAGAGATAGGTGTCAAAAACTGACAAAAAACTCATTTTTTCATCTTTTTTTATCAAAGCTATTTAAAAATATTAAATATTTCCACTGAGAGGATATAATTTCTAGGACTTGACAGCAGATTATACGCTTTAAAAAATTAAAATTAACCTTAAAAATAATAGTAAAATCAAGTTTTCTTTTCAAACTATTGATCTAGGATTTTCATTTTGGGCTTAAATTACAGCTACACCACTTTAACAAGATCTGAAAAAAAAATGGGAAAAGTGGGAAGATCTTTGGGTTAAACTTGGTCGAGGCACACCGGTTGCACCGCTGCCTGTCCACCCGTTTTAAGAGTCTGCAGAACTCTTAACTTGGCGATCTCAAACAAACCAACTAAAAATTAAAATTGATATTTGCTCATATTATTTAAACAAAGTCACACCAATTGCGCGACAAATGAATATTTTATAAATTTTTATATTTTTTCTAAAAACTTTTCTCATTTCAAATATAAACAGTTTATTTTTTTATTTACAGTTAAAAAAATGCGTGGCGCTATTTAAAAGATATAGTGGTAGCTTCATTACGTTAAACGGAAAGCTGAAAAAATATTTTGACATGCATTTTATTAAACCTTTTATTCAATTTTTTTTACTGCGATCCTAGTAAAGGCTGTAGAACCATTGTGTTGTACTACGTAGTGTAGTCATTGTGTTTTTGGGCCCACCAGTGTATTTGCTGTCTTAAGATCAATATCTAAGTTGTAGAAGATTGTTTTAACATAACCCAGAAAAAAGTATAAATATTTATTCTATATTGACCATACGTACTTATACGAACAATATATCAATATACAAAGTATGCAGGTAAAAATCACAACTGTTTTAATTAACTTTTACGTGTATATCCGATGGGAACTTTTAAACAATGGCTCGTATGAATTCATACATTAGATTAAAAATTTTTGACAAAATCATTAATATTGTTCGCTTTATTTAGTGGTAAAGTAGTGTTCTCCGTGTGAAATTAAGTTGTAAGATAACAAATATGGATATCGAATTTGAAAATATCGAGTTTATAGTGAGCGAAAGAAAGGGTAAGTCAAAGAATTTTACCATGTATATTGTTCAATGATTAAATTTTTGTATATTTAACAAGGCACTAATTTGTCTATTTTGGTTTATGATAGTAAAAAATTCAACTACCTATTTTTATCTAAATAAAACACATTAAAAATGAATATACATATTTATAATATTCTGTCAACTACATATTTACTATTTTGTGGAAACTTACGTTTATTTTGTTAAAACTCGCTTTTCTGAAACGTAAATCTGTTGACGTTGCCATGACGTAAATGGACATAAAACATTCAATAGCGTCGCAAATAGTAATACCTTTAATTACGACATATTATAGTATTTGTAGTCATTTGGACCTACAAGTTAAAAATGTGAAACTAAAAACTAACAGCCAGATTCTCGAACGCTAGACCGGTCTAATTTGACCAGTTTTAAACTGACAAACGTAAGAATAAGGCAAATAAGTTTTATACTATGAATTTGTTTCTAAGATTATTTTTTGCAAATTATAAAGAAAAGAGCCATTTTAGTACGTACTTCGGAATGGTAGTATTAAATCACTGCACTGTAGTAACACCAAGATAAAAATCATTTGGGAACCTAGCAAGTCGCTAAAATTATATTAGAATAATTCAAGTTTTTACTGGCGAATTAACAATGACATTACAAAAGCCTGTTGAAACTTGACTGATCAACTAAAAGATTTTAATTTAAACCAGTATTAAATCCTAAACCTATTTAATGAATCTGAACACAAGTGTTTCCGTAATTTAAAAAAATTTATTTTAATTAAGGCTTGTTTTATACAGGGTGAGTTGGGAGGAACGCACCAAAGTCTAGAAGTGGATTCTGCACGTTTATATAAGTCAAAAAAACCCAATGTTGTCATCCGATTTTTATTTGTTTTCAAATTACGTCTTTTTTAATAAATGTTCAAAGATACCTCTACGGGCTCAGATATTTTCTGGTTCGCCTACGGCCGGAACACGTTGCACTCATGAATGCTTCTGGTTTTTCTTTTATGTAAGCGTAATAACTTAAAATAGGCTGAATTAATGCTTCTCGATTGTTCACTTTTAATACAAATTACAACCTCACCTTTCAACCAGCTTTACAAACAAAAATCTAGCGGTGTGAGGTCTGGAGACCTTGGCGCTCAGCTAATAGAACCCCCGCGACCCGCGAAGTTGTAATTTGTATTAAAAGTGTTCAATCCAGATGCAGATGACTCAACATTCAACGTATTTAAAAAGAAAACATAAAGCACATACGCACACATAGAAGAAAAACAAGAAGCACTCAGAAGTGCAATGGGTTCCATCCGTAGGCGAGCCAGAAAGTATCTGTGAATCCGCAGGGGTATCTTTGAATGTTTATTAAAAAAAGTGTAATTAAAAAAACAATGTACCTAAGGTATTTTTTCAAAACGTAATTTAAAAACAAATAAAGATCGGATTACCTACAACATTGAGGTTTTGTGGACTTATACGTGTAGAATTTTCTCCTAGAATTTGGTGCGTTCCTCCTGACTCACCCTGTATCTGTGGCTTGGTGCAAGAAGTGCCAATGTCAGTATTCGTCAATTTGAGATAGTGAAGGGAAAAGAAGTTAGAACATATTATTATTCGCAAAAAATAAAATTTAAACTTAAACAAGGGAAAAGCAATTTTAACAAATATTCGATTGATTAAAATCTACCACAAAAGTTTTAGGATATAACGCGACTATTATGAGTTAAATAATAATTTTTAAATACGTTTTAGTGCAATAATCACCAATTGGTACACCATTGGTACTTCTTCCTCGCAATTTACATTACGTACATTATTGACATGGGTACTGGTTAGTATCAATATGTCCAGTTATGATTAGATTTTGATTCTGATATTTTGTGTATAGAAACTAGGGACGACTATAATGTCAATATCGATAATAACTCAAAATTTGACATTGGCACTTCTTGCACCAAATTAACCGCAGTTATAAATACGTAACAATATTATTTTATACTTTTCAGTGCTTTTCGTTTTGTGAAGTTGGTTCATTTTTTGAAAAAAAAAAATTTAGGAGCAATGATTCATAAATACAACCTGACAAAATCTAATATTATTTTCATTTCATTTTTACTTACCTTTTATATCAGTTACCTGAGTCCGACCCCGATGTTAGCTTCACGTAATATTCAAATTCATCTAGATATAACTAACCTCACCTATACCCACGCGGACGAAGTCGCGGCGAAACATATATATATATATATATATATATATATATATATATATATATATATATATATATATATATATATATATATATATATATATATATATACAGTAGTAGTGTTCAGTTTTATTTTTCTAAATAATCCAACCGTTAGGGGTTTGTGTTGACAAACGTAAGAAAACGACATGGTATCCAAAATTGTTAGGGTTTACTCTAAACTTGTAAAGATAAACTTATTTGTGTACGACTTCTACTTAAAAAACTAATTACATTTTCGCAACACGTTCCAGTAAGACGATCTAAAGGAATTTCCGAAGTAATAAAGAAAATTAAGAGAAACGATGACTAAACCAAAATATTTATAAATAATCTAAGTACATATTTTATATTTATCATAATAAACCCACGTCGATGTAAACTTAATATTGTAGAAAATTCAGATTTCTTCAAACTTTATATTACATAAAATAGATAAAACTCTTTACATTTAAGCTGCTAATAATGGTTTGCACAATATTTAATATTTTTTATAATATTAGTTTCTTGAGACTTCGCCTGCCACAGTCATATTATTATGAACGTAGTTATATGACTTTAACCATGGATTTACTAAGAATGGATACGGAATCATTTAACATTCCTTGAAGCCAAAACAAACCATTCTAAACGACACTGTAAATACAATTTGTAAACATTGGCCACATCTTATTTTACCTTGTATTTTTGTACAAAAAATACGTTAGAAGCATCAAAAGATTTACTAAAAGTAATAAAAGCCCTTAAATATTTTATTTTTCTGCTAAATAATAATAAATTTAAGTTAGAAGGGTTTTATTATTTATAGGTTGTTATTTCCAAAGGTGTTTATTAAAGTCGCTCCGAGTCATTTATAAATCTTGTCACACTTTTTCTTTTCTAGTTCATTAGACAAAGAGGTACGTGTAACCGAGTGTTCAGACCGAGGTTGAGCTGTTTTCCTAAGCAACCAGCACAGACAGCAACACTTCTGAGCTCCAACACTCCAATGCTATTTTATCTCCTTCTGCTACCATTCTTGATTCAATTACGTATTTCCTTAAAGTGTATAAACTGTTCCCGCAAGAGAATAACGAACAACAAATATAAGGCTTCACGTTCGATACGCTCACAGTAGACGGACATCGAATCCTTTCTTAATAAATCCATGACTTTAACAAACAATTTAGCCCGATATTTAGTAAAAATAAGAATAAGTCGTGTTATATTAATAAAAAAGTTAGTAGTATATTTGTTATCGGCCCTTTTAAACATTATCAAAAGATGGCTTTACCATATTATGTGCCCACGTATACCGTTTGTATTCCAAAGGGTCATGGACAAACAATTACGATGAATAATAAGAAATTCCTATCGAATTTTAATGAACTATCAGTAAAATGTTGATTTTACTCAATTTTTTTATCAAATTGTGTTTAGTGTTACCGCGTCAGTTTCGCGTCATTCGTGCTTTCGTAATACCTAATTGTCATAGGTACTTGCCTTAGCGGAAAATTTCTTGTAGTGCATTGTTTTATAGTCCCCGTCAACTATGTCATATTCGTATAAAAACTGATTTTTTTTGTTTGGTTATGCCGACCGTCCAAGATATCACCAGTATTTAGTCCAGGCGAATAGGTTTTCTGAACCGTTTAAATAATACAGTGGGGTCCGCTTATAACGAGTACAACTTATAACGAGCGTCTGGTTTTAACGAGTCATTTTCAGTGGTACGAAAAATCGTTCATTAAACTTAATACAGTTTGAATTCGGATACAATGAGCTCGAAAATAATGAGCACTTTTTTTAGTACGAGCGAATTTTCTCTGCGAAACTGCTACCTACATGCATCGCTTTGCATACAGCGAGCAATTTTGGTTCAGTCTCGACCAATACTTTCTGCTGCGATTACAAAGAGAAGTCGACGCATTCTCGAGCTGTTAGCTTCGTTTATAACGCGCGCCTGGTGAAAACAAGCTCGTCATAAACACTACATATATATTTTATTTAGTATGTATTACATGCAGGGATGGGCGTTGACGCGTCGACTTTAATTATATCGATGTCGACGCGTCGGCAATGCGTCAACAATGAAATTAATGTCGACAGTGTCAACAATGTCGACAATGTCAAGGATACTGAAAGTGTGAGGTTAAGTTACTTAAAATTCCAGAATTTTCAGTAACACTTGAAAGATTGTTCTCCAATTGGAGATACATTCACACACCAATATAAAAACAGAGTGTCTTTCTCGCATTCTAGAATGTTAATACATGTTTATTTCACACTTCAACTCGAAGCAGTATAAGAAATATGCTAAACTGGCATCACTATGAAAGCGATTTCGAGGACGACCTTAATTAATATTATTTTCTTTATTTCAGTATTATTATTGTAACAATGTAAGTTTTTATTAAAACGTGTTAAATGTATTTTTGTATATTTACATATCAAAAATAAGTATGTATCTTGTTCATATTATGTTAAATAAATACATAGTTACAACCCTACAGTATGTATTATTTGTAATGAATAGTCTGGTGTTTGGTGTATTTTCTTAAATATATCGATAGATACATGTTTAAATTCATAAATAGATAAACGCTAGCGGCCAGATTCTCCAACGCTAGTCCGGTCTAATTTAACAACCAAACCTGACTAGTGTAAGAATAAGACAACTAAGTTTGATACCATTACTTTGTTTTTGAGTTTTTTTGGAAATTTATAATGAAAAGGGCAATTTTTGTTACGTACTTTCGACCATTATAGAACCAAATGTATTCTAGCAACCCGTTCCAAGATGAAAATCATTTGGAACCAGAGTAGTTAATACATTTTTAACTTATTAACAATATAACAGGACAACAACCTGTCAAAACATGACTGACCAACCAGATCTTAATTTAAACCAGTACTAAATCTTAAATCTTCTTAGTGAATCTGACGTAAATAAATAAATAGCTCGGTTATAACAAGCTTGCTCGGTATAATGTTTATAACGAGCACACTCGTTGTAACCGACCCTGGTAAATATCGGTTATAGTGAGCGTTCGCATATAACGGACACATTTATTTAAACCAATGCGCTCGTTATAAGCGGACCTGACTGTAAGAAAATAAATGCGTTACTTGTACCAAATTATTGTTAAAATGTATTGCAAAAAGTGTATTTAAATTACCTAGCTTATACAGTTTTGTCAGTTTTGTGGCAAATTTTAGTCAGAAAACTGGAAATATCATTTCTAGGATGGATATTTTAGTATAATTATTTTACAAAGAAAAAATTAAATCATTCTAAAAAAAAGTACATACATGTACAGAACCAATGCACAGGCAGCATTCTGGCTATATAGCACTGTTTGAAATTATTAGAAATAAAGTGCCTTTGCATAACTTTCATCCTTTATAGATCTTATGCACCAAAATTTCAAAAAACTATGAAAATTCAATAAATTAGCTTTATTTGATCGGATATCAACCAATAAAAGAAAGTATAGGTAATGTCCTATTTGGTACAAGCATTATTTTCTATTATTTACACATTTTTTTATGAAGGACAAAAATAGTGTAAAAATAGCTCATTTCTGAGGCAATGAGTCACTAAGGTGGAGAGGAATGCCAGATCAATTTTATAAATGATATTGTAAACGTCAACAGCATTATTCTTACCTTCGAATTTTCTAAGGAAAATTTATATTATTATATAAAAAACCCTAATTTGCATTTTTCATGTAAATATTGGATTTTAGTCGGTGTTTGCTTTGTTTTGTTTATTCTACTGGCATGTTTCTGCTATTTCCGCAAATAATAAAAACTAATAGTAAAATTAGCATTAACCTTACAAGAAACGATTCTTACCATCGTAGTAAATACATAATGTGGTATGGACGCTAATTAGATTAAGTTAATTATTACATCATTTAACAAATAATAAATTAAAATTCATGGTTAATAATACTTCCAAGGACATCTTGCTTACTTTACAAAAAGATTTTCACAATAATTATAAATTGATTTAGGTGGCAGAATATCCACCCACAACCCACAATCCACTGCATAGACTAAGATTTATATTATACCTAAACTCAAATGACACATTTACAGCTCAGTGAATGCAATTTTAAGATAGTTTAGTTTCAAAGAAACATTCGTAGCTACAATGGAGCGAGATGCGTCATCTTCTAAAAAGTTTTTGAATAAAGTGGAAATTTGATAAAATGTCATAAATGAATATGAAACTCTGAGGATAACATGTTAACTACTGGATAAGACTGTATATTTAGTCTATCTTATTTTTAAGCATGTTTACATAAAAAAAGTAATTTCACAATGTTTTTAAATCAGACCAAGAATGTTTACAGTTGTTATAATTTTTACACGTATGTGGCTATAATAAACTTTATTTTTACTATTAGCAATTATAAGAAATTCGGTAATCTTATTTACACAACTTGTTAACAAGAAAAAATATTTACTTTCCTGCATATTAGTGCACTTAAATACAAATACGATATAGCAGTAAATATTTTCCAGTCATTCAGTTTTCGAGTTTTAAGAAATTGAATAAATAAGTAAATAAATAATATTGATCGTCCTTTTTTGAATCTAATCATCAATCATTCTTGAAACAAAAAACAAACATCATGCACGGAAGCTGCTATTAAAATACTTATGTCCTGTTCGGTTCACAATACTCTGTATATTTTATTTTCGGGGCAGTCATTGTGAAAGAATTTTAAAAACTTTAATAAATAAATATAACATAGCATCCCCTTAATAGCCCAATCCGATCCCCTGTGACTATCACTAGAGCTCCCCAGTTTTCCTTACTTGCAGCGGCGTCTCACAGTGGGTCCGGAACCCAGAAACTTGGCAATTAATTAAAATATAAAATTGAATATTGAAATTACCTTTGCTTATACTTCTTAACTACACATACCACTCTGTTATTTTTCCCACCATAAATATTATGCACGACCTTTCTCAAGCGAAATGAAAGCGTGCGATGAAATAGTGATCTTTGTTAAATATTATTTATTGTTACGATTTTGCGAAGTCAATACTATTTTAGTATACGCGTTACAAACTTTGCTTAATTATGGATTCAATAACTTCAAGGATGTATTAAATATCTGCACTTATTTGGTTTATATTAGTTCTCCTATGGTTTTTCCATACTTTGTGTAAATAGATCCTTACAAATAGGTTTCGGAGTTCATCGGTTACACTATTTTGGTAGTATTATAGTTTACTTCCATTCTCTTCCACACTGATATTTTTATAAATTAATAAAGTAAGAATATTATACTTTTGAACAGCAAAATAAACCATTGCTCATGTTTGTTCTTTTTAGTTTAATTACCCTATTGTACTTGTACAGTGCGCTTCTTTATTAAAACATTATCCTACCGAAGCGTTTCAGATGATAATTCCTCCTAAAATTTTAGTGGCAGATTCAAGCATGGAGAGTGGAGATGATTCCTTGTCAGATTATTCATAACTTCTATGCAAAACTATGCAACAATGCTCGCAATATAAATTGCCGTTTTTAACCTGTTCCAAAACATTTGAAAATTTATTTTTACGTAACAAAGCAAACATGAAATATTTGAATTTAAAAAATATATTTCACAATCCTTTAACTTGTAAAACAAAATCACTTGGAATTTCCACTTCATCCCGCAAGCAGTTTGGTATACAAATTAATTGTAAGTTACAATTTAATCTTTATTAATGCATATTCAGAATTATTAAAGCATATGTTGATTATAGGGCTTGCAATCCCGGGCGTATATTTGTATCCCGGGATTTTTGGGTTCGAACAAAGACAATCCCAGAATTCTGGGATTCATCACCAAATATTCTAACATTAATAAATGTTAATTATTTTTATTCATAATATTGTAATTTTAAAATAAAAACAAAACCAAGTTTATGCAGAGGATACATAAAAGTATAAGAAGTAAACATAATGTGAACTTGTTTACATAAGTACTTAAATGAATCTTCCAGGGTTGCCATATCATGCGTTAAACATTATTTTTAGGAAAAATACTGCGATGATGCTTGAAGCGTTAACTTACTTAGGTTTTTTTACATTTTTTATAATATATTTATTCCAAGATTTAAGTGCCCAATTCCGGGATTTTTCGGGACTGAATTTTTAACGGGAGCCCGGGATCTCGGGATTTCGGGTTTGATAAGTAAATAAGTATGAACTTGGCGTTTTACAATACTATAATAACTTTTTTATATGGTGACCAAATAAAATCCATATAAATTGTAAAAAATGAAACAATGAATATGTTTAGTGTAGCTTTATTACCTAAATATAAACGTTTTAACTTGGCTAAAACAATTATCTCCAGTAAACCCATTCCCTGAATTGATGCCAGATTTAAGGGTTTTCGGCCCCACTATGCGTCGTTTACATATTTACTTGAGATATTGGCAATAATGGGTAATAAAGTTTTTAAACGCATTTCGGCATTACAAACATAAAAGATTTCCTTTCAAGTAAATTTCAAGTCATTTTTTTAATCAGAGGCGTAGTATGAATATTTTCAAATAAAATTTCTGATGTAGGTACTCGTATATTATCTAATAATATGGGGCAGAATGGCTTTAAGAAGTTAAAATCCTGTTTTAACTACGCTTGTATCTGTAAAGAGTGACTAAATATACGTTTGTATGCAAACATATATTACGTGTATAAAATATTATACAGTGAAGTTCGCCGAGGCAAATAGATGTTTTTATTCATAGAAAACGACAGTTCTCATTCTAATGATGTAAGGTTAGCAAACAGGAAACTTTTCTGCCAATCGCTTACGGCTTCATTTTTCTGATCCTGTATGTGAATGTCCTGTAATATCGCAAGATCGATATTTTTTCTAAAATGTGTGCAAACCTTTAACAAATTTTTAATGCCAATACTATCTCTTAGCGCTTGTAGCCTAGAATATAGTATATTCACGATAATTAGATTCGATTAAAGACAAGCCTCCCTGCTGTAGTGTGATGAGTGTTTCTACTATGACTGCGTAATTTGTGTTAATTATACTCAGATCAGGGTATACTTGAATATTATTAAACTAGGCCTTACTCGCGGCAATAGCTTAAGGGTCTTTAGGATTAAATTTTAAAACAACATTTTTTATTTGCTTAAAATGTTTGTAATAATATGCGTTAAGCCATGTTCTCCATCGTGTTAAAATAGGCTTACGTGCTTCTGCGGGGCCAGGATAACTACAGAATACATATATTTACGGACTAGATCGTGTTGTGACGCTAATATTTAGACATACCGTTGCTCGGTGTTTCGTCCGACCCGCGTGCTGCGCTCAGTGACTGCAGGAAATTTGGGGAGCTCTAACTAAAGCTGCTAGCGACCAACACCTCCACTTTGACATCTGCATGGCGCGCTTGCACGCGCATCGTCATATACGTATAACTACTATATTGTTAGCATCCAATCTACCCGTTGTTAAAATTTTAAGCAAAGATAAAATCTTCTTTTCTTTGGTTTTGTACCACATGATGTATCAGCACTTTTGAAGTTTTGACGGAACTGTCACTGTCAGTTCTGACAGCAGTTTAAAATGTGAGCTTGTCGGTTTCCTTTTCGTCTTTTTAAATTTCAAAAGTAAAGATTAATGTGTTTTTATTTGTGAAAAGTGGACTAAAAGTTAATTATTATCCTATTTACGATAATGACATAGCTAATGTACCGATAATGCCAGTTTTAAGCAGAAAGAAGTGAAAAATACTACTTGTAGTTTTTGCGACGGATAGTCTTCACAAGAATGTAAACTGAAGAGTGAATCCATCATTTTTAATTTTTAATTTGAGATTTTGGGGCAAAATGGGTACAAACATTAGGTATGTAAATAAAGCGAGGCATCGTTTGGAAATCTAAAAAAAAACACATTATTTAAGATCAGCTTGATTAGCTGGGCAAATCACGTGGTTGTTTAGGAGGGATGTTCAGTACGTCATGTGACTGGTTAGCAATTGTTTCCGAAGGCTACGTCTTTGCTACATCATTTTTTCGTCGTTAGCTGCAAAAACCCCCCAGGGTATGTTCAGTACATCAAGTGACAGGTTAGCAATTGTTTCCAATGACTACGTCTTTGCTTCAACATTTTTTTGTCGTTCGCTGTATAGTAGCAATACGTATATGCGCATCGTCAATACATAACCTCAAAAATATAAGTAAATGATGTACAGGGTTATTCATTATATTTTGACTCCCACCTACAGCTCTTTTTACAAGTTATAGAAAAAACTTTGAATACTAAAGTTTTAGGTTTTTTCACGTAGTATCTTTTGGTAATAGCGGAAATAAAAAATCGACTTTACAACATTGAAAAAATTAATCGAGTCATATTTTTTTTAAATGGAACATCCTGTATATTATTAGCTCAAATGAAAGATCTCTTTGTTCTGATTTCAAATATATATAATTTGTTGGCATTTGGTTCAGCCACTTTTGAAATATTTGAGTTTATAACTTAGTTTTCCACAATAATTGGAGATCATCAGTCATTAAAGTTTGTTGCTTTAATATAATCAAGTTGCCCCGAAAACGTATTGTAGTTTAAATTAAGTATTTCTTTAAACTCAGATATTTCAAAAGTGGCTGAACCAAATGCCAACAAATTATATACATTTGAAATCTGAACAAAGAGATCTTTCATTTGAGCTAATAATATACAGGGTGTTCCATTTAAAAAAATATGACTCAATTAATTTTTTCAATGTTGTAAAGTCGATTTTTTATTTCCGCTATTACCAAAAGATACCACGTGAAAAAATCTAAAACTTTTGTATTTAAAGTTTTTTTGTATAATTCGTAATAAGAGCTGTAGGTGGGAGTCAAAATATATGAATAACCCTGTACTTGTTAACGAGTTTACCGATTTTCTAGCATGACAATCTCACAATCTCAGGGGGGGCCGTGTCATACTTTTTAAATATGTATTAGTGTATTTGTATAAATCAATACAAATAGAATCTTTAAAAATATATTAATTTTTTTCATTTTGCTCCCCTGAGAAAAAAGTCTGCGGGCGCCCATGCCAACTACAGACATAAAATGAACAAGCGAATCCGAGTAAAAATTCATAAACGAGGAACAGTGTTTTTCCTGATATTTTGAACTATGAATAAATAAAACACTTCAAATTACGAAAGATCAACCATAAGAACTTTCCGCTAAATAAAACCGATTTTAAAGGCAAATTTAGAAAAAAAAGACACATTGAATGCAGAATATCAAATATTGACCTGACCTTGAATCTAGGTTATCATAAAAAAAGGCAACTTGATTAGGATATTATGCAACCAGTATGCAAAATTTATCATTTTAACTTGATACTTACATACGAGTATTAGGCAATCGACCAGAAATTGAAAAGTTATACGATTGCTAAAAAACACAAAGTATTTGCACATTTATTTAATTTGATGTTATATCAATATGAATCTCTATTATCTTCTATCCTTATAAAAAATTTCAAAAAATTATTGTCCCTAAAAAGTTATTGGCATATAGAATATTTTTTTCTAATGCTAAAAAACAAATATATTATTATTTAGAGGTATGTTCTACGGTAATTGTTTGAAATATAGAAAATCACTAATAATAAAAAATAAGCATAAAATTTATTTATGTAAATAACGAAATGTCAAATATTTTCAAAATGGTGTGTCTTCGGAAAAATACTAAGCGCCTTGCTTATTGTAATTTAATTATAAGTTCGTTTTTTATCATTGACAGCCCAAGTAGACTTCAAGCATAAGTAAGTACTAACGTACCGCGGGCATCTGAACAGAAGGGAATTGTAATCTATTCATACGAGATTTACAGGACTGGATGTTGAGAGGGGAAGGAAAAACATCTGCAGGGAATTTATTTCATAATATGGAGACCCTAGGTATGAATGAGCAAGAGAAGTGGAATGTTCTGGTTCTCTGTAGCTGAAAAGTAAAAAGCTGCATATGTGACACACTTGTTGTTGCTTGTTAGGAACAGTCAAGGGGGAAATAATAGCGGTTAGTTCCTCTGAGCGTAATGCGTGGAAGGAGTTTTCTTGTGCGGACCGGGCATAGAGAAGATATATAGTAGAGAAATAATGTCAATTACGAATGCGGCAAATTTACCGAGCTGAATCCGTAAACAAAGACGGTCCTCTGCGGGCTTGCGCATTGTCGAACGTTTGCCTTGTGATAGACAGGACCGTACTTCAAAATTTATTTTACATGACGTGAATCTTTTATCGAGTAATAAATGCTAAATATATTACTTGTAATTATTCTTTTTATTAATGATAAAAATGTAACCATTAGTGAGATTTTAACAAAAAGTGTATAGTTTGTTGGCTTAAATCTGAGTTGTCTTGCTATACAAAACTGTCGATAATTCCTCGAAAATAGCTCAGTTTATATATATATATATATATATATATATATATATATATATATATATATATATATATATATATATATATATATATATATATATATATATACAGTGCGTCTCTTTAATGTTTTTAAACGTTACATTTACAAAATTGAAAGTTGAAATAAAATATAAACATAGTATTCTAAACAATAGAAATAAAATATGCAACTGTTTTAAGAAGTAAAATAGTAAATCAAAAAAATTACATGTGTATATTTTATTGGATTGGCATCCCATCCTGTATAATTCTTGAACAAAGCAAGTTCTAGGGTAAGATGTAAATATTTTTACACCTATTTACAGTGTGTGCACTTGATACTTTGCTGAAAGCGCTACTACTTACGGCCCCATGTCAATCTAATCCACCGATATCTTAGCGATCCTTTGGCGAAAGCGCTTTTTTCTTTCGCCATCCCTTTTAAAATACTCCCCTCTACCCTAATCCACTTCTATTTTTAGTGCCCCTTTGACGAAAGCGCAAATATGCCTTTTGGACACTCACCCTTCTAATCCACCGATATCTTAGCGATCCTTTGGCGAAAGCGCTTTTTTCTTTCGCCATCCCTTTTAAAATACTCCCCTCTACCCTAATCCACTAGTATTTTTAGTGCCCCTTTGGCGAAAGCGCAAATATACCTTTTCGACACACTCACCCTTATTCAATATAGGGGAAGGAGGCATTGACACTATATATGACCTTCTTACACCATCTTACCCCTTATACAATGCCCCTAATACACACACACCCCATCAGTGCCTTTCTGACACCTTGACCACACTCAATATACGTCACTGACAAATATTTCTACTTCTCCTTGTGTGTATTCACTTCAACACCGGAGTGCATTTAAGATAAATTATATTTTTTACCTCCTATTCTTTCACATATTCATATAATTTAAATTTGGAATTAAACTATTTCTATTTATGCACTACTTGTAAGAAATAGACTACGAAATAATTCCTTATATTTAAAAGTTGGATACATAATTGGCGAAACATATGAAATGTCTGTAACACTTTGTAAAGACTATTTTTGTATCGAAATAACAAGCTTCAGAGGTTCGCTATATTCGCCACCCCAACCAAAAATACCATAACATACAAATGACTGAGATTTTTTCGGCCCGGTTCTGTTCGCCGCGTTGCGTCATTGAGTTCAAAAACCACTTTTGCTAGACGTCCCGAGTGCGCATGCCTCGAGAGGACCGTCGTTTAAAAATCTGACTGGCGCCCACTGCGCACAAACGCACTTTTTCGCCCATACATTGGACGGATTCAGCTGGTGTCGCGAATACGTTGTGATGGTCTAAATATATCTTGTCTATGGGACCGGGTCATTGATAAGTCGAATTGCTCTTTTTTGGATAGAATCAATGATTTTAAGAGTCAAATTGACGCATTTTTAATTAAAGAGACAGCTTTTTAAATTATGAAAGTAGACCGTTGACCATTGCTTTAATATTTTTTATTTTAGAAGTACAGCAATCAGGAGTTGACACAAATTATTCTGCCGTAATTAGCGCATGAATTCTGAGAAAATTTGTACTTTCGCCTTTTAGAAATATTTATATCCTATTTTCTTTCATGTTTATATTTTGTATGGCTTTTGTAGCATTAATTAATCTTCGATTTCAGTTTTATTTGGAAAATTTTAGTGGTTAAGTATATTTAAGTATGAAGGATAAATTATAACAGAAATAATAGTAAAACCCAAAAATAATCATGGTGTAACTACAGCGTGTTATTTGATCTCGTTATTTCGTAAATGACGGCTGGCTTATACCTAAATATCCATTTTAGGCTATAACATATTGTACGTTGACCGTTTTCTCAGTTCTGTTAATATTTCTGTCTACTTTTTTGGTTTCTGCATGTGTGGCAAACAATTAGCACACCATTATTAATACTTTTATAGGACTTTAAGTAATTACTTACCAGTTTTTTCCACCTATGTAAATAAGGTGTCCAACATAAAAAAAAATTCTCCTTGATTGGGTATAGGTATATGATTACATTTTCTAATTCAGAGGTTACGCTAAATAAATATCATTAATGATAAAAATATTGTGAACACTTAACTTAACGAATACATAGTGTACACTGTCCAACAATTAGAAACAAATAGTAAAACTGTAAAATAATAAAATTTAATAAGTTTTCACACACAGGCACAGAGAAATAAAGGGTTTATATCCACTCAGAAAGTGCAAAGGTATGGTTAAGGTTTTGGACAAGTGTTATATTAGCAAAGTTCGTCCCAAAATGTTTTCAGCGTAGCCAACGCTTAAGATACGTGCGGCAGTCAAACCTGCAATTTTGAAAAAAGCGCGGGAGCCAAGAAAGTGGGCGGGGCGAGTTGTCAATGTTACCGTTGTGTCCGAGAAGACCAACCAACGAGAAGCGACAATATCCGCAAATCCTTTGTTCTTTGGTGTTCACGAATATTTACGAATATTTAACGATAATCAGGTCCGGTACACTGAGGAAAATGCGCGACCGCGTAAAAATTGCTTGTACACTGAGAAACTGAATTATATTTTATATGAAATTGTAAGAAATTAATCTGATTTAAAGTTTAATGTATATTCCCTGCACACTTTGATCTAAATGTTATTATACAGGGTGCTGATATAGTCTGAAATAATGAAAATATCTGGATAACGATTCACTTTCGGATAAAATGCTCAAACCTCTAAATTGCATCGTTTTTTTCTGGCGCTCTTTTAGTAAATGTTTCTTTTCATATTGATTTCACAAATATTAGACTGTGTATAATTTTAAACATTTTTACGTTTATGGCATATAGAAGATATTTTGCGCCTGTCTGTCAGTCGGCTATCTGTAGACAAATCCTTGGAATGCGCTCAGCTCAAGAACTGTTGGATCGATTTTAATAAAATTTGGTAGAAAGATTAGTACGGCCGAGTAGATGGTCCTGTTTTAAAATTAATAATTTTTTTGTTTCCAATTGCATTCTAAACTTATAAAAATTTTAAAGAAACAATAAATTAAAGTACTACCTAAAATAGGTACTACCTGGGTCTAAATCGGAAAGAAATCATAAGCAGGTACCAGTATAACTTATTTTTATACCTAAAAAACCATAATGTGTAATAAACAAGAAGGAAGAAGGCACTATAATAATAAAAATATGCATGGGGAGAAAATTTCAATAATAATATTTAATAATAGAATAAACCCCATATTTTTTTTGTTTACACCTTTCTGAATATTTCAGCTACTTTTTTATAACAATTTAAATTATAGTCAGCTACAGCAAAGCCTAAGATTTTACAAAATATTAAATATAATGATTTTTTCATCCCTACTGAATCCCAAACTTATACACATTTTAAAGAAAAACAACAAATTGAAATTAAATATTTAATGTAATTGCCTAAAATAGGTACTACCGGGGTCTAAATAAAATACAATTGTACCTTATTTTTATACCTAAACAACCATAATCTGTAGTGAACAAAACAAGACAGTATAATAATAAAAGTATATGTTAGGAAACATCCCAATAATATTTAACAATAGAAAATAACAAACTTAAGTAAATAACCTATAATAAACAATTACTTAGGGATAATTAAATGCATATTGTGTTTACTAGAGACTAGAGACACAAGAATACTTAACTAAGTAAGCTAGCGATCCATCAGTAAAGGGACCAGATCTTGTGGCTGCCAAAACTCATCTCTCTAATTTTTAGTACTGTTTAAAATTTTTAATTTCAACTATAATACACTTTAATGCGGGACGGAATCCGGCCAACCAGAACATTTTTGGGACGTTGTAAATGCGGGAAGGCTTGTCTGAAAACTGACCGTCCCGCAAAATCTGGAACGAATGGTCACGTTACCCATCACCCAAACTTGCAATTTTTTAATTTAATATGATTATGTTTTTAAAACAAGTTTGGGTAAAATGATGTTTAAAAAAAATTAGAACGATATGGATTTTAAAGTAGGTTGTCTGAAAGTCTAATTAATTAACCCTAAGTTTGCATTTTTCTGTGAGTCATGATTCGTTGTATGTCCAAAACGCTACAAGATTTTAAATTTTAAAAAAGACATTGGACCTAAATCCTATAGGTACCAAAAATTAGTTAAAATAAAATTTAAAACAATCTTGTAAACAGCTACGCTTTACCCTGGGGTGCTAAGTCTAAACCCAGCGTTTTCGGTCCCATAAAATGGATATGTTCCTTTTTTTGTCATTATCAATGGACATAAATCTGGTGTCGGTGTTGTTTAGATAGTATAATGAGTGTTAAAAATTCTACTACTTAAGCATTCTAGAGAAGGAAAAAATGTTCCTGCTTTAGACTACAAAAAGTGAGTTTGTCCTTTTAAATGCTAAAATGTTAGAAAAAATAACATTGGGCCTGGTAATTTTAATTAAAAATCTGTTTTTGGCCCTAGAAATAATTCTCGTTTTATACAAAAAACGCAAACTTAGGATATGAAGCTATGCCTATATTTTAACAATTACTTAAGAGCAACTATTTGAGAAAGCTTATTTAACTATAAAATATATTCCTCACAGGATTTTTAAAAATATTTTTTGTGTCGGACAGTTGTACCCGAGATAACATTTTACCAAAAAGTGCCTTTTTGGGGGAAAGTAATTTGGTACATGTTATAATAAAAAAATGCAAATTTGGTTAATGGAAATATAGTAAACATTTACCTTACTTCTTTAGAAAAGCTTCTGCAACCAAAAGACATAGATATAGCACAATTTTCTTAACCATGTTTTTCCCAGATAATTGTAGTGAAAATGGACTTTCTGGGGGCTAAAATAATCCCATTTACCAAGAAAATTACAAACTTGGATCATGGGGCTATGGTAAACAATTACTGTAAGTACTGCTTTTATATATTTTAAGAAAAAAAATAAGAAATTTAACATTTCAAAATACGTAAACACTATTTATATTGAAAAGGTGTATATGTACTTACGGTTCAAGATCCTTGGGGAATGTAAACATACTTATTTTTTGTCCTCCTTGGGTACTGCATCCGCGAAAGGCACACCAATTTCCAGGCATATTTTTGCACGACACAAGATAGAAAACTAAACAGTTAAAAACTTTAATAACACAGACAACAGCACTGTCAACATAAGTTAGACATCGACTCCCGGACTACCAGATCCGGTCGAAGCTTTGCCAGTAATCAGGTTTTACCCCCACTACTTTTTTTTTTGGCGGGAAGCCGATTGTCGCTTCTCGTTGATCGGTCTTCTCGGGTTGTGTTGCCCCCTTCAAAGCATTTCAGTAGCCATGGAGCAGTGGTCCAAGCAAGAACGCTCCTTCGCCGTGAAGGCATTTTATCAAAGCGGTAGTTATACTGCCGCTCAACGCCGCTTCCGTGTTCATGTCCAAATTAATCGTAATCGGCCCGTGCCTTCAATAAAGTTATGGGTACAAAACTTTGAAAACATCGGTGAAACAGAAGAGGTGGCAGTGAGAAGAAGTCCTCGGACATCAGCGCGTCGACACAGTACTGGGCTTAGAATTTCAGACAGGAGTCTCCGAAGGATCTTGAGGTTAGATTTACACTATCACCCTTACAAAATTCAAGTGGTTCAGGCTCTGAATAAAAATTATTTCGCTGCTCGACGGCACTTTTGCGAAACGTTTTTCCAAATGATTGAAGAAAACGAGGAACTTCACACGTTACTCTGGATGAGCGACGAGGCGCATTTTCATCTCTCCGGCTATGTAGACAAGCAAAATTTTAGATATTGGAGCGATGAAAACCCCCAAGAATTCCATCAAAAACCTCTCCATTCGACCAAGGTAACAGTTTGGTGCGCAATGTCTTCAACGGGAATCATAGGCCCATTCTTTTTTGAAAATGAAAGGGGGCAAGCTGTTACCGTGAATGCGGAGCGCTACTCGGAAATGTTACGAACATTCTTCATTCCTCGCCTTCGCGAACATGGACTGAATGATGAAATCTTATTTCCACAAGATGGAGCCACAAGCCACGCGGCCCGTGTGAGCATGAATCTCCTCAACGAAGTTTTCCCAAATCGGGTGGTATCCCGGAACGGAGCCATTCCTTGGCCGACCTCACCGCATGAGATTTTTTCTTGTGGGGCTACCTAAAGAGCAAAGTTTTCAAAGAACGGCCTCGTCTGAAGGCCAGAATCCGTCAGGAAATCGAAAGAATCCCTCAGCAGATGCTCCGTGATGTAATGGACAGTTTTAGAGATCGTCTCCAAGAATGCATCGATCGAAATGGACGACATCTCACTAATGTTATTTTTAAATGAATAATGTTTCTTAAATGCTTTTTAAGGTTAATTAACATGGTATCAATAAAATTTTAAAAAATGCAACCGTGTATTTTGTACAGTTATTTAAAAAATGCAGGTTTGACTGCCGCACCCGTTATTTCCTAAAACCGGTACAGCTCCAGATTTGTGCCCAGTGCTTTTGTATTTGAAATATCAACAAAAACGTCTGGAAATTAAAAATTACCATCTATTTTTAACAGTCAATCCTTTTTGGGAGTATAGCGGCAAATGGCACAAGAATATGCTGGAATATGCACAGTGCATTTGGCAGCCCTACTACATTAAAGACATCGAACTAGTAGAAAGAGTTCAAAGAAGGGTAACCAAAATCCCACAAAACTTGAAAAGCTACGAATACCAACAACGCCTTGATGCATTGCAACTACCTACTTTGAAACATCGCAGACTGAGAGGAGATCTTATCGAGGTTTATAAAATTTCGAGTGGGTATTACTCCTGCGATCTAAATGTACTACAAACAAGCACAAATAGACAGCTACGAGGGCATTCCAAAAAACTAGATAAAGAAAAGTGCAATAAGCTTCAAAGACGAAATTTCTTAACCAACAGAGTAGTTTACACATGGAACAGTCTCAGTGAGAACACCGTATCTGCATTAAACATTAACCAGTTTAAAAACAGGGTTGACCGGGATTTGAGGGAGTCTGAGACCTTGCTTGTGCATTACACAGTGTGATGCAAGAGCGGGGTCTGTGATATCTTCGACTGTGTTTGTGACTTGGTCTGGTGAAGGAAGTGTAGAGACATATATTTTTATTACAAACTGTATAAAACACTATTAACAAGAAAATCAGAGCAGTTTCATCGGGTTTCCGCTCATCTGCTCTATAATAATAATAATAATAATAATAATAATAATAATAATAATAATAATAATAATATTCCTGTCGGAAAAAACGAGTTAGGTAAATGGACAAACCGGGAAGCTAAAAAAGCTGGACTGGACACACAACAAAAAAATATACCAATCACTCTCTACGAGCCACAGCAGTTTCCAAATTAGCTAAGGGGAGAGTTGGTGAACAACAGTTAAGTCAAATAACCGGTCATTTAAGTGCGAAATCCATTTCATCTTATCTTCAAATGGATGAGAACCACCATGAAGACATAGTTGCGAAGATGCAGGATAATAATCCTACTGCTTTTGAAGAATCTTTTCTTCTCTCCACTAAAAACAATTACAATGACAATCCCAAAGTTGTTCCTGAAAAGAATAGTTCGAGAGGAAAAAGGAGAAAAGAACAAGAAAAATCAAGAGTTTTCACAAATAATCCCGACATCCGCAGCAAAATCATGACGATTAAGAAATAAAGCTTAAGAAGTAGCAAGAGAAATAAAAGCCACCAAAAAGACGAACAGGAAGAAACCACAGCCTGTTACACCTGAATCAGATTTTAATTCCAAACCAATGCAATGGATTTTTCCGATGACGATGATGCGATGTTAGAGAGCGCAGATAAATTCAATGAAATGTTTACTGAACCCGACCATGAAAATATTAACAGTGTTTGGTTTTTTCCTAGTTTATTGTTATTGTAAAGAAAAGTCTGTTTTAAATTAAAAATTTAAGACCGATAGAGATCTCTCGGTAAAATAAACAAGTTTCAATGATTACTAATGTTTTATTAAACACATTCAACTATAAAACTATACAAATCTTATTCCGTACTTTGTTCATCTATAAAGTGCATCTAGGTTCCCCGTACATGGGGCAAAATGATGTACTTTTATTTTTTTCAGAAAATTAGTAGAATTTCTCGATTCACGTTTGTAACGTTCGTTACTGTTGTATTTTTAAGTAGTTCAGTTTTTGCTTGTGTTTTGGATATTCTTAAGCATATGCGAATAAAACGCTTGAATTCGCGAAAGCATACATTTCCGAGAAGTGAATGTGTCAGTCACACCGTTTGACGTTAACGTTTCATATTTAACATTTTAAGCTGCCCTTTTCCCGATGATATTCTAAAAGCTGGGTTCCTTCCTAGTTAAAGAGTGTAGTGCTAAATAAGTACTATAAGTAGTGTCGATTTTTCTTTCATATTTTGTATGGGCGTAGATTCTAACTTATAATTTCACGTGACTGAGTCTTACAGCGGGTGGCGCCAAACTTTTGATTAAGTAGTAAATTTAATTGACGTTTAGAGTCATTTTTGGCTATGACGTTAATATTAGTGCTGTCACATTACAAGTGTCTAATTAGTTTAATTCTTGATTAAATTGTTTGTGCAACCGGACGTTACTGTTATTTCTTTTTAGGAAAAACCCATCCTAATTAATTAGTCAGCTTATTTAATCAGCTTATATAATTAGTTAATTAAATTAATTATATCATGTTCCGCTGTTCATGAGTTGAGGTATTTTGAAGTAAGTTTTCTGACGTTTTATTGATTTGTAGACACATGGAAAGTGTGTCTCTGTCTAAAGTAGATCAATGGAGGAGTGCGCTGCACAAAGAACATCATCGAGATAAGCTCCTAATTTAATAATCGCCATAAAAACTAACAGCCAGATTCTCCAAAGCTAGTATGGTCTAATTTGACAACAAAAAGTTTTAAACTCACTAATGTAAAAATAAAACATTAAGTTTTATACTATGAATTTATTTCTAAGCTTTCTCGCAAATTTATACAGAAAAGGGCAATTTTAGTACGTAGTTTCGACAATAATAGAAATAAATTCATTACAGCAACTCGTTAAAAGATAAAAATCATTTGGAAACCAAGCAAATCCCTGAAATATTATAATAATTCATAAGTTTTTAGTGACGACTTATTAACAGTGACAGGCCAAAAACCTGTCAAAACATAACTGATCGACTATAAGATCTTAATCTAAACCAGTACTAAATCGTAAACCTTCTTAGTGAGTCTGAACGTAAATGTTTTGATTAACCATTTTTATAGGAGAAACTGATTTAAGATAGTTTCATAACACTGTAAAAGCGTTGCAACATCCTAGAACTAGTTTAAAAATTTATCATTTTCCATTTCATTAAATACATTCGATTCATATTCTACGATGGAGTCCGATGCTTTGTTTTTCTCTTTAAATTAAACATTTAATTTGATTTTACATTGTTTCATTATGTGCACTTTTTGAGTTTACTTACTGGAGCTATAATTTTATTGGTACTGGGCTGTGACACATTTATAATAAGTGGCGCCGTTTATTGGCCCACATCCATGATTTTAGGGAGCGTACATATATTTTTGGTATGTACTTATACCACCTCAAGAGAGCTTGTTGGTTATATCTGGGCCTTTACTTTAACAACTATTAATTGATTACAGCTATAATTGTTGTACGTTTAAAACCACAGTAATTTAAATCGCATTAGGCAGAATATTATAGTACATTTTTTCTTAGATCTCGCAATATGGTGGCCACGTCACGTGTCATTTATGGCACCCTGTTGAAGTCTGGTATATTTTACGTTTCGAGGTTGGCTGAAAGACAAGACCGGACTTGTTCTTACCGTTCAACTTAAATAATAAACACTAAGGAAATCTAGTCTCTGAAATCTATAAAGTCCAAAAGTAAAATGTTTAAAACACACACTATATAAAAAAAAGCACCCACAGAAACTCCAACACCACAAGACAAAACACCAAAATCAAACAAAAATAAATCGACGGGGCTTGTCGTGTTAGCTTGATACGGCCCACTACCAACCCACCACTGACCTAAAGACTTTTACAAGGAACTAATATCAGCTGTTGATGTCATCTGTGATTGTCAAATGTCGAAACGCTGAGTTTTATCATAAACTGAACTCTACTTTTTTATACCTACAGCGTATCTGTATGGAAGTTCTTACCATATGGAAAAAATTTTTATTATTGATTTTATGAAAAAAAGTGTCTCTTCATGAAAGGTTCTGCATCATGAGAAAATAGCATCGCCGTTCCGAAATTTGACTTAGGATATACAGGGTGGCTCAAAAAGATAAAAGTCCTAATCGACGTGACGCTAAAAAGGCACAAAATCGTTATTCAGAGGTAAACTGCCACTGTAAATGTAGCAAAGTTAACATTTTTTATGATAGTGAATTAGGTTTGGAACATACAGGAGGTCCCAAAAATAAAGTTAATTTTTTATTATCGACTTTACAAAAAAAGTAATCTTCATAAAAAGTTCTACATTGTGAAAAAAGAGTATGGTTATTCAAAAACATTATCTAGGACATACAGAGTGGGTAAAATTTTTTAATTTAAATTGTGATTTTCAGTTTTTTGAGCCACCCTATATTGTCCTACATCAAGTTTTCGAATAACTATGCTCTTTTTTACAATGTAGAACTTTTTATGAAAATATGCTTTTTTTTGCAAATTCGATAATAAAAAATTAACTTTATTTTTGGGACCTCCTGTATGTTCCAAACCTAATTCACTAACATAAAAAAATGTTAACTCTACTACATTTACAGTGGCAGTTTACCTTTGAATAACGATTTTGGGTCTTTTTAGCGTCACGTGGATTAGGACTTTTACATTTTTGAGCCACCCTGTATATTCTTGGACAAATTTCGGAATGGCGATGCTATTTTCTGATGATGCAGAACTTTTCATGAAGAGGCACTTTTTTTCATAAAATCAATAATAAAATTTTTTTCCATATGGTAAGAACTTCCGAAGACACGCTGTATGTGATATCAAAAAGTAGAAAAAATCTGCATAATTCTGCCCCAACTTCCCCTAATTGATGACACAGCCGATCTTACTAAGGAAAATTAGAGAATTTCTCAGCAGTACAATTGATTTTTTTTGTGTAGTTTTGTGTAAGGCTTTCTGCGAGTGCGAGGAAGAGGGGAATGTCAAGTGATTTATAAAGCATTGGTCAGACTTGCTGTAATATAAGGAGCGGAGACATGGGCAATAAAGAACTTGCACGAAGCAGGCTGAATGTGACAGAGATGAGAACCTGTGGGGTAACAAGGAGAAACAAGGTTGGAAATAAAAGCCTAAGGGAAACAACCAAGGTCGGGGCAGTACCTAAGAGGATACAGGAAAGAAGACCACGGTGACGTTTAATGGGTAAAGCAATGATTATGACGGCAGAACGGTAATAGCATGTGTGTTTGACAAAAGGCAAATGAATTCTAAAATAGATAGGGGATAAAAGCATAATTTAAAGGCGAAAGGTTTAACATGAGTTGGGGAAAAATCAAGAAAAAGAAGCAGAAGAAAAATGTGAGACTCCCTGAATACTAAATATTAAATAATCAATCATCATTTTTATTTTTGTGCATATTAATTTTTTATTTTAGACATAATAATAAGTCCGTTAATGCAATAATAATTAATTATAAACAACAGAAATGTAATTGAACCAGTGACCGATTTGTTTGAATTTTTGATGATCTCTGACCCATTGAAATTAGTTATCAAATGAAAATTGTACCACGTAATGAGTTCCAACATCGAAAAAGATACCGATATCCCATTAATGATTTATTGTTGTCAATGTTTATATCATTAATTATAAAATTTATTGAAAAAAAGATCAGGTATTACGAAGTGTTATAAATTTGATACGTTAGTATTGGCAACTTGGTAACCATAGGAGATAGAGAGTTGGTTAAATTGAGTTAAAGCTACGTACTTTAATGCTTAATCATAAGCCACTGAGAGCTTAAAAACCGCAATCATTCCCCACCTTGACTGTTCCTGACAGAACAACAAAAAGCGCATTACATGTGCATCCCTTTACTGTCTAGCTACAAAAACCTGGAAATATTAATACCTAGAGTCACTAGATTATGAAATAAATTGCCTGCCGATGTTTTCCTTTCCCAAAACTCCATTCTTTTAAATCTCTTTTAAATGAAGACCACTTCCTAAGCTTTACAAAATGGTGGTACTAGTCTTAAAACTTAATTTATTTTTTGCATACCAGCATCTAAGTTTTTAAAATATGTAGCTGTATTTTTGTATGTGATTTTTTAAAGTGCTTAAAAAGTATTTAAGCCTTAAATTATAAATGTATTAACTTGTTATAAAAAACTTTTTAATATATAGAATGTTTTATGTATCTCGTTCGTGCTCGGGTTTGGTACGTTTTATGAAAAATAGTTTATTTCCTTAGTGTATCAAATGTGACACATGGTTATATTTAAGATTCCTAGGGTTTTCAAGAAAAAATTATCTTTTTTTAGGGAACTAGACCTGATGATTGTATGCAAGATATGACACTCCGAATTTAGTCTAATACTCGCACCGATGTATTGTAGAGCATAAAATAGATTTAAAGAAAGTACCTACATTTTTGCGTGAAAAATTCAAAGGAATTACCTCAAAAATCGTTTAAGGTAAAATGAAAAAAAAAGACAAAATAAGGAATATTAACATACCTTTTTATTACATAAATCGTTTAAGAAAGACATTACAAACTCAAACAAATTATTTTCAAGAAAATTATTAGGATACTTTAGCTACAAAAAATATTTACTTTTCGGTATAATTTATTACAATTATTTAAAAAGCAGCCACTTGTCTTTATTGAATAATGACGTCAGGAGATCAGCAAAAATAAACGTCAATCAACAGGTTAACGTAAAGCTTATCCTAAAGTCGAACTGGTTTGTTTTTCTCAGAAACAGTCGGAGGGGGAGCAATCGAATTTTTTAATAGGAATAGTGCAACTAGCTTCTGTAAGTTTCGGAGCTATTAAACGTCAAAGTCGAAATTTCTGCGATTTCCGTTCAAACCGGGTACAGGTCGCAAAAGTGAATTAAATCGATGAAAATTTTCGGAGGTTGTAGAGGACCTGGAGCTTCAGAACTCTTTTGAAACTGGTCAGGATCAGAAAATGACAATTAATTCTTTTGAATTTTTTTAGGTCGAAAAATGCCAGTTGCAGGCCCCTCGAAAACCAAACGTCGCGTCGGTTCGAAAAACGGATTCATAAGAGAAACTTTAAAATCTCAAATACTTTCTTTTTGCGATACATTTACCTGAACCTACTATCACTCGAAAATGGATATATTTGGGGAAAACTGGAAATTTCGATTTTTGACCTAAACATTTCAAGGTTTTTAAGTTTTTGTGGAGTCAGAATGGTTTAAATTAAAATTCCATTTAGGTCATCGGAAAGAGCTCGTCGAAATACATGATATCCATATTTTTTAGTTTCTTCATTGTTTATAAGAAGGGAGCAATTGCCGATTAAATTTCGATTTTTTGACTTTTTTGCCCTTGACAGCGGTGCACTTGAATCACTCTGTATTTTTTCCTATGTATTTGTTTTTCCAATTTTCCAACACTGTCTTATAAAGGGATAATCACACTTTAAACTGAATACCGAATGGGTCATCCAGGAGCGTATTTAAGGGGTAAAAACCGACTTTTCTTGATTTTTTCCGATAAATCCTAATTTTTACCGACATTATTATACACTATTTTCCTCATTAACAATGAGCACTTATTTAATATAATGAATAATTTCTATTACCTCAAATATACTAATATTTAAAACAAATAAAACACGTTTTATTATTTTAACATAATTTTTATTTACCTAGTATTATTGAACATACATATATTGTTTAGACATTCTGTAAAAATTTAAATATAAAAGAACGAAATTTTTTAACACCAGTTTATAACTCGAACACGGTAAACTTTCTATATTTATTTCACTCAAAATATAGGATTCTGCTTACAATATTATATTTTCTTTGGGGTACAGGATGCAATATGGAAAAAATTTGATGCTTACCCTAAAAAATACAAATACAACAATAAACTTGCGATCATATTTAATGTTAAGAATTTTTAACAATACGTATCGGCTGAGTAAACAGTTGTTATACTAGACTAGAGAGATTTGCAAATAAAAAATACACTTATTATTGCAAAGCTTTCTGGATTTGTTTTTACTTACCATAAAATACTGAAATGAGTTGCTCCAGCAAAAGATCTATTATCTAACGCAATAAATAAACAGGTTGCAAGCTTAAACGACTATTCAACGAACAGCATAATTTTAACCGCTAAAGGGTGTCCGCGAGCAATAGAAGTAATATTTCAGCCAACAATAGAACCCATCGAATGTTGTATTGAACCCATCGAGGCGTCGTACGTCCCGTTTTAAACGAGACTGTCCCGTTTTTCGGTATTCTGTCCGTTGTCTTCAAGGAGAGCTCCGGTTCCAGAAAGTCTGCAAACGCGACATCAATCTAAAAACATAACTTGTGAAATAATTGTTAAATATTGATAAAAAGTAGCAAGAATTTCACACTTACTTAAATCGTCACCTGCTTTATTAAAGAAAATTTGTTTCACATAAAAATATAACACTACATAAATAACAGATACTTGCATGTCGTGCATTGTTCATTAAAACTACTAATAAAATTTATTATGGATAATGTGTCTTTCTTTTATCTACCTACCTTTTTTTGACAAAAAAATCGCGCTATTAATGACAAAAGTTAACTTGATTGTTCGGGAAAATGTCGTTCGTTTGCCATTTTTTGAGGTCAAGTAATGGCAAGGTTGCCAAATCAAAATTGTAATTTTACTGATTTCGGCTCTTGAAGAAAATAGTTTTCTAAAAATATACAGATATTTCGATTTTCTTTTTTATAAAATGTGTGTCATTCTTTTACCAATTATGACACCTGTTCAGCCACGGGTTTGATTTAAATTTTCAAGTATTCCAATAAATGGTCATTATTAAATTTATAAAGTTAATGATTCATGTCATCTATTTATATTTAATTTATGATCATTAAAGGTTTTTTATCCCAACATATTATTGAAAAATGTAATTATCCTGTTAACATAACTTACATCATTCATTTTAAAATTGTGGCAATTATTGCGAAGGATATTTTATTTAATTTTAAAGAACCTATTTTCATATTTACTAGGTTTAGATTATTCGGCTCTTAGGTGCTTTTTGTCTGCTTGTATTTTGTTTTTAAATGTTTTTGAGTGGTTTTTTGTGTTATTAAAGTCGGCGTCTATATTATATTGTCAGAATCAGCAAAACAATGACTTATATTAATATACAATGATTTTCAAGTCATTATCTTAAGAGCAATATTAAGTAAGTATATCCGGACCAATTATAGGGTATTAATGTAAATATTTTAAATAAATCGTAAAAACCACTATACAACAATCACTTCTCAAACAGTGCTCGATACGATCAGATTGGAACTTTGATGGTGATACTTTGATATAGTCATGAAAAGAGTAAGTAAATTGGCTGACTCACTGATTCATCAACGCCCATCCAAAACCACTAATGCTAAAAAGTTCAAATTTTGCACACAGCTTTCTTTTACGCGGATACTGCAAAACTCACCCCCTAAGGGGGGTAGAAGCAACCCCTAAAAATTAAATTATTTTTTATTTTAAAAACTACTAAGTTCTAAGTAAAACGCCAAAACACGTCAATTTTATTTTATTTTTTACATAGGACTACTTTTTTTTCGTGTTGGAATTTTACTCCTAGGGGGTAAAAACATACTTCCACCGCTGATTTATCAAGGCCAAGCCCTAACTGAACAAGATAGAAAGCTGAAATTTTGCATACAGCTTTAGTTTAGGCCCCAGACGTCCACTCAGAAAGGATATTGCAAAACTCACCCTCTAAAATGGTAAAATGAACCCCTAATAATTAAATTAAATTTTAGTTCAAAAACCAATGGGTTTGAAACACGTCGATTTTATTTAATTCCTGTGTTGAAATACCCACAAGGGGTAAAAAAATCCCTCACCAGATCTACTAAACCCTACGTAGCGTCGAGTCGTGACGTTTTGAAATTTGGCATGCAGGTTAGATTTGCTGTCTTGGTGCAAAATAGTAGCGGGCATGGATGAATTAGAAAGGATTCAGTGTTCCCGATACTGTGAGCTTATCGAACGTGAAGCCTGTTTATTTGTTGTTAGTTATGAAAACATTTCCCCGAGAGGTCGAGTTTACGAACTTTAAGGAAATACGTAATTGAATCAAGAATGGTTGCAGAAAGAGATAAAATAGCATTGGAGTGTTGTAGCTCAGAAGTGTTGTTGTCTCTGCTGGTTGCTTAGGAAATACATCTGAACACCGGTTACACGCACGTCTTTGTCTAATGAACTAGAAAAAAAAAGTCGCACTTTTTCTTTTCTAGTTCAGAAAAAGTGCGACTTTTTTGTTCTAGAAATAATTTTTCTAGAAATTTTAGAAATAATATAACCTATAAATAATAAAACCATTTTAATATAAATGTTTTAATTATTTAGCAGAAAAATAAAATATTTTAGGGCTTTTATCACTTTTAGTAAATCTTGTGATGCTTTTAACGTATTTTTTGAACAAAAATGCAAGGTAAAATAAGATGTGGCCAATGTTTAAAAATTGTGTTTACAGTGTCGCTTAGAGTGGTTTGTTTTGGGTTCAAAGAATGCTAAATCATCCCGTATCCATTCTTAATAAATCCATGGTAGCGGGTGTTATGAAAGTCTCTTGCTAAGGGGGTCATTCCCAAAAAACAAAAAAATATTTAATATATATATATATATATATATATATATATATATATATATATATATATATATATATATATATATATATATATATATATATATATTATATATATGATGATGATATATAAAATAAAATATATAAAATATTTTTCATTCTTAAACGACAGATTGTATTGACAAACGTCTACCCATGTCAATTTTTTTTAGATAACCAAATTTTTTGTATTGTAATTTAATCCCTAGGGGATAACACCATGTGCAAACATTTTTAGTTTATACTTCAATAAATCTGGCAACCGTGCTGTCAGATGTTCGGGCCGCATGACCTAGCGTGATCTAGCCATCATTTTTTATTTTCCGCATACTTTATTGTTATACACACAGGAGCTATAGTTTAAAAAAAGTGCGCATATTGTCTAGATGTACTTAACTGTCCAACAGCTTGGCTATTTTGCAGCCTCTATGAAAAACAACCAATGTCGTTACAAGGAAGTGCTAATTTCCAAATATATATTCTAAAAATATATTTCATGATTAAAACACGCTGACGAAGCCTGCAGGTACCAGCTAGTAATTTATAAATAACATATCTTTTTACACTATAGTTGTCAGTGCAAGAGAACCAGGAGTTTTTATTTTATGGGGCTCGTGATGACAATAAACATTAACAGCGAACAGTTGAGTAAAAAAAACTTAAAACCTAACTTGGTACGCCGATCTTTCAAAACTTTCTCACAGTTTTCACCAAACCGAATGAATAAAAACTAACACAACAAATTATGAAGTTTTTTGTAAAAGAATATTAAAATTTAAAAAATTATAAGTATTTCCCCATAACTGTCCACAAATAATTGCTATTTGCAAAAACTACTACACATTCGAATTTCTCATTAAATAAATATTGAAACTATTTCACCAACATGGTTCCCATATTCACGTTTAAAAAAGTTGGTGGGGTTGCAAAAACATCAACGCAAATATCGAAAAATATGTCCCACCCAAATCTTTTCATGTGTTGTTTTCTTTTTATAGAAATTAACCACATAATTCACAAAGCTTTGGTTTTAAATCTTATCGTTCTATTTGGGCAGTTCAGATTTAACAAAGTTTAGTTAATTGTTAGTTAACATGTCGTTCCAGTCTTGTAATTTATTCTGTCTTTTCTCCGACGTATTTGTAATTCAACAACAATTATTTTTTAAGGCAATGTTAAAATTATAATTTCTCTCAAAGGATTAAAAATAATCTCGTAAATATAATATTACTAATTTACTGTCCACGAGTCGGTAGAAAAAAGTAAATCTTTTTTGGTGTGCCAAAGGTTAATATTTACCCATAATTTCTAATGTTAAACAGCATATATTACAATATAAAATTAAATACTTTAGTTGTAACATATAGTCTATAGAAATCTACAGAGCTAACAACATCAGTGGAAAAAGCCATTCGTTTTTCTCACTACAACAATAAATAAAATAAATGTTAAAATTTACATAATTTTCCCCAAATAGTAAACATTAAATATCGATTTTAATTTAAATAGACATTTAATAACAAACTAAAGTGGGATCAAGCTTAACACTACGGAAGATGCAAACAAGAGTCTAGGGGATGGGTGAAACTTTATTACCCGGGCTTCCGCATGCCCAGAGGAAGGAACAATAGTGGATTTTTTTCGCACCGATCCCTCTTCGCCTGCGAGGAAAGAGACTGGTCAGGGGCCCGGACTCAGGGCCCCTAGCCAGGTGCTAATCCTGTTTCGACCTTAGGGTGCCCTCCGATCCACCGTTCGCTAGATTTTCTGGACAACAAACAAAACATAATTTTTAGGTTAAGGTACCTAGACACGATACATTTTTTGCTCGGGACCTTTAAAAAATACAAAACAAAATTTTTATCGAGGAAGGAGTGCTAACCCGTTTCCAATGCACCTTTTAGAGTCGATTTCCTAATTTTTTATAATATTTTAAGTGACAAAAATTAAAAAAAAGATGCGGCCGAGCACGGATTCGAACCAACACATCTCGGTCAATAAGCGGATTCTTTACCACCGCACTACGTGACTAATGCTAGAAAATCGGTAAACTTATTAACAAGTGCATCATTTATAAATTTTTGCGGTATTTACGCATGCGGAAGCCCGGGTAATAAAGTTTCACCCATCCCCTAGACTCTTTAAAGATGCAAGAGTCGTTTTAAAAATACCTGGTGAATCTATAAATATAAAAATATTTCTACTTTCCTCTGTTTGCCTCTTTGAATGTTTGTTATTCGATCAAGCCTAAACGACTAGCGCATCTACGTGAAACTCTGAATAAAGGTTCCTTTAGAACTTGGAAGAGAAGTGGCTCCTCTATGATATCATAAACAGCTGTTGTCTGTGACTTCACTCCCGTGTATGTCGGAAATATGACCACAAAAACTTTTCTAAAGAAGATGAGTTGCACACTGCTCGCGCCGCCCACAAAGCTATCCGCACAGACGAAATTTCCAGAACGTATTTATCGTCTTGTATTGTTTTTAAACTCCTTAATTTCCGCTTAAAAAACGACACTACAATTTTCTGATATTAGTAGAATAAGTAATGTGCAGTTTGTGTCACATAAGGCCTAAAAAATAAATAAATATATTGTACCTGGATGATAGTATAAGAGTAAATCTTTGATAATTGAAAATTCTGGTGTAGCTAAAGGTCTAAAGAGGTGCAAAGACAAGAATGTAAATGTGCATGCGTGCTTTATCGCAAAGCTTTGAGTTGTCTTCAACGCCAAAATATAATTAAGATACTAAGATCAACAGGAGGAGTTGCGTATCATCACCGAACTTTACGGGCGCTGACTGCAAACATCAGAAGGTATCAAGCAACATCTGAAGCTGAAGCTTCAAAAAAGAAATACGACAAGGAAGTGTGGTCTTACCACTGCTCTTTTACTTGTCTCCAGAGACTAGATTCAAGGAGGCACTGGATGGAGCAGTTGGTGGAATAAGGAGAAATTGTCAGTCAATAACATCGGCTACACTGAAAAAATCGTTTGGACTTTTTTTCACACAAAATTGTAGCAAAGTCTTTGTAGAGCAATTTACTCTCATTGGATTATTAGTTACAACAGTTTTTCATACAATTGTAGCAAATTTTGCTACAAATTTGTCTTGGACGTTTTTGAGAACAAATTGTTGGAAAAAGGTACACAATTGTAGTGAAATGTCCCACAATGTTTTTTCAGTGTATGCAGATCATGCCGTTATGCTAGCAAACAACTTACTACGAATTACAGTTCATAATGGATCGCATAGTTAAGCATAGCGAAGAGCTTGAACTGAAATTGAACATATCCAAGACCAAGGTACATGTATTTCCAAAAACTTAAATAAATGCAAGGTTAAACATTAGTACGAAAGCTGATGAACAAGTATCCTCATTTAAATAGTTAGGGGCTAATATTAACGATCATTGTAACCCGAAGAAGAAGAAAATCGTATCAACAGGTTAGGAGAACATTCATGGATATGTAAAGGTATTTCACAAGATCGGATCGTAGTCTGGAACTTCAGATGCGTATGATTAGATGTTACATTTTCTCCATTTTACCCTGTGGATATGAAAACTGGACTCTTGATCCAAACATCGAAAAGAAAATTGACACCAGTATCTCGTGGATCAAAATCCTTAAGTCCTGAAGTCCTTAATCGTATGAATATTGAATAAGAAAGAAATCGAACTAATGCTTGTCATCAAAGAGAGAAAAGCGCAATATTTGGGTTAAATATTGAGAGGTGAAAGGTATGAATTACTTAGATTTATCTTGGAAGGAAAAATTTATGGAAAAAAAATCAATTTTAAGACGCCAGAACTCATGATTAAAGGACCTGAGAAGATGATTTGTCGGCACATCATTGGACATTTTTCAGCCCGCAGTTTCCAAAATATATAAATATTTCCAATTCAAATCAACGGAGACCCTAGTGTGTTTAATTATCAGAAACTTATCCACAGACAAGTTCATAAGATGGAAGTCTGTGAACTCTTTGTGTTTTCTTCAACTTCCAAGTATGGGTATGGTTATGTGCTACTGACGAGTGCTAATAAGCACAAACACGTGTTTAGCACAACTTTACAGACAGCCTGAATTCATTTCAGGATTTACCGGTTTCAATATATGCAGTGAATTTCATAACACCCTGTATAATTATTAATCATCGTTTTAGTTGCATATAGATAGGATTTTAGAAAACGCTGAACCGATCTAAATTTTTTTTTCATTATTTGTTGATTATCCAGACCCGTTTGAGTGCCATTGGTGACATGTTGGTTATATTATGGTTAGACATTGCTCCAGTTTAAAGGGTTAGTCTGGGGATGTCGGTTAATTATCCCTTTAAGGCGCAGTACTTTTTTTTTAAATTATTCGATATTCAAAGGCATATTCTTACCCTGAGTACAAAAGCAGCAATTTTTATTAGAAAAATTAAGCTGTCAGATTTGACAGTTTGGCTGTGAAGGGTGGTCGATATATCAACCAAAGAACCTTAAGTACCCCTTAAGACATCAAAGTGGTACATAATCTAAATCGACCACTTAATTTTGTTTGGGTCAAGGGTATCGTGTAGGTTATCAAATGAAAGCTTGTTGAAGCAAGAATTTAACGATATATATGAAGTATTTTTTAAATGCATTTTTTAAACATTTTTCGGGAAAAATTCTTAAAAATTATCACTAAAAGGATCGCTCAAAAAAATCTAGGAAGAACTTTTGTCCTTACACGTTTTTCAAAATTTTTAATTTGGCTCACTCAGCTCCGCGCATACGCGATGCGATGCGGCTTAGGTGCCGTCGGCGGCGGGTAGCGCGGCAGATAAACGGGGATCGGGCGGTCGAGGTTTGCTCTGGTTCAGTGGGTGGCTGATGGCAATACTAATAATTGTGCAAGTATAGCTTGCACTTGAACGATTTTTTAAGTTTCAATGGAAACTGTTCTCCCACCAGCTTTTTAAATCTTTCGATCCACTGCTAGCCCAACTATTGTTGCGCTAGTGCTTTTTTTCCGAGCCAGAAATTATTCTGCTATATTCCTGTGCAAGCAAAAACTCTATATCAACGTATATTATCTAATGCAGAAGTAAAATTATAAATTAGGTTCTTAGTTATCCCTAAATTTAATTTGCACACAATTGTGTACAAAAACCTTAAATGTTAAGAAAAATAGTTGAAAAACGCATGCTATGTATCTGAAAATTTAGGGTTATGGGGAGAAAATTCAAAAATATGTAATAAAATACAATCTATTTTCCAAAGATTTTGGATAATTACAGAGTGTGATCATTTTTGAATGCATTTTCTACAAGTCTCTTATCTTGTTTTTCCTTTATCACCTCCCAACAAATAAAATAAGCACTTACTTAAACCTAATCAAAGTCGCTAAAGGCGCAGTGGTTGAATAATCAACCACTTATTAGGCCAATCGCGAGTCGCGCATCTAGGCGGTTAAAAATCATGCTAGCAGCGCTTATAGGCATCTCCCAATATATCGAATCGGCCATTTTCGAGTCTCTGCGCCACTTGCAAAGTATAAAAAAAATAAGTGGTGGTTTCATCGATGCATGCCTTAAAGGGTTATATAAAAAGATTTAAAGTTTGATTTGACGCAGCTCTCCAAATTTATATATCTTGTTTATTGCTACCAGTTAATACTAAATTAGAAAATACATTAAAATTAAATATCTATTAAAACAGAATTAGAAATGTATCACGTATGTTCTATATTAATTCTTTGAAATGGTAAATAATCTTTATACCATTATGATGTTGTCAAGTAACATGTATTCCTCTGTAATTCTGGAAACTCTAGGTCTGATAAACAATAATTATGTAAAGGGAAGCAAAGATATGAGGACAGCAAGCAAAATTAAGAAACATAAGCACGCGTTGACTGGCAAAAAAAAGTTAGTGTGCGCTACGGAAGCAGCAAATGATTTTATCTGTCTTCATTATATCCAAAATTAAGCCAAGAAGGTCCGATTTTCTCTCGCTTAGAGTCGCCAACCGTACTATAATAATAGTATGGCACCATATTTTGGCTTGTTGTACTATATACGGTTGAAAATAAATATAGTAGGCAAAAATACTATATTTTGCATATTAAAAACATTGACTCTAACTGCAAATTACAAACATTGGTAGCAATAATTAATTTACATTAAAATTCTTTATTGTATTCGCAATTTTCGATTCGCGTCTAAATGAAACAAGCTTAAAAGTTGGCATTTCGGAGCCTTGAGCTTAACCATAGTAAAATACATTACTTTCTTAATATACATAGGTTAGATTTTGATTGTAACAAAGCTGCAAGACTGGCGATTTTCAAGAGACCTAGGTACCTAAAAAAAATACACACTTATGAAATACAGAAATTTTTATTGGTTTAGAAAACTTTTTTTTACTATTTTCTCCCACATCCCGTCCAAAGAAGTAAATAGTATATTACTTTGAAGTGTACTATATGCAGTGTATTTATATTTTATCATCGTTGCCTAAAAAATACGATCGCTCAGATTCACTAAAGAGGTTTAAGATTTAATATTTGTCTAAATTAAGACCTTCTAGTTGATCAGTTGAGTTTTGACAGAGTTTTGCCCTGTCATTGTTAATAAGCCGTCATTAAAAGTTTGAGTGGGTTATTCTAATATTTCAGCGATTTGCTTGGTTTGTAAATGATTTTCATCTTGGAACGTATTGTAATAAGGAATTTAGTTCTATTTTTGTGGAAAATACGTACTAAAATTGCCCTGTTACGTGCGAAAAAGCTCGAAAATAAATTCAAAGGGTAAGATTTGCGAGTAGTTGTATTATTCTTACACTTGTCAGTTTAAAACCTTTGGTTGTCAAATTAGACCGACCTAGCGTTGAGGAATCCGGCTGTATATTTTCTCGAAAAACAAAACAACACTCCTCTAGCTAGACCGGTTTAGATATTAACAATCAAAAGTTTTAAACTGACAAGTGTAAGACTAGTACTTACTTAGTTGTAGAAACGGAATCTGGTTACAAACATGCTTCTAGGTGTAAACAGTATTGCAAAATGGCCTAAGATCTCGGCGGAGAAGATTGGGCCTGATAAAAAACAGAAAAAATGACGATTCACTCCCATCGATCGTCAATATTCGAAAATAGTGAATCACATGAGGAATAACAATGACACAGAAACCACCCCATTGTTCAAATCTCGCTAATTTTGCTGCTCATCATAAACAGAATATTGACAACAGAAACCCCCATAGTTTATCAGAACTGTACCTGTAATATTGTTAACAATAATTGTGCGATGTAATTATTACAATTCATATTAAATATGTTGATTATTTACTTTGCGTTGTACTAGAGATTTAGTGCTAAGTCTTTTTACAAATTTATAGAAACGTGTATTCTCCACAATAGTAGGACAAGGTCCTTTTAGCGATAGTTCCAAGATAAAAATCATTTGGAAACCAAGGAATCGCTGAAATATTAGCAATGCTCACAAGTTTTCAATAACGTCTTATTAACAATGACAGGGCAAAACCTTGTCAAAACCTAACTGATCAACTAGATATTAATTTAAGTCAGTACCAAATCTTAAAACTTTTTAGTGGATCCCATTAATTTTTTTTTTAATTAAAGCTTTTCTCCCTACTTATTACTTTTTCTCCCTACAAGCCTACTACTCTAATCTACTCTATATCGTAAAATATTTTAATATTAAAAAAAATATTTAAATAAGTTACTTAAAGTACCTACTAGCAGAAAAAAGAAATTTAAAATTTTATAACTTACCTAAACAGGTAAGTTATAAAATGTTTATCCTCTACATAGTTAAGTAACTACCTACCTACCTTTGTTAATAAAAATATGAAAACCAATAAGGCTTATAATAATAAGTTTACGAAAAAAAAGTCTTTCCTAGAAGTACAGATATCAACAAAATGTAATGCTTTACATACCTATATATGTATTTCTCTCTTTGTTGCAGGATACAAGAAAGTTATTAAAGGGGTAACAGGACAATTTAAATCGGGAGAACTCACTGCAATTTTAGGACCATCTGGAGCTGGAAAAACTTCATTACTAAACATTTTGACAGGATACCAGTAAGTAACTATATACAAATATAATATTGAGCTTAAAGGAAATAATCTATGAAAAATTATTGTCAGTAACCACCAGAGCGCCTCTCTCGACAACCTAGCAAACTAACTAAAAACAGGGACAGAAATTTAAAACGCAGCCATTGCCGATCTCCCTTCAAGTCCTCCGTAGTCTAGTCACTTGCTTATCGCGTTATCCCCCCAGGGTGATTTGTGCATGTGAAATTCGTGTCGCTAAAAGGGAAGTACCGAGGGCGCCAAATAAAATTTAGTTTTTTTTAATGACGTCTCATCCTTGATATTGTAGTGTTGATGGGTGTAATATTAGTGATGGTAATAATGGTTAATTTTTTCGATGCACTAAAGATCCTGAAAGGTAGAACTAAAAAAGTGTGAAACTTATAAAATCCACATTTTTTTTCTATTAGATTTAAATGGTAAATTTTCACTTGCACCAGGCATATTTATTAAACAGATTGTAACCATGACTCGTTAACAAAATCATATTATTAATTTCGTTTCACTTACCTTTTCCATCAGTTACCTGAGTCCGACCCCGATTTTTGCGTCATGTAATATTGAAATCCGGTCTCTAATGTTAAATACGTTGTTGTAGCTTTACTATTGGGGATGTATTTTTAAAAGTGGATAGGTTCGAATATAGACACCAAAATACATCCCCTGAAATTCTGTGCGCAGGTCTACCACGCTTGGTTTGCGCGTGGTACATGGGTCTATTGCGCAGATGTCAAAAAACAAAAAATATAAGACGCGAAAATAAAAAAGTAGAAAAAAAATTGAGAAAAAAGTTAAATACGTAGTTTTAGCTTTACAATTGGAGATATATTCTCAGAAGTGAATGGTTTCGAAGTAGATACCAACGTACATCCCTTGAAATTCCGTGCGAATGTGTAGCACGCTCGGTTTGCGCGTGGTACGCATTTTAGCCCACTGCGCAGGTATCAAAAACGAAAGATATAAAAAACGAAAAGTAAAAGTAGAAAAAAAATTGAGAAAAAGCCAAATAAGAAGTTGTAGCTTTACAATTGAAGATATATTTTTAAAAGTGAATGGGTTTAAATGTAGACTCCAAAGTACATCCCCTGAAATTTCGAGGGCATGTCTAGCACCCTCGGTTTGCGCATGGTACGCAGTTTGTTCTACTGCGCAGATGGCAAAAAAACCTAAAATAAAGAAGTAAAAAACAAGTTAGAAAAAGATGCCCCACAAAAACAAAACAAAATTGTGCCCGCGCACTTTGCTAGGACTTTGGTTACTAAAAAAATTGTTGTCCGTACAAAATAATTCTTAGCAGTACTGTTTTATAAGATTATTTCCCTCAGTGAAGTACCTGTTACCTGCCAAAAAATCCCTGACTCAAGTTTCATAGCATCCAAATGTTCTTACCTACTATAGTGTACACCTACAGAAAAAATCTTAGGCTTGATACTATAACGTATGTCTGGCGGTCGCGGGCTCTTAGACTATAACCAAACCTGAGCAACTGAGGAGCCCCATTCAATAAGGGGACATGCGCTCGGCCCGGTCCGGCCGGAGCCAACCCAACCCTGAATGTATGCAATCCATTTTTGTTAACACAAAGCATTTTAATACAAAGGATTTTTTAATATGAAACATTATAGCATTAATTTTTAAAACGTAGGAAAAGCATGCATCATAATCATTTCACTTTTTTGGACTTACTGCCTTTAACAGCTGTGTTTTGAAAAAGGTTTTCATAAAATTTGCAACCTTCAGGACTAAGATATTTAACCAAAGTTTTCAAATCATTCAGTTTTTCGCGAGAAATTCCGACATCTTTAGCAAACGACGATTTTTCTAAAATTTCAAAAGTGGTGAAAATTAATTATTTTGCAAATGGCTACATTGACGTCTTTTACAGTTATAATGAAAAGCCTACGACTCTTAATCTCGAGAAAGTAACCACTTTTGAAAATTTAGAAAAATCGTCGCTTGCTAAAGATGTCGGAATTTCTCGCGAAAAACTGAATGATTTGAAAACTTTTGTTAAATATCTTAGTCCTGAAGGTTGCAAATTTTATGAAAACCTTTTTTAAAACACAGCTGTTAAAGGCAGTAAGCCCAAAAAAGTGAAATGATTATGATGAATGCTTTTCCTACGTTTTAAAAATTAATGCTATAATGTTTCATATCAAAAAATCCTTTGTATTAAAAGGCTATGTGTTAACAAAAATTTATATTTGATAATGTAATTTTAATAAAACAATTTTTATTCTTGTAACACTTTTTGCAATTATTGTGTCATATTTTAAATGTCAAATTATCTTCTGTAATGTTCAAACAGTACTACGCACGCATCGAAATTTACACGCGGCGCGCAACGCTGGATTAAACCTGCTCTAATTTGTTTATTTTCTGTCAAAATATCTCGTGCCTTCGCACGATTGTTCTTTAGACTATAAGGAACAACTTTCACACTGGAAGTTTGCTGAGAATCAACGTTAAGGTATTGTTTTTTAATTATTTCTAAAACGCTACGCACAAAGGTTGGATTGCATACATTCAGGGTTGGGGGTCCGGCGGGCCGAGCGCATGTCCCCTTATTGAATGGGGCTCCTCAACTGATAATATTTAAAAAAAATAATAGGGGTGGACGTCGATTACGTAATTTTTTCGATGAATGTAGTTAATTTTCAGAAGATGCTTAAAATATAAAACAATTTTATTTAATTGACTGAACCTCCACGGGGAATTAATAATTACCGGTAATTATATGTAATTATTAGATTTATTATATTTACATATACATATGTACGTAGACATATTAATGTTTTGACTCTGCTAACGACGATTGTTTAATAAAGTAATGTAACAAATAAAAAACATTTTCTAAAACCAGTATGGGTAATTACTACTAATAAATTAAGAAAAAACAGCCATAAACACGTCAACAAACATTACTATAATTTTAACTATAATTATTTTGTATTAATTAATTTCCACATGTATATTTAATTAACCAAAATATTATAATTAGAATAAAAACCTGATGATACATCTAAACATAAAATAAATATTATTACAATAAAAATCTGCTTAATGCCTAATTGCTTTAATCAGACTGAAATAAAAAAATTATAATAAGTTGTCAGGAATCTCGCTCATAAAGGTAAATGGGTGGCAGAATGGGGCCCAATGTTCCTTTTGGGTTTAAAAAATTTGACTTGTTAGGCTTGTTAAGGTCAGCTCAGGTAAAAACCTTTTAAGGGGCAAGATTTGTGATATAACTGGGGATCAAGAAACCAAAAATTTTATTTCCATTTCCGAAAATATTGAGAGATTTTGACTGTTAGGTATTAGTATATAATACGATATGTACCGGGTGAATGAACGATTGTGCGGAGTACTTTTATGCCTTGAATAAGCTTTTCAGTTAAGGTATGGTTGAATATTTTGCACATTTTAAAAATATTTAGAATTATACGGGGTGCGTTCAAAAAGTAGGGTGTCACAAAGCTAGATTTTTAAAAAAGAATGAGACACATTGATCAATGGATTTTTAAATTCTACTTGTAATTTCATTCCTTTTTCATGTTTAATATACGAAAAAGTCATAGTTTTCAAGATAATTCGACTTGTAATGAACATTTAGCATTTGCAGGCAGCTTCTTTGTTGTGCATATACTACTTAAATCTTGACTCCAACCAAGCGATACATAATTTGTATCCTGTAAATTAAGTCAAAAAAATAGATCCACCGTGAAATGTTTGACATTTCATTTACGGGGTGGTTTATTTGTAGGTCCAAAGTCAGAAAACTTCTAATTAAAAAATGTCACTCTTATCAAATATAACACCCTGTATATTATTCTGCCATCTTATAACTCGTCAAAGACTCTTCACATTTTCTTCTAAAGAATGTCCTATTCCTATCTCTAATACCTACTTTGTAAAATATTTAGATTTTTCGGAATTTTCTGTTCTCTTGATAGCATACTTTGTTAATGGATCTCAGTTGCCATGGAAAATAAATGAAAATAATGTTAGTGGATGATATTCAATTAGATCGGTTTTAAAGTTAAGCGTTTTTACTGTATAGTTTATTGTCCAGTTATTTATACTCAAAATGAATTTTTCCAGAAATGAATTAATCGATATAATTTATATTTTGGGCGAGGCAGATAAAAATTAAATTGTCTCTTTGTCGGAAATTATACAAGATGAAATATCATGAGTGGCGTGCACCCAGTCCTCGGAGTTTCTAAATTTAATAGTGTGGAACATTCGAAACGTGAAGTTGTCAATAGAATATCTACAAATGGTAAGAAAGAACTCGAAATCCTGCTTCAAGTTCAGGAGAATTCCCAAATCAGACAAGTTAGCGAAAAATATTTCAGATAAAAGTTCTAGGGCTTTTAACAATCTATATTAATTTGAAAATTAACTGGACAGGGTTGTTTGAGTTTGATTGGGTTTGATTTGGGTGGGTGAGATTAGTGAAAATTATATTTTCTTAATTTAAACTAGCACAAAGTCATAACTTTTGGATGATCCTATATATTTTGTAAAATAATAAGCTTTTTGAGTGGTAATGATTTTTTAAACTCCAAAATATTTGCTGTTGTCTTCATTATTATTACAGGCTCGTATTATTATCTCAACATTTTAAAAACTAATTTCTAATTAACTTTTTCGGGTAAAATACAGAAAGTGATCAAAACTTAAAAAAAAAAAATGCTTTACTTTGTCGTCCAAAAAGTTTTATAGACCAAAAAAGTCGATATTTGACCACTCGAAATACTAAAGTCGAACGTGAAGACCATCGACATAAATGACGTAGATTTTCATCATAATTTATTTTTCAATAAAATATTCAATTGATTTATTAAAGTGCTTTCGGCCTATACATAAAATGGGATATTCCAATAAAAAGCTTACTTAGTTTCAATAGCAGAATTTATATCAGTTTGAAAATGATCAAAACAGTCTTCAAAATTTTATTCTAACTGATAGGATGGTGGTGTGTTGTTCGAATTTGGCCTTCGGACTTTTGCACTTTAAAAAAATTTAAGCAGATATAGGACGCTGATGCAAATGAAGTTGTATTACTAGTCACACATCCGAGGAAATGACGTAATAATAAATTCCGCAGTAAAACAGTGTAGAAGAACAAAACTGTCATGCACAGAACCTAAACTGTAAGAACATTATAAATACTTCATTAATGTATAGTAAAATGTAATTAAAAATAAACGGTATTATGATTCTTCAAATACTAATATCATAAAAGTAAAATTCTAAACCAATAACTTTTTACCTAAAATAGGTAGGTAGGAAAAAAATGTGACCTAGTAATTTTTTTTTAATAATTTGCGCTGGCCATACAAACTAGTATATTGGCCACAAACATTTAATTTGCTATTATATTATTATATATTAAAAGCATATACCTATTACTACTATATAGCGAACGACGAAAAAATGTTGAAGCAAAGACGTAGCCTTTGGAAACAATTGCTAACCAGTCACGTGATGTCCTGATCATCCCTCATAAATCACCACGTGATTTGCCCAGCCAGTGAACTCCATACTACGTACCGTCCGCTAATCAAAACACCAAATACGACAACATGGCCGCTCGCGCCTGTCATATTCAAAAGTTCAAATTTGAATCTGACAAGCCTTCGATTTCGCCGTAGCGTTATTTTGTGAATATTTATTTTAATTTATACTAAAATATCAGAAAAACCAGTAAGTATAAATTATTATATACTTTAAAGTACAGTATCGAAACAGAGTTAATAATATTTTAGATAGAAAATGAGATCTTGTTTCGCATGTCGACGGTCAGCTGAGAAAGACAAAGGGATTTTGCATAGGTAGGTAATTCATTATTTAAGAAGATTTTGATTCTAATTATAATGTATTATATAAAAATGAATGATTACAATAACTTATACTTATGTACGTATTTTGAGTTTTAATTCGAGCTTAAATAATGTGATTTTTTTTAGATTTCCAAACGATGCCGGTGCCTCGCTTTATTTACATAATGTTCTTACCCGTTTTGCCCCAAAGCCTCAAATTAAAAATTAAAAATGATGTATTCACTCGTCAGTTTCCATTCTTGTGAAGAATAAGTATCCGCCGCTAAAACTACAAGCAATTTCTTCACTTCTTGCTGCTTAAAACTGGCATTATCGGTACATTAGCTACGACATTATCGTAAATAGGATACTAATTAACTTTTAATCCACTTTTCACAAATAAAAACACATTAATCTTTACTTTTGAAAGGTAAAAAGACGGAAAGCTCACATTTTAGACTACTGTCAGAACTGACAGTGACAGTTCCGTCAAAACTGCAAAAGTGCTGTTACATCACGTGGTACAAAACAAAAGAAAAGACGATTTTATCTTTGCTTCAAATTTTAACAACGGGTAGATTGGATGCTAACCATATAGTAGTAATACGTATATGATTAAAAGTGGCTCTCATAACCTAGTAACTTAATAATCTTAAAATGCTTAATACCGCTTTATAGATATACGTACATACATGCATAGATTTAAAAGTTTTATGTAAAAATCAAATAACTGAAAAAAAAAGATTAAAATATATTTTCAATTTTTCTCTTTTATAAAATTTCTTCTACCAGGTTATACATAGTCCAAAAGGCAATCGACGTATAGAGCCCGATTTTCATTCAGAATATAGGAATTAAAGCTCAACTGACTAAAACCAGTCGTGTTTTTTTAATCATATTTTTAGCTGTAATTCCTGCACTATACATGTTTTAAAAATATGACCCAGTGCGTAGATTACCTTTTGGACTTCGTTTAACCAGGTGGAAAAGAACAATTTATATTCAATAAATTAAAAGAGAAAAATTTGTAACAAAGCTTTACACTTTCTTTACATTATCCAGATTTTCAACACAATTTTTGGATCTTTCTATGATACAGTGCAAAGCTGTCTTAGGGTTTTTAAAAGAAAAATATATTAACAGCACATTAATATACACAGACATGCGGACACTACGAGGGATCCATGTTATCCCTTTACGGTTCGGAACTCTAAAAAGCACTAATTAGCGCTAAAAAATAGATATTTAACTTTGTCATTAGTAAGATTTTTTAAAAATATTTTTCTTTAAACTAAATTGTTTAAAATAAACGAAATATACTCTATATTTATAACTACATTAGCTAAAATATCTATTTTTGTTACAATTTCCCGGAAATTTTAACAATAGACTGACTCACTGCAATCAATAGTGTATTTGAGAATACAAGGCTAATTAATTATATACTATAAGAACTAGTACCTACCTAGGTTATTAAAATACATATATGCAACTGTTTTTTCTGTTTTTTCCACGTGTACTACTGGTGCCGCTAAACGTACTTTAATAACCACAATCTTTGATATGTACCATACTATTTGATGCCATTTAAATAGTACTTAGTTCACGCATTGGATGAAATTATACACTTCTAAAAGACATATTAAAGCAAAACTCCTGGAATATAAACGTTAGCAAGTTGTAATTATAAAATAATTAAGGCACAGGAGTAATGAGACATCAAAATTATAAGTAATTTTTACATTGCCAGGAGTCCATAACTTTAAAAAAAATCCAATTAAAGTTTCATTATTATTATCCTAATTTTAATAACTCTGTCTCTATTGATAGGGATCGACTACTTGACGTGATTTTCAAGCTACAAATTAAGTCAAGCTTAAATCAAATAATGAGAACCGTTCAAGTCAAGTTGAATAGTTATGCATAGAGTATTGAAAGAATCAATTAATTTTTTTAGGTATTTGATAAACTGGAAGTATTGGAAAAAATAGATGATGCGGAACTAATTGTTTTTTATTCGCTAATTCAAATCCTGCAACAAATATAGAGGAAACATAGAAATAATTGCTAAAATCGCTAAAAAAGATCTGCAACCTTTTGGAGGGTGCATATATATAGTTTGGAATACTTGGAGTTAGTAAAGTTTGCTAACTCTTCTGATTTGCAGAATGTATAGGCTAATTTTTTATATTCCTCCAAAGATGTATTGTTTGATTTTGGCAATAATTCTAATTTTTCTTTATATAAATTATTCCCTTCTTTTAGTGCACTATTTTCCTCTTTGAGACTCTTTAATATAGTGCGCAATTTCTCTTTCCTCGGGTAGATCCAGATAAACTTTGACTTGTTTGGGTGCTCACCGGTGACATACAGTAGACGGCCCATTCTTAATTTGCGAGTATTCCGGAATTTCTATCTCCAGATTTGTTTGACAGGTGTTCGAAGTACCTGTAAAATTACAGTAAGGTTGTAATTGCTAAACACAAACTAATTTAAAAATGCTAAAACCCACATCTTGTGCCACAGGTAACCAGACACACAAATTCTAAATATTATTAATAGTTTACAAAAACAGCTTACCTTTTGGCCTTGGAATTGTACTATTGGGAAACATGTTCAATAGAGAACTTTGAGGAAAATATCGTCGGAACTGCAGTAGAGATAACCCGCGTTTTGGACAAAGTAAACATGTTATCCTTAAAATGTGCGCCACAGACTCGGATGTTATGCGTCTTTTAAGATCCGTTAATAAATCCTCTCTTTGACAGGCAATAGCTCAAGACTTTGCTCTAGAATGCAAAAAAGAAGAGTTAATTTAAAACTGTGTCATGCGAAAATCATATTCAAGGTGTGCGCGACATGTATTATGCAGGCGCGGCCCGGGAAATTTTAAAGTCGTATATCTCTGTTGCGACTTATGGGACCCATGCCAAGTTCAGGTTTTTAATAGTGAGCGTACTAGGAAAGTTTTGGTAAAGAAAAAAAATGTTTTGTAATTTGCGAACCAAAATTTCAAGTTTTTTTTGGCAAATTACAAAATATTTTCTTCTCTACCAAAACAGTCCTAGTAGGCTTACTATTAAAACCCCTGAACTTGGCATGGGTCCCGTAAGTAGCAACAGAGATATACAACTTTAAAATTTCTGTATCCGTCCCTGTTGCCATTATACATATATTTAGGCGGATTCACAATTGCTAAGACCAGTCTAATTTGACAATCAAAGTTTTACATTGACAAGTTAACTGCACATAGCAAAAGCTAAGTTTCGTATTGCAAATTTGTTTTAGAGTTTTTTGCAAATTTATAAAGGAAAGAGTAATATAGGTAAAAGTTATTTATTCTCAATAATCCAACACACCAACACGTTCAAAGACAAAGATTATTTGGAAAATAAGCAAATCCCAGAAACAATACAGTAACTCAGTAATGATACCGTCGAAACCTGTTAAAACCTAATTGAATAAATAGAAGATTTAAATTTATATCAGTACTAAATTATAAGACCTTCATAGTGAGTTTCGTATTTTTAGACTACTGACCACTTACTAGCGATGGGTCGTTCGCGAACGAGTCGTTCAATTTAAAAGTCTCTTTTGAAAGAGTCGCGAATGAGCCGCTCCCATCAACTGAAAACTGAACGATACGTTCACCGCTCGTTAAAATATCTGCATTATAGGCGACTATGACTATTGGCTCGCTCTCATCCGTTCGTATAAATTCCACTCCACGCTTTCGCGAGTTTCGGGCAACTCGGAGAGCGTGAGAGCGCGAGCGGCTCTTGTGGCTCAGTCGTATAATATAAGAACGAGAGTGGTGGAGCACCTAGCGGCCTATGAATCCTATGATAATACATTACACAGTTTGTACGTCTTTCGTATTACTATTATTTTACGATTAACGATTAATTAATTTGCCGGAAATCTGCAACAACGTTTTTTAACGGCGTATACTGCGGGTAGTTTATAACTTTGAAATCCATATTACATAATCATTATCTAATCTACAATAAAACCATTTTTGTTAATATGTATTTACTTTTATTTTGAACATTTAACAAATAAAAATTTTAATCATTCCAATATTTTAATTAATTTTATTTAATTTATTTATGATATGTATATTATTTTTCTTTGAAGCCGTCGCGCCACAATCAGGCAGCGGGCCGTCGGCAGTCGTAAATGTGTAATTCACATCCGCGTTTTATGCTCTCTTTTATACACATGAACAAGTGCAGGTGTCACGTTAAAGTAAAGAGCTCCGCGATTCTGTAATTCGCAACTCAGCAGCCCTCGTTCAATCGAACGACTCCTGGCGAACGACTCTTGCCACCCGTTTTTAAATGAAAAAATCTTCGTTTCCCTGGGTTAAGTACCTTCGTTTATCCAAAGATGGGAAATTGAGGATTGTATTTATAGTCATCCCTTGAATATTCCTTAGAGCTTTAGATATGATTTTAGCAAGGTGTCACCAATGCTTGAGGAAACCCTAAGGTCTAAGGACCGACTGCAAATAAATACGATCCTAAATGTTCGAAATTTTGCATTGCATCATCTGCATAACTATATTTTTTATTTTAGAAAAACCGGAGTAGAAGGTGTTATTAAATGTACAAATGGACTAAAATCGAAAAAAGGATCACGACAGTACAAGAAGGAGTCTTGTTATATATTACAAGATGACCACCTAATGGCATTCTTTACAGTTGGAGAAATAATGTTCTCAACAGCAAAGTTAAAAATTGATGGTCTGTCAAGAGATGAAGCTAATTATTTGGTAAGTATTGCAAATTACAATGCAACTAGAGATCACATTTTCAGTAATTAATTATGTTTTCTTAAACGTTAAATTAGTTACAAATCCAAGTGAATTTTTGACTAGTGAAAACACTGAAATAGATGCGTAAGAAATTTTTTAAGAACTTCTTTTACGATCCTCGAATCAGATTCCAAAATACCAATCTAGAATTGCATTAACTCCAAAAGCACACCAATTAACGACTGAAATTAATGCCGGTATTAAGGACATAGGACCACCTTAGACAATCAGCATTACTGTCAGTATTTCTGATCAATACTGAATCATTCCATTAATCTTTGGTGGCCTACCGAGACCATAATTACTTTTCTTGAATATTTTTTCTGTGTTGTGATGAGTGCAAGCAGTTATTTTCTATTTTTTGTTAGCTATAAATTTCGCTTTTATAATTTATGTTATCAATAAGATTATTTGGTCATAGTGGCTACTTTAACATGAAACAATAGGAAAAAACAAGAGAACAACTTATTTGGATAAAAGACTAGCTAAGGAAGAAATAATTACATATTACTAGTGAGTTCATAGGTCAAAATAGTTGTGTAATCAATCTGTTCATTAGAAAATGCGATGCAGTCAGCGGAATTTTAAGGTTTGCAATAAACTTAAATCGCCAGATTCTCCAATGCTACACCACCGGTCCAATTTGATATTTTCGCTCTGGAGGGAGTGGAGATAACGGCAAATGATCAATTTCATCCAATGCTAGCTATTTTAAATCTAACCTGGCTAAGAATCTGAAGTTAGGCTCCAAATTCCAACGGTAATAATTAACCATGTTGCAAACGATGTCTCGGGCATAAATTTTACTGACCATTGTACTCTCACAAATATACAACTCCGTTTGGCCCCCGTAAAAAACTTCACCCCATACCGTAGCACCGCCACCTCTGAACGGATAAATGTCTTGGACATATCGGTCATTAACTTGTAAATTGGGCGGTCTTCAGACACGAACTGTACATCTGTCATCACGAAAACAAAAGCGGCTCTCATCTGCAAACATCATGGTCTTCCATTCGTCACGCCAGTTTACCCGTTCATTGCACCAAAGTGAACGTCGAGCTCTGTAATCTGCAGTCAAAGGAGGACGCCTTATAGGCCTAAAGCAATGTAGACCAGTTCGCGAGGTGATACGAACTCTACTGGCAGCGAAAAGGTACCGACTCAAAAACGTGCAGTTCCTTGAAGGCTCCATCCTAGCTCCTCTGACTATTAATCTGTCTTCCCTGGCAATCGCTGACCTTTGCCCGCCTTCTCTTGATAGTTCCGGTGTCATTAAATCGGTTATTCAGACGGGAAATCATACTTTGAAAAACATTTCACCGATTAGCTACATCAGCCTATCGCGCACCTCCAAGTAGCAACCCAATGGCTTAATTTACTTCGTTTTCAGTTAAATGGCGCCTATTCATATTGTGGAATATAGAATTATCAGAATTTTTACATAAATCACTAAGCAACGGTGAAACAGAAATCCATAGAAAAGTCCATAAAAGCAAAATTCCATTATATTTATTTTATTACAACAGATTTAACGCATTTCTTTATCTGGCACATTGCTTACAGTGCTTATCTCGAGTTGAAACAATTTAAAATTTTTAAAAAACACTGTTTTTTTTTTTAATGTAAACGATTTGGCAAATATCGTCCAGATTTAAACTTTTTGTTGTTACTTTTTCAAAAATTGATAAAAATTGATAAAAATTGATTTATTATTTTTTACGGTTATGATTATAACAAATACAATAATGTCGACTTGCTTGTGTAATTAATTTTTACAAAAGTTGCTATATATCAGGACAATAAACACTTCAATGAGGTATTAAAAATTTTTAGAAATAGTAAAAAAATATTTGCTATTGGGTATTATTTTAACCAACACAATGGTGTTTATTTCATTAAAATGCGTTAGGTATCGCGCCGCCAATGTGGAAGTAGACTACTTAGTGCTTACGTCTCCAGCGCTGTTCGTCTCTCGCCATGCTATTACCAGCGGCGTTAGTGACGTCAACAGCTCTCGTGAATGAGCCGCACGCAATGGGGCATGGCCTTTTTAAAATAATTTAAATTGTGAAGGCCTATGCAGCGTAATACAAAAAATTGTCCATATTCCCATATTACATTAAAAAGAAGTTTATAGACCTGTTGATAGTCCTTGCTTTCCTTATCTTTAAATCTTTATGTAATACCTCCTACATATTAGGTACAGGGTTATTCATTATATTTTGACACCCACCTACAGCTCTTATTACGATTTATAGAAACAGACTTTAAATACAAAAGTTTTAGGATTTTTCGCGTAGAATCTTTTGGTAATAGCGGAAATAAAAAATCGACTTTACAACATTGAAAAAATTAATTGAGTCATATTTTTTGAAATGGAACACCCTGTATATTATTCGCTCAAATGAAAGATCTCTTTGTTCTGATTTCAAATATATATAATTTGTTGGCATTTGGTTCAGCCACTTTTGAAATATTTGTGTTTAAAAAAAATACTTTATTTCAACTACAACAATACGTTTTCGAGACAACTTGATGTATATTAAAGCAACAAACTTTAATGACTGATGAACTCCAATTGTGGAAAAATAAGTTATAAACTGAAATATTTCAAAAGTGGCTGAACCAAATGCCAACAAATTATATATATTTGAAATCAGAACAAAGAGATCTTTCATTCGAGCGAATAATATACAGGGTGTTCCATTTAAAAAAATATGACTCAATTAATTTTTTCAATGTTGTAAAGTCGATTTTTTATTTCCACTATTACCAAAAGATACTACGTGAAAAAACCTAAAACTTTTGCATTTAAAGTTTTTTTCTATAACTTGTAATAAGAGCTGTAGGTGGGTGTCAAAATATAATGAATAACCCTGTACATGTAGACAAAATCATTTAAATTATTAGGTGCACAGTTAGTACTATTTACAACACATATATAAGTACCTAAAAGTAATTGAGAGAAAATACTCTCCCATGATTTTAAAGATCAGAGGCTACTTGAAATACTGTCGGTGTTATTTATAATAATTATAAATAAACCTTTAATGACGTTTTATAAGTTCTGGCCTTTAAATTCATTATTTTTTATTTGTCTGCCATTTCACTTAATGTGTTTTACACACTGCATTTAGTGTGTTTTTAGATAGATACAATTCTCACTACACTTGGTCTAACTAAACAGAAAAAAACGCCTTGTGGGAACTTATCTGGAGGACAGAGAAAACGATTGTCAATAGCTTTGGAACTTATAGATGATCCGCCTATTATGTTTTTGGATGAACCAACCACGTAAGTTCTTTTTTATTAATTCAAAGCAATACAAGTAGAAAATAGTTGAAATAATGGCTGATACAACACCCAGTTTTTAAATAGCCAGGCTGATTTCTAAAATTAGGTGGCGAGTAATGAGGATTTAATAAGTAAACGTATCATTTGATTATGTTGCTCTTAAACGCTTAGGTCTCACTGGTCTCTTTGTATCCCACTTATCTGCACAAGTATGGGCTACATCCCTGCTGCCAATAGGTCAGAAAAATATTGTAACGGCAATTTTTGGTAATGTTTCTAATTTGAAAATAATCAGATACCAAAAATAAATGATATATTAACGTATTTCTGTCTACAATGAAACAGACTGTAATTGTAGAGAAAAATAATAGAGTAACTGACAAAAAGTATTTAGAATTAGTTTTAATTGCATGAGAAAAAATAAATTGAAAAATAAACAAAATCAATGCAATTTTATTTCGCAATTTGATAAAATTACAATAATGACTAGTTTATTGCATGTAATTTAATAAAAAATATGCTCGTTACGATTTAATTCGTGCTAATATTGCAATTTTTTCTACAATATCACGCAAATATAAATGCATGGAATTTATTATAAATTGTTTGTTTTTTGAACTTGTATCTGTTTTAATGATATAATATTGCAGAAGTAGTCATTCTTAACTTACTTAAAATGTTCTCTGTTTTATAAAATGTAGTTAATATGATTATCAGGAATCATTTTTGAAAATTTCTATTTTTAAGCAATAGTGTAAGCAAACAAACTGGCAAATTCACTAGATAGTTTAATCTTTGAAACATGTCTAACTTGTCAACTAAATTACTAAATTGGCAAGTGTAAAAATAAAACCACTAAATTTTGTATCCTAATTAACTTTTTGAGTTTTATTACCTTCCTCATTAAAAATTATTTAAGCATGTACTTTTTGTAGTAAAACTCATGCAATGGTAATATTAAAATTACATATTTGCAGTACATTGTAACATATTTCAATTAAACAACACATTACAAACATAATAAAATTAAGCATAACTTGTCACAGTCAGACACAACCGACAATTTTGTTCCAATTTAATTGATGAACTAGAAGGACTAAGTTTAGCACCGTTCCAAGCTCATTTAATTAGACTGCTTGTTACTTAGTAATTAGTAATAATTTACTAGTCAACAAACTTAAACTTTTTTTCAAGTATCATTAATGAAAATAGCTGCATGTCAAGTGTTTTGTGGCCCTAAATTCGAAAATGATCAGCAAAATACTGTAACACGTGCAGTTTCTTTGTTACAGGGTCTGAGGGTTTGACGTTAAGCAGAATACGACATATTTTTGGAATGTAATGTTTACTGAATAAAATATACATTTATATCAAAAATATGTGAAATCTAAGTAAAGACGTATAACTAAGGACCATATTATTATGCAATAAACCATATAAAATGTTATGGTAAGTGGTAAGCAAAAAGTACCAAACAGTGACAAAATATTTCACTTTTTTCTCTTGAGTAGTTGGGGTAGAAAGTTTTGCCCCAAAATCATATGTTATTTCTTATGGAGCTTCGATCTGCATTTTTCACTCCATTTTCAGGCGTGGTCACTTTGTTGCCAGCACCTAGATGCGAAGCTGCCTCTTACAGGGTTTTATAGCTGTTTCTGAGATGTTTTCAGAAACAGGGTCTGCCGTGTTGATTCCAGAAACAGACCCTGTTTCTGGAAACAGCTGCCAAACTGGTACAAAACAGCTACAAAACAGACCATGTGTATGGAAACAGCTCAGAAACAGCTATAAAACCCACTAAGAGGCAACTTCGCGTCTAGGTGCTGCCAAGAAAGTGACCACGCCTTACAATGGAGTGAAAAATGCAGATCGAAGCTCCATAAGAAATAACATAATTTTGGGGCAAAACTCTTGCTCTCCCAACTACTCTCCTGCGTTCAGTAAAATCTTCTCTTTATAAAAACCAGCAGTAGTCGCCCATCATAGATGGGTCCCAGCGTCCCTGGCATCGTGTTTTCATTGTCCTGATGAAATCTCTTTCCTTGTTCGTCACTTACTGCACCTAAATTTTCTGGAAAAAGTCCAAATGCGAGTGCAAAAAATGAATTTTTAAGGGCATGTAACATGTTAGTAATTCATAGGCTTTTAAGAGTTCATCTATGAGGGTTTCATAGTTCTCATCTTTCTTGTTACCCAGAAATCCCTTCACTACACTCGCAAAATAGTTCCAAGCTGCCAATTCTTTATTATATAATTTTTCTTTAAAAAGGGGACCACTTAAAAATTTTCTTATTTGAGGTCCGATAGAGTGCCTTCTTTTAGTTTTGCATCACTTAACTTAAGAAATATTCCTTCTAGATACTTAAAACCATTATCTTCTTGGTAATTATTGATATTACTGTAAACAGCGAATTTTTTCATGAAATTTTGCACAGACCCTAATTTTGGGTCGTAGAACACGAATCCGAAGTCAGCTTTTGGCGGTCTCGTATGGTTTTTCCAAAAAAAAATTGTTTTTGGAAAACTTTTAGGTTAACTTTTAGGTTACCTTTTTGTTATAGATTCCTTTAAGTTTCGACACTTTCACTTCAACATATCTGTAAACTTATAATTTTTATTAGTTTTCGTCACACAAAACACCACATTTAGGCAAAAATAGCTAAGAAAATTGCTGTTTTCTATAGAAAATTCCATTTTATGGCTGTAGACGTCATAATTTTGCCAGCTGTCAATTTTCCGGCGTTGCCACGTTTACAAAACATTTTTCTCGCAAATTTTAACAATTTCCGGCCATAAATAAATCCAAAAAAAGAGATGGCAATATGAGAGTAAAATAAGACAGATAGCATTTTATTTTCCCTAAAAGGGCAAAAAGATGACCCCAACCAACACCCTGGGGCACCGATCCCTCTTCGCCTGCGAGGAAAGAGACTGGTCAGGGCCCCTAACCAGGTGCTAACCCTGCTCCGACCTTAGGGTGCCCTCCGATCCACCGTTATACCACCGTTATATCGAAAATATTAGATCTGTCACCTAATTCACCGACTTAGAAAAGTTTTTGATACGAACGGTGGATCGGAGGGCACCCTAAGGTCGGAACAGGGTTAGCACCTGGTTAGGGGCCCTGACCAGTCTCTTTCCTCGCAGGCGAAGAGGGATCGGTGCCCCAGGGTGTTGGTTGGGGTCATCTTTTTGCCCTTTTGGTTAAATTTGGTTCATTTTCGCATTTTCCCGCCAACTTTTTATTATTCCTAATTTACAACTTTGTCTTGAAAAATAAGTAAACCTGGCAACGCCGGACATTTGACAGCTGGGAACGTAATGGCGTCTACAACCAAATACAATGGAATTTTATATAGGAAAAAGCAATTTTCTTAACTATTTTTGGCTAAATGTGGTGTTTTGTGTGACGAAATAAAATAAAAATTATAAGTTTACAGATATGTTTAAGTGAAAGTGTCGAAACTTAAAGGAATCTATAAAAAAAGGTAACCTAAAAGTTAAAAAAATTTTTTGCGGAAAAACCATTCGAGACCGCCAAAAACTGACTTCGGATTCGTGTTCTACGACCCAAAATTAGGATCTGTGCAAAATTTCATGAAAAAATTCGCTGTTTACAGTAATATCAATAATTACCATCTTCTTTAACAAAGTTATTCATTAGTTGAAGCTTTATATGGAAGGGCGGGAGGAGCACCTTGTTTGGATTTACGAGGGGAGCATATTTTATGTTTAAAGTACCTGACTCAAAAGAACTTCTACGAGGCCAATCTTTCTTTGAAATGTTCTTGTGTTGCCCGTGTTCCATAGGCATAAAAACAACAAAACTTTGTCAAATCCCCTTGAATTCCTAGCAATATTATACCTATTACTTTCAAATTTCAACAGATATTCCACTGACACTGTTCATATTTAACGTCATTTAGTATGACAGCTAAGTTATCATCAATTTCTTTCATTGTCACTGAATAAGCTAAATGAATAGATGACTTTGTGTTTCCATTATGAAGCAATACTGTTTTAGGCTATATTTAGATGAATCTATTAAGATACACCACTCGGAAGAAATATGTTCCATATTAAGTTTATTCATTAAACAACCACTATTCAATATCATACCAGACGCATAGCGATCCTTCCGTTTTATAAAAATTTGAAAATGATGGGTATATTCCGTTTTCGGTAAAGTGAAACCCTTGTGTCTTTATCCAACAGGTTCCACTGCTAAAGTCTGGAACCAAGAAGTTCAGCTTTTTGTTTAGGCAAACCCAGGTCACGTACCAAATCATTTAATTCGTTTTAAGTTATTAAATGAGGCTCTGGTGGCTGGTAAACATGTAGGGTCAATTCTAGTAGTCTCAGGACGTTGCGGATCAGATTCTGATGAAGAAGAATCATCCGGAAATATAACGGTGTCCCAGTTTAAAGGCGCAGTCCTCACCGGTAATCCCTGCCTGTAAGGAATTGGCCTTAGTGCCGAAGGAAAATTTGGACACTCAATTTTGTTTTTTTGTTTTTTTGCCTACCCCTCTGTTTTAGTAATGCAGAAGTAGGAATCACTTACACAGTCAGAAGGTTCTCTCCACATCATAGGAACAGCAAACGGCAGTAATTTTTTCCGTGTGTTTACTGCACTAGATATACGTGACAACTCAGCACACATGAGGAGCTCAACGTTTATCTTCAATTTGGCACTTAAAATAAAAAATAGACATTTTCATTTCCTCAGATAGAGATCTATAAATATATATATATATATATATATATATATATATATATATATATTAGACTGTGATACTTCTCACGAACGAAAGACTTGCCAGGTCACGTAAAAATTACCAAACAACTGTTCAGCTAGAGGATCTTAATTTTATTTAAACCAGTACTAAATCTTAAACCTTGGTGAATCTGAACGACAAGTTTTTGGGGTTATAAAATCTATTACAATAAATAAAAATTAAGTATACAGGATCAGTCAAAAAATCATGGAAAAACAAAGTTTTTTGTTTAATGGAACACCCTGTATGTTACACGATTTTTGAGTTCTCAAAATTCTAAAAAAAAATTGTACAGCACACCACATACCTAAACTTAACCGTTTTCGCGTAGATAGTTATGCCAGCAGAAGAAGAAGGAAAACAGGTTTTAATAAACAACTATTTTCTTTGGAATCCCATTTTATAAGGTGCTCAAAGTGTCCACCGTTTACCTCCTGACAGTAGTGAATTAGCTGAACAAATTTTCTAGTGAATCTAAAAGGGTATTGGCATGAATACTGGAAATTTCATGCCTTATTCTTTCTTACAACTCTTTGATATTTTGCGGCCTATTTTTTTGCGGCTACATTTTTTATATGACCCCATAGAAAAAGTCAAGGGTCATATCGGGAGACCTAGCTAGCCATTCAGTTGCTCCCCTGCGGCCAATCCATTTTACCAGGAAAAATTTCCTCTAGATATTCCCGTCGCACACGTCCAAAATGTGGAGGAGCCCTATCTTGTTGAAACAATATGGCTGGAAGACACCACAAACGTCTTTTACAGAGGGACCAGGACAGGAAAACGGAACATCTGAGGAATATATATATATATATATATATATATATATATATATATATATATATATATATATATATATATATATATATATATATATATATATATATATATAGAAGAATATATATGCCATTTTACATATAGGTAAAATACAACAAAACCACTAAAGATACTTGACTGTACGGAAGATAGAATCAAATTATTGTCTAAAGAAACAGGAAATTGTCTTTGAAGGCCCGTAGACTTCGTTGGAAATACCCCGGCATCCACTGTACCTCTCGTGGTAATTAATCCTTAATAAAATTGAGTAAAGCCACATATAACCAATTTCAAGTACTTCATAAATCCCACGATATAAGGACAAACAGGTACTCGAAAATGGTACGTCGTAAACCATTTATATCAATTGATAACTAGTAAAATGAAACAGACAAAGAGCATGTTCAGTTATGTTACAAAAATCATGTCGACCAGTGATAGGTATTTATGTTTGTCACGTATCGCATAATTTATATTTTCTTTATTCAATAAAACCAATTTTTAATATTTTTTGAATGTTTTAGAGGACTAGATATCAGCTCAACCAATCAATGTGTAGCAATGTTAAAGTATTTAGCATCGAAAGGTCGTACTATAATTTGCACAATACACCAGCCCAGTGCACCCATATTCATGTCTTTTAGCCACGTCTATGTTATGGCACAAGGAAAATGTGTATACCAAGGGTCCCCACTCAACACTGTGCCATTTCTTGCCTCTCAAGGATTTATTTGCCCTCAGTATCATAACCCAGCAGATTTCTGTAAGTACCTGTCGTGATTTACATATAATATGGGATGTCCTAGAACTTATTTAGAGGTTTCACAAGCTATTAATTTCTTATTGAATCAAATTGCATTCCCTGATTGTTGTTACTGAGTTAAAATCCCGATTTTATTGTAAACACTATTAGGCCAGATGTCTTATATTTTGTTACGGAAAAAAATCCGGACCGGAATTCATGAAATAGTTCCTTAAGATAATGCTGGTGTCGTTTAGATCTTCTCCTGGAGTGAGCTCGGTCTCCCCTCTATCTAGAGGAGTAAAGGAACCAAAAATTAGTTTTACCATTTTCCCTCTTTTTTATTAACTTTACGTACACAAAACGGAAAATAATTATTTTTTCCACAATAAACTATATGCATGTTTACCATGAGATTAGAATTTCTCGAAATGATGATAAGTAATTTAAATTGGAGTAAAGTACTTTTGTCTGATGTTTTTCACTAAAATTAAGTATACCTATTGTTGAATTTTATTATTGATCTGATATCTCATATTTTAAAGTACCTACGCAATATATTACGCAACATAAATGCGATTGAACCAAGTTGAACCTCACGCACCCAGGTATTGTAGCAAACCAGTAATAAAAGTAATTACTTCCGTAATTTTTCCTAATCTGCCGTCCGAAGTTAAAAGGCGGCAAGTGACAAAACCATAGTTTCGAGAAAAATGACAAAAACTTTTCTATATTGTCCCACATTACATATTACATATTAGTATGCAGTCACAGATTACTCCTACCAGATGCGAATCTCTTAATAACTTTCCTATATCAGGATTCCGCGGTCTTGGCGCTACGGACAGAGCGGCCCGGTCGCTTCGAGCGTCGATGCCGTGAATGGAATTTTCCACGCGTTTGGTAGGTTTTAATTCAGAGAAATTATGGATTATATTTTAAAATATTAAAACATGATATTGTGTGGCATTTTATATCAAATTATATCATTAACAAATACAAAAACGTATCTCGTTTATTAAAATTACACTACAACCTAGTACAACCACAATTTAAACCATAAAATCAACGCAACAAAACTGATGTAATAACATTAGCCTGCTCTCTATTGCACCGAGACGCTCGCACACGCTAACAACGAGGAATTCACCGTTCGGCGACAGACTAAATAATAAGGTGCATCGCCACCTTATAATTTCTCTAAATTGAGCCACCGTCGAAAGCGTAAGATCCGCATCTCGTAGGAGTAATCTGTGATGCATAGAGTTTAACAAATGGGGGTAATTCCAGAGACGGCTTCTAACCTAGTTGGAAATAAAATTAGGATTCGATTTGAAAATAAAATACAAATATTTATTTACCCACATTGTGTTATTTGAAAGTGCGAGATACGAAAATATCATACAGGGTGTCTGAAAAGTCTTAGCATGGGCAAATATCTTTACTATTAATAAAGATAGCAACACCAAATTTTAGTTGTACCTTATTGGTTAGTAAATCTACTTTTTTACGTAATTTGACTCTTTCAACCCCCTTGGGGGGTTACGCTAGCGAGTTGAGGTCCAAAATTTTGGATGCAAACCTATGACGTGTGGCCTCTTCGTTTAAAAGTCTTCAAAAAAGAAACATTGTTTTAGTATTTTAGTATTTATTTATTATTGTAATTCATTTTTAAATGGCAAGCCTATACAAATTATAACTCGTAAATCGTATAATCGGGCGGGGCACAAGTCGACCATTAGTCGGCCACTTGTGCCAAACAGTACAAGTCGGCGCTGCTATTTTTTGTTTTGTAGGGCACTTTTTTCTAACTTTTTTCCAACTTTACTTCTTCATTTGTCGTTTTTATATGTTTTGTTTTTTGACATCTGCGCAGTAGACCAAAATGCGTACCACGCGCAAACCGAGCGTGCTAGACATGCGCACGGAATTTCAGGAGTTGGACTTTGGTGTCTACATTTGAACCCATTCATTTTTCAGAATATATCTCCAGTAGTTAAGGTACCACTACGTATTTAACTTTATAACTTTGTTCCCAAGTTTTTTTCGACTTTATTTTTCATTTTTTGCCATGTGCGCAGTAGACCAAAATGCGTACCACGCGCAAACCGAGCGTGTTAGACATGCGCACGGAATTTCAGGAGATGGACTTTGGTGTCTACATTTGAACCCATTCACTTTTAAGAATATATCTCCAGTAGTTAAGGTACCACTGCGAATTTAGACAACAAAGTACATCCCCTGAAATTTCGTGCGAATGTCTAGCCCTCTTGGTTTGCGCGTGGTACGCATTTTGATCAATGGTAAAACTTTTTCCCCAAGTTTTTTTCGACTGTATTTTTCGTTATTTGCCACCGCGCAGATAGCAAAAAAAGAAAAATAAAATCGAAAAAACTTGGGAAAAACGTTATAAAGTTAAATACGCAGTGGTACCTTAACTACTGGAGATAGATTCTTAAAAGTGAATGGGTTCAAATGTAGACACCAAAGTCCATCTCCTGAAAGTCCGTGCGCATGTCTAGCACGCTCGGTTTGCGCGTGGTACGCATTTTGATCTACTGCGCAGATATCAAAAAACAAAACATATAACAACGACAAATGAAGAAGTAAAGTTGGAGAAAAGTTAGAAAAAAGTGCCCCACAAAACAAGAAATAGCAGCGCCGACTTGTGCTGTATGGCACAAGAGGTCGACTAATGGTCGGCTTTTGCCCCGACCGATTATACGATTTACGAGTTATAATTTTTATAGGCTTGCCATTTAAAAATGAATTACAATAATAAATAAATACTAAAATACTAAAACAATGTTTCTTTTTTGAAGATTTTTAAACGAAGAGGCCACACGGCATAGGTTTGCATTCAAAATTTTCGACCTCAACTCCCTAGCGTAACCCCCCAAGGGGGTTGAAAAAGTCAAATTATATAAAAACGTAGATTTATCAACCAATAAGGTACAACTAAAATTTGGTGTCGCTATCTTTATTAATAGTAAAGATATTTGCCCATGCTAAGACTTTTCAGACACCCTGTATGATATTTTCGTATCTCGCACTTTCAAATAACACAATGTGGGTAAATAAATATTTGTATTTTATTTTCAAATCGAATCCTAATTTTATTTCCAACTAGGTTAGAAGCCGTCTCTGGAATTACCCCCATTTGTCAAACTTTAAGTGATGCAGTAGTAAGCTCCATTACGTCAGAAGGCTGTGAAGCGTTTTGCAACTCTGTCGAACCATGCTCTCTTTCGACAATTTTCGGCAAGTAGTCACAACCGTCTACGTTGGCTTCAAATTTTGTTATGCAAAAAGGTATCTGTAGCGAATCTATTTAAATCTGTGGTGAAATTAATAATAATGGGTTTGTTTTTGCAGTAATTTGATACTAGTCAGGTCCAATCATCTGCAAGAGAAACAGTTTGCTAATCGAAATCTTAGAATCTTATTGGCTCTGACTGATTTCAAACTACTACAGAAAGAACTGAATATAAATTGAGGCAAAACCATTAGAGTAGAGGTCAGCCAAATACATCTAATTTTAGGTAGTCACATTTTCAAGAAATACGAATCTGAGCTAAAATATCTACAAGAACTTTTTGATAGAAAATTTCGTTACTTTCTCAGGTAACTGCTTTTGACATAAAATAAAAGGAACTTGAGAAAATGCGAAAAACTGACTTTTGATACTTTTACCCTGTCTGGAGGGGGACAACTAAAGAATTTGTTGATAACTATTTATAACAAACCCTGTCACAAAAATAAAGTTTCATGTTTGGTAGACTAGAACCCTATCCCTATGTATTTTAAACTGCTGAATACGAATTTGACATCAGAATTACTGGATCAGGTCACGATTTTTTCTAACCTCAAAAAATAGATGAAAATAGTGATAAGTGGTGCTTTATTCCGATGCAAACCTATAGAACTCAAACATAATTCGCTGACATCACGAGAAATACTGAGCGTGGGATAAATTATAAATTGATGAAAAACAGTTCTTAAGTATGTGGTTCTCAGCAATTATAGTTAGGATTCCAAAATATCCTTGAAAAAACTTGCGTAATTTCATTCAAAACGTACAAATTCTACGAAAGTTAGGAAATGTTTCTGATACGTTTATAAAAGGACTTTAATAACATAATTGAGTGTCGAATGATGACCACGTTCTAACCTCAAAAAAATCACAGTAGTCGAAATTCTGTATAAACAGACTTGTCTGGACGCTCGATTACTACATGAAATGAGAGAAAACGCTATAAAATAAAAAAACTGTGAATTTAAATGCTCAAGGATCCAATACTTTTCGGGTATGGATAAGAATTTTAACCTAACCTCAAAAAACAGCAATAAATCATTCAAAACTGGGGCAGTATGCCTTATAGCCTATGAACCAAATGTTCTAACTAGACTCCCTAACCAAAGTAACCGGGGGACAGCAAGTCCCACGAGCCCTAAACCATGGTGGGTGGCATCGCTACCTCTGCTCCTCGCTGAAATCTAGACAGTAATCCGAAAACTTATATAAATGGGAATGTAAAAAAAGCAATTTTAAATTCATTAGGTACTCTAACTTTTAAGTTTTCATCTCTTAACATTTTCCGAATTTGCGGACCATCGAAGGCGCCTTCGTTAAGCTTGACATCTGAAACTGATGGAAATTGTTTTCCATCAGAATGAAGCACCATTTTTTGCTATTTTGATCTATTTTTGGAGGTTAGAAAAAAATCCTGACCGGATGGAGTAATTCTGATGCCAAATTCGTGTTCAGCAGCTCAGAATACATAGGAGACCTAGTCTACCGAACATGATTTTTTTTGTCTATTTGTGTAGGGAACCAATATATCCAATGATATCTTTTTCGATATTTTTTTTTAATTTAAATTCGTTTCCTTAGCCACATCGATGCATGGCATATATGGTAGGTCACTTTCATGAAAATGATTTTTAAATAGTAAATAACATTTATCAATATTTTATTTTTATTTTTAGTGTTGGAGGTAACAAATTGTGAATATGGAGACTGTATAGATAAATTAGCAATATCAGCCAAAGAAGCCCAATGGAGAAACAGTATTATATCAGACGAAAGTAAGTTCTAATAATGTAGGAATTCAAGTTGGACCGTATTTTTCCAACTAATAGTGACTATCGAACAATTAGCTGTTTATTCTAATAAGTAACTTTGTTAATTGAGTCTTACAAAAATCAACTTAATTATAAGGGTTTTTAAGTATATTATTAAAAATATGCCGTAGATTAACGAAACCGAAAAATATTTGGGTCATCGTGAGTTAAATGAGATAAATTCTTAAAAATTCAAGGCATTTCAGATGAGCATAGCCTAAATTCTTTATTACGAGCAGTGCCGTAACTAAGGATAAGCGGAGTAGGTACCTGCCTAGGGGCACAACTGCCAATAGACCGAACAAGAGTTTTTTTATTTTTTTTGTCGTGACAAAAATACACATAGCATTCTGTATGAACTAATTTACAGAGTGTTAATGTAGTTATGATTCATGACTTGCTTTGTTTTGGCTGGTCATATAGATGAGTATTTTTGGCCACGAGCAGATAATGATTTAATAGAATATAACAGTTTAATATAAAAATTTTAATAATCAGGGCCGCGCCAACCTCGGATGTAAGGGGTGCGCCGGCGCCACACCCTGGAGGCAGATTATGGAGTTAAAAAGAATATTATTGAAAGCATAAAATAATATATTTACTATAAAAACTTGTTTTTACAATACTAGGAATGTACCTACTTCTCTACTGTAGTAACATAATTGTTTAAAAAAACATTAATCAAAGTTGGAGACTATTTAACAATATTAAAAGAAAAGAAAATATACCTATCCTATAAGGAAGGCGTAGATTCAGGAGGGGCCACGCCCCCCCTCCCCCCAAAGCCTTGTACAAAAAGGAATTCTATAGTGAATTTTATAAAAATTAATATTGTAACCTAAACGGCAACCATTCATACAATATATTCTGCAAAATATTATAAACAAAAACAAACATTTGCCATCTAAGTAAGATCTTTGAAATAAATTATAGCACAAAAATATGAATAATAGATCAATACTCATATGTAATATAAAAAAATGCAAGCATTTTTTGTCATTTTTGATTGACATGCTCAAGGGCGTACCCAGGATCTGAACTAGAGGGGGCAACACATATTATTTTCAAGGAAGGGGGCGGGATGCGAATTCGGTTTGCGAAGATCATAGACTACTTTTTCTTCTAGGGGGGAGGGTTTCTTCTAGGGGAAGGGGTGCTAATTCGGTTTTCAAAGATCATAGACTATTGAGGCTTCTAGGGGGGGGCAGATGCCCCTCCCTGCCCCTCGCTGGGTACGCCCTTGGACATGCTCTTAGATTGTTTCTGAAAACATTCCTTTTCTCACTGCGATCTTATCAAAAATTTGCGCCGGATCATTTTGATTTTGGCTTATAAAGGAAACAAATAACTAAATAGCTTCTTTTTTTCTAAACATCTTTTGTGATCTGTCAAACTGCCACCGAGTAGCCAGAAACAAGATTAAGATCTTTTTTGACAGTCAAATTTTTCGAAAACAACTTTTTCGACAACAGATTAACGAAATTTTTTCGAAAATGTCCTGACAGCTTTTTCAAAGATGTTTTTTTAAAAATGGATCTACGAGAAAAGTAAGGGTCCCAAGATTGAGCCCTGGGGGCACCCTTCCTAATATATGAATACTGATGTGATCTATGTGTTTAACCATTATTTGTCTCTACAACACACTGCTCACACTCCGACAGATAAGACCCAATTAAGCGCAATGCCACTCCCCTGATCCCAAGCTTGTTACATAATATAGTATGATCGACACTGTCTAATGCCTTTGACAGGTCAAGACACCTGGCCATTGTTGTTTAGTTTGTATTTAAGGGCAGTAAAATTTTTTGTAGAGCCTGACATATTGGCCTAATTGTAGATTTGTAATGCCGAAAGCCATTTTGTGTATCACATGTTATAAAGTGTCTCCATGAAGCGCACTAGACTGGTGAAGACCATCTTCTCAAATATCTTGCTGACATTCGAGAGTAGTGATATAGGCCTTTAATTGTCAAGTTTATCTACCACCGCTTTTTATGTATAGGTTTAAGTAATGCTCTTTTTAGTTGATTAGAAAATACACCCGTCTGAACCATAAGATTTATGACGCCTGTTAGAGGAATTGCAATACTTTCAGCCACTTTTAAGTAAAGCAACTGGGATATTATCATATCCCACTAATTTTTTTTTCTTTATGCAGCTAATAACCTCATAAGTTGCTGCTGACTCAAAAAATATGCTGTTGACATTTATATTAATTTTTCTACCATTATGTTTAAAATCAGGACAACTATTTATGAAAAACATATTTACTCTATTTAAAAGATCTTGTTCTGTACTATAACTAAAGTTGTTAAATAAGGAGGTTTTTTTTAATTGGGGTTTATTATTTTTAACTAAATACCAAGTGACCTTTGTTTTATTATGAGAACATTCAATAAATTTTGTATTTGTCAACTGTTTAGCTTTTATTATCACAGATTTTAGGATATTGCAATATTTTTTTTATAAAAATATTCAGTTGCATCTCCTGAAATCATTCTCAAGTATAGTTTTCTTTTATTTTTATAAGATACTTTAATGCCATTTGTTACCCACTTTTGTTACCTTTAACTCTTCTCTTTAGAAAAATCTAATTTAATTTTTTTTTCTTATTGCACTAAGAAAATGACAGTATGCTTGATTATTAACCGAGCTTTTGAAAATGATCTAGCGGTAAAATATACACTAACATCTTCACCATCATTTTTAGCAGTATTTATGTTCATCCTTTGAGCGTAATGGTCAGAAAACGCCGACACAATTACAGAACTGCCTTTAAAATTTAAGAAATTTATAAAAATGTTATCCAAGCAGGAAGCCGTTTCTTTTAGTCACCTTAGTGGGCTCAAAAATTGTTTGTTTAAACTTAAAAGAGGTAAACATTTTTTTACATCAAAAAAGTATCCTAGAACAGTTCCTAAAATATTTTTAAAAAATTTCAATTCTCCCAAGCAAGTACGATAAATACACACAATTAAAATGCTAAGATGACAACCTGTTCTGTTTTCACAAGAAAATGTTTAGATATTTCGTCCATTAGCTCAAGATGACGTTGCGTCGCCCACCCCGCCACCCCCACCCCCCCAGACGAAATTCTAAATACGCCTTCTTTTATCTATTAAAATTCATACATTGAAGAGGCGGCAAAATTTAGGTTTTACCTGGCGGCAAAAATCGGTGGCGCGGCCCTGATAATGATTTACTACTATGCTGAACACATATGTTAAAGAAGGGTTGTCCGGGATGCATATTTACAGATGCTAGCGTGTGTTGACACCAGGGTGTTGAAATCAGTGAGGGTTTGGAAAAACAGTACATTTACAAATGCTAACAGATTTGGACACCAGAGGCGATCAGAGTGTTGAAACCAGTGACCGTAGGAAAAAAATATTTTGATAGTTCTTATCATATTTATAAACATTTTCAGTTAATCAAAAAATAAAATAAAGACGCCTCATACTCTTTACGTTACATTGCAGGTTTCTTGATATTAAAAGTATGATTACAATGAACAAAAAATGGCAGGTAGTGTAAACTACATATTTAGATTCCGTCACTGTCGCGCATAGTTGGGTTAAAATCAAAGTTAGTTTTTATTAATTAAACAGTAGATAACCTTTTTCCATGATTGTACCTGTACGGAAAATAACAATAAAACGTTGTTGGAATATTGAATAAAAATATTTATTAAAGCAAACGAACAAAATTAAAATAAAATATTAGGTTAATTAGCAGATCCATGCCCTTTAGCATTAGGCTGGTTTTGTGAGATGTTAAGATGAATAAGAAATAAAAGCTAACCCAGATCGGTCCTACAAGGTGCAGAAATTAAAATTGCATAATAAAGTCAGTTATGAAATACGCTCTCGGACAGGTTTCCTCAGTTTTAGGTTTCATCAGTATCGTTTTTAATAAAATGTCAGGTGTATGCGGTGCTGCCAAAATTTTATACCAATACGAATCGCGCAGTCGCAGTAAAAAAACTCGGCATAGATAAAAAATTAAAAAAAGATACTAATGAAACCTAAAACTGAACAAACCTGTCCGAGAACGTATTTTACAACTCTATGGTCACAAGAAGAAATTACATTATTTCTAAGAACAGCTTTAATGAAAAAAATTCCACAAAAAATAATTAAATAGTAACAGAGCCCTAACCCTTTGCCAATACACCTTTTAAAACTGATATAAAAATTTGTAGGAAAAACTACTTGTAAATTTGGCAACACGGTGCCTCCATCAAAACATTCACATTAAAAACGTTAAAACTGCGGGACATGAAGTAATCTTAATTTGGAATTGCTTTTAATAATAACAAAATCCTCCCAATAGTTTTAAAAGTTGAACCTCTGATTGCGGAATTAAATATTATTATAGTGTCAATTTAACACTGGTGTCAACATCCGTTGGCATCTGTAAATGTATGCCCACAACAAACGCTCACTGGTTTCAACACTCTGATCGCCTCTGGTGTCCAAATCTGTTAGCATTTGTAAATGTACTGTTTTTCCAAACCCTCACTGATTTCAACACACTGGTGTCAAAACACGCTAGCATCTGTAAATATGCGTCCGGGATGGTACACAAGGATATACGATTCTCGCCCATGAGACTATTACAATACCGCCAAAATTAAAATTTAGTAAAAAAGCTCATTAAAGACTTTGTTGGTCATCTATTTGGTTAGTTATTGATAATGATGTTTTATTTTAGCCAAACCTAAGAAACCGGCAGAATTATTAAAAAAAGAATCCACATACAACTTTCCCAGTAATTTGTGTTCTAGAAAGCCGCCACCCGAATGGAAAAGATTTTTTATTCTTCTTTACAAACAAATAATTTACCTTTATAGAGATTGGGTAAGTGAAATTTGATTAAATTTTGATTTTAAATATTTGCTTAGTCTAAAGGTCGGTTGATTTTCAAAGGCTTATATTTAAGTAAAATTACTTCAATCATTGATGGCATGCCGAGTGAAACTATTTTTAACCGATAAACTAGCAAAAAATAAGCCTATTAAACGTAAAGTAAAAACTAAAATCAACAGCAATGCAATTGTTGCAGCAGTCAAAATTTCTAGCTAGCCGTGTAAGAATTAAATAATGAAGAAACATCGAAATTAGAAATACCTTGGCTAATACGAATTATATTGATAAAATGTTATCCATGCAGGACGGTACAAGTAATATAGTTATTCTAATTTTAATTCAACTATGAAGATAGTTCATAACCTAATAATAAAGTTATTCAAATTTTAAATGTTAATTGAAATTAAATTTTAAATTATTCAATGATTAAATGACATTTGATAAAGGATACTTATGAATATGAATTAATGGTTCAGATTTAATTAATTTAATAATTTTGTTTTCGCATTTTCAGACAGTTTCCCGGCTAAAGTTGGCTCTTCATCTTCTAGTAGGAATATTTTTAGGAATAACTTATCAAGATTCAGGATACGATGCTTCTAGAACAATAACAAATATTTCCTTTTTCTTGGTTAGCATCGTTTACTTAAGTTATACAGCCCTGATGCCAGCAGCGTTAAGGTGTAAGTATTTATTTGCTACGATGAGGTTCTGAAAGCTTATTTTTTGAGATTTTTCAAAGATTTTTTAAAAACGTCGTTTCGAAGAGTAAGTGTTCTTACAGACAGGTCTGGTAAAATGAGATATGTACATTACCTGGAATTTCTTAAATTTTTATTTTAATAATCGTGACATACACTTTTTAGGGCTTCAAATTTGCACATTGCGTTGCTAAGGCATAGCGACACATTATGTTGGGTCCCAGAAAACTGCCAAATGTATTATTTTTCTGCAAAAGAACTTAAACGTCTTCAAGAACCTGTGTTTTGCACGTTCAACTAATTTAGGTTTAGAGTTAGGCATATTCCCTTAAATGTAATGAACAATGCAAAATACTATGTGTACCAGTGAAAATTATCCACCTTAATGAATATTTTGTTTTTATATTTAACCCGTAACAGACCCACAAGAATTCTTTGAAAATATGATTTCTAAAACCAATTTTCCTTTTTTTTTCGGGAAACAGGTAATTCAAAAATACTTTTATCGAAAAAATATCATCTGGAAGCATATTTCTTTTGAAAATCTTTCGTCTCGATTGCATTAGTTTTTCGTACATTAGTGATTTTATGATTTTGTTGTAAATATAGAACTTGTTATACACCTAAATTGTAAAAGGTGTGAATTTTAAAGTGTTACGATCGTAAAAATGTTTTGGAAAATTTTAATTAAAATTTTTCAAAATAATAAGAATTCAGGGAGAAATATTTTAAAATATGTTTGACTTTTACATTTCGAAAAAGGGGTGGCAAGTTTAAAATATGAAATGGAAAGGTATTTTCTTTTCGAAAATTTAATTCTCCATGTACTACATCCAAGCATTTAAAAAAAATTTAACAGAAGTTGCGCACACGATTTAACATTTTGGGGTTTATTAATGTCATGCTTATTGAGTCCGATCTTTCATATTTTTTGGCATAAGTAATGCTGTGTGTGTGTTTTTTATGGAATGCTCACCAGAAAAAAAATTAATTAGGTCAGATCAGGAAATCTTGCAGGCCAGTTTATAGGACCATCGGCATCGAGACCAGTCCATATATCTTCAAACATAGCAAGTTTTAAATAACGATGAAGTTCAGCTAGAAGAGGGGTGGTTTCAGCAAGATGGTGCCCTGGCACACTCACACTCTAAGTAGTATGTTTCGAGATAGATCGGCTGGTCGTGGTGGCTCTGTAAGCTGACCTGCGAGGTCTCCTGATTTATCCCCCTTAGATTTTTTGCTTCTGAGAAAGAAAATTACTGTGGCTACAGCACCAACTAAATCAGAAAACATAAACTGCCGGATTGTGCTCAACTCCGGTCAAAATAGAATTTAAAAATGTTTGGAAGTAGATGGAGTCCATTTTCAACAACTTTTAAAGCATCGGCGTCGCTGAATTAAAGGTGTGTTATAATAGTCTTCACTCTTCTTTTTTGTTAATTTAAAAATTCGTAACTGTGCAACCAGTAGAGCCAATGCAGCAATTTTCTTCACACGCGCGTAATTTTTAACGATCAACCGAATTTTCGAAGGAAAATGTTGTAACCTTTCCATGTGGCAATTGAAACTTTTAAACTGTAGAGAGAGGCGAATGTGAAACATAGTTAAAAAAATATGTCTTTCTGCATCCATACATATTGTATCCTTGCCAAATTTGTATTAAATTATTCCAAATCGTTTTTGAGATATCGTATTGTAACATTCTAAAATCCTCACCATGTAGAATATGGTCTACGGCCATGTTTAATCTGTTTAGAATACATTTTTGGGGTTATAATACTGACAATTTCTTTTATATATACAGCGTGTCCTCGGAAGTTCTTACCATATGGTAAAAATTTTTATTATTGATTTTATGAAAAAAAGTGCCTCTTTATAAAAAGTTCTGCATCATGAGAAAATAGCATCGTCATTCCAAAATTTGATCTTGGACATACAGGGTGGCTCAAAAATGTAAAAGTCCCAATCCACGTGAAGCTAAAAAGACACAAAATCGTTATTTAAAGGTAAACTGCCACTGTAAATGTACTAGAGTTAACTTTTTGTATGTTAATGAATTAGGTTTGGAACATACAGGAGTCCCAAAAATAAAATTATTATGAACTTTACAAAAAAAGTAAATCTTCATAAAAAGTTCTACCTTGTAAAAAAAGAGCATGGTTATTTATAAACTTGATGTAGGACAATACAGGGTGGCTTAAACAGCTGAAAGTCACAATTTAAATTTAAATGATTTTGCCACCTGTATGTCCTATACAAAATTTTTGAATAACCATGCTCTTTTTTCACAAAGTAGAACTTTTTATGAAGATATACTTTTTTTTTAAAGGCGATAAAAAAAATAATTTTATTTTTGGGACCTCCTGTATGTTCCTAATTTACTAACATAAAAAAGTTAATTCTAGCACATTGGCAGTGGCAGTTGACCTTTAAATATCGATTTTATGTCTTTTTGGCATAACGTGAATTAGGACTTTTACATTTTTGAGCCACCCTGTATGTACTAGATCAAATTTTTGAATGGAAATTCTATTTTCTCACGATGCAGAACTTTTTATAAAGAGGCACTCTTTTTCGTAAAATTAATAATAAATTTTTTTTCCATATGGTAAGAACTTCCGAAGACACGCTGTATTATGTATCAGATTTATAGCATATTAATTGTAGATTAGAAAGGGGCAAAGATCCTGGTAACAAATCCAACAATGCAAATTCTTGCGGGTTTGCTTAGGTTTGCTTTTGTTTGCTCAGGATATTTTATGTATTTTTTGTTCATAAAATTTTCTAAAATTCGAAATTCAATTTTCGAAAGAAATTCATTTCAAAAAATGTGTTAATTCAAAAATGACTTTTATTTTGAAACAATAACTTACTTTATTAAAAATTACCCTTAAATGAGAAATAGTTATGTGGGCAAATATGTACTAATAACAATATATAAAAAATATTATTAAATAACTATAAAACACCGTTTGTTTGTTGCTTCACGTTGGGCGACAAAATTACAAATGTTCCATTTTTAAGTCTTTTTCTAAAGGAAAAATATTAAAATAATTATTATTATTTATAGCATAAGCTAGGATAACTGTCCGCCACTAAGTGTAAGTTTAAAAAAATACAAGCATCACATATCCCAAGTCCTCCTTTGTCACATAATATGCTATATCGCATTTAAAAAATAAACATGTGAAGCTGACTTTGAGGGTGAGGGGATAAAAACGACAGAAATGTAGAAAAATAAGTCTCTTTTTGCTTATCTTTTTACGCGTTTTTCATGAAAACAATTTTATTTACTTCTGTTTTAAAATAGAAAGTTTTTACTAAACACCCTGTAAACACCGTACTTGATATGACTTTGTCGTGACAACTTATCCGCAAACTGTTATTTTCGGGAAAATGTCCTAACTTTTAACTTTTAACAACAGTTAATTTTTAACATGCTTTTCGTTTTCAGTTCCTTCAGAGCTCTCGATAATACGAAAAGAACATTTTAATCGATGGTACAAATTAAGCACATTTTACCTTGCATTTCTGACAGCAGACATACCAATGCAGGTGAGTTTTATTTTTAATTTATTTATATTAGTTTATTATAAAAAAATGCATTAAAAATTTTACGTTCAGATTCACCAAGAAGGTTTAAGATTTAGTACTGGTTTAAATTAAAATCTTCTAGTCGATCAGTTATGTTTTGACAAGTTTTTGTCTTATCGTTGTTAATAAGTAGTCATTAAAAACGTATGAATTATTCTGATATTTTAGCGACTTGCTTGATTTTCAAATGATTTTCATCTTAGAACGGGTTGCTAGAATGAATTTAGTTCTATTATTGTCGAAAGAACATATTATGAAAAGTGTCCTTTTCTCTATAAGTTTGCGAAAAAACTCTGAAACAAATTCGTAGTATAAAACTTGGTTGTCTTATTCTTACACTTGTCAGTTTAAAACTTTTGGTTGTCAAATTAGACCGAACTCGCGTTGAAGAATCCGGCCGTTGTTTAGAGTTAGTTCACGCGAATATATTTACCATGAAGCTTCAGAAAACCTAACTTACTTTTTGGTTCAAAACACACTTTGTCGCCAAATTGCTCTAGTAAGTAAAATATTTTCTAACTGGTGATGACGTGATGACATATTAATTTCATAACTATTTATGAAAAAATTAAACACACAATAATTATAAATATTTCGTATTTCTTTCTCTTTTGACTTCTCGGGTAGAACAGAAGATAACGCGTTTTGAGTTGCCTCTTCATATCGCTTGTGGTCTCGGAATAGGATTGCCAATTCACCAAAAAAAAAACCCGGAAGCTAAAAAAACAGTGGTTATAGTAAACCAAAATAAGCTATTGTGGATGTGTAGACTACATCTACTGTAATAGGTGCGGGTTTTATATTTAAGTCACAAAATAATATAATTGACCTGTGACAGTTGACGTCACAAACAGCTGATCGGTTATAAACATTGGGCTATTTTGGTTTAAATTGAATTAACAAGAGGTAGATGTAGAAGTAATTTATTTCATGTAAATCATTTATTTTTATTTATAGTCGAATAGTTCCATATTCAAGGTAATAATTTGCATTTTTCTGATTACAATTTTTTGAATGTGACATTATAAACGATCAGTTAATGGATATAACAGTTAAAATTGTGTAACTGGTACTGCCTAACTTTGTCTTGAACTTAAAAATAACATCAACAAAATTACAAGTTTTATTTCGATATTTAAAAAAAAAAACATTTAATTAATCAACTACACTTTTGTTTAACAAACATAATAGGTAATAACAAAACATAAATTGCATTCCTAAAGACTTTGGTTTGGTACCGCGAAGTAGTAGCGGTACGCAACTGGCGATGGCGATGGCACGCGGCAGGCGTATATGACTATTGACTATGTTTGGTGCAAGTAAAGAGGAAGATTTTTGGTATATTACGGGAGACGGGAGATTATTAAAATTAGGAGTCAAAATCCGGGAGGATCCCGGAAACCTAACTCGGAATCGGACATTTGTAATATTTTTAAAATAAAAAATTTAATTTGTGAAGTGGCACTTTACAAAAAAAAAATTAAAAACGACGTCATGCCAACCCAGACAAAACTGTCTACTGGGTCCCTATATTTACATGTTTTTGTCAATATTAGAAAAAATCTTGTATGAAACACGTTACAATCAAACTCGTGTAATTTTGAGGGCTCTCGCTTCACTCGTCCCTCAAATATTTCGCTCGTTAAAAAAGTAAAGTAATTCTTAACGGGTTACATAAATAGCTATTACTATTACCCGGGCTTTATCAATAAAAAAAATATTTTAAGCTCCTAGAATTCATAATTGAATTTTCTAAATACCGTTTTTTTTTTAAAAATTACCTATTTATTTTTTGTTAAATGTGTTTTCGAAATACGTTTTTCGATAAAATATTTCATAAACCCTTTTTCAAAAAAGCATCTTTGAAAAAGCTGTCTGGACATCTTTGAAAAAATATACGTTCGAAATATGCGTTTTTGAGAAAATGTTTTTGAAAAATTTCGTTCAATCGTTTTCAAAAAATCTATATAACCAATTCGCTAGAAGTTGCATATTATCTCACGAGCCAACTAAACGTTTCCGATGCATTTTTCTATGCACTTTTCGGTTAAATTCTTGTTTATTCTTGGAATAAACAATCGCGGTGCTTTTACTGTCAAGGTAACCTATCTTTATTAGAAATATTTAGTTTAATATTGTAGTATATTTTTGTTTTCTGATTTTGATTAATTTTTAGATACTTTTTACGTTAACCTACACAGTTGGGTCGTATATTATAAGCTCTCAACCCCTGGAACTTAACAGATTTTTTATGGTATTATTAATACAAAGTATGGTAGCTCTGATAGCAGCTGCCATGGGACTAATATTTGGAACACTCTTCAATCCTGTGGTAAGTACTTAGAACTTTATTGAACCTATAATAAGTAGATAGATAAGACCATGGGCGCCCGCAGGGAAGGGCCAGGGGGCCGTGCCCCCCTGAGATTGTGAGATTGTCATACTTCGTACTTTTTTGTTGGACGAATTTCCAGCTATTTATTATTTTTATAATAGATAATAATATTTCTTTTTATGATAATAATCTTCTAATATCTTTATAAAGCCATGTCTAAAAAATTCAATAAAGATTAGGAATGTTATTGAGTTGTTTCGAAATATGATTTGGGAAATAAATTTTTAAATATAGGTTAATTTAAAGGAATATTTTATTTTAATTAGGTGAATGATTTAAATACATATTTTCATATTTAGTTTATCATTTCCAATTTTTAACTTCTTTTGAATAATATTTAAAAAGTTTTGTAATCAGAATAATAAAGCTGTATTAAAAAACATAAACATGTATGCCCTTTTTTCAATAATAAATTGATTGGAGGAGTCTAGTATTCAAAGTCCATAAAATATTTCGTTATGAAGCAATGGAGTACCAGCCAGAATTGAACAATTTCCTTTTTCTTATTAAGAAAGGCAACTAAGAAGTATAATTGTAGGGAACGTGATTTGGAGTAATTGTTTTAGTGCAGTTAATAATATGTTGCACTAAGAATTGCATTATGAGTATTGCCAAATTTTTAATTTTGCAAAAACCAGTATTTCTTATTTTTTATTCAATTGCTTTGAAAATTTCTGTACGTCTTTATAATTTAATTCTAAACAACATTTCCTAATAAAAAACTTGGATATTTTTTCATTTAAGGTCATTTTTGCTCTATAACTTTTGATTTTTTTTAAATTTCCCGCCGAACCTCTAAAGACGAACGTCACTGTTTAGTGTTTTTTTGTGGCTTACAATGATGCAGAAACGATTGCCAACATCGGCATCCCTATATATATATATATATATATATATATATATATATATATATATATATATATATATATATATATATATATATATATATGAGCCGGTCAGAGGAAAAGTGGTCTAACTGCATGGCGGTTTCCTTGTGCGTTATATATATATATATATATATATATATATATATATATATATATATATATATATATATATATATATATATATATATAACATATACAATTACATATTTTTGAAAAGATTGTAAAAAAGGCAATTGAATGAAAACCAAATATACAGGGTGTCCTATTTAAAACAATGCAACTTTGATTTCTATCTTCAAATTCGTTCCTTATAGAAAAAAAAATATTACGCCACTGGATTCTACTTAAAAAACTATATAATAATCGGTTTTTACTCGCTGGTTTTTACCTTACCGATTAGTTAAAAGGCAACTGAGATACGAGGGGTGCTTGAAAATGACACATCTTCAAAATTCCAAATACTAATATAGTAGTTTAATAAGCGTTTAGTCCTTCTTTTAACTTATTTTTCTTTTTTAGAATGGGACGTTCTTAGGAGCTATTACAACAGTTGTTACATTCAGCGTCGCAGGATTTCTGTGTCTCTTCCCTCATATGAACAAAGTGATGTATTTTTTTTCAAATCTGTCGTACTTAAGTTACTCCATGGAGGCCTTGTTACAAGCAGTTTATGGATTTGGTAGAGGGCCATTAATTTGTCCCGAAGAGAAAGACTACTGTATGTATACGAAGCCCACCGAAATCTTACAAGAAGTAGGAATGGATAAACTTCCCTATTGGGTTGATTTTGGGTGGTTAATGTTAAACTTAATTATTTTTAGAATTCTAGCGTACTATACACTTAGGCGAGTACTAAGGACAGCGTAATAATTTCGTTAGGTGTTTATTAAATAATGTACATACAAATAGGTCGTGTCTTGTGGTGAGTAGTATATTCGGTGAAGTTTAACGAGTTTTTCACGTTGCCTTAAGAACAACCTGTATATAAATTAAAATATAAATTCTGATGATACGTTCCTCTAAGGCGGTGAAAGCTTCATTTAACCTACAGAAATTGACAATGATTATCAACTCGCATGCAGTTGATTGTTGTGTGAATTGTTAAATAGGTATTAAAAACGTGTCGTAAGTAACGAAATAAAACGTTCTGATAGTTAGTGGGTTTAAAAAACTGTTATAAAGTTCTAAAAATATCACAAAATTTTCCATAAATATTTGACTAATTGACACATTTACTTGACTTACTTTAGAGTTCGGTTTGAATATTTAAAAAAACAACTTGTTTGCAAAATATTTTACATAGTGTAGATTGCGATTACAATATTGTCAAACTCTTTTTTATTTGTATACCTAACTTTTTTAGAAAATAATAGCTGGCCTATTATTAGACGATGAAAAATATGTTTGAATGATGTTCATTGGCTCTAATGTTTGTGTTTGTGATTTTCTTCTATGTATAATGACAAAATATTACGTTAAGGCAGTGAAAACTTCATTTGACCCAGAGAAATTGACAGATATACAGCGTCTACAAAAATTGACACTGACTATCAACTCGCATGCAGTTAATTGTTGTGTGAATTGTTAAATAGGCATTAAAAATGTGTCATAAGTAACGAAATAAAACATTCTGATAGTTGGTGGGTTTAAAAAAATACGTTAAAAAGCTCTAAAAATACCACAAAATATTCCATAAATATTTGACTAAATTGACATATTTACTTGACTTACATTAGAGATCGGTTGTAGATTGCGATTACGATACTGTCAATTTTTTTTTTATTTTATGCCTAACTTTATTAGAATACAATAGCTGGCCTATTAGACGATGAAAAATATGTTTGAATGATGTTTATTGACTTTTATGTTTGTGTTTGTGAATTTCTTTAATGTAAAATGACAAAATATTTAAGTTTATGCTCCCCTCAAAAATATGTATTTTCGCAGGCATAACCTGCACGAAAAACGGAGTTATCGCAAAAATTATTTTCTAAGTATCACGAGGAAATTTTAGCACGCCAAAAACCCAACTTGGTAATAATAGGGACGATGCATGAATTCATTTTCGAAGTTTGTTCTAATGAGTGTCAATGAATGATTATCAAAAAATAGTAGACGGAGTTTTTTTTTTGTTTAACGCGAAACATTTGTTTAACGTGAAATAAATGGTTTAAGGTACGGATTCTTCGGGACGACCATTCGTCGCTCGGCGATGATCGCGAACCACTGCTAATGGCAAAGTCGCTCAACATAGCCCCCTGGAGGGAGACGGTTAAGGCGCGTATACACCTGAGCACGAACGGGTACGAGGCAAAGGCGAGTCGCCGCTGACGTGCAAGTGTGTACGTATCACCGAGGAGAGGCAAACGGCCCTCGGCCGAACGACGTGCGGAGCGAGGCCGTGCGATACCATCCGACGGGAGTCGGTACATCAAAGAGAATTTGGTTCAGGTGTGGACGGTGTTTTGCCATTTTTGCCTCGTTGAGTTTCAAATTAAAAAGTCAGTGTAGTGTGGTGTACGTATTTATTATTTTTGTGGTTTAGGCAAAGTTTAAAAAATTAATTTTGTAAACTTTGGTTTAGGTTTCAATTGAAAATGAGTTGGGATAATGAAAAGATATTGTAGGCTAGTAAATGAATCACCAGTTGCCAAATATCTCAATGTGATAGCCAATCTCTCTTCCGGAGTAACAAATTTTCGTAAATATGTATCGTTTCTTGATATTGCTTCACGAATTGATTCCAACAAAAAATATGAAGTCGTTGGGAGACATTCTCGTGAAATTTCGAAAATGGCCACTATCTTCCACGGTCATACTATTTAAAAATAATTTTCCTCGCGTGATAAGTCTATTTTTTCTAAAATATTTAAAAAATAACAACAAAATTGTTTCAATCTTCACTAAATTTGTATTCATAAATATGACAATTGTTTCGACATCACAGTGTCTTCGTCGGATGGTTGGTATAAACTAACTGTTCTTATTATATGTATTAAATACTCAACAAACGTACGGACGGAGGCTGGGAACGGCGCCTCGTTCGGTGCCTCGGCGTTTGTTGTTCGCAATCAAAAAAAGTTAAAGCGAGGCGTTCGTTTGGCATCGCATGCCTCGTTCGCGTTCGTGCTCAGGTGTATACGCGCCTTTACATTTGCGATTGACCAGTGGTTCACGATCATCGCCGAGCGACGATCGCCTATCATGGTCGCCCCGAGGAAATCGCACCCTTAATGGTGGGGGAGATGAGCCATTATAGAGTCACTTCGAATTCGACGTTGAAGTTGTGAACACAGAACAGACAAACCACACCATTAGGAATCATTGATCAATCGCTTGTTAAGGCGTCTGGTAAATTGGTCCTTACAGTAATTGAAAAAGTACTTGTAAAAAAAGTCTGCGTCCTAATAAAATTCTAAATAATTTGAAAGTAGTATTTTCTCCAGAAGCAGTAAGCGAAGGACAATTTAGGAGATTTATAAAAAATAAAATAATATGTGTGTTTTATCGACATCTTCTTTCTCGGGGTGTACTTTTTTTAGGTCTTGTATTACCAGGACCTAAAAAGAAAAAGTCAAGTGTGTCCCGTTCTGAAAGGTTATGCACGACATAAAGAAGTTGAGTACAGTCTATGCAAAAAACTTATTATGAACCAGGAACGCTGTTTTTTTTTACTTTAATTATTTACAATTTCTAGCAGTAATCATGGTGCTTTATTATGATGATTTATGATTGAAATATTAGAATACTTTATCACCTGAAATATGGCTAGGTATTAAATTTAACTTTACTCAGATATCTCATATTTAAACATTCCTTTTTCTAACTAAATAAAAATAGGATCATAGGATGCATAACCTAGATTTTTCGCGTCAAAATGTAAATGGTGTGATGTGTCGGTTCTGTGTTCGTAAACTTCTTTAACTGACTTTAGCGCTGAAGTGCATCTAACATGAGAGTCGTTAGGTACACTGTTACCTCCACCATTAAGTTATCGACTTAACTTTGAACTTCACCAAAACGGTAACGAATTAAGAAACAATAAAAAACACATTCCACTATTTTTTGACAATTATTTACCCATTATTCTCAAAAATCAAAAATCAGAAGTCACTTTTTTTGCACCTTCTTGCGTTACGCAATGTAAATTATTCGTTGCAAAAAATTCTTGTATTTTTAACAAATTTAGTGTAAGTTTTAGACAATTTTTTTTATTGACACCAATGCATGACAGTTAAGATTAATTTTAAGAAATAAGATTCATTAATCAAATATTTAAATTTGAGTAGGAATGTTCTTACATAGTATTTCTATTTATTAAGTCACGAAATTTAATGAATTTTGATGTGTTTTATTTGGTTGAATTTTTGTGTGTATTTTTATATGAAATTTTAAGTTATATTTTTTAGTAACATGGCTCCCACTTTTTTGTATTATCTTGCCTGTAAATTGTAAATATTTTTCAGGTGGAATTTATAAATAAAATGTAAATTATATGATTTTGATTGTAAACATAATTATGTGTTTTAATTTTTCTTTCCAAAATATTCATGCAAGCAGAATACTTAAACCAATTAACACCAGCAAAAAGTGCTTTAATGGCACTTTATTTTAATTTAAGTGTCTCTTGTTTTTAGCGACTTAAGTCTTCTGTCGCCCTAAGCTTTCTCTTGTAGGATTTTTACGAAAAAGAATTGTACAGAAAAAGAAAATATCGGACATAAAATGATGACCATAGTAGAACACAGTTTAAGTTAATTTTAACATCCCCATCTAGGGGCAAAGTATAGTTTTTAACAATCAATAAAAAAATCTGAATTATATTTTCTGAAGATGTCTAGGGAGTGTTTTAGAAGACCAGTACCACAGATTACTAATCTGTGACAGTACTATAAAATAGCATGTTTAGTTTTCGTTTGCTGTCAATGACAACGTCTGCTTAGATATGATTCGTAAGCGTCATAACAAAGTGATCGGCAATAGGCGAAGTCCGGTCACACCTATCCCCGAAGGGATGTTCTATTTCAGTTTAAATTAGTTCTCGTCGAGGGAGAGGTAGTAGTCGACTACAGATCACAAAGAAAGACTGCTGTGCCCCTTGGTACAGCAGAACGGCGTTGGTCATGTGTATGACAAAAAAGTACACAAATTAGGTGCCCTGTTCAGTGTGGGCATAGTCCATATGTTTGTCTCTTAGTACAACAGAATAGTGTTGGTCAAGTGTATGACCAAAACGTACACAAATTAGGTGTAATCAGTGCGGGAAAAAGTCCCATTTTCTCTTAGGCATAGTCCTATATTTTATTTCATAAAACAAGGAAAATCAGCATAAATTCATAACAATAACATCACGTAATAACAGGATGTCAACAACGCATGTCATTCCTTTGTTGGTGTAAAGATTGATGAACCGGAATTTCTTAACTTTAATACTAATAGCATCCTTAATTAAGACGGTTATAGGTAAGTGCTTCATGATAGTAACAAAGAAACCTGAGGTGTTCCATAATTTTTTAAACGAGAAATAAAAAACCTCACAAAATTCGATTGAATTTAAAACTTCTATCAAATGATGTTGGATAGCAGCAATGAGCGGCAGCTTGTGCTTACTTTTTCGCTGGAGGACAGCCGATGGGCTAACGCATTAGTGTGTGATCGGCATTTTGCGTACACGTGATGTCCTTTTAGCGTCAGATACTAATGATATTGTTTAGGTAAGTCAACGTAACTAAATAGCTTTTAGTAGATAATTAATTGTATAGTCAATATCGGCTTAGAGCTTAATGGCGGCCGTTGACACATGTGTCACACATGTCATTTATAGTAAAATTCTGTTCACCAACTTAAACTTTGGTCAGGGCAGGACTTCACATTTTTTTTATCAAAATTTATGACTGTTTAAATAGTAGAACAGAATCTTGCTGAAATTAATTTACTGACAACCATGATTACAATCCCGTAGTGTTTTAAATCCCGCAGGGCATTTGCGGGATTGGTTCTAATCAGTTATTAATTTTTCAGTAAAAAAAATTATATAATTTAAAGTCTAGCATCTCTTAACTATACTACTATGACTATAAATCAATCAAATTTCTTCTTAATCAAAGTAAACACTGTAACTTTGGGCAAATGAACTTCAGATGTTTATACGCGGTATCCCGCATAGGTTTTTTAATTTTATAAAATTCGATAAATTAACGTTTATTTAAGTAATTATTAAACCAACTTTAATTTTGTATTATAAAAATTAAAAATTAACAGTATGTCAGTCAACAAAATTATGTAATTTAAAGTCTAGCCTCTCTCAACTATACTACTATGACTATGAATCAGTCAAATTTCTTATCAATTAAAGTAACAAGTAACTTTGGGCAAATGAACTTCAACCCCCAGCCAACGCTAGTCCGGTGTAATTTGCCAACCAAAAGTTTTAAACTGACAAGTGTATGAATAAGACAATTAAGTTTTATACTATGAATTTATTTCTGAGCTTTTTAGCAAATCTATAAAAAAAGCAAACAAATCGCTGAAATATCAGAATAATTCCTAACTTTTTAATGGCGATTTATTAACAATGACAGGACAAGAACATATCGAAACATAACTGATCGCCTATAAGATCTTAATTTAAACCATTACTAAATCTTAAACCTTCTTTGTGAATCTCAACGCAAAAATTCGATAAATTAACGTTTGTTTAATTAATTAAACCAACTTTAATTTTTTAATATAAATATTAAAAATTAACAGTATTTCAGTCAACAAAATTATGTAATTTAAAGTCTAGCCTCTCTTAACTATACTACTATGACTATAAATCAGTCAAATTTCTTATCAATTAAATTAACAAGTAACTTTGGGCCAATGAACTTTGAATGTTTATTATTTTTCTACCCGAGATAATAAGTCTTACTAGTTTTTATAGTAAATCAAATTAGTTTGATTGTAAGATAAGTAAGATACTTATAATGTCTAAGCAGTCTCATTAATTTTCATATAATAATACCACGGATATTTGGCAGATACACATTTTCGCATTATTTTTTAAGAGTTTACGGCTTTTTCATGGCTATGCGGATCCGCACAGCTGGCGCGGGATCCTGCAGGCCGCCAAATGATGCGGGATTCCGCGGGATTGCGGGATCCCACTTTGCGGGATTGCAATCCCTACTGACAACGTATGTGTAGAAATATGAAAAAAAAACAATTTTACGAAAACTATGAATTTAAATGAATATTGCAGCGTTCTGGGGTTAAATTAATAAATTTATACCCAAAAGCCCTCTACAAGTGCACTGTAGGAGCACTTGTAGGAGCATTTATTTAATTTTCCCTGATGTTCATGGGCAAAGTATTTTTAAACGTTGCAAAAAAATTTTTGAGCCTGCTTATTTCCATGCAGAAAGCCTCTATTCAGATCACCTCCTTCCCCCTGGTAGCATTTTAACAACTTCAACCCCCTTCCCTAAAAAAATCCTCTTTACACCCTTGACTTGTATTTAGATCTCTTCAAACCTACAGTTTTAAACATTTTAAATTAGAAAGATCTCCATTTCAAAATCTGTAAAAGTGTTTTGAAATTTCAATGCACATTACATGCAATCTGAAAGTAACTAATATAAAAGTAAGTTATCGTGTTGACATTAAATATTCAGTAAATGCAAATTTAAAGTTACCAAACAAATCTTCCCTACTTGGCCTGGACGTACTAGGAATACAGTAATCGTGATCCATAATAAATTAATAATATCTAAAAATGTCAATAACAACTAAACACACTACTCCACAAATAAAGATTTTTGCAATTACTAAATTGCAATTTTGTTTCAATTAAGATCAAAATCGTGAAATTCGCTGACTGATATTTCTGTAAAGGTAAAAATCGTGAGATTTTGTACTTGGTTCGTGAGATCGGGATAAATTAATCGAAATCGTGAGAAATCATGAAAAGTCGTAAGTTCTGGCAGGACTGGCTACCCGTACGAAGCAGACCAAGAATGGACTTCGGCTGCTGCTCCACCCCTGATCGAGGTATTTTGTGTTGCATAATACAGTTGTGTTGATTAGAATTTACCGGCGGACGAACCCGTCCCCTGGCTGAGAATACTATCCTTTTTTAACAACGTTACGCAAAAAAGGGGAACAAGCTGACCCACTGAAATCAGGTTGTCGTTGATGAATTCGGAAAAAAGTCTATTCGTATACTGCGCACGCGTTCCTGTGGCATGCATTTTGCTCACAGTGGAGGTAAAAATTTGTGCGCTACCTATGTATTTATGAATATTAATGGAACTTTAAATATCAGCAGTCCAATTTAATCCAAGTCATTGCTACTACCTTGAATTCATAGTCTCGCAAATCCACGCGATTCATCTGAACTACTTGAAAATATTACAATAACGAACGTTGCAACACATTGGTTGAGATCGAGACTTTGTGTATTTTTTAAATATTTACACAAAAAGGTCTGCTTGAGGCTGTCAACCGTTTTGCCACCCTAATTCTCAAGACGCTTTAGTTTCAGCATTTCAGCTTAAAAGCTACCATTTACATTTGTGGTGGCATGATTTGCCCTGATGTGCGCCAGCGGATTAAATTTCCTCAGCACATCTCTCTAATACTGTTTTTGCCCCTTAAATGAATATACCAAAAACTGGCTCTCGATTCGTAATAGTTTTTGCAACTCAAGCTCTTGCTATCTCATCTGCTTTTTCATTGTTTGCTATTCCTGTATGATTAGGAACCTTGAGGAGCTCTATTGTGTTATCCCTAGATGGTACTTTTTGTCTTGCCAGCAGTCTAGGGTCATTTAAGAAGAAACACTGTGGGATTTTAGTTCTTTAAGAACCGCTGGATTACCTGAGCGAATGTTTTGATTTATAAAACTTCTCACCCTAAACATTTTAAATAATTATAAAAAAGAAAATAGTGAAACAAAAAAAATGGTAGGTGTAATCCTGAGATTTAAGTATATTTACATAGTATTTGCTCGGATTTGTTGGGGCTTTTAAGCCCATTACCCCATGTATCGGATATCCTATGGGGTGTTGTTCTGTTTGAATTTATATTACCGTACTTTAAGAAGGACAAAACAAAGACGATCAGAATTAACACAAAAATAACTCAGTTTCACTTCTGAAGCAAGAGTTTCCAACTAGGTGTGACCTTAGGTTCAAAGAACCTAACGGATAAATTTTAACTATAAAAGTTCTGAGAACCGCGCTAAAATGACTAGTTCTTTCAAATGATTTATTGACCCACAAGTATCACTCTTGATAATCCCCTTTCTGGCAACATTAAAAATAAATATAGGATAGATTACCTCTAAAAACTTCAACATACATATTTTATTAAGTGAAAAAAATACTTCCCTGTTAAGCGCAGGACTTCTAACCGGACTGCAGACCGATATCTATTGGAAAATAGCGCCTGCGCCACGTCACGCAGGAAAGCTTGATGAAAATTCCCTTACGGCTCCTCGCCGAGTTTTCCATGAATTTCCACAGTTGACGGGTGTGTGGTGTAATATTATGTGCCTGATATGAGTGTCCTTGAAGGTAAGTTATTGTATTTTTTCACAGTGCCAGTGAAGTTACGCGTAATAATTACAGTAAAGGCTTTTGTTGTTGTATTTTTATGCGCTGTTGTGAAATATATTCCTAAAGGGCAAAAAACTGAACTAAATATTTTATTAACCATGTGGCAATATCTTGATTAATAGGGCGGTATTAAGTTCAGACGTAGACGGTTGTTGTGGGTCAAATTAAACTAACTCATTTTTTAAAGTAAATCTTCATTGTTTGGCTGATTTTTTGGGTAAATAACAGAAATATACTATTTTTACTTGATTTTAAAAGCGTTGCACAATTTATATTGTAATTAAGTCTTGTATAATATGTGAAGCAATTAGTTATAAAACTAATTTTGAGGCTGTCTCAAAATTAATTTCTGTGGACAAAATCGGGCTTTACTAAATAGGTTTATGATTTAGTACTGGTTCAAATTAATATCTTCTAGTTGATCAGCTAGGCTTTCACCACTTTTCGTTCTATGTGCTGTTAATACGTCGCTTCGATAATTGAACTCTGTTATAAGAAAAGTCGCCCAATTGCCACATGTGTTATGTGTTACGCACATGGGAAGCTGTAGATCAAAACCTCTTTTATAACCGAAATAGCCAACTAACTATTGAAATCTTAAAATAATTTGAATTGCGAAAACGCCACATTGTCTTTCATGTTTCACGCGTCCGAAACCGCGGACAACACAACTATAACCTATGACGCTCAGAATAGTCCAATCTAATCACCAGTAAAAAAATGTCTAAATTGGTTCAGTATTTCTAAACTACCATTTCTGCCAGGTTTGTGGCAATTGTATACAGGGTGCTTGGTAACGAATGGGCCATACCTTAGCAGTGGCTTTCCTGGCTCAATTTAGATCGATTTAAACAAACTTATCTTTGTATCAAAGTTGATAATAAGAGAGATACAGGTAGGGTTGCTCCCCTGCACCCCTCCCGGAATTTCTGGATTCTCCCGGATATTGAATCTTAACTTTAATAATCTCCCGTCGTCCGGAATAAACAAAAAATCTCCCGCTTTTCTCTCACCAAACATAGTCATATATACTCCTGCCGCGCGCAATCGCCAGTTCCGTGCCGCTACTACTTCGCGGTACCAAAGTCTTTAAGAATGCAGTTGATGTTTTGTTATTATTTACATATTATAATTGTTAAATACAATTAGGACGTTTCCATTTTTTTTTTCATTTTCTCTTAATAAATAGTATAGTAGAGTGTAAAAACATGTCTGTATTTTTCTTTTTTAATTATCTGTAGAAATAAAAATGTTATCGTCCTCCAAAGTTTGATTGGGTGCCACTCTCACGTTGGCTGAGGCTCGATGACGTCATAACACACGATTCGGTCAACAGCGGAATAGGCGCCCGTTTAATGTTTAGTATTATCACCGGACATGTTCGGTGGTATTATTCTTACCGGACAGGACACTGCGGAACGTCGCTGTAGTTTCTGCTTGTATAACATTGTAATCGTTTGAAAAACAAAGTTATGCCTAAGATAACAGGTTCGTATAAGTACTGCATTGTTCCAAAATGCACCAATACCAGTACATTTTTGATAAATCTGACATATTTTCGAATATAATTACACATGAGGATATGTTAGAAGATATTTATATCTAATAGATATGCAATACAAAAATTTAATTTTCTATTATTTACCTTATCTATGGGTTACACGATGTACGGGGGGCGCTGAAGAAGTAACTTATTTTTTGAAATATTTTTAAGAATAGAATTAAATCTATAGTATTCTTCAAAAAAGCTCCTGGCCAGTTGGTTTAAACCAGATCCATAAAACTTAATCACACACACAAACAATCAATATAATTAACTTCATTTTTAGCGAGTAAAAGACTTTTATATTCAGTTGCAATATTCAATCAGCTATTTTGAATGTTTGAGAAAGCATAATGTTTTTATGAATGTTAAACGCACAAAAACTCTCAAACAACATTTTAATAAAATATAGGTAACTGTTTTAGATTTTTTTCCAAAATTGGATCCCCTAAAAATTTAAAGCTCTACGGCAGTGAGTACTAAAACCCAAAAACTAATTACAGACAGACATATACCCCAATAAAATATTTCTAAAAGTTTACTGAAAATTGAACGTTTTTTTCTTAAATTTTGAGAATATTTTTAAACAGTTGACCCTCTTAAAAATCCTCAAGCCCTACGCCAATGAGTACCAAAAACTAATCGGTTCCATGCTCCATATCATGTACACCAGCAAATATTCCTGAAAGTTCAGTGAAAATAATTGTTTATAAGGGCCATTATTCATACACCACAACTAACAATAATAAACAAATAAATTAATTAATAAATAAAATTCAAAAAATTAATGGATTTTCCTAGTACCAATACTTTGAAAGCTTAGTTCATCGGATCCCGACACTACTGTATGACGGACTACTTGCAAAGAAATCCATTATCATATCAATAATATCGACTTTGGTTAGGTTCGTTGAATCCCCACGAACAAAACTTCCATTTTCTCAATATTGTCATATTTCCCCAGATATTCATCATTTTTTCCAAATTTCTATACATTTTTCATATTATTTATTTAACATTTCGGAAACCACTCTACGTGCTGCGATTGCATATCGCTGGCCTCGCCTTTATTTTATGAACCCTGACCAGTTTGAACCGTTAGTATAAACTGTTCTTGGGGGATTCATATAAAAAGCGTACCAGCGAGGTGCAAAAGGAGGCGTCACTGTGGTGCCGCACGAACGGTACAATTAGCGCCAGCCCTTTAGGCTGACCGAGTACTCCGATAGAAGCTGCCCCCTACGCTACCCAACTTAGTGACGTAAGTGTATTATTGTGCTTGTACCTGGTATCAATATAAGTGTTTTGGTAAACCGCAGCCTATTTTATCAACCCTGACGACCCCTAGCGCGACAATATCATATTGCAAAACAAAAACGAGAAGTGTAGATATCATTCAATAAACATCACAATGAATATGAGCATACAAAAATAATACCTAAATGTAAAGTAAACCCGCGAAAGCAGTAGCAGGCAGCTAGCCCTCAGCATCCTAACTAACGTACTTTGCTACTGTTAGTCAGTTGTATTAAGTATCTTAATCCATAATAACGAAAGTTTTTTTTTCGGTGCAACCAAAAAACAAGCAACAAAATTCTCTTAAGTGGACCTTATTTGGCGCACTTACGTTACTCTACAGCCTCGTATGTTGTAGAATGGATAGGAAAAATGTTTAAACCGATTCCATTTTTTTGTAAAAAAAGAAAGAGGCCGATTTTTCATGATAAAATACAGGGTACGCCACAAATGTCAGTTGTAAATAATACGTAAAAGATATAAATTACACACGATAGAAGACGCGGGTAAAAGATGGCTAGGGTATAAGTAGAGAACGGAATATTACATGCAATTTTTACATATTTTGACAATTTAATGAAATAATGCATTTAAAATTGCATTATGATGCATATTAGAGGATTTTTAAATAAACTAAATTTTAAAACTGCCTCTTCTGTCCACTTTTATGACCACATCATAAATTTAATAGGGGTTTAGGAATTACCAGAAGTTTTGTCAGGCACCAGCACCAGCCGATGAATTAGAGACGCATATAACAAGAAAGACACCTTATTTGCTAGCATAGTTATTAAATAGACCGCATGGTGAAAGTACTGTGTCGATTCTAATTCTACTGATTTTGTTTATATATATTGAAAATTCCGAAAACCAGGGTAAACAATTTCCCAAAGTTGGAGCTCGATGGCGATAAACCGTGTCGCAAAGCTTGTGCTAAAATAACTGTCTGTGAAAAAAAGTTCCAGGTAGATCAACACGCTGTTACAGCATTGCATAAAGCAGAGGTTCAAAAAATTAAATCAATACCAGTGCACCAGCCTGCTAAAGCATCCTTTTACAACAGCGGTGACAAAACGAAAATGAAAAGGAGGGATTTAATCATGATTTGTTGACAAAATCAACAATCTGAATTTTTGCAAAAATACTGTAACCACAATATCCTGTATGAGTCTACATTGAGAAAGGAAAATGTACAAGCAGTGTATGAAACCGTAATCCAACAAACCAAAGTCGTGCTTGACGAAAATAATTTGTATATCATTGTTGACGAAAGCACAGATGCCTGTGGTCGCTATATCGTGCATCTTATGATTGGAGCCCTAAAAGAAACTGAACTAGGAAAGCCATACTTAATTGCATCAAAAGAGTTACATAAAACTAACAACGTGGCTGTAACTCGTTTCATTCAACAATCTATATCGGAATTTTTCTTGCCCAATTAAGTCCCAGTTAAAAAGTTTTTAGTACTTTTGTCCGATGCATGCATATGGTAAAAGTGTGACAAAATCTAAAAATATTTTATCCCAATATGGTTCATGTTACTTGCGTGCTACATGGAAAAAACCGAGTCGCGAATCAGTCAGAATTGAGAACCCGTTACTAAGATAAATTAATTTTAAATATAAAAAGCGTTTCTAAAAGCACCTTTAGCAGTACAACCATGGATTTATTAGGACTGGATACGGGATGAGTTCACATTCTTTGAAGCCAAAACAAACCATTCTATACGACACTGTAAACACAATTTGTAAACATTGGCCACATCTTATTTTACCTTGTATTTTTGTACAAAAAATACGTTAGAAGCATCACAAGACTTACTAAAAGTAATAAAAGCCCTAAAATATTTTATTTTTCTGCTAAATAGTAATAAATTTAAGTTAAAAAGGGTTTATTATTTATAGGTTATGTTATGTTAGGTTATTTCTAACGGCGTTTATTTAAAGTCGCTCTGAGTCATTTATAAATCTATATAAATCTATACGTCGCACTTTTTCTTTTCTAGTTCATTAGACACGTGTAACCGAGCGTTCCCAGACGTTTTTCCTAAGCACCCAGCAGACAACAACACTTCTGAGCTCCAACACTCCAATGCGATTTTATCTCTTTCTACTACCATTCTTGATTCAATTACGTAGTAATTCGTAGTCTTGTCTATGTTCGTAGTTCGTAAACTGCTCTCTCAAGAGAATAACAAACAACAAAATATTTATATTATATAATGCTTCACGTTCGATACGCTCACAGTATACGGATATCGAATCCATATTATAATAGATCCATGAGTACAACTATATAATTGTAACTTACCTCCGGAACTCGTAATCACCCGCTGGGGAACATGAATTAAAGTAAAGCCGCGATATTCTACGTATACCATTTTGAAATAATCAAGGAATTAATTCTGGATATACAAGATAACTCACAGTGTGTGGTGCAATGTCAAGAAATGGTAAAAAATCCAGCAGCTGCTAATCAACTTACGTTGATAAAGGTTAATTTTAGTTTTATACCAGACATTATAGTTTCCTTACAAAATAGAAATTTACGTTTAAGGGATCTGATTAAAACATTTTCTGATAAAAATGTAAAAATGTTCCCGGTAATATAGGTGTCAAAATAAGACAAAAATTACATGTTAGGTACATGTGATTTAAATATTTAATGGAAGTGGTAAATATTTGTAATGGTAAATTAACCGAAAAAGTTGTACAATGTACATTGGCCATGTGCGTTAATATCAAAATTACAGTACCTACTGTCCGATTACATCAGTAGATGCTGAACGAAGTTTTTCAGTGGCTAAACGTAGTTTTACGTACAGAAAGTAAAACTTTTTAGAATAAAATTTTAAAAACTATTTCATATGATAAACCCTTCTTATAATATATCAAATTAAAATTTTATTGTGATTGTTTTATTATTATTGTATTCTTTAAATTTGAAAATAAATGCTGCTTATTTTCTTAAAGTTTCTAATTTCTATGCATTTTGCATATTTAGGGTAAATTGTTGAATATTTATATTGAAAACGATGCATACTTATGTGCATATTTTGATTAAATTTAAATGCATATATTCCGCTCTCTAGTTGTAAGTATATCCGTATTATTGTAACAATACTCGCTGGCTGCTGGGCTACAGTAACTAACCCTCAGTAGAAATTGTCCCAGTCAAAAAGGAAAATTATCCTTTTTTACTACTTTCACAGAAAGTACTAATTTTTAGCCAAAAATCGTTACTTCTTCTTTCTAGGAAGGCAAAATCGTTTGCTCAAGTTTTTAAGCAAGATCAGTGTCCTTTGCTTTACATCGGGCATTGAACTTTATTCGCGGGAGGAAATGTTCCATATTCCTTCCCTCTTATGTAAATAACTATTACCCGAAACTTATTTCACTTTCGGCAGAAAATATATTTACTTAACGGGAGGTTGTTTTGGATTTCTTAGTCAAAATTTAAACACGACAGAGAGAACTCTTGTTATTTAAGGAAACCTCAATATAAAAGTTAATATACTCGATCCATATTTAAATTTTTTAAATAATGTTCTCAAGCCCTACAGAAAAACATGTAGGCGATTGATTTCCTCTTTAGGGCAACTTGCTATATTTCCTGTACTATAAAAAAGATTTATGTCGGAAATAAACGTAGAAAAAACCTGATGTAGAAAGATGTGTGATGTATCATTTTTTTGGTGTGACGCTGGAATACCGACAACTGGTGGGAGCTCTCGATGTTACTATGTTACGGTGTTACGCTGTTACGAACCATCACCACCACCACGTTACGAATCCAGACTTGTTATGCGACAGTGTGTTAGGATACGAAGTTTTCTTGCATGTCTGTATGCACCTTTGCATGTCTGGACGCACTTTTAGGATGCTAAATAGTAAAGAAAAGCAATAAATGTCTTCTTCTATCTATTATCATTTATAAAAAAATTATATGCGTCACGACTATTCTCTAATACAATTATTGGTAGCACCACCTAAATTGACTTGTAAAGTTATTTTACCTCTATGTTATTAATATTTCATTTGAAGCGATGCAGTTTCAGACATGCCGCCTTTTCGTCTTAAGTTTAAATTTAAATATAGCGGTCTTCTCAACGACATTTTTTCGATAATATATCCCAAGACTACACCACCCTGTAAAAAATTTTCAAAATGGCGCTCCACCGCTAACTTTGATTTTTGCAACAAAGCCAGAAAATTGATTTTTATGAAGTATCACGAGCATCAAACTAATATTTTAAGTGAAGAAAAAAAAATAAAAGTGGAGGGGCCTTGAAAGATCGGCATTATATTATCCAGGTCACTAAGTTACTGTATGTACCTACTAGCTTTCACCCGCGACTTCGTTCGCAGTATAACAAACTTTGAAACCCCATGTCACCCCCTTAGGGGTTGATTTATTAAAAACTGTAAAACACGTGTTTAAACATTTATTTTTTAGAATACTTTTATGAAGTTTCGACTTACTAGGACCATCTAATATTTTTTCTCTGTACAAAGTTTGAACCCCTATTTTACCTCCTGTGGGGTTGAATTTTGAAAAACCTGTCCTTGGTGTATGAAACCTCTGTGCAAAATTTCAAGTTTCTAGATCCAGCGGTGTGGGCTGTGCATTGATATGTCAGTTAGTCAGTCAGTTTCTTCTTTTATAAATAAAGGTTAAAGGCTAAAGTTTACCTTCAGCACTTTTATTGGGATGGCGGATTACGAACAACATTAGGCCAGATTTATTACTTTTAACTATTCGTACCTCTTTTATAATCCCAACTAACACTTACTATTTAAAAAAGGTTTTGTGTGTCCGCAATGAATATGGTCACCAATCCTTTAAAAAGCTACAAAATTAAATTATTTATTTGTTTCAAGTATATCTTTCCGTAATCCTGGCTAAAATCTTTTTCTTATATGACATATTATAAAGTTCCCCATTTCTACCTGAAGGGTTTTTCGTTTCTCTACCAAACATAAGCTGAAAAGCTTCTTTTTGCGCTTTAGTTTTCGGATCTGTGTGGTAAAAGATAAAGCAACGTTATTTTATGGTGTTAAGGTAGCAACAGACCTTAGTTTATAGCGTTTAATGCAAAAGCTCAAAGCAGGTAAAAGCAGATCAATAGACGCGACGCGATGAAACCTGGGATACAGCAGCAATATTATTTTGCAGTATGCTCTATTTAAAATTATAGGCTTTTGACTTTGTGCAGCTTTTTCTAGTTAATAAGTAAATTTTAAGATAAGATTTATATTATTTAATAGCAGCAAGAAACTAAAATAAAATACGAAATATAACCTACTACACGTCAGTGGCGGCTCCTGAAATTTAAGATGTGTCGTATCTCAGTTCCTACGCATGGGACCCACACCAAATTATAGGATGTTGCTATTGGGTTCTCTAGAAAAATTTTCGGAGATAATACCACGAGAGCTTAAAAATTATCAGTAATTTTAAAGCTCGAGTGGTATTTAGGGGATTATTTCACTCATGTGTTAAAAGTCCCGTAAGATGAGTAAAGTTTTTTAAAATTACAGCGATAATTTTTTTACGTCAATTAAAAAAAATTACACCGATAATTTTTTCCTGTCATTTTCTTGGTTGTCATATTAATTTGTGTTTTCATTCGTGAAATAATCCCCTAAATACCACTCGAGCATTAATATTACTGATAATTTTTCACTCCTACGTGTTTTCTTTGCAAATTTCACTCGTCCTGCGGACTCGTGAAATTATAGAAAACACGCAATCGTGAAAAATTATCGGTAATTTTTAAGCTCTCGTGGTATTATCCCCGATTATTTCACGAATGAAAACACAAACTGCTCGAGTGGTATTTAGGGATTATTTCACGAATGAAAACACAAAAAATATGAATTGAATATTTCTTAAACAATTTAAACAACAAACCTTACTTATTACGAAATTTTTCGAACATCCTTTAAAATGTTGATACAAACAGCTAAATAACAAATCATGCCGACGGTTGCTAGTAGTAACTACGGGTTTATAACAATTGCAAGCCATTTGTTTGTATCGAAATTAATATGACAACCAAGAAAATGACAGGAAAAAATTATCGGTGTAATCTTTTTTAATTGACGTAACGTCAAAAAATTATCGCTGTAATTTTAAAAAACTTTACTCAACTCACGGGACTTTTAACACATGAGTGAAATAATCGTAAAAAAATATTTAATTTTAAAATTTGCGAAAAAAAGTTAAGTTTTTGGGCCGCTTCTCCTGAGATCTGAGAAAGTTCTGAAGAAAATATTACTTCCAAGCTTTTTTCATAAATTTTATCAGATTTTATTTTAAGAATTCAAATTTCATTGAATTATCTCTAATATCTTGAAATTAATTAGTTTTTAAAACTTTTACCCTAAAATATTTTATCTAATAAATAATTTAAAATGTCATTTCTTTAAGGAAAATTAGAATATTTTCACGAAATTTGGAATTTGTCGATAAAATTTGATATACCTTATGGAAAAATATGCTGAGTAAAATTTTCTTTAGAGCTTTCTCAGATCTCAGGTGAAGCGGCCCAAAAAATTAACTTTTTTTCGCAAATTTCAAAATTAAATATTTTTTTACGAAAATGATTGTAGAGTACCCAACAGTAACATTTTATAATTTGGTGTGGGTCCCATGCGTTGGAAATGAGATACAACAATCTGAAATTCCAGGAGCCGCCACTGCATGTACGTACCATACCCAGCAGTAGGTACACTATCCTATGACATTTCGCTTGTAGGTACGGTAAATAGTACCTACCTGAACAAACTGTGATACGTTCTGCTTCGTGTCATTGTAGTTTTCCTTAGTATTCTCAGAGATTAACCTAAGTAGGTACAAATTATATATCATTATTATAAATTAGAAAAATTAATAATAAGTATATTTAGAAAATGAAATTTTTTGTGATATAGGTAGGGAAGAATAAAAGATAGTGTGTTATGGTCTTGCCATAAAGTACGGGACATCCAAGAACTAATGGAAAGCCCCGGACAGGGTAGACAGTAAGCTTTCATTATTGTTAGGGATCATCAGACCGACGTTACTCATCAGTAGAGTCCGGAATTTAAAATTTACCACTGTAAAAATTATTTATAAATTCGAGGGACATGGGCGTGCATCCTCGACTCAATATACAGGGTGTTTCATAATTGAATGCTGATCCTTAAGGGTGATAATCCTTGGATGATTTTAAGAAAAATTCTTTATATGAACATAGGTCCGCAACAGCTTTATTTCTGAGATACAGGGTGTTGAAATTTAAGAAAAAAATCTGTTTTTCCTCAATATCTCTAAAACCGCTTTGTATTTTTGTTTTAAATTTTGGTAGGTGCAAAGTACGCTTAAAAATACATTTTCTTCAGGATAAAGGTTTTTTCAATTTTCATCAGTGGCGTCCCTGTTAACATGCCCTGCAATATTTTTAATCAAAAAAATGATACGCCACTGTTTTTTTTACATAAATGTTATTTTTATAATTGCCTTCTATCTTCACATAAAAATGGTCTCTTGACTTTTTTTTATCCGGCGTACGGTTTTCGAAATAAAGTTCATTCATTTGCTTGTCCCTATGTGATTTTATCTAGTAGTCTCAATTTCACAATTTGTGGTAACCTAAGCATCTAGGCTAGATTTTTATATTTTATAGTAACTATTATTTAGTTCTAGTAATTAAAGCCGTTAAAGAGTGGGATTATTTTGTAGGCTAGAAACATCTAGTATGCTAACAACACATTTCGTTGTTTTATAAACGCAAACAGTTAATTTAATTTTGGTATATTTTGTCCAAAATGGTTAAGTTTTTACAAATAAAAAATGTATTTTTATGCGTGCTTATTATTAGAACTAAATAATAGTTAGTTACTATAAAATATAAAAATCTAGCCTAGATGCTTTGGTTACCACAAATTGCGAAATTGAGACTACAAGAAAAAAATCACATAGGGACAAGCAAATGAATGAACTTTATTTCGAAAACCGTACACCGGATAAAAAAAAGTCAAGAGACCATTTTTATGAGAAGATAGAAGGCAATTATAAAAATAACATTTATTTAAAAGAAAACAGTGGCGTATCATTTTTTTGATTAAAAATATTGCAGGGCATGTTAACAGGGGCGCCACTGATGAAAATTAAAAAACCTTTATCCTGAAGAAAATGTATTTTTAAGCGTACTTTGCACCTACCAAAATTTAAAACAAAAATACAAAGCGGTTTTAGAGATATTGAAGAAAAACAGATTTTTTTCTTAAATTTCAACACCCTGTATCTCAGAAATAAAGCTGTTGCGGACCTATGTTCATATAAAGAATTTTTCTTAAAATCATCCAAGGATTATCACCCTTAAGGATCAGCATTCAATTATGAAACACCCTGTATTTATTATAGTGACAATAATAAATAAAATTGTTGGTCTTGTGTTGTGTAATGAATTGAGGCCTGAAAACTGCAATATTCCATTAAACAGTCTTAACGCAACGTAAAGATCTGCGTATACCTAACTACATAGGTAGTCGTAACAGCCGTAGGTAGGTAGGAAGATTTTGCGAAGAAAGAAAACGAAGGTCGGATTTTAGAGAAGTAAAATTTTCTAGGAACATTTGCTTAATTGCGGTTCGAATAACTTTACAGAACTCTTTGAACTTGGTCGTTATGAATTACCTTCTTTTATTACATGCAAACTATCTGCCATGTCATATAACAAGGAAACGCTCTTTTCTGTGTACCTTACGCAGTACAGACAAGCTACAGGCGCTAGTCAAAGCAGTTGCGTTGTAAATACTGATTTAAAAGTAATTAAAATGAATAAAAGTAGAGTTGCTTATTACATATTCTGATATATAATTTGAAAGTGAACAAGGCGTATGGTGTTCGGTATGTATCTCTGAGTTTCTGTGCACAAAGTATAACATAGAGCGAGATGTAACCGATCCACAGCATTTAGAAAAGATGAAGATAAAATCTATTTCTGGGCCATCCAAACCAAGGCCATACGATGTAACGCAGAAATAATTCTACATGGATTTGTGCGAAGCCTCTGCTGCAGCTAATATTATACTTCATAAAATAAATAATCCTTTTGTGAAGAAATTTTTTGGAAAAATACTGCACCCACACAGAACCAGATGCATCAACACTTCGCAACACAGATGTTAAGAAAGTGTTTTGCAAAACAATGAACAGAATAAAAGAAAATCTTACAGGAAAAAAGTTATTGTTCAGTATCGATGAAACCACCGACATCAAAGGACTCGATATGTTGCCAATATTATAGTTTGACCAGAGAAAACCCAAGACAGAGAGAAGAATATCTCGTACTGATTTCATTCATAAATACGATTTCCTTTCTATGGCCTCCACAGCGGCCTGACGCACTCGATTACCAACGTTTAAATGAAGCTGCCACAGGCGTGCGTTGCAGATTTTGGGTTATTATAGAAAAATGCTGCAAAATAAAAAACACATATGAAAAACAACAATCAAAAGTTTAGAAGATTCTCCAAAAATGTAGCCACGCGTCAAAAACAGATTAGCCCGTCCATATAAACGGTATAAAGCACAGTGAGAGTGTGTATTGAGACGCGCCGCGCCGCAGAAAACTCTCTCTGCTTTCCGTGTTGCTACCGGACTGGCTATGTCGGGGTGAATTGTGAGAATCCCACGCGCCAATCTCGGGGTGTTGCCGTTTGAAGGCCATGGCGTTGTCGAGCTGGCGGGAAGAAAAGATATTCTTCTCTCTGTCTTGGTTTTTCTCTGGTTTGATCTTGATATTCAGCTCAATCTGAAACTAAAGGCGGTAAAATAACCCAGGCTGCACTAGAAAGTGTTAGTATACGTTTTCTCGATACAAATGTTAGTGAAAACGTTGTTTTGCTTCTGTCGAATAGTACTTCATTCTGTAGAAATCGTACGCCTAAAAATCTTCATGATTTCGAGTCGGTTGGTAATTGTCTTTTACAAATAATAAACCTAAAATTAACCAACACGTGTATCGGGATTTAAAAAAAAAATTCTTCCGAATTATGTTATTTATGAATTTTCTTAGGTTGCCTGTTTCTGTCACATTGCAAATTCATTATCTCCGGTTCTAATCATCGTTGTATTTATTGTTATATTAGCTTTCTAACTGCATGCTACAAAAATTTTTATAACATTATTTAATGAACATTATCAACAAATTAATTGTTTAAATATTTTTTCATGCTTGCACCCACAGCGTATAAAATCGCAAAAAATATTATTATATGCGTTGTGTTTTACTCTCATCGTCGATCAAAAAATAAAAGTGGAGTCTCTATTAGGTCCAAAGATATTTATTAATTTCGAGCGCGTGTCATGCGCCGAACGCTATGAGCTGCGCGCTGTGTGCCACATGTTGCGCATGATGAAGAGTTTTAGCAGTCTTGCTCGTTGCTTGCTTCTAAACATACATGGATTCTTGTACAGCAACTGTTTCGAATTCGAATACATGCATCATAAAAAAAGACCTGTGAAAAGTATCAATGATTTCTAAAAAGTACAATCTATAACTCGTTAGAAAGCGTTTGAGCCTCAGTGAGTGTCCTAGTCGCACTTGCTTTCAGGGGCGGCTACTGCCAGGGGGCGCAGGGTCTCGCACCCCCCAATTAAATTACCAACTACAATAACAAAATAAATATATAAAATATTTATTTCCTTAAAGCAACTCATAGCACCAAAAAACTGTTCAAATTATCCTCGTAACGTAAATTACAGAGCCAGCGAAAGCACAAATAAATGATGCAGCGCTTTTGCTTGGAAGGTAGTTTGGAGTACCTTAGCAAAAGTCCACGTTATCATCTGAACGGTGGATCAAGCGTGAACCTAATCCTTACTTCCGCAGGGTCTCGGCTTGAGAACAACCGCGAGATGATGTCACGCAAAAGGACGCGATGCTCGATGACCAACCAGATTGCGAATAAATCTGTGGTTGCTATGACAACGGTCGGCATAGTACACGTGCTTCGGTCTCAAAACTTCTGCAGCCTTTCTGCCTTTGCCGTTAAATAGTTTGTTTTGTTTTCTGTTTTTTCGGTATTTTCATTGTCAATATGAATTCTGTAAAGTATATTTTAGAAAATAGACCTGTTCCATATGAAGAAAAAGTTGCAATCAAAAAGTTGGGTCGTCCAACACCCGATTTAGAAATAAAATCAACGGTGTTTATGACGTTTTGAAAAAAAATAGTGCAAGCTAGCATTCGGAGCTTTTCACTCCTCACCTTTAACCCTCCTTCCCCTCCCCTAACAACTGCTTTGCACCCCCCATATTCAAAAACCACGAACCGCCACTGCTTGCTTTGCTCGTGTGAGTAGCCTCGCACTTATTCAGAATGCGTAGACCGCCTAATCGACCCCCCGAGGGGGCTCTATAATGTCGGAAATACCATCATTGTCATGTCCTGAAAATTTCGTGTTTCAAGAGTACGTATTAAGAAGGATATCCCACTCCTTCCGACTGATGATCAAGAACAGAGCGCCTTTCGTATCCATATCGCCTCATACATACAAACAAACATACACACATAGAAACATTTTGCCAAGGTCGTCCGCTCCCCTGAAACGTATTTTCCCCAAGGTCGTCCTCTCCCCAGACGCGTATATTTTGAAGGTCTTCCGCTCCCCAGACGGATATTTGCTCGCGGATGTTTCCCTGTGGTCTTCAGCTGGTAAAGATAGACAGGTATATTGCAGCATGTCGCGTTGATGAGTGAAAGAATAAAGTTTTCTTGTCATTAATAATATTGGCTATCCAAAATTTCAGGATCCCAATTGATTTGCTGTGCTTGAAGATCGAGGCTATATGACTGTAATCTGACTATTAACAAGTAGTTTAATAATCAGTTATATGACCAACTTCCCACAAGCACTAGAAAATTAAAACGTAGCGTGAATGCAAGGCGTGACACGTGCAATGGTATAGGGGAGGGGCGGGCATAATGACATACTTAGTTTTTTATCTAGAAAACTTAATGAAAAAATGAGTTAAATTTAATTATTTTCATATATGTCGATGGCCAGTCATATACTCCACAACTTCAGAAACAAAATCATTCTTTTTTTTTATAAACTTTATTAAGAACAGGTTAAACGTACTTTGCAACATAAAATCATTTTGCCCGCCCAGGTCGGGCAAAATGGCATACAAAAAATAAAACACAAAAAAAACATATTAAACACATAGATAAAAACAAATACAGTGATAAATAAAGTAAAATGTTAAAACTTAGTCCTTGCAAAGATCACAAATGAACTTTTTTGCTTTTGTGGGGACACCCGCACAATCTGCATGTGCCCACTTTTGGCAAAGTTGACATTGTAGCCAAGTTTCTTTGGATTTTGATCTGCTGAACAAATCGTTACAATAAAGACACGGACACGGACAGTCATCTTCGTTGTCACTAACACGGTAGGGATCTTCTTCTTCTTCACTAGTCTCGTCTGCCATTACAATCCTTACAGCAGGTCTTTTACTTTTTCTTAACTGCTCCTGTTTTTTTTCATTTTTATTTTCATTTGAGTCATTGTCTACAAGCTTCCTTTTAACAACGTTTCTTTTGTTCTTTCTTTCTTGTTCTTGGTTCTTCTTGATTTCCTTTTCGCGAATGCCTTGAAGATACGGACTTTCGGTTAAAACGTCTTGATATCCACCAGTTTTACGCTTGACAGTTTTTCTTATGTTGCTCTGAGGCACTGGTGACAATTTTTGCAAGATATTTTGTATATCGACCTCTTTTGAAGAGCAGGTTGGTGCTTGATCCTGAGATACTTCTTCTGTAAAAATTAGTTGTTCTTGCTCTGTAGGTTTCACAGTGGGTGCTTGTATTTCTGTATTATTCGTTTGAGGCTCTTGCAGATTTTCTAAATTTTCATTAAGGGGTTCTCCTTCTTTGACAGGTACTGCTTCTGGCACGTCCGTGGTTAAACTCGGTAAAAATAGATGTTCAGGAAAAATGTTAGCGTTAAACGGCGATATTCCTGTGGCACGGAACGCACTAGTTGCAATTTCAAGTGTAGCTGTTCTTTCATAGGCATGGTTAAAAAGTTTGGATACCTGATAAATTGTGACTGCACGGCCGGGATTTCCTTTTAACCAATGGGTAACGGTTTGGTTGTAATATTTGTGAAGGGGACCAAAAAATCCTACGTCTAAGGGTTGTAGGTGGTGGGTGCAGTGTGCAGGAAGGCACAGAAGAACGACTGAATTTTGTTTAGCCAGTTCTAACGCCTGGTAGCTCTTATGACTAGAATGGCCGTCTAAAATTAACAAAGCTTTTTTTTCTGCAATGGGCCTCACGTGATCTATAAAGTGTTTAATCCACTTTACGAACAAATCTGCCGTCATGTAACCTGACTCGTTATAAAGTTTTAAAGTTCCAATGGGTGCTCCATCGTATAAGTCCGGATTGAACCGTTTGCGCGGGAAAATTATGGATGGCGGTACATACATTCCCCCAGAACTCATGCAGACGACAACTGTCGTGTGCACCCCTCTCTCTGCACTTGTGATAGCGCCCACTTGTTTTTTGCCTTTTTTAGCAAACACTTTTGGAGTAACTTGTACTGTGGTCAGCGCTGATTCATCCATATTAAAAATCATTGTGTTTTCAATTTTGTGCTCGTCGATGATTTGTTCCAGCTTGGTGAAAAATTTACTTATCTGTGGTTTATTAAACGCCTCAGCTCTGGCAAGCGACGTGGCTTCTGGACAACGCAATGATAATTGAGGATGACGTTGACGAAAACCGTGAAGCCACCCCTTTCCAGCCATCCTAGTTTCGTTATTAAAAGGGTGTTTGATCTTCAGTTTTTCAGCAACTTCATACGCCAGCTGTCGCACATCTGTTGTCGTCAACCCGAAAAAACGAGATTCTAAGTTCAGCAAATGATCCACAATTGCAGCTTCAAGGTCTCTATTTAATGCAGATTGAAAAGAACCAAAGCGTTTTTCAATATTAACAGCGAATTTGTTTTTCCCAAGAGCTCGACGACGTAAAGTTGCTGTAGGTACATTAAAGGACTTGCTTGCTTTTAACCAGCCCATTTCACCATTGCGGACAGCTTGTATGGCTCTCTCCATATCGACATCATTCCAAGCACCTCTATTTGTCGTTCTTTTATACGAATAAACCATCTAAAAAAAAATAATCCGTTAAAACATTGAACAAAACAGGCGGGCAAAATGACATACTAATTCATTTTACCCGCCATTATGCTATGTCGTTTTGCCCGTCGTGATATTTTTTTAAAATTTGGGTTCAAAAACACTTAAGTTGCAATTGACTTCCAAAAATGTGTTATTAATTTATAGTGTACAATTGTGTGGTTAAGGCAATGTCTCAAAACTATATTAAAAATGAATATTAGGCAGTTAAATAATATTACAAAATGTTACTTACACTGAAGGTCAACACTCGGCAACCACAAACAACACAATAAATCCGTCGGATGGAAGTCTAGAGAATCCCTACTAGAGCCAGTGCAGTGTGGCCGGCTCTTGAACGTTATCACCCGAATTGGGACTTATACTGCTACTAGATTTATTATAATAGAAAAAAGTCATTATGCCCGCCTATGTCATTATGCCCGCCCCTCCCCTACGCTTACACACTCTTCCAGTAGCATCGATCGTCGAGGACATATTATGTAATCAGCTGATAACTGAGAATTGAATTTACAGTAGCCTCCTGAACTGGCGCCTCATACTATAAATCAAATCAAACCAAATCAAAATATACTTTATGGGCAAAAAGACATAACATCTTTATAGACAAAGCTAAAAAACTAAAAATATAAAACAGGTGTATAAATCAATAATACTATAAATCTAATAATACTACATAATGATTTAATTAAATGATTATGACAAAATATCTTCAAAATACTCATTTAATGAGTAAAATGCCTTCTCCGATAATAATTTCTTAACAATTTTTCTAGATTTTTTAAATACAAAAATATTTTTGATTCGTGAAGGAAGTTTATTAAAAATCTTTTTAGAATCATATGCAATTGATTTTTTTACAAGACTAGAGGAAGGTATAGGTAGACAAAAATTATAATTTTGTCTTGTATTAGATTGAATGCAATTATTAATGTTTTCTATGCATTAAACAAACCGTTTCTAGTATAAAAATTTATGGTAGTTGATGGAAGTTAAAATTTTGTGAGAGATAAATAAAGGTCTACAAGAATCTTTAGAATTTGCTTTACAAAAGTATCTAATAGCTCTTTTTTGTAAAATAAATATGAAGTGAATAAGGTATTGACTAGAATTTCCCCAGAAGCAAATTCCATATCTTAAGAAAGATTCCATTAAAGAATGATAAACATTTTTAACAACATCAAAGTCAAGTTCTTTTGAAAGAATTCTAAGTACATAACAACCTGATGAGAATTTTTTACAAAGTTTTTCAATATGGCCATTAAAGGTGAGATTTTGATTTATGTGGATTACTAGAAATTTTATAAATTTTGGGTTATTAATAATTTGATTGTCAAAGGTAACATCTTTAAGTTTACATTTCAAATGTAATATCTTAGTTTTACTAATATTAAAAGAAAGCAGGTTAGAGTAGGTCTCTAACTTTAAACAAGTCAATGTCTATAATATTTTTTAATTCAATATTATTTTTATTATTCCAAAGTATTGTAGTATCATCTGCAAAAATTGTAAATTTTCCATTAATGTTAATAGACTGAAGTTAATTAATATAAATTAAGAATAACAGTGGGCCAAGGACAGAACCTTGAGGAACTCCAAAATCAATTTTAACACTTTCTGATTTCTTTCCATTTAAAAATACTCTCTGTGATCTATTAGACAGATACGACACAAACCATTTTAAAGATAATCCACGAAATCCATATAGTTCAAGTTTTTGCAACAGTATCTTGTGATTAACGCAGTCAAAAGCTTTCGAGATATCACAAAATACTGCTGCAGCAATATCTTTATCATTAAGTTTTAAATAAAGATGCTCAAGAAAAGAAAAAATAGCATCATTAGTATTTTTATTTTTCTGATATGCAAACATGATTAAGATTTAAAATATTATTCTTGTTTGAAAATGATAACATTCTACATTTAACAATTTTTTCAATAATTTTAGAAAGGGTTGGAAGCAAAGAAATAGGTCGAAAGTTAGAAGCAGATTCATAATCACCTCCTTTATGAACAGGAATAACAACAGCAGATATTTAAGACATTCTGGAAATTTACCATTTTCAAAAGAAATATGTATTGCTATAGATAATGCGTTTAAAGCTGAATCCGAAAGCTGTGAAAACATTTTTACAGATAAATTATCCCATCCAGAGGCATTCTTATTCTTTATTTCCATAAAGATAGATTTAGTCTCAATAACGTCCGTAGGAGTAAAGAAAAACGAGTCTTTTGCTACAACATATTTTTCGAAATATTTGAAGCAACAGAGCAGTAAAAATAATTAAGTTTTTGACAAGATAATGAAGTATTTATAGGTATAACATTATTTTTTAGAGTTAAATCATTAATAATTTAATAAACATTTTTCCCTTGGGTTAGAGGAAGTAGAAATGCATTTTTGATAATAATCTTTTTTTGCTTTTATAATTAACTTTCTATAAATACTTATTTAAATTAAATTTAAAATAAAATTTAAATTAAAATATGAAATGAATGCATCATACTGTGGAACAAATTTTCCTATATAATGAGGTGAACGTAAATTTTAAGAGCTTAATTTAACACCTTTTGAAAGCCAGTTATTATTTTTTTTTTGACAGAACGCTTTTTGAGACAACATTGCTAGGCTACAGCCACTCGTGACTATCCTACCTTAACAATATTCTCTCAGGAAGCGTTATCTCAAGATGTACTCGTAGAATACGGCCCCTTAACTAGCCTTGTCTAGGGTTCGACTTTGTAGGAATCCATATAGGTTGAGGTCATAGGGTCTTTATGGAAATTAACGTGATAAGGTTCCAGTTCTAATTTACTTTGGGTAAAAAGAGCTTTAACACAAACAGAACATTAACCGAGTTAATTGGGCCTGAAAACTTAAAAAGTTACTCTGAAACCCATTTTCCTTCCGGTGTTAAACATTTATTTAGAAACTTTGTAATTACCTTTGTAAAAGTCAAGTTTATGAGTATGCTTAAGGGAACAATGACCTTTCAAAAAGTTTATAAGTGTATAAAAGGTAACGACCTTTCCTTTCAAAAAGTCGGATTTATTGTTTAACTCTGTTTCTAGTATTTAATTTTGTTGGTAAATTTAGTTGGTCAAGAACTACATGGTCTTCCACCTACTTTTTGAAAAAAGGCTGTTGCCAGACTTTAAGTTCTGTAGCATATTTTCAGATTGATAAATATACTAAAATATCGCAATTACTTTAGCGTTAATATCTCTGCAATCGTAAATACCCTAGGATGAAAGCATATGACATGACTATGATGAATAAAATATGCCATAGCCTTCTCGATGTGCACGATAAAGCACATTGAAAGGGCTATTAATTATATCAATAAGTATAGCATTATTTTTCATGATATTAAATTTTAAGTAATTTATTTCTCTTACATGACGACTAAATTTAGAGTGAGAGTGACAACGTCGCTTTTTCTTCGCAGCACGTGCCCTAGTCCAGCTTATTCATGGCTTAAACAGCTGTCAAGGCGTGGTATTTTGTATGTAACGTTTTATACATATGGAAAATAGTTAGGGATATTCGTACATCATGAACTTATCATAGATATTTTTTTTTGTTAAAAGGACGTAGCAACATTGTACACCACTGTATTATATTATACACCACAAAAAGTTGATATATCTTACTTTTGTGTTTAATATTGTCCGGTTTTTGTGAGATTTTTTTATGCTTTCTTCATTGACTTCTATCCTTAATAAAGGCAGTTATCAAGTTATAATTAAGTTTATAAATGGTGCGTTTTAGTAATTTTGTGAAATGGAAAGAAGGTACTTGTTCGTCGAGAACACCAATAGAGCTATTGGTATGCTGCAGGCGGGCATGAACCAACTTGGTGTTGCAAATGCATTCGATGTGTCCCAAAGTGTGACTAGTAGGTGAACGGTAGATTTCGGGAAACAGGTGATATTTCTGAAAGGCTTTTGACTGAAAGGCCAAGGTCTACTACCAGAAGACAAGACCGCTTCATTACCATGACAGCACGAAGAAATATGAACAGACCAGCTTCGAGAATAGCTGATGATTTGGGAAGAGCTAGCACCTGAACAGGGTGAGCCTAAGGGCAAGAATACCGTATCGCTCTGTGTCTCTCAATATTCAACATCGCCGAAATCAGTCTCAATCTCATTTAGTCTCAATCACTTAGTCTGGTGTAAGACCACCGGGCCTTAATCCGCTAGACAGTGTTTGGGATTTTCGCAAAAGAGCGGTTCACTCTCACAATCCCCCACCGAACACTATAGATGAATTGAGATCCATTTAATCTGTTGTGTAGGATCAGATATCATAAGAGACCATAGACAACTGTATGACGTATTCAAGCTTTTCTAGACAACCACTCTCATAATATAGAATATTAGTAATTGTTCACTATTTTTTTTTTTGGTTTTATTTTTTCATAACCATTCAATTGCGAATTATTGTTTTATATTTTAGGGGTCTGTTTTCAATTATTCAACTAGAAATAACATATTTGTTTAATATCCTTTTATATCCCAAACTTTATTCCATGTGTGAATAAGGGTTGAAATATCATTTGATATCAACAGCTGATTATGAACTACAAAATTAACTAAAAAATAAATAGAAGAGTTAGTGCATTTTTTGTTAGCTAATAATAAAAATTTGCACAGGTCACTTTTCTACTATGAATTCATTCAAAATGCATAAAAGGTTTATTTTCTTAAATACCTCAATTGGTAGCTGTCTATCTACTCAACTTACCAATGATTCATCTGTAACGTCACATTTAAAATGGCGTCTCCCTTCTTCCCCTGCAGTCCAGTTTTCACATTCACACATATGCCTCAAGGAAAGGCTTTTTAATTAAAATGTCTGTGATGCCAACTAATAACTCATGCTTTTGTGTCGTCCTGCCTTAATTATTGTTTTACCATAACTCGTCAACTTTTTGTTTAGCTTATTATTTTTGTAATCTGTATCTTTTTCTGTTGCCCTTATTTAGACGTTTAATTGCATTAGTTTCCTTTTATTTTATTTTAATCTTTATTAGCTCCTCCATTGGATTCTGATTTTTTTCTGCACTGTATTTTGACATTTCCTTCAGGATTTTCCTCAAATTGATTTATTGGTTGGGTTCTTGTCTTATTTACTTAGCTATTTAAGATTTTTCTTTTCGTTGTCTATTCTAAATAATTCTATTTGATGAGCTATAAGTTGCAGCTCTTCCCCAAACCTTAGAACTTTGGAGGAGGCTCATATTCCATACAGTCTGCCCTATCTTGATAAGTACGTTTTCATGAAGATTTAAAAATGATTTGAATACACATACCGTTTTGAATATCGCATAAAAACTCTTATTGAAATCGCTTTTAATTTCAAGGTCCAATTCGCCAAATTTTAGGATCGTATTTATCATGAAAACACACTTCCGAATTGAAAACCTTACTAATGCATGTGTCATCCAAGTAAATGTCAAGTAGGTATCATGCCAATTAAGATCTTCGAGTTGATCAGGTTGTTTTTGACAGGTTTTTTCCTGTCATTGGTTATAAGTCGCCATTAAAACGTATGAGTTATTGTAATATTGCAGCAATTTGCTTAGATTTTCATCTTGGAACATGTTGCCAGAATGAATTTAGTTCTTTTATCATAAAAAATATGTTCCAAAATTTCCATTTTCCCTATAAATTTGGGGAAAGAACTCGGAAACAAATTCATAGCATAAAACTTAGTTGTCTTATTTTTGCACTTGTCACTTTAAAACTTCTGTTTGTCAAATTAGACCGATCTGGCGTTGAAGAATCTGGCCGTAAATGTCTACAATCTTTTAATGTTAAGGTGGAAAATCATTTTCATTAATTATTATTCTATCTAAATAATTTTATCATGACCCGCGATGCCTTGGATGAATAAAGAATCGATACGGAATGAGTAAACATTCTTTGAAGCCATAACAAACCAGTCTAAGCGATACTGTACACACAATTTGTAAACATTGGCCAGATCTTATTTTACCTTGTATCTTTGTACACAATACATTAGAAGCATCGCAAGACTTACTAAAACTAATAAAAGCCCTAAAATACATTATTTTCTGCTAAATAATAATTTCAGGTTAGAAACCTCAATTTTGTCAATCGAATACACCTCTGGGGTACGATGTTCTCATAACAAACAACAAATAAACAGGTTATACCTTCGACACGCTCACAGTGTAGAGAAAACCGTATCCTTTCTTTATTCATCCAAGCATGACACCAAGTACCCCAAGAAACATATGGCCAGAACCTGAGGTAACAGTTTTGTTGGAATTTTTTAAAGACGAGAATGTAAATAGCTTTTTTGATTGTCAACGTTTTAAAAATGCAAAAATCCATAAATTGGTAAAATGTAGTTGTAAAATGCAGTTGTACAATTCGGTTCCATCAAGCACTGCTTCTTTTTTTAACCCACCATCGCTTTTCCCTTGTCGCTTTTTTATTTTGAGTCTGTTTTTCAACTGAAGTTTAAAGGGTTTGTGACAATTTGTTGAAAAAACACCGCTACTTCCCTTTGACGCCTGATTCTATTTTCAGAATCTTCTCTTAGAAATATGGCTTGCAGCACAAAAACTGAAACGTTATCAAGGCAAATAAAACAGATTTGTCAACATTTTTCATGATTTCGTATTTCAAATACCAAAAAGCAGGGTTATATATTAATTCATACTAGCTGATTCTGTGACGTCTTCTTTTTATTTTTACTTTTTAACGTTCGGTCGATCGTGATGACTGACAAATATTAACATTCCTAAACGTTTTTAAATCGATTTCAGATCTTCTTGAAAACGTACTATATAATATTATATCAACACCTCAAACCCCAAATGACATTACCCTTAAAATTATCAAATACGATTTGACTATTTCATATAAGCAAACTGTGCAAAAATTAAAACTAAGAAGTTTAGCAATAACTGTTGTTTTTTATTTCCCACACGATTGTATATAAAAAACCATCACGAAACAGATTCTTATTACAGTCTAATACGTAAGAATAAAATTATAATTTTTTTTAGGGTTACGTCATTTGGCTTTTAAGGCGTCAAGTATTGGTACGTATAATTTTTCATCATAATTCATTTTTAAATTTTCGAAAATGTATTACTAATACCTAATTGTAAAAAGAAAAGTTTTAAACTGATCGTTTCTCTGCAATATGATGAACAAACCCACGGATTTCTCTTCTACTCTCCAGGAAACGATACGTAGGAGGTTGGTTAAATAAAAATCACGATAGAAATACTTCAGTTAAGATATTTTGCAACTAGGTCAAATTCCTATGGGATTCTGGAACACCTCAAAACACTTTACGTTCTCATTTTACAAAATTCCCCTATTATCATTGTGTAAAAGTTTGACCTGAATATGCATGTTGTGTTGTCCCATATTAAAGACGGTCCTTGAATAAACTATAAACCCCATTTTCATATATTACCATTATGAAATTAATAGTGAGGTATTTTACTAATTAACAGTAGAGTGTTGTGAGGGGAGATAATATGTCCCTAAGGTAGAAAGAGATAAAAGCTATTTAAATCTATGCGAGAAACGTGGCGTCGTCGTCGTAATCCGAATATAGTTTATGGTTCACATATCAGAGAATATTTTGAAGGTTAGCTTGGGGGGAGAATTTAGGTTATCACAATCTATGGGTTGTTTGTTAGGCATAACAACGAGACTTTAAGACGTATGTACAGGGTGTCCAATTTTCGACAATTTTGCAGGATATCTCGGTTATCTTTAAAGATAGAGAGCTGTGACTTTCGCAATATTGTGCTACCTTTTCGTGAAACGTATGATGCTACATACACAATTTTCATAGCCCCCTTCGTTTCTGAGATGCAGGACCATGGCTATTATTTTATCGGTAAGATAAAAACTGTTTATCATATAGTGTTTTGCGTAAAATCCAGGTTTTTTCTAGAAGGAATGAATTTGAAGATTAAAACCAAAGGTGAATTTTTTAAGTGGGACACCCTGTATATTTTGCTTTCATTCGATTGCGTTTTTCACAAGCTTTTTAAAAATATATAATTGTATACTTATATATTATTATCTTTTGGAATATCTTCCGAATTTTACAATAAAAAAAAGTATAATATTTCATAGTAGGCCGTGATATATTGATTTGAAACAAATGAATACAGAACATTTAACTAACATTGCTGTTTATATTTAAAATTTTTAATCCCAATAATATAACTGAATTAAACTTTTAATAAAAAATTCACTGTTCCAAACAAATTTAGAGAAAACATGGAACAGATGTTTTCTAGTAATTTTAAATTGTAAATGTAAAAAATCTTTGTTCATATTTGATGAAACACAAAAGTTGCTGAAAATTGTTACCGTTTTCTCTAACACAAAACTCGCACATTTTACTTACTCGTCGTATGGCATTTAAAAGTAAGATCGATCGTCCCTGCAAATTTTAAAATTCGAGTGTAGTGGTTTCACACACAGTGTTGCTATTGTGCGATGTCGAGACTTATAAACTTTATTTTGTCAGTAACTCCAAAAAAAAGTCAAGGACGGAAAGATCGGGTGATCGTAGTGGCCATCTTACAGGTCCCTTAGTTCCTATCCATTTTTCAGGAAAAGTATTTTCTAAAAAAGGGCGTATTATTCCGGCATTATGGGCAGGCGCCCCGTCCTGTTGAAAATATATATCGTTTAATTTTAATATTTTTTATTAACTTAAATTATTAATAGTGTAAAATTTTTCTTAGCTCTCGCAATATGGTGGTCAAGTCACTTATCATTTATGGCATCCTGTTGAAGTATGGTCTATTTAACATTTAGAGGTTGGCTGAAAAGACAGGACCGGACTTGTACTCACCGTTCAACAAGAAAATCTAATCTCTGAAATCTATAAAGTCTAAAAGGGAAATGTTTAAAATATACACTATACAAAAAACATCCACAGAAACACCAACATCGCTAACACAAAACACCAAAATCAAACGAAAATGAAACAAGGCAAACTGTCGCGCGACCTGTCGTGTTAGCTTGATACGCCCCACACCAACCTATTACTGATCAATGGACTTTTCGAAGAAACCAATATCCAGCGTTGATGTCATCTATGATTATCAAATGTTGAAACGCTGAGTTTTATCATAAATTGAACTCTAACGGGGAAATTAACCCGTTATAATATAATACATATATTTAGAATTTTTATAAATTCGCAAATAAATACGAATACTATAACTATAATGTTCACAATACTATCCACATCGTACTCTATATGTAACACAAGAGCAATACATACACACTGTAATGATTTCCAGTTCCAAAACAGTATCCTATAATAAAATTCTACAATTTTTAACCAATCCCAGTATAATGAAAAATAAGAAATAAGAAATATTTTAATTAAAACCCTCGTATTCAAAGTCATCAATAATTGTTTTTAATGTCAATCAGTCTGTTTATTTCACATCTTTTCTTCTGTCTTATCCATAAGGTGAGTTTCTTTCTAAAGAGTGGAAACGAGTTAATGTATTTTAGTTCATTCGGGAGGACATTATACCATAGACTAAATAATACCTAGACGAACACTGCCGCACACCGAAAAGCGGGTCTCCCTTGAGACATTTGGTGGTTTTAATGGTTTATGGTTTAAAAGTTTGTTTGTCTACCATTATATAAATATGTATACTATGTATCTGCATGTATATATAATGGTGAACAAACAAACTTTTAAACCAAAAACCAGTAAACCCACCAAATGTCTCAAGGGAGACCGGCTTTTCGGTGTATTCGAGTGTTTGTCTATATTCTCTATAGTCTCTGATTATACATTAACGGAGCAAACTAGTATCATGTTTTGCAAGTTTCATATTCGGTATGAAAATTTGTAGTAGAAAATATTTTTTTCTGGTTAAAAACGACCAGAATAAATGGATAAAGACAATTACCATAAAAATTTAATTTATGTAGAAAATATAAAACAAAATATTTCAGGTTTATTTTGATTATATGCATATTCTCTTTTACACAAGAGAAGGGATTAAATATGCCCGAGTCACGTAGTATATACGCAATCTAAATGTTTAATAAAACTGCCTAAATACGAATAATTTACAAAATTTAAATGGCTAATATTTAATTTTGTTAGTTAAAGTAATGTTTAAAAAAATGTAAACGTCAATAACACATAATACATATGTATATACATTATTGTTTTGATATTTTTAGTCATTAATGGGTTGGTTCTCAAAGTCGCATGTCTATTTTTTAATTTAACTCCTTAGGGAATATAAATACGTGTATTACCAAATGAAATACCTTAATTTTTTTCCATTTATTCTAATAGCTTGAACATTACATGCCCAAAGCCATACCCTCAATATTTGTACTGTTAAACCAATTTTTATGGGAGTGTTTCTAGAGGTGTAACATCAGCCAAGTAGTTTTTGAGCTATGCCCGTAACAGCCGAACATAACCTTCCATTTTGGGGGAACCTTAAAAGGATTGTTTTGTCGGTAGATAGTTTTTTTTCCTGTAGGTGCCTAACTTTGATTTATTTAGAAAATTTAGATGCTAATAAATGGCACTACTGCACAAGAAGAGCATTATTTTAGTACTAATAAGAGTTTTTTTTATTAAATACGGTTTTATTATTTGAACAAAAGTTAAAATTTAAACAATAAATTAAGTTTAAAGCAATAAAAATAAAATATTTGGATCAAGTACATCAAATACTACTATACCTTTTACAAAATATTACAATTTAGTAAATCTATGTTATTTTTAATTTTGGCATAATATTGACAACTAATAAAAGTTTACAATTATTGGCTTTAATAGCAAAGAACATAAGAGAAACATTAATGTATAAAAAATAGTACTACATTATTAAATAAATAAAACCTGTTTTAACACTAATTTATATCTTTTGTCTACTCAAAGGCAAAGGAAAACTACACTAAATTTAATTGTATTTTTTTGTATGCTGCTTATTTTTAATTTAATAATACTAAGGGTACGATAGCGCCCACTACTCTAGGCAGCATGTGGATCGAGATGATTTTTCATTTTGTATTGACGACTGATCGTGGTCTTGCTGTCCTGTCTTCAATTTTGCCTTACATTTTATGCGTAAATGGTATCGTGCTGGTTTCTTAACGGTTGGACGAATTTGTTTCAGTCGTTAATGTTAAGGCAATGCTCATATTGTCACAAATTAGGATTTAGATGAAGAATATGGTAGCGTGAGTTAATTAATCCTGATCGCAACATAAAAAGGGTACTTCGATCTACCTATCTTAATCGCAATTATGGAGATAAGGCACTCTGGAAGGTCTTGCGGATTCGAAGGCTAATAATAAAGTTAATAAAGAGTGTTAGTAAATACAAAACTCTTACCAAACCAAACTTGACCAACTACTGATGTGTCGACTCGTCAGCAACTCTGGTAGATCTCGTCAGGACCTGGAACACGCGACCCACGATTCACGATCCGCGAGATAACCCGAGGTATCAGTATCACCTCTAATAAATCTTAGCTCTTAGATAGGACGCTTGTTATGAATTTTAGCCTCTGTAGTATAATAGCAAATAAAACACTTGTGTCTCAAAACACTTAAACTCTATTAACAAAAATAAAATAGAAATGGACTTTACAAAGGTAAACTTAAAACTAATTTACAATAAAATAATAAATTTAGATTAAATTAAAACAGGAGAAGAGAAATAGATAGGCGTTTACTTAAGTGAATATGAAACAATAAATTTTATTAATGGTAATTTAGAAAAGATTATAGACCAAAAGAAAAATAAAACTTTAAGAAGAATCTGAGCTTGTTGATAATTCCCACAAATGATAGAGATTGAAAATCCCCCCAATCGGGTTGGTCAGACCCACCACAAATTGATGAATTGTCTTACCCAAAAATATTCACTACACTTTAAAATAGATTATATTAAATTTGGAAGAACGCACTAAGAGTACAATTTTTAGAAGAGAAACTGGTTAGCAGTTAGAACACTACAAGAGAGATATATAGTTAGAACGGACGTTGATTAGAAACTAATTTTAAATATCTCCTTTAGTTCAAAGGTAGCCTCTTGGTACCGCCTATTTCTTAGTTCATTCCCCTGGGTACTAATATTTTATCGTGCGATCAATGATATCTCTCGTTAACCCTCTGAGAATCTTTTCGGGGTAGGTTTTAAAAGTTTTCTGATCAATTGTAAGAAGCGACCCCAGAGATTCATTGGTTTGTATGTCCGCACAGACTAAATGTGAAGTTTCAAATATTTAGCACTAGATGTCGCGATGAGTTTCTAATTTTAATTAAATTACAGAGATTCCCTAATTATAATATCATGTGATCTCTCTCCGGTAATAATATATATAAATGTATGAAATAACTATATTACTAGCTTAACTAAACCTTCAAAGCGATAAAAAAAACCTATCCACTGTTATTTAAACTACTTAGCTGTTTCCTTAATATGTGTATTTTTATATACGTGACATAGGAAAAAAATCACTTTGATTACATTATTTTTTTAAGTGGATATATCGTAATTTTCGCAATATAATCGACATTCTCCATATTTTTATATCAATAGAAAACGGATCGGTAATTACATTTGTACATTTGGCGGCATAAACGTCGTTGGCGGGCTTACCACCAACAATTGATATTTTTACGGCTCTAGCCATATAATCCCTAAGTTTTTGTTTATTTCCCTTTTGTAGTAAAGTTTATGAGACAAGTATTTTGAATTCTGAAAAGGTCTTAATCTTATTTTTGTGTGAGTTTTGAAACCAAATATTTATATCTGTTATTTGGCCATTATTGCCCTTTTCGGGAATCTTAGATCTCTCGTATCCCCCGGATGTTGAATCACATGTTTGATTACTGTGAGAAGTAAATATTGACAAGTATGGCATTTAGAATATCCTTTGTTCAGAATTTTAGACTATTTATTTATCGTAGAAATAACTAACTTTACTATATAGCCATATTATAATATATTATTATGATATTCATAAGTAACTTTTAATAGACCATTTTATTACAATATGCAGTAAATATTTCAATGCCTTTCGATGCCGCTATGATCATTATGAGAAAATCATGTCCCTTTTAATCATACAATATAACATAAATATAAATAACAATCATACAATATAACACGTATTTAAAAGCATTGTAGCTTGTCTTATCTTAAAGGTAGCCTTTTGTGGAAAAGCAGTAGTCTTTAATTTTACATTATGCCCCAAATAAAGCCTGTCGTTGAAAACCAATGGTATTTCGATTTAAACGAATGTGTTCTTATTCTTAAATCAATTATAATCGTTATTGCTAAAACAATAATAAGTTAACCATTGAATTAAATACAGTAGTCATCCGGGAATAACAAACATTGATTTAATGACTGCCTCTTTCGTACTACATTAGTGTTTTTGTGTGTGTGTAAAACGCATATACTGATTTAAACATTTTTATACCTATCTAAATTCCTGTTTTGACGAGAAGTTAAAATGTTTGTAGGACGATCTAGAGATTTTGCCAAATCAAACCAATTCTTTTTCAAAACCGGATAAGCAGGGATCTAGATAAGGACTTAAGTTCAAAGGGGCTCGAAATAAAAGTGTTTTCTTTGGACTGAAATGGAAAAATGTAATATGTTTTTTTTAATCGTGAAAAAGGCCTTTCCCTTTTAAACGATTACAAAGAAATTGCCTTGCTCTGCAAATATAAAAAGAAGCAATAAAACGCTCTGAAAAGTAAAACAATTATAACGGATTTTTGTCTGATATCAATATTGCCGCCTCTCGTTTTATTAAGTTAACCGTGACATCCTTTGCAGAAAACCTTAGAAAATAACATTACACTTTCTAAAAATGAAGTCCCTTGACACTGAGACCTCTACAAAACTAATTTATGTTAAAACTGTAAATATATAGAATTTTACCGTTTGTTAGTAGGATGTGTATTACACTACTTTACTGAGAAGTACTTATTTTGTACATTAAACAATATAGAGATGTGACCTCTCCAAAAATGGAAACATTTAGTGATTCCTAGTTTTAATAGTACAAAAATGCCATTTTCTATCTTGGTGGCATCGCTTTTGAACATGATCTTAGCTAGCACATACATATTATTTCAAAAATAACATCCACTTAAAGCTTAAATTTCTTACTCTAACTTTAAAATTATCCTATTTTAATCTTTATCCTATATAAACTACCATTTAGTATCATCTTATCTAGATTTTAGCTCCCAGTGGGAGTATTTTGACACTTTAACATCCTTGATTCTATCAAAAGCAGAGCCCTTGACTCATCGTTGACCTACTTCTAACGAAAAAACTCACTTTTATCACTCACCGCATTCCTGTGTGTGATCTGTTTTTTTTTCTATAGAAATATTTGCGGCTCTTGCCGATTAAAAAACAGCTTCTTGCCTGCAAAGGTATTTCGTTGCTGCCCTAGCCTCTAGTCTCTAAAGTTATGTACCAAGCATACCTATATGTATGCGTATGTATATTAGTACCTACGACATACGTCGACTTAAAGCCTACGTGGACTGCGCCAAATAGTAAAATATGCTCTATGCGCGAATTCAAAAATAATAATATATTTTTATAAAAATTTATAGCAGATTTATTAATTATTATTAGAAATATTAAGCCATAGCATATCAGTTTTCAACTAACTTTTAATCAAATTTAATTAATCAGGTAAAATCAGAGACTATAAAGAATATAGACAAATTTTCGAATACACCGAAATGGGACAGAAACCAGTTCTCCCTTGAACATTTGGGTGGGTTTACTGGTTTATGGTTTAAGAATTTGTTTGTTCACCATTATATATCTATATAGTTCATATATATATATGCATGTGTATATAATGGTGGACAAACAAATTCCTAAATCAGTAAACCCCCAAAATGTCTCAAGGAAGACACGCTTTTTGGTCCATTTTTGTTACACGCCAGTGTTCGTCTATGTATTGTTTAGTCTATGGTGAAATTCAATGACATATAATATATGACATTTTCTTTTAATATACCTATACAGTGCGCGTCTAAAGTCCCCTTAACTTTTAATTAACTGTAAATTAATGTTATAAAAGTAAAATTTTGGTACGTTAGATAACAACTATGATACTACTTTTTAGGTATAAATTCGTAAGTCAGTTTTCAAAGAGGGCGGCAGGACGCCATTTTTATTGCAATTTTTTAAATGGCATTTTAGGTCGAGTGATACCTCGTTCCAAACCCCTTTCAATCTGCAAATGATCCCCAAGTTATAGACCATTTTAAACATTAAGTTTAAAATGCCGGCCACTTTTGAACAATGTCGGCATAACGTTCAGCCCGTTACTTTTTGAGCATAAAGGAACGTCTGGTATTTTGGGTTCATGTACTCAAACATCGCAGCAGGGCGCAATTCTTTCAGTCATATTATTTTTTAATATGGTCGAGTGACACCTCTTTTAAAATGGCAAGTGCATTATAATGCAAGTAATAAAAAAATAAAAAATAACTCAAATACCTTTATTGTTTACTAAATTATGTCAAACTTGTTTTAGTTTCTTTGTCTTCACTGCAACTTAACTAGTTGCTCACAATGTTTACCATTTACTTCTAGGCAGATGTACAGTCTATTATGGAGTTGTTCATGAACGTAATGAAATATTTCCGGTGTAATTGATGCACAACATACTTCAATTATTATTATTCTCTCGCAAGTCATGTAACGATTCCGGCTAAGTTATAAATACTTAAGATTTAACATAACCCACCAAAAAAAAATCCATAGGGGTTAAGTTTGGGAAAACGTCCGGATAGAACCATAACGAGCAATCCAGCGCCCAGGATAGTGTTCATCAAGGTAGTTCCTAACAATTCTACTGTAATGCGGCGGTGCCCCGTCATTTCTATACCTACTACAGAATCATATTATTATGTTATACGTTATTTTCAATCGCGTTAAGGTATCATGGTCTAGTTAAATTTCCTGGTATAAAAAGTGGGCCTATTATGTGGTTTCCCAAAATACCTGCCCAAATGTTAAGATTCTGAGCAAACTGAGTGTTGCATTAGCATTCTCGATAAATATGAGGATTTACATTGCTCCGAACATTTTGTTTATATATTCATCACTGAAACAAATAAACAAAATAATTTGGGTTGCGGTTCAATCTTCAGACATTAATTCACAGAACTCTATTCTATGGTCCGGATCATCTTTACTCAGTTTGTAAGGATGGAATTTATTAGTTTTTAACAGTCGTTGGACACTTTTCGGACTAGCTTCGCATTCTGCTGCTAATAGTAATGTAGGCTGCATCGGATTAACCACCAATTATGCAATTATCTGATTTTTTTTCTTCCGCTACTGAGGGACTTTCTGTTCTTTTTGCATTTAGAATACTTCCAGTTGTTTGGAATTTTTAAACCCAAATACTTTCTTGTATTTGGACGATCAGGAAAGCGTTCGTTAAAAATGCTCTCAGCAGCATAATAATTACGTTGCGCCTCAACAAAAACTAAAATTACCTCTATTTTGTTCTGCAAAGGACAAAACATTTTAAATAAATATAAAGTATTCGATCAAAATGTACGCACACCAGCGAAAATAAAGTACAGGAATAAATCAACAAAATCGGATAAACCCAAACAAAAAACAAAAATAAACAAATGTTATAGTTTCCCTGGTAAATGTTTACTTTCTATTTCAAATAAAAAAGGTCGTATCCTATTTTAATGCAATGAAAACAATTTTATAAGATATTAGAAATAAAAATGGAAAAACAGAGGATTTTCTTTCTTAACAGTTCAATTTAGGCTACCAGCGATTACACCTGGAATGATCAGACAATAAGTATTTCTTCTCATGTCTGTTTACAGCATAAGGAGTTCCAGTGAGCAGTCTCCTAAATAAATTCAGGCGAGTTACTTATTATTAAGCTTATGCTAGTTAAAGTTTGTTTCATGCCGAACTAATGTATAATTAAACATATTTTGTATCTAAGTCTGTGGTTTAATACGCTTCAATCGTCCTGTTTCTGGGTTCACCTACATCATCCATTGACTGGTGAGTACTTTGCATGGATGCGGGATGCACTTTAATAAGTTCACTATACCTGGCACTTCTTAATTTCTGATTTAGTGGTGGCAAACTTAAATCTCGTTGGGTCACTGCATTCGGGACTTACCAGGGAGCATTGACTTGGAAATTATACGAAGAACCTTGTTTTGCAATCGTAAAACTTCAATCGCCCCCGCATGCCAGACTTTGTCAAAGGCTTGTGTAATATCTAAAAACGCCACTGTGCATTATCTCTTTTCCTCTAGATGTTCATTTACTTTGTTGAATATTCGGTGTATTTGTTCAATCGTCCCATATTTGTTCCTAAATCCAAATTGGAAGTCCGGAATTAGGTTATCTTAATTAATTTTACACTATTAAGCTTTGGAATAAAAAAAAAAGTTTCGTTTGTGGTAAAATATGGATTTTAAAGTTTTTCATGTAAAAGTACCTGAGGAAACTACTGAAGCAGCAAATGCTGTGGCAGTCAATTTACTACCAGATAGGTCAAGGAAGTTATACGAAAACGTAGCGTTCAGCCGGTAGGTAAAAATAAGATGGAAAAGATTCCCAACTAATTAAAATTACCAAACCCTGAACGATACACTGGACACTACATGGGAAGGTCTTCGGCAAGTCTCTTGGCCGACACATCCATCATTGCGACATAGGGGATGGACAGTTATGTTGACAATTCAGTGGAGATTAAGAAAGCTACTTCTAATCAAATGCTGCAGGGTACAAGTACGTCGACAACCAGTATAAATTTACGATCCGAAGAAAAAACGTTTTGCTTAATAATATACCAGGCGCTAATTTTTACAATAATTAATTGCAAATATGTAATGCTTAATTATTATGTAAAGAAATGACGTACCCGTAAATGTGTGATTCTAGTTTGTTATAAATAAACATGGTAAATTTTTTAAAATCTCTAGTGTCTATTAAATTTGATTTATAATGAAAACTCCCTTGCAATTTTTTTCAAAAATTATTCACCTGGGGAATAATTTGCATTTTGTGTCATGATTTTGACATCATAGAAATTGATTTCTACTACCGATCGTGAAAAAATGCATTTATTTTTTGAAAAACATTACTGGCTTACACTAATTGTTTTTTACCCTTCCGTGTCAGATGACGGTGACACACCGTTTCTGATATTTATTTTAAAACTTTATTCTGGCAATTTTAAATGCATTTTTAGGTATTCTTTGGAGCTCTTTTGACATCTTTGGCAAATTAACATTAATCTTAAGACTCTTAAATTTACCTATGTCAAGTTTTATCTCTATAGTTCTAATAGAACAGGGAACAGGGCCTAACAAAAAGATAGATACAAATTTAACAAGTATCTATTGTCTGCTTTAAAAAAATGTACTGTATATCACAGGCTTTTTGCGCGAAGCATTCTATACAAACCTACTTGGAACTTTTTTATTTTCGCTGTTGTTCTTTTTCCAGGAATCGTTAGCACCCACAGTTTGTTTTCTTTTGTTACGTTAATTGTAATATTTTAGTTCTACAATAGGACTAAAAGCAAACAAAGTGGGCTTTTATGAATGTAGGTTTAAGAGTGTTATATACCAAGAGTACGTAGAAAAAGAGCTACGTGATTATCCTGTTATGAAGAGAAATCAGATATTCCAGAAATATAAAACATGTTAAGGAAATTTACATTTGTTGCTCATTTAGGTAATGCCTTTTTTTCTTGGTTCAAGTTCTTTTTTATCTTTTGACAGCACACGAAGACCGAAGTCTAAGTACTATGTACCGTGGGTTAACTGGGGAAATCCGACTCGCACATCCAGCTACCACCTTCCAATTTGTTTGTTTATCTGGAGAAACACTGAGATCATATTATTTTCAGTTTTCGTACATTAATTTTTTTTTCACTCTTTGTTGGTATACGCCCTAATACTTGGTCTTTTAAATGTTAATACAAGAAAATTTAAAGGCAAAAAACTAAAATTAAAATTAAGTTGGTAATCATGAAAGTGATCGGCAAATGCATTTCTAAGTGGCCAGCTGAGGTCGCGGCACTATACTGCATTGCATTTATTTGAGTATTATTATTTTAGTTTTTCTTTTCTGAGAATACAAATTTTCGTTTATTTTGTAGCCGACGGAAATAAATATGAAAAATTAAAAATACGGTCTTCATAAAATTGAAAAAGCTTGTATATGGGACCTGACCGATATGTAGGGGAGACCGGTGACAATTGTAACAAAAAACACATGTGATTTTTTACAACCTTACCTGTGAGTCCTACATTTTTGATTTTTTTTGAGGATGTCCCCGAGCTTTGTAAGTAACCTAATAAATTCAGAATGTAGAAAAAATATCTAGTTTCTTGTTTAGAACATTTAATTCAAGTCAATGACAAGTGTTTCAATTGACACCCGACTGGTGGCAATTGTAACGGACACAGGTGTCAGTAGTAACAGTACGTACAAACATATTATATTTTATTTTAAATATCCTATTTGAATACAAATAATAACATTAAAAAATAAACAAAGAGTTACACAAATAAAAAAGTAGTTTTTTTCTGTTGTTAAAGTCGACAAAAATATACAAAAAAAAACACGACAAATTGGTAATAATCTGTATTAGTAACTTCTATTAAAATATAAATAACAATATTTAAAAATACCCAAATGCAAAGTAAAATATTCTTTTAAAATGAAAAATGTTAGATAAGAAATGTGGATATGTTAACATTATTAAAATACCTTACTCTTCACCTGAGTTAAATATATCGTTCGTGCGGAAGAAGACTGTTTTAACTCAAAATTTTTGGCTTAGACTTTTATGGGAAAAATTTACAAATTATTAATTTTAAGTTAATATACGAGTATTTTTTCTTCCGTATGCACGGTATGAGGTCTACACAAATGTTTGGTTTCATATTGTAAAGCGTTCTATAAAGAAATACATTATGAGGATACACACTTTTTACATTGGTTTCACTTGTAACTAGGGCTGGAAAAATGCGTGATTTTTCTGTCACAGTTCCGATCTGTGACTGTTCCATGTGTATCACTGTGACTAAAACCTGTGATTTTGTCACACCAAAAGAGAATCGCAATTTGGCTCGGCTCGGTACAACTGCATTCAGCGCTACCGGTTGATTTGTTATTTTACTGGCGACAAAGGCAACTCTGTCGGCGTGGCACTAATAGGCGGCCGCGCTTACAAAATGAGTTTGTTTTGAACGAGTTTGCCGAAATATTATGTTTTGTCTATGCGACTGGTATTTTTATTTTATTTTTACTTTTGATTTACCATTAAGACTTCCTAGTGGATTGCGCTTTTATGTTAGATTTGGTAATTTTTTTTTTAAGTTTTTACTTTTTATTAAAATGTCTAAATCTCGGGTTGCATCATTAAAAAGAAAAACTAGTGTAATATGGGACTTTTTTACCCCTATAGACGGCGAAATGTCTAAGTGTATTATATTTAAAACAATTAATTGCACTCAAAATCTTTATAGCAAGCCTACAACTAAGTATTTACTTGACTCCGCCTGCTCTCGATTATCCTTGAACCGGTGATTGCTCATATTTACTCGTCGCCGTCGTATCTGTCCCGTCGCCCGCAAAGCGTGGCGCATAAAACGAAAGCGTGATGTAGATGTGATCGGTCACCGTTCGGCATCTTCTTGCGATATGCCGGACCGGACCCGAGAACAACTTTTAATCGAACCTAGTTGCCCGTGGTGTCGGTGTCACCCCGTCACAGCTTCTTTAGTCGAAGCGGAGCAGGTCGTGACTGTGGCAGCCCCGGAGCTGTGACAAAATCACAAGTTGTGAAATCACACCACAGCCCTACTTGTAACATGTTACAATCGTCACCTTTATTCATGTTACAATTGACACCAAAGGACATATATGATTTGTTTACATTATTAAACTATGTAATCTAATTCCTAAAGTGTTCTTATTATAAGATTATATAGTCAATATAATCCATATTTCAGTGGTATATTTTAAATAAGGTAGGTTCGCCAAATAAGGCCCGGGTCCTAATAAGGCCCATGCCGGTAAAAACCATTACCGGATAAAAATTTGTCAACTCAGTCGCAACTCCCTAATAAAGAAGGTCCATCTAGCGGCAGACAAGTATAGTTCGTGGCGACTACGTGCGCCGCGCCATTTTATTTGTTCAGTTTGATAGAATTCGAGCAAGAGAAAAGAGCTGTTATAATTTAAGGTAGGTGCATTATTTCATTTTTTTACGTATCATATTACCGAATTGCAAATTATTGTGTGCAATTTTTTAGCTTAACATCTGTAGATTTAAAGTACATACATAGTTTTTGCTTGTAAAATGTCCAGACTAAAAAAAAACGTGACAACGGTGAGTCGTGTAGGATGATCCGAATAAAGCCCGGGTGGGCCTTATTTGGAACACGGACAGCAACAGACTTTTTTATTTGATTTAACATTTTTTTGGTTCACAAATTTTAATAAAAGGCACCAACCAGACCACGTACCCCATCTATATAGGTACCTTTTTTTTAGATAAGAAAAACCCAGATGCCTAGAAAAAGAGAATTATGGACTTCGGTCCAAATGGCGGAGGCATTGCAGGCCATAAAGAATGGAATGTCGACAAGAACCGCAGCTAAGCACTTTAACATTCCACGTCGCACGTTAAGAAGTCACGTTTTAAGTGGAAAAACATCAAAAAAATTTGGGCGACCTTCATGTCTAACACCTCAGCAGGAATCTGAACTGTGCGGTAGAATTTTTAGGCTAGCGGATGTTGGGATGCCCTTAACATCAAAAGTAATAAGGCGTTCAGTGTATGAATTTTGCCAAAGAAATGCCATATCTACGACTTTCGGTCACAAAGGCATAGCTGGCCGAAAATGGCTTAAGCTTTTTCTCGCTCGTCATCCCGATGTTAAACAAAGAAAATCACAATTTATGAATCCGGCTAGAGCGGCAAAATTAAATCGATTTATTGTAAATGATTACTTCGAAAAATTAAAAAAAGTTATGGTAAACTTAGAAATTCTTCAAAATCCTCAACGCATATTTAATATTGATGAAAAAGGATGTCGTTTAAATCTTCACAAAGCTCAGCAGGTTTTTGCACGTAAAGGAGCTAAAAGAGTTCACCTAATTTCTCAAGAACATGCTGAGAACGTAACCATTGTTGCTTGTGGAAATGCTCTTGGCCAAATGGTTCCGCCTATGATCCTGTTTAAAGGTAAAAGGAAGAAAGAAGAATGGCTAGATAATCTACCTGTTGGATCTACTGTGGAAATGACTGATAAGGGAAGCATGACGACACAAATATTTATAAAATGGGTCAATCATTTTGCTAAGTATAAGCCCACCGGAACAGTACTGCTTATATTTGATGGGGCATCGTCTCATTTGGATGCGGGAATTGTTGATGTAGCTGATTCTCATGGAATTGTGCTTTTCTGCCTACCCAGTAATACAACCCATGAGTTACAGCCCATGGACAAGTCCGTATTTAAAGCATTTGAATCATATTGGGATGACGAAGTAATGGCGTACTGGACTAATAAACCGAACCGAGTAATTAATAAATTTACATTTGGACATATTTTCTCCAAAGTGTGGCCAAAAGCCACCACATCATCCAATGTAATATCAGGCTTTAAGGCTACGGGAATCTATCCCTTCGATCCTAGTACGATTCCAGACATCGCCTTTGCCCCGTCCGAAATAACAGAAAACAAATTACCCTCAGATGATATTGCCACACCTTCAACGTCCACATCGATCCCTCCACTTGCTGCTTCTACTCCAGTAAAACAACAAATAGGCAAAATAACTGCTAGTGAAGATAGTAGCTCCGATAGTTCTGATGACAACTTTTCTTTGCATGACAGTTCTAGCACGGAAGATGCCGATGATTTAGTATCTGTAAGTTTTAAAAACGTGTTGATAACGCCAGAATTAAAGGCTAATAAAACAACGGTTGGAAGGAAGAAATCAATAAATTATCGGGCACAAGAAGTCACGAGATCATTATTTGACTTAAAAAATTTAGAAACACCTGCCAACAAAAATCAAAATGGGAAAGTTAAACACGATAAGTTTGCACCCGGTCCTAGTGGCATTAAAGGAAAATCAGACGGAAAAAATAAAGCTAAAAACAAAAAAGCAAACAAATGTGGTCCCTTTCAGGAAGGACAAAAAACAGTAAGTGAAAACTGGTTTTGTTTTTTTGTGTGCAGAAGATGCAATAAAAGACATGAGGCTATGTACCATTTGCAAGAGATATGTGCATGAGGAGTGCGTAGGGCTCACTGCTAATGATAAAGACTTATTTCTATGTCCAGAATGTAACTAAACGTTTAACAAATCCGTAACTGGTTGACACACTTTTGTAATATTTTATTGTTCCTAATTTTTTATGTTTAAAGGTTTAACAAACACCGAAAAATAAATAATATTCACAGATTTTAAGTCTTTTTATTTTTAGGCACATTCTAACTAATGTGCTTTGTAGGTAGTTAGCATGGGCCTTATTAGGAACAGAGGGTGCCTAACAGGGCCCACAAACAGCTTTTTTGCAAAGGCCTTAAAGCCAGGGTAAATGTATTTTTTTATTTTAAATGGCAGTTGCTACTGTTAGCCAATTGTATAAAGTATCTTAATCCATAATAACAAAAGCTTTTTTTCAGTACAACCAAAAAAAAACAGCAAGCTTTTCTTAAGTGGGCCTTATTTGGCGTACTTACCTTATGTATTGAAAATATGGTTAAGAAATTATTTACAAAAGAAAATAAAAATAAATACTTACTTTTCGTGTTGAAAGTCACGTTTCAGCTCGTAACAACAGTATTCATCAGAATTCTTAAAACAACTAACACTCTAAGGAAAGATCTGTCAACAACCGTTGAACATGTGTAACTCGGTTCGCGATAATCCGGCGGAGGGCGGAGGTATACTGAATGTTACAATTGACACTTGTTACAATTGTCACCGGTCTCCCCTACAGCTGACCCAAGTGATTACGAAATAGTGTCTTAGTAATATCTTAAAAGCTGCTGTTGGAATCGCCGAATTTGCACGGCAATTCTATTGCCGTCATTTTCGTCTACCATTAAAGACAAAGTATCAATCTTAGATTATATGGTGAAGAACAGATACATTTATTTATATCTATTTTTCCGGTCCCAATACCTCACAGTGGTTGCAAGGAGTGGGGTGTTTGAAATATACAGGGTGTCCGAAAAGTCTTAGCATTGGAAAATATCTTTGCTATTAGTAAAGATAGAGACACCAAATTTTAGGTGTATCTTATTGATTAATAAATCTACTTTTTATGTAATTTAAGTTTTTAAACCCTAGGAAGTTAAGGTCAAAAATTTTAAATGCAATTCTATGCCGTGTGGCACCTAATTTCAAAGGTCTTCAAAAAAGAAACATCCTGCCGCAAACCTGATGCCCGTATCTTAATTCGTTTTGAAATAGTAAGCCTTTAAAAATTAAAAATCGTGAAAAAATTTAAATCTCTGCTTACTTTAAAAGTTGTTCAGTAATAAAGTCGATTTTAGACCTCACTTCCTATATTTCCGAGAATGGCAGGTGTTACTTCTTGGCAGAGTTTCAAAAACGAGTTTATTACTGCCAAAAAGTTCATTGTGGTCATTTTAAACAACTTTTAAAGGGGTAAGAGAAATAAAGCTACTAAAGTTTTTAATTTATTGTCTACGATTTTTAATATGTATAGGCTTGCCATTTAAAAACGAATTAAGATACGGACTTAGGGTTTGCTGTAAATGTTTCTTTTTTGAAGACCCTTAAAATGAGGTACCACACGACATAGGGTTGCATTTAAAATTTTTGACAACTCCTTAGCGTCACCCCTCAATGGGGTAAAAAAAGTTACGATATATAAACAAGTAGATTTATATGCCAGTAAAATACACTTAAAATATGGTGTCTCTGTCTTTATTAGTAGCAAAGATATTTGCCTAGACTAAGACTTGTCGGACACTCTGTTTACATACTTAATAGCAGTAGTGCCAACATAGGAAAAATTTAACCAGCATGTTTTTATTTAATAAGATAAGATCCACTTTTTGCAATTGGTCACCCTGTATGACGATTTTGCGCCATTTGATTCATGCATTCATCTGGGGAGCGCTATCCGCTTCGACACTTAAGATCCTCGATTCTATCCAAAAGAGAGCCATTCGACTTATCAATGACCCAGCCCTCACGAGAAACCTCCATTCTCTCGCTCTACGCCGCGCTGTAGGGGATTTATCCCTTTTCTACCGCTACTTCCACGGATTTTACTCTGAAGAACTAGCCGGTATTATTCCCCCTTTGAATGTCTCTAACAGAACAACAAGAGGCGCGTTACGTATGCATCCCTTTACTGTTCAGCTACAAAAGCCTAGAACAGACCACTTCTCTCGCTCATTCATACCTAGGGTCTCCAGATTATGGAACAAATTGCCTGCAGATGTTTTCCCGTCCCAACCTCCAATCCTTCAAATCCCGTGTCAATAGACTACATTTTCCTTCTCTTCAGACACCCACGGTACGTTAGTACTTAGGCTTGAAGTCTACGTGGGATGTCTTAGATAAAAAAAATGCAAACGATGATGCTATAACTTTTCAACCCCACCATATCACTAAGCTTCTTTTTCTCATTCGCGTAATTTGCTTAATGTTGGCGCATAGCACTAGAATGATTTATAAAGGAATAGTTTTATCTGTGCTTCGATACGTAATCTAAGGTATCAGCGATAAATGAATCCCAAGAAAAGGCAAAAAGAAATGTTTTTAAAATGATAGTATAAACGAAGATGAAGCAAAGGGGTTTGTTAATAAAAATATTTATAATCCTGCGTTTTTAGGTAAAAGTAATTTCTTAGAACCCTGAACAACACAAGAAGTGAACGCGATTTTGCCAGTTTTTTTTTGGGTCTACAATAATTGTGAAGCTCGAATTGACTTTGCATTCTCCCCCCACCTCCTCCTCCCGAAACGAAAATCTAAATCCACTCCTGTTATGATAAGTAGTTTTTAATACAAGCCATATTAATAATAATTTGGACTAAGTTAACATTTTTACAGTTACTGAATACAAATGAAATAAACTTTTAATCATTCTGAAAGATAGCGCTACAAAACCATACATTTCCATACGTTATACAATTGCTTGAAATAAACTGTTATCATCGTTTAATGATAATAACCCACATATGCCTGAAACAGTTCTAAACACGTCATGTGAAATGTATTACCGTAAAAATTACCAATGTATGTAGAGAAACGGTGTGTAATTTGTTTACGCTTTGTCTAGGGAAACAAAAGTGTAAATCACGAAAGGTAATCAGAATTATTATCGGGACAATTTGTCGAATCGATATTGTAATACGGGTAAGCGTGTAAAATAATAAAACGATATTCATGTATTTTCTGCCAGAAATTTGTTTATTATATGTAAATTATTAAGCAACATTACCAGTAAAGGGTGTAGCAGGATAAGCATGACGAGTCGGCCCCCAAATGGCAACCTATATCGAAACTTATGTTATATCATCGGATTGATGTACGAACACGATTTATATATGTTTCGCCGCCGGACTCCGCTTTGACCTTGAAATGGGGACAAAAATGACCGCACGCATGACTATCGTTCAAAGAGGCATATCTTGAAAACTAACTAAGCTAGAGAGGTAAAACCAACGCGAGGCCTCAGGTAACCTTACAGAGTATATACTATATTTTTTTAGATTTAACGAATAATTACGCATATTTTTAAAAAAATAAAGAAAAATATTATTATTTTTTTTTCGTGTTCCCTCTGACTTACAATCGCTAAAATAATATATGTTGTAATCCTCTATATGCACTAGTACCCATAAAAATTGCGTTAGAAAAAACTTGGTGCAACACTTCGAAAAAAAAATTATATTCCCCGTGCACTACATAATATAGGGATACAAACTTGACATAGGACACATATAAACATTTTTATGAATTGAAATTATTGGTAAAAAAAGAAATAAAAAACCAGAGCCAATGTTTAATATTAGTTAGTATTATTATTATCAACATTTTTGTATTAAGTAAATTATAAGGAAAAAACAATCTTAATCATCACCGCTGTTGTAATTAACTACAACTGGAATATTTTGAGTCACAAATATCTTTGTTAGTACATCAGCAGGTCGCAAGATTCTGGACAAATACCGTCCATATGATAAATAATAAATTACAGCTACCGCATGAGAACAGCATCCCACTGTGCGGTTGCCGTTCAATGATGCATTTCAATATGTTTGCCATTCAAATGCATTTTAACTACTTGATTTTCGGCGTTCAAGCTCAAGCTCAAGATTCTATTCACAGGCTCTTATCACTTTTCACAGACTCTATCTTATTTAGCCGAATTATTGGACGATAAAATCAATCTTTCAATACAATATGTAAAATCAGTACCTAATATAATTCAAGCAGAAGTCAAATCAAGACATACAAATAGCAAAGTCTATAGTATTTTCATTGATTACATTTGTGACGATACTGATCACAACAGCATTCATCGTTATTGCTGCGATTGTCCTAACGGCAACCGCACAGTGGGATGCTGTTCACATGCGGCAGCTGTAATTTATTATTTATCATATGGACGGTATTTATCCAGAATCTTGCGACCTGCTGATGTACTAACAAAGATATTTGTGACTCAAAATATTCCAGTTGTAGTTAATTACAATAGCGATGATGATTAAGATTGTTTTTCCTTATAATTTAATTGATACAAAAATGTTAATAATAATAACAATACTAACTAATATTAAACATTGGCTCTGGTTTTTTATTTCTTTTTTTACCAATAATTTCAATTCATAAAAATGTCTATATGTGTCCTATGTCACGTTTGTATCCTTATATTTATGTAGTGCGCGGTGAATTTTTTTTTTTTTTTTTGAAGTGTTGCACCAAGTTTTTTCTAACGCAATTTTTATGGGTACTAGTGCATATAAAGGATTACAACATATATTATTTTAGTGATTGTAAGTCAGAGGGAACACGAAAAAAAAATTAATAATTTTTTTCTTTATTTTTTTAAAAATATGCGTAATTATTCGTTAAATCTAAAAAAAATATAGTATATACTCTGTAAGGTTACCTGAGGCCTCGCGTTGGTTTTACCTCTCTAGCTTAGTTAGTTTTCAAGATATGCCTCTTTGAACGATAGTCATGCGTGCGGTCATTTTTGTCCATATCTCAAGGTCAAAGCGGAGTCCGGCGGCGAAACATATATAAATCGTGTTCGTACATCAAGCCGATGATATAACATAAGTTTCGATATAGGTTGCCATTTGGGGGCCGACTCGTCATGCTTATCCTGCTACACCCTTTATTGGTTTGACTGATGTAATAATATTTTAGCGGCCCACAGACGGTCAATAATATTGGGCAAAATATTATTGCTAGACGTCTTCAAACAATGCAATATATTTGCTCAATACGAGTACGTTTTGAACGTCCTCCTGGTTAACATTTAACATGGTATTTGATAAAAAAAAGGAGCTGCTGTAGCCATTGTTTTGTTTCAGCCTCTGGATATTTCTCCTAATAGGTATATAACTTGTTTATTTTTCATATTTCTGTTGCTGTACTCTTTGCTCTTGGTGTTCCATAAGGCTGGCAAAGAACGGTACACTTCTATAACTTCTAAAATAAATTTCCTTTCTTCCTCTTTTGATGTTAAACACATATTTGTTTGTCAAACAAGCAACTTTCTTCAATGAAATCCAGGGACGAACTGAAATATTGTGCAATATTATCCACAGATGAGACCATTTATTTGCTATTGCACAATAAAAATCAAACTGTTTTTGATTGACAATATGTTTTGCCACCTTTCAATATAAACCAGAAACGGTCAATATTATTGTACAATATTTTATATTGTACAATAATATTTACTTAATTCTATACGGTATCCATTTGGTTTTGAGAATGATGACAGAAAAAACAATTGAACAAGAATTAACCCTATTGGTCAGTTCCATGGACCGTTTACACCAGAACATATTTTTGTGATCACAATATTCATCTTTTCTTTCCTGATAATCACGGAGGAATCAGATTTCTTTCTATCCGTGTTGGCGAAAGTGCATTAGACAAAGAAATAAAAAAATTATTTGTTCAAGTTTTTATCGTACATTCTTTGCTTGTGGAAGTATTGCTGGTTATATACTTCGAAAGATTAGTCATCGCAAAATTGGTTTTTTCCTGATAAAATCCCAGCGGAATCCGGTTTCTTTCTATCCTTGTTAGCAAAAGGGGCATTAGTAAAAGACAAATAAAAACGATGTTGTTGCCAATAAAAGAGAATAATCAAACAACATTTCATCACAGGCGGCTTTGTTTGTGCGCAAGTATTTCTGGTTGCCTATAGTGAAAGTTTAATCGGAGTTGTCATAAAAAATAAATTTCTAACCTGACAAAATACTTACGTAAGTTTTATGATTTTATAGCAAAATACCTTTGTTTTTACTGAACACAAATATCATTTGCAAAAATCTCGTTTTAATTAAACAAAAACAGTGTCAGCATAGCCACATTAACCTTATCATTTTATAGCATTTAAAATTGTTTCCTACCCAAATAACAATACTACCTCTAACCAACAATTTGCACTAAAAGGATCGGAGGAAAAGTATTTAAATAAATAAAGGAAAAATTTCAAAAATGAGTAAACATTTTTATTAGGATAAACAATTTGTAATAAGGTTAAAAAATATTCCCTATTGTCCGATATATAATGAAAATGGATCTATAATATAGCCTACTTGCGAACAGTGATGTTTGTGTAAGTTAAAGACGCGATAAAAATTGTTTAATCGAATATACCAAGTAGCTTCACAATTTTTAACTGTAAATGTTGAGTCTTAGTTCCAGAAGGATAGATACACTTTGTAATGGCACAGTGACTTCTGCTTTAAACTGAAACCAAACGCTTCTAGGGCGCAATTTTCACTACTTTCTCAATAACTAAAGAAATCTTCTGTAATGCCCACTATTCTCAACTTTATATCGGGTCGGTGTTCCTGTTACTCATTCCCATAATGCCCGGTCCAAGTAATGTAAAGGAGAACAAATATGTACCTTGCGTAATATTTCAATAGTTGTTAGTCAGTTCCAGATTCATAGAACACAGGAATTTAAGCTGCTAATACTTTATATAAACTTTTTAAGTATATTTTTACACTGCTAAAACAACTTATATCATGGGACAGGCTTCAAATAATATGTCATATTAATCTTTCCCATAACCTAACTTTCTAGAAGCTGTAAAAATTTTACGAGTATGAGAGAGAAAGAAGACGAGAGGGAAAAAAATGAGAGAGAAAGAACATGAGAGAGAGACATAATTGATCTCTTCGTTGTAAAATGGGTTTCTGTCATCATTCTCAAAAGTAAATGGATACGGTATAGTTTATACTGACTATAATAAAAACAAAAAAAATGCCTAATAATTTGTGATAACTTTATTAATTACCATTTTTTTTAAATACTGAAAAAGCTTTTTAGGTGCTCGAACATTATTTTTATTGGTCAATCATTTTTAATTTAATAAAAATAGCGCATTATAAATTGTCCCTAAAAAAATTAAAGAGGAACTGCAGGAAGTAAAGCAGAAAATGTCGTGGGCATGTGCACCAATAAACATAAATTAAATTAGGATTATCATCTTACTTTCGTTCTGTTTCTACTCATCTTCTGTGCACATCTTCACGAAATTTTTTTGAATGTATGTAATACTCCATAATAACTCGTCTGTCATTTTAGACGAAATTAATTAGTTTTTTCCCTGGAATATTGAGAATTTTTTTCCAACAACCAGATGCAGAATAGGAATGCTTAGAGGCTTATAGAAGGCGATTACTTAATTTTGTATGCAAATGAAAACATCGTTAGCAAACAAAATTATTATACCGTCAGGGCATGCTAGTGATAGATAAGCAATAATAACTTAATGGTAATGTCGGGCGGGACTTTAAAATCCGTTTGATAAATAAAAATATATTGACGTATTATTGCACGTTGTTACGTAATTTTAAATTCAAATTCAAATTCAAATTCAAATTCAAATTCAAATTCAAATTCAAATTCAAATTCAAACAAAATTTATTTATCAATAACACACATAGGACAGTACATACATTTTCAAATTTCGTTTTAGATAAATTGGACTAAACCGCGATTATTAACAAACTGTTACCACAAACCCGCAGAACATCTGTGGTTGTGTGGTTTAATCATAGACAAAATATATTTAGACCACCACAACGTATTCGCGACACCAGCTGAATCCGTCCAATGTATGGGCGAAAAAGTGCGTTTGTACGCATATGGCGCCAGTCAGGTTTTTAAACGACGGTTCTCTCGAGGCATGCGCACTCGGGACGTCTCGCAAAAGTGGTTGTTGAACTCGATGACGCAACTCGGTGATCAGAACCGGGCCAAAAAAATCTCCGTCATTTTTATGTTATAGTATTTTTGGTTGGGGTGGAGCTTATAGCGAACCTCTGAAGCTTGTTATTTCGATACAAAAATATTCTTTACAAAGTGTTAAAGACATTTCATATGTTTCGCCAATTATGCATCAAACTTTTAAATATAAGGAATTATTTTGTAGTCTATTTCTTACAATTAGTGCATAAATACAAATAGTTTAATTCCAAATTTAAATTATATCAATATGTGAAAGAATAGTAGGTAAAAAATATAATTTATCTTCAATGCACTCCGGTGTTGAAGTCAATACACACACGGAGAAGTAGAAATATTTGTCAGTGACGTATATTGAGTGTGGTCAAGGTGTCAGAAAGGCACTGATATGTGTGTGTATTAGGGGCATTGTATAAGGGGTAAGGTGGTGTAAGAAGGTCATATATATAGTGACAATGTCTCCTTCCCCTATATTGCGTAAGGGTGAGTGTCCAAAAGGCATATTTGCGCTTTCGCCAAAGGGGCACTAAAGATACTAGTGGATTAGGGTAGAGGGGGTATTTTAAAAGGGATGGCGAAAGAAAAAAGCGCTTTCGCCAAAGGATCGCTAAGATATCAGTGGATTAGATTGACATGGGACCGTAAGTAAGTAGCGCTTTCGCTAAAGGGGCCCTAAAAATACTAGTGGATTAGGGTAGAGGGGAGTATTTTAAAAGGGTTGGCGAAAGAAAAAAGCGCTTTCGCCGAAAGGATTGCTAAGATATCAGTGGATTACATTGACATGGGGCCGTAAGTAAGTAGCGCTTTCACCAAAGTATCAAGCGCACACACTATAAATAGGTGTCCAAATATTTACATCTTACCATAGAACTTGGTCTGTTCAATAATTATACAGGATGGGATGCCAATCCAATCAGATATACACATAGTTTTGGTAATTTTTTTATTTACTATTTTACTTCTTAAAACAGTTGCATATTTTATTTCTATTGTTTAGAATACTATGTTTATATTTTATTTCAACTTTCAATTTTGTAAATGTAACGTTTCACAAATTAAGAGGGGGGACATTAAAGAGACGCACTGTATATTTATAAACTGAGCTATTTTCGAGGACTATAATATATATATATATATATATATATATATATATATATATATATATATATATATATATATATATATATATATATATATATATATGTATATATCGACAGTTTTGTATAGCAAGAAAACTCAGATTTAATCCAACAAATTATACACTTTTTGTTGAAATCTCACTAATGGTTACATTTTTATCATTAATAAAAAGACTAATTACAAGTAATATTATTATATTTAGCATTTATTACTCGATAAAAGATTCACGTCCTGTGAAATAAATTTTGAAGTACGGTCCTGTCTATCACAAGGCAAACGTTCGACAAGGCGCAAGCCCGCAGAAGATTGTCTTTGTTTACGGATTCAGCTTGGTAAATTTGCCACATTCGCATATTGACATTATTTCTCTATTATATATTTTCTCTATGATTCATAGTCATTCGTCAGAGATTCGCCAGCTTTTATTTCGCCGCAAATTCCGGTAATGCATGTCCTAGACGGAGCATCTCTCACTATGATACATGCATCAACGGCGCGTCGCTTCCGATTAGCTAGAATAACGACTACCAATACGACTATTAATGTTCCGTGAACCGGAATACTTAATGGAATCACTTCGGTGTCCGCCCGTGTGTCTGTCAGGCGTTTTTCTCTGAAACTATTCGACGTAAAAATTTGAAATTTAGCACAGAGAAGGTGATGGCACAATTATAGACGTGAACTATAAAAAGTTGAATTTTGATTGAAGGGGTTAATTTCAGGAGATAAATTAGGAAATGGAAAAAAATATTTTAAGGGAATCATGTAGTCAAATGAAAGCTTATTGAAGCACTAATTCAACAATATGCATATATTAAAAGCAGGCTTCTATGCGCTTATAACCGTCCTTCTGTTGTCAATAGCACAGTGTTTTTGCTATGTATATTCTAAGAGCGTGTCCATCGATGCTTGTTGCTATGTATGCGGGAACCGGCTTTTACTGTGTTTCTAGACTGAAGTCACATTTTGCCGTCTTACGGTACATGATCTCAGTTGGCACAAACACTCAACTTCATACCCACATCAGCAGCTAAAACGCTTGGTTTTCTCTTTCGAGCCAGAAAACACTTTTTACCTTCCAACTTACACACTGTCTATGTTTTAGAAATAAGGCCTAACCTAGAGTACTGTTGCCACATCACCTTTGCCACTTAACACCCTCGATCGCTGCGCTTGGGAGATTTATCCCTTTTCTACCGGTACTTCCACGTATTTTGCTCTGAAGAACTAGCCGCTTGACGGTTCGTAACACAACAGCAACAGGCGCGTTACGTTATGGAACAAATTGCCTACAGATGTTTTCCCTTCTCCTTCCAACCATCACTTCTTTAAATCCCGTGTCAACACATTACATTTTCCTTCTCCTCAGACGCCCATGGTATATTAGTACTTGAGGTCTATGTGGACTGACTCAGATGAAAAAACCTTTCTGGTTCTTTTAAAAATTGAACTGTAGCTATGTAAATTACACAGCAATACATAAAGTTAAAAGAAAATGTGCATACCTGTGCAGTTTTGTCTAATTAATGGCTCCCTGAACAAAATAATGCTAGTTAGTACACCTGCACGATATTCACTTAAAATAATTTTACGAAATTTTAAAATTTAAATTTTAGTTTTCCCTGGGGAGCAAGTCTAATTTGCGACAACAGTCTGCATTTTCTCAGCATTAAAAGAAGCAAACAGCGCTCATTTAATTTAAAAAGGCCAGCATAAAGCGAAGTAAATGAAAATTAACAAAGCAAACAGCAGCTTGAATTATTGTGAACGTTTTTAAGGACATTTTAAAATTATTACCAATGAATATTTTTTTTATACCATTATATAAATAATAACGCAGACAGGCAACGAATAACATTTTGGAATAATATTCGGCCGTATTTAAACCATAGAGAAAATATATAGTAGAGAAATAATGTCAATTACGAATGCGGCAAATTTACCGAGCTGAATCCGTAAACAAAGACGGTCCTCTGCGGGCTTGCCCATTGTCGAACGTTTGCCTTGTGATAGACAGGACCGTACTTCAAAATTTATTTCACATGACGTGAATCTTTTATCGAGTAATAAATGCTAAATATATTACTTGTAATTATTCTTTTTATTAATGATAAAAATGTAACCATTAGTGAGATTTTAACAAAAAGTGTATAGTTTGTTGGCTTAAATCTGAGCTTTCTTGCTATACAAAACTGTCGATAATTCCTCGAAAATAGCTCAGTTTATATATATACAGTGCGTCTCTTTAATGTCCCCCCCCCCCTCTTAATTTTTTAAACGTTACATTTACAAAATTGAAAGTTGAAATAAAATATAAACATAGTATTCTAAACAATAGAAATAAAATATGCAACTGTTTTAAGAAGTAAAATAGTAAATCAAAAAAATTACATGTGTATATTTTATTGGATTGGCATCCCATCCTGTATAATTATTGAACAAACCAAGTTCTAGGGTAAGATGTAAATATTTTTACACCTATTTACAGTGTGTGCACTTGATACTTTGTTGAAAGCGCTACTACTTACGGCCCCATGTCAATCTAATCCACCGATATCTTAGCGATCCTTTGGCGAAAGCGCTTTTTTCTTTCGCCATCCCTTTTAAAATACTCCCCTCTACCCTAATCCACTAGTATTTTTATTGCCCCTTTGACGAAAGCGCAAATATGCCTTTTGGAAACACCCTTCTAATCCACTGATATCTTAGCGATCCTTTGGCGAAAGCGCTTTTTTCTTTCGCCATCCGTTTTAGAATACTCCCCTCTACCCTAATCCACTAGTATTTTTGGTGCCCCTTTGACGAAAGCGCAAATATGCCTTTTGGACACTCACCCTTCTAATCCACTGATATCTTAGCGATCCTTTGGCGAAGGCGCTTTTTTCTTTCGCCATCCCTTTTAAAATACTCCCCTCTACCCCAATCCACTAGTATTTTTAGTGCTCCTTTGGCGAAAGCGCAAATATGCCTTTTGGTCACACTCACCCTTATGCAATATAGGGGAAGGAGGCATTGACACTAGATATGACATTCTTACACCATCTTACCCCTTATACAATGCCCCTAATACACACACACCCCATCAGTGCCTTTCTGACACCTTGACCACACTCAATATACGTCACTGACAAATATTTCTACTTCTCCGTGTGTGTATTCACTTCAACACCGGAGTGCATTTAAGATAAATTATATTTTTTACCTCCTATTCTTTCACATATTGATACAATTTAAATTTGGAATTAAACTATTTGTATTTATGCACTACTTGTAAAAAATAGACTACGAAATAATTCCTTATATTTAAAAGTTGGATACATAATTGGCGAAACATATGAAATGTCTGTAACACTTTGTAAAGACTATTTTTGAATCGAAATAACAAGCTTCAGAGGTTCGCTATATTCGCCACCCCAACCAATAATACCATAACATACATATGACTGCGATTTTTTCGGCCCGGTTCTGATCGCCGCGTTGCGTCATTGAGTTCAACAACCACTTTTACGAGACGTCCCGAGTGCGCATGCTTCGAGTGGACCGTCGTTTAAAAATCTGACTGGCGCCCAATGCGTACAAACGCACTTTTTCGCCCATACATTGGACGGATTCAGCTGGTGTCGCGAATACGTTGTGATGGTCTAAATATATCTTGTCTATGATTTAAACTCAACGCTAAATATTCTTAACACATTTTCTATTGAAAAGCTTGCAATTGATATAATCGATATTGCTGTAAATAACGTTCAACCAAAATAGGTGAAATATAGGGGGCGTTCTATTTAAGGATCAAACCTCGATACTAAAAAACTCGAAAATTAAACCAGTTTTGGTAACACTGACATAATTAAAAAATGCAAAACTATGGCCCATTTGACTTTCGAAAATTTTGATCTCCCACCTTGTATAGATGAAAAGTTATAAGGGTGAGCCACTATTTTGTGGCACCCGGTATACCCGTTACCGTTCCCTTGAATACTGGTTTGCAATCTTCCCTTAATTTTATTCCTAACATGGCTCTTAAACACCGCCTTTGTAGGGACTGCACTCTCAACATTCACAGAGTTACTACAAAAAATAATACCCCACTGAACTAGAGACCCCACAAATGTGGTAAAAAGTTTACGGTTTACACCTGCCGTTTAGTAACAATCCTAAGAAAATAACAATATTTAGTAAGGTTTTTGCATAGATAATCAATTTGTGTCCCCACACTCGCAGTCGTCTCTGTTTACACCTAAAAAGACTACTTCGATGGCCTCTATCTCGACTCCATCCTCATCCACACTGTTTTCTTAATTACCCCATTAGAAGAAGCCTATAGCCAAGTAGTTTTTTAAAGGGTGTGATTTAAACGGGCAGCGAAATTTTACAATTTTGACACATCGTAAAATACGATTGGCCGGCGAAATGATGGATTGGGCGGTGAAGCTTGATCAGGTAATAAAACAAAAATTGGTCTGCGTTTTAGATTTGAACAAGCAGCTTCAAAATCTTTTAAGCAGTAAAAAAATAAGTTGCAACTAAATAAATATTTGATCTGTGCGAAATAAATTACATTTTATTTTTTTTTGCCTGCTCCAAAATCAAGTTGACTGCTGAAAAAATATTGTAACATTACAAATTGATGGGTAATCTAATACTGTTCTGACTGCTCTAAAATTAACTTAGCGTGTAATAAGGGGTAATTAATTACGTAAAAAATAAAGCATTTAATTAGAAAACTCCAAATATTGATTAATGTAAAAGCACATACATTTCATGGTATTATTAGTAAGGCTGCCCACCATGAGCGCCCACAGGAATTGGGTGGCAAGCAAAAATTTAACTTTTTTTCTTTACTAAGACATTCCTAGTAGGCTCACCTGAATTTGGTACGGGTCCCGTATGTAGCAACAGAGATATACAACTTTAAAATTCCTGTGGGCGCCCATGCTGCCCACCGTTAGTGCCGCTCCAGTAGCATTACATCGCAGGGAACTCGGCCGCAGCAGCAGTTCAATTTTTCGAATTCTTTAAAATTACGGTACGCCGCCGGGCCACGCGGCACGCCGTCCGGTACCCCCTACGAGCGAGTTGAACTCGCAACTGACCGTCTTTTTTTATTTCACGTGAATATACATACGTACCTACTTAATTTTCGGCATCCACGCCTCTGGTAACAGATCAAAAGTGGCCAATCTTAGTGATGATCAAAAGTTCAACAACCGATCGAACTAACGAATCTCGCCGCTATCTTCAAACCCTTGCCAACTAAAAATATTAAATACAGGTCATTTGACTTTCTGGCTTTTAAAGTAAATATTTTGCAGAAAACGAAACGCTGCTTAAAAACTGCTGAACGATATTTAAATACCGAACAAATTTTATTCACAGCCTAATTTATTTTGTCACCAGCCGACTAATAATTTCACCGCCCAATTAATAATTTTACTGCTCGAATAGATTTCGGACTGCCCAACGGGATAGTTATTTGTTACTTAAAGTTTTATTATGCCGACCACATGAACTATATTTTGCCCATCATTGTTTCACAGGCAGTTTATTTAAAGTATTAACAGGAAATTATTATACCACCCGAGTAATTTTTTTGCCGGTTGGGCTTACCTACCTACTTATTTAAATCGCAGCAGAATTAATTACTAGCCTTTTTTAAATGTTTAAAGTAGCCTCATCTATGCAGTATTTTGAGTTATTCATGGCATACTAAACCTGGATATTGAAATTTAGTGTTTTGGTTTGCCTGCTATAATATAAAAAGTAGATTAATTAATAAAAAGATGTCAGTAATTGTACGAATTATAATTGATGATAAAATTAATTAGGTAGTTAATAATGTACTAGAGCAAATCAGCTAGATAGAATATGGAATAAATATTGTAATTAACTAACAGCTAACTGGTAATTAAGTTAATCAAATCCGAAAAAATCGTCATCATTCATGTTTTTCGTTGACATTTTTTCTCATTAAAAATAGGCAACAAATTTTCGACAAAAACAGAAATTTGCTTAATAAAATGAAAACATTGGCCTATGATACTTAATAGAAACTATACTGGTAATAGATTTTTAATAGTCGTTTTGCCTGTTTATTAATTTGGGGAGCCACCTAAATTTGATGGGACTGTATATACGATAGAGCTTATTAAACTTTATATTTCAGTAGGTTTTCAAATGTGTAAATTAGCCTCATCTATGCAGTGTTTTGAGTTACTAATGGCATACTTGATGACCTGGTTATTAACATTCAGTGTCTTGGTCTGCCTACTATAACATAAACACGTAGTAAAAAGGTTAATAACCAAAATATGAGTCAGTTATTAATGCACAATTCATAATTTATGGTAAAATTAATTAGGTATTTAATAAATTAAATAAATAAACATTAAAAAAAGAGTAATAACTTTGCAGATAAAAAGAGCAGCGGGTTTGTTTTTATATTAAATTATGGAGAGTTCAAACACAACAGACCATCATGTTCGTCCGTCGCGTCGGGACTATATAGATGATTTGTTCATTTTCTAGGCGGTAATCTTGGGTTGGTTTCTTAACCAACCTTCTGCTGCGCAGAAGTTTCTGTTTTTGTTATGGAATATGAAAGAAAAAAAAACAAAAAAAAATTGAAAAACCCCAGTACGAATTTTGTTAAAATTTATTTATGAAATCCAGATTTTAATATTATTTAAATAGTCAATATCTGCGTAAACTCTTACAAGGAAAGTACCCCAGGTGTATCTAAACGATTTCTTTTATTTGGTGATATATTTATTATAGTGCTAACTCTCAAAAATAAAGCAGAAAATCACCCCTAAATGTTCACCTGCAAAAACCAATCATGGTCGATTTGACATATCGGGCGAACCGCGTACCGTTGATGTGCCGTAGATGTACCAACAGTAGATGTATCAGCGCGGTGCGCGAGTCTGAAAACATCATGAAGTCTGAACTCGTGATCTCGTAATGAAAACGCCATTAAAAAATTACTGAGATATAGTTGTCGATGTATTTTTTCCTCAGGTCTCCGACGATAAATTTATTTTATAAAATCCCGCCTTCTCACCCTCAAAAAACACTAAATCTCGAAAAAAGCCATTTTTATCTTTTTTTTAATACGCTAGATCAAAAGATCAGGATTTTTTGCTCTGTACTGTGTGGTTGGATAAATGTTTACTTTTTTTACCTTTTACTGGACTTTGACAATGTTTTATTCGATGCTGGCGTTTTTTTTTTAATTTTCTTGAATAATAGTTTTAGTTTTTGGGTTCTTTGATTTTCGAAAAAATGTCAAATCGCAAGACTGGGAACTTTTTAAATAAAGCACACCCTCAAAAATATTTGTAATTAAATCGTAACAAATCTCTTTTGGGTCGCAAATATTGCCGTGGACCATCTATTATATAAAACCACAATTAAACCTTATACTGCTTTATTTAGTCGCGCTGCAAGTGCACGCCGAGCTCTGTTTTTCGATTAATTTCTCATACACAAAAAAGACCTCTTTGTAAAATAGCTTTTGCCGTGAACCGTCTGTTATATAAAACCACAATTAAACCTTATACTGCTTTATTTTGTCGCGCTGCAAAAGCTCGCCGAACTGTGTTTTTCGATTAATTCCTCATACATAAAAAGACCTCTTTGTAAAATAGCTTTTTCGACGTAAAAAATGGATGGAAAACATCTTTGGATCAAGCATATCAAAAAAAGATAAAAATGGCGTTTTTCGACATACAGCACGTTTAGTGTTTTTTGAAAAACAAATTACATCATCGGAAAGTTGAGGAAAAAAATACATCGAAAACTATGTCATAGTTATTTTTTTAATGGGGTTTTCATTGCGAGATCATGAATTTAAAATGGCATAGTTTCAGGTTTGCGCGCCGCGCTGGGACATCTGAGGTGATTCGCCTCATATAAGAAGACAACATTGGAGTTGGAAATGAATATGATAAATTGCCAGTAGTTTTATTTCAAAATTTTATCTTTCTGAAGGTGAAATTGACCCAAAATTCATTTTTGGAGGTGGGTTTTCCCTTATTTTGGAGAATTAGCACGCAAAAAGTTTCGTGTCAAATATATTTTGACGTACTATAACATCATTCATCTCGGGTATCTTCCTTGTTAGTGCTATTTTAATTTTAATTGCATATTATTCCAAAACAGTGACACATTAAATCGCTGCGTTTTTGACATTAAAATTTGCACAATATAGGTAACATTCACTTGACAATAAGTAGCGACTTTTAGTGTCAGGACACTAAATGCCATGACCTTTGTCGTGTAAAAATTAAAAGTCGCGTTGTTACATTAGATTAAATGTAATGACTTTAATGTCACAAAATCAAACGTTTAGAATCACTTAAAAGGTTTAAGATTTAGTACCTTTTTACTTTTAAAATCATTTATTTCATAACTATTTTCACATATTACATGGGTTACTTATAATATATACAATATATACAAAAAGTGTTCGAAGAACAAATAATGCAGATCATCTTCAGCCTCGAAGAATCCGGCGCAGTCGTGAGCGTTGTTGGGTCAGGGAACCCAATATGATCGCAGTGCCGATCAGGAGACTCTTTTCCGGAGACCTTACAGAGTGTGCAAGAATTTATTATTACTAAGGTTTAAAAGATGTTTATTTCATTTAAATTATACTTAATTGCAACATTTTGACTTTTGTTTCCAGTGGAAAAGTATGCAAAAACCATTTCGATTTTGGAAGGCACATACGTGTTACCGATCTATTTTCCGGATTTCTATATTTTTAATTGTTAACGCTACTAAAGTACTGGACATTCGAAGTGCATAACGTAATTTTTGGGGGTATTTTTAAGGTTCGATATTTTAAAAACGGTAAGACAAATTAAAATTCGGTTTTCGATGTTAGCTTGCCCAGTGTGTGTAGATTATACCCTTCGCTGCTGGATTGTCAGGTATGACCGGAAAAGGTTTTTACAGGGTGCAAACTAAAACCCTGCATTGTTTACAAAATTTTATTTCAGTATACTTTTTACAAAACAATATTTTATTTATTCCTAAGCAAACCTAAGCAAACCCAACCTGAGCAGAAAGAAATTTAATACGTCACACGCGCCACCAACGCACGAAGTGCTCCAGAAAACTAAATGATGAACTTCGTCGTGTAACTGGAATACATGTTTCTAATCGAACTGTAAGGAGGACATTGAATAGAAACAATTTAAGGTAGAACTTTTTATCATAGCAGTCATTAAACTGCAAAATCCAATTTTCACATTAAAAAAAAAATCTCATTCAAAAATTTTCAAACCATTCTTAATCTTATTTATATGAAAAGATATAAAAATGGTTTAAATAATAATAAAAGCGGGCTTTCAATAATTATTAGGGCCACTGCATAAAATTAAATACATTTTTTTAGAGCACGACGTAGAGCGAAGTGTCCTCGTTTGTTGCCACCACATCGTGCAGCTCGGTTAGCATGGGCACTGCAACATCGCGATTGGACAATAAATCAGTGGAGAAATTGTTTTTTTTTGGGACGAAACAAGATTTAACCTTATTCACTCGGATGGTAGAATTGTTGTTTGGAGAGAGCCGAATGAAAGGTATGCCGAAGAAAACATGGCTCCTAAAGATGCCTTTGGCGGAGGTGGCATCACAGTTTGGGCGGGGGTAATAAGTATATAATGGGAATTCTGACATTTTCACTACCAGGCAAACAGTTAATGCTGTGGTTTATAGAGACGATGTCATACTTCCCATTGTTGTGGCATTTGCTAGAAATTATGGCCATGATTTTCTTTTAGTTGACGATAACGCACGGCCTCATCGAGCGCAAATTGTGACGCAAGCTTTGCAGGCTAATGACATAAATCGTATGGATTGGCCTGCAAAGTCTCCGGATTTAAATATCATAGAACATGTTTGGTCTCATTTAAAATTTTTAGTGAGATCTAGAGATGTTGTTCCAGAAACCTTAAATGAGCTTTCCGAAACAATACAAGAGGAATGGAAAAACATCCCCCAAAATTTCATTAATAATTTAGTACGCAGTATGCCTCGAAGATGCCGTGAAGTTATTCGTCTACGAGGAGGGCCAACTAAATATTAACGTAGGTGGCCACATTTTTCGTTAGTTATTTCATAAGTTTAATAACGTTAACGTTTATGTTGTTTACGTTTGTAGCAATTCTACGAGGGGTATTTTTGGATTCACTCTGTATTAGGTATGTAAAAATGGGCAAACATGTTTAGGTACACCCTATATATTCAGTGGTACCATCTCCAGTTGTTTGTATCTTGAAAAGTGTTGAATTTAGTTATAGTGTAATATATACTCGATTTGAAATTGGTTGATAGTAATAAATCATTAGAGTGGTCCACCTAAATTGCCAAGTTTTAAATAGTATATACATTGAAAGTCTAGACCCTTTTGCATTTATTAAACTTTCCATTCCTATAGATCTGATAAGGGCGTCGAATACAAAGCTTAACCCGAGGCTCGAACAATAAGCGGTAGTATTCTACCTGTGATGTTTTGCACTCATGCACGTGCTTTCGGGTGGGTTTAAGTTTATATTAAACACAATAATTATATAATTTAGTGAACATTCGGATGTGTGGCATAATTTGTTACCCTTGTATTTGAATAAATATAATACTAATAACAATAAAGCAACTAATAAACAAGTAAATTTGGAAAAATGTTTCTATTTGAAATTCTATAAAATTTATAGTAAGTCATTACAGTTCTTCGCTTTAAATTAATCATCATCAGAAAATGAAATATCTGAGGGACTGTCTTCTTCCCCTAAATTGATAATAAGTGGTTCGACCGTTTTCTCCAGTAAACTATCCAATTGCCACATTTTTTCCTCCTCCTTTAGTACATGCTCTATACATCTTTGCCACTTCCCCGCGTTGACTTCTTGAAGCGCTTCTTCAAAGAGTTTTTGAACATCACTCATTTTATAAGTGGTATTTTTTCTAGCCACATAACCTTTCACATGAGCCCATACCAGTTCGATCGGATTTAATTCGCAATGGTAGGGGGGGAGCCGAAGCACTATTATATTTTGTGTTTTGGCCATTTCGTCAACAACATATTTTTGAAACCGATGTTTATGGGTGTTTACAATTGATAGCAACTCCTTTTTAACCATATTGTCCTCAAATTGTATTTGTTTCTCCACAAGCCACTCGATAATTTTTGCTTTTCGCCAAGCAGTTGTAGGCATCTTCTCCAATCTTCTGGAGTGATACGGAGCGTTAGCTAACACAATGACGGAGCCAGGTGGAATCAGCTCTATCATTTGTTCGAAATACTCCTCAAAAACATCAGCATTCATATCCTCGTGGTAATCGCCTGTACGAACTGATTGGAATGATAATAGTCCACCTTCTAAAAATCCATTGGAGCTACCGATGTGAGTTATAATTAATCGTTTTCCTTTTCCAGAGGGCGGATTTATTCCTGTTGATAGACCGTCTAAAAATGCTTGCCGGTGAGAAGTCACATTTTTGTCTGTCCATATTTTTCCAACTGTGTAGCCTTCGTTCAGCCATGTTTCGTCCAAATAGAAAATTGTTTTGTTTTCATTGCGAAATTTTCTTATTTTTCTCAAATAATTACGTCTCCAACATACTATTTCATCTTTTTCGAGCAAATGAGACTTCCGACTATGTTTTTCCCATCTAAAATTCATTTCTCTTAGAACTTTCCATAGTTTATCTCTCTTGATTGCAGGAAAGTCTTCTTTTACTGCCCCTAAAACTCTATCCAAAGTAGGGATCTCCTTATTGAAATAGAATGAATGCACCTTTCGTCTTATGATGGCCTTTTCGTCCTCATCGATCGGTATTGTTCGCCTTCCTGGAGATGGTTTTGGTGGCGTCACGGTTCCTGTCTTTTCTTCCCGCATCAGCCTGTAGATGGTTGCTTTTCCAATACCTGTCATCTTTGAACAAAGTTCCACTGCAGAATCGATACTTATTGCACTTTTTTGATATCTAAGTGCATTAAATACATTAAGCACAATAATCTTTTCACTAATGCTTAGCGCTGATTTCGCAGCTCGCTTAACTGGAATAAATCCTGAAAGACTCTCCATTTTCAAAAATTACCCAAATGTGTGTCCTAGAATACTCGCATTAGGTTTGTTCGCTCTTAAAATGACTCACAGTTTTATACCAATAAGTAGAGGTACCTAATTTTTCGTAACTACCTGAAAAGTAACATTGTGTATTAATTGTTCCCGGAATTCTCGGCATAATTATTTTTACCTGTTATGACAATAATGATTACTAAATTATTCGGATAAGTAAATAGGGTTCAAACCGGCACGTCAGGTAGGTGCGCCTATGGAATCGGCTGCTAAAAATGATTTATTACTATCAACCAATTTCAAATCGAGTATAGTGTTGAGTAGAACCCAAAAATATAACAATATCCAGGGTATTTTATATAAAATATAAAAGTGGCCGTTACAAATATAAAATTCTAATAAAACCCTACCAGTAGTACCAGTAACCGTTTTATAGGCACAATAGTGCTCGAATTTTGTTATATCAGCTCTAAAAAGTCTAATGGATTTAAAAAACACTCTTCATAATATTGTTAAAAATTAGCTTTCTACGTTTGCGCTGCCAATTTCTTTAAAAGTGAGGTTAGGGAGGAATACAAAAAAACGTTTCGGTAAAAGAGTCTAATTTAGGTAAATCAAGTAACAAAATACAAAAAAATACAATTTATTATTATTATTTCCTCGATATCTAAATGTTCAATGCATAAAAAACATGCAAAATAATGAAATTTTAGGAATGAAACCAACTGTAAACTTTTTCAGACTCCTGTATGTTGTAATTGTATTTTTTCCTGATAGGGGCATTAGAAATAATAAAAAAATTACCACATTGAGTTTGATTTGGACTATCACTAATGAATTAGGATTTTTTTTGTAATGCCATGTCAATATTCTCGGAAAAACCCTGTATATCCCAAGAAAAGGAGAATTTCAAAAAACCCAAGAAATCGTTTTTTTTGTATCTAATCGTAGATCATTCTGGTGTACATAAGAATAAATAAAATATTGTTTTGTAAAAAGTATACTGAAATAAAATTTTGTAAACAATGCAGGGTTTTAGTTTGCACCCTGTACAAACCTTTTCCGGTCATACCTGACAATCCAGCAGCGAAGGGTATAATCTACACACACTGGGCAAGCTAACATCGACAACCGAATTTTAATTTGGCTTACCGTTTTTAAAATATCGAACCTTAAAAATACCCCCAAAAATTACGTTATGCACTTCGAATGTCCAGCACTTTATTTACATATTTACAGTTATTATTTCACGGACGGTAATTTTAATTTCAGTCATCCAAGGAAGTATGACCTCTCATGGTTTTGTTCAGTCGGCAACATCGTTGTCATCATTGTAAGGTTTAGTACTGGTTTAAATTAAGATCTCCTAGTAGATCAGTTAGGTTTTGACAGGTATTTGTCCTGTCGCGGTCGCTGTTAATAAGTCGTCATTAAAAACTGGAATTATTCTAATATTTTTTCATACTGAAACGTGTTGCTACAATGAATTTAGTTCTATAACAGTGAAATGTACATTCGCACTAAAATTGTCCTTTTCTTTATAAATTTATGAGAAACTCAGGAACGAATTCATAGTATAACACTTAGTTCTCTTATTCGTATACTTGGCAGTTATAGACTTTTGATTATCAAATTAAACAGGTCTAGCATTGGAGAATCTGTCCGAAAATGTTTTGATATTTAAGCTATATGAAAATGCACTAGACTTTACTTTTACTTTTAAAATCATTTATTTCATAAATTACAAGTTTAAAGACCTACATAATACATATAAAGTATATATTGCAATGTAACACACACTGCTAGTGGTGTCTAATGCTTATGGAAAAAAATAATTATTGTATTTTTTCTTGTTTCAGCACAACATTCCAGAAATATGCAAGACAATAAGCAAACTTTCTTATTTGAAGTAACCAGTTGACCCACTTCAATCACAAGTCGTTTACAGGATGTCTTTGGACGACCAAAGGCAATTTCTGTGTCCCAGGCTAATTGACTATCTTACGATAGTTGGGGTCCGCAATACTCCCTCCTCCGTCAAACAAAGTGCAAGTCCACATATTCAGGTAAGTTGATGGTTTGATAAATACGCATATACAGCTATTAACTTTGGGAGTGGGAATATAATGGCAGAGTTTTCCCGCAATTATTTTTATTTCGTGATACAAAAGTACTCCATTCGAAAAGCTTATTCCCAAAAGATAAGAATTTTTTCTGTTCAAATTATTTCTCAAAATAGCAAAGGAATATGCACGAATTTTTGTTATTGCATAAATCGTTTAAGGAAGTCATTTTTGAAACCCAAAAAAATATATTTTAAAGAAATTAACTAGAATAATTTAGCTAGAAATTTGGTTTTACTTTTCGGTACAATTTATTACAATTTAAAAAACAGCCATTTGCCCTCAGTGAATAGTGACGTCACGATGTGAATAATGACGTCAGGAGATTAACAAAAATAACGTAAAGCTTAACCAAAAGTCGAACAGGTTTGTTTTTCTCGGAAACAGTCAGAGGGGGAGCAATCGAATTTTCTGTGTTAATAGAGGAATAGTACAACTAGCTTCGGTAAAAAACTCAGTTATACAGGATCTATCGTTTCGGAGTCATTAAACGTCAAAGTCGAAATTTCCGCGATTTACGTTGAAATCGGGTACAGGTCGTAAAAGTAAATTAAATTGATTTAAATTTTCGAAGGTTGTAGAAGACCGGAGCTTCAGAACCCTATTGAAACTGGTGAGGACCGGAAGTGGCAAATAATTTTTTGATTTTTTTTAGATCGAAAAATGCCATTATTTGCAGACCCCTCTTTGATACCTAATAACTCAAAAACGAGTTTTTCTTTCAGGGTTAGCTTTTGTTTGTCATATCAAATTTATTTTTACTTATACAGGGTACCTCAAAAATATAGTAATGTAACTTGCAAAAATCCAAAATGTTAAAATTTTTAATTTTTGAGATATACAAAATAAAGTGCTCCATACCCAAAGAAAAAAAAGTTTAGTCTCATTTTACTCCAGGTTATAGAGGTGAGAGTATAATTAAGGTAAAAAAATTCAAGAAAATGGATTTCTAGTTAATATTTAAACTAATTGTTCATTGTATATTCTCACCTGTATAATCTGGAATGAAATGAGACTTAACTTTTGTTCGTTGAGTATAGAGCACTTTATTTTGTATATCTCAAAAAAACAATATTTACATTTTTAATCTTTACACGTTACATTACCTTACTTTTGAGGTACCCTGTATTAGTAAAGATAAATTTGATATATCGAAAATTGATTTGCAGACAAGCAAAAGCTAACCTTGAAAGGAAAACTCTGGGAAATACATAATGAAAAAATTTCCCATTTGTTAAGAAATATCGGCCACACGCTATTTTCATTTATAAAGGAAAAACACATTCTCCTGTGTTTTTTAAGCAGTTTTTTAGCCGTAAAAATTCAAGAATTTAATGTTTCGTTTTTATTGAATGCAACTCTACTGGCCAGCTACAAAATCTAAGAACATTCCTCTTTGTCCACTCCTTTATAGTTATATGACGTCGCCAGATTCAGGATGAAATTTTTCAAAAGATTTTCGTTCCCCTTCACACCTCCGATACTTTAAATTTCATATCGCGGATGTATCTACTTTCTTTAGACACCAACTTAGGTACGTACTTGGGATTGAAGTCTACGTGGGCAGCCCCAAATATTAAAAATAAATCCAATTGGATACATATTGGATTTACATATGTAGTAGTTAATAAAGTTGTTACGGTTTGTTTTGTCATACGAAATTAAAGTAATATTATTATAGCAGTTGCAACAATTAGTTGAGTTTTAAGACTTCGACCTACCTTTTTGAATATATTCCCTTATTCCTTGAACGTTTTATTTTGATTTGTTTTCCATTTAGTCAAAATCTTTCCTAACCTCGAATTTAATTTTTACAAATTTTCCGTCACTAGTCTGTCTTGGATCCAGCCTTGTTTTCCCTCTTTCTGTATAGTTAATCCCTAAGGAAATATGTCTGAATTTGGCCCTAAAAACTATAGTTGCCAATAAATATAAATTAGAATTTGTTTACCCTGACAAACGTGAAACGTCATTTTTGACATTTGAATCGGCCGTAATTATTTTCTGTCGAGCCTGTTGCATACATCTTAGTTTTCTGTCCTGAGCCGCCCTCTGTGACTGTTGTTGGAAAACGTCGAAGCCAGGAACGATGGGATCTGCGTTCTGAGTTCTAGGTCCCTTGATTTTAAAGGGTTCTAATGTTGATCCACGCCTACATGTATTCCTGGTTGACGAAAATCATAAGTTGTTTCCAATAATTGTACAAAGTATAATGAATTGTACAAACTATTAATGAATGTCGGTTTATGGATACGGAAAAATGTATTTGTTGGTTGGTATATTTCCGTTGTTCATTGGTTTAGTTAATTTTTACTGGCAGAATATTGTGCCAATGGGGTAGAAGGGAATACCATCGAATCAAAGCTTTCAGAACTGTACATAATTGGGTACCAAAGTGTACCTCGAAACAACCCTGTGACGCCACTTGTGCAAGAAAATCGATATTGGAATTTTTGACAAGGATTGGGTGTGGCACCGGGGAAGAGGTTCTTTTCACAAACTGATCGCGTCGTCGACTGTATCGTATTCTAAAGTCTTTAGAAAGACTCCCAAAATTGGGATCTGTGAATGCGGTACAACTAATTTCTTTTACGTTGTTTTGTTGTTTGCCATTTTGGCGTTACGTTGTTGGTCCAGTGAGGCCGTTTTAGTTGTTTTTGTAGAAGAAATTCGACATCTCTTCGTCGGTTTTTACGACGACAGCGGACATGTGGACTTAGACCCGACCCGAGATCGACAGGGTCTTTCTTTCTGCTGGGAGACAGCACTTCTTTTTACTGGGAGACAACCCCACCACGTCTTTTCTTTTGCTGGGGAACAATCCTTTTTACTGGGAGACTCCAAGCATCTTTTGCTGGGAGACAGCAAACCTTTCACTGGAGGACACCGATCCTTCTTTTGTGGCTGGGAGACATCTCCAGTCTTTCATCGTGCTGTGAGTCGGCTAAGCTGCCTAGGCCAGTTCAGCATTGACCTGAGACACCGTCAACAGGGGACGAACCCCTTCAGGCAACTTTTTTTTAATTTTATAATTGGCGTTACCTATTTTTCTTGATAACAAATTTGTTCGATATCGACTTTAACCATGGTTGACATTATTTAATTTAAGCGGATTAGTACCTTAACTTTCTTTTATTTTATTTCCCCCTCAGGGTTTGAACTTAGTTAGTACAAAACCGGTCATGAGACCTACAAATTGTTATAATAATAACCATAATACCAATAATAATGGTAATAACATTAATAATTTTATTTAATAATAATAATACCTGATAATTTCACTGTATCGAATTTCACAAAAGGACAAAATACACTGATGTGTTATCAAAATTTTTGCCCTAACGAATCTGTAATATATTAGTAAATTTGTTTTTAATGGTAGTGTTTTATTTGCCTCACCAGACAGCGCAGTTTCTTGGATTTTTTTTTTTTGATAATATGGTAACTATATGTGAGTGAGTGAGCTGAAAGCGAGATCCCAATACTATCTAGGAGGGTTTCTGTTTTTCACTCGGCATTAAAAACAGTGGCGCCCTTATTGAACCCCCTCTCTCTCCGGCATTGGAGCTAGGGCATTTTTTTTGGCACGCATGCGTAAGCCTCTCGCATTCAACTCAACTCTTTACGTGAGTTAATTTTGTAAATTCTCAATATCTTTTTTTTAATTTTTTTTTTTACCGAACTTTGAATTTTTATTTATGAAGGGTAAGTAGAAGTAAAATTCTTCTTCTGTGCGAAAAAGAGCGTGGCGAATTTTGGCGCCCAACGTGGGGCCTTCAAACAAAAAGAAACTGCGTTTGGTGAGACCAGATAGAGCACTTTGGTACTAACATTATCAAATTTTTTTTTTTTTAATTTTCATTTATCGATATTTGCGCTTCTGATATGTTGTCTTACCTCTGACGAGATTTTTTTGCTGATAATGCAATATTTTTTTTTGCGGCCTACCTATTGTTTTGTAGTAGCCATCAGAACTTCGCTGTTCTGACGGGTTTTCGTTATTCTTTCTGTTAGGACATCGCTGTCCTAACCGGTTTATTTTATTTTTAAATCTTTTTGGTGAAGTTTAATTAGTGAAAATTATCTGAAAATTTAGTTGTGCAAATTATTTGCAGTTTACAGTGTCAAGTGCAATCAGTGTTAATATTTTACTGATTTTTCTTTAAATTTATTTTTGTTTGTGTATTATTTGACTCGTAATAACTTACGATGGATTACAGTATGAGAGTGCATTACCTTAGAAAGGATATGCTCATTTATGAGTTGCAAGTTCGTGGCATTCCAGCTGATGAAACGAAAACTGTCGAAAGCCTTCGTGCATCTTTACGCCCATTGTTGCAGATGGAGAAAGTTAGTAAGTCTATAAGTCACCCTCCCTATAATATGGATTTTGCTGAAGAAAGAGCTTATGTGGCGACTAACTTGAGGAAGACTAAATTGGCGATTAAGTCCGTTACTGGAGAAAAAGCCAAGACCAAATTTGAACGTCTACAGACACACTTGGTCCATCTTCTCAACCGAATTGATCGTGTACCAGTTAACCAACTGTCGTCAGAGGATGCTGACGCACGAGCAATATTAATTGCAGAAACCTTATCTGCTCTGGACGAGCTAGAGCAAGTATCCAGACGAGATCCTAACTTGAGTGTCTTATTGGATGCAGCACGCTCGGGATGTTCTGATTCTGATGATTCGTCAGAAGATGAAGTGCCTAGACCAACTCAACATGGTTCAACACCAAATAGACAGCCAGTGTCGAACTTCAAGGCACTACGTATTGAAAAATGGGGCCTTAAATTTACAGGAGATCCCAAGGGTATGTCAGTCCATGGATTCTTGGAGAGAGTAAACGAGCTGAGATTGGCTCGTAATGTATCAGAAAGAGAACTGTTTGAGTCTGCCATAGATTTATTTGAAGGCAAGGCATTGAATTGGTTTAGAGCGAACCGTTCCCGGTTTAGCAACTGGAGAGAACTAGCTGAACTGCTTTGCAGACACTCTGAACCACCAGATTATCGTGCTCGACTCTTTAAAGAAATGCTCGAGAGGACTCAAGATCCATCAGAAAGCATAGTGGACTATCTTTCAAGCATGCAGGCTCTGTTTCGGCGTTATGGTTCCCTCAGTGAGGATGCAAAGTTGGACATGATAACTAGGAATTTAGCTCCATTTTACACCACTCAGTTACCCATAGTGAACTCATTGGAAGAATTAGAGGAGCAGTGCCTGGTTTTAGAAGCCAAGAAATACCGTGCAGAACATTATGTACCGCCATCTCGGAAGCGACAAGGATTTGTAGAACCTGATTTCGCCTTCGTCTCAGATATGCAAGAAGCCTTACCTCCAACTAAGGTCAATGAAGTGAGACATGTCAACCCTCCTACTACCAGTAGAGGTCCTAGAGAATTAGTCTGTTGGAATTGTCAACAAACTGGACATTTTAATCGAGATTGTCAAAGCCCAAGAAAAACACACTGTTATCGTTGTGGAACACCTAATGTCACCGTAAGATCTTGCCCAAAATGGGCTAATTCGGGAAACGCTTCCCGGGGGAATCAATAGGTCGTACGATTTCTCCCAATACCAAGCGTGTAACGACCAATGATTTCGATTTTTCATCCAAAATTCTTCTAGATTTCATCATTAGTCACGCACGAGGAGATCAACGTCCATATTTGGAAGTTTCTATTATAGGTAAACCTATAAGAGGTTTGCTGGATTCTGGTGCCACTCGAACACTTGTTGGCCTTCCTGGATATGAGTTGCTACGGAGTTTGGGACTGCAACTTTTAGGTAAAGAAACAAGATGTACAGTTGCTAATGGAGAGAGCTGTTCTGCTATTGGTTACATGCAAGTACCGTTTAGTTTAATGGGAAAAACCCGCATGATAGATGTGTTAGTCCTGCCTGCACTGGCTCATACCTTAATTTTGGGAGTCGATTTCTGGAAGAGCATGGGAATCGTACCAGATTTGAATCAGGATGTTTGGCATTTCGCAGATGAAACGAATTCTACTCAAGTACTTAGCATACGGGATGAGAGTACCCTTACTATTGCTCAGCGAATGACTCTTGATAACTTAGTCAAAGAAAAACTTGCTTTAATTGGTACAGGCCTGGGATGTTGTAAGGTGGCTGAACATGTTATTGAAGTGGAGCCAGGTACGAAACCTGTCAAACAAAGATATTACCCGGTGTCTCCATTTAAGCAGAAAATTATCGATGAAGAACTTAAACAAATGTTGGAGGATGGAGTCATCGAACCTTCGAAGAGTGCTTGGTCCAGTCCGATATGTTTAGTGCGCAAGAAGGATGATTCCTACAGATTTTGTGTAGATTACAGAATTTTGAACAGTTTGAGCAAGAAAGACGCATATCCCTTGCCCTACATTTCTGCCATTTTGGACCGCCTGAGAGATGCAACTTACCTCAGTTCCATCGATATCAAATCCGCATTTTGGACAGTTCCCTTAAGTGAATCTTCGCGTGAATATACTGCATTTACCGTCCCTGGAAGAGGACTATTTCAGTTCCGTCGCATGCCTTTTGGTTTAACCAATTCACCAGCAACCTGGCAGCGCATAGTAGATACCGTCCTTGGAGCAGACCTTCAACCAGCGGTCATGGTATATCTGGATGATATAATTCTCATATCTCAGGACTTTGACGAACACCTACGTCTGTTGGGCTTAGTTTTCGACCGACTACATGAAGCGGGGCTCATAGTTTCACTAGAAAAATGTCAGTTTTGCCTGCCAGAATTGAAGTACTTAGGATATGTTGTGGACCGTCAGGGACTCCGACCAGATCCATTAAAAGTTGAGGCAATTGTAAATATTATACCACCGAAGAATGTCACAGAAATTCGCCGATTTATTGGTACAGCATCTTGGTACCGTCGCTTTGTTCCGAATTTTTCATCCACCATAGCTCCGCTAACTAACTTGACTAAGAAAAATGTCAGATGGTCATGGACAACCGACTGTGATAGAGCCTTTAAAGCGATCAAGGAAGCTTTAGTTACAGCACCGATACTTACCTGTCCTGATTTTAACCGTCCTTTCGTCCTGCAAACCGATGCAAGCGCATATGGCCTTGGTGCAGTTTTAACACAGACTTTTGATGATGGTGAGAAAGAAATATGCTTCCTATCACGTTCACTGACTAAACAAGAAATGAAATATACAGTCACCGAAAAAGAGTGCTTGGCAGTGATTTGGAGTGTGGAGAAGTTGAGACATTATTTGGAAGGGGTACACTTCACGGTAGTAACTGACCACCATTCGTTACTATGGCTGCACAGACTAAAAGACCCTCAAGGTCGTTTAGCGCGATGGGCGCTTCGTCTGCAACCCTATGATTTTACCTTAATCCATCGCCCTGGTAAAGAGCACATTGTTGCCGATTTTCTGTCCAGATCCGTTCCTGTCTCCGCAGAAGCTATTGACACCGATGATAGTGATGTTCCGATGTCTTCCACCACTGATGGATGGTATAAAAATATGTTTGTAAGGCTTGAACAACAACCAGACAAATTTCCTGCTTGGCGTGTAGAAAACAACATGTTGTATAAATATGCAAGAACCAATCATCCGGACCTTGGTACTCCATCCAGTTCTTGGAAAATTGTCGTTCCTAAGGATAAAAGGCGCAAGATACTCGCTCGTTGCCATGATATACCTGCTTCAGGTCACGTGGGCGTATTCAAGACCTACTGGAAAGTATGCCAACGCTATTATTGGCCTAAGATGAGGAGTGACGTCACTAGTTATGTGAAAGCTTGTCGAGTTTGTGCCCAGCACAAAGTAGAACAAAAACCTCCTGCAGGATTAATGGGTGACCGTCCAGTGATAAATCAACCTTGGCAGTGTATCAGCCTGGATTATATTGGACCGTTTCCTCGTTCGAGGTCAGGTAACTCTTACGTTCTTGTGGTTACCGATTATTTCACCAAATTCTCCGTTTTATTTCCTTCTCGTTCAGCGACAGCTAAATCTCTCACCAAACAGGTTGAAGAAGGTATTTTCCTAATGTTTGGATCACCACAGTTCCTAATGTGTGATAATGGAGTACAAATGAAGTCCAAGGAATTTCAGAACCTTTGTCAACGGTATAAAACGAAATTATTCTACACAGCATCTTATCATCCACAAGCTGATCCGACCGAACGAGTCAACAGAGTCATAAAGACCATGATGCGATCTTACATCAAGAACAATAACCACCGTACCTGGGACGAGAACCTAGCTTCTATAGGCTGTGCTTTGCGAACATCACGACATGAGACCACTGGATTTACTCCGCACTTTCTTAATTTTGGGAGAGAACATAAATTGTACGGACAAGACTTTGCAGAAGAGACTGCTAACACCAATGCAGACCTTCAAGATTATGTCAGGAAAAGACAAGCCGCCTTTGGGAAATTATATCGCGAAGTTCAGGATAAAATTAAAACATCTCATGTTAGAAATCAACGTAGATACAACTTACGTAGACGACCCGTTGAGTATGCACCTGGACAAGAGGTTTGGCGTAAAAACAAAAGTCTTTCCGATGCCGCGAACTATTATAGTGCCAAACTGGCTCCGGCTTATGTGGGCCCGTTTATTATTAAGAAGAAAACAGGGTCCTGCACCTACGAACTTCAAGATCGAGCAGGACAAAGTAAAGGTGTTTGGCACGTAAAAGATCTCAAACTGTATAATCCATCGACCGCAAATGAGAGTTCAGATAATGATTAGTTTTACCTTTAAATATTTTTCTTTAACGTTACCTTATTCCGTTTTCTTTTAATACCTTTTTTTTTAATGCCCTGCAGTATGGGCGTGATTGTGTCTGGATCCATCTGGGTGCGAAACTTGATGGATTTGGACACTGTCGCTTAGAATTGTGCTGCACTGGTGAACTAGTGGAGGTAGGACCCTCCGAAAGCCGTGGCAAGCTAGGCCTTCAGTCAACTTGCTGCTATTGCGCGTAGTAAGTCTGCCTTCAGCATTTTTACTACTTTTACTTGCTATCATCGCTTTACGTCTTTTCTTATGGTATCATCTATCTTTACCTTATATAAATTTCTTTAACTTTTGTGGCTTTAGTAACATAAACTTAGAGTTTTTTTCTTTTGGCGGTGTCTTGCAGACACCCATCTTGGCGCGAGACGTGATGGGAGTAAACACGACACATGGTCATTAGTTTGTTTTTCTCTTAAGGCGATGATTTATTTTACTTGTTAGCTCAACTACCTGAAATTTAGCATATTTTTATTTGATTCATAAATTCATTAATCTTTTAGTAACTATAAATTTACCTTATCTGAATTTACCTTAAATTTACCTTATCTGAACTTACCTTAAATTACCTTATTTTAATTTACCTTAAACTTACCTATTTTCAATTTCGTAATACACTGATTGCAATGATACTTGATAATTTGTTTTGGATAATTTAATTCACCGTAACTTGATTTGACTTATGACCTTAATCCGTATCTTGCTGAGTGATTTCGTTATCCTAGCTTGATCTGATTTAGTGTCCTTATTGTGACTTTCTTATATTACCTTACGTTACCTTGATTATCTTACCTCACCTTGATTATCTTACCTTACCTTGATTATCTTATCTTACCTTACCTTTATTACTTTATTTTATTTTGGATTTAATTATTCAGTTAATTTTACCTTCATATCTTCCAAGTCTTATTTAAGTATTTGGCTTGGTACCTTACCTTACCTTACCTTGAGTAACTTTATCTTACCTTGGGTTTAATTATTCGGTTAATTTTACCTTCATATCTACCAAGTCTTATTTCAGTATTTGACTTGGTGTTTCTTACCTTACCTTGATTTACCTTATCTTTTCTTGTGTTTAATTATTAATTTAATTTTACCTTGATATTTCTTTATAGTCTTATTTGACTTGCTATTTTTGATATCCTGGATTTGACTTTGGCCTAGGTCTTGGTACCTAGACCCCTATTTTGGCGTTCTATATTTGGGCTATAGTTTAACTAGCCAAAATAGAACCTTCCCGATTATGACTTATTTGTCCCTATCTCCTTGTTTAGGCTGCGCGGTGTTGGGTGCTACCGAATGTCGCTTCGACGTTCTTTGTTGGAACTATTGATCCTTCGGAGAGCAGACCGACTGGAAGGGCTGTTCAGGGGGGGCGGAAGTCTGACCCCTGGGGTAACATTTTGCCCATCGAACTTGTTCGGCGGGCCAGGGGAGGGCCAAGCTACTTTGTTCGGCCTGAGCTCAAGTCGGCCTATTAGGTTGCGACAGGCCGGTGGCAGTGCCACCTTTCAGAGTACCCTACCTAATTTATTTTGTTTTATACAGGAACTGATGTACTACCCATTCGGTGCATCTTTTAGTTTAGTGTCTACTATAATTCACTTCCTTATGCTCGGTGGAACATATGGGCTATCCCTTTCTCTTCTTAAATTACCTTGGTTGTATATTAGTTATCTTTTCTTTTTAGTTTTTCCACCTTTTGGTTGACTCGACGCGTGACAGTTGGTTATCTGTTTTGGGACGCTCTGGAGTGAGGCTAGTACACGAGGTACCTCACGCTTTCCTCGAGTGTTACGCAATGCTAGCCCCCTTACCATCTTTGGGTTAATGTTACCAGGCTGTGCTTCCTGCACCCTGAAGTTTTATTCCACCCCGGATACTCCTGGAGGGGTCGCTGGTTGTCTAGCGGCAAGGGGACCAAAGTTAATTTTTATTTTTAATTATTTTGGTTATTGTAATATTTTGGGTTGTCGATTACCTGAGTTAGTGGGTTTAGTAATCCACTAAGCTGCGGGTATTATTTTTAGTAGGTGTCTTTATAGGCAGTTTGAGAAATTACCTCATTATGCCTTTGGGTTGTTTTCGTCTGTATTGGAACCACACTGGTTCCTGAATTTTCATTTTATTTCTTTTCTTGGTTAATTTTGGTTGGCTAGGGTTGTCGGCCATGGTGATGCCTGGCCTAGCGGAAATTTCGGTTTCTCGGGTGTCAAATCCGGACCGATCTACGTGGCCCTACACTATAAAAAGCACATTTGGTTTTCTTGGTGCTGAAGTGTTTGGCTGCCGTCAAGCGTGCCACGATCTACGAACCCGGCTTGGCTTTTCTCTGTCTTACTTTTCTTTGAAAACTTAATCTTTTTAACTTAATATGTTTTTGCCAAACCCAGACCATACCTTTAGTAACTTATTTCTTTATTTTCTTTTATTGGAGGCTGATAGGATGAGTACGGGTGTCTTATGACCTTGGTGGAAATTCCGGAGCTGGGGACACATCTTCCCAGTGTTGGTCTATGTGGCCACTATACCATTGAGGCACAGTTGACTTTTCGGTGCGGAGATGGTGGCTGCCGTCAGAAACACTCGGACCAGTCATGTCATGTCAGAGTTTCTTTTTGGTTTAGTTTTTCTTATGGTTGTGTGAGTATATATTTTGTTAGTAGCGATCCACTAGTATCTATCACTTTCGTCCGTTGCTTCCTAGGGGAATACCCCCGGAGCTCCGGAGTTAATTTTTTTTTTTTTGCCTTACCTTGTAAATACTGTAGATTTTTGAGTACTTATCGTCGGTTAATTTTCTCGAGAAAATTTCCCTCCTTTCGTAGGAGAGGGGGATTTGTTACGGTTTGTTTTGTCATACGAAATTAAAGTAATATTATTATAGCAGTTGCAACAATTAGTTGAGTTTTAAGACTTCGACCTACCTTTTTGAATATATTCCCTTATTCCTTGAACGTTTTATTTTGATTTGTTTTCCATTTAGTCAAAATCTTTCCTAACCTCGAATTTAATTTTTACAAATTTTCCGTCACTAGTCTGTCTTGGATCCAGCCTTGTTTTCCCTCTTTCTGTATAGTTAATCCCTAAGGAAATATGTCTGAATTTGGCCCTAAAAACTATAGTTGCCAATAAATATAAATTAGAATTTGTTTACCCTGACAAACGTGAAACGTCATTTTTGACATTTGAATCGGCCGTAATTATTTTCTGTCGAGCCTGTTGCATACATCTTAGTTTTCTGTCCTGAGCCGCCCTCTGTGACTGTTGTTGGAAAACGTCGAAGCCAGGAACGATGGGATCTGCGTTCTGAGTTCTAGGTCCCTTGATTTTAAAGGGTTCTAATGTTGATCCACGCCTACATGTATTCCTGGTTGACGAAAATCATAAGTTGTTTCCAATAATTGTACAAAGTATAATGAATTGTACAAACTATTAATGAATGTCGGTTTATGGATACGGAAAAATGTATTTGTTGGTTGGTATATTTCCGTTGTTCATTGGTTTAGTTAATTTTTACTGGCAGAATATTGTGCCAATGGGGTAGAAGGGAATACCATCGAATCAAAGCTTTCAGAACTGTACATAATTGGGTACCAAAGTGTACCTCGAAACAACCCTGTGACGCCACTTGTGCAAGAAAATCGATATTGGAATTTTTGACAAGGATTGGGTGTGGCACCGGGGAAGAGGTTCTTTTCACAAACTGATCGCGTCGTCGACTGTATCGTATTCTAAAGTCTTTAGAAAGACACCCAAAATTGGGATCTGTGAATGCGGTACAACTAATTTCTTTTACGTTGTTTTGTTGTTTGCCATTTTGGCGTTACGTTGTTGGTCCAGTGAGGCCGTTTTAGTTGTTTTTGTAGAAGAAATTCGACATCTCTTCGTCGGTTTTTACGACGACAGCGGACATGTGGACTTAGACCCGACCCGAGATCGACAGGGTCTTTCTTTCTGCTGGGAGACAGCACTTCTTTTTACTGGGAGACAACCCCACCACGTCTTTTCTTTTGCTGGGGAACAATCCTTTTTACTGGGAGACTCCAAGCATCTTTTGCTGGGAGACAGCAAACCTTTCACTGGAGGACACCGATCCTTCTTTTGTGGCTGGGAGACATCTCCAGTCTTTCATCGTTCTGTGAGTCGGCTAAGCTGCCTAGGCCAGTTCAGCATTGACCTGAGACACCGTCAACAGGGGACGAACCCCTTCAGGCAACTTTTTTTTAATTTTATAATTGGCGTTACCTATTTTTCTTGATAACAAATTTGTTCGATATCGACTTTAACCATGGTTGACATTATTTAATTTAAGCGGATTAGTACCTTAACTTTCTTTTATTTTATTTCCCCCTCAGGGTTTGAACTTAGTTAGTACAAAACCGGTCATGAGACCTACAAATTGTTATAATAATAACCATAATACCAATAATAATGGTAATAACATTAATAATTTTATTTAATAATAATAATACCTGATAATTTCACTGTATCGAATTTCACAAAAGGACAAAATACACTGATGTGTTATCAAAATTTTTGCCCTAACGAATCTGTAATATATTAGTAAATTTGTTTTTAATGGTAGTGTTTTATTTGCCTCACCAGACAGCGCAGTTTCTTGGATTTTTTTTTTTGATAATATGGTAACTATATGTGAGTGAGTGAGCTGAAAGCGAGATCCCAATACTATCTAGGAGGGTTTCTGTTTTTCACTCGGCATTAAAAACAGTGGCGCCCTTATTGAACCCCCTCTCTCTCCGGCATTGGAGCTAGGGCATTTTTTTTGGCACGCATGCGCAAGCCTCTCGCATTCAACTCAACTCTTTACGTGAGTTAATTTTGTAAATTCTCAATATCTTTTTTTTAATTTTTTTTTTACCGAACTTTGAATTTTTATTTATGAAGGGTAAGTAGAAGTAAAATTCTTCTTCTGTGCGAAAAAGAGCGTGGCAAAGTATATTAATAATATTCATGTGTTTGTGACCTGGTTATAAAAAAAAACATATTTTTAAAATGTTAAGATTAATTTCATTGTTGAGTCCCTACTAAAATTGCAATATATGGATTACCAATAACATTGCAAGTATCATTTTTACGATATATGTTTGTAAAAAAGAATATTAATTTCATTTTTGTATTCTCTTTTTATGATAGAAGCATTTACGCTAAATATAGATTTTATAATAGAATTATGTTATTATTTCTTTTTAATTTCTTGCTTGAAAGAAGTATTATAATCGTAAAAAATCACTTCTCGTTAACTTGTCAGATTTTTACGTTTTGCAGTTCGTCGGTCATAAAAACTGTCGATGTTTTGACCCGAAAAATATTTACCAGAAAAAAATAGATTTTTTGTATGTAGCTTAAGCTTCAGCCTCGAAACCGGTTACACTTGGGGTCAAATATATACACGGCGAGCACATTAAAAAGGAACTCAAATTTTGCTTTTAGTCCATTACTATCCACCTGTCCTGTCTCACCGAACAAATATTTTGCATATAGATGAATCTCTAGCCTAGCTCGAAGCAAAATGCGGTTCGCTTCAAATGTATACAGGGTAAGGACAATAAAAGCTAATTTCAGTCAATTTTAGTTTGAAATCAAATCCACACGTTTCAGAAAAATAATATTTTACATAGTTTTTTAGTCTAGCTTAAAACCGCACACACCTTAGGTCAAACAAATATATATTAAAAATTAATTTTTATTTATTTGGGCCTTCAGTCGAAAATACCACATTTTACTATATTAATATTTCGCATAAAGCTAAGTGTAAATAATACGCAACTACTAAAAAATAGTTGTTATGGTAAAGGCCAAGATGTATGACAGCAAGCCATCGACTAGCTCTAGTAGCAGGGCAATTTACTTCAGGGTAGTTTACTAATTTTCGTTCATTAATACCACATGAAGAGCCGCCGGGAAAAACGATGAAGCTCGCAAATTTTCAAATTTTTAGGGGAGCTTTTTTAATTTTTTAAACTTCTCCCCTTCCAACTTATACACTCTCTATGTTTCCCAAATAAGACGTAACCTAGAGTACTGCTCTACTGCTCTTCGACAAGCTTAAGATCCTTGATTCTATGCAAAAGAGAGCCATTCGACTTATCAATGACCCAGGCCTCACGAGAAAACTCCCTTCTCTCGCTCATCGCCGCGCTGTAGGGGATTTATCGCTTTTCTATCGCTACTTCCACGGATTTTGCTCTGAAGAACTAGCCGGTATTATTCCCCCCTTGAACGTCCCTAACAGAACAACAAGAGGCGCGTTATGTATGCATCCCTTTACTGTCCAGCTACAAAAGCCTAGAACAGACCACTTCTCTCGCTCATTCATACCTAGGGTCTCCAGATTATGGAACAAATTGCCTGCAGATGTTTTCCCGTCCCAACCTCCAATCCTTCAAGTCCCATGTCAATAGACTACATTTCCCTTCTCTGCAGACACCCACGGTACGTTTGTACTTAGTCTTGAAGTCTACGTGTGATGTCTTAGATAAAAAAAAACTTGAAAAACAAGAGAAAAATATAATATGGAAACTCCAAATCCTTAATATGTCTCGATTATTCTTTTGTTTCAAATCTTTATGTATTTGAACCTCAGGAAAATTCGAAGGAAGATTTTCAACTTAAAAAAAATTCTTGGACCACCAGATTTTACGCGAAAACAATGAAACTCCACAATTTTATAAACAAACAGTAGATAATCATCTTTTATCGGGTCAAAGTAATAATTCGTTGTAAAAAAATACAAAGATATACAATTTAAACTTTAAGAAATTAATATAAGCAAAATAAAAATTATTTCTTAACTTTATCAGGGTCCCAACAAAAAGTTTTGGGATTCTTCGCTGCAGTATTTTGGCTAAAAATTACATCACGGTAAAGAGCCTCGGCGTTATATCGAGTTACGCATGGAATTTCATTAATTTTTCCGTTTGTAGAAATTCTTTTAATGCAAAAATCTTGGGAGTCTTAATTTTTTACCCCCTTTTCTATACATTAAAATATTTGCTTCTATATTACCTACATTTTGATCTTAACAGCTCACTTTTCCCGGCGGCTGTTCACATGCTAATGACTTATCAATGTACTCACCAAAAATACATACATATATATACCTACTTCTTATCATCAGCAGAGACTATAGAGAATATAGACAGACACTCGAATACACCGAAGAGCCGGTCTCCCTTGAGACATTTGGTGGGTTTACTGGTTTATGGTTTGAAAGTTTGTTTGTCCACCATTATATCAGAAACGTAGTATACATATTTATATAATGGTAGACAAACAAACTTTTAAACCATAAACCAGTAAACCCACCAAATGTCTCGAGGGAGACGCGCTTTTCATTGCACGGCAGTGCTCGTCTAGGTATTATTTTTTAGTCTATGGTGTAGGTCAATAAACAGTTCTAACCTGGCTCCACTTACAGTAATATAAACGTATCAAATCACCCACCGTCCAATAATTAAAGCTCCTGTAAGTAAACTCAAAGAGTGCACATAATGAAACAGCGTTAAAAGTAAATTAAATGATTAATTTAGAAAAATAATATAAATTGGAATATAAATAATCAGATGTAGTATACAAGAAATTGAAAGTTTTATAACTAGCTTAGGAGGTTGCAACGCCTTTGCACTGCTAGGACGCTATGTTAAAACAGTTCCTTTCGAGGAATTCTACCAAACTTATAACTTATCTTACTGCTACATTACTCCGCATTGAAAATTCTCAAAACTTAAATAATTAATGTCTTCTTGGCGCCTAAACTACCCGTTACTTATGACATGACTAATTTCTTCAATTGCTCTGAATTATTCACTTTTACAAATCCACAATATACCTTGATTATGATTCTTCTTGTAACTGTACTGATTTTTTTTATTACGGCTCTTAAAAAAATAATATGTTGTCTAAATAAGAAAAAAATAATGCTTTCATCATTTTCAGTACCTGAAACTGTATAAAACAGTTCATTTAAGCATGGAAAGCAATATCTTTGACGGTAAAGGGATTTTCATCCGACCAAACATGAACATTTCGTCTATTAAACATTCCCGCTATTAAAATTTCCCGCAGTTGAGAAAGTTGCTTCGTCTGTCCAAACGATAGTATGAAATAATTTAGGATCATGCCGCATTTTTTCGTAAATATTTCTGACAAAAGTACATCTCCTTTCTTTTTGATCGCCCCTAGCTTTTCAACGCATAATTTTATATGGTCTATACTTAAAATACTTTAGCGTTCTTTGAACTGTTCCTTAAGTCAACATTTTATCTCTTCTTCCATATCTGAGATACCGCACACAATCGGGAATTGATTTTTTTGGCCTCTCTTGAAAATATAATAAAACCCCTTTCTCCATTTCTTTCTCTTCTTCTGTTTCCATAGCCCAGAATTCCGCTTTCTTCTAGTCTTCCACTTGTTTTTATTATGGTGTTTAATGAGGGAGTTATTTGTCCCTCTTCAATACTTTCTTCATATTGTCTTTGAGTCGCTCTAACATTATTGTTATTTTTTAAATATAATTTTAACATTTTGTATCTCTCATTAATAGAAAAACTTATTTTGCATAAAAATAAAATTATTCACGGTGACTAAAGTATTATTGTCAACCTTGATATTAACTTTGACTTACCTACGAAGAAAATTTAAAAAGGTGGCAGGTATTTCGTTCGCAACCTGGATCGTTGCGTTTAAAGTACATTTGTGCGAAATAATTTTTAAGTTGAAATATTTCAAAAATGATTGATTGAAGTACTTCTCGAATTCAAAAATGTAATAAAAATCATACCAAACAATTCAAAATAAGCGAAAAAATCGAGGTTTTATACTATATTTTTTTATTCGATGCTCAGTTGTTTTGTTGATAAGTTAACTAATTGATTCATAAAATCCCCCAAACTTTCATATTTAACATTTTTTCCCATCTTTAAAAATAAAACAGTTATAAGGCCCTTTCACTTTTATTTGGATATCACTGTACAACATCACTACTTGCTAGCTGAAAAAATGTTGATAAATCGTTTTTCCACTAATAAAACTTAGTATAAGTTAAACAGAGAGAAAAATTCGATCAGCGATACTGCAACGATTGCCAGAGACCTAATCAATCGCGACTTATAGGAGAAACACATGAAACGCATGTAAGTTTTTTGGAATTTGACGGCGGTAAACTATGTTTAGCCAGTGCTTGCTTTTATTCTAGACCAAGTCTACATACGTGTCTTCTTTGATTCGTACCTCTTGATACTCATGTCCTTGTCCTGATATTATATAATACAACTATTTACTAAAGAAATACGTATTGAAAATTTTTGAAACGTCGGGAAGTATTATTTTATTAATTTGTAATATATTTAACACGGTACATTATTACTATAGTAAAATAATTGCTATTTCTGACTTAGTAAAAATAAAATATCCCATCCGAAAATCTGTAAAATATATTATTATTTAAAAAACGCTTTAACATTTTGCTTGTTTCAACGTGTTAGATTTCAGTCATGGACGAAAAAAACTGAGAGAGAGACATAATTTTATCTCTCCGTTGTAAAATGGGTTTCTGTCATTATTCTCATCATCAATATTTAAAAATCCGACCATATCCGAATCACGCAAGTCGGGATCTGCAAATCTCCATATACACCTGTCGATAGGAGATGCTATCGATCCCTGATTGAAGTAATAAAATACTGATATTAGTTTCTTCCCGTTTATACCTTTTTGCGGTTGTGTAAGCCTTATTAATTAATTATACATTGTAATCCAAATCGACACAAAGGTAACGCTTCGGTGTTCTCTGTGTATCTTGCTTTCTCAGAATATCTAATTATATCAAGAAATGGGAAAGGGAAAATTAAATTCATTGATTTTGCTTATTAAAATTTTAAAATTTTATCTCGATCTTGTGATTGGAGTTTCTATTTAAGTTTTCGTTAGCTTTTCCTAATTTGGAAGTTAAAAAGGTCGATGACTTTGAATGATGATGTATTTAAATAAGTTAGAAGATTATCCAGTTAACTTTTTTAGGATATGCAAAACAAAACCTCATCCTAAGCATAGAGAAAATACGTGAAAAAAATTTGGAATGCGATGCTTTAAAAATATTCACCAAAGTTAAGAAAAGTCTAGGTTCTGGTCTCTTTGACAATAGTAAAATTGTGAAAATATAACTTTTTTCGGGCGTTTATTTAGAACATTATGAAAAATCGAACGTTATTAGAAATACACATATTATTAAAGAGCGTGACCTACAATAAAAATTATTTTAAACAGGAAATGCAGCTGCATTACACTACTCAGAATGAAATCAGAACAGATAAACGTATATATATATATATTCTTTTTTTGTCCAACACACGCACAATACCAGAAATAAAAACTTCAAAACGCTGCCATCATGGATGCCATGATAATTACATGGGTGTTATAGAAATGGTTTAATATATTGGAATGGATGACTCTCGGGGTAGTCTACAGACACAGGTACCCGATACTTGTTTCTGCTCAAATCGCCTATTTTTTATTTTAATAAATACCCTGATCCACCCCATATCCGATGCTTCTAAAGGGCCTGATGCAGAGGGTCTCAACCTTTTCTGGAACACCACCACAAGAAAAAAAATTCCAACGCCCCCTCTCCCATAATAGTTATACCAACTATTAAAATATTGTTACACGCTATCTATATTTTATTTATCTATTAAAAATCACAAAGTAGAAATTAAATAGATCGTCAAAAGTAGAAAATTGTTTATTAAAAATTTAAAAATTAACACAAAAATAGTAATAAAAAATTAATGGGATGTCGATTTCCAATTTTGTCAACATCAGTCGCAAATCGCCACGCTCAGTAATCTGCAGTCTGTTCCTTTTCTTAGAAAATAAATTTGCTACTGCACTAAACCCACACTCAGCCACATACGATGAAGGAAATGCAATTAAAAATTTCTGTACTATTTCTCACAATCCATAGTAGAGTGCTGCTATCGATTTTTGAAGCCAGAACTCTTGGTATCCATTTCTGAATTTTACTTTTAGTTCTTCGTTGGTCGTAAGTTCTACGAGTTCCTCTTATAAATTCGATGATTCTGCTGTATCTGCAATTGCGAAAAGATCTAAAACCCAACCCGATATATTCATGTCTAAAATATTCTGGAATCGCTCATTAAAATTAGCATGAAGAACGTCCAAGTGTCGGCAGTAAGTAAGTAAATCTTCCTGTTTTGCAGATACTGTTGATAACGTGGGAAAGCGACTGTATTCATCTCTACCTAAATTTCATTTGAACAGAAGAAGTTTCCCCACAAAAGCAGCAGCGGCGTTTTTTTGTTTTAATTGAATTCTACTCATCTCCTTGCAATTGTAAATTTACTTCGTTAAATATTTTAAACAGGTGTGTCAAATAGGCGATGCCATTTTTGGATGTAATCAGGTTTGCGCGCAGTTTTTCGTCTCTGTTTCAAGGAAATCTAGTACTGAGTCAAATCGATTGTAAAAACGATTCAGACAAGTGCTTTTTGCCATCCAACGAACTTCTGTATGCAGCAGCTAGCCATAATAATCTTTATAATTGTTAGTACAAAGTTTGCTAAATAGTCTGTCACTCAATAAATTGCTTCTAATCTTATTGACTCCTCTAATAACGTAATCAAGCGACGTATGCGGCGATTATTCAGATTTTTTGCAACTAAATGCTGACGATTAATAACACAATGTACAGCAAGTACATTTGGTACTACTTGTTCCAGATGCGCTATGAAACCCTTATGAAGCCCCGTCATTGCTGGAGCACCATCAGTAGCAGCGGATAAAATATTACGACAAGGAATTTCTTTCTCTTGAAAAAACTTGTTCGTGGTATTAAATATCGTTTCTCCCGTCATATCGGTTTCCAATTTTTTAGCAAATAATATCTCTTGACAAATTTTCTCTTCATTTATAAATAGTCCGTATGATAAGAGTAGTGCTTCGTTATTCGCTAGAGTTGATTCATCGAATTGAATGGAAAATATGCAAGTCTTCAAATAATCTCATGATATTTCAACGTCTTTAGCCATTTCTTCTATTTTTCTTTGCACTGAATTATTACTCAGAGGTATTATTTTCCTGATGGTGTCTTATGATGAAGAACAGTTTTTATTATTTCTCTAACTGCAGGCAAGATTAATTCCTCGCCAATTGTTAGTGGTTTTCCCGGTTTTACGAATAACAATGAAATATTATATGAAGCTCGTAGTCCATCATCTTTTTGTTTAGAAGGCGAAGCAAAAAAGGTTTGATATAATTGACTATTTTAAATATTTCTTTTCCATTCCTTGAAAATAGGATAATTCTTTGTCCTTTTCAATAGCATGCATTTTAGTCAACTGCTCTTGTAGCCTAGAAGGCTTCATGGCTTCATTAAAAAAAAACTTTTTGGCAAACTAAACACTTAGGTAATGATTGGTTCGTAGGCGAGTGCGTAAATCCATATTTCAAATACCCAATAATGTACTGCATGTATTTTTTCTTAGTAGACTCAGCCATGTTCAAAGACAAAATTTGCCACGGTTTAAATAAATTAACTTTTCAACAGATTTATAGGTATAATAATTATATTAATAATACTATAACTGCTAATGACTTCTATCAATTATCACTCACAAATAAGGATTATTGACGAAGCCCACAAAAATAGTGAGACATTCCCAGGTATCCATACCTTTTATAGATTTGATTAGTGTTGGCAAAATCGATGAATTTAAATAACCGAGTTATCGGTACTCGAGAGATTTCAATAATGGAGTGATCACTCGAGTGGTTTTTCACTCAGAATTCCGATGTAAGCATCGCAAAATCATTGGAGCGATTTTTCACTTGTATCAGTTTCTATTCGATGGTCATCAACGCTTCTAATCATTGAGTCAACCTTTCCTTGAAACCTCCAATTATTATTATATTATAATATATAAATCGGGCCTATGGCTTCAATAATCGAGTGATGCCGATGATTTAAATAACCAAGTGATTTTTCACTCGAGTGATCCCAACACTAGATTTGATGTCGTGCACGCATCAACTCATTCGCTTGTTTGCGATGCGGGTGCACTTGCTCTGTAAACCAGTAATAACAAGCTCCCATATTTTTGTCGAGACATGCTTGATTGCGTAAATCGCGTCGTTGCTTACCAACTTGGAAAGACTTGTCACCGACAATACTAAAACCGAATTGGGTATAATATATATACCTAATTTTTTAATGCTTATTTACGCGATAATAATAAGATAAGACTCCAGCGCCCACTGGGGGGGCGGTACCGCTCTCGCTGGGGACCTTTGGTCTGACGTCATAGGCTAAATGGAAAACAAACGATCCAGCTGCGGCGTTGGCAAACTTAAATATTACCTTAACGTCTAATTTTTTTGACAGTTTTAGTGAAAATCGAAAATAATCCAAGGTATTTTTAATTCCAAAGAGGAATTTATTAAAAAGGTGTCTTTAATTTAATTACAATTTCTTTACTTAATATGGGAAAATATGGACCACCTACTCATGAAATTAGGTTGAAATTGCAAGCAGAACGAAACAGGTCATAAACTTAACCGTTACGTTTACGTACCAATTACGTTTCTAATGAGATTAGCATTATTCCTACCAGCTTAAACTCTCAGCCATTAAAAAAAGGTTAAAAGTCAAAACGCAAACATCAATCTTGGTGGTCGCCCTAGAGCCTCGCATAATTTACTATCACACTAATTGAGCACAAATACCCAGTATTATAAAGTTATAACCAATATTCTTTGTTTACAGCAGAAAATTTGCCCAAAACAATTGTTTGCGAATTTTGACGAAGACGAACAACTAACGATCGTGGTCAGACGCGTTCTGATTAGTCAGGTTATGGTAGCGTTTTAAAAGTATTGAAGTAATTTAGCGTTATATTTAAAAATATTGTAAATAATTAACTAGATAGTTGTTATTACTAAATTTTCAATTACCTAGATATGACATACCTGTTGCTGTTTTGATTGTTGTTAAAAACATATTAAATCTTATACATTCAGATTCACTAAGAATGTTTAAGTTTCTACTGCCATCAAAATGGTTATAGGTAGCGATCGTGTGTTAGTGCTTCTTCGTCATCCAGAAAAACACACATTGCACCCTGCCTTTCAAAACTACGACACACAACAACATAATACCGTAGACACCTGTCGCTCAACATGGTCAGCAATTTCATACAATCAAAGTCTAGCTTCGCGTAGTCATGGTCAGTGCGGCCTCATTTAATGTACCAAGCTAAGAAAAATCAAAACAGTTTAATATTTTGTTCCAGGCGCCAGAACTTCTACGTCGCTACCCTCTTCAGGACCATAAAGACTTTCCGATGCCTATTGACATGGTTTACTTTTGTCAACCAGAAGGTTGTTCTTCAGTGGGACCAAAAAGAACAGCCTTAAGGGAAGCGTCTTCTTTCGTGTTTACCTTAACCGACAAAGATTCTGGAAAAACTAGATACGGAGTTTGTGTGAATTTTTATAGATCAATAGAAAAAAGTTCGGGACTATTTGGTTTAAATAAAAATAGAGCTAATACCGGAATGAGGCGAGATTCTTGGAGGAAAAGTATGGAGAAAAGTTCGGATTCTGCATTTTCTAGGTAAGTTGGAAAACTACATGTATAAAGTTTTAAACTCTATATAAAGACAAAATCAGAATTCTGATAAAATATTTTTAATTTACTATCAGCTTACAGTAGTAATCCAAAAGCTATGAATCAGTTTATTTATAGTACGTATATTCCAAAATAATTATTTCGGGTGAGTTGTAAGTTTAAAATAGTTGTAGAAGAACATAAAAACACTTGAAAATTATTGTAGTTGACTCTTACGAAATGATGATGTCTTAAAATTTTTAGACAAAAAAACCTTTTTTAAGGGAAATGTATAGTCTGGTACTATTTAATGTTTCTAATAAATATCCTTAAGTGTTTTACTTTATTAATTAATTTTAGAAATAAACAGGGTTCTTTAAACAAAATTTTATTCATGCGGGTTTTAATAATAAAATAGAACACAGTTTTCAGCAAGTGATAACGCTCTCTTTTCTTTTTGTTTTTCCGTCCCATCATTATGATCAAATTTAATTTTTTATTAAGTCTTCTCATAGCCTCCCTCTTGGTGTTTATGGACCTTTTTAGAACTTTTGAGCTTTGCAGTTCGTTAAAATATCAAAAACCTCTCTTTTTTACCTTTTGTTTATCTAAAGAATATCAAACTTCATGTAGATGAGTTTTTGGCCATTAATTATTACCAACCAAATACATATTAAAAAATGTTATTTGCGTCTGATGATAGTATTAAATCCTATGTATATTTACTTCTTTAATACCTTTCAGGGATACATTTCTGATATTCTTCTTATATATGTCCTGACGTTGAAAATTTATAACATGTCTATTAGTCTATTTGCGAAGTAGACGACAATTACCGAAAAGAGAAATTATAACGTTATTTATCGTTAGTATTAAAATTAGCGAAAGGGCAATCCGGCTTTGAGGGAGTAAAGCGAGAACAAAACTATACCAAGTCATATAAAAAAATATATACCTAGTTTTATGGGGCTCTAGTTCAAGCATAGTTATGCAGAAACTTACCATCCAACAATAACATTATTCTGAGAAAATCGATATTAAAGATTTTAAGATAAATTTGTTACTAGATCGTTACCAAAGCAAAATTTGATATGAGTTTTTGGTATATAAACGGATATTCGCATACTTTTAGAGAAGGAAAACTATTTTGCGATTTGTTTTTGTAAATCGACTGAATTTTTGGATTGATAAAGTTCGGCAAAACTAAGAATGTTTTAAATTTAATTAAAACACTGCATAAAAAGAAATTTAAAATTTACTTTTTGGACTATAAAAGATTATCACCGGTCAACACGATTTTTGAGTCTGGATAGCCAATGTTTTATTCTAATTGTTTTTTCATTTTTCAATAAGAAAATAATTATTTTTTTCGGAAAATTTTGATTTTGTGATCAGGACATCGCTACAATGAAATTTGAGAAACAATAGTAACTTTAAATTTTTTAAATTTTTCTCTGTATTTCTATTTATTAAAATAAGCTTCGTAGGCCTCACACAACTTTAAATTAGTAATGAGAGAAAACCTTTTCTCTCTTGTTTTAATAAATTCACCACAGACATAACAAAATGAGTCTGGAGGATGTTTACAACCTTTAGGCGCCATAGATGCTACTAAATAATCAGACAAAATAAACAAGTCGTGCAGTCACAGACAATCAAGCTCATGCTACCGATTGACCAACAGACCAACCGCATATACGGAACGTAGTGGGGGTATACGGTTCCCTCTATTCCGGTTTTAGCATCATTTTTTCTTTCGAAATATCGTGATTGTAATAATACAATCAAACTTTAGATCGTAAAACCAGCTATTTCCTTTGTTTTTGGTGCTGTAGAACAAGAAAACAAAGGTCTTAACCCAGACTCAGAAAAAAAATTATTTTTTGTTGAACGGTGATTAGACATCTTCAGTTTCAAAATCAAGATTGTCTACATTGTACCTATTGACGTGTTCTTCGATTCTAGCATCACCCTTTAAGTTTGTGTAAGTCGCGTCAGTGATGGGATAAGATGCATCATCTTCTGCAGGTTTTTAAGTTTTTCGTCTGCTATACTTTTGCTACTGGGCCAGAGAGAAACAAGTTCCTTAAAAACACTATCGTTGTGTTTAGGACACTTTCGGTTAATATTCTTTTCAAGTCAGTAATTTCAGATAGGGCATCGAGATTGTTTTGCTGAATTATTAGCGAAAATCATGGATTTATTATATTAAAGGATTCGATATCCGTATACTGTGAGCGTATCGAACGTGAAGCCTTATATTTTGTTGTTTGTTATTCTCTTTGGGGAGCAGTTTACGAACTACGAACACACGACTACGAACTACGAACTACGAACAAGACTACGAATCACTACGTAATTGAATCAAGAATGGCAGTAGAAAGAGATAAAATATCATTGTAGTGTTGGAGCTCAGAAGTCTTGCTGTCTGTGCTGGTTGTTTAGAAAAACGGCTGAACCTCGGTCTGAACACTGGGTTACACGTACGTCTTTGTCTAATGAACTAGAAAAGAAAAAGTGCGACGTATAGATTTATATAGATTTATAAATGACTCGGAGCGACTTTAAATAAACACCTTTAGAAATAACATAACCTATAAATAATAAAACCGTTTTAACTTAAATTTATTATTATTTAGCAGAAAATAAAGTACTTTAAATATGCAAAAATTGAGAATAAATTCTCTAACCACCTGAATATTCCTTATACAATAAGGATTTCAACAAATATTGGTAAAACAGCTATTCTCCGGGCTATATGCCCCTCCGAGCGCTGAATTACATACCAAAATTTGCCGTATTTTCTTCTAACACAGTTAGATAAGAAAATACTGTTTCAAATGCAAGAAACTACCTGGAAGAAGGAAGCTTTTTCTTTAGTTAGAATGTCGTCACCTGCAGACCGGTTTCGAACTCGTTGGTTCTCATCAGTACAGGATAGACGAACATACCAACCATCCGAAAAAGTAATCCCTTAAAGCTACAACTGTCGTACTGCATAAGCAGTGAGACACAGGCAGCGCCATCCATTAGCAGTTTCAAGCATTCAGAGTAGAGTTTACCGTAAGGTAAAATTATCAAACGTATAAATGAAAGTCTACTTGTCAGGGGTACATATACATATGCAAAAATTGAGAATAAATTCTCTAACCACCTGAAAATTCCTTATACAATAAGGATTTCAACAAATATTGGTAAAACAGCTATTCTCCGGGCTATATGCCCCTCCGAGCGCTGAATTACATACCAAAATTTGTCGTATTTTCTTCTAACACAGTTAGATAAGAAAATACTGTTTCAAATGCAAGAAACTACCAGGAAGAAGGAAGCTTTTTCTTTAGTTAGAATGTCGTCACCTGCAGACCGGTTTCGAACTCGTTGGTTCTCATCAGTACAGGATAGACGAACATACCAACCTTCCGAAAAAGTAATCCCTTAAAGCTACAACTGTCGTACTGCATAAGCAGTGAGACACAGGCAGCGCCATCCATTAGCAGTTTCAAGCATTCAGAGTAGAGTTTACCGTACGGTAAAATTATCAAACGTATGAATGAAAGTCTACTTGTCAGGGGTACATATAAATATGCAAAAATTGAGAATAAATTCTCTAACCACCTGAAAATTCCTTATACAATAAGGATTTCAACAAATATTGGTAAAACAGCTATTCTCCGGGCTATATGCCCCTCCGAGCGCTGAATTACATACCAAAATTTGCCGTATTTTCTTCTAACACAGTTAGATAAGAAAATACTGTTTCAAATGCAAGAAACTACCAGGAAGAAGGAAGCTTTTTCTTTAGTTAGAATGTGGTCACCTGCAGACCGGTTTCGAACTCGTTGGTTCTCATCAGTACAGGATAGACGAACATACCAACCTTCCGAAAAAGTAATCCCTTAAAGCTACAACTGTCGTACTGCATAAGCAGTGAGACACAGGCAGCGCCATCCATTAGCAGTTTCAAGCATTCAGAGTAGAGTTTACCGTAAGGTAAAATTATCAAACGTATGTCTGCAGGTGACGACATTCTAACTAAAGAAAAAGCTTCCTTCTTCCTGGTAGTTTCTTGCATTTGAAACAGTATTTTCTTATCTAACTGTGTTAGAAGAAAATACGGCAAATTTTGGTATGTAATTCAGCGCTCGGAGGGGCATATAGCCCGGAGAATAGCTGTTTTACCAATATTTGTTGAAATCCTTATTGTATAAGGAATTTTCAGGTGGCTAGAGAATTTATTCTCAATTTTTGCATATTTATATGTACCCCTGACAAGTAGACTTTCAAAGTACTTTAAAGCTTTTATTACTTTTAGCAAATCTTGTAATGCTTCTAACGTATTTTTGTATACAAATACAAGATAAAATAAGATGTGGCAATGTTTACAAACTGTGTTTACAGTGTCGCTTAGAATGGTTTGTTTTGGCTTCAAAGAATGTTACATCATCCCGTATCCTTTTATTTAATAAATCCATGGCGAAAATGGAGTATTTTTTTCCATTCGAATGAAACGAATTTTAAGGAAACTTACTTTCATCCCATCCACTGTAGTTTTTCTGTTGACAATATTTTTTTCGATATTTTGTATAGGAAAAAAATCATTGGAATTCATTTCAGTGAGGATGAAAGTTTTTTTTTGCATAAAACTACCAACCCACATGTGCTTGTGCATAAAACATTTTGACGTCTTGTGAAAATTTACTTTTTGCAATATCCTATTAGCGCACTTGGTTGATCTAAATAATATACATTATTACATTTTTTTTATCTTCTGACAGCCCACGAAGACCGAAGTCTAAGTACTAAGTACCGTGGGTGTACTGGGGAATCGACTCACACATCCAGAGCTGGAAACATCCGTAGGGATTTCACCTGCCCTTTTTAGAGGATGTATGGGGTGGTACCGCCTCGGTCGAGGAAGAATTCCTCTACCACCTTCCAACAACAATCACAAAATATCCATTGTCGAAGCGGGATTCCAACCCATCGCCTCTCGGTTGCAAAGTTGGCGCCGTACCAACTCGGCTACCGGAGACCCCCCCATTATATATACCCCCCCCCCCCCCCCATTACATATACCAACCAAGTGGATTGATATTCTTCTGCATATCTTAAATAAATAAATAAGAGATAAATGGATTGGTAGATAACCCATTTAACCCCTATCGTCTTCTTTAATCAGTTGGTAGGTTTCTGTAAATCACAGAATAAACTAATAAAAAGCTTGTTATGCACCTAACTCGTTTCTGGCGAAGTTGTGGGTTGGTAGGTTCCTGCATAATAACGTCTAATTAATTATGGTTCATGCTATTTGTCTACAAACAACAAAATTTAACATGCAATCGTTTTATTTATTAAACAACAATCACGGAGAGTGGATTTTAAAAATTTACCACGAAATAGAAAACTTCAGTAATACATTTTTGTTTCTGATGTTTTAAAGAATAGTTAAAGTGTTGTTTAATGGCAACCTGCCTGCAAAGAGTTTTTTCAAAATTTTCTCGTGAACCACATATTTCAACATCTCATAATTATCAGCCATTTTCGCCTGTATGCTTATTACTTCTAAAGATATTGATTATCGTAATCGATAATTCCCAGCTAGGACAATCATGCACAAAATTTACATGTGTTCATCTCTACCATCTCCGCACTTAATAGTACGTGACCAAACCACAGAAAAACCAAGACAGAGTGAAGAATATCTCGTACTGATTTCATTCATAAATACGATTGGATTTCTATGACCTCCAAAGCGGCCTGATGCACGGACGTGCCGTGCAGATTTGGGTTATTATAAAAAATGCTGCAAAATAAAAAAACACATATGAAAATCAACAATCAAAAGTTTAAAAGATTCTCCAAAAATATAGTCACGCGCTAAAAACAAAATGAACGGTATAAAGCACAGTGAGAGTGAGAATGGAGACGCGCCGCGCCGCAAAAAACTCTCTCTGCTTGACGTGTTGCTGCCGCACTGACTATGTCGGGGTGTATTGTGAGAATCCCATGCGCCAATCTCGGGGTGTTGCCGTTTGAAAGTCATGGCCTTGTCGAGCTGGTGGGAAGAAGAGATATTCTTCTCTCTATCTTGGTTTTTCTCTGACCAAACCACCACCCATAGTTTAATGAACGAATAAACAAATTAATAAGACGCATACGCTTTGTCTGTTCCTTGACAACTTCGTGTTCCTAATTTTCGTATCCCTTAAACATCTTAATTTACAATTAAAAAATGAAGTCAATGTACACTAAAAAAACAACATAGAGCAGCTCAACCTTTAAAAATTAGTAAATGTCAATAATTTCGATTATATGAGACCCTTAGTTAAAAGGGTGTTGAAAAAGGAAATTTCGAAATATGTAGTGTGTTTGAACACCGATACAAGGCGAAAAAAGAAAAAAAACTAAATGGAGAAAAGGGCTAAATAAGTCTGAGCAATTTCTTCTAATTAAAATATCATTCAATGTTGTCTATAGAAAAAAGTCCTGAGGGTATTGATGACCCTTAATTAGTGCCTAATTCCTGTTTCGAAAATCTACCATACAAAAAATTATATATGACTCGACATTAAAAAGCCCTGAATTTAATAAAGGTAAATATAAAATAAATTTCGTATACAACAACCTCCTGCCTAATAGCTTTGGGGGGAATTTCTCCCATTACCCCACCCCTTAAAGATGCCGTGGACACCATTATTAGGAAATGTAATATGAGAGGACAGTCTCAAAAGCTCATAAAATATTAAAAGTTGTTCAATTTTCCAATTTGGTCTTAATGAATCAAAAACATACTTTTAATAAAATATACTAACTTTTTAAATTACTTTTCTAGGATTAGATAAAGAAGTACGATATTATTTCTATTTCCCTGTACCGACATATCTACTTCCACCCACTTAAGGGTCTATTTCCGGTCTCTTAAATTTTTTCACGTGGACGGCTATTGCGTCACAAAACTTACGTAAGGGTAAAAAGTTCAACAAAAAATTACTTCGTTTTAATTTTGGAACTTTTACAGAATAAATTGAATGTCTGGATAACGAGCTTGCGTGGGCGTTGAATACACTAGTTGAGTCGCGAGCTAATTGGAGAAGCGATTGATTTTTCAATTAAATATTCGTTTAAAGCTAATTCATTGGCATATAATATTTATCAGCATTCTTAAAGATAGTAAAGTGTGGGAAGAAGAAGGGGGTGGAAATTGGAAATGCCATTTTGAGTGCATTTAAGACAGCAAACAACTCTAAAGGGAGGAAAAAATACTTTTGCGCCGCCTATTGCATGCAAAATAAAACATATCGTCGATAAGGAGATAGAGCAATTGAAAGTAACGTCGTACGTGAAGCCCACTGCTTTTATGTCAACTTATTACCGTTCACGTTATATTGATTAGAATATCTTAAATATGCAAATACAAGCCTGATACTCCGCGAAATTTGTATTACATTTCCATCCCCTCTTTCTTTCATAAAGTGTGTAACATGCGTCCACCGGGGAAGGGATTTAATTGATTAAAAGCGGTTATGGAAAAAAAGAACAACTTTTTGTTTTGATTTTTAACGCTGGCGTGCTCTAAACACCGACTTATCTTAAAATGTTCGAAGAGTATTGCTAAGTCTACTAATTCAACACTCTTATTGTGTGCGATTCTAGAGCTTTTCAGTGTTTTCTTGTACCCCGACTACGGCGAAGCCAAAAATAAATGATTATGATATTGGTACTCTATGCATACAGGGTGTCCGAAAAGTCTCAGTATGGGCAAATATCTTTGCTATTAGTAAAGATAGACACAAACTTTAGGTGTATCTTATCGGTAAATAAATCTATTTTTAATGTAATTTAACTTTTTCAACCCTCTTGATTGGTGGCGCTAGGGAGTTGAAGTCAAAAATTTTAAATGCAACTCTATGCCGTGTGGTACTTCATTTTAAAGGTTTTCAAACGAATTCAAAAGAAACATTTTACCGCAAATCAGGGGTCCGTATTGCTCGCAGACGTTTTCCCTTCCCGACCCAACCTCCAATCTATTAAATCCCTTATCAATAGACTACATTTCCCTTCTCTTCAGACGCCCACGGTACGTTAGTACCTAGGCTTGAAGTCTACGTGGGATGTCTTAGATAAAAAAAATGGGAAGAGTACGTACATATCTATGCCAAATTTTATGTCACTAATCATATACACATTATTTACTAATCCTTGTAGCTTAGAATTTGTTATTAATTTAACATTAAAATTAAATTGGGGATATAGCTTATCCCCGAGTGAAGGGGGCTAACGCTGAGATACTGATGTACCTCCTTGGGGTAAAAGTTACTGCCTGCAAGATTTCATCTTTATAGGTCTTACACGGATTTTGAGATATTTTCGGCTTGAAATTGGACATCGGATCCCGACTGGTTTGGAATGATTTAACGAACTGTAAAAATTGAGTTCAGGTTTTACCTTAAGGCGGAGCAAATTTAATTTATTATCTTTAAATCGTATTTGGAAGGACAGGACTAATGACTAGAATACAAGATACCTCCATAATAAATTAAATTCCAATCGAATTTTGTGTAAAAAAAAACTCGAGTTTTACCTTTACCATATAGTAACGAAAAGTTTAGAAACTCCGCTTCGTCCTCGATTACGCTGTAAATATTAATTTGTGTGTGTTTGTAGAGTTAATTATTATTCTTTTCTGAAATTTACTACATAAATGAATTAATTTTCTAAAACTAAAATATATTAAGATAATTACCCTAAATTTTGTGGCTCTTTGCATTCAAAATTAGTGGTTTTCATAAATTTACTAATAATTGTTAATGCTTTTGAAATATATACCTTCCCATTTCCTGCTTTTCTTACTATTTTACCGTCCCTCGTACCTATTCACTCCTGGTAGTGCCCAAAACTGCGGTACGCGACGAAGAAAGGGAATAGTCCGACGGCAGACAGAGAGAGGAGAGAAAGCATTGGACCTTTGTTGAGTGCGTGGAGTGATCTCAAAATGTCCCATTTTTACTTTCTTCCCTTATGTTTACCTAAGGTAAGTCGAATTGTTATCCGTAAATGTTATATTCTGATTTTATTTACGTTACAAAAGATTACCGGACTGGAAGGGTGATTTCTGTCCGTGGGGAAGTCTGAATACGAGATGTGCGTATCAGCGTAACCTATGAATTTACCGTCTTTATGAGGGTGGCTCATGGTATCCCAGCAAACTCTGTTAAGAAGTAAAGGAGGAATCTAAACTGAAACGGTAATTGGAATCCAGCAAATACAAATTTGTAACATTAATTTGAAAGAAAATGAAAATGTTTGTGGCATAACGGACAAAAAGAGAGTGTGTTCTGCTTGTGAATTAAAAATGGGAGGTGGTAGAGGAATTCTTCCTCGACCGAGGTAGCATCACCCCACACATCCTCCTAAAGGGCTGGTGAAATCCCTATGGATGTTTCCAGCTTTGGATGCGTCAGTTGGATTTCCCCAGTACACCAACGGTACATAGTACTTAGACTTCGGTCTTCGTGAGCAGTCAGAAGATAAAGAAAATCCAAAAATATTCAGCCAAAAACTCCTAGAAAATATCGGGCCGGTTAGACAGGAACCTTTCACTATTGTTGGGAATCATCAGATTGACGTAACCCTCAGGCAGCTTCCTCAAAATCAGATTCGCATGCATAGTCAATATATTACCTAAATCAGAAACGGTACAGAATATGCATGAACACCATCTGTAGAAACTAACGTAATTTAAGAGCATATCTTACTAAAGTAAAGCTGCTAACTGTTATGTAGGCGGCACATAAACCAAAAACACGAGCGGAAGCAAGAGACCCGGTACAGGGAACCGAATTTTTACGCTTCGCTCTAGATCTTCACCACTTTCTGACCTCACCAGGGCTCGCACTACCCAATCCACAGAAACCTACGCTAATCCACCTAAAAGCCAATAAATAAAAATGTTTGTGGCACAAGGGACAAAAAGACACTGTGTTCTGCTCTTGCATTAAAGTATAAGGCACCTAAAATCTAATAAAAAAAAACCCCGGGCCGGGTAGAGAGTAAGTTCTCCCTCCTGTTGATGATCCCAAGAACATCAGACTGACTTAACCATCAGGCAGTTCCCTCAACAGCAATCTCGCATAATTAATACTTTTTCCAAAACAGAAACGGTATAGAATATTCATGAATACCATCTATGGGAACTACTGTAATTCAAGAAGGGATCTCACTAAATTAAAGCTCCTAACTGTTTTCTCTCACGACACGATCTCACCGGAAGCTGTGCTAGTCCGTCTAAAAGTCACATAATTAATTAAGTTAGTTTGACATAAGAAATACATCTGTCTCTCAAATGTTCATAAATTTTCATAAATAAGCACCAATAAATGGCACCAAATTCCTCACCCCATTTGGTTTTTATCTATAATATTGATAATTTTGGATTTCCTTGGTTAAACAAAGCAGTAAAAAATCATTTAATATCCATTTATTAAAATTATTTATCAAATTGAAGAGTTTTATTACTTAGTCTTTACTAATTTAACTTTTACAAAGACAGAGAACTTTGTTAAATTATTTTTTTGGTTCATACTATCACTCCCGAGGGCGATATTTGGAATACAATTAAAACTTTACTGTACTTATTCTGATCAGCCTTAGGAAGAATAATAAATCAATTTTACAAGCAAGTCCACCCAGTAAAAAGCGGGTCTCAGCTTTTTCGGGACAGCCCAAGTACTCACATACCTACACATCAAGTCTAAGTACTAACGTATCGTGGGCAAGGTACGTTAGTATTTAGGGAGGAAAAAAGGGCGAGGGAAATGTAATTTATAGATAAGGGATTTAAACGACTGAACTGGAGAATTAGAGGAAAAGAGGCAACATATGTATTTGTTCCATAAGCTGGGGACCCTAGGTATAAATGCACAAGAAAAATGGGATGTTCTAGATTTTTGTAGCTGGAGAGTAAAGGGATGCATATGTGGCGCGCCCCTTGTTTTTCTGTTAGGAACAGTCAATAAGGAAATAATAGCCATAAGTTCCTCTGCGCAAAATCCGTAAAAATATCTGTTAAAAAGAGACAGAGTCCCAACAGAGCGGCGACGAGCAAGAGAAGGCAAGTGTCTCGTTTTTTTTTTGATAGAATCAAGAGTTTTAAAGATCGAAGGTGATACTGCTCCCTAGATGTGGGAACAGTAGAGTTTAGGTCTTATTTGGCAAACATAAAGAGTGTATAAGTTGGAAAGGGAGAAGTATTTTCCTGCTCGGAAGAGAAAGCCAAGCTTTTTAGTAGCTGATCTGACTATTGAAGTAATGTGTTTATGCCAACTGAGATCATGTGCGAAAGCAATGCCAACTAGATCAAACGTTTATTCTGCAGAGCTTGGCCATTCAGGTTGATATGAGAGTTGTTGTTGGATTTTTTGCGTGACAGACAGCAAGACGGGGCATTGGAGGCATTGAACTGAACAAGGTTTTTGGCAACCCAGTCTAAGATTATTTGAATATCTTGCGAAAAGGACAGGTGCATAGATCTGTGTCTATTGTTCAGCTCTTGATTCGAGACGTTTATAAAAATTGATATTGAGTGAAGAGTACTATCGTCAGCGTAACGGTGGATGTGATTAGTATTTGAAGAAAACAGGTTATTAATGTGAAGCAATAATAGTGTTGGTGTCAGGAGAGAACCTTGGGGTACGCCAGCATTAATGTCATGTAAGATAGATGAGGGATAGTCCATCACGTCAGATTTTCGTCGGTTAGAAAGAAAGCTAACGATCTAGGTACATAGTTTGGAAGGTAGACCGTGAGAAGATAATTGAATACCTTGGTGCAAAAAGTTCATACTTTAAAAATTGTGGGAAACCGTAAAAGAATGAATTGTGAAAGGTTTTCGAGGCCATTGTCCAATATTTGTGTGGCTTCTGGGTTGCTAGGCCGTCGTCGGTTGTCTCTTAAACACGGGCGGTTGGCATTTTCAGAAGGTGCTCTCAGTTTGACTGCTCGCGAACTGCTGGAACCCTGCGTAGTCTCAACTCATGTTGATAAATCGCTCCTGCGTGGCATCATATGATTGGTTGGTTATGTTATGAGGTTTGTTACCTTATGTTCCACTTTACTATGTTTTTCAGTATCGGAATCCATGTTTTATGTATTTTTACTGCTTCCTCTGTTTTGTCGAAGTTGTCTTCATGCTTGTGAATTTAAGTGGCTTCCCTGTAGAGTCTGGTGTGATAAGAAGAAGTCCATGGGCGAACTTGTTTTTCTTCGAATGGGATGCGATGATCTGTCTTTGTAAGTGTGTGTTATGCTACGGCGGATTAATCGATCTGTTCCAAGTAGTAGTTGGCTTTGTGCTTCTTAATTCTCATATTTATTGACCATTTTATTGTTTCTATGTATATGCTTCCAAATGTGCAAGGTATGCGGTACACTCCCGAAGTTGAATGAGCCAATTATCTATGTTTAGCCAATCTTAGATATTCCTTTATTTTCCTTGTTGGTTTTTATATTTTCCTTACAAAGACAGTTCATTGCATCAAATTCGAAAAACATAAATTCTCGCATCGACTTCTTCTTAGCATGCCAGCTCTACAGGGAGGCCATTAAAATTCACAAGCATGGAGACAAATTCAACAAAATAGAGGAAGCAGTAAATAGTAAATAAATATAAAACTTGGATCCAGATACCAGCGTCGTAACCAACTAATCAAATGATGCCACGCATGAGGCCTCGCCCACCCTAGCGACCCATAAATATGAGCTGAGGCCACGCAAAGCTCCAGAGGTTCGCAAGCAGTCAAACTGACCGCACCTTCTGCCGAATCTCAACACAAAAAATGTTTGATTTCGATTTTAGTAAAAGATGCACCTTTATGCTCTTCAGTATTTCTTTGTTATTTTTTTATGAATTAGTGCTGCAATCCTGTAATATGCCAAGAAACGAGTTATCTCAGTTTGACAGGGCTAGAATTATTGCTCTGTGGCTATCTCCTCATTAAACTTGTAAGAAGTACTGTTAGCAGGACAATTAGACGCTATGAAGAGACTGGTGAAGTGCAAAGCAGACATCGTAGCGGTCGTCCTCGTGTTACCACGATAAGAGAAGATCGATTTATTGTTCAGTCAGCCATAGAAATCGGTTAACCGGCTCTAAGATCAACCGTCCAAAGGACGTATCATCGTGATATCTCTAGTGCTACAATTCGTAGCAGGGCTTTAGCATCAGGATTGTGATTCAGTACACCTTTAAGGCTTCCTTTGTTAACTCCTCGTCATCGAGCCGCTTGTTTGCAGTGGACAAGAAGACATCAAAACTGGCTGATGCCAGAATGGAGAAACGTGCTTTTTGCAGACGTCGCGTTCTAACTTAGTGAGGGTTTAATTCAGAGTAAGAGCTGGGAGGGAACCAGGACGCATAAATAGACTTGAAAATGCCGTCGAAGTTGCTTTGCTTAGGTGGAACGGAAATGTTGGGGGAGGGGGTATAATGCTAAATAGAGCAACTCCATTTATCCATATACCGGGGACAATGACAGGCCAATATTACGTTCAACAGATCATTGTTCCTGTAATTGCACCCCTAATTAATGAATTAGGGGTGAATTAGTTTACCTTTATGGCCGACAATGACAGGCCACATCGCACTAGAGCTAATCAAGAAGCCCTGTAAAACCAAAACATCACTAGACTAAACTGGCCGCCGAACTCGACCGACATAGAACATGTGTGACATTATGTATCCAGAGCTATTTTGAATCGAAATAATCCACCAAGCAATGCTCACGACCTTGCTGTTGCAGCTACTGAAGAATGGAGGAATATCCCCCAGGAAACCATCAATAATTTAATTTTTGAGATGCCTAGGCGGATTAATGCATTACTAAGTAGAGGCTCAAATACTGAATACTAATTTGTTGTAGTACTGTTTATTTTAGTTCCTCTTTAGAATTTTTTTATATGATATGATTTTTATTTTTTATATATGATTTTTGTGTAAGCTTTTATTTAATGTTTAATACTGAGGTTTTAACGTAATTTTATAATATTCTTAATGATTCGACAGCGCAGGAGAGTGAGTGTATTACTAATTTGCCTCAGAGTGCTTTAGATTGTTTATTGACTATTAGCATAGACTAAATAATACATAGACGAACACTGGCGGTAACAGAAATGGACCAAAAAGCGGGTCTTCCTGCAGACATTTTGGAGGTTTACTGGTTTATGGCTTAGAAATTTGTTTGTCTACCATTATATTCAGATGAATATATATATATATATATATATATATATATATATATATATATATATATATATATATATATATATATATATATATATATATATATATAAGGGATGTGTATTCGTGACTGAATAGTTAGAAAAAAGGATTTATTTCTTGGGTAGCAGTCAAAATGCAGGTGGCCAATTAATTAATTCTTTATTGCTTAGTCGAGCTTTCGAGTTTCAATTTAACCCTTCTTCAGGACACACAATGTGAATTATTTAAAAAAGGAATACAAAAATACTTCGCAGAAATGTTACTAAACATATTTATGAACTTTTACAATTAAAAAACATTAAAACATTGATTTAAGATTGGCGATGATTGCCGAATAATTAATTATTACATTTTGGTTGCTGGATGAGCAACAGCAACGAGCTGTTGCTCATATATATATATATATATATATATATATATATATATATATATATATATATATGTATATGTTTTTGGGAAATGGTAGGTACCTATACAATTTCCTAAACTATAAACTAGTAAACCGACCCAAATGTTTCAAGGGAGACCCGCTATCAGTCCCATTTCGGTATATTTGGAGCACTATGTATATTTCTTAATTATTATACTTTCTATTTTTCTCCTTCAGAAAACTGACAAAAAATTATTTTCTGTTAATTTTTTTTTGTTAATTATTTTCTATTTCGATGAGATCGTATAACTTTAAAAACAAATTTTTTTCTAAGCGTAGGCGTGGATCAACCTCTAATTACAACTTGGTGTCAGTATTACGATTTAAGAGATAGCAAAGAAAATATGTTGACGTAAAACTTTCTTTTTAGAACAATAGGTTATCGTACTTGGGTTATGTTTCAGTTTATACGTACTTACTCCCCCGGTTTACGATTACGTCTTTCGACAAAATAAGAGAGAGTGCTAAAATAGCTTTTTGGTCCAATTATAAGGCTGTTCGTTATACCGTTGAGTAATTTGAAAGCACTTTTTACCACAATTTGTTTTTTCAGTTTAATATAAAGTTTCATTTTTTCTGGGAAATTGTTTTCGGTTAGTTTTGAAAAAAAAATTAACTATTTTCTTTAAATAAACAGCTTTGTGCGTTTATAAGTAACAAAAGCACCAGGTGACGAAATGGAGACCAAAAATTACAAAAGTATTTAGATAAATTGGATAGGAAACTTGCTTAACATTAATTGGATAATTATTACTTTTGTGCCTTTATCAAAATTTATGTCAGTAACATCTACCTAATTTTGAATATATACTGTGTGAAATAAAAATTCCAACATCCAGTAAATAAGCATATTTTTAATATTTTTGGGGAATGGTAGTATTGAGTAAAACTAATAATTGATCAAATTTTCAAACTGATTATTAAGGACAAGTTACAAAAAATTAATGAGTAGAAGTTCCCCGCAGATTTAAACATTCCTGTATGGGTATGCCTTCCCAGGCGGCGCAGGCGCTGTTGGTCCATGATTGGTTGTGGCAGTCTTCTACTTATCATATACCAAACACTTTTAATGGGTAATAGGTCAGGTGACCTTGGGGGCCAAGAAAGGATATTAACTTTATCTTCCTCTCTCTAGTCTCTAGTAATGGCAGCGCTATGGGGTCTGGCATAATATTTTTGGAATATGGGGCTTTCCGGCTGTTGGCGATAGGACATGGCGACAGGCCTTAGCACATTGTTTATGTAAACTTGGGCGGTCTGACAAAACAGAGGTGACCTACTTCCTAAATTTATGGCAATTCAAGCAATAAAACTGAACTTATTTTACCAAAATTTCAATACACCAAAAATTTGTTTATTTTCAAAAATAAATTAAAAAAGAAAATATGTAAACATTTTGGAACCAAAATGTTACCATTTACTAAACTTGATTAGCCTTTTTAAACTAAAATAGAATTATAAAAATATTTTACTTTATACAGGGTGTTGCAATTTTTATCGCAAGCAGTATATTTTCGCTAGATTTGGGCCTTTTTAGTAACAAAAACAGATTTGTATTATACAAAGTCCCTAAAACAATTAGCAAAGAATATTCATGGTGATGATAAAACTGAACAGAACTGGATGATAAAAATAATTTAACGTACCGCCCGCTTAAATATAATGAAAATGCAATAAATTAATTTCTAAGTAGCAGGACAGAAAATTATATTTAGAAACAAAATTTAACTTCGAACGGCTTTGAGCTTAAACTTTTTCTAATTTTCTAATTCGAGTTCTGTTGTCGAGGGAGCGAAAGCTCTCCTTTTAATGGCATTTGTCACTTTTTGCAATTGCTATTTCTCAGCTTCTGTCTATTAGATCTCTGACCACCAAATCCTCAACTCGAACATCGACACAGATGCTTTCCCTAACATGATCACACAGTCCAACCCTTATACAGTATGTCCACGGAGAGAGGTCAAAAAAGCACAGATGAATCAAAAATTTCATTGTTTGAAAAGAAATCACTTTTGGTAAGCTGCTTCTAAACAAAAATACGGTCTACAAAGAAAGTTTTTGACTTTTTTATTCAAGGTGTACACAATATACAAAAATAATAAATTAGGTCAAGAGTAAACTACTTTTATTTTTTACTTTATAGCAAAATGATAAAGACAAAAAATATTTTAAATTTCAGTTAAAATCAAATATTACTGTATCTACATTTTATAGGTAATTTTACTTTTTCCTCCTCATCTCACTATCTTTTATGACAAATATCATATAAATTTTAAGATGCACTGCTGAACAAAAAAAATTTTTTGGTTGTGTTATGTGAAGCGGTCAAAAATCTTATACTCATGTGCAAGAACGATTTTTTGAAAAGTTTCTGGAGTGTAATATGTTTCAAGAAATGTAATTCAGCGATTCATAAAGAAATTTAGGAACACTGGGTCGGTGCAGAATTAAAAAAAGCTATTTGATGAAAACGATACGGCTACCATTTTGGTTATGCAGTCTGTCGTTCAAATACCTTTTATTATCGAGGAAACGCGCTCAAAATTTGCAGCTCGTCCAAAAAAGTTAAACTCAAAAGATCTTAAAGCAAAAAAAATGAAACCCTTCATGTCACATTTTACTCAAGTTTTAGGAGTGGGAGATCCAGCAAAACGACTAGATTTTTGTTTATGGATTGAGGACAAAATTTTAATATGAAAATGACCACTTTCATAAACTTTGTCTAAAAATGGCACGGTCGCTTCACAACACGCACGATACTGGAGCAAAGTAAATCCAAATTTTAAGATTTTATACACATAAAAATGTAAATGTGTGGGGCCATATTTTTTTGAGAACATGCAATAGAAATTCGCAAATGAAAATGTTAGAGGAGCTGGATGAGCTGCCATTAGAGTACCGACGCGACGGCAAATTAATGTCCTTTCACCAAGACGGCCGCCCGGCGCATTGTGCACAAGAAGGGACAAAGTGGCTTCAAAATGAATTCGGAGACGGATGGATTTGCCGAAACGGTCCAGTTTTGTGGCCTTCAAGGAGTCCCAACCTCATGCTTTCGGATGCGTATCTCTGGGGCCGCTTAAAACAAGTAACGTATCAGCAACCCATTGAAAATAATGTCGATATTTTAAAACAGAAAATTTTAGAGTCGTTGCAAATGATTTCACTTGAAGAAATAAGAAGTTATGACCACATCAGATGACAGTTCGAAGAATATGTGGAATACGGAGGAGAAGTGTTTGAATAAATAGTGTTTTTTTTTTTCATTTGAAACGTTTTAAAAAGTATATTAAAATAAATCATTTACTCACAAATTGAGAAATAAAGATAGTTTACTCTTTACTGTATAAAAAAGTAAAAAAATTTCTTCGTGGATCGTATTTTCTTAAGAAGCAGAAGCTTACTAAAAGTGATTTTTTTGTTCGAAGAATGCAATTTTTGGTCCATTATTAGTCCTCTTATGACCTATCCGTGGGCATATTGTATAAAATGATGTGCACCAAAGTATCCAAATTCCAAATATGGTTTTCATAGCCTGTTTAGACAATAGACAAGTATGAAACCACTCGCAACCAAGTCTCAAGAATATTAAGAAAAAAATATCTAAATATTTTTGTTGCTGTCGACATAATAATATTAACTATGACTCTCACGTTAATTTTCGAAACATAACTCCGCTGAGGATGATGTATTTTTTCTTTTCGCAATAATTTTGCCGGTTGCAATTTCAGAGCTTGTAATAAAGCAAACAGTGAAAAACCTCCAACAGATAAGGGCATTAGGGACCAATAAATAAAAAAAAGGACTTAGGCGAGCGTGAGCTTCTATACATAAAATACAGAAACATAATATCTGCTTAATAATATATGTTTTGCTTTAATGAAAAAGCCTAATAAAGAAACCGGTTTAAAGAATGTTTGAAAATCATAAAGTTAGTTTTTTCTATAAAAATGCTTGATGTTTATTCGTTTAGTAACAGTGTTATATTTTTGCTCATTGGCAGTCATTTCAACAGTCAAATTCGTTTACTACCTGAACTCCTATTTTCGCAACCGGGGAACGCATTCACTAGTGATGTTGCTTGGGACTAGCCGATCGTGGTTTCCATGCCATGGCAACATCACCAAGGGAACGTTCTCGTAAACTCGAGAATATGGCTACATGTCTGCAACAATGGATCTACAGAGTTATGAAAACCGTTTAAAATATTTCTATGAAATTTTGGTGAGGTAATGGGGAGATGGGGAACATATTTAAACATATTTTTGACAATTACCCCCTATCTCTATTTTTAGGGGGGGGGGGGGGGTTAACTTGGGAATTTTTAATAGAATAAAATACTTTTGTTTATAAAATTCGAATCTAGGTACGTAGAAAATACGTATGTATACAATTTTTTTTTTGATTTGCTGTTTCTTCGGTTACGGAATGATGATTTATTAAGTTAAAATAAAAAAAATATATTTACCATTTAATTTCAACTCATTTATCGTCAGTCATGCTTGAGAAGTTCCAAATGTCCCCTTTCAACTTCCATATACATTCTCACTCCTTTTCTAAGTGAATTTGATGCCTGCTGTAACATTTCAGGTGTCACTAATAAACAGGCTAAGCGGATTCGGTCTTTCATATCATCTGTTGTAGGTGCAGGCGCCATCACTTTGTCCTTTATAAAACCTCACAAGAAAAAGTCAAGAGAGGTCAAATCCGGGGACCTAGCAGGCAAGTAGACCGGACCAGCTCGTCCAATCCATCTATTTTAAAATATTTCATTCAAATGATTACGGGCCTGTATTGCATAATGGTGTTGAACTCCGTCCTGTTGAAACCACATGTCAGAATTTATGTTTTGGTTTAATAATTGGAGTAATTGGTTTGTTAAAACTTTAAAATTCTCAATCGACTTCAGGAAAAGTAGCGCTTTTTCATGGAAACAATAATAATTCTAAAATAAGTGAACTTGAATTATTGATAAAATTTATTATTTTATTTTTTAAATTCAGTCAAATATTAGTTAACCATACCGCAGCCGAAAGAGCAAATAAAAAAAAACGAAAATTTGCACACATACGTAATTTTTTACGTAGATTCGAATTTTATAAACAAAAGTACATCATTCCATTTAAAATTCCAAAGTACAGAGTGAGTTTTTTAAAGTGCAACAAGACGATATCTCTAAAACGGTTTAAAATATTTTTATGAAATTTTGGTGAGTTAACAGGGAGACGGGGCATTTTTAAACATATTTTGGATATTTACCCCCTCTTACAAACCGCATAAAAGCGCCCTATTAAAAGAGCAGTTTTAATTCCATCAGTATTAACGGTGCCTGGTATATACCTATTTTTTATCTATTTATATGCAGCAATAGCAATTAACTTTTTCTTATTTTTATCAAAAATCTGCAATGTGATTAAATATAACTAAATGGAGTTGAATATTTACAGCTTTCAACAGCGAAACAAAAAAACAACAATTATCCTTTTTTGTTTTCAGTGATTACCGTAGCAGCAATGTAGGTCCAAGTGATTCTGAAAAGGATTATCCACCAAGCAGAAGAGATTCTGAATCTACAGCTCCAAGCAATCTCCCTTCTTCACGACTGGCGGTTGGGGGAAATGATTCTGAAAGTGGAGGTAGCCATTCGCCATCTCCTAGAGCTAGCAGAAGAAGACAGGTAAGATGATTTATAATAACAATAAGAAACCAAGTCTACCTAAAAAATGATGAACTACCGAAGTAATTTACTCTTATTTATTACCACAATGGCGTGAGACCTTAGCACGCGGGGACACCAAGGCCTATACTTAACGCTAAGCACTTTCAGACGCTTATCGCTAATGACGTAAATTTTTGATTATCACATGCTCCTCGCAATGTTTAAACTTTTCGAAAAAAGCGTTCAGCGATTTGAAAAATGTAGATATATTAACAGCTTGCTATATCTTCTGTATTATTAATTGAATTTAGAGTAAATAAGTAGTTGAAAATGGTTATTTTAATTGTAAAAAAAAACTTTAGCACTCAATCGTAATTTAATTGTCGTGTCAAATCCATAAAGCGCTCACCGTCTTGCAAAAAACTATCACGTGGTAATCGTAATTCGTTTTCCTTTATACTTCATGAATTTGATACAAATTTGACAATTAAGTAAAGACTGCCTGTTGACTGCAGGCACATATTTTCTTTTTTTGCCAATGAAGACTGTAAATTTCAATGATTTATTTACTCCTAATTTATTTAATAGTGAATAAAATGCAGGGAACGTAAGACAAGTTGTAAATATGTTTATTTCACAAAACGATAACCACGTGGTAGTTGCTGATAAACTTCAACGTTTTGGGAAAATCGTTCAGCGTCTCAAAAACTACTATTACGTGGTGATGCACACCCAAGATATTGACAGTTTGCCTTATATCTGTATTGTCTATTATCACATTAGTATTAATTAAATTAAGAGCAATAATAAATATGCACGTATTTTTTTTATTGCATTAATCGTTTAAGGAAGTCATCACAAACCCTAAAAAATTATTTTAAGGGAAATAACAATTTAGCTAATTTTTCTTTTACTTTTGGGTATAATTTATTAAATTTAGAAAGCAGCCAAGTGACGTCAGACAGTGTAAAGTAACGCCAGGAGATCAGCAAGAGTAACGTAAAGCTTAACCCAAAGTCGAACAGGATTGTTTTTCTCGGAAACAGTCAGAGAGGGAGTAATCGAATTTTCTGTGTTAATACAGGAATAGTGCAAGTAGCTTCGGTAAAAATATCAGTTATACAGGATGTATCGTTTCGGAGTTAGTAAACGCCAAAATCGAAATTTCCGAGATTTCCGTTGAAATCAGGTACATGTCGCAAAAGATTTAAATTTTAGAGTGTTGTAGAGGACCTGGAGCTTCAGAACCATACTGAAACCGATGAGGACCGGTAAATGGCAAGAAATTTCTTGATTTTTTTGGGTCGAAAAATGCCATTTGCAGACCCCTCTTTGATACCTAATAACTCGAAAATGAAACGTCGTCGAAGAACGGATTGATAAGTAAAACTTTAAAATCCCAAATACTTTCTTTTTACAGTACATTTACTTAAACCTGAAACCACTGTAAAATGGATATTTTTGGAAAAAACTGGAAATTTCGATTTTTGACCCAAATTTTTCACGGTTTTTATTTTGTTCTTGGTCAAAAGGGATCCAAAACAAACTCCAATATACGTCATCGGAAAGAGCTCGTTGAAATACATGATATCCATATTTTTTGTTTTTTAATTCTTTAAAGGAAGGGAGCAATCGCCGATTAAAATTCGATTTTTTGACTTTTTGGCACTCGACATCGGTACCTTTAAATCACTCCGTATTTTTTCCTATCTAATTTATTTCCAGTTTTTCAACACTATCTTATAGAAGGATAATCAGACTTTAAAATAAATACAGAATGGGTCATCCAGGAGCGTACTAATTTTTTCCAGCAAATCCTATTTTTAATCGACATTATTCTACAGTATTTTTCCTACTTAGTGATTCTTTTTGGGTTTGCTTGATCCGCTTATCATCTAAGAATACCTCCCACTAATTTAAATCGGTTATTTTTTCGTTCAAGTTATAAATATAAACAAACAGGTTTATTTGCATCGGGGACATGCAAAATAGGAAACTTTTAAATTGTTGAATTTTCGACCATCTCCATGACAACAAAGAATTGCAGTTTATTTATGTCGAAATTATTAAAATATGATGTGTCAAATTTTCTCAAAAATGCCAGTTTTTGTTGCACGCTTGGAAGTTTCTTGGATCGATTTCGGCTTGAAATATACATGAATAAAATTTTAGGAACCTACCAATACTTCAAGTGCAGGGATGTTTCATTGGGTGAGTTACTCATTAAATGTCATTTTTATTGATTTTTCGATGAGCCTACAATACTTGAATTCGCCATGTAACTATTATAACACTTTTGACGTCACAGCCAATGGGATCACGTTTTACAAGTTTCAAAATTCGCGCGAAAACTTGCAGTAGAAAATCCTTTCTTTTTGTTAATAAAGACCAAAATAAATTGATAAACACAATCACCTCAAATATATAATTTATGTAGGGCATATAAAAAATGTATTTTAGATTTGATTATGCATATTCCCTATTAAGTGGCTTTGCAATAAGCGCTATAACTAAAATATCAAATTTGTGTTAAATCCAAAGCAAAACGATCACCGCATATTAGTCATTTTACAAACCCTTAGCTCTTTCTTCAAAACATTTATCACAACTTATCGGGAATACCCAAACTGGACGATAAGACATGCTAGTCGAAAATTTACATGATTTGCGCTAAAGACAATGTGCAGGGCGTTTTGAAGTTAAAAAATACTGGCCCAGTTTTCTACTGATCATTTATTTATTCATTCCGGTATCCGTATTTATGCTGTAAATGCAAAAATCTGTTTGTTTCTTTACCTTAACCTCGTCTCAACAAAGGAACGGATCGTCTGTGCAAAATTTGATCCCTTAATCTTAACAAAATATATGAGCTAAGGATAATTAAAGTCTGAATTGCAAGCAATTTGTATTCCGGCATGGCATACAGAAAGCTTACGTCTCAGAAAAGAATATAGGCTACTATTTATGTATATGGATAGGTTCGTCCAGGGTAAAACATGGCGCATTCGTCAAGTGTCACGAAAGAAGGCCTGGGCTTTATTACTCAGCAACTCATTAGTCAATGGATGGAACTATAAAATTCTTTCAGATTGTTTTTTCTGAATATTATACAGGGTTTGCCACAATAAAGTCTTTATATATAAAAATATATTGTTTTGTCAGGATATTGGTTAGAGTAAAATAGTGACTGTTCCCCGGAGAGTAGCCGCTAACTTCGAGAAAGTTGATGGGCGACAATTTTGATAACATAAGGATACAATACGAATCTTAATATTTTACAATATAAAGTAACTCGAAATGTTTGAGTACTAAAATAATTGTTTTAGAGCTGTTTTGCAATTCAATTACTTAATATAAAGAGAACAAAATGTTAAGTGAAAAGCAGTGCACAAATCCGGACCCGCCCACGGGATAATAAATTCGGTCATATTTTTATTGTTGACGTATTTCAAGTAACAAAGCTCCAATATCTAAGTTTAAATTCCCCAGATAGCCGTCCTTTGCATATGTGTGCCATTTTATTAACAGTGGGTTTTATGGGAAGTAGGTAAACTATGTATTTGTAGAGAGATGTGAAATAAGTACGTCAATATTATATTTGTCTGCATTGGTGTCGTTACACATTTTTTAAGGTGAAAGGGGAGGGGGAGCAAACATAAAATATCATACTATTAAAAAATTATGTAAAAACGAATAAAACTAAACGCCTCTGTTGTAACGTTATCACAACTTATAATAAAATGAGTGTCATTAATAATTACAACAAAAAGATGAACTTACAAAATTATTAATGAAATATTTTTATGATTTAGATACCGGATTTTTTTATTAGATTTTGACAGTCACCCGCCCTAGCTATAGGAGAGGAAAAAAAGCTTTAAATACAGAAGTTGTAGGATATAGAGTAGGTACTTACTTTTGAAAAGTTAGATTCATTTTCGATAGGTCCGACAGAGTATGTAACATTTAAAAATAAATTATATTTAGCTAAACTTGAGAGCAAAATAATAAATTTGAATATACACTTATTTTTAGCTTTGCAGTTTTAAGTTTGATTTTTCATATGATACATGTGCATTTTAAATAAATTATGCAGAGCGAACAAATTTTAAAGAATAAATTCTGGTTTTGGTTACTCTAACTCGAGAATATAAATTATAATGATTTAAAATTAACATATTACTTAGATTTCCAGCTGCAGTTTAAGGTGAAAAACTGTACAAAAGCTAGTCTATTTAATTTAGGTCCAGTTTTGTGATATTACTTCATGACTTTGGCTTTAAACAGACACTTTTAATTTAGGTTAAAGAAACTATTTTTCTAAAATATACTAAAATGGATTAAGCTAAAATAATATTGAGTATATAGGTACGGATATTTTGTCCTGGACAAAATTAGACACACTTTTATCTGATATGCACGGTAAACAACTGGAATGTGTATTACTATACAAACACTATAAATCGTATAATAAAACTTGTCTTTTTGGTTATTAGGTACATTCGCCGACAAGAATATCGTACATCTAATTCATAGTCTCAGCCTTTGCTTTTTTCTAAAAAAAGGCTACTAAGGCTTTTAGAGTCTAGTAAATGTACTATTTTTCTGACACGATTCGAGTTAAATATCTTTAGTCTTAAGTCTAACTTCAACTGGTGCAGGAATTTCGTATATTTACCCCAATGAATAGATTTGGTTGTTTACGTTATAAAATGTATGTCCATACATAAAAAAGTATTTTGTAAAACTGCCAGCAGGTTTGAATGTATTTTGCCGATAGAAAACAGCTAGAGAAGCATGTTTTCTTTAGGTTAATACATTCATTTTTGGTGTTTTTATTTCGTTAAACTTTTTGTTAAAAATGTTTTCTTACAAGCAAAAACAAATTGTTTCTATTCGGCAAAGTACCTAAAGGCGGCTACAGACGGCATGACAAGCCTTGGCCAGCGTTTCAACCAGTGTTTGTAGAGACATTGGTCTTTGCTTGATGTTCGCGCACCGACAACCGTACACACGACATGTTTTATCTTTGCCAGTGTTTTCGAGGCAAGTGAAAGCGAATCTCTACAAGTGTACCTACAAGACAGACGAAATGGAGTCCGATGATGAAGTGATAGCAGCGTCTGCTCTACTTTTAAGTTCAGCTGCATTATTTTTATCAGAAACTATTAAAAAAAGAAAAAAACGCAGGTGGTGAACTAATTCGCTTTATCTAAGTAGGACAACGTAGGTTAACTAAATAATATTTAAATGAACATTCACACTACAAATAATTTTTTAGGTACAATAAGTGATTTACTTGGCGATTTGACAAAGGAGGCATCTCTAAAGTTCATTAATTTCTGCAGAATGTCTGCAAGTGATTTTGAATACGTGTGTACGGCGATCAAGCCCACTGGCGAGCTTCAACAAGTCCCTTTGATGTGTGTCGAAATTACCGCTTACTAGGCGAACCCTGGCCAGCGCCAACGTTGGCTTTGCTTTGCCATATGTTTTGCATCCACACGATGCGCCAACGTTTTAACGAGCGGCATTGGCCAGGGCTTGCCATGCCGTCTGTAGCCGCCTTAATATAGAAGTATTTTTTAATTTCAATTTCAAAAGTAAAAAAGGTATTATTTTTTTTATTAAATTAGGAATCTACAGGGATAACAAATTGATTAAAGAATGTATACTTACACATGGCAAGTTTTAGTATAATTTATTGTTCTATTATTTGTTAATGGCATAAACATGTAGATTTCTGGTTTTTCATTAATTTTTCCGTTTAGCAATGTGTTGAGTCGTGCCATTCAGCAAGCGATATTGTCTTCATGTAGTAGATGTAAATTAGTAACTACATTGGGGCACCGTATACAGACAAAGACGTAAGTAGAAGCACTCGATGTCGGGCCTTTGATGATTCGAGATCTAAAGCGATTTGCCGACGCACCAGCTGGCGGGGTAGGGCAACGAAATACGAGGTGTGCGCAGGCGGTAACGTTATCGTGGCAGGAAGCGCGTTAGCTACCGGGGTTATACCCAAATTATATTCTTTCAATCGTAAAATAATCAACAAAAAATGTGCTGATGAATTATACTCAAAAATATAGAACGTACAACTACGTTATTATTATATTGAAGCCATTTTTAGTGTTCCGTGAAACGAAATACTTATGAAATCACTTCGGTGTCCGCCCGTGTCTGTCACAGGCGATTTTCTCTGAAACTATTCGAAATTTTAAATTTAGCACAGAGATAGAGCGTGGTGGCCCAATTATAGACGTGAAGTATAAAAAGTTGAATTTTGATTCTGGGGGTTAATTTTAAGCGGTAAACTGGGAAATGGAAAAAAAAATCAAGGGCATCGTGTAGGGTGTCAAATGAAAGCTTATTAAAGCACGAATTTAACAATACATATATGATGTATTTTTTTATTCGTTTTTTTTAGGGAAAACGCTTAATAATTGCTGCCCCCCACCCTAATCAACAAAAGGATCGCTCAGAAAAATTTGAAAAAATCATGAACATTGAGAATTAGGTGTAGATTGCGGTAGAATTATCAAAAAGTTGAATTTTGATTCTGGGGGTTAATTCCGGGGAGTAAATTGGACAATGGCAAAAAGATTTCAAGGACATCATGTATGGTGTCAAATAAAAGCTTATTGAAGCACGAATGTAACGATATATATAGTGTATATTTTTATTGCATATTTTTAAACATTTTTCGGGGAAAACGCATACAAATTGCTGTCCCCCACCCTTATCACCAAAAGGATCGCCCAGAAAAATATGAAAAAATCATGAACATTGAGAATTAGATTTAGATTGAGAGAAAATTATCAAGATTAAAAAATTCTCGCGCGGTCAATTGTTATAAACAATTTAATTATTTATTTCCTTGTAAATGCTGAACCATTGGTTTTAGAGGAAAAGTTTTTCAACAAAAACTATTTCTCACGATGTAAGGAACAGCTTTTGTCTTTACACGTTTTTCAAAATTTTTAATTTGGCCCACTCTGCTCCGCGCATACGCGATGTGATATGGCGTTAATGCCGTCAGCGGCGGATAGCGCGGCACATGGACGGAGATAGGGCGGCCGAGGTTTGCTCTTGTTAAGTGGGAGGTTGATAGCAGGGAACACTTAAGGAGCGAATGCATTAGGCGTTCGCGGTCTCGACTCATTGCGGACCATTTTGTGCCGGGCTGATCACGGTCTCTAGCAAAATCATAAAACATTCAGGCAAGAACGCGATGCGATCGAGCTCATTTCGGGACCGCTTGGTGGGAACGCGTACATTGGAAAACATTGTAAAGATCTTCATCGAGCTCGGGCCGTGCTAGCACGGTCCGCGATGCCACCGTTTGTCTGTACACGGTGGCGATGCGACGGGACCGCGAACGCCTAATGCGTTCGCTCCTTAATTATGCAAGTATAGCTTGCTCTTGACCGATTTTTTTATGTAGTTTCTTTTTTCCTCTATTGCCTTATTATCTTTATTAATTTGAGGTTTAACATCTAATAAAATAAGGCCATTTTTTTATGTTATCTGTAATAAAACTCAGATGCGTATTGAGAATACAGTTTTAATTGCATATAAATTGATAACGTAACAAAAGCGTAAATTCTAATCTATACATGTAATATGATTTTAATACAATAAAAAATCTAAATATACTACAAATACTTATATAAAATATTTGTATTGGTTTATTAGGTGAAGAAACTATTTTGATTTTTTAATAAAATTAATTAAATAATCCTGTTTCTACTATGTACTACTTAAAAAACGACTTAGTTTTAATTAATGAGAAATATTAATGCATGTTTGCCTATGTAATTTATAAGTTTCGCAAAATTTCAATCTTTGGATTTTGTTTAGACATTTTTTGGGTCTTATTAGCAAAGTGGAAAAATGGAAGTTCTGTGTACATATTTTAGTATAACACCCATCAATGGAACAGTATGTTATACGAGACATTTTAACACGACGACTACAAATAACAAAATAAACACAACTGATACAAATAACAAAATAAAAATCGAATATCTACGCTTTGCAAAATAATAGTTTTTAAAGAGCCACTGTGTAAAACGCACTGAAATTATTTCCTTTGCGATGACCAGCTTCGACCTGAGACACTGTATATCGTTAACCTGCCAACACCCTGCTAGATGCAAGGCGGGGTGCGGGCCGAACGACGGCAGGTCGGATTAGACCTTGAGCGAGAGTGCTTCTACTTGTCTTTGTCTGTATACGGTGATTAGGGTCATCTAGAGTTTAACAAATGGGGGTAATTCCAGAGACGGCTTCTAACCTAGTTGGAAATAAAATTAGGATTCGATTTGAAAATAAAATACAAATATTTATTTACCCACATTGTGTTATTTGAAAGTGCGAGATACGAAAATATCATACAGGGTGTCTGAAAAGTCTTAGCATGGGCAAATATCTTTACTATTAATAAAGATAGCAACACCAAATTTTAGTTGTACCTTATTGGTTAGTAAATCTACTTTTTTACGTAATTTGACTCTTTCAACCCCCTTGGGGGGTTACGCTAGCGAGTTGAGGTCCAAAATTTTGGATGCAAACCTATGCCGTGTGGCCTCTTCGTTTAAAAGTCTTTAAAAAAGAAACATTGTTTTAGTATTTTAGTATTTATTTATTATTGTAATTCATTTTTAAATGGCAAGCCTATAAAAATTATAACTCGTAAATCGTATAATCGGGCGGGGCACAAGTCGACCATTAGTCGGCCACTTGTGCCAAACAGTAGGTACAAGTCGGCGCTGCTATTTTTTGTTTTGTAGGGCACTTTTTTCTAACTTTTTTCCAACTTTACTTCTTCATTTGTCGTTTTTATATGTTTTGTTTTTTGACATCTGCGCAGTAGACCAAAATGCGTACCACGCGCAAACCGAGCGTGCTAGACATGCGCACGGAATTTCAGGAGTTGGACTTTGGTGTCTACATTTGAACCCATTCATTTTTCAGAATATATCTCCAGTAGTTAAGGTACCACTACGTATTTAACTTTATAACTTTGTTCCCAAGTTTTTTTCGACTTTATTTTTCATTTTTTGCCATGTGCGCAGTAGACCAAAATGCGTACCACGCGCAAACCGAGCGTGCTAGACATGCGCACGGAATTTCAGGAGATGGACTTTGGTGTCTACATTTGAACCAATTCACTTTTAAGAATATATCTCCAGTAGTTAAGGTACCACTGCGAATTTAGACAACAAAGTACATCCCCTGAAATTTCGTGCGAATGTCTAGCCCTCTTGGTTTGCGCGTGGTACGCATTTTGATCAATGGTAAAACTTTTTCCCCAAGTTTTTTTCGACTGTATTTTTCGTTATTTGCCACCGCGCAGATAGCAAAAAAAGAAAAATAAAATCGAAAAAACTTGGGAAAAACGTTATAAAGTTAAATACGCAGTGGTACCTTAACTACTGGAGATAGATTCTTAAAAGGGAATGGGTTCAAATGGAGACACCAAAGTCCATCTCCTGAAATTCCGTGCGCATGTCTAGCACGCTCGGTTTGCGCGTGGTACGCATTTTGGTCTACTGCGCAGATGTCAAAAAACAAAACATATAACAACGACAAATGAAGAAGTAAAGTTGGAGAAAAGTTAGAAAAAAGTGCCCCACAAAACAAAAAATAGCAGCGCCGACTTGTGCTGTATGGCACAAGAGGTCGACTAATGGTCAACTTTTGCCCCGACCGATTATACGATTTACGAGTTATAATTTTTATAGGCTTGCCATTTAAAAATGAATTACAATAATAAATAAATACTAAAATACTAAAACAATGTTTCTTTTTTGAAGATTTTTAAACGAAGAGGCCACACGGCATAGGTTTGCATTCAAAATTTTCGACCTCAACTCCCTAGCGTAACCCCCCAAGGGGGTTGAAAAAGTCAAATTACATAAAAACGTAGATTTATCAACCAATAAGGTACAACTAAAATTTGGTGTCGCTCTCTTTATTAATAGTAAAGATATTTGCCCATGCTAAGACTTTTCAGACACCCTGTATGATATTTTCGTATCTCGCACTTTCAAATAACACAATGTGGGTAAATAAATATTTGTATTTTATTTTCAAATCGAATCCTAATTTTATTTCCAACTAGGTTAGAAGCCGTCTCTGGAATTACCCCCATTTGTCAAACTTTAGATAACATATATTAATAATATTATAACAATTAGTGCTGCCATCAAATAATAGTTGATATAGTACAGGCTAAGATGTATAACAACGTGCCATCGACTAGCTCTAATATAGCGAGGCAGTTACTTGAGGGGTTACTAATTTAGTTAATTATTGCCCCATGCTAATAACCTATAAATGTTCTTACCAAAAATAAATATACGATTCTTAATATTATTGGTGTAAACAAATATGCAGATCTAATTTAGCGAAACTTACAGTAATATAAACGTATCAAATCTGTAAGTTTACCTAAAACGTGAACATAATGAAACAACATTAAAAGTAAATTAAATGTTAAATTTAAAAAAAAGGAAGCATTGTGAAACATGGATTAAAATTTATGGAAATCATATTGATAATTTTGTAGCTGGCTCGAGAAGGTTGCAACGCCTTTACAGTGCTAGGACACCATTTCAATCGATTTCCCTGTAAAAATACTCATTCAACACATTTGGCTTTTCATGCGATTATAAAAGTATGTGCTTATCTCGATGTCATTTAAAACTGGAACATCAAATGTCGACTCCAAGATCGAAAACTAATCGTCAAAAGGCTGATCTCCAAACACCGTGACTCAATGAGATAATTTCATTGAGTAAATAAACCGAATAATTAAAGAATTAAGCCGGTTAAATAATTAGGCTGGGTTTTCCCCTAAAAGGAACAATAATGAGGCTCCTACAAATGAAATTATAGGTTAAAATCAACGCCCGTACAAAATATATAATAAAATATCCGCACTATTCACCCTTTAGAATCCCTAACAAAGTTTCATCTGTAAAAACAGGCGGGATGAAACTAGATTTCAATTTCATCTGAACATGGGTGTCTGTTCACCAGTCTTTTAGAATGACATTGGACAAATGACGTACTTAAAAGTCATGAATGTCAGACCCAAGACAGATGACCGATACCTCCACCTGGAGTTCATGGTCTCGCGAATTTACGCGATTCATTTGAACTACTTGAAAATATGTCAGTGACGAAAGTTCCAATATCTTAACATTTACTAAATTTTCTGGAATTACATCGTTTTATATTGTAATTTTTTGTATATCAACTTTTGGAATAAACAAGAGTTTGTATCAAAAAAAACTGTATCTTTCCTTTCGGTTAATAATAAAAAATAGTCTGTCTGCTTTTACGAGACCATCCTAATAGAAATAGAATATCGTGGGAAACTGACCCGGATTAGTATGGAAATTTACAGAAAACTAATGATATTTTAATACCAGCCAGCTTAAGATATTTATCTAAAAATAAACACAGAAATTAATTCATCTTTTTTGCATATTGTTACGGACTTTTCAGAAATTATATACGCTTTTTAGCTTTAGTTTATGTTCGTCTATTTTAAGATTTTAAGCTTATTTTCAATTAGTTTTTAATTTAATACCTTGATGAAATGTCGCATGTTACGTCTATCAAAGAAGGTCTATAGTCTGTAGAGACACAGCGATATTTTTTCGCTCTGTTTTACGTTCGCTGTGAAACGATCTGCAGACAAAACAACTCGATGGCTTTGTATCTATTATATAAATCTATAACAACCCAGAGTAGGCAGTGGCGTGGCTAGCGCTGAGTGGGCCCTGTATGAAAATTTTTTAGGGGGGCTTCCTTTGAAAAATAAACAAAATCATGATACTGTTTTACTTTATTTACATACATTGTGTAATTTAAAAATGCCAAAAGCCGCGGTTACAGTAATAAAAAAATATTTTACTCACCCAATGTATGGATACCACAATATACCCTGAGGCCAAACGCGTATAATCCACTTTTGAGCCTGTGTAAACGCCTGTAGCATTAAAATATTTTTTACAGTAGGCTCTTTTAATCTCGTACGCCTTGAAGTAAAGATTGCACTGTATTTTAAAAATGAACGCTCTACATCCAAAGATGTAATGTATATCAAAATAAATGTAATGTATATCAAAAACACTGCAAGTTGCTGCGCAATTTTCAGCACTTACGCACTGCCCAATATCATGTAGTTGCGCGAAATGCGGATTTTTGTGTATCCAAGACTTAAACCTGATCGCAGCTTCAACACCAGGGCCATCTTTTAAAGTTTGCAGAGCTGTATTTACATTACCAACTATATGAAACGATTCAGCAAGTACATATAACTATGTTGAAGGCTGTCAATAGCATCTACTAATACACGATAATTTGCGTTTATAGTACGCAAATGTGCTCGGATTTTAAGGTGATTAAAGTACTGTTGACATTCTTTAATACAGATGGCAATTTTTGGGTCGAACTGAGAAAATATAGATTTACCAGCTTGGAAATGTTGATTATAATAAAATCCAGCATTCGGCCATGTTCCCCATCTCGATAATACGGGCTGTAGGGCTTCGCCAATTCCGGGGCACAGCTGATAATTTTTTTTAATCCGTTGTTTAGGTTTCGTAAAAATCCTTTTGGTGCTGGCAATTAGCTTGTCGACATCTGGATACTTGCTGGCTGTAGGGCTTCGGCAATTCCGGGGCACAGCTGATAATTTTTTTTAATCCGTTGTTTAGGTTTCGTAAAAATCCTTTTGGTGCTGGCAATTAGCTTGTCGACATCTGGATACTTGCTTCGAATTCATTGTTTCTGCCACTTGACGAAAAGCATGTAGTAATCACGTTATTTACTTCAAAACGTACAAGATTAAAATAGTCTACTGTATAAGGTATTTTAATGCTACAGGCGTTTACACAGGCTCAAAACTAGATTACACGCGTTTGTCCTTAGGGTATATTGTGGTATCCAGACATTGGGTGAGTAAAATCTTTCTTTCTGCTTCTTTCACCGAAGGCCTTTCGTATTTCGCATTTTCAAATAACACAATATTTAGTACTTCACCGAGACGAAATAATATTGGGCTGTAGCTGAGTGTTTTATTATTCATTAATTAGGGCTGGGATTTTATCGATACGACTATGAACAATTATTTCTTTTTCTATCAGTTAATTAATATTTTTATTAAATCAAGTAGCAACTTAATTTTATTTTTCAATTTTGCTAATACTGATATTTGGTGTGGATAACATTTTACGGTTTTTTGCTGTTTGCATGTCGGGGACCCTCTAGCTCGGGGCCCTGTATCATTGATAAAGCTGCTATATTGGTAGCTACGCCCCTGCTTCTGGATCTTTCCAAATTCGATACAGAATTTACCACACACTTTCATTTTCTTCTTTTAATACTCATTGCATCCTTATTGAATGTCTCAAGTATCAACGAAACGGGTATACAGGGTGTCCGAGAAGTCTTAGTATGGCCAAATATGTTTGCTATTAATAATGATAGAAACAACAAATTTTAGGTGTATCCTATTGGTTACTTTTTTATGTAATTTAACTTTTTCAACCCCTTTGAGGGGTGACGCTAGGGAGTTGAGGTCAAGAATTTTAAATGCAACCCTAATAACCTCAGTACCTCACTTAAAAGGCCTTCAAAAAGGAAACATTTTGCTGCCATCCGAGGTCAGTACCTTTATTCGTTCTTAAATGGCAAGACTATAAAAATAAAAATCGCAAAAAAATAAAAATATAAGTACCTGTATTTCTTTATTACTTAAAAAATTATTCAAAATGACCACCATGAACTTCTTGACAGTAGTAAAGTCGATTTTGGAACTCTGCTAAGAAGTAACACCTGTCATTCTCGAAAATGTGAGAAGTGAATTCCAAAATCGACTTTGTTGTTGCAAAGAGGTTCATTGTTGTCATTTTGAACAACTTTTAAAGTAATAATAGAAATAAAGGTATTTAAATACTTAAATCTTAAGGCATGTCATTTAAAAACCAATTGAGAAACGGTCCTCGGGTTTGCGGTAAAATGTTTCTTTTTTTAGGATTAAAGTTAAAATTTTTGATGTCAACTCCCTAGCGTCACCCCTTAAAGGGGGTGGAGTTGGTTGAAAAAGTTAAATTACATAAAAAAGCAGATTTATTAACCAATAACATACACGTAAAATAATGATTCTATATCTTTACTAATAGCAAAAATATTTTCCCATACTAACACCCTGTATAAAGAATCCAGACCGACTTTCGTTGATTATTTTTTGTTCAGCCTTTGAGATGTACTAATGTGTTGTCAGTAAATTAAAGGTTAGAAAAGTTAGAGTATGTTCAGTATTTCGACCGGAACAATATTTAAGGCGTAATTTATATTATTATGTATCCTAAAAAAGTATGAAAATGATATTTCTCTTGTTTCAGAGAATTCGTAATCACTCACTGACTTCTCTTTGCATCCTGTCTCATCACCCCTTCTTTACGATGTTTCGTGAATGCCTGTATATCCTGAAAAAACTAATTGATGCTTGTAATGAATCGTCTAATCCAAGACGAGTAGGCGGATCAAAACAGACGTCAAGGTAAGTAGGACAAGGCATAGTTAAGAATATCGGAAAACTCAGGACAGAACTAGGTCAATTTATAATGTATTTATATAAAAGTATTCGTTTATTTATTTATTTCTTTTTCCGTTTATTTATTAACCTAATCTAACATTGCTTCAATACATATATAGAAAGTGGTTTTTGTTTGGGATAAATATTCTTATTTTTAATGTTATACTAACTGCGTATTGTTAGGGACCAAATTGAAGCAATGTAAGTGAATTACTTGTTTTGTTGATTTTTTACTTGCCTACAAAACCTTTTGATTCTCTCTTAATTTTATCTGAATGATGTTAAAAGTTACCGCACTAGTTTTTGTTTTTATTGTTACTGTCTCTCGCAGAGCCTAAATAAAAAAAATACAACACTATAAAAATAATCATGCAAATCAACACACGATAAGATTAACCTATATTGTTTTAATATTCGTTCCTTATGCCCCAATTTTGCTGTATTTTCAGATTTTATAAATATAAACAACAGCCTGATATGACCGACCTCTGTGAATCATGGTTAAACTCGGATATTTCGAACTCATATTTAGTTATTCCTGATTATAAGTTAATGGCAGAGTAGGCTCTAGTTTAAACCATACCTCCACTTACTGTAATGTTTTCCACAGGTAATTGGTTCGGTTGTTATCCGTATGCACGATCTCATGCAGCCGTGACTTTTTTATAGTAAAAGACGTTAATTTCACTAACAATTTGCACATTTATTGCTTTCAAATATGGTTAGTTTATACACTATTGGTTTCGACACTAGTACTTGACATATTTGTCATTTTCTGGTATTACGAGATGTTATTACTTTTTACAGGATCTTGCCTCAGAGAAATCAAGGGGGATTCTTTACCCACACTGGTACACCTAATTTGTGTCACTTTACAAGATTTACAGGACTACGCCTAAGAGAAATAAATGTAACTTTTATTCTTGCTAGACGTCCGTGATAAAGGGAGATTCTTTACCCGCACTGGTACACCTAATTTGTGTCAATTTACAAGATTTACAGGACTATGCCTAAGAGAAATAAATGTAACTTTTAGTCTTGCAAGACCTTTTGTCTACAAGACCTCCGCGTTTCCTGTTGCGTCAAGGAACGCGACAGTTCTACTCTGTGTCAATAGTCAAGTGAAAATGTTTTCTTGCTGCGAGCTAAGTTCAACTGAAAAAGAACCTCCCTTCGCGGAGAGGTGTCACTGTACCTGGCCTATCGCCGGCCACTTTGCTATAATGCTTACGAATCATATCTAGGCAGACATTACGAAAAGGTTGAACTGATACTTCGGTACAGCAAAGTGAAGCGCTAGAGGGGCTGAAGTAGGTAGTCGTAGTCACCGGCCATATTTGCATTTCCTAGAAACTGTAACGGTAGAAAGTTGCAGTAATAAACTAATAAATAAAGAACTTCAAGGGAAACCAGGCCTTTGAATTCGCCGACAACAGGCCGGTTTTAGAGAAATAAATTAAAGGAGAGGTTTCCTTTTGACATTTCAGCTAGAATAGCCTTTGTGTTTTGCCGATGACTGCGTATTTTTATGCACGGTACTTACTTTACTTTTCGTGTCCGGTTCAGACACTCATTTTCCAATAATTAGCAGCCGCTATGGCCTTGTCATTTCCAAGAAATAAGTCCTCCATCCTGCAGGGCTGTTCAAGCATTGGGCAGACCAAGAGGTGATTCGGGTCCTGGATTGCATCACAGTCGCATCTTGTGTCTTCGTTGGCCGGAAGTAGTCCCCATCTAGCCATGTTCGTCTTGCATCTCGGTACTCCAGTTCTCATTCGATTTAGGGTCCTCCATACAGGGAAGGGGCACTGTTCACCGGAAGCAAGTTCCTCTTTAACATTTTGTGCATTATTCTGACCCAACTCCTCCTTCCACCTCTCAACGCGATTCTTTTCCGCCGAACCATCCAGCGCTTTAGTTCGGAAAAGAAAACTTTTTCTAGACCTGAGACGTTTATTTGGTGGTTGATGGCCATGCAGAGGGTGTCTTGGGTCATTTTGTTGTTTTTTCCTTTCAGCATCGGCAGCAACCTCACGTCGAATATGTGGTGGGGCGATTCCAATTGGAGGGTAGAGTTTTCGGACAGGGGTGGGTTTTAGGCATCCAGTGACTATCCGAGCAGTCTCATTGACGGCTGTATCGACGTGTTTTGCATGTCTTGAAGCACTCCAGACCGGGGCTGCATATTCAGAGGCTGATATACATAGGGCCATCGCGGATGTTCTTAAGGTTTGTGGGTCGGCTCCCCAATATCTATTTGTCAGTTTTCTAAGGATGTTGTTGCGCGCACTTACTTTGGCCTTTGTATTTATGCAGTGCTGCTTAAAGCTTAGTGTACGGTCCAACGTGACGCCTAGGTATTTTGGTGCTTGAAAATGCTGTAGTTGGACTCCACGCCAAGCAATTTTCAACTCTCGCCTTGCCTGTTTGTTATTGAGATGAAAAGCACAAATCTGCGTCTTACTAGGGTTTGGTCTAAGGTGGTTGGCGTCGTAGTAAGCAGACAGCTCCTCCAAGGCTTCCGACAGTTTGACCTCCACCTCCTCAAAACTTTTGCCTTGAGCGGCCACGGCTGTATCGTCCGCGTAGATAAACTGTCTGGTACTATCCGGGAGAGGTTGGTCATTGGTATATACATTATATAGTGTTGGCGCCAGCACACTTCCCTGAGGCAGTCCGTTCTTCTGGTTTCTCCATCTGCTGTTTTTTTCCCATCAGACTAACATGGAACCGTCTGTTCTGAAGTAGAGTACCAATCATGCGGGTGAGGTGGAAGTCCCGTGTTACTTCATAGATTTTCGTCAGCAGTTTTCTGTGATTAACAGTGTCATATGCTGCTGTAAGGTCAATAAATACAGTACCAGTGATCTTCCTCTCCTCAAACCCATCCTCGATAAATTGAGTCAAGTTTAGTATCTGTCCGCAACAGGACTTGCCTGGTCGGAAACCGGCTTGTTGTGGGATAAGCCTCTCCTGTAGCACCTCATTTATCCTATTAAGAATGAGCCTCTCGAACAGCTTATAGAGATGGCACAGCAGCGAAACAGGCCTGTAGCTTTTTGGGTCGTTGGAGTCCTTACCTGGCTTGAGCAAAGCAATTACTCTTGCCTTCCTCCACATTTTTGGTATCACAAGGCCAGTGACACAGGTATTAAACAATTCGAGCAGCCACCGCAGCGTTGTCCCACCAAAATTTTTGATCTGCTCAGTCCTCAAGTCATCAATACCAGGTGCTTTATTAATCTTCATATATTTTATTGCCGTATTAAGCTCGTCGATTGAAAAGGGTTCACGAAGATAGTACTCCTCATTATTTTCCTCTCGGGTCAGTGGCTGCCGTGACTGCCTCCCGCGTATCTTGCCATTCAATAATAATTGTGTGGCTACCTGATCTGCCGTTACTTCAGTGAAACTCTCTTTTGTCTTCCTTGGGTCCCCGCTGAGATTTTTAAGTAGTTTCCAAGCCCTTCTACTATTTGTTTTCATATCAAGGTTTTCCATCAAGTTACGCCATTTCTGCGTTCTGCCCTCGGCGATGGACAGCATGAGATCCTCACCTGCTTCAATCGTATCTTCGGCGAAAGGATCCTTCTCGAACAGTTTCTGGTAGCGATTAAGCAGCGGTTTAGTGTCTTCCGTTAAGCCTGCTATATATTGAGTTCTACATCCTCTTGGTATACAGTTACGTGATATTTTTCTTACCAGTTCGATGAATAGTTCATAATTTTCTGGTCGGGGTGATAGTTCTCTCACCTCGGCATCCAAGTTTTTGCTGAAACTGTTCCAGTCTGCCTTCTTAAAATTAAATCGTCTCTTAAAGGGTACCTGTTCTGGCTCCAAAACAGCGCTAGCGATACAGATAATGGGTCTGTGTTGAGTCTTCGGTATTGGTTCTCCTATGTGTTTGCTACACATTGCTGCCATTCTCGACGGTACAAATATATTGTCTGGGTTGTAGCCTCTCTTCCACCTGCACGGTGAATTCACAAAAAAGGATAAGTTTGAGCTTGTTTTACTTTAAAAAGATTTTATACCTGCATGGTTAGTAATATTTACTGAACTTAAAAAACAGGATTATAAAAATTGAATAAACAGTTGGGTTTCCTCAACAGTTAATAAGAAGGGATCGAGATGGCAGGGGAGGCGGGGTAGCCTTATACGTTCATGACTCGCTAAAATTTCAGTTGTTACAAACCAACCTTGGGGTGAGTGCGTTGGAGAGCATATGGATTAATGTATAAGTAAATGGCAAGAGCCTTTGCTTGGGAACTTTGTATAGACCGCCTAACACTAACTTAAATCTATGCCTAACTGATCTAGACAGCATAATCTCTGATTTGTTTGCCTCAGTATGAATACATTTTATTTGGGGGTGATTGAATGTAGATTTCAAGAATCCAGTTAGTAGTGGATTACGTTTGGTAAACAATTTTATAAATAAATATAGTCTGCACCAGTTGGTGTCCGAACCGACTAGGATTACAAATAATTCTAAAAGCTAATTGATATTATTAGATCATCTTTAAATCAAATTTCACATAATAAACTGCTGGACACTCGAAACGCACCGATCGATTGTTCTTGCATTTTTTGATAGAAGATTTCGCACAAACTACACAATATTTTGAAATGCGGTTTTCAGTACTTTGAAGTATTATCCCTTTGTGTTTCTGTCGAAGTCGCGGGAAATTTTAACACTTCATAAACAACTTATACAGGGTGGATAATAACAGATTGAAAATTTTGGTAATTTTGATTCTTAGCGCGAATTTTATTCAGCTGATATTTTTTTCAAATTTACTGACCATACGAATCCTTATTTTAAACGTCAAAAACAACTTTGCCCGATTTTACTTTCCTTCTCCGTTTATGAAGATACAGGGTGATTTCTAATTTGTCGTCAATATTTTGAATATGTGAGTGTCAATTAACATCTGATGATTAGTTTACAAGTTTTTTGATACTAAACGACTTAGTTTAGATCAAAAAACATAGGACGTTACGCACTTGATATTTAAGATATACAGGGTGTCTTCAATCGGCCATTTAGATTTAAATTTCCAAAGGTAATGTTAATTTTTTATTTTCTGCTTTCGAACTGGCTGTATTGGATGAGAAATCATATTTCCGTGATTTATGTATACTGGTACAATCATTAGGATTATATACTGAAAGGGTTTTTTTAATTTTCTGATTCCTGAAAGTTTGTAGACGCTACAGGATGATACATATTTTAGTATTGTTTATGAGTTCTAATGACCAATAATAAGTGATGTATTTTTTTACTTTTTGGATTTGTATAATTTATTTAGGAAAATTCACCCATGACGACTCACATTGTACAGGAGGACTGTACAACCTATGATAAATTTGGTAAGAATTTAATTTATTAAACTTACTTTAACACAACCCTTCTTTTAGAGGAAGACGTAGAGCTAAATGCCCTCGCTGGTTACTTGAACATCTAAATAATTTAAATTTGGTGTTTTCCGAAAATTGTGGGCCTGACTTCATTTTATTGAATGCAAGACCACCAAATTTGAATTACCCTGTATAAAATGTAGTACGAACCTGAATTTTCCTAAATAAATTATACAAATTCAAAAAGTAATATTGGTCATTATAACTCATAAACAATACTAAAATATGTATCACCCTGTAGCGTCGGCAAACTTTCAGGAATCAGAAAATTAAAAAACCCTTTCAGTATATAATCCTAATGATTTTACCAGTATACATACGTCACGGATAGATGTTTTATCATCCAATACAGCCAGTTCGAAAGCGGAAAATAAAAAATTAACATTACCTTTGGAAATTTATATCTAAATGACCGATTGAAGACACCCTGTATATCTTAAATATCAAGTGCGTAAAGTCCTGTGTTTTTTGATCTAAACTAAGTCGTTTAGTATCAAAAATCTTGTAAATTAATCATCAGATGTTAATTGACACTCACATTTTCAAAATATTGACGACAAATTAGAAATCACCCTGTATCTTCAAAAACAGAGAAGAAAAGTAAAATCGGGCAAAGTTGTTTTTGACGTTTAAAATAAGAATTCGTATGGTCAGTAAATTTGAAAAAAATATCAGCTGAATAAAATTCGCGCTAAGAATGAAAATTAGCAAAATTTTCAATCTGTTATTATCCACCCTGTATAAGTTGTTTATGAAGTGTTAAAATTTCCCGCGACTTCGACAGAAACACAAAGGGATAAGATTTCAAAGTACTGAAAACCGCATTTCAAAATATTGTGTAGTTTGTGCGAAATCTTCTATCAAAAATGCAAGAAAAATCGATCGGTGCGTTTCGAGTGTCCAGCAGTTTATATATAATATAGATATGGATGACCTGTCTGATCATCGCCTGATCGAATGCACCTTAAAAATAGAAAAGACTAAACCAAAAATTAAGATTTCTACCTATCGTCAATACAGCAAATTTGATTATAATCTCTTTTGTTTGATTTGTATAGAATAAATTGGAAAGAAATGTTTGTATTGAATGTGGTGGTGAGATGCTTGAATTTTTTAATCGCCGTGTTGAGTGGCTGCTGGACAGGCATGCGCGTCTTAAAACCTGGTTAACAGATAATCTTAGATATATCATCAGGCTCAGAAGGAGAACATTAACTAAGTTTAGACGAGACAAAACAGTAGCAGCGAGAAATGAATATAAACAATTGCGAAATTGCATAACTGTTGCAGTTAAAAATAAGAAAAAAGCATATCTCAATCACAAAATTTGTGCTAATGAGTAGTTATCGGCTACTTTGTCCCCTGGATGCCATTTCTTTGTGCTTGTTATTGGTGCAGTGACTAAATCAGTGTGTGGTATTATTGATCTAGAAGAGTTCTTAAGAAATTGGAAAATGTCTGAAAGTCATGAAAAAATTGAACCAATTGACTTATATGAAGATGTAGTGAATTAAAATAGACAATTGAAAGGGTTTTATTTGAAATATACTGCCTCTTATTAGGAAAAAGTATGGTCAATTTAAAAAAATTATATGTTGCTTGGTATTATATCAAAAATAAGATTAACAAAGCAATTTTCTTTAGCTTTTTTTTTAGCGTAACCGACATTTTTAAGGAGAGGCCAATTTTCTTTAATATTAAGAATATTTAATTTAAATTTTAAACTTAACACCATGATGTTAATTAACTTTCGGAATTAACAAGTTTACCTGAATCGAAATATTTCCGAATCAGGATTTTACTGTTGATTTAATTGCCATTACTTTTGGGTCTTTATCGATAAATACCTTTATTCTAACTGATCGTAGATTACGCTTAAATTATTCACCACCTTTTAAAAGCTCTGTGTTGTTTGCTCAACGATCAATCATTGGATCATCGAACCCTAATATCCATCCTTTTAAAGGTTACACCCTATATGACAAAAAAAGCTGTCAGAGAGGGTTTTGTACTTCGACAAAAAATATGTTTGTATCGTAATAATAAGGTGAATGAACGTATACTAGGACTAAGAAATGTCCACATAAATATTTAGTTTAATAAAGATAAGAAGCAACTATAAAACAAAAGTAGGGTGTTTATTACTTAGAAGTTAGACCATTCTCCTTTTCATTTTCACTGTGGTACATAAAACTGGTAAAAACAGTATTTAGGGTGACACTTTCTTTATACAGATGACAAAATATTCGGGGGTAATACCATAAGAGCTCAGATTTAACCGGATATTTTTTATGCTTGTTTTAGAATACTTACTTTCTGGAAATTTAACGAGAGCTGCTTCGACAAAATCACGAGAGCGAAGCTCGAGTGACTTTGTCGAACAGATCGAGTTAAATTGCCTGACAGTAAGTATGAGAAAACAAGCAAAAAAATATCAGGCTCAAAATCTGAGCTCGAATGGTATTTGGTAAGACAATTCCATGAATAAAAGATTTAAATCAACTGGACTCAAAATTTTATTTAAGAATACAACAGAAAAACAAAACAGTAAATATTAATAACAAAATTATTTCTAAAATGAACAATTATTGAAAATACAGTTACTGTAAATAATTTGCCCTTTTGCGGTTGACTCTATTACTGATGTAGTTTCAACTTCTCGTACAGATGTTTGTAATGTTGAATTTAAATGAGTGGTTGATGTTGGATTCAATATCCAAAGATTTACCTCGAAGGTTTATTACAAGATTTTGATGATGATCAATGTTGAGTTGTAAATAAGGTTTTATGGAACTTGATCAGGAATGCCCAGTTATCTTAATTATCTCTTGTTCAGTAACACCCGCTTTAGCTAAATATGACACTGTGCTGCAGCGATGGGAATGATTAGTAATTTTTTTGCTTTTGACGTCCAGACCATTTTTTTCAGCTGATATTTTTGTCCACTTAAGAATTTCGTTGATTCCTATAGGAACATTCTTGTACCAACCTTTTGAGGTATCATTTTTCCAAAATGGATTAGGTGTTAAAAAAAATCTATCAGTTGAAATATGATTTGGTCTGTGAGATAAAATTTTATAAAATAACCTTACTGGGCAGATATCAGGGTTTTCTCTGTTTTTTATTAGCCATTTGCTATCGCAACACTTTTTTGAGCCACCTTGGCATGTTTTAGAAAACACTGTGTTGTATTCAATGCGGTCAGTTAACTCCCCGTTATTAAATTTTTCTTCTTTAAAATAGTGCACTTACAGTTTGTTGCTTCACCTCCACGCCAAGCCAGTTCGTATGCCACAACATGGAGAAATTTCTTCAAAAGGCCTATCGGAGTATTGTCATCCCATGCTAATGCCATATTATCTATTTGACTTTTGGTTAATGCAACGGAACTTTCCTTACGCTTTGCCAAATCATTTTGCAACCTTTTTCGTTTAGAATTTGCTAGCTTCACGGGCTTTTTTGAAGGCAGACTCAGTGAAAGGATTAAAAATAACTTTAAACTTTTCAAAATACAAATTTTGTAACATCTTTGCCGTAGAATTCCACATGGTCTTGACAACATACTCCTTATAATCTTCCCCATTTTTCTTTTTCATATTGTAACCCCAATCCATCAGTATCTTTGCTAAATCTTCAATCGGTTGCTTTTTGTCTACATCAAAATTTCGCTCTTTGCAAAATATGCAAAATTGGTTCCAAATTGATGATTGATTTCTTTGTATTTTTAGGAATACAATTTTCTATTTCTCTTTCTATCTCTGCGTCGCAGGTATTTCCGAATCGGGACATGATAAAAACTACTTCTGACAACGTAATCTTTCAATCTGGCGTACCGGACGCTTTAACAAATAAGTTGCAATTGTTACCATGGTGATGTACCTAGTTGAAATTTATCCGATTTTTTTATCCAGTTGCATTTCTGTTCCTTCCTTTTTAGCCGATAGCAAACTACGATTTTTGTGTTTTCTAATAGGATTATTTATGCATGAGTGGAATTGTCGCTACAAAATATTTTCGAAAATAAATTCCATATACATGGTGAGTTTTTTAAAGTGTTACAGGGCGATATTTTGAAAACGGTTTAAAATATTTTCATACAATTTTGGTGAGTTAATAGGGATATAATATAATTTAACATATTTTTGACATTTACCCCCAAAGGGATATCTGCAAATCTGGTTATCCATAAACCACGTAACGCTGTTGAGGGGGTGGGAGGGGTGACCACTAATGTCTACATGACGTTAAATATTAAATAGGAAATGATTGTCGTCACTTTTCATTGACAGTAATTGGTCGTAAGATTTTAAAATACTGAGTACTGAAATGGTAAGTTTCAGGTATTTAGTTAGGTATTTTTATTCTTCTTTTATCATCACTGAATGACTGAAGTATCTTATAAGCTTTTATTTAACTTCACCTGTTAGTATGTATGATTGTATGTATGTTAGTATGTTCGGTGACAATGCAATATAGTATATTTAATATTGTTCTAAATCCAATATGGCGGATGCACCAAGACGGCGGATTACCTTTTTCTTAACATTCTTGATATACGTATTAAATGAAAGGGTTTGGCGAGTAGAATACGATAAGCTATGTGACGTCATTCTAAAGCCAATATGGCGACCGCGACAAGATGGCGGATTACCTTTCTATTCCCAACCTACTTCAAATGGGTATCACATGAAAGAGTTTGACGAGTAGAATACGGTAAGCTTTGCCACTTCATTCTAAACCCAATATGGCGCCCGCCACAAGATGGCGGTTTACCTTTTTTTCACAACCCCCTTGACATGGGTATCAAATGAAATGGTTTGATAAGTAGAATACGATAATATACCTGACGTCATTCTAAACCCAATATGGCGGACCCCGCAAGATGGCGGATTATCATTTTTTTCCTCACCACTTCCTTGGCATTTGTATCAAATGAAAGGGTTTGACGAGTAGAATACGATAAGCTGTGTGACGTCATTCTAAGCCCAATGTGACGGACGCCACAAGATGGCGGATTACCTTTTTATTCACAACCCCCTTGGCATTTGTATCAAATGAAATGGTTTGACGAGTAGAATACGATAAGCTGTGTGACGTCATTCTATGCCCGATATGGCGGACGCCCACAAGATGGCGGATTACCGTTTTCTTAACAATCCCCTTGATATGGGCATTAAATGAAAGGGCTTGACGAGTAGAATACCATAACAGGTAAAATGTCTTGTAATAGTGATGCGTTATCAGAAATGCATATGTTAAGACGTACACTAAAAATAAATTTAAAAATAAAATCTTGTAACAAATACTTTTTAGAAACAAGCTTTTATTATTTAGATGTACTAAAACGGAAAAAATAAGTATAGTTTTTTCATTGTGGCAATGCTAAATGCTATTTATAAGCGGACGCAGTTCGGGTTGATGGATCTTAATAAATGTAGTATAAAAGATATCACTGAAACAGATATAATATATTATGTTAAATTTATTGTCTTAAAATCCTGTTACGTAAATATAAAAGAAAACAATACATTCTTAGGGATCGAGTTACAATTTCTGCCAAACAAGCTTTTAAGGCAATAAATATAACATGATAACCAAAAATTTAAATAAAGTATTACCTAAATTTGGAAATTTCATTTACATTTAATGTGAAAAGTTGCGTTACAGAGGGAGGGAGGAGTCAAGCTGAATGTCTACATGGTGTTACATGGAGGGGGGAGGGTAAAGAACGCGAAAAAATGTGACGTGGTTTATGGACGACACCAAAGAACAACACTTATAAGTCCAAACGAGATTATAAAAAAAACTCTTAAAATCCAAATTAAGATATTTAATATCAATTTCTTATTTCTTATTGTTATTTTGTAATAATTTTTTTAGCGATCCATAAAAATCGTATTTTAATAACAATGCAATATTTACTCACCCTGGTCTTTCAAATATAATAAGGTTTTTTTAATAATGCTTTACTTAATAAGTAATATGAGAGAAAATTTTAATACTTTTATTTGAGTAAAAAGGGAATAAAATTTATTATAAAGTCCGGAAATTTTAATAAATCGTGGAACAATTTTTAAGGCAAATTTGATTGTCTGAATTTTAACATTTTTATTATTTGAATTTTCTTTTGTCTTTGGATTATTAAAATATTTTAGCCGTATGGATACTAAAAATAGCATGTTTATTAAAGCAAAGGGAAATTTTACATTCACAGCTTAGTGCTTATAGACTGTACCATTACCATGGGCATATGGCTATTAGTTTAGTTGCTTCGAGAACTAAGGCCAAGAAAATTCAAAGCAATGTCTGCCATATTGAATATCGTTATTTTCATTTTTGGTATTTTATTTTTTTGCTAAAAATTACTGAAAACCCGCAAAAAAATAATAAGGGTTAATTGGACCCGTCCTTTTATTGGCCCTGCCCCCAAGTTCGCTTGAACATAAACAAACTGATTCAACAAATCCCCATACAGTGACGTAAACAGATATTTTAATATTTCCTTTTACCTGAGTCATTAGTTGGCAGGGGAGAAGAACCAAGTTTTGTATCAGCTGATGTGGCTATTGAAGTGTAGATTTTTTGCGTGACAGGCATCACGATTGGGTTTTAGAGGCGTTGAACTGAACATGGTCCCCAATCTAAGGTAAATCGGAGATTTTGCGAAAGGAGAATGTCCATAGATCTGCGCCTATTATCCAATTCTTAATGCGAGCCTTGTTTGAGAAAATGAAAATTGGAGCAAAGAGTTAAAGAGCAGCTGCTCTATTCTACCACCATTATTGTGAAGAAATATTGTTGGTACCAGGACTAAACCTGGGGCTGTGCCAGCATTGACGGGATGTAATGGGGCGCTAGTTACGAGAGACAATATTTCTGAAGAAGAAAGATATTCTTCTTTCGTGTTGCTATACAATGCATGGTTTAATAGAACATCGAGTAGTCCACACTCTGTCACTTATTATTAACCAACAACACTTACTGGGGCATATTTGGTTCAGGTCGGGTAATAGTTGTTAAAAATTTAAACGCTATAAGTAGCTGCTCTATTCTACCACCATTAACGTGAAGAAATATGGTTGGTACCAGAACTGCCAGCAGTGACGGGATGTAAGAGAGGCCTAGTTACGAGAGACAATATTTCTGAAGAAGAAAGTTTTTCTTCTTTCGTGTCTCTACAATGCATGTTTTAATAGAACGCCGAGTAGTTACCAAATTACTGCTAAACCTCAAAAATAAAAATCCACACTAAACACTCTGTCGCTCATTAACCAACAACATTTACTAGTCATATTTGGCTCAATCTCTATATTTTAACCTCTAATAGCTTTTGTTGCTCTAGCTCATGAGTTACGGGTTTCCCTGTATATGCGATGGTCAAAACACCAAAGATCTGCTCTAACAAAAGAGCTTGTGCTAAATAGTTCTGACCAGGAATAGTATCGTCAAGATGAATATTTTATATTTATAGTGACTTAGTTCTAATGCACCGGCTTTGCAAGATGTTTCTAATGGTTCGAAATATCGCGGATCGCTTACTGTAACGAAGCTCAAATCTTATTATTGATTTTGTCGGTCTCTCATAAAAGGGTTGAGAAACACTAGTAAAACAGAATTATTTTACTTGTCGCTAGTGGAATAATTACTAAAGTTTATAGAAATACACAATAATTAAAAAACACTAAATTTAGTATTAGTTTGCTTCTTAAAGAAATGTTAGTCAAAAAGGAGTTCATATTACCGACCTAAGGGATGTGGCTTTTTTCTTGTACGAGGAAAAAGCAAAATTAGATTAAATACCCCGGCGCCCGAGGCGCTATTAGATGAGAAAAATAAGAGACGAAACGGTAAAAATGAGAATATAAAATTTGATAATAAGACAAAAAAAAAGGCAAATAAAACTCTTCTTGAGTTCCCGCATTATTCACGATGTGGGTTGATTTCCACGAAAGTTTCGCAAATGTTGCGAGAATATTTTCACAGATTGGGTTGTGTTTTATGTCAGAATAGGCCGATTCTAATTGGCGACATCAGGGAACGAATTGTTACATGTAGATACCTTATAATTAATATGATAAAGACATCGTGGATGTCGTCTTGCCTTTATGGTCTATTCCGGTTGAAGGACGCTAAGTAAGTACGATTAGTATAACATACCCAAACTCTAGAGTTAACCAAACCTAATTCTTTAGCCTCAGATTGGAGTCATTTCAAGGTCTTGGACGAGGGGTAAATATCTGCTCGAAATTTTGTACACTATAAATCCTTTTTGGCAAATAAATCCCCATAAATCCCGTTAAATCAGCAATAATGTCTGTAAATCCCCAATAATTCCTGTAAATCCTCAATACATCCTCATAAACCACCATAAATCAATATAAATCCTCATAAATCCCTATAAATCATTGGATGTATAAACAATAAACCCGTTTGTACCTTATACAGGGTGTAAAATAGGTGATACCACTACTGCTATCTCCGAAACGGTAAAAGATACGAGGCCAGTTAAGTTAGAGAAAATGTGCCATTTCATATTTCGTTTACGGAGTTGCCAAATTCTCTATAGTTTCTTATCTACAGGGGATTTTGTAAAAATAGTCAAAAATTTAATTCTTAAATATCTCGAAAACTATTTTAGTTAGAAAAAAAATTGCGTTAACAAAAATCACACGATTTTTTACCTCCTCTAAAGTATCGTCATTGTTTTGTTTATACCATGTGTTTTTATTGAGTTACTAATACTAACTTGTTTTCTTCAAATACGGCCCTGGACTTTTTGCTCCATTTTTTGAAAGAATACTTTATACCCTTTACAACTGTGCATAACTTGAAAATATTTTCCGACGTTTTGATTAAGAATACCAACATCATCAGGATTTTCTAACAATACGGACATGGAATGTTCCATGTTAAGACACAATTAATTCATAACCTATCGCTATGGTTTGTGGTTTTTGTGGTTGTGAAATGGCGCATTTACTTGAAAAATGTCAGGTCCGTACGGGTAGAATATCCTGATTATGCTTTTCTTCACCAAAACGATGTAAAGGGTATGAAGTATTCTTTCAAAAATGCAGCAAAAAGTCCAGATCCGTATTTGAAAAAAACAAGTTAGTATTAGTAACTCAATAAAAAAATGATATAAACAAAACAATAACGTTACTTTAGAGAAGGTACAAAATCGTGTGATTTTTGTTAAAACAATTTTTTCTAACTATAATAGTTTTCGAGATATTTAAGAATTAAATTTTTGACTATTTTTAAAAAAATCCCCTGTAATTAAGAAACTATAGAGAATTTGGCAACTTCGTAAACGAAATATGACTAAGGACTAAAAATGGCACATTTTCTCTAATTTAACCGACCTCGTATCTTTTACCGTTTCGGAGATAGCAATAGTGGTATCACCGATTTTAGACACCATTGCTCAAAATTAGTTTTGTGCATTTTTATCGGTCATTGCCCGAATTCGAGTATTGAGCCTAACATATCTATATAATTATTAACATTTACCTGGAAATTTAACTAATAGTTGGGGTACGAGTGTTAATAATGATAATAAGACATGGTTAAAGATTTCAATTTTTTTATTAAGACAGGAACATTACACGAGGTAACCAACGCATATATTAATTATACATAAACATAGGCTAATCATATTTTAACTTTTTATTGGTGTAAACGACATTATATTCATTATACCACTGCGCTACAGAGATCGTTGCGTAAATTTGATGAATTCGAAAAGACATGAAGCTACGAACGCGGACGATAAGAAGAGAGAATTTTCTGTACTGCTATAGGTCTATAAAGGATGTTAAAATGCATACGGACTCGGAGTTGCCCAGCCAGAATTTCGAAACCACTTTCACATACGAAAAAAGCCAGCGAAAAAGCTACCTCCTTACAAAATTTCAACCGGCATAAAAATTTTTGGAGAAAATCTTCATCAGCTCGTAGACTATTAACCTCTCTATTAACAGTACATGTACTTGTCTTTGTGGATAGGATGTTTTAAAACCATTTTGAAAAATAATTGTGCCACAATGTTAGGTTATGTCGGTCCAGAGACGGTTAATTTAGATTTAATATAGGTTTAAATTATGTGTAATACGATAACGCCAAGAAGGGATAAATATAACATTAAACTTACCTCGGAATTCACCGTTTAATTTGCATTAAACAACCAAAAACAAAAGCAAAATAATATTTGATTCGCTATCCCGTTCGCTATGTTGCCGGTATGGGGGTATGGGTAACCAGAAGATATGTTACGCGCACGCGCATGACATTAACAGCTGACTTAAATCCTCTATAAATCCCCGATAAATCACCGTAAATCATCGTAACTCCGCGATAAATCATTATAAATCACCGTAAATCCTCTTAAATTGTCGTAAATCCTCAATAAACTACCGTAAATCATCGTAAATCCATAGTAAATCACCGTAATTCTTTCAGGCTGTACACCATAAATCACCAGATATTTACCCCTCGGTCTTGGAGCCATCGCCACTTTGAAGATCGAAGGTCTTGAGGATCTTGCAGAACTATAGCTGATATTCATAATGGCTAACGATCGTCTTTAATGAACCAACGTAGAACGAATTTATAACTTAACACCTGTGCCTCACCAACTTCTAGAAATTAAACCATATTTTTGTTTAAAACACTGCATTAACAACTTAAATGGATATAAACTTTACAAAACAATAAAAGATAAAAGTAAATAAAAATTACCACAAAACATAAAACAAAGAAAGAGTGTGTACTGAGCAATGATTTTCTGACATGCCTTTACGTTACTTAAAAGAGGACTCACAAATATACGAAAAGAAAATCATTGTAATAAAATCTAAGAAAACCTCTTTACCATAACTATCCCTGAAAGTTACACATAACTTAAAGAATTAACTTGCTAAACCCCCCCCCCCCCCCCTATGCGCCACCGCTGCCGTCGATACGTTTAATCCTGTTGAACGTCAGATGAAATGGTAGTTTCATTAAAAATCTTGAGCACGCAGTAATTTTTTTTGGATGTGTAGAGGGGTCATTGTTGAGTGTAAATCTCACTTTTCGGAATTGCAACCCTCCCCATTTGGCCGGCGTACTGAATAGAAGGGTGTAATCAGTTTTTTGACGATACCACTGTAACCGTAAGACGAACAAAAATTTCATATAAAGCTTTTTTGTAGAAAATTGCCTACAACTCCTATTTCAAACTTTTTTATGTAGCATTGTTAATAAAAATTGTATGAACCGGAAAAGATTAAAAATTAAGGTCAATAAATTTTTACGGCGATATAACTTCTTTATTTTTTATTTTTATGCAAAAATAAATCAGTGATTTTTTGTAGAGCATTTTCTGAGAATTATTTGGTTGGGTTTGATTGGGTCGCAAAGAAAGGGAAGCGAACTGTAAGTGAAGCGTCTAATATGACAACAATGTCAGAATCTTCGTTTTCATTAATATATATATATATATATATATATATATATATATATATATATATATATATATATATATATATATATATATATATATATATATATATAATATATATATATCTATATATATATATATATATATATATATATATATATATATATATATATATATATATATATATATATATATATATATATATATATATATATATATTTGTTGTACAAATAACGGCCGTGTAATAAATTAAACGAATCCCCGTAATCTTTATTTCATTTATATATATATATATATATATATATATATATATATATATATATATATATATATATATCTATATATATCTATATATATATCTATATATATCTATATCTATATATATATATATATATATATATATATATATATATATATATATATATATATATATATATATATATATATTTTAAAACTATATCATTTATTTTTATTATTTCAACATATCGCAATTTATACTATAATTCTTTTCACCTCTCAGGCAGAGATTCTGGGTGCATATTTTTACGAGGTTTTTCCCGAGGCCCTAATTTGCAGTTTAAATTTATTTTGCTGCCTGTTCATATTTTATGATGGGACTTACTTTGGAATGTGCCCCTATGCATACCTGGATAAAACAACATCGCGGAACGTATATTTCGCCCTCGTGGAATCTCATCTGCGTTACGGAGTGTGCTTTTGGGAGCTCATGTTCATGAGGTCTGCAGAAAATGGCAATGCGTTTTTTGTTTAAACGTAAAAGAAGAGAGTCTTGCAGACCGCTCTTTATAAGGTATAAAATACTAACATTACCGTGTATTGTTATTTTAGAGACAGTTTTCTTTATTTATATAAAGTTTAGAGCGGCAATTAATGGAGAATCTTTCTATTTACTGCGTAACACTCACACTGCGGCAGTACCTATTCCATCTTCAGATCTGGTTAACAATTCGATTATGACAACATGCGAAAATGAAATTTATCTAAACCCTTGAGAAAAACTCTCAATGACCTTTCGAATTAAAATTATTTCAGCATGAAAAAGTCGATTCTGCTGTACTTAGTGTCATCGGAGAAAGTTTTTTTATTGCCTTCTACGGTGCTGGCAAGCTTGAAGATTCGATTGATGGTCTTCGGGACAAACGATTCGCCAAATCAATTATCAGGAGCAAATTCAATCTCTGCACACTTTAAGAGATTATCATCAAGTACAAAGTTGGCTCGAAAGGTATAATGATCCGGAATCTCGGGGCTGGAGAAAACACCACGAATGTTTATTCCAGTACAAGGTACCAAGACACCTGCCCCTTCCAAACTCCTGAAAGTAATTTTCTGTAAATTTAAAGGCAAGTACGGTGCAGCCTATGGATGCCGCAGGGCAGGATTAAAATACTGATTACTGTGGAGAAAGCTTTAAAAACGTGGTGGAAGTAACAAAATTTCTTGACGAAGGGGACATCAACACCGATTATCCTACACTAACGTCTTTTGAGACTGATGCCATTCCTCAAACACATCTCCAAAGAACCTTCATTATTAGTTGATAATGACTCGCAACCTGGCCCCTCAAGTGACAGAAAATTTTATGGCCCTTTATTATTATTAAATAAATATTCGTGGATTATTCCTACTACAGAAAACACCATAAAAATATGCACCTACAAACGCTACCTAAAGGGTGGAAGGAGTTTTTAATTATAGTATAAATTGCGATATGCTAAAGAAAAAATAAGAGATATAAAAAAAATATATTTATGAAAATAGAAAGATACGGGCATTGTCATGATATATGTACGCTTGTATACCGTAAAACCCATAGAAACAATTATAATTAACTGAGCAGGTCAAATTAATTCTCAGAGAATGCCCCAAAAAAAAAGCTCAGATATGTTTTTGCATAGAAATAAAGAATAAAAAAGTTATATCGCCTCAAAGATTTTTTTTTCCTTAATTTTTCGCATTTTTCGGTTCATAGACCTTTTATTTACAAATACTGCGTAAAATTTTTCTAAGTAAAAGTTGTAGACAATTAGATTTTCTACAAAAAATCATGAAACACAATTTTTGTGCAACTTACGGTTACAGAGATATCGCCAAAAAACTAAGTGCACCTTTTTTTCAACATGGCGGCCAAATGGGGAGGGTTGAAATCCCGAAAACTGAGATCTACACTCAACAATGACCCCTCAATAGAGAAAAAAAATTGCTGCCTACTTAAAATGTCTAATAAGCCCCTTTTTTCCGACCATTTCATTGGAACTTATCATTTGAACTTCAGATGGAGAGCTTGAATACCTCAGTATTTCGGTGCCTCTAATCCCTAAAATCCGCCCTCCGTCGCGCGTCACAACCTTCATTCTTAAAATATGACATTAGAGGGACGTATCAATGTAAAAAGAAAATAAACGTACTTCGCTAGTTAAAAAGTTATGTACATGATAAAAAGGTTAAATAAAATACAATATATCTAATGCTAAGACCTGCTTGAACACTTGAGAAAGACCTCTACTTCATATTACTTATTTTTTGTATTGTTGCTACTGATATTATTGTTGCTATAATAAAGGGAAAAACTAAACGCTTAAGAACCATTCACAGTCTAGACTTAACTAATTTGCAATCTCAGCAGTTAAACACAAATCCATTCCTTTTCTTATTAATAAAGATTCATTAGTTTCGCGGCAAATTATAAATAGAAAATTAATCTCTTCGTGTGGTCTGAGCCACCTTAAACCATCTCTTTATTATCAAGTAAACATAGCGCACACCCGCAAGAAAAGTGTCACAACTCAAAAGTTACAATTTTTCTTTTTATTGACGCTTTGAATTCTAATTATATTCACCTTTATTCAGGAAAAGCGTCACAAGTTAAAACTCGTTACTTTTCTCGCCAAAGCACAGATGTCTCTATGGGTAAATCGCAAAAGGATCGATCGCAAATCATTAAAAATGGGGTGATTTTTAGGGGTTCTGAGTACCATTAAGAGAAGAAATATATTTAAGGTACTACAGAGGAACTTGAAAAAAGCAAATTCAAATTTATTTTAAATGCATTTTAGTTAATGTTGTGACCAAAAACTAATTTTAAATAAGGTGCAATTTTCTTTTCCCTCTCCTGAACAATTTAGTTTTTGTTTTGTGACACTTTTGTTGCGGGTGTGCGAACGCTCTTTCAGAGTCGGAAGAAAGATTTTAAAATTCTCAACTCCTCTTCGTTTGAATATTCGATCACAAAGCAATAAAGAATATCTTAAAATTTTAAGACTTTTAGAGATCCCTTTATACAGGTTATAAGTTATAAGAAACACATCGTTGGATACGTAAGAACTAGATTTTAACTGAAAATACACGTCAAGACCAAAAGAAAGATTAAAATTAGCAATAATTAATTGAGTAATATCTAGTTCTGGTACAATCTCGCGAACTTCGCGAGAGTCTTGTGTGATCCTCGCAGTTCTCACTCCGCAACTAAACACTACAAAAAAGACGTTACAGTTTTCTTTTTAAAAATAGTCCACATGATGGTATTTAATACAGAAAAACAGTACTTTTAATTCGCCGTCTAAACAAACTTTATAAAGCTTCCTTAGGGAATTGTCACTTGTCCCTTGTATAAGTCTGAATAAGTTTGAAAATAAAAATTTCCTATGTTACAGGGAAAGCGTATGGAGTGTGTTAACGGGTCAAGCAGGTGACGGGGCATCATCCATTGTATTACATGATGTGAAAGAAATTGAAACGTGGATTCTAAAGCTCCTATCTGCTCCAGTACCTATACCTGGAAAGACAAGGTAAGTACTAAGTTTTAAAATTCATTATTTCTGTTTATTAGCGGATAATGTGATATAGAGGAGGCAAGTTAGACTTGGAGAGTCGAAATAAGAAAAAAAATTATGCAAGTATGAAACCTAATTGAATGGGTCCCTAAGGGTGTCCAGATGAACGTGTGAAATTCTTTATAAAGATATTTTCTCGCTAATTTTTTTATTAGAAATTTATTGCAAAAAAAGTATTTTTTTCATATCTTTTCGATTTTTCCGTCATATCTCAGTTATTTATTAAAATAACCGTTGGCACCGTCGGAAAGGTAAGAAAATTTTACACAATTTTGCTACAAAGCACTTTTTTCTACGACCAACAGATTCTTCAGTATTTAATAAATAAAAAACCGCTCAAAAAGTACGCGCGCGGCGGATGCAGCGGAAGCGTCGCGCGCTATAAACAGATGCTAATAACTTTTGATCAATTAAAGATATAACAAAATAGCGCGTATAAATAATAAAAATTAATATATATATATATATATATATATATATATATATATATATATATATATATATATATATATATATATATATATATATATATATAGTTAAGTATGTTTGGAATTATCTGGAGAACTACTGTTTCGTCTTCCTCGTTGTCTTAGTTGTTAAAAGACACCACATCGACTCATCAGAGGCCTTACAGTAGCATGAGCATTTCTGCTCCCATATAATTCCACAGTTCTTGCCTATAAAAGACAAACTGAAAGTTTTGAAAGGTAGAAGTTCTTGAGATTGCTCTCTGAGAAATGTCATAGGGATCCTTATCGGATCTCCCATGGTAGCTTGGATGTGGGAGTTTCGCGACCTCTCCACACTACCTGAGACATTCTCATTTATGAACATAGTTAAGTATGTTTGGAATTATCTGGAGAACTACTGTTTCGTCTTCCTCGGTGTCTAAGTTGTTAAAAGACACCACATCGACTCATCAGAGGCCTTACAGTAGCATGAGCATTTCTGCTCCCATATAATTCCACAGTTCTTGCCTATAAAAGACAAACTGAAAGTTTTGAAAGGTAGAAGTTCTTGAGATTGCTCTCTGAGAAATGTCATAGGGATCCTTATCGGATCTCCCATGGTAGCTTGGATGTGGGAGTCTCGCGACCTCTCCACACTACCTAAGACATTCTCATTTATGAACATAGTTAAGTATGTTTGGAATTATCTGGAGAACTACTGTTTCGTCTTCCTCGGTGTCTAAGTTGTTAAAAGACACCACATCGACTCATCAGAGGCCTTACAGTAGCATGAGCATTTCTGCTCCCATATAATTCCACAGTTCTTGCCTATAAAAGACAAACTGAAAGTTTTGAAAGGTAGAAGTTCTTGAGATTGCTCTCTGAGAAATGTCATAGGGATCCTTATCGGATCTCCCATGGTAGCTTGGATGTGGGAGTCTCGCGACCTCTCCACACTACCTGAGACATTCTCATTTATGAACATAGTTAAGTATGTTTGGAATTATCTGGAGAACTACTGTTTCGTCTTCCTCGGTGTCTAAGTTGTTAAAAGACACCACATCGACTCATCAGAGGCCTTACAGTAGCATGAGCATTTCTGCTCCCATATAATTCCACAGTTCTTGCCTATAAAAGACAAACTAATATATATATATATATATATATATATATATATATATATATATATATATATATATATAATAATAATAATAAAATAATATATGTATAATAATAAAAATTCGAAATACTTTTAAAATATGATTAATTGATTGGCGATTATTAATACGTTCAATTTTGTTTTATTCAAATATCTTTGATTGATCAAAAATTATAAGCACTTGTTTATAGCGCGCGACGCTTATGAGTCCATACCGCTGAATCCACTGGGTTTTTTTTTATTTACTGACGAATCTATTGGTCGTAGACAAAAGTGCTCAGTAGCAAAATTATGTAAAATTTTCTCACCTTTTCGACGGTGCTAACGGCGTTTCGCGATTTCAATAAATAACTGAGATATGATGGAAAACCCAACAAAGACATGAAAAAAAAAACTACTTTTTTGCAATAAATCGTTAATAAAAAAAATTAGCAACAAGATATTTTTATAAAGAGTTTCATACGTTCATCTGGACACGTTTTTGGACCCATTATAATTGGTTTCATCTACTGCATAATTTTTTTGCTTATTTCGACTCTCCAGATCTAACTTGCCTCCTCTAATAGTTTTATTGTGAATTTTAAGCTTTTGAACAAGAAAGAGTGCCAATCTGTAAAGTTTTAAGCGTCTTTCAAATTTTATATAAAATAGAAGACAGAATAGATGAAGCAAATATGATATTTTATTATTGTCTTTCAAATTATATATAAAATAGAAGACAGAATAGATAAAGCAAATATGATTTTTATTTAGGAAATAATGGCTTTATATGTGTTTGAAAATATGAAATAAAATCTTGTGTTTGTTATTCGTTCGTAGAATATCTCTAGTTCAACTGACTATTTTTGGATGTATCTAAAGGGTGCGGCAATAAGTACTGACGAACTGCAATGTATTATGGTAAAATTTCAAAATAAAATAAACTTATAAAGATAATCCTAATTTATTCCAAACATAACGCAGATTTTAAAAACATTTCTATTTTTTTAAAATAATATTAGGTAAATGCCTGCCTCGCCTATAAATACATCCTCTCAAACGGTCTGAAAAATAGCGCATCACTGACTCTAGGCTATGTCCTAATTGCACAAAAATTTTGATTGGATTTTTTGGTTTGGTTTTTGATGGCCCGAGCGTGCGAGCGACGCGATAAACGCGTGATCGGTCGATGAAGCGTGCGATCATCGCTGCTCTGTCCTAATTGGTTCAGTCACAAAATGTCCCGCGAACAACAGGGACGTATATTGGTAAGTGGCAATATTTATCTAAGATATCAATTTATTTCAAGAAAAAGAAAAGTTAGACGTTCCCAAGTCAATGCAATATATTACGACAGGCAAAAATTTGGAGAATTTCATCATCTTTACTTAAAACTGAGAGATGATCCACGCTTATTTGTTCAATACACAAGGATGCAAGTTGAAACTTTTAATTATATTCTTAGGCACATAGGATAATCTATTTTTGTATTGCGGTGCCCATTTATTCCATAGTACTTCCGAAATTAATAATTCCGTCCCAGGATTCGCCATAATAACGCGAGCGACCGATGAAAAACAAACTGGTTTGAAAATCAAAGCACTTCAGCGACGCGATGGAATCGCGTTCGGTCGCTCGCTCGCGTAATAACGGCCAATTTGGACAGCCGCATAAGTTTATTTAGTTTAATTTTTTATCGCGTCGCTCGCGCGATCAAAATTTTTGTGCAATTAGGACATAGCCTAAGGCTATGTCCTAATTGCACAAAAATTTTGATCGCGCGAGCGTGCGAGCGACGCGATAAACGCGTGATGGGGCGATGAAGCGTGCGATCATCGCTGCTCTGTCCTAATTGGTTCAGTCACAAAATGTCTCGCGAACAACATGGACGTATATTGTTAAGTGGCAATATTTATCTAAGATTTCAATTTATTTCAAGAAAAAGAAAAGTTAGACATTCCCAAGTCAATGCAATATATTACGGCAGGCTAAAATTTGGAGAATTTCATCATGTTTACTTGAAACTGAGAGATGATCCACGCTTATTTGTTCAATACACAAGGACGCAAGTTGAAACTTTTAATTATATTCTCAGGCACATAGGATAATCTATTTTTGTATTGCGGTGCCCATTTATTCCATAGTACAGGCCGTTCCTGTACTTCCGAAATTAATAATTCCGTCCCAGGAATCGCCATAATAACGCGAGCGAGCGATGAAAAACAAACTGGTTTGAAAATCAAAACACTTCAGCGACGCGATGGAATCGCGTTCGGTCGCTCGCTCGCGTAATAACGGCCAATTTGGACAGCCGCATAAGTTTATTTAGTTTAATTTTTTATCGCGTTGATCGCGCGAGCGTGCGAGCGACGCGATAAACGCGTGATCGGGCGATGAAGCGTGCGATCATCGCTGCTCTGTCCTAATTGGTTCAGTCACAAAATGTCCCGCGAACAACAGGGACGTATATTGGTAAGTGGCAATATTTATCTAAGATATCAATTTATTTCAAGAAAAAGAAAAGTTAGACGTTCCCAAGTCAATGCAATATATTACGACAGGCAAAAATTTGGAGAATTTCATCATCTTTACTTAAAACTGAGAGATGATCCACGCTTATTTGTTCAATACACAAGGATGCAAGTTGAAACTTTTAATTATATTCTTAGGCACATAGGATAATCTATTTTTGTATTGCGGTGCCCATTTATTCCATAGTACTTCCGAAATTAATAATTCCGTCCCAGGATTCGCCATAATAACGCGAGCGACCGATGAAAAACAAACTGGTTTGAAAATCAAAGCACTTCAGCGACGCGATGGAATCGCGTTCGGTCGCTCGCTCGCGTAATAACGGCCAATTTGGACAGCCGCATAAGTTTATTTAGTTTAATTTTTTATCGCGTCGCTCGCGCGATCAAAATTTTTGTGCAATTAGGACATAGCCTAAGGCTATGTCCTAATTGCACAAAAATTTTGATCGCGCGAGCGTGCGAGCGACGCGATAAACGCGTGATGGGGCGATGAAGCGTGCGATCATCGCTGCTCTGTCCTAATTGGTTCAGTCACAAAATGTCTCGCGAACAACATGGACGTATATTGTTAAGTGGCAATATTTATCTAAGATTTCAATTTATTTCAAGAAAAAGAAAAGTTAGACATTCCCAAGTCAATGCAATATATTACGGCAGGCTAAAATTTGGAGAATTTCATCATGTTTACTTGAAACTGAGAGATGATCCACGCTTACTTGTTCAATACACAAGGACGCAAGTTGAAACTTTTAATTATATTCTCAGGCACATAGGATAATCTATTTTTGTATTGCGGTGCCCATTTATTCCATAGTACAGGCCGTTCCTGTACTTCCGAAATTAATAATTCCGTCCCAGGAATCGCCATAATAACGCGAGCGAGCGATGAAAAACAAACTGGTTTGAAAATCAAAACACTTCAGCGACGCGATGGAATCGCGTTCGGTCGCTCGCTCGCGTAATAACGGCCAATTTGGACAGCCGCATAAGTTTATTTAGTTTAATTTTTTATCGCGTTGATCGCGCGAGCGTGCGAGCGACGCGATAAACGCGTGATCGGGCGATGAAGCGTGCGATCATCGCTGCTCTGTCCTAATTGGTTCAGTCACAAAATGTCTCGCGAACAACAGGGACGTATATTGTTAAGTGGCAATATTTATCTAAGATTTCAATTTATTTCAAGAAAAAGAAAAGTTAGACGTTCCCAAGTCAATGCAATATATTACGGCAGGCTAAAATTTGGAGAATTTCATCATCTTTACTTGAAACTGAGAGATGATCCACGCTTATTTGTTCAATACACAAAAATGCAAGTTGCAACTTTTAATTACATTAAAGGACTAATAATTAGCAAGTTTTCATATGGATTTAGAATCGATTTAAGTACACTTAGAGTTTTAATTACTTACATTTTTCCATCATATTTCAATTCCATTTTAAAACGCTTGAAAATGTTAATATTTGATGGCTGTTAGGGTCAACGAAACTTTTTTCATCAAATTTCAATTTAAATTTAGGACGTTTGCAAATGTAAACATTTGATAGCTATCAGGATCAACGGCACTTTAACAAAAGAAGTATAAAAAACATCAATGAATCAGCTGTTGCAAATTGAAATAAGTTTTTTGCACTAACAGTAATCCAGTAAAATGCGTAGGTTAACAAAAAATAAAAATCGGTTGTTCCTTTGACAGTTTTCAGGTGGGCGGTGCATTTTCATGGTATTTAATTTTAATCTTAATTTAGTTTTTATGCGATATTCAGAACTGTATGTGTACAGTAGCGCTCAAAAGTATTTTGACAAAGACAATAATTGGGTTAACTTAAAACAAATGTAAGATATAAATATAAACTTTATATTGTAATAGAAAAGACGTTGCTTCCTACATATTTGTGGAAAAAACTGTGGTTTGATAAACAAAATTTTAACCAAATCAGAAATAAAGGAAAAATGACGGCTCAAAAGCATTTCGACATTTTAATTAAATAAAATTTTTCAACACTTAAATATCACTTTTATTATTAAATAAATTAGTATTTAGTGGCATATCCATGAGCCTATATAACAGCACCGCCACGAGCCAGCATTGAGTCGACTAACGTTTGTAGCCGATTCAAAGGAACTTGTCCCCAGTCCTTAAGAGCTTGAAATAAAGCTTCTTTATTCCAATAATTTCAACATCCTGCTCTCCTTCCTGCTCTCAACATCCTGCTCTCCTTCCACAGATGCTCTATGGGGTTTAAATGAGCACTTTGACTGGGCCACTGCAGAACTGACTTTTTCACGTTTCATGAATTGGGTTATGTGCTTGGAAGCATGCTTCCGATCGTTATCGTGCTGAAAGTACCACCCAGTTGGTATGTTCTCTTTAGCATACGGCAGCATTTGGGTCTTTAAAATGTTCTCATACACGAATCGATCCATAGTCCCCTCAATTCGAACTAGGGGTTCAACTCCGTTGCGTGAAAAACATTCCCAACACATAACACTGCCGTCTCCATTGGTAGGAGGCAGTGTTATGTGTTGGGGATGTTTTTCACGCAACGAAGTTGGGCCCCTAGTTCGAATTGAAATGACTATGGATCGATTCACGTATGAGAACATTTTAAAGACCCAAATGCTTACGCCTCCATTGGTAGGCGGCAGTGTTATGTGTTGGTAATGTTTTTCACGCAACGAAGCTGGACCCCTAGTTCGAATTGAAAGGACTATGGATCAATTCGTGCATGAGAACATTTTAAAGACCCAAATGTTACCGTATGCTAAGGAAAACATGCCAACTGGGTGGTACTTTTAGCACGATAACGATTGGAAGCATGCGTCCAAGCACATAAACCAATTCATGAAACGTGAAAAAGTCAGGGTTCTGGAGTGGCCCGGTCAAAGTGCTCATTTAAACTCCATTGAGCGTCTATGGAAGGAGTTAGATCGCAGAGCAAGATGTTGAAATCATTGGAATAAAGAAGCTTTATTTCAAGCTCTTAAGAAGGAGTGGGGACAAATTCCTTTGAATCGGCTACAAACGTTAGTCGACTCAACGCCGGCTCGTGGCGATGCTGTTATAGAGGCTCATAGATATGCCACTAAATAGAAATTTATTTAATAGTAAAAGTGATGTTTAATTGTTGAAAAATTTTATTTAATTAAAATGTCAAGATACTTTTGAGCCGTCATTTTTCCTTTATTTCTGGTTTGGTTAAAATTTTGTTTATAAAACTACAGTTTTCTTTCATAAATATGTAGTAAGTAATGTCTTTTCTATTACAAAATAAAGTTGATATTTATATCTTACATTTGTTTTAAGTTAACCCAATTATTGTCTTTGTCAAAATACTTTTGAGCGCTACTGTATATGTGTATTTATGTAAATCGATTACAAATCTTCATTAAAGCCTACTAAATATTTGAATCATCTAGTTCATTCATTTGAATTATGCGTTCAGTTTTAATTGTTTAATGCATGGGCGCACCCAGGATTTTGTCTTGGGGGCTGATTTGTCTTGGGGGGGGGGGGGCCGAATGGTGCAATTCGATGAATTTCTTCAGTTAGTAGTGCACTTTTTAAAATTTTTGTGTGTCTAAGATGATGGTCGGGGGTGGGGGGGGGGGGGGTGTTCTGCAGTCCCAAAGCCCCCCCCCCCCCCGTCCCATCCCCCGCCAGTGGTGTAATGTATAATTATTATTATTATAAAATTTTCAGTTTTATATCACAAAGATACACATACATAAGTGTTCCTACGGACATAACAGGCATGTCTTATTTTATAATTTTTATACATGACTTTATAATATCAAATATTTTGTCTGGGACTCTTTAAGACCCACTTTTTAATTTCAATTTTATATTTATTTAAAGATATTTTCATTATTTTCTTTGACTTCAGTAGTATGTCAAAAATATATACAGGGTGTCTAAAATAGGTGATACCACTATTGCTATCTCCGAAATGGTAAAAGATACGAGGTCGGTTAAATTAGAGAAAATGTGCCATTTCTAGTCCCTATTCATATTCCGTTTACGGAGTTGCCAAATTCTCTATAGTTTCTTATCTACAGGGGATTTTTAAAAATAGTCAAAAAGTTAATTCTTAAATATCTCGAAAACTATTATAGTTAGAAAAAAGTTGCTTTTATGAAAATCACACGATTTTTTACCTTCTCTAAAGTAACGTTATTGTTTTGTTTATGCCATGTGTTTTTACTGAGCTACTGATACTAACTTGTTTTTTTTCAAATACGGACATGGATATTTTGCTGCATTTTTTGAAAGAATACTTCATACCCTTTACAACTGTGTATCAGTTGTTTATGTTTTTCGACGTTTTGGTGAAGAATAGTATCATCATCAGGATATTCTACCAGTACGGATCTGGCATTTTTCAAGTTAATGCGCCATTTGCACGACCTATTATGGCGACAATTAGGTCAGAATCGGTAACTGGATTAAATTGTTTTAACTGGTAAATTTTAATTATAATCATGATAAGTAACCAGGACCCTCAAGTTGGTAAAATTGTTCCGACGCCTGAAACAAAGCATAAGCTTAGTTTTAATTATAACAAATCCTAATGATTAATTCTTAGAGGCGTGATTGGCTTCGTGTGGTCAGTCCAATCGCGTCCATCAACCTGTTCGTCCGCCCGTCCATATGTTATAATTCAACGCAACGTCAAAAAATAAAGCAGAAAACGGATTTTAGATTCGAATTCCTTATAATCCGAACCCAGTAAATATGACAATGGTTTTATGCTAGAATATAGCTAAAGGTCTTTAATTTGAGATAATACGGTTTGTTTTCAAAGCCTTGTAAATAGTAATTCAACTGTACCAGCAGAATGAGTTGCAGCAGAAATGAAGCCATTAGGTAAAATAGGATTATTTATTATTATCTTTTGAACTGAAAGGTGATTTTTGGATACGAAAATATTAAAAACGTAAACAATGAACACGTATCATCAAGGGTTGAATAATTTAAACCACAGCGATAGGTTGTGAAAGTGTGCCTTAACAAGGAAAATCCCAGGTCCGTATCGATAGAAAATCCTGATGATGTTGTTATTCCTGATCAAAACGTCGAAAGCCATAATCAAGTGATACATAGTTGTAAAAGGTATGAAGTATTGTTTCAAAACATGCAGCAAAAAATACAGGTCCGTCTTTGAAAAAACAAGTTAGTATCAGTATCTCAGTAACAACAAATGGTATAAACAAAACAATAACGTCACATTAGGGAAGGTAAAAAATCGTGTGATTTTTGTAAAAACAACTTTTTTCGAGATATAATAGTTTTCGAGATATTTAAGAATTAAATTTTTGACTATTTTTTAAAAAATCCCCTGCAGATAAGAAACTATAGAGAATTTGGCAAGTCCGTAAACGGAATGTGAATAAGGACTAGAAATGGCACATTTTCTCTAATTTAACTGACCTCGTATCTTTTACCATTTCGGAGATAGCAATAGTGGTATCACCTATTTTAGACACCCTGTAGATTTAGGTTTAAAAAGTTATTTTGTCATATAGTTTTGTTAACCCTGTTTTTAAGTGTGGTTAAACTTTTATTACGAGTGTTATATGTATGTTTTAGAACATTTAGTTTCGTTCTATTTTTAAAAATAATAATATGTACAGGGTGTCCCATTTTCGGTACTTTTGCGGGGTATCTCCCTTATTTTTAAAGATAGAGGGTTGCGGTTTTTTCGACAGTGTGCTACTTTTTGATGAAACGACAGATGGCATAAAAATATTTTTCATGGCCCCCTTCGTTTTTGACATACAGGACGAAATTGATTTTTTTCCATTTTCGGACCCCCCTCGCATTTCAGTTTTCTTGTAACTTATAAAAAAAGTAAAAATGGATACCATTAGAGTTTTCTACGTAGAATCGAGTGGCGTGGTTAGATTTTCATCAGATGTGATATTTTTCGAGATATTAACCCAATAAATATTTTTTTAAATGGAACACCCTGTATATTTCTTAACCATTAAGTTTCCCCTTTCGAGAGCTTTTCAAAAATATATAACACTTTATAGATATTTTTTATTTTTAGCCCTTAAATCGAACTATTTAATAATTTTAAACTTTAATTTTGCGTCGTTGGCCGTGTTTAACAAGTGGTTAAACGTCAATTCAGGTATTTGGTTTAAAAAAAGAAACTGGTTAAATCCTGTATTTTCATTAATTTGTTAAAATAGGTATTATTTTTAACCTACAACACTACTTGTTATCTAGATATATAGAAAATCCTAACCAGAACTAAAACTGTTTAGTTTTTAATCACTTAAAGATTAAATTAGTTGTCTTGAATTATTAATAGCAAATAAAAGTCAAATTTAAAAACAAAACATACAAAACTTTAGGTAACGAAAAGAGTTAGTCCATTTAATCCATTCTAGCTCTTTTCGTTACCTAAAGTTTTGTATGTTTTGTTTTTAAATTTGACTTTTATTTGTTATTAATAATTCAAGACAACTAATTTAATCTTTAAGTGATTAAAAACTAAACAGTTTTAGTTCTGGTTAGGATTTTCTATATAAAGTAGTGTTGTAGGTTAAAAATAATACCAATTTTAATAAATTAATGAAGATACAGGATTTAACCAGTTTCTTTTTTAAATCTAAATACCTGAATTGACGTTAAACCACTTGTTAAACACGGCCAACTACGCAAAATTAAAGTTTAAAATTAAATAGTTCGATTTAAGGGCTAAAAATAAAAAATATCTATAAAGTGTTATATATTTTTGAAAAGCTCTCGAAAGGGGAAACTTAATGGTAAAGAAATATACAGGGTGTTCCATTTAAAAAAACATTTATTTGGTTAATATCTCGAAAAATATCACATCTGATGAAAATCTAATCACGCCACTCGATTCTACGTAGAAAACTCTAAGAGGATCCATTTTTACTTTTTTTTACAAGTTACAAGATAACTGAAATGCGAGGGGGGTCCGAAAATGGAAAAAAATCAATTTCGTCCTGTATATCAAAAACGAAGGGGGCCATGAAAAATATTTTTATGCCATCTTTCATTTCATCAAAAAGTAGCACACTGTCGCGAAAACCGCAACCCTCTATCTTTAAAAATAAGGGAGATACCCCGCAAAAGTACCGAAAATGGGACACCCTGTACATATTGCCTATGCCCACTTTTTTCTTGGTAAAGTAAATCAGAAGAATAATGGAATCCAATAAAAATTGTTGTATTTTTAGGATTTTGTTCTATATTCATGTTAATTTCAAACAGGCTTACTAATTTAATCTGTTTTATTTCCTTAAATAATAACTTGGTGTTTCCGACATGAAAGAAACTTTTAACAAAACCAGCAGTTTTAATTAATAATTCGAAATTTAAGGGCTTCTAAGAGGAAGTCGGATAAAAAGCGGTTAGCAATCTCATTTAATTACTTATTTTTTAAGACTTTTAATTGTAAAATATACCAAGACGAGAAAGAACCTCTTTTATGTAATTATAACAAATAATGTAAGTATATATATATATATATATATATATATATATATATATATATATACTATACTTACATTATATATTATGGTAGGTACTAGTGTTATATTATCTAAAATATCATCATCGTACGAAGATATAATTGATTTTACTAAAATCTTTTTATTAAACATCTCCAAAGTTTTACTTACGATTTTCTACAATGAAGAAGCTTAATAGTTATTTTCCCCCTCCCTGTATTGTAAGCAACCTATTTTGACACTGCTTTGACAGACGGAAGTGAAAGTTACTCAACAAGGTATTGGTTGCCCTTAACGACAGGATGTAAGTCAACTTACATCCCTAGGGAAATAATAATCTGAAATTATTATAAGAATAACTTTAATTTTTGATTTCATCAACATATTACAAAAATCCGGTGATATTAATTGAAATGAATATTAATGGTACAATTATTACAATTATTCACATTATTAACAAAATTTGGAAACACGTTTTCTCGTTTCTTCTTGATGTGTATTACATTTTCTGACTCCACAGATCCTTCATTTCTAACCAATGTTTCTGTCACTGTTGAAGCACTGCAAGAGACTTCTGGCTGGGTCTTATTGTATAAAATTTTATTCGCTACTTCCTTTTTATTGTTGAGGCTCTCAGCTACGTAAGTTTCCGCAATAGTAGCGGATTTCCATCCACCATGTCGCTTGATAGCTAATACATCAACTCCAGTATTTGCTAATAAAGTTGCCGACGTTCTTCTAAAAGAGTGTCCAGTATACATTTTGAAGTTCTCAAACTTTAGAAATTTCGCAATTTTACTTGGAATTGACGAAAACGTATTTTTCCCAACAGGCTGGTTTAAGCACTTTCCATTTTGATATCGCATAAAGAAGCACGGATTAATAGTCGTCATGTGGGATCTTATATCAATGTACTTTTGAATTATTTTGAAATGACAAACCTGAGTGTCGTCACTTTTTGTCACTGTAAATGTACGTGACATTCCATTTTTGGAGTCAGGAATGGTCACAATTATGACTTCTTGACTTATTTTAACATTGTCCATTTTCATTTCACAGAGTTCATTAGAACGGCACGTCCCAGCAACTCCCATTGCCATTACGACCTTCATCAATAAGTACATATCATCGGGGGCTTCAAGCATGAACTTATTCACATCTTCCCTGTTAAACACATTCGATTTTTTGGGTCTGTAACCATCATTTTTTCTTTTCAAAAATGCTCGAAGTTTTGGATACTTAGAAATATCTATATTTTCCTCTATAAAAAGGCTGGACTTCAACATCGAATACTCACACCATAAGCTTGATGGGGACTTCACTAAAGCACTTTTCTCGTGGAAATACGCCAAAAACAAGGCTTCTGAGACTGCAGTAGCCGTCTTGCTTTGGCACCAATTCTTAAAGGATTTATATGCTGCTTCATACCTTTTTTTCGACTTTTCCGGTAGTAGAGAGAAACAAGCAATATTTGCTGATTCTTCTATGTCTGAAACATCCATTTTGTCCACACAGAATCAAATACTTCGACTTCTTCAAGCTTTTCGCTGTGAATTGTCAACTTGACGTTGTTGATAAAATAAAAACTGCTTATATTGCTCTGGCAACAGATCACGGCTGCCTTCATAATTTAATGAGAATGCTATCGAATGTAATGATAATAAAAATCCAAAAATATATCCAGCATTTTCTGGTAAACATACAATTCAGGGAGGGGGAAAAATGTTATATACTATATGGGATGTAAGTACATTAACCAGTCTCGGACTTTTTTGCCAGCCCTCGCTATCGCTCGGGCGCAAAATTCGTCCTCGACTGGTAAATGTTACTTACATCCCTTATAGTATAAATAACTATTATACTATAAGGGATGTAAGTAACATTTACCAGTCGAGGACGAATTTTGCGCCCGAGCGATAGCGAGGGCTGGCAAAAAAGTCCGAGACTGGTTAATGTACTTACATCCCATATATTATATACCCCCCTCCCTGAATTGTATGTTTACCAGAAAATGCTGGATATATTTTTGGATTTTTATTATCATTACATTCGATAGCATTCTCATTAAATTATGAAGACAGCCGTGATCCGTTGCCAGAGCAATATAAGCAGTTTTTATTTTATCAACAACGTCAAGTTGACAATTCATAGCGAAAAGCTTGAAGAAGTCGAATTATTTGATTCTGTGTGGACAAAATGGATGTTTCAGACATAGAAGAATCAGCAAATATTGCTTGTTTATCTCTACTACCGGAAAAGTCGAAAAAAAGGTATGAAGCAGCATATAAATCCTTTAAGAATTGGTGCCAAAGCAAGACGGCTACTGCAGTCTCAGAAGCCTTGTTTTTGGCGTATTTCCACGAGAAAAGTGCTTTACTGAAGTCCCCATCAAGCTTATGGTGTGAGTATTCGATGTTGAAGTCCACCCTTTTTATAGAGGAAAATATAGATATTTCTAAGTATCCAAAACTTCGAGCATTTTTGAAAAGAAAAAATGATGGTTACAGACCCAAAAAATCGAATGTGTTTAACAGGGAAGATGTGAATAAGTTCATGCTTGAAGCCCCCGATGATATGTACTTATTGATGAAGGTCGTAATGGCAATGGGAGTTGCTGGGGCGTGCCGTTCTAATGCACTCTGTGAAATGAAAATGGACAATGTTAAAATAAGTCAAGAAGTCATAATTGTGACCATTCCTGACTCCAAAAATGGAATGTCACGTACATTTACAGTGACAAAAAGTGACGACACTCAGGTTTGTCATTTCAAAATAATTCAAAAGTACATTGATATAAGATCCCACATGACGACTATTAATCCGCGCTTCTTTATGCGATATCAAAATGGAAAGTGCTTAAACCAGCCTGTCGGGAAAAATACGTTTTCGTCAATTCCAAGTAAAATTGCGAAATTTCTAAAGCTTGAGAACTTCAAAATGTATACTGGACACTCTTTTAGAAGGACGTCGGCAACTTTATTAGCAAATACTGGAGTTGATGTATTAGCTATCAAGCGACATGGTGGATGGAAATCCGCTACTATTGCGGAAAGTTACGTAGCTGAGAGCCTCAACAATAAAAAGGAAGTAGCGAATAAAATTTTATACAATAAGACCCAGCCAGAAGTCTCTTGCAGTGCTTCAACAGTGACAGAAACATTGGTTAGAAATGAAGGATCTGTGGAGTCAGAAAATGTAATACACATCAAGAAAAAACGAGAAAACGTGTTTCCAAATTTTGTTAATAATGTGAATAATTGTAATAATTGTACCATTAATATTCATTTCAATTAATATCACCGGATTTTTGTAATGTGTTGATGAAATCAAAAATTAAAGTTATTCTTATAATAATTTCAGATTATTTCCCTAGGGATGTAAGTTGACTTACATCCTGTCGTTAAGGGCAACCAATACCTTGTTGAGTAGCTTTCACTTCCGTCTGTCAAAGCAGTGTCAAAATAGGTTGCTTACAATACAGTTGCTTACAACATATATTTTTTTTTGATTTCCCTTTATTTTGATTTCAGGGTGGAAGTGGAAGTTTTGTCACCTAGTGTATATGAACCTTTAGTTTTCGCATTACCAAATCACACGAGATTTAGTTTAGTGGACTTTCCTCTACACCTTCCATTGGAACTTCTGGGTATGTCTAATTTAGAGCCACGTAAATCTTTTGATTTTTGTTTGTAAAGTTCAGTTATACTGGGTGAGTTTTTTAAAGAGTTAGAAGGCGATATCTCAAAAACGGCTTAAAATATTTTTATTAAATTTTGTTGAGTTAATAGGAAGATGGGAGGACATATTTAAACATGTTTTGACATTTACCCCCTCTCTCTATTTTGAGGGGTGGGGGTAACTTTGAAATTTTAAATGGGATGATGTACTTTTGTTTCTAAAATTTGAATCTACGTAAAAAACTACGTATGAGTACAAAATTTCTTTTTAAATTGCTCTTTCGGTTGCGGAATTGTGAATTATTAGGTTACAAAGTAAAAAGAATTATTTACCATTTAATTTCAACGTATTTATCGCCTGCATTGCTTGAGATGTTATTTGAAATGCACCACTTCAACTTCCAAACACTTTCTTACTCTTTTCTAAATGAATTTCATATCCGCTGTAAAATTTCAGGTGTCACTAATAAGCAGGCAAAGCGGATTCAGCATATCATCTAAAGCTGTAGGTGCAGTCGCCATCACTTTATCCTTTATAAAACCCCACAAGAAAAAGTTAAGGGGTGTCAAATCCGGCGACCTAGCAGGCAAGTTGACCGGATCGGCAGCCTATATGGCATAATGGAGTGGGGCTCCGTCCTGCTAAAACCACATGAGCAATAAAATGAGAAAATCAATCAAAATCAATTGCAAGCTATACTTGCACAATTAGTGTTCCGTGCCATCAACTTCCGACTTAACCTAAGCAAACATAGGCGTCCGATCTCCGACCATCTGCCGCGCTGCCCGTCGCCGACGGCACTAACGCTGTATCACATCGCGCATGCGCGGAGCTGAGTGGGCCAAATTAAAATTTTTGAAAAACGTGTAAGAACAAAAGTTATTCCTTACATCGTGAGAAATAGTTTTTGTCAAGAATCTTTCTCCCTAAAACCAATAGTTCAGCAGTTATAAGGAAATAAACAATTAAATTGTTTATAACAATGGACCGCTACTAGAATTTTTCAATCCTGATAATCTACACCCAATTTTCAATTTTCAGATGTTTCTGAACGATCCTTCTGGTGATAAGTGTGGAGGACAGCAATTTTTAAGCGTTTTTCCCGAAAAAGGTTTAAAAGAATGCAATAAAAAATGTATCATATATCTCGTTGAATTCGTGCTTCAATAAGGTTTCATTTGACACCATACACGATGCCCTTAAAAAAATGTTTTTCAATGCCCAAATAACCCCCCGAAATTAACCCCCAGAATGAAAATTCAACTTTTTGATAATTTTTCCGCCATCTACACCTAATTCTCAATGGTCATGATTTTTTTCAGAATTTTCTGAGCGATTCTTTTGGTGATTAGAGTTGGGTACAGCGTTTTTGCAAAAAAAAGAAACTAACAAAAAATACATCATATATATTGTTGAATTCGTACTTCAATAAGCTTTCATTTGACACCCTACACGATGCCATTAAAAAATTTTCTTTTCCATTTCTCAATTTACCCCCTGAAATTAACCCCAAGAATCAAAATTCAACTTTTGATACTTCACGTCTATAATTGGACCACCACACTCCATCTCTGTGCCATATTTCAAATTTTTACGTCGAATAGTTTCATAGAAAATCGCCTGTGACAGACACATTTGCGGACAGTGATTCCATTAGTATTCCGTTTCACGGGACACTAGAAACCGTTAAAATGTCAAAATTCTCAACTCAAGTAAAAATAACGCATTTCTATGGAAACAAATAGTAATTCTGAAATAAGGAAACTTGCTTTATTGGTAAAATTTATTTGTAGTTTAAATTCAATAAAAATTTAGTTAACCATAACTCCGTAACCGAAAGAGCAAATCAAAAAAAAAAAGTTGTAGACATACGTAGTTTTTTACGTACATTCGAATTTTATAGACAAAAGTACATCAGACCGTTTAAAATTCCAAAGTTACCCCCTCCCTTAAAATAAAGAGAGGGGGTAAATTTGAAAAATATGTTTATATAACTATTAACTCACCCAAATTTTCGACTTTCATTTAGCAAATAAATACAAATAAACCTAAAACATTGAACTGGCGCGATGCAAAGTATCGTCCTATAGATAATGACGAAATGACGAAATTTTGGGACAAATTTCGACCACAAACATGGTTCACGATTTTTTTATTTCTCAGGCGAAAAAGAATAATATATTTATTAGATGACTCTGATAAGCGTTGCATTGTAGCAACAATGGAAGTAACAGCTGTGTGACGCAAGTCTGTACGACGGTCGATGTCTATCAGCGTCGCGTATATTAGCAGTATAAACATGGATTTATAAGAAAGGATTCGATGTCCGTATACTGTGAGCGTATCGAACGTGAAGCCTTATATTTGTTGTTTGTTATGAAAACATTTCCCCTAGGGGTTTAGTTTACGAACTACGTAATTGAATCAAGAATGGTGGTAGAAAGAGATAAAACAGCATTAGAGTGTTGGAGCTCAGAAGTGTTGCTGTCTGTGCTGGTTGCTTAGGAAAACGACTGAACCTCGGTCTGAACATTCGGTTACACGTACGTCTTTGTCTAATGAACTAGGAAAGAAAAAGTGCGATTTATAGATTTATAGATGACTCGGAGCGACTTTAAATAAACCTTTAGACATAATATAACCTATAAATAATAAAACTTTTTAACTTAAATTTATTATTATTTAGCAGAAAAATAAAATATTTTAGACCATTTATTACTTTTAGTAAATCTTGTGATGCTTCTAACGTATTTTTTGTACAAAAATACAAGGTAAAATAAGATGTGGCCAATGTTTACAAATTGTGTTTACAGTGTAGCTTAGAATGGTTTGTTTTGGCTTCAAAGAATATTAAATCATCCCGTATCCATTCTTAATAAATCCATGAGTATAAATGATCATTATTTTGTGACAGAACGCTGATTTGCGTCAAAAATCAGTGATCTAGAATCGTTCAAAATTAACTTGTAGTGTTTTTCTCATAGTAATGCCATCGATAGAATAACATAAAATGTGTATCAGCATAAAAAAGTTACTGTCACATCATGAACTCGTTCAACCGACTACTGTCGTTCAACGTGTTAACCGTTTTCGAGATATCGCCGCCGCCGTGAAACTCTTTAAAAAATTCACCCTGTAGACCTAATCTTAAATAAGTTCGACTTATTTACTTTACACAGTAAAATGTTTTCTATAACCGAATATAAAATATAAAGTTTTTTTTATGATTCGTAATTGGCATGTCTTAATTTTTAGGTGTGGAAACTTGTTTGAAAGTGATGACAGTAATACTTTTAGAAAATAAGGTTGTCTTTCAATCGCGAGACTACAATGCTCTCTCAATGTCTGTGATGGCTTTTGTTACGATGATATATCCTTTAGAATATATGTTTCCTGTGATTCCTCTCCTGCCCACGTGTATGAGTTGTGCAGAACAGGTAATATTAGTCGAATCTTAGTTATAATAATTACTTAAAATTAAATAATTAATTAAAATAAATAGAAAGCATGTTGTAAGCAATTAGTTTTACTTTTAAAAAACCTTCATATTTTAGCTCTTGCTCGCACCAACTCCGTTCGTGATTGGTCTTCCCGTTAGCTTTTTGATGTACAAGAAAAATTTCAAGTAAGTAACTGAAAACTAACTATTTCTCTTGTAACTTATAATCTATCAGCTTATGAGTAATTTGTACCATTGTTACAAAGCAAATGATCTCTCCTCTTTAGTACATCAGATTTTTGCACAACTAATGGTGATTACGCAGGTAAAATATCCGTGGGAATCGTACTCTTGCACATTATGTAAACCACAAGAGTTGTTACTATTTGACACGCCAAATATCTTGAATGGGCAGACTTTCGCCTAGACAGGACGCCCAGACCACCGTCTTTTTTTAAAAAGAATATAAAAAGCTGAACTGAAAGGGGTTTGTAAATATTTTAAAAAGCTTTTCTCATCGCAACCTTCGAGCGCTTTAACTTCTTTTTTTTAAATTTCGCCCCGTAATCTTTATACTAAAATAAAATCACATTATTCTTTCTTTTTCTATAGTAAACCATAATTGATTAAAACAGTCTTTTTTACTAAATCTTAGCACCAGCTAGAAGTGAACAAAAATTGTCATTTATTGGCGTACTGAATGTATCCCGACATATTATTATGCCTAAACATCACAGGCGCGGCACGTGAGTTTGTTTTTGCAGGTGCGGCAAATTTTATGGACAACTAGTGATATCAACGTAACAATCAAAATACACTTTCTAATTAAGAAAGGGTTTTGAATAATATGCCTATTGCTCCCAAGAAATGATTTGGATACAAATAAAAATAAACACTGCAAAAAACATAAAATACTAAAATTGCATTTTTGCTGTGACTTTTTCAAATTACATGCAAGCAGTTTCTTGCACTGTTAAACCCATTGTTAACGCAAGTACTAGTACTACACTACTACACAAAGGACACAACACAAATATCAAATAATATCCAAAAACATATTATACAATAAAATTCGGAAAGCCGAAGCACCTCTTAAACTAATAATAAGCGCCGAGATGACTAATAAAATGTTAACACAAGTTTATGCAAATACAAAATTAGGTAATTCGTAATTAGTTTTTCTTTGTCTAACCCAAATGTTTTGCGATAGTATATTTTACGCAGCGGTTCGAGTGTATTTCCATAGTGGCCGGGTAAAGCCGAGAACCGGCGCCTCTGGCGCGGCGTCGACGGTCACGCGCGCATCAAAGGCCATATTATTGGGAGGCCGGTCATATATTTATCTCTTTTTAATTTCCTAAAGGGCGCATGTTTGCTTCTTTCTTGGTTTAAATTCATTTATATAGTTTTCTATTTCCATATAAACCTATGAGTAAGCTTGGCTCGATTCTTTATTGGGGTGTTTTCGCATAGAACTTGCACTTTTTTGAAAGAAAAATAATTATTTTTTGGTTTAAAAAAATTAATTATTAGGTGGATCATGCAAAATAATCTATTAGATCGGTCATTAACCAAATGACCTTTCACAACAGCCGCGCCTGAAACCTTAACACATGACACTCTTACTGGTAATGTTCACGTTTCACTTGACCAATGTCATCATTTCTGGTTTATTATGGACAAGACTGCACATACTAGCAGTAGCAAGTAATCTTCAAAATAAGGTAGAGACTATATTTCAGTAATTAAATCAAGGAGTGCCATATAAAAATAAAGTGGGTGTGGTTTCTTTGGGGTTGAAACAAGCAACGCCGTATTGGGGACGTAATTAAAAAAATATCCTTTTTAAAACCTTTTTTACCTTATGATTTTATCTTTAGCAATAAAAATTTCACTAATGACATTCTTGAACTGACAAAGTCAGATCGTTTGTGTTAAAAATAGGCCACTTGATTAAAAAAGAATGGGTTCAAAATTGGCTAATAACGTGGTTTCCTAATGAAAATTTGTATCATAATGAACATTACTATAAAACATATTATCGAAGACATTAAATTTGAATGTTACAGTACGAAAGTAGAAAAAATATTTTAATTAAAGCCAAAAGTAATATTTAAGTAAAAGGTTGGATCAGTTTAGATAAAATTATACTAAATGTCGCGACCTAGTATCACGTAAAAATGAAAATTTGTTTAAAGCGAGAATTTAAAAAAAGTGACAGCGCTCTAGTTAATGTAATTGGTGACTCTAAACGTAAATTAAATTTATAACTTGATTAGACGTTTTGAGCAACAGGCTGTAAGTGTGGTTGTTGACCTTTAAAAGCTGTAAAATTAAGAATGTAATTTGAAATGGTCACCTGTGAAACCTTTGAATTTAAGAAATTAAAAAGTTTGTTACGTTTTCTACTGTTCTGTTGTAGTGTTCTACCGAAAAGTTCCCTATAACCGTTTCCCTTTCGGCACGAATATCTTATTAAAAGAAATATAATAAAATGTCCATATTTTCAGATTGCCCGACGATATTTGTTTGGTCGACTTAGATTCTAATAAGTTACATTCTCCTACAGAAATACCACCCCTACCAGAACCTGAAGGTACAATACTGAAAAACCATTTGAAACAGGTAGAAAATATTCATATATTATTATTTTTAATAATTCTTAATGATTTACCGCAATGTAATTTTTTTTTGTTGGTTACGTTCGGCATCTAAAAGAAATACCTAGTTATAGGTTTTGGAAAAATACTAAGAAATTAGATCAAGTACTTATAAATTTTTGGAATATAGTAATACGTATGGAGCTTAAACCCAAAGATTGTTTTAATTTGGATAGGTCTTTTTTTGGACTGTTGCACTTTGCCACAACTAAATACACTGTTCATCTAAGAAGCCAGCCCAAAACGATTAAAAACATCACCGTGTTACTCGATCTCATCAACCTTATTTAAATCGATGATTCCCAAAGTGGTCGATATCGAACTTGCAAGGAGTCCATGTCAGCGACAAAGAAATTTGGGGGTCCACAGGATATAAATGGGGGTCCACCCATAATAGTCATCATCCGTAAATGACAGATGAGAAAACAGATTGCGTGATTGTACAATGTACTTCTTACTTATTATAAGTAGCTAAATTGACAAGGTAGTTCCTAGGCGGTCCCGTAAAATGACCGTCGGGGTCATGTTTCTAACCATGACACGTTAATTTGTAAACTTTAAGCATGAATGTCCAGTAACTTAAAAGCTGGAATACTGAGGGCGACTAATTGAAATTCCCATGGTAACGAAATTAGTCGCTCTTTCTCATGGAGAGCATTTGTACCGCTTAACATCAGGCGAGGCGTAGTCAGAATATGTAGTGCTACGATAAAAAAATGCGTATTTGAAATACCGTATATGGAACTACCGCAGTAGGTTATCGATCCACACGGTGACATTGAAGAATCGGATTTCGTTTCGGGGTATCAGCAGTTCTGACTTCCGAAAGATATATCTTATCTTATTCTGCATTATGGACTATCGCAATGAAATTTTTCGAAAGCTTTTCCTCCTTTATACCTCGTGGAAAGGGGTTTTAGCGCGGTAACCAATCTTCTTACGAGAAAAAGACATCGTTTGCAAATAATTGAACGTGGAGATTTGAGGGTATACCTGGCTTATTTGAAACCAAATATTGAACAATTGCTCTCGGAGCATCAGGTTCATCCCTCCCATTAACGGCATTATTTAAATATTTTTTTTGAACCCTAATGCTTTATTTTATGTAAATTCTAACAATTTTAGTAAGTTCTGATTTGTTTTGTAAAAAACCCAAATATTCACTTGGTTTTTGGGTTGAAGTTTAAAGAGAATTTAAATTTTATAATTTCATTAATGATTTTTTTTAGCTATTTACGTTTGATTTTATTAGAATCCCATTATTGGTTTATTCCACAAAAATATTTACAATATTGTATTCCAGTTTTTTTAATACACATAAAATTAAAATTTTCAATACGATCGTTTCAATAAAAGTCTGAATAAAAATTGTACGTACTTGTTCTTCTTTTTCTACAACAGTCCACTCTACAAAAAAACCTATCAAAGTGAGCAGCACTGTGTCGTCTGTGAAAAATACATTTGGCGTTATAATGTTGTTGGGGTCTGCGGAAAAAAATAATTCGGCAAGAGGTCTAGAGGAAAAAAAATTTAGGGAACCCTGCTATAAATCGTAGAAAGTACCCATGTCAAATACAAGGGAAGAAGTAAGCATTCTGGAAATCAAAAATTCATAGCTACAACTAAATTTTAAAATAAATATATCTAATACTTCAGTATACAGTTCCTTTTGGCTAGTGTAGATAATTACTAATTTCCCAACTCTTACTAACTCAAAAATATTTAAAAAAGCATTTTAAGTGTCTTTGGATAGGTATTGATAGTCATTCTTTGTGGCCATGATATACAGTCTGTTCAAAATGAAGACGGCACTATCGCTAACTTTCTTATTATAAGAGCTACGAATTCGGCTAAATTAGCAAAGTAGTGTATTTTTTTATGCTGATTATTATGCTGATGTCAAAAAACAATTAAACAACAGAATCACTTGATATTAACAAAAATGTATGTTTTGTAACCGTTTGATAAAGAGTGAAATTCTAAACAAAATTTGTCTTTTACTACATATCGCTAAAATTAATAAAAACTGAGATAATTACATTTAAATGTAATTTTCCATTTATTATCGCAGGCGGCCGTGTACCGAATTAAATGGTCTTCCTCGACAACTTATCCACAGGCGGCCATCACAAAAATGAAATTAATGTAGTTGTGATTAATTAATGATTCAAGATGCGCCACCGCACAATACCTACGCGTTGCTGCCAATCTACATACTGAACTTTTTAGGCACCGTTGTTTAGCTACACGCCGACCAATTTTATGGCGTATCAGCATTCCGGCGCGTTCACCAGACATTACTCCTCTCGATTTGTTTTTTTGAGGGTTTTTAGAAAACGAGATTTATAAAAAAACAGTACAATAATGTTGATAAACTACACGAATCTATTATTAACATTATCAATAACATCGATGGGCGAACCGATTTGAAAGCTATAAGAAAAGTTTTGAAATGAGCTGGGAAATATGTAGAAGTAGGAGGGGATGTGTTTGAACATTCGACTTGAGCTTATAATATTTTTATTTTTATTAATTGCAGCTAAAAGCCCAATTAGTTGTCTTGGAAATTACCACACAAAATGTTTATTATTATTATTTATAAATCATTAATCACAACTACCTGTACTAATTTTGTTGTTATGATGGCCACCTGTAAGTTGTGAGTTGTAAATTTTAAGTTGCCGACGATGACCGTTTAATACGGTACACGGCCGCCTGTGATAATAAATGCAAAATTAAATTTAAACGTAAATATCTCCGATATTATTAATTTTAGCGATATGTAGTAAAAGACAAATTTTGTTTAGAATTTCACTCTCTATCAAACGAATATCCGTTTAAAAAAAGACATTTTTGTTAATATGACGTGATTCTGATGCTCAATTGATTTTTTGATATCAGCATAATAATCAGCGTAAAAACTTCAATACTTTGCTAATTTAGTCGAATACGTAGCTCTTATAATAAGAAAGTTAGCAATAGTGCCGACTTTATTTTGAACACGCTGTATAAGTACAAAGCACAAAAACGGGATGCATGCAGATAGCGATGAGACGACTTGAGATTTCGATAAATTTCAATACATCGCAATATTTTTGAAATAAAAATCTTATATGGAAATAAAATAATGTTTTATTTAAACTGCTGAAAGTATATAAAAATATTGCATTTCTATTTAAATTTAAACTTTTTTTATATGTTATTGCCTTTACTCTCGAAGATTAGGTTTTCTCAGAAACAACGATTTTCTTTGATTTAAATTGCCCTTGATGGGGGTTAGTATCCCAAAAGTATCAAAACATCAATAATCAATAGGCCTATTTTACACCACTGCCAATTTGTGGGTTATTGTTTAAGGCAGTTGTACAAAAACTTAACTTTTATGTGTACATTTAGAAGTTAAAAGGCTGTGACCAACATATGGGCAGACACGCACCGAGTTGATTAGATCTTCCATTTGTCAGAACTCCTAAAGAGCTTTTATTTTAAGTGTCCATTACATCATATATTATATCAGCAATGCGATTATTAAAAACCTAATAAAAGCTAAAAACGTTTTTATGGTAATCGGCGATGAAAACATTTTCCGTTAAAGGGTTTTTGTGTCAATCATTTTATAATAATGGGTACGGTTGATTAATTGCGATGATTTATTTTCGTTTATTAAAAAGCTGTCGGTTGTTAGGACTTAATAAATTTATTGCTGTCGGATGGACAAATGAGATAAAAATTTATAGAAAGCGAATAAAAATTTAAAATAGCTATTTTTATAATACTTTGATAACAATAATTAACATGTGACGATGTGCTCACTAATCGAAATTAAAAAGTTAAGGGCAGATTTAGGACAATAATAAATACACAGGATGTCCGTAAACGAATGGGACAAATTTTCCTAATAGCTTCCTTGAGTCAGAATAGACCGATTTAGACCAACTTGCCTTGGTACAATTTTGCTTCTTTAAACAGTTATAGGCCTTATAACTTCTTTTGGCTTAAATTTCTCGTTATTTAGGCTTTCTAATCTTGAGACGTAATTTAAAGTTTAGAAGAAAAATTACACCATGTCATTTCACCAACCACGTCAACATGTAATACTTGCTAGCTTGCTCACTTTTATAACTCTTCCGCTTATTTATAGCAGCAGCTGGTAACTATACTACTAGAAAACGTCAATTTTTAGTGTTAGACTATACACCAAAAATCATTAAAATCAGTTGGCGCGTTTTCAAGAAATTTGGAAGAAACCAATTTTTTCAATCTTTAACGCTCTCTACCGGCTTAACGAAGCAATTTCCGATATAACTAAGTTGACTTACATCGACCTATTTTGACGTCATGAGTCTGTCATCAAACGTTGTACAAGTATTTTCCGGGCATCCTGTATATGTTAGGTTGGGGTCCACCATATAATCAGGCATCGTTGCGAGAAAAATGGACAATTGCTTTGTATAAAATAATCTAATATTCTTTTCCTTACACCATATTGATTCACTTTGATAACTTACACCCTATTTTATGGAAATACGTCTATTATATTATTATATTGATACGTTATTTTTTAAATTTGTTTTGTCTTGAGACTAATAAGAAATAAATTCAGCTGTCCACAACTTCCGGCCTTAATTTCCTAGCTGTATAATAATTTTTATTTTCCTCCAAGATATAAATTCATAACAAGAAAATTCATTTAAATATACAAAAAAAGGAGATCTATTTAGATTTCAAATAATGATAACTTTTTTTTAATATTTCTTTACTAAACTAAAAGTTTAAAAATTGTCTCATATTTGTCTCTGAGACTGGGAAGTCCGTATCGTTATAATATGTAGAATTACATAAAAACGAGAATATGGGTGAGAACCCAGAGTTCTGTAAACCACCTGAAGGTGTCTTATACAATAAGGACTAAACAAATTGATTACATAGCAGAATTTGCCGTATTTTGTTTTAAGACGGTTGGATAACAAAATATTTGTTCCGATTGCAAGAAACTACCAGGAAGAAGTTTTTTCTTTTAGTAGAATGCCGCTACCTGCAGACTGGTTTCGAACTCCTTAAGTCTAGTCCGTACAGGACAGCGACATACATACTTTGGACTAGCAACGCTTGAACCAAGAATGACTCCTTCTCCGACCGCGCGCAGTGCCACAGGAACGCATGCGCAGTTAAAAGGTTACAGGACGGGTCTTAATATTTGTGTATGGTGGTAGGTATATCAGTTCACATAGAACACATATTTATGAAAGATTTAGTAAATTTTTAGTTTAATACGCCGATGTCCATGTAGAAATACTTATTGTAATAGGTTGAAAACTTAAAAAATATTTTTCATAAAGATATGGATGTTACACGCGTAAATTGAAACTATGAAAGCCTGCTGTATGGATCCGGCAATCGCAAAGCGAAATAAAGGTTGCTAGCAGATTTCCATCAGCGAAAAGGTCGACACACCGCAAGAACCCTTTTACTGTCTAGATTCAACAAAGTAAATATTATGTTTACGTGGAAATACGGCGACACGGTTGCTTCGTGACGCCAAATTGAGACATGCCTCCGATGCACCCTTTACCAACTCCAGAATGACACTAAAAACGACGTGAGCACGAGCGCACGAGCCACGCCGTAGCATTTAGCGCAGTGTTGCCAAACCGACAGGGAATAAAAGCCGTGAAAGCCGTGGCGGAGGAAGACATTTGTTTATTCGCGGTTTAAATATTTAAACACGTATTTTTGGTCGACTCAGCGGCAGTTAAAATACCTTTGTCATTTTTAGCATATTCATAAAACCGTTGACAGCTTTCCTTAAAATTAAAATATATTAACACTTCTGAATGAATCAAATCCCTCCATTTTTTAAAATGCTACTCATTTTTTTACCTTCATATTTAGCCTTTTTCGTGAATTAATGGCCAAGTATGCGTTTGGAGTTTTTAAACGAAAGAGTCGTGTTTCTATATGAGCGGCAGTACAGTAAACCAGTGGCCGTACCTTGGGTTGAAAAGCCGTAAAAACACGTCAATTGCCGTGTCGTGGCAACACTGCTTTAGGGAGACGCGCTGACGCTATCTGCAGTGTTGCCAGAAGTCAGTAAAAAAAACTTGAGAGTGCTTGCGACGTAACCACCGAAATTCGTGATAAATCTCGAGCCTGTAATGATTGCACCGGAAGTAAAAATAACAGGATTAAATAATCTTATTCTACTATCATTTATTTTAATAAAACTGAAAAAAAATTTACGATATCAAAATATTATTAAACAAATTTACAAACTTAAACAAATATCTATCACTTTGTGCTATAAAAAACGAAATATTTTTTTTATAAATAAAAGTGTAAAACTAACACAAAACAAAGAAAAAGAAAGAAGTTATTCATCTGTATCACTGGAGTTTCCATCTTATTTTTATCTGAATAAAATACGTGAATACAACCTAACCTTTTAATCGTATTATTTGTGATACAAAAATCGTAGCAATTTTTGTCTCGTGACAAACTTTTGGTATATAAAATGCCTTCTATTGTTTTCACTTTAGGTTTGTTGCGTAGTTGAGTTTTGATTAAACAAATTTGAAAAAATGTTCTCTCTACTGCTGCTTTCGAGTGTGGTAAGCAAAAAATCTGAAAAACAAATCTAAAGACCCGCAAATTTTGGAGAGTCATCTGCTATTTTTACTAATGAATTTTTTTTCCAAAACACCAAGATATCGTTATCAAAATTGTTTAGTGGGATCTTGACATTCGCCATTCGTTATTCAGATTTTGGATTAGGTATATTGGAACTATTTGAACTACGTATATTGAGAAAGTGCAATGTGAAAATAGAAACAGAGTTTCAAACCTCAATTGCAATCAAATTGCAATTTGCAAAGATCAATGTCGTGAGATTCGCTGATTGATATTCTATAAAGGTAAAAATCGTGAGATTTGGTACTTGATTCATGGGATCGGGAGAAATAACCGAAATCTGGCAACACTGGCCCACGCAAGCAGCCCGTACGAAGCTAACCGAAGCAGACCGAGAACGGACTTCGGCTGCTGCTCCGTTCCTGAACCTAGATTTGTTCGTTGCATAGATAAAGCTGTGTTGATTTGAATTTACCGGGGGACGAACCCGTCTCGTGGTTAAGAATACTATCCTTTTTTAACTACGTTATCTAAACAAGGAGAGTGCGCTGACCGACTGGAATCGGTTTGTCGTTGATGAATTCGGGAAAAACACTATTCGTATACTGCGCATGCGTTCCTGTGGCAGAGATTTCGCCCATTGTGGAGTTAAATAGTTCTGCGCAACCTATGTATTTTATGAAATATCAGCAGTCCAAGTATGTATGTCGCTGGTACAGGATAAGCGAGCATACCGGCCAAAAAAGCAAGACCTTAAAGCTAAGGTGTCGAACTGCTTAAGTAGTATGAGATAGTCGTTCCCTAGTAGTTCAAAGCAGTCTGAATGAATATTTAACGTAAGCTAAGATTATTCAAATAGTGAATAAATAATTGAACACCTACTTCTCAAGAGTGCACACAAATACGAGGCAGAGTCAAATAAAAACCTTAAAGTGCCCTAAAAAAAGTAGCGAACGCGAAACATTGCCTTTCAAGTTGGCAGGAATATTATTTTTGAGATTTAGTCGGCCTTTTTGATGACATATTGTAGGGATAGTTGAAAATATTTCCACAGTGACAGTTTAAAAATAGTAACCCCACTAGAGCATTGTCTCAGGGAGGAGCAGCGTTCTGTTATTCGTTTCCTGCGCAGTAAAAGGGTGAAACCTTATCCATAGTAGAATAAAGGTACTATATGAGAATTTATCTTTGTCACTCCAACAAGTGTATGAATGAAGCAACAAACTAAGAACCAGGTGGTTCCCATAGCTGATGTTCCCCGACCTTGCCAAGTAAGCCATGTCATGACGCCTGAATCGATTGCTGCAGTTTAAGCCATGATGAATGATAATTGCCCGGTTGATGATATCTTTGAATTTTTTAATATGAGGCACAGTTTTGTGCATCACAATTTGCATGACATGCTCCATTTCCATAAAGTGTCAATAAGATGGTTGCCAAAGCAGCTGACTCCAGAACTAAAACAATAACGTGTTGCTTGTGAAAAACTTTTGCGACGGTATGAAGCAGAACGAGGTGCCCGTCTTGTAAATATTGTGATTGGGGATGAGTTCTGGGTGCACTATCATTAAACTAAAACCAAGAAAGCAAGCAAGGAATGGCGTCACACTTCTTCGTCAAAGCCCAATAAAATTTCACATACAGCTCTGCTACTGTGGTAAACATTTAAGATATGAAATTTGAGTGTCTACTACATTCTCCTTATTCCCCTGACCTTGCGCGAGATTATCATGGTAACACCACATGGTAGTGTGACCATGGTACCCTTAAATAGGCATTAGGTGAGAAGAAATTTCAGAGCAATAATGAAGTGATTCAGGCGGTGCACAAGTTGCTGTGTATGCGACCAGAATATTTTTTTTCTCCAGGTATTCAGCACTTCCAGAATGGTGGCGGACGTGCATATAACGTGGGGATTATGTCGAAAAATGGCATAGTTGTTGCGACGTTACTTTAATAGACTTTATTTAAAAACGTATTTAAGGTTTCATTTGACTTTGCCTCGTAGAATAAAATAAAAATGTGTGAGAACGTAGAGTTCTGTAAACCACCTGAAGATGCCTTATATTATATGTAATCCAGCACTCGGATGGGCATATAGCCCAACGAATAGATGTTTTGGCTTTATTTGTTTAGTCGTCATTGTATAAAAATGTATAGGTGATTCTAGAGAACTCTAGATTCTCACACAACATAACGTATTCTTTGGAAATTATAATTTTTTAAGGGCTAAATCTCTCGGCAAATGTTGGAAAATTTCAGTATATTATACTTTCTCATAAGTTAGAAAGGTTTTACGCAAAGCTCGAGCATATAACTGCTACTGCCTCAATTTATTTTATTCAAAATTTAAGCTCTTTTATTAAATAAACATGACAAATAGAAATATTACGTATCATTAATAATCTTAAATTCTTGAAAACGTGGTTTATAATATATTTCTCTTAAGGAAAAAAACAATACCGTTCTTAAAATGGATTTATCTTTAAATAATGTGGGTTTGCTAAAATAAAAATTTAGTTGTAAAAATATTCTTAAATTAAAAATAAGCATCTTTACCTGCCGCCCGGAAAAATAAATATTATCTACTAATTGCATTTTACGGAAACGAAAATACTTTTCTTAATTAGAAAAGTGTTTAAACGCTTTCGAAAAACTTAAAAAGTAAAGAAACTTTAAAAAGGATTTGTAAGACAAATTCGTGATTAAAAATGGGTCAGTTGCTGTGGACACTTGAGTTTATATCTTATTTAACCGTTTCTTATCTATCTCGATGTTGTCTTGTCCCCTTTTTAATTCTTACCTTTATGCTTTAAAAAGGCAATGCAGCTTATGGACCAAGTTGGCACCGGAGTAAATATTTTGCATATTTTCCATCTAAAGTATTTGTTGCAGTAGTTATAGTGGAACCTTTTTATCAGCAATTTCTAACCTGTTAAATTAATTAAAAAGACTAAAAAGTATTTATTACTTACAATTTCTCGAAAAAGTCACGAAATGTATAGGCCAAGCAACAGAGCAAAATATTAGCGATTTCTTGTCATTAATACTATTAGAAAACCGCCTGTGCCATCATCTGAAAGACGATCCGTAGATGATTCCTGTTATATTTCCAACTCTGAAATTTTTTCCAATAAATTGTATAAACATTTTTAAGCAAAAAAAAGCGATTTTTTAAATTTTTTGCTTATAAAATGAAAAGTAATGAAGCAATCTTAATGGTGTAAATGGCCGATTTGTAGAGAATAAAAATACGAACAAAATGAGATGCCGAACGTCCCGATAGGATGAGTAGCAACGGAGAAAATCCGGAAAAACCGGAAAATTAAGAGTTTTTTTTTTAAATTCATAAATGAACCATTTTTAAAAGTAGAGGGTTCAAACTTTGGGGAAAAAGTAGTAATTTAGAGTTACTTTATGTGTGCAAAACCCCGACGCTGTCCGACGATTAGTTTTGCCACAAGCATCATTTTAATTTTTCAACATACTATTTTGCAACAGGTCTGGATGCTCTACGGATCGTCCGATTTTAATTATTGAAACAGATTTGAAAAGTACAAGTTTAATTGAACAATATGTATATTTTAATTTTTCCATAAAATGCTACGAAACCGGTTGAAAATGCACGTAAATATGTGTGAAAATGGCCGAACGCGCGAAATCGATCGAGTAGCGGGAGAGAAGCGGAGCGAAGGGGAGCCAATATTCGCGCGCTCGGCCATTTTCACGCATCTTTTCGTGCATTTTCAACCGGTTTCGTAGCATTTTATGGAAAACTTAAGATATACATAATGTTCAATTAAACTTGTACTTTTCAAATCCGTTTCAATAATTAAAATCGGACGATCCATAGAGCATCCAGACCTGTTGCAAAATAGTGTGTTGAAAAATTAAAATGACGCGATTGTGGCAAGTGGCAAAACCAATCGTCGGACAGCGTCGGGGTTTTGCACACATAAAGTAGCTATAAGTTACTACTTTTTCCCAAAGTTTGAGCCCTCTACGTTTAAAAATGGTCGATTTATGAATTTAAAAAAAAAACTCTTAATTTTCCGGTTTTTCCGGATTTTCTCCGTTGTTACTTATCCTATCGGGACGCTCGACCTCTCATTTTGTTTGTACTTTTATTCTCTACAAACCGTCCATTTACACCATTAAAATTGCTTCATTAATTTCCATTTTATAAGCAAAAAACTAAAAAAATCACGTTTTTTTGCTTAAAAATGTTTATAACAAATTAATGGAAAATATTTCAGAGTTGGAAATATAACAGGAATCATCTACGGATCGTCTTTCAGATGATGGCACAGACGGTTTTCTAATAGTATTAATGTCACGACAAATCGCTCTATTGCTTGGCCTAGTAGTTCATAGTAATGAAACGGATCTCGGTTTGTGCTTCCGCGAATGCACAAATTCTGTATTATTTTAGACTTCTGTTTCCGCTTCTACTTCTGTCTTTGTACAACATGAGTTTCAGCCATTGATTTAGAAACAAGGAGGAGATACTATAGAGATCCTGTTCGCATTTTAAAATGATCAAAGATTCCACGCCTACGCTTAAGCTGGTCAACTACATTTACCTAGTCACCTACACTTGAGAATGACTGTTGTCGGACTCTCTTTTATGTAGCTTATTTTGGAGTTTGATAAACATTATACTAAAAAATCACAGTTAATAAGTTAATGTTTGCAATAGTGAATACCACAGACTAAAGTACTTATATAGGGCAATTCAGGGTGAGTTGGCCCACCTTTTGTAAAACGTAACAGTAAATCGCAATAAAATATTTCATTAAAAAAATTATTTATGTACTAAATTTAGATATAGCTTAGATAAATGTAAAATTTAGTAACTTCAAACAAGGTGAGCCAACTCACCCGGCTTATATGGATCAGTTGGCTCTGATACTAAGGGTGGCTAAGTGGCTCAACCATAAACGTAAACATTTACAGCCAGATTCTCCAACGCTAGTCCGGTCTAACTTGACAACCAAAAGTTTTAAACTGACAACTGTAAGAATAAGACAACTAAATTTTATACTACGAATTTATTTCGGAGCTTTTTCGCAAATTTATAAAGGAAAGGGTAATTGTAGTACGTACTTTCGACAATAATAGAACCAAATTCATTCTAGCAAACCGTTCCAAGATAAAAATTAGTTGGAAACCAAGCAAATCGCCGAAATATCAGAATAATTTAAAAGTTTTTAATGACGACTTATTAACAATGACAGGACAAAACCCTATCAAAACATAACTGATCAAGTGATCAACTAGAAGATCTTAATTTCAACCGGTACTAAATTTTAAACCTTCTTAGTGAATCTGAACATTAAGGTCTTTTTCGACATAATATTTTGCAACAATGGTCACATAGGTTTGATTGAGAGGTTTGACAGGACTCGTGGAATCATCTCTGGCAATGAAGACTTAGCATCCATTCTTCCTTTTTCGACGTAATATTGTACTGTTCACCACATCCCAGGCATTCCGTGTTACCTTCTTTATTCATACTATATCCTGATTCTTGTGGCCCAAAATCCGATAATAATTCTGTGGCAGGAAGTCAACTCGGTTTTTGTCAAAAATGAGATATTTACACCATTAGACTTAAAAAACTTGATTTTATCGTCTGACAAAAGGAAGTATTTAAAATCCTATAAATAGTGTACATTTTTTATTGCATAAGGGCATAAATCGTCGTTTTTTTATTTTTCTCTTCCGACCGAAAGGCACAAGTTGTCTTATTTGCCACTTATACTTTGAATGGTACCGATAAAAGGTACTAACCCGAAATGAAACCCGCAAACAAAATGGCATAACTCAAGATATTCCGTTCTGTCATATTTAAATATGACAATTAAGTCGAGGTTTATCATGGGTTATTCCCTTTTGTGGGCATACACAGCGTCACTGGCGTTAAACAGCATCCCCAAGCCGCTTTGTTTTATTACTTTTCAGTTCTTATTCTGATTTCAGTGTGAGCGTATGATTGTTTGCTATTTTTTTTATTCTCGCGAAGATGAAGAGACGGACGCAACTAATTCTTGCTAATTGCAATGAAAGTAATACATGCAAAAAATAAAAAAAGACAATACAAGACAATTACATACTTTCAATCTTACAATTCATGATTGCTTAACTAATGAGTCATCTCACTATATGTGGCACGAAGGGGTTGCTGGTCGTGGAGCAAATGAGATCGCCTCCTGTTTATTTAAATATATGTCTAATCTGGAAAAATCTGTTAAGCAGGCAATTTGCTACAGCGACACATGCGGAGGGCAAAACAAGAACTCCCATGGAACTGTCATGTTTACTTACTTTCTTTCAGTGCACAACCATCTAGAAGTAATAGATCACAAATTTTTAATACCGGGTCACATTCATATGGAGTGTGTTTCGGATTATGCGCTAATAGAGAAGTACAAAAAGAAATCACCTTTTTCCAGTAAACATCTCTTCAGTTTTCTCAACTCCTTAAGGGCCCTCTAATATCCAAAAAGATTACCAGCGATAACAAAAAACTTGTATGGAGATCTCAGAAATGGATTTGGTATGAAAAAACATTTGGAGTTGTGAAATTCAAGGAATCTTTGTCAAAAGATGGCGAGTTTTCAATAATAAACTTTAAAAGAAAAACTTTCAACATTGTTTCTGATATAACTTTAATGTCACTCTTTACAAATGAAAGACAAATAGACCAAAAGAATAAAGACGACTTATTGAATCTTCTTGATCTTATAGATGAGGGAGCAAGAGATTTTTATAGAAACTTAAAAGTGGCATCAGACGTTTTAAATGACACTGATCCAGATATTGACCGGGAAATGAGCGATGCAGAATTTTAAATATTGTGTCTTAGTGTACCACTTGGTTACCACTGTATATTGTTTAACACTTTTAAATATAAAAGTATTTGATAAAACGTGTTTATTTTTCAACATCAACTTAAATCCCTTAAAAAGTAAAATTGCCGACACTAATAATTAAAGAAAAAGGTATATCAATGAAATGAAGTCTACTTGTCAGGGGTACATATATAAATACGTAAAATTGAGAATAAGTTCTCTAAACCACCTGAAAATTCCTTATACTCTAAGGATTTGAACAAATCATGGTAAAACAGCTATTCTCCGGGCTATATGCCCCTCCGAGCGCTGGATTACATACCAAAATTTGCCGTATTTTGACTAACACTGTTAGACAACAAAATACTTGGTTTGACTGCAAGAAACTACCAGGAAGGAGGAAGCTTTTTTCTTTAGTTAGGATGTCGTACCTGCATACCGGTTTTGAACTCTTTAGTTCTCATCAGTACAGGATAGCAGGAACAGTGTTAGTCAAAATACGGCAAATTTTGGTATGTAATCCAGCGCTCGGAGGGGCATATAGCCCGGAGAATAGCTGTTTTACCATGATTTGTTCAAATCCTTATAGTATAAGGAATTTTCAGGTGGTTTAGAGAACTTGTTCTCAATTTTACGTATTTAAAAAGGTATATCGGAAAGTAAATGATTAAGTCCAGTTATGACAAAGTTTCTACATTAAAGGATTTATATTGTTTTGACACAAGGGCATATGTGCAAATATGCCTTTTATACTGCCTTTACATCTATTCATATTTGATTTTATGTCTACTTGTGCCCTTTTTACAGATTGTTCTATTGAATTATATAAAGATATGACTACGATTTTTCTGTAAAAACTCTTTTTTCTTGGAAATAGGAAGTCAAACAAAAATGTGTTTAAATATTAGTTTACTACTAAAGTTTATTGCACAAACTCTGACAAGAAGCGGTTTGTTTAATAACATAAAGCAATGATTTATATAAGGATCATAATTTTTGCCTCTCCTGAAAAGTAACAAAATCGGAGTTATGCCCTTTTAACTTCCTGCCACAGAATTGTTCGTCTGTGGATGAGTCAATCAATTTCTTCTTTTGTTCCTTGTTTTTATTTTTACTTCCTTTTTATTCTTGGCGATTATTTTTTCTTTATTTATTTGAATGGATTTTCGTTTTTCAATATGATCTGCGGATATTAGAATATTCGCTTGGGTTCGTTGTTTCCGTTTTTTTCGACATTGGATGACCGTGCTGGGAACTGATCTTGTTCGTTCTTGGATTAAACAGCTACCGAGGTGTAAGACATTTTTGTGTACAGGGTTGTCAAACAGTGGAAGTATGTGTTTTAGAAAAATTTTCAGTTTTTTGTTTGTTTTAAAGAATTGTGTCGATAAAGTTTGTAAAATAGTGCGCCAGTGTATGGAAAATTCGACTCTTTCCATCCGTCTTTTTACAGGTTTGTTCGATTGAATACAAACGGCTTAAGAAGAAAGCCGTGCGATGTTGGATCGTTAGCGTTCTCTCCCCGTCCTTTTTCTTTGTCCTACAATGTATGAAACAAATCTGAGGGTTAGTTATGAATAAATGGTGTCGTGTCCTCTTCCTGAAGGTCAATGGTTTTAACGGATTTTTAGTTGAGCATCCTTAACATGCTCAGAGACGAAATAGACTATATACATATTAAAAAAACTGCTTTACTTGTATTTCTGAAATTCAACTTGCCTCTATTAAGGTTTCATTTATTAATCTCAGATCTGTTTAAAAACAAAGATGTAGCACGAGTATGAGTTTTTTCTAAAAACTCAATAAATCATGTTTTTTTAATAGCCACTTCAACTTCCGTTTTAATATTTGTTTCCTTACATCACTTATATTTGGTATAATGTTCCGTGCTGAAACGCGACAATCCTAGAATTTTGTGACTATCGCCTTGTCAATATTAAAAAAATGTTAATTTTCAATATTGTTGATCAAAAGGTTTACTTGCAAGCACATTAGCTACAATATAATTTTAGGTTTATGTCGTGTCTTATAGCTTAATTTTTATAATTTTTTCAACTTTTTAGTAGTAGAAACTTTGTGATGGTATCTAGTATTTTTTGAACCATAGTTTTATTTTTGGGGTGAAAGATATTTTTTAGGATTTTTTTGCAGGGCGTACGTTTACCCAAAATGGATTAATTTCTTTTAGATTTTGATATTTGAGTGCATAATGGTCACGCTTAAATAATAAGCTTTGCTTTTGTATTTGCTTTTTTAAAAATAAACAGAAAAGCTTAGATAATTATTAAATTATTTTATTTTATCAGGCTATTTCAAATTTGTCCACACCAAGCAATAACAACGCACACCTTCAGCCGTCTAGGAGGGAAAGTCTTTCTTCGACGTCCCCAAATACTTTAGGGTAAGTTTCTTACACAAACCAGTTGGTTACTTACCTAAATTAGAATGTTTAACAAACATTGTATTTAAAAAAACAAGACAAAGGTGAACTTTGCATGAACTTCAAATTTTCTGCTGTTATAAAATTTAACTTTATATTAAAGGTAGTAACAATTTTTTAAAAATTAAAATTTAAACACAGAGTTTCCCAAAATGTCTGAGACAAATGAGGAAAAATGTTTAGTTATATCTAAAAAGTCAGTCTCTCACTCTGACTCAAAAATACGATTTCCATCACTGATAAAAAAAAGTAACAAATTACTGAAATATTTTTTAAACTTATAAATATGTTGAAACTAAAATATATAAATGGTTAAAACTAAAATATGTTAACCTCTTATTTCGGTTAAATTTTCCAGTTGTCTGTGATTATTTTTTTACACCGATGCGTTCTAGAAAAAAATATTTACTGACGCGTACTATCTTATATCCGCTTAAAACAGGCTTGCTCAAATACCTTCACTTGTTTTGGGCGCCCGTAATTTGTTCAATTAAAACCGTAGTTTGTGCTCAGGTTTTCTAAATCTAAGTAAACATTTCTATGTTGAAAAAGCAACAATCGGTACCAATAACATTTGAAGATAATAAGTAGATTTTCTAAATACGTGTGCATACATTGCAACTTAATTTTATTTTACTAGTCTAAATTTGAATATTTTTCATTTGACCGAGTTTTTAGTATCAAACATATACACATATTTTAATTTTTTCTTAAGTTTTAAAAAATCAAGCCTTTTATTCTTTTTGCTGACAAGTTTTCTAAATTTGTAGTAGCTTATCCAGTGCTCCTCAACAATGATTTAACAGTATACAAATTGTTGCTTCTAAATTAACTAGAATAACTACACTGAGGAAAATGATCTAATAAAACAGTACTGCTAAGAATTATTTTGTACCAGTATTATTTAAACTATTGGTGTAGTAAACAGGTTAACAACTACAGCAATGCCTAAATTGCTAGAACCGCCTTTATAAACAGTATGCATTAATAATATTACCAATACAATGTTGTCTTATGACGTCCAGTCCTAATACAACTTTCATATAAGGGTAAAAATTTCATTTCTTACTACTACACATTAATAAGTATAATACAACGCTTTATTACCTTCGCAAAATTGTCATGCAACTGTAAAAAATCTTTTTGTATCTGTTATTATTTAAAATCCCAAAAGAGAGCGGGATTACCATTTTCGCACAATATCATTGCCCATCGGCGGCTTATCGTTTTAGTATGTTTCTAGGAGAAGACCAAGTATAAGCTTTTTTCGTTTCGGTGTGTCCCTATTTCATCTTTTCAAAATGGGGGCCATTTCGACAGATTGGGGATGTTGTGATGTGATGTTCTTAGTGGGTTTGTGTTGTTGTTGTTGTTGTCTTAGTTGTTTGTGCAAATCAGTGGATCAAGAGAAATCTTTTTATACCAAAGTCTTAATTATCAGTGTGCCATATTTTAAAAATACTCTTAACCCTCCAGTACTCGCGCGGGGTATTTAAATACCCCAGGTGCATTAACTTGTTAGATTTTTTGGTGGGGGTACCGCAAAATCCCTCGCCGCTTTATGTATTCTTTACGTTTAGTATGTGGATTAAGGTGCTAGTGTGTGGTTCCGATAGGCCGACGTTCTGTTGAAACACACGCGATTCAATTTGCTTGGGGTATTTTGATACCCCGCGCGAGTAGTGGTGTTACATTTTTTGTAAGTATAGATTATCATTGTTTTTGGAATATTTTTATAATTTGAACCTTGTTATCTAGATTACAATATGGAAAAGCAATCTAGAGATCCAAAACAATGGCTTAAATGGTATGAAGAGATCGAAGTCAATGATACCAACGATAACAATGTTATACATGGTGAAGATGATCCAGAAGATAAGGAAGAAGACCACACAGAAGTCCAAGATGATTGTACAGACACTGAACAAGAAGCAGATTCTGAAGAAGAAATAGAGGTCGAAGGAACAGTTGCTTCTAGAGATTCCGGGCCGTATTTTCTAGGTAAAAATAAAGAAACTAAATGGAACAAAATGAAACCTCCCACATCGAGAACAAAAGCACACAACCTAATGTTAAAAGTACCGGGCTCTGTAGGAAATGCAAAACTAATTAAATCTGGTATAGACTGCTTTTCTCATTTTATTGACGATGCCACATTTAACATTATTGTTGACTGTACAAATAGGTATATAGCTAACATTCAACATAATTTCAACAGAGAAAGAGATGCTCGTATGACTGACGTTTGTGAGATGAAAGCATTTGTAGGGATCTTGTATCTTGCTGGTGTCTTGAAATCTGGTAGACAAAATGTTTTATCTTTATGGAGCTTAGATGGTTCTGGAATTGAAAATATTTATATAACAATGAGCTACAACCGCTTTAGATTCCTTTGCCGATGCATAAGGTTTGACGATATTACTACAAGAGAAGAAAGACGTACAGTTGATAAGTTGGCGCCTATTAGGGATATTTTGGAACGCTTTGTTTCAAAGTGTCAAGAATCCGTCGTGCCAAGTGCTTATCTGACAGTAGACGAACAGCTGGTTGCATTTCGTGGGAGATGTTCTTTTAAGCAGTATATGCCTAATAAGCCAAACAAGTATGGTCTTAAAGTATATGCAATAGTTGATGTAAAGACAATGTATACTTACAAACTAGAGATGTACGCAGGGGTACAACCCGAGGGGCCATATGTAATCAGCAACAGACCTTCCGATGTTGTAAAAAGGCTGGTGGAACCTTTAAAAGGCACGGGCCGGAACATTACCATGAATAACTGGTTTACCAGTATACTCCTTGCACTAGAATTGCAAAAAAATAAATTGACCATAATTGGGACACTTCGAAAAAATAAGAGGGAGATTTCACCAGACTTTACAAATACACGTTCCAGGCCGGAACAAAGCAGCATGTTTGCATTCCACGACTGCTGTACATTGGTATCGTATGTTCCCAAAAAATTTAAAAACATCTTGTTGATTTTAACGATGCACCACGATGACGACGTCGATGGGGATTCTCTAAAACCCGAGATTATACTGGAATATAATCGCACAAAATCTGGAGTTGATGTTGTTGATAAAATGTGTGCTCATTATGACGTAGCTAGAAATAGTCGACGTTGGCCACTAACAGCCTTTTTTAATATTCTTAATATTGCTGGTATTAATGCACTTTGTTTATTCTCAATGAATAATAATTTCGATAAGCCCAAAAGGTCAGATTTTTTGAAAAATATTGCTGCTGAATTGGTCAAACCACAAATCCTAAGAAGAATTTACTTGAAATCTATTCCAAAGAATATAAAGCAAAGAGGAATGATTCTTTTAAATATTGAGGATTTATCATCTTCCAACGCACCCGAAGACCCAGAGACTAATCAAGTGGCAAAGAAACAAAAACTTGGCAAAGGAAGGTGCTATGTATGCCCTAGAAAAGCAGACAAAAAAACGCCAGTCACTTGTCAAAAATGTAGTAAATTTATATGTAAAAGTCATCAAAATACTGTTTGTAACAGTTGTTTATAAAATAAGAAAACAGAACCGAAATAATAACTAAAATAAAAATATATGTATATTTCTTTCCAAGTTTATTGCTGTTGTATACTCATTTGGTTAAATATTTTTGTTTTTGTTTTTTCAAAGAAAATGTGTTTTTGATATTATAAAAAATATATTTAAGTCAATGTACTTTTCAGGTTTTATTAATAGAATTGGTTTTCATTTTTTTTTTGTTTTTTCAACTTTAAAACTGGTATAAAAGTACCCCACGCGAGTACTCGTGTGACAAAACAGTGCGCGAGAAATGGAGGGTTAATTATACGAGGTCTATGAAAAAATCCGAATTAATTTTGTGAATAATGCCTTAAATTTATACTAACTTTGATATCCTATAGCTCTAGATCTGAAAACAGACTCGGTTATCGGAAAACGAATTGAAGTTTCACATCTTGGTACCACTAGTATCAAGTTTTTTTTTCTATTTGTAATACTACTGGTACTATGTAGTCAGTACTAAGACAATACAGTACTAAATTACAGTATTGAAACTAAGAGGGAAGTAATTTACCTTCTGATATCTCAAACCGTTTTCGAAACTTCAAAGCTGAAACAGATTAATTGTAAACTGACTACATTTTAAAAACAAGTGAACTCACATAAGTTTTGGACACTTCACAAAATTAATTTGAAATGTTAAGAGGAAACCAAAAATTTAATAATATAAATGATTTTTTTATTGTCACGCTTTTTTAATAGATCCTATATAGTTAAGAGTATTTCTAAAATATACTATATTATAAGAACTTCTTTCATAAAAAGTTTTTTCCAATAATTTGCACCTAACAGAAACTCACTAATAACGCCCTATACACCAATGAGAAAATGTTGCTACTCTAATGAAGCAGTTCTATAACTGCAATTCGAAATATTAAATAACCCCAGCAATAAGACGAGCGGTGCTAATACAACTGAATGTTAAGGGTAACAATCTAAAATTTTACAGGCAATAAGATAGATGCATATAGCATACGACACAGTTTCGTTAGCCCAAAAAAATCGGGTTATACAAGCTGCAATTTCGTATTATAACGTCTAAACAATGGAATTTTAGTGGCTATTGTACTGATTAATATCGGTGCGATAAAAGGGTTATTATGACTGTTGTCCAGTTGTATTACAACTGTAAGTTATATTATTACAGTCATAAAGCTACATAATAGTCCCAATATTACTGGTTGGTTACTATAAAAGTCTAGGGGGTTAATGCCTATTAAAAAGCTGTATTTTAGTTATGCTTTCAATTTTTTACTGACTCAGTCACCATATCGCTACCACAGTAAGACGGTATAGCAATTTTTGTTGTATTGAAGCAGTAAAGCGCGTTGCTGTCCCATATAGTATTAAACAGTTGCAAAAAGAGTTTAAGCATTCTTATAAGGAATAATTAGCTTTTTTCTCAGTGTAGTATCCATTAAATCCAAACTTACCACCATATTGTTAAAGACATTTTTCATTTATAGGGTAGTACCAGCTCCATCAAGAACTCCTGATATTTCACCAATTACCCCGAATCAGCGACTGTCGTTAACACCGCAGTCTCCAATGCCCCCATCCTCGCCACGAATATTTTCTCCAACAACACAGCAAGGATTTAATCCGTTTATTTATGGAAACGATATTGATTCTGTAGATGTAGCAACTAGAGTAGCAATGGTAAATATTTTTTACTATGCAATTATTATTCTTCTTGTGTGACTTTGGACTAAGTAACTAACTTTTAAATATTAAATAATCACTCAATAGTTTGCAGCTTCGAAAATCAAACAGTGCATCTAGGTAGTTTAGCTTACAGACTTTTTGCAGGATTGTCAAATATTTATTAAAACAATTTAGCTCGTTTTTTGTCTTAAAACCCTCAAAATGTATATTAAGAAGTTTAAAAAGATTTGACTCTGCACAATAATAAAAAAGTGCTGCGTTTGCGTTGTTTAAACCAGAATCAGAAATGTAGGAACAAAAGGTAAGGTAACGATGATGACTGATGAATTATAATATAATAAAACCCCATCTATAATTATTAACTTTAACAATAAAACCTAAGTTCCAATTAATTCATGTGCTTATATCCCTATCCTTCGTACTCTTGCACAACAGACTTTATGAGGGATATAAAGCTTATATTGATTCTGGTTAGTCCTGATTTGCTCTTCAGTCACCCTGGCTGATGAAGATTAAGGGCCCAGCAATCGCGATAGCAAGGGGCATGAGGTCACCTACACCAGAATCAAAAATAGCCATTTTTTCTCAAGTTTTTGACGGTCTTGTATTGCACTAGCAAAGAAATTAATCTTTGTATTTTTCCAATATATTACCTATACTTTCTTAATTAAAATTTAATTTCAAAAAATATAAAGTAAATAAAAAAATGTTAACCTTACCAAATATTTGTTGAATGTGTTGGACAAAAACTCTTTGGTATATATACAGGGTGATTCACGATGGATGGTACATTAGACGTATCTGGCAAATCAGTTAACGAGTCGTCTTGAAAACTTGGTCATTTACATAAACGAACATGCTCTACTTGTCTAAAATATTTTTAATACTGCAGTGTTACCGCTTCTACTGAAAAGTAGTAGTAAGTTTGATATTTTAAATGAAACACCCTGTATATTATTTCATTTTCAAAACCCCTATTAGTTTATTAACAATTTCCTTTAACAGCTTTTTATACTTATGTCTTACCGTTTCTGAAATAATAATTAATTTCCAATTTTTTTGCGGAAAACTTTACCTTAAAAAATCTTATATTTTTGAACTCTGAAATACTAAGACCCTGAAACGTGGAGACGTTTTAGCGGGAGGCTTGTTACCCTATGCCCAAATCATTGTTGCAGTATAGAGGGTGGTTTAAAAATACAATTATTTTTGTTACTTGAAAAAGGACCGTTGCCGTTTACATCTAAGCACTTTAAGATGCGGGTGTTTACTGGATTCGTCGTGAAAGTTCTAATTTCGTTTATCTAGATCTCTAAATGCTTGGACAACTCGACGTAGCAACTCTTCTATTGAAATGTATTGGTGATTTGTAAATTTTTTCCTTAAACATGCCCCACAAGTAAAAATCCAACTGATTGAGATCTGGTGATTTTGGAGGCAAATCTCAAGGTCCCAAACGTCTTATCAAACGATCATCGAAAATCCTATCAAGTCCTACTGTAACTTCTCTTGTACAATGTGCAGAAGCTCCATCAAGTTGATACTAACAGCTTCGATAATCTTCAAGGGGCAGATTATCTACGAAGTTTTCGACAACTGTTATCAAAATATTTAGGTAGTTTCTCGATGTTAATGAGTCCTCGTATAAATCATACTTTAATTAATTGTCCATTAACATGCAGAAAACATTAAAACTAAATTTTTCTTAAAATCTTCCTTGGTGACGTGAGGGTTATCTCTGACCAAAAATGACTATTTCTTCTATTGAAAATCTCATCCCTTGAAAATTTCGATTCATCAGTCCAAATTATTTTATTTAAAAAATTTGGATCTACTTGGATGCGCTCCAACAATATTTTACAAAATTCGACTCTCTGTTGAGGATCTTCGAGCTTCATGGCTTGAAGTTTAGTAAACTTATAATTGTACATGTTATGCTGTTTTAAAATTCTTTAAACTGAGAATATGTTATACCTAAATCATATTCAGCACATTGTATTGGAGACTGAGGAAATGCATGAAAATATGCCAAAACATTACTCTGGTTGTCTTCGTCAGAAGTTAACTACCACTTGTATCAGTAATACTTAATAAAATATCAAAACTATAACAAAAATGATATGACTTTTATATTAAACAATAGTTTGTCATGGCATAATTACTAAAATCCGAATGGAAATTAAATTGTCGAGAAAATTTTACAAATAATGGCTTATAAGTCAGAAACTTGACCAGTTAGGTATAAGTACAATAGACAAAAATTAATAGAAAATTTAACTAGCTTTTCAAATCAGTAATAATATACAGGGTGTTACATTAAAAAACATAGTTATGGTCACTTCTTCAAGTAATAACTGTATTTTTAAACCACTAAGATTTGGGCGTAGGGTAAAAAGCCCTTCGGTTTTATTTAACTCTCCTCTTCAAATTCTTAATATTTGAAAGTTCAAAAATATAAGCATTTTTTAAAGGTGTTTTCCGCCAAGCAAACTGCAAATTAATTTTTATTTCAGAAACGGTAAGAGATAAGTATAAAACAATGTTAAAGAAAATTGTTAAGAAACTAATAGGGGTTTTGAACATGAAATACTATATAGAGTGTTCCATTTAAAATATCAAAGTTGCTACTACTTTTTAGTAGAAGTGGCAACACTGCATTGCCAATAATATTTTAGACAGGTGGAGCATGTTCGTTTATGTAAATGGCCAAATTTTCAGAACGATTCATTGACTGGTTCGCCAGATAGGTCTAACGTACTATACACCGTGAATCACCCTGTATATATGTTATATATGTTATTGTCTTTATATATCTATTTATATATCATTTCTCCACCAAATCTCTATAAAATAGTATGAAACAGATATTTCAATAAGGTAGTGTTTAAACAAAAATTAAGCTTAGAATAAAATTAAAATAAGCAAATTTTGTTAACTAAATACCAAGTTTTTTCATACCAAACCATTATACTTCTTTTAGGTACGATTCTTTAATTCTCAAAACCTACTTGCTAATTTTGCCGAGCATACGAGAACATTGCGGCTTTATCCTAGACCAGTGGTAGCATTCCAAATCAATAGTTTTCTACGATCTAGACCCAGAGCATCCAATTTTTTAAATAAATTTGCTCGGACACAAGCTGTTGAATTTTTGGCGGAATGGTCACTAACTCCCACAAATGTAGCATTTCAAAGAGTACACACAGGGGTTTTGGATCCTGCATTAATAGGTGATAAGGCAAAATGGTATTTGCATACTTTGGAACCTATTAGGTTTGTTGTATGGGACGATGGTAGTTCCTTGAACGGTGAGCAAATTTCGATTAATGACTCTTGGCTATCATGTCACAGTTTAAATTTTTACTTACTGAATTATTCAATTCAGCATTCTTTGTTTTTTGGTGCCACTGGTGTAAATTTTTTTATTTTTCTCCTAATAATTATATTTTTTAAAGTACCTATATTATGGCAAATTAGCTAATAATAATTATTTCGGAAATTTACAGTATAAAATAAAAATTTCAACAAGTAAGATGGTTAAAATAGAAGAAAATTTAGGAAGCGTAAAACCTAAGATGTAATATTAACTTACTCCTGTTATAACGTTTTAATCATGAATTTTTAAAGAAATATATTATCAAAGAATGTTATACAGTGTGTAACAAAAATATGGAAACCTCGAAATATCTTGCAAACCGTTTATCCGAATTTTATGAACGTCTGTGCACTTAGGTACGAAATTACACCCGATCCAATGGTGAGTTCCGCATTGTTGTCAAGTTAACCGTTTTCCTGAAATCGACAGGAACTTTTTTTAATGATGTCCGTGAAGATGATGACCGTCTTATATTTTATTTGATTTTCGAATTCAGCTTAAAATAATGACAAATATCCTGACAGAAATCCTTTAACTAAATCTACTGTAGGTAAAGATTTTTAAAAATTTCGTCAAACCGGAAACGCAAAAAAAATGGTATACTATTTGGATATTTAGTACAAGAATAAACAATACAGGAGTAAATAATTTAAAAGTTGAAGAAAACTAAATCAAATATTTAAAATGTTGTCCATACAGCGGAAAAACATGCAAAACGTTTCAAGGTCAATTGGCTTACTTTTAAAAACAACATTTTTAAGATGGTCCCACCAGAAGTAGTCGAGGGGCGTCAAGTCCGGAGACCGAGCTGGCCACTCAATTGTACCCCTACATCTAATCCACCTTCTAAAAAAAAACACCATCGAGATATTGCCGAACACTCTGGGCATAGTGCGGTGGGGCACCATCCTGCTGAAACCATATTTCATCATTTGGTGATTGATTATTGCCTTAAAAATCATATTCAAATAATCAATACAACAGGTAAAATAAAGTAACAACACTTCCTTACGATTAATCAGAAATAGTTGAGCAAGAGCCGGGACAATTTCATTTCTTAAAAGATCCAAATATCTTTCTCCATTTAATGTCTCTGGCATAAAGAAGGGGCCAATTAGTCTCCGACCTATTATACCAGCCCAAACATTCACCTTTTGGGGGAACTGTTATAATTTTTGCATATCCAGTGAGGATTTCCCTTGGTCCAATATCGACAGTTATGCCTATTAGCTTTTTCATTTAAAAAAATGGTGATTAGCCAGAGAAAATTATTCGGTGGATAAAATCTGGATTGGCGTTGCAACGTTCCATTATTGTTTCGCAAAATGCCAAGCGTCTGTTGTCATCAGCTTCTGAGAGCTCTTGCACAAGTCTTATTTTGCACGGATGAAGCTTTTCGGTTTTCAGAAAGCGGTCTACGGACGTGTGTGAAACGTTGTTTTCTATTCCCAGTTCTGATAGAAAGAAGGGAATTTTCCTCTAAACTGAGTAAAACATTCAAAGCCTTATCACCATGTGTTGCACTTTTAGGTCGGCCAGGGCGTATAGTGTTTTTTACGTTTCCTTTTGATAAAATTTTTTTAAAACTTTCCGTAAGGGCGATTTAGTTAATGGATTCATGTCGGGATATTTGTCACTAAAAAGATTACAAACTTCTTGTTGCCTTCTCATTCTGTATCCATAAGCCGGTATTATTAAAATTTCAATTCTTTGGGTTTCTGTTAAATGATCCATTTTTTTTTGTAAATAAACGAATCTGACAATGTCAGATATTTCAAGTAAACTTTCGTGTACAGCTATTTTAAGGTAAAATGCAATATAATAACGATTTTTGACCACCATTTTCTCAAAAACTGTTTATTTTAGGATAAAATGTTCCCCATAAGAAGTATTCATAATTTTAAGCTGAATTCGAAAATCGACTAAAATGCGTTCCGTTTAAAAACAGTTCCTGTCGATTTCAGAAAAACGGTAAACTTGACAACAATGCGGAACTCGCTATTGGATCGGGTGTAGCTTCGTGCCTAAGTGTACAAAATTTCATAAAAATCGGATGAACGGTTTGCAACATATATCGAGGTTTCCATATTTTTGTTACACACTGTATGTTAACACTAGTAGAAAACGCGTAACTTACGTACATTAATTAGTCTTCGCTATTCAGCATTAAAAAAATAGAAGTAAAGTATATCGCGGTTTGAAAATACATTATGGATACGACATAGAGAGGTTTAAAAATGCTGTATACACTAAATACTATAATTAATGACGTAATGGTCACGATTCATTAATCAGTCTATATCAAACTAATTCTTAACAAAAATATAGAAAATAAACATTGTATGAGAAACTTATTCCATCTCTTTTATTATAGGTGCCTTAAGAAGTATTCAAGCGCAAGAAACGCAGCCAACTGATGAAAGTGGTTCAGATTCAGAAGAAGGTGAAAGTACAAGTTCCAGTTACTCATCACTAAGCGACTTCGTCTCAGAAATGGCTTCTTCTGATTTATCTCCAGGATACCTCTCATATCATGATCAGAGGAAAGCATCGGCTCAAAGCATGACTTTCTCTTCAAATATTGATGTTGACAGTATTTACAAACCGCCTTCTGAGCTGAAGTATCCAGAAGGAGAAGTAATAGTTGCAAGGGCAGAGTCACCTGCTTCATCCAGTTCTTCTAGTTCGGACTCTGATCTAAGTTCCCCGTCCTTTAATCGTGACTCCGAATTTGAATTTAACAGGAAAGAAAAGAGCGAGAAAGGAACTGAAAAAGTAGAAAAAGATGATGCCGTGAGTATAGAAAATGAATCTGATTCAAATTCTACGACAACGCCGAAAACTATTGTCAGCAATAATAACCAGCAATCTGAGTCCTCTTCTGTTGATGGTGATAGGACTAGTACCACTAGAAGAATTCGAAGGGTAGTTAATATTGCTAAATATAGTTGTTAATAAAAAAATTTTTAAAATCATACAGCCTTTTGCATCCAAAATTTCTTTTTGTTTCTTACTTGTACTTTTTCATTAAGTGAATTGAAAATTTGTTACTGGTCACAAGTGCAGCACCCAGAAATAATGAACTTACCCGAAGGAAATCCTAATTTAGAATAATTGATTACATTCGGGAGCCAAACGAAATACGAAAAGTCCTTACTTACTAAGCATAGGTATTCTTTTGAGTAAATGATCGATGTTCTCTTAAGGCAGAGTATTTCGGAAATCTAAAATTTTTTTCCCAGCCTGTACCAAAACTTAGTCTCCTCTATATTAGATTCCATCTCTAGATGTTGCCAATTTTATGATGACTAGCACAATTGAAACATTATTCGGCTTCAATAACTTTTGTGTTTTTTAAAATATATTACTTATTTCTCTAAAACGGATATTATTCCTTATGATGAATATAGGTACCGCCTGTTACTCCGGCACCTCTACAAAAACAACCAAGTGTGGGCAACGTATTTTCCAAAACATCAAGCGTAGGTTCTTCGGGCAGCCCAAGTCCAGTTCCTCCACATTCAGGAAGTAGCGTAGGTAGTGGCTTAACCAGACAAGGGTCCCAAGGTTCGATATTTGAAAGATTTGCTTCAGAAGCTAAAGAACTTGTTAGAGAAACCACTAGGCAGAGTAGTCAAGATGGTCTTTTAGCACAAATGGATAAGGTACAGTAATTGTACATAGTTATTTGGTACTCAACTTATTGTTAAATGGGAAATATAATAAATATAAAAAACATAAAATAAACACCTAAGCTAAGACAAAAATATGACAATAGAAAAAATTCTTTTCTCCTTTACAGTTAACGAATCAGGCAAAGAAAGCAGCAGAAGAAGCGACAAAAAGTGTTCAAGAGGCAAGTAAAACAGCACTTGAAGCTAGCAAAACAGCTACAGCAATGAGCAAAAATACCTTAGATGATCTGACTTATGTTGGAAAATCTACATTGGGAGATCTAACTAAAAGTGCAAAGGATGCTGTTAATATGAAAGGTTTATTAAGAGTAAGTAAGATATGTACTGTATATCAAGACACTATTTTTATTTGCTCAGGTTTGTTTTTTTAACCAACTTATCCAGCTCTAGTTTAGCTATTAACTATATAGACAAGTTTAATTATTGTTATACTAAAAAAATAGAGAAATACATAAAAAATATCAAATCTGCCTTAAAAAATAGTATTACATTTCTGTTAGTATGCAATATTGTTTCTAAATCAAGTTTTAAACTACCCAGACAAAAGTGTTTAAAGCTTCTCTAAACACCGATAAATTTCCAGTGACTAACTTGGTTTGGTAAATAATTTTATATTTATTTTCTTAATACAACAATGACTCTTTACCAAATAGAAGCGTTTATATCAAATACCAGCCATAATGTTGTATTTATTTTTCATAGGGTGATTCGTTTGGTAAGCCAGATTCTCGACGAGAATCTTCAAGTAGTACTACTTCAATGGTGGCTCATTCCGCCTTGGCTGGTGCAGGACGCGATTTTTTGTCCAATATTCAGTCAGATTTAAATGGAATAGCATCAAGCACAACAAGTATGTTTACCGATCTATTTGGAGGCAAAAAAGATAATATAAGGTAGGTAAAAAGCTATTTTAAGTTAGACTCAGCTTACAGTAACAGCATACAGTATTATTTATAAGAAAGCGTATAAGTTACCATATTTAAGTTACCTAAAACGGACTTCTGTGACAGATTATCCCTTTGAGGTTATTAGGTAATAAAATTTAAAATGTCATTAAAATTGACTGGGAAAACAGTCGAACAGTCTTTCATAGTTAAGATTTAACGTCCAGATTCACTAAGTATGTTTACAATTTAGTACTGGTTTAAATTAAGATCTTCTAGTTGATCAGTTATATTTTGACAAGTTTTTGTCCTGTCGTTGTTAATAAGATGTCATTTAAACTTATGACTTATTCGAACATTTCAGCGATTTGCTTGGTTTCCAAATGATTTTCATCTTGGAACGGGTTACTAGAGGGAATTTAGTTCTATTATTGTCGAAAGTGCGTACTAAAATTGCCCCTTTCTTTATAAATTTGCGAAAAAGCTCCGAAATAAATTCATAGGATAAAATTTAGTTGTCTTGTTCTCACAGTTATCAGTTTAAAACTTTTGGTTTTCAAATTAGACCGGACTAGCGTTGGAGAATCTGGCTGTAAAATTTTAAGAAATTAAAGGACTGTTTTAAATTACTCTTTAATTTACACTAAAATGGACGAGGGAATTACTTAGTAAAAAACAAGTATTAGTTAGAAAAATCCTTAAAAATTGGTTAAAATAACTTTGCAATTGCAGTTATTAAATTAATCGATGAGGTTAAAAAATTATGCAGCAAATTAAATTAGAAATAAGCAATAATCCGAATTCTTAAAGAATGGATATCATCCGATTAATAATAAAATTCCGAAAATAATAATTTAAATTATAATCGTAAACTCCGTTATTCAAATATTAAAAGAAGAAAGGAACTACCAAGCACTTTACAATGTTTTCCACAAGTATTGCTCTACTGGATGGAATTACCACATAGTAAATAAACCAACCTTGCTATAATCCGTTATTCGAGGCGCTGTCATTTTGCTTGCTCGATGGTATGCTCTTTTGGACGTTGATAATATACCTACTTAAACACTTAAACCTAAAATAATAAAATAACATAAATATGTGCGACAAAATCAAAAACTTCCCTAAACTGAATTAAAAACTTAAAATAAGTATATTAAAAAACAATAAACTCCAGGAAGTCCGCCGTCACTTAATATAAAGTATAGGTGGTAGCGCGGTATAGGTAACCGCTATTTTGAATTATAATGAGATCAAAAAAATTATAACCTTCTGCCCACCATTAAAAACTGTGATTTCGAGTGTTTACTTTGGTTCGTTTCCTAGTCACATTATAACGCTTGTATTAGAGATTGCTGATGGCATTAACAAAATCGCATATTAGGTGTACATCATTTTGGAATGCAACTAATTGCAACTGTACTTACTAGACTTATTATTTATAGGCAAGAACAAGCACAAGCACAAAAACCAAAAGAGACTAAATCTAGTTTGTTTGGGCCGTTTCAAAGAGGGTCAAAAGGTATTGTGGAAAAAAGTCCTTTAATTAAACATGTTCCCAAGAGACAAGATGACTTCCAGAGAAAACAAAGTATTGACAAAACCTCTGTTAATAACGACAATCAAGCATTTCTTAAAGATGTAAGTTTGAAAAATCTAGTTATAATGTATGAAGAATAATTTTTTTGTGGTTCTCTATAAGATATAATTTGATTTTTATAACTAGTACATTTAATATAATGTTTAAAATAAGTATATTTTAATTCTTCTATAAAAGTTATATTAAAAACTTGTTTTAGATTATTACTAATGTCCTTGATGGTGAAGGTGTAGGATGGCTTAAACTCAACAGACTTAAAAAATTAATGGAGGAAGAGACTTACCGTAATTTTGTACTTCGTAAAATCAATAAAACATTAGATAAGAAAATATCTCCTGATGACCATATTGATGATGTGGTAAGTATTGCCGTTGATCCATATTGGGAGTAGCTTTCAATAAGAGTTATATTAATTTAAAAAATTTGTGGAATATCAAAATATTAGGCAACCATTATTTTAGTCTGATATTATCCTAGTTCGGTAATTTGAAGCGTGCGCATTAATTAGGTAGGCATAACAAACTTTCTTTGCATTGGCTGACAGAAAAATTATATATATATATATATATATATATATATATATATATATATATATATATATATATATATATATATATATATATATATATATATATATATGATGCTAAAAAAGTACTGGCATAATTTAAGGACTAATGACACACATTCCCTTATTGAAACATAATTTGAAAGCCTATAATATACGATTTACTGTCTGTGAAAAAATAAACACTTTTATTTTACTAAATATTATGGTCGTTGGAGTACACCTATTATATCAAATAAAAATCGGTTTTATTAAAGCTTTTTACTGTTTCATAATTTAGAATTTTATGCAAAGCTAATTAAATTTAATTTAAACAATTTAAGCATTAAATAAACCTGAATAAAATGGGCTCATCATCTCCGGGGTAATAGTTATTTTATATTGGGAATGCTATTACAATACATTTTATTGAGAAAAACTTTGCTGAAAATATCAATAAAGTATATTTAGACCTTTACATAATAAAGATATAAGTTTAAATTTTATAGAAACAAGCAACATTGCGATGATTTTTTAAACGTTTTAGCATTGCGGTCGACTTAGTTATTAAGATCTGATATTTCAGATTGGAGATATTGATATTTTCCATCACTTTAGTTATAATAAAACACAAGAAAAACATTAACGTTCAGATTCACTAAAAATGTTTAAGATTAAGTACTGGCTTAAATTAAGGTTTTCTATTTGATTAGTTAAGTTTTGACAATCTTTTGCCCTGTCGTTGTTGGTAAGTCGTCATAAAAAAACCTATGAGTTATTTGAGTATTTGAGCGATTTACTCGATTTCCAAATGATTTTTATTGGAACGTGTTGCTTAATTAGGTATATTATTGTGAAAAGTGTATTCTAAAATTGCACTGTTCTTTGTAAATTTGCGAAAAAACTCAGAAGCAAATTCATAGTATAAAACGTAGTTACTTTATTCTTACACTTGTCACAGCTGCCCTTAACCAAATTTAAATGAGGCTAAAAACCACCCGCCATTTTTTTGGTAGATATGATAGAGGGATCCGCCCGGAACATTTTCCGACAAAAATTTTTTACATAACCGGTTTTTTAAACTATACATACTATATATATATATATATATATATATATATATATATATATATATATATATATATATATATATATATATATATATAATATAATATATGGAAGCAGGTAGGGTTTCACGGATGGAGAACTATGTGTCGTGGTTAATCTGGGAATACATCCGTTCGTTTGGTTCGTTTCTAGTTGAAACTCAGTTATTCGCATATACATTAAATAATAATTATTTTTAGTGCCTTTCAAAACCTGTATGGAAAGGCATGCTAAAAGTTCTTCAAGCTATTCAGCATGGATTAGAGGTAACCTACAGTAATTATGGATTAGGAGGTATGGCATCTGTTTTTCAAATGCAAGAGATCGCCCACACACATTACTGGACGAAAGAAGTAGACGCGGCGCTTTCAGCTGACATAACTCAGGTTAGATTACACAAGTAATTTTAGAAAACATTTGTTTTTTCTTCATAAAAAATCAATCCTTAGGTTTGGACACATATTTAAATAGTTCCACTACAGGTACATTCCGCCTATTAAATATTAAAGAAAATTTGTATAGTTGGCCTAAAATAAGAATGGTACAAGGTTCGCGTAAGCAACATTGACATTTTTATCAATCATCGATTACATATCGATGCCTGATGAAGTTATTCCTAGAGTTTAGTTATGTATTTTACTATTACCTATATGGTATTTGGGTTGTTAGAATATCTGAATTTGATGTATGTTTATTGTTTATGTCATTACAATTAATAAACTGATTCCCTACAAAATACCAGGTATATTTATTAATTGGAGACGAGGATGGGATTTTAATGAAAATCTGAAAAGAGTTGAAATGGTTCTAAAACGGTCACAACAAGTAGGTTTGAGGATTAAAATAGAAAAATGTAAATTTTTCATCAGTAGAGTGCAGAATGTATGAATCTAAATTTAAATAAAATATGCACATAAATATGCATCCTTTTTAACAAAAATAATATGCAACAATTTACCCTAAATACGCAAAATGCATAGAAATTAAAAATTCTTATAAAACACATACAATTGATTTTAAAGCCAAACCTTTATTTATAAATTAAAAAATATAATTGCAATAAATCTTTTTTAACAAAAATATGTAGCGATTTTAGATAAACATGAAAAATATAAGGGTTAGAAGATAAAAAAAACTTACAATAATTGATTTTGACAATATGCACCATTTATTTTTAAATGAAAGTAATACAATAATAATACATCATAGCTAGGCTAAAATTTTAATTTGATATATTTTGAAAATAGTTTGCAATTAAATGCTTTTTAAAATTTTCTACTAAAAAATTTTGCCTTCTGTCCGTAAAAATATGTTTAGAACCCAAAAATCTTCTTTCAACACCTACTGATGTAATCAGACGATACTGTAATTTTGGTATTAACGCACATGGCCAAGGTACAACTTCTTCGGTTAATTTACCACCAAAAATATTTACCACATCCATTAAATATTTAAATCCCTCATTATTTTCTAGAGTAACATGTAATTTTTTTTAAGACCTATGTATATCACTGGGAACATTTTTAGATTTACCAGAAAATGTTTGCTCTAAAACTTAAATTTCTATTTTTAAAAACTATATTGTCTGGTATAAAACTAAAATTAACCTTTATAAACATTTAAGTTGCTCAGCAACTGCCGGATTTTTTAAACATTTCTTGACCTTGCACCACACACTGTAAGTTATCTTGCATATTCAGAATTAATTCCTTGATTATTTCAAAATAATTTGCGTAGAATATCGCCGCTTTAATCCATATTCCCTAGCGCGTGGTTACGGGTTCCGGAGGTAAGTTATTTGTCCTTATATGGTTGTACTCTTAAAGGTGCTTTTTAAAAACACTTTTATATTTCAAATTAATTGATTTACTACGCGATACTCAATTCTGACTGATTCAGCGACTCGGTTTAATCCATATAGCAAGCAAGCAACATGAACCATTTTGGGAGAATTTCTTTTAGATTTTGTCCCACTTTTACCATATAAGGTGCTGCATCGGACAAAGACACTAAAAACTTTTCAACTGGAACTTGATTGGGCAAGAAAAATTTCGATATAGATTGTCGAATGGAACGAGTTACAGTCACGTTATTAGATTTATGTAACTCTTTTGATGCAATTAAGTATGGCTTTCCTAGTTTATCTTCTTTTAGGGCTCCAATCATAAGATGCACGATATAGCGACCATAGGCATCTGTGCTTTTGTCAACAATGATGTAAAAATTATTTTCGTTTAGTACGACTTTGATTTCTTGGATTACGGTTTCACACACTGCTTGCACATTATTCCTTCTTAATGTAGACTCATCCGGGATATTGGGGTTACAGTATTTTTGCAAAAAAACCCTTAGCTGTTGATTTTGAAACTTTTTTAAAGCAATATTGACTGCGATCAAAGCCTTACACAAGTCATGATTAAATCCCTCCTTTTCACTTTTCGTTTTTCCCACTGTTGTAAAATGATGTTTTAACAGACTCCTGCACTGGTCCCGATTTCATATTGAAGCTTGCTTTATGCAATGCTGTTTTTACGTGTTGATCTACGTGGAACTTTTTTTCACAGACAAAATTTGAGCACGAGCTTTGCAAAACACTTTATCGCCATCGAGCTCCACCTGTGGGAAATTTTCCACCCATACGGAAGTTTTCGGCATTTTTAATATTTATAAATACAATCAGTAATATTAGCATCAACACAATACTTTCACAATGCGGTCTATTGAATAACTGAACTAGCAATCAGTATCTTTTTTTATTATATATTATGCGTCTGTAATTCGACGGCTGGTGCTGGTACCTGATAAAACATCTGGAAATTCCTAAACTCTTATTAAATTTATGATGTAATCATAAAAGTGGACAGAATAGGCAGTTGTAAAATTTAGCTTATTTAGAAATCCTATAATATGCATAATAATGCATTTTTAAAGTAAATATGCATTATTTTATTAAATTGATTAAAATATGTAAAAATTGCATTTGTGCAAATTGCTATATTACGCTCTCTGGTGATCAGTATGCAAAAGGTAAATTATTTTAATTAATTAAAAATGTTGCCAGGGTTACCTTATTAATATTGACCCGGAAGGTGGTAGAGGATTTCTTCCTCGACCGAGGTGGTACCACCCCACATATCCTCTTAAAGGGCTGGTGAAGTCCCTACGGATGATTCCAGCTCCGGATGTGTGAGTCGGATTTCCCCAGTATACCCACGGTACATAGTACTTAGACTTCGGTCTTCGTGGGCTGTCAGAGCATAAAAAAAGACATACTGTCACTAGTTATATTAAACAAGTGCTGTGTTAATTTTATTTTGATAGAAATCAGTTTTAAACCAATTTATATCCAATGACGTACGTAAAACGGTTTCACAAGAGCGATAGATAAATACAAGTTCATTGTGGCCATCAAACCAGTTAAGAAGTTTTCATAATATATTTACATTCCGTGTACTAAGTCAATGTAAAGAAATTTGGTCAAACAATTTTTTAAGTTATCATAAATTATTAAAAAATCCTATGATTCTTTAAAAAAAAAATAGTGTTTGGCTTTAGTACTGTTTCTCTGTAAATGACTATTCTGCATTACAGTAACAATATCAAAATAATGTTTTTATTACAATATTTTTAGGATATATTTTTGATTAAAAAGGTTGCATTTTTCATTATATTATAGACATCAAGCCCTAAGTCACCTCAAAGCCCAAGGTATTCACTGCAGTCATCAGACTGGGAAAACGAGAGTAGAAAATCTTCACAAGCAGGTAATATGTTTTAACGGTGATTTGTAAAATGCAGTTTTATTCAACAGATAGAGAGAGAGAGCGAGCAATGTCTAGATGAAATATAAATTTAAATTATTTCTAGAAAACAAAACATATAAATATGTACTGTTCATTTTTGGATTCATGTTGAGCTATAAATAATAATTTTTTTACCAGAACCTCCAGAGGTAAGACTAATTCAAGAAATCGACTCAGATAAAGATCAGTCAACAACAGACATTTTTAAAGATATGATAGCTCAAAAGAAGAATTTACTGCTGAGTAAACTGACATCTTTTGATTCAGATGTAAGTATCAGTAACAATATACTATGTAATTTTAAATTAGCTTTCTTCCATCGATATACATATTATAATATAGTAGTCAATATAATAACTTTTAGAAGGCATATTTCATTAAATTATTTTATTTTATGTTCTAAATTACTAGTCGCTAGCAGGAACGCAAGAAAGGACTTAAATTTCAATTTTTATTATTAATACCTTTTTGTAGTTCTTATTATATTTTAGTGACGACCTTGTGACCAAATTTCTAAAGTATCTCGATTTCCCAATATTTAGGGGTTTTAGAGCTTTTGGACTTTTAAATTTGAATCTTTTTCCATGTACGGAAGGATATGATTTAAAATATTTTTGTTGTTGCTAATCACATAATTGTCTGCTATTTTATTAATTCCTAAGATTGTATGATGACAAGTCATCAGTACAAAGTCATTTAATTAATTTAATAAAATTCATTCGCAATTGCAATAACTACAAAAAGTTTTAAAATATAAATTGTTATTCCTGTTAAGGCGGAAGGCACGTTGCAGGGTTCAGGAGGAACGGTATCACCATCTACCGGTTCCATTACAACTGGTCCAGCTTGTAACCTTAACAGAGGTGGTACACAGGCGTCCTTCAGGTCAACCGTATCAGACACTGAAGTAGAAACACTGCAGGTAAGATACAATTTTTACAAAACCTAATTTTGCTGTTTTCCCTTAAATTATCGTAAAAGGCACGAAAGAAGTAAGACTATTTTTCTAACGAGTCATGAGTTTACACATGCATATTCAGTAAATATCTTTTCAGCAATTGTACAGATATTTTACAAACAACAACAATATTTTGCAACATTTCTATAAGCTTTCTTAGAACTTGTCAATTTATCTCTTAAAATGTCCTACTATTTTAACTTTTTACCATATCTTACTCTTACATCAAAAATCAAGTAATATTGAAATATTGAAATACTAAGATATCTGTTATGCCGCAACCAAATGAATGCATTTTATTTATCTGACTAATGCATTAAAACGGGCCATTTTCTGGATAAAAGCAGATCTAAAAAACCGAAAATCGACTTTTTTTAGTTGTCCCAGTATTGTTCTAGTACAGTGATATATAAAACCTTGTTCAGGTATAGAAGGTTTATGTTTTCCTTTTAGTTTCCCAAGTTACCAAAACAGCGAACTTCAAGTGTTTGGTCAAGCAAATCGTCATTAAGTACTGGTTTTCGTTATCATGGTGGTAACATCATCAATACAGCGTGTCAATCACCTTCACCTGACGCTATAAGAACGTACTTATTTGAAGGATTACTAGGAAAAGAAAGATCGAATTTGTGGGATCAGATGCAATTTTGGGAAGATGCATTTCTGGATGCAGTGTCACAGGAAAGGGATATGATTGGGATGGACCAGGTAATTCCTCTGCTGACAGTTTCTATATCCAGAAAGTGAACCAGATATTTATTTTTAAAATTCGCTTTGAGTGATTATAATAAGTAAATAATTTTTATAGGGACCTAGAGAAATGATGGAAAGGTACAAAGGCCTTAGTGACACAGAACGGAAAAGACTTGAACATGAAGAAGATAGACTGCTTGCTACAATTCTTTACAATCTCACAGCTGTTCTTGTTATGCTCAATGGTAATAAAGAAGAAATAAAACGAAAGATCAGAAGATTGCTGGGGAAAAGTCACATAGGACTGATTTATAGCCATGAGATCAATTTGTTGTTGGATCAACTTCATAATTTGGTAAGTGAATTATTTAAATCGATAAAAGAAAGCTTAAAAAATTATAACTCAATAACGCAGAATTCTGCTTTATAGTCTTCGTCCTCTGAATGTAGATGCCCGCTATCATTATCTATTTTTCGGAGATATTTTTTCAAACTGAAATAAAAATTCAATAGGATTAAATCGGCTAATTTCACATATTTTTTATGGCATAAATCGTTTAAAATTACAAATCCAAAAAAATATTGTGAATAAAATTACTAGGATAATTTAGCTAGACAACATATTTACTTTTCGATATAATTTATTACAATGTAAAAAGCAGCCCTTTGTCCTTAATGAAAAATGACGTCAGGAGATCAGCAAAAATAAGTGTCAATCTACATGTTAACGTAAAGCTTAACCTAAAGTCGAACAGGTTTGTTTTTCTCGGAAACAGACAGAGAGAGAGAGAGAGAGAGAGAGAGAGAGAGAGAGAGAGAGAGAGAGAGAGAGAAGAGAATAGTTCAACTAGCTTCGGTAAACAATTGAGTTATACAGGATGTTTCGTTTCGGAGCTATTAAACGTCAAAGTCGAAATTTCCTCGATTTCCGTTGAAATCGCGAACAGGTCGCAAAAGTGAATTAAATCGATGTAAATTTTCGGAGGTTGTAGGGGAGTCGGAGCTCCAGAACTCTACTGAAACTGGTGAGGATAAGAAAATGGCAAGTAATTCTTTTGAATTTTTTGTAGGTCAAAAAATTCCATTTACAGACCCCTTTTTGGTACCTAATCACTCGAAAGCAAAACGTCAGATCGAAAAACGGATGAGGAACGGTGAAACTTTAAAATCTCAAATCCTTTTTTTTGCAATACATTTACCTAAACCTAAAATCACTGGGAAATGGAAATATTTGGAGAAAACTGGAAATTGAGATTTTTGACCCAAATATTTCACGGCTTTTAATTTTTTGTGGGGTCAAAGTTTAAAATAAAATCCCATATACGTTATCGGAAAGAGCTCGTCGGAGAATAAAGCACCTACCAATATTTTTTAGTTTCTTGATTCTCTATAAGAAGGTAGCAATCGCCGATTAAATTTCGATTTTTTTACTTTTTTGCCCTCGACATCGGTACATTTGAATCGCTCTGTATTTTTTCCTATCTAATTTTTCAACTGTCTTATAAAGGGACAATCATACTTTAAAATGAATACCCGGGTCATACAGGAGCGTATTTAAGGGGTAAAAATCGGATTTTCTTGATTTTTTCCTCAAATCCTATTTTTAACCGATATTATTCCACACTATTTACCCGATTTAGTGATTCTTTTTGGGTTTATTTTATCTGTTAATTATCTAAAAATACCTCCCACGAATTTAAATCGCTTATTTTTTCGTTAAAGATATAAATCAATAGGTTTATTTGCATCGGAGACATCTAAAATTTGAAAATTTTTTAATTTTCGAAAATTGCCCTGACAACAAAGAATTTCAGTATATTTACTCGAAATTATTAAGATGATATGTCAAAATTTCGCTGAAATGCCAATTTTTGTTGCAAAATTGAAAGGTCCCTGGTAGTGATGTAAGGATACGTATCCAAAAATCCGTTGGATCCGAATATTAAAAGAATCCGGATTATGCGGAACCGGCCGAGAACTTGAATACGGATTCGGAATCAAAATAAATTCGCAACGGGTGGTTACTAATGCAAAGTGCAAAGAGAAAACGGAATCGGAATCGAGTGTAAGCGAACAACACGGTCTGCGATTTGGCATATTTGATATTGTGCTTTCTCTTTCTAATGACATTTCCTAAAAAAAGATGGCATAGTTATCGGGGTAACGGGTATCATATGAGATGAGACCCATTGGTTAAACTAGTCCCGCCTCACCCGAACCGAATTCAAACGAGAACGGCGCGACGCGGTGCCTTCTTATCCCTAAACTTCGACTTCGACTGGTATGATACCGATACCGCATCGACCTACCTAGCCGTGTATCCGGATAGAAAATGTTTTAGTCTGTTGCATGCATACGTATACATGATCTGTAACCGCTTTCGCGCGGGTCAAGAAATGGATTCGTATTCGGATAATGGATACGGATATTAGCTGATTCCGATTCCGTATGATTCGGATATCTAATGAATACGGATATTTACAACACTAGTCCCTGGACCGATTTCGGCTTGAAGTATACATGAATAAGAATTTGGAAACCTTCTACTTTAAGTGCAGGGATATTTCACTGGATGAGTTACGCATTAAATGCCATTTTTATTGTGTTTTCGATGACTCTACAACACTGAAATTCGCCATGTACTCACGATGAGTCATAAGTTCACTTTTGACGACACATCTAATGGGATCACGTTTTACAAGTTTCGAAATTCGCACGAAAATTTGCAATGTAATATCCTTTTTTTTTAATAAAGACCAAAATAAATGGATAACAGCAACTGCCATAAACATTTAATTTATCTAGAGAATATAAAAAAAGTATTTCAGATTTATTTGGGTTATCTGCATATTATTCCCTATTGCTATTCTCGATTTATTCTTTAAAGTCATTAACCTCTTTGTTGCTTAGAGCGAATAATTACAACGTAGGTACATTAAGTGTTAACATAAATACATTTTCGTGTAGTCTGTTAAGCTGGTTTAGGCTTGAACCTTGCTTAATCTGCGACAGATAATGCATCGGACAGTACAGTAGAGCATAGTCTAAGAGCGGATTAGGTGTAGGCCGGTTTAACTGACTACGGTGCGAACGGCCATTAATATAACTGCCGTAGAGTAGATCAATGTTTAAGTTATTAACTTCCGTCCGTCATTAACCAGTCCGGTAAACACTTTATTAAACTATGAAAGCCAGTAGAAGGCTGTTAGGTAACTTATCCAACCATTTCGACAATATGACAGATTTTAATAAATAAATAAAACCCATGTACAACACAAGCAGATGATAAAACTATTGTTTTATTTATAGATAGAGTATTAAATTTAAAAAAGAAAAATTCCAGAAAGCACAGTACGAAATAAATTATTGTGCGGTACAGGTCTATTAAGTGTTTGTTGCAATACTCGTTTAGAAAAGACTTTGCTCCTGCATGGCACCTTCGGTTCATAATTTGTACTGTAACAAATCGCTTATCGCACCACTAACGTAAACAATTATCATTTCGTTTTCAGAATGGCAACGATATCGATCTAAAACCATTGGGATCCAGATCGCTTCATCGACAAAGTTTTACGGTTCATCAAGGAATTGACTGCACGGGTGAACTACGGTTTATGGAGGTTAGAGACGATGGTTTGGTCATAAGATCGGTTACAGGAGTTATAATGGAAAGGTGGTGGTACGAGAGACTGGTTAATATGACGTATAGTCCAAAGAATAAGGTGCTATGTTTGTGGAAGCGTACTGGTGGTCAAACTCAAGTTCATAAGTATTACACCAAAAAGGTACGTAGTATTTTATTTTCTATGTTCTTTAAATTAGCAAACGATATAAATAAACAATATAATTTGACCATGAATTAGAAATAGTTTGATAATTCCTTTAATCATTCACCTTGGTCAAGCCAACATGACCTTGGACGAGGCTTTTTGATCTTGTTATTATAACATTGACCATAATGTTAACTTTAATAGCTCGATGACTAATGATACTGTAGTGACGGCCTATGAGCATTTATGTAAGGGTATAAAGCAGTGCAAACAAATGAAGGAAAGTAAATTTTAAAAAGGAGTTATATTTATAAATACGAAAAGGAATTCTCAAAATACTTTTGAAACATACAAACGGAAATGACTAAAACTAAAGTACGTCGCGTTCAAAGAATTTTTAAATATTCATTGGGAAAATAATAATATGTAATAATAAATAGTTAGTATAAGATTTATTGGAGAACTTGAAACAAAACGAAAATGCTTATGTTTTATTAAAACCAGTTCATATAAGAAATATTCCAACACCTAAGTGGCCAGGTAATTGATTATTAAAAATGATTTAAATAATCTACAAAATAATTATACAAGTTTGCTCACATAATTAGGTAGATAATTTAAACCTTCATTTCTAAAACAAGTTTAACTTGAGTATGAAGAGAATATTTCACTTAATTTCATATTCCTATAACCGACCAAATACTGACTACCGCTTCCGAATTTCGACCGAACATTTCAAGAATCAGGAACTAACTAACCTATTGCATTGATACTCTCAATGGGGAAAATCTCCACCATTTTAAAAAACACTAATTACCTTATAACAGTAAAATCACGTTCTGTCTGATCTGATTGGCCCAACAGAAGAACCGCCCCTTTTAAACAAGTATTACTGTTTAGTAATACTTATTGGGATACTTCAGAAAAATTTCATAAAGGCAGAGTACGAAATAAATTATAGTGCGGTACAGGTCTACTAAGTGTTTGTTGCACTACTCGTACATAAATTTAGGATTTTGCTCCTGCAAGGCACATTCGGTACACAAGTCGTAGGTACTCTAACAAATCCCTTAACGGACCAGTAACGTAAACAACTATTATTTCTTTTTCAGAATGGCAACGATATCAATCTAAAACCATTGGGATCCAGATCGCTTGGACAGCGATATTGTAACACTAATTAGTGCTACAATATTTATAGCGCCATCATAAAATTTAAATTTATTGTTTCTTTTATGTACCTTGTCTAAGGCGCACGCCAATAAATGTCTATAGAAAATGCAACGAGCAATAAAAAGGCTACCCACTTGACAGGTACAGTCATTAATATCCGATAAATACAGTCCCTTTCCTTCATTTGCCTGTCCACTCTTAGAATTCGCGGAAAAACCGAAGGCAAAAAATTGAATTTAGTGGGGTTGTAAATGTCATATAGTCACATTAATTTCTTGGAGTAGTTGTTAACGAAGGAAATTAATGGGAATTTTCTCTATACATGCGGGAAGACTCCTGCTAGAAAACGAGTAATTGAAAGATACTCACCGATGTATGTCTTGACCATTAGCGTAAAAAAGTAAGTGCGGTAGAAACCCAAGAATTTATTTAGGATTACTGGAAAAATTGTTAAAATTAAGAATTATGAAGAAGGGTATTTTGGGTGGCTCCCATAATTAATCTGTGGAAATAAAGTGTAGTTGATCCAGAAATTTGTGTTTTTCCGTTAAGGAACAGGAAAATATATAGCAAATAATTAGAATATATAAATATTAGTCAAAAAGTTACACAAAATTGAAGCTAGCGCCGAAACCTCGGCGGTAAGTATCATACTGTTAGAAGGTCAACTGCAAAACTAGAAAATGCGTTAGCTAAAGGGGTGGTTTTGACGAATCACCGCGAAAGTTTATGTCGTCACCGCCAGCTTTATTCCTAGGTTACCGTTACTGCCAAATAGAAAAGGTGAAGAAAGAGAAAGGAATCAGTAGTTAGTGCCACAATACTTGCACTAGTTGCTATAGCTTGTTACGCCGTAAAAGAGAACATTTGGAATGAGACTTTATCATGCGGATATAGAAAAACAAAGAGAATTAATGGTACTGCATCAACAGAAGCTATGGAGATGAAATCAGTATCATCGAAGATATGCAGTACGACATTAAATTGCGACATACACTACAATTATTGTGCGGTAGCAATAGGTAATTTCCACATTCTTAACAGTTTCCCCTTCTACAGTTAACTAAGCCGTCCTTTTATATTAATTATTTATTTTTATTGCTTATAGTGCAAGCAAGTATACTACTGCATAAAAGACGCGATTGAACGAAGTGGTGCCATACAAAGCGTCCCCGAACTAGGAGGAGAATTTCCAGTTCAAGATATGACAACGGGGGAAGGTGGATTGCTTCAAGTTTGTATGGAGGGTGTTGGACTACTATTCGCGAATAGCAAGGTAAGATTTGAGATTTTAGTTAATTGTTGCTTAAGGAGAATAATTTATTATACAGTTTAACGAAAAATTATATTTCTGATTTAAAAATATTAAGCCTCTGAGATCATTTTAAACTATATAACATTTTAGTAATTCACAGAAGTTCTTTAAAGGAAAGTATTTAGCATACCTTACCGAAAAAGAGATGTAAAAGCGAATAACTTTTACATACGTGTTACTTTCAAATGTTTAGACAAATAAATAAATTTACTTGCTAAAATAATAATTTTATTGGTATATTAAAATTTTAAACACGCAAGCTATTATATTATCCATGAATAGTATGGGATAGATAGAGCTTAATATTTTTAAATATTTTGTCACTTTATTTATGTCTGATACATAGAGTTTATGAAAATAAACGCTTAGACGACTTTAAAAACCAAAATGGTGGTAATCAGGAATAAAAAAAATTCAAAAATATTTAATTAATTAGGTACCTAATTCTGATTTTTAAAATACCAACGATTGAGAATAAAATTAAAATTTAAAATGTGTTATATAAAATTCTATATTAAATATTTAAAATGGAATTTTAACTGGGGATTGAATGAGGTAGAACAGCACTTATCCGGATGATTTTAATATGGATTATTTTTTCTATTAAAAATATTTGCCTATGTACTTGTATAAACTTGTTCACTTAACAAGGTATTCAAACCCTCGATTTTTCGAATGATAGGTAGGCTACTAAAGGGAGTTTAGATAGGGTGCATACGTATTCTGAACTATTCCTATTTGCCATTTGTTTATGCTTTAATTTTTTATAACTAATTTTTTATACAATTGTAAAATACAGGGCTTCGCAAAATGTATTTTTAACTGATTGTTTATTAAAAAAGCGTAGCGCCAGCAAGAGTTTTATTTCTTATTTGGCTTCATAGGGTTTGATTTAAAATGCTGTTAACAAATAATACAGAAAGTGTATAAACATAATTATGAAAATTTGAGTACCATATGTAGTCACCCATATCGTGTTTATTAAAGAGTTGTAAACACAGTTTATTCCAGGGGTGTCTCTACACTATTTGGAAATAAAATTAGGATCCGATTTGAAAATAAAATACAAATATTTATTTATCTACATTGTGTAATTAGAAAATTGCGAAAAGCCTTCGGTTAAAGTAATAGAAAAATATTTTACTCACCCAATGTATGGATGGATAGCGCAATATACACTGAGGCTAAACGTGTGTAATCTAGTTTTGAGCCTGTGTAAACGTCTGTAGCATTAAAGTACCTTCTACAGTAGACTTTTTTAATATTGTACGCTTTGAAGTAATGATGCCACTGTATTTTGAAAATGAACGCTATACATCTAAAGATGAAATTTTTGCGTATGTAAAACACTGCAAGTTACTGAAGCAATTATCAGCACCTACGCACTGCCCAATATCACGTAGTTGCGCGAAATCAGGATTTTTGTGTAACAAAGACTTAAATTTGATCGCAGCTTTAACACCAGGGTCATCTCTTAAAGTCTGTAGACCTGTATTTATATTATCAACTTTGTGCAACGAGTCAAGAAATAACAGATAACTATGTTGAAGGCTGTAAATACTAATACAGGATAATTTGAGATTATAGTACGCAAATCTGCTTCGATTTTAGGCTTGACTCTTTAATGCAGATGGCAATTTTTTGGTCGAACTAAGAAACTACAGATTTAACAGCGTGGAAATGATTATTGTAATTAAATGCAGCATTCAGCTACGTCCCCCATTTTGCTATACGGGCTGTGGAGGTTCGGTAATTCCGGGGCATAAATGGTGAAATTTTTAAATCCGTTGTGGAGATTTTTTAAAAACCTTTTTGGTGCTGCTAATTAGCTTGTCAACATCTGGATACTCGCTTCGAATTGTTTCTGTCACTGCCACGAAGTTTTAAGCCATCTCGCTGCTTTAACCACATACGAAGCACCGTCTGTAACTAACAATATTGTTCGTATTAATATCAAACTTTTACAGAGTTTGCGTTAGTAGTTGTTTAATAGTTCCAGCATTGCCTTTTTCTAATCTTTGACTTGCAAATACCTGCATATGGCTTCGGTGATGAATTAGGTATTAGTATTCGCACTAAAATATTTCCTACTTGGATATTTTTGGTATCTTTACTTTCATCAATAATTGTTATCCAAAGTTATTTTATTATGTAGATTATGAGTCCTTTGACACGTGAAAAAGCGTACTGCAATCGCCACTGGGTCGGTAGGGGCCACTTATAAACATATTTTTACCAAAAAGATCGCAAGTGTTCATTTTGAGGCATGCGGAAAGGAATATTGCAGCAGATATTTCATCACATATAAAGCCCCAATAAGGCATCTGCAGCTGCCGGTCTAACATATTTGCTACTCTGAATATGTTGTCTGTTACTTAAGGAACTCCAACCCACGATGCACATGTCACGAACAGAACTTTTTACTCCCTTTCCATTGTACTTTAGGTCAGGAAAGCGATATAAAAATATTGTCATTTTGTACCCAAACGACAAAGAGCGACGATGAATCGTCATGACCATGCTAAAGATGAATGTATCTGAGAAGCAACCCGCCGTTACACGAATACTTGCTACTACGAAACTAAAAATAGCAGCTCTGTCGACTGCCGGGATGCCGTCGACCGTCGCTTTGTACTATCGATACAGCCCTGGAATTACATATCGACAGTGGAAAGGTAAAAGGTTTTAAGCCACAAATACAGAACATTTTAAAATTAAAATTTCAGAAAAAAATTTATATATTTTTTTTATTAGTTTTTAAAATATGTGGCGCTTTAGTCAATATGCATTGTGGACTTGGCTGTCAGCTATAGGGCATAACGTAATAAATCCATAAAATTAAATTGCAGAATCAGCTGAAAAGCCTAACTAGCTAATCTGTTTTAAACAATGGGAAAGTAAAATGCGTTATGCAAAAGGTAGTATATTAAACATTTTCTGGGTAAACTGTTTCCATACAAAAATTATAAAATAATTCATTAACACTAATCTGCTCTAGTTAGGTACATATATACGTCGCCTTCAATATTCTTAAATTTTAGCAATTTTTTAAATAACTATTTACAGAAAAAAAAAACAGATATGATATGCTAATAATAATTATATGGCAGTTTTTGTCCCAAAATTAAAGTTAAAAAATATCCTTATCACATATTCGTACAGAATGTGCTTGTAACTATGAAATAACATCATCCTCTTAAAGGGCTGCTGAAATCCCTACGGATGTTTACAGCTCGAGACGTGTGAGTCGGATTCCCAGTATACCCACAGTACATAGTACTTAGGCTTCGGTCTTCGTGGGCTGTCAGAAAAAAAAAATAAGGTTTAGTTTAGTATAAAAACATGCCGGCAAAATCTTTTTTGTTTGTTATAACAGTAATGATTAAACTAAAACTACAATGATAATTTTACAATATTATGTTAACTAATCCGTCAATGACTTTTATATTTTGTGCAGGTAAAATAACTAACACGTTCAAGCTACGTTATACACGGAAAGGTTAACTGACTAAAATAATAAACTTAAGCAATGATTATTTAGTTATATAGACTAAAGTGACAATACATACTTTATTACATGACGGTTAAATATTTAAACGCACTTTTTACTAGTAATTCATAGACTTATATTTCGTTCACACAAAAAATGGTAGAATTTGTGTCGCTTAAGCAAAGGTTTCAAAACATGTGTAAAATTACATGACGGTTAAATATTTAAACGCACTTTTTACTAGTAATTCATAGACTTATATTTCGTTCACACAAAAAATGGTAGAATTTGTGTCGCTTAAGCAAAGGTTTCAAAACATGTGTAAAATTACATGACGGTTAAATATTTAAACGCACTTTTTACTAGTAATTCATAGACTTATATTTCGTTCACACAAAAAATGGTAGAATTTGTGTCGCTTAAGCAGAGGTTTCAAAACATGTGTAAAATATGGGTGACTAAAGCACCATCAAAGCGTTCATATTAAATTTAAACTTAGATAGATCGACGCAGAAAAAAAGCTGTTGTTTAGCCATATATATAACTCATTTTCAGTCAAAGTGGCGCTTTAGACCTTACCTTTCCACTGTCGATATGTTTGCAACTCTTTAGTAATTATACCAGATAACAATTGCCATACACAGAAAATGTTACTGGAAGCAGTCTTGCTACAAACTTATCAATAAGTAGACGTTATTTAATTTGTTCGTTTATGGTTTATGTTTAAGGCATACGTTAACTAGGTATGTCAAGATTTGAATTAAATTAAGTTTAGATTTCTTACGTCAGCAATTAAATTTCCAAAACTGTACTGAAACTTAAGTTCAAGCCAAAGAATAACGAATAACAGGTCTTAAATTTATCTAGAAAAGGTTTCAATAATTCTAAAATGATATGTAATTGTAAGAAACTGAAAAAATTTTGCAGTTCATCGGCTAATTTGAAATATAACTTAAACGCTATTGTAACAAGGTAAAAATAAGACTTTTTAACCAGTAATTTAGTGGCATAACTAAAATAAATTAAATTTTCTACAATTTTTAAATGGCAAATAAAGAAATCCGAAGTTACTCGTGTTATATTATTTCAATTGAAGATCGACTTAAATGGTACTAGATATTCTAAACTGATTATTACTATATATATATTCCTAAAAGTTTCATTTTGATTTTGACAATATACCTTGATACGCATCATTTTGGTTTTAATATATATTTTTAATGTTGTTCTCTGCCCTGTGATGTGCATTTATTTTGTGCAAGGACCACTCAAAACTTTCCTATTTGCTGCGCCACTCTTTAGATATATGTGTTTTATATCAAACTTTTATAAATATGCATAAGAACACCTAAAATATTTTACATAAATATATAATGATAATATATTCTAGGTGTCATTTATTTATGTAAAATATTTTGCTATTACATTTGGTACAACTGGCATCACTTGGCATGGCAATTTTCTCTCCTTATATATTATTTTTTAAATAACTAATTAGTAATATTTTTATATTGTCTACAGTTTTATTAATATGACGGCTACCATCATTACTATTATATAAAATATTATTTTTACATGTTAATGCTATTTTTCTTCAAAGAAATATTTTTGCTATTCAATGCTAACTCCAACACTAGGTTTTAAAACGCAACTTGCAAAGGTTTTTTAGGTTTTATTTTTATTTTTCTATTAAAAAGATTTACAGTGTTAATACGTATGCGTATATTAATTTTAATGAAAATCTGATGAGCTATTTCCCATGATTACTGTAGATTCCCCTCAATGTAATTTCTTGCACTAATTTTCCTCATTTATTTATTGAAGTTTTCTGTGTGTATTCACTAACAGAAAACATCTTTAAACATTTTTCTCTGAAAATTATGTGTTCCCTTTTTGTCTTCGTTTTAGTATTAATAAGACAAACTGAATAGTTACTTAAACTATCTATATCAGGTAGTAATAAAATATGGAAAAAGACAAATATATCGTCTCTGTTGCATGCAGCTCAATGTGCCATGTTTTTAATAAAACACACTTTTTATACTGTTTAGGTGTAATTTTGATATGCTTTTTAATGTTCTCAATTTTTATTACCTTCTCTTCTTTTTATGAGTGGTCACTTAATAAACGTAAAACTATTGCTTTCTTGAGGATAACTGTTTGGGTTTCATAAACTCTATAATGTCGTAAATTTATTTTTTGATAAAAATGTTTACGCAGGATAAATTCCGTGAGCTCTAATATTAACAACTTTAATTATAGATTTCTAGTTGCCACATTTTAACAAATAAATGCTGTATAATCGATTATCATTTATACAATTTGAGTTATAGGGCTGATTCTACACACTTATCTGCTAGTTCTCAATACTTTTACTAAGCGCAAATCATTAACTTTCGAAGAGGTTTACGCCAAAAACAGTTTTCGTATTTGATTTGATATTTTACTATATATTTTACCTGTGTCTGGTTACGACGGCCAGCCTTATTTATTTCAGTGAAGTCCTGTTTGGTAAATATTATTTTTTTATTCTCTCTTTAATAACGTTCTTGTACATGCTAAGATTTGCTTCAATTCTCGGCAAAAGCTAGTCTTACAAAAATGACTGAAAATTCATAATTTTAAAGCATCTTATTCCATTCCAATATACAGTTTTACAGTGTGTTCTTTAATTTTTTTATAATTTCGTCCAGTTGTAACCTAATCATTGTTTATTTGTTTCTATTATAACTGCCAATACACCAATTTTATTATTAGAGGTTACTTTTCACAATTTTGGAAAATATGATATACCTTTTCCATACTTAACATATTCTCTGTAGTTGTGTTCAAATTTTCTACCAAAATTTTCCTAAACAACTCTGAAGGAACACTGATTTGTAATCACGCAACCCTGTACGTTTCTGCATGTGTCTTTTAAATTTGAACGACTAAAAATAAGATGAATATAATAATTTCCTACAAAATTGGTCATCATTCTACTATCTTGGTAATGGGAATATATGGTGAGTAAATTTATCTCCTACTAACATAAAAAAGAAAATATGTGCCGCAAGTATCATATTGACTTTATGGACACGCTGTATACTGTATGTCGAAATGGTACTTTAAATCTAATAGTGCGCATCCTAAATAAAGTAAGGGTATTTTTACCTTACAAAAAAAATATGAAATCCTTATATCCGTGATGTTTTTAAGATTCGTATTTCCTAAAAATTCGAAATAATTTAACAGTTTTATTGGTGTGATTGTTTAAAAGTTTTTCCTTTTTTTTACTATATAATTACTTGGTGTAAAATTTGATTTCATTTCCCCGTAACCTAAGAAAATCCTCAAGAAAGCTTTTTTAAAGCTTAATGGGAACTTTTGAGATGGTCCAATTTTGTCAAAAAATACTAATTGTTTTATTATTTTTCTTGTCCATCTGTCCACGTCGACACGCTGCTTGCAGGATTTTGAGGTATAAAAAATGGTCTATTAAATTTGGTCGTTAGTTTTTAGTCATAGTTTTTGTTTAGCTAGCCGCTTTCCCTGTAGATTTTCGCTATCCTGCACTAGTAGAGTGCAAAACAAGAATCTCTTGTCAATACGTTTAAATTGCATATTTAGAGAGCTTCAGTATTTTGATGATAAAATTTGTAAAGTCTCTTGTGTTATTCTAATTTGATCGGCATTGATAATTTCATAAGTCTAGATATTATCCACTTTCCATACCAGTTAATCTTAAGCATTTTGAAGATCTAAGATGATTAGCCTTTAGGAAATCAACGCATCAACTTACTGATTAATACGAGAATTTTCTTAAATTATTTTAGGAAAAGCTTTAAATATCAATTATGTGAAAAAAGTGCTTTAAATATCAAACCAAATAAAATAATCGTGACTGTAAATTATATTATAGAGTGATTAGTTTCTTTTCTTTTTTAAAACGGTTTTTGCTGGATGGCCTTAGTTGAACAAAGTTACTAAATTTACAGTTATATCAACTTTATAATGTTAATAAATATTAATAAGGTATTTAAAAAAATAATGCTATGAAGTTTTACCTTTTCATATTTAATATTTATGTATTTTTAAAATATACAATACGCTGTAGTAGAAATAAATAAAAGGTTAAAAGCTAACAACTTTTACTTCGCTCTTTTAGAAAAGCTACTAGATGATTTTTTTAAAGAAATTGGTATAATTGTATCTATGTTAATAAAAACAGAGATTCATTCTGAGCGCAAAGTTAATAATTTAAAAACATAAAGCCAATATGGACGAATATTATTCTTAACAAAACATATTTTTATTGGTTCATTATTTATTTTTTCCGGTTACCAAAAATGAACACAATTATTTCGTGGTTACGCTTTATTTGCAAAATCGGTATTTAAAATCAAACCTGTATTCTAGCAATGATCATAATAGTGACTGAAACAAATTTTACGTGCCTGTTTATATCTAATATTAAACATATGCCTACATTATCTGACCACATTAAGCTTCCATTCGAACTTTAATTACATTTTTCCAGTAGTTTTCCTCTGTTTTATTTTCTTGTCTGATAGCGGTCTCTTTTCCTTTGGTTTGTACTTACGGATAGTTAGTCATGTTCTCCATATTTCCAACTTACTAGTCATTTCGTCATTGATGCTGTTGCATCCATACTCCCATCTTACTTGAGCCATTTTCGTTATTGATGCTGTACCATTTGTTTTTAATAAACTGGTGTATACTATTTTTATTTGTATTTAAGGCTAGAGAAGTATTCACAGACAGTATTCAGTAAGCTCATAAATTTTACACCATAATCGATATAATGGTGACGCAGAAGTCTTAAGATGAACATAGCAGACGGATTAAGACGTATGTTAGCTTTAATATGTAGAAGTATTGATGTTTATTAAATTATCTTTTTAAACTAGATATTGCGACAGAAGGTAACCTAAGAGATTTTTTCCGTCTACATTTATTTTACAAGCCTTTAAAATGTAATTTAAACGTTTATCATATCAATCTCTAACATAAATCTCCAGGAACTTCAACAAATACTATTCCTAAAATTGGATGTAAATCGCGCGATAAATGTAGCCACTGTAGCAGCTTTCTGCGGGTTTTTCTCGCATGGCAACTAACACTGATTTAATTTAATTGCACCATATATATCACCCAATAATTTAAATCACACTCACACCACTAACACTAACTACACCCTCTAACCGAATCTAGGTTTCTCTCAAACCATCTCTAAAGTTGCCTAGAGCTTTTAGCATGATGGCGAGATTTATTTAGTGCATGTCGATTAGTTTTTAGAATTACCTAGATGACATTTTGACAGGTATAATTTTGATTTAATGGAAAGAAGACAATACTGAAATTGAAGAAATGGTTCCGTGAATTTAATTACTTGAACTATTGTTAAATTTAAAGGTACTAGGATCTACAGATACTTTATAAAAATTTGTTAAACGTTAAATTTTATTTACAATATAAGCTTGGGGTTAAGTAAAACACTTCTGAATATATACGACATTTTCATGTTCATGTTTTAATTCTTCACTTTATGATATGAATGAATCTAATCCACTGAAAGAAACCTGTTCTTTTTTCGTATTAAAAAATGTCACATTTAAAATCTAGCCAACAAAGTACTAAATAGTTATAATTACCGTTTCTTTTGTATTTTACTTATATTTTGAGTCATATAAAGGAAGTTAATTAATTATCAAGAACTATATACAATACTCACTCCTGGGGCGCATTCAGAATCGACGCCGGGTGTTCCCGGGTAAACAACCGACCGTTCAGAATCAGGCGGCCAGCCGTTGTTTCTTATGACCGTGACGTCATTGACAAGTTAATTTTTACCAACGGGGCGTCGATTCTGAATGCTCCCCTCGTTATATTTAAGGGTATTCTCAACCCTATTGGTCATACGTTAAACATATGAGTTAGTTACTTTTTTGCAGAGCAGTTAACAAAACGAATCAATTAAAATGTTAGCCGTAAATAACTTTAATCGCAATCGAATAATTCTTTGACATTTCTATGAAAAAAATAGACTATATCTATTGTCAGATATGCCTAATAAGACGGTATCACTATTTCGTCTCTAGATACCTGCCTATTTCTGTAGGTGTAGCCAGCTGAATTAAGAATCACCAACGAACACAACGACAACGCCAACGGTAGTTTTCCTTTTGTTATCATCGGTTCACTAACCACATAGATATGGGGCCATATTGGTGTTAATCTCGCCATTCTACCTATGAGTGAACGTTTCCTTGTTATCGCAATGGGAGTCATATTTTTTGATGTTTGTAAGAGATGAAGAGCTGTTATGGATTAGTTTTTAGAATTAAATACATGTCATGACTTTATTTATTATTATTCAAAGAAATATATAGCGGGCAGTAGTTATTATTTGGCAAGTAATTTCTTGGTTATGCGCCTCTTCAGGTATGAAAATAAAGAATTTTTAAATGTGTTTTCTGATATTATGGTATTATTATATTACTAGGCATATTACTACTGATAGGCTGAGGTTTTATGTGACAGTCTGCACAGACTTTAACGCTTACTCAGTAAAATAAGTTGTATCATCCAAACATATATGCATCGTTTCCGCTTTAACTAACTTGATGTACTCATGATGCTTTAACTTTTAATAAATACTTTTAATAAATACTTCACAATAAAAAAGAGTACCTATTGGTGTCAGTTTTTCTTTAGACACCTTTTAAAGAAACTATATGCTAATTAAGGCTGCCTTTATAGAAACTTTCTGTATTAACAAAATTAGGTGAAATTATAAGCCAAGATTATTAAAAACTTTGTGAATTGGATTGATGTGCTGCATTCAAAAAGCATAATATTTTGATTTTATCTACAGTGTTAAAATTCAGAATGAAGAAATAAATTTCACATTAAATTCCAAACGTACACGCTATTTCAAAATTATTTTACTTTTTATTCTGAAACTGTTTATATTTGCACTTTCTCCACCAATATTACCTGTCAAAATGTTCTAGGGAATCTGTTAAGATTAATATATAAAGTATTAGTAATTAATTATATTACCTATTATTCCAGTTTTTCGTCAGGATATCTCATATTCGGAAGTGTTATACACAGAAAGGCAGCATATTTATTATAGAAGAATTTAGTAAGTACCCTGTTGTGTATCTATCTTTAATCAATAGTTTTCAAGACAACCTTAAAAGCTATTTAAACCTATAGGCATTTCATATGGACCAAATTGAGTTTCAAAGAAATTCTAATTTGTTATGTTCCATCAAAAAAGCATCTCATTAGTCTATATTATTTTGTTACATTTTATTAGTTTTATTTTTTTTCTATGTAATTAATGCAAAGAGTTGGTGAAAACGTATTATTTAAAATAATCATTCTATTGATATTATAACATGAAACATAATGTTAAGTGATTATTTGTCATTAATGTCCTAACTAAATCTATTTTACTTGATGTTTATAGATCCCAAAACGCGACAGGTTATTCAGAGACGATATAAGTCGCCAATGGTAAGTTTTAAAACTACACTGCAGTGCTTTTAATATACATACTTATATTATTTTTATTCAGTTATTAGATTTGTTTTTATTTAGTTATTAGATGTTGCCTTGATGTTCGTAACAAACCCAATCGCAATAAAAAAGATATACATGGTGAATCTTTTAAAGTGTTACAAGGCGATATCTAAAAAACGGTTTAAAATACTTTCATGAAATTTTGGCGAGTTAAGAGGGAGATAGACATATTTAAACATATTATTGACATTAACCTCTCTCCTTATTTTAGGAGGTGGGGGTAATTTTGAAGTTTTAAATGGAATGATGTACTTTGTTGATAAAATACGAATTTACGTAAAAAAAATTCTGATTGCTGTTTCGGTTAGGGAATTATGATTAGGTTATAAAATTAAGAAATTATTTACCATTTAATTTCAACTTATTTATCGTCTGTTAATCTTAAGAAGTCGTTCGAAATGTCCCTCTCCAACTTTCAAATACTTTCTCATTGTTTTTCTAAATTAATTTCGTACACGGTGTAACATTTCAGGTGTTACTAATAAGCAGGCAAAGCGGATTCGTCTTTCATATTATTTAAAGTTGTAGGTGCAGTCGCCATCGCTTTGTTCTTGATAAAACCCCACAAGAAAAAGTCAAAAGGGTCAAATCTGGAGACCTAGCAGACCAGTTGACCGGACCGACTCATCCAATCTACCTGTTTTCAAATATTTCATACAAATGATTATGGGCCTGTATTACATAATGGGGTGGAGCTTCATGCTGTTGAAACCACATGTCAGGATTTATATTTTGGGTTAATAATGGGGGTAATTAGTTTCTTAAAAAATCTGTGTACATTTCTACATTTAAATACCCTTCGAAGAAATGCGGACCAATAACTCTATCCCGGATTATACCACACCAGACATTAATTGACCAGGGATGTTGATTTGGCAGAGTTCTCATCTAGTGGGTATTTTCCGACGCCCAGTACTGCTTATTGTGTCTATTTACCGAAAGAAAACAATGAAACAAAAAAAAATACATTACATTTTTACTGAAAAGGATAACTTAAAATCCTAGATGCCCACAATCATGGAAAGTAGCTTTGTGGGAAAAAATTACATTGAATCACTCGAATGAAATATTTTTAAAAAGAGATGGTTCTGACGAGCTGGTCCGATTAACGGGCCTGCTAGGTCCCCGGATTTTTAAATGGAAACGCAATGCGTATCTGAAAGTTTAATTTGGCTACGGCTGTACATTGGATCGCGACGATATCGTGTCTGTATCGATACAAAAAGTACCCGTATGCTCTGATTTTTATTCTTTTAAAAATAACATAACCATAAGGGTTTTATGGTTTCTATTTAATGTTAAGGCTCACCTAAGAAAGGGTGGTGCAACCAACCAGCTTCTAGATATTTTAGCAATTACAAAAACTTTAGAGCTTTGCCGTGCACTCCTATAAAGATTCCATGATAATCTGTCACGATTAACGCAATAATATGCAGAAATTTATTTTTTCACCGAGTTCGTTTCTTTTAAAAAATTTAAATTCTGTTGGGTTGTTACTTATTTTTATTTCAGCTTTGTTATTTTCATTTTATTTCTGCATGCAATATTTGTTTCGATGTTATAGGCTAGCCAGATCTTACGTTGTTTCCATAGCATTTTTGCAGCCGGTTTGGCGGAACAGCTAAATCAGTTACCATCGGGAGCATGATATTAATTTGTTTATGTGTAAGCTTTTATTTTATTTTTAAGCTTTTAGGATATCGCTATATTACCCACAAGTAAATATAAAAACACATGTATGGTATCTAGTTCTAGGTTCTAGAGTATCAACTATTTGTTTTTTAAATCCCCCTAATTTACATTTTGACTGTGGCGGCTGGGGAAATTTTAAAGCCCTATATATCTGTATATCTGTTACTACTTACGGGACACATGCCAAGTTCAGGTTTTTTAGCAGTGAGCCTACTAGGAATGTTTTGGTAAAAAAAATATTTTGTAATTTGCGAAAAGCACAGTATGAGTATGCTTGAAGTACATTGAAAAGGGCTTGAAGTACATACTGAGCGAGCTCAGAGCAAACTGAATTTTATTTTTTACTTATTTAAATTGTGATTGAACTACCTAATTAGCTGTTTTCTGCAAATAGATAACATTTGAGCATTGAGCAGCATATTAAGTGCAAAACTGAACAAAAAAAAAATACTTTTTGAAACAACCAGACTTTTTTGCAACAAAACAAAAAATCATTTCTTTTCGAGTGAATCAATTTAAAAAAAAAGGCTAAACAGCCACTGTTTTTAACATAATCAAACTCACGATAGTAAAGAGTACAATGTGAGAAAATATAACACTGTTTGACTGTACTGTACTTGGCAATAGGAACTAAAAAATAAACAAAACGGTAACACAAAAGCAAACAACAAGTAAATATTTGCACGTTCCTTATATGCATGTGTAAATAAACGAGCTTTACCGTAACTAGAGTTACCAGGTGCTAAAGTCGTAAATCCGGTCATGACCGGTAAAAAATCATGATTTTATAAATGAAAGTCCGGTTTTATAAGTTTTTTTATCCCCTTAAATAATGTACATTTTTGGCCACTTGAAATAGCTTTCAAAAAGTTTGCAATTGCATCGTTGCCTGATGGTGTAGAAAATCCGGTATTTAATGAAATCCGAGCGGAGTCCGGTCAACGCCTTTAAAATCCGGTCAAGACCGGATTTATTCTGTCAGCTGGTAACCCTAACCGTCACCGCCTACATAAAGCGCCTCCGCAAACGGCAAGTATCGAAGATTTTTGATTGGCTCGAGCGCAGTGGCGTGATTGCTGCCACATATATACAGCAAAGGCAGAAGCTTTATGAAAATAACGGATGTGCTTGATCATATCAAAAGGGCCTGCAAGCCTTTTTGGAATTCCCGAGCCCTTTAAAAGGGCATTCAAAGGGCTTGAATTCCTTTTTTCAATTACAATTTACAAAGCACTTTTGTAAAGTAATTGACTTAGCAAGCTCGAAATACATGTATAGGAAGGAGCTTGAAGCCCAGGGCTTTCAAGCCGTCAAAGGGCTTGAGCCACTATTGCAAGCACAAAGCACTCAAGCTCTGCCCAGCTCTCCTAGAACAATTAAAAGACAATAGAAAATACTAATGAATGGCCAGGAATAGAAGTATATGTTTGTCTATTATATTTTTTATGTGTCTACATCCATAATTCTCGTGCAGCTGCTTCAGTATCGTGTAGATTAGAAATAAATACGTATCTACCTATAATACATCCAAAGACACGGGTATGGGAAATTGGATTTTCATGCGCTCGCGATTGTCCGGCCGCTCCATGATCAGCACGCAGTGGATGAATAAGACTCGTCGATAATGATTCAATAAGGACTAATTTTTAATGTTTTTTGTATTTTTCTTGTATTTTGTTGTAGATTTATTTATATTCTTCGTGATTTTGAGTGTTAATGTATTCGATAATACAAATAATTATTTTGTTAAAGCCAACAACAACAGTGATCAGTTTAAGGCTAGGATTTATGCGCGGACTCGTGCAAGGGCATTTTTGCGGCTGGCTTGTCTGGCTTGAAATATCAAAAGCGTTGGCCGGAGTTTATTATTTTTTAATTATAAAATTAATAAATCCGGATTTGCTCGGGTGTGTTAATTAATTTCTCGGGATGTTTACTTTTTACTATCGTAAAAGTATGTATTAAAATTAATAAACCCGGGCCCACGCTTAAATTATTTCAATCCGGACAAGTCAGCCGCAAAATATGACCTTGCGCGAGGTCGCGCAAAGTGCTAGCCATAGTGCACACTTATAGTTTACTTAAACAAAACAAAACCTAGTGATCATCCATAATTCCTGACACAGCTATTATCGAAATTAAGAAGAATATAAATAAATCTCCAAGAAAAATACAAGGAAAATACGGAAAACACTAAAAATTAGACCTTATTGAATTAAAGCAATGAAAGAAGTCTACTTGTCAGGGGTACATATAAATAAATACGTAAAATTGAGAATAATTTCAGGTGGTTTAGAGAAATTATTCCTTATTGAATTATTATCGAAAATTAATGTCTTATTCATCCACTGCTTGCTGATCACGGAGCGACCGGAAAAGCGCGAGCGCAAGGAAATCCAATTTCTCATAGCCGTATCTTTGAATGTATTATAGGTAAACACTATATTTACACGATACAGCAGCAGCTTCACGAGAATTGTGGATCTAGTGACATAAAAATCATAAAAATATAATAGACAAACATACTTCTAATCCTGTTTTTTAATTGTTCTAGGACTTATAGCCTGCGATAGTTTGTATATATGTTACGGTTAATTTGGATACTTCGCTAGTTTACAAACTAACCAGCTAGTTTGCAAACTAACTAAAGACACTGTTATTTTGAAGGAATCAGCCATTTCCCACACCATTTCCCACAAAATAGCAGATGGTTTATAAACTAGCTGGTTAGTATGCAAACTATCGATTTGCTTCAGTTAAGATGAGGATTTTATTGAGGTTACCTTAACCTAAAAATTATGTTTTGTTTGTTGTCCAAAAAATCTAGCGAACGGTGGATCGGAGGGCACCCTAAGGTCGGAACAGGGTTAGCACCTGGTTAGGGGCCCTGGCCAGTCTCTTTCCTCGCAGGCGAAGAGGGATCGGTGCAAAAAATCCACTATTGTTCCTTCCTCTGCGCATGCGCAAGCCCGGGATAAAAAGTAGTACCCATCCCCTAGCCCTAGACCCTTGTGTCAAAAATACGATACGGTAAGGTGCAAACGTACGGTAGGGGTAGTGTTCAAATTAGCCAGTAAACTAGCTATTTTAGGCAACTAGGATAGTTGTAGTAATCTTATTAACTAAAGACAATTGGATAGTATACAAACTATATAAAATATCTAGTTAATATAAAAGCAATAATGAAAAATCTGTACATAAGGAACAATAGTGGGTTTTTTCGCACCAATCCTTCTTCGCCTGCGAGGAAAGAGACTGGCCAGGGCCCCTAACCAGGTGCTAACCCTGTTCCGACCTTAGGGTGCCCTCCGATCCACCATTGGCTAGATTTTCTGGACAACAATCAAAACATAATTTTTAGGTTAAGGTAACCTCAATAAAATCCTCATCTTAACTGAAGCAAATCGATAGTTTGCATACTAACCAGCTAGTTTATAAACCATCTGCTATTTTGTGGGAAATGGCTGATTCCTTCAAAATAACAGTGTCTTTAGTTAGTTTGCAAACTAGCTGGTTAGTTTGTAAACTAGCCAAGTATCCAAATTAACCGTAACATATATAAGTATTAAACCATACTTTTTTCAAAGGTAATTTCATAAGTTTCAAGATAAGTCGCTTCATTAAGACCTACCACGTCCCTTTAAAAAGATATGTCCTAAAATCATGTGAGGGTTTAAATATTTTGGGCCTATATAACACTAAAATATCATTTAGAGCACCGAACAAAATTTGTTTAGTTCCAGAACATCGACGAATATCCATTTTCTATGAAATAAAACCATATACCCTCAAAAAAAATTCTAAAAATCCATTTTATTTTAATAACCCTCCAGCGATTATTTTCATTTTGGTACCAAATTACTTGAAGCTCATCACAGAAACGATATCCGAAGAAAACTTCGAAGTAATCGCACCTTTGAGTGACACTTAATCTAAGCTCACCGTGATAGATGATCAGTTATGTTTCGACAGGATTTTGTCCTGTCATTGTTAATTGGATGGTGTTATGCAATAATGAGTCAACCCACATTAGTTCGAAAATTGAGTTATTCCGCTATTTGGACTCGCAAAGTGCCATTCTATAATAAGCAAAAATGATTTATGCCATAACTACACGGTAGCGCCATCTAGTGACCATATTACTAAGCCACATCAAGCGTAACTCGAATACATCATTTCGTAATAATGGGTCAATCCACAAAACTTGGATGGTGTTATGCAATAACGAGTCAACCCATATTAAAATTGAGTTATGCCACTCTGCCTAGTTACAAACACATATTTTACATTAAGCAAAAATGGTTCAAGCCTCAACTTGCCTGTGCCACCATCTATTGATACTTATATTAACCCACAGTCCTCGAAAGATGAATTGTTTGTTTGGCAATAATGAGTTAACCCTCATGTTTGTTCCGGTGAACATTGTAAACCCTTTTTTAGCAAGATGATATTGAGGGTTTAGGTACGTTTATTGACTTTGAACGAGAGGTAGATCATGAACAAGAGGCTGGACCTGTTACAGAGGAAGATACTAAGACAAATTAAAAACTTTATTATTATTGCTATTTTGTATATCCTTAATAAAATGATAAGTAAAAATGAGTTAACCCACATTTTTTCCATTTTTTCCAACATTCCGAAACGATAAATTTTAAAAAATAATTGCATAAAAAGACTGGAACCTAGCCTTATACCTTATATGGAGTTTTTAGATTATATGGTCTTGCTCAATTTTTTTTAGTCGCGAAACTAATTTCCTCATTATCTGAAAATGTGGTGGCATGACTCGTTATTGCATAACACCATCCAATTAGTCTTCATTAAAAACTCAGGAATTATTCTAATATTTTAGCGATTGGCTTGGTTTCCGAATAATTTTCATCTTGGAACGAGTTGCTGTAATAAATTTATTGCTGTTATTGTCGAGAGTGCGTACTAAAATTGCCCTCTTCTTTATAAATTTGCGAAAAAGCTCAGACATAAATTCATAGTATAAAACTTAGTTGTCTTATTCTTACACTTGTCAGTTTAAAAGTGTTGGTTGTCAAATTAGACCGGACTAGCGTTGGAGAACCTGACTGTTGGATTTGAAACCTAAAATATAATTTTTTAAAAATTCAAATGATAATAACTTTCTACTACCACATTTTTTTCTCTTCAAATTTAAAAATTTTCGAGAAAATGCTGTAAAATTTGGTTTGAAAAAATTTAAAAATAAAATACCTACTTAAACGTGCTAATTTTTTCCCTCGAAGGGGAGCTCCGCAAAAATTAAACTTTTTTTCGCAAAACACAAAATATTTTTTCTTTAACAAAAATTTCCTAGTAGGCTCACTATCAAAACCCCTGAGCTTCGCATGCGTCCGGTGAGTACCAACAGAGATATATAAAATTTCATCAGCCGCCACGGCATTTTGAATATCATTTTTGCAATTAAATTGGTATTGGGCCTTATGTAGGGCGAGTTTTTAAATTATTGGTAGAAGACTTCAACTAATTTATTCGCATTGTGTTATTGACGTCATTGATTATATTAAGGCAATGAATTTCACATAAGTAAGATTTTAAGAACGGACTGATGTTGCGATGTTGAGTAAAATATGATTTTATTTATTTATTAAACGAGCGAGAACGCAATAATTATAACCTACTCTCGTTTATAAATCACATTTGAAACCAAATTTTTTTTATGTTATTAACTTCACAACTCCCAGAAAAAAAACCTCAAACTCTGCCCGGTGACTTCGCACCACCACTCATCCATCGGCAACATTGGTCTTCAAGTGTGATGAATTCGATGAGTAACCTGATGAAAATGTGATGAATTTAAAATCCCTAAAATTAATTTTAGAAAACTTCCATTAATAATTTAGAAACGGTGTGACGGATATGCCAATAATGAGTTTTAGACATCGATGAATTTAAAAACCGACCCATATATAAAGTCCAATCTGTTTTACGGTTACTTTTAACGTTATAACGTTATTATTCTTAATACGATACTACACCTTAACAATTAAGGTTACTGTACTATTTTAAAATGGAGGCATTTAACGAATACCAAAAGATAATCTGACATACAACAAATTACAATAAGGAATGCTTGTAAATACTACTGTAGATACAGACATAATTTACTGACACTTTATATAAATTGCAATCAAGACAACTGAACAGTTACTAGTTTTTTTAGATTTATTTGATATAGGTTGGGAGCCGGTGACACTGAAAGTACCGTCATCGCTGAATCAAAAATTTTTTATGTAAATTGATAGTTAATAGTCATACGAACAAAATGAGCTCGGTACGCCGGGATTCATTAAGCCGAAAGTATTTTTAAAACAATTAATTATTATAAAAAAGCAAAAATGTTTTTTTACCCAGGGTGTTTTTTAATTGAATGTCAATATTTAAGGGGAGATTTTTGGGTCCATTCTAAAAAGAAAACTTCATATGAACGTATGTCCTAAACGTCTTAACTTTTGAGATACAGGGTGGTAAAGTTTTCAAAAATAAATAGTTTTTTATTAAAATCTGTAATACCACTTTAGATATTTTAATTAAATTTGGCATACATGTACTATGTATCAAGAGGCATTATTTAGTGTACCACAATTTTTTTTTCTTTAAACCAGTGGCGTTCGTACGGAATTTCACCTGCCTATTTTGGCAGATATTGATGGTGCGCCACTGATTTCTCGTAAAATTAAAATCATTGCTGAAATTCCCAATCATTTCTAAGCAAATTTGATCTCTTGCATTTTGTCAATCCGATGCACGGTTTTCGCTTAAAAAAATAAAAACCTTTTCTCTGCTATATGAACGATATTGTTATGATCATGCAGAGAAAAGGTTTATATTTTTTTAAGCGAAAACCGTGCATCGGATTGAAAAAATGCAAGAGATCAAATTTGCTTAGAAATGATTGGGAATTTCAGGAATGATTTTAATTTTACGAGAAATCAGTGACGTACCATCAATATCTGCCAAAATAGGCAGGTGAAATTCCGTACGAACGCCACTGGTTTAAAGAAAAAAAAATTGTGGTACACTAAATAATGCCTCTTGATACATAGTACATGTATGCCAAATTTAATTAAAATATCTAAAGTGGTATTACAGATTTTAATAAAAAACTATTTATTTTTGAAAACTTTACCACCCTTTATCTCAAAAGTTAAGACGTTTAGGACATACGTTTATATGAAGTTTTCTTTTTAGAATGGACCCAAAAATCGCCCCTTAAATATTGACATTCAATTAGAAAACACCCTGGGTAAAAAAACATTTTTGCTTTTTTATAATAATTAATTGTTTTAAAAATACTTTCGGCTTAATGAATCCCGGCGTACCGAGCTCATTTTGTTCGTATGACTATTATCTATCAATTTACATACAAAAATTTTGATTCCGCGATGACGGTACTTTCAGTGTCACCGGCTCCCGACCTAATACATTAAAAATAACAATAAAATGTTGTAAAGGAAGACAAATGTTTAGAGAAATGGCTAATTCCATTTGTCTTGACATCGCATCATTTTCTGAAGGTCCATTCCCACATTTTTCAAATCAACAAGTACTTTCTGCACAATGTATGTTTGAATACAATGTGTTGAGTAGAACGAATATAGCAAAATGTAGTGTAAACAAGTTGATTATCTTAATATTAATCAATATATTTTTTAATTTAATAACTTTTAATCTTTATTATATTAAATTATACAATATCTGTTACGTTTTAATAAATAATCACTTTCTCATACACACACATTTACTGTAGTTATTTATATTTTTATGGGATGATGATTCATTAAAGGTAATTAAGTTGTGCTTGAAGCAATTTTTTTGTAACTTTTTTCATTTCTAGGCGGATCAAATCTGTTACTCAGTACTATGCGTATTTTCATATGTTGCTGCAGGAAAAGAAGCTAAAGAAAAATTTCTGCCCCTGCAACAAGGTCACAGGCCACTTTCTGCTATTCAGCAACTTAATCTTACGGCTTGTCTTCGACCGGCAGATCCTATTCAGGAAAAACAAGATACCACTTCGCATTTGTCAGCACTCACACATAGTTCTAAACCTCCTTACACATCCCATCTAATTCCTAGTCCCCAGCCTAGTGTTCCTCCGCCTTCAAGCCCTGAAACTGGTTCTGTAACTCCCGTAAGCGGTCCTCCTTCATACCCTCCCCCTGCATTACCTCCGGGGGTGGCTCCCCCTGCTCCTCCGCCTTCAGTAAAAACGTTAACCCCTCAAATGTCCGTGCCAATCCCGCTTAAGCCACCCCCCGTTCCTAGTAGAAGTTCCCTGCCTTTTAGACAAGGGTCCTTGGGTATGCCTTCGGGGCAACCTCCACCTCCACCTCCGCGCAAAAAGTGACAACATAGACGGTACTCCATTCCGTTTAATTACGCGAGTGAATGTGTGGGGCCTTCTTGTCTTCCGTGGATTTAGTCTAGATTAGAATTAAAATTGATGTTTTAGAAAATTTACAAATTTCATCAATATGAAGTAATTTTAATTTATTTTTAAGATGGCGTATCTGGTGACAATTTTGTAAATTTTTGTTGTGATCAATATAATATTTTCACAGATTTGTATTTAGATAACATTCCTATTTATGAGAGTCACTATGATGGTCACTGTGTGAACTAATTTACGTTCATGCAGAAATGTAAGAAAATAAGCGCTCGTGTTCCTTTAAGTTCTTTAAACAAGGCATCCTTTACGATAAATATAACGTATGTAACAAAAGTTTTCGGAATTTGTTTCTTTTGCAGTATAGAAAAATCAAATTATTGTTTTGAAATAATTTACTTTGGAACTTAAAACATTATATTTGCTTAACAGAAAACACAAATCAAATTATACTTAAAAGTCCATTATTTTCAATAGCACGTAATTCTGATTTAACCTGTCGCAACACCTTCTGGAAGGTCATGTTTTCTATTTCGCGAATTTTTTGAAATATTCTGAGTCATAACACTTTTTCATTTTCGGCTTCCCAACCACTGTCGTAAACCTTTCTGCTTAATATTGCCCAAAAATCTTCAATAAGTCTTGCTTGAGGAACATTTGGGGGATTGTCATTTTTTGGTACGAATGGGATCGTTATACCTTGTTATCTTCTGGACGGTCATGTTGTCTATTTCGCGAATTTTTTGAAATATTCTGAGTCATAACACTTGTTCATTTTCGGCTTCCCAACCACTGTCGTAAACCTTTCTGTTCAATATTGCCCAAAAATCTTCAGTAGGTCTTGCCTGAGGAACATTTGGGGGATTTACGAATGGGATAGTTATCCCATTCGTACCAAAATATGACAATCCCCCAAATGTTTCTCAATCAAGACCTATTGAAGATTTTTGGGCAATATTGAGCAGAAAGGTTTACGACTGTGGTTGGGAAGCCGAAAATGAGCAAGTGTTATGACGCAGAATATTTGAAAAAATTCCCGAAATAGACAACATGACCGTCCAGAACATGATGGGACAGGTTAAAACAAAATTACGTGCTATTGAAGATAATGCACTTTTAAGTATAATTTGATTTGTGTTTTCTGTTAAACAAATATAGTGTTTTAAGTTTCAAAATAAATTATTTCAAAACAATGATTTGTTTTTTCTATACTGCAGGAGAAAAAAATTCCGAAAACTTTTCTTACATACGTTAATAATAAAAACGACTTGTTTTATTTTGGTATACCAACCAATATATATAAGTAAAAACTTTAAAACAAATAAATAGGTATTGTGTAAATTTGTTTCCGTTTTCTAAAAATGGGTCCTAATTTCTCTTCTTTAGCTATTTACGTTATTTTGAATATGGTTTTACTTGGTGTTTAGAAGTATTTTTTTTATAGAATTAAGTTTGAATTTGCCAAGTATAAATTACTGTTGTATAAATTTAAATGGAGAAACATGTATAATACCAATTTTCTACTTGAGTTTGATTGATTGACAGAATTAAACCTTAAAAAATAATTCGGGACTTTGAAACAATTAATAATACAAGCTTTTCTGGAAATCTCTGGATGTTGGTTTTCAAGCAAAATGTTAGTGTGTGTACGAAATATTAAAAGCTGCATATCACACGAAGAGAATGTAATAAAAGTGTCCAGAATTCTTCTAAAAATCAACCTTGGAAATGGAAGGTCATTAAATATCTTTTTAAGCTAACAATTGATTTTGAATTTCATAACTTCGAATAGGAATTACATAAATATTTTCCTTCTTCCAATTTAGAATAATTAGCAAATAAAATTGCATTGATATCTTATTAATTTATTGACACCTTTTTTTATTTAACAGCTCATATGACCAAAGTATTATAAATGACAGTTGTTTATGTATGCCCTTGACTCCAGCAAGATTAAGATTTTCATTGTGCCGTTAGTTATACACAGTAAAAAATCCAGTTGATTAACCACAAGAGATGTCTGATTTTATTGGCCGGATTAAATTTTTTGATTTAATTTGTAATTATTTTCTAAATCAGTTTCATAATCTTCGTTATGATTCAAACAAATTACTCATTCTCGATTACTTTAAATCGATACTGATCAAATGCATAAAAAAGACAAACATTTTAAATCATATTTCCTTGTTAAAATAATCACAATAATCAGTATCAATCACCTACTGACTAAAAAATACTCAAACTTCTAAACCAAGCCGCCAACACATGCGCAGTACGCAACCTTTTAATCACAAGGGAGTACCGATATCCATCCACCCCGCTGCAATCTGCAAAAATTCCATTTAATCGGCAGTAGGTATGGCGGTTTCTGTGGTAGTGCAATGTGCAATGTGAGGTTATAACGAATGAAGTGGTCAACCTGTTCTAAAATTTTACGAATATTCTTTTAAAAACTTTGTTGTTACATCATGTTGGTGAAATTATGTTTCAAAAACAAAACAAATACGCAAAAATCTCAGATCTTGAATCCAATCCCTTGGAGGAACTCATGCACCAATGTAAGTTATTTTCCATGTATTTTCAAAGAAAAGATTTGTCATGCCAGGTCTTCATTAGTGTTTTATGTATTTATTTACAGATGAGTAAATAATTTTCGTGTTTTTACTTCATATAATTATTTTCAACTTTTACACTGTAAAAAAAAATTATTAAATTTTAAATCAAATTCAACCCAATTTTGACTAAATCCAGGTCCACGCCTCACCTCCCCGGATTTTTGTTTATGATATGGGACAAACAATTCCCATGCTTTGGGAATTTGCATTACCTATCTTTTATATAATTTCATCTGTTTGTTCTTAAATGTGTTCCCTTTTCTTATGTATTATAGTATTGTCATTTAATAAATAAAATCGACGCCCTAATCAGGTACTTTATAGGGCGGAGAGGGGAAGGGCGGTGCTACTGATGATTGCATATCAATCACATTGGATTTAAGATTTAATAAAAAATGATTAGAGTATTATGGAAATTTAATCATTATGGAAGAAAACTTTAATAAAAATTGATTTAGATGTAATCAGAATTAATTGTTAGGTTAATCAATTTTGAATAAGAAAATTTAATCACAGATCCTTCGATTTAATCAATATGCAGTGTTAATTTTTTCAATTAATCTGGCGTGGACCTGGATTTAGTCAAAATTGGGTTGAATTTGATTTAAAATTTAATCATTTTTTTTACAGTGTATCTCTAGATTCAGTTCGAGAAAGAATGTGGAAAATATAAAATCTATAGGCAAGAGTCTTCTGGCGCTTCTTATTTCTTATTTGTTTACATATATCTTCACCATTGCTGGTAAGTGTTGTTGCGAAACAAACTGAAATCCAGCTATAACTACTACCGTTGCTAGTTCCCAAGACTTGAAATAGGGGAACGGGTCATTTCTTTCCGATAACCTGAGTTTATCAAAATATCCGAGATGGATTGACCGTTTACCGCTCCTGCAAGAAATTCGAGAATGTTTGTAGAAATTCCAGACCATGGTTTTACGAATAACTGACACTTTGTTAAGATGCCAAGATGGTAAAAACCTTATATTACCAATATATATTATCAAGTCCAGAAATTATGAATTTTCAGTTCAAAATAATAGATGTTATTAGTATTCTTGCTGGTTCTTCAATGTTGGAAAAGGTAAAACTCTTCCCTTGTAAAAAGTAACTGATTAATTTTATACGGTAACACATTTATTTGCTGAAATGTTAATCATTTTCGGGTTAAGTATTACTTAGGTTAAGTTCTTGTTAAATGATAAATTAAAAGAGCTGAAAGCTGATTTGTTGTTATCTATTTTATCAATTGGAACGTCATCTGTTCATCAAGTCCTATATGATATAGGGCATATATTTCTCCTTAGTTGCAAATCAGAATATATATTTATTAAAGTATATATACACAGGGTGTCCGGAAATGACGATGACAAATTTTAAGATATGATTCTACATAAAAGAAATTTAAAAAAAAGTTCATAATAACATAGTTCCAACAATGATTTCATAGGGAGCTACAGACCCTTGAAGATGATGTCATAAAAATGATTTTTATTCAATTTATTAGGATCTTCTTACAATACAGAAGTGAACGTTCAGGTATGTTAGTGTTATTGTAGGTCACTTTTTAAAAATTACAGGTGACCCATATTGCAACCAGTGGCGCGGGAGCCAAATGCTGGTTGGGCGAAACAAAGTACGACCTAAAGTAACCAACCACCCTTTTTATTCCACGCCACTGGTTGCAGTTTCTGTATTGTAAGTAGATCCTAATAAATTTAATGAAAATCATTTTTATGACACCATCTTCAAGAGCCCCCCAACCATTTGCGGGCCTATGTTATTATGAACTTTTCTTCATATTTTTATATGTAGAATCATATCTTAAAGTTTGCCATCGTCATTTCCGGACCCTGTATATATACCTATATATATATATATATATATATATATATATATATATATATATATATATATATATATATATATATATATATATATATATATATATAGAGAGAGAGAGAGAGAGAGAGAGAGAGAGAAAATGGCCCGAATTTGAAATTTTTTAGTAACGCCTTTGTAATAATATAAAAAGTTGCATTTTTATCATCCGTTTAATGACATGAATTACTATTGCGATTCAGAAATATCTTGAGGGTCCGCAGGGCCTTCAAAATATTACTAAAAATAAAAAAAAACGCTCTGTCTCTTACTAACCTCATAAACTCATAACCATATTTTAGCTAATTTATAATGCTAGTAGGGTCAAATACGTTGACATTAAAGTCCTAAGCTCAGAAAACACTTGTTTAAGGAAATATGGAATCGGTATATGGTTTAAAAAGGATAAGTATAACTAAATTAAGCAGTTCTTCGCTTGTTTTAAAAAATAGTAATAAAGTAAAATGACCCAGAGCTCACCACGCTGAGATAACTGCTTCTCGAGCTTCACCACTTCCCAGCCTAACCTCCTAACCAATGTTGAAAAGTTAAAACTTTGAGACTGTAGTTTTGACCTTATAAAAGCATCACGTCTTACTTGGCCGCTTACTGAAGAGGAAGCTTCTGTTACTAATTTAATGCTATGATCTATCGCCTGTGTATGGCGAGGAAATTTAGGGATGTCGAAACGTTTCCCTGTTCGTATTCCTTCTATAAAAATTTCACCGGGTATAAAAGATTAAAGGGGTGGTTCCGTAACTGTAACGCCTTGCCAATCGATTATAGTGTAATAATCACTTGATTCAGAATGAATAACATGTATTAAAAATGATCTTAAACTCTTTTACCCACCGTGTCCGTAAGATTGTCTTGCTTTTGAAGTTCTACGTAGAGCAAGTTCTCTAATGTATTGTTTCGGATCTACTAGCATACAAAGTAAAATATCCTCAGGATGAGCAAATAAACCATTTGTTTAAATACCAGGATCGATGAATCGAGATAATTTTATAAGATGCCAAAGATTTCGAGCACCGTCAGAGCATAAATTGTTAGTTTGTTTAGTTTTGTCAACCAAACAGGGGCTATACTTTAACTACATATGTAGCAAGTGTTACTAGGATTTTTAAAGCAATATTTGTAGTTACGTACAAGCGAAGTATTCGCCTTGCAAATGTTAGCCAGTGAGCGTGCGCTAGCATGCCTGGTGTTTTCTTTGCTATGTTATCTGGACATGTTACATTCATGACCGTGTAACATACGTCTAGGAGGTACCTTTCATCAGTGCTTAATTCCTTTAGTTCTAAAAATGGCAGTTGAAAGTCCATTATAATTGGTTCGAATTTTACCACTGGAAGAGTTTCACAAGTGTATAACGTACTACCAATTCGACCGGAAAAACTTTCGGGATCTATAGTTCCGCCATCCCATGCTTGAGACAGATGTCTTAATGGAAGTTCGTTTGCATATAACTGGCACACCTGCCACTAAAGGGGTCTTTTTAAGTGATTAGGTTTTATGGTGTCATTTATAAATGTAAAACGAACATCTATAACTATTATAACATCTAAAACTAATAAAAAATGTTGTAGTGTATTTTCCAAAAATAATAAAAAATATGTTCCACGGCGGAACCTCAAGATATTTATCTATTTCAAAAAGCGAATTGTATTTGTTCATAACAAGCCCCAAGGCAACTTTTTATGACTATTACAAATCAGAATGAGAAAACAACTTTTTTGCTCCACCCTTATATTATAATAATATACGTTTCGCCAAAATCTCATTTAGCAATTTCTTGTGCTTCCTCGCACAAGACAAATCTTGTATATCATGTTTTTGTACTCTACTGCTATTGATGAGAGTGTAGAGGCTATACGTAACACCTATAGGAATAATACTGTTGCTACAGCCCTTACTGATGAGACTCAAAGGCAATCGTAACACGTATAATATAGAGAGAAAGTAAAAATGAATGAATGGAAAAAGTAAAGCTCATTATCGGTCTTTAGAAAGTTAAGCAACGTACTTTAACTTCGCACTCATAATATACCGGAAAGATTAAATATTTCCATGTTGATTTTTTTAAAATTTTAAAAATCAATATCCATCTTTGGACAACTTTATGTAAATGCCCTGTATATAAATAATACTGCATATTATTTTGTTTCCTTATAACTTATATCCTATATTATGTTATTTGCTTATAAAATTAAATAAATTAAAGAATTTTTGTGAATCACATCTCCCGTGAAGGTTATTTTTATTCTGCCATTTCTAAATTGTTGCTGATAATTTAGTAAACATATCTGTACAATTAAGTGGCTATTTTATTGTTGTGTATATTTTAAATTTTATAGCAAAATATTATTAAATAAATAGATTATTAAAATAAATCTCTTTTCCTTAATCCTGCCAAAATGATTTAAATACACAATTTTTAATATGGTAAGTAAAATTTTACAGCATTTGTGACGTAATTACATTTATATTGATATAATACATACGAGTATTATATACATACCTAGTAGCGCTACTGGAAATTTTATATTTATTTGAACTGGACAAATCTGAATATCAAGCAAAAATAAAATCTATTATGTACAATTTTTATGTTTGGGGTATAAGTACACTGTTGTAGAAGAATCCTCGTATGTAACAACTTGCCGCACTTGTGTAAGTTTCACATTTGTGCAGTAGAGAAGCAGTGGCGTACCCAGACTTGAACTTTGGGGCGTGCTATTGTCACGTGGTACCCGGCACCTCCACCAAAATATCACGTAGTACCCGGCGCCTTTACCAAAAATGTCACGTGGTACCCAGAGCATCCACCAAATGTACCGTAGTGGTTGATAAAATATCGTAATGTTAACCAAAACACTCATATTTAGTAGTAGGCCAATCATTAGAGCAAAAAAAAGTCATAGATATATTGCAAAAAAGACTAGTAGAAAACCACCTATGCCATCATTTAAAAGATAGTCCGTAGATGTATTCTGATGTGTTTTCGACTAGCAAGTCTCATTGATTAATTTGTTATTAACAATTTAGTGCAAAAAACGCTTTTTTTTTGGTTTTTTGCTTATAAAACGAAAACGATTCGAAGAATTTCAATTCCGTAAATGGAAAAGTTGTAGAGAATTAAATTACGAAGAAAATGAGAGATGGAGCGATCCGATCGGTTGATTAGAACCGAAGAAAATCCGGAAAAAGCGGAAAATTCTGCTTTATTTTCAAAAATTCATAACTTTTCCATTTATGAAGAATAAGAGCTGAAATTTGGCACAGAAGTAGATAATTATATCAACTTTAAGTGTGCGCAAGGCAGGTGCTGTCGGACTATTAGTTTTTGCGCAAGTGCAATTTCAATTTTTTTATGCATTTTTTTGCCGGGAGCCTGCTTGCGTTAAAAATGGTCCTATTTTAATTCTAATACCGGTTTTCAAAACTAGAAGTAAAATACTATAAATCGTATATCCCAAGTTTTCGTTAAAATACAGCGAAATGAATGAAACATGCACTTGAACATCGGTGTAAATGGCCTTGGCGCGCGAGCGAGCGAGTGGTGGGGGAAGGAGGGGAAGCGTACATATTATTATTATATAAACATACAGGCACGCCGTGCGAAGCGTCGCATCTTTTCACTGGATTTTCTCAGCGACTACTGCACCTTTTTGGAAGATTCTTTGTTTGATTTAGGGGTTATTGAATACGAGGAATCTGATCCTCTATTCAGATTCCACGAATAATTCAAGATAAAGCTGCTATTCCACCTTCTTGAGTAACATTCTTATATTTCTATTCTATAAATAAACGAGCAGGAAGGTTGTTAATTTAAACACATAAATATATAAATTTTTTTCCGTGACGGGAAAAACGTTTGACATTTTATCTCTGTTGACAGGTAACAAAATGTCACTTTTTATGAAATTACTTTTTTCCCCGGGAAAAAATGAGTACTTTTTTCCCGGATATATATACACATAAGTAGAGGTAGATATTTAAATTTAGAATATTTTATTATACAAAAGTTACATTTCCTTTCAGACATTTTTTAACTGCATATTATTCAAAATAACTACTAAAGAACCACTAAGTTTGCAATTTTTAAATCAAATCACAGAATTAAAATGACAGATGTTTGATTACTTTATAGGTTTCCTTAGCAACGCAGGTCTAATTGTCGCTATAAGTATACAACAGCCTACCAGTTTAAACATTCAAATTTCGCATCGATAATTTTCTGACTTTAATATATTGTAATAATAGGCTTTTTCCTCTGTTTTCTTCAATATTAAATCGTCGTTTTTCCCGTCGCAGAAAAACATAGTGTATTATACACGGGAAAAATATTAGATCACAACCTCGAGCTAAAATTTAATACTTTTTTCCCCTTGTATAATAAATAACTATTTTTTTTTCACAAAAGTGTTTTATTAATATGATTAAAAATGGATGATAAACAACATGAACATATTATTGCGCCGAATACATTAGTTATAAAATTCGCCTTCTTTCCGGAATGTCCGCATAGTTTATTTCATTTTCTTCGATCTGCTCGCTATCTATTAAACTATCAAAGTCAGAATCATCGTCGGATGCAGATTGATCAATCAGATCGAAAAGTACAACTCACAGCTCTGAACGCGTCGCTTTCTCTTCTATTCATTTCAATCCCAAGGCAACAGCACAGCACAGCACCGAACAATAGAAGAGAGAGGTAGGGGGCGCATTAGACGGTTACACAGCTATTCAAAATTTAAGCGTGCTATAGCTATATATAATATGTCCCGTCTCTTCTAATCCTTAGACCACTCCGAAATCCGGAATAGTAGCTTTATCTTGAATTATTCGTGGAATCTGAATAGAGAATCAGAGTCCTCGTATTCAGTAACCCCAAAAAAAAAAAAGAATCTTCCAAAAAGCTGCAGTAAGTCGCTGAGAAAAGCCAGTGAAAAGATGCGACGTCCGCATGGCCCGCCTGTATGTCTATACATGTACGCTTCCCCTCCTTCCCCCACCACTCGCTCGCTCGCGCGCCCAAGGCCATTTACACCGATGTTCAAGTGCATGTTTCATGCATTTCGCTGTATTTTAATGAAAACTTGGGATATACGATTTATAGTATTTTACTTCTAGTTTTGAAAACCGGTATTAGAATTAAAATAGGACCATTTTTAACGCAAGCAGGCTCCCGGCAAAAAAATGCATAAAAGAATTGAAATTGCACTTGCGCAAAAACTAATGGTCCGACAGCACCTGCCTTGCGCACACTTAGAGTTGATATAATTATCTACTTCTGTGCCAAATTTCAGCTCTTAATCTTCATAAATGGAAAAGTTATGAGTTTTTTCAAAATTAAGCTCAATTTTCCGATTTTTCCGGATTTTCTTTGGTTCTAATCAACCGATCGGATGGCTCCACCTCTTATTTTCTTCGTAATTTAATTCTCTACAACTTTTCCATTTACGGAATTGAAATTCTTCGAGTAGTTATCGTTTTATAACCAAAAAAACAAAAAAAAAGTTTTTTTGCACTAAAATGTTAATAACAAATTAATTAATGAGAGTTGCGAGTCGAAAACACATCAGAATATACCTACGGAGTGTCTTTCAAATGATGGCACAGGTGGCTTTCTACTAGTCTTTTTTTCACACAAAAAGCTCTAATGATTGGCCTATAGGTACAATATGATCACTTGCATGGCAACTAACGTTGGCATAGGGGCCGCTTTCAACGGAGTCACATATTCGGCCTGGAGGGTTGGCGCTACCGATACGGCTAGCGCGACACCTCAGTACCGCCTCCCGTCTCGAAGCGACAATACCACTTCCTTTTGCATTTCGCTGGTACTCTACATATGGGGCGAATCGCCTCAGATGTCCCAGCGCGACACGCGAGCCTGAAAACAGGCCATTTTAAACTAAGATCTCGCAATGAAAACGCCATTAAAAAAATAACTGAAACATTATTTTCGATGTATTTTTTCCTCAGCTTCCCGATGGTGTAATTTGTTTTTCAAAATTCCGCTTCCTTAACCTCAAAAAACTCTAAACGTGCTGTATCTAGAAAAACGCCATTTTTATTATTTTTTTTTAATACAAAAGATCAGGATTTTTTAAATAGACTTTTTTTTTTGTTTTCGAGCAATTATTTGAGAAACATAGCGCGGCGAGCCTTCCCACCGAGGCAGTTCAGAATATGGGGTCCAGGCTTTCTTCTCTCGATAAACCGTTTCCCCTTTAATTATCGTTGAATTCACCCATCCATGTCTATTTTGGTCTCCTTTTACTTCTCCCATACACTTCCATTGCCATTTTAAATTGTGAAAAACTAAAAATCGGAAATTGTTATGGATGCATTTAGAGGTTTGAGATTAAAGGATTCTAATTAAATCATGCTCATCCATGGTTCAATTTAATGCCGTCACTTGATTAGCAGGTTTAGGGCTGAAAATAAAACTAAAAACAGTACCATACTCTACATGGGACTTTCTGCTGCTTTATTTCTATAGAAGTAACATACAGTCTTGTCACAGATTGGATCGTGTTTTCCGTCAGAGTAGGCTGAAGGTTTCTTCCTTCCAATCAGCGATATTAAAAAGCACGTTCGTTGCGTTTACCTAGATTATAGTTAATAAGACAGAGATCCCTCGAATTTATTCTTTCGGCCATTGTCTGATCCGGTTGAAGGGAGCTAAGTTAGTATGATTAGTAAACCTTACCCAAATCCTAGGGTTTACCAAACCTTGTTCTCATAGCCTAAGTTTGAAGCCATTCAAAGATCTTAGACCTATCGCCACTTTAAAGATTAAAGGTCTCGAGGATCTGGCAGATCGATTTTTTACACGATGTCTGCCTACTATCGTTAATGAATCATATAAATACCTCACTAAACTACATTAAACTACTCTCTTTCTCAAAACACTTAGTACTACATATATTAATAACTAAAAGAAAACAGACTTTACACAGCAAAGAAGAATTAAAACTAAATGAAAATTACAATGAAACAAAAAAAAAGAGAAAGAGGGAGTTCAATGATTTTCTGACATGCGTTTACGTTACCTATAAATCAAACTTAAAAATACACAAAAAGAAAATCATGGCAATGAACTCTAAGAAAACACCCTAATAAAATAGAAAAACACCAAAAATATCAATTAAATCTGTTATCATCTTTATTACAATTAGTCCTGAAAGTTATACATACTTTAAAGAAGCCACTTGTTAAGAAAAATCTGATGCGTTTCTGGCATCTCGACAAAACGGTTCCCATAGATAAATTTAACCCCGTTAATCTCTAATAGACTATACGTATCCATTTACTTTTGAGAATGATGACAGAAACCCATTTTACAACTAAGAGATCAATTATATCTCTCTCTCATGTTCTTTCTCTCTCATTTTTCTCTCTCCTCTTCTTTCTCTCTTATACTCGTAAAATTTTTACAGCTGGTAGAAAGTTAGGTTATGTGAAAGATTAATATGACATGTTATTTGAAGCCTGTCAGATGATATAAGTTGTTTTTGCAGTGTAAAAACATACTTAAAAAGTGTATATAAAGTATTAGCAGCTTAAATTCCTGTGTTCTATGAATCTGGGACTGACTAACAACTATTGAAATATTACGCAAGGTACATATTTGTTCTCCTTTACATTACTTGGACCGGCCGTTATGGGAATGAGTAACAGGAACACCGACCCGATATAAAGTTGAGAATAGTGGGGCATTACAGAAGATTTCTTTAGTTATTGAGAAAGTAGTGAAAATTGCGCCCTAGAAGCGTTTGGTTTCAGTTTAAAGCAGAAGTCACAGTGCCATTGCAAAGTGTATCTATCCTTCTGGAACTAAGACTCAACAGTTACAGTAAAAAATTGTGAAACTACTTGGTATATGCGATTAAACAATTTTTATCGCGTCTTGAACTTATACAAACCTCACTGTTCGCAGGTAGGCTATATTATAGATCCATTTTCATTACCTATATATCAGAGAATAGGGAATATTTTTTAACTTTATTATAAATTGTTTATCCTAATAAAAATATTTACCCATTTTTGAAATGTTTCCTTTATTTATTTAAATACTTTTCCTCGGATCCTTTTATTGCAAATTGTTGGTTTGAGGTAGTATTGTTATTTGGGTAAGAAACAATTTTAAATGCTATAAAATAATAAGGTTAATGTGGCTATGCTGACACTATTTTTGTTTAATAAAAACGAGATTTTTGCAAATGCCGTTTGTGTTCAGTAAAAACAAAGATCTTTTGCTGTAAAATCATAAAACTTATTTAAGTAATTTGTCAGGTTAGAAATTTATTTTTTATGACAACTCCGATTAAACTTTCACTATAGGCAACCAGAAATACTTGCGCACAAACAAAGCCGCCTGAGATGAAATGTTTCATTATTCTTTTTTATTGGCAACAACATCGTTTTCATTTGACTTTTACTAATGCCCCTTTTGCTAACAAAGATAGAAAGAAACCGGATTCCGCTGGGATTTTATCAGGAAAAAAACAATTTGGCGATGACTAATCTTTCGAGATATATAACCAGCAATACTTCCACAAGCAAAGAATGTATGATAAAAATTTTAACAAACTCTTTTTTTATTTATCTTTGTCTAATGCACTTTTGCCAACATGGATAGAAAGAAATCTGATTCCTCCGTGATTATCAGGAAAGAAAAGATGAATATTGTGATCACTAAAATATGTTCTGGTGTAAACGGTCCGTGGAACTGACCAATAGGGTTAGTTCTTGTTCAATTGTTTTTTCTGTCATCATTCTCAAAAGTAAATGGATACGGTATAGCAGGCGCGGCCCGTGAAATTTCAAAGTTGCATATCTCTGTTGCTACTTATGGGACCCATACCAAATTCAGGTTTTTTAATAGTGAGCCTACTGGGAATGTTTTGGTAAAGAAAAAAAATATTTTGCAATTTGCGAAAAAAAGTTGATTTTTTGAATTGACCCACCTGGGTAAAAAATTAACAAGCTTAGATATTTTATTTATTATTTTTTCTAAACAAATTTTACATCATTTTGTCGATAATTCCTAAATTTGAAGAGAAAAAAATGTGTTAGTAGAAAGTTATAGTCATTTGAATTTTTTGCAACCGAAAATTTAAATTATTTTTCTGTTGAAAAAATTCAAATGACTATAACTTTCTACTAACACATTTTTTTCTCTTAAAATTTAAGAATTGTCGACAAAATGATGTAAAATTTGTTTAGAAAAAATAATAAATAAAATATCTAAGCGTGTTAATTTTTTACCCTGGTGGGTCAATTCAAAAAATCAACTTTTTTTCGCAAATTGCAAAATATTTTTTTCCTTTACCAAAACATTCCTAGTAAGCTCACTTTTAAAAAACCTGAATTTGGTATGGGTCCCATAAGTAGCAACAGAGATATGCAACTTTGAAATTTCACGGGCCGCGCCTGCGGTATAGTACTTCTTGTTTAAACGTCAGATGAAAACTAAAACTTGTAATAGTAACTCTGTGTTTCTTTCCTAAACTGCACACTCCGTCACAGCTCTTAGTCTTAAAATATGACCTTAGAGGGATGTAGCAGTACTGCCTTGTGTAATGTGAAAACAGAAAATAAATGTACTTTGAAAAATGTAACAGCAATATATCGAGTCCAATAAAATATAAGTTAACTAATACTAAGGCCTGCTTGAACACATGCACATGGGAAAAACCTCCTATATTTAATCTTACTTATTTTGTGTCTACGGATGGTATTATAGAGAAACAAAGGAAAAAAATTTTCAAGGGCCCGTCACAGTCTGAACTTCCTAATTTGCAACGTCAGTAGTTAAACGCAAATCAATTCAATTTTTTTATCGATAAAGAAATAATCGTTAATTCCGTGACAAATTAACAAATTACAAATATAAAATTCTTTCCTATACGTGGTCTTATAGATTCTGGTTTATCATTTATTGACCTGGACTATCGTAAACAAGGGAAGAAACGGTGCTTTTATTACCACGTAAATATATCGTTTTTAAGAAAAAGGGGAATGTTTTTAAAATTTGAATATCCCAAAGCAATAAACAATCTTTGACTTTTAGAAATTCCCAGCAGAAGATATGAAAGACATGTTAGTGAGAACTAGCTTTTAACTGAAAAGTCATTTAAGACTGAAAACTGAAACTGCAATTAAAATAAGCACTGATTATTACAGAAATGTCTATTTCTGTTTCTGTATATAATTATGTAAGGAATTTACGTAGTTTAAAGATATGTTATTATGTATATTAATTAACAATTGATAAATTTACAATAGTTGGCGACCCCTACTACAAATTTGGTTCTAATTTAATGCTTGGTTCTGGAATCAAATGTACCGTGTATATTCGGCCCATACTTAATGGAAGTTCTTGAGGTTCAGTTGTTAAGCAAAATCTCATTGCTTACACACTATTATTAGTTTTTAAAAATAAAGAATGATGCCTTATACAAGCAACATAATATCTAAAAATATATCTAACGGTAACTTTTGTGAGAACTCTTGTTACAAACCAAAATGTACACTAGACTGTAGGCACTTGTGTTGGATTTAACTTTCGAAATTTGATCAGATGACACTGAGTGCCGCTCCAGAACATGAAAGTAAATAGAGTTATTGTTCTGTTTGAAACACCGGTCGTCACGTTGTTACTTGCTGCATCCACTCTATGTCTCATTTTCTTAGATATAACTGCTTATACCATTACCTAAATGTTTTTTTAGTAAGCCTATGATAAAATTTAGCATACAAGTTTTTACTTGTTTTGTAATGATTTCTTTTATTTTATTAAATTAAAATGTACTGGCTTATTTCTCCCTGTCAGAGATAATAGAAGTTTGATATTACACTCTAATGTGATTTTTCCTTAAAATAAAAGCATGTAAAGCAATGACTATTCTCTGCAAATACACTTAAAAGTAGACTTTTTATCGTGTCATTCCAGTTTCAAAACGCCATTTTTAGCTACTCGTTTTAATAGTATATTATTAACCTAGGGACTAAAGTGTCTCTTTTAATCCCGCGGCGAAAGGTTTGTAGCCCGACCGTAGGGAGGGCTACAATTCGCCAAGGGATTAAAAGACACTTTAGTCACGAGGTTAATATACTATTTTATGCACTTTAGGATAGGTAAAACGTTAAAGAAATAACAAAAAAAAAAATCATATCACTAAACGGTACTCTATTTCTAAAACGTCATCTTCAATGACTTGTACCATGATTGTCTCTGTCAACTGAAAATCTAGTGTGTTTTGACAAGTAACTAAGTAAAACAAAATCAACTCGATAAACATAGTCAAATATGCCAAACCTGAAAGACGTGTGTTGATTGTGATGGAAGAAATCGAAAAAACAGCTCAAGGAAATCTGGAGAACAATACAAGAAACAGTTATCTGAGTTTATGAAATGGTGCAAAGAACGGAACGTAGTAGAATTTACAGAAGAAAAGGTACTGCTAGCATATTTCTTAGCAAAGTCAAAAAAGCTTAAAGCATCGTCACTGTGGAGCATGTATTCGATGTTAAAAGCCAGAATTGCAACAGACATGGGCGTCGACATTAGCAAATTCAGCAAACTAACAGCTTTTTTAAAACGACAAAATGAGGGCTACAAACCGAAAAAGTCGAAGATACTTGATGCTGACAACATTAAAGATTTTCTGGAGAAAGCACCTGATGATGAATTTTTGGCACAAAAGGTAAGATACACGTTTTTTTATTCAGTAAATTAGTCCTCACATTTCTACTTGCATGATTTTTTTCTCTCATTTCCGGTTGCCATGCATACCTACCAACTTTGTTTTTTTTAATGGAACACCCTGCATATTAATGCATATTTGGATTCTACTGGGAAAACTAAATGAATTTCTTGTGTTTAAAATTTTCACCTGTCTCCAATCGTGTCCGAGATAATAAGAGTTGAAAATTGAAAAACTTCCTAATTATAAATATTATTACTACCTAATACCTACCAGTTGAGTCAAGGTGTTTCCTTGACAGCGACTTAAGTGATGTCAATTTTGAGTCCTTGATTAATTTTCTGGTGAACATAATATCTAATTTTCTGACACTATGGCTCATCTGGATGAGAAACAACGAGTTGAAATTTTAATAATGAGCGGTTACGGAAATATGAAGAGATCGCAAGATCAGGTTTGTCAACTTTTAATGAATTATATCCCAATAGGCCTCCTATAAATCAGTCAACGGTGTGTCGAGTTGTAAAGAAATTTCGAGAAACAGGCAGTGTTAAGGAAGCCGCTAGATCAGGTCGACCTAAATCAGCAACCGGAAGAGACAAAGCTTTGGATATCATGCTCTCAATACAAGAAACTCCAACACAATCATCCAGGGCATTGGGAATAGATTTTAATGTCTCTCAACAGTCAGTAAAAAATTTGTTTAAGAAGGAGAAGTTGCACCCCCCACGAGTTAAACGAGGAGGATTTTGACAGAAGAGCTGAATTTTGTGAGCTGATGATGGAAAGATGCAATGACGATAATAACTTTGCAAGAAATATAATTTTCTCGGATGAAGCTACTTTTAATTTAAATGGCATTGTTAATAGACACAATTATCGTTATTGCTCAGCTGAGAATCCTCACTGGTTCCAGGAAGATCATACTCAGGGGTCCCAAAAAGTTAATATCTGGGCGGGCATAGTTAGAAGCCTTTTTTTCATAGATGGTAATTTAAATGGCGAAAAATATCTGGACCTCTTCAGGAATCAAATAATTCCTTCTTGCAGAATGATTTTACTGGGTGTAAATAATGGCATTAACGAACAGGTATGGTTCCAGCAAGATGGATCACCTGCGCATTATGCGGCAAATGTTAAGCAATACATAAACGAAAAATTTCCAGGACGTTGGATAGGTACAAGGGGTCCTATTGAGTTGTCGGCGCGATCCCCGGACTTAACCCCGCTCGACTTTTCTTTGTGGGGACACTTAAAGAACCAAGTCTACGTTAACCGTCCAAATGACATAGAATCTTTAAAAGTCAGAATGAATGCTGAAATTCGGGCCATACCATCAGAGGACTTCCTTTTAAACGTTGTAGACGGGTTCAGGGATCCACTGGCGCTCTGCTTAGCAGAAAATGGTGGCCATTTTGAACACCTGATCCATTGAAAATGTTTCAGTTGTTTATTATTCCGATGTTAAGTTGTTTGATTTTCTGGCTATTTATTGTTTCACTCATTATTTCGGTTTTAAGTTGTTTAATTTTATAGGTTATTTATTTTGTTCTTAATAAAGTTTGTTACAAAAATTGACTTAAAACTCAAAAATGTCTCTCCGAAACCATAATAATTCATAATATCATAAAGAGAAAAACGTATGATTTCAAAAATGTGACTTTTTGTTTTAGATTTTCAGCTCTTATTTTCTCGGACACGATTTTAGATAGGTGAAAATTTTAAACACAAGAAATTCATAGTTTTCCCAGTAGAATTCAAATACGCAATAATATGCAGGATGTTCCATTTATAAAAACAAAGTTGGTATCCATGGCAACCAAACCGGAAATGACAGAAAAAAATCATGCAAGAAGAAATGTGAGGACTAATTTGCTGAACAAATTTGATTAAGATTATTTTTTCGTATACGAGGCAATTAAAAATTTACAGGCATTATGGGCGACTTTTTTGCACCTCTGTAGATATATAATGGTGGACAAACAAATTCGTAAACAATAAACCAGTAAACCCACCCAAATGTTTCAAGGGAGACCCGCTTTCGGTCCCATTTCGGTGTATTCGAGAATTTGTGTATATTCTTTATAGTCTGTGATTATACCCATCGCCTATTAAAGTAACAGCCAATCTAATAAAAGACTCACTCTTTCGGGGAACCGAAATTTTTTTTTGATCCCGTTTACACCGGTAAACAATTTATTTGATATACATATTTCAGCATTTTACTTGAAACCTTCACTACTATAATAAAGTGTTTTAACACGAAATACAAATCGTTTTATAGTCACTAGTTAGTTTGCATCTAATAGTATTTCCTAAACTTCCAAGAATCACCCTATTTTGAATAATTCAACTCGCTCTCTCCTACTTGACATACACATTAAAACGTGCTGGAAAGCTGCCTATCTCATATTGGCCCGAGATCTGCATTAAAATGATTGAAGTTAATTGACTTTGTCGAGTTTCTAGCCTTAATGACAAACTAACGGTTAAGACTGTCTATATGCAAATAAGAGAATAGTTCGCGGAGATTAACATGCAAAGCGTTACAGTGTCTTGAAAGTCAGATTTACTTAATTAGTGCAAAAATTAGCCAAGAAAAACTTGGAACCCAAGAAGCTGAATTCCTAATAAAAACTAAACTCTAAGCTAAAAGGCAGATATAAAGGATGCTGCCATAGTTTGAGACAATATTATATTATTAAGTCAATAAATACTTGAGCAAACATCACTTTGCAAGGGTATACCATTTCAAATTTATTCATTGTTCTCAACTTCATCAGCATCCTCCATAAATTGAAAAATAGTAGATGAGAGTCCGGTAGTATCGCCCTACCGCTATTTCTGTCTTATTCTTAGAGTAGAAACCTCCACCATGACAGCAATGCGCGCATTCTGTCGATCCACCGCATTAGATGCCACGTTGCTGTTCGATCAAAAGGTACGATTGTTTTTATGATTTTTGCCACGTTTTGACTATTCTTCCGATAACTTAGTGCCACGACACTGGGTAAGAGATTTTAATAATTGGGTCTTGACACGGCTTACTTTGGGTAATCCCGCAAGAAATATTGTTAGGTTCTCGCACGGTAAGCTTTGTAAGCTGAGGTATTGGAATAGATTTTTTATTTGCAGTTCCGGTAATACCGCCCATCATAATATCGGGTAGTACCGCCCCTTAATGGTTTTCTTTTCAGGTTTATAGTTCCAAAGAGCCAAAATTTAAAAATAAGGGAATCAAGGGAAACTGGAATGAACAAAGTATGAAAGCTGCCATTGATCAAGTGCTTTTTAAAAAAATGAGTAGCAGGGTGACAGCGGTTCCTAGATCTACACTTAGAGAGAAAATAAAGAAGTAGGATGCTGGCCAGGAAACGGTTATTAAACCGAATATGGGAAATTGAGGAGCCCCATTCAATAAGGGGACATGCGATCGGCCCGGCCCGGCTTACCCCACCCAACCCTGAATATACAGTGTGTACATAATGTATGGAACAAATTCATTATTTATCAATCCAAAACATTTTCGGAAAAATCCTCGGACACGTATATAATAATTTTTAATTGCGCATTTTTTGAAATAAAAATTAAATGTACAGGGTGATTGATGTAGTAGATATGACATCATCGACGATTTTTTTAAATGGAAACCCCTATATTTTAGTTCAGATTTCTAATGTCCAAAACGAGCTGATTCCAAAAACATAAAATACTTGTGGCCTAAAGTTGATAGTTTCGAAGCTACAAGGTTTTAAAATATATATTTTTTTTTAAATTTAAGGTATATTTTATTTTAACATTTAAAAAAATAACAATAAATACAATAAATTATTTAATTAAGTGTTGAAACTGTTGTCCTTCTTGTGCCTGACAGTAACTCAAGCGATCAATAAACTCTTGTTGTACACCTCGTATTGTTTCTTCTGAAATATTCCTGCATTCCGTTGTTATTCGATTTTTTAATTATTCAATATTGGCAGGTCTGCTTTTATAAACAACATTTTTCAGGTGACCCCATAAGAAGAAGTCCAATGGTGTTAGGTCGGGAGACCTAGGCGGCCATTCAATAGGCCCACGTCTCCCGATCCATCTGTTTGGAAAAACATGGTTGACATACTGGCGCACTTCTGCTGCATAGTGAGGCGGTGCGCCGTCTTGTTGGTACCACAAATTTTCATCCAGAACCGCAGGATTATTTATACTAGGGTAAAAGTTAAGTAGCGTAGGGATAAGAAAGTCTTGAAGAAAAGTAAGGTAATTTTGCCCGTTTACATTGTTGTCAAAAAAATATGGCCCGATAATTTTGTTTTTAACTATGCCCGCCCAAACGTTAATTTTCTGAGGATATTGAGTATGATTCTCACGCATCCACCTAGGATTTTCTTTAGCCCAATATCTGCAATTTTGTCGGTTTACTTCACCATTTAATTTAAAAGTAGATTCATCCGAAAATAATATATTTTCAACAAAAAAAGGATCCTCGTTACATCTTTCCATTAAAATTTGACAGAACTCCATCCTGCGATCTGGATCATCGTCATTCAACTCGTGAACCAGATTGATTTTAAACGGGTGCCATTTTTCTATTGTTAATAGGTTGTGAACGGTCATAGCAGAAGCCCCTTGATCTAGACCAACCTGGCGGACGCTGTTGTGGGGATTTTCTTCCATAGCTAATAAAATATCTAGTTTTTTATCCTCCTGAAGAGCTGGACGGCCTTTCTTGGGGAGATCTTCTACAGAACCCGTTTCTCGAAATTTTTTTTCAATTTTACTAACAGTTGATCTCGTGATTGGCATTTCTGGGTACTTAGCATTGAACAAAATGCAAACTTCTTGTTGTATACGAACCCTATTACCATATCCAATCATCATAAGGATTTCTATCCTTTGTGTAGAAGATAAACGCATAGTAATTAAATATTATAAATCAACTTTACTACTTAAAAAAATTATTCAATATTATGACAGCAAAATGTCATTATCTGCCAATCGAAATACCATAGTTACAAAGCAGAAATAAAGAGAAATTTCATGATTACTGTTATTCTACCTTAAAAAACTGATTTATTTTAACACCTTGTAGCTTCGAAACTATCAACTTTAGGCCACAAGTATTTTATGTTTTTGGAATCAGCTCGTCTTGGACATTAGAAATCTGAACTAAAATATAGGGGTTTCCATTTAAAAAAATCGTCGATGATGTCATATCTACAACATCAATCACCCTGTACATTTAATTTTTATTTCAAAAAATGCGCAATTAAAAATTATTATATACGTGTCCGAGGATTTTTCCGAAAATGTTTTGGATTGATAAATAATGAATTTGTTCCATACATTATGTACACACTGTATATGCAATCCAACCTTTATGCGTCGCGTTTTAGAAACAATTAAAAAACAATATCTTAATGTTGATTCTCAGCAAACTTCCAGCGGGAAAGTTGTTCCTTATAGTCTAAAGAACCATCGTGCGAAGGCACGAGATATTTTGACAAAAAATAAACAAATTAGAGCAGGTTGAATCCAGCGTTGCGCGCCGCGTGTATATACATTTCGATGCGTGCGTAGTAATGTTTGAACATTACAGAAGATAATTTGACGTTTAAAATAATATACACAATGATTGTAAAAAAGGGTTACAAGAATAAAAATGGTTTTATTAAAAGTATATTATCAAATATAACTTTTTGGTAACACACAGCATTTTAATACAAAGGATTTTTTAATATGAAACATTATAGCATTAATTTTTAAAACGTAGGAAAAGCATGCATCATAATCATTTCACTTTTTTGGGCTTACTGCCTTTAACAGCTGTGTTTTGAAAAAGGTTTTCCTAAAATTTGCAACCTTCAGGACTAAGATATGTAACCAAGTTTTCAAATCATTCAGTTTTTCGCGAGAAATTCCGACATCTTTAGCAAGCGACGATTTTTCTAAATTGTAAAAAGTGGTGAAAATTAATTATTTTGCACATGGCCACATTGACGTCTGTTCCAGTTATAATGAAATCACGCAACTATTATCTCGAGGAAGTAATCACTTTTGAAAATGTAGAAAAATCGGCGCTTGCTAAAGATGTCGGAATTTCTCGCGAACAACTGAATGATTTGAAAACTTTGGTTAAATATCGTAGTCCTGAAGGTTGCAAATTTTATGAAAACCTTTTTCAAAACACAGCTGTTACAGGCAGTAAATCCAAAAAAGTGAAATGATTATGATGCATGCTTTTCCTACGTTTTAAAAATGAATGCTATAATGTTTCATATTAAAAAATCCTTTGTATTAAAATGCTTTATTGTGTTAACAAAAATAATATACTTTTAATAAAACAATTTTTATTCTTGTAACACTTTTTTACAATTATTGTGTCATCTTTTAAACGTCAAATTATCTTCTATAATGTTCAAACTACTACTACGCACGCATCGAAATATACGCGCGGCGCGCAACGCTGGATTAAACCTGCTCTAATTTGTTTATTTTTTGTTAAAATATCTCGTGCCTTCGCACGATTGTTCTTTAGACTATAAGGAACAACTTTCTCGCTGGAAGTTTGCTGAGAGTCAACGCTAAGGTATTGTTTTTTCATTGTTTCTAAAATTCTACGCACAAAGGTTGGATTTACATACATTCAGGATTGGGTAGGGTCCGGTCGGGCCACCCGGGCCGAGCCTACGGCCGAGCGCATGTCCCCTTATTGAATGGAGATCCTCAATTTTAATTCTATTTTTTCCAGAGAATACGAGGCTAGACTTGTGAAGGACATTCAAAATTTGAAAAATCGTTTAATACCATTAAGCTAACAGGAGTTTTTACGTTTGGCTTTTGATTTAGCGGAAGCGGAAGAAAACAAGATGGCTGGGAAAATTTTTACTCTGATTTTCTTCTCAGACACCCAGAATTGTCACTGAGAACGGGGGAATCAACAAGCATTCAAAAGACCGTGGGGTTTAATAAACCTCCACTAACACGTTTCTATTTTTCATCGGTTTGAATAGTTAATAAAAAAATATTATTTTAAACCGTCGCAAATATTCAATGAGGACGAAACTGGTGTAACCACCGTTCATGGGAATAAATTAAAAGTACTAGCCTCAAAAGGTAAGAAGCAAGTGGGAAAGTTAACATCAGGTGAACGAGGTAAAACCATAACGCTCCTGCTTAACCATAACGTTAATGCTTCTGGGGACCAATTTTTGGCCCCTTTATTTATATTCCCCAGAAAAAAATTTAATTGACATTGAAAATTGGTGCCCCAGAAGATGCAATGTTTGCAAACCAAAATAGCGGGTGGATCAATAGACCAATCTTTACAAAATGGTTTGAAGAATTAATAAAATGAGCTCATCCTACGAAAGAAGAACCAGTTTTGTTAATTGTCGATGGTCGTAAAAGGCATTAGGAGTACATAGTTGTAGAGATGGCAGGAGCAAATAATATTCAAATATTGGATTACCCACCTTATTTTACGCAACCCTTGGACTGAGCTATTATGAATCCATTTAAGGACGTTTATAACGAGCGGTGTGCATTGTGGATGCGAAAAAAACCCGTTTCAAAGAATCACAGAGTTTGGAAATGCTAGGTTGGTAAATACAGCTTTTACGAAAATTAGTCGCATGGATTTGGCAAAATCTGGTTTTGAGTGTTCAGGGATTTATTCATTTAACCCCAATAATTCTACTGATTTGGATATCTTAGGAGCAGAAGGGTTAAATGTGGCAACACAGTTTGTAGAAAATAGCACCATGTTAAACAATTGTTGTCAGGAACCTACTTTGCCGACTTTACATATCGAACCAGTACTATACCGTATCCATTTAATTTTGAGAATGATGACAGAAACCCATTTTACAACGGAGAGATCAATTATGTCTCTCTCTCATGTTCTTTCTCTCTAATTTTTTTCTCTCTCGTCCTCTTTCTCTCTCATACTCGTAAAATCTTTACAGCTGGTAGAAAGTTAGGTGATGTGAAATATAAACATGACATATTATTTGAAGCCTGTCCCATGATATAAGTTGTTTTTGCAGTGTAAAAATATACTTAAAAGTTTATATAAAGTATTAGCAGCTTAAATTCCTGTGTTCTATGAATCTGGGACTGACTAACAACTATTGAAATATTACGGAAGGTATATATTTGTTCTCCTTTACATGACCATGCCCCGGATCACGCCACATAGAATTCTATTCTATATGTCAAAGTCACATGACTACTCAAACAAAACAAACGATCCATCACATGGCCACTGTCATTAGTGTCAAAATCGCGGAGAATTCTATGCATCGTGATCCAGCACCTGGACCGGGAGTTATGGGAATGAGTAACAGGAATGCCGATACGATATAAAGTTGAGAATAGTAGGCATTACAGAAGATTTCTTTAGTTATTGAGAAAGTAGTGAAAATTACGCCCTAGAAACGTTTGGTTTCAGTTTAAAGCTGAAGTCACAGTGCCATTACAAAGTGTATCTATCCTTCTGGAACTAAGACTCAAAATTTATAGTTAAAAATTGTGAAACTACTTGGTATATTCGATTAAACAATTTTTAACGCGTCTTTAACGTACACAAACGTCACTGTTCGCAGGTATGCTGTATTATTGAACAATTTTCATTATATCCGAGAATAGAGAATATTGTTTTAACCTTATTATAAATTGTTTATCTTCATAAAAATATTTACTCATTTTTGCAATTTTTTCTTTATTTATTTAAACACATTTCCCCCGATCCTTTTATTGCAAATTATTGGTTAGAGGGAGTATTGATACTTAGGTAGGAAACAATTTTAAGTAGTATATATGTTACCGGCAAAGCCCGTTTCATCGTCATACTTAAGTTTGCCTAGGTAAACCGCACATTGCCGGGACGTTTTCGGCAAAGTCCGAAATTGTTCTCTATTTCGGAGTTTGCCTAGAATGTAACCCGGCAAACTTAGGTTTGCCAAACATGTTTTAGGAAAAGTCCGAAATATGTTCTTACCTTTGTGTTTTATCATGATAATTGGTATACTAGTGATGCTAAGCCTGTAAATAACATGATTTCAACGTATTTCATTAAGTTAAATATACCTTCATAATATACTTATTAAATTTTTTATTAAATGATAATAACAAACCTGAGCAAACCCGGTTCAGTTAGACGAATAGACACACTCAAAGCAGGGCGCGCATTGAATTGACTCGGCTTGGTAAGTTTCGTTCGGAATGTCGATAGTCAAAGCCACGATACACTAACAACGGTATGCCGATGCACAGTTTAAAAAACGGGCTTTTCAACCCGAATTTATGCGTTTTCTCAACTGTGGCCGATGCGTCGATTGACTGGCCAGGCTCCTCCCATTTTGACGTCACTACGAGGGATTTTGCATTAATCGAGCGGCCTAGTCACTTTGATGTTCCCTCGAAGTAACGTCATCTGCGCACCCACGACGGGTTTTGATTCATAACCTAGCATACCGTTGTGTATCGTGGTCAAAGCGCATTGATTCGGCTATCGGTTCTTTAAAACAGCTGCAACTATTGTGATGTATAGACTTAGTATCGTATCAGATGTTTTTTCGCTATTTCCTCCTAAGCATTCTCCTTCCGCACATTGTCGTGGTTCTTCGGGTCGTACAAAAAAACATAAAAATGAACGTTTACTATCAAAACTTCGTCCGCCACTGCACACCTATCTCTTCCACTGGCGATGGCGTCTCAATACGAGAAGTAGTCGCAGGCAGTCGGACATTTAAGCAATTTTTGCTCTGATTCCGATTTGGTCGTTACGAGCGGGCGAAACCGATTCAATGCGTTCCCCTTCATATAATTGCTATAACTAGTTACTATAACTAGTTACGACTAGAAAACGAACAGCGACATAACGGCCACAAATTTATTATTTCGGACTTTTCCTAAAACGTGTTTGACAAACCTAAGTTTGCCGGGTTACATTCTAGGCAAACTCCGAAATAGAGAACAATTTCGGACTTTGCCGAAAACGCTCCGGCAATGTGCGGTTTACCTAGACAAACTTAAGTATGACGATGAAACGGACATTGCCGGTAACATATATAAATAAGAAGGTTAATGTGGCTATGCTGACACTGTTTTTGCTTAATAAAAATTCTTTTTTTATTTGTCTTTGTCTAATGTACTTTCGCCAATACGGATAGAAAGAAATCTGATTCCCCCATGAGTATCAGGAAAGAAAAGAAGAATATTGTGATCACTAAAATATGTTCTGGTGTAAACTCTCCATGGAACTGACCAATAGGGTGAATTCTTGTTCAATTGTTTTCTCTGTCATCATTCTCACATAAAATTGGATACATTATAGTAGAGTTGGCCGTAGCAATGTCATCTGTGCCAAGCAACACGTCAATGTTGCATTGAAAGACGCAACCTGGACCATCCAAACTTATCAAACTATCAGAATTGGAAATCACACCATCCTAACTTAAAAACATCAAATTACTGGAAATTACACCACCTCACTTAAAAATACCAAATCACCAGAAAAGGAAACAATACCACACTAACTTAAAAAAAAAATCTATACCGAATTCCGAAAAATTTTAGCCGAAATTTTACCCCTTCCAGGTGCTGCGGAAAAGCGCCGAGCAGGCAAAAGTGAAATTCTTACGTCAACACCTGTAAAAGATCAGCTTGAGGCAAAATATATTTTACAAGAAAAAAGTTACTGAATAAAAGAAACATCTAAGGTTAATTTATCACAAAATGCAAATAAAGAAAGAAGAAAGGGAAAACAAAATAAATTACCAATGGATACCTAAACAAATAAAGGATGTCAACGTGATAAACTGCAGCATCTGTGGAGAGAACTTTGAAGAATCGTGGATAAGATGCGATTTTTGTGGCGAATGGTCACACGAAGCCTGTGCCACTGTAGAGGGACACCCTTTATACTACAACTGTTTTTAAAATAAAGACCTGTTTATGTGGGCGGAATTACCGCACATGTTTTATGGTATATGTAAAATATAAAACTTTTTTATTGACCATTTTTAAAAGTATGATGTATTTTCTATTTTGTTTCAATACATAAACTTAAAGCGGTGTTCTCAACAAATGGTTTGCTTTCAATACTGAGCAAGATAACATGATTTTATCTAAAATATCCAATGTTTTCTTCAAGTGGGCGGTACTACCGGACTCTCCCCTGTGTGTAAGAACACTTTAAAAAGTATAATAGTGTATTGTATAATTTTGCAAAAGTGTTACTCTCGTTGTTATCCACTATTGGTACAGTTTCAATATAAAATCGCTCTGTATTCATCATTTTAATTCAACAGTCTGCCTGACTAGTTTTTAAATTCATCGATGTTAAAGCGCATTAATCGCATTTCCATCAAGCCGTTTGTAAATTACCGATAGTTTGCTAAAATTAATTGTAGCGTTTTCAAATTCATCGTATTTTTATCGAATTAATCACATTTAAAGATCGATATTTCCGACGGATGCGTGGTGGCAAAGTGTGTAAAGTTAAAGCAAACTTTTAAGTCATTTGGTTTTAAAAAGTTGGTTGGTTTTAAACAGAAAAAATCTTGTAAAAAATATTTTTTTAAAACAAGCTTTTATTATTTAGATGTACTAAAACGAAAAAACTAAGTATAGTTTTCTCATTGTGGCAATGCTAAATTCTATTTATAAGTGGACTTAGTTCGCGTGGGTAGATCCTAATAAAAGTAGTATCAAAGTATCACTGAAACAGATATAATATATTATGTTATATTTATTGTCTTAAAAGTTTGTAGCGCGCGAAAAGTTCATACAGGCATTAATTTTGTTTGGCAGAATTTGTAAGTAGATATGTATTTTCTTCTTTCCTATTCACGCGACAAGCTTTTAAGACAATAAATTTAATATCATATATTATATCTGTTTCAGTGATAACTTTGACACTACTTTTATTAGGATCCACCCACGCGAACTACGTCCACTAAATAGCATTTAGCATGGCCACAATGAAAAAACTATACTTATGTTTTTCGTTTTAGTACATCTAAATAATTAAAGCTTGATTTTAAAAAGTACTTTTTACAAGATTGATATTTTTAAGTTTTTAGTTACGTCTTAACCTATGAATTTCTGATAATGCATCACTATTAGAAGAAATTTTACCTGTTATCGTCAAACCCTTTCATTTAATGCCCATATCAAGGGGATTGTTAAGAAAACGGTAATCCGCCATCTTGTGGCGTCCGCCATATTGGGATAAGAATGACTTCACACAGTTTATCGTATTCTACTAGTCAAACCCTTTCATTTGATACAAATGTCAAGGGGGTTGTGAAGAAAAAGGTAATCCGCCATCTTGAGGCGTCCGCCATATTGAATTTAGAAAATATTAAATATACTGTATCGCATTGTCACCGGAGTTATAATATACGCGTGTAAAATTTCAAAGCTCTAGCTTAATTAGAACTAGTCGAAATTTTGATTGCAATATTTGAACTAAACATACTAACATACATACTAACAGGTGAAGTTAAATAATAAAAGCTTGTAAAAAAGCGTCGGTGATTAGCTTGCGGTGGCCGTAGCGCTGCATATGTCCTGTAAAAATCAAGCATATTTATATTTCCCTTAGTAGATGAGACAAAGTTCCTGGATGTCATATTCTTGGTATTTGGAAGTTTAACTATTAAAGAAGATCCCACGTCTTGAATGGTATTAATAGTTATGTTGATTAGTCCATTAGCAAGGCAGGCTCCGGCTATTCCAAATATGAATACAACCTAAAAAAATCTAAATGTGAAATTTCACATAGCTTTTCTTGCTACAAATTTAATTTTATCTTAATCATCAGACTAAGATCATCGTCAGCTTGGGACAGATAAGACAAGTGTTTACTTGCTCTCTGGTAAAAGTATTGATTTTTTGCAGTGTAACCATCAGCATTTCGTTTCAGAATGGATACTTATTTTGTATATTTACTTATGTCAACATTGTCGTAAAGTACCATACAAGATTTAACCATCGAATACTGAGTCCATAGGGTACAACCGTAGAACATTTACAGCCAGATTCTCCAACGCTAGTCCGGTCTAATTTGACAACCAAAAGTTTTAAACCGACAACTGTAAGAATAAGACAACTAAATTTTATACTTTTAATTTATTTCAGAGCTTTTTTGCAAATTTATAAAGAAAAGGGCAATTTTAGTACGCACTTTCGACAATAATAGAACTAAATTCACTCTAGCAACCCGTTCCAAGATGAAAATCATTTGGAAACCAAGCAAATCGCTGAAATATTCGAATAATTCATAAGTTTTTAACAACGACAGGACAAAAACGTGGCAAAACATAACTGATCAACTAGAAGATCTTAATTTAAACCAGTACTAAATCTTAAACCTTCTTAGTGAATCTGGACCTTAGTTTTTAGCTTTTTCACTAAAGTACCTACCTATATCAGCATCACATTGTCAGTAAAGTTTACTACATGCTTTTTTGAGCATCACTTTTTAAAACATTGATGTGCTGCTTCGTATAACTTCCTTGATTTTTCTGATAGTAAAGTGACTGCCTCAGCATTTGCTGCCCCATCAGTAATTACTTCAGGTTCTTATTCTTCCACTTAAAAAAATTTTAAATCCATATTTTACCACAAAGGAAACTTTGTTTATTTAAATTTTGACAGTTGTCAAGGACCTTTTTTCAACTAATCAAAGGCTGCTAATAATAATTTTAGAATCAATAAATATTAATGAAATTAGGTTTTTTGTTTTAAACATACACGGGTCGTGAAAAAAATAATATATACACCTCGGGAGAAAATACTATTTTTCCTTCAGTGCTTCGCCCTCTGGCTATACACTGCACCTCAAAAAAATCAAGCATTTCTCTCCCTTGCTGTATAATGTACTATAAAATTGGGACGGTAAAAATTTTTAAATGTCAAAAAATATCTGTCACCTTTAGTCGGTACGAAAAGGTAAAAAACAATGATACGAGTGTGAAAAATTAATGTTGTTCAAAAAATAAACGAATTTACTGGTACTTTTTGAAGCTCCTTTGGAACTTGGAACTTTAAGAGTCTGAAACTTACCAATGTCAAGTTGTATCTCTATACTTCTACTAGTACTAACATGGGATAAAATTTAACATGTGATACCCTGTGTTTAAAAAAATGCACTGTGGGCCTATACAGGGTATTTCAAGACTATATGTTGTTAGATGTATACTAAAATCACTAAACAAATTTGATTTCTTTACGAAATCAAGAGGCTAATTTTTCATGCTAAGATACGGGTTATTTCACAAGTGTTAGTGGTTAATAATACATAAAAGATATAAATTATACTTGAGCGAAGCCGTAGGTAAAATCTAGTAAGTATATATAAAAAATTGCAATCTAAGTTAAGAATGAAAAATTAATACACATTTTTAGTATTACATTTCGAACTAATATAACTTTTATGATTAAATTTTTCGGAACTGTATAAAAGTTCTGCTGCTTTTATTGGTGACAGTGTATAAACATCGTAATAAATTAAAAGAACTGAATATAAATCCTTATTTTTTCTAAAAATATATTTTCACGATTGCCATAACCAATACATTTCAGGCGGAGTAATATTTATCGTTTCTAATTTACTCAAATGCCAATAACAACAAAACCTCAATTTTAATTTGCATTTGTTGATTATTTTTCACCACAGATTTTAATTACCATTAAATACAAACAAGAAATAAGTACTTAATTCTCTAATTGAGTTTAAACTAAAAATATAATAATGTAAACGATTTATTCAGAAAGATTTTTTTTAAGAAAAATTAATAAAAAGAGTCTGAAAATTTCAATTTCAGTTATAGGGATATATAACGTCATTTTACCCACACCCTAAATTAAAATAATTAAATGAAAAATGTCCGGAATACGGAATGATTTGCTAATGCTTCGCGGCTAATTGCTCACGTCTTCTGTAAAGTGCACATTACTTTGTAAATTTCTTTCAAAATTTATGTTTCGTCCTTTCTTTAACTAAGAAAGAGGTTTAATATATTATTCTCTTTCACACGTTGATTTATGTTTTATAGTAGTAACTGTCAAGAATTTTTACCAGGTAGATATTTATTTATTTGCCAGGCAATGTAATATATTTTAAAACCGAAAATATTATCATCATGATAATTTAATGTTTTAATAATATGTCTGCAGCTATCTTTTCAAACGCCACTTTAAATGCATAGTCGTTTCTGCAAAATTAATAAAATTATCATTTACAACTATGATCTATCCAATTGAACCACCAGTTAGAAGAAGGAAATAAACGAAAAAATATGGAAAAATGACTTTTTATTAAAATTAGCATTTTTAAGGCAAAACCCATGTCTTAGTGCTAAGAAGGACATAAAGACCTTAAGAAGGAAATATATCCCGGATTTATTCCCTTCTTCAAACTATTGTAGGTAATCTGTCCATGGGCGCCTGCAGGGGGGGGGGGGGCAAGGGGCGTCTCCCCCCTGAGATTGTGAGATTGTCATACTTTTTAATTATTAGTAATAAAATCTTTAAAAATATATTACTTTTTTTTATTTTAACCCCCCCCCCCCTGAGAAAAAGTCTGCGGGCGCTCATGAACCTGCCGTATATTAATTCAAATATTAAGTATTGTTTCTGGTATTATTGAGAGTAAACCTTGTTTGTTCAGGATTGTTAACAGCCTTAGAATACATTGATGTAGGGGGAAGTTGCCTAAGATGGGGTGGGTGGTTAAGACGGGGTACCCACTTTTTACTTAAAACTATTAGCGACATCTATACCAAAATAGCTTTAGCACATATCCTAGCCTAAATACGCCACCTGTAAAAACTTTCGGACAGATGTCTTTGCTTATAGAATTAATATGGCCGATTTTAGAAATCCAAGGTATTATTATAGAGTAATTATTAAGAAAATAAATACGGTAAGTAGTTAATATAAGGCTCTTACATTTGTATAATATGACTAACGTAATATTACCGTAATTTTAAGGTGTTTTTTTGTTATAAATTGAGATTAAGTAAAAATTGTGTGTAGCGTGTAAGATGGGGTGGTTAGGATTCCGCTAAAATGGGGTACCCCATCTTGTCTGACGATTTTTCACGATTTTTTTTTCAGGTTTTCTTAATTTAAACAATGTCTCCAAAATATAAACGAATTTCTTCCCGTCATTCTTGGAGTAATGAGAACATGAAACTGGCGATAGAAGAGGTGCTAAGTGGTAACATGGGTTACCTGCGCGCTTCAAAAGCATTTAACGTTCCTCAAACGGCACTGGAAAGAAAAGTAAAGCTAGTTAGGAGTGGTACATCGGTGGAAGATACACTTACAAACAGTAAGTTAATTCTAGTAGGTACTGTACCTAATAAAATACTTTGTTTACTTCTTGTTGTAGGTCTAGGAAGATAATATATGCCTGTATTTAACGAACATCAGGAAAAAGAACTGAGTGATTATATATTGGCAATGGAATCAAGGTTATTTGGCTTGTCGCTTCGGGAAGTGCGTATTTTGGCTTTTGATTTAGCTGAACAAAATAAGCTTAATCATACTTTTAATAAAGAAAAGAAAAGTGCAGGAAAGGCTTGGCTGTACGGGTTTTTAAACAGACATCCTGAATTAAGGTTAAGAACGCCTGAAGCAACTTCCTTAGCCAGAGCAATGGGCTTTAATAAGGTGTCGGTCAGCAAGTTCTTTGAATTGTTGACAGAGTTATTTGACAAGTATAAATTTACACCAGACACAATATGGAATGTCGACGAAACCGGCATTACAACGGTCCCAAAAAACCATTCTAAAGTTTTGGCACTGCGCGGTAAACGGCAAGTTGGAGGATTGGTATCTGCCGAACGTGGCACTTTGGTAACCGCTGAAACATGCATGAGCGCGGCTGGCACATTTATGCCAACGTTGTTTATCTTTCCTAGAGTTAGACCAAAGATGGAGTTGTTGGATGACGCACCACCCGGTAGTATGGCTGAATTTCACCCTTCTGGTTGGATGCAGAAAGAAATTTTTTTTAAGTGGTTCAAAGAATTTATTAAATTTGCAAATCCGAGCAAAGAACGTCCTGTTCTCCTTTTACTGAATGGTCACGCCACCCACACCAAAAATCTTGAAGTCATTAACTTAGCACGGGAAAATAATGTAACGTTGCTCTGTTTTCCCCCACATAGCACACATCGGATGCAGCCACTTGATGTTGCCTTTATGGCACCATTAAGCAATTATTACGAAGCAGAGGCCCGGAAGTGGACTCGGTCTCATCCAGGCCGACCCATTACTATTTACCAAGTCGCCAAGCTCTATGGAGAAGCTTTTAAAAAAGCTGCGTCAGTGGATACTGCTGTTAATGGATTTAGGAGAACTGGGATATATCCATTAAATCCAGATGTATTCGAAGACTGGATGTTCAAACCTGCAGAAACTACGGAAAGACAGGTTCAGAATAATTTACATGATGCCACACTAGAGGAACAAGTAAGGGTTAGTACATCTGTTACTGCAAAATATACAGAACGAGTTTCAGTTGGAACAGAACCTGGTACGTCCGGAATTAGCAATCTTGTTAATCCTATAGAGGTTAGCATTCAGCAGACTCCACCAAAGGAAGAAATAACTTCCTCTTTTTTAAGTCCTAACGACATATTAAAAGTGCCACGAGCACCACATAAAAAGGCTAAAAACACAAACCGTCGGGGAAAAACGGTGGTTCTCACTTCAACGCCCTATAAAAACGAATTAGAGGGCAAAGAAAGAGTGGATAATGATAAAAAGAAGAAAGTAAGAAAGGTGTTAAGTGAAGTAAAAATTAACATCGAAAGAAAAAGTCAAAGAAAAGTCCTAAAGACAAACACACAAAATGATAGTTCTTCCGAGAGTGTAACAGAAGAAAATGTCTCTTGCATTTTTTGCAATGACATATTTTCTAATTCTAAAAGTATGGAAGGATGGATCCAGTGTCATATATGCAAGAACTGGGCACATGAGGCATGCGCAGGAGTTGAGCCAAACGACTGTGATGCATTTACGTGCGATCTATGTCAATAATTTGAGGACATGTGCCTGAAAGCTTTAAATACTTTGTTGTGGTTTTTAAATATTTCTGTTTTTCTTCGTTGATTGCTAATATAAGCAGCATTAGAGGTAGTAAATTTATATAAAAATATGCCAATCTACTTTAATTATATATATACCCCATTTTATCCGACCGAAAATCCCATCTTACCCGCCCCATCGGCTAAGATGTGGTACTGGACACTGTTTTAAAAAAATTAATTTTTCGTATTTTTTCACTTACGGTATCTCAGTAACATTGTTTTCTTGATAGTTTATAGTATTTGCAATTAACCCATGGACATTTTAACACAAACTTTCTAAAATAAGAGGTATAATAAACATTCTAGTTCTAAGTACCCCATCTTGAGCAACTTTCCCCTACTGGTAAAAACAGTTTTGTGCTCTGTAAAGCTGACACCCTGCATTAATGACCACTGGAGCTTACGAGGGTAAAGTACCAATAAAGCAAAAAAAGATGGAAATTTATCGGCAAAATTATTCAGTATATACTGGATGATAAAAAATAATTCTACGCGAATATGCTGACATCCCAACTACTTCATCTGAAACGAAAGTTAGAAAGTCATGTTTGGGTTCAGGATCGGGTAGATTTAGGTTTTTAAAAATTTAGCTTAACGTAACGTACTGTTTAAGTACGTCTTTTTTGTTATTATTAATATGTCCAGTAAATAACAATATTTCATGTGGTTATTGTGTTTATTCTCTTAAAAAAATCATAAGTTTGAAGAAGGAAATAAATCCAAGCCCTTATTATTATGATAAGTAATAAAAACCACTATATGATGTCCAGTTCTACTGGACTTAAAATACACTGCACTATATTTTATCCACAAGTTAAAACCATGACAAAATGAAAAAAGAAAGTAAAAAAGTTTTTTTCGATTTTCCCAAAATCAATAGTATGGATTCATTTCCTTCTTCCAACTGGTAGTTCAATTTGAATTGAGAATAATGACAGAAACCCATTTTGCAACGGAGAGGTTACTTATGTCTCTGTATCATATTCTTTCTCTCTTATCTTCTTTCTCTCTCATTTTTACAACTAATATAAAGATAGCCTATAAGCAACATAATTAGGACATAGTTCAAACCAGTCCATAAAAGTTGTCTTTGCAGTGTAAAAATATAATATCTAAAAAGTTTATATAAAAGTGTTAGCAGCTTAAACTTCTGTATTTCATAAATCGGTAACTGGCTAACAGCTACCGAAATATTAGGCAAGGTACTTATTTGTTCGATTCTTCACAGTACTCGGACCGAGCGTTATGGGAATGATTAATAATTATCAGGAACACCGGTCAAATATAAAGTTCAGAAGAGAGGTAGTCAAAGAAGATTTTTCTAGTTACTGAGAAAGAAGTGACAGTTGCGCCCTTAAAACGTTTAGTTTCAGTTTAGAGCTGAAGTCCCAGTGCCAGTTCAAAGTGTATCTATCTTTTTGGAGTTAAGCCTTTCAACATTTCCAACGAAAAATTCAAAAATTACTTGGTATATTCCTTAGATTATCAGTATCAAACAATTTTTATCGCCTCTTTAACAAATGTCACTGTTCGAAGGTAGGCTGTATTGTAGATCAATTTTGCATTATATAATACACTACTCAAAATAAGTATCGCATATTCTTTGGAATCAGTGGAAAGGTTACCTTTTTTTTACGTTTGTCTGGTCAACATAAATGGGCTATATTTAAATATTTTTTACTGTAAAAAACAAACTTTTTGCTGTCAATCATTTGTTTTTCATTTTTGATAAAATACTACTCCACAAGAAATATCACGTCGGTTTAGTTTGAATGCAAATTCAGTAAAAGTGGTGTAGGAAAATTGTGTTTTAAATCATGGCGAATGAAAACCGATGCAACACAAGACAAATGACAGATTCTGAAGTACAATTTGCGGTACTTTTTCTTCGTGGGATATACACTCAAGTGAGAGTCGCTGAAATCTTTAGGGATTTCCAATCCTTGGTATGTAGGGCCAACCGACGTTTCCGTGAGACTCAGAGCTATACCAGACGCCGTGGTCAAGGCGGTCATAGGGTCACGAATGCCATTCAAGATCGTTTTTTGACTCTTTCTGTCCGCATAAATCGGAATGCGACTGGAAGATTCTTGCAAAACCTATTTGCAGCGGATACATAATACCCTAGTTTCCGATGACATAGTCAGGAATCACCTCCAAGAGATGTAGAGTGCCATTTTCACTAAACAATTTTCTCAGTTTGGTGATTTTCTTTAAAATTTTACTCACTTCAGTTTTACCCATTTGAAATTTTTCGCCCAAAACTCAAACACTGTAGATATTCTTTTCGGAGCACTCCATCACTGATAAATTTCTCTTTCAAACTCAAAAACTTTCTTTTCATTTTAGATATTGTTACTATTAGAATAAACAAATAAAACTAAGTCCACAAAATGCCTACTGAATTACTAGTATAGGTTATTCCAGAGTCGACAATTAAATTTTTCTTAGAAATTTCAATATAAAAGTATAATGCCTAGTCCCTAAACAAAAGACAGGTAATATGTACGAGTACCACTAATACCTACCATAAGTCCTAAGAAATTCGATATCGGTACCTACTTACTTTTGAGTCGGGGGGTTTTTCCAACAAAATTATGATTAGTATGTAGGTCTGTATATTTTTAATGGGCACTTATTGTCCATTGTTGGAAGGTAAATGGCACAAGTAAAATATGGGTAAATCATAAAAACTCTTGGCCGGAGCCGCTGTTAAGAGGGGCGGTTGTTAAGAGGTATTTTATATAGGTACCTACATAAGGAATATTTGGTGACTTAAAAAGTGTCCGATTATGAGAAGGGTCGATTGTCTAGAGGTGTCCGTTAATAGAAATTTCACTGTACAAGCAACAAACGTGTTACGTAAAATCACCTTCTTATGATGGTTTTCTTCAAATATTTCTGTTTTTTAATTCTCACCCAGTAAAGAGATTTGTTCGAATAAATATTATTACCTGATTACCGGGTAATATGTAGTTAGAAATAAAAATTATTAAAAAAATACCAAATATAATTTAAAAATTCTTGCACACTCCAATCCACTTACTTTGCGAAACGAAATATCTATTTAAAACTCTGACCGCATAACTACTAAATTGTTTTTATCTTTTTTCCTCGTTCTCCTTCTTCGCTTTTTCTAATCCAATTTACATGATCTTGTAGTCTTATAAACGTAACAAATGGAATGAGGAGTACTGAATGTTTTTAAAAGCTTTGAGATTTTCCTACGATATCTCCGACTTTTATAATTAGATAAAAATTCTTCGTCGATGGATCTATTTTATAGTAGTTTTGAAACTGTTTTAGTACTTTAATTATTTTAAACGTAAACTAATGGAATTGCTGAAAACTACATGTGATTTACTGCTTACCTTCGATAATTAAGCCCAGTATACACGGTGTCCCATATAAGAATGCACACTACAGGGATCTCGTAAACCAGAAGAGATACAAAGATGATTAAATTAGAGAAAAGTTGCGCTTTGCTGAACCTTTCAAAGTCACGATACGAAATCTAAAAAATCCGATTACTTCCGAAGATATTTGGGAAAAACCGAATTTTCCCGATTTCGTTTTTATTTTTTTCTGACTCTATTTAAAAAGATATGACAAAATAAATTTCACATTCTCATTGCCACTTTTTCTGCTCTACAAGCCGGCGTTCTTAGATTTTCAATGCGACGTTTCGTTTCTTGGCAACCATCATCAACTTAATTTTTTTAAATAGTCGAAAAATTTTGTTTTATTCCTAAAAAATTCTAATTTTAATTCTAAATCCCACGACATACCGCTTCTTACATTTATCCGACGTTTCGGACGAAAAAATCATCATAAATATTATTTGATGATTATTACGAAGGAACGAAACGTCGGATCAAAAATCGAATTACGTTATCATGTAGAGGAGAAAAAATTACATGGGAATGTGGATTTTATTTTGACCTGTCTTCTTTTGTGAAATCAGAAAAAAATTAATTGCCAAAATTTATGTTTAAAATTTCAAGAATTCGTAGATTTTTTCTGATTCTACTGTAAGAGATAGATTAAAATAAATTTTACATTTTTATTGTCGTTTTTCTCGTCTACAACATGACGTCATTCAATTTTTGATTCTACGTTTTGGCTTTTCTCGACCATTATCAACTTTTTTTTAAATAATCGGAAAATTTTATTTTAAAACAGTTAAAAAAAAGTTGATAATGATCGAGAAAAGCCAAAACGTAGAATCAAAAATTGAATGACGTCATGTTGTAGAGGAGAAAAACGAAAATACAAATGTAAAATTTATTTTAATCTATCTCTTACAGTAGAATCAAAAAAAAATCTACAAATTGTTGAAATTTTAAACATAAATTGTGGCAATTAATTTTTTTCTGATTTCAGAAAAGAAGACAAGTCAAAATAAAATCCACATTCCCATGTAGTTTTTTCTCCTCTACTTGACAACGTAATTAGAATTTTGATCCGACGTTCCGTTCCTTCGTAATAATCATCAAATAATATTGATGATTTTTTCGTCCGAAACGTCGGATAAATGTAAGAAGCGATATCTCGTGGGATTTATAATTAAAATTAGAATTTTTTAAGAATAAAACACAATTTTTCGACTATTTAAAAAAATGAAGTTGATGATGGTTGCGAAGAAACGAAACGTCGTATTGAAAATCTAAGAACGCCGGCTTGTAGAGCAGAAAAAGTGGCAATGAGAATGTGAAATTTATTTTGTCATATCTTTTTAAATAGAGTCAGAAAAAAATAAAAACGAAATCGGGAAAATTCGGTTTTTCTTAAATATCTTCGGAAGTAATCGGATTTTTTTAGATTTCGTATCGTGACTTTGAAAGGTTCAGCAAAGCGCAACTTTTCTCTAATTTAATCATCTTTGTATCTCTTCTGGTTTACGAGATCCCTGTAGTGTGCATTCTTATATGGGACACCGTATATAGATTTATCCACAAACAAGTTTGTTTAGCTCCACCATAGTCTAAGGGGCAGGGAAAAAACTTCCCAGTTGTTTGCCAAACGCACTGGCTTATCCCTATCAAATTTTGTGGTAGGAAATAAGCAATACAAATAATTTTTAGTGTTCCGTGAAACAAAATCCTTATATAATCATTTCGATGTCCGTCCTTGTGTCAGTCACAGGCCATTTTCTCTGAAACTAATCGACGTAAAAATTTGAAATTTAGCACAGAGATAGAGTTTGATGGCCCAATTATACGCGCGAAGTATAAATAGTTGAATTTTGATTCTGGGGATTCATTTCAGGGGTTAAATTGGGACATGGAAAAAAATGTAAGGTCATAGTGTAGGGCAGGGTGTCAAATGAAAGCTTACTGAAGCACGAATTCAACACTTTATTGGATATATTTTTAAAATTTTTTTTTTTTCGGCAAAATGCTTAAAAATTGTTGCCCCCCACCGTTATCACCAGAAGGATCACTCAAAAAAAATCATGAATATTGATAATTAGGTGTAGATTGAGCTAAAATTACCAACAAGTTAAACTTTGATTCTGGGGGTTAATTTGAGGGGATAAATTGGGAAAATGGAAGTGGCATCGTGTAGGGTGTCAAATGAAAGCTTACACTGAAGCACGACTTCAACACTATATTGGATATAGTTTTTTATTTTTTTGTTTACGGCAAAATGCTTAAAAATTGCTGTCCCCCACCGTTATCATCAGAAGGATCACTCAAAAAATCATGAATATTGATAATTTCTTGTAGATTAAGCTAAAATTACCAACAAGTTAAACTTTGATTCTGGGGGTTAATTTGAGGGGATAAATTGGGAAAATGGAAGTGGCATCGTGTAGGGTGTCAAATGAAAGCTTACTGAAGCACGAATTCAACACTATATTGGATATATTTTTTTATTTTTTTTTTACGGCAAAATGCTTAAAAATTGTTGCCCCCCACCGATATCACCAGAAGGATCACTCAAAAAAAATCATGAATATTGATAATTAGGTGTAGATTGAGCAAAAATTACCAACAAGTTAAACTTTGATTCTGGGGTTAATTTGAGGGGATAAATTGGGAAAATGGAAGTGGCATCGTGTAGGGTGTCAAATGAAAACTTACACTGAAGCACGAATTCAACACTATATTGGATATATTTTTTTATTTTTTTTTTACGGCAAAATGCTTAAAAATTGTTGCCCCCCACCGATATCACCAGAAGGATCACTCAAAAAAAATCATGAATATTGATAATTAGGTGTAGATTGAGCAAAAATTACCAACAAGTTAAACTTTGATTCTGGGGTTAATTTGAGGGGATAAATTGGGAAAATGGAAGTGGCATCGTGTAGGGTGTCAAATGAAAGCTTACACTGAAGCACGACTTCAACACTATATTGGATATATTTTTTTATTATTTTTTTACGGCAAAACGCTTAAAAATTGCTGTCCCCCACCGTTATCACCAGAAGGATCACTCAAAAAAAATCATGAATATTGATAATTAGGTGTAGATTGAGCTAAAATTACCAACAAGTTAAACTTTGATTCTGGGGGTTAATTTGAGGGGATAAATTGGGAAAATGGAAGTGGCATCGTGTAGGGTGTCAAATGAAAGCTTACACTGAAGCACGAATTCAACACTATATTGGATATATTTTTTTATTTTTTTTACGGCAAAATGCTTAAAAATTGTTGCCCCCCACCGTTATCACCAGAAGGATCACTCAAAAAAAATCATGAATATTGATAATTAGGTGTAGATTGAGCTAAAATTACCAACAAGTTAAACTTTGATTCTGGGGGTTAATTTGAGGGGATAAATTGGGAAAATGGAAGTGGCATCGTGTAGGGTGTCAAATGAAAGCTTACACTGAAGCACGACTTCAAAACTATATTGGATATATTTTTTTATTATTTTTTTACGGCAAAATGCTTAAAAATTGCTGTCCCCCACCCTTATCACCAGAAGGATCACTCAAAAAAATCATGAATATTGATAATTTCTTGTAGATTGAGCTAAAATTACCAACAAGTTAAACTTTGATTCTGGGGGTTAATTTGAGGGGATAAATTGGGAAAATGGAAGTGGCATCGTGTAGGGTGTCAAATGAAAGCTTACTGAAGCACGAATTCAACACTATATTGGATATATTTTTTTATTTTTTTTTTTACGGCAAAATGCTTAAAAATTGTTGCCCCCCACCGATATCACCAGAAGGATCACTCAAAAAAAATCATGAATATTGATAATTAGGTGTAGATTGAGCAACAATTACCAACAAGTTAAACTTTGATTCTGGGGTTAATTTGAGGGGATAAATTGGGAAAATGGAAGTGGCATCGTGTAGGGTGTCAAATGAAAGCTTACACTGAAGCACGACTTCAACACTATATTGGATATATTTTTTTATTATTTTTTTACGGCAAAATGCTTAAAAATTGCTGTCCCCCACCGTTATCACCAGAAGGATCACTCAAAAAAAATCATGAATATTGATAATTAGGTGTAGATTGAGCTAAAATTACCAACAAGTTAAACTTTGATTCTGGGGGTTAATTTGAGGGGATAAATTGGGAAAATGGAAGTGGCATCGTGTAGGGTGTCAAATGAAAGCTTACACTGAAGCACGAATTCAACACTATATTGGATATATTTTTTTATTTTTTTTACGGCAAAATGCTTAAAAATTGTTGCCCCCCACCGTTATCACCAGAAGGATCACTCAAAAAAAATCATGAATATTGATAATTAGGTGTAGATTGAGCTAAAATTACCAACAAGTTAAACTTTGATTCTGGGGGTTAATTTGAGGGGATAAATTGGGAAAATGGAAGTGGCATCGTGTAGGGTGTCAAATGAAAGCTTACACTGAAGCACGACTTCAACACTATATTGGATATATTTTTTTATTATTTTTTTACGGCAAAATGCTTAAAAATTGCTGTCCCCCACCCTTATCACCAGAAGGATCACTCAAAAAAATCATGAATATTGATAATTTCTTGTAGATTGAGCTAAAATTACCAACAAGTTAAACTTTGATTCTAGGGGTTAATTTGAGGGGATAAATTGGGAAAATGGAAGTGGCATCGTGTAGGGTGTCAAATGAAAGCTTACACTGAAGCACAAATTCAACAATACTCTTATACATGAGGTATTTTTTATGCATTTTTTAACATTTTTGGGGGAAAACGCTTAAAAGTTGCTGCCCCACCCTTATCACCAAAAGGGTCCCTCAGAAGGATCTGAAGAAATGACGAACATTAAGAATAATAACTGCTGAACCATTTGTTTCAGAAAAAAAGTTTTACGACAAGAAATATTTCTCACTATGCGAGAAACAACTTTTGTCCTTACAAGTTCTTCAAAATGTTTTATTTGACTCAGTCGAAACGCGAGTGCATTACTATTAATAATTTAAGTGGGGCGCTGATGGCCCGGAACAATAATTGTGCAAGTGCACTTGTACGATTTTTTTAAAGTTTTAAAAACGAATCGTAAGAACCGTTTTATTTGGTTCAATTTCTATAGTTTGTTTAAGATTAAATTTTATTTTTTGCGAATAATCTCAGCACATATTTTGTGGCTTTTACGCAAAAATTACTAAATACATAGGTAACAATTAGAAACGACAAAGAAAAAATTCTATGTCGTTTATATTGGAAGAACTATATCTGTTCCTACACAATACTTCAGACATTAGTTGCTTATTAAGGAAAATTTTTTTATGAACACCTAAGAATATCTAAATTTACATAGCAAAAATTGAAGTTAATAAAGTAGCAAGAAAAATGAAATCTTTTAAAATAAAGAATTGTAAAAAAATAAAAATTATCATAAAATGATTTTAAAAAATTACTTACACCTCAATCCTGTTGACAATATATTGTTTCGGCCTTTTTGGGCCTCGTCAGCCCAGGAGTATGAGGCCCCTAATTTAATCTTTATCTATTTTTAATACAACAGAGAAACACATTTATGCAAAAAGAATATTATGTCAAAATGACTTATAACGACAGTAAGTCTTATTGTTATATTTGTTGGTAAAATACTCCAGAAAATTAAAAAATTTTGGCCTACAGGGATGGTTTGTTTAAGCTTAAATTTTATTTTTTGCCGGTAATCTCAGTTAGAACATATTTTTTGGCTTTTACGCAAAAATTACTAAATACAAAGCAATTAAAAAAGACAAAGAAAAAATTCTATGTCGTTAGTATTGGAAGAATTATATCTGCTCTCTGAAAGGCAAAAACGCCTTTAAAATGGGTTTTAACCTTGACCCAAAAAGCCCCCCTTCAGGAAAAGCCTCCCTAAAAATACATCCTAATCCAAATCAAACATTGTTTCCAGTGGAATGTCCTCTCAAGTGATCAAAATTTTTATTTACATCCATACCAATAACAATTTACTTACCGTTTCTGGGGAGGTCTGCTGCTCCTGAGGGGACCATTGTCTTACAAGCGGATTATGTTCTGAATAATTTGAAAGCTTACGGTTTCTAGTGGATCAATGGATTCTGTAACGTATTAGAACTTGTCGCATTCTGTAACTAAAATTTATCAACATTTCCTTCGGAAATCGAGACCACATCTAAATCGATTTCGCCGTCGGGACACTGCCGTACCTACGACTCCTTCACCGGCCAAATTTGTTTAATAGTAAGCAGTTTACTCTATCGGCGTTGCCAAAAAGTTTATCGCCAAAAAGCCAAATAGCCTTTTTACGGAATAAAAAAAATACATCATATATATTGTTGAATTCGTGTTTCAATAAACTTTCATTTGACACCTTACACGATGCCCTTGAATTTTTTTTTCCATTTCCCAATTTACCCCCTGAAATTAACCCAGAATCAAAATACAACTTTTTATACTTTACGTCTATAATTGGGCCATCTCACTCTATCTCTGTGCTAAATTTCAAATTTTTATGTCGAATAGTATTAGAGAAAATCGCCTGTGACAGACACACGGGCAGACACTGAAGTAATTCCATAAGTATTCCGTTTCACGGAACAATAAAAAATAACGACGAGGGGATGAGGCTGGGTAAGTTAAATTACTCTAGGTATTTTCTTTAAAAAAATATTTTTAGGTTTATAATGACTTCCTTAAATGCTTTATGCAATAAGAAAAATAAACACTATAACATGTAATAATAAAATAACTGTGTTAAAACTCAGAATTCAGTGTTATCGTGCCGAGTTCTACAGCCATTGCTTCTAGTAGCAGCAAAAATTTAAATTGAGAATAACAGGCTGATACCAATAATGAGTGACGACGAAACATTGGTTATCATAATTAGAATGTGCCGCTCGATACGAAAGTAGCAGCCCGACTTAGGTAATAATATAATTTGAATAGGATCAAATTTAAAACAATAATTCATGACCTAATAATCTGATTTTAAGTATATAATACGATTTTCCCCACAATTAAATCAATGGATCTGATTACTAACACGCGAGGACTGATCTGCATTTAATTTTTCTTTAATTCATGTCTCATAACAAACTAATGAAAGTAAAATGTTAGTAATTGAAGGAAAACAAAATTAGACGTAAAATTACTCTTGTTTAAAAGTGATTTATTCCGCCCTACAGAAAGCAGTGCGGCATAACGACCCTTCAATTTATTAGAGAAGGTCTACGAATAGGGATAATAAAGAGTTCCAAAATGTGTCACCAGTCAAGAAATTTCTTTAAAGAGAAATTTACTCTCTTTATGTTACCAATAAAACAATAAAACCAAAACTTTCGAGTAAACTTTGCTCTTTTGGTTTGCTTTCTGGTTAACCTTAATTTACTTTATTGCATTAATTTTGGAAGTGCCTGTGCCTTTTTGTTCGAATAAAAATAAATTTTCTGAGGTATTATCAAAGAACATTTATGTAAAGATTAAAACAGACATAAATTACATAATTAGTTGCCATAAAAATAGGCAGTGACTGGTCCCGGCTCAGGGATCCTAAATTTATTAATACGACTATTAACTGCCGGAAATTAACTGCAATTCCGGCACGAATATATTATTTAAAAGGCTATCGGGCAAATCCGAGGACATAAAGCGATTTTCTTCAATTTTTGGTCAGAAAACGTCACTTTTCCTCCCTAGAAAGGCAATAGTAGATTACATAATAAGTGTTGAAAGTGACATTTTTAACACGAGTGGGAATGTTGTCGCACGAGGCGATATCCGAGTGCGATAGCCGAGTAATGTACAATATTTTTCCTACGACCACAAAAATATTTACCAAAAAAACCCCAATTCCTGTTTTTTTATACAACCACTTTTCAGCACGTGTGCTGAAAAACTTTTCAACACGTGTGCTGAAAATAAAAAAAATGAAATTGGCCCCATCTGTTCAAACGTCATGTTGACAACTACTTTACAACACATGTGTTGAAAAGTACTTTTCAACACGCGTGTGATATAAGGCACTTTCTAGCCAAGTTAGCCGTGCTTTTTTTGTCACTTTCATAGGTGGTCGTAGGAAATAGTATAGAGAGAGATACTGCAGAGGCTACGTCTAGCTTATTGCCACCCAAACTAAGAAAAATATATGAAAAACAATACGAAGATTTTACAACCATGTTTACCATGTGCCATTCCAAGAAGAAAAAACTGAATATACAGAAAATTTACTCCTAACATATTTTCTTCAAAAATCAAGGACACTGCGAAGCTCGACCTTACGGTCCCAGTATTTAACGGTCAAAGCGATGCTCCAGGTTAAAACAACATAGAAAATGGTAAATCGTAATATTAATAATCACCAGTAATAATAATTGTTATAATTATTTATTATACCTAGCCAAAGAATATCGGTATCGATATTACTTTCTTTGACCTATGTAGATAATTTTTGACGTTTTAAATAGGTTATTTGTCAATGATTTAATATAATTAATATTGTGTTTCTAACGTTACCTTTTAGTATTTTTGATGTTACTACAGGCATTAAAACACCTTTTCAATGGAATTAAAGCATTTTAATCAATCAGGGATTAAAAGTGACGCTTTAGTCCCTAAAAATAGGGACTAAAATAGCCTTTTTTAGCTACGGAGTTCAAAGATAAATTTCTTCCCTAGGAAAGAATAATTTCTTAAAATAAAATATTTATTTATTATATAAGGGAAAAAAGAAATATGTTTTGCCGCAAGGTGTAACGTTTGTCACACGGAGCGCTAAAATCTTACTTTTTTCCCGTATATAAAACCCTATGTTTTTCTGTGATGGTATAATGACGGCTCCAAAGTATTAAAAACGTAAGACAATAAATTGGAAATTAAGTGATGTGATATATGAATTTTAGATCTAGTAGCTTTTGGTAGCGACAATAATTACTCGCGTCTAAAGACAAGAATATTACTTTGGCTTCTGCATGCGCATTGGCGCGCACATAACCACCAAGTTGAAATCAAAGCCGATAACTTATTTGGAATTAGACTACAGCTCTATTTCCAAATAACCAGACCAGTATATTAGAGAAAGTGGTGATAAAAATGTTAAATAAATAGAACTAAAATAATTAAACCCATGTCCAAGTTACGTTTACCGGTTTTCTGGCATCAGTAAAGTGGACCAGAGATAGAATATCCGCTTATGGATCGAGAGGTGGTGGGTTCGAGGCCCTGCTCGGGTGGGCTTTTTTTTATAAATTTTTGTCATTTAAAAAATTAGATCGGCTCTAAAAGGTGTATTGGGTTAGCACTTCATTCCCATACATTTTTTTGTTAAATTTCACTGCGGAACTTTTTAAATAGAAACGTTATAACTTTTGTCATGCGCAGAACTAACGGCACATCCCGGTCCTGATCTTGATCTTCTCCTAAAAGAAACGACTGTGACATAACCTCACATTCACAATCAGGCAAACAAATGCGCATGCGGAAGCCAGGAAGCCAAAGTGATATTCCTGTCTATAGACGCGAGTGCGACAATTCAAGTTGTCTTGGTAACAGTTTTTATTGTTTATATCGATATTATTAAAGTCAGCAGTTTTATCTTTGGTGATTTTGGAAAAGGGCAAGAATGGAGAGCGATTTTGAGTTTTCGTGCAATCCACGGGAGTAGCAGCAAAGGAAGCTTCATTAAAAATATTGCCTAGCAAATGTAGAAAAGTTGTGAAAATGCGTACTCAAAGTTTATATGGTGGCAAGAAGATACAAGGTGCAGTTCTTTTTAGAGACCGCATAGGCGTTAATATTATTTGTTCCAAAAGAGAAAAAAATTCTTTCCTCGGGAAAAAATAATTTTTTCCCATGGTAACAATTAATGTTACACTTTAGCACCTATCAAGAGCGGAAAAAGTCAAAATTACTTTTTTTAAAACTTTTGTCGTTTAAAAAATTAGATCGGCTCTAGAAGGTGTATCGGCAACGATTTTAGAACTTGTTCCGGTGCAATTTTTATTATGTTATTGGTAATCTCATATTTATGTACTACTCAACATCTCCAGCATTGGCAAATATCATATACCAAGTATCGCCGAGCGTATGTGAGAGTAACGGCACAAAGACGGTATCCTGTCGCAAGTAACCTTCAGCCTAGTTATAAAATAAAATAAAAACTCCCGGGTTTGCTCAGTATTAGTGGATCAGTTTTTGTTTTTAATGATATAACAAAAAAGGCGGAAAAGAATCCTGAGCAGTATAAAAATTGGCTGTTGGAAAGAAATTTCTAGCTGTATATCAAAAACAAAGTACTGGTCTACCAGCAAGTGCTTAAATCGATATGGACATAATATGACTTTCAGCTGTGGAATTGTACCAAAGAAAACAATTACAAATTACAATTGCCTCCAAGTATTCCAGAACCGAGTACTAAGGATCATCGTGAATGCTCCTTGGTATGTTCGGAATATATATCTTTATCGGGAACTACAGGTGAGGACAGTCAAAGAAGAAATTAAGAAGATTGGCAGTAGTCATGAAGAGAGGCTCCATAACCATCCAAACGTTGAAGAGCTTCAACTCTTAGACGACCAAGACCTGGTTCGAGACGGCTCAGGAGAGCCAAACCGTTCGAGCTTGCGTAATAGTGCAGTGACCACTGAAAAGCAGAGCACAGTGCAGTGTAGCCACATAAGTTAAGTATGCAAGACATGTTAAAAACTAGAATGAACCGTTGGGAATAGACAGACTCAAGAATCTGTAGTAATTTAAGTTATATTTAAAATGCTTGTTAATCTTGAAATTTGTTGATTCTTTTAAAATCATAAACAAGTTGGTTTTCATGGACATATTCGTTAATTCGTTATTTAATTTTCGACTTTAACACATGAACGTTCGAAAGTGAAAAGCACAAAACCCTTTTTTATTGATAAAAAAATTAGCAAATTAAAATTTATTAAAATGCTTTGTCAAAAGCTGTGTCTAAAGTTAGCAAATACCCAATGTAACAAAAATATAATATTTTAGGGGGTTAAAAAGCGGAGGTTAATTCCTGATTTAGACCAAAGTTTAATTCTCAAATTAACTTTTGTTGTCACATAAGCCACCGCAAATGGCTGGGTTGATAATTATCCGAGCTTTTAGAATAAAATTAATTACAAAAAACTCATTAATTTAACAGGAATGTCAATAAACTCAGGATAACTTTTATTTAAACATAAACTTGGGTAGTTTAATCAACCTTACATCACGCACCTCGGCATAACGACTCTGTCTTTTCATGACCTATTCATTAGACAAAGCCTAAGGATAAGGATATTAAGGAAGTTTTAAAATGTTTCGGCAGGCAAGAAATTCCCGGTGAAGAGAATAATAATACACTGACTGACCGAAAAGTAACACAACCAATTTTTTAAAATAATCTATAAAGAGTGATTTTTGAGTTGTGACAGGTCAATTTTGCCATAGGACCTCGCTTATTTTATTATCTAGTATTTTTTTTATTTAACTTGGTCGGACAGTTGTGTCTTCACGGATTCGCTGTGTAACTTTATTCTGCCTTGTTTCCAGGTTTGATTGGGTTTGATTGGGTATAAGTCTTGGGTACAAGTCTCCTTGTTCATCGGCTCTGTTAGCTTGTGTGGGGTCCATGATTCGCTTTAGCCTGTTTCTTTTGTTTGGGCCATGAATTTCATTTTCGTTGCCTTGCTCAGGGCCCTCTCTATGTATAGACGGTCGCTCTTAGTTTAGTTATCGATAGTCGATTAGTTTTACTTACTTTTTTGTTCCGGAAAGTACTTTGTTTACATTTACCTTCGACACTTAAACACCATCAATTTTTATGGTTTTTGGTCACATTGCCTTCTGCAAACAGCCCTTGCCCCTTGCCATTTGGTATTATTTATGCATTCCGAGATTTTACTCTTAAAGTTGGCATGAGTTAGAGTGATAGTTTTTTGTTTACTGGCAGTTGTGAATCGAGGTTAGAATTTTGTGGCACTGACGTCATCGCCTTTCTTTCATAAGTTTTCGACTTTTTAAGTTGGATTAAGGTTGGATCTTCGAATGCCCTCTGGTGGTCAGTGGAGAAGAGACCGCACATCTCCGGCTACAGAAGAATAAAATCACGGTCTGTAGCTTGATGAGTTTATCGGTTCGCGCTGGGGTCTTTGTGTAATCTTGGTGTCTTGGTATGATTGAGTGGCGACAATTTGAGTTCGTGGTTCTGATGGTTATTGCGTTTATTTCCTTGTTTGAGGTCAATAACTTGCGCAGTCTTACATTATGGGTCGTTTGGAGGAGCAGCTTCTGATTTGTGCCTAAAAGTGAATGAAAATTAGTGATCCTTGTCGGTATGCCGAGGCACCACCTTTTGACTTTAGTAATTACTTTTATGTTTTTTCGCTGAAAGTAGCTTTCTCTCCATAAACTTGGTTCTGTGCGATTATTTTCGGCGCTTGTGCAGAGATCGATATCGTCGGCCACCTTGCTCTGCAGTGACACTTTTTTCATTCGAGAAAAGGCTTTCTTTCCGATTTTGATCTCCGACGAAGACTTCCGCGGTCTCGGATTTTGCCATTTTAAGGCACAAATCTTTTTGGATAAATTCCGAGACCTCGATTTAAGTCTTGTGGTGAATTTTACCTGCTTGATGCAGGGTTTTGTTTCTAACTTCGGTCGATGCCAAGGACAGGTAAGTGGTCTTTTTCTATGCATCTTTTTTGTTAATCTATACGTTGATGCCACGTGCTAGGTTGGAATCTACTTTCTAAGAGCTCTTTTATTCCTTTCAACAGCTATCCCCATCTTAATGGCGCTGCACACCGTAGCTGGTAGCATTCCCTTTTGTTGAGATCCGTCTCGCAAATTGAATTTCTAGAACCCTTCCCAAGAAGGTAAGTTGTCCTTGAAATTTTGAAGTATTCCGTGCTCTCGCAGATACATATTATTTGCCTATTTTATGCTCATATACTCGTATTATAAATGATTTTGGCGGAAATTTACTGGCTGAAGTTTGTGTGCTATTTAAATATATTCTTAAAACTGGAGTATCTTTACATTATATTGTCATATTTTCCCATATATTCGTCATTTTTTCCAAATTTATACACATTTTCTATATTATTTATTTAACATTTCGGAAACCACTCTACGTGCTGCAATTGCATATCGTTGGCCTCGCCTTTATTTTATGAACCCTATCATACCTTAAACGTAATTGCTGTACAAGTTTATGAGAAAGTCAGTGAATACGAGCAGTAAGAGCTGAAAATGTCTTTGTCACTGACCTGTTTGCTTGACTATTTAATTACACAGGACCACAAATGGGAACCGAAAAAAGTCCTTTGGCGAGATGGATATCCTATATGTATTTTGGTGCGCTGATTACGAATCCGAGGTCCATATAACCCCAGCACATCACGTTCAAGGTCATTTGAAGGTCAAATGCATATATTACGGAAAAACAGAAAATCTGACCACGGATTCGGAAAGAGCGGGAAATTTTACGTCCAAATATGTAGTTTTATTTTTTCCAACATGACCCTCCAAGGTCATCTGGGGGTGAAATGACTCACCGATAGACCAAATTCTTATTTCCCATATAGGTACATCATCACAACTACAGACTTTTACGTACAACTTAGTCAGGTATCTTTAGGTTTTTTGACGCGCTGATTACGAATCCGAGGTCCATATAATCCCAGCACGTCACTGTCAAGGTGATGATGTATATGGGAAATAAGAATTTGGTCTATCGGTGAGTCATTTCACCCCCAGATGACCTTGGAGGGTCATGTTGGAAAAACTAAAAACTACAGATTTGGACGTAGAATTTCCCGCTCTTTCCGAATCCGTGGTCAGATTTTCTGTTTTTCCGTAATATATGCATTTGACCTTCAAATGACCTTGAACGTGATGTGCTGGGGTTATATGGACCTCGGATTCGTAATCAGCGCACCAAAATACATATAGGATATCCATCTCGCCAAAGGACTTTTTTCGGTTCCCATTTGTGGTCCTGTGTAATTAATTAATAAATATTAATAAATCCATAATAATAAAATCCATAGTCATGAAATGTAAAATTTGTGGCCAAATTGGGGGCGCTACTTTTTTCGGTCAGTCTATTGCAACAATATTTAAAACAATAGCACGAAAACTTTGCTTTTTGCGTTGTAACTTAAAGATATTTTATGTCATTAATTTTAACTGGGGAAGGTTCTTTAAATAGAAATAAAAGTAACTTAAGAATATTAAAGGATCCTTATTTGTATTTTGAAGTTTGCAAAATTAATTACTTTTTTAATATATTTAGCTCCATTACATCATTTAAAATCCTTGGAAGTTTATTTATAACCAACAACAGGCCTGTGTGGAAACTTTGTATTTTTAGAAGTTGGTAAGTCCATCCACCTGCTTTTCCCAGTAGAAAAAATAAATGAAGACTTAAAGATTTGATAAATTACTTTCCCAATGCTTAAGTCATTGTTTACACGGGCGCTTTTTTAGCGCACGTTAAAAAAACGCTTCGAACAGAACATCTTACTTTTCGTGTTTGTGTTCTCACGTAAGCGCTTGGATAAATATCAAAAATATTTCTGTACGTTGCAAGGCGTACAAAAATATAAAGTATAGTCCTGGAAATACAACAAGTCAAATTCCGTCTGCTGGATGACACAAAAAGTTACTGGAGAATGGGAACGTTGTATTTTTACTCTATCCGAAATATGATGATAACATGTTATTGTATTAGAATGTAATCGGTCATTAACTTGACAAAATTGGAATAAAAAATATATTTCCGTATTTAAAAAACGCAACTAGTGATAACAGCTCAAACACTTTTATAGAAGCACCCTCCCCCCCTAAACTCTGATAGCGAAATTATTTCCACCTCTAAAGCGAAAGCTGAGCTATTTTCCAAACAATTCGCTTTCAATTAAACACTTATTTCTTCTGCCAATTTCGCTCTTCCAACCTCTGCGTCTAGCTATACCCACAAAATGCTCGAAATAGTACTTAAGATCAAACAAGTTGAAAAAATTCTTCTATTTCTTGACACCAAAAAAGTGCTTTGGTCTGCATGGCATACCAGCAACGGTTCTAAAAAAATGCGCTCCAGACTTTACACCCATCTTAGCTCGTCTTTTCTAAATCTCATATGGCAAGGGTAATTTTCCAGACAGTTGGAAGACTGCTTGTGTACTGCCTGTCTGAACGAAAGGTTCCAAGGATCCACAGCTGATCTCCTTACATTTGTCACACATAACTGGAACAAGTCACTCAAATTATATGGCGCATTGTTGCTCTTGATGGGATTCAAATAAATATGAAATTTTAATTAAAAGTTAAGGCCTTTGACCAAGTGCCGCACTTCTCAACAAACTACCTTCTTACGGTATTCCTCCCAAACTGTGTGCCTGGATGGGTACCCAACCCTTGCTAATTGACGCATATCTGTCTTGATGGATGGTCACTCATCTAACTTCCATGCTATTAGTCCTAGTATCCACCCTATTTTTTATTCACATTAATGACCTGCTCTTTTCAAACTACCAATCCCATCCATAGTTACGCTGACGATAGTACTCTTCACTCTAAGATTCATTTTTCCAGACAAGTCTCGAATCAACAGCTGGATAATAGCCCCAGATCTCTGAACCTATACTTCTCCCAAGAGCTTCATTATTCTTAGACTAGGGTGCCAAAAACCTAGTTCAGTTTAACACCTCCAAAACCCAGTCTTGCTTCCTGTCACTCAAAAAATCCGGCAACACAAATACCTAATAAAACTTTTTTTTTCGAGCCAGAGTACTTCTTCCTTTACACATTCTCTATGTTTTCCAAATAAGGCAAATCTAACGTAATGTTTCCACATCTGGGTGTCTCTTTCGACACCCTTGATTCTATCTGAAAGAGAGCCATCTGATTCATTAATGACTCAGTCCCCACAAGAAACTTCGTTCTCCCGCTCATCGTCGCGCTGTTTGGGATTTGCCTCTTTTCCACCGATATTCCCACGGATTTTGCTCTTAAGAACTACCCGCTATAAGTCCATCCTTGGCTGTTCCTAACAGAATAAGAGGCGGGTTACGTATGCATCACTTTACTGTCCAGCTACAAAAGCCAAGAACGTCTCATTTCTCTTGCTCATTCATACCTAGGGTCCCCAGATTATGGAACAAATTGCCTGCAATCCTGTACATGTTTTCTCTGCCCGTTTCAACCTACAATCCTGTGTCAATAGATTACATTCTTACCAAAATACTTGAAACCTGCTTTTATAGCTTTGAAAGATTATTATTTTTAGTTTAAAATAAATAAATTACCATTTAACACGTGCTTAGCTACAATTAGGATATTTACCGAGTCCACCATGACACACAGAAGAAACCTTGCATTTTTTTGGTGCATCTGCGTCAAACTTCATTTATTTGAAATTATTTGCCTATTGCAATTGAAACCTAAACTTAATGCATTCAAATTTTCGGTAGTGTAATGTTTCTCAAACTTGTTACCGTATCCAAAGCACACTCGCATTTAAGCCACAGCTTTGTTGTTACTACAATACATATAACCTGCTTTTCTAACTCTGAAAGATCGTTATTTCCGGGTTAAAACTTGATATAATGAGATTCCAATTAAGGCGTGTCAAACTGCATTTACAATATTTGAAAGTTTGCGAAAGTTTATTAGAGTTAAGGATAACTTTCTATATTGGATCTATACAGAGTGTTATGAAATTCACTGCATATATTGAAACCGGTAAATCCTGATATGAATTCAGATTGAATAAGAATATTCATAAACGGCGCTTCGCGATAAAACAAAGACTGATATCGGCCCTCAAAAAACAATTTAGTCGCTGCGCACCACTACCAAGGCCATATAAAAAACATTGAACAACGTCAGTCACAGAAGAAAGACTTTTGTTTTCAGGTCAGTACTGGCTGTATTTGAACAAGTTTGAAGAAATAATATTTTTGTTATCTTCAAAGAAAGAATCCTACTAAAGGTGGATTTATGCAGACCGCTTTAAATTTAATTGAACTTTAATATAACTTTAATTTTGCTTAAAGAAATTTTAAGGCCATTGAAAGTTAAAATTAACGTAAAATTAAATTAAAGTTGTGGATAAACGCTCTTATGCCTTCATGTGTATTTAACTCGTACTAAGTCAAATATAAAGTTAAGTTAGGTTTAAATTAAATTTCAAGTGGTCCGCATAAACCCACCTTAAGTCTTTCTAAACTCTCAATTTCAAAAATTTAAAATACTACAACACAGAAAAATCCAGAGAACAGCTGTTCAAGCCAAGAGTGCAATAATAATGTTCAACTAGGCCGACCAGAAATTTCTGGAGGAAAAAGAGTACCTATACAGAAATTTCAAGTTCAAAATTAGTTTCAAACAAAAAATCCTAATACTTAAGCATGTACTTTTTTTATTTACCTTTTTTTAATAGTATTTAACAGAAGATTTGGCTTTTTTTAATAGGTTTATTTATATCGACCTTAATTTTTAAGCGAAATTCCTCACAACTTAAATTAATAATAAACTCTACCTTCATAACCTCTTCCAGTGTTAAAACTGTCATTCGACTTTTCCATCTGTCCAACAATTTTTAATTTCGCTAGAGTCTTTCACAGTCTAGGTTAGTACTATCAGGTAAACTTAAAAATACCCTATAAGATTTTTGATACAAGGAAAAGTTGTTTCAAACGCATCATTGTATCTACACTTGCGTAGCGCACTTATTTCCGCCAAAAAATTCAAAAACTCGACAAAATATCTATAAAAATGAGCGCGCTTCCAAACGACGAACAACGAGGCTTGTGACTAGAATTAAAATCAAAACAAAAAACAAACTTTCTCTGTCGGACACGCACGCTGCATAATGGTTCAAAAGCAAAAAAGTCGATAGAAATTCATATCTGTATGAACAGCGCGCTGTTCAAACAATAATAAAGTTTAATACTATAACTACACAATACAACCCAGCCGTTTGGTTGAAACATGAAAGTCAAACAAACACCACGAAATATTTTGTTTTCTTATAAATGGTTAACACTATAAACACGTACCATAGCACATTAAAGAACTGAAAACTAGGAGAATGACAGAATTTTAAAAGCACACCGGTCAAAGTGCGCCAGAGGAGCTAACGGGCCACTGCATGAAACCGTTATGACGCTGTGTTATTGCGCAGTCACTTAACGCGCCGCTATGCCAGATATTCAACCAATCATAGCGTTAGTTCAGAAAAAAGAAGCGTGAAAATCGTAGCCGCCAGCTCCTCTCGGCGCAAGAAATAGATGAAGAGAGAAGAACGATAAAAATGAAAACGAGGAAAGAGAGAGCACTGCATCCGAATCCGAACATATGGGTATAGCGTGTCGTCTTGCAAATTTAAAAAAATTCAAACGTCGATTATTATCGGAACAAAACAATTTATTTGTGAAAAAACGAGCATTAAAAAAGATATGGAGAATATCCTTCAACTGGTTGTGGACAATACGCTGCGGACGCACGCTTGTTTGGAAGCAAATACCTAATAGAATACATTTTCAACATACCTATTCTCTATTGGATAAGTATAATTTTTTGAAACTTATTTATCAGTTTTACTTATTGATATTTAAATTATGTTCGGCCAATATTGGTTAACACAAAGGCTGCTGACAAAAAGAATTGGTTTCGCAGTGGCCTTTTTACTATTTTTTTTTCTCTTAGTTTAGGAAAAGGACTCCATTTTTTTTACCAGTGCCTTAAATTACGCTTAAAACAGAAAATAAATTATCCCCAAAGATTTATATGTCTGGCAACGTTACAACAAATTCAATTGTTTTAAGTTTGTCGCGCACAATTTTCTGTCAAGCGTTATGTCAGGCCATGCGTTCGTTCAGCCAGGTGCGTCGAACATAAACGGGTTTTAGGGTATTTTTGAAAATTTTTAAAATGTTCGATTTAAGAAAAAAAAAGTATTGGGGATGTCTGTAGACTACCTCAGGAATCACCCATTTTATTATATGTAATCATTTCCATAACAACCTGTTAGAAGTACTGGAGAATGACCATCAACTATGATAGATAGAAGAAACCTTGCATTAGATACTGTGTTATTTTTTTTTGAGAATCTGTGCCAACATTCATTTATTTGAACTTTTAGACTTTTGTAATTGGAACTTAACACCACCAAAACCTAATGCATCCCAGCTTTCCGTTTTTGAAAGTGCAACAGAAGGGTTTCTTGTAACAATAGGCCACAAAAATATATGAGATATTGGGATTTGAAGTTTCAAATAAAGATGTGAAAGAAAGTAATAATAATTCCTACTTAACGTAAATTTTATTTGGTTGTTTTTTCTGTTTATAATGTTTGATCTCAATATTGAGGAAGAAAAGGAAAAAGTTCTTCAAAAAATAATTCTTTTTGAAGAAAAATGTGGTTTATCACTTTTTTGGTGAGAAAGAAAGGTTGAATGCAGAAATAAACCATGTTCATTAGGACGGTACAGAAAGTCTTTTTTTGTAAAATGGTAATCCTAAAAATAAACCAAAATTCATGTTTTTGGATCTTGGTCGGCTAAAACTTCTACATCTACATAGGGGTTTTCCATTTCAACATTTGTATTTAACTGAGTATGGAACAAGTGATGAATTGGCGGTATCTATGGCAGTAATGACTATTCTTTATCTTATTTGCTTCACTTTTCAGTGGCTTGCAAACTTTTACTGTTCACCATTAACATTGAACATGTACTGAACATTAAATTTTCTTCTTGATTCCTCGCGTTTCTGCTTCTTTTTATACGACCTTTTCTTGAACACAATTGTTAGACAACTAAAAAATAGCTGTTTTAAAGGTCGATCCCAAGTCCCAAAATATAGGGAAAATAGTCTCATGGGTATTTATAAGTTTCTCTCTGCATTTTTCTCTGCAAAAATACGGTGGTCCCATGTTGCGTTCTTTAACGATTTTTTTGGCTCTTTTAGACATGTACTGATTTCTCTGCAAAAATACGGTGGTCCCATGTTGCGTTCTTCAACGATTTTTTTGGCTCTTTTAGACATGTGCTGATTTTCTGAATTGCGCCTCCTTTTTACGCGGTAGTACTTTTTCTCATTCCGACGTTTCCATTTTTCAGGAGACCGTTCGACACTCCTCGTTACTTGGGAGTTGGAAGGATTTCTTTCTCTTTGAGCTTGGTTCTGAATCCTGAAAAAAGCTGAAGTAAGCCCACTTTTTTAACATTCCACAATTTTAATAGCGAAAAGGATATACGCCACAATATTTTACTTTAAACTCAGATATTTTACAAAATAATTAAAAATGTTAGCGACAAGAAAGTGATAAGCTCTTTTTGTCACACGATTCGGTATTTTTTTTTAACATGCTAGGCCACCAAAATTTTAAAGTAGCTGCCTCACTTGTTTCTGACGAGACATCAGAGTCACTAAGCACAAAATCCTTGCCTTTTATGCTATCATAACTATCATAAAAAAATCATAGGAGCTGATATTTTCACGAATATTTGCGTTTTAAGAGCAACTATACCAACACTGGCTGCCATTTTGATGTGACTTGTCACGAACAACCGACTAAAAACGTGACTTATACAGTGATTAAATTTGCTGTCTAATAATAATAATAATAATAATAATAATAATAATAATAATAATAATAATAATAATAATAATAATAATAATAGTAATAATAATAATAATTATAAATAATTTATTTGCATTTCATATAAGTAACAACTAATATCGATACACATGATGTTTAAATAAAAAAAAATGCAAAATGGGGCTGAAAACAATCTAAAAAAGCACAACGTTCAGCCCCAGTACAATGCAAACGTAACTCTCTGTCGCTCTTCGGAGAGGGAAGGAAAGCACAGACACCCGTCCAGGCACGACACATGCAATACTTACAAGACATTCATTAGACTCATTTTAAGTTTCTTTTTAAACATTCATAAATGTAGTTGTTTGGTTTCACAGGGAATTTCATTATAAAGCAGATAAACGTTATAAGAGAAGCAACGATAAAATATATAGCTGTTCTATGAACTGGCGGCGAAATTAGGCTTTTAAAACTTAAATTTAGGTTACAAATGTCAGTCCGATAAGTAATTTTATTGACTAGATATGGAGGCAGTTGAGTTGTAATGATTTTGTGAAACAAGACCAATGAATGATGCTTGCGCGTTCTCTCCATATTAAGCCATTTTGTATCATTTAACCTATATGATACTGGTTCAAACTTCTTAATACCATAAATTTATCTGAGACAAGATTTCTGAACGCGTTCAATTTTTGCCTATTCAACAGATCCAAGCAGGGCGAGTAAACAACATCACAATAATTGAAGTGACTCAGAACCAACGCTTCTGTAAGTTTTATTTTTAAATTTGGAGTTAAAATATTCTGATGCGGGTACAACATTTTTAAGGAGGCATATTATGTTCTTTGTACGCAGTTATTTACATCAGTTTTAAAACGTAAGTCCATATCCAAATGCAACCCCAGGGTCCTTGCAACCCGCACATATCCCAATGTATCGCCTCCCACTCGTGTCTGCAAGACAGACTGCACGTACTCCTTGTTTTTACCAAACACCATTACCGATGGCTTCATCGGGTTAACTTTTAAATTGTGTCTCCCTGAAATGGGTGTTAGATTTTTTATATCCTCTTCCAAGACCTGTTTAACCCTAATCCTGTCTGACGGAGGGAAGGAGTAATAAAGCTGGATGTCGTCTGCATATTGATGCACCTTACAATGCTGTACGCAAGATGCCATGTTGAAGATATAAATACTAAATAGAAAGGGGCCCAAAATAGAGCCCTGAGGGACACCACAGCGTACACTCCGCCCCTCCGATCTTCCCGCCGAAGTTTCAACAAACTGACATCGGCCAAAGAGATATTTTTTCATGAAGTCTACAGCATGATTTGAGACACCGTTATAATTCAATATTGACAGCAGAAGTTCATGGTTTATTGTATCGAACGCCTTGTGTAATCCAGCAGGACTAGAACTGTACACTCACCCTCATTCGCGGCCCTAACAATGTCATCTGTCAAGACTAATAATAGAGTAGTACAACTGAAACCCGGACGGAATCCTCTATTAGGGAAATGCCAAACTATCCCCATTGTGGCTTGTCGTGGTTTTGCCTAGCCCAATAAGTTAATAGAACAGTCTTCTATAAAAAATGTGGCTTATCTGTATGTTGCGAAAAGCCCTTCTAATTATTCAAACTTTTTGCCATATCCGAGGCACACACGTATTGAAGCCAGTAATTCGTTCTTACTAAATTACATGTAACCCAATTTTCTTACTTTGAAAGATTGTTATTTGCAGTTTAAAACTTCATTTAAATGAATTACCACTTAACTCGTGTTTAGCTGCAGCTACAATCTTTCGAAGTTTGCGAAAAGTTAAGGATAACTTTTTATGTTGGACATAGTGGAGAATAACCGTCTACCACGACAGTTATAGAAGGAACTTTACAATAGATATTGTGTTCTTTTTTTGTGAATGTGTGCAAACATTTGTTTATTCGAACTCTTTGGCCTTTTGCAATTGTGACGTTGATCTGAAAAAGACATATAGTTCAATGATGATAAAACTTAGCTCTTCGACATTTGACAATCACACATGACATCAAAAGCTGATATTGGTTACTTCGAAAAGTCCCTAGATCAGTAGTGGTCCGTATCAAGCTGACAAGACAGGTCGCGTCGTTATATGTTCGTTTGATTTTGGGCTTTGAGCTTGTGATATTGGTGTTTCTGGTGGCGCTTTTTGTATAGTATGTATTTGAAATATTTTACTTCGGACATTTAGATCTCAGCGACTAGATTTTCTTGATGTTTATTAATTAAGTTGAACGGTGAGTACAAGTCCGGTCCTGTCTTCTCCGCCAACCTCTAAACGTAAAATAGAACAGACTGAACAGGATGCCATAAATGGCAAGTGTGCATTAGATATTCCTATTAACTTGAAACTTCATAAAAGTACTCTAAAAAATAACAGCCAGATTCTCCAACGCTAGTCCGGTCTGATTTGACACAACTAAGTTTTATTCTATAAAATTATTTGTGAGCTTTTTGGCAAATCTATAAAGAAAATGGCAATTTTGGTCCGCACTTTCGGCAATAATAGAATTTTGCAAGATCCAAGATCAAAATAATTTGGAAACCAAGCAAATCGCTGAAAGATTAGAATAATTCATAAGCTTTAATGACGACTTATTAACAACAACAGGGCAAAAACCCGTCAAAACATAACTGATCAACTATAAGATCTTAATTTAAACCAGTAGTAAAACCTTCTTAGTGAATCGGATCGTAAATGTTTAAACACGTGTTTTACAGTTTTTAATAAATCATCCCCTAAGGCGGTGAAATGGGGGTTCAAAGTTTGTAACAATACCGCGGACAAAATTGCGGGCGAAAGTTAGTAGGGTATAAACATTTCAGTTGTAGTTCGTTTGGCATTTTTTTTCTGGCTGTAGGAGGAATCCACGTTCCTGCATAGTCATGACGTAACTGCATCAAAGACTTCTGGCAATTTTTGATGCGCCAGCCTGATCTTTCTCCATTTTAGATAAAGAACCTGCAGTATTTATCATTAAAAAAACTATATCGTTTTCGTAAAATTTTACCGGTTAGCTTTAACACATAAATATAACAGTTCATTATTTGAAACCGTATTTCTCTTAAAAATAACATAAGTCCAGGACAAAAGCTGTTTTTAATGGAAATTGTTATTTGCGGCTTAGAACTTAATATAAATGTAATACCACTTGAAACTGCAGTTTCAATATGTTAAAGTTACCGAAAGTTTATTATTATTAAGGATAGCATTGTATGTTGGAAGTACTGGAGAACGACTATCCACCACGATAGATAGAAGAAACCTTACCTATATATTGCATTATTTTTCTCGTGAATCTGTGCCAAACTTTATACAGGGTTGGCCATTGAACACGAAACACACTGAATGTCTGACTGCACGTTTATTTTTTTTTAAATCGCTCGTACGCTAATTAGATTTGTCAAGGAGGAGGTTTTTTGTTACCATTTTCAACACTGTAACTTGAACCCCCTAGGGAGGGTGGGACCAACCCTTAAATTTTAAATAGAAAGGGGGTCTTGCGATATATCATTTTAAAGGTCTCATTGAGTACTTTATGACCCTAGAATACGTCATTATTTGCCCTGAGGACAAAATGGCAGCTCGTTGACATAAATATTTTAAAAATAAAATGTAGTGGATATTGCTGAAGTTTTTTAATTGGCGGCTTGAAAATATGCTTCTGAAGATAGCAAGAAGTTAAAAAATATTATTAAGCCCTCCTCCTCCCTCACCCCCACTAGCACCCTCAATGTAATTTAAATTTTTTCAGATCTAATTTTTAGCACAATTTAAATTGTATTGCAATTAGTGGGGGCTGGGGTGTGCTTAGTAATATTTTTTTAACCTCTTGCTATCATCAAAAGAGTATTTTCAAACCGCCAATACAAAAACTTCAGCAATATTCCATTTTATTTTTAAAATATTTGTTAAAAAAGCCGCCATTTTGTTCTCGGGGCGAAAAATGATGTAATATTCTAGGATCAGAAAGTACTCAATAAGACCTTTAAAATTATATATCGCAAGACCCCTTTTTCTATTTAAATTTTAAGGGTTGGGCTTACCCTCCCTATGGGGCTGAATATGCAGTATTGAAAAAGGCAACAAAAAACCTTCCCCTGAACAAATCTAATTATGTGTACGAGCGATTTTTTAAAAAATAAACAAGGAATCAGATATTCAGTCTGTTTCGTTTTCACTGGCCAACCCTGTATATTCGAAGTTATAGCTCTTTTGCAAATAGAACTTGACGCCATCTGAACTAAAAAGATCCGAGCTCTCTGTTTTTGAAAGCACACTTATTTTTAAATTTTTTGTCGTATCCGATGCGCACTCGTATTTAAGCCAAAGCTTTGTTTTTACTGAATTACGTGTGACCTAATTTTCTTACTTTGAAAGATTGTTATTTGCAGTTTAAAACTTGATATAAATGTTACCGCTTAAGACGTGTTTGGCTACAGTTACCCTATTTTAAAATTTGCATAAGTTTATTAGAATGTCATTTTAAACAAGAATAATATTTTAAATCTTAATCAGTTTGCATATCAGAAAATTAAAAAACTAATGATGCTATTTTTTCTTTTCTTGAACATCTTTATTTAAAACTTAATGATAAAGATATTGCTGCAGGAGTATTTTGTGATATCTCGAAAGCTTTTGACTGCGTTAATCACAAGATACTGTTGCAAGAACTTTGAACTATCAAGATTCGTGGATTATCTTTAAAATGGTTTGAGTCGTATCTGTCTAATAGATCACAGAGAGTATTTTTAAATGGAAAGAAATCAGAAAGTGTTAAAATTGATTTTGGAGTTCCTCAAGGTTCTGTCCTTGGCCTACTGTTATTCTTAATTTATATTAATGATCTTGCGTCTATTAACTTTAATGGAAAATTTACAATTTTTGCAAATGATACTACAATACTTTGGAATAGTAAAAATAGTATTGAATTAAAAACAATTATAGACATTGACTTGTTTAAAGTTACGGAGTGGTGTGACTCTAACCTGCATTTTTTTAATATTAGTAAAACTCATATATTACCTTTTAAATGTAAACTTACAGATGTTATCTTTGACAATCAAATTATTAATAACCCAAAATTTAGAAAGTTTCTAGGAATTCACATAAATCAAAATCTTACCTTTAATGACCACATTGAAAAACTTTGTAAAAAATTATCATCAGGTTGTTATGCACTTAGAATTCTTTCAAAAGAAATTGACTTTAATGTTGTTAAAAATATTTACCATTCTTTAATTGAATCCTTCTTAAGATATGGAATTTGCTTCTGGGGAAATTCTAGTGAATACCTTATTCACTGTATATTTATTTTACAAAAATGAGCTATTAGATACATCTATAAAGCAAATTCTAAAGATTCTTGTAGACCTTTATTTATCTCTCACAAAATTTTAACTTTACCATCAATGTTTATAAGCGGTTTGTTTAATGCATAGAAAACATAAAAATCAATTTAATAATTGCATTCAATATAATACAAGACAAAGTTATAATTTTACCAATCTACCAAATTATATTTTGTGTCTACCTATTTTGTCTACCCTTTGGGTCTCCGGTGGCCGAGTTGGTACGGCGCCAGCTTTGCAACCGAGAGGCGCGGGTTCGAATCCCGCTTCGACCATGGATATTTTGTGATTGTTGCTGGACGGTGGTAGAGGAATTCTTCCTCGACCGAGGTGGTACCACTCCACACATACTCTTAAAGGGCTGGTGAAATCCCTACGGATGTTTCTAGCTCTGGATGTGTGAGTCGGTTGCGTGATATACAACCCACGGTACCTTAGTACTTAGGCTTGAGTCGATTCCCCAGTACACACACGGTACATAGAACTTGGATTTCGGTCTTCGTGGGTTCTCAGAAGATAAAAAAAAAAACCTACAACTTCCTCTAGTCATCAAATCAATAGAATGTGGTTCTAAAAAGATTTTTAATAAACTTTCTTTATGTATAAAAAATATTTTGGTATTTAAAAAATTTAGAAAAGTTGTTAAGAAATTATTATTGGAGAAAGCATTTTACTCATTAAATGAGTATTTTGAAGATACTTTGTCATGGTCATTTAGTTAAATAATTTTGTAGTATAATTAGATTTATAGTATTATTGATTTATATACCTGTTTTATATTTTTAGTTTTTAGCTTTGTATATAAAGATTTTATGTCTTTTTTGACAATAAAGCATACACTGTAAAAAAAATGATTAAATTTTAAATCAAATTCAACCCAATTTTGACTAAATCCAGGTCCACGCCAGATTGATTGAAAAAATTAACACTGCATATTGATTAAATCGAAGGATCTGTGATTAAATTTTCTTATTCAAAATTGATTAACCTAACAATTAATTCTGATTACATCTAAATCAATTTTTATTAAAATTTTCTTCCATAATGATTAAATTTCCATAATACTCTAATCATTTTTTATTAAATCTTAAATCCAATGTGATTGATATGCAATCATCAGTAGCACCGCCCTTCCCCTCTCCGCCCTATAAAGTACCTGATTAGGGCGTCGATTTTATTTATTAAATGACAATACTATAATACATAAGAAAAGGAAACACATTAAAGAACAAACAGATGAAATTATATAAAAGATAGGTAATGCAAATTCCCAAAGCATGGGAATTGTTTGTCCCATATCATAAACAAAAATCCGGGGAGGTGAGGCGTGGACCTGGATTTAGTCAAAATTGGGTTGAATTTGATTTAAAATTTAATAATTTTTTTTTACAGTGTAAAAGTTGAAAATAATTATATGAAGTAAAAACACGAAAATTATTTACTCATCTGTAAATAAATACATAAAACACTAATGAAGACCTGGCATGACAAATCTTTTCTTTCAAAATACATGGAAAATAACTTACATTGGTGCATGAGTTCCTCCAAGGGATTGGATTCAAGATCTGAGATTTTTGCGTATTTCTTTTGTTTTTGAAACATAATTTCACCAACATGATGTAACAACAAAGTTTTTAAAAGAATATTCGTAAAATTTTAGAACAGGTTGACCACTTCATTCGTTATAACCTCACATTGCACATTGCACTACCACAGAAACCGCCATACCTACTGCCGATTAAATGGAATTTTTGCAGATTGCAGCGGGGTGGATGGATATCGGTACTCCCTTGTGATTAAAAGGTTGCGTACTGCGCATGTGTTGGCGGCTTGGTTTAGAAGTTTGAGTATTTTTTAGTCAGTAGGTGATTGATACTGATTATTGTGATTATTTTAACAAGGAAATATGATTTAAAATGCTTGTCTTTTTTATGCCTTTGATCAGTATCGATTTAAAGTAATCGAGAATGAGTAATTTGTTTGAATCATAACGAAGATTATGAAACTGATTTAGAAAATAATTACAAATTAAATCAAAAAATTTAATCCGGCCAATAAAATCAGACATCTCTTGTGGTTAATCAACTGGATTTTTTACTGTGCAGTTACAATATGTTAAAGTGTGCGAGAGTTTATTAAAGTTATGGATAACTTTCTATGTTGAACGTACTGGAAAATGATTATCCACCACGATAGGTGGAAGAAACCTTAAATTAGATATTGTGTTTTTTTCTGAATCCGTGCCAACATTTATTTTTTCTAACTTTTATGCATTCTGAAACTTAACGCCACTTAAACTTAATACCTCCGAGTTTTCTGTTTTTGAAAGTATAATAATTTTCAAACTTTTCAACGTATCCAAAGCACACTCGTATTCAAGTCGAGCTTTGTTCTTACTAAATTACCTGCAACCTGCTGTTTAAACTTTGAAAGATTATTTGCAGTTTAAAACTAGCGATAAATAAATTGCTACTTAAAGCGTGTTTATCTGCAGTAAATGTTAAAGTTTGCGAAAGTTTATTAACATTACGAATAACTTTCTATATTTGAAGTACTGGAGAATGACCATCCAACACGACAGATAGAAGAAACCTTACATTAGATATTGTGTTTTTTTTTTCTGAATCTGTGTCAACACTTATTTTTTCTAATTTTTATTCATTCTGCGTTCTGATTTAGAAATTAAACAAATACCAATCGTTTTTAGTTGGTGATTTTTAGTTTTTAGGGAGTGATTTTCACTTTTTGGAAGGGTGATTTTCACTTCTTGGAGGGGGACTTTCGCTTAAAGCTGGTGAGGTTTTATACACATGAAGCAACTTTCTTCAAAATATCATTTTTGGGTTTGTAATAAAATACCCTGCTTGAATAACTTCTGCAATAAAAAAAAATTTTGCATATTTCGTAGAGTCGAAATAGACTGGTTTTAAATATTAGTAAATCTCCTTGTTCATTTAAATATCCAATTCAGTTACAGTGGAAAATCCCATTTAAGAAATGTAGGTAATGAAAATCGACTTTCAACTCATTAGATAAATTAAGTTGGCACGTTCTGGAAATTTCAATTTCACCAAAGTATTGTTATGCCGAATGATATAACTGCTTCGCATCGCAAACTTCAAAACATTGTTATATACGGCGTGAAACTTGATATAAATTAATTAATGCGAGTACCGAAACGCGTGCTTGGCTGCAGTTACAATATTTCAGAGTTTGCGAAAGTTTGTAAGATCGAGGGTAAAGTTCGTAGAAAAAGGATGTAATGCGGAAAACGCTCGCTAAATCGATCTGGGTAAGCCGCGGAATAAGGTAATATGGCAAAGTGCATAAAATATCGCATCGATTTAATTAACGTTTTACCAGTTTAAATAATGTAATGTCGATGTCTATAAGAAACATAATAATATATCAAATATATATACAGGGTATTCTAATGACCTAGTAGAAGTATCTAAGGAACGGAAAAAGGTAGCCATTTGAAATTTGGGCCACACCCATAGGATACCGTAATCTCCATTCTAAAAATATTTTTGATATTACAGCGTTGCCAGATCTACTCGTACCTGATATCAACTTGTTTTTTTTTAAATAGAATACCCTGTATATTATTACATATTTAAATTCCATGAAACATTTTGAAACTTTTTTATAAAACATGTCCTATACCTATCTAGCCTTTTTGGCATTAAAAATTATTTTTTAGAAATTTGGCAACAAACATGTCTCAATAAAAAAAAATCATTTCTTCGCCACCAGCGAAGCTAGAAATATGAATTTTTGGTTACGGTTTCTCAGTAGGCTGCTGTATCATAATAGGATATTGAAATTACATAATCGCTTACAGGGTGTTTACAAAATAATGCGCTTTTGGTAGAACAAATAAATGAAAGTTTTGCAGGCATTTTAAATGGAACACCCTGTATTTTATACTGGCACTCAACAAAACAATTAATTCTTTACCTAAAAGTATTATACGTATTATGACATAATTATTTTTAACTAACTGTCTAGTTAACTGACTAAACACAAATATCAATAATTTAGACACGTATGACAATAACTTTGACGATCACTTTGACAATCAAACAGCTTTTATGAATCTTTTATTTTTAAACATCACTTTGCTCATGGCTGCCTATATTTTTAGTTAAGAAATCTTCTTGGCAATCTCATCAGTGTTGTTATTTTTTTTTATTCAGATATGTTTGTTGCCAAACTTCTTAAACAATTATTTTTAATGGCGAAAAGGCACAAGATAGACGTGTTTCATAAAAAAGTTTCAAAATGTTTCATGGAATTTAAAAATGTAATATTATATTAAAAAAAACAAAGTTGGTATCAGGTACGAGTAGATCTGGCAACGCTGTCAAAAATATTTTTAAAATGGAGATAACAGTCTCCAATTGGCGAAGCCCAAATTTCAAACGGCTACCATTTTTCGTTCCACTGATACATCTAAAAGGCCATTGAGTTTGGAATACCCTGTATACGGATAATAATGCACAATCATATAAAGTTCCTGTAGAATATTACAAATACTTAATATAAGAGTAATTTATTTAATAAGCTAATAAGGATGATAATGACAAATACCATGGTACTAGCCTTGAATATTATATACAGTATGTCCACGGATGGGGTAAACAAGAGGGCACAAGGATCAAAAAGTGAGAGATACGAAAATTCTTTATAAAAAATATTGCTTGCTTTAAAAATAACATCCAAGATGCCAAAAATTTGTTTGTTTGTACAGGATGTTATGCAAAAGCTACAAAAACGTAAAATTCGGTTAAGAGTAAAGTTGCCTTTTTTAAATTTTAATGCAAAAGGTTAAATAAAAGAGTTGTTTCAAATTTTAAAAGAATTCTTATTTCATATTTTCAAGTAAAAATTTAAAATTTCTAAGTTATGCTCTTAAAATTAAAAGTTTTCTGCGTCACATTGTCACTTTTTTATTTGATTACACCTTTGATAACTTTTAGGTATTGGTCAAAATAATAAAGAAGTTGTCTTTAGAGCAAAGAATATTTCTAATCCAAAATTACAGAAATGGCCAGAATTGTTATCGCTACGTTATTGAGGAATTTCAATAAAAGTTTTCAGATATCCATTTATGTAGAAGTTCAGTACATAAGTTAGTAACAAAATTAAAAAAAAACTAGATCCGTTAGTGATTTAAAGAAACCAAGAAATGATACGACGAAAACGATGCTTCTAGAGTATTAATTTTGTAATGTTGATGAAAATCCTATTGTCTTTAAGAAATATTATTTGCTCCAAAGACAACTTTATTATTTTGAGAAATACGTCACAGTTTTGGTGACAAAGGTGACGAATGAAATATTCCTATAACTACTAATAGAAAATATTATAAATTATAAAAATATATAGCAAGCAGTAACAAATTATTAACCTTTTTAAAAACATATAATAAAAATTATAATTCTGATGTATAAAATATACTTTTCTAATTATTCTAGATTATACAATTTTTTTTGCAGATTTTACTAAGTCAATATTTAACCTTTATCATATAGTGTTGTATAATTTAACATGATGTAATTTAAAGTTTATTAAATATTACGCTAGGTACATCCTTGTTTGATTCTTCACATTACTTGGACCGGGCATTATGGGAATCATTAATTATCAGGAACCCCGATCCGATATAAAGTTGAGAAAAGAGGGAGTCAAAGAAGATTCTTCTAGTTATTGACAAAGGACTTGCGCCCTAGACATGTTTGGTTTCAGTTTGGAGCTGAAGCTACAGTGCCAGTACAAAGTGTATCTATCCTTCTGTAGTTAAGACTTTCAACATTTAGGTACAGTAATTAAAAATGGAGAAACTGCTTGGTATATTCGATTAAACAAGTTTTATTGCCTCTTTAACTCTCACAAACGTCACCGTTCGCAGGTAGGCTGCATCATTGTCTTTGTATTTACAAACAACGGCTGCATCATAGATCCATGTTGCATTATATAATATATCGGAGAATAGGAAATATTTTTTTTAAATCACGTTATTGTAATTGTTTACCTTAATATTATATAAAAGTATTTACTTATTTTTGATAACTTTTCTTTATTTATTTAAAAACTTTTTCTCAAATCCTATTATTGCAAATTATTCGTTAGAAAATAGGAAGTATGGAATATTGTTTCTTAGAGGGGAAACAATTTTAAGTAGTATAAAATAAGAGATTTTTACAAATGCTGTTTATGGTCGGCGATCTTTTGTTATAAAATCATAAAACTCACCAAAGTCGAAAGATTCTTTCGTGTACCTAAATAATTTGCCAGATTATAAATTTATAGTTTATGACGTGTTCCGATAAATCGTTCAAAGTAGACAACCAGAAATATTTGCACAAAGGCAGCCGTAATAAAATATTTAAAGATATTCTTTTTTATTGAAAACATCGTTTTTATTTGTCTTTTGCGCTTTTTACCAACAAGGATGGAAGGAAATCGGATTACGTTGTACATTTTATCAGGCGAGAAAAGAGCATTGCGATTCAAAGTGAAAAACCAGCAATAGTTACACAAGCGAAGAAGGTACGATAGAAAGTTGAATATATTCGTTTTTGCCTGTTTTTGATGCACTTTCACCTATACGGATAGAAAAAAATCTTATCCATCCGTGATTATCAGAAAAGAAAAGAGTATTGTGATTACTAAAATATGTTGTGATGTAAACAGTCCATGGAACCGACCAATAGGGTAATGTGGCGTACCACTTGCTCAGTACACGATCCCACAAATTGTTATATGTACCAGTTAATGTTTGGTAGAAATACCTTTTGGTAATATAAAAACGAAGTAGTTTTAGAAAAACAAAAGATAAGGATAAATAATTTAGAATAAAAGAGATGACAAAATTGTGAGCAGCTCTGTTAAAGATATGTTACAAAAGTTAAAAATAAAACAACATTTAATCAAAAAGTAGTAATATTTCATCAGCGTAGAACTCCCATATCTAGAGGTAACAAATAATCCAATCCAAATTCTTTTTCCACATTACTCAGATAATATATATATATATTCTCCGCATTAATTCGCCCTCAACATAATTGGTGACCCCTCGACGTGAGTGTTTTCTTCACGTTTATTGGCGAACACGGATTCCAATGGATCGGGATTCAATCTATTGGGAGTAGATTCCGAGGTGATGGTAATTCTTTGATCTCTGTCTTGGAGCCGTAGAAGATCTACAAAGAAAAAAAGAAGATTAGAAAAATTTATTGACTTTGTTTGAGAAAGCAGCCCAGAAAAATCCTTCTAGAAACCAGTCGTGGAAGAAGTAAAAAGAACAAAGAACATTAGAAAAGACTTAAATTTATTATAGAAATCAGAGTCGGCTGCTGGGTAAGTGGTTTGCGCCCCTTTTACTTACCTCTCTGAATAATTCACTTTGATAATAATAATATTATTTTTGCTTCTTTCTTTTATATTTCATCGAAATGACAGAAGAAAACATTGGTGACAACCCTCTCATTGACAAACATGTCAGTACTAATCAAAGTAACGGTTCTGTCAATGCTAACAATGAAAACATTTCATCAATTAAATTACCTCCTTTCTGGATCACAAAACCAGAAATTTGGTTTAGTCAAATTGAGGCACAATTTGCAGTTTCTCGTATCACTGCAGACAAAACAAAATATTTCCTGGTTATAGCTAACTTACCTTTAGAGATAGTGTCAAATATTTATGACATTATTTCGAACCCTCCACAATCTGATATGTACAATAAACTAAAAGAAATTCTAATCAACAGGTTAACTTCAAGTGAAGAAAAAAGACTTGATGACCTTCTTTCTGGCTCCGAAATGGGTGACCGCAAGCCTTCAGATTTTTATAGAGAAATGCTTAATACAGCTGGTGGTTCACAGATGGTTAGCCAGGAATTGCTGCTTAAATTGTGGAAAAGACGCTTACCAAAAACAATTTTGGTAGCATTGACTGCATCTGGTAGGAAAGTTGTCAATGAACTTTTAGAAATAGCCGACAATATATGGGAAACTTATCGACCAACTTCTATTTTTAAAAAAGTTTCTGAAGTTGAAACACAGCACCTTGTCGATCGATCAGTTCCCTATATAGGTAATTCATCTACCATTCCAAACGAATTAATGAAAGCTTTTTCTGATTTTTCAATTAATTGTCAAGATCTTCTTCATTCCATGTCTCAAAAACAACAATCTATGGAACAACAAATTAATTCACTTCAAAATCAATTGTCACACTTTCAAAATTTTTCTAACACACCTAACAGAAATCAAAATAATCAATGTGTTTCCTGTAGAAGTCGCTCTAACAGTCGTTCTCGGTCATCCTCAAAAAATCGCGTATGTTTTTATCATAACAAGTTTGGAAAAAGAGCATTAAAATGTCAAGGACCTTGGTGTATGCTATACGAAACTTTTCAGTCTAAAGAAAATTCAAAAAAACATGTAAAAGTTTCGACAGCATACAGTGGGATAGTAAAATATAAAAATCGCCGCCTCTTTGTGTTTGACGATTCTAACAAACTACAGTTTTTGATAGATACCGGTGCAGATGTATCTGTTATTCCTCGGGATGTATTTTCAGATCTGAAAAAAGATAAAGATTTTTTTTTAACTGCCGCTAATGGTACTCCCATTACAACTTATGGCAAAAAGTTTATAAAAGTAAATCTTAAGCTCAGACGCAACTTCCCATTTATTTTTACTGTAGCTGATATTAATCGTCCCATCATTGGCGCAGATTTTCTGGCCCATTTTGGTTTCCTAGTAGATGTTAAAAACAAATGTCTCATTGACTCTGAAACTACTTTGATTTCAAAAGCTTCTTTAGTTAATTCAGATGTTCCAACTCCCAAACTATTTGCTGTCGAAACAAAATATACCCAACTTCTTAGAAAATACCCTAAACTTATTTCTTCACCAGATTTTGTGCTACCTGCCAAACATTCAATTAAACATCATATTGTCACTAATGGACATTTACCTTTTTGTCGTCCACGTCGTCTCGACTCCATTAAATTTAAAATTGCCAAAGCTGAGTTTGAACAGATGGTTGCACAAGGCATTTGCCGACCATCCTCTTCTTCAGTAGCTTCCCCTTTACATATGGTGCCTAAAAAAGATTCTTCTGATTGGCGACCATGCGGGGATTATCGTTTTTTAAATGGAGTCACGACACCAGACAGGTATCCATTACCACATATTCAAGATTTTAACTTGCATGTCCATGGCAGTACCATTTTCTCAAAAATTGACTTAGTGAGAGCTTATCATCAAATACCGGTAGCGGAGGAAGATATTTTCAAAACAGCTATCACTACACCTTTTGGTCTTTTCGAGTTTCAACGAATGCCTTTTGGTTTACGAAACGCTGCCCAGACTTTCCAAAGATTTATTAATGAGGTAACTCAAGGACTCGATTTTATTTTTGTTTACATTGACGATATTTTAGTAGCAAGTAAAAATGAGGACGAACATTTTCAACATTTAAATATTTTATTTGAGCGACTCGATCAATTTGGAATAAGTCTCAAACCTTCAAAGTGTGAATTTGGAGTAGCAAATTTAAATTTTTTGGGACATTCCATCTCTGAAAAAGGTATTTCACCTTCAGAAGAACGCATAAATGTAATTAAAAATTTTCCGACACCAAAGACACTGAAACAATTGCAACGATTCATAGGAATGATCAATTTCTACCATCGCTTTGTACCGAAAATGTCAGAAATATTAATTCCTTTGCATAAACTCTCAGTTGACTTGCAAAATAATAAAAATAAAAATATAAGCGATTGGCCAGAGGAGTGTGAGAATAGTTTTAACAAAGCGAAAACTCTACTTGCTGAAGCAACAATTCTAGCACATCCTAGACCTAGCGCCAAACTTTCGTTGACAACATACGCTTCTAGTACGGGCATCGCTGCTGTACTAGAACAAACTTATGATAATTTTTCGCAACCTATTGCGTATTTTTCAAAACAACTTAGCCCTTCTCAGCAAAAATACTCTACTTTTGATCGCGAATTGTTAGCCATTTATGCAGCAATCAAACATTTTCAACATTTTTTAGAAGGTAATGAATTCTTGACTTTTTGTGACCATAAACCTTTAACTACAATTTTTCAGTCCAAAGCAGACAGAAGTCCACGTCAATTTCGTTATTTAGAATACATTGCTCAGTTTACAACTGATATTCGATATATCAAAGGAAAATCAAACGTCATTGCTGATACTCTCTCACGCATACATGACAACATGGGATCTTTAGATATATTTGACATAGATATCTGTTCTTTAAAACAAGCACAAGATGCGGACAAAGAACTTAAAACATTAATTCAAAGTCAAAATTTAAACAAAAACTGCAAATTTATATTAAAAGAGGAAGAAGTTTCTTTCACCAAAATTAAAGTTTGGTGCGAAGTTTCTTCGACGAATAAAAGAATTTATATACCAAAAGAACTTAGATTTACGATTTTTCAAAACTTGCATGGCATATCTCATCCTGGCATTCGCGCTTCAAAAACATTAGTAGGTTCACGATATTTTTGGCCTAAGATGAATTCAGATATTCATCAGTGGGTTAAATGTTGTCTTGGTTGTCAGACTTCTAAAATCAATAAACATACAAAATCTCCTATAGGTAAATTTGACATTCCAAAAGGTCGTTTTGAACATATTCACATCGATTTAGTCGGTCCTCTAGTTCCTTCAGGAGGATGCACGTATATTCTTACAGTTATTGAAAGAGTCACTAGGTGGACAGAAGCCTATCCTCTATCTAACATATCAGCACAAACTGTGGCAAAAACTCTCTATACACACTATTTTTCACGTTTTGGCGTAGCACATACAGTAACTCATGACCAGGGAACTCAATTCGAGTCAGCATTGTTCTCAGAGTTTAGTAAACTTCTTGGTATTCATAGAATACACACAACAACATATCATCCGCAGAGCAATGGAATGATTGAAAGATTTCACAGAACTTTAAAAGCGGCTCTAACAGCTAGAGGAAATAGAAATAGGTGGAAAGATGAACTACCATTAATTCTCTTAGGTCTAAGATCGGCAATAAAGGAAGACCTTCAATGTTCACCTGCAGAACTAATGTATGGTCAACCTTTACGATTGCCCGGAGAATTTTTTACAACTTCTCACGAAATCATTGACACTTTTCCTATCTTGATCAGTTTACGCGAATGTTTTGCTAATTTAAAGCCAGAAGCAATTAATAGGCATAACCTGGAGAAACCGTTTGTGTGTCACGATTTAAAAAATTCAAATTACGTGTTCATTAAAGTAGAAGGCAAAAAGTCATCTCTTTCGCCGTCATACGAGGGTCCTTTTAAAGTAATCAAAAAATATCCAAAATCATTTGTTATTTTTAAAGATAATAAAGATGTAGTTGTTAGTATAGACAGAATTAAACCTGCTTTCCTGTTGGCGGAGCATGATGAATCTGTTATTCCAAATAAAAACGTAAAAAAAGTTTCTTTCGCATTGAATTCTGTTAACGTTTAAAAATTTGATGAAATTCTTTTTATTATTTATTTTTTTTACAGAGGGGAGTATTTGTGGCGTACCACTTGCTCAGTACACGATCCCACAAATTGTTATATGTACCAGTTAATGTTTGGTAGAAATACCTTTTGGTAATATAAAAACGAAGTAGTTTTAGAAAAACAAAAGATAAGGATAAATAATTTAGAATAAAAGAGATGACAAAATTGTGAGCAGCTCTGTTAAAGATATGTTACAAAAGTTAAAAATAAAACAACATTTAATCAAAAAGTAGTAATATTTCATCAGCGTAGAACTCCCATATCTAGAGGTAACAAATAATCCAATCCAAATTCTTTTTCCACATTACTCAGATAATATATATATATATATATATATATATATATATATATATATATATATATATATATATATATATATATATATATATTCTCCGCATTAATTCGCCCTCAACAGGTAAATTCTTGTTTAATTGTTTTTTTATGTCGTCGTTCTCAATTCAAATTGGTTAGAATATAGATGGTAGAAATAAAATAAATATTTTTATTAAAAGCGGAATTTGTAAAATCAGTGTTATTTTAAAGTAGAAACTAATTAAAACCCGTAAACAGAATAATATACGCCTTATTAGGGTAATATATTTTTAGACAATTTGTTAGTTTTACACGAGATATATTTTTGAATAAAATATGAAGTAGAAATTTTTTACTACGAATTATTTGTTGCCTCGCATTGTTATCTTACTTCCAGAACAAATTCCCTAATTGTCCGCACAAACAGTAATTTTTGTGATATCAGTTTGAAAGGGCAAAAGGTCAAGCTATAGTGAATTTTACACATACAGGGTGACGCGGATCTAAATGTACATACGATACCATAAGATAGAGACCACCTTGGGGTTCTAAATCACCCACATTTAGTAGTCCAATCTCTAACCTTTACCGAGATACAGGGTGTTTTGTAAGTTTTGCCTAAAATTTATTTTTGTAATATTTCTGTAAGCACTTGAAATAAAAAATTCATAATGGGTAAGAATATTTTGTACAATTTGTGGGTTTAAAATGCCATATGCAAAAGTTCTAAAATCCAGGTCCATACTTAAAATAAAATTAGTTTTTAATTTTTTTTAAATTCAGCACCATGTATATCGGATTTTTGAAACTTGTAATTTCTACTCCAAGCAAGCATAAACATGTGATTCTATTGACATGGTTTTCAAAGTTGCCGCACTTACCACGAAGTCATAAAAAATAGGCGTTTTAAAGAAATCAATGAGAAAGTACATTTCAAATAAACAAAATCTGCTAAAGAATAGTTGGTAGCCAGATAAAAGTATCCATATTGACTAGAAATATTATGCATCACTTGTCGGATTAAAATGACATACGAAAGTGATAGAATCCAGGTCCTCACGTAAATAATAGGCCCATTTGTAATTTTCGAAATTTGACACCCTGTACATCAAATTTTGAAAATAAAAATGAATTTGGAACGAGCATAAAAACTGAAATTATTGACATGATATTCAAAGTTGCCACACTTATTACTTTATCGTAGAAAATAGGACTTTGGCAAATCTACATTTAGGTAAATTGTTTTATTAACAGTATTAATGGTTAAAAACAATAAGGATTGAATTCAAAAAATTGGGAATAAATATTAATACCTAGAAGTGTGAAGAAGTCAATGGCGGTCATTTTGAAAATCTTCTAAAATAATTTATTTTATTGTTAAATTATGTGTTTTTGAGGAACAGTATGCCTTGTACTTTATGTTATTTTAATTAATTGTTGTTGATTTAGGATTTAGGTTTATTTTCAGTTGTTCTAGGTATTAATATTTATTCCCAATTTTTCGAATTCAATCCTTATTGTTTTTAACCATTAATACTGTTAATAAAACAATTTACCTAAATGTAGAATTGCATGCAAAAGTCCTATTTTCTACGATAAAGTAATAAGTGTGGGAACTTCGAATATCATGTCAATAATTTCAGATTTTATGCTCGTTCCAAATGCATTTTTTTTTCAAAATTTGATGTACAGGGTGTCAAATTTCAAAAATTACAAATGGGCCTATTATTTAAGCGAGGACCTGGATTCTATCACTTTCGTATGTCATTTTAATCCGACAAATAGTGCATAATATTTCTAGTCAATATGGACACTTTTATCAGACTACCAACTATTTTTTAGCAGATTTTGTTTATTTGAAATGTACTTTCTCATTGATTTCTTAAAAACGCCTATTTTTTATGACTTCGTGGTAAGTGCGGCAACTTTGAAAACCATGTCAATAGAATCATATGTTTATGCTTGTTTGGCGTAGAAATTACAACTTTCAAAAATCCGATGTTGAATTTAAAAAAAATTAAAAACTAATTTTATTTTAAGTACGGACCTGGATTTTAGAACTTTTGCATATGGCATTTTAAACCCACAAATTGTACAAAATATTCTTATCCATTATGAATTTTTTATTTCAAGTGCTTACAGAAATATTACAAAAATAAATTTTAGGCAAAACTTATAAAACACCCTGTATCTCGGTAAAGGTTAGAGATTGGACTACTAAATGTGGGTGATCTAGAATCCCCAGGTGGTCTCTATCTTATGGTATCGTATGTACATTTAGATCCGCGTCACCCTGTATATATTTCCAGCTTTAATTAATAAATTTTAGGGTCTATAGGGTTTATAACATAAACAGCAGTTTAAAAAAATTGGTTCGCGGCTCATTTCATACCCCAGCCTTATCCCTTTTGTTATTTTTACGTCGAGATTATTAATTTATTAATTACGATAACCGCAAAAGCACTCATTGAATATTAAAAAAGATATAATCATATTTGAATTTTAATCCTTGCCTTGATTTTTAATTTTCATTTATTACCTGTAAAATTAAATTATTTGACATCCATTTCACAGATAGTAGATCCTGGATCCTAGATTGATCCTACAAATTTTTGAAAAAGCTTACATTTTGGTCCCCCCTTCCATTTTCCCTCTGATTTGAAATACAGGCAACCTGGAGTATCTAATAGTTGCACCTAGATATCTTTATATTGATTGACGGAAACCTTAAAAAAAAGATTAATTTTAATTTTCGTCATCGGTTTTTTAACATGCTTTTGTTTATTGTGGTTTATTGGAAACAAAGAAAAGCAAAACATTGAGTTGAAAACAAAGCTCCATGGCCCACAATATAAAATAGCAGAATCGAATTATTTAAAAATCTGGTGACAAACTTTAAATTACATATTTTTATAATTGATTTTTGATTAAATTATATTACCTATACTGCTCTGCCCATTATACATGTGGCGCATGTCTATTACGATAACCGGTGTTTTTTTGTTACTCATTATTCGTATTAGTACACTTTATCTATTCTGATTTGAATTACTATAAAAAGTAACTCTCGATCAACAGTCAGCAGTTCTTTGTGAAGCATGGGCGGCGTGATATATATTTAAAATAAATTTATAATAGATTAATAATTTATGCTATAAATACAGAAATTTGACAACAATCCATGCATGCGTCTCATGAATTTTCAACTAACAGATGCGTGCATTCCAAAGTAGTGATGTAAATATTCGGATGATTTTGATATTCGGAACATACGGAATCGGATGAAAGTAATATTAAGGATTAATCATCCGATTCCGGATTAAAATTTAAAGATCCACGAAAACACTATATAATTCGATCGACGGTAAAAACCTGTTTGCTTGGGTGTCCGGCGAAGCGACCCGGCACGGCACGGCGATTTAATCCGTATCATCGTATCCGAATTCATAAAGTATTATTAATTTTTATTTACCAAAAAAATATTTTTTTTTAGATTTACTTAGGTACCTACGTTTAACAAACCCACATTTGCTGTTTTGTTTTTTATTTTTTTATGACTTGTTATTTCAGACTAAATATTTTGCATTATTATATTTTTTATTATACAGTACATTATTATTATTACATTATGTATTTGTTTAGTTTAATCTAAAACCTATTAAAAAAGCATATTTAAGTATATTTTAAGCTAAAACTGTGTTTTACGAGCGGATAATAAACTAGCAATACCCACAAACATGGTATATTATTATTATTAAAGAGTTTTCAATTATCATATGAAATAATATACATACATTTTTAAACATAATTATTGTTAATTATTATGGCACATCCACTATTCATATGCCACTGGTTTTCATTTTCTAATAAAAATATGTGCGTTGTCCTAGCGTTACACCGATCGGCAAATATACAATGTAAGAAAACGAAAACGAAATCATGACATCGGGTCGTCTGACAATTTACGTTCCGAATATCAAAATCATCCGAATCACACCCGAATAAAAGATACGAAATACGACGGTGTTGGCCCGGTTGACTGATCGCTCGGAACTTTGCGGTATCCGATATCTGCCCGTGTAATGTTTACGTTTCGGATTAAAATCATCCGAATCACGCACGAAATAAAAAATGATACGAAACACGGTTGGCCATCGCGACGGGCGACGACGGGTAGCTCGGAACTTGGCGGTATACGCGGATTGACAATTAATCCGAATTCGACGGCCTGTAAAGCGGTTCTGTCTACATCAGTAATACCCGATTCCGTATGAGATATTCGGATTAATCCGAATATCTTGATATTCGGAATCAACGGATATTTTAATTCGGATTCTTACAACACTATTCCAAAGCACGTCGCGTCGGGTGTCGGCTGGGCGCGTTATGGCCCGCGCAAATAATTATTGAGAAATCCTTTCGGCAACTTCGTGCCGACGACCAATATTTTATTTGTCGATTGTTGGGAAAATTCAAAATAATTTGGAAACATGTTTTAAGCATTTATTTACGTGAAGGCGCGTAATAACAATCGGTTCTGGTACTCGTATAATAGCTGAAAAATCAAGTGATTCAAATCAGATGAGTTAAACTATACATGTTATTCGTAATTTAAATTTCTGCTAGTTAGAAGGGCGAATCTTGTTACCGCAGCTCACAGTTCTTAGTATTTAGGTTCATTTTAATAAATGTATTATTTTTTAATAAGCATTTTCAATTGAGTTAAGCTAAGTTTTCCTTTTTATACATAACTATCATGGCATTGCACACGATTTAGTGTTTAAATATGTTAATTAATCAAAAAAATTAAATACACTCGTTTTTTATGCTATCCTGCTAGCCAAGTGGCAACGCTTCGAATTACGGATTATAGATAGTTTATTAATTTACAGATATGGTAGTTCAGCCCTCTGAAGCTAACCCTGTTTTTCAAAAAGTATAGGCGTTTCAAAAATTTTAGTTTGATACAATATATGCTCAAAAAATGTTTTTCGAAATAGCAAACTTCGAAAAACAGGCTTTCGAAAAAACATAATTTTGAAAAATTTTGTTTTTATAAAATTTTATTTGGAATAGTGAAAATATTTTGGAAAAATTGTTTTTTGAAAATTTTTCGTAGATCCTGGTCTAATGAAAGTGCTATCAGAAATGAACTTTCAAACTCAATTTCCTTTACAAATCTGAATACAACCCCTCTTGGATGTCATATGTGAACCTACCACAAAAAATAAGTACATAAATAAGAAGTAAATAACATAAATCGCTTTTAGTTACTTAATGGCTATTGATTCCAGCCAAATCGGAAAGTTTATGTGGTAGGTCTAGGCTCTAGGCTCTTAGATAGTGCATCGTCAATACTCTTTGAAATGCCATAGGCTCTTACCAACTTTATATTAGCAATGAAAAGTTTCTTCGATTCGGATCTCGTTTTCTGTTATATTAAAATGCTTCAAGCACGCTTTCGGGTCCTTTTATTGCTAGAAAGCAATTTAACTAAAACAAAACTGTTTTTCGCAGTTTCATAGCTTTTGTTTCCTATAAAACTAATAAAAACTAAGCAGTTTTCTGCCCGAAATACCGTGAGAGATTTCATCTGAGAGAAAAACATGTCACTTTTCGGCCTTATTCCTTATACATCAGCTCCAGTAACGTCTTTGGTTTTTAAACCATCGCATCCGTATACCAGATTATTGCTTCAGGAGTAGTGTCCGGTTTATTTTTATTCCAGACGCTTTGACCACCGATTACGATATCGGAGACTATGTCGTAAGTAAATTTTTGGTTCATATTATTATTTGATCGAATTTCTAACTCTGGTCCCTAATTTTGTCATGTAATGGTTCATGATTCGTTATCTATCTGTCGGCTGATGGTAGTGAAGTTAGCAAAAGATGCAGTCTCATTCTTGCCTCTCCCTTGATCACTTCCAGCCATATTGTCGAGTTTAAGAGAACGTTCCTTCGGTAGTGTTACCAAAGTACGGAAGCTACGATTGGCTGGTTGCTAGCAACATTACCGGCGAATGTGTTTCCTGATTTTGAGAATAGGGGCTCAGGTGAAGCGGGAGAAGGTCTAAAATGTTCACAATCGCTGATGTGGTGATCGATTTAATGGTCCCTTTCTTTGAAGAACTACTTTGACTAAAACTGAAAACTTTATTAAAAGATTATAAACTATATCTAACGATGTGCTAATGTTCGCCTAAAGAGTTTTTGAACTACTTATTTAGATTCTATTAAAAATCGAAATATCTCAAAACTAACAAATGAAATAAGGTAGATTAACATTTAGTGTGCAGTATGATTAAAAGAAAAAGTTTCGTTTTTAGTCGGTTATTATTTGAAAACTAGCTAAAGAAAATTTTACTTATGCTTTTTAACTAGCAAAATACAAAAAGCAGTTTCTGAACGAATAAATAAAATAATTTTCTATAAATAACATCTATTCAGAGTTGATAGGTACCACAAAAAAGGATTGCTATACTCAATATCAGGTAAGACTTTACTGTCGGTCGTTGATACATGTCATTTCTAGTGACATTCTGTTTGCACAACTTGAACTTTGGTCAGGACCGAACTTCACATTTTTATGGTAAAGGAATTCTCATCGGATACGTGGCAACATCGGGGGCCCCGCAGGGCTCCAAGCTGGGTCCATTGTTGTTCCTTTTGTTCATTAATAGTTTAAATAGTACAGTAAAAAAATTGTAAAATCATAATGTTTGCAGATGACCTGAAATTATACATGAACATCAAAGAGGCAAGTGACTGCCTCCTATTTCAGAAGGACTTGGACAGAATATTTGAATGGTCAGTAAAAAATAAATTAAATTTTAATGTTAGCGAAATGTTGTACTGTTACTTTTACCCGTAAGAAATCTCCAATTAACTTTCAGTATAAAATGGACAAAGAAGTGCTGACTCGGACTGGAGATATGCGGGACCTGGGTGTCATCTTTGACACAAAGTTGTCATTTAAAAACCATATCACACTAATTTCGGGAAGGGCTCATAAGATGTACTGTTTTATAGATAGAAACTGTAGAAATTTTAGAGACATAAATTGTATAAAAAACTATATTATACATATTATGTCATATGTTAGGGGTATTATGGAGTATGCAGCTATCATTTGGAGCCCCATGTATGATATCCATAAAAGCACAATTTGAAAAAACTCAAAACAAATTCTTAAGGTACTTGAATTTTAAGGAATATGGAACATATGACATTAATATTGCTAAAAGTGTACTTAGAGAAAAGTACAAGGTTTTTTTACCAAGGATTTTTTAGTTCTGTGATGTTTTTGTATAAATTTTTGCATAATGAAATAGACGATCCAAATTTGTTGTCAAAAATATATTTCTGTGTACCATCTCACAGGACTAGAAATCCTAGTACTTTTTATTAAAAAAATACACGCCCAAGTGTTAGGATTTTTTGTTTAAAGCTAATTTTGAACTAAAATGTTTTTATTGGTACTCTTTTTCCTCCTAAAATTTCTCGTCTTCCAATTTGAACAAAATTTTACTATTGGTTTGAACAGCTGTTCTCTGGATTGTTTGTGTTGTAGCATTTAAACTTTTGAATTGAATGTTTTAAAAGAGTTAATATGATTTCTTACTTTAAAGATAACAAAAATATTATTTTTTTCAAACCTGTAGAGAGACTTGGCAACGTCAACGAGTACCGACATCAAAACAAAAGTTTTCTTTTCTGTAACTGACGTTTCTCGCTTTTTATTATATGGCCATGTATTTATTAGCAGTGGTGTGCAGTTAATGAGGGACGATATCTACCTTTTTTTTATCACGAAGCGCCATTTATGAATATTTTTATACTGTCTGAATTCATACCAGTATTTACCAGTTTCAAGATATGTAGTGAATTTCATAATACCCTGTATATAGTAATTTGAAAAGGAAATTTTAAAAACTATAATCCTTTACACTAAACCTAAACTACTCGTTTAGATTCGTAATTTATGCAGCAAAACATATAATTCCTATAATAGTTATTAATTTTGGGGTAATGCTTGTCTAGATAATTGTTGAACAAATAAAATATGCTTACTTACCTACTTTTCAATAAAAAGAAACACTTTACAGATACACAAAGTCTAACAATATATACTACCAAAATGAGTAAATAGCACAACATAATGGCAAAATTCTTTCTGAAAACCCACAACAATATTCCTAAAAACAAACTTTTACTTTTACACGTCATAAGTCAGTCGTCAGCGAACTGACGCGGAATAGACAGACAGATTGAAGACTGCCGGAAATAGATATGCCGGTGCAAAGGCGTAAGAAAAAGATGCCCATCTACACGGCATGCGATGTGAGGTGCTGCACATATTCCACGTGTTGACGCTTTTCCGGCTGTAAGGATTAGAAGCGAAATATGTATCTGCGTCGCGTACATGTAAATATCTGGCCCTTTATATATCCATCTCTCATCAATTCGATTGTCTGTGTCCGCGAGATGTTTTCTGAATTAGGGAGCTTTTAAATTATAAATTGGCAAATATGTTCGTCATGTGTCAATGACAACCATTAAAATCTTACCCGATATTGAGTATAGTAAATTAACAAAAAAATGCGGTCTCAAAAAAATTTCAATTAAATTTGTAACTACCTCATTCATTCTTAAATAGTTAACTGTAGTTTTCGATAGTTTTATATAGAAACAAGAACTTGGAAACTTGAAAAGCATTTTGTTCTAGTTTAATTAGTTTTTGGTAATAAGAGAACCAAGCAATTCGCCTGGGGCATCTTAATATAATAGAAAACAAGAGTCGATCTGAAGAAAACTTTTCGTGGCAAATATAAAGTTTGGAAGTGCTCGTGGCAATTCAAATATAGTATTGGCGATGCAGTGTCTAAGAGTCTAAGCTAAGTCATTTTTTCTTATTTTACTCGGTGAATAATAATTAGCACTATTTTTTTTAGCACAAAATTTTTTTTCAGAGAAGCAATTTTTTACCTGATGGCATAAAAACACGACTAGTTTTTGACATCTTGAACAGTCCGCATAAAGCATACATTAACCTGGGCATTTATTTGTTGAGTTATTAGCAATCTTTTTTTGTGGTACCTATCAATTACGATTAGTTTTTATTTATAGCAAATTACTTAATTTATTTGCTCAGAGATAGTTGAAGATGATGAACTCAAAATAATTTGAGCTATTGTTATGGTAATTAAGTAACTCAATAAGAACAACGTTTAAAGTCTACTCCTAAAACTGATATAAAACTAAGAAACAATACCTACCATACAGACTAAGCGAGCGTTTTGCTTTTACCGCTCTAGAGCGGTAAAGTAAAGCTACTCTAAAAAAAAAAACAATTTTGCGCTTTTCGAAGCACAAAAGGTACTTTGTGTACGATTGTAGAAAAATTTACAGCCAGATTCTCCAACGCTAGTCCGGTCTAATTTGACAACCAAAAGTTTTAAATTGACAAGTGTAAGTTAAGACGACTAAGTTTTATACTGTGAACTTATTTCTGACAATGACAGGACAAAAACATAACTGATCAACTATAAGATCCTAATTTAAACCAATACTAAATCTTAAAACTTCTTAGTGAATCTGAACGTTAATTTTTTTTTTCAAAAATTCGAGCTTTCATACAGGGTGTCCCAGAATATGTGGGAAATATCCCGGAATCTGATAGACCACATAAAAATAACAGGGCAAGTTCGTATTAAAATTTTTCCTACGGCCCCCTCTACAGAGATATGGGCCCATAACTGACGCCACTGGAAATCTTTTTTTTTTAAATAATTTTTAAACTACTCGGTATAATATAATATTTTTTTAATATTATGGTTACTAGGCAAGTCTCCTTGGACCCTTTTAAACACGTTTGGCTTATTTAGTATGCCAGGGACGGACTAGCTGTATCACAATAATGCTATTTTTTGACATCCTGTATGATAAAGGCACAACAAAAATATTTTTGGACAGCTTAAACCTTAAACGGAAAAGAGGTACTCTTGATCCATATTGATAAAATGGACTGTCTTCGAAAAAAAAAAACATTTTTGTTTAATGTGGGTTTTTGCATTGGTTGTTATTTATGTTGATAAAATTCCTTCTTTGTTGATATATTTTTTTAACATGTACCGATTTAAATAAAAATATTTATGCCAGTGTCAGTTGACGATAGAGTGTGTTGAAATTTGCGATCTTTTTTCTTCCTTTTCTTATTAGTTAGTCAATTAGTAATGGAATTTACTGAATATGCCGACATGCATTTAATGTATGTGCTTGCATCATGTAATCCCTTAGAAGTCAGAAGGCTTTATGAAGAACGATTTCCAAATCGAAGGATTCCTGATAGGACAACTTTTGAAAGAGTGGATAGTCGTTTGGGAGAGACAGGTAAAAACTACGACGTTTTATTCCTTACTTATATTTTTCGAACGATAGAGATTTATTGTGGTGTAAATAAGTTTAGGAAAGTTTGCCGAAGACAGCCATAGTTGTGGAAATCAAATAGATCGCGGTTAGGGTGTTGAAGAAAACATCCTAAATGCCGTAGAAACAGATCCTTCTACAAGTGTCCGAAAATTGGCTGTCCAGTTTGATTGAATCCTTAGAGAGCAACAATTGCATCCGTATCACCTTCAGAAAATCCGCGAAGACTTTCCGCGAAGGAATTGTCAAACTTGGTTTTAGATCGGCACAGAAACGATGCAAATTTCATGGGCTCAGTTCTCTTTACGGATGAAGCTGGATTTTTTAAAAACGGCATTGCCCAAGCAAACTCACATAATTTGCATTTATGGGCAGATGAAAATCCCCATGCTTCAATTGTGACGCATCATCATCAGTTTGAACCCATTAGCCTGTGGGCCGGAATCATCGGGCAACATTTAATTGGACCATTTGTCTTGTCGACAAGGTTAACTGGAGAACTTTATTTGGAATGTCTTCAAAACAATTTGCCGGAAGTTTCAGAAGATCTACCTTTGGCAATACGAAGTGATATGTGGCGAATGCATGATGGGGCCCCGCCACATTTTAGTCTAGTAGTTCGAGAACACCTAAACAGGAACTCGATGGATAGGAAGAGTAGGACCAGTGGCTTGGCCTCCTCGATCACCTGACCTAAGCCCCTTGGATTTCTTTTTGTGGGGATACTTAAAAAATTTAGTCTATGCCAATCCAATTGACAATAGAGAAAACTGATTGGAAATGATTTTCGCGAAATAAAGACTAATGTTGAGGCATTGTGGAGGGTCCAACAATCTTCAATTCTTGGAGCTAGGGAATGCATAAGATTAGAAGGAGCGCATGTTGAACCGACACACAAAATTATTTAATACAAAATAATATTAAACACATTTTTTTTCGAAAATTGTTCGTTTCATTCAGATGATCATTATTTATGAAAGTTAATTCAAAATAAGGGATTTGAGCTGGATTAATTTTTATTTTTGGATTGCCACTTTTACCGTAAACTCTGGAAGTTGCATATACCTTGTTAGTGTTAATTTGTTCTATTAACTATGTGTATATTTTGGAAGCGGCTATAAGTCACAAGTGAATTTTTGCGAAAATGAATTTTTGCGAAAAGTGGATTTGCATATGGTTCTCGCCTTCGTCGCATAAAGACAAAGATAAGTAGTATTTTGATTCTATTTTCATCTCGATTTTCACTGTCTGGTATTTTGAATCAAATTTTTAAAATGCAAAAAAACATAGATAATCCAATGCATGATATTGTCAGTTCGTTATTAGAAACACCCTTTTCTAGACTTGGAGATAATGACCGAAGCGATATTATGACTCAGGGTCGGCCTAAGCCAGCTCTCAATATTTTAAAACGTGATCATAAACATGGATAAACATTTTCTCGATCTTTTAACACTCAGTGCTATATAGTCACAAGTGATTATGTGACAGTTATTCTAAACAAAGTTTGTTTTGTTGGCCATGTCTACTGCTTGCAATCGGAAGAAATAACGTGTGGATTTCTCAGGGTTATTCTGATTTTAAAAACTTGTTTGCTTGTATAAAAAAAGCATAAATTATCAAAAGAGCACCTGAGTAGTTTTCTTGCTCTAAAACTATTAGAAATGCATACCTGAACAATACGCGATGTTTTGCATGCAAACGACTTTATTATTAAAATTATATAACGAGGAATTGAGAAAAAGTAGAAAATTGTTAGGTTATTTGATTTGATGTTACATTGTCACTTAGCAAAACAAGAATTTACCGTTAGACGGCATAAAGAAGAAAACGATTCCTTCAATGCTGGCAACTTTCAGGAAACTTTTAATTTCATTACTAAACGAGATTCAGAATTCTAGAACATTAAAAAAAAATGGCAACATTTCTTCAGGTTTAGTTAAAATCATTCAAAGTGATTTAATTGTTTGTATTTCGGAACATCTTACGGAGACTATACATAAGGAAATAAAATAATCGTTATTTTTTGCAGTGCAAGCAGACGACACAACAGATATTCTCGAAAAGTCACAATGTGCGATTTCAGTTCGATCTGTAAACAAATGCGGAGAGATTAAAGAACGATTTTTGGGCTTTTACGACGCCAGCGAAGATAGAACGGCCGTTGCAACGTATAATTTAATTACTTCGGTATTAAGTCCATTTGATTTTAATAATAAATTTGTTGGACAATGTTATGACGGTGCTAATGTTATAGCAGGTTCCTTAAATGACCTACAAAAAAAATTAAAGAAGATGCTCCAACAACTTTATTTACACATTGTAGCGCGCATAGGTTAAATTTAATACTGCAAAACTGATCAAAAAACATAAAAAAATTTCGTATTTATTTTGCTAGCGCAATGTCAATTCTAAGTTTTTTTCATCAGTCTGCCAAACGAACTTATTTACTCGACTCGGTAGTAGGGAAACGAATTAGGTACATCTTCTTCTGAAACTAGATGGGGTTGGCGTTAAAAAATTATGTATGTTTTGGAGTCTGAATAGGAAAGCTTAGCAACTGTTATTCAGAAAATTATTGATGGTAAATCATCTGCTGCTGAATCCATAAATGGTGCAAAAGGATATCTTAAAATTACGAATGATTTGGAGTTTGCATTTTTAACCACGGTATATAAATATATTTTTGACATAACTGATTTATTATTTGATATACTTCAAAAAAAGTCACTGGTTATAGGTTACTGCAAAAATCAAGTATTTTTGGTTAGGGTTCGAATAAAATCCCTGAGAAATGAATCAACATTAAATTTGATAAATTATTCGAGAAAGCGTCACTCAAAATTACCTCTGGTTCCATACGACCACCTCCAAAAAGAAGTAAATTATTCGATACTGTTAAAGATTATGGCGGGGCATCTTTAAGAATTTTATTTTCATTCTCCCCCCCTGTGAAAGTATAACTTTCGGTCCTAGCAGGGCGAGCGAAAGCGAAAGTAAAACATGCTAGTAGCATGTTTCACTTTCGCTAGGTGACGAAAGTAAAACATGCTAGGTTTGAATGTGCGTGTTTTAAGAAATCGAGAGGCGAGAATGAAAAGTTTAATACATTACACGCTGCAAAAGCCCTTTCAGGTGCTCGGTGTGTTTAAATAGCCTCGGCTACACTACGCTTCGCATCGGCTAATTAAACACACCTCGCAGCTAGAAGTAAACTTTAGCAGCTTGTAATGTAAATAACTATTTATGAAATAATTGAAAATATTATAACGCAAATAGGAGACGATGTGATGACATGTCTCAAATATTATATTTTTCAGTAGCTGATTCATCAAAATTTAAAGAATACACTAAGGATTTTCCATCTAATCTAATAAATTCTTTAACCAGCTTTTATAAAACTATCTTTGATAAACAAAAATTAGTTAACGAGTTAGGTGTTATAATAATATATCGTGATAAACAATTTGAAAAATTAAATCTTGAGTCAATATTAAAAATTTTTGTCGATATTGATTTCCAACAAATATTTCCCGAGGCCTTTAAGCTGTTTGTTTTGATTGCTACTATCCCAGCAACAAGTACTTCAGTTGAAAGACATTTTTCTTGCTTGAAGAGGATTAAAACGTACCGTAGAAATTCAATGAACAATTACCGTTCATCATCGCTTGCCCTTATGTCAATTGAAAAAGAATTGTTTTGCTCCGTACAAAAATCAGATGATTTTACGGAAACCAATATAACTAACTTTGAAAGGTGTCGGCCTTTATTTGATGGAAATCCATTATACACATAATGATAGACAATTTTAGGCAATTTCCACTTTTATTTAATACTTTATAACATAACGCGTTGCGCTACGCTGTAGCTTCATCGGATGTTTGTTACAGTCTGTAAAATCATTGAAAGAAACCGAATTTGTATTGTGCAATACGGAATGAAGTGTATCATTGAGTGAGTTGGTATCCAATTCAATATACCAAACTGTTTTTTCTGTGTACATTGAAACGGAATAGATTTAGTAAACAGAAAAGTTTGAGCATCACTGATTGACTGAATCGGCATACAATCATCCGTAAAATAAATGAAAGGAAGCGCTCGCCCTCAGACTATACACTTACTTCATAATCCGAAACCGGCTAGCTTATAGCAGCCGGGCTTTATCAGCATTTGCAGTGCCGTGTATAATATTTTAACTGACGCAAAATTATTAAAATAAACTGCTAAAAAAAACGAAAAAACAAAGTTTCAGCATCTGTTTCAAATTGCTGTAGTTTGAAAATAAATTGACGGATTTTGATGAGTTATGCATATTGAAAATGCGAACATTCGGTATCCATTTTAAGAATGACTAAATAAAAAGTTGTTTATCGATGGAAATATTGTTATTACTGACACCGTAGCGGAATTTTAGAATTTCTTTCAGTAAAGAGACCGTTTTTGGGAAAAAAAATCGATATTGTTGTTAGAAAGTCGTAATGTCGGGTGGTGTGGGCAAACAACAATGTGTTATAAAAAAATTGTTGTTCGTCATGTATATGCTCGGGGGCGCTATTCACACGCTGATTAAATAGGCGTGGGGGGGGGGACAGTCGCCCCTTGCCTGGCTAGGCCATTGAAGTACTGTTGGAAATAAAGTAAATTAAACTTTTTAAATTTTTGCACTACTTGTTTCTCCGCTCTGTATAATGTCAAAATATCTTTGATGGCGCAAAACAACGTCCTGAAACAAAATGTAAACAAATTGGCCTTTCAGGATCTGGAAAGCTTATCAAAATCCGCTAATTCGTTTTTAAACTATGGCAATTTAAAACTAATTCTGAAACTTTGTTTTTCCTTTTTTTTTGACGAGCAGTTGAGTTGTATTTCTATGCAATGCCACTTAATCAAAAATAATGAAAAATAATCATCATTTCCCCCATTTATGGCATAATAACTGATTATAAAAATTTCATCAGAACGATAAACACAAAAACCAGTAAAATGTTGCAGCTTAAAAGCAAAAAAGACAAAAACAAATGAAGAATATGCGCGCCGACAGCGTCACAAAACGGCGTCGAAGACGTCTCTCAGTCCACCGATAACTCCGTGGCAAACCGGACATTAGCGTCGTTTTTCGAGACACATCGCAGCATATCGCAAATTGTCGGAACCGCGTTCGTGGTATTTTGATTCTCAAGTTGAGCTTTGACTGGAGCTTTTGGAAAAGAATTCTGAGTGTTGTTACATTTAGTTTTTGAATATTATCGCTTCGGGTGGTGTTTTGTGTGTAGTGGATACTGTTTGGATTGTCATTAAAAATCGGACTCTGTGGGTAAGTTGTTTAAAAAGTCTGGATTCCAATTTTTGCGTTGTCTACTTTTTTGAAAAAGCATTGAGATGACAGAAGTTTGATGATGGATTGTAAACTCATTTTTCCCTTTCATTGGCCCTGGTTTAATACATGACGGTTTTGTTTTAACTAACATCCTGTATATCATTATTTTTGATAATATAATATTATAAGAGGATCGTATAAAGGAGAATCGCGAAAAAAAACTAAAGGGTTTTTCTAAAATAATTTATCATGCAAACGCTCCCAGGAAAAAAATTAAAAAAATGTTTCTCTTACAGATAAATATGACTTGCCACACTGTGGGTAAATAGAAGGAATGGAGTCTTTATTTGTGCACAAATATCTGAAATACTAAAATTATTTGATAAATTTAAAACAAGTTTAAACGATCCTATAAATATTTTACCTATGAACATTGTTATAATTATTTGAAATTATTGCTATATGTGTTTGGTTTTCGGACATTTGTTTCTCCCGAGTTTTCATGCCCGTATTTTTTAACCCGTATTTTTTAACCCTAGGTACTGTGATAATAATTTCGATATGAAGTATTTTAATTTTATTTAACGATAAAAATTAGTACCAAGTTAATTTTTTTTAAAACGGAGCCAGGACAAGCTTATTTGTAGTACACATATACACATGTTACGGGCATTGTGGGTAGAGTCGGCCCTGCAATATCAGCATTGCCGTGCAGGTACGATTAGGTTTAATTAAATTAAAGGATCTTTCCTACAGAAACAAATCCTGAGCACACCTAACAAACAAACCTATGTAAACATTCAATGAAAATCAGTTTAGTTCCTCGATTACTGACTATAATTTGTCGCCATAAGTTTTTATTCTTTAGACTATTCGTCCAAGGATTACCTGCACTCAAATGTTTACTTATTGATTTCTTCGGGAAACGAAATTTTGGGATATGAAACAAAACATCCCCAAACCAACTTTTGTTTAGCTCAAACAAGTTAGGGTCAAATTGAAAATCAAACCAAATATGACTGTTATACTTTTTTTTATTTATTTGTAGTCTCTAAAACGATGTTTGTAAAGGGCTTTAAGTAATAATCTACTTTTCTTCTTTCTTTTTATTCCTAGAAGTACAAGCTGTCTGATGATATCAGCCAGTATATCTCATGCTTGCACCGAACATGAGTTCACTTACCAATTAGCATCATACCCTTAATAATTTTAGCTTCGCAATAAAAATTCAAAATTATTATCAAAACTATGTTGTTCATTATTGAAATGTAGAGCGTAATGGGCATTATCAATTTTTTTGTTATAACTACCTTTGTGTTCTTTAAGTCTTTTTTCAAAACTTCTACCAGTTTGTATTATGTAAATTTTTGTCCAACTGCCACAATTAAATTTATATGCACCACATTTTTGTTTCTTTTCAATTTTACTTCTGTTGTTTTTTATTACTTTACCTTATTAAACCTAAAATATAATTTAAAAAAAAATCAAATGAGTATATCTTAGCACTAACACATTTTGTTCTCTTAAAATTTAAGAATTGTCGACAAAATGATGTAAAATTTGTTTAGAAAAAATAATAAATTAAAGACCTAAGCATCTTAATTTTTTAGGTGGTAATTTTAAGGTGGGTCAATTCAAAAATTCAACTTTTTTCCGCAAATTACAAAATATTTTTGTTCTTTACCAAAACGTTCCTCGTATGCTCACTATTAAAAAACCCGAACTTGGCATGGGTCCCACAAGTATCAATAGAGATATACAACTTTAAAATTTCACGGGCCGCGCCTGGGTATTGTAAACATAATCACCAGGTTGTAAAAAAAAAATAGGTAAAATTTGTGAGTATTTAATACATGTAATAAGAACAGTTTTGAGTTTATACCAACCATCTGACGAAGCACTGTGTATCGAAATAATTGTCATGTTTTAATAATAAAAATTTAGTGAAGATTTAAACAGGTTTGTTGTTATTTTAACTAGTTTTATAATCGATCTTCATCAATTCTTCAAAGGCTACCTACATCAATTCAATACCTGCCTATTGCTTAATTCAAGTTGGTACTGAATGGTACTGCATTGGTGCCAGTAAACTCCCAGTTCATTGCAGCTGGTACTTACTTGCTATTTTATTCACTGTTATCAGTTGGTAGTTACCTAATGTTGATATATTGCTCATGCGAAAACAAATCTGTAAAACTTAATTTTTTAGAAAGTACCTATGGAAATAAAGAAATGTAAAAAATTAAACATATTATTAAATGACCAATTGGACTTGAATAGTTCCCGATTATTAAATTTATAATTTATATTTATATAATAAAATGGTTTTGTTGTACATTCCATAACTTAAAGTTGTAAAATTATAGGACTTTACCTAATCCTAATGGTATTGTAAATATAATCACCAGGTTGTAAAAGTTTAGGTAAAATGTGTTGAGTATTTATTACATGTAATAAGAACAGATTTTAGTTTTTACCAACCATGCGATGAAAACAGTGTGTGTCGAAATAATTGTCATGATTTAAGAATACAAATTTAGTGAAGATTTAAACACGTTTGTTGTTATTTTTAAATAATAGGCAGGTATCTAGCAATTATTGGAGGATCCGTGAACTACTATAGCAGCTAATCTCTGAAAGGGATTACATATTTCGATACAAATAATATCTACATACATATACGATTTTTTCGAATTCATACTGAAAAGATGTATTAATAGAGTATTATACCACTATACCGTAAGGAAACAAATCATTGCCTTTGAAGATAACAAAAATTAATCAAATAGTGAAAACAAAATTTAATTTGTAATTAAATCTACTCTTAATATAGAAAGGTTGCCGAAAGCTATTCTATCTATAACATTACAATCAAGCCAACCTGTTCATGTTCAACCCAATCAAACCCAATCAGACCTGTTCAAAATATAACACTTTTCTGACGTTTCGAGACGTAACTTCTCATCTCGTTATCGAATAAACCCCCAAAAAGATTTGAAATAGCTACCTAATTAGTAGGACGTAATAATAAATTGAACCAAATTATACCGGTAATTATTTTACAACTATTTAGATAAGAATAAATTAATTAATGACTATTATTTTTTTTTTGTCTTTTATTTATTAGTAAACGTTTTGCTTATTAGTAATTTGAACCTTTTACGTTTCTTTGATAGATATAACGAGACTAGAAATTATGTTTAGAAAAGTTTCTTATTATTGGCTCAGATTAGGTTGTGAGCAAATACTACAATATGGATGAATGAGGGTTTGATAACCTATTTATAAGTCACTGGCAATACACAGAAAATATTCTTTTCAGGATTTGCTTTCTTTTTGCTACTTCTAACACAATAACTTTTATTATTTCTAAACGTTCACAGCCAGATTCTCCAAAGCAAGGCCAGTCTAATTTGACAATCAAAAATTTTAAACTGACAAGTGTAGGAATAAAGCAACTAAGTTTTATACTATGACTTTGTTTTCCAGGTTTTTCGCAAATTATAAAGAAAAAGACAACTTTAGTACGTACTTTCGACAATAAGAGAACCAAATTCATTCTAGCAGCCCGTTCCAAGATGAAAATCATTTGAAAACCAAGCAAGTCGCTAAAATATCAGAATAATTCATAAATTTTTCTTCTTCTTCGAATGCCTATCCATTCACTGGATGTTGGCGACCACATGTTGGAATCTCTCCCTGTCCCTGGCGGTATGGACAAGTTCCTCGATTGATTTGAGCCCTGTCCAGTTTCTAATGTTTCTCGCCCAAGATGTCTGCTTTCTGCCTATGCCTCGCTTTCCCTCTATTTTACCCTCCAGGATTAACTGCAAAAAGCTGTATTTTTCGTTCCGAATGATATGTCCAAGGTAAGCAATTTTCCTTTTTTTGATTGTTGTTAGCAATTCTCGGTCCTTCTGCATTCTAGCCAATACCTCATCATTCGTGACTCGGTGGGTCCAGGATATTCTCAAGAGGCGTCTGTAAGTCCACATTTCAAAGGCCTCAATTTTATTGATTATCCCAGCCTTCATAGTCCAAGCCTCCACTCCGTACAGCAGGACAGACCACACATAACACCTGGCGTAGCGCATCCTTAACTTTAAAGGGAGATCCCTGCTGCACAAGATTTTCTGTATTTAATGAAAGCTGCTCGTGCTATTTCTATTCGGGCTCTCAATTCTTTATCGGGACTCCAATCTGCGTGTAGCCAGCATCCCAGGTATTTAAACTTATCTACCCTTTCCATATGCCGATCTTCAATTCTAATCCTGGTGTCAGCATATGTCTGTCCACCACGGCTGACAAATAAATTTTTAATAACGACTTATTACCAATGACAGGACAAACACCGGTCAAAACATAACTGATAATTAGATAAACCTTTTTAGTGCATCTGAACATAACGTAACGTTTCCTTAACAGTAGAGTGGCGTTCTTTTTAGTGGTGTATTTAAAGGGGATTCCAGGGGAACCGGATTTCTTTTTTAGTTTGCATCAGGACCCCAAAATGTTCCGGTTTTCGAATTGGCATTACTTGTTTTCTAATTGGCATTTTCGATTGTAGCCCGTGGACTCCCCCTGCCCTCAAAACGAACTTCTAAATACGCCACTGGATCTTTTGACGATTTTACAAGACCATATGGTTTTTTCTTAAATTTTTTTAAAATGAATTTCATTAGCTAGAGCTAGCCATTTAAATCTAGGGAGAAAGATTTCTTTACCTTATACCCATTGCCCTTGATTAGCAGTTTTTACATTTTGATAGAACGTTTTTATTTTAGGTAGGTTCTACGTTCATAAGTTTACTATAAAAGCAATGGTGTTTCTGGGTAGAGTCTATAAAAAGCATAGGAACATTTTGTTAAAAAAATTTAAGATGTTTTTTTCTTTATTTATTATTTAAGCATAATAAAATAGCATGACAAATTGAACTCGTTCAAGCATGAATACGACCGAAGTATTTTAGGATTCTAAACAGCCATTTTCGGTTGTTTGTTTGGGAAACCTTTGACCTGATCAATCGATCCTAAGGGAGCGACGAGTGGATTTTTTTTTGAATAAAAAAACTTTTTTTTCAAATAAAATAAGTTTCTTTGTACTTTTATTAATGCGGAAACTTTTTTGTTGTAGCTTAGGATGGCACTGACAAAACAATTTCTGGAGGACTTTAGCGTAGGTTTCAAAATTAATTTTGTTTAATGATGTGTAGATTGTGATCAATTTACGGTTAGCTTTTTTTTCTCTTAAATTTCTTTTACCGGGCGACTTTAAACAATAGGTAAATAATGTGAAAAAATATGCAGCTGCCTTTGATAAAAAACTTTTCTTGAAAATCATTGGACTGTAACATGGTTCTATTATTGACGCCTGTAATATTATTAAGTACAGTATTAGCTTCCTCCAGATATAACGTATACATATATATCCTCCTAGGTAGTCCCAGGTATCATATATGATACCCAGGCTTCAGAACTGGTTAATGCGTCTGCGATTAATTTTGTCGCCCGTTATCGCCAGTATCCTATTTGATACACTATTTTGGGACCCCATAAATGTTGTTTGAAATTATTTATCTTAACCTGACTTCTATTTGATTGTTTATGGTGTTTTGGTACAACAAAATGCTCCACAAAGCAAGTACGCAAATCCCAACAAGTAAATAAAGGGTTTTCCAGAAATTATCGGGCCACCATGTAAGAATTAATACTAGCATGTGAACATTAAAACAATTATTTGTAGATTAATGTTCACGAGTCATTAGATGATACTTTGGAAACAACATACCTTCTATAAATTTTCTTCTAAGTCAAATTGGGATCCTGGAGATATGGAATTACCTGGAGAACCATTCGATGAAACTCCAAATGAATATTTAGATGAAGTTTCGCCCCTATCGCGTATTTCAATCGATACCTTGCCCATGGGTTTTTTGAGAAAATGGCTAATTTAACCAACATGAAAGAAGTGGCTACTACAAGAAAGTCATTAGGTACATCTGCTGAAGAGCTGAAAGTATTTTTTGCTTGCTGCCTTCTAACAGAAAGATATAACTTACCCCGACTCCAATGTTTTAGCAGAAGGATTCCAGGGTTCATATTGTATCTGATAATATATCTCGCAATCATTTCTATGCTCTTCGTACACGTCTCAAGGTAGTTGATGATAATATTTTAAAGGCGAAATAAAAGGAAATAGATCAATTTTGGAAGTTAAGGCCAATGTTAGATTTATTCCAAAAAGATTGTAGAGAAAACCAGCCAACTAAGCATGTGTCCATCGAAGAACAAATAATACCATTTCACGATAAAGTGACAATGAAACAGTATGCCCGTGGAAAGGTAAACCCCGTTGGTTTAAAAAATTTTGTAATGATATCCATCAATACCCCTAGACTTCCACATACTATGAGAGTAAAGGAAAGTCCGTTGAATTTGGTTTAATTCCAACAGTCAGTGTACACCTATAGATATTTTACATCGATCCCACAATAGACACTCTTTCTGCGCGTTGCATAACTTTGGCTGGAACTATCATGGCCAACAGGATTCCGAAGGAAGTTAATTTTAAAGAAGAAAGTGAACCAAAAAGAGCAGGAAGAGGTTCTCATGGCATATTAGTGAGAGACGATAAAAAAATCCGTATGGTAAAATGGTTTGATAGGAAGCCAGTTCATTTTGCCTCATCACTATGTGGAGCTGAACCTCACGACATTTGTAAACGATGTTCCAAAGTGGATAATAGATACATCGAAATAAGTCGTTCTAAAGTTTTGAAGCTTTATAATGAAAAAATGGCTAGAGCTGATTTGTTGGACAGGGTGAAAGCAACATATTCTATGACCTCAAAAACAAAAAAATGAACTGTTCGAACTATATATTATTTCTTTGATTTCAGTGTTGCAGCTAGATGGCTGCAATATCGCGAAGTTGCTTCAAAAAGAAATTTTGTTCGCAAAGAAATATTGGACTGCTTTGCCTTCAAATCTGCCATAGCGAAATCTTTGCTTCATAATGGTTTAACTCGAGAATCTGTAGATTCAGATAATGATAGTAATAAAAATGTAGCTCCGAAAGAGAGAAAAGTACATCCAATACCAGACCGAAGCTTTAGGAAAAAAGAAGCAAGCCACATGCATTACATATGATGACGTTCAAAAAACAAGGTATAAATGCTGGCTGTAAAATGTTAATTTTTGTCAAGTGCAAAACCTGTGAGGCTTTTTTGTGTATTTCTGCAGATAGAAACCTTTTTTTGAGTTTCCATGAGTAAAATTAATTCTGCAACAAGTACCGATTTTTTGATTTTCTACTTTCCAGATTTTTTAAGCTTGATTTGTATTATAATTGTTAATGGTTGTTAGTTTTGAAAGGCATAAAAAATGTTTGCTTAATTTTGAGAAATAAAGTTTGCTTTGTACTACCTACCTAATTTTTTTAAATTTTTTTGTGGTAGTCAAAACCCAAAGTATCATACTATTATGATTTGTGTGTTTAAAGAAAACAGAATTTTTTAATAGTTTTTCTGTCTTAGTATGACCAAAATTAGTCAAATATAACAAATATTAAGTTCCCGAAGTGACCTATTGGGTCGAGGTCCTAAGGAGGTTGTTATGATCGAAGTTAACTAATAGTACACTACAAATGCACTGTTAAAAATAATGATTAAGTTTTAACATTTACATCCAGATTCTCCAACGCTAGTCCGCGGTCTAATTTGACAACCAAAAGTTTTAAACTCACAAGTGTAAAAATAAGACAACTAAGTTTTATACTGCGAACTTATTTTTGAGCCTTTTCGCAAATTTACCAAGAAAAGGGCAATTTTAGTACGTACTTTCAACAATAGTAGAAGTAAATTCATTACAGCAACTCGTTCCAAGATGAAAATCATTTGGAAACTAAGTCAGTCGCTGAAATATCACAATAATTCATAAGTTTTTAATGACGACTTATTAACAATGACAGGACAAAAACCTGTCAAAACATATCTGATCAACTATAAGATCTTAATTTAAACCAGTACTAAATCTTAAACTTTCTTAGTGAATCTGAGCGTTAATGACTAAACGTACTCTCCTTTAGTGTCTTCTTATGGGCTCTTTAATGATAGTCAGGTTTATTTTTATTAATTTTCAGGAGATAACATTGACCGTGTAATGACAACTTAGCAACCGCGAACCCTCAGATAAAAATTTATGATTAGACGCGTATTAACCATAAATAAAATTTGATATTACTCATATAAAATGTAACAATGTACAGTGAAACTTATACTGATTTTCATTTCAAAGCACTCTACCGCATAGGCAACAATACACACACGCGTTAGGTTTTAAATTTTTGCGCTAAATCAGCGCCGTCTACTTCCTCAAGACACTAAGACAGGAAGTGGTAAAGAGAGATCGAAAAAGAAGCACTCTGAATGTCACCAAGTGCCGTGCACCACATTACTTTTGTTCAAGCTAGAATTCGTATTTTTACAGAAATAAAAGTGCTTCGAGTAGCAGAAGACATAAAAAGTTTTTACTGTCTACTTAACCTTCAACAACAGCATAAAAATTATCAATTTCTTTATAAGTTTTAAATAATAATGTAGTTTCTTTTTAGTACCTAGAAAATGGTGTTCGTCGATCCGTTGTTAACTAATATTGTGCTCCCTTTTATCTATTGTGCTTTGATTATAGTGTTTCTTAAATTAGTTTGATAGGGTTGAAAACTAAATTAAATTTAACACTAATAATATTAACGTATTATGGTAACGTTTGAGGGTGCAAAAAAGTGAAAGAGTCGAGATGCGGGTGAACCGAAGCAAAAAAATTGGTTGGGCGTTACGATATTTTTTTAACAAAAGGACGAAAACAACTTTCTGTTTTTTCTTAGGAAAAGGTTTAAATTTTTTTAGTTTTGTCTTAAATTACGCTTAAACACAGAAAATAAATTCTCCTCTAAGATTTTTATATCTGGCAACGTTTCAACAAATTCAGTTGTTTTTAGTTTTTTTTTGTGCGCAATTTACCGTCAAGTAAACACATATGCCAGCCAGGTGCGGCGAACATGGACGGGTTTCAAGAGGTTCTTGAAAATTTGTAAAATGTTCTATTTAAGAAAAAAAAGTATTGGGTTTGCTGGGGTAGTCTGTAGACTACAGAAGTCACCCATTCCAATATATACACTGAATTTCATAACACCCTGTATACTGAAAACAAGAAGTTATTGAACAAGTCCATTACAAGTTGTAGACCTTCTTTTGGCCACCCTGTATAACATGTTTGTATAGCACATACGGTCCCTATTTTACCATGTCATTCGCCACTTTTTAGCCTCAATAAGTTTTAAAATTTTTGAATACTAAAATATCCGCATCCGTAAATCTGCGAAATTCTGTTTTTATACTAAAAAATAGATTCTACATTTTTTTTCGTGAAACCTTTGCTACACGAATATTACTAAGGGAATTGCGTGTAACGTATTATTGACTTTAGGGAAAGCAATGTATACTTATTTTGACATTTGGAATACTGCGACGATTAATTTAAATCCTATTAGCACGGATATTTTTGTACATAATATTTGTTGCTTTGTTGTACTTTTAAATAAATAATTAGGTAAACAAATCAAAGCCAAGTTTAAATACTTCCTTTATTCTCATTGCTGTGGTATAAGTTCAAACCATCTCTTATAGAGCACAGGTACATCTTCAAACGCTGCTCGTAGGGCCAGATCCCTAATTTACGACGACCAAATGGTATTGTGCGATACGCTTAAAAGTAAGCCAAAGTACCCAATACGTGTTGTCTGACAACTGGTTCGTAACACTCCGTAAGAATTTCTCTCATGAAACTCATGAAAGCAACACAAGAACCTGGACGCACACACAAAGTTGCCCTTTCTCTTTCGTACCCAATCACGAGCCAGTCGTATCTGAATTTTTGTCGGGATACCTACGTTTGTTCCGTTGCTGCATAATTAAAGTCTCAACATTATTAGCATGGAGAGTGTAGCATCAGGTATGTACTTTCAACTGCTGTTGTTTTGCAAAATAGTTCTAAGTTATGGAGGAGTACTAATAAGTTTCTTAAAATACTTTTCTGTGTCGTAAATTTCTCTTTATTGTTTACGTTTGCTAGACTTATAAAAAAAGTTCCGTCTTGTACCGCCGTTTCTTTCCATTTCTAGGAAAGAGTTTTTCGTGACGATTATAAAACAGTAAAAAACAGGCCCCCCTATCTCCCCATTTGCTAAATCAAGTTTCTTTTTAAGTAGTCGCGACGACCTCACTTCACATGAAAGAAAAATAAAGAGAAGAGAATTTTGTATAGTGATGACGAAAATCTTGATGATGATGACGAAAGTATTGATGATTAGATGATGACAAGGACAATTAGTAGATATTTACGTTTTGTATTAGCTGTAGGAATAAATTTTTGAATATAAATTGGTAAATATTTTTCTCATTAATCAGTATTCATTATGACGAATGTGGATTTTCGAGTAAGATGATCTGGTAGTAGTATTAAGAGTATTTCAAAGACAACGAGTAAATAAAACCCAGTTTTCTATTTTTGTCGTCGTACAGTTCTAATCTGGCCCTATGTGCGCCGATGCGATCCAACCGAGAGAATGGAAATTTATTTCAGTAAATTTCGTAATCAATGTTAACCGTTGCATCCGATCCAGCAATCCTACACACCGCCAAAAAAGCATCGCACAAATTATAAAATTGCGAAATTTTGTACACGTTTATGATTTTTTGGTTGCATATTCGGAGTATGAAAGAAAAAAAGGAATAACGTAGTTATTTGCGGGTTTCTTTTTGTAAGCACCATGGTAAAAAGTAGAAAAAATTTGTAAATAAATGCATATTCACCGTTATTTATCGAAATTCTTCCCCTACGGATATATTTTAATTTACGAAGTTTAGCGCTATGAATTATTGTGAGTAAAAACAGAATAAGTAACTTGACTTCAGAACAAGCTGCTAGAAACGTTGCTTTAGTCAATGATGGCCGGTCCCAGACGTACGTTGCTGATGTGATGAATATCAACAATTTAACTGGAAAGCCATACGACCACGATCGTCCACGGTCCCCACCAAGACGACCGCTATTTGAGACTTTGAGACTTGATTTATGTTTAAGACATGTAATTGCTGGACTTGGCTAAAGCCAGAAGGCTAATGCCAGAAATACTCACGTGAGTACTCAAGCTATCCGAAAGAGGCTAAGTAAGAATGGAATAACAGCCAGAGTAGTCGTAACTGCTCCTCGTTTCACTAGAGAACACAGGGTTGCTCGTCTAAGATTTGCAAGTGAAGACATCCATTGGCTTATTAATGATTAGGTCAATATGTTTTTTACAGATGAGCCAAGATAGGGTCTTTATACCCCAGTTCAACGTATACCAGTATACGAACGAGATGGTGAGCGCTATTTCCAGTGTAATATCATACCTACTCCTAACTTCGATGGTGGCTCGATTATGGTGTGAGGCGAGGCATCTGTTTAAGAGGAAGCTCAGAGTTGGTAGTAGTAAACAGAGGAACAATAATACTGATTGGTATATAAAAGAAGAACACGCCGTACCATAGAAGACACTAATTGGAAACGAATTCATCTTAATGTATGATGATACATGCCCCCATGTCGCCAGAATCGTCAGCGAAAAACTGGACGAAATTGGTATTCCAGTTTTAGACTGACCTGCTCTCAGTCCGGTTATGAATCCTATCGAGCATGTCAGGGACTATCTTCACATAAGCGTACGGGATGTTGCGCCAGAAGATCTGCAAGAACTTGAAGTTGCCCTATGTAGAGAGTACCGATTTTGACCAAGCCTATGTACGGAGCTTAATTGAATCAATGCCTTTCCTCACCTCACCGCCATATATAGGACAGATTCTGATTCTGGTTAAAGCGTGGTCTGTTCAGTGCCCAATGAAGGGCAAGGGAAAGAAATCGTGTTAGCAGGAGGACATCCAAACCAGAATCAATGATAGCTTTTTTCCTTGAGGATTTTTGACACTTTTGTCTTCCACTGGCGAATGTTTTGCATTTTTCTCATATTACCTATAAACCAAACGACATTCGCATTTTAAACAGTTTTTATTCAAAATTTATCTGACAAGTCTACCAATTTCCTTGTTTTCTGCATTCAGAAATTGTCTACCGTCCTTAAAAAATCTGTTTTTTTAAATGGTTCACCTTATCGAAATCGAATTCAATTAAAACAAGGTTCACCAGACCTACAGATGTTCTTGTTCTGAAATATTTTCCAGATGTACCTTGTAACTTAAAAGCTGCTACGAAAAAACGTTTATAGCTCTCTTCTTAAAAGAAGACAATAGGAAAAAGAATACCCAAATTACCCTAGAGATAGTTCTTGAAAACCCTGTGTATAATGGGCGACATTGACACAAAGCTAAACCAGGCGCGGCCCGTGACTTTTTTTACAGGTGGCAGGAAAATTTTATGGGCAATTAGTAATATCAACGTAACAAGCAAAATACACTTTTTAATTAAGGAAGGTTTTTTTAATAATATGTCTATTTCTTCCAAGAAATTAATTTCCAACAAATAAACACCGCAAAAAATCATAAAATTATAAAATTGCATTTTTGCTGTGAATTTTTTAAAATTACATGAAAACACTTTCTTGCACTGTTAAAGCCATTGTTAACACAAGTACTCCAGTACTAGTACTACACTACTACACAAAGGACACCACACAAATATCAAACAATATCCAAAAACATACATAAATGCACAAAATTATAGGAAAGCCGAAACACCCCTTAAACTAAATAATAATTGCCGATGCGACGTAACGAAATGTAAACAAAAGTTTATGCATACAATGCGCATATTAGGTAATTAGTTTTTCTTTGTCTAACCAAAATGTTTTCCAATAGTATAGTTCACGGAGCGCTTCGAGTGTATTTCCATAGTGGCTCGGGACAATCCGAGAAATGACGCGACGGCGCGGCGTCCACGGTCACGCGCGCGCCGAAAGCAATATTATCGAAATTTCGTCATTATATTTTGTTTCTCTTTATCTTCCTACAGCGCATACGTTTGTTTATTAGTTTAAGTGCATTTATATAGTTTTCCGTATAAACCTATGAGATGAGGTCAATTTAAAATACGACCGAGTCCGGAACAAGCTTGGCTCGATTATTTATTGGGGAGCTTTCGCATGGAACTGGCACTTGCTTCTTGAAAGAAAAGATAATTATTTTTGGATTTTCAAAAATAAATTATTAGGTGGATCACTGAAAATAAATTATTAGGTGGTTCATTCACCAAATGACCTTATGGAAAAGCTGCGCCTGAGCTATACCTTTGTGTGTCTAAAGATTCTCAAAATACAATTTATTTAGTACTACTAGAGATTATATAAATTTCTTGTTGTGTTTTAATAGAAACTGCGCGGAATATTTATTATATTTTATTTAATAATTGTTGATTTATGTTGCTTTCATTGTACAAAAGTACCTGCTGAAAGAAAAAACATGTTCCATGTTACCTCTCTATTAAAAAAACTCCTCTCGACTGCTTTTTCCAAAAGCTTCCGTCCTGGCTAATTGATCCTGTGGGACCTACATACGGAAAAATATTTGCGGTGAAAAACAATTAACGATTACTTTTGTAATCGATTGTTGTAATTAATTACATTGGTTGTAATTACGAGTTGTGGCTGATTACTTTTTTTTAATAGTAGTAATAGTAATCGGTAATCGATTACAGTAAGGAATCGCGATTCTTATTTGCTTACATGTTTATTGCGTTACATAGTGCAATATATTATTCTATAATATTAATTCTGCTTAAGGCTGGCACTGTTGGTCTGTTACCAGAGGCATTAATGCCGAAAATAAGTACGTCAGTATTCGGTATTTTACAAAATTAATTTAATTCATGGGCGTTGCTGTAATTGTGTGAAATAAAAAAAAAACGGTCATAAAGAGGTCCGCATAGAGGGGTTTGTAGCACATACAATATTGTACATTTCTTACAGAACGCAAAACTATCAATAACTATGGTAAAGCTAACCCTTGAATAAATAACCAAAGGCGGCGATGGCGAAAATAAGTGCATAGAGGTTATATAACTGATGAGAGATATAATATTGTGAAATGCTTACACGGTAAATATTAGAAATTTGGATGTGCTCGGCTATACATTTTTAGCGTAGCGTATGTCTCTAAAGTGTTACAGGTCTGGGGAGCGAACGACCTTGGAGAAAATACGCGTCTAGAGAGCGGACGGCCTTGGGATAAATACGCGTCTAGGGAGCGGACGACCTTGGGGAAAATGCGTGTCTAGGGAGCGGACGACCTTAGAAAAAACACGCGTCTGTGAAGCAGACTGCCTTGGGAGAAATACGCGTCAGGGAAGCGGATGACCTGAGAAAAAACTCGTCTGAGGAAAGGACGCTCTTAGAGTGAGTCGGTGAAAAAATGTTTTTATCTAAAGGAAACGACCGTTCGACATCGCCAGATGTTATATTTGCGCCCATTATTTTTTAAATGAGAAAATTCCCGTTTTAACCCTGTGCGCAAACAGTCGCGTGTTATTGCACATTTTCGGCGTATCACGAACTCCCAAATTCACAGCGACGCAATAGAAGCGTGTAATAATATGGATGTTCTGGAGTGCCGGAACACTGCCGATGAAATTCCCTAATACGTTTCGGGGATTTGCAAAACACGGCTTTTGTCTGTGTTATTAATGTAAGTATCTACACCTGGATAACAATTTCAAAGTGTTTCTGCTCCAAGATGTAGCGCATGAAGTATACACGTAACATGTAAGTTATCACAAACATTTTGGAGGAAACGACCCGCAAGAAGCATGACTGCGACGGTATCACTAACAAACATTAATACCTGTTGTGGTGACAATTGAAACGTGGTTAATATCAGGTTATTTACTACTGCGGCAGTGCCCTTTTCTAATCGATGAATTGCCGACAAATTTGGAGGTGACAGTCCAAGCGGATTTAATGTGCATACCTACTAGATTGGCAAAAAAATGTTTTTTTAGAATCTGTTCCTTGTTACATACTACACTCAGCATGTGAGCACCGGAATATTCCAAATCTGGGAATTCCCACAAGACCTTTGCAGATGGTAAGCAAATAGTCGCTTAATACCTGATTTCGACATGGTTTTATGCACGGCGGACTCTAAGGAAACTCCCGTAAAATGCACTAACACCGCGTAAAGAGAGAAGCTCTTTGTTTTGCGGTTTTCGGATCTCGCGGTCGCCCGAATCTCCTCGCTTTTCTTCGCCACTGAGAGCGGACCTAAAGGTGCCAGCAGTAATTCTGCTTTTCTTTTGGCTAAGCAGAAAGGTACTCACAATTGTAATCATGTGTTGTGATTACTTTACAATTACATAGGTAATCCGGAATTATTTACATCTCTTACTTGTAATGAGCAATAAGTAATCGATTACTTTTTTAACCAATTAAAAGTAAGTAAAGTAATTATGAATCGATTCCTTTTTTGTTGTACTGTAAATATTTACAGGGGGTGGGGGGTAAAAACAGAGAAGATCTTTGTACAGAAACGTGTTATATTAAAAAATGCTAGCAATTCCTATAATCTACAGAGATATATGACTTACATTGTGCATCGTCTCTAACAGCATTAATATTAAATCATATTTATTTGGAAAGTTTAAATGAAATCTCCACTGACGGCAATAAAATATTTTATCCAAATTCTTCAAATCACCGCAAAGTCATTCTTCAGAATAAATTCGTTCAAGCTGACAAAATATCCCAATTTCAAATTTGGGGAAAGCCATTCAGTAGAGGACCGTGAAAATGGTTATTGTATCGCGGAAAGGTTACATCAAACGATGTTCTTTTCAACAAGAATGAATGTAGGTTATATTTTTCGCTAGCAGGGAAGAGAAGTTTTTTAAGTGTCCAGCGCAACTGAATAAGAAAATAAAAATAATTCGTTTTCGAAAGCGAATTTCATGAAAAAAAAATTTAAGCTTAAACAAACCATATCTGTCTGGCCAAATTTTTTAAATTTTTTAAGATATTTTACCAATAAATATAACAATAAGACTTATAAGTCATTTTGACATAATATTTTTTTCATAAATGTATTTCTCTATTATAATAAAAATAGATAAAGATTAGATTAGGGGCTCATATTATTATTCCTGAGCTGATGAGGCCCCAAAAGGACGAAACAATATATTGTCAACAGACTGAGGTGTAAGTACATTTTTTAAATCATTTAGAGATAATTTTTATTTTTTTACAATACTGTATTTAAAAAGATCTCATTTTTCCTGCTACTTTATGAACTTAAATTTTTGCTATGTAAATTTAGATATTTTTAGATCTGCATAAAGATTTTTTCTTTAATGAGCAATTAATGTCTAAAGTATTGTATAGGAACAGATATAGTTATTCCAATACTAGCGCCATAGAATTTTGTCTTTGTCTTTTCTAATTATATATTTAGTAAATTTTGCGTAAAAGCCAAAACATATGTTCTAAATGAAGAACAAAATTGCGATTTTTTAGGCTTTTGAATTCTACACGGTGTTATAAAAAGATGTTAAGAAATTCTAGGGGCAGATTCTATATCTAAAAATATGAAAATAAGTTTATATAAACATGGATCCTCAAACGCTTCTTTTTCGAGATACAGGGTGTTTAATATTTTCTTTTTTAAATGTTTTTTGTTTTTAATTTAATTAATTTATCGAAAATGCGTTAAGGTATTGCCATGAATTTTGGTACACACTAGTATGTAATCAAAGGGTACATTTACGTGCAAAAATTTATTTTCTAATATACTTAAATCAGTTGCGTGCGTGCTGGTAAGTCTTTATTTTTATCAAAAAACATGGCCCGCCACTAATTTTTTGCGAAATTAGATGCTCTCTTAAAGCCCAATTAATTCTGCGTGAAAAGTGTCGTTGAACTTTTTCGCTCTGGCGCGCCGTTTTCGAGATAAAAATTAATTTATATCTTACAGTAAAAACAAATAAATTAAAATGATTTTTTTACATATTTTTTGTTCATTAAATAGTGCTTTTTGATTTAAGTTTATAGTAGATGCTGTAGATAGCTTCCTTATGCTTTAATACATACTCTAAATCTAAATAGAACAGAAAGAACATTTAAAAAAGATAATATTAAACCACCCTGTATCTCGAAAAAGAAGCGCTTGAGGATCTCTGTCTATAAATAAATGTAGAATATGCCCTCAAAATTTCTTAACATATTTCTGTAATACCCTGTATAGAAAACATTTGGAGCTTTATAGTGAAAAAAAATAGGTCCAGTATTTTATATGTATGTTGACCATTAATGGAACAAAATATAAAAAGTTTCGAGCACATACTCTACAAACTACATAATATTCTCCATTTCATGCTCTATTATGCACAGTAAATTATTCAATAGCCAATTGGCCAAAATAATCGAAAGTTGTGTGTTTCATTTTGTGACTGCCAACTATTATAGCAGCAATATTGTAAAGTCCATATTTTATTCTTTGATTTAATTCAGAAATAAGAAATCTCTCTTAAATAAAATACTCCTTTTTTCTAATATCAAAGTCAAAGGAGCCGCGACCAGTCAGACGTTTACCGATGGCACGCGCCAATGCGGTGGTCCAAAATATCAATATCAGCCCAAATTTTTGACAAAAGTCAAGTATTTACATTAATTCTAAAATTCTTATTTTACCATATAACCAAAGAAGGTAAAGAAAAATAAAATTATCACAGTTATTAAATATTTTTAAATATTAAATTATATGTACGTTGTAACATATAACCTAATATTTACAAATATTATCCAAATTCCAAAATGTTAAACGGGCATATCCAGGGTAATATAGGAACATACCAAAAGGAGATTGAACAAGGTATTATAAGGACGACTTAAAGGACGACCAAAATAAATAAAAGATGCAAATTTTAAGATTCTTAGAACCCTCAGCGATGCCTATGTCTTAAAGTTGTTTTTTTTTTAATTTACGTAAAGAGTATGTGAAAACCTAACCATTTATTTACATCTAATAAAGAATACTTCTAAATTTACCATAAATTAAGCACATTGTGTAAATTAACTGATTAAATAAATGTAGTTATTTATTATTTTGTCGTTAGCTGGCTTTAAATAGCTAGCACTATTGACACTGCTTTATTCACGACACACAGTTAAACTAAAATTAGACCTTTTTTCGTTTTTTATTAGTCTATTTTCTTATTTACTTTTAATGTAGATTTTGTTCAAGGGTATTTATATTAGGTTACAAACAAATTATGAAAAATGGTTTACAAATGAGCTTCTGAATATAATATTTGTGGGTGTCTGGGCGTGGGTGATGTATTTATATACTGAATTTATAGGAAAGGATGACAAAAACAGAAACACTAACAATAAAAACCAATTATTCAGGAAACAGTTATTGCCATGATCAGACCCCGAAAATTAGTACTGCCATATTAACGTCACTAGAGTTATGACATTCAGTATTGTCTAATTAGCGTCAATGAAGCTGTTAAAATGGACTTGTTTAGTCATTTCGCGATTTTAATAAATATATTAATATTATTGCAGTCAGTTCAATCACGCACGCATAATAAAAATATTACAGCCAATTTCTCCAACGCTAGATCGGCCTAGCTTGACACCTAAAAGTTTTAAACTGCCAAGTGTAAGAATAAGACAACTAAGTTTACTTTCAATTTGTTTTTGAGTTATTCTCTCAAATTTATTTAAAAAGGGCAATTTTAGTACGTACTTTCCACAATAATAGAATTAAATTCATTTTAGCAACACGTACCAAGATAAAAATCATTTTGAAACCCAAGGAAATTGCTGATATATTAGAATAACTCATACGTTTTTAATTGCGACTTATTAACAATGGCAGGACAAAAACCTGTCAAAGCCTAACTTATCAACTAGAATATCTTAATTTAAACCAGTATGAAATCTTAAGGTGTGTATTCACTTGCAACAGAACCCTCCGAACACACCGAACGCCCCGCGCGCGCTACAACAAATTGCGCTAGTCAATACGTCGCGTCAAACAGAACGGAACGCGCCAAACCACGACACACTTATGGTATGGTTTTGGGTGGCGCGCACGGCTGTCGCGTTTTCACGCGGCGCGCGAACGCTGACCTGTATTTCCAATGCATTTATATTGAAGTGATTTCGCTGGCGCGGCACGCCCAGCCCCATGAAACTTCTTATGGCAAGTATCGCAACACGCTTAGTTACGCCATACGTACCGGCCAGACTTTTTTCGAATAAAGTTCGGACATACAAATTTTTCTTTGTCTCTTTTTAAATGTCCAACCATCGATACTACAGACAGAGATGGGTGCGTTAGGCGACCAATTCAATAATCAACAATTTCATTATTTTACCACCCTACTTCCCGGTCTGGCCGTCTGGAAAGTGGACTCGCCCATAAAGATGTAAAAATGGCTGCTGGTCATTTTTGGCTTTGCAGTAGCTTTTTATTTAATTACAGCATTCTAACAAGCAAGAAGATGGATTATTTTTTCTCTTCCAGGTAAGTAATTCAAATATTTTGTTTGTAGTATGGGTTACTTTTATTACAATTACCATTGTTTTTCAAGAGAAGTGCTCCGAAACTTTAGAAGGAAAGGAAGTGATGAAATTTTTCATTTATAAGCAAATAATAGATAGGACACATATTTACTCTTTGCTTTTAAGCTTCAAAGACAAACAATTCGAATATTACACCAATGATTTCGTGTGTTGCATTGAGTTCTCGACAAGGCTACCAGTAGAATTTTTAAAGTAGTGATTCAGTGAAACTTTTAAATAAAATACTCAATCAGCCATTTAAATAAAATTCCTATCTTGTATTATTATGATGGCATGTAACTTGTTTTCTTTAAAGCAAAAATAAGGTAAGCTACTAAAAGGTTTGGTTGGATATTCCAGAAGCAATTTTCTTTTGTACCTTCATATTATGTGAAAAAAGTTGATATACAATTGATCAGTCTTGTACGAAAACTGTGCAATGAACATAACTTTTTTCTTGGCAATAGTAGTAATAGATCAATTGTAGCCATCATGTATTTAGTGAATTTTTCTTTTATTATATGCATAAAATTGTTGTAAAAGTAACCTTTCCTAAATAAGTTATTGCGTGTTATAATTTAGGTACTTAAAGTGTTAATAGTCATGTATTCATTAATTTTAGGTTTCTTATTGAATTATAACCAATAATATGAAGTTTTAAATTGTTCCCAATCTCACCACCATTCCCAAACGTCCAGACTAATTGTCGCTGTAATTTGGCGCTTGATTGACATTCCATATGACCTTCGACTCGATCCGTGCTGCGACAAATAACAACGAGAGTTGGTCTTCTTCCTGTATTAGTATTCGTTGGGCACGCCTGTACCTTCGGCAGCTCGCCGGCGGCAGGTTCGTGGTAGCACATGTAGAAAAATGACCCGTTTTTCATCGAATGAGGATAAGATATTGGTGGAAGAAATACCCTTCCTCGTTTCTTCTTTGAAACATGCCGTGGATTCTACTTCTTTTTGCCAACAGTCTCTATTTTAACATTTTTTGTTCTCCTTCTTCCTCGAATAAATTCAAATATATCAGATATTCTTCACTCATTTTACGGGAAAAAAAGTAGTTTCACGTTATAAAATAGTACACCTATCCCAAAGATCAAATCTAACTCAAAGAAAATATAATAGGTTTATACTGAATCGCACTCCGCCAAACACACTACCGAAACCACCTATCAGCGGCGGCTGCCAGCGGCATTCGCGCGCGACTTATTTTCGTGGTACCTACTTTAACTGAAAACCTTCAACGAAGACTAAAACTTTCAATCCAATTTTTAGGTAAACGGTTCGTTTGCGACCCCTTGTATATAAGACTTTTTTCTTTTACTTTGAATATACTTTCACCCCTTAAAATGATTGCACTCATACCCCTTTCACCTTATATTCTCTTAGAAAATTAAGAAATAATACTATTTAATTACAAAATATACATATACGTTAGAACTGCTACTCAAGATAATAAACTTCACTGTGATAAAGAAACAAGGAAAATTTAAATACTTAAATTTGTTAAGTGATTGACTTATTAAATATCTTAAGGTTGTAAGGTTAATAAACTATAAACAATTTTGTGTTAAAATGGTGTAGAAATAATAATTTCAGAAAACTAGCTAACTTATCAAATAATAAGAAGATATACAAAGTCAAAATCAGTATTGTCAAATACAGAGAGTGAGTAATTGTAAGATATATACTTTAAAATCTTACAATGGCAATAGCACTTAGAATAATGATCAGTTACTCCAAGAAACGCTAATACGATACTGCAAAATAATTGCATATCTATATGAAAATGATAAATGTATGCAAAACAATCCGTTTGGGATACTAATATTGTATGACAGTACATGAAAACAATATAACTTTGATAAAAGACCTCTTGTCTTCTACTCCCGATCCGATATTATCAAATTTGGAAGATCAATTAAGAAAACTAGAACAGCCAAATAAAAGCTGAGGCTTTAAAAAGCTGAGTTCACACCTATATAAGTCATCAACTTTAAAATTAAATCGCTTGAGATGATATTGATAGTAAGAAAGTAGGAAAATAAAGTTAGTTTCCCAAAAATTCAATTTAAATTTCCTAAACCAAGAAAAAAAAAGAAAAACTCACCTACATTTCTCGTAAACTGGAGAACTCCAGAACCTCTGCCACCATCGATCTCTTCAGCTCAAAAATAATGGAACAATCCTCGTCTCCAAACCCTGGATTAAGCCAGTGTCATCAAATGACCGTAAAACGAAAGATTGGCCACCAAAACATGTGCTTAGACATTAAAAGGCCAAGCAGAATCTTAAAATAATTGGATTTTATGAACCTTTGTTACAAAACAGAACAGTGGCGGCTCGTAAGGTATTAAACTGGGTGTTCATCTTGGTGGTTATACAAGAAAAATACGAAGAGAAATATTGCAAAAATGCATACCAATATAAGCTTATCTATGTAAAAATCCATTCTTTTGTTCTTCATTTTCGCAAAAACTTCTGGTACTGCATTTTAATCAAAATAACCTCGAAAATATCCTACTACCACTACTCGCCGTCTGAGCTCCCGCGTATAGGTATAACCATTCTATCAGCTGACTACTGATATGATGTAGGTGCATGTGCAGTGCACGCCAGAAAGCTAAAAGTTTGCATCATTTTGATACGACGATGTTTTGTCTCACGCGCCGGATTTCCCTTTCTCCAACACACGGTCTTTGCCGATACTCTCCGCTCAGCGCGGCGCGGCGTTCAGTTCTGATATTGAACGCGCTAGAGCTCGTATTAATGTTAATGTTAGACGGTGAAAGAAAAGAGCTTGACTGTTATAAAAATCTATTATACAGTGGTAAAAGTAATAATTGTAAAATTTGAAATTATAATAAAAAAATTAAAACAAATTATGGTCGATGTGTAATAGTATAATAGTATAGTTATAAGGTATAGAAACCCATCTTTTTTCGTAGATTTTTAGGGTGTTCACTGCACAATTGGTCCTACACAAAAACCACCACTGAAACAGAAAATATGTTAATTTATTAGAAAATTGCCATAATTGGTCATTTAAATAGGTTAATATTGCATTTTTTAAATATAATATGAAAATCCCAAAAATACAATAAAATAATTAAAAAATGTTATGAAATGTAATCGATAAGTTTAAAAAACTCTAAAATATCTTAAGATGGTTCCAATATTCTCAGATTATATATACATGACAAGATTCCATGGTAGCCAATTGGGTCATTTTGCAAATTGGTTTAAAAACCTAAGAAGGTATCATTATTTAAAGGCAAATAATGATAAAATAAAAATTATGTCATGTTAAGTGTAATAAGAAAGATATGATAATTAAATTTGAAGATTTATTTAGTAACAATTTAAAATATTCAAAGAATTGTAATGGCGGAGCTCTCACCACCTTCTCAAAAGTCTATTTAGGAAGAGAGTTAAAATTTATAGTCTGTCCTTTCACACGTTTGGTCTCAAATGGAGAGGGGCAGCAATTAAAATGACATTTATTTCAATAACAAGAAACTACTATTTCTTTATTTACAAAAATTAACAAAATACAGTCAGCCAGTATTTTGGCAGAGACATCTGTATCTATATTAACCATTAAATTATAAGAATTAGTTCAAGAAATAATTGGTAAACAGAAAATCGATATTTCCAATTACTTATAAATTTATTCTTAGATGGCTTAATAATAGCAGCAAAATAAGAATAAACGAATAGTATTTTATTTCGTTACACTGTGGGCTGAAAATTTTTCTCCATTCTACATTGTCGATTGCCTATTTACAAGCATTGCATACATTAATTTGTATTTCAACAATTCATGATTAAAACTTGTTACCTCTAATAAATATTTCAAGGCCTATAAAAATCTCGGAAAAATTTCGCCCTTAGCTAAAGTAAACTTTATTTTTGGTGCATTGGACGGGTGGGGCCCTTAACCTAGCGAATAACATAGTAGCTAGGCTGGAACGTTTTTCACCCTTCAATCAAACCCAAGCAAACTGTAATATTTGATTATCCCGTTTTATGACTTTCCATAAATTGTTAATGGTAACTTGACTGGCCTATATTGTTTATTGAAATTGCATGTGATTTATTGAAAATTACGTTTACTACACTATTAAATGTTAAATGGAGGCGTTTGCCTTATTTTAGCCTAATTTGATATACGATATATAGACTGCCGTGATATGAAGCATTAATGTCCAACATTATGTTTAGCTGTATAATCTAGCTGAACGACTCTTATGCTATTAGATTTAAAATAATTAAAAGTTTATTAATCTTTCGAGGCCCTTAAATAGGTTAATACACGGTATACACGTACACTCTTAAAAATAATGATTAAATTTTAAAATATAAATCAACACAAATCCGGTTAAATCCAGGTGTGCGCCGGATCGATTAAAGAAATTATCACTTGTTATTAATTAAATTCAGAGATCTGTGACTAAATTTCCTTATTCAATATATATATATATATATATATATATATATATATATATATATATATATATATATATATATATATAGAGGAACTTCGGTAAATATGGAATAGTGTGGGTAATATGGAATTTCAATTATTTTCGTATCTATGAGCGCCATCTAGAGAATTATGCGTGTATCAAAAGCACGCTAGTCATCACTGTACTTATCGCAGACCCAAAACTTTTCGTCGACTGCACCAGAGCGCTTAGTAATGAATGTTTGAAATTGTGGCACGTTGAGTGTTAGCACCGTGGTACAGTTATTGTAATATTTCGGGTATTTTAAGGATTGAGTTATTTTATCGACTAGGTAAGTATATTGTAAAGATAAAACTATGCCTTTACTTATAAAAACTGACAGTTAATATCATTATTAACCGATAATATACAAAAACATAACCTATAGGGTATGAGGGTAATATGAGATATTTCATATTAGCCGATATTCCATATTATCTTTCTATTCCATATTACCCAGAATATAATGATAATTTTTTTATAGACGTTACAATGAGAATGTATTTTTGTGAGAGATTATTTTCCAAAAGTTAAAGCAAAGAAATATGGATTCAATGTGTCATGTGTGAAGGCTGAGCACATGAAGCATATACTGGAAATTAACATGAAGTGTCCTTAATATGTGACTTCTGTGTGTAATTGCTAAGTACTTCCAAAACTTTTTACTGCACCATGCTATATTCCATATTACCCGCCACTTTTGTCGGCCCCTCAAAATGACGTAATATGGTTATTCTTTATGTATATTTTTTTATATACATTTTATCCTAAATATTGTATATTTCCCACATAGTCACTGCATTTGGTCATCCGTATATGCATTTATACAGGTCATTTATGCCATGGTGGATGATAATAGCTTACAAAGGAGAATGGGTATTCCATATTTACCGAAGTTCCTCTAGATATATATATATATATATATATATATATATATATATATATATATATATATATATATATATATATATATATATATATATATATTATATATATATATATATATATATATATATATATATATAGTATATATATATATATATATATATATATATATATATATATATATATATATATATATATATATATATATATATATTTATGTTCTGACAGCCCACGAAGACCGAAGTCTCAATACTATGTACCGTGGGTGTACTGGGGAAATCCGACTAACACATCCAGGGCTGGAAACATCCGCCAGCCCTTTAAGAGGATGTGAGGGGTGGTACCACCTCGGTCGAGGAAGGAATCCTCTACCACCTTCCTATGACAATCACAAAATATCCATGGTCGAAGCGGGATTCGAACCCGCGCCTCTCGGTTGCAAAGCTGGCGCCGTACCAACTCGGCCACCGGAGACCCAATATATTAAATTAACAGTTAATTCTGATTAAATTTTTAATCAATTTGTACCAAATATTAATGTATTGCTCCCCACTCCTGAACTGCGTGTTACGTATACATCCCTACAAAAGCCTAGAACAGGGGTTCGCAAGTAATTTCTAGTGGGGTTCGGATACTTTTGAAAACTATTATCGACGTCCAGAGAAAGAAAAACTTCAAATGGACCACAGGTAATTTTTGTTCCTCAAAAAGGAAAGTGGCTTATAAAAACTCATACTATTAGTTTTATTTTTACTCTTAAAAATAATATTTTGGCGGTCCAGTTTTCTACTTTGAGCGATCCGAATCCGGACCGCGGGTCTCCAGTTGATGACAGTTGGCCTAGGACTTCCCACTTCTATCATCTATATAGTCCGGTGCACGAGTCTAGAGCTACAACGCCTGAGGTGGCAGGGAGGTAAAAGACGTAAAAAGTGGCGCTTTAGCTGTGGAGGCATAGGCGTGCGTAATACATACTTAGTTTCAATATATATATATATATATATATATATATATATATATATATATATATATATATATATATATATATATATATATATATATATATATATATATATATATTAAGTTAATTAGGTAAAAATAAATAAAATTATATTTGTGTAGAAAGGTTTGTAACGTCATATTAAAAAACAAAGGAATGTATATGATTACAACAAAAATATATTTTCATAAAAATAATATATCCCAAAATTTATTTTCAATAATATCAATAACGTGTTTAGAGTATTTTTGTCAAACTTCTTTAGTTATTGACGCAATAGCCCTTTCGGTTAAGTCTTTTAAAAATTTTATTGTAAACTCCCCCGTAGTATTTTGATTTCTTATAAAACGCTTCACTTGTGCCCACACCATTTCGATGGGGTAGAGGGCACACATATATGGCGGTGTTCTAAGAGGAGTGTGCCCGTGAGATCTGATAATCCTGTCAATAACGTATTTTTTAGGGTTGTTGGGGGGTTTGTATACCTGAACCAATTCAAAGAGTTCCCATTTTCTTTTGTTTGGATCGTGATTTATTCCTGAAACAGTCAAAAGTTTTAAAAGTTAAGAGCTAAAAGTATTTTTATCGACGACCTACAGGATAAGAGCTTATAATATATGATATGTCTTTCTTTAAATGGCTTAGATAAATACACTTGTAATTTGTATATAACTAGTAGTTGAATGGTTTTCACATAATCTCAGAGAGAAGTTTGATATTAGAGTTCGTTACCTTCTTTGGACAGCCAGGCGATTATATCTGTTTTTAAAGATGATTTAGTTGGTGTCTTGTCCTCCTGGACAGAATGATAGGGTGCACTGTCTAGTACAATAACAGATGTCTCTGGTATGTTAGGGAGCAGTTTCTCCTCAAGCCATTTTGTAAAGTTGTCCCTGTTCATTTGGCCATGGTAATCACCAGTACTCTGCCCTGCCTTAAACATTAAACTGACATTTGTCACAAAACCATTTTCTGAGCCAGCATGAACAAGTATTAGACGACCTGCATCAATACAAAAACAATATCAGTTATATTGGCCATTGTAATTAGAACAAACACACAAATTTCGGTGAAATTAACTCGAAACTTTCCTCAACTGTAAGTTACAAAAGTACTCGATATTTTAAATTTAAGCAAAATTTTACTATTTCAGTAGAGATTTCAAGCATTGGTGATTGCCGTAACATAAGAATTCCTTAATTCAAAAGACTTATGTTTGGTTGCATAAAAACTTTAATCATGTAATAAGTTTAATGGACGTTCAGAATAATTCTAAACGTCCCGGCCACAGATACAATTATTGTGTCTGACAACGTCAATGCTATATGTTTTGTTACAATTAAAGTTCCCGGTTATTGGTTCAATTGGTTTGAGCAACCCGCTATAAGTATAGTTACGGCAGATAAAGTTCGGACACCAATCTGTCATTTTATGACGTTTAAGTGTATTTCGGTTAGTTTGGCACACGCAGACTTTAATTTGCCCTAAAAACTAAATATCAAACTGCAGGTAATAAAAAATGATATGCGACAGCAATACCTACCTGTCGAGCTTATGTTGTTGACTATACCAAATACTTCGTCACTTTGCCAACATTTCTTAAATGTTAGGTCATTGTCCACCCACGTTTCGTCCATATATATGATATTCCTTTCTTCTTCTCTATATTTTTTAATTTCTCGTAAATACTTAGATCGCCAATGCAATATGTTGGGCCTTTCCATCAATATTTTTCTTTTATTTTGACATTTGCGAAAATAAAAGCCGTTTGCTTTCAATAACCGCCTTGACGTGTCTTTGCTATAGCAAAGTCCATGTCCTCTCTTAATTTTTGTAGAAGTTTCCTCATTGTGGGGACTACTTTCAGTTCCAAATAAAATTTTTGCGCCTAATTATGCCAAAATCGACGTCGTCAATCTTGTTGTTGATAGAAAGACGAGGCCTTTTTTCCCAGGAGATGATAGTGGTTGCTCCGGGTGCTCTCTCCGTCTCTCCTCATCTTCTCTCCGAATTCTTTTTACCGAAGTTATGCTTACTTCCGTATATAAGGCGGTTCGTTCAACTTTTTGTTTGAGTGGCAATTTAAATTGATTATTTGTAGCTTCTTCATTGCACACCCTATAAACATGGTCAATTACTTCCCGGGCTTGCCTATGCAAGGTTTTCCTCCACGTGTACTCATTTATTTTAATAAAAATCACAACAATAAATAGCAAATTTCAATCAACTCAGACTCCGCCACTGCCAGTCTCCCGTTAAACCTTCAGATGATACGTGTCTTTAAGTGGGACAAAGAAATATTCTTTAAAGAAAACGTATAATGAAAAGAGACGGAATATTCATCATTATTTTTAGTCGTTGTCTTGCATTGGTCGATGACAAGGCCATTGCCAGATTTAACAAAAGAAAGGGTTAACTAAGATTTTTAAAAATATTAGGCCTGATACTTTACGCTTATTGAAACGTTGTTTTGTTTACGATTGCTTTATTTTTTATTGGAAAGTTAAAAATCTTCTTGGTATACAAATTACAAAGATATAAATTTACCTATATAAGATAAATTAAGATGAAAAAACTTTACAATTATTTTATTTAAATTTCTATAAATAATTATGACAACAGTGCAAGTTTTTTGTCCGCATTTTTCCGCCAGCTCTAGACTCGTGCACCCGACTTTACCTAGGGTCCCCAATGTGAGATCAGGGCTATTGGAACACCATCGAATTGAACCATTTTTACCAATCCAAGTCTGATACTTTTGATATATGAACTCAGTCACGTTTGCCGTGTTGTGTGCAGGGGTACCATCTTGTTGCCAAATAGCTCGGTTGAGGATATTAAGCAATAACTTATCTGGAAAGTTCTCTATTTCTCCAGTGGGAAAGTGATGATATCTATCACCAGTTAGGACACCTTCGTAAAGAAGGCCCTACACTGTAAAAAAAAATGATTAAATTTTAAATCAAATTCAACCCAATTTTGACTAAATCCAGGTCCACGCCAGATTGATTGAAAAAATTAACACTGCATATTGATTAAATCGAAGGATCTGTGATTAAATTTTCTTATTCAAAATTGATTAACCTAACAACTAATTCTGATTACATCTAAATCAATTTTTATTAAAATTTTCTTCCATAATGATTAAATTTCCATAATACTCTAATCATTTTTTATTAAATCTTAAATCCAATGTGATTGATATGCAATCATCAGTAGCACCGCCCTTCCCCTCTCCGCCCTATAAAGTACCTGATTAGGGCGTCGATTTTATTTATTAAATGACAATACTATAATACGTAAGAAAAGGGAACACATTAAAGAACAAACAGATGAAATTATATAAAAGATAGGTAATGCAAATTCCCAAAGCATGGGAATTGTTTGTCCCATATCATAAACAAAAATCCGGGGAGGTGAGGCGTGGACCTGGATTTAGTCAAAATTGGGTTGAATTTGATTTAAAATTTAATAATTTTTTTTTCAGTGTAAAAGTTGAAAATAATTATATGAAGTAAAAACACGAAAATTATTTACTCATCTGTAAATAAATACATAAAACACTAATGAAGACCTGGCATGACAAATCTTTTCTTTGAAAATACATGGAGAATAACTTACATTGGTGCATGAGTTCCTCCAAGGGATTGGATTCAAGATCTGAGATTTTTGCGTATTTCTTTTGTTTTTGAAACATAATTTCACCAACATGATGTAACAACAAAGTTTTTAAAAGAATATTCGTAAAATTTTAGAACAGGTTGACCACTTCATTCCTTATAACCTCACATTGCACATTGCACTACCACAGAAACCGCCATACCTACTGCCGATTAAATGGAATTTTTGCAGATTGCAGCGGGGTGGATGGATATCGGTACTCCCTTGTGATTAAAAGGTTGCGTACTGCGCATGTGTTGGCGGCTTGGTTTAGAAGTTTGAGTATTTTTTAGTCAGTAGGTGATTGATACTGATTATTGTGATTATTTTAACAAGGAATTATGATTTAAAATGTTTGTCTTTTTTATGCATTTGATCAGTATCGATTTAAAGTAATCGAGAATGAGTAATTTGTTTGAATCATAACGAAGATTATGAAACTGATTTAGAAAATAATTACAAATTAAATCAAAAAATTTAACCCGGCCAATAAAATCAGACATCTCTTGTGGTTAATCAACTGGATTTTTTACTGTGTAATAACCTGTCGCTAATAATGCCACACCAAACACTGTAAGCTTTCCATCCAGAAGTTTTGACGGCCTTTACAATACGAAGGAAAATTACTTTGGTTTCGTTTAATTTTTTTAAATTATAGGAAAACAGACAAGCATCGGTGTAGGTAACTTAACATAAAATAGAGCTCTTAGCGAATAGAATTTAAAAAACTAATATGGCGAGCCCGCTGAAAAAACTTAAGGTTAGTTCAATACTCGCTTAATTGTTGTTTCAGTTGCGTTTCCTGATTGTTCTTGTACAACTCTACAATTTTTCTAAATTAAACATATTTCTATATCTTTAAAGAAAACAGGTATCTATTGGTCCAAATATAATCAATAACCCTGAACCTACTTATACAGGGTTGTTGTTAATGCTCAAGATCACAAGATTTGCTTGACATTGCTCTCCACCCTTGGGCGATCTTGCCCTAGATCAATTAGTTCCCCATTTCAACAACACAAAAACTTTTTTGCGGAGTTCAGAAGGATAATGAACCGACAAGTAGTAGTAGTAGTAGTATATTTTTTATTTTCAATGTTTACACTGACAATAAACAAAAAAACCCATACCTAGGGCGTTGAAAAATGTCCGAAGGATTGACAACATAAGAATTAAAATTGATACTATACAGGGTGTAACTAAATAAGTGTAAACCATTTAAGGGGGTGATTCCTCATCGAAAAAAAGATAGGATCTTTCATATAAAGAAACTTTATTGGAGCATCCCTTATTAAGATACAGCCCAGTCAAAAATTTACAAACTGACAGCTTGATACCTACTAGATAAATTAGTTTCGTATTTTCGTTTCATGGCGATATGTATCTTGACCGTAAAATAATTTTTTGCTGCGAACTGGTTTATTTTGGGCAAAAAATTAAAGAGACATTTTTTGTTTAGAATGAAACAGGCTATCGGAAATAAATTTTTAAATGGTAAACAAATACTAAGACAAAAAGTTGCATTGGAAATAAATTTTAGGGGTTGCGTTTTCCACCCCTTCCAACCATGGGGCAAACCAAATAAATCACTGGCTAAGTGTCTTTTTGGTAGTAGAAAATGTCAGGTTAATTTCAATATTGTAACTTTTTTAGTGCTTGTGAAAAAAATTGTTAAACAAATTTTATGTACCCCCTTTAAGGGGCTGTATCTTAATAAGGGATGCTCCAATAAAGTTTCTTTATATGAAAGATCCTATCTTTTTTTCGATGAGGAATCACCCCCTTAAATGTTTTACACTTATTTAGTTACACCCTGTATAACATTTATACAAAGATTTTTAAAATATACATTTATAAATAGCAATTCTACTCACATAAAAAGAGACATATTTACAATAATTACTACAAATTTAAAATTGAAATCTTTCCTTATAGGGATCACCAAAAAATTCATTGATGTTATAAAATGCCTTACCAACTAAATATTTCTTTAAAACAGATTTAAGATTATTCTTTGGTAAATTCCTGAATCTGGAAAGCTACTGAAAATTTTTATGATGCAATATTTAACATTTTTTTGCAGATATGTGTTTTAGAACGAGTATCGAAGTCATGTTTTATGTTACAGTCAGTAAAAAGATCTCTATTATCACATACAAATACCACAGAATCCAAAATATACATTCCTATTACTGTTAAAATAATTTTTTCAGTAAAAATAGGTTTACAAATTTCCTGCTGCTTCAGTTTAAAAATACTACGCATGACCATAATTCTGTGTACGTCAGGCGAATCACCCCAAAATATTACACCATATCTGAGTCTAGACTGAATATATGAATGGTAAGCAATAATAGCGGCTTCAGTACTAACATGGTCGGTTATTACACGCAAGGCAAAACAGTATCTTGACATACTGTTGGCTACAGTTTCAATGTGGGCTCTCCAGTCCAATCCTTTACCTAGGTGCACACAGTGCACACCTAAAAAACGCATACTCTCTAAAGATTTTAGCTCTTCATCATTGTAGAAGAGTTCAAAGGTATTATCTTTTTATTTCTTCATTTTCTTCGCTAAATATGAGAGACGTATCATCCGCATACAAAACAGTGTACTCCCCAGAGACATCAGGAAGCTCATTCGTATACACCACATACAAAAGAGGTCCCAAGATTGATCCCTGGGGAACCCCCCTGGAAACAACAATTTTCTCGGATTTATATAAGACACCATTCTCTCCACACTCAACCACCTGCTGTACACGATCTTTCAAATATGAATCAATTAAATGTAAGGCTATACCACGCACTCCATACATTTCAAGTTTTTTACAGAGTAAAACATGGTTGACAGAATCAAAGGCTTTAGAAAAGCCCATACACATTAGCACCGTTTGTTTCTTATTGTTTAGTGAATTTAAAACCTCTTTTAGGGCTTGATAAATTGCCCTTATTGTGGATTTGCCCCTTCTAAAACCATTTTGTCTATCAGTAATCACAGAATGTCTCTCAAAAAACATCAGTCTGCAGAGTATCACCGTTTCAAAGACTTTGCTAATATTTGACAAAAGGGAAATAGGTCGGTAATTTTTTTCTTCATCTACTCGTATATCGCCCTTTTTATGTAGAGCTTTGACATATGCAGTCTTGAGTAAGAACGTAATGTCACTTAAATACACCCAGGAAAAGAATCAGGATGGCTCAAATAAAAAAAATAAGGTCTTCGGCTAGTTTCAAAAAAGTTAGCCAACTGCTGTACACTTTTACAATTAGTAAGTACATTTTTACTGTTAAATCAAATAATAATTACCATGCATAAACGTCTGGATACATTTTTGTTGAAATAAAGTAGGCTGTTTATTGTATGTACACTTCACTCATGATAGCAATTTCTGTTTCATTTTAAATTTATTAGCCGAAGGCTCGTTCGGTTAGATTACATAGCTCGACATAATGGTAAACATTAGTGTTTCGTTTCACGACAGGCGATATCGCATATCAAATTGAGCAAAAACACAGCAAATGCCTTTGTTTTGCATTTAATGGCCCACTAAGTATCCAAAATTTGTACAAAATTAGTCTATAAGGAAGTGCTTTTATTTTTCATTTTCTCATTTACTCAGGTCAATATAACCAATAAGTTATTATTAAATAACAATAATAGTATATTATGCAGTGAGCATTTAATGATAGCTATTAAAACATGAGTATGAGAATACGGGTATTTTAATAGCCATTAAATGTGAGTTGCATACACTATTTTTTTCTACGACCAGTAACAATAATGACCAACAAAAATTTCATTTTCAAAATTTATTCTGAGGCTTCTCCAATAAATAAATTTTTTCGTATATTTTTCAGAAGCGGCTTTTGATTTTTTTACAGGTGGGGCAAATTTTGTGGGCAAGTAGTAATATCTACATAATAAGCAAAATACACTTTTTTAATTAAGGAAGGTTTTTTAGTAATGTGCCTATTTCTGCCAGAAATTATTTACCTACAAATAAACACCACAAAAACCAAAAAATACTAAAATTGCATTTTTGCTGTGACTTTTTAGTGTTGGGCAATGGAAATATTTTTTTCCAGGGCATCGTGTAATGTGTCAAATGAAAACTTATTGAAGCACGAATTCACTGTCCCCCACCCTTATCACCAAAAGGCTCGATCAGAAAAATCAAAAAAAATCATGAAATTTGAGAATTAGGTGTAGATTAAACCAAACTTATCAGGATTGAAAATTCAAGAGCGATCAATTGTTATAGACAGTTTGTTTATTCCCTTATAACTGCTGAACCATTGGTTTTAGAGACAAAAAATTTCGGCAAAAAATATTTTTCAAGATGTAGGGTACAACTTTTGCTCTCACATGTCTTTCAATGCTCCGCGCATACGCGATGTGATATGGAGTTGGTACCGTAGGCGGCGGTTGGCGCGGCAGATGAGCGGTCAGGGTTGGCTCTGAAGTGGGGGGCTGATGACACGAAACACTAATTGTGCAAGTACAGCTTGCACGAATTTTTTCGTATTTTTTTTGCTGAATTTACGGGTAGTAAATTGTTTGCACAATTTCTGTTAAATTTCCAATTTTACTCCCACTATCGCACATTTTCATCGATTTTATTTTCAAAGAGCACAAATTTTACGAATTTACTAAGTAAACAGTAACTATGAACTGTCAAAATTGTTTAATTGTAAGTTTGTCATAGTCATGGCAATCTTTGATATTGACCGAATATTGCCGTGACACTTCTATTGATTATCATTTTGTATGTTAATGAAAAACCTGTATCTTAATGAATCTCGTTAAAGTACAGGTAGTAAATGTCTAATAGATCAATGTATGGGAGTAGAAAAAACGTCATAAATTTATAAAACGTAACGACGTGGCTGTGAAAAGAAAGAAAGAAAGTACAATTAACTTTTGCTAAGTTAAAAACTGGTGACTGTTTAAGTCATGTGATGAGTTCCACCATATTCCGGACTCTGCCGACAGCAATTTTATAACTATTTCTTTATCATTAATCTACTATTTCTATGCCACTTGTATTAAAAATGGTCGTCTGCCAGAGTACGTGCGGAATGGGGTTTGTCGGGTGCGTTTAAAAGATGCAGCTGCTGAGAGAAATCCTTGTTCTCGGTAAAAAACGTGCACACTACTATGCTACTATAAACTATTAACACAACAAAAATATGAAATATAATTTCAGTTAAACTGGCTTGACGGATGGAAGCACTTTGTACCGCAAGTAAGCTGGGTTTCGGTCAGAAAAACAATGTGGGGTTTACATGATTGGAGGTAGTAGTAGAGAGTCCAAATTGGAATTAAGCCAGCAGATGTTGGCAAAGGTTATTATACTTTTGGAATCCTTCGACGGTGGGCCCTCCTGGGCGCCCCTCGCCCGGAGATCCAAATGAAGAAGCAGTTTACCTCCGGAATTTTTTACCTCTGGGAGCTATATCATGATTTTTAAATTAGTTTTTTCTTTTGAAGAAATGGATAGTTAGAAGAGACAGAGAAAGAGGAGAGAAGATAAAGAATGACAGTGGAAAGGAGAAAGAAAAAGGAACATCGACTAACCTACCCAGGGCTGGAAACATCCGCTAAGATTTCACCAGCTCTTTAAGTGGGTTCGTATGGTGGTACCTCCTCGGTCGAGAAAAAGCTTCTCTACCACCTACGAAATGTCGGTCATCTCAGTCGTAATTACGTGTCTTTGTAATGGTTTCGATCAGTGTGTACATCAATATCTATTTAAGTAAAAGAATGTTTTGTAGTGTCTTTGCGGGTTCCTGACCTGTCGCTGTGTTTCTGATAATGTGAATCGCTCTTTATGAGATTATTAACTTGTAGAGCTCATTACATTACCAGACCAGTTGTCTATGAAAGACCTGTCGAGGAAGGCGTCGATAAACAACAATTAGAAATAATTAAAAAATTACGATATTTTGTTAAAATGGCAATGGTCGCTAAAACATAAGTTTGTCCATTTTTCCACAGTTACATGGGTATGCAAATGTTTAATTACAACAAATTTCTAATTTGACGCATGGCCTATTATTTTAATTTATGCCCGTAATGATCGCGGTAGAGATGCCGTACTAAACGAGTTAAAAATTTTAATTTACCTAAACTACCTCAGGCTTTAATTTGTTCAACCTAACTACATCATCGTCTATTCCAAACACGGAATTTTAAAATATAAACCTAAATAATACCACCCAGTAGGCAAACAATTTTAAAGCGTAAAAAACTTGCTGGCATCCGCAGCTTCGCCTGCGTTTACTATAATTGAGCACAGGTTTGTTAACACTAATTAATGTGGGGTTCTAAAGTCAGGTTTTGTATTAAGGGCATGATATTTTAATGCTGAAAACACTACCAAATTTATTCAGCATTTTTTCAATAAAAACAGAAATAAACGTTTACTACATTCAAAAGTTCTATTTATTTTAAAATTTGACAGCAACAGCCCTTTTAGCAAGGGGGTAAACAGTCACGTTGGTTTTCGCGTCATAGAATTTACGAGAAGTAATTAGGGGGTAAAATATTTGTACTTTGCCCTAATATAGCTTTCTAAATCTTGGAAAGTCAAACTTAATTTTCTTTTGTTAGAATTATTTCTTTAAAAGTTGAAAAGCTTATGAAGTGAACCAAATTGTTTAGTTTTTCTCGATCAGAAAGAACACCTATTGTATAGATTGTTTCACTGTCAGATTACCAGTTGTTTATTTTGGCATTATAGAGCTATTAGCAATTTAGTTTGACTACTCCTCATCAGGGCGGGTAGCGATCTTCGGTTTATATTTTTACAATCCAGTATCCCAGAAATCCGATAACTCAATAAAATGTGTGCTTATTCAACATAACATTCACGAAAGACAATATAGCCGTCGAGTCATATTGCCTTCTGCTTTTACTCGCTCCTATTAAATAAAGATACATTAGGCACTGGAAGAGCAAATTGACGCAATGGAAATAGGTTGGCTGTGTGACAAAAGTCAACGATATTATTCATCAATTACAGGTGTCATTTGAAATGTACCGCTAATTATTTTGTTTAGCTGTATAGCATGATTTTTAATGTAAGACTGACGAATATCATAAGAGATGGGTGACTTTTACTTTTCTATGATCTTAAGCATTTAGTTATAACAATTCGTTAGGAAAAAGTTCATATATCGTTGAAAAAAATAGAACTTGCTGTACTAAGAGCAAACAGCAAAGTATCATGTAAAATATGAATCTGTTTTTGACCACAACCATATAACCAAGAGGAGTCAGGATCAGGATCCGGTAGGAAGGTAGGAATTATAAGTTTAGTTTAACATTAAAATATCCAAAATTTGAAGGCTTAATGCATTGTTGTCTCTTCATTCTTTTGGTACGGAATATGAAGCAGTTGTCAGCCATGTTCGACCTACACATTCCATATTTTCATTTAGATTGGCAAAAGGGTGAAATTTAAAAATGTTGTCTTGTTTTTTGATAATAGTTGAAAGATTGTATAGTGAAAAATTCAAAAGGAAATATTAATTATTTCCAGAGATATTGCGAGTTGAGCCTGAAAAAGTATTAAAATTAAAATGAATGAAAAATGCGAAAATTCTGTTTCGCATTTTTTATTTTGACGCCATTTTATGCAATTTTCTAGGTAAAAAATAACTTCATAGTCGTATTCAGCCACCTCAAAGACATAAGAGAAACCCAAAACTAGACATTAGTTTCTACGTGGTCACAAATTGCTATTTCTAAGCGACTTTTTGGGGGTGTCCCCATGGCATTAAAATTTAAAAAAGGCAACTTTACTCTTAACCAACTTTTGCGTTTTTGTATTTTTTGCATAACCTGTAAAAAAAACAAATTTTAGCATCTTGGATTTTATTTCTATAGCAAGCAAAAGCTTTTATAAAGAATGATCTTCTTTCGTATCTTTCTCTTTTTGGTCCATTGTCCTCTTGTTGACTCCATCCGTGGGCACACTGTATAAGCAAACACACACTCTCTTAATGATATTAGTTTGGATAATACCTCACAAGTTTTTCTTAACATGGACACTTTACAAAAAATAACAAAATATCTGTGCCTACTTTAATGTTAAATGCGTTTGCCAAGTGAACTAAAAAATAAGGGTTTCCAAATTGCATTTTCAAATTACAAGCCAATCTAAAATTTTGATGCTTTACAATGACAACATTCGCTGAAATTATACAAAATCCTCATCAAAACAATTGGCCAAGCATTAAATTAGAGTACCATTTTAATTAAATATTTGCATATATGCATATACATACATATATGTTAATGGGTTAGATGGTAAACCATTTAAATGGTTTATTAAAATAAATAAATTGAAAATCAAAGAGTCAACTTAAAAAAGTTTACCCCGTTTTAGCTTTCTGGAACTTTTAAAATGAAACTTTTTACACATTCAGATATGTGCTGCAATTAATAACTTTTACACATTTGGTTTTGAACTTTATTTTGGATTCAATTATATACAATTATTCGTCCACTTATAAAATTTTAAAAAAATTGAGATAAAATTAAAACTACGTAAGCTTATTTGCTCTTTATTACAAAAATAAAAACAACTTATTCATGAACTGAAAACTGTAATATAAAGTCCAACCTAGGCAATGCCTTTTAAAAATATAATTAATTAATAATAAAACATAATTTCTTAAAAACCAAGGGAGATAAATTATTCGTCCACCATCAATTTTTTTTCGAAATTCGTCCAAACACGCCAAAACTAATAACTTGTGGGTACCCTTTTGATTTTATAATTTGTTATAACCTGCTAGGCATTGACTCTACCAGTTTTATAACAAAACCTACTTCAATTTTTGACCATTCTTCTTGACATCTTGCTTTTAACACCTCTTTGTTGGAAATTTTATGTTCTTTCACCCTTTCTTTGGGTCCCACCATAGATCTTCATTCGGGTTAACGTCTAGGGATTGCGGTGGCGTTTCCAATACTCTTGGTACGCTATACAGTACCTGTCCATCTCTAACGACCCGCGCTGTATGCTTTGGATGTTGTCTTGTTGAAATAAGAAAATGTCTCCAATTCACATTTTCTCCGCGCTTTGTCTTAAATTATTTTTTAAAATGTCCATGTAGACGAACCAATCCACAGTTTCGTCAATAAAATGGAGCTGGCCCACTCCATGCCATGACATATGTACATCCCCAGATTAGAACGGAACCCCCTCCGTGCTTTACCGTTGGAATTAACTTTTTAGGTTTGTAGGTTCTCCGCGCTTTCTGTACACCAAAACCGTTTTTTTATTTTGCCAAACAATTTCTATTTCGTCTGTATATGATGTTTTTACAGTACTCAGTATTTTTGTCAAAATGCCTCTGAGCAAACTCGAGATGCTACTTCTTATTTTTCTTATTTGCTAATGGTATCTTCCGACCAACTCGGGCCTGTATACCCTGGCTTCTTAAAAATTTTCTTATTATTGTTAGATGGATAACCTTTTTGTAATCACTGGCTTAACTTTTCACTGTATCTGTCGCAGTAGTCTGCGGATTTTCACTAATTTTTCTTAGTATTTCTGGTTTCTCTCGAAACGTTAGTACTTTCTCTTCCTCTCCCTGACAAGGTTTGAGTTATATGGATTGTTTCATATTTTTTTTATAATATATTCAACTGTTGACCGGCATCTTCCAACAATTTTTCTTATGTTTCTTTGAGATCTTACTTCTTGATATAATTTAAATTATCAAATGTCTGATTTCTTGAGGCACTCCTGATGATTTGCGACAAATTTTAAAATTTGCTGTATTCTCTAGACCCCGGAGTCTCAAACTGCTATTAAAAATAATTTAAAATCTATATTTAGTAATTTTTTATCACTATAAGAACAGATAAATACGTTCTACGTACATCTTTATTTTTTTTTTGGAAGTGGACGAATAATTTTGCTCGCCGATATTTTATCAAATTATCTTTCTTTTGTCTTTTTTGTCCAAGGGATCCTGATAAATATGAAGAGTTATTGTAATTTTTGGTTCTCGGGAAAGGATATATCTGTTAACTTGTTTTTAAAATTTTACTAAATTTAATGTAGAAGTTTAATCTATATCTTTGAAAAATTACAAGTGGACGAATAATAAATCTCTCGACTGTAGATCTTTCTACTAAATATATCCTTCCTACACATTCTTGTTAAAAATGTATTTTTATTCAATGCTCTCAGCACTCTTTAGACTGCAAATATATATATGTACAGATTATGTTGTTTAATAACTTGTTATATCTTATCTTTGTGACTTAATTTATTCGAAGATCGGCAAAAGGGATTTTTTTTGTTCGAAATATGATAATGGATTTCTTTCAACACAAGAACAAAAAACATTTCCTGCAATATGAAAAAATTTGACCTCATAATCTGGCAGCATGAAACCTGGTTTACATTGATTGATTTAGTAGTGTATTACACCAGCATATTTTCCCCCATCTCCACCCCACGAATTTTAGAAAAGTAACTGTTACCGTTTAAATGAAGTTAGAGATTTGGCAGAGCAGAGTTCTGTTTAAGGTTTGTAACATGAAAAACAGAAAAGCGTAATCATCACAATATTTAGAAAAATGCTTAAAAATTGCCACCTTCATTTTAACAATAAAATGCTCATCAAATACGACAATAATTTGGCAATCTCTACTTCTAAATCTATCAATGTAAACTGGGTTTAAAGACTGGTTTACATTAGTAGAGTTAGCGGTAGGCCACACTAGCCTACTGGGTGGACTAGTGGACTAAAGGACTCTACTACTTTTGGTGAATTTGTGTCCTCAAATGTATTTTAAAAAGCAATAAATTTAAACAGTGTGTGCTCTATTCTACTGCTACCAAACCAGTTTATACCGGACAAGTTCGCAGGTAGAGCTCGATGGTGAGTGGTGGAGTTAGTTAACCACGTTACTATCCACTCTCCTCTATTAGATTATAGTATTCCACTAGTTGCGTTTACATTAGTAAAATATAAAGTTAGTACTTACGTACCTAAAGCTCGAAGTCTACTAATGTAAACTAGGCTTAATATTGTCACCAAATTGTTTTTCGCTCATTCCCGGTTTGCCCCTTCCTGCTCTTAATATGTGCCGTTCGACGCACGTCGATGTATCAGGTGGAGAGTAGGGCGGAAAGGGTCGACTTGGGAGGAGGGAACAATGGAACATCTGTAGACGTCAGTCGATACCTCGAGCCAAGCGAGACCGCTACGACGCAGAGCACGTCCAGTACCACTTTCCCGCCTCGACGGCAATATTTGGAGTGAACAGGTAGGACTCATTTTGGGTTATTGTAAAAATGTGTAAAATATAAATATTCCTTTTAGTTTAATAAATAATGCTACAGTAATTAATGATGAATCCAGTGTTTTAATAAAGATCCCATGACAATATGACAAACTCTTCCAAGGTGGAATATTTAGCTACATTTTTGTCTTTACAAATTAATAAAAAAATAGCTATTATTTTAATACTATTGATGTTAATAAATTTTATTAAATTTTTTTTGTACAATTATCGAATTTCTCAATTTTCTCATTTAGCTTTGCTATTTGCTACCTAGCTTCATTTTCGGCTGCCAATATTAAACACCAGTAATTTGCTGATTGATTTTCAGTAGTAATAAGCTCTGATTAGCGTGTTATTTTTGTATAAACAAATCTTATGCTTTTCTGACGCCCATGTTATTAAGCTTTTCTGCACTTTGATTTTTCTGTTTCCGGGGAGAGCGCTTTTTGAAAAAGAGCTCTCCTCAGAGGATGTGTAGCCTAACTCTTTTATTATTTCCGTTTTACGTCTATTTTTTCATTATTTATTAGATCAAGAATACTTTCTGCCAAATTACTTTCAAAAAATATTGTCAGGGTTAAGCGTGGGATTGGGATCATCAATGTAGTGTTCAGTTTGCAAAATTTACTTAGACGTTAACACTATATGTCATTTAACACTTGCATCTCTCTCAATTCATGTTTATAAAGCAAGACGAGTTTTGATAGAGTGCTTTCTGTCATCTGTCGATTTAATACTTTTAAACGTTTTTACAATATTATATTGTCAAGTAAAAATACTTATAATTTTGGGAATATAAGCATATTTAATACATTCTTTGGTTATTAGATCAAGTTATAATTAGAGAGAGCAATAATGCCAATCATCAGACGACAGTTTGATTGATTGTCTTAAGGGTCGCTTTATTGTTTTTGATGTAAGGACACCCCCTTTTGTCACTAGTACTATGGAAAACGAAATGTGTCGTTGAAGTTATCAGGTTTACTTTACCGAATAATTTACCGATCAACACGATTTTTGAGTCTGAATAGCGCATGTTTTATTCTAATTGCTTTTTCATTTTTCACTGGGAAAATTAATTTTTTTCGAAAAATTTTGATTTTGTAAGCAATTTAGTAAGCCATTTTTTCCATTTTTGTACGCAATTTAGGGAAAACCAGTAACTCTCTGTGCAGTAGGTGTTAAGGTACAATAAAATATCAAAATACAACAATATACATACTTATATTTAAATGAAATTATTGTAAAAAAAAATAAAAATAAAGAATTTTACTTCTTCTTCGACCTAAGCAATCCCACAAGCATAAATAGCAGGGATACTTTGTAAAACCACCTTGATTACCCATTAATAAGCCAAACCATCTTAAAGTCTCATCCTATCACCTCCCATCCGTATTTTACATATTTGAAAATTTCCAGGAGCATTTTTACACTCTCGTAATTCTCTTGCATATTTCCATTGTTCAGCAGAACAGCTTTTAGACTTTTTGTATAACTGCCAATAAAAAGACGCCAGTCTGTAATAACACAGGGAATCCCGATCGTCTCAAATCACATGGAAACATGGCAAAAGCAGATCTATCTTCCTTGGTAAAAATGCGGGAAAATATTTTGTGTCGCTTTATTTGATCTGTGATTTTAATATTTGCTTCAAGTAGATTCCATTGCCTTAATCTGGAAGCTAAAATCTCTGCCTTGTTTTTAGGTAAATTTAGATCTCTAATTAGATTGTTGAGCTCTTCTGCTTTGAGCAAATGTGGTTTCTGCTGGTCATCGTCGCTCGGGAATTCCAGACTACTAGATGATTCGCTTTGCGGAGTGGAGATAGGTAGCGAGTGGATTGCCTGAGATGACTGTATTTTCTGTTTTGGAGCAGCAGGCACGAGCTTCTCTATGCTATTTTCTTTCCGTCGTTTAAGAGGGTTCACCATACAAAAGTAGTAGTCTTGAAGGTGATCCTATGGTTTCCGCCAAATCCTTAGAACAGCAAATTTCATCATTCTTGGTCCTCTTCGATACCAGGCTACACAGCAAACGGCAATGTTTACAACGAAATTCAAAAACACAAATAAAGGATTGAATTAAATAAATATATTTTAAGTTATTTTCACAAAGGGTACGGATAAAATATTTATACTTTGCCCTGTAATGGAGCTTAGTAAATCTTAGAAAATCAAACTTAATTTGCTTTTGTTAGAATTTTTTCTTTAAAAGCTGAAAAGCTTATAAAGTGAACCAAATTGTTTAGTTTTTCTCGATCAGAAAGAGCACCTATTGTGTAGAGGATTTCACTGTCAGATTACCAGCTGTTTATTTTGGCATTACAGAGCTATTAGCAATTTAGTTTGGCTACTCCTCATCAGGGCGAGTAGCGATTTTCGGTTTATATTTTTACAATCCACTATCCCAGAAATCCGATGACTCAATAAAATGTGTGCTTATTCAACATAATATTCACCAAAGACAATATCGCCGTCGAGTCATATTGCCTTTTTCTTTTACTCGCTCCTATTAACAAAAGATACATTACGCACTGGAAGAGCAAATGGAAATAGGTTGGCTGTGTGACGAAGGTCAACGATATTATTCTTCAATTACAGGTGTAATTTGAAATGTACCGCTAATTCTTTTGTTTAGTTGTAGCATGCTGGTCATCGTCAATCGCAAATTCCAGACTACTAGATGATTTGCTTCGCGGAGTGGAGATAGGTGGCGAGTGGCTTGCCTGAGATGACTGTATTTTCTGTTTTGGAGCAGCAGGCACGAGCTTCTCTCTATTTTCTGTACATTTTAGCCTTTGCGTCGTTTAAGAGGGTTCACCATACAAAAATAGCAATCTTGAAGGCGATCCTGTGGTTTCCGCTAAATCCTTGGAATAGCAAATTTCATCATTCTGGGTTCTCCTCGATACCAAGCTACAAAGCAAACGGCAATGTCTACAACAAAATTCAAAAACACAAATAAAAGATTGAATTAAATAAATATATTTTAGGTTATTTTCACAAAGGGTACGGGTAAAATATTTGTACTTTGCCCTGTAATATAGCTTAGTAAATCGTGGAAAGTCAAACTCAATTTGCTATTGTTAGAATTTTTTCGTTAAAAGCTGAAAAGCTCATGAAGTGAACCAAATTGTTTAGTTTTTCTCGATCAGGAAGAACACCTATTGTGTAGATTGTTTCACTGTCAGATTATCAGCTGTTTATTTTGGCATTACAGAGCTATTAGCAATTTAGTTTGACTACTCCTCATCAGGGCGGTTAGCGATTTCCGGCTTATATTTTTACAATCCACTATCCCAGAAATCCGATGACACAATAAAATGTGTGCTTATTCAACATAACGTTCACGAAAGACAATATCGCCGTCGAGTCATATTGCCTTCTTCTTGTACTCGCTCCTATTAAACAAAGATACATTACGCACTGGAAGAGCAAATCGACGCAATGGAAATAGGTTGGCTGTGTGACGAATGTCAACGATACTATTCTTCAATTACAGGTGTCATTTGAAATGTACCGCTAATTCTTTTGTTTTGCTGTAGCATGCTGGTCATCGTCGATCGCAAATTCCAGACTACTAGATGATTTGCTTCGCGGAGTGGAGATGGGTGGCGAGTGGCTTGCCTGAGATGACTGTCTTTTCTGTTTTGTAGCAGCAGGCACGAGCTTCTCTCTATTTTCTGTACATTGTTGCCATTGCGTCGTTTAAGAGGGTTCACCATACAAAAGTAGCAGCCTTGAAGGTGATCCTATGGTTTCCGCCAAATCCTTGGAATTGCAAATTTCATCATTCTGGGTTCTCCTCAATACCAGGCTAAAAATACGAAATAGTCAGACAAACTAAACATAAAGGAGGTGTTGACCAACAGGCCAACGCAACGGGCCAACCGTCTGTAGGTACGGAATGTACTGGGAGGTATACAACGTTCCCTTCATTCCAATCGGCCAGCCAGTTTTCACTATGGTGACGAATTTAAACTATGGTTTTTAAGGTACTTTAACAAAGTAAAGAAAATTTAATTTTTATTTGTATACAGTGTTGTGGTAAATTAAGGACTAAATTCAATATCTCGAAAATAAAAAAATTAACTTAAAAACCCTCGGACACGTCGATTTAGTTTTATTTTTGCGCATATTCTAAAATTATTTTAAATCATACAGGGTGATTCAAAGAAACTGTACAATTGTCAACTTAGATTTTTTAATAGAACACCTCCTTTTTTGGCTGATTTGAATTCTCCGTAAAATTCTAGCCAAATTTCTTATACCATAACCTATAACTGAAATTGAGAGTTTTCGAGATATTAACATCTGATTGTCAAATTTGATACATTAAAAAGATGTAAAATGTAAATGATTGAACTTAGGGCAAAGTTGTATGTTCTATCTTAGATTTCTATAAATTAAAATTTGACGTTTTAAACGTCAATTTTATTAAATAATTGAGAAATATTAATTTGCGCAATAACACAAAACAGAACAAAAAATTAAACCAAACTACTACTTTACTTAGTGTTGAAAATGGCCACCATTTACAGTGCTGCAGTGGTCAAAAAATCCTGTTGCAGATTAGTAACTACATCAGGCTGAATGTTTCTTATCAGAATATGAATTAGGTCTTTAAGAATTTCAATAGTATCGGGTTTATTTTTGTACACTATGTCCTTATACCCCCAAAAAATCTAAGGAACTTAAATCCGGCGACCTTGCCGGCCACTCTATGCACCACGTCGCTCTATCCATATCCCTGGAAAAGTGTTCTGTTGATACGATAAAAGTTTACTTGAGAGGTCTGGATCGTTTTCGCGTCCATTTTTTTAAATTTTACTCACTGCAGATTGAGTTATGGGTTCCCTATGGGGATATTTGTTGTTGAACATTTCACAAACTTTCTGTGTCCTCGTCTTATCACTAGTACTTAGCATTATTAAAATTTCGATTATCTCCTTCTCGGTTAAACGCATAGCCAATATTTGGATTCAAAAGAGCAGCAATGTTTTTTTTTTCAACTACTGACAGTGCCAGTCGTTAAAAGTAATATCTAAGATAGAACATACAACTTCGCCTTAAGTTAAATCATTTACATTTTTCATCTCTTTAGTGCGGGTACTTTTGGCTTTGATTAACCAGTTTGATCATGTATCACAATTTTGACTGTTTCATCTGACAGAATGCCAAATAACTATTGACACATTACAAACGTCTGATTGAAATAATCAGCGTTAATCAATGCCCAAAGTACCCGCACCATCAAATTTGTCTTTCGTACGCTAATATCTCGAAAACTGTGAATTTCAGCTATAGGTTATGGTATACGAAATTTGGTTAGAATTTTACAGAAAATTAAAATCAGCCAAAAAAATTGATGTGTTCAATTAAAAAAATCAAAGTTGATAGGTATACAGCTTTTGTGAGTCACCCTGTACAATTCAGAATAACTCTAGAGCATGCGCAAAAACAAAACTAGATCGACGTGTTCGAGGGTTTTTAAGTTAATTTTTTGATTTTCGAGATATTGAATGTATTCTATAATTTATCACAATCCTATATATAAAGTAAAATATTCCTTTTAAATTCAAGTGCCTAATAGATAAAATGTCTATTTCATAAGTTTATAACCGTGTTGCGATCGTTTACATTTCAAATAAACTTTAAGATATACTTTGAAATATCGATTGGACCTTAAATTCGAGGCCGTATATTTGTCAGTATCGTCTGTGCCTGTTTACCGGAACGATAAACTAACCCATAAAATTGACGGTGCAACTCCGCAATGCGAACCCCCGGACCCAGTGGCCCGTTTTCATGAGCATTAATTCATATTTATGAACAGGATACCGTCTCAACCATTAGCATATCCTATAGTAATGTATGGTGCCACGTATTGATAGGGAGTTGATTTATATGGGTTGTAAAACGGCCTGACGCCATCTTTTAGCTATGCAGTAGCGGTAAATATTTAAATACACAACATGATTGGTTACGGTATGCACAATAGCAAAGCAATCACTTTAGCCGTGCGTTGAGCTTGTGACATAATTGATATATATATATACAGGGTGATTCACGGTCGATGGTAGGTTAGACGTTTATGGAGAACGGAACGCGGGATTTTTTTGAAAATTTGGCAACGTGGGTAATTAGCTATGCTCTGTCCATCTAAAATATTTTCAGCATTGCGACGTTGCCGCTTCTATCAAAAAGTCCTAGCAACTTTATTTTTTTAAATGGAACACCCCATATATTAATAAATTTTTAGAATCGCTCTTTTATTACAATACTTTTTTGTTAATATTACCCTATACCTATCTCTATCGGTTTTCGAGATAAAAATTAGTTTGTGTTAAATATGGTCCAAAACATGGCCCTAATTACACGTAAGTAAATTAGTGCTCTCAATTCATGGAAAGTTGATATTTTGGCGGTAGTTTAGACAGACCCGATGTATTTATTTTTCACCATGAAATCGACTCCATATCATACAGGGCGTGCTAAGATTACTATTATTTCCGTTGTTCATAAAAGGGGTCAAATGTTCGTTTTTTTAAATGAAACCCCCTGTATATTAATCAATAAATTGAAAGACGAAGAAAAACGCTTTAAGATGGTACATCATATTCCTATACCTAAATCATCAAGTTTTCTTAATAAAAGCGCTTTTTTGTGAAAAAAAAAATAAAGACTTTAATTTTAAGTAACCATGGATATCAAACATCAAAATATCAAACTTACGACATTTTGACGACTGTGTTTAAAAAAATCTCCCAAAATGAACGCAGATAATCATTATTCAAACGAAGTTCTTATGAAATTATTTATTTTACACGGACAATGTGATCAAATCATTGCCAGAACTTGCAGAAAATTTAACCAAATGTATCCTGAATTGACACAAATGAACGAAAGGAAGTTTGTAAGATTACAAAATAATTTCATTAACATGTGAAAATAAATTAAATAACAAAATTAGGAAGGTTCAAAAAACAAAACTGTAAACAAAATAAGAAATTTTTACAATAAATGCTGGAAATGTTGTCCATTACATTCTAAACATTTTAGTATGTGCTTTTGTACGCGACTCGTAGTTGCTTTTTCAATTTCATGGGGATCCAGATCTTCAATACACCGAACTATTCGCCGTCGCAGTTCTTCTTTGGTAGGCACTGGAGTACTGTACACTCTTTCTTTTAAAACACCCCATAAATAAAAGTCAAGCGGCGTGAGATCGGGGGATCTCGGTGGCCAATCCCACGGCCCTAAGCGCCTAAACCAACGATCGTCAAATATTTCATAAAGTACCCTGGAAACTTCCTGGGTGCAATGAGCTGGCGCTCCGTCCAGTTGAAACCACGAATTCCTATAATCCTCTAAAGATAAATTTTCGACGAAATCGGTAACAGTCGTCCTTAGTATTTCGAGATATCTCTCAGCATTTAAAGTGGCATCATAAATAAAAAAGCTAATTTTGTGCTTTTTTAAAATACAAAAAACATTTAGGTCAAATTTTTCTTGAAATCCCATTTCTTTTGTCACGTGAGGATTATGATCAGCCCAAAAATGCTTATTTCTTCTATTAAAAATCCCATCCCTTGTAAATTTTGCTTCGTCGCTCCAAATGATTTTTGACAAAAACTCCGGATCCTCTTGTATACGTATTAAAAGGGTTTCGCAAAAATGCACTCTACGTTCAAAGTCTTCTGCTTTGAGGGCTTGCACTTTAGTAAATTTAAACGGATGCATTTCGTGATTTCCCAAAATTCGTTGTATTGAAGCATATGATACACCCAAATCTTTTTCTGCACTACGAATGGAAGCCTCTGGATATGCATAAAAATATGCCAAAACGTTGACAATATTATCTTCATTTGAAGTAACAGGTTTTGGTAATGTTAGAGGCGCTTTTAAATTTGAGCCATAGTTAATGAAATTATTTTGTAATCTTACAAACTTCCTTTCGTTCATTTGTGTCAATTCAGGATACATTTGGTTAAATTTTCTGCAAGTTCTGGCAATGATTTGATCACATTGTCCGTGTAAAATAAATAATTTCATAAGAACTTCGTTTGAATAATGATTATCTGCGTTCATTTTGGGAGATTTTTTTAAACACAGTCGTCAAAATGTCGTAAGTTTGATATTTTGATGTTTGATATCCATGGTTACTTAAAATTAAAGTCTTTATTTTTTTTTTCACAAAAAAGCGCTTTTATTAAGAAAACTTGATGATTTAGGTATAGGAATATGATGTACCATCTTAAAGCGTTTTTCTTCGTCTTTCAATTTATTGATTAATATACAGGGGGTTTCATTTAAAAAAACGAACATTTGACCCCTTTTATGAACAACGGAAATAATAGTAATCTTAGCACGCCCTGTATGATATGGAGTCGATTTCATGGTGAAAAATAAATACATCGGGTCTGTCTAAACTACCGCCAAAATATCAACTTTCCATGAATTGAGAGCACTAATTTACTTACGTGTAATTAGGGCCATGTTTTGGACCATATTTAACACAAACTAATTTTTATCTCGAAAACCGATAGAGATAGGTATAGGGTAATATTAACAAAAAAGTATTGTAATAAAAGAGCGATTCTAAAAATTTATTAATATATGGGGTGTTCCATTTAAAAAAATAAAGTTGCTAGGACTTTTTGATAGAAGCGGCAACGTCGCAATGCTGAAAATATTTTAGATGGACAGAGCATAGCTAATTACCCACGTTGCCAAATTTTCAAAAAAATCCCGCGTTCCGTTCTCCATAAACGTCTAACCTACCATCGACCGTGAATCACCCTGTATATATATATATATATATATATATATATATATATATATATATATATATATATATATATATATATATATATATATATATATATATATATATATATATATATATATATATATATATATATATATATATATAATATAGTGACCGGCAAAAAGTTGGACACATACGGGAAAAAATTTTATTATTGGAATATTGAAAAAACTTTTTATGCCGATTGTCTCTGCATGATGGGTAACCTAAAAATTCATTTTGACATTTGTTACGTGATTACTCGTTTGCTGGCAAAATTGAAAAAAATATATATTGTCATGGAAAACTGGTATTAGGTGACAAGATATTGAAAAAAGTTATTAGAAAAAAGTGTTTAGATTTTAATTTTATACTCCTTGGCAAAGTCTGGAGCCAAACTTAAAAAAAAATATTTTACATTTTTTGAAAAAAAATGTACAATATTAGTTTCATATTCCCATGAATTTAATAAAAATGTGTTAAATGATCGAAAACCAAGGTAATAACCTATTATCTCAACATTTTTGTTATTACTTAAAAGTTTTATTTGATAAAATTTAAAATTTAGCTTGTTTCCATTTACTTGGGTGTGGCCAGGCCCTGTATCTGGCAACCATATTTAGCATTTATAGTTACTTCTGGAACAATATGCTTACGAAAGACCGTTTGCTCTAATTTTGAAGAAATTTTAACGTGTCTACCAAAGTGGTTGCCAGATACAGGGCCTGGCCACACCCAAGTACATGGAAAAAAGCTAAATTTTAAATTTTATCGAATAAAACTTTTAAGTAATAACAAAAATGTTGAGATAATAGGTTATTATTGGTTTTCGATCATTTAACACATTTTTATTAAATTCATATGAATATGAAACTAATATTGTACATTTTTTTTCAAAAAATGTAAAATATTTTTTTTTAATTTGGGCTCCGGACTTTGCCAAGGAGTATAAAATTAAAATCTAAACACTTTTTTCTAATAACTTTTTTCAATATCTTGTCACCTAATACCAGTTTTCCATGACAATATATATTTTTTTCAATTTTGCCGGCAAACGAGTAATCACGTAACAAATGTCAAAATGAATTTTTAGGTTACCCATCATGCAGAGACAATCGGCATAAAAAGTTTTTTCAATATTCCAATAATAAAAATTTTTCCCATATGTGTCCAACTTTTTGCCGGTCACTGTATATATATATATATATATTTATCAAAAGGGCCATAGCCATAAAACGACATACAAGACTTGTATGTCGATAATTTTGATGATTTTGATGATTTTGTGCTTCTTTATAAGGGATCGAAAGATTTTAATAAAAGCCGGAGCAATAACTACTGGTCTGTAATTTTGCATATTATGTCTATCTCTCTTCTTATAAATGGGGCAAATACAACTTTTAGGATAGTTGGGAAACAACCAGACTCCAATGAAGATTTAAATGAATGGCAAAGAGGCTGAATCACCGCCGCTTACATATACATAAATCAACTCAGGATTTTCACTGTTTATTATAAATTAAACCATAAAAATTGGTTCAATATATTGTACAGTGTCTTCTTCAGTAATGATACATTAATACTAATTTAGTTTTCTTATACTATTAATAGTCGGACAGTCGTGGCCGTCGGTCAAATTTCCTCACACAAAAAACCGTGTATTGACATAGGCGAACACGGATCCACCGTTATTGGCGACTCAGCTGCAATCAGCTGATTTTTAACGGCGGAAAAAGACTCACTAGACGAGAAAATATCACGATAATGAATAGCTGTATGGAAACGAAAACATTCCCCTTTAGCAAATCAGCTAAAGAGGACGTCTCGTTCTAATCCAAATTATTTTTAACCCAAATGGATGGTGTTTATTCTGAGCTAAAAGTATGATTATTCGTAAAATAAAATTAGGAACGGTGCCGAAACTCCTTTCTTTAATAAATACAATACAGTCAGCTGTAGTAGATATGAGAGTGCCAATAATTTTTAAAATATTTTATCGAGGAACAAGTGCTCACTTGTTGCTATTACACCTTTTAGAGCCGATTTAATTTTTTAAGTAACAAAAATTTAAGAAAATAGTCTACCATAACACAGCCTCGAACCCACACGAGTGGTTTCCATAGTAACAATGAAAGCAACGACCACGTTTCAAGAAACAAATTTCTTAAGAAGCAGTTTTTTAAAATTTTATATAATTTGATTTTTATATTTTTAACACTTCTTTGACAGTTGTAGAAACAATATTGTATGAAAATCGTACGTAAAAAATTAAAAAACGCTGCGATCTCGTTCTTTAAAGATGCGTTTCACGCACTGATTGCATAAACAACTATTAAAGCGATATACCTAATGCAAAAAAATTAACTCTATTTGACGTTTTCGGCGCATTGAGTTGTTATGTACATTGTCATTGTCATTGTCAAGGATGCGGTAAAGCAGCTTACTATTTTAAAATAAAAAATTTAAAAAGGTACCTGTCGTTTAAAAAGAAAGTTTTGAATTTTTTTAATAATATTGTTAATGCCAGCAGATGTAAGCTTTGTATGTACTTCGGATCATAACAACAATCATTATGAATGGCACACATCATGTTGTCAAGCTCGGCTAATGGCTCGGCCGACAATCTTCGCGGTTAGTACTATAATGATTGTTATTATGATCCTTATTACATAAATATCTATAATTCAAACTTTTTCTCCTGCATTACCTATTAAAGGCTGTAGAACCGTAGTTCCATACGTTTTCGGCACCCTGTATAGGAGAGAGCATTGAGGTCAAAAGTTTCAATCGTATTGTGAATGACTCCACTGTGGATAAAATGGGATCCTAGTTTAAGATCACATAGGGAACAACAGGGTTAAAAGGCTTCGTCGCAGGATAAAGAATTTTACGATTTGACAGAGCGACACGTCGCACTGTCCTAGTCAATATATTATAGAGTATAGAGAGTATTAGAGAGCCATATTATGTATTAATAATGACGTCTAATTAAATTATATTGTCCATGAGTTGTAACTATTCCTTATACTTACATGAAATATCACAGACTCGATTTTTCAGTTGCAAAACAATGCACGTCCATATATTACTTGCGTAATGCCTTATTTAGAACAGTACGCTTTTCTGACTTTCCACCGTAGAATCTCTACATAGGACCTTTCCAAAGGTGTGTACCGCAAGACAACGTTTTCTTTAAAAATAAAATCCAAATTGATTTTTTGCAGAAATCAATCAAATCTATGTAAAACGCCATTCAAAGATATGCCAAGGTATATCTATACAGCCATTAAAGTCTTAATAAAACTGGTACATCAAATTACTGGTAGGGGGCATTACAGATCGACACTTTATTTTTAAAACATAAGCTCAGCATTAGATTTTACCCTACCATTGATAAACTGATACGCTCAGCGGCGTGCAGTGAAATTTCAAAGTTGTATATCTCTGTTCCTACTTACAGGAACCGTATCAAATTTAGGGGTTTTAATAGCGAGCCCACTGTGAATGTTTTGGTAAAGAAAAAAAACCTTTTGTAATTTGCGAAAAAAGTTGAATTTTTGCATTGCTTCCACTTGGAAAAAAATGAACACGTTTAGGTATGTTATTTATTATTTTTTCTAAACAAATTTTACATCATTTTGTCAACAATTTTTAAATTTTAAGAGAAAAAAATGTGTTTGTAGAAAGTTATAGTCATTTGAATTTTTTGAAACCTAAAATACAATTTCAAAAAAAAAAGTCAAATGACTATAACTTTCTACTAACACATTTTTTTTCTCTTAAAATTTAAAAATTGTCGACAAAATGATGTAAAATTTGTTTAGAAAAAATAATAAATATCATACCTAAACGTGTTCATTTTTCTCCAAGTGGAAGCAATGCAAAAATTCAACTTTTTTCGCAAATTACAACTTTTTTTTCTTTACCAATACATTCCCAGTGGGCTCACTATTAAAACCCCTAAATTTGGTTCGGTACAAATACTTAAATTTAAAAATAAATCTAGAACTTTAAAATTCCCTGGCACGTCCAAAAGTGTTCGTTTCAGACATAATAAATGTTCTTTTAAAATATATATTTTAATAGTCAAAAAGTTTAATTTTATTATTCCCCAGAGTGTTGCGTTTAAAAGTTTCCTTATACTTTAAATTTTTTATTTACAGCTACCGTTTAAAATTCTTTTCGACTAAATTTTACTTGCAAAAGTTCTTTTATAACCGCCGAAAAGCAGTTATACAGAGTTTTAGATGCTGTGAATAAGCCAAATAGCTTTTGATCTTAGCAAATACACGCCAGAGTGATTTATTTTATCTCTTGAACTCTCGAGCTTTAAAAACGAAAAGGCCCTAATGTAATAAAATTGTTTTTTTTCAGATAATAATTATCAAAACGTAACAGGCGTAGCCCGTCCATAAGGTCATTTGGTCAATGACCCACTGCCACGCTCTTTTTCGCACAGAAGAAGAATTTTACTTCTACTTACCCTTCATAAATAAAAATTCAAAGTTCGGTAAAAATTTAAAAAAAAAATAAATATTGAGAATTTACAAAATTAACTCACGTAAAGAGTTGAGTTGAATGCGAGAGGCTTGCGCATGCGTGTCAAAAAAAATGCCCTAGCTCCAATGCCGGAGAGAGGGGTGGATTGAGGGCGCCACTGTTTTCGAAGACGGGTGAAAAACAGAAACCCTCCTAGATAGTATTGGGACCTCGCTTTCAGCTCACTCACTCACATAAAGTTACCATATTATCAAAAAAAAAAAATCCAAGAAACTGCGCTGTCTGGTGAGGCAAATAAAACACTACCATTAAAAACAAATTTACTAATATATTACAGATTCGTTAGGGCAAAAATTTTGATAACACCTCAGTGTATTTTGTCCTTTTGTGAAATTCGATACAGTGAAATTATTAGGTATTATTATTATTAAATAAAATTATTAATGTTATTACTGTGACAGTTTGTAGTAAACCCTGAGGGGGAAATAAAAAAAAAGTACTAATCGGTTTTAAAATTAAATATTGCTAACCATGGTTATTGCCGAAATTGAAACAAGTGGTTATCGTGTAACAGGTGATACTGATTATAAAAAAAAATAAAAGGTTGCCTGAAGGGGTTCGTCCCCTGATGATGGTGTCTTAGGTCAATGCTGACGTGTCCCAGGCAGCTTAACTGACTCAGCACGATGAAGGACTGGAGATGTCTCCCAGCCCAAAAGAAGTTGCGGGGTAGCGGTGTTCCCCCAGTGAAAGATTGCTGCCTTCCAGCCAAAAGGAAAGACTGTAGATGTATGTCTTTCAGTAAGCGGAAAGATTGCTGTATCCCAGCAGAAAGAGTGCTGTCTCCCAGCAAAAAGAAGTGCTGTCTCCCAGCAGAAAGAAAGACCCTGATAAAACAAAAGGTATGCGTCAAGGCAAGGTAAAATTCAGGTACTATGCAAATATAATTTAGAAGAAATATTAAATTTAAATCACAAAAAAAAACTTTTAGTGGCTGAAGGCCTTATACAATTATTCACTGGTATCAAGAAAATAAAACCGAAGGAAATATTTTGAATTAAATAGACATCAGGTCAAAAAAAAAAATAAACAGGCAATATCGAAGCCAATTAATTAACAAATCAAAGTTAAGTTAAAATTTACATAAAAGTAGCCATTGTACGCTACTGTACACAGACAAATATTCATTATAAAATAATTATATTTACATAAGTAATGCAGCTACAAAAATCTTAAACAATTAGATCATACACTGGTGACAAAATAACCAAAATTGTTAGGTAATCGCTTAATTACACAAAAGAAAAGTTTAGCCGCAAAATACAATGTGATAAAATTTAGCACGTTAAGTATAATCAAAAGAGAAATTCAGTATTACTATTACTAAACATATACATCCAAATATAGTAAATGTAGCTTAATATTTATGAATATAGAATAACCATACCGTATCTGTAAGCGTAACCCAAGAATGAACAAATACCATAGGCCATAGTGAATAGTTAACGGTACTATATTACACCCACCCTGAAATTTTGTAACCAAATCTAATAATTAAGAATCAGCCCTGTCTATGTTATACCCAATATTAATTAAAAGCTAATTAGCAGCAGAAAAAGAATAAGTGAAATACGAAAGTCAACACTTCTGACTGTCAGACATTTAAAATATTTACTCAAATTACTATAGTTTTAAATTGCCGGTCTCTAACGCTGTCAGCTGACATTCCAGAACACAAGATCTGAATTTTTAATGACCTGGCTATCGCTTATTAGCATAATTAGTTGATAAAAAGAAACATCATTAGGTTCCAATTCACGGGCATACACCAATGACTGATTCACTATGACTATGAATACGAAATAACAATAAAATTTAACCTTGGGTCACCCGGTAGAGTTCTGACCAACATTATCAAAGAATGTAGTAAATCAAGCTAGCATAGCTGACAAAAAAAAATTAGGTATCGATAGGAATTTGACCTACAAACCTGTGAAGGTCACATAAACCCCATTTAATTTTTAATAACAAAGAACCATCTGTACATAATTTTCCTACCACGAAATGTAGCGATCTACTTGTATTTAGAGAAGTTTTAACTACAGAAAAACTAATTAAAAACGTGGACGTCGTAAAAAAAAAATAGAATCAAAAAGGAAATCAACGAAAATTAATTAAAATAGCAGTTTAATCGCGGGATTCTGTATTTTTAAGGGTTTAATAGTGGCAAAAAGGCATACCTGTCGATCTCGGGTCGGGTCTAAGTCCACATGTCCGCTGTCGTCGTAAAAACCGACGAAGAGATGTCGAATTTCTTCTACAAAAACAACTAAAACGGCCTCACTGGACCAACAACGTAACGCCAAAATGGCAAACAACAAAACAACGTAAAAGAAATTAGTTGTACCGCATTCACGGATCCCAATTTTGGGTGTCTTTCTAAAGACTTTAGAATACGATACAGTCGACGACGCGATCAGTTTGTGAAAAGAACCTCTCCACACCCAATCCTTGACGAAAAATTCCAATATCGATTTTTTTCCTTGCAAAGCGACGTCACAAGGGGTTGTTTGTAAGTACACTTTGGTACTCAATTAGGTACATTTTCGAAGGCTTTGGTTCCATGGTATTCCCCTCAATGCATTGGCACGATGTTCTGCCAGTAAAATTAACCCAACCAATGAACACCGGCAATATACCAACAAAACTAACAATTAAATACGTGTTTCCATGTCCATAAACCGACATTCATTAATAGTTCGTACAATCGGCAGTACAAATGCACCCCACCTACGATTTTGGTCAACCTCGAACCGTAATGCATGAATGAACATTAGAAACCTTTAAAGTCAAGGGACCTAGAACTCAGAACGCAGATCCCATCGTTCCTGGCTTCGACGTTTTCCAACAACAGTCACAGAGGGCGGCTCAGGACAGAAAACTAAGATGTATGCAACAGGCTCGACAGAAAATAATTACGGCCGATTCAAATGTCAAAAATGACGTTTCACATATGTCAGGGTAAACAAATTCTAATTTATATTTATTGGCAACTATAGTTTTTAGGGCCAAATTCAGACATATTTCCTTAGGGATTAACTATACAGAAAGAGGGAAAACAAGGCTGGATCCAAGACAGACTAGTGACGGAAAATTTGTAAAAATTAAATTCGAGGTTAGGAAAGATTTTGACTAAATGGAAAACAAATCAAAATAAAACGTTCAAGGAATAAGGGAATATATTCAAAAAGGTAGGTCGAAGTCTTAAAACTCAACTAATTGTTGCAACTGCTATAATAATATTACTTTAATTTCGTATGACAAAACAAACCGTAACAACTCCCCCTCTCCTACGAAAGGAGGGAATTTTCTCAAGAAAATTAACCGACGATAAGTACTCAAAAATCTACAGTATTTACAAGGTAAGGCAAAAAAAAATTAACTCCGGAGCTCCGGGGGTATTCCCCTAGGAAGCAACGGACGAAAGTGATAGATACTAGTGGATCGCTACTAACAAAATATATACTCACACAACCATAAGAAAAACTAAACCAAAAAGAAACTCTGACATGACATGACTGGTCCGAGTGTTTCTGACGGCAGCCACCATCTCCGCACCGAAAAGTCAACTGTGCCTCAATGGTATAGTGGCCACATAGACCAACACTGGGAAGATGTGTCCCCAGCTCCGGAATTTCCACCAAGGTCATAAGACACCCGTACTCATCCTATCAGCCTCCAATAAAAGAAAATAAAGAAATAAGTTACTAAAGGTATGGTCTGGGTTTGGCAAAAACAAGACAGAGAAAAGCCAAACCGGGTTCGTAGATCGTGGCACGCTTGACGGCAGCCAAACACTTCAGCACCAAGAAAACCAAATGTGCTTTTTATAGTGTAGGGCCACGTAGATCGGTCCGGATTTGACACCCGAGAAACCGAAATTTCCGCTAGGCCAAGCATCACCATGGCCGACAACCCTAGCCAACCAAAATTAACCAAGAAAAGAAATAAAATGAAAATTCATGAACCAGTGTGGTTCCAATACAAGGACGAAAACAAACCAAAGGCATAATGAGGTAATTTCTCAAACTGCCTATAAAGACACCTACTAAAAATAATACCCGCAGCTTAGTGGATTACTAAACCCACTAACTCAGGTAATCGACAACCCAAAATATTACAATAACCAAAATAATTAAAAATAAAAATTAACTTTGGTCCCCTTGCCGCTAGACAACCAGCGACCCCTCCAGGAGTATCCGGGGTGGAATAAAACTTCAGGGTGCAGGAAGCACAGCCTGGTAACATTAACCCAGAGATGGTAAGGGGGCTAGCATTGCGTAACACTCGAAGAAAGCGTGAGGTACCTCGTGTACTAGCCTCACTCCAGAGCGTCCCAAAACAGATAACCAACTGTCACGCGTCGAGTCAACCAAAGGGTGGAAAAACTAAAAAGAAAAGATAACTAATATACAACCAAGGTAATTTAAGAAGAGAAAGGGATAGCCCATATGTTCCACCGAGCATAAGGAAGTGAATTATAGTAGACACTAAACTAAAAGATGCACCGAATGGGTAGTACATCAGTCCCTGTATGAAACAAAATAAATTAAATAGGGTACTCTGAATGGTGGCACTGCCACCGGCCTGTCGCAACCTAATAGGCCGACTTGAGCTCAGGCCGAACAAAGTAGCTTGGCCCTCCCCTGGCCCGCCGAACAAGTTCGATGGGCAAAATGTTACCCCAGGGGTCAGACTTCCGCCCCCCCTGAACAGCCCTTCCAGTCGGTCTGCTCTCCGAAGGATCAATAGTTCCAACAAAGAACGTCGAAGCGACATTCGGTAGCACCCAACACCGCGCAGCCTAAACAAGGAGATAGGGACAAATAAGTCATAATCGGGAAGGTTCTATTTTGGCTAGTTAAACTATAGCCCAAATATAGAACGCCAAAATAGGGGTCTAGGTACCAAGACCTAGGCCAAAGTCAAATCCAGGATATCAAAAATAGCAAGTCAAATAAGACTATAAAGAAATATCAAGGTAAAATTAAATTAATAATTAAACACAAGAAAAGATAAGGTAAATCAAGGTAAGGTAAGAAACACCAAGTCAAATACTGAAATAAGACTTTGTAGATATGAAGGTAAAATTAACCGAATAACTAAACCCAAAATAAAATAAAATAATAAAGGTAAGGTAAGATAAGATAATCAAGGTGAGGTAAGATAATCAAGGTAACGTAAGGTAATATAAGAAAGTCACAATAAGGACACTAAATCAGATCAAGCTAGGATAACGAAATCACTCAGCAAGATACGGATTAGTGTCATAAGTCAAATCAAGTTAAGGTAAATTAAATTATCCAAAACAAATTATCAAGTATCATTGCAATCAGTGTATTACGAAATTGAAAATAGGTAAGTTTAAGGTAAATTAAAATAAGGTAATTTAAGGTAAGTTCAGATAAGGTAAATTTAAGGTAAGTTCAGATAAGGTAAATTTATAGTTACTAAAAGATTAATGAATTTATGAATCAAATAAAAATATGCTAAATTTCAGGTAGTTGAGCTAACAAGTAAAATAAATCATCGCCTTAAGAGAAAAACAAACTAATGACCATGTGTCGTGTTTACTCCCATCACGTCTCGCGCCAAGATGGGTGTCTGCAAGACACCGCCAAAAGAAAAAAACTCTAAGTTTATGTTACTAAAGCCACAAAAGTTAAAGAAATTTATATAAGGTAAAGATAGATGATACCATAAGAAAAGACGTAAAGCGATGATAGCAAGTAAAAGTAGTAAAAATGCTGAAGGCAGACTTACTACGCGCAATAGCAGCAAGTTGACTGAAGGCCTAGCTTGCCACGGCTTTCGGAGGACTCCTACCTCCACTAGTTAACCAGTGCAGCACAATTCTAAGCGATAGTGTTCAAATCCATCAAGTCTCGCGCCCAGATGGATCCAAACGCCACTGCGCCCGTCACTGCAGGGCATTACAAAAAAAGGTATTAAAAGAAATCGGAATAAGGTAACAAAGAAAAATATTTAAAGGTAAAACTAATCATTATCTGAACTCTCATTTGCGGTCGATGGATTATACAGTTTGAGATCTTTTACGTGCCAAACACCTTTACTTTGTCCTGCTCGATCTTGAAGTTCGTAGGTGCAGGACCCTGTTTTCTTCTTAATAATAAACGGGCCCACATAAGCCGGAGCCAGTTTGGCACTATAATAGTTCGCGGCATCGGAAAGACTTTTGTTTTTACGCCAAACCTCTTGTCCAGGTGCATACTCAACGGGTCGTCTACGTAAGTTGTATCTTCGTTGATTCCTAACATGAGATGTTTTAATTTTATCCTGAACTTCGCGATATAATTTCACAAAGGCGGCTTGTCTTTTCCTGACATAATCTTGAAGGTCTGCATTGGTGTTAGCAGTCTCTTCTGCAAAGTCTTGTCCGTACAATTTATGTTCTCTCCCAAAATTAAGAAAATGCGGAGTAAATCCAGTGGTCTCGTGTCTTGATGTTCGCAAAGCACAGCCTATAGAAGCTAGGTTCTCGTCCCAGGTACGGTGGTTATTGTTCTTGATGTAAGATCGCATCATGGTCTTTATGACTCTGTTGACTCGTTCGGTCGAATCGGCTTGTGGATGATAAGATGCTGTGTAGAATAATTTCGTTTTATACCGTTGACAAAGGTTCTGAAATTCCTTGGACTTCATTTGTACTCCATTATCACACATTAGGAACTGTGGTGATCCAAACATTAGGAAAATACCTTCTTCAACCTGTTTGGTGAGAGATTTAGCTGTCGCTGAACGAGAAGGAAATAAAACGGAGAATTTGGTGAAATAATCGGTAACCACAAGAACGTAAGTGTTACCTGACCTCGAACGAGGAAACGGTCCAATATAATCCAGGCTGATACACTGCCAAGGTTGATTTATTGTAGGACGATCACCCATTAATCCTGCAGGAGGTTTTTGTTCTACTTTGTGCTGGGCACAAACTCGACAAGCTTTCACATAACTAGTGACGTCACTCCTCATCTTAGGCCAATAATAGCGTTGGCATACTTTCCAGTAGGTCTTGAATACGCCCACGTGACCTGAAGCAGGTATATCATGGCAACGGGCGAGTATCTTGCGCCTTTTATCCTTAGGAACGACAATTTTCCAAGAACTGGATGGAGTACCAAGGTCCGGATGATTGGTTCTTGCATATTTATACAACATGTTGTTTTCTACACGCCAAGCAGGAAATTTGTCTGGTTGTTGTTCAAGCCTTACAAACATATTTTTATACCATCCATCAGTGGTGGAAGACATCGGAACATCACTATCGTCGGTGTCAATAGCTTCAGCGGAAACAGGAACGGATCTGGACAGAAAATCGGCAACAATGTGCTCTTTACCAGGGCGATGGATTAAGGTAAAATCATAGGGTTGCAGACGAAGCGCCCATCGCGCTAAACGACCTTGAGGGTCTTTTAGTCTGTGCAGCCATAGTAACGAATGGTGGTCAGTTACTACCGTGAAGTGTACCCCTTCCAAATAATGTCTTAATTTCTCCACACTCCAAATCACTGCCAAACATTCTTTTTCGGTGACTGTATATTTCATTTCTTGTTTAGTCAGTGAACGTGATAGGAAGCATATTACTTTCTCACCATCATCAAAAGTCTGTGTTAAAACTGCACCAAGACCATATGCGCTTGCATCGGTTTGCAGGACAAAAGGACGGTTAAAATCAGGACAGGTAAGTATCGGTGCTGTAACTAAAGCTTCCTTGATCGCTTTAAAGGCTCTATCACAGTCGGTTGTCCATGACCATCTGACATTTTTCTTAGTCAAGTTAGTTAGCGGAGCTATGGTGGATGAAAAATTCGGAACAAAGCGACGGTACCAAGATGCTGTACCAATAAATCGGCGAATTTCTGTGACATTCTTCGGTGGTATAATATTTACAATTGCCTCAACTTTTAATGGATCTGGTCGGAGTCCCTGACGGTCCACAACATATCCTAAGTACTTCAATTCTGGCAGGCAAAACTGACATTTTTCTAGTGAAACTATGAGTCCCGCTTCATGTAGTCGGTCGAAAACTAAGCCCAACAGACGTAGGTGTTCATCGAAGTCCTGAGATATGAGAATTATATCATCCAGATATACCATGACCGCTGGTTGAAGGTCTGCTCCAAGGACGGTATCTACTATGCGCTGCCAGGTTGCTGGTGAATTGGTTAAACCAAAAGGCATGCGACGGAACTGAAATAGTCCTCTTCCAGGGACGGTAAATGCAGTATATTCACGCGAAGATTCACTTAAGGGAACTGTCCAAAATGCGGATTTGATATCGATGGAACTGAGGTAAGTTGCATCTCTCAGGCGGTCCAAAATGGCAGAAATATAGGGCAAGGGATATGCGTCTTTCTTGCTCAAACTGTTCAAAATTCTGTAATCTACACAAAATCTGTAGGAATCATCCTTCTTGCGCACTAAACATATCGGACTGGACCAAGCACTCTTCGACGGTTCGATGACTCCGTCCTCCAGCATTTGCTTAAGTTCTTCATCAATAATTTTCTGCTTAAATGGAGACACAGGGTAATACCTTTGTTTGACAGGTTTCGTACCTGGCTCCACTTCAATAACATGTTCAGCCACCTTACAACATCCCAGGCCTGTACCCATTAAAGCAAGTTTTTCTTTGACTAAGTTATCAAGAGTCATTCGCTGAGCAATAGTAAGGGTACTCTCATCCCGTATGCTAAGTACTTGAGTGGAATTCGTTTCATCTGCGAAATGCCAAACATCCTGATTCAAATCTGGTACGATCCCCATGCTCTTCCAGAAATCGACTCCCAAAATTAAGGTATGAGCCAGTGCAGGCAGGACTAACACATCTATCATGCGGGTTTTTCCCATTAAACTAAACGGTACTTGCATGTAACCAATAGCAGAACAGCTCTCTCCATTAGCAACTGTACATCTTGTTTCTTTACCTAAAAGTTGTAGTCCCAAAGTCCGTAGCAACTCATATCCAGGAAGGCCAACAAGTGTTCGAGTGGCACCAGAATCCAGCAAACCTCGTATAGGTGTGCCTATGACAGAAACTTCCAAATATGGACGTTGATCTCCTCGTGCGTGACTAATGATGAAATCTAGAAGAATTTTGGATGAAAAATCGAAATCATTGGTCGTTACACGCTTGGTATTGGGAGAAATCGTACGACCTATTGATTCCCCCGGGAAGCGTTTCCCGAATTAGCACATTTTGGGCAAGATCTTACGGTGACATTAGGTGTTCCACAACGATAACAGTGTGTTTTTCTTGGGCTTTGACAATCTCGATTAAAATGTCCAGTTTGTTGACAATTCCAACAGACTAATTCTCTAGGACCTCTACTGGTAGTAGGAGGGTTGACATGTCTCACTTCATTGACCTTAGTTGGAGGTAAGGCTTCTTGCATATCTGAGACGAAGGCGAAATCAGGTTCTACAAATCCTTGTCGCTTCCGAGATGGCGGTACATAATGTTCTGCACGGTATTTCTTGGCTTCTAAAACCAGGCACTGCTCCTCTAATTCTTCCAATGAGTTCACTATGGGTAACTGAGTGGTGTAAAATGGAGCTAAATTCCTAGTTATCATGTCCAACTTTGCATCCTCACTGAGGGAACCATAACGCCGAAACAGAGCCTGCATGCTTGAAAGATAGTCCACTATGCTTTCTGATGGATCTTGAGTCCTCTCGAGCATTTCTTTAAAGAGTCGAGCACGATAATCTGGTGGTTAAAAGTGTCTGCAAAGCAGTTCAGCTAGTTCTCTCCAGTTGTTAAACCGGGAACGGTTCGCTCTAAACCAATTCAATGCCTTGCCTTCAAATAAATCTATGGCAGACTCAAACAGTTCTCTTTCTGATACATTACGAGCCAATCTTAGCTCGTTTACTCTCTCCAAGAATCCATGGACTGACATACCCTTGGGATCTCCTGTAAATTTAAGGCCCCATTTTTCAATACGTAGTGCCTTGAAGTTCGACACTGGCTGTCTATTTGGGGTTGAACCATGTTGAGTTGGTCTAGGCACTTCATCTTCTGACGAATCATCAGAATCAGAACATCCCGAGCGTGCTGCATCCAATAAGACACTCAAGTTAGGATCTCGTCTGGATACTTGCTCTAGCTCGTCCAGAGCAGATAAGGTTTCTGCAATTAATATTGCTCGTGCGTCAGCATCCTCTGACGACAGTTGGTTAACTGGTACACGATCAATTCGGTTGAGAAGATGGACCAAGTGTGTCTGTAGACGTTCAAATTTGGTCTTGGCTTTTTCTCCAGTAACGGACTTAATCGCCAATTTAGTCTTCCTCAAGTTAGTCGCCACATAAGCTCTTTCTTCAGCAAAATCCATATTATAGGGAGGGTGACTTATAGACTTACTAACTTTCTCCATCTGCAACAATGGGCGTAAAGATGCACGAAGGCTTTCGACAGTTTTCGTTTCATCAGCTGGAATGCCACGAACTTGCAACTCATAAATGAGCATATCCTTTCTAAGGTAATGCACTCTCATACTGTAATCCATCGTAAGTTATTACGAGTCAAATAATACACAAACAAAAATAAATTTAAAGAAAAATCAGTAAAATATTAACACTGATTGCACTTGACACTGTAAACTGCAAATAATTTGCACAACTAAATTTTCAGATAATTTTCACTAATTAAACTTCACCAAAAAGATTTAAAAAAAAAAAAATAAACCGGTTAGGACAGCGATGTCCTAACAGAAAGAATAACGAAAACCCGTCAGAACAGCGAAGTTCTGATGGCTACTACAAAACAATAGGTAGGCCGCAAAAAAAAATATTGCATTATCAGCAAAAAAATCTCATCAGAGGTAAGACAACATATCAGAAGCGCAAAAATCGATAAATGAAAAATTAAAAAAAAAAAAATTTTGATAATGTTAGTACCAAAGTGCTCTATCTGGTCTCACCAAACGCAGTTTCTTTTTGTTTGAAGGCCCCACGTTGGGCGCCAAAATTTGCCACGCTCTTTTTCGCACAGAAGAAGAATTTTACTTCTACTTACCCTTCATAAATAAAAATTCAAAGTTCGGTAAAAATTTAAAAAAAAAATAAATATTGAGAATTTACAAAATTAACTCACGTAAAGAGTTGAGTTGAAGGCGAGAGGCTTGCGCATGCGTGTCAAAAAAAATGCCCTAGCTCCAATGCCGGAGAGAGGGGTGGATTGAGGGCGCCACTGTTTTCGAAGCCGGGTGAAAAACAGAAACCCTCCTAGATAGTATTGGGACCTCGCTTTCAGCTCACTCACTCACATAAAGTTACCATATTATCAAAAAAAAAAAAATCCAAGAAACTGCGCTGTCTGGTGAGGCAAATAAAACACTACCATTAAAAACAAATTTACTAATATATTACAGATTCGTTAGGGCAAAAATTTTGATAACACCTCAGTGTATTTTGTCCTTTTGTGAAATTCGATACAGTGAAATTATTAGGTATTATTATTATTAAATAAAATTATTAATGTTATTACTGTGACAGTTTGTAGTAAACCCTGAGGGGGAAATAAAAAAAAAGTACTAATCGGTTTTAAAATTAAATATTGCTAACCATGGTTATTGCCGAAATTGAAACAAGTGGTTATCGTGTAACAGGTGATACTGATTATAAAAAAAATAAAAGGTTGCCTGAAGGGGTTCGTCCCCTGATGATGGTGTCTTAGGTCAATGCTGACGTGTCCCAGGCAGCTTAACTGACTCAGCACGATGAAGGACTGGAGATGTCTCCCAGCCCAAAAGAAGTTGCGGGGTAGCGGTGTTCCCCCAGTGAAAGATTGCTGCCTTCCAGCCAAAAGGAAAGACTGTAGATGTATGTCTTTCAGTAAGCGGAAAGATTGCTGTATCCCAGCAGAAAGAGTGCTGTCTCCCAGCAAAAAGAAGTGCTGTCTCCCAGCAGAAAGAAAGACCCTGATAAAACAAAAGGTATGCGTCAAGGCAAGGTAAAATTCAGGTACTATGCAAATATAATTTAGAAGAAATATTAAATTTAAATCACAAAAAAAAACTTTTAGTGGCTGAAGGCCTTATACAATTATTCACTGGTATCAAGAAAATAAAACCGAAGGAAATATTTTGAATTAAATAGACATCAAGTCAAAAAAAAAAATAAACAGGCAATATCGAAGCCAATTAATTAACAAATCAAAGTTAAGTTAAAATTTACATAAAAGTAGCCATTGTACGCTACTGTACACAGACAAATATTCATTATAAAATAATTATATTTACATAAGTAATGCAGCTACAAAAATCTTAAACAATTAGATCATACACTGGTGACAAAATAACCAAAATTGTTAGGTAATCGCTTAATTACACAAAAGAAAAGTTTAGCCGCAAAATACAATGTGATAAAATTTAGCACGTTAAGTATAATCAAAAGAGAAATTCAGTATTACTATTACTAAACATATACATCCAAATATAGTAAATGTAGCTTAATATTTATGAATATAGAATAACCATACCGTATCTGTAAGCGTAACCCAAGAATGAACAAATACCATAGGCCATAGTGAATAGTTAACGGTACTATATTACACCCACCCTGAAATTTTGTAACCAAATCTAATAATTAAGAATCAGCCCTGTCTATGTTATACCCAATATTAATTAAAAGCTAATTAGCAGCAGAAAAAGAATAAGTGAAATACGAAAGTCAACACTTCTGACTGTCAGACATTTAAAATATTTACTCAAATTACTATAGTTTTAAATTGCCGGTCTCTAACGCTGTCAGCTGACATTCCAGAATACAAGATCTGAATTTTTAATGACCTGGCTATCGCTTATTAGCATAATTAGTTGATAAAAAGAAACATCATTAGGTTCCAATTCACGGGCATACACCAATGACTGATTCACTATGACTATGAATACGAAATAACAATAAAATTTAACCTTGGGTCACCCGGTAGAGTTCTGACCAACATTATCAAAGAATGTAGTAAATCAAGCTAGCATAGCTGACAAAAAAAAATTAGGTATCGATAGGAATTTGACCTACAAACCTGTGAAGGTCACATAAACCCCATTTAATTTTTAATAACAAAGAACCATCTGTACATAATTTTCCTACCACGAAATGTAGCGATCTACTTGTATTTAGAGAAGTTTTAACTACAGAAAAACTAATTAAAAACGTGGACGTCGTAAAAAAAAAAATAGAATCAAAAAGGAAATCAACGAAAATTAATTAAAATAGCAGTTTAATCGCGGGATTCTGTATTTTTAAGGGTTTAATAGTGGCAAAAAGGCATACCTGTCGATCTCGGGTCGGGTCTAAGTCCACATGTCCGCTGTCGTCGTAAAAACCGACGAAGAGATGTCGAATTTCTTCTACAAAAACAACTAAAACGGCCTCACTGGACCAACAACGTAACGCCAAAATGGCAAACAACAAAACAACGTAAAAGAAATTAGTTGTACCGCATTCACGGATCCCAATTTTGGGTGTCTTTCTAAAGACTTTAGAATACGATACAGTCGACGACGCGATCAGTTTGTGAAAAGAACCTCTCCACACCCAATCCTTGACGAAAAATTCCAATATCGATTTTTTTCCTTGCAAAGCGACGTCACAAGGGGTTGTTTGTAAGTACACTTTGGTACTCAATTAGGTACATTTTCGAAGGCTTTGGTTCCATGGTATTCCCCTCAATGCATTGGCACGATGTTCTGCCAGTAAAATTAACCCAACCAATGAACACCGGCAATATACCAACAAAACTAACAATTAAATACGTGTTTCCATGTCCATAAACCGACATTCATTAATAGTTCGTACAATCGGCAGTACAAATGCACCCCACCTACGATTTTGGTCAACCTCGAACCGTAATGCATGAATGAACATTAGAAACCTTTAAAGTCAAGGGACCTAGAACTCAGAACGCAGATCCCATCGTTCCTGGCTTCGACGTTTTCCAACAACAGTCACAGAGGGCGGCTCAGGACAGAAAACTAAGATGTATGCAACAGGCTCGACAGAAAATAATTACGGCCGATTCAAATGTCAAAAATGACGTTTCACATATGTCAGGGTAAACAAATTCTAATTTATATTTATTGGCAACTATAGTTTTTAGGGCCAAATTCAGACATATTTCCTTAGGGATTAACTATACAGAAAGAGGGAAAACAAGGCTGGATCCAAGACAGACTAGTGACGGAAAATTTGTAAAAATTAAATTCGAGGTTAGGAAAGATTTTGACTAAATGGAAAACAAATCAAAATAAAACGTTCAAGGAATAAGGGAATATATTCAAAAAGGTAGGTCGAAGTCTTAAAACTCAACTAATTGTTGCAACTGCTATAATAATATTACTTTAATTTCGTATGACAAAACAAACCGTAACACCACGTAAATGTATTTTCAATGATCCTCTTAATAATTTATTTTTTATACCAAACTTTTCTTTGAAAAAAGTGCAAGTTCCATGCGAAATCTCTCCAAGAAAGAATCAAGCCAAGCCATCGTCGGAAGATATTTGAATTGACCTCATAGGTTTACATGGACGATATAAATTCATTAAAACTAAGAGAGAAACAGACATATGCGCTTTAACTAGTACGATAGCAAAACTAATAGAAAAATGTATACATCTTAGGTTAACTTCTTTCTTGCAAAAACATAAGTTAATCTCGTCTGATCAATATGGGTTTCGGGAGGGTGTTGGAACGGAAAACGCATTGTGCCAGGTTACGGAATATATTGTGAAAAACTTTGATAATGCACAAAAAACGTTGGGAATTTTTTTAGACTTATCCAAGGCCTTTGACACTGTGTCACACCGAATTATGTTGGAGAGACTGGATAACATCGGAATAAGAGGGAAATCTTTACAGTTATTTGCCTCCTATCTTAATGAAAGGCTACAACAAGTAAGAATTGGTGATGTTTATAGTGATCCTCTTTCGGCAGGGTTCGGTGTGCCACAGGGTACGGTCCTTGGACCTGTCCTTTTTACAATATATATCAATGGAATAACTAAACTAACTAACAATGCAAAAATTATTTGCTTTGCCGATGACTCGGTGGCGCTGGTAAGTTCTGGAACCTGGAATGAAACCTATAGTAAAGCAGAACGAGCAATTAGCGATATAAAGCGCTGGTTGGACACCAGTTTGTTGACCCTAAACGCCCAAAAAACGCATTTTGTTACATTTACAATGACAGCTGCAACGCAGCCGGACCAACAGACCCTGACAATTCATGATGGGGGATGCGACTCGAGAGATTGTAACTGTATGGTAAAAATAGGCAAAATCGACTGTGTTAAATATTTGGGAGTTTTTCTAGATCAATGTCTACGGTACGAGAGACACATTGATTATGTAACAGGAAAATTAAGAAAACTCATCTACAAATTTTTACAGTTATGGCAAATCCTAAGCCGTAAAACGATAGAAATGGTTTATCTCTCTCTCGTCGAGTCCATCCTCAGTTATGGATTGGTAGTCTGGGGCCTCACATCTAGAAAAACATTGAAGTCACTGGAGGTTATTCAGAAAGCTATTATTAAAATAATTTTGTTTAAAAACAGGTGTTATCCCTCTACACTCTTATTTCAGGATGCTGGTCTTTTCTCCCTACCACTGTTAACTACTAAGGTAATAGTAAGATTTATGGTTAAGTATAAAAATTATATAGCATATAACATGAATAATCAACACACAAGAAGTGCAAATAAACTCGTAATACCCAGGATGCATTATACAAAAACGCAGAAACATGTTATCTATGTGGGTCCCAAAATCTACAATAAACTTCCAGATTCATTTAAGAATAAAGAGTACAACAAATCCAAAATTAAAATAAAAGACTGGATTTTTAATAATAATATTTCTTTAATCCCATTGTTTAATTATTATTAGTGTTATATTTTTTGAATGCATATTTGTATGCTAGAGCTGAAAAAACCTAAATCAGAATTACTAAGGCATGCACACACAAACCATTAGGTTCATTTGTATGCCTGAGACATTTGTTATGTTTATTACTGTTATAATTGCTGTATTGTTAAATAAATAAATAAATAAATAAATAAACAAAAAAAAATAAACAAAAAAAAAGATACACAATTTGTCGACGAACCACCAATAATATCGGACCACTCCCACTATGGAAATACACTCAAACCGCCCCGTAAAATATACTCTTTCAAAACATTTGGTTTGGAAAAAGAAAAACTAATTAGGTAGCTAATATGCGCATTGTATTTTCACTGTATTAATGAATTATTAATTAGCGGTTAAACATACAAATTTATAAATAGGTACGATCTCAGCCACTCCAGCGATAGTCATCAAATATAACGGCTTCTTACCTGTTTTCTTACATTACCAGCGTAGTCCAGAGGTAGAATCTCAGCGAGTTGGCCAAGAGGTCTGAAAACCAAACAAATCGCTGAAAAATTAAAATAATTCATGTTCTTAATGACGCCTTGTTAACAATGAGAGCACAAAACCCTGTCAAAACATAACTGATAAACTATGTGCGGGTACTTTGAGCATCGATAAGCGCAGATTATTTTAATTAGACATTTGTAATGTGACAGCAGTTATTTGGCATTCTGTCAGATGAAAACTTTGATACACGGTCAAACAACCAGAGCCAAAAGTACTCGCACTTCAAGATCTTAATTTAAACCAGTACCACTAAATATTAAACCTTCTTAGTGAATCTGAACTTATAAATTTAAACTAAATGAGAGACGTGTCCACCTTCTACTTCCAAACATGTTCTCATTCTTCTTTTTACAGCATCAGAAACATGGACATGCACGTGGGGGAGTTGTTAATCTCCTAAAATTTATTTGTAATTCTAGCCCGTAGGTCTTATAAATTTTCACAAGGGGTTTTGAAAACTGAGTTTTTAATGTGTGGCCATAAAAAAAGTCGCACGGCGTGAGATCGCAGGATTGTGGTGGCCACCTAATTGGCATATTACGACTAATGACTCGGTTCTCGAAAAATTCTTCCAAGTCTTGTCGCATCTCGTCGTCGTCTAATGCGTTTACAAAATTTTCTAGAATTTCATTACCTATTGAGCAACCATATTAACCATAAAAGTCGTTACCGGCACAATATAGCATTTCCGGATTTTTTTACACAGTGTATATTGGCTGGCCAAATCACCTGAACCTGCTTTGTAAATCGTTAAATTAGCCCATAAAGTTGTCTTTACAACCTCGTGCGCGGTATTCGGGTCACGTGGTCCATTTTATTAGCACTAATTAAAATTTACGGTACCTACCTAAGGATAAAATCTTAAGCAAAGATATAATTAGTTTTGGGAATAAAAGTTTGTATCATGGTTAAGCATAATATATTATAATCTTTGTTACAAAGTACTAAATCTTAATAGATAAAATATGTAGATTGTAGATGACATTGTAAATATAATGTGGGTAAATCTTTGATATAATTGATAATTTTAGTATATCTAAAGGCCGACTTTAAATGCCAATATTTCATTATTTCTTGTAGTGAAAGATGTCCTATAAGTAATACTTACCATATAGGGCAGCAACCTCATATTTTTATAAAAAAAAAATATAAAAAAACTGGTTGTGAGGGAACGCCACTTTTACTGAGGGAATGATGCTTGTATGTATAAAAAAAGACGTAGAAATTGTTTTTTTGTTTAAATCCTGTAATTTTAACAAACAGTTAACACAACTAAACATACTAACCGAATAATTAAGTGAAATATTTATACTTTAAATCAGGCTAATAGCCACTAATTTTTATTTTAAATCGTCGCACTAAAAAAAACTACCACAAAAGCAATACAACACTATTGAAAATACTATAATGAAAGAAATAACACATTTATTGCCCTTAACAATCCCCTACTTACATAAAAATCAGGGGATGACGGGAAAACACATTTTTATTGGTAGGACCCTAATATTTGATTAGAGCTAGATCAGGATATCAGTTTACTAAACTATGGTATTTGCGTTTACTTATAAATGGAATATTATTTAATTCACTAACTTAAAAGGTTTAAGTTAAGAAGGAAATAACGATTAAAAAGGCAACTTACCTTAAACAGAGCCACAGATTACTCCTACCAGATGCGAATCTTACGCTTTCGACGGTGACCCGATTTAGAGAACTTGTAAGGTGCCTACCGCCTCCGTATTTAATCTGTTGCCAAACGTTGAATTTGTCGGTGCGAGAATAGATAGCAGGCAAATGTTATTACATCAGTTTTGTTGCGTTAGTTTTATGGTTTAAATTGTGGTTGTACTAGGTTGTAGTGTAATTTTAATTAACGATATACGTTTGTGTATTTGTTAATGATATAGTGTTACATAAAATGCCACACAATATCATGTTTTAATATTTTAAAATATAATCCATAATTTCTCTGAATTAAAACCTACCCAACGCGTGGAAAATTCCATTCTCGGCATTGACGCTCGAAGCGACTGGCCGCACTGTCCGTATCGCCAAGACCGCGGAATCTTGATATAGGAAATTTATTAAGAGATTCGCACCTGGTAGGAGTAATCTGTGACAGAGTTTTATATTTTTGTGTCGTGATCACGGAGAAATTACTTACTTTACACTACTATTCTGATGTATCCATTTTTGGAAGAAATTGTATATTGTATATAATCGTGAAATTTAAGTCAGCATATTTGACTGTACTTTTATTTTCACGTTACAATAAATAATAAATATTTGTAACAGAATTTTAAAGAAAAATAAGCGGCCGCATCATACAAGCATTAACTTTCAGCAAATTATCTCAATGTCCTTGCTAAACATTCCTTTTATTCAAATGTAGTGTTGATTATCCACGAAATCTCCTAACCTTTGGGAAATACTCAGAAAAATAAATTAACACTGGAATTCACCATCCATTATATCACTTTTATTTATATGACATGTGACGTCACAACCAATAGAATCATGTTTTGCAAGTTTCAAAGTTTGTATGAAAATTTGTAGTAGAAAATCGTTTTTTTCTTGGCAATAAAGACCAAAATGAGGGAATAAAAACAACCATCATATACATACAGGGTGTCTAAAATAGGTGATACCACTATTGCTATCTCCGAAACGGCAAAAGATACGAGGTCGTTTAAATTAGAGAAAATGTGCCATTTTCATTCCCTACTCATATTCCGTTTACGGAGTTGCCGAATTCTCTGTAGTTTCTTATCTACAGGGAATTTTTTTAAATAGTCAAAAATTTAATTCTTAAGTATATCGGCAACTATTATAGCTAGAAAAAAAATAATTTAACAAAAATCACACGATTTTTGACCTTCTCTAAAGTAACGTTATTGTTTTGTTTATTCAATTTGTTTTTATTGAGTTACTGATGATACTAACTTGTTTTTTTTTTTTGCAAATACGGACCTGGACTTCTTGTTGCATTTTTAGGAAGAATATTTCATACCCTTTATATCTGTGTATCACCTGATTATGTTTTCGACGTTTTGGCGAACAATAGCATCATCAGGACATTCTACCCGTACGGATCTAGCTTTTTCAAGTTAATGTGCTATTTCACAACCATAAAAACCACAAACCATAGCGATAGGTTGTGAAATGTGCCGTAGCATGGAAGATCCCAGGTCCGTATTGATAGAAAATCTTGATGATGTTGCTATTCTTGATCGAAACGTCGGAAAACATATTCAAGTTATACACACTTGTAAAGGGTATGAAGTATTCTTTCAAAAAATGGAGCAAGAAAACAAGTTAGTATCAAAAACTCAATAAAAACACATGATATAAACAAAACAATAACGTTACTTCAGAGAAGGTACAAAATCGTATGATTTTTGTTAAAACAATTTTTTCCTAACGATAATAGTTTTCGAGATATTTAAGAATTACATTTTTGACTAATTTTAAAAAATCCCCTGTTGATAAGAAATTATAGAGAATCTGGCATCTCCGTAAACGGAATTTGAATAGGGACTAAAAATGGCACATTTTCTCTAATTTATCCGATCTCATATCTTTTACCGTTTCAGAGATAGCAATAGTGGTATCACCTATTTTAGACACCCTGTATATTTGATTTATGAAAAACTATCGTGGTGAAATATTCTAAAATTTGGTAAGTGTGTATTAGCATAACTATGCTAATTTGTAGTACAAAACACTAAACTTATTCTTGTCAATTTAAACTTTAGTTGTCAAATGGTCTTCGCGCTAGTGAATCTTGCCGTTCATATTTTGATGTGACGCGCTTAGCTGGCTACCAAATGCGCTTCCGTAACTTTTACAGCAAACCAAATATCTAAATTTTCAAGCAGAAACTAATCCTATTCAATATCCAGCCACTATTTCCTGGGCCATAAATTACTTTTTTAAATAATTTCCACACACCTTATAAATTTAATTTTATTATTCTCGAAGGATGCAACGCTTCTAACTTTTATAACTTTTTTTCTTTAGGGCGACCGTTTAAAAATCTTTTTCGTTTCATTCCGGTTACAAAAGTTCTTTCATAACCGCTGGAAGCAGTTATTTAGTGTTTTTGGTGCTGTGAATACGCTGGCTCGCTTTTTAGTTTAGGCGAATAGCAGAAACGTGATTTATATTAAGGTAACAACTTTCAAGCAGTCACAATAGAAAGCCATTATAAGAATAAAACTGTTTTTAAAGTTGAATTATGTAAGTTTTGTTTGTGTGTATGTGGTTAGAATTTAAAAAGAGCCAGCAAAACAAAGTAACACTGTTACATTCGTCGGAAATGAAAGTAATGGATGCTGACTTGGGTGGTTCGATAGCCTAGAATTCTGCCTCGCAATTATAGAGTTCACCGGTTCAGTTCCAGTTTCAGGATGTGTGCCCGAAAATGTGTGTGTGTAAACTAATAAGAAACCGTTCTTTTAAGTAAGTAGCTAGGCCGGATGACAGAGGATATTTTATGACATAAAAATTTTTGTCGGGGTACTGCACCAGCTAAACTATTATTGTTACGTATAAAGAACACTATAGTTACGATTATTATTACATGATCATGTTGTGCTGCTAAAATATTTATTTTCCTAAAATGACACTAATATTGCACCAGATGAAAATCTGTAAGTTTTCTGTAGAAGCCAGAAAATGTCTAGAAAAGTGTAAACGTATGTACATCAAATTTTTCTCCTTTACTTTATTACGTTTAAAAAAGCCACACCCTTGGTAGCACAAATAGTAAGGACTGAACTGAGTCCAGTTTAAAAATATTTTTTAATATATAAATTGCAGGTATCTAAATATAAAATCTAACATTATGATCGAAAAGTATTTCCAAAAAATGTTTTCTACGGTCATCCAGAATATTTTCTTTTTGTACCAGATGTGGGAAGCATATTTGTTTTATTCTCGATGTGGCAACGCTGTACATCAGCAAAAAAACCTCCATCATTTCACGGGTTTGCTACCAAAACCAGGCAAACCACCCAATGAAGGAAAATCTTACAGGCCGTTATCACTACTACCAATTATATCAAAATTATTCGAAAAGCTTTTATCAAAATGACTTAAGATTACAATAAAGAACAGTAATCTAATCCCAAATCATCAATGTCGCTGTAGATGTAAGCACTCAATGACAGACCTAGTTCGTCGAATAACGGACATAGTAGAAAAGGTACTAGAAGAAAAGCTAATCTGCTCAACTATCTTAATTGACGTAGCTCAAGCTTTTGATAAAGTTTGGCAAAAAGGGCTAATTTACAAATTAGACAACGTTACTAAAACAATGCGTAGAGTTGCTGACCTCCTACATTACAGATAGAGTGTTAAGAATTAAACAGGAGGATGAATACCCCAAACTGAAAGAAGTTTAAGCAGGTGTGTTTCAAGGAAGCGTCTTGGGTCCAGTCCTTTATTTACGGTACCCTTGGAATTTTCCTCAAACAGAAAATGTAACTGTCCACAGATTGGAAGATTAAGCTTAATGAGCAAAAAATCTATTTTTGTCAACTTTAAGAACAGAAGAATAGGCAATCATCAACCATCAACATAAGGTATCATAGTTCCCTATGCCAAATACCTGGGGATGATGCCTGATATGCTTTGGAATACATGCATATGTTTAGAAGAAAAGTCATGAGCCGCGCCCGTGGATTTTTGTTGACTTTTTATTTGTAGTATATATTACTAATTCAGTATAAAACATTTTTAAATATCTATCGCGCGGTCCATTCCTCACAAACAAACCCTGACTGTTGGTTGAGATTTACTTTTTATGGTGTGTCTTGCTCACTGTTTCAGTTGCAGGCGGCCCAAGTTTTAATTTGACGGCATCATAGTTAAATATAAGGACACAAAAATCACGGAATCAAAAGTTGCCACAGCTTTTTACTTTCCTCTATTCTATGTGATTCGTTTTCTTATTTTTTTTGCAAAATTTTGGCAACTTTTATTTACATTCACACATACTATTTAGAGTTATTCAGTGACAATGCTGCGTACATGGTGGCCGTATATGTCAATTGACTATCTGAAACAGAATACAAACAAATTATACCATAGAAATTATGCCTCCTATTGTGAGGTATCAAAAGAGAAAAGGAATGTGTTATTAAATTTAATGATGTTGCCAATGTTGAAATAAACTGATCAAAATAAGTTAAGGATATTGTGATTTCTCTGAGAAAAAAATATTCCAAAAGAAAAAAAAATGGCTTGTTCATGTGCCTTAATCTTCTTTTCAGAAAAAAATGTATATCTCCTGAGAACTGACGTCCAACAACATGGACAATAAGTTTTTCATTATTTAGTTGAATATAATTTCGAATTTGCCGCTATATTTAGGGTTGTCTCTTCGCGAATCGTCCGTGGCGCATGTAACATTTGATAGGTACCTGTCACTTGGTTTTTGAGTAAATTAAACAGCTGTAAAAAATGTCGACGTTTGGGCGAGTTACACTTGACGGTAAGTTTTTACATTTTTTGTTGTTTTTACTCATTTTTGATTAGCGAAATGTGATGTACTCTTTTTCTAAATATCTAGTGTTAACATTTTAATACATATTTTTTCCCAAAAAAGTAAATTGAAGTAAATAAATAGAAAAAACTGCCATGTCCATTTGGATGGACGCTAGGACTTTGTTCGATATTTCGATACCTAACCTCAATCCATTTAAATGGACATTGGGACTTCATTAGATTATTTTAGGCATAACCTCAATCCATTTAAATGGGTATTGCGGACTTCTTTAGTAAAAATATATATTTATTATAATATTTGTATTTTAGCTATTTTTGGCAGGAATAAATATTTAAAACCTGGAGAAAATGACGACAGGCTATTGCAAATTTCAAATGCAGATGATTCAGAAATTGAAGGAGATTCAGAGCATAGTGAAAATGATGAAGATATGAATGCAAAATATATAGTAGGGGAAGACATGCAGCAGGAGGCCTTAGAAGACATAGTCGAGGAAAATAACAGTGACTCTGATTCTGAATTTGACATACCACTGAGCATTCTAAAAGAAAATCTGCGTCCACAAACGACTAGAAAGATGTCCTGGAAAAAAGCTGAAAGGTAACTTTTATTTTTAAATATCATTTTAACATAACTAGCTATTTATCTATTTTTAGTTTTTCTAGCTCGGAAGTGGAGAAAGATGCTTTTGACGACCAAAGCTATTTACAACGAAAGGATTGGGTTATTATTGACTATCTTTCATTGTTTATAGACGATGCCATTTTTGAAACTAGGAGTCATTGTACAAACATAAAGTATCTGTTAGAGAACGACAAGGTTATGAATTTAACTACTGATGAAATAAAAAAGTTTGTTGGAATTACAATCTTAACTTCTTGCTTAAGATATCCTAGAATCAAGATGTTTTGGGCAAAGACAACACATGTCGAATCGATTGCAAAAAATTTGACTCATGATAGGTTCTTTTCTATCAGAAGCCATTTGAAAGTCGTGGTCGACAATGACGTTCCGGAAAACGTAAAAAAAGATGATAGACTGTGGAAAGTAAGACCAATAGTAGTAAGGGTAAGACAGGCATGCTAAAATTAGAAAGACAGGAAAATGTTGTTGTCGATGAGCAGATGATTCCCTTTACGGGGGTATGTGGTCTTAAACAATTTGTAAGGGGAAAACCAAACCCCGAGGGATTGAAAAATTTCACTTGTGCGACCCCAGAAGGTCTTGTGCTTGATTTCGAAGTTTATCAAGGAAAAAATACATTTCTGGATGAAAACTCTAAAAATTTGGGCGTTGGTCCATCCGCAGTGATGAGATTATCACAGAGTCTGAAAAACGGGTCTCAAATTTTTATGGATCCTTATTTTACTACAATACCTCTAATAGAAACTTTGCTTCAAAAAAACATGTATGGTAGTGGTACAATTATGAAATCCAGAGTCCCTTCTTCCGCCCATTTAGCACAAGAACAAAAAATAAAAAAGTCACCAAGAGGTTATTGCGAACAATCTGTACGAGATGACTCGAAAATAAATTTAGTGAAATGGTATGACCAAAAACCAATAATTTTAGCCTCTTCTAAGCTGGAAAAGGACCCAGTGAATAACTGTAAGTCATGGTCCAGAAAGGAGGCTAAATACATAGATGTTCCAAGGCCTGATATTGTTAAATGTTACAATGATTGTATGGGAGGAATCGACTTAATCGATCGAATGATTAGCTATTATCGAATAAGCACAAGAACGAAAAAGTGGACTGTAAACACTACTTTACATTTTGTTGATTTAGCAATAGCAAATGCCTGGATCATCTATCGACATGACAGAAAAAAACTGGGAGATGCCCCAAAACAAATTCAGCAGTTTTTAGATTTTAAAGTAAGTGTTGCTGACACGTTTCTATATTCCAAAACTCTTGATGAAAAAATTGCGGCACCTTTAAAGATAAGAACAAGAAACAATATACGGGGATACGAATCACCAAGTTCAACGCCACCACCCCTGAAAAAGAGAAAAAAAGACATGCACCTACCAGCTTTAGCTGGACATCTCAAAAACTCTGTTCGCTGTAAATTTTCAGGTTGTGTTAAAAAGACATAATTTTTTTTGTACTAGTTGCAATATATTTTTATGTGTTACAGCAGAACATAACTGTTTTTATAAATTCCACATGAAAAATGAGTAGAATAATGTTGCTGTAGGTTCAAATCTTTTAAAATTGCTTAAGGCCTTAGTTAGTGTTGGTTTAATAAATTATCCATTGCCTTTACAAATCGTATTTTTTACGTTTATGGCCGATTGTCCATTCAAATGGACATGCTTTAAAAAAAAACAAGTTAGCAAATCTAGTAGAAAAACATGTGTTCTTGGGCCTAATATATCATAAATGTTACAAAATTTCCATTTTTAAATGTCGTGTACATTGTAGTTTACGGGGGTCTCAGGAGGATATAGACATTTAAAATTGTACCAGAGAAAACTTATCTATAAAAGTAAATAATGTGTAATTTGGTTTCTATGGCCTACATTTTTGTTTCACCGTTGCTTAGTGATTCCTATAATAATTGTAATTATTCTGTTTCACAATATAAATAGGAGTCATTTAACTGAAGACGAAGCAAATCAAGCCATTGGGTTGCTACTTGCACGTGCGCGACAGATTGATATAGCTAATCGGTTTAATGTTTCTCAGAGTGTGAGTTCCCGTCTAAACAACCGACTTAATGATACTGGAACTGTCATGGAGAGGCCAAAAGAATGCAGGCCAACGTCAACGAATTTCAGGGAAGACAGACTAATAGTCAGAGGAGCTAGGATAGAGCCTTCAAGAAACAGCACGTTTTTGAGTTAGGACTTTTTCGCTGCCAGCAGAGGTCTGAGAACCCCGCAAACTGTCTTAAATCGTTTAAACGAGGCAGCTGAACATTGTTTTAGGCCTATAAGTCGTCCTTTTTTGACTGCAGATTACAAAGCTCAACGTTTGCTTTAGTGCAATGAACGGTTAAACTGGTGTGATGACTGGAAGATCGTGATGTTTACCGATGAGAGCCGCTTTTGTCTTTGTGATGACAGACGTACAGTTCGTGTCTGGAGACCGCTCAATTCACGAGTTAATGACCGATATATCCAAGAAGTACGTGTGGCAGTGCTACGGTATGGGGTGAAATTTTTTTACGGAAATCCGAAGGGATGGGCAAGTTTGTGAACTTACAATGACAGGTGAATTTTATGCCCAAGACATCGTTAGAAACATAGTAAATGATTGCTGTTGGAATTTGGAACCCAATATCAGATTCCTAGATGATAACGCTCGCCCATATAAAGCCTCTCTCCAAATCTAAAATGTATTAAACATGTCTGGGACATGCTTCGAAGAGCAGTAATTGGTCGTCAACCGTCTCTTCGCGACGCGACGTAAGGACCCTAAGGCAAGTTATGCCGTGGACTAAGATAAGGCAAATCACTTAATTCTAAGTATGTTTCGACGAGTCCAGGCTATTATAGACAACAGAGGTGGAACTACTCGATATTAAATAATTTTCAATTTTCAAAAATATTTTCAGTTTGTTACATATTACAAAAACAAATTGTTAAATTCTGATATTTTTAAACATTGTTAAATAAATCTGTTTTATTTGTAGAAATGATGAGGGGGTATGGATTTATAGCAACTTTTATCCTGAACTTTTGTTTCTCAGAAAAAAACACAATGTCCTTAACTTATTTCGTTCAGTTCAGATTTTTAAAATTGCTTCACAAATTGTAATGTTTTATTTTAACTAAAACGAATATGAAGATTCATAAAGCGTGTATATGACACAAATTGAGAGATAAACATTGGTAGCTCTATTGCAGAAATAAATGTCAATAATCGTCAGTGCTAAAATAATTAAATTTTCCGATGAACCTGGTTTAATACCTCCACCCATCGGTTTTGCGAATAATCCATTTCATTAATTATATACTCATTCAAAATTAAACGATTTTCTCTAGTCCTGTTCCCAATAAATCAAATTTTGCGGCAAAATTTTTTTATTTATTTGTAGGGTTGTTAATACCAATTAGCGCATAGCTCGCTAGCCTAAGAAATTATTAACACTCAAATAATAATTTTCTTTTGTGCAAGGTATTAAAAATTATAAATGCAAATATTAATTATCCAGTTTCGGTTAGTTAAGAGTATGTTGGACTACCTCAATATCTTTCGCAATTATTAAATTTTTTCCACTATAATATATTAATGAAAATATTTATTTTACTCTGTAATATTTCAAATTACGCTGCCTGCCATATAATATATACAATCGGTGAAAAATCTGGAGAACTCAGAGGCCATAATATCAGATACATTGTGAGGCTAAAGGTTTTTATGTAGACTGGCAATAGCTTGCTGCAAAATAGAGGCAGAAAGCGTTTAAAGATATGATATAAATTTAAGTTTAAAAACTTTCTGGGAATGGAGATGAGCTGTTATATTACCTCAAAGAAACAATGCAACTGATCACGTACCATAAGTACCTAAACCGTAAGAACCAAATATATGTACTTTTCTAAAACTAGTATCATCTTTTTTAACCGAATTCAAAAAGGAGGAGGTTCCCAATTCAACTTTTTTTGTTTTCCGTGAAACGGAACACTTATGGAATCATTTCGGTGCCCGTCTGTCCTTCCGTCCGTTCGTCCGTCCATCCGTCTATCACAGGCGATTTTCTCTGAAACTATTCAACGTAAAAATTTGAAATTTAGCCCAGAGATAGAGTGTGGTGGCCCAATTCTAGACGTGAAGTATAAAAAGGTAAATTTTGATTCTGGAGGTTAATTTCGGGGGGTAAATTGGGCAATGCAAAAAAAATCCAAGGGCACCGTGCTGGGTGTCAAATGAAAGCTTATTGAAGCACGAATTCAACGATATACATATGTGATGTATTTTTATTCATTTTTTTTTAAACATTTTTCGGGAAAAAAGGCGTAAAAGTTGCTTTTTCCCACCCTCGTCACCAGAAGGATCGCTCAGAAAAAAATCATGGACATTGGAAGTTAGGTGTAGATTAAACGAAAATTATCAGGATTGAAAAATTCCAGCGCGATCAATTGTTATAAACAATTAAATTGTTTATTGCCTTATAACTGCTGAACCATTGATTTTAAAGAAAAAGTTTAAAAAAATATTTCTCACGATGTACGGAACAACTTCTGTCCTTTCACTTTTTTCAAAATTTTTCATTTGGCGCACTCAGCTCCGCGCATACGCAATGTGATACGGCGTAGGTGCCGTCGGCGGCGGGTAGCGCGGAAGATGGGCGGAGATCGGGCGGCCGAGGTTTGCGCAATTTAAGTGGGGGTGTGATGGCACGGAACACTAATTGGCTTGCACTAGACCAATCGTTTTAATGCATTCTTTCACGGAAAACTTTGGCACAGGTAAACCGATTTTAATGATTCCTTTTTTATTCAAAGTGTGTACATGCCATAATTGATGTAATATAATAAAATAATAACTTCGGTATGGGTGTACCGTTTATGATAAATTCTTTTTTGTTTCCAAGAGTGTATTTGCTTAATAGTTCCTTGTAAATTTTTTCATTAATATCTGATGATAAAAAAAATTAAAGATATTGGTGAAAGGGGATGAAAATAATTTTTATTTAGTAATGTTTTGTAATACATCGCTTTCAGCATAATTGGAGACGAAGAACCCAATTTTACAAAAAAAATGTTGAACAAATTAAACGAGGAAATAATTGCGTACAAGTTGATTACATCTCCCTTACCTTCAGATGCCCACGGTACATCTTTCCCCAAAAATGCGTCAAAAAATACATCATATATTGTTGAACCCGTGCTTCGACAAATTTTCATTTGATACCCTACCCGATGCCCTTGAAAAGTCCATGTCCATGCCCACTTTACCTCCGACGGACGGACGGACACCGAAGTGATTCCATAAGTGTTCCGTTTTACGGAACACTAAAAATAGGGATAAGTGAATTTTTCTTTTAAAATATTGAGTAATATGTCGTTTTTCGGGTGCTTGGAGTCAAAAAATTCAGTAGTACATCTTTAATAATTATACGAAGATATTCACATGAATTGGATATTAAAAAATTAATGAGGGGACAATAGGAAAGGAGGGGAGAGAAGAGGTGAACTAAAATGTTCTTTTAAATTTTGGGATTACTTGGGATAGTAAAAAGAAAGATTTTTTTTTTTTTAGAAAAATTAACCGACTTTAAAAAATCACTGAAAAGATGAAATAATAATTTTTTTCCCTAATTTTGACATATAACGTGACACATTTCAAATCCGATGACAGTTTTGAAACATCTTACTTTTCGTAACTAGGTACAAAATAGGATACTACATAACAAGTGTTGAAAGTGACATTTTTGACATGAAAATTACTTTCACAAGAGTAATGAACAATATTTTTCCTACGACCACAAAAGTATATTGTACAACGAGCATGGAATGACATGCATTTCCTACGAGTATGACGTTTGCAGCACGAGCCGCAGGTGAATGCTGCAAATCATACGAGTAGGAAATGGTCATTCCATGCGAGTTTTACATTATACTTTTTCTACGAATGTTACTGTTACATAAAATGGGATTAGTAATATTTTTCTTTTTAAGATGTCAAAAAATGTCAATCTGACATTCCACAAAATAATACATAATTAATTGTCATTTATTTTTATTTGCATTGTCTGCGTTGCTATGCGATTACTATAGCGTGTTGACGCGGCGCCGGTCAACGCCACCTTTGTAAAAATATACCCGTGCACAATGGGAATTTTGTAGTTGAATCACCATGGTGATTGAAGCACAATGAAAATGTGTAAAAAACAATGCATCATGTTCCGAAATTACTATTGAACATACAATAAAGGTTTTTATTGACATTCGTAGAAAAAAAAATATTTACCAAAAAACCCCAATATCTGTCTTTATTGAATACCCCCGCTTTCATCACTAATATTTTGAACACTTGTGTTAAACAAACATTTTAACACTAGTGTTGAAAATTTAAAAAAATGAAATGGGCAACCGTCTGTTCAAATGCCATGTTAACAAATACTTTTCAACACATTTGTTGAAAAGTACTTTCAACACATGTGTGATATAAGGAAAAGTAAAATATTTCCTAACTGGTGATAAAATATTAATTTCATACTGGTTAAAAAAACAAAAAAAAATAATTCGTATTTTTCTCTTACTTCTTGGGTACAACAGAAGATAACGCGTTTTGAGCTGCCTCTTCAGTATCACTTAGGCTTCTTTCACACGGACGGTTTTCTGCCGTGGTCGTGTACGGCAACGATATCGTATAGCATTGTTTTAAATGAAAGCTTTCACACCACACGATTTTAATCGGAACCGTACACGTGTAAATACAAGCACAGTTTTTTTTTCCACGACACGATCGCTGCACGACCACGGCAGAAAACCGTCCGTGTGAAAGAAGCCTAAGGCTACTTTCACACGGACGGTTTTCTGCCGTGGTCGTGTACGGCAACGATATCGTATAGCATTGTTTTAAATGAAAGCTTTCACACCACACGATTTTAATCGGAACCGTACACGTGTAAATACAAGCACAGTTTTTTTTCCACGACACGATCGCTGCACGACCACGGCAGAAAACCGTCCGTGTGAAAGAAGCCTAAGGCTACTTTCACACGGACGGTTTTCTGCCGTGGTCGTGTACGGCAACGATATCGTATATCATTGTTTTAAATGAAAGCTTTCACACCACACGATTTTAATCGGAACCGTACACATGTAAATACAAGCACAGTTTTTTTTTTCCACGACACGATCGCTGCACGACCACGGCAGAAAACCGTCCGTGTGAAAGAAGCCTAAGGCTACTTTCACACGGACGGTTTTCTGCCGTGGTCGTGTACGGCAACGATATCGTATAGCATTGTTTTAAATGAAAGCTTTCACACCACACGATTTTAATCGGAACCGTACACGTGTAAATACAAGCACAGTTTTTTTTCCACGACACGATCGCTGCACGACCACGGCAGAAAACCGTCCGTGTGAAAGAAGCCTAAGGCTACTTTCACACGGACGGTTTTCTGCCGTGGTCGTGTACGGCAACGATATCGTATAGCATTGTTTTAAATGAAAGCTTTCACACCACACGATTTTAATCGGAACCGTACACATGTAAATACAAGCACAGTTTTTTTTTCCACGACACGATCGCTCCACGACCACGGCAGAAAACCGTCCGTGTGAAAGAAGCCTAAGGCTACTTTCACACGGACGGTTTTCTGCCGTGGTCGTGTACGGCAACGATATCGTATAGCATTGTTTTAAATGAAAGCTTTCACACCACACGATTTTAATCGGAACCGTACACGTGTAAATACAAGCACAGTTTTTTTTTCCACGACACGATCGCTGCACGACCACGGCAGAAAACCGTCCGTGTGAAAGAAGCCTAAGGCTACTTTCACACGGACGGTTTTCTGCCGTGGTCGTGTACGGCAACGATATCGTATAGCATTGTTTTAAATGAAAGCTTTCACACCACACGATTTTAATCGGAACCGTACACATGTAAATACAAGCACAGTTTTTTTTTCCACGACACGATCGCTGCACGACCACGGCAGAAAACCGTCCGTGTGAAAGAAGCCTAAGGCTACTTTCACACGGACGGTTTTCTGCCGTGGTCGTGTACGGCAACGATATCGTATAGCATTGTTTTAAATGAAAGCTTTCACACCACACGATTTTAATCGGAACCGTACACGTGTAAATACAAGCACAGTTTTTTTTCCACGACACGATCGCTGCACGACCACGGCAGAAAACCGTCCGTGTGAAAGAAGCCTAAGGCTACTTTCACACGGACGGTTTTCTGCCGTGGTCGTGTACGGCAACGATATCGTATAGCATTGTTTTAAATGAAAGCTTTCACACCACACGATTTTAATCGGAACCGTACACATGTAAATACAAGCACAGTTTTTTTTCCACGACACGGTCGCTGCACGACCACGGCAGAAAACCGTCCGTGTGAAAGAAGCCTAAGGCTACTTTCACACGGACGGTTTTCTGCCGTGGTCATGTACGGCAACGATATCGTATAGCATTGTTTTAAATGAAAGCTTTCACACCACACGATTTTAATCGGAACCGTACACGTGTAAATACAAGCACAGTTTTTTTTCCACGACACGATCGCTGCACGACCACGGCAGAAAACCGTCCGTGTGAAAGAAGCCTAAGGCTACTTTCACACGGACGGTTTTCTGCCGTGGTCGTGTACGGCAACGATATCGTATAGCATTGTTTTAAATGAAAGCTTGCACACCACACGATTTTAATCGGAACCGTACACGTGTAAATACAAGCACAGTTTTTTTCCACGACACGATCGCTGCACGACCACGGCAGAAAACCGTCCGTGTGAAAGAAGCCTAAGGCTACTTTCACACGGACGGTTTTCTGTCGTGGTCGTGTACGGCAACGATATCGTATAGCATTGTTTTAAATGAAAGCTTTCACACCACACGATTTTAATCGGAACCGTACACGTGTAAATACAAGCACAGTTTTTTTTCCACGACACGATCGCTGCACGGCCACGACAGAAAACCGTCCATGTGAAAGAAGCCTTAGGGTTTCGGAATCGGACATTTTCAATATTTTTAAAAGAAAAATTTAATTTGTGACGCGATACTTCTTTACAAATAAAACTGACATCATGACAACCTATATAACTATCTACTAGATAGGTACCTACTAGATGAAATAAAAAATTCTTTGTCTGTATGTTTTGATACAATAATTAAAATTATTAATATCAGGTACATATTTTTGTCAAAATTAGAAAAAAATCGTGTATGAAACACTTTAGGAAATGCAATTTTGTTTAACTCGTTTAATTTTGAGGGATCTCCCGTCGCTCGTCCCTCAAACATTACACTCGTTAAACAAAGTAAAGCATTTCCTAGCTGGATACATAAATAGCTGTTTACTGATTTATTACTGAGCTTAATAATAAACTTAATTGTACTTAAATTTAAGTAACTTGTACACCAAAGTTCTACACTTGGAAGTCGCTATTTAAAAATACTAATTACAAGAATTTGTTATGATAATGCAATTAATAGGGAGTTGTGCCAACTTTAAAGTTTAAAACTTTGATGTACAGCGTTATCGGTAACGCGTTGTGTGTCAGGTAAAAGTATTAGGTAATCCCGAAACATCGAGTTGTATTCAAAAGATTATACAACGAAACAAAGTACATATATCCTTCTTATCTTAAACATTTTTATTATAATAATTTGCCATTTTGTGACAAGAACTGACAGAAATGACTTCTGAAATAATTTGTCAAAAAATTACAATTATTACAATGTGGCCACCAAGCGATAATCACTTAAATGATTATCACTTATTAATCACATCCTTCTATATAGGAAAAATATACATGGAGTTGTATAATCAGTATCTATAATTTATTTAAATTTAAAAAGCAGCCATTTGCCCTTGGTGCAAACATACGACAGGCAGTGCAAAGTGACGTCAGGAGATCAGCTAAAATAACGTTAAGCTTAACCTAAAGTAGAACAGGTTTGTTTTTCTCGGAAACAGTCAAAGGGGGAGCAAATGAATTTTCTGGGTTAATAAAGGAATACTGCAACTAGCTTCGGTAAAAAATTCAGTTATACGTCATGATGTATCGTTTCGGAGTTACTAAATGTCAAAGTCGAAATTTCCGCAATTTCCGTTGAAATCGGGTTCAGGTCGCAAAAGTGAATTAAATCGATTTAAATTTTCGGAAGTTGTAGAGGACTCGGAGCTTCAAAACCCTATTAAAACTGGTGAGGACCGGAAAATGGCAAGTCATTCTTTTAGGTCAAAAAATACCATTTGCATGAATTGTATTTGCTCCTATCTAATTTTTTACAATTTTTCTACGCTGCATCTTATAGAGGGATAATCAAATAAAATAAATACAGAATGGATCATCCAGGAGCGTATTTAAGGGGTAAAAACTGAATTTCCTTGATTTTTCGCAACAAATCCTCTTTTAAAGGACATTATTCTACACTATTTTTCTCATTTAGTGATTCTTTTTTGGTTTATTTTATCCGTGAGTTATTTAAGAATACCTCCCACTAATTTAAATTGCTTATTTTTCCGTTTAAGTTATAAATAAATAGGTTTATTTGCATCGGGGACATGCAAAATTTGAAACTTTTCAACTTTAGAATTTTCGACCATTGCCATGAAAACAAAGAATTGCTTATTTATACCGAGATTATTAAAATTTGATGTTACAAAATTTTCCAAAAATGCAAGCTTTTGTTGCAAAATTGGAAGGTTCCTGGACCGATTTCGGCTTAAAATATACATAAATAAGATTATAGGAACCTTCTACTTTAAGCGCAGGGATATTTCATTGGTTGAGTTACGCATTAAATGCCATTGTTATTGATTTTTCCATGACCCTACAATACTGGAATTCGCCATGTATTTGTTATAACACTTTTGACGTCACAGCCAATGGAATCACGTTTTACGATTTTGAAATTCGCGCGAAAATTTGCAGTAGACAATATGTTTTTTGTTGATAAAGAACAAAATAAATTGATGAAAACAATCGCCCACCAATATTTAATTTATGTAGAGAAAATAAAAAAACATATTTCGGTTTTATCTGTTTTATAATATAATCCTAATAACCGTTTTTTGTTGTCTTAAATGCTGTAACACACCTCATTGTTTTGTTCTAGGGCTACTGCGCCAAACTTGTTATGAACAACGACTAAGGTAAGTGCCAAACCTCTATTCTGGCAAGCTAGCAAGAGCTATCTGATATTTGTCTTCATTTAGATGAATATTATTTGCAAAAGGAATTAACTCTATTTAAAAACCGATCAGTAAGTGTAGCTGAGGGCTATAGCACAAGGCTCCCCAGTGTTGAAGTCAATGCAGAATCGGATTTTTATGAACGCAATACGTGGTAATTGCAGTTGCAGTTACGCAGTTCCAGGCAGGACATACGACTATAAAGGGGATATGAGGGAGAAAGAGTGCAATTATTCGGTTGAGCATTGCCTACAAACACTAGTTAAGCATAATAAAAATGTAAATAAATAAATCCTTGCTAGTGCGACCGTCAAGAGAAAGGGACTATTTTTGATTCTGGTTCAGGGGCCCTTCTGCTGTCATTTCTGGGCCCCTACCCTTCATCAGGCAGGCTTACACCCAGAGTGCCTCAAGAACAGACCACGTTTTGCCAGAATTAAAATCAGACTCTTTGCAGTTGGCGCTAGCTACTAAGCTCGAATATATTCAACCTTGTCATGAATGTTATAACTCCGGAAGTAAAAGATGCATTCCCCTGGTACATAATATTTTTAGTGTTCCGTGTTAAAATTTGCAAAACGGAACACTTATGGAATTACTTCGGTGTCCGTCCGTCTGTCACAGGCGATTTTCTCTGAAACTTTTAGACGTAAAAATTTGAAATTTAGCACAGAGTTAGAGTGTGGTGGCCCAGTTATGGAGATGAAGTATAAAAAGTTTAATTGTTATTTATTTATTTTATTTATTTATTACCTTACAGGCAGATTCTGCCCGATAACAAGATAATTTAATGTAAAAGTAAATAAAATGGAAAATATTACTTAATTATATAACACTACAGCCCATTGCACAAAACTTCCAATCAAGTAATAAATTTAATTGACGTCTAGAGTTGTTTTTGGCTACGACATTAACATTAGTGCTGTCACATTACAAGTGTCTAATTAGCTTACTTCTTGATTAATTTGATTGAGCAACTGGACGTAAAAATACAAGAACATAAACAATCTATATAGAGTATTCAATATTACAACAATATAAAAATTTAGAGTAATCAGTCTGTTAATTAATTACCCTCAGTGAGAGAAAGGTGCACTACTTTCTTTTTCAAAGTTAGTAAAGGTGTCACCAAAAATATCAGCACCATCATCATACTACAAAAAAACAACATTTATTTTGAAAGAAAATAAAGTAAAAAAGTAAGGTATTTGCAGACAAAAAAGGTAAATATATTTTATTTGCCTTTTTTCTATAAAGTCTTGCGAAAAAAAATAGATTTTTGAAACGGCCCTGTTGGAACTCGAGATCCGGGTCTAGTCCGGCGCATGTCAATTTTTATTAAAACTTCATCAGATATCTAAGCAGTCGTTTTTTTTATTTATAAGGTTGACTCTTTAAAAGGTCACATTTAGCATACTAAGAACCACAGATATAAAAGCTTCTTTAAGCTTAAACGAAAAACAAAAAAGCTTTTACTTTAAAATTGTGCCCTTAAGGTAAATTATTCCTGTACATTTTTCCTTCAAGAATAATGGAAAAAGTGATTTATTTTAACTCTCACCGCGTAACAATTTCTGTGTATTATAAAAGGCCCTGTTGAGACTAAAAGGACGTCATGATTAATGCGATCATAATTGTCGCACAATTTCCTCATGTTTTAACTGAGGAAGAAGGAAGTAAAACGCGCGGTAAATGTTAGGCAAGAAAACACTTTAAGTCTGAGAAAAATGGCCAAGAAAGAAAGAAAAACAAAGTGAAATTTTCAGAGGTGAAATTTTGCAATTTATTTGGAAGCAGTCTGCAAATCACCAGAATTACATCTTTGACTGTTTCGATATAAAACAAAATATTCCTAAGTGACCATTCTTAAAAGTTGCAACTTTGTTTCTAGTTACCACAATCTCACGAAAAGTAAGAAACCCGAAAATAATTTTTATTTTCTAGTTTCCGTTCCTAAAAAATAATATTTTGATTGCATTTTGGTCTCCTCAAAAAAATGGCGATATTTAATGTCCTATCCAAAGCATATTATACAGAGTGTCTGAAAAGTCTTGGTTTTGGCAAATATATTTGCTATTAGTAAAGATAGAGACACCAAATTGTAGGTGTATCTTATATTGGTTAATAAATCTACTTTTTTATGTAATTTAACTTTTTCTACCCCCTTGAGGGGTGACGCTAGGGAGTTGAAGTCAAAAATTTTAAATGCAACCCTATGCAGTGTCGTACCTCATTTTAAAAGTCAAAAAAGGAACTTGTTACCGCAAACCCGAGGTCCTATCTTAATTTTTAAATGGTAAGCCTACAAAAATTAATAATCGTAAAAAAAAATGAAAAATTTAAATACCTTTATTTCTCGAATTACTTTAAAAGTTGTTCAACACGATCACCATGAACTTCTTGGCAGGAATAAAGTCGATTTTGGAACTCGGCCAAGAAATAACACCTGCCATTCTCGAAAATGTAAGAAGTGAGTTCTTAAATCCAATTTATTACTGCTAAGAAATTCATGGTGGTCATTTTGAACAACTTCTGAAGTAAATAAGAGAAATAAAGGTATTTAAATTTTAATTTTTTTACGATTTTTAATTTTCAAAGGGTTGTTATTTAAAGAAAAATTAAGATACGGAATTACGACTCGGGCTTACGTCAAAACGTTTCTTTTTTGAAAACCTTTAAAATGACCTCAACTCCCTAGCGTTGCCTCTCAAGGGGGTTTTTCACTTCTCGGTATAATTTATTACAATTTAAAAAGCAGCCATTTTCCCTGTGCCAAGTAACAGGAGATATGCAAAAATAAGTGTCAATCCACATGTTAATGTAAAGTTTGAGCTAAAGTTGAACAGGTTTTTTATGCAACCCAAAAACATTCACTTTTCCTAGCATCACATACTCTATACGATTTAATTTTTCCTCTTTGCAACACATCAATCGATCCGACGAAGAATTTAACTTTAGAAACAATGGTGTGTTTAGCGAAGTAGCATATGGAGAGTCACCTTATTTTCCCAGACAGCAGGCGCTGCCCGTCCATAAGGTCATTTGGCCAATGACCCACCTAAATTTATTTTCAATGATCCACCTAATAATGTATTTTTTCAAACGAAAAAATAATTATCTCTTCTTGCAAAAAGTGCAAGTTCCATGCGAGAGCTCCCCAAGAAAGAATCAAGCCAAGCCATCGTCGAAAGATATACAAGCTTGCTCCGAGTTCAGTCGTATTTTAAATTGCCCTCATAGATTTATATGGGCTATATGTAAAGCATTAAAACTAAGAGAGAAACAAACATACGCGCTTAAGGAAGTTAAAAAGAGACAAAATTTGTCGACGGCCACCAATAATTTCGCTTTCGGCGTGCGCGTGGCCGTCGACGCTGACGGTCCCTGGCCACTACGGAAATACACTTCCGTGAAATATACTCTTTCAAACATTTGGGTTGGACCAAGAAAAAGTAATTATATTAACTAATATCGGCATTGTATTTGCATAGACTTTTGTTTACATTTTATTGTTAAAAGAATCAATTAATAAGAAATTTTAAAGTAAGGTCCGCCCTCTCTCTGATGTATATTGTTAACTGTTGTAAAATTATCAAGTAAAGGCTACATCAATTCAACTATTGTAAAGTAAAACTATCGCCCGCTCTGAAGTAAGTAGTGAACAAGGTCCTAGGATAGGATGTATAGAATACTAGACTAGGCACCAAACAAAATATAATAGGTTAGAAATGTTATCTCCTAAGTAAAATCCGGAAACACGAAATTTAAATAAAAACCAATAAAAGAGCACGCACCCTACCACCAGATGTCGCTCTAACTCGTTTTCTCGCGGCGGGTAGTTTAAAAGTGATATGTTTAATGTATTAATTCATTTTCAAGCCAGTATTGTTGTGTGATTATTTTAAAGACGATTTAATGTTTTTTTTTCATATGACACAATAAAATACAATGTATTCAGTGAAACCAGCTATAAATTGACGATTTTACTAATTAAATTATATTTTAGAGGAAATTTCCTATAAACAAGCTAAAAAACAGTAATTGTCTTTAACAATAAAACACTGACACTTACAAACCCTACACAGAATAATGTGCAGTAATGTGTTATTACCAAACAGTTATTCTTATTACATCGTTATTAAAAGAATAGCCCAAAATGCAAATAAATAAAAAAATATGTTCGAGAAGTTAATAGATTAAACAGAAAGTAAAGAAAGGTAAAATTTCCAATTAACTTTATGTACATAAAGTTCAGTATATAATACCCCTAAGCTTAAAAGATAATCCCCATATTTTTACGAATTCATGTTAGCATGCTGGAATTCATGAAGGATGCATAACTACACAAATGTAAAACCGGCATTAAAAACATCATCTACCAGGATTTATAAAAAAAATTAGGGTGTATTTTTAAGAAAAATTTTAAAAAATTAATAGATAACATTGAGTTGAGGCTAAAACTGCAAGTAATATCTCTGCCTCCACCGCAAGCCAGCATTATTCAAAACAAATATTAAATATATTGTTTAAACAAAAGCCGAATTCTTAAAGAACAAACAGCAAAACGAACAATGTTAAAAAAGGCTCTTTTGTGTCTAGTAAGGCAGGTGACAAAAATGATATTTTTTGTAAATTATGACCTGCTGGCAGCCGCGCCTACCAGACAGTAATAATTGTCCTTTGCGTAACGGTTATTCTTTTATTAAGGTGTAACTTGTGTATAATTCTTTATATTAAACAATGGAATCTATTAAAAAACTACCCTATAAATATTATATTGGGCCAATGTGCAAAAATATCACTGAAAGTGCCCTGAAAATCTCATTTTTCACGTGTCCAGAACAGCCTACGTTGGAAAAAAGTACATACCTAGTGGAAAGTTAATCAAAAATTTTCCATAAATAGGCATCGTTGAAGGTCAGTATCGTTAAATTCAAGTAAGCATATTTGGCTGAACGTTTATTTTTTTATGTTATAATAAATAATAAGTATTTGTAACTAAATTTTAAAGACAAATAAGCGGTCACCGATAATACAAACGTCAACTTTCAGCAAATTATCCGATTGCCCCTGCACAAATTTTGTTCCGGCCATTGTTCAACGTTCCTTTTATTCAAATGTAATGTTTCTTATCCACGAAATCTCCTAACTTCTGGCAAATAACACCGGCACACAAAATAAAAAAAGTGGTCTGTACATTTGACCAGACCCATCTATCTATATGTATTTTGATGCGCTGAATCCAAATCTGAAGTCCGTTTGGCCCGTACACCCTCAAAATTTTGAGTAAATTGCGAAAAACTGCTAAAAATAGCTAGAAATTGCAATTCAACTTCGGAGGACTGATTGCTTGTGCCCGTAACCAGGACACCTCCACGTAGTGACGGTGGGCAACAGAATCGTCTGGCAAAGTCCTGGGTTAACGGCGTGTATGCCGTCATGGCAGGCACAAGCGATAAGTGCTTTACGATGCAGGGATTCTGAACCCCAGTATCGGCGTCTGGTCAGGGCGAAAAGGCAGGCTAGCAGGCGTCGTCATCAAGCGACTGCAGCTCTACATAAGTGAGTAACTTGGCTTCTGTAGAGTATCATAGTAGAGAAATCACTCCCACATACGTAATAAAAGTGCTCATTGGTACGTAAGAACAATACTGTTTTTTGCTATTTTCTGCTACTTCATTGCTATTTGTTACGATTTGTGAAAAATATATGAATGATCGAGATTAACAGATCCTCAATTTGGATTCAGCGCATCAAAATACATAAGTAACATACTTGATCTAGTTCAATAAAATTTTCTTCATTTTCATAACTGCAATTTTTCGCAATTTTTAGCCATTTTCAGCGTTTTTTTGCAATTTACTCAAAATTTGGAGGGTGTACGGGCCAAACGGACTTCGGACTTGGATTCAGCGCATCAAAATACATATAGATAGATGGGTCTGGTCAAATGTACAGACCACTTTTTTTATTTTGTGTGCCGGTGTAATTAATAAAATAAATTAACACTGGAATTCACCACGACTAGCCATTATAACACTTTAATTTACATGACATGTGACGTCACAACCAATAGTATCGCGTTTTTGAATTTTCGAATTTTGTGTATAAATTTGTCATAAAAAATCTTTTTTTTTGTTAATAAAGACCAAAATAAGTGGATAAAACAACTACCATAAATATTCAATTTACATAGTTATAATACAAAAAAAATATTTCAGGTTTATTTGGATTATAATATGCATGTACCTTATTGCCAACTTTTTGGTAAACACATATCTATGTAGTGTATGTAAGGTACAGTTAGTAATAATACTAATAATATCAAAATATTAAATTATCATCGTTTTTAAACACAAAGGAATCTGCTTCAGCGGGCAACAACAAAGCAATTTAATATAAATAATAAGTCTTTGCGAAAACTATGAGCTGGTTAATCCGAACAGCAGCGCGGGCATATTGTATGTCAGTTGCAAATGAAAAAGAATATACGATACCAAGTGATGCTTGGGTTAACATCGCCTAATAAACATACAGTGTTGCCCCATAAAGAAAGTTTACAGAAATAATTTATTTTAAGAGCTTTCGGCCATTTTGAAAAATAATATTTAAATAAATAAATAAGCTTTTATCGCATGAAAATGTCGGTAGGTTGCCGACAGGAGCAGCATGTTATGGCTAGGCAATGCTGTTATATACTAAAAAGAAAAGAAAACAATTTATTGCTGTAATAGCGTCCAATGCTATACTCGAAATTGTCCATTTGCAGGTAATCCTGTATGCTGTACTGGACGCTGTTGATCAAGATTCGAGATATATTCTATTTAAACAACTGTAAATTCATATTACTAATATCTAATGGTAACTGATTAAATAACCTTGTGCCCATGTAATAAGGACTTCTCTCAGTTAGAATTAGGTTATGCTCTGGAGTAATTAAATTTTGATTTCGATTTATTTAAATTAAGTCAATTACAAAACTTTTAATTGCTACGAGTGAGGATTAGCTAAGATTCCGTCATTTAGACTGACAATGGGCGAGTTTTTAAGCTTATTTAATTATTTCTTTGATTGTATCGGATATGTTCAGAACCTGGTCATAATAAATATTTTAAAAAAGGACGTATACGGACACCGAGTTAATCGCTGAATTTTAGAACTTTCCTTTAAAGTTAAATTTCGAAACCAGCGTTTCGATGTTGTGATGTAGGTAAGTAAAATTTTTGCTACGATATATAAGGTTTATTTTTCCAAATAATCTCCCCCCCCCCACCTCCCAAAATTGAATTTAAAGTGTTTTATTTTGTATAAAGTAGGGCTGCACTGAGTACTGGGCTTGACGGAATACTTCGCTTTTTTTGGGGTATGACCGAGGGCTTCCTTGGCCGAGTGTAGTATTACTCGACTACCAAGTAATGCTTACACATTAGTTTAGTAAATCACAAAAACTATTCGAAAATAAGTTTATCTATAGGAAGTGACTCCGCTGCCGGAGCCGGCAGCCGTCATGGATGCCGGTGCCAGCAGCCATCATGGGTACCGGCGCCGGCAGCCCAGCTGGGTGCCGGGGAAGTGACTTCGCTGCCGGCGCCAGCAGCCGAGCTGGGAGCTGGCAGCATTAGAAAATTAATGTCAAAATAAGATGAGAATCAAAATACCTTAATTCAATCAAAAAATAATAATTTATTATAGTGTAAACTTTAACGAAACTTAAATCTTCCTACAAAAATATAACAATTGTTATTATTCTGCAAATTTATGGGTAGAAATAAGAAAAATAAACATCAAACTTTTCCTAAAATTAAGTCTTCGCTTACTTAGTCCTTTTGCGATTCAACCTTATTACTGTATTTCCAAGTCTCTTCCGACGTCCACGTTTTTTGACCTTCCTGGTATCTGTAGGTCTCTTAGTTCAAACTTAGGCTGTTCTTTATACCTTTTTTCTCATTTCTGAGCTTAGACGTTCCACTGAAGGAAATGTTTAAGTTGCAGCCTATTTTAAATTGAAACTTTTGATCGTGGTTCGCACATATGTATTGTAATCAAACTTTTCATACCTTCAATAAGAGTCTTCAATTTGTCTGGTATCAATTTGATTGAAATTCTTGTCTTCTATGGACATATTGCCATTTCTTGAGGTAGAAATAACTAGCAGAGCATATGGATCTGTAACTCTGTGTCTCTATTTTGCTAGAAAATTGAAAGAAGCTTTCGATGAAGTATGATTGTGATTTTGTTCAATCCCCAAGATGCATAGGAATTGTTCACACTCACTTACTTTCAAGAAAATGCTAGCCTGGCAGCCTTTCTTACACGTGGAACACTTCCTTGTTGATGTTTTATTTTTTGTCTTGACTGGTCTTCCAACTTTAATACAGGCTAACCGCAGATAATAGTATTTCAGATCCGGATTAATATCCACCACACTATTAGGATTTCGTTGTCTTTGATTCTCATTTGTTCTGCTATCACGCAACCAAAACTCATTGTTTGTGGCTTTCATGTATTCTACCAAAACACAATTAAAATTTTCATATGAAGAAAATTTATCTCACACTCATATTTGATAGTTTTTACGCAAAATTAAAACAACACAATGTTTACATATCATTTAAAATACGTAACTATAATTATTTTAGGTTAGAACTGCCGGCATTCCGTTTCGGCTGTTTCTAAACCAGCGCCGGCACCCGAGATTTTGTACTCGGGTGCCGGCGCCTGTAACCATGCATCAACATTTTGGGAACCGGCGCCGGCTGCGGAGTCACTGCCTTATTTATAATCGGTTCATTATAAATTTCAATTTAGGTGGCCAAAATCAAAAACTTTTAATACCCATTGTTAATGGAATCGCTTTTAAAAACAACATAGGATATTGCTAGGACAGGATCATGATTTAGAAATATTGGAGGATGTGAATGTGTGTGAATATCTTTTAAAAACTCTATAATAAAAACCATAGCCGAGTCTCTTGCATCTAACCACGCTAATCGATCGTGGATTTCGCAGGTATTTTGGCTTTAATTTATGAACGCAAAATGTAAATTAGTAAAATCTTCGATCGATCATGAAAACTATAAAACCGCTGGATACCATCGACATACAAGCATCATCCAGAAGAGACAAAACATGTATATGCAGGACATACATATGTGCAGAATTTCAAAGTCATGCAAATAACAACAACACTAGGGACTTATTTAAAAAGTAAGGTTACTAACAAAACAATTCAAGCCGATTAATAACTGATCTTGATCGAATGCTGGAGGAATGGTGAACGTATACAAATATCCTTTATTCAGATATAAGAAACTAAACACCACAAGATACCAATTTTGAACTTGAACCTGATATCTTGCTCTCTGAGGTAGAAGCAGTAATCTAAAAGCTAAAATTTCGTAAAGCACATGGTGTTGACATCACTGAGGAAGCTTTTAAAAATCTTAATAAATTTGGCACCAAGGTTTTGAATCAAATATGTCAAAGGGAATGGATAATTGGTATATGACCAGATGAATGGAAACATCCATTTTTCTTCCTTTATGTAAAAAAGAACCAAAAGACAATTGTAACATTACAGACTAGTTGCTCTTATGTCCCATGCTAGCAAAATACTAACGACGCCAGATAGCTTTAAATACTTATTAGATCAAACTTCACCCCTAGAAGAAGATAATCTCTCTATATAAAAGAAGAACCTGACTGACTGACTGACGTATTAACGCACAGCCCAAACCGGTGGATCTAGAAACTTGAAATTCTGCACAGAGGTTTCCTATATAACGTAGGCGTGCACTAAGGAAGGGTTTTCCAAAATTCAACCCTCAAGAGGGCGAAACAGGTGTTCAAACTTCTTTCAAAAATGAACTAATGTGTCAGTTTTGGGGTTATTGAGGTCTGAAAATCTAATATAACATGGCCATTACAAATTTAGAGGGCCCTTTGTGACAAACTTTATCAAAAGCTTGAGCTACGCCAAGGAAGATAGTTGAGCAGATTTGCTTTTCTTCTAGTGCATTTTCCATTATATCTGTTAATCGATGGATTTGGTCTATCGTGGAGTGTTTGAATCTAAATTTAAATTGATGAATTGGGATTAGGTTACTGTTCTCTATTATAATCTTAAATTGTTGTAAGAAAAGCTTTTCAAATAATCTTGGAATAATTGGTAGTAGTGATGTGGGCCTGTAAGATTTGGCTTCATTCGGTGGTTTGCCTGGTTTTGGTAGCATAATGACTTCAGCCACTTTCCAAACGCTAGGGACATGTTTTAATCTAAATGCTGCATTAATTAAGTAAGTCAGCATAACTATACCTTTCTTTGGTAGTTGTTTTCAAATCTTTCCTGTTATATAGTCAAACCCAGGGGCTTTTTTGGCGCTTAAATTATTTTCGTTCGCTACTTCTTTAGGAGTGACTAGTGCTATTTCATTCTCTTGGATATTCACAGACTTTTCCATATTAACATTGGACTGGATAACATTTGGCTGAAAAATTTCGGATAGATGTTTTGCAAAAGCTTGAGCCTTTTCTTTATTATTTCTTGCCCAAGCACCATCCCTTAGTTTGATGGGTGGCATTTTGGCAAACCTTTTGAATTTTTTCGTTGCCTTCCACAAGCAGAAATCCTTTTCTCGCTAGGAAATATGGATTTTTTTTGTCTTTGATAACAAACCTGTTCAACTTTAGCTTAAGCTTTTCATTAACAGGTAGATTTACACTTATTTTTGCTAGTCTCCTGATGACACTTAGCACTAAGGGCAAATGGCTGTTTTTTAAATTGTAATAAATGATACCGAGAAGTTAAACATTTTTTTAGTTAAATTACACTAGCAATTTTCTTCAAAATAATATTTTTGGATTTGCTATGACTTCCTTAAACGATTTATGAGTAAAAAGAAGCATGCATAAATATTCCTTATTAGAGTTTTTTTACTACTAGCTATACAATTCCTTTTTTATGTGTATCAAATCGTAACACAATTATGTATATTAAAAAAACTCACGAAAAGCGCCACTGTTTTTGTTTGCAAAATATATGAATAGGTATTCTTTGTTTTTAAGCATAATTTATAATGTAAAGCGGCAGCACGTTTGTGACAAGTTTTTCGGGTTAAAGGATGCAAACTCATTATTCTTTTCCAGGCAACATTAATCAATCCTGCTGCGATTTAAATCTGGCTAATGCCCCAGAACTTCGGAATATTAGCGCACTGGGCTAATTTGTACATTTCCCTTTTGACAAAGACGTGATTTTTGGTTGGAAACCGCTGTTTGTCCAATTTAAATTAATGTTTGGTGTTAACTTTTTCGAATAATATCATTTTCATTAAACTTAAGCATAGAGACTTATCAATCAAAGTAACTCTTGTGCAGTGGCGGTTAAACAGAGAATCAATAAAAAATACACAAAATCTATCGGGGCATTTCGTTATATTCAAACTTTTTCTGCAGAACTTATTATAAAATTTTTAAAAGCCTATATTGTATAAAAATTGTAAGATTTTACCAAAACTGCGAGAATGCTTCATTGCAGAAAGCAACTGCGCAGCGGAAATGCTATTTATCGACAATTTTTTTTTTAAATGGAATACCCTGCATTATCCATATTAAATATTTAGTTAGAGTTCAATGTGTACCTTTCAAATATATTTGCTCAGGTTTACTCAGCATACCAGTCTTATGGCTAGTTTTTGGCGGTATGTTAGTTTTTAAAACAGGCTTCTGTGGCTGAATGTTTCCTCAAGGTTATCATCTGATGGATATTATGTTAGGTATTATACCAATACAAAGCAAACACGGTTTAAGACGTTTTCCCTGATCCCGAATTCCGCGATCCAAGCCGTAAAATGCCAGAACGTGAACTGAGCTTCGAACCCAGTTTTTACCTACTATTTGTTTGCCGATTTCGGGAAATATTTTATCGCGCGAAATCGGGACTTTTAGTAGTTTTCTCGAAACTTTTTGGTGAAGCCTTAAAGTTCTGTAATAACGAAGGAATTATTTTTGGTTGAAGCCCTAATGTCCGTTGTGGACAAGGGACAAACACAAATGTCGCGCTTCCTGGGATAGGACGACGCCTGAAAAGGGGCCGACCGCACAGTAACTGATTGTCGACAAGTCAAAATTTTAATTTTAGCGATCAAAGTTATTTATTTAGCTGGAGAATTTTCTAACCCTACTGGAGCCGTGCCACTGCCTTCAGTTCAAGGACAGTGCTGCTTTGGTTTTACGGACCAACTATGACCTTTCCGGTTACTATCCCGTACCTGAGTCTTCTCCAACATCTGGCTGGCGGCTTTTACGAACGCTTCGGGAGGTTAGCCTATCCTTACACACGACCGTGACGTTTACATATGAAAAAAGGAATATGCCTTATTTTTTTATTTCAAAAATTCCTTAAGCGAACCAAAAAATTTCAATTTGAAGAAAATTGTTAGGATAATTCAACTAAAAGAAATTTTTGCTTTTCGAATGTAATACAGCAAGATGTTTCGGGATTACTGAATAATACTTTTACCTGACACGAAACGCGTTACCCAGCAACACTACGACTCCGAAGGAGGAGTAGTGTTACCGGTATCGCGTTGTGTGTCAGGTAAAAGTAGGTATTAGGTAATCCCGAAACATCGAGTTGTATTCAAAAGATTATACAACGAAATAAAGTACATATTATATCCTTCTTATCTTAAACATTTTTATCTTTCTTTTGCTATTTTGTAACAAGAACTGACAGAAATGACTTCTGAAATAATTTGTCAAAAAATAACAATTACAATGTGGCCACCAAGCGATAATCACTTAAATGATTATCACTTAGTAATCACATCCTTCTATATAGGAAAAATATACATGGAGTTTTATAATCGTTATAATTTAATGCAATTTAAATGGACGGCATTTTCACGCGAGTTAAATTCGATCCTTTTTATCTTTTTGCCCGGAATTTGGGACAACCATGTGATCAACCGTATATATTCTTCAGAATAATTAGTCACGTGCCTGTGAAAACATTAGAAGCAAAAATACTGAATTTAAGAACTTGGCCCCGAGTGTGTGTTAAGTTGCCTATACTTACCACCCCTAATCTGAATCGTTCATCCACATTGGATTTTATTTTGTTTTTTGCGTATTGTTCGTTTTTTGTTAATAATGTAATTGGCGTGTAATCATTGTTTTCAGTAAACAATAAAATTTCTTACAAGCTACCCTATAAGTATTATATTGTCCAATGTGTAAAAAGACCAGTGCAAGTGCCCCAAATACTCTCTTTTCTGCCTGTGCTACGACTAGCCAAAGTCAGAAGACAGCAGTGCAAAGTTTATTAAAAGTTTTACGCAAACATCGTTAAATGTTAGTATCGCCAAAATTAAGTAAGCATATTTTATTCTACATACATGGTGAGTTTTTTAAAGTGTTACAAGGCGATACCTCGAAATCGGTTTTAAATATTTTCATAAAATTTTGTATGAGTTAGTAGGGATATGGGGGACATATTTTGGACATTTACTTCTCTCTCTGTTGTGAGAAGTGGGGTAACTTTGGAATTTTAAATGGGATGGTGTACTTTTGTTTATAAAATTCGAATCTACATAAAAAACTACGTATGTTTACAAAAAAAAAATTCTTTTTCGGTTACGAAATTATGGTTAACTAAATCTCGATTGAATTTAAAAAACAAATACATTTTACCAATAAATCAAGTTCACTTATTTGAAAATTATTATTCGATTCCAAGAAAATCCGTTATTTTTACTTAAGTCAGTTGAAAACCTTTATATTTCAATGATTATTTCTCAGTTTATTGCTTGATCCCCGGATTTGGCCCTCCTTGACTTTTTCTTATGGGGTTTTATAATGGAAAAAGTGATGGCGACTGCACCTATGACTTTAGATGATACGAAAAACCGACTCCGCTGTGCCTGCTTATTAGTGACACCTGAAATGTCACAGCGGATACGATATTCATTTAGAAAAAGCGTGTGAATGTGCTTGGAAGTTGAAAGGGGACATTTCGAACAACTTCTCAAACATGACAGACTATAAATAAGTTCAAGTTAAATGTTAATTTCTTTTTATTTTATAACCTAATAAATCGTCATTCCTTACCTAACTGAAAATGCAAATAAAAAAAATTGTGCACGTACGTAGTTTTTTTACGTAGATTCGAATTTTATAAACACAAATACATCATCCAATTTAATATTTCAAAGTTACCCCAAACCCCTAAAAATAGAGAGATAGATAAATATGAAAAATATGTCCCTCCGTCTCCCTATTATCTCACAAAAATTTTATGGAAATGTTTCAAACCGTCTTCGAGATATCGCCTTGTAACTCTTTAAAAAACATATCTTGTATATTAAAAATTGCTGAGGGTGCGTATTTTTTAATCGAAATTGGCAAACACATGTTTTCCCGTTCTTTAAAACTTAACTTGTAAGGGAGTGCAAAACCGAGGTGTATTTTTTTTAATGCCTGTATCTCACAAATCAATAAAACATAAGATAGCAAATTCTCCAGGTATCCTAAACGTCGTGCCTCTGCTAACAAAAATTATAATAGAAATAAACACTACCCTGATAAAGCCGTGATTGAGTTTCTAGTGTAACATATTATTTTAAGTATAATAACATTGTTTGTTATTTTGCTGTAACCGGAAAATGAAACAGAAGCTTAAAAACAATTTTAATTAAATTTTTGCTTCAGGGAACAATACCTGTTCTTATCAACCCGTTGCAAGCGAAAGCGTTGCAAATCAATTTTTGTTTTCCAGAATATGCAATAAATGTTTAAAAATTCAATCTACCTTTTTAATAAAAAAAACACCAGCCGATGAATATTGAATATCCCGCCTTGTTACCTTTCAATACTTACTTTATAATATTCTAAAAAATAAATGAATATAATTAAATTCGCCACTCAGGCGGTTTGTTTATTAAGAGGGTATTGATTTTTTCCCCATTTGATGTTTTATTACAAAATAATTAATTCTGAATTTTGCGTTTTCACTGACTAAATTTTTCATTATATTTATGGACCTTTTTTAATTTTACTGTTTACAATATTCAGTTTACTAAATCTCGTGTTATTTATCTGAACTACTTAACAACCTTGAAATTTTACTTTGTTGACTATTTTACCCTTAAAACAGACGACAGTGAGTATATGATGAAAACCAAGTTTTTAAGGGTCTTAAAGTGGTTAAGTATAATGGAAAAGATTTGTATATTTTAGTCTTATAATTTTGCTAACCCATGTTCTACTTGTACTATACTCTCTTTCAAAAGTTTTGCACCCCCTAGTTATTCCGAATATTATAAAATCTTTTAAAACGTTGAAATCCCAGTATTAAACATTAAATAAAAGCTAAATCAATTATATCATATAAAAATAGAAAATAAAAATTGGTATACAAAAATTTTAAAAATTAAAATATCAAATTCTAAAGAGAAACTATAAAATAACCGGTACTACAACACTATTAGCGCGTTCGGCAATTCAATCTTTTCCATCGTTTTGCTCGGAATTGTTGACGGTCATATGACCTATTATTGTAAACAGTACGACTGATCACGTGCCTGTCAATAATTCCGAGCAAAACGATGAAAAAGATTGAATTGCCGAAAGCGCTAATTATATTCAGTATTTGAGCCTCTACTTCTTAGTAATGCATTGACCCGCCCCTGCATCCCAATAATTAAATCGTTGATGGTTTCCTGGGGGATATTCCTCCATTCATCAGTAGCTGCAACAATAAGTTCTTGGGCATCGCTCGGTGGATTATTCCGGTTGAAAATAGCTCTGGATACATTGTCCTACACATGTTCTATGAGATTCAGGTCGGGCGAGTTCGGCAGCCAGTCTAGTCCAGTGATGTTTTGGTTTTCTAGGGCTCCTTGATTAGATCTAGTGCGATGTGGCCTGGCATTGTCGCCCATAAAGATAAATTGGTCGCCTACTTCATTACTTAGTGGTACAATGAAATGATCAATGATGTATTAAAGGTAATATTGACTTGTTATTGTCCCTGATATATGGACAAGTGGAGTTCTTCTGTTTAACATTATACCGTCCAAAACATTTTCGTTCCACCGAGGTAAGGAGCAACTTCGATGGCATTTCAAAGTCTATTTATGTGTCTTGGTTCCTTCTAAACTCTTACTCGGTAATCATCACTCACTAGGCCAGAACGCGACTCGTCTGTAAAAAGCACTTTTCCCCATTTTGACAAGAGTCAGTTTTGATGTCTTCCTTCCCACTGCAAGCGAGTGGTTTGGTGACGAGGAGTTAACAAAGGAACTCCTAAAGGTCTTCTGGATCGCAGTCCTGATACTAAAACTCTTCTACGGACCGTTGCACTCGAAATAACACGGAGATACGTTCTTTGAAAGATTAATATTAGTGCCGGTACAATTACTGACCGATTTATATGGGCTGATTGGACAATACATATATCGATCTTCTCGTATCGCGGTAACACGAGGACCACCGCTACGCATCTGATTTGCACCTCATCAGTTGTACTCATAACAGCGACTAATTGTCCTGCTAACAGTTCTAACAAAATTAAGCCCAGCCCGTTGGCTATCTGATGAAGAGAAACCCCTTTTTGCCACCGAGCAATAATTTTAGCCCTGTCAAACTGGCATAACTCGTTTCTTGGCATATTAGACGATTGTAACACTAACTCGTATTAAATACCAAGAAATACTGAATAGCATAAAGGTGCATTTTGTACAACATCAAAATTTAACGTCCCAAGCATTTTTTGTGTTGGAATTCTATCATGGTATTTAGTTGTGAACAAGTTGGACTTCCTATCAATAAATATATTTTAGAAGATTCCTAATTTTATATTGTTGATACAGGGAGGGCGCAAGGCACAAAACTTTTGAAAGTGAGTGTATTAAAAGATATGCAATCATGCTTTTTCCATGTTTAAGTAAGAAAGTAAACGAAGTTTAAGAAAATTGCCAACTAAAGTCTATTTGCTTGGACGATAGACCGAATATAAACAGATGCACGCTGCCTACAAGTGATCGGTTCAAACGGTGAAATTAAACAGGGCCGCATTGAGAATGAGAGGGAAAACTTTAAACTGCAAAACTGTTTATAATTAAATAAAAACTTAAATAATTGCCAGCCTTGACAACCGAACAAACAAAAAGCGATTAAAAATCAACGCAAAAAATTAAAACTACAAAACAAGTCAAAACTCGAAAGAAAGTCGAATAGCCTTTTTCACTAGACAGCCTAATTACAATCCTGCGAAATACCGCCGATAGCTTTCTGACACGCCTCTTTCAATTTAATGTCCGGTCGGCCAATACGAATAGGAAGCTGGTGGAGGCTCGACGAGATCGTCAGACTATGACGTGTAGGGTTAATATTTACATCGGTCTATCGTCCAAACAAATAGACTTTAGACCGATCGCATTCATTTTCGTAATCGACAGTCATTAACTTCAACTGAAGATTTAAAGATCGAAATTTAATTTTTCAGTAGTTTCATTAGCTACTATCAGAAGGTGACTGAATAGTTGTGTTGTCGATGTCATACTTATTTATGTGCTGATTAATATCAGCTTTAACATGTTCAGTTTAAAATTGAAAATAATGAAATAATAGAATTTCCTATATTTATCTTTCCTCGGATAATAAGCATATATTTTCTTTCTATTGAAGTCGAATTTTATCGTTCAAAGTAGTATAAGTAGATGCTTAGTGAGTTTCCGCATGCGCAGTAGGGTCGACCTTGAACGCTCAGGTGTGCTATTGTTATTTGGCCTTGATATGCGCAGGTGTTGTTCCAAGGTCAAGGTCAATAACTTGGCCTTGAACGCGAGCAGATGTTTCTTTGTTTGGTGATGGCCAGGTGGACGACGCTTATTTCAAGGTTACATTTGCGGTGTATATTTTCAATGAATGCGAGCAGCTGTTTCTTTGTTTGGTGATGACCAGGTGGACGACGCTTATTTCAAGGTTACGCGATGCATATTTTCAATGAATGCGAGCAGCTGCTTCTTTGTTTGGTGATGACCAGGTGGACGACGCTTATTTCAAGGTTACATTTACGATGCATATTTTCAATGAATGCGAGCAGCTGTTTCTTTGTTTGATGATGACCAGGTGTACGACGCTTATTTCAAGGTTACATTTGTGATGTTAGTTTACCTTGAGTTATTATTGGGGTGTAACATGTTTTGGTATGAAGATCGAGTGGGTTGGGTCTAATGTGGTTCGGTATATATGAGGGTAGGGGGAATTAAATTTTAGTATAGAACATTGTGTTGAGTAAAACGGTTCAAGCAAGTTAATTTGAAAGTCATGGCGTACGTGTGTGAAAATTGTGGTAAATCGTTTACCCAGAGTTATAATATGTTACGACATAAAAGAGAATCGTGCGTAGCACGATTTGCAAATATACATGGTGGAAAACAGCGAAAAGTTGACGATGGGGCATCAACATCTGAGGTGCGTACTTGCACTTGCTGCAATATAACCATACCAGCAAATCGAATGGCAGCTCATCAAAGAACAATACACCATAAAAGTAATGCATGTTCACCAATATCAGCTGGTGTTGAACTCGTGTCCAGTGCTTTTAGAAATAGGATTGCCACATACCGTATATCAAGTGATAATGAACATACTGACTATTCATTATTTTTTGACGAAATTAAAGCAAAAGTGTTAGAGGTAGTAAGTGACCTAGTAAGAGTGCGTTGTGCTTTGAAAGTTAATATGGTGGTTGTTGGTCGGTATCTTTTACCAACACAAGATAATATATACAGTGACAAGTCATTTAATACACGCAATGAAATTGTTACTTCAGGAAGCGATTTGGAAGAAATATATCAATCATTAGTGGAAGCCATGAAGACTCAATCGACTGAGTTTCAGGAAAAAGATTCAGGTATGTTATAAATTAACGACTAAAAATAAAATAAATACTTATGTCACTCTTTCTTGTTTTCGTAGGTTGGGCTCTGGAAAAAATTCTATACCTGGAAGTAAATGTCAACGAGTATAAACCTTTTGGTGGATCTTCATATATAAAGTTACCCCGATTCATCGAATTGAAAAAAGCCATCATCAATGTGATTAATCAAGATGAGTGTTGTTTTGCGTGGTCAATCGTGTCTGCTTTGTGCCCCGCCACTAGAAGGGCATCACAGATTCAATCTTATCCACACTATTCAAGACTGCTGAATTTTACAGGTATAGACTTTCCAGTAAAGTTGCGTGATATATCAAAATTTGAAGAAATGAATAATATTTCAGTTAACGTTTATGGTTTGCAAAAAATTTTCGAAAATAATATGTTAAAGTATGAAGTTGTCGGTCCATTAAGGTATTCGGGTAGAAAACTTAACAGACATGTAAACTTGTTGTTAATAACAAAGGATTGTAGTATTAAAGATGATGATGAGCATATTTGTGATACGCGTTGTTCTAAAAGTCATTATTGTTGGATAAAAGACTTATCGAAATTATGTTCCAGTCAAATTACATCGCGTAGAGATAAAATGTATTTTTGTGATGGTTGTTTGATATATTTTAGTTCACCATCATCTTTGATATCACACCAAAAAAATGACTGTAACCACAAATATTCATTAACACCATCACTAAATTTAAAAATAGATAAATTTGGAAGGAGTGTAAGTGAAAATATATTAAAATTTGAAAACATAGAAAAGCAAATGCGTGTACCGTTTGTCGTTTACGCGGATTTTGAATCGGTGCTTAAACCGCTGGATACTGTGGAACCAAATCCCACAAATTCTTACTTAGTCAAAAGCATCAAACATGAACCATATTCTTTTGCGTATTTAATTAAGTGCTCCTTTGACGATTCGATTTCAAAATTTGAGCTCTACCGGGGAAACGACGCAGCCCAGGTTTTCGTTTCTCGACTTGAAAGTGATTTAAGATCTCTTTACAATACATACTTAAGAGATATAAAAGCAATGGAAACTTTAACGGTGGACCAAATAGCGGAGTTCAATAATGCCACAAAATGTGGTATATGTGAACGACCTTTTGAAAATAATAATTGTAAAGTAAAGGACCACTGTCACATAACTGGGAAAAAAAGACCTGGTGCTGCTCATTCGATTTGCAATTTAAATTATAAGTTACCCAATTTTATTCCAATTATATTTCATAACTTGAGCGGGTACGATTGCCACATGTTTATTAAAGAGTTGTGTCGTCACGGAGACAAGATCGATGTTTTAGCTCAAAGCAAGGAAAAGTATATTTCGTTTACGAAAAGTATTTACGTTCACGATTATGTCGATAATAAAAGTGGGACAATAAAGAAAATATATTTGAAATTGCGGTTCATCGATAGTTTTAAATTTCTATCAACTTCGCTGGAAAATTTGGGTAATGGATTAGCTGTGGGTAGTTTCAGGGAAACAGGAAAATATTTTTCTGATAATGTGCAGTTTAATTTAATGCGCAAAAAAGGTGTTTTTCCCTATAGTTTTGTCGATTCAATGGAGAAAATGAACCATCCAATTTTACCCACAAAAAATCAGTTTTATGATAGTTTGTCAGAGGAGCACATTAGCGATGAAGATTATGATAGAGCTAAAAAGGTGTGGGACACATTTAATTGTAAGAATTTGGGGGACTATTCGGATTTATATTTGAAATCTGATGTTTTATTACTAACCGATGTTTTTGAACAGTTTCGCGATACTTGTTTAGAAACGTATAAACTGGATCCAGCACAGTACTATACCCTTCCAAGTTATTCGTTTGATTGTATGTTGAGTATTTCTAAGGTAGAGTTAGAGCTATTGACTGATATCGACACGGTTCATTTTTTCAAAAAAGGTATTCGAGGCGGTATAAGTCAGTGTTCAGAAAGGATGCACGCTGCCAACAACATATATGTACCAAACTACGACCCTAACGAACCACCATCTTTCATTGTTTATCTTGATGCAACAAATCTATACGGTCATAGTATGTCGCAGGCATTACCATTTGGCGGCTTTAGATGGTTATCAGAGCATGAAATTTTAAATTTAAATATTATGGATGTGGACGATAATGGTCCAGAAGGATACGTTTTGGAAGTTGACGTTCATTATCCGGATACGCTATATGATGACCATTCCGACTTACCCTTTTTAGTTGAAAATATTGTACCACCCACGGAATCGGCAAAATTTTCAAAGTTAATTCCGAATTTAAACGATAAAAAGAAATACATCATTCATTACCGAACATTAAAACAAGCAATCAATAACGGCCTAATGGTAATGCAAACACACAGAATTTTAAAATTTAATCAATCCCCATGGTTAAAGACATATATCGACTTAAATACAGATTTGCGCAATAGGGCAACAGCAAAGTTTGGTAAAGACACTTTTAAATTAATCATTAATGCTGTTTTTGGCAAGACCATGGAAAATGTGGAGAATCGTAATGATATAAAACTAGTTACCCGATGGGAAAATGACAGGAATAAAATTGGGGCACGAGCATTAATTTCTCGTCCTTATTTTAAAAGTTCAACGGTTTTTAATAAAGAATTCGTTGCCATTCATATGGATCAATTAAAGGTAACTTATAATAAACCAATTTATATCGGATTTTCCATACTGGACATGTCGAAAACAGTAATTTATGATTTTTTCTACTCATTCATTAAAACAAAATTTGGCAAAAATGCTTCTTTACTGTATACAGACACAGATTCGTTAATATTAAAAGTTTACACCGACAATTTTTATCGCATAATTGCAGAAAATCCGGATAAATTCGATACATCCAATTATACCGAAGGAAATATTTTTAACATAAAAAAAAGTCAGTCAGTAGTAGGTAGAATGAAGGATGAATTTCCAGGTGATCCAATAATAAGTTTTTTTGGTACCGGAGCCAAAGCTTATTACATAAACTCAGTCAGTAGCGAAATTAAAAAAGCGAAAGGTATAAAAAAACGTGTAATTGAAAAACAGCTTCACCTGGAAGATTATCGGAATATCGTAGAACGTGGTGGTCAGATATTTCGAAAAATGAAAACCTTTCGAAGTTATAAACACGACGTTTATACCGAAATAATTAATAAAGTTGCTTTATCTCACCACGACGATAAACGTTATATTATACCATCAACAACAAAAACTCTACCGTGGGGGCACCCAGACATAAAGTTTTACGAAACAAACCCTGAAGATAACCTAAATATGTTAATACAAGCTATGCAAAGTTTTTTACCCGAAAATATTAGTTATAATTAGAAAAATGTTGGAAAGTCTATGTTTTAGAAAAATAAAAAAATATTAACTCCAATGTCACGTAGTTTTATTAACCACTATAGTAATAGCAATAGTTGAAATTTTATAACGCAGGATAGTAAAATACATAGATAATTGTTTCAATAATATGTTGTTTTATTTTACAATCTAGTAATAAAGTTACAAAAATAAAAATTAATTAATGTCTTGCTTGTAAATTTCTCGTAGCATCCATTGTCTTCTCAGCATATGAGATCTGCTAATCGGCCCTCGTCGACACATCAGCGTTCCACAGTAATGACACTTAACAATCCTTACTCTCAACAATTCAATGTAACTGTAAGATTGCATGTGGTCAGTCCAAATATATACTTCTCTTTTACAATTATAGCAAACGGCAGAAATTATTATTTGTGCTCCTGAAAAAGTCTCAGCTGGACGATTGTTATCTTGATCTGCAGGCAACATTATAGTTTCTGATAATAGTCATCGAAGGAAAGAGAGTGCCTATAAATATGGGTTGTCTGGATCATATAACCTTGAGAGCACAAACAATAACAGAAGTAAGGACACACGATTACCTTGAAAATATGTCCTTGAATCGCTGTCTAGCCGTTGAACGCAACCTTGTAAGTTGAATGAACTTGTTTGGCCTCCAAAGCATCAACCGTCAGATAGAGTGGGGGAGTTTATGGTGGGGTGATAAGTATAAATTTGGTTTGCTAGGCAGAGCATTTCATAGTTCGCTAGAACAGTTCGCCAAGTAAATACATTTGTCAGTTTAGTGCAGTGAGTTAGTTAGAAAAATGAATTCCGGTAGTGAGTCGTTGTTAAATGCGTTTAACTTGGATGGAAGTATCCAAGCAGAGTTGATGGGGCAGGAAGTGATTGACCTGCTGACCCCAGGTGTCTTCGAAGAATGGCACAATGACGACGTGCTGAACACTGCGTTTGTGGAAGAAGAAGTAGACGCGAAAAAGGAGACAGTTAATTCGGCGGTTGACTACGTCAACAAGTGGACTGAGGAGGATGGAGGCCGAATTAATATTATAAGTGATGTGGTGATCAAAAAGGCGAGGCGGGGGCCAACATCGAAACTACAAAATCTTCTGACCAAACCCAAGACGGCCACCATTAATAAAGGTGAATTCTATGCGGCTGCCGAGGGCGAGAAGAAGAAGAGGAAATTTCAGTTTAGGCGCCCCACAGTGCCAGTGGAACTACCTGATTTTCTGAAGTCTCCGCCACCACCGAAGCCTCTGTCTCCAATCGTTGTGGTGAATAACGGTCCAGACTCGGCCACACCTGACAATTCACAGGTTGTCGACAAAGGGACAATTGCAACGGAGGCACCACTATCGCCAACAATAGGACGTGGGAAGTGCCGCAAACCGGCCAAGATGCGATGCAAGCGATCGTACGAGGAATCGCAGCAGTCAGCAACAACTGCTGAAGAGCCGGACTGGTTGAACGAGTTTTCGTCGAGCCAAAAGTGCGTCTTCTCCGCGGCATATAGGTATAGGGAACAACTACTGCGCGAAGTAAAAAAGTGTGATAGTGATGAGGCGGACTTTGAAAGACAGATTAATGAACTGCGGGTGAAAGTGGAGCAAACTAAAAGGACAAGGGAGAAGTGCGTTAAAAGACTGGAAGTAATGAATAATTTAGCGTATAAGAAGTAGCTTTAGAATTTTATTGTAAATATAGAGTTAAGTTATTTTTGTAATAGTAATGTATATATAAGTAAAAGAAAATGTTTTTGTATATATGATAATAAAAAAAGAAGTTAAATGAAACAATATTTTTTTATTTCTAAAATAAGTATACGGAAGTTACACACAAAAAATAGTGTGAAAATGCAAAATAGAAAAACGAATAGACGGAAAATGTAGGGCCGTAACTTTAGGTGTGTAATCGTTAGATGCACACAACTTAAGTATGCGATAAAGTGTTATGTCTGTGAAGAGAGGCTATCCGTTACAATGGCTGAGAACATGCATCTTATTTGTAATAAAATGTGAATTTTACTACAAGTAAGATAATAGACCAAACTCTCAGCATACTAGAAATTTAGCTAGTTCTAACGTAGGGTAAGAACGTACATGTCTTTACAGAGTAACACAATATTTCCCAAAAGAAATTAATTCTTGAGAAATATCATGTTACATGAGATGTGACATGAATCAACTACAAACTACGATCAAATATTTTGTAGTCCTGAAAAGGACTGATTTTGTCGGGGTAGATCGGGGAGGGCATGGTTCCGGGATCAGTTGGTGGAATCCGCTGGACCATCTTCATCCTGATGGTCCGTGATCCACCAAGTGGATGAATCGGCCGGACCGTCATGATTTTCCGGCGGCGGTGGTGGCACCCAATCGGTACTGGAGTCCGGCTCCATCTCATCAGCCGACAACTCCCCATTTTGCCAATCGATGTTTGGCAATTCCTGACCCAGATCTGCTTCTTCGACTGCCCGCTCATCTTCCCAAGCAATAAACATATCTTCTGCCTCGATGTCTAGAAGTCGTTCGATGTCCAAGAGCCGATCATCCATATCGACATCATTCATGTCGACGGTATCATCGCTAAAAACCGATGAACCGCGACTTAACGGCCTTTCGAAATTCATAGTTATATCTTGGTACTTTAAGATTTAAAAATGAAGTGATTCTGTGACCCGCTCGCAACCGTTTAAATAGAGATAATCTACCCCCTCCACCACTCCATCCCCACCTTTTCACCGCCAACAAACTAGAGTTTATTATACAAATGCCCTCCATCCAAAAATGATACTGGCGGACTTCACTGTCGAAAACTGCTTTTAGTTCGCAAAAATGGTGTAATTGTGATTTGGAAATGTGACCGACAAAGAAACTTATACTCAATCCGTCTGGACTTACATAATTTCTATCTAATGTCACAGATGTCGTGACATTAGATAAATACAAGTAAGATCAAAATATTCTGTCATCCTGAAAAGGACGGATTTTGCAAAGAAAATTATACTCGATCCGACTGGACTTATATAATTTTCTATCTAACGCCACATATACTATGGCATTAGGTAACTAAAACTACGATGAAACATTCTGTGGTCCTGAAAAGGACCGTTTTTCACGGGATATCTTATTTGTAATCAGGCTCGATTACAAATAAGGCACGCACTCTTATGTTGTAGAGTACCAAGAGCTACTCCACAACCTTTACAGTTCGGTATGTGCGCGCGACTACCGAAATCTTGGGTTACATGACCACTGAAGAATTGGTCACCAGCCGACTTGTTTTCCAAGTCGGCATAGCAGCCAATACACCAGCCGTCATCACCCACCTTCACCAGGTTTAAGGTCTTGCACACCCGGCGGGATCGGACGGGGAAAACTTTCCTCCGTCTTATAGCCCAATTATCCAAATTCCTAGGAGTATCATCGCTTAAGTATCCATCATCATCTGATGATGCCATGTTGAGATGAGCGAATGTAATGAAGTAAGCAGTCGACTCGAGCTGCTTTTAAAGACCTCAGATTCCCCCTTCCCTTGAAAAAGAAACCTCATATAGAATTTCATATGAACGAAATAATATAAGGCCCAAGCTTTGCTCGGTGAAATACAGACGGCCCGTAAAGCAATTGCGCCGGCGCGCGGAACTCAAACTTTTGTGGTCAAAGTAATGACATGGGCATAATAGTTTTACCATTTAGTAGCCAATGTGTTTAAAAAAAAAAAGTTTTTAGAGTCCCTGCGTAGCGCAGCGGAGCAGGGACTCTAAAAAAAAAAAAAAAAAAAAAAAACCCGCATAGTAACACCCCCCCATTTGGAGCGCTGGGCGATGTTTATTTGACTGTTATCTCGCGTTTTTAAATTTTTTTGAAAATGTTTTCCTTCCCCCTCCACTTTTTTCAATTTTTTTTTAAATTTTCGGATTCTACGTAAAATTTCCTTAAGATTTGATCCCCGCGGTTTTTCTGTGCGACTAATAATAATGGAGCTATAGCAGTCTAAAATGGCCTAAAATGTGCAATTTCGTTAAAAACCTATAATTTTCCATAACTCTTTTTTCAATTTTCACTTTTTCAATTTTTTAAAGTGGATTTCGATAAAAATGGTCGTTACGCACATTTTTTTCTTATAACTTGCTTTGATTATTTCACTGGAAGTGTCTAAAAACTCCCGTGCAATCTTTGTTTTCCGAGCAAAGCGCGGATCTTAAAAATTATTTCACTTTTTAAAAGCGGATTTCGATTAAAATGGACATTCCAAACAACATTTTCTAATTACTTTTTTCCCTAATTTCACTAGAAGTGGCCAAAAACTTTTTGGCATTGGTTTTACCATTATCAACAACTTTTTTTTTTTATAGTCATTGCCTACTAAATGGTAAAACTATTATGCCCATGTCATTACATTGACCACAAAGTTTCAGTTCCGCGCGACACCGCACGTGCTTTACGGGCCGTCTGTATTTCTCCGAGCAAACCGCGGGATTTTAATATCGATTTTTCTAACTTCATAAAAAGTTTATAGAACCAAAAATTGCCCCTCGGAAATAACTATATGGATACAATTTTTAAGTTAGAAATACAACAGTTTTAACAGATCGTGGACCTTCAACTTAAAATTAGTTTTAGACACTTCTAGGTAAATTATCGAAAACAGTTATGCGAAAATGTCAACGTCTATTTTTAAACGTCCATAAAATGTCATCCTTGGTCATCTTTGCATTTTTTCACTGATTCAGTGTCAAACACAAAGTGACTGAGCATATCTAAACTACGATCAAATCTTTTGTGGCCCTAAAAAGGGCCGTTTTCGCGGTGTGTTGGGTTGGAGAGGGAAACCTAGAGTGGTTGTTCCCCTTTCGCGATCTGCACCGATCGCGGTGCGGCACGCCGTCTTCGTGCCTCCAGTCGCGTGCTGCGACGGCTCCGACGGCGCTCCGTGAGCTCTTGTAAGAGAGCCTCCCTTTCTTCCGGACCCAGCAGCATCTGGGGTCCTTCCACCACTTCCACCGGCTCTGTTGGAGCCGGCTCCGGTGGTGGCGGCGGTCTTGGAATCGGCTGTACGATAGCCGTTGGCTTATTCGCGTTTTTTAAACGCCAAGCCTCCCAAAACTCGCTTATTTTGGACTCCCTTGTCGTCCTTAACATCAGCCTGTCCCACTTCATGGCTGGTTGAAATATGAAAAATGTGATGGCTGCTCCCGCTTTTAAAAGCATTTAGGATGGTGGGGGGTGAGAGTGGGGGTGAGAGTGGGGCTAAACAGTTCTAACATATCCTTTCAGAGTAACAAAATATTTCCTATACAAGAGATTTCTTGTTCGAAATATTTTGTTACACTGAAAGGATTCGTCTGTTTTTGTCATACTTAAGAGCAGGTTTAATATTAGCAAATGTTCTATGTGAAACGACAAAATTCTGATGTATCTTTTTGAGCGTATCAACCCAGAGTGACTTTATTTTTTAAAATATGTTTCTTGATAGAAAGTCATGTCACTTTGAATAATTAGAGGCATATGCGTTCTTATCATACATAAAAACTACAAGCTAAATCTTGCAAATGCTCTTTCTCTCGCTATCTATGTATGATTTAAACACATAATGCATCTCTCACTCAAAGTAACACAATTTTTCCTTCGAGAAATATCTTCCTTAGGAAACATAGTGTTTAACTACAAACTACGATCAAATATTCTGTAGTCCTGAAAAGGACTGATTTTGTCAGGGGGCAGGCAGGGTTGTCGTATGAGGAGCTTTATTTGTAATAGAATTTACATTCTATTGCAAATAAGGCAAGACTGCTGATGAACGACTGTAAACAGTCTCTCCCTACACAAAGCACACCTCGAGTGGTTCCGCCTTTGATCACCTCGCGAACCCACTGTAAAATGAGTTGTGACGAAATGAACATCCATCATCACAGCTCCAAATCCTCTCGTGTAGCAGTGCATACACAAATCTCTAGACCCCCATGAGACGTAGGATTGCATGATGCAATACCTAGGTCTAAGCCTTCGCGGTCTCAGTACAAGCCTATGTTGCACATTTGGTGCCGCGGTCTGCTCGTCGTCACTGGAATATCCATCATCTGAACTTGATGACATCTTGGCTTCGAGTGAATTTAATTTTCTAAATCACGTCTTATATACATTCTTTTCCCCACCCCTCTCCTAAATTTCTGCCTATTCTTCATCTCTCGACCTTATTTACCAAAGCCCCACATTTGATGTATTAAAATAAGCCTCAAATATGTCGTATGTAGTAAGAATAAAACTCCAATATGTCGTTTATAAGTTTATTTTAAATATGTAAAGTACATAATTTGGAGAATTACACAACTTCAAACTAATGTATTGATTTGTTAGTAACAGAACCATTAAGTATATTGTAACTAAAAAATGCATCGTGAATAACTAACGCGTACACTTTAATGTCTTTAGGAAATTTACTTTTGCGTGTTTCGAACTCCAATTTCACGTCCACTGTGGACGTCCTGACGGCTTCTGGTTGGTGACTGCAATCTATTACGAATAACGGATTTTTAAGATAGTCGGCAAAACTCATCATAGGATCGCTCAGTTCTCGCTGGTAGTAGCTAGCTTGAAAATTCTCATAATTATAATAGGCTGCGGCATACAGTTTCTTGGAAAAATCTAAATTCCATCTTTCGTAGGGAAATACGGCAGAGCCTAATATCACTTATATCGGCCGTTGTAAATTGTGTGCTATCTTTTGCTCTGTTGTCGGAAGAGCTAGTTGGTTGAAAACCGATAATCAAATATCTCGGTTTTTCGAGACTCGTGCTAGTTCTTAAGGCCCAAACGTCTGACGATGTTTCTCTCAAAGAAGGTAGCTCGTAAAGATCCCATTTACGGTAAGCCATTGGAACGTTTGCGTTACTGCCACCTTTATTCATGCGTGATAATATCTTTAACTTCTGTCGATCGTCTGGAATAATGTGACGAATTTTCCATTCAATTTTTTCAATTGAAATGTCTGCATCTACTTCGCCGATATAGCAATTGTTGAAAGTGCGGGCGATAATTAAAATCAACTCTTGCTTGACGTTAAAAATACCCTTTGAATAATCCTCTGCGAAACCCATGAGATATTTTAGAGGAAGCTTGCCGGAGAACATGTTACTTGTGGAATCTAGTATCCCTTGATTTGCTTCGTCTAGACCCCATCCGCATGCCATGAGAGCTCTATTTTGTGCGGCACCCAATGACACCATAGTTTTCATCGTTGTGGTAATTCCGGGTTTCCGAACGACGGCAACTTGCTCCCCTCCCATTTCATAACGACATTCGTCGAATAGAAAGGCGATGGCATTATTTGATAGATAACATTTTTTACTAACATCTTTGGGTTTAAATGTTCCTTCGATGTAAATGTAACTATCCGATATATCCAAAATGATATCTTGAAAGTGTACAGGTATACGAATTTCATCGGAATTGCGGAATGTTGGAGAACCGTAAGGTTTATATGTGTGTTCTTGAAAACTAATAATGGAGTTATCAAAAATGGGTTCGGTAAAAACTTCGATTTTATCACTGCTAGCGGCCATCATTTTCTAATTTTTCTCACTTTCAAACCGATCGATTGTAGAAATTTGCAATCTTTCACGGAGAGCTGGCGATTGCTGTGCGGATGTGTTTTCGATCGTCCGTCTGACTTGCGAATGAACCTTGACTGTGTTGTCTGCTTACTTTTATGTCGTTTAACTGAATCTTGAATTGTTGACAGCTTATGCAGTTGACGGTTAAAGCAAAAACCCATTATACGATTTTTTTCAACTCTAGTTTAACTATTATTTTCTCACCTCGAAAATCGATCAAATCACCGCTATCGTCCAAGATGCGTAGAGTAATGTTGTCGATAAACTGACGACCATCCGGCATTATCGGCATATAAATATTATTTTGCGGTTCTTTGGAGATTTTGTAACCGGGTTCGACGTCAATATCAAATTCAAATAACGTATGACTTTCCAAAGAATTCAGGTATGCTCCGGAAATTATATTACAATCCACACGTACGATGCGCACTTTCATTATGTCCACGATGGCACTTGATTCGTGTCGTTGTCCACCTTGCAGCAGCACAGAGCCAAATCCGAGCACTTTGCCGATACTATTGCTACCTCGAAAATCGATGCTATATTTTGACTTTAGCTCACATTTTAACGTATTATTATTGGCTGTTAATGAAAATAAATCGGTACCAACTTCATTGCATGACTCTTTTAAAGCGGTGTACATGGCTTTTGCTATTTCATTAATTTCGTAAGCTCCTGGTGGAATCCTTAAATGCTTTGGTATCACTGTTTTCAAATGGCTGAATGAATTATTGCTTTCGTCGATATTAAAAATCGAATTATATGTGTAAAATCCCAGTAGTGCAACTCCATATTTGCTTGTTGTATTTAACTCGATGGGTGGGTAAAAATCCGCACTTAAGACACTTGAATGTCCTGTTAGAGTGAATGTGTAAGACATGACTGACCACGAAACTATTTGTGTAGCTATTTTATTGCTGTTTGCAACAGTTAAATGGATTTAAGCTGAAGCGTTGCTTTATTCCTTTGGACGTTTTTAAACTGTTTTCTGCCTTTATATTCACATCGTTAATTTTGCAATAACAACAAAATATTTTTTTTGGTATCGGTCCATCACCCTCGTCCGAATCTGAATTATTGCTATTATAATGTTCGAAACAGTATTGATATTTCAATATATCGACGTCACTTTTTAGGTGATTAGGTAACCTATCCCAAACTAGTGCTATTTCATTTGGAGCTAATGCGATCAACACTTCTTTGGGCGTATTTTCTAACTGTTCAGCTGTCATTTTTTGTAATCCTCCGACTTCACGATATGCTTTAAGTGATAGCAACATTTTGGTGTAGTTGTCACGTTCCATTTGGGGTGTCAAAGACATACTTTTTACGATTGTAAAAGAAACTTCAAACACAAATGTCCACACCAGACTGTTCCAAATTCTTGTTGACGGTCGTATGTATAGTAAATTTTCGTCGTCGCTTCGGAACCCATCTGCAGATATCGTACCAATTCCATAGGTGGGGGTAAATCACCGAAACTATCGTAGTATGTTACATCAGAATTGCTTTTTCTATATGCTACCCAATGAGTCCCTACACCCGACATACTATCCAAATTTATAATGGCGGCCTCATAACGTTTGGGACCGCGTACAGGTAATGAATCTCTCATATATACGCCTCGAAAGTGTGGTATTTTCATTTTTAAGGCGTACTTTTCTATATCAATATTGGATAGTGGTCTTTGAGGTAGGGATTCTATTAGTTTTTTGATTTCTTATTTTTGCCGTTGTTTATAAATAATCCCAAACCTGTGCGATATGGTTTCAAGTATAATCCGTTTCCTCTTGAACTTAGATGTAAGCCGGTACCTATTTTTTCTGCAGTCGACTTTTTTACTGCTTTTACGGCACGCACGATGCCTGCTGCACCACCTGCTAATGAACCTAAGGCCGATAGTCCTGCAAATATTGGTATTAACGGTAATATCCCCCCAGTCTTCGGAATTGGAATGATTCTGGGCGTGCGAATTTTTCGTTTGCCACCGGCTATTCTTAGGGATTTACGTGCAGCTACTGCAGCTATTTTCGATGCTTTCATGATATTTTTCTCGATAAGTTTTTTCCCACCAGCTTTTAACAATTCTGATCGAACGGGTCGTCTAATAGATGATCCAAAAGCTACTTTGTGTACTCGCTTATGTTTACCGACGCCATTACCTTTAGTGTGGCGGCGGCGGCGCTGGAAGCGACGTTTACCTCTAGTGGATGCTTTTCTCGATTTTGATGATGATGATACACCCATACCAAAACGTTGTTTCGCTTTCATAATGTTGGTTACCAACCAAGCTGCAGCTTTTTCACTAGCGCTAGAGTCTTTCGATTTTACTCTTTTCCACGCGCTTTGCTCGAGTTCCTGATCTGCTTGGTGGCGAGCACTTAAATTTTCACTATTACGCAAATAGGCTAAATCGTGTTTTTTGCATGCGACATCCAAAGAATTAATTCCTTGATCTCCTCTTGCCACACGTTTTACTACTTTCGTCCCGGGCCCGCAATACTGATAGCCGGGAATGTGTAACTCGAACGGTAGCCTATTAATTACTGAATTAACAATACCGCTTCTAGTCTTACTTGATAAACGAGACCGTCTACTTCGTCTGACGAGCGACATCTGAATGATAGTTTACGTGAAAGTTCAGTATAAAATATAGATTTTGTTAAGATGCGTATCGTCAATCTTAAACAAAAACTTCCCGTCGATAATCTCGATGTAAAGGTCGGATCTGGACTAGAACAAAAATTATTTAAAAGACATGGTCCTTTGCTACCGTCATCTATTCGTGGATTATTAATAGGACCTTCAAACTGTGGAAAGACAAATGTTATGATTTCGCTGCTTACTCACCCCTCGGGACTGCGTTTCGAAAATGTTTATATCTACTCAAAGTCGCTCTATCAACCGAAATATGAATATTTAAAGAAAATTTTATCACCAATCAAAGGTCTTGGCTACTACGCTTTTAGCGACGCAAATAACATTGTGGAACCGTCAGATGCTAAACCTAATTCAATATTTATTTTTGATGACGTTATGTGTGAGAAACAGGACGTTATAAGATCGTATTTTAGCATGGGACGTCACAAAAATGTGGATGCCTTTTACTTGGCGCAAACGTATTCTCGTGTTCCTAAGCAGCTCGTCCGGGATAATGCCAACTTCATTATTATGTTTAAACAAGATGAGATGAATATGAAACATATATTTTCCGATCACGTTTCACCCGACCTGACGTTTACACAACTTCAAGAGATGTGTGCTAAATGTTGGGATAATAAATATGGTTTTTTAGTTATTGACAAGGATAGTGATGTAAATTCGGGCAGATACCGCAAGGGATTCGATAGTTATATATTCCTATAATAATAACTTGGATAATCATTTCATCGTTGAACGGTGCTTTGAAAGCATCATGAATGAAGAAATCGAATTAAAACGAAAGCTACTGGAAACTACAAATGCGGTTAGAAAAAAATTTAAACAAATTAAAGCAGCTAAAGTGCAGAATGAACATGATTTGGAAAAGTTTTATGAACCAGTTTCTAAACCACTAGAATCTATATCTAAAGCCGTAAAGCAGCAGCAGCAACAGTACGCAACTAAAAAATCAAGTACTACGACTAAACCACAAAGTCGGAGTAGCAGCAGCAGCTCGGTGGGAATGGCGAAAATGTTTGAAGAACATCCAACAGAAGCGGATTTTGAAACCTCTACACCGATTTCGCAAAAACCACAAATTCCTACACCACAACGTGGAAATCGTGAGTCACTGTTCGAAACCCCTTCCCCATCAACGATAACATCATCTTACACATCAGCACACACATCCAGTGGTAGCAGTTCAGCCGCAAAAACAATTCAAGATTATTTAAATGGATTAAAATTGGAGCCATCTCATTATGATACCGTGTATGGTGTACACTTTGGTAAAAAAGAAAATAAATCAACAAAATATATTGGCAACTTGGTGGTTCGTTTTCTAACAAACGGAAAGATGGTGTTATACAAGAACAAAACAAACATTGCTGAATTCGATGGAACGGCTGAGCTTTACGATTTGATTTTTCTAAAAAATCCAGCATGCTTAGATAATGAAGACGAAATTAGTCTAGATGTACTTCGAAAATACCAAACCATTTTGAAATTGACGGATGCGGCCTACGACGGTTATGACAAGAAACGTGGTTTAAGGGAAACCCGATGGAGAAAATATTTACGAATCATAAAACCGCTAATTATGGGAACCAAACTGGGTGGTGGTGGTGTAGGAAGAAAAAAAGGCGACAACAAAATCCAACTACCAGCAAAAAAGCGCCTATCGTCGAAATCATCTCAATATGTTTATTGGAATAAACCTAAGGAGTTAGTGGATAGATTACGATTATTGTGGGGGTCAAAAGTAGCTGGACATACCGGACATGATAATGAGATTATGTCAATTATGGAAGAGCTTCGAGAAGAAGGAATAATATATTAAGTTTTGCACGTAGTTGCCATCCTCAGTGTCTGATAAGACGTGGAACCTTATAATATGGATCCTAGCCGAGAAAAAATTAAAGTCGTAAATGAATTACATAGGACAGCAAGAAAAAATTTTGTTAGAAGACGTACGGTCATAAAAGGATATCGAGATTTGTGGCAAATTGATTTGGCGGAAATGCAGCAATATGCTACTGACAATGATGGATACCGTTACATTGTTGTATGTATAAATTGTTACTCCAAATTCGTGTACACCAAAGCAGTTAAGAATAAGACCGGTGTTGAAGTTACGAATGCCATGAAAAGCATCATTGAAGAAGCATCATATGCACCAAACAATTTACAGAGTGATCAAGGAAAGGAATTTTATAATAGCACCTTTCAAGCACTCATGAAAAAATATAATATAAACCATTATTCCACATATAGCACGAAAAAAGCGGCAATTGTTGAGCGTGTTATAAGAACTTTGAAAAATAAGTTATATAAACAATTCTCGGCTAGAGGTTCTTACAGATGGTTACAAATATTACCAGCTATAACGAAGACCTATAATAACACTAAACACCGCACCATTGGAATGAAGCCTAACAGTGTAAAAGAGGATACCCCTATTAAAGCATATGACTATTTGAAAATTGTTCCGAAGAAAAAAACATTTCATTTGGGTGACGTTGTTCGCATTAGCAAGTACAAAGGTGTATTTGACAAAGGATATACGCCTTCGTGGTCAACGGAACTGTTTGAAATAGCAAAAGTTAATATTACAAATCCACCTACATACTTGCTACAATCATTGAAAGGTCAACCTATTAAAGGATGTTTTTACGAAGCAGAACTGCAAAAGACAGCTAGCCCTGGTGTTTATTTAGTTGAGAAAATTCTTAGAAAACGCAAGAACAATCAAAACGATCAATTGTTTGTAAAATGGTTAGGTTTTCCAAATCAATTTAATTCTTGGATAGACAAATCAGATATTGTATAAATATTATCAAATAGGTTTTACGTTACGTATGTATGCATTATAAATAATAAAAATAAATATTGCTTTTCATAATTATTCGTTTTATTTTCAATTTAACAGTATAATTATGTTTTTAAATAGAACTTTATCTAGGTTGGTTTCCATTTTGGTTTTTTTGGATCCTTTATCTTCGCTGTAGTATACCGTGCAGCAAGTGAGTGAATTTGATACATTTTTTCCTTAAGGTACGTAATTTTGGTCTCATCATCTTCAAACATTTTTTGAAAAACCGGTACTAGCACATTACTAAGTATGGTATTTATCTGCGAACCAAGTTGATGAACTTCCGTAAGGACATATTCTTTGGTAGCAGCATCATTATCATTTATCGGTTGGGCAACATTCCTTAATAATTTGCCCTCTATATCAAAATGTCCATCTGAAGTAAGTTTAAATCCGATTCCGGGCAACCCTCGCGATAAGTTGTTACAAACAGGAGTTTTCTGTCGACCAAATTTATCAATTGTGTTGTTAACACGACCCATTTTAAAGTAAAATTAATTCACTCTCTTTATGTTCAGCCTATATATAAATGACATAACTAATAAAAATTCATTTTACAATACACCATGAAGCAAGTAAGATTTTACGAAGAAAGAAATATTATCCACCGTATGTCTGTTTGGTGTTTTGCATATAGACAAGCCAGACAAAGTAATTTTCAGCAACTAATACTTGATAGATATCGTTTTCAAAGGAGAATTGGAAAAATGGATGTAATGCTAGCGAGGATTTTAGAACGGAACCACAGAAATAATATATATCAAGAGCGATTTGTTAATTCAAATGTATGGTGAATAATAAACATATTTAGTACAAAAAGATTTTTATTAAGATTTAAATAATACATCCACACTATCATTAGAAAAACGCACTTATTCACATAAATTTAAAATTACATGACTATCATAAGAAACTTTTACACTATATCTAAATTGTCTCTATTTTTCGGAATTACCAGCGCTGCCCTTCTTGGTCGAATTCAATGGTCTCACTATTATTACGTTCTGATGAACCTCCTCCCCCTACTCCTCCTCCTCCTCCTTCTAAGAAAACAGGACTTTGAGGTGATTCGTTAATTATTTCGAGATCTTCAAAATTGCTTGAAGAAGTCCAGCGCTGCCCTTCTTGACTGAATTCCGGCGTATCGTGATTATTATGTTCTGATGAACCTCCCACTGAGACAGCGAGACTTTGCAGAGATTCACTAGAATTTTCACGAGATATTTGTTGCGGTGATTTCATCCCATGATTCTTATGGTACTCATTTTGACACCATTCACAGGAACCCATTATTCCACTAATAAATTCCCAATTTTCGCAATTGGCACACATCTGACGACCGTTTACAGAGAATGGGCGAACAACTGCAATTTGACGTTCACTTTTTGGTGACTGCATTTTGAGGAAATAAATTACTATGCAGTATTCTGGAAGTACTGAAATGCAGACTGAAACAAGAAAGTTTTGTGCCTCTATTTGTATCTGTTAGGTGACCTTCAAACCCCTCCACTCTCATATCCCATGTAAAATCGAGGTCACCATACACAGAATAGACTTGTTTCTTTATCTACATGCGCGTAATACGTATACGCTGAATAGCTTTTTCTTGATTCAACAATTTTGAATCGATTTCCTTAAGTCTTTTTGTAACAGATTGCAAAAAATCTTCATTCGCCTCTTCAGCAAGCTTTTTATTCATTTCATTAAGTTCTTTTCTAACATATTCCAAAACATCATTATTCACTAATTCACTAAGTTTTTTAATAATTTCACGCCTTTGTTCAAGAACATATTCCTGATTAGCGGCATCCCCAGGATTCTTTGGTGGTGCTACATTAGTTAGAGATTTCCCTTGTATATCATATTGACCATCATCGGTCAATCTAAATCCAACTCCTGGTTGTCCAACAAGAACAATGTGATTTTGGTCATTAAATTTTTGGCGCCCAAATTTATCAATTGTGTTGTTAACACGACCCATTTTTAGCTTAAACTGATGTGATTTTTGTGAAGGTTGCCTATTTATAAAAAAATTAAACAATAATTTAGGTACTTAATCATTTATTTAACATCTCATGTTATTATATTATACAATGAATTAACGATTTTCTTCATCTTCTTGAACACACTCCATTTCGTCATCGCTAACAGTAGCCAATGCTTTACTATCAACTTCATTGGTGACTGCTTTATTTCCAAGGTCATCAAGAATAGTGGTATCATCTGCGGGAGCCAAACCATATTTTGTAGCTAATTCATCGGGTAAATGAGGCACTTCGAATAGGTAGCTTCCCAATTCTTCATTTATCATTCCAGCGCAAAATTCGTCCAGATCAATGGTTCCATATAGGTATTTCTCGCAAGTATGTGCTCCAGCCGTGAAATTTACGGCGTCTTTCATATACTTCCTATACTGACTTTCACTAAAACCCATATCGGATTTACCATAATTTGCAAAGTGTAGTATTTCTTCAGCCAGCTCTCTTAATTTACATGATAACCAATTAATGTACATATCTCGATTTTCAATGACAGTAGGGCAGTCACACATCTTAAATAGAAAATAATGGATATGTGATTGTGTGTGACTGTGTGTTTTTCGATATATACTTAACAAGAACTATTTTATTACATTTTAAATCAACATTAAAATAGCCTAATCAACAATATATTACAAACAACCAAAATTTAACAACGCTCTAGTATTACCTCCAGAGAATACATGTGAGCTTTGCCCCAAATAAGTTAAGGTGTACTGATCACCGGAGTTATTCATCATTTCAATAGTATCCTCTGTCAGAATTTCAGCTACGCGTGATGGTAAAAATGTTTCAAATGTTGCTTGATGTGTTGGATCAAACAATGTGACGATAATGGCTTTTCCAAAACGTGAAGTCAAAGAATTAATTTTTTTTATCATATAAATTTTGCCCACCGTTAATGTAGAGAATTTTCTACGTTCCAGAAATTGAATATCTTGGTTTATCATATTATTAATTTCGGCTATGGTCTGCTTTGAAATGCTCATGATTTAAAATACAATAAAAACAATTACTGTCAAGTACCTTGAATAAACACTTGTAGAACACACCACAAACACAATACTTTATATGCCAAAGCAACAGTTAACGCATACGATGTATGAGTGACAATGAAAGCTATTTTCGAAATGAGCCATATTTATTAGGAAGTAATCCAAGGTCAAGTATTTATTTATGGTGGGAGGAATACATCCGACGACCTCGAAAAATACAAAACAAATGTAACCTTGAAATAAGCGTCGTCCACCTGGTCATCACCAAACAAAGAAACATCTGCTCGCGTTCAAGACCAAGCAAATGTAACCTTGAAATAAGCGTCGTCCACCTGGCCATCACCAAACAAAGAAACATCTGCTCGAGTTCAAGGCCAAGTTATTGACCTTGACCTTGGAACAACACCTGCGCATATCAAGGCCAAATAACAATAGCACACCTGAGCGTTCAAGGTCGACCCTACTGCGCATGCGGAAACTCACTAAGCATCTACTTTAACTACTGTTCAATATATAAGACAATTTGCAAGTTTGTTCAGGTTTATTGAAAATTGACTCGACTTTTGTAAATTTACCTGACTTGCACTTGTGTTGCCGATGTAAATTATAGCTAAATTCAATCGAATGAAACAGATCCATTAACCCAAGTTGTTACTTCTTGTATCGAATACGCCAATATGGAAACAGTCATTCTTAAATATCAAGATCTAAAGGAATAAATATAATGCTTCTTTCTTTTCCCACAGTTGCCGTATTGTAGTTATAGAATCTCGCCCTTAAACTGCTCACAACTTTTAATCAAGTAATATTTTTTTTCTACTCCCGTACTTTAATTGATTTATTATAGACATTTACTACCTGTACTTTAACGAGATTCAAGATATAGATTTTTCATTAAGATACAAGTTCATAGCCAACAGAAATGCAACAGCACAGCATATTCGGTCAATATCAAAAATTGCCATGACCATGACTTTACAATTAATCAATTTTGCCATATCATGTTACTGTTTACTTAGTAAATTCGTAATATTTATATTTGTTCTTTTGCAAATAAAATTGGTGAAAATATGCAATAATGGGAGTGAAATTAAGAATCTAACTCCACCAGAAATTGCGAAGCAGATCACAAGAGCCGCAAACAATTTATTACCCGTAAAATCAGCAAAAACATACGAAAAAATAAGTTTAATAAATTTTTTAAATTAAAATTTTTGTTTTTCTATATTGTTGCTGGTCGTAGAAAAAAATACTATATGCAAGTCAGATTTAATGGCTATTAAGACACTTTGGCCCATGTCGTAATTCTCATACTCATGTCTTAATAGCTGTCATTGCATACAATACTATAATTGAGCCGTTCAGAGGAAAAGTGGTATAACGCACAAGCAAACCGCCATGCAGTTAGACCACTTTTCCTCTGACCGGCTCAATTATTGATGTTTATAATCATCTTTCACAATGACATTAACATCAGTGCTGTCATATTACAAGTGTCCAATTAGTTTAATTTTTGATCTACAGTTTTTGTACGTAAGAGTTCTAAGAGAATAATTTGCACCAGCTATGCCATCTAGTGCTGCTGCGAACCGAACTAACTCATTTTTTACAGTTAGACAACGGCACTGTTTGTTGTTATATATATATATATATATATATATATATATATATATATATATATATATATATATATATATATATATATATATATATATATATATATATATATATATATATATATATATATTGTTTGTTGTTAAATACACATTTAGTATAATATGATTACACCAAACATCTTCAAATATTTATGTGAACGATAATCTTCCACATTAACACACCACCTTGTTTTAGTACATAATTAAATACAATTAATAATTTCCCTGTATGTTGAATCTTTAGCAGGTAGCAGCGCAAGCACCATAATACCTATAACAACAATATGATTGGCATCTTCACGAATACATTGCTATATATAATATAAAATGCCTTCTCCATCGAAAAGCTTGAATATCGAAAAAGAACAGCTAATTTTAACATCAAAACACTGGTTAATAAATCATCTTTCCAGGTGTAAACACGAACAGAAATATGAAAGAAATAATTCACAAAACTATTTTAGTTGAAACGCGTGCCAACTAACATTCGCAGACGCAGGATATGCTGCACTATATTTTTATTTCATACTCTGGCTAATTAAAGAGAGGCTTGGCAAGCACACAGATGCTGTGGGTAAATGTAAATGAATACGAACACAGAGACGGATCAAAGCGAGTATATAGTTTTTCTAGAGTAAAGTGAATCTCATAAATATAATTCTTAGGATTTAAATGGTATAAAAAGCCAGACAAAGGCCTGCCGCTTATACCGGAATCGCTCGATACCCCATTAGGCCAAGCAATAGAGCGATTTGTCGTGACATTAATCTTATTAGAAAACCGCGTGCGCCATCATCTGAAAGACGATCCGTAGATGATTCCGGTTATAAATCTAACTCTGAAATTTTTGCCATTAATTTGTTATAAACATTTTTAAGCAAAAAACGCGATTTTTTTAGTTTTTTGCTTATAAAATGAAAAGTAATGAAGCAATCTTAATGATGTAAATGGACCATTTGTAGAGAATAGAAATACGAACAAAATGAGAGGTCGACCGTCCCGAAAGGATAAGTAGCAACGGAGAAAATCCGGAAAAACGGGAAAATTAAGATTTTTTTTTAAATTCATAAATCGGCCATTTTTAAACGCAGAGGGCTCAAACTTTGGGAAAAAGTAGTAACTTATAGCTATTTTATGTGTGCAAAACCCCGACGCTGTCCGACGATTAGTTTTGCCACAATCGTCATTTTAATTTTTCAACACACTGTTTTGCAACCGGTCTGGATGCTCTATGGATCGTCCAATTTTAATTATTGAAACGGATTCGAAAAGTACAAGCTTAATTGAACAATATGTATATCTTAGTTTTTCCATAAAATGCTACGAAACCGGTTGAAAATGCACGTAAAGATGCGTGAAAATGGCCGAACGCGCGAATATTGGCTCCCCTTCGCTCCGCTTCTCTCCCGCTACGCGTCATCTTTCGCGCGCTCGGCCATTTTCACGTATCTTTACGTGCATTGTCAACCGGTTTCGTAGCATTTTATGGAAAAACTGTTCAATTAAACTTGTAGTTTTCAAATCCGTTTCAATAATTAAAATCGGACGATCCATAGAGCATCCAGACCTGTTGCAAAATAGTGTGTTGAAAAATTAAAATGACGATTGTGGCAAAACCAATCGTCGGACAGCGTCGGGGTTTCGCGCACATAAAATAGCTATAAATTACTACTTTTTCCCAAAGTTTGAGCCCTCTACGTTTAAAAATGGCCGATTTATGAATTTTAAAAGAAAACTCTTAATTTTCCGGTTTTTCCGGATTTTCTCCGTTGCTACTTATCCTATCGGGACGTTCGACCTCGCATTTTGTTTGTATTTCTATTCTCTACAAATCGTCCATTAACATCATTAATATTACTTCATTACTTTTCATTTTATAAGCAAAAAACTAAAAAAATCGCGTTTTTTTGCTTAAAAATGTTTATAACAAATTAATGGCAAAAATTTCAGAGTTGGATTTATAACAGGAATCATCTACGGATCGTCTTTCAGATGATGGCACACGCGGTTTTCTAATAAGATTAATGTCAAAAAATCGCTAATATTTTGCTCTGTTGCTTGGCCTACATAGCAAGTAACACACATTTCATGCAGATTTATTAGTGATAACTTCGGTATCCAATTTAAACAGGGGCCATCCCGCGACGATGCGTTTTATCTCTTTTCCACTAAGGGTAATATTATATTATCGCATGCAGAGGGCTGAGTCATTTCCACTTAATTGAGAGATTACGTCTAGGCAGATGCTCGTTTAGAACATGATTTATTTGAAACAGTTAAGTTTCAGGTTTTGGCCAGTGAAGTGCGTATTATAAGTGATTTTGTGTTTAGATACTTGGTTTATGTAAGTGAATTTTTATTATAATAATGGCTTTTTGGCGACCTTTTGAGGTAGATGAAAGCGAATTATTACATGTTCAATTACCTTGGGTACCGACCGTGACATCGCCAGTCGAAACATGTCCGGAGTTTAATAAAGATTGACATGTTCAAAGTCAACGAATAATTCTAAATATTTACGGCTGTTTAAAAAAAGAAAATCCGGCACAGTCAGATAAATCCATTATAAAAAGGGTTAACGAATTAACACAACTTTCGCTATCTACAATTTATCGCGTAATTAAAACAAGAGATATTACAGATCATTCGGTAAAGCGAAAGAAAAATAATCAAAGTTTCAGAAAGTTGACGATGCAGCAAAAGATGTCATTAGACGAATTGTTTATCATCTATATAAGGAAAATACGGTGCCAACATTAGAAATGATCCGGGATAAGTTACGCGATTACCCTGATTACAATTACCAGTCATTGGAAACTCTTCGAGGAATTTTATTACATTGCAGATTTAAACACAAAAAAATTGATAATCGGATGGTTATAATGGAATCGCGCCGTCTTGTTGAACATCGTCAAGAATATTTGCGTAAAATAAAAGAATACCGGGAATCAAATAGGTATATAGTGTATCTAGATGAGACATGGTTTGATACTCATGATGTTGTTCAGTACGGTTGGGTAGAGGGACCAGAACGGTATTCACGAAACGGTAAAAATAGTTTCTTAGACAGATAGTGGTCTAAGTTATAATTCCAGGAAAAAACTTAGGAAAAATAATTATAGTCAAGAGGCGTGACCCTGGCTAATAACAAGAAAGTGACATGCATAACGCATCCGAGCCAGTATGTGTGTCCTTGGTTCTCAGTTGAATAACCGATGTCGATCATGACAAACCGCGCGTCGTAAAGGTACGCCCATACGTGCGCGCCTGGGGAGCGGACGACGGTGTAAATATATTATAGTTATACTTACTACAAAACGATCATGAAAATATCAACATAGTTATGCCATTAAATTAAAGTCTTAATTATCGGTCTACGGTACGCCCATGAATACAATTATTTCTATGGTTAAACATCGTTTTTGCATATTCAGTTAGGTTTTGATATACTTATAAGTAATATTTGGTTAAAATGTTAAAACTTTTTATTTTGTCCCATCTTAAATTGGTTAGGATATTTTGGGACGCCTATGGCTAGACCTTATCGGCACTGTTGCGTCAAAGGTGTCGGCTGCGTTACTTTTTTTTGCGGTTTCACTTTCCATTGGTTAAAGTATACTTTGTGCATGTAATTTTTAGATAATTGTGGCATACTTATGCATGATGTTTGCGAGTAATCTTATAGTAGACTGACCTTTAAACGGGGGGTATTCAAATATTAAATTACACTCAGAAGTGAAAAGTTTTGTTTAGTATTAGTTGTTGTAAAAATGCACTTTGTTTAATCATTTAAAAAAAAAATAAAGGGAGAAACACTTATTTCTAAAATTTCATGTTTTCACTTGCTGTCCACCCGTGGGTGGAAAGTAAACTTTTCACCCATAGGCCGAGAGTAAAAGTAAAAAAGGGACACTAAAACTTTTTAAAAGTCAGAAATGCCAGTATTATCCATATCTGGGGAGCGCCATCACCTTCGACACTTAAGATCCTTGATTCTATCCAAAAGAGAGCCATTCGACTTATCAATGACCCAGCCCTCACGAGAAAACTCCCTTCTCTCGCTCATCGCCGAGCTGTAGGGGATTTATCCCTTTTCTACCGCTACTTCCACGGATTTTGCTCTGAAGAACTAGGCGGTATTATTCCCCCCTTGAATGTCCCTAACAGAACAACAAGAGGCGCGTTACGTATGCATCCCTTTACTGTCCAGCTACAAAAGCCTAGAACAGACCACTTCTCTCGCTCATTCATTCCTAGGGTCTCCAGATTATGGAACAAATTGCCTGCAGATGTTTTCCCTTCCCGTCCCAACCTCCAATCCTTCAAATCCCGTGTCAATAGACTACATTTCCCTTTTCTTCAGACACCCACGGTACGTTACTACTTAGGATTGAAGTCTACGTGGGATGTCTTGGATAAAAAAAAAATGGTTGAAAATAAAGATATTTTCAATTTTAAACTTGCTTACTTACTTAATCCTGTGCCTCTGTACCGTTAGATGTAAGGCGGGTGGGTAGACTTGAGGTCTGCATTTCTCTCTCTATCCTTTCCTGTCCTGTGTGAGTTTTCTTATGTCTCTCCATTCCATTCCTCTTTTCTTATGCCGTCGTTCAAAGTTTTAATCGGTCTTCCCTTTTTGTTTCGTCCTTACACTCACGTTTGATATACTCCTTTCGTAATTCTACTTTCCGGCCTACGACACAGAGAGCCGAACCATCTCAACCATCCTACACTAATTATATTGTATATTGTATTGCTCTTTCACATTTAACATTTGTCTGTATACTTCGTTCCTTATTCTATCTTTCTTCGTTTTTCCATCTATCTTTCTAAGAAATATCGAATCTATAGCATTTATTCGCGATTTGTCTTTTTCTATTAAAGTCCATGTTTCCCTACTATATAAGTAATTGTCGGTCTAACTAACTTTTTATTACTTCTGTTTCAATTTCTTGGGATTTTTATTTTTCTCTCAAAAACGATGTCTTTTTGCTGCTGTAAGCTTTTCCTGTTTTTCTTATTCTTCCCCATCCATCCTTCCATCATTTTCTATTACTGAAATTTGTAGCTTCCACTTGTTCCATTCCGTTTCCGTGTATTTTTATGTACACTATCTGTTTCTGCAATTGTCATTATTTTCGCCTTTTCTATATTTATCTTCATATGTATTTTACTCATTTCTTTATCCAACATCTCTAGGTTGTGTTGTAGGTCCCTTTCCATGTCTGCCAGAAGTACTATGTCGTCTGCAAACATCAGCTCTGCTATTTGTGTCTGCTTCATTTTCCAATGACAAAATTTTAAGCTTTTCATTTCTTTCTTACATGCCTTTATTGCCTGATCTAGTACGATCGAGAAGAGCAGTGGGCTCAGCACGCATCCTTGCTTTACTCCCATTTTTGTTATAAATTCTCTTGACTTCCTCGTTTTCTGTTCTTACTATGTTGGTATTGTCTCTATACGTAGCCTTTACTGTTGTTATTAAATTCTTGTCCACTTTTCTATTTTCTAATACTCTCCATATATCCGTTCTCTGTATTCGATCGAAAGCCTTTTGGTCTGTAATGTAATGTAATGTCTGTAAAGAACACATGAATGACTTTATTTTTGTTTGAGTTTTTCGGTGACTTGTCTTATTATGAATACTGTCCTCTGTAGTCCGACCTCCCCTTAATTCACATTGAGATTCCTTCATGGTTGTATCAATTCTACTTCTTCTCCTGTTCTCAATTATTCTAGCAATAACTTTTTCTGGAACACTAGACAAGGTTATGGCTATATAATTGCTACACTCTCTTTTATCTTCTTTCTTATATATTAGAAGTACAATTACTGAATTCCATTCCTTTGGCACTCTCCCACTTTCCATAATTATATTCATTAATTTATTTAATTACCTTGCTCCTTCCTTTCTCATATATTTAGTCATTTCTGGTGCTATGTTACATCTTCCTACTACTTTACCCAGCTTTATTTCCCCTATGGCCTCGACCACCTCTTCCACCCTTATCAAATCTCTTGCCTATATCTCTGTTACTTCCTCCTGTTGTTCATCTGTATCTGCACTTAACTCTGTCAGTTCTTCAAAGTATTGTCTCCATCTCTCCATGATTTCGTTTTCTTCTGTAATTATATTTCCATTTTTATCCTTTATGCCCATCATATATGTTTGTTCTGTCTTAGTTGTTTCACACAAAATAGTTTTTAATTCTCTCTGAAGTTATCCGTCATCTTTTCTCCAAGTTTTGTCCATGACTCCTGTTTTGCTTTGCTTACTGTTGTCTTCACTTCCTTTCTTTTTTCTTGATATATTATATAATCTTCTATTTTTTTTTGTTTAGATATCTTCTCCAACTTTCTTTTTTTCCGTACTGTATTTTTCATATCTGTGTTTCACCATTCTGCTCTCTTCATATCTTTGTTCAGTATACTGCTTGCTCCACAGCATTCTTTAGCGGCATTCGACAGATTGTTCTTAAAAACATTTCCACCTCTCCTCAACTCCCAGTCTCTTACTTTGCTCCCTGAATTTTCTGTCTACTACATCATAGTATTCCTTCCTGCACTTGACCTCTTTAAGCTTCTTATTTTTTCTGTATTTTCTTTCTCCTTTTTTGTCTCTTATTTGTTCTTGTTTCCTCTTAATATCCATTTTAACCATATAGTGTTTACTTTCTATTTTCGCCTGTTTTTGTGGTTGACCTTTGTATTTGTTATTACCAAATTGTTTTCCATACTCAGCTCGATAATTCTACTTTCATTATTGTTTTTGACTTTCTCCCCGTATTTTCCCATATACTCCTCCATTCCCTCGTGTTTGTCTTCCACTCCTCCATAATTATTATATTCTCACCTCCTTTATGCAGGTTTTCAAAGAATACATATTTTTCTTCCTCTTCGGCATCTTCGTTTTCTCCACATGCTTCTATAACTGTCCACACTTCTTTATTTACCAATCTTATTTTTACGCTCATGATTCTCTTATTTGTATATTTTTCCTTTATAATGTATTTTCTTATCCATGGTGCTATTATCAGGGCTTCCCCAGAAGCCGCTTTCTCCGTGTCTTCGACGCCACTTCAAAACAGCCCAGTGTCCTTATGTCTTTTCTTCTTCCCCTTACCGTTCCTCTTTGTCTCTGTTATCCCCATAATCTCTAACCCTTGACATATCATCTCCTCCACTATTTTCTTTTCCTTTCCCAATACTTCGCACATTCCAGGTTCCCAATTTTAAATCGTTGTTTTCTTTCCATTTTCACTCCTATTGTAGTATATTTTTCTTTTATTTTCTTACTCATGTCCTTTTCCTTTGCCTGAGTCATTTCCAATGTTCTTTCTGTCTTTCCTGGTTTAATCAGTTTTTTGGACATATTTTCAGTTTTTTTTCTTTTTGCTCCACTTCCATGTTTAGTCATCTATCATTATTGTCTGGTATCCAACTTTTAAGTTTTTTCCTCTGTTTCGTTTTGTCTCTGGTATTTTTATTATTTCTCTTTGTATTTCCATTTCTTTCTTTGTCAGTTCATTATCTATGAAAATTTTCTTTTAAACTTACAATTTTAAAACTAATATTAATGAGCACTTAAATAAATATGACTTCCACGACACTATTCAGTCACTTCCTACCGAAAAGTAGTGCTGATATTGCTGGCCCAAATGATACTCGCAGTTTAAGTCAATTTTTATGGCATTTTGTTCCTCTATTAATCCGAAAATATTCGGGTTAAGTTAATGACAATCGAATAGGAAAACGGCTGCGATCGGTCTAGTTGACTTCGTTCAGGTACATGTGGAATTAGCAGGGAAAGCGTTAAAAGGAAAGTGAAAAGGTAGAGAAGATTCTTAAAAGATGGAGGTTTAAAAATTAGGTGGAGGCAAACTTAGCTTTATGAGTTGAATGAAGGAGAATGCACAACAAAATCTATTTAAAATAAATAATATTGAATATTTATGTAGAATTCACAATCACAGAAGATGGTTAGGAATGTAAGGGTAAATATTGCGAATGATCATCCAATGAGATAATGCTTAAAAGGGCAATGGCAATAACAGTGTATGGGATGGTAGGCAGAAGATCTCAATCGAAATGAATGGATGGAGTCAAGAAGATCAATATCGGACGTTGTGGAGATGATAAACCAGAAATGTCTTTTCAAATAAAGTTGAAAAAAGACTGAGTTAAAAAGAAGAAATGCCATGTTTTCTTACATGACATTAACATCTCATCGTTTTGACCTCTCAGGCAAAGCTAATACTTTAACGAAAGTTGTATTGCCGACAAAGTTTTCGTTAAAAATGAAAGAATATCCAACAAATAGTTTTGTTTCTAAATAGCCCTAAAACGACTTACTATAAGCCGAAACGTCGGTCTCTTTAAAAAGCAAAAAATATTTTTTTGTCGTCCTTAACCCTATTTAACTTTTAAAATTATTAATAATTGGTACAAACAGGATAAAATTATATACTATTTTGTTTCAGATGGACCCCTAGAATGTCATAACACTAAAAAAGAATGTAAAAAAATAAGTTAATATATGAGCATTTCACTACCAGATATGCCATCTCATGTCCAATAATATACAAAAGGTATTTTTTTAAACCATTATACCTAATTAGGATCATATTTTGTTGTTAGGTTTGAGCGAAAATATAATATATTAAATTTTTTGTGACCTAATTAAAACCATTTTTAACTAATCTGGTGTAAACTGTCCATGGCACTGACCAATAGGGTGAATTCTTGTTCAATTGTTTTTTCTGTCAAATCTGTCTTCTCAAATTGAATTGGATAGAATATAGGCTTTGGAAATTTTGTTACAATAATTGTTAACAGTTTTGTTTAAATGGAGCGTCGGTCAACAGAAGATCTCATCTTTTCGTTGAGAAATGTATTTCATTTAATTGAGTAATCCCTGTACAAATGTGTTATTGACGTCAATTTAATGTCCGCCAGTGTCTTTAGCGTAAGACTATTTTGGCTCGGGTTCATAAATGGACAAAACTGGAGTCTTTTTTAGACAAAAATGAAGAGAAAGACCAAGGTTTTCCTGCAATGAACGTACAAGATCGCCGTAGTTCAGGAAATAAATTTTCAAGATCAGATTAGCAGACTTGAATTTTGTCATCTTATTCATAACAGTATCAAGGCATTGAAAATAATCTTTAATGAGTGACGAGGCACACATTTATCTAAACGGTGAAGTATAGGTAAATGAGCAAAATTTCCGTTGATTGGGTTCAAGAGAATTCCCGCGAAATTCACCAGCGACTTTAACATTGCCCTAAAGGTGTGCCATTTCATCGTCTAGAATAATTGGACCTTATTTTTTTTTTAAGAAAATGATCAAACGGCAACGGTTACTGCTGCGCACTAAATTGAAATGTAGCAGATTTTTTTACCGCAAATTTGAGAAGAAATTGGATATTACTGGTTTCTGCAAGGCGGCGCAACAAGTCATACGGCCAGAAAAAGCATGGACATTTTAAGAAGATTCTTTCAAAATGGGCTGATTTCTAGGAATAGTATTATTTGATGGCCAGCAAGATCTCCGGATCTTTCAGCTCCCGATTATTATCGTTGGGGTTATTTGAAACAAAGTGTTTGCAAATAAATCCAGAAATCTAAGAGAGCTAAAAACGAATATAAGAAATGAAATCAAGGCTATTCCACAGCCCATTCTCCGAAATCTTATGCAAAAATTTGACAGTCAGTTAGACGAGTGCATTGAAAAGAATGGTTATCGATTTATTTTTTTTGTTCAAACCAATAATAGTCAGATTCTCCAACGGTAGTCCAGTCTAAACTGATTACCAAAAATTTTCAGCTGACAAGTGTAAGAATAAGACAACTAAGTTTTATACTATGAATTTATTTCTGAAGTTTTCCTCAAATTTATAAAGAAAAGGGCAATTTTGGTGCGTACCTTTAACAATAATACAACTAAATTCATTCCAGCAACCCGTTACAAGATGAAGATCATTTGGAAACCAAGCAAATCGCCGAAATATCAGAATAATTCATAAGTTTTTAATGACGAATTATTTACAACGACAGGACAAAACCTGTCAAAACATAACTGATTTACTATATAGGATATCTTAATTGAAACCAGTACTAAATCTTAAACCTTCTTAGTGGATTTGAACTTAAATTTCTATAAGCTGTTAAAAATGGGTAGTTCATTTTGCCGAACCCGGTATAAGGGAAATATTCAGTAGAATTTAGTTGGTGGAATTTTCCGCCACTCTAAGCTGTAGTGGAAATATTATTGCTTAAAACTGCTAAAGCCGAAAATCCGGCCGAAAATAAAATTAAGTTGACCACCATCGACGCGATCAGTAAAACGAATCTTGAGCCAAACACCAAAATAAACAGTCCAGTCCTGAACAATTTAAAAGCAAGTGTAAAAGCGAGCCATTCATAAAACAGTTCTCTTTTTATCTGCGGATTTCAGTGAACTGACTAACAAACGGTTGCATGATCAAACGACTAAAATAAACAGTTTTTAATTGGTTTAAACTGCCTGAAAGATGTTGCATCTGCATAATTTATTATGATTTCTTTTTTCTGTTTTATTTCCAATTAAAATAGGAAAAATCCATGTTCAGTTGGAATAATGAACTTTGTTTATAATTTTTGTAATATAACTATGCCAAATTTCTGTTAATAAATATAATTTCGTATTCTATCATAGAAAATGCGTCAGTTATGTATCTAGTCAGCCATTCTACAAAATAGCTATTTACGTAACCATTTAGGAAATAATTTACTTTGTGTAAAGAGTGTAATGTTTGAGGGACGAGAGAAGCAAGATCCCTCAAAATTATCGGGGATAATACCACGAGAGCTTAAAAATTACCGATAATTTTTCACGATTGCGTGCTTTCTATAACTTCACGAGTACGCAGGACGAGTGAAATTTGCAAAGAAAACACGTAAGAGTGAAAAATTATTAGTAATTTTAAAGCTCGAGTGGTATTTAGGTGATTATTTCACGAATGAAAACACAAATTAATATGGCAACCAAGAAAATGACAGGAAAAAATTATCGGTGTAATTTTTTTTAATTGACGTAAAAAAATTATCGCTGTAATTTTAAAAAACTTCACTCATCTTACGGGACTTTTAACACATGAGTGAAATAATCCGAGTTAAACAAGATTGCATTTCCTAACGATTTTCATACGAGATTTTTTCTAACTTTGGCAAAAATTTGTAAATAAAATTATTGATTTTAATTATTGTAATAAAACATCTAAGTAGGCATCAGACGAAGAAATTTTTATTTCATCTAGTAGGTAGGTACCTAGTAGTCTGGGTTGTCATGATGTCGTTTTAAAGTTTTATTTGTAAAGAAGCGTCGCGTCACATATGAAATTTTTCCTTTTAAAAATATTGAAAATGTCTGATTCTGAAACCCCAAGTGATATTGAAGAGGCAGCTCGAAACGCGTTATTTTCTATTATAGTATTAATTTGTAGTACCCGAGATGTTAAGAGAGAAATACAAAATATTTATATTCTTGTGTTTACTTTTTTCACAATCGGTTTTGAAAAGTGTCACTCGATATATCAGAATTAGAAAAAAGGTTCGAATTTTAACCTTTTAAAATTTGGAAATAAGAGCCCTTTATTATGCTGTTGCCAAATTAAATTGTTAAAAATGTGTCAGGATATACAAGGTTCTATAGATGACAGATTATTGCCCTATGTAAAACAATTTGCGGTTAAATTGCAAAACAGGTGTTGTTAGTGTTCCGTGAAAACGGAACACTAATGGAATCACTTCGGTGTCCGTTCGTACGTCTATCCGTCCGTCTGTCTTCTCTGAAACTATTCAACGGAAAAATTTTAAATTTGGGACAGAGATAGGGTGTGGTGGCCCAATTATAGACGTGAAGTATAAAAAGTTGAATTTTGATTCTGGGGGTTAATTTCAGGGGGTAAATTGAGAAAAAGGGTATCGTGTGGGGTATCAAAGGAAAGCTGATTGAATCACGAATTCAACAATATATATGATGTATTTTTGTATGCATTTTTTTAAACATTTTTCGGGAAAAACGCTTCAAAATTGCTCTCCACCACCCTTATCACCAAAAGGATCGCTCAGAAGAATCTGAAAAAATCACGAACATTGAAAATTAGGTGTAGTTTAAACCAAAATTATCAGCATTGAAAAATTCTATCGCGATCAATTGTTATAAACAATTTAATTGATTATTTCTTTATAACTGCTGAACTTAAGTTTTAGAGAAAAAGTTCTTTGACAAAAACTATTTCTCACGATATAAGGAACAACTTTTGTCCTTACACGTTTTTAAATGCTCCGCGCATACGCGATGAGATACGGCGTCGGTGCTGTCGGCCGCGGGTAGCGCGGCAGATGGGCCGAGATCGGGCGGCCGAGGTTTGCTCAGATTAATTGGGGGGCTAATGGCACGGAACACTAATTGTGCAAGTATAGCTTGCACTTGACCGATTTGTTTTTGGAATATTGTATATATGTATAGTGATGCTAGGCTAGCCAGTTTGGTCTGTCACCAGAGGCGCCGATGCCAAAAATAAGAGGGGACTTATACGGTATTTGACAAAAATAATTTAATTCATGAGCGTTGCCGTGATTGTCACTTGCACTTGAACGGTTAAGTGCGGGTTCGACTAGCGCATAGAGGGTTCCTTAGCTCATACAATATTGTGAATTTCTCACAGAACTATGGTAAGGCTATCCCTTGACTAAATAGCCAGAGGCGGCTATGGTGGAAATTAGTAGATAAGTGCGTATAGGTTATATAACTGATAAGGGATATAATATTGTGAAATGCTGACCCGGTAAGTATTAGAAATTTGGATGTGCTCGGCTAAATATTTACAGCATGGCGTATGTCTCTAAAGTCGCTCCGTGAGTGCTAGTCGTCTGGGGAGCGGACGACCCTGGGAAAAGATACGCGCCTGTGGAACGGACGACCTTGGTAAATACGCGTTTGGGGAGAGGACGACCTTGGAAAATACGCGTCTAGGGAGCGGACGACCAAAATACCGTCTGTGGAGCGAACGACCATGGGAGAAATACGCGTCTGGTGAGCGGACGACCTTGGGAAAAATACGCGTCTACAGAGCGGAGGACCTTTGGGAAAATACGCGTATAGGGAGTGGACCACCTTGGAAAAATACGCGACTGGGAAGCAGCCGACCTTGGGATAAATACGCATCTGAGGAGCGGATGACCTTGGAAAAATACGCTTCTGTGGAAAGGACGCTCTTCGAGTGAGTCGGCGAAAAAATGTTTTTATAGGAAGAAAATGACCGTTCGTCATCTACATAAATATGTTATATTTGCGACCCATTATATATATTTTAAATCAGGAAATTCCCATTGTAAGACTGCGCGCAAACAGTCGCGTGTTACTACACACTTTCGGAATATTACGAACTCCGACACAGCGACGCCGACGCGATATAAGAAGAAAATCAACAAGTGAGCTTACACACCACACGCGATTGCTGATGGCTCAGCTGAACTGAATTGCTGCTGCGGCCGAGTTTCCCTCGAGTGCAACGGTTATGCTAATTTGACTTTTAACGAATCCGACAGTGGTTAATTTTGTTTTAATTTCGCTCCAACTTTTTGTAATACTTACATTTCGGTAAACTCATTAATAAAATAATGACTCATTTATTGCAACCACCTCGTATATGCGCAACAGAACCCGCCAGCCAGATTCTGATTTCAGCAAATTAGAGCAGCTTTACAACTCAAAGTGACTTTTCATGTAATAGCTTTGTAGGTTGTGATGTCGCTATGCTATAGCTTACTCTATTTTGTCTATAAGTACCCTTACTCTGTCGACCTATCTATTAGCTGATATTTTTAGTCTTTTTCCTGTAAATGTAAAGTCAAAAGGATATCCAATATCAATTGATAATCGGGGTAATATGAAAAAGAGATTCTTTGATTCATTGAAAAATCGAACGTTACCAGATACGGAGACTATCAACGTTTTATATTGTTTATTTTTTTCTGCGATTTGCTTGGTTTCTAAATAATTTTATGCTGGTACTTTTCGCTAAAATGAATTTAGCTCCATTGTTTGAAAAATTGTCAAATTTTAATTTTCTTTACAAATTTGCGATTAACCTTAAAAACAAATCCGTGCAAAATTGAGTTGTTTTACTCTTGCTTGTCAATTTCAGCCATTAATTGTAAAATTAGATCAGTCTTAGCAATTGTGAATCTGGCTGTGAAAGATAATAACAACTAAAAAAGAGCAATTCTTACCCAAAACTGTTTACTATAAATATAGGTATGGACATGACTGCGTAAAGATTAATTACGGCCGTGAACTTTTCAAACAAAAATTAATTTTAATCATTTTGCGGTCAAGCATCATCAATCTTTTTTCAAGACAACCTTTAACTACGTTTAATTAATTGTTTGCTAAGGAAAAACCGAGGAAAATGCTTATCAAACCAATATTTATAAACTGTTTAATCTCTAGATATTTATTGCCTTAAGCTATGGAGGATAATTTGGGAGATCAATAAACCAGTATAATATTTTATAACTAAATTAAACTCCAGAATTAAACTGTAAAAGGTCTGAAACTAACAATTTAGTAAATGTTCGGTCGGCTGCACCACACCAAGCATATAATAATCAAACAATAAATTTTACTAAGGTTTACCGTCCTCTTTGGCAATGGTGTTATTATCAATGCTATCAAATATCACAGATCCAGTAAGTTAATTTTTGCCTATATTTAGTCCGAGAGCCGATGGTCTAATTTTCTATGTATCAAACACACAATTTGTGTATGTGTGAGTTAGGATTGACATAAAAATGAAGACAGAGCCACCGTAATTATGATGGTAAATTAGCTGGAATATAGAATTGTTAAAGCTACTTCTGGTGACATTTTTGACTATTCTGGATTACACGAATGAAACTAACGTAAATACGTCGGTCTCAAAGAGTATCAGATGATCACAGAGTGCCATGCCTCGCCTCGCCGCAACTTTGTGGCAGACCTAATTTGATAATGATTTTATGTTAGGGCTGCCAAGTCGTCGCTGCAAATAATGTCTGTCATCATAAGAGTGCTCGATAAGACTGGCATTTTGATGTAAATTTTATTCGAGAGGCTGTTTTCAACTACTAATCTCATCCACAGTTATGCTGCTGACGTACTGTACTCTTTACTCCAATATTCATTTTTTCAAACAAGACTCGAAACAAGAGCTGGATAGTAGGCGTAGATTTATGCAACTATTTCTTTCGCATGATCGCAAATTAATCTTCAAGTGGGTATCCCTTGTTCAGTTCAACGCCTCCAAAAACCCAGACCTGTTTCGTATCACGCAAGAAATCCAGCAGCAAATTCCATCCATCAACTTGAATGGCCAACCTCTATAGCACAAAGAAATATTTGATCTTGTCGTTGCTTTTCAACATAATCTCAGCTGGCACAAACACATTACTTAAATAGCCACATCAGCTACTGAAAAGCTAGGTTTTCCCTTCTGGGCCAGAAAATGCTTCTACCATTTAAACTTGATAGTCGATGTTTGCCTGATGGAGCTGACAAGTTGATGTTCAAAGATTTGCAGACGACCTAGTAATAACAGTCAGGGGCAAACATGATGGCACGCTGTCTGCTAGAATGCAAACTGCCCTAAACCTAGTAAAAACATGATGTTCACAGGAGGGGCTAAATATCAATCCGAGTGAGACAGTCATAGTTCCCTTCACGAGAAGGAGGAAGCTGAATTTAACACCACCCGTTCTAAATGAGACAGTGATTGGATTCTCTCAAGAAATCACGTATTTGGGGACCGTACTTGACTAAAGGCTAAATTGAAACTCACACCTATAAAGGACTATCTCTAAAGCCTCAATGACAATATGGATTTGCCGTAGGCTTCTCGGTAAAACATGGGACCTAAAACTCAAAATGATCTATAAGTCATACCTAACTATTTTAATGCCTATAATTATAAACGACTCACAGGTGTGGTAAACAAAAACAGAGGAAACTACAACTCAAAGGAAGCTGACAAAATTACCAAGGCTTGTCTGTCTGGTATTACGGGCGCTGTAAAAACCTGTCCATCGATAGTTCTGGAGGCAATGTTAGACCTCCTGCCACTACACGAATGTATAAAGGGTGCCAGTGCCTTAAGAGTTACCCAAACAACAAAACTTAAGCCGGGAGATCTGACTGGTCGCCTCAAAATACTAAAAGACATCCAGTTAGAGGACATGACCAAACCAACTGATTCAATGCCAAAAGTGTGGGACTATCAACGCTGCGTAAAGGACCGTTAAGGTATGGGCGAGAAAGTGCAGCAATGTGAAAAAGTTCACTAGTATGCTAGATGGAGCGAAGCTGGCAGAGGGGGTTGGAACGGGGGTCTTTGGGCCAAAATGCCGAATTTCAAATATTCTGCGTAAAGCACCTTCCATCTTTCAAGCAGAAATACACACAGTAGATTTATGCGCCACAAAATATGCCAACAAAGACCATAAAGGACCAAAAATTTACATGCTATCGGACAGACAGGTAGCAATAAAGGTACTAGCTTCATGTACCTTCAACTCTAAACTGGTTTGGGACTGCTGACAAACCCTCAGTCAAATACCTAAACGTATAAAGGGCGTCAAAAAGGTATGGAAGGCAACGAAATTGCTGACAAACTTGCAAAAGAAGGGGTACAAGTTCCTTTCATTGTCCTTAGCTCTTCTGCGGCATCACAAGAGGGCACCTTATGGAAAGCTTCAGGAAATAGGAAATAGCAGAAAATAGCCCAGTGGAGTTGACTGGAGGAATGCTCCAGGACCAAGACAGGCAAAGATAATGATTAGTTATCGGCCTGACTACAAAAACCTCCTCGAGCTTCAAAAGAATGAACTGAAACTGGTTACTTGCCTTCTCACTGGACACGCCCTTAGAGGTATCACCTCAAAAAGATGGGAAAGACTGATGAAGAACACTGCAAATTCTGTATCGAAGCAGATGAAACTTCCGAACACTTGCTCTGTAAATATAAAGTGATAACTCGCCAGAGGCTGCAACATCTTAAAGGAGCGTTTCTGACGCTCAGTTATTAGACTTCATCCCCAGAAATATCCTAAATTTCGCGAAAAGCTTGGGAATTGATAGGTAAATAATGTAGGGTATTCACAAAATATCCAATTTGGTCGAAGTGATGTAGGGCTACCAGTGCCGAATGACCCTATTCAATAAAATATAATACCCTTCCAAAGTATACAATCCCTATGTATCCCAAATAAGACGCAACCTAGAATATTGTTCCCACATCTGGGGAGCAGCATCACCTTCAACCCCTTATTCTATCCAAAAGAGAGCCATTATATTCATCAATGACCTACGCTTCACAAGAAAACGCCCTTCTCTTGCTCATCGCCGCGTTGTTGAGGATTTGCTTTTATTCTACAGATATTTCTACAGATTTTGCGCAGAAGAACTAACGGATATCGTTTCCACCTTTAGTGTTCCTGACAGAACAACAAGAAGCGCGTTACATGTGCATCCCTTTACTGTCCAGCTACAATACTTTCATATTCACTCTCATACTCTTCACACATGGGGTCTCCCGATTAGAGATAGTAATTGAACTTCAACATCGATGTATCGTAAACAACGATGTTATTGATTTCGATGATCGCTGTTTTAGCATCGATAGCAGAAGCTTCAAAACATCGATGAATCGATGTTTGAACCATCAATATTTATCGATGTTGAAGTTGAAACTCAGTCCTATACAGAGTGGTCCATTTAAAGTTTTACAAGGCAATATTTAAGAAACGGCTGAGTATAAAAAAAAGGAAATCTGGGGTGATGCAACGGGACTTTGGGGGACACTATTTGACATTATAGGTAACTTTGTAACCCTTCTCACTTTTTAGGGGTTACGGCTGCGCCATCTTAAAATAATTAAAATAATATATCTGCCCAATTAATTGACTTCGTAAAGTTTAAAGGCATTCTACGGAAGAGTTATTCCATAACGCGCTAGATGGCGTTTGTAAACATCAACCCGTGAATGAATGAAATTCTTATGCAGCACACTTCACATTTAAGGCCATCTATGAGTCAAGTCTTTTGTTAGGAGATATAATTAGTGCACAAGTGTAGATTCATCCTTCTTTAACACTATAACAAAAAAAGGACAAGCATACACATACACTCGGGAGTTGGGCTGCTATATTCTATTGACATTGGTCATTTTCCGGGGATTCTCAGAAATGTACCAGCTGCTTTTAACATCGAAACTTTATTGGAATAATAATTATAGATTTTGGATTTTGGTTTTGTGCTGTTTGATTTAGAATTTAGGGTATATTAAGTCTAAAATAATTAAGGTTTCATTTGCCATTGCCATAATTCATAATGTATTAAATTAGTGTCATTACCATTGTTTACGTGTCCTAACGCCATCTATGAGTACTTCCCCGTATTAACGCTTCCCGTATCATGCGGATTATGCATAACATTGAATATCGATGTTACCAAACATCTATATTTTTTAATCGATGTTTTATTAGCATTGATGGTATTAAGCGATGTCAGAATCGATGTTCAACATCGACGCCAGAGGCCTGATATTCAGTCACCAATTAGAGAATAAATTACCTGCAAATGTTTTGCCCTAGCCGCCCAACCTCAAATCCTTTAAATCCCGTATCAATAGATTACATTTCCCATCTCTTCAGAAATCGCACGCCAGCGGCACGTTAGTTCTTAGTACAGACGTTACCGGGGTTATAGTGGCGATGCTGCATTAATAAGGGAGCGATAACCTCCAGACGATAATTTTTGACCCCGCAAAGACATAAAATAGAAAATAAATAAGAAAGCAATTTAAACATTAAGTTGTGTTAACTTGATGTTTAAATCTCGTAAGAAAAATTACTTTTTCTAAAGTTAAGCTTAAGTTTAAGTTTAAGAAATATTACATCTCGACTGCTATAGACAAGTACATAATAAAGGAACTGCAGATATTACAGAAATATATTTTCGACTTCACTTTAGACAAAACGGGAAATTGAAATTCTTCGATGTTTGAAAATGGATGAAGCTGTCAGAAAAATGTGTAGTCATTTACTGTGTTAATACATAAAGTCTATTATGCAACAAGTCTAGAGTGTGTACATTTTCTAAACTACTATCGAATAGGATTTTTGCGGGAGAAATTTTTTTATTTCATTTCTTAAATATCTGCACGGAACTTGCTAAGTCAGATAAAATTCTAAAAATAAATCAAATATCATTGGTTCACCTATATATAAGATTAAAAGTGCATCTATTGCCTACTCAAGTTAAGGAAGCCAGCTGCAATCAGCTGATTTCTAACGGGGCAGAAGCGCTCACTGGACGACTGTCTCCCGGTAGGAAGGTCTGTCACCCGGTGGGAAAGGGCATCTCCCAGTGGAAGAGACTAAACAAACTAAACAAAAGGACATCACAGCCAAAAGGTACTACTAAAAATCCGGAAGGAACATTTGGGGTGGTACCAAATCCACCAAAAGGAGCCCTCACAGGGCTTAGGGGATGACCAACCACCACCATCTAGTCTATAGCTACTCGCAAGAGCTCCAATGTGGCTCGATACACCCACAACGTACCTGATTTTTATTTTTTTGTTGTCCCCATTATTGGCTGTACAAAATGCTGGACATCTCCCAAGCATCGATAGCTACGGATACCAGCATCTTAACGCGTCAGATGAGCGGGTATCAAAACTATATGTAAGAAAAAAGATTTTATATCCTGTTCCGCTTAACTTTCAGCTCTATGCGGTCTGTTATGTATAAACGATACAGCCGAATTTTAAAGAAAAAGTCTGGATACCATCAGAATCGCTCAAAATACGTCCGTACAAAACCGTCGTGCGCAACACTCGTCTCAGATCGTACCCAAAAGTGCGAGTTGCGGATGACCGTTTTACTAGAACCATCACGCGCGAACCCTCTGAACGAATATGTCAACTCAAACAGCTATCCGGATTTAAAACTACCGAGAACAAAAGTATTCTTGACCGCGGGAACCAAAGATGGCACTAATTATATCGAAATGTATGTTCTGGCTCGAAAGAGAAAACCAAGCTTTTTAGCTGCCGATGTGGCTATGGAAGTAATGCGTTTGTGCCAGCTGAGATCATGTGCAAAAGCGATGCCAACAAGTTCGAAAATGTCATTGTTCTGTAGGGCTTGGCCATTCCTGTGGATGGGGTAAGTGTTGCCGGATTTTTGCTTGATAGGCATCTATGTGGCATGATTTACTCTAGAGCGTAGAAAAAATGCTGTAAGTTTGGTAAGAAGTTCTATAAAAATGGGGAATATTACAAAACATACAGCATTTTTTTCTCATTTTAAAGTACATCGTGCCACTCAGATGTCTGTATCGAACATTTACCGAAGTGAATGGAAATTTTGGTTTTTAATGTTTTTCTGTGTAATCGAAAAAGAACTAATAGCTGCCCATACACCGCCTTTCTACAAAGACATGCCGATGTTCAGTATTCCATATTCGCATATTTTGTGAATTAGCATAGCCTGATAAATGAAAATAAACCTCATCAGTGAAAAGATTTTTGCAAAACCACCGACATTTTCGTGTTAAAAATTGATTAAAAACCATTCACAAATATTTAGTCAGCATTAAGAAGGAGTTCATGAATAGTCGTCAATCGATAAGGGTATAGATGCAGGTCCCTTTTTTAGAAGTTTCTGACATATATTTGTTTGCTGAATTTGCTGAGAAAGATGTCTAATTGAAGTAGAAGGATTATTTTCCATAATTTGCCGCGCTTCTTCAATAACCTCATTTGAACGATTCTTTGGTCTTCCAGCCCCTTTTTTATATTGAACAGCTATTTTCACGAAATTTATTCATTGGGTATTGCGACCCAGCTTGAAAATTGTGAAAGGTCGCCGTAACATCAGGAAACTCATTTCGAAATTCGTCAAAGCAGTCGTGAATAGAATTAGTCCACACACCTCCTATTTTGGTTCCATTTCAAAAAAATATTTTCCTCGATAAAAAAATTTTGAGCTCCGCCAAACAATTTCACTGCACAAATCCGGCAACGGAGCTTCGTCAAAACTCGTACAGCTGATAAATGTCAAAAAAAAAAACAAGAAATTAAATTATATCCCACGAATATCTATAGCGATCAAAAGACGGCTTCCCGACAAAAAAAAAACAATTGCGAAGTACCTTCAAATAACTGCGAAAATTACAAAATTATTTCGTTTTTTAAACTCTATGAATACACAAATTCAAATCGAACGTAAATGCCACAAATAATTATGTCATTATTTACGCACAACGGCCATGCGACTTTCAAAATGTAAAGTAAAATAATTAAAAATCACTCGATATTAATGATTTTGAAAATTTTAAAAACCCCTTATTGTTTTAATCTATTAAATATTTTCATCTTTATTCTTTTTTTAAATTTTGTCACATTTTGAATGTGACAATCTACCGTTTTAAATGAAGCTTAGTGCTAAGCTTAATAAGCATCAATCTAAATTTAAAAGAAAGCAGAAAAGAGATATCTGTTAATTATACATCTTCCATTACGTATATTCTAGAATCGCTAAGAGATTGGCATGTTTTATTCATGAAATACAATCAGTTGTATAAATTATAAATAGCAAAGGACCAAACACAGAAACTCGGATTAGTTGGGGTGCGAAATTTCCACTGTCTACATTATTGATTTAAATATCTATTAACAATTTAATACTTTAATATTAGGTTAGCTAACACAGTATTATTTACTTAAATAGTTAGACTGTAATGAACAATTTGTAATGAACAATTTACGACTTATTGGTACACCTACTTGAAACCACAAGTAAAAGTAGGAAATCGACAGATGACAGATGGCATTATACCGAAAATTATAAATTTGTCCCGTTTCTAATCGAAAAAGATGCAAGTATTGAATGTCGAATCGCCTTTTATGTTTAAGCATAATATATTAAACCAAGCTATGATTATTTTAATTTAATTTTGAGGATTATTGATTCATGCATATCAAAACAAAAATTAATAATTAATTCCAACTAAATTGAAATAAATAATGGCGTTTTCGATTTAATATTATCTGGCACTGTCAAAGTTTTCTGTCTTCTGTTTGCACTTTATTAAATAAAGACAAGGAAAAGAAGCACTTTGAGGGCGACCGAGAGCAATAAATAGAAAGTGGTACAACTGCACTACAAAAAATAACTTTCAAGTTTTCAGTTATTTTACGTTGGTCACAAATACTGGAATAGAACAGACTATAACTGTATAGATATTATGTAGTATATAATAACTTTACAGTTATAAGTTATTATAACTATAACTGTAGCGTTATAAGTTATAATAACTATAAATTATAGCTATATAGTTATAGTTATTTTAACAATACTACTACGATTGCAGTAACGATATAATTATTGTTCTCGTACGGCTTGTATAGTCATAGTAACAATACTAAATACAGTACAGACTCTTTAATCCGAACTAATTAAAACACGGGCTTAAAGAGATAAGTTCGGATTACCGATATTTTCGGATTACTGGATAGTAAATACATACATGCACACATATATGCATTAGGTTTTATGTGTTACTGAGAAGGCAAAAAAATAACAATAAAACCAAAAATTATCTTAAAATACCTATATGTATTTATTAAAAATAAAACAGAAAAACTCAAATCAAAATGTACACATATTTTAACGGTTAAAAAAGAAATCGGTGATACGTGTTTGCTTTTTGGTATCAACTTCTTTTTTGATGCATTCTGCCTGCAGTGTGCGGAGCAATGTTACTTGTTGAGGTGATAAATTATTCTCACAAGGCCATCTTAAACATGTGGCGAAACATTTCACAGCTTCTTCATGTTTTACAAGTTTGACTGTTGGCATTTCTTCATAGCTTTCTTGATTGTCAACATCCTCTTCATTTTCTGTATCAGAAGCGACTTCATTAATTATTTCATCTTCATTTTCCCCTTGAACCCATTCCTGTACATCCTGATCTGACACAGTTTCACCAATTTTCCCAAACATTTCCTTGATTTCAGCCAACTCATTAGTCTGAATTTTATTAGATGGAAGGAATGTACTTAATGGCAAATCATCTTCATCATCAAATTCCTCTTCAGTCTGGTCATTGGTCATAACTAAATCGACATCTTTTTGTTCAGTGGTTTTAAGTTTGGAGAAATATTTTTCCAGGATTTCTTCAACAGCTCCGTTTTTACTCTTTGTCATGCTTCGTCAAGAAAAAAATACCACGTCTTTTAAATTGACTGTCTTCAAGATTTGTGCAATATCATTATCAGATTCAACAATTTGTAAAACAAGTTTCTTGCGATAGTTAAGTTTAATAGCCTGAATCACATGTTGATCCAAGGGCAACAAAATCGGTGTACAATTTGGTGGAAGATTCATGGCAAAAATCTGTTTATCATCACTCATTAATTCTAAAGCATCGGGATGGCCAGGAGCATTAGCCAAAATTAACACAGCTTGCTTAGGTAATCCTAATTCCTCCATTTTGTTTTCTATCGACGGCACAAAGTGAGAATGAAACCAGTCCTTAAACAGATCCTTTGTTTTCCAAGCTTTTTTTGCTCCCTCATAAATAACTGGTAATTGACAATTACGGAAAGCACGTGGTTTTTTTGCCTTTCCCAAAACTAATAACGGTAGTTTGTGACTTCCTGATGCGTTTGCACATGGCATGAAAGTTATCCAAGGTTATCATTTCTTTACTTAATTTTCTTCCTGGTGCTGATGATTCAGATTTATTAGCCAACGTTTTTTTGGGCAACACCCTCCAAAAAAGCCCACTTTCGTCCGCGTTGTAGATTTGATCAGAAGTTAGTCCTAATCTCTCAATTATTTCTTTAAATTTTAATTTAAATGGTGCTACTACACTAAAATCACTAGACAGCTTTTCTCCCGAGACACTTAATTGGCGAATTCCATATCTCTTTTTGAACTTCTGCAACCACCCACCACTGGCGTTAAAGTCTTTAATATTTAGCTTCACAGAAAAAATCCTAGCTTTTTCACATAGAATGTCTCCAGAAATCGGAGTACCTCTGGCACGCTGTTGTAAAAACCAGGTATAAAGGGCGTTTTCCATATTAGGATATTCACATGCTTTCGCAGTTTTTCTTTCTCCGGGTCCATTTTCAGAAGTAGAAGCGACAAAATTAAAAATGTTCTCCTTATTTTTCTTAATATCCGTAATAGTACATTTTCCGACGTTATAAATTTTAGGTAACATGGATGCCAATTCACCTTCATCTAATTTATTTAGAATTTCTACTTTTTGCAAAAGGGTTAACGTGTGATGTTTCCTTTTTTGCGACATGTTTGCACGGTAATAATATTCCAACTAAAAAAGATCTCATCAAGAAAGATTCCGTCTCACAAAAAGGATTTCCCCGAAACTGCCGTGGAATTACCCATAGAAAGTAATCACGTGTTGTTTCTAGAGGTACGTTTGATTGTGTCCGCTGACTCTATAATCCGAACGATATTCGTTAAACCGAACTTTGTTCGGATTATAGAGTCTTGTTCGGACCATCGCTTTGGGCTTCGTTAGTTCGGATTACTGGATGTTCGGATTAAGGTGAGTTCGGATTAAAGAGTCTATACTGTAGTTAAATAAAGTACACAATATAGTTATTGTAACTATAACATATAGTTAACCAACAATACTACCTATCTTGTTTAGTTAACTTACTAATACAGGGTCCTGCAATAGTGCGTCAGGCTTCCATAGCTCCTACACGAATTAAGTTAGGAATTTCATTCATATGGTAACTTATACTGTATTACAGGCTGCATTTTAGGAAAATATTTTCGCATATACAGGGCGGACCAAGAAAGTGTGATAACATAAAGTTGTATTTTTTTTAATGGAACACCCCGTGTTTTTTTGCATATTTAGGTTTGTATTAGTGTCCTTCATAATTGCCTAAAATTTTATTTAATTTGCTTCGGTACTTTAAGAGCAATAAATTAAAAACTAAAAAAAAAGTTTTGCAGCCCTGAAAAAAAAGATAAAAAAAACAATCTAAAAGCATTTTTTTACCACGGCATTGTGTGAGATTTATAACAAGGGGGCTAGAAACACCATGAATTAAATAGTTTTTACCTATTTCATACAGGGTGTTCACAATAAGATTTTAAAAATGACACATTTTAAACTAATTTTTCTCAAGTTTTTTAAATGGAACACCCTGTATATTATTTTACCATTTGATGAAGAATTTCACAACAAATATTTTTGTAATTGCAATTTATTTCAAATTCCAACCGGTTTTCAAAATATTTATCAAAAATCATAAATGTCGCTATTCGTAATAAAGTTTTATGAACAAAATAGCTAGGCGGCCATGGAAAAACAAACACTTTATTTTAAAAGATGTTCGAAATGTCTTCCATCTTGTTCTAGGCATTAACCAATTCTCGCTTGAAAGGTCCTTTCCACATTTCTGAGCATTGCAGGTGTAATTGTGGCAAACGCATCAATAATTCTATGTCGCATGTTTTGTTCGGTTGTTGGAGGTTCCCTATAAACGAGGTCTTTTACATGCCCCCATAGAAAAAAATCAAGTTTTGTTAGGTCGGGCGACTTCGCAGGCCATCCAACTGGTCCTCCTCTTCCAATCTAGCGATTTTCGTACTCATTATTTAACAGGGCTCTGACTTGTTGCGAAAAATGGGCTGGGGCTCCATCCTGTTGTAACCACATATTTTGTGCCTGGATGTTTGGAGGTAAATTCTGAAGCAATCCTGGTAAGTCGTTTTCCAAAAATTCCAAATACATTTGACCGTTAAGGTGACCATTAAAAAAATGTGGGCCCACCACATGTTCTCCAACAATACCTCCCCAAACGTTTATTGACCAACGTTGTTGGCGATCTATTTGCCGAAATATTCTTGGACTTTCGACAGAATAATAATGAAAATTATGTCTGTTGACACATCCAGTGTTGTGGAAAGTTGCTTCGTCGGAAAAAAGGACGTTCATACAGAAAAAAAGATTTTCTTGGAGGCGCAATTGTGCCCAGGCACAAAACTCTGCCCTTCGCTGAAAATCATTTCCACCCAGAGCCTGATGCAATTGAATGTGATATGCATGAAAATGATGTTTTTTCAAAATTCTTTGGACTGACCTCTCACTTATTCCAACTTCTTGTCCCACACATTCTTGATTAATATTTGGCTTTTCAATAACTGTCAATAAAACTGCTAACTGATTTTCCTCATTTAGTGCCGTCTTTGTTCTTTCCACCTTTTTGTAGTCTACGCTTCCCGTTTCAATAAAGCGCTCAAGAAGTCTGCTAAAACTTAACGCTTCTGGGTGTCGCCTTTCCGGAAACCGAGCTGCATAATTTCTACTAGCGAGGAAACAGTTTTTCTCACTCTCACCCAATACAAAAACCATATCAATGAGCTCTTCCCTTGAAAAATTCATTTTTTGAACAAAATATTATTCGTTTAAGTACACCTACTCATTTCTGACAAATAATGTCAAAAAGTATTTAATTGCTAAACATGCTTGTTTTTCCATGGCCGCCTAGCTATTTTGTTCATAAAACTTTATTACGAATAGCGACATTTATGATTTTTGATAAATATTTTGAAAACGGTTTGGAATTTGAAATAAATTGCAATCACAAAAAATATTTGTTTTGAAATTCTTCATCAAATGGTAAAATAATATACAGGGTGTTCCATTTAAAAAACTTGAGAAAAATTAGTTTAAAATGTGTCATTTTTAAAATCTTATTGTGAACACCCTGTATGAAATAGGTAAAAACTATTTAATTCATGGTATTTCTAGCCCCCTTGTTATAAATCTCACACAATGCCGTGGTACAAAAATGCTTTTAGATTGTTTTTTTTATCTTTTTTTCCAGGGCTGCAAAACTTTTTTTTTAGTTTTTAATTTATTGCTCTTAAAGTACCGAAGCCAATTAAATAAAATTTTAGGGAATTATGAAGGACACTAATACAAACCTAAATATGCAAAAAACACGGGGTGTCCCATTAAAAAATATACAACTTTATATTATCACACTTTCTTGGTCCGCCCTGTATATGCAAAAATATTTTCCTAAAATGCAACCTGTAATACAGTATAAGTCACCATATGAATGAAATTCCTAACTTAATTCGTGTAGGAGCTATGGAAGCCTGACGCAATATTGCAGGACCCTGTATAGTTAAATGAATCCTAGCATTGTTTCCCTAGCAATTTTCCATATTGTCAGACATATAATAGAATATTGTACAACGAGCATGGAATGACATGCATTTCCTACGAGTATAACGTTTGCAGCACGAGCCGCAGGCGAGTGCTGCAAATCATACGAGTAGGAAATGGCCATTCCATGCGAGTTTTACACTATACTCTTTCTACGAATGTTACTGTTACATAAAATGGGATTAGTAATATTTTTCTTTTTAAGATGTCAAAATAATAATTGTCATTTACTTATTATTTGCATTGTCTGCGTTGCTATTCGATTACTATGGCGTGTTGACGCGGCACTGGTCAACGCCACCTTTGTAAAAATATACTCGCGCACATTGGGAATTTTGTAGTTGAATCCCCATGGTGATTGAAGCACAATGAAAATGTGTAAAAAAATGCACTATGTTCCGAAATTACTATTGAACATACAATAAAGGTATTTATTGACATTCGTAGAAAAATATCATATTGTTACAATACGAATATTTATCTAAACATATCCATATGGTTTTGATAACAATGGCTGTGCCTATACTAATCATACAGTATTGCTAGGATGATGATATATATGGTTATGGTTACAATACTTTTTTTCAGTGTGCATTCATATTTTCACCGAGAATATTTGAAGCAATTCTCTTCTTGTTTTCTAGGCAACTTTCTGATATATCCTTCAGCGACTGTATTAGACGTTCAACCTCCATGCCTATTTACAGCTAAAATATCAACTCCGGTATCAGCAAACCGTGATGCTGATGTCTATTGAAGCAGTAGCCCGTGGATTGTTCAGGATTGGATAATTTCCGAAACAAAGCAATATTCTTTGGTAAACCCCCAAACGTGTTAATTCTTACAAGTTGTTAAGTGCTTTTACCATTCTTGTTAAACACAAAAAACGGCTATGACCAGCATTCAATGGACGTAGTTTGCCGTAACATGGCATTTCCACACATCCTCTACACCTCCCAATGTTACAAAAAATTCTCGAGAAATGTTTGTCTTCGTGTGTGGTATTACAATACGAAAACACTGACCTACATCTATTACATATTCTGATAGTAGTTCTGCCAACTCTTCTCTTCGACATGCACCTGCAAATCAAATAATGAACGCCAAGCCCTGTCAGCTTATTGCAAACTCTAGCAATGCCTGGCTTGGACTTTTTAGGACGATCTTCTTGACATTTTCTTTTCAGAAACGCAATTAAATGCGTAAATTTCCTGATATCCACATTTCTTTTATGGATATGACACTCTGAAACATCAAATAATATGCCCAAAGGGAGGAAGGTTTCTTAGTGAAGGAATGTTTGTGAGTCTTCGATAAATGATCAAAATACAAAACCTCTTCTTTGGTAGTATTTTCCTTGTTTTCCTACACACCATTTCTTGTAGTGGCCACATGATACATTTGACTTTTCAGGTAAAAGAGATGAAATAACTTTTGTAGCGGACTCTTTTATATTTAGACGGTATATCTAAATCAGAAATAGCTATTATTTTAAAGATACATAGTTAATACTTTTGATAAATAAACGTATTCACGACAAACGCGTCCTTAGCAAACGGGTTGTCACCATTTAAAATTATTTATTTTATCCATAGATAACTTGTAGGTAGTTTGAATCCCTCATATTAAATATATTTTTTTAAACGGAATATGATGTTGTGACAGAACGTATACATATTTATATTAAAATATTAAATAACTTTTGAGACCTTTCAGATTACTTGTGGGTGGTCTTTAAGGATGCCATAAAATTAAAAAGGGTCTAAATGCCCAGAATTGAGCATTAGAAACAATATTTATATTTCCCATTGTAAACAGGGGACATTTTACGGCTATATGGAAACGTGAATAACCAAATCCCGTTTCCCGGTTATGTAAAAGAATGTACCATTGGAGTGCAGGGGCGTATCTAGAAACGTTTTGTCGATTTGTATAATTATCTCAAAACAACGAATATTCTTCTTTTTATAGAGAAAGATAGAATGATAATACGGATATAAGTAACTGCTAGATTTATAAAGTTCGAACTCCTTCTGTACAGGATGTGATTTTTTTACCTTTAAAAAGTAACAATAAAGGATTTTTTCGATCACGTATTCAGGAGCCTTAGCATAGATTAGTATAGTGTTTTAACCTGTATACAATGGATAAATCATCCATTAAACAAAGAAACATTTAATTCAACTTTATTCTGTATAAAACTCGGCATACTACGTCTATGGTACCGACTGGAGATAGCCTAAGAGGGGATGCAAAGGGCAAGATTTAGCAATGGCTAGGTACCGAAGAAGAGATGAAAATTAGTTCTGATCGAATCGTTCTAAATGATAGAGGGTGTATAAGAAATGGGGAGTCGGCAACTCCTTTTAAAAGTCGCGTTCGCGTATTTCGCGCGGGAGTGAGAACTTAAGGGACATGTAATAAGGGGTTTTGTATAACTTCACGGTGTTAACTGTTTTAAGGGTAAATTTGGTAAAGTTATTTCATTGGGAAATTAATAGATCACAGAACAATGATTTTTATTTTTATATCTTTTGTCATTCGAGTCTTATGGTAAACGCTTGTCCAGCATTGTTCAGTTCATTATTTAACAATCTTTAAATGGTTCTTTGTTGTTTTATATCACCATTATTATTATTTTAATCTTTTTATTAATTGTTATATATTTCTTTGTACAGTAAAATTTCATTTATTCAGATAATATATATCTATTTGTGTTACGAAGATATGGGTTTTATTTAATGGCAGATTGACATTAATTATTACGTTCAAACTTCGATGGTCGTCGGCGTCGAGAAAGAGACGGCGCGACAAGAGAAATCGTTGTAGATGACCACTACCAGATCTTCGCTCTTCAAATGGGCAACAACTTGTCTACTAGATCCACTGCTAGAACTAGATTTGAGTAACGTAGAGTCGTGTACTAATATTCGCTAATTTTAGCTCCCTTTCATTTGAATATTACTACGACTACAAGAAGGCGTTTTCGTCTAATGCGTAAATATAATCTAGATAATTTATAAAGAACCCTCATATTATAAAATATTGTCATAGGTTGCTTAGGCTTTATCTGACATAAATAAGAACAACAACTCAATCTGTGACATTAGAAAATTGGTGTCAGGTTTGTAGGTAATTTTGATACGGTTTTTATTATTATTCGCGGATAACTTGCGACGTATTCAGAATTTATTAAATTGTCTAGATTTTCTTTGTAAAAGTAATTGCGCTAGAGAGAGAATATCAAGTGCTTAACCTTAATTTTTGTGAGTTATATCATGTATAAGGCCAAACCTATATAAGGCCAAACCTAGCCTTATATCATAAAGGGTTAGTTTAAAGCCTTGAGAGACGATAGGAATGAATTTGCTAGTTTTTTTTTTGTGTAAAGAGGTGTTTTCGTGTATTTTGTTGTGATATTTTCCTGTTTTTCATAATTTATAGTATGATTTTTTTTTGTTCATATTAATTGTCAATTTGTTGAGAAATTTTCACTTAACTGTGGTTAGAAACTAATTGATTTTGTTTTCTAAGAATTTATTATAATTTCATTGTTTTAAGTAATTTTACTAGAGTTGCACAGAAATTTCTAACTATAAGGAAAATATCAATTGATTAAAGTTTTTGTTTTGTTGGGCATTGTATTTTGTTTTGCCAGAATATCAAATTATCACAGATTAATTAATACATGAGCCTTTAAAGGACTTTTCTTCGAAAAGCTTTGTTTTTCAGTTATGTTTGTTTATATTTATTTTAAAGTGAAAATATTATGTGCATTTAATTTGTTATAGCAGTATTATTACATGCTATGTAGCTGTTTTTTTTAAGAGTATTTCAAGAATTTTTCGTTAAAACTTCTCTTTGTTGTCTTGAAAAGCTGTGGTAAAAGAGTAAAAGTTTTACTGTAGAATCTTTAATTGTTCGATTGGTAATTAATTGAATTTGTTTTAACACTGTTTTACTAAACTTTGTTGCGTACACTAGCAGCTTTATTCTATATTATTGCGATCGTTCCATTCGATAAGAAAAACTTAAATTCGTGTACTTTTAATTTTGTTTTAATGTCAGTAAAGTAAATTTTGATTTTTTGTGATAAAATTGCACTTAAATAATTGCGCTATCATTTTATTTTAATAGTAAAGAGGTTATTTTACCTTGTTTCTGTAAAATTTAAAGAACGTCCGACAAGTTTTAAAAGTTTTTTATTAAGAAAATTGCGTTCGTATTTTCAAAATTTTTATTGTAGAGACAGAGATAGGGATTTTCAGGTAGACAAGGACGACAGAGGATCGCTGAAGAAAGAAGAAATGGCAGGAAATTTGTAGCTATTAACACTAATAAAAAATGTGTCTAAAGTGAATTTTTTGTGTGGGAAAAATCCGTTTTTTATGAGATTTATAGTAAGGGAAGAATTATTTGTTAAAAAGGGAATAAATGAAGGGTCAAGGACACAACTTTTATTAATTTGTAAAGTAGAACTAACGATTAGAACGCCTTTTAATGCGGTTACGTTGTGCAGACCGTATTAAAAGTAATGCTTGTATATTTAATGGATATACAGAGTTTGAATTTTATGTAGAGTTTTTGAATTTGATATAATATACCATGAAAATTGTATTATTTGCTATATTGTCGCATATACAATGTGATTTTAAAAATGCTATTGTGTTCACAAAACAATATTTTGACGGAAATATTTGAAATTATTTGCAATATTAATTTTTTTTTGCGGAATGGTTGTAAAGATTGTTTTCAGAGAGGTCTTTTGTTAGTTTATTTTTGGTGTTCGAGCTTGTGTGGAATACCTATTTGGCGACGTTAGAGTCAATTACAGACAGTGGAGAAACAGAGAGAGACAGTGGAGTCCATAGGCCACATAAGTAGTTTTTTTTTAGCAGGTTAGAAGTGTTAATGCATAAAAAGCATTTGGAATTGCATCAGCCAGAAGGAATCGAGAGTCGACGCGAGACGCCATACATCATATCAGCTGAAGCAGCGACCCAGAGAATCAAAGGGGACGCGTTCTGTTATTTTCAAGTTGGTAGAGCAGCCATAGTTAGCAGAGTTTTTAGTAACTACAAGACCGGGACTATGAATTTTTGTTTTCGCTAGGATTTGTTAATTTAAAAGATGCCACATTCCGGAGGAATAATTTTTTTTTTTTGGTCCATAAAAGTAAGTAATTTGTTTGGGATTATATTTGCGATTGATTTTTGTTCTAAGATTCATGTTTTAACCAACTCTTACCGTCTTCATTTGGTTTGTTCGTTACAGGAGTGTAAAGCGAATTTTGGAGCTTTAACAGAATTTAAAGTTCAGTAAAATAATCTTTTTTATCACCAGGTATAATGCTTTATCCTTTGCAAACACGTAGGTACATTTTGCAAGTTCAGGTAAACATAGTTTTCAGGCGCCCATTTTATTATTAATATTGGGACAGTGTAATTTGTATAATTGGTTAATTCACATAATTCTTAATGGTTTTCTTTCAGGTAATATATCGGTTTAATTACAGGGTATTACGTTTTTACATTTGTGTTTTTGCGTTATAAAGTTTTGCGTTTTAAATCAGTTGAGTTGGCGCTATTTTAATTCGTAGTTTGAAAACTATTTATTTTATTTACTTGAGAATTGGTATATAAGTATGTACAATCCTACAAAAGTGTTTGTTTGTATTCATAAAACAGACATATGGTAAATGGTAAGTTTTAAAGAAAAGGTTCTAAGAGGTTTTATAGATGAAATTTCTTAGAATAAGATGTTATTACGATATTGCTTAGATTTTGTTTGTTTAGGTAGATGTAGCCTGTTTATCTATTAAATATTAAGCAAATGCACAAAAGGTTGTTTATTGAGATAGAATGCTGGATGGGGACAATTTGTGTTTTTACGGGTTTTGTTTATTAGGGATCATAATGTTTAGAGACAACTTTGAAAGCTTATTTTTGGCTAAATTTTTGTTATTGTGAAAATATTTCGGGCTGGCGACGTAAGCCATAAACCAATCTAGCACTTTATTGACGTAAAGTTTTGGTTTAATATAATGGTACCTATCTGGAAATGTGACTATATCAGGTATTAAGGGATTTTATATTGGGTTTTTTATAAAAGTGTTGTTGCTTAATTGAATAATTAAATGTGTTTAAACGAATAAATAGCACCTTATCCAGAACGGCCATTATGTTTTTATGTTTTAGATCTTTGAACATAATTAGAGCGATATGTTCAGCGGAAGTTTGTTCGGTTACGTATAAATGCTAGGTCAGAAGTAATCCAAGTTTAGATATGTTCAGCGGAAGTTTGTTCGGTTACGTATAAATGCTAGGTCAGAAGTAATCCAAGTTTAGAGAATACCATGTATAGTTTATTGCCCAACGACAGAAAAGAACAAAGGTGTTTAAATTCATACGGATTTTTAATTGAAGCTAATGAAATAAGAGGTTACATATGAGGTAAAGGGATATAATTAAAAAGTAAAGCGACATATTGAATTATCGAGGTAACATTTAATGTCAAAATAACGTAGGTACTACAGGTAATTTTTTTTTAATGTATAATGTTTTGTTTTAACGTACGGTAGAACGTAGTACCGAGCGATAAATGTTGTAGATGTTGGTTTTGTCTGACAGTTAAATTTTGGGCATGCAAAGTAGTAAGGTATACAGGGAAGTGTATACGAGGGAAGTTAGAAGTTGATATAGATATTTTTTCTGTATTCGTCAAAAGTCTGGTAGGTGTAATAAAACAGTAGCTTTTACGTGGCAGAGATAGGGCAATAAAATAAGAAGCTATGGGTTTTGTGTAGAATTTTGACGCATATTATGTTGGTGTCGCGGCAAGCATCGAGTGCTTGAGCGAATATGTTACCTGCATTGTGTTACATGGGGTAGGCTTAAAGCTAGTGTGCTTAAGTCGGTATTTTCCTCTTTCGGGCGTCCCGTTTCGTGCGCTCCAAAAATTATACCTGAAAATGGCCTGTTTCGGGCGTTGGGCTACGACAATTGCTAACCTTTTCCTGTTTCGTGCGCTAATGTATTAATGGCATTTTATTACCTAGGATCATCACCAGTGCTGTAAATCTTAATTAATTTATGGTTGGTATGACAATACAAATATAACAATATAAATATTTTTGTGGATTACGGATTATAATGCAAACTATTACAGTAGGTACTAAATTTCCACGAAAGAAGGTTTAATTGTTGAAGCTTTTAATAACATAAATAATTGTTTCCACAAACAAATTTAAAAGGGGTTTAGTGCTTTTGTATTATTTGCAAAGAGATTACCTACCTTACCTTACAATTAGATATTAAATGTTAAAGTTATTAGCAGGTTGGGTTTGATTGGGTTTGATTGGGTTGTAATTTTCATTTCAACCAAGCCTTATGGAGAAAAGTGCAACAGTTAGGAATGACACAGGCTTACAGAGACAATAAAGAAATCAGAGACCATGTGAAGATGGTTGCTGCATTGGCACATGTGCCAATCGAATATGTTTCGGAGGGATGGCTCTCTATTATGGAATCTACACCACAAGACGAAGCACTAACCGAATTTTATGACTACTTTGTTGACAGTTGGATGGACAAGGAAGAAATATGGGTTTGCAGTGGAGAACGGCATCGCACTACCAATTCCGTAGAAGGCTGGCACAACCGCTTTAACAAAAAAATTGGAAAATCGCACCCGAATATATACGAACTGTTGAAAGGCCTACAAGAGGAAATGTTGTTCTACGACACCATATATGAAAGAAATAACGTACATATGCAGGTTCCTAAACGAGCCAAGAAGTACAGTGAACGAGACCATAGGTTAGAAACGATTATTGCAGACCTCACAGCAGGAAGAGCCACTATTTCACAAACCCTTAGAAAATTAGTTTATATAGTAAATTTTGTTTAATGTAATGACTGTAGTTGTCAATATACCATTTTTAAATAACATTTTGTGTCTTTAACAAACCCTTAGAAAATTAGTTTATATAGTAAATTTTGTTTAATGTAATGACTGTAGTTGTCAATATACCATTTTTAAATAACATTTTGTGTCTTTAACAAACCCTTAGAAAATTAGTTTATATAGTAAATTTTGTTTAATGTAATGACTGTAGTTGTCAATATACCATTTTTAAATAACATTTTGTGTCTTTATTTAATTGTGAAAACGAGCACAATAAGTAACGCCCGAAACAGGAATTTTGTAGGGTTATATTTTATTAGAATATTCTCTACCTGGGGTGCCAGCACGAAACAGGAACTTTTTGGGTTTACGCACGAAACAGGACGCCCGAAACGCCCCTAAACCCTTAAGTCATTGCCGTTATGTGATTAATGGCAAATAAATAGTGAGTAACTCGTGAAATAGAGAGTTAGTTTCCCTTCTTACTTTCTCAGATATCCGAGGGGATATTAGAAAAACTATAGCAGGAAGCAGGTTCCATTAGTATTTTATAACAGGGATAACCATAATGGTTGTAAGACGGAAATGAAAGAATTGCAGAAACAAGTACTGGAGTTACAAACCAAACATTATTTTAGCAATAAACGGAGAAAATTCAAGGTGTTTATTGAACTCAAGATTCAGAGCAGCGAAAACGCAAGTTTTCTGATTGATAGTGGTGCCTCGGTATCAGCTATTAAAAATAGTATGTGGAAAAGCTTATGGTGTTAAAAAATCGAACCTTTACAGTTTAACTGCACCAATATATCAGGAGAAAAATTAGAAAATTTTTGGGAAAATAAACATATCTTTAGTGCTTGGCAATTCTTCGATTGTGAAGATACTTATTTATACATCTATTATTTGTGGACAAAATTTGAGTTTTTCTACCGATGGTTTACTCGGTATAGACTTTTTATGGAAATTTCAGCCAATAATTAATTTGAATTCAGAAGCGGTGGAGCTCTGTGGGTATAGTTTCATCCTGCAGAATGGCTATCTAGAACGACTCTACCACGTTGTCGACCAACTCTGACTATGACGCAAAGTGGCGTATACTCAGAGGTGAAAGTGAGTTTGGAAAAGATTTTTGTGGCACACATGATGCGCACGAGGGCGAGGGGTTAGTAGAAGGAGTAGAAGCTACCCAATAGTCGCCGAGAAATTATGGTACCATCCTCTGAAAGTAATGTATGTCTGACTAATTCAACTAGTTTACCAACCGACAAGAATCCCTGTGTAAAGCTTAAAGGTGGTAAGATCTTTAAAGAAACCCAGGAGATTTTTCAGTTTTACAATAGACCGGAAAAGTTTGAGAGTTAACTACTTGGTTTGAAATAGTATATTTTTTTTTCACCAGTCTTAGACTATTTGACTGATCACCAAGAGTGTTGCGACTGCGTGAAATCATGGAAAGTAAGATTCACAGGTTTGTAGTAGTGATATTCTGAAGACGTCGAGATATCACGATTACTAACTTTCATATACGCAAGTCTGCACCCGTATGACTTGTCAGTTTAATCCATTAACCATAATTAAGACAGTACCTACAAAGTTAGACTCAAACTTAGGATTTACAACACTTCAGACCATTATAAAAACACACCCCCCTTATTAATTTGGTAGACGTGGATAGGCTAGATAGGGTTGATACGACGGAGTCTCTCCAAAATTCCCTAGTGAGAAAAGTCAGTGACTTATGTCCCAGTGGCGGACGAGAGACGCATTTTGAAAATGCGTTGGCCCATATGCAGAAGGGGGAAAGCAGGAGAAGGAGGTGATAAAGCAGGAGAAGGAATTGATAAAGGAGGAGAAGGAGGTTGTAAAGGAGAAGTGTTTGTGTATTGTAACACGTATGTAACGATGTGCGTAATTCGTGAGGAATTACGAATGTTTGTGTATTGTAACACGTGTGTAACGAGGACGTAATTCAGGAGAGGAATTACGAGTTTTTTTTTGTGTCAACAGGAGGGTAATGTATGTAATTCGGAAGAATTACAAGTTTGATTTATTACTGTAATCTGAGAAACGATAGTTTTGGAAAAAAATAAGACGAAGCACCTATACAGCAAAGAGAAACGATATTTTCAGTAGAAAATATAAGAGGGACGCAGGGAAATTGAGTTTAGGAAAGCACTATCGTTGAAGATCTTGTAAGTTTTGTAGCCACACAAAATTTGAGTAGGTAGAGGTGAGAAAACAGCAGGAATGAGTTTCTTGAAAAAAAAAAAATTTTTTTTTTGGATTGAAGAACATCTAAGTATCTCGTGTAGTACCAGTGGTCTTAAGCAGAGTAAAAGTAGTACATTGGTGGCATTTGTAGCTATAGATTATAGTGTGTACGGTACTACTTACTGAATGTGTAGTAATTAAAACAGGTAACATAAACGTGTAACATTTAAAATTAAATTTTAGACATCCTAGTTGTCGAATTTTATTATTTTGAATTTTAACACAGTAAAGTAAAAATGTTGAATAAATATTACAAAATATTTTGAATTCTTCTAAATATAAAATAACGAGTAAACGAATGAATTCGTAGTAAATTTATTAAATAACTTATGTAATCATGTTAATTTATCGATATTTTAGTCGATAGTAATGTTCAAATATCGATATTTGGGTCGATAGTCAAGTTTAATTATCGATATGTTGGTCGATAATCATGTTCGTGTTTAGAGTGTGATAAACACAGAGTTTCTTTTGCCTGTTATAACCCGTACAATTAAAGTAACTAGTAGGTTATATTATTTTATTAACAGTGTGTTTTAGTTTTGGGTAGTTCTTTTGTTAGTAAGGCGATGTTCTGAGTAGATTAGTGTAAGTTAGAACATAACTTGTTAGAATGACATTACTGATATCCACTTGTGTCAAAAGTAAGTTTTTTTGTCTGACTTGTAATGAAAGCTTTATTAAAATCACTACAGTATTAATTTTGTGAACCTCATTAACTTTTGTCAATTTTGTTTTTAGTTGTTAGTAGGTAAACTTATCCAGGTTTCTTGTCTTTAAAGACATTGTTTTTTTTAAATGTTTTGAAGTTACACTAAGCCGCTTTGTCTTAGAAAGTTTCTAGTTTTGATCGTTTGTGCTTAGTAAATACTAAATAAGAGAAAATCGATTTCAATATTTTTGATTTTAGAACTGATCAAGATAACTTTCAGTATATCAATTTTTTTTTTGTTGTTAACACTCAGTTTCATTCTTTGGAGAGATAGATACTTATTTAAAGAATAGAAATAAGTATAATAAATTTCATAAATTTGGTTTATGAATGGTAAACAATCAGTAAAGTCATTGTACAGGGTGTAATTTTGCTTATTGCAATATAGTTCGCATTTTATCGTAGTGCGATATAGATTAAGTAGGGTAGTATTAGTAGTTTAAGATTAGGACTACTTAGTGACCACTTGGTAATGAGAAGGACTTTGTTACACATAAAGTCGAAGTACTGTCGAGTCATCCGAAAGACAGCGGACATCTAGAGATATAGGAAGTGTAGTGTTTCCCCATTGTTAGTAGATTGTAGTTCGTGGAAGTCCATTTGTGTTTACTTAGTGAAAGAATAGTTGTTTTAGCTTGTGCTTGTGTTTTGTGTATTGGTCAATGGTGGTGTTTGACGAGGTCAAAACATGATGGTTATTTTCAATTTTCTTTTTAAAGATCGACAGCAGGACCGGACTTTGGGAAAAGTCGGAGGATCCAGTTGAGATGGAGGACATCAGAATCCATCCCGGGGAGCCACACCTCATTCAAGACGAAGGCACAGATTTTGGGAGGACGTTTGGGGGGAACCAGAAACAGCGTTGGACATGGTACAACTGGGCGCATTGAGAGCTACACCAGAAGAGAGAAGCCACCAGGGTTTAGTTTAGGAAATATGTATTAATATCCGGATGGAGAATTTATAAATCTACAAGGTTGATATTTCATTCTTCATCTTTTCTCTTGAATAAGAATCTTCGTTCTAAAGGGGGGGGGGGGGCTAATTGTGATAGAACGTATACATATTTATATTGAAATTTTAAATAACTTTTGAGAACTTTCAGATTACTTGTGGGTGGTCTTTAAGGATGCCATAAAATTAAAAAGGGTCTTAATGCCCAGAATTGAGCATTAGAAACAATATTTATATTTCCCATTGTAAACAGGGGACATTTTACGGCTATATGGAAACGTGAATAACCAAATCCCGTTTCTCGGCTATGTAAAAGAATGTACCATTGGAGTACAGGGGCGTATCTAGAAACGTTTTGTCGATTTGTATAATTATCTCAAAACAACGAATATTCTTCTTTTTATAGAGAAAGATAGAATGATAATACGGATATAAGTAACTGCTAGATTTATAAAGTTCGAACTCCGTCTGTACAGGCTTTTTGGATGTGATTTTTTTACCTTTAAAAAGTAACAATAAAGGATTTTTTTCGATCACGTATTCAAGAGCCTTAGCATAGATTAGTATAGTGTTTTAACCTGTATACAATGGATAAATCATCCATTAAACAAAGAAACATTTAATTCAACTTTATTCTGTATAAAACTCGGCATACTACGTCTATGGTACCGACTGGAGATAGCCTAAGAGGGGATGCAAAGGGCAAGATTTAGCAATGGCTAGGTACCGAAGAAGAGATGAAAATTAGTTCTGATCGAATCGTTCTAAATGATAGAGGGTGTATAAGAAATGGGGAGTCGGCAACTCCTTTTAAAAGTCGCGTTCGCGTATTTCGCGCGGAAGTGAGAACTTAAGGGACATGTAATAAGGGGTTTTGTATAACTTCATGGTGTTAACTGTTTTAAGGGTAAATTTGGTAAAGTTATTTCATTGGGAAATTAATAGATCACAGAACAATGATTTTTATTTTCATATCTTTTGTCATTCGAGTCTTATGGTAAACGCTTGTCCAGAATTGTCCAGTTCATTATTTAACAATCTTTAAATGGTTCTTTGTTGTTTTATATCACCATTATTATTATTTAAATCTTTTTATTAATTGTTATATATTTCTTTGTACAGTAAAATTTCATTTATTCAGATAATATATATGTATTTGTGTTACGAAGATATGGGTTTTATTTAATGGCAGATTGACATTAATTATTACGTTCAAACTTCGATGGTCGTCGGCGTCGAGAAAGAGACGGCGCGACAAGAGAAATCGTTGTAAATGACCACTACCAGATCTTCGCTCTTCAAATGGGCAACAACTTGTCTACTAGATCCACTGCTAGAACTAGGTTTGAGTAACGTAGAGTCGTGTACTAATATTCACTAATTTTAGCTCCCTTTCAATTGAATATTACTACGACTACAAGAAGGCGATTTCGTCTAATGCGTAAATATAATCTAGATAATTTATAAAGAACCCTCATATTATAAAATATTGTCATAGGTTGGTTAGGCTTTATCTGACATAAATAAGAACAACAACTCAATCTGTGACAATGTCTTTGTGAATTTATAATAATTGTAGATAAAGTTTTGCACGTGGGATACTACATTAATATTGCACTGATTTCTTAACCCGACTCGGCCTAAGAGTCTCGTCGTGCAATTTTCACATGCGTGCGATAATAATGTCTATATCCCACTTGTTAAGTAAATAATTATTTTTGATAGCTGGGAAATATCACAGGCTGCTCCTTGGAAGAGAGGTATTAAACGTTGGCTAAAATACTGTTATTATAGTCAGTGACTTGCCAAAATGTATTTTGAATGAAAATAAAAGTAAGTAAAATAAGTCTGCCAAAATAAATTCTACTTTCTGTTCCTGCACTTCTCAAATCGACATTGAATTAGGTCATTGAATACCAAATTCTGCAGCAATAAATTACATGAAATGGAGAACTTAATTTTAAAGACACACTAAATGTAATACCACAGTTCATAATATGCACCAAAACTTTACTGCGCTAACTAGATATAACCAGTTTAGGGATGCATAACTTTGTTTGTTAAGAGGATTTGGCTTCTGGTTTAACTTCTTACTTTACAAACCACGTTATTAGCTAAATCACTCCGCTATCATATTACTTTAATTTACATGTTGTGAGTCATTTGAAGTGTCTTAAATCAAGAACAAGCTCAAAAAATAACAAAATGAAATTATAGCGGACACCTCTCGACAATGAACTCTTCTACTAAACAGGCACTTTTAAGTCACCAAGCACTCCTTAAGTAGGTACCTTATATAAAATACCTCTTAACAACGGTTCCGGACAAAGGTTTTTATGATTTACCCATATTTTACTTGTCACATTTACATTCTATTATATCAGGCAATAAGTACTCATTACAAATATACAGACTTAGATACTAATCACAATTTTGTGGGAAAACCCCCCGAGGTAAGTACCTACTCAGGACTTATGGTAGGTATTGGTGGTACATATCACCTGTCTTTTCTTTTATATCGAAATTTCTAAGAAAAATTTAATTGCCGACTCTGGAATAACATACAATTTAATAGGCATTTTGTGAATTTAGTTTTATTTGTCTATTCAAAGAGTAACAATATCTAAAGTGAAGAGAAAGTGTTTGAGTTTGAAAGAAAACTTATCAGTGATAGAGCGATCTGAAAAGAATAACCACAGGATTCTGGTTTAAGCTGAAAAAGAGAGAACTGAAACTGAAGGTAATGCTACCGAGTCTGTAGCAACCCAAAAAATTTGTTAAGTAAGCATGTTGAGTTGAATCATAGTCAAAAGCAAAAACAAACTAACGTTTACGATTTCTTCAAAAAATAATTGTAAATTATATGTAGGTACAGGGTCTTCCAACGAGGACTGAACAGGGGCTCATTTTTGAGCTTCCTTGTATTTAAAGAAAAATCTAAAATAGCCAATCGATGTACTTTTTCCTGCAGAATTCAAAAATGAAACCAAAAATTTATTTGAACCAGAAACAAAAGAGTTACGCTATGGATAAGGTGTTTTTTAAATGGAACATAGCTTTTTTTATACGATTTTCGGAACGAGTGATTTTTTTTATGTCCGTTCTGATTAAAATATTTAATATTGTGACAGCTATTTTTATTAAATTTTAATGTTTTATCCAGTATAATTTAACTTCAACCTGTTTGAAACATACACTAGATAATAAAGGTAAAATCACCTTGAAATCCTTCAAAGTCAAAAAATTTGACAAATTTACTATAATGTTGCCGAAATGAAATATTCATTAGATGAGAGATTGCAGATTGTTATCTTGTTCTACAAATGCCAAGAAAATTCAAGAGAAGCAAGGAGAAGATTTATTGCAATCTCTCATCTAATGAATATTTCATTTCGGCAATATTATAGTAAATTTGTCAAATTTTTTGACTTTGAAGGATTTCAAGGTGATTTTACCTTTATTACCTAGTGTATGTTTCAAACAGGTTGAAGTTAAATTATACTGGATAAAACATTAAAATTTAATAAAAATAGCTGTCACAATATTAAATATTTTAATCAGAACGGACATAAAAAAAATCACTCGTTCCGAAAATCGTATAAAAAAAGCTATGTTCCATTTAAAAAACACCTTATCCATAGCGTAACTCTTTTGTTTCTGGTTCAAATAAATTTTTGGTTTCATTTTTGAATTCTGCAGGAAAAAGTACATCGATTGGCTATTTTAGATTTTGCTTTAAATACAAGGAAGCTCAAAAATGAGCCCCTGTTCAGTCCTCGTTGGAAGACCCTGTACATATGTATAACAGGAGTATAAGGCATATAATAATTTGCACCATACACCCACGCATTAAAATAAAAATTAAATAAATAAAATTATGTATTTTTATGTCTACACATTTATCAATTTTCTTATCTCCTTGTTTCTTTTTCGACTGTTCGAAAACGAACGCCTCTACACAACGGTCAATTTTTTTCTCCTTTAGTATCCGCTGTTGAGTAGTTTTACTATATTTATTTACAAGCTGGGCTTCACCTCATGGAGACGGCTGTGGCTATTCACATTGCGGGTTCCTACACTGAAAGAAATATATTGTTGCCATAAAATATATCATTATCCTAGCGATACTCTATGGTAAGTATAGGCGCAGTCATACATACTGTTATCAGCACCATACGGATATGGTTAACTAAATATTGTTATTGTAACAATATGATTTTGATACCTCTGACAATATGGAAAATTGCTAGGAGAACAATGCTTAGGATTAGAAAGTTAACTAAACAAGAAAGTATTGTTAGTTAACTATATGTTATAGTTACAATAACTATATTGTATGATTAATTTAACTATTTAGTATTTTTATCATGACTCTACGAACCGTACTAGAACAATACTTATATCGTTACTGCAATAATCATAATAGGATTAGGTCTGCAAATAATTAGTATTGTTAAAATAACTATACAGTGTTATAACAATAATTACCATAAAACATTACCATTTCTTAAAGTTCAGATTATACTGTTAATTATTGTCATGACAAAAATTCAGCAGTTAAGCTTCCAACTGGTGCCTCATGCAGTTTATTTGTCAAATTTAGCCCAATCGAAAGTTAATATGTTTCTACGCCTAAAAAAAGTTTCTGCTGGCAAAAAGTTCTTGTTAGATTCAAGAGTAATTGCTGCCACAAATGTATATTTGTATGAGTTTGCATATAACAATAGTATAAAGACCCTTAAACATCACTGAAATAAATGTACTGGTCTACACGGAGACTATGTGAAAAATAAAAACATGTTTTAACCAATATTTATTTTGCTGTTTTTCTCGTTATGCCGGAAACTTTTCATCACATCCTCGTAGCAGGTGGTATGTCTTTATTCATAGCACTGAATATTCCTATTTAAATAGAGTTCTTCAAAAATTTCAAATTTGCGTAAATATATAAAAAGTAACAACTACTTCAACTCTTGTCATATTTCTTTGATCTAATACATTAAAAGTGTTTTCACTATGAATAAATAAAAAGCATTTAACTTTCGCTATAACCAAAGAAAATGGGTTTGACTTAAACAAAGTACTGTATATAATGTAGCTTTTTTGTTAGGCATTTCTTTATCGGTTGTTCACTGAGGGTGAACTAATATACTCATACTGTTTCTGGAAAAAATGTTAAAATAATTTGGGTCTTCTCTTCACTATTAGCTACCTTTATTTGTCTGGCTTTTGCTCTAAGAATATAATTTAGGAAAACATTTATATTGTACAGCGTAATATGTTTTTGAATTCATATTTATTGAAGGTTTGTTACTTTTTCTTTTTGATGTTGCTCCAGTTCCATGCTTCATGTCCCAGCTCTAAACCATTAAGTCAGTGACCCAAATATATTTTGAACAGCGTATTACTATTAATAAAGCCATAGGAAAGGGCTCTCGATCCAAGATGGCTGCCACAATAGTGTGCCTTAATAAATAGTCCTGTAGGACCAATACTGATTAGATTTCGACGACAGATGTATAGTACAAGCATAATCGATGATCAATGTTTATTTAAATATCGCTTAAATAAATATGCCTAATTCAAATTTAATTTACAATATTTCTTTACTGAATATTAGATTTAAAAATTTGCTTTTGAGATTTTTAAGAGGGAATATGCATATAGTCCAAATAAACCTATATATATATATATATATATATATATATATATATATATATATATATATATATATATATATATATATATATATATATATATATATGTATATATATATATATATATATATATATATATATATATATATATATATATATATATATATATATATATATATATATATATATATATATATATATATATATATATTGTACTCTCCACATAAATTAAATATAAAATATATTATGTTGTTTTTATCCATTTATTTTGGTTTTTATTAACAAAAAATAATATTTTTCTATTAAGTACAAACTTTTGTACAACTTTTCAAAATTGTAAACGCGATATTATTGGTTGTGACGTCACACTACATGTAAACAAAAGTGTTATTGTGGCTGGTGTGTTGTAAATGCAAGTGTTAATTTATTTTCTTTATTATTTCTCGAAAAAGCTGTCGTCGATAAGAAACATTATATTTAAATAAAAAGACTGTTCAACAATGACCACAAGGCTAATTAGAAAAATTTGCAGGCTATCAAACATATGCTATTCTCTTTGTTGCCGACAGTTGATTCATTTATGACTGCTAATTTTTCTTCAAATTCGGACTTTACCCACATCTGCAGCAAAAATAATGGAGGAAGAGCTTAAAGGTGTTTGTTTAAGGAATATTAACTGCCATGTGTTAATAAGCTCTAAATACGATTTTTTATTTATGTTACGCTATATTTTGACAGTGGTAAATCATAACCTCAACGTTTGCCTTCAGACTTTCCCTAATCTTATTTGAATTTGGCGAAATCAAAATTTATTAATAATTCTGTAAAACTTTTAATTAATTTTGCACTGATTGTGCAGAATATTTGGGGCACTAATAAATCCTTTATTTTTCTGAGCGGGGCATTTGCAGTAATATTCTTGCACATTGATACAACACAATACTTATAGGGTAGTCTTTAGAAAGTTTCTTTAATTACTAAAACAAATTACACACAAATTACACTATAATCAAAAAACAAACTCTACGCAAATAAACTTAAATCGCAGATCAGAATAGGCAAACCTGAATATTTAATCGAGGATGTGCTTCTTATTTTTGATAAGCACGTGACTATTGTTGTAAACAATACGATTAATCACATGGCTCACATAGCTGTTAAAAATTTCGAGCAAAAAGATAAAATCAATTAAATTTAAGAACATAGCACGAAACAGCCACGCGTGCTTTAGATGATATCTGACGTCACTTGTACGCGCACTCAAATGTATGTTTTTTAAGTTCTAATAAGGGGCCATTCATCAATTACGTAAAGCTGAAAGGGGGGAGGGGTTCATCCGGTCGTCACTAGCCGTTATGAAGGGGTATAGGGGTGTTTAAGGCATCGTTACGTAACTTTACCAATTACAGTTAAAATACGAACCATTTCTTCAGATTTTGAATAAATACCTATAACTCTCTGTATACTAAAAAAGAAATTAAAAGAATATTTATGTACCATTATAAGGGTGTATGTGTTTTTTTTATGGATTCAGTAAATGGTACGACCAACAGATTCGTCAATATTTAATAAATAAAAAAAACGTTCAAAAAGTACTCGCGCAAGCGCGCATCCGATGCAGCGGAATATACTCATAACCGCTATAAACAAATGCTCATAACTTTTGATCAAATAAAGCATTTGGATAAAACAAAACTGCACGTAGACAAGATTGCACATTGATTGCACAAGACAATCAATGAATCATATTGTCAATGTACATATTGCGAATGTTTGAATTTCCGGTATTCTTGTTTAGTCTGAAATTTTCCATTTTGTTGATTCAAGCTCTGTATTTATAAACAGATTTAAAAAAATTAAAAAGCAAGTAAGTATTGTAATCTCTTTTTGGGACCACTATCACAGGTAATATATGTCTACGAATTCTATAAGGGGTGTATCTGCAGGCTTGTTATTTCTTTTTCTACGACAAATTTTCAGTTTTCTGTTTTACGAAAAATGAATTTTCGCGTGTTTGCCGCTTAGAAGTTTAGAAAGAGATGTGTTATTCAGTTTCTAGTCTATATACTTTGTTAGCCTATGTATCCTGGTAGTTTTCTTTAGAATGTTATTTTTAATTTGTATCGACTTTCATAAACGATGTATCGATTTAAAAAATATACATGTATATTGTATATATATCCTATCTTGGTGTGGAAGAATATACAGTAAAGATCACCTAACTAGGAACATAGGAATATCAGGAATCTTCAGAACGAATTTATCTATGGTCGTATTAACTGTGTTGACGGTCGAAAGTTATCGAGCTCTGCCCGATCGTTGCAGTAATACTTACGTTTCCGCTCCTCGCTACCATAGATTTCGTCGAGCCGCCAGCCACCGTCAATTCGTCAATACATTATCGTCATCATAACAAACCTGATGTATTGACGAATTGACGGCGGCTGACGACTAGACGAAATTCGCGGGAGCGGGGAGCGGGAACGCAAGTATTACTGCAACGATCGGGCAGAGCTCGATAGTTGTCGGCCGTCATCGCAGTTAATACGACCATGGATAAATTCATTCTGAAGAATCCCAATTCGGACAAAGCTCGATAGTTTTCTGCCATAACACTGTGCCGGTGGTCCGAAAAACTATGAAATCGGAAATAAGTGGCATTTTCTCAAAGTTATTAAAAGCACCATATTTTGCAGGTAGTTTAGGAAACTATCTATCTAGATTTACCTAGAATTTTAGATCATTATATAAACATTTGGGTCGGCAACAGAGACTCAAACTTGTGGCAGTTTAATTTCTACGCTTAACCGTGATAGAACTGTAGTTTCCGTGCATGCAAGTTTTGCGATTAACCTGTGTTTCTCTAAATATGATATATGTTTGTACCAGAAATGTCTTCAAGGTAAGATTTTTATATTGGAATAGTGACGATATTTGGATCAGCTTACATTTATTAGATATCATGTATCTTATGGATTGACGTCCCATAGTATTATTTTTAAGCGATAACCAAACTTAAGGTTAATCTATAAAAAAAAACACAGGAGACCCCACCGCGAAAAATAAATAGAGATATACACTAAGCTATGCAGTATATTATTTTAAAAAAAGTTTTGCCACCATCTGCCACTCTGGCAGAAATAGAGCTTTTTGTAAGTGACTATCAGATTAGTAGACATAGGAAAATATGCATTTTCGGCTATGTTAAGTGTTAAAGTTGACATAATTTTAAATATCTACTTAGAGTTAATTACCATAGGGTAAGCTTTTATTAATTAAACGTTTCTTTACCAAACATTAGTCCACTTTTTGTTAATTTTTTGTTGTCAGCGGCGTAACGAAGAAACTAGTGATTTTTTTAAAAAATAGTGTCATAACCACGACTTGTTTTAAGTGTTGTGGTAGCGTAACGCGCGCAGTGGGGTAAATATTTTACCCCATGTTCTTAGAAACTCTTCCAATTAAGAAAGTTTTAATGATTTATGATGTAGTATGTAACATTAAAAGGTTTAAAACATGTTCATAATTTTGGTAGGTACATATTATTCTTCCCTTTCACAGAATTTACCTGTAGGTATTGTTATAGTAACAATAGGGTCGTAAAATCATTATCATAAGTAAATAAGGTGGAAGAAAGAAGGTATTAATATTGGGGTATGGGTTGCTACTGGAGGACATATCATTTAATGAATCTAATAATTGTTTTTATTTTCAGGTGCGTAGAAAATGGCCATGTTCACTAAAATATCTTTTTTAAACAATCTGGTAAAGAACGAGTATTTCAATCGAAGCATTTAATGACGTTGCTGATAGAAATATTTCAAATAGAAGGCAATTATGATGAAATAAGTCGTCTCACCAAAATCTGCAGCCGTTTTTGCAGTAATATTTTTACCAAATTTGAACAGTGCTCAAAAACTGTTGAAAAATTCCTAAGTAGACAACAGCAATGACTTGATATGCCCTTTGAGTATCAAACCATTGGAAAAGTACATGTATCTTAAGGAACCTCGGAAGAGGAGATTCTAAGCACATCGGGACTGTCTCCAATTAGCCGCAGGGCTAAAATATTACCTAAAACTACCTGCAGAAAATTTGTCGCATGAATGCGAAGCCGAAGAACTGTGTCTGGCGGCAAAAAAGGGGCCTTCAAAAGGAAGGGCAAAGAGATGCATCGCAAATAATATTGGAGGCTGTTTTTTCAACTCCTACAAGAGCTACTAAAATAGCAACATCTTGCAAAGCAACAAAAAAAGTTAACAGGTGGTGCCATTTACAGAAGATGAGGCAGTTTTCCTAATAATGGAGGCAAAACTAAGCAAACATCAATATTTGCTTATTAGGCAGGAAGCAAAATCTAGAAATGCGGATGTATATCCGTCATAATATCATAATTTGTTAACAGCAAAGAGCACATGTTATCCCTCTAGTGAAGCTAAAATAGTAACTGGACAGTCAGCTGAAGTCTGACTGAAAGAACTGCTCAACTACACAGTTAAACACCTTCTTGAAATACTAAAGCAGTTATAGAAACACTAGAAAGTGAAGTGGCATCGAAGTTGAACCTACTTGTTAAGTGGGGTTGCGATGGAAGTACAGAACATGATCAGTACAAACAACAATTCGCAGAACTGGGATTAGAAGATGGTAGTTTATTTTTAAATTGTTGAGCTCATCTACAATTATACTGGCAAAACCCAAATGAAGAAAATAACAAACTGATTATATGGCAAAATCCACGCCATTCGTCCACAAGATTTTGTCGGCCTATACATTTTTTGTATAAGAAGGAACCGACAGCAGTGATCAATGGTCATTCAAGACCAAACCTACGTTGAAAATCAAATAAAAAACCCACAACTTACCAAATAAAAAATTGCAATATTTTCATCAAACATGTTCTTTCTTCTGGTTAACGGAAAAGTCTGTAACGCTCTAACGGATACATCATCAGCCCAGACATGCTTTATATGTAACGCAACGCCCAGAGAAATGAATGAGATTCACAAACCTTTAACCAAAACAGTAAAAGAGGAAACATTTCGATTTGACTTGTCCACACTTCACGTATGTATACGTTTCTTCACCAATCCTATAGGTTAGAACTGAATATATGGCAAGTAGGAGGAGAAGAAAATAGAACAATCTATGAAACCAGAAAAAAATGAATTGAAGATGATTTTAAAAATAGAATGGGCTTGTTGGTGGATATCCCAAAAACAGGTGGAAGCGGGACAACAAACGACGACAATACAGCTGGACGATTTTTTAAAAATACCTTAGAATCATCGACCATAACAGGACAGCGACTAAAATCATGTGAATTTACTTTTCTTCATTATGTTTCTATATTAATCCTTAAAAATATGAAAGAAGTCTACTTCTCAGGGGTACTTATAAATATGCAAAAATTGAGAATCAATTCTCTAACCACCTGAAAATTCCTTATACAATAAGGATTTCAACAAATAATGGTGAAACAGCTATTCTCCGGGCTATATGCCCCTCCGAGCGCTGAATTACATACCAAAATTTGCCGTATTTTCTTCCAACACAGTTAGATAAGAAAATACTAATGTTTCGAATGCAAGAAAGTACCAGAAAGAAGGAAGCTTTTTCTTTAGTTAGAATGTCGTCACCTGCAGACCGGTTTCGAACTCGTTGGTTCTCATCAGTACAGGATAGACGAACATACCAACCTTTCGAAAAACTAATTCCTTAAAGCTACAATGTCGTACTGTATAAGTACTAAGACAAAGGCAGCGCCATCCATTAGCAGTTTCAAGCAGACGGAGTTCTTATCTAACTGTGTTGAAAGAAAATACGGCAAATTTTGGTATGTAATTCAGCGCTCGGAGGGGCATATAGCCCGGAGAATAGCTGTTTTACCATTATTTGTTGAAATTCTTATTGTATAAGGAATTATCAGGTGGTTAGAGATTTGATCCTCAATTTTTGCATATTTATATGTACCCCTGACAAGTAGACTTCTTTCATATTTTTAAAAATTTTACCTGTAAACTCTACTCCGAGTGCTTGAAACTGCTAATGGATGGCGCTGACAGTGTCTCACTACTTATGCAGTACGACATTATAACTTTAAGGAATTACTTTTTCGGAAGGTTGGTATGTTCGTCTATCCTGTACTGATGAGAACCAACGAGTTCGAAACCGGTCTTCAGGTGACGACATTCTAACTAAAGAAAACGCTTCCTTCTTCCTGGCAGTTTCTTGCATTCGAAACATTAGCATTTTCTTATCTAACTGTGTTGGAAGAAAATACGGCAAATATTGGTATGTAATTCAGCGCTCGGAGGGGCATACAGCCCGGAGAATAGCTGTTTTACCATTATTTGTTGAAATCCTTATTGTATAAGGAATTTTCTGGTTAGATAATTGATTCTCAATTTTTGCATATATTAATCCTTGTTGTGAAATAATATATATTGTCAACTGAAAAATTTTACCAAATATTATCGTAAAAAGGCCTCTCAAAACTCAGTTATTCAGATTATATTTTTTAAAATATTTTTAATATGTTCTTGTACCAAGATACACCAAATAAAAGAATAATCCGGACTGTTTCCGTTTTTTTCCAAAATTCGGACCATAGTGCATCACCGCAGTTAATACGACCATCGATAAATTTCTCCTAAAGATTCCTATGTTCTCAGTTAAATGATCTTTACTGTATAACATTTATAATGTACTAAAATGAAATAAATTTTGTTGCTTATAATTCAGATTTACTTTAAAACTAACTTTTGTCTTTACGATTAATTTCATTGTATTTGTTCATTTATTTCAGAATCGTTTTATTTCACTGTTACAGAACTACTCAATTTACGAGGACAATATAGTATTCTAGTCGCGGCAAAATACCTAATCCGCAGCAAGACCCTCTAAAATGTAACAAACTCTACGACCGAGTAACAAAGCAAAGATTTTAATGTAGGGAATAGGAAATATTGATGTTAATATTGTATACAAATGCGTTTCGATCTAATAGTGTGCTGCTAAATATTGAAGTGAATAATTGATTTATAAGGGACATACCTATTGTAACTAAAACTACTTTTTAAAAAAAAATTCTTCTCATGGATTATTTCGTATTTTGCATAACTTGCTAATTAACGTATGTAACAAAAGTTTTGAGACAAATATCGTAACTAACTTTCATTATCTAGAACGAGTTTAATCTAACTACCATCGCCAGTAGTTTTGATTGAACTGAAGCGAATTCGAATTTCCGAATATCAGGCATCAACATCAGCGAGTATTACTGATCGTCTAGGGTGCGCGTCAATCCTTAGTGTAACGTTAGGTGCTGTCAACGCTGAAAGCAGCAAGCATGCTTTTTTAACTAATCTTTCATCCAGCGCTTACCCTTTACTGTACGTTTTATGCCTAAACTTAAAATTATCGTAATATATGCTCTCGATCGAGGATCCATTTTCAACAGGCAACTGATAAGATAGGTTATGTACCTAAAATATTGACAATAATATTTATCGTGTAAGGTTGAAGAATATTGATACAGAGATTGAAGTTGATTGTTGAAATATTGTCAATAATGATTGATATCAATATTATTGATCGTGTAAGGTACGTTTAAGAAAGCTTTTATGTCACGGTGTACAAACTTGAGATAGATCCGAATGGCTATCTATAACTTAGTTAGCCAAATGCCAAAAGCGGCTATTGTATATCAAGGACGTTATAATAATATCTCGAGTGCAAAAGAGAGGAAGGAGTGGAATACTTTGCCTAAACTTACCCAAGAGTGAAATACCTCGTGTGTTGTCGTAGAGCACGTAGAGTAATGAAAGGTGAAAAAAACCGAGTTGGTGTATCCACGCAAAGATAAGGAAGGTGTTTTAAGATTTCACATAATATGACGGCAAAACGGATAAATAAAAAAGGTGGAATGTCACTTAGAAAAAGAAGGAAATATCCGAAATACACAGCTGCCCAGCTAGAACGAACTCCACGTGCACTTAGTGCACTTAGAGTTAATCACTTTTTAAACAACAGTCTTGGCTTTGGATGATTTTAAGTAAGAAAAAGTTGATTAGGAAGTTTATTTGGGATTTTTAATTATTTTTGTTCTCATACCTATTTAGATTTAGTATCCTCAAAAACCCCTTAATCCATATTCTCAAAATCGCAAAAACTTATTAAGGCTGGAAGGAAAAAAATATGAATTTAATAAAAACACTTAATAAATAATACCTAATGACGTCAAAAGTTACACAAAAGCATTAATATTTATTCCAAAGAACTCTTCGGCATTAGATGCACAAAAATAACATTGGTCGGCGTGCTTTCTGAAGTCAAATTTTTGTAAGGAAATTTGTTATTCATAATTTTTTCTTTCCTCCCGTAATCAGTTTTTGAAGTTTTGAGAATATGGATTAAGGGGTTTTTGGGGATGCTGAATCTAAATCTGACAACAAAACTTATTTAAAATAATCCCTAATATACTTTTTCCGAAAAATCGAGCCGCTCCTTCCCCCTAAAACAGCACGCCAATGATAAATGTAAATTTTTACTATGCCAATATTTCATTTTGCAACAGACAATTACCACCCAAATTTGAAGAATATCGCATTATTAATAACAGACAAATTGGGGTGGATTTATGAAAAGCGGGACACACTGTATATAAATTTTATTATTTATTTACTTGTTAAGAAAAGATATATTATTTGGATGTCAGACCACTCTACTGTTAAGGGCAAATTAATATTAAAAAATAATAAAAGTCCCTGCGCTTGAAAATACAAAAGTAAAACAAATCCTGAAAAGAAAATGTTTTGTACACAGTCAGTGACTTTTAATTATGAAAAAGGATGCCTGACCCTAATCTATTACTAATGTAGTATATATTCTGCCTAAAACCTAATTAGTACATAGTACAATAATTACAGATTTGTCGGCATTGCGCAACGAGGTTTAAAATTAGGATAGATCTTTCTATCCATGGGTATTTATTTGTAGCTAACAAGGTGTCATGTTACTTTATTATATAAATTTTTGTTGGAGTTTTATTTTACCCTGTTCTACAAACTACCACCTTTAAGCGTGAACAATTTTAATAGGGACGGAATAACCCACTTAGCGTAGCGAAACACGAGGCAAGCGTTACTAAATTAGGACAAAAGCAACGACTGCATTATAAAGTTCAGCTTGATGTCTGTGACAGTAATTGCTGCCAGGGTCATATAGACTGCGCTAGTTCTCGCTATACTAGTGTTGAGAATAACGAGATAATGAGGATCCCTAACTAGGGATTTAAAAACGCACCGTCATTGGGCGTAACATGTCGAATTTGCTTGTCATCTGAAATCAGTGCAAGCTTTTTATAGTTATAGGGATCTAACTTTCCGTATTACAGACCGGTATCAAAAAAGATCAATAGCTAGTGGAGTATGTATCCTTAACAATTTTGCTGAATGCACGTAGATATTTTTTGTATCGACACAGTTGCGATACAATCATTCGCGTGAATGACCCACGTTTGCATCGCAATCAAAGCGATATATATGCAATCCTAAATACCACAGGCTAGAGCATATGACTAAGGATTAATAAAATAGAACAACATACCATTATTTTTCACGATAGTACATTTTAAGTAATGTATTTCCATTGCATAGTGACGAAATTAAGAATGAGAGTGATAGTGTCACGTTTTCGCCAGAGCACGTACTTCAGTGAGTTCTTAATGATTTGCCATAGCGTATTGTTTTGTATGTATCGTCTCTAACAGGTCAGAATATACTGTTGTAGTGAAATTTTAAGTGATGTTTTTTTGACTTTAACTATTAACTTTGAGAAATGATGTGTCAGTGCCAAGTGTGTGGAAAAATGTATTATTTTTACCCTGAACTGTCTTTTTACAGGTTTGCTCGGTGGAATACAGGCGACTCGCAAAACTATACCGGTGGCGCGGGGCTGGGGTTATAGCGTTCTCTCGTCCCTATTTCTTTGTCCTACAAACGCACAATGATGAAACAAACAAAGGGCTACTTATAAATGAGCAGTTTGGATTCCGACTAAATAGAGACGCAAACGACGTAATGTTTATTATGAGACAGTTGGGAGAAAAAGCTATAAGAGTAGACAAAAACACACACTGCTGCTACGTAGACCTGAAAAGGCATTTGATCAGATAAAAAGAGAACTGCAACTTTAAGAAATACGGGTACTCCAAAAGCTATAATAAAAGGAATCCAACGTTTATATAAAGACACACAAAATTAGAAATAGCAAAACAAGAAAGATCAAATCTATTTGAAACCACATTAGGAATTAAACAAGGGTGTATTCTGAGTGTACTCTTATTCTTGAGGGTACTGGACGAAGCAATTAAAAAAGCAAAGAAGGAGGCCAAAGCATATGAGGTGGGATACTGGAGAATGGAAAAGGTACAAATACCAGAGAGAGAGAGAGAGAGAGAGAGAGAGAGAGAGAGAGAGAGAGAGAGAGAGAGAGAGAGCTGTGCTATGGGGACGACATGATTTTAATGGGCAGAAATGGGAAAATAGTGAACAAAAACCTGGAGATCTACAGAAAAGCACTACAAAGGATTAACATGAGGATAAATAAAGAAAAAACGGAGACCATGATAATAGAAAAGAAACAGCAACGACATAGAATACACATAGAAGAAGAAAATTTAGAACAAATTAGAAAGTTCAAATAATATTAAAAGACGGAAGAAGAGAAGATGAAATAAAAGATCGAATAACAGCGGGTGGAAGACTATTTAACAGTATTAAAAATGCGTTTCAGGAAAAAACAGAAATAACCAAAGAAATTTAAACCCAAGTATATTAGAGAGTAGTACCACCTATACAAACTAACGTGGACTAGGACAGATAAAATGAAATGAAAATAGACAGCAATAGAAATGCGATTTTCAAGAAGAATGAAAAACGGAGCAAAGATGGATAAAATTAGGAACAGAATAGACAGGCAAAACTTTAAGCTAAGACCAGTAGAAGAAAAAATAGACGATGGTTCGGCCACATAAACGAATGGCAGAAGACAGAATAATGAGACAGGTATTTAAATCTAGATCAAGTAAAAAGAAGTTCAGAGGCAGACCTGGAAGACGTAAGATCGACACCGATCAAGGGAGACATGAAATGGGAAGAAGTACATCTGATAACACAGGTTAGAAAGAAGTGGAGGGAATTGTCGAAAAGAATAGCAAAAAACTAAACTCGATCAAACACCCTACACCCGTAAGGGTACCTTGGTTCAAGGATTAAATAAGTATAACTGAGCGGTCCTGTCTCCGCTTACTGAAGGTGAATGCCATGGACCAATCATACGCGTTCCAAGTGAAATATTATTGGTTTTAAAAAATATTTTAATTTTTTTTATGTTGGTCTATTACATTTTATATTATAATTCACGGTGTGCCTCGACTAAATTTTAACCAAAAGGTTCTCCCACTTCCATTTTTTTTTTCAGATTTTGTTAAAGTGGTGTGGCCTAAGTAATTTAAGCCCAAAGAGAAAATCCTAGATCAATAGTTTTAAAATAAAACCTGATTTTACTATTATTAGGTTAAGCAGCTTTATTTTATGAGAAAGAGTAGTTTCAAAATTTGTTAAAGGGTATAATCTTCCTTCAAGTCCTGGAAACGATAGCTTCTTAGTGGAAATATTTATTATGTTTAAATAGTTTTGATAATCCTGAAAAAGATGAAAAAATGACGGTTTCGTCAGTTTTTGGTACCAATAATTAAATGGTACGTTCAAATACTATGGTTTAGATGATGAATTTATTTTAAAGATATCACACTAAAATTATCTACAAATAAAATATGCCTCTTTATCTACATCTGTTCAAAAGATATGGGAAATATGAGGTTGAAAAACGCGAACAAAAAAATTATTTAATCAGAATGTTGTGATATATCTCAATAATTATAAGTTATGGTTAAAACTGTTCATAATTTCCAAGAAGCAAAAAAGTCATCTTTTATCTAGAATAAAATCAAAGATAGGATCGTCGGAAACTGTATGTTCGCTACGACGCGACGCGACGTGACTGTGTTGACAGTGAAAACCGCGTAGAGCGCTATGACGAAATGTTCGGAATTAATTTTATATTTTCACTAAGTAATTAACACTCGAAAAAACTTACAAATATTACAGCTATTAAATGCATTTCGTCATAGCGCTCTACGCGGTTGTGACTGTCGACACCGTAGTCACTGTCAACATACAGTTTCTCATGTTTCTATCTTTGGTTTTATTCCGGATAAAAGATGATTTTTTTATTTGGCTTGAAATTGAGCCAACTTCTTGAAAATGATGAACAGTTTTAAGCATGACTTATAATTATTGAGATATATCACAACATTCTGATTCCATAATTTTTTTCTTCGAATTTTTAAACCTTCTTTTAACTGTATCTTTTGAATAGATGTAGATAGAGAGGCATAATTTTTTTTTCATTTGTAAATAATTGCATTATCTTTAAAAAGAGGTCGTAAACTATATATTTAAATGTACCACTTATGAGATAGGTACCAACAACTGACGAAAAACTAATTTTTTCATCCCTTTTTAGGATTATTAAAGCAATTCAAAAATATTAAATATTTCCACTAATAAGATGTCATTTTCAGGGCTTGAAACAAGATTATACGGCTTAAAAAATTTTGGTTCTATTTTTTATAAGATAAAGTCGCTTAACCTAAAAAAAATGTAAGTGAAAAGACCTTTGTGTTAAACTTAATAGTCGAGGCACACCGTGAATCATGACAATAAAATCTTGGTCGTCGAATAGCTTCTAACCAAAATATTCAGCGTTATTGTAAATGTACAATCCTTTCTAACGTATTTTTTAAAAATCAATTTGATTCAAGAACTATGTTTACCAAAATAATTTTAAGGAAGACCGAAGTAAGGACTTAAAATGGGAATTCGTGGAGAACTTTTCTAATTTTAAACGAAAGCAACAACTGCATTAAAAGACTCACTTGACATGTGTGACAGTAATTGCTTCTAGAACCATACAAGACTGCTTTTCCACTCGAATCTCGACAGTGGTGTTGAAATAATAGGGCTGTGTGGACGTTGTAAAACGGAAGTAAATTTTAAGATGTTTAAAACGTTTTAAGATGAAGCAAACGTATAGAAGAGAAATTGTATTTAATTAAAATAATTGGAGATTAAATATATATGAATGTCGTTTAAGACCTTAGCGGCGCTCTAGTTTAGTAGTGACTAAATGAATAAATGAGAACAATCAAAATATAATTATTTAACCTGTAAATTTTGGTAATAAGCGCTATATTATGAATGTGACAGCCTATTGTCACGTTCTTCTGTCTCTGTAGCCTTATAGAGCTTTAAATTGGTTATACAGGGTGGTGCAACCAAGATGGGGTGGACGATTGTGAGTAAATGGTGAGGAATTTCGAAAATTCTTTTATTGGATATTATCGATAGTCATAATACAGGGTGTTCCGAAAAACTCGTGGCGAACCAAACTTGTATTTTTTTAAATGGGACACCCTGTATATAATTATTCCAATTGATTCTCCTGTTCGTTACGATCATTTTGATATAGGGTTTATTGGGTCTAAAATTTATAGTAAGGGAATGGGACGCGGTTAAAGTTGCAAAAATGCTCACAGTTCGGCAATTTTTAAAAAAAAATTTGAAACAGGTATGGTAAAACCAAATATTCCATAAAACGTTACATATCCTTGAATACATTAATCGCTTGCAATTTGTTTAAAATTATACACTGTTATACAGGGTGGTCAAGTTTTGCAAATACGCCCTGGGCCAATTTTTTTTAAATGGAACACCCTATATATTTTATTTTCATGTTAAAGATAACATTACAAGCTTTCAAAAAATACCATACATGAGGCCTTTCTGACCAACAGTTTTTTAGTAAACTAGCCGTGAAAGCAAAGTTTCTTCATTCTAATACGATTATACTGAATTTACGTTGTTTATTATTAAGTATCTAATATTAGGAGGCCATGACACTATCACAAATGAAACAAAAGATTGACGAACTTGTCATAGCTACTGCCGCATAATCCATTATTTACAAGTTAAGCGTAGGTGAGGTAAGAAAACTGGGACCCGAAACCTTTACATGTTTATTAGAGATATTTCAAAAAACAGAATATATTGTTTTTAGGAAATGTAAAGAAATTAATAAACCAGTTATAAACAACTTTTTGAGAAATGAGTTGCCAGTATTGCTTGAAGATTTACCTTTAATGGTAAGGGATCATTATGATTTCAACATGATGGAGCGCCCCCGCATTACCACAGGAATGTAAGATATTTTGTCGATAATTGGAAGACAGATCGTTGGATTGGGCGAGGTGGACCAGTTAAGTGGCCAGCCAGATCACCCGACTTAACACCACTAAATTTTTTCTATGGGGGCATGTTAAAGAAGAAGTCTATAAAGAGGTTCCAACCACAATGAAAGATATGAAGACGAGAATAAGAAACAATTTTCGCAACATTTCAGAACAGACTGTGGGAAAAGTGAAACTTTCATTTATGGATAGACTCGAAATGTGCCTTCAGCAAAATGGTGGTTTAGTTGAACACCTTATATGAGCTTTTTTAATTGTTTTGATTAAATTAGGTTGACAAGTAAGTACATAGCACATAACTAAATAATTTTAACCCACCAATAGTCGCGCTATGGTCTCCTAGACCGAGTTCATGGAAATATTGTGCCAAATTTTCTCTAGATGGCGCCTCTCTTAGTCGCGTTGAGTATCTGCCTGTTATAAGCTCATTGTCGCATTAGTAGTCATTTGAACGTGGTAGAGGGTGTGCACTCTGTGTAATTATATAAGACGGTGTCACAGACCGGCGAGACTAAATTTGTTCATGGTGTGAGAGACCGTTGCGACTGAACTCGTTGTAAATAGAGGATACATCAACAAAGTAAGTACATTATTTTTTTATATATTTACCTACTTAAGTGTAACATATGATTGTCTGAAGCAATGTGGAGTTGGGAAAAAGAACAAGAGCATCTGCTACGCCTCTTAGAACATTCCAATAAGGAAGAAAGTTCAAATAATATCGTAGAAGGCAACGAAGAGGAACCTGATGATGTTGACAGTGACAGAGAGGAAGATAATGTAGAGCAGCAAGAAGACAGCAATAGCGAGCAGGACATAAGCGATTCAGAAGAAGTAATAGAAGCTGGTCCTAGCAGAAGTAGTCTCTCATATATTGGTGAGTTTTTAGTAATAAATTATTTTAGCATTTTATGTTTTTTTTTTAATTTTCAGGTAAAGATAAATCCACCCATTGGAAAAAGCACGCTCCTGCAATAAAGTCAGTAAAAACAAGACAGGAGAATATAATAAAACGTCTTCCAGGTCTATCTCTTGCGACAAGATCTTTGAAAGATATCGCTGAAATTTGGCGTTATTTTATAAATGATGACATGATTGACAAAATAGTAGAGTATACCAACTTGTATATAAAATCAATTCAGGAAAATTTCTACCGTTCTCGGGATGCTAATCTAACGAATCCACTAGAAATTAGGGCATTTATGGGACTTCTTTATATGGCAGGGATTTGTAAGGCAAATCGACTCAACACTGAAGATCTTTGGAGGACTGACGGATATGGTGTCGAGATATTCCACCTAACAATGTCGATCCAAAGATTCAGATTCCTAAATCGATGCATCCGGTTTGATGACAAAATTACCCGAGAAGAACGTAAAAGAGAAGACCAACTTGCACCTATTCGTGAATTATTTGATTGTTTTGTACGAAATTGTGAAACTGGCTATCACGTGTCAGAATGTGTCACAATTGACGAGATGCTTCCAGGGTTTAGGGGCAAATGTAGTTTTAGCATATATATACCCTCTAAACCCAACAAATATGGAATTAAAATTTTTGCACTGTGTGATGCACAAATGTTTTACACCAGTAAATTGGAAGTTTATGTCGGGCAGCAGCCTAATGGTCCCTATAATGTGTCCAATTCCCCACCAGATGTTGTCTATAGGCTTTGTCAAAATCTCAAAAATTCTGGTCGAAATCTTACTGTGGATAACTGGTTCACGTCAATACCTCTTGCAAAAACTCTTCTAAAAGACTATAAACTTACTATGATCGGAACTGTTAGAAAGAATAAGAGGGAACTCCCGGTAGAGTTTAGCAAGCCAAATCTACGACCAGCATGTACATCGATGTTTGGTTTCAATCAAGACTGTACACTGGTATCATATATACCTAAACCTAGAAAAAATGTCCTAGTGATTTCTACTTTACATAGATCTGATGAGATTGATCACAATACTGGTGATCAACTAAAGCCTGTCATAATAATAGATTATAACAGGACTAAAGGAGGTGTTGACGTAGTAGACAGACTATGTACGAATTATAACTGCGCCAGAAATACAAGAAGATGGTAATCTTCTTCTCCATGCTTAATATTGCCGGTATAAACTCTCAAGTGATTTTCAAGACAAACAATCCCGATTCGAACCTGTTACGCAGGAATTTTCTGAGAGAATTGGCAAGCTGCTTGATAAAGCCTCACTTAGAAGTTCGTGCACAATTATCCTGTCTACCAAAAAGACTAAAAGATCGGCTACACGATATTTGTGGTATAAGGGAACAGCCTATACGAGAAAGTCAAACAAAGGGAAGATGCAGCTACTGCGACTGGAAAAAAAATCGAAAAACCAGATTCTCCTGCTTCAACTGTGAAAAGTAGATGTGTTTGGAGCATATCTCAGCAATATGTGTGACATGTCGAGAAATTTTTCTAAATAATAACTAAGGAATAAACTTATGTTTTAATGTTGTTCATTTTCCTATACCTAGCTAGTTTTTACTATTCGTAATTAGTTTTTGTACTTTTGCAGTTTTTGTTTCAGAAATGTTTTTGTTGTATTTTTTTAAAGGAAATAATACTTCAATTTTAAAAATACAAAGTTGCTTTATTTTCAGAATCAAAACATACTTTAATATAACCATTCATTTATCAGAAACAGATTCCGGTCTGAGAGACCATGGTGACTAAACTGCGATGCATTGATGACGCGACTATTGGCGGGTTAAAAGATGTTCTGTTATTATTTAATTAATTTTCTTACACTATTAATAATACTGATAACTGATTATCTTTGTTTATAACTGGTTTATTAATTACTTTACATTTCCTAAAAACAATATATTCTGTTTTTGTAAATATCTCTAATAAACATATAAAGGTTTCGGGTCTCAGTTTTCTTACCTCACCTACGCTTAACTTGTAAATAATGGATTATGCCGCAGTATATAGCTTTGACAAGTTCGTCAATCTTTTGTTTCATTTATGATAGTGTCATGGCCTCCTGGTATTAGATATTTCATAATATACAACGTAAATTCAGTATAATCGTATTAGAATGAATAAACTTTGCTTTCACGGCTACTTTACTAAAAAACTGTTGGTCAGAAAGGCATCATGTATGGTATTTTTTGAAAGCTAGTAATGTTATCTTTAACATGAAAATAAAATATATAGGGTGTTCCATTTAAAAAAAAATGGGTCCAGGGCGTATTTGCAAAACTTGGCCACCCTGTATAACAGTGAATAATTTTAAACAAATTGCAAGCGATTAATGTATTCAAGGATATGTAACGTTTTATGGAATATTTGGTTTTACCATACCTGTTTCAAATTTTTTTACAAAATGGCCGAACTGTGAGCATTTTTTCAACTTTAACCGTGTCCCATTCCCTTACTATAAATTTTAGACCCAATAAACCCTATATCAAAATGATCGTAACGAACAGGAGAATCAACTGGAACAATTATATACAGGGTGTCCCATTTAAAAAAACACAAGTTTGGTTCGCCACGAGTTTTTCGGACTACCCTGTATTATGGCTATAATTTCAAAACATGGCGTGTTTGACTATTGATAATATCCAATAAAAAAATTTTCGAAATTCCTCACCGTTTACCCCCAATCGTCCAACCCATCTTGGTTGCACCACCCTGTATATGTAGAATACCATTAATTTAAAAAAAAAGGATTTTTTTACTTTTTATTTAATTTAAAAGGGGCAAGGCGGGAAATTTATCTTCCAATGTAAGTTTTGTTTAAAATATCTTGAATGTCGTAATATGTTGTTATTTTTCATCCTTTAAGCCCAATTTTAAATATCAACTACAACAAAGCGATAATAAAAATGCGAGAAATCCATAATGTTATGAATATAAATTAAACGGAATTCTAATAAAATCACCGGGATGTGGTATATCAAAATTACGATGCAGAGGAACCTTTCAATTTTGCAACAAAAACTATCATTTTTCCGAAATTCATATCTTAATAATTTAGAGTAAATAAACTGCAATTCTGTGTTTTCATGGCGCTCTTCGAAAATTTAAAAATTTTCTAATTTTTCATGTCCCGATGCAAATGAACCTATTTATTTTCGACTTTGACGAAAATTTAGGCAATTTAAATTAGTCATAGGTATTCTTAGATGACACCGTCTTGTTAACGAGCAATCCTGAAGACACACAACACCTTTTAGAAAAATTAAATGATCGATGTAATGAATACGGTCTAAAAATTAATTTTAAGAAAACCAAGTTGATGGTAGTTACAAAGTTTCCACAAAATCTGAACCATGTGAACGTGACAGTAGCGGACACCATAGGTAATAGAGAATGTGCCGACGTATAAATATTTAGGATCTTGGATAGAACAATCAGGTGACCAAACAAGAGAGATAAGAACGAGATAGCCAGATCAACATTTATAAAGATGAAAATAGTTATTATCCTAACAAGTGCGGAAAGAGTCACTTTCCCGCAAGCGACTGCCGTTACCCGAACGACGCGAAGCGGAGTTCGGGTAAGCAGTCGAGTGCGGGAAAGTGCCTTTCCGCATGAGTTAGGATCAAATTTTTTTCTACTAGCGTTAAAAAAACCAACATCATTTTTACAAAGTTTATTATTTTTTAATAAACAAAAAATAACAGGTATATAATGTTTACTTATTACTTATTATATATATTTATCGTAAAAGTACAATTGGATGCACTGTGTAAATTAATTGCTGAAGCTAGAGAGGTTGAAGTTGACTGATTCTGCATAGTGGAAGTTTGAAGAGACAGAGGTGTTGAACTTTCATGGACGCTACTGGGACCAGGTGCAATATCTAGGGACGTGGATGTTTCTAAGATGCAACTGGAAGTCGTTGGAATAGCTTGACTGATATTGAGAATTTTGTTGGACATATCTTTTTTCTGTTTGATGGACTCCTCTAGGTAGCCTTCGGCAACAGACGTGGATTTCCATCCCCCTAGGCGTTTAATATTCGTTATTCCTTCACCAGAATTGGCCAGTAGAGTGGCCGATGAGCGCCTAAAGCTGTGACCGGTGTACAATTCAGGATTTTTATGTCCTATATAAGCCGCGATGTTAGAGGGCATTTTCCCTATGGTATTGATACCAACACACTGGGTAGTGCATTTTCCATTTCTGTAGTTTAAAAAAAATCGGCAGTGTGGAGTTTGTTTTGGTCGTAACCCTGCATATTATATAATAATATTATTCATACATCACCAAAATTTTATTTCAATATAAAACATTAAAAAATATTTTCCCGCACTCAGTGCGGGAAAAATTTTCCCGCACGGTGCGGGAAAAATTTCCCCGCACGGTGCGGGAAACTTAGTCTTTCAGAGACAAAATGAGTGCGGGAAAACGGTGAATTGCGCACGCTAGTAGAAAAAATTATTTACTAGTCTGAATATTAACATGGAACTTAGGATGAGGATGCTGCGTTGTTACGTTTTTTCCACGCTTTTGTATGGAGTTGAAGCATGGACTCTTAAGAAAAGTCACATGGAGAAACTGCAAGCCTTCGAAATGTGGTGTTACCGTAGAATGTGGCGTATGCCCTAGACCGATATGGTCACTAATGCCGAAGTCCTAAACCGGATGGAAAAGGAATGCGAAATCATTAACACCATAAAAAAGGGAAAACTTCAATACCTGGGCCATATAATGAGAGGACAGAAATACACACTTCTCCAACTGATAGTTCAGGGAAAGATTAGTGGAAGGAGGAACATTGGCATACGCCGTGTGTCCTGGCTTAAAAACCTAAGGGACTGGTTTAGTTGTAGCAATATTCAACTGTTCCAAGCTGGAGTCAACAAGGTCCGGATTGCTGTGATGATGGCAAACCTCCGATAGGAGATGCACTACAAGAAGAAGATTCTTAGATAATTAACGGATAAAGTATATTCAAAAAGAAGGGTGTCCCATTTTCGGCACTTTTACGGGGTATCTCCCTTATTTTTAAAGATAGAGGGTTGCGGTTTTCGCGACAGTGTACTACTTTTTGATGAAAAGAAAGAAGGCATAAAAATATTTTTCATGACACCCTTCGTTTTTGACATACAGGATGAAATTGATTTTTTTCCATTTTCGGACTCCCCTCGCATTTCAGTTATCTTGTAACTTATAAAAAAGTAAAAGTGGATCCTATTAGAGTTTTCTACGTAGAATCGAGTGGCGTGGTTAGATTTTCATCAGATGTGATATTTTTCGAGATATTAACCAAACATATGTTTTTTTTAATGGAACACGCTGTATATTTCTTAACCATTACGTTTCCCCTTTCGAGAGCTTTTCAAAAATATATAACACTTTATAGTTATCTTTTGTTTTTAGTCCTTAAATCTAACTATTTAATTTTAAGCTTTAATTTTCCATAGTTGGCCGTGTTTAACATGTGGTTTAACGTCAATTCAATTATTTAGATTTAAAAAAGAAACTGGTTAAATCCTATATTTTCATTAATGTATTTAAATTGGTATTATTTTTAACCTAAAACACTACTTGTTATCTAGATATATAGAAAATCCTAACCAGAACTAAAACTGCTTAGTTTTTAATTACTTAAAGATTAAATTAGTTGTCTTGAATTATTAATAGCAAATAAAAGTCAAATTTAAAAACAAAACATACAAAACTTTAGGTAACGAAAAGAGCTAGAATGGATTAAATGGACTAACTCCTTTCGTTACCTACTTAAGTTTTGTATGTTTTGTTTTTAAATTTGACTTTTATTTGCTATTAATAATTCAAGACAACTAATTTAATTTTCAAGTGATTAAACACTAAGCAGTTTTAGTTCTGGTTAGGATTTTCTATAGATAACAAGTAGTGTTGCAGTTTAAAAAATAATACGAATTTTAATAACTTAATGAAAATACAGGATTTAACCAGTTTCTTTTTTAAATCTAAATAAGTACCTGAATTGACGTTAAACCACTTGTTAAACACGGCCAACTACGCAAAATTAAAGGTTACAATTAAATAGTTCGATTTAAGGGCTAAAAATAAAAAATAACTATAAAGTGTTATATATTTTTGAAAAGCTCGCGAAAGGGGAAACTTAATGGTTAAGAAATATACATGGTGTTCCATTGAAAAAAACATTTATGTGGTTAATATCTCGAAAAATATCACATCTGATGAAAATCTAACCACGCCACTCGATTCTACGTAGAAAGCTCTAATGTGATACATTTTTACTTTTTATATAAGTTACAAGATAACTGAAATGCGAGGGGGGTCCGAAAATGGAGAAAATTCAATTTCGTCCTGTATGTCAAAAACGAAGAGGGCCATGAAAAATATTTTTATACCATCTTTCGTTTCATCAAAAAGTAGCACACTGTCGCGCAAACCGCAACCCTCTATCTTTAAAAATAAGGGAGACACCCAGCAAATGTGCCGAAAATGGGACACCCTGTACATCAGGAAAATAGTGTGGATGTCGGTTAAAAATAGGATCTGTCGGAAAAATCAAGAAAATTTGGTTTTACCCCTTAAATACGCTCCTGGATGAGCCATTCGGTATTCGTTTTAAAGTGTGATTATCTTTTTATAAGATAGTGTTGAACAATTGGGGAAAAATTAGATAGGAAAAAATACAGAGTGATTGAAATGTCGAGGGCAAAAAAATTAAAAATTCGAAATATAATCGGCGATTGCTCCCTTCCTATAAAGAATGAATAAACTAAAAACTATGGATTTTATTTCGACGAGCTCATTCCGATGACGTATATGGGATTTTAATTGATAATAACTATATATCTTTGAACGCATTCCTCATTTTCTATTTACTCAAACAGAATGCTATGTACTCGAAATCTGCAATTATATAAAATTTCAAAGTACTAATTTTCTTTTCCAATAAAATATCAAAACAATTACCCAACCAAAACTAAAAAATAGTTTCTCAAAAAATTAAATCATTTATCTGTCCAATAACTATACTGTTTACCCTATTTGGTGTCAAGCCCCCGTGAGAAAAATATATGTACTTAAGCAACCCTCCGAAGGCCTTCAAACCAATATTAACTTCTTAATCCAATAATAAAGTAGCTAGGCTAAGTTTATACACCTAAAGGGCAAATTTTAGTCACGTCAGGTGCAGTTACATGTGGCCTTAGAACCCTAATCCTATGTGCTAATTAAATTGTAATAACCAACTAAGGGCTTATAGTTACTCAATATTGATAGGCTCAGGACATAATTATTAATATTCCTGTTACAGCACCTTGTTATGCGTAGATTGCTTGGCTAAGTTTGATAAATTGTGTGTAGTGTATCTATTATGACGTTTATTACAGCTGATCAAGAGGTGTTGTGCTGTGAAATTAATGTGCTGTAGCTGAGCTCAGTGTAATTTTCGGTTTGATTTCCTGTGTAAAATGATGTACATTGTACGTACATTTGATGTCTAGGGGATGTTAAAATATCCGTTAATAGAAACTACTCAATTTTAAAGATATGACCGGGTAGTTCTAATTTTTTATGTGTTTTATATTTATTGACCCAAATAATAAGTTTTCGACCTTTTCGCACATCTTTTCGGGCCGCCATCTTTAACAAAAAAATGAAAAATAAGTTTTTTTGAAGTTTCTCCTCACCGATAAGTTTAGAGCACAAATTATTGTAATCAGCTTTATAAAAGATAAAATTTCCTAAAACTTTTTGTCTAAATAATGTGTTTTTCTTTATAACTAAATGTTTAGGCTTATGTTATTATGCTTTTTGGTTTTGCAGATATGTAGGTGTAGGTACTTAGACCATTCTAGTCTAAGATGACCACATAGGTACTGTTTTATCCAGGACAGTACTCTTTTTTAGCATCGCTGTCCTCGTTAAACAGCGATAACAGAAAACCCAGTAAAAGTACTGTTTTTTGAAAGGATCGGTCAGGCATTACGTAAGAAACAAAAATGAAAATATTTTATTCGATTTTCGAATTCAGCTTGCAATTATGAATACTTCTTATTGGGAATATTTTATCCTAAAGTTGACCGTCTTCGAAAAATTGGTGGTCAAAAATCGTTATTTTATTGTATTTTGCCTTAAAATACCTGTACACGAAAGTTTACCTGAAATGTCCGACATTGTCAGTTTCGTTTATTTACAAAAAATGGATCATTTAACAGAAACCCCAAGAATTGAAATTATGGGGACAGAATGCGAACTCAACAAGAAGTTTGTAATATTTTTAATCAATTTTTTGTAAATAAACGAAACTGACAATGTCGGCCATTTCAGGTGTACAGGTATTTTAAGGTAAAATAGAATAAAACCACGATTTTTGACCACCATTTTCTAAAACTGTTAACTTTAAGATAAAATGTTTTCAGTAAGAAGTATTCAGAATTTTAAGCTGATCAGAAAATCAAATAAAATATAAAGCGTTAAATTAAAAAAAAAGTTGCTGTCAATTTCAGGAAAACCGTAAACTTTACAACAATGCGGAACTCACCATTGGATCGGACGTAATTTCGCACCTAATTGTACAATAGTTCATAAAAATCGCATGAACGGTTTACAAGATATTTCGAGATTTCCATATTTTTGTTACATACTGTATATAGAACAATCCAAAAATCAGAACAACTGGACTTTTTAAAACCATTCATTATCTAATTAATTTAACTGAGTCAAACCTCAGAAATTGTATACTTGAATAATTTTATTGATTTGATGATAATATCTATGACTCAAATGTTTTTATAAGTGACAGGAAATGAATAAAATACAATATTAATAAGTAATATATGTACATATACATATATACGTACATATGAGAAATTTACCAGCCTGCATCTAAGAAACGAAGCACTTCCACTACTTGTTAAACAAACGGAATCGTCTATAGGAAATTGTTAATTGATTGCTACCAGGATGACAAATTTAGTAAAATTTATTCTTAAAAAATTTAACCAATTTTTTAACCATCACTGGCCAATAAGAAATCTTATATTAAGAATTTAGTGCTTACAGAACGATTTTTCTAAAATCAACCAATATGAGGTAACTGACTTTAGGTAGAAAACCGGTTTAGAAGCTTCTAGTATGGCTTCTCCGTGGTGCTAGTTCCTTTATTGCAAATCAGCGTAATTATTAAATTACACTAACAAACGAGTAGCATGCAGTTACTTCGTATATGCATGGAATCTGGGACATACAATAATTAATAATATTCCTATTATGGTATATATTAGCAGACTGTCTGGATGTTTGACAAGCTATTCTCGCCATACTTGCATATTATACACTGATTAACAGAAACGCCATAACACCATAATGGACTGTAGTAGAAAAACGTTTTTCTGGATTTTAGAAGAGACCGGAGATGGATGGCATAGGTTTGTATATTTTATTTCTTTTAACTTTTTTGGTAACTACTCTTAAAAAACTAATTAAATTCATATTGAAATGCTATAAGGCATTCGTTTCCGTTTGCTCGGCATAAAAATATAAAGCGATAAAATGGATGCAGATGGAACTCTGTTATTGAAATTGTTCGTATAAATCAATACAATTACACTAACTTAGAGTTCAAAAATGCTTTTAACAATCGCATAAAAGATAAAGTGCTTTCCTGTCCCAACGGCAGAAAATCTTTCTGGTTAATTGCCGAAAATATTAGTCAATACTTCTGTAGAAGCACTTTTCCTCCCTTGACCTCTGACTACGAAATTATCTAAAGCTCTAAAGGGTAAGCTGAAGTATTTGCCAAATAATTCGCTGCCAATTCCACCCCAATTCCTTCTGCCAATTTCGCTCTTCCTACTGCTACGTCTGTACCCCACAAAATGCCCGATATAATACTTAAGGTCAAACAAGTACAAAAAATTCTTCTATTCCTTGACATTAAAAAGTCCTCCGGTCTGGATGGCATACCCGCAGTTGTCCTACAAAATGCGCTTCAGAACTTGCACCCATCTGAACTCGTCTTTTCCAGATCTCCTGTGACAAGGGTATCTTCCTCGATAGTTGAAAAACTGCTCGTGTGTGCAGCCCGTCTCGAAGGAAGTTTCCAAGTCCCTTCCATCAAATTATAGACCTTTCTCTCTGTTGTCAGCGAAGTTATGGAGAAAGCGATCAACTTGAAAATTCTAAAATATTCAGAAAAACACAAAATCATCCATGTCAGACAGTATTTATTGCATAAATCGTTTAAGGGGGTCATTACAAACTCAATAAAATTATTAAAAAAAAATTACTAAGATTATTTAGTTAGAAAAATTTTTACTTTTCGATATAATTTATTACAATTTAAAAGGTAACCATTGCCCTCGAGTGACAAAGTGACTTCAGGCAGTGCAAAGTGACGTCAGGAGGTCTGCCAGAATGTTTCGTTTCGGAGCTATTAAACGTCAAAGTCGAAGTTTCCGCGATTTCCATTGAATACAGGCCGCAAAATGAATTAAATCGATTTAAATTTTCAAAGGTTGTAGGGAGCTTCAGAACCCTATTGAAACTGGTGAGGACCGGAAAATGACAAGTAATTTTTTGAATTTTTTTAGGTCGAAAAATGTCATTGCAGACCCCTCTTCAGTACCTAATAACTCGAAAAACGGAATGATAAGTAAAACTTTAAAATCTCAAATACTTTCTTTTTACAATACCTTCACTTTAACCTAAAACCACTGGAAAATTGATATATTTTGGAAAAACTCGAAATTTAGATTTTTGACACAAATTTTTCACTTTTTGTTTTTGGTTAAAATGGATTTAAATTAAAATCTAATAGACGTCATCGGAAAGAGCTCATCGAAATGATATCTATATTTTTTAGTTTCTTCATTCTTTATGGGAAGTGAGCAATCGCCGATTAAATTTAGATGTTTTCACTTTTTTTGCACCTTTAAATCACTCCGCATTTTTTCTTATCTATTTTTTTTAAATTTTTCAACGATATCTTATAGAGGGATAATTAGACTTTAAAATGAGTACAGAATGGGTCATCCAGGAATGTATTTAAGGGGCAAAAACTGAATTCTCTTAATTTTTTCCAACAAGTCCTATTTTTAACCGACATTATTCTACACTATTTTTTCTGTTTAGTTATTCTTTGTGTGCTTTTTTTATCCGCTAATTATCTAGGAAGACCTCTCACTAATTTAAATAGCTTATTTTTACGTTTAAGTTATAAATAAATAGGTTTATTTGCATCTGGGACATGCAAAATTTGAAGCTTTTAAATTTTCGAATTTTCAACTATTGCCATGAAAACAAAGAATTGCAGTTTATTAACGTCGAAATTATTGAAATATGTGTCAAATTTTCGCAAAAATGACAGTTTTTGTTGCAAGATTGGAAAGTTCCTTGGCCGATTTTGGCTTGAAATATACATGAATAAGATTTTAGGAACCTTCTTCTTTAAGTGCAGGTATATTTAATTGGAATTTTTATTAATTTTTTGATGACTCTACAATACTGGAATTCGCTATGTACTTATTATAACACTTTTCACGTCATAGCGAATGGGATCGCGTTTTAAAAGTTTCGAAATTCGCCCTAGAATTTGCAGTAGAAAATCTTTTTTTTTTTGCTAATAAAGACTAAAATAAATTGATAAAAACAATAACCACAAATATTTAATTTATATTGATAATATAAAAAAATATATTTTGAGATTTATTTGGGTTATATTATGCATGTTCCCTATTATGAAAATAATCAATAATCTTATAATTTGATTTTTCAAAAAATACGGTTCTGCGCACCACCACCAGACACAATGACAAATTTCGTATATATGAACCATTCATTTTACAGAGTTTTCTGAAACCCTTTTTAGTTTTCCAATGAAAAATATATTTTAGCAAAATATACCACACCCAAAGCTCTACAAAATGAAAAATAACCGCCCAGCTCTGAATTTTTTCCTATTTTCCTTCATCGGTCTTAAGTGTTCCTTTTTCTGTTTTTAAAGAGTTGTAACAGGGGTGAATAATATAGTAACAAAAGTATGCACAGGTGTAACTGAAAACGAAGCCAATAAATTTTATCTAGATAACATTATTTTTCTCGAGCACCTTCGCACACATGGGACAATATAAATGCATTATTTAAAATGGAAACATTATTAGATGTCGTGTTTGGTTTTAGCAAAAATGTTGACGTTAAAATATAAACTTTCAGGTTTAGTTCGTCCTTTATGCCTTGATGAATATGAATATATGAGACATGGAAAATTTTTATAATATTATACAGACGCTCACTGTATATATAGATTGTTATTGGTTCAATAAAACTATTATAAAAATATTTTTAGTAATAATTTTCCACCATTCATTCGCTAGTACAATAATTATACTAAATGCATACCTGTATTTAGTGTGTTCAGTAGTTGTGCTGTAAATTTGGGTCAAGTTACGTGAAAACACAATCAGTAAACCTTAAACACCTTCTAAGATTTTATTTGCTAACAGTGGGTGTCACTAATATACATCTTTCTGGGAAATGAATTTACCATCAGAACTTAAAAAATTTAACAAAGTGTTACTTTTGAAATTAAGTATACAGGTTTATGGTACTTTTAACATATATACTTCTTTTGGAAATTGTCAGTGTTTGAAGTACGACTTTCTAAAGTAAAATAGGAATAATAATGGGAAAGTATGTTCTAAAAATATACCATGGTTGTCCCGAGAGACAATAAATACGGAATTTGCAGGATTGGAGGTTTGAGTCTATGAATGAGCAGGAGAAGTGGGATGTTCTGGGTTCTGTAGGTAAAGTGGATGCATATGTGATGAGGTTATTGTTGTTTTGCAGGAAATAGCCTAAGGGAGAATGAAGGAGGCTAGTTCTTTCGAACATCTGTAAACATTTCTATAGAAAAGAAGCAGATCATTCACAGAGCAGCGATGAGCTGGAGAACTGAGTTTTATTGAACTCTGTAATTGACTAGTCCAATGGCATATGTTCGCTATGGCTTTATTTTTAATAGAATTAAGGCGGCTGTACACGATGCGAAAAATTACTCGCGTGACGAGCATTCGTGATTCGCACCACGAGTATAGCATACGTGATCCTACTAACACGATTAGAGGTATTCCAGAAAGGTTTCGTGTATCCATGCCCTTTTTAGTCGAAAAATGGACACGGTAAATGATGATGAGAGAAACAGATTTTCATAAATAATAATGCATTTTGTATAAATGAACAAATATTGCCATTTCATCTTTGAAAATTTTACCATGATGAAAAGATCAAATTTTCAACAATCTCGCATGGAATCCGCAAATCAACTAATAAAGATGTTTGAAATGGTTTCGAGTATACGCGAGATCACGTGCGCACTCATGCACCATAGTTTACACGATTGGAGCTCGCACAAAAATACAAGGCGAGACGGGTTCGCGCGTGGTTCCTCGCTTCGCGTCGTGTAGAGCCGCCTTTAAGTTTACTGCGTAACAACGTTGGTGTCGATTCACATATGCAGTAATTCTAGGTTAGGTCTTATCTCTGAAATAGAGAGGGTAGACAAGTTAAAAGAGGATACATATTTATGCGCTCGGAAAAGAACTATTAACGTTTTAGCAGCTTTCTATTGAAGTAATGTATTGGTGCCAGCTGAGATCATGTTCGAAAGCCGTACCAACAATATCAAACGGCCCTTATTCTGTAGGGCACTTAATGTAAATGGGTTGAGTATTGTTAAATTTTTCGTGTGACAGGCAGCAAGACTAATTGGCATTGGAAACATTGATATCAACAGTATTATCATCCCAGTCTACGATTAATTGGGGTATGGATAAAATGTAGGCTAGATGACAGACCGTCCACCATACTTTGGGAGGCAGATCGAACGAAGTAAATATGTTTAGAAGTACATCAGTCATAATTGATTAAAACCCAAAGGAAATAGTTTGGATTCACCACGTTTTCCAAGTGTGCGTGTGACCAAGATTGAGAAAATCTGCTCAATGACAAAATCCATACTGTCTGCCGTGGATAAGCCTGTACTTCTCTAAATGTTTTAGAATCGGCGAGTCGATAACTCTCTCTGTAGCATTGCTGATATCAAAGGAAAAACAGATCGACCTATAATTTAATGGGATGCACTTGGGAACTTTCTTGAGGACTGGTTAAAAGCGAGCAGACTTTCGTACTTCATCTATCTGGAACTTTGATTAGGGAAGGGGGAGGATACCGCTTATATGTTTAACCGTGTTGTTGGAAATTGTTACGGCATTTTATAATATGTGGCAAACAAAGCGAATGTCATAGGAGTTTATTTTGTGTTTTTTGAACGTTTTGTAATGTTATTAGTTGCAAAACTTTGTCATTCAGAATGGTCAATTGTTCGGCTTATAAGTGCCAAAACAGGAGTGAGAAAAACGAGCCAGGAATATCATTTCACAGGTAAATTTAAAATGTATTGTAAGGACGCGTCGCTTCGATTACATTTTTTGAACTTAAATACCTTATTTTTGATATCCGTTTTTGAGATATTTTAACATTCTTTAAGTAATTTATTAGTCTGTGAAGTTTAAGGTGATAATTTTGGCGATTTTCATTAATATTAAAGAATTAATTATGAAGTCCTAACTCGAAATTGTCAATTCGCCAGAGGCGCAGGTAAAATAAATTTTATTGAATCTGACAAAGTTTCCGATAATTATAATAATTATTATTATTATAATAATCAAGGATTACTCAAGAATCGATCAGGTGTCAAAGAGAGTAGTAAGATACTGACATATTTGTTTTGGTTATAGTTTTCCAAAAGATTCGAACATGCGTAAACTTTGTGAAGCTAACATGAAAATTGATAACTAATCACCAACAAAAAAGGACAGGTTTGTTCCAAACATTCTGAAAATCATTGGTTTTACAAAAGTGATACCCAGTCAAGAGTCCGTTTACTCAATGAAGCTACCTACAGTATTTATCTAGCTGCCAACATATTTTCACCCAAAAAGGTAAGATTTCTTCAGCTTTATCTTAATGTAACAGTTAATATTTCGGTATTGAAGGTAACAAGATAAGAACTCCTGTATTGTCTCAGCATTTCTGTCCACCACGGCATATTTTCTCATGGAGAAATAATGAGACGATGCAGGAGTCCTTATTTCCTTACTTATATTAAGTCTTAGTAAAATATGTTATTGCTCTCAAGCAGAAGAAACCCATAGCGTATTTGGGCATGACACGAATTCTGTTTCATAAAGTCTTTAATCAGTCAATATGGTGAGGTTAAAGTGTATTTATATATTTTGTTAATTTTCTTATATATTAAATTTTTCTCAAAAACTATGAATTTTGGGTATATTTCAGGCGATGAAGAGTGATCGTAAGATCAGTCCAGCTTCTGTTTCAGCCCCGTCCACGTCAAAATCACAGGTACAAGATACAGATACCCCAAGAATGAAAAAAATTGAAGGCTCAACTTTTCAGAGAGGTTCAAAAGAGTCGGTCAAAAGTAGAAAAATTAGGGTACTTAGTCAAAGTATATTCTTATGCTATTATATTTTCAATAAAACTTATTTTTCATTAGCATGATATTTTTTTGACCTTGGGGCCTTTTCAGTGGCAATAGCATGGTTAATTTTAGGCGATCAATAAAAAAATAGTATTTTAACTGTCAAAGTCCACGTAAGCTGTCAGCTAAAGCTAAATAAATCCGACCTCAGATAATCATTTTTGTAAAAAAGTTCAATGTTATATTCAATAGTAATAATAATTGTAATATGAATGTATGATTATCGATATACTTTTTGGAAATTTTGCCCAAATGCATTTCAAATTGAAAAAGAGCACAAGTGCCTTTTTTAGCATAAAATGCATAAGTCCTTGTACCATGGGGACGATAGGTATACAAGAGTAAAGTCAATCCTGGCCCCTCCGAGGAGTCAAAAATTGTATACTGAGGGAGTTTTCTATAGCAAAGCTATCGATTTTATAGTAATTTTATGAATGGAAATTCTCATTTATGGAATAAGTAACTAAATAGAGCAAGAAATTGCTACTTAAAATTAATTTCAACCAATATTTTTTACTGATAATTTTACTACTTATCCGATGTATGATTATCGATCGCGTAATGTTATTCTGATTTGAAATCAACGCTTAAAACTTGTAATTTTAGTGACACAATGATTTTTACAGATGAATAAAATAACAAGTTTCCTATTTTTTCTTTAATCCAATCATATGGTACGCCTATGGGCCCATAAATTATGGGGCAGGTGGTAACATAACCAGCGCAAGCGTAATGAGTCTTTTCTCTTCTCTTGTCAAAGATCTGGAATGATACCCATGACACCCTTGTTAAAAAAAGTTAAGGCGAATGTGTGGCATTTGTGTCCCATGTTTGTAACATTTGAGCAGAAATTGGTTTTCAGAAAACCCCAACACATTTAAATATACGTTTAAATATCTAAGCTTCATTAAAAAAAAATTGACGCTTAAGGTTTAGTTTTTAATAATTAGATTTCCTTGTGTTTCATTGTATATAATACGTATTATTTTAACGTTTTCCATTCTTTTACGTTGTAATTTGCATGGTACAAATTAGCAAACCATGCGATCCCATTTAAGCAACCGGGTACCGAAACTGAAAAAACATTTATTTATTTTAAACTTATTTCGTTGATCATATATATGATATTGAAACATCACACTCCTCAGTAAAAATTACTTTAAATCTAGTATACAGTACAAAAAAAGTATATCAAAGAAAAGTAATGAAATTAAAATACATTTTTTTACATCAAATATGTACAAGAATAATATATAATAATAATATTAAAACCTACAGGAATGCAAAGAAAAATAAATCTAAAAAATGAACACTTTACAAGCCAAGATTTGAATCGGCAAAGAAGCCATCGAGCTCCTATCTATGATAATTCTCTTGAATTTCATTTCGAACGGTTCATATTCCAATGATGTGAGGCCCAAATGCAATCTGGAAAATTCTCGAAGTCCCATAAATTCGAAAGATCTCGACCCTACTTTGGTTTTTATCATGGATTTATTAAGAATGGATACGGGATGATTTAACATTCTTTGAAGCCAAACCAAACCATTCTAAACGACACTGTAAACACAGTTTGTAAACATTGGCCACATCTTATTTTACCTTGTATTTTTGTACAAAAAATACGTTAGAAGCATCACAAGATTTACTAAAAGTAATAAAATCCCTAACATATTTTATTTTTCTGCTAAATAATAATAAATTTAAGTTAAAAAGGTTTTATTATTTATAGGTTATGTTATTTCTAAAGGTGTTTATTTAAAGTCGCTCCGAGACATTTATAAATCTATAAATCGCACTTTTTGTTTCCTAGTTCATTAGACAAAGACGTACGTGTAACCGAGTGTTCAGACCGAGGTTCACCCGTTTTCCTAAGCAACCAGCACAGACAGCAACACTTCTGAGCTCCAACACTCCAATGCTATTTTATCTCTTTCTACTACCATTCTTGATTCAATTACGTAGTTCGTAAACGAATTTCCCTGGGGGAAATGTTTTCATAACAAATAACAAATATAAGGCTTCACGTTCGATACGCTCACAGTATACGGACATCGAATACTTTCTTAATAAATCCATGGTTTTTACCAAGTGTAATCTAGGGTTATTTTTATGGCGAGTGTTAAAAGAGTCAAAATCAGAATTTTTTTATATATCTGCATTGTCTGAGTGAATTAAACATGCTACTTCTAAAACATATAACCCTGCCAGTGTTAAGACTCCTAGCTCCCGGATCATATATCTGCAGGAATAAAGTCTATGCACCCCAGACACAATCCACAAGATCATTTTTTTAAAAGATTTTTTAAAATATATTTTTTCCTACCAAACACGACGTTAAAATTCTAAAGCAATTTCCTAATGTAAAAAACATATAATTTAAAAGTAAAAACAAACGGTTTCAGAATATTTTGACTAAATAATTTACACAACAAATATTTTAAAAAGTGGTACAATACTACTTTGTCCTTGCAGGCGTTTCTTTTATTGCATGCATTGCATTAGTTACGTTAAAGAATAACATCACTTTCCTATATTTAGCACCCCATAGGCATTAAATTAAAAGCTAACATAAAACAGAAAATCGTATTCATATGAATATGAAGGGTATACTTGTGCATATTCATTTTACCCTTTTAATATGTTTCGTAATATAGGAATATACATATTATATCAGCCGTTAAACTTTCATCTCGGGAAAATCTGTTTACCTAAAATTTTATACCTATATCGATCTTTTAGATTGAGTTTGCCTTTACCATGTGCAAATTTTCATTTATCTACTTTATATGTAGATTTACTGAAATTAGATGTAAAATTAGTTCTGTCGGTATCTCATTCATTAATTTAAATAATGTTATTAAACGCAAATCTACCTATTCTTCTGAAAAAATATATACATAGCTATTAATTCACGACAAATGGTCTATTAGAAGATGCCAGAAACTAATACAAATAATTTTTTGAATATTTTATCAGAAACTCATAAGTAACGCTGCCCAACGTGAGTGACGCTTCAGTGGCATTACATCGCGGAGAACTCGGCCGCAGCAGCAATTCAGTTTAGCTTTGCCGTCGTGTGTGGTTGTTAATTCTGTTTTTCTATCCCGTCCCTGTGAATTTGGTAATTCGTAATGTGCCGAAAATGTGCAGTAACACGCGACTCTTTGCGCACATTGTTTATATGGGAATTCCCTGATTCCCTGATTTAAAATACAATGGGTCGCAAATAATATTTGTGGTTTCTCAGTGAAGCTTATTGGCCTTTAAGAAGCCTTTATATTTAAAGCACATAAACAGTAAAATACATCAATTAAAAAAAGGGGCCAACGCCCTTATACACAATTATTTTTTTCGATTTACTAGCGAAGCAATTCAGCATCTGATAGTAACTACATTACACAAATTTTAAATGTCAACGAATCAAGTGTTACTGCTTCTTAGTGGTAGCCCCACAGTTATGCTCTGGTTTTCATGCAGGCCGTTCCCTCAAAGCTGTGTGTCCTCATTTACTACATATTAAGGCGGCTACAGACGGCATGGCAAGCCCTGGCCAATGCCGCTCGTTAAAACGTTGGCGCATCGTGTGGATGCAAAACATATGGCAAAGCAAAGCCAACGTTGGCGCTGGCCAGGGTTCGCCTAGTAAGCGGTAATTTCGACACACATCAAAGGGACTTGTTGAAGCTCGCCAGTGGGCTTGATCGCCGTACACACGTATTCAAAATCACTTGCAGACATTCTGCAGAAGTTAATGAACTTTAGAGATGCCTCCTTTGTCAAATCGCCAAGTAAATCACTTATTGTACCTAAAAAATTATTTGTAGTGTGAATGTTCATTTAAATATTATTTAGTTAACCTACGTTGTCCTACTTAGATAAAGCGAATTAGTTCACCACCTGCGTTTTTTTCTTTTTTTAATAGTTTCTGATAAAAATAATGCAGCTGAACTTAAAAGTAGAGCAGACGCTGCTATCACTTCATCATCGGACTCCAGTTCGTCTGTCTTGTAGGTACACTTGTAGAGATTCGCTTTCACTTGCCTCGAAAACACTGGCAAAGATAAAACATGTCGTGTGTACGGTTGTCGGTGCGCGAACATCAAGCAAAGACCAATGTCTCTACAAACACTGGTTGAAACGCTGGCCAAGGCTTGTCATGCCGTCTGTAGCCGCCTTTACGTGTGTATGCCTTACATCTTACAGCAGAAATAATTCGAAATCGCTAGTATTATCCAGATGTAGATACATTAATCGCTGACACCAACGTAACGAATTATTCCCTAGGTAAATAAATAATTTTTGAAAAAATTCCCTAGGGAGTTTTCATTATGAATGAAATAAAAATTGAGGAATTCGAGACATTTAACATACTTATTTATAACAAGTTTGAACCACACATTTAGGATCATTTGTTTACATTATAATTAAACGTTACATATTTACAGGTGTAAAAATTAACACCAGGAATATTATCAAACAAAACGTTTTTTCTTCGAAATATAAATTTATACTAGTTGTCGACGTACTTATACTCTGCAGTATTTGATTAGAAATAGCTTTCTTATTCTCCACTGAATTTTTAACATAACTCTCAGCGACTGCTGTAGATTCTGAACCCATAGGGTACAACATTTAAACTGTTTAGGTTTTTCATTAGAGTATACCAGCATCGCATTTTCAATTAAGTTTATTACAAACTTTTCTCAGCACCACTTTTAGAAAGTTTGATTTTATTATGCTGCTTTGTATAACTTCCTTGATTTTTCTGGTAGTAAGTTGACCGCCACATCATTTGCTGCCTCAGTAATTTCTTCCGATTCTTCTACACAGAAAACCTTAAAATCCATATTTTACCACAAACGAAACTTTGTTTATTTAAATTTATTTATTATTTATTAAAATCTAGAAATTCCAGTCTTTCTCATCTTTTGTATGCTTATAAATTCATTTGGCAAATGCGGTGAAAGCTCCGACTAAAATACCAATCTAAATTTTATCGGTTACTGGTTAGCATGTCTCTAATTTCTTTTTGCGAAATCTCCCTAATAGCTTTCAACCTTAAGCTCGGAAACTTTGAGAGGCATATGACTTATTGTTGTAAACAGTTTAACTGATCACGTGCCTGTCAAATCCCAGCAAAACGACAAAAAAAAAGAGACGGGGGACACGGACAAAGAAGCAAGAGCGAGATACGATGTATTTTTCTATTGGCGATTCAAATCAAGAACGTTGCGCCTTTATCGACCGATTTACTAACTCCCATATTAGGCAATGTGTTCATTTTCTAAGTAATAAATGTGATGCGGTCAAATTTTAAAGTTTATGTTTTTAACTCGATTTTAGACTTAGTTTTCTTAAGAATGTTAAGAGGTGTGGGAGATTAAAAAAGGAACCTATACAGAAATTATGCTTCTAAAATAAATATAGTCTCTATATATACTGTATATATCGTATTTCATGTAAGTAATTTTTTAAAGTATAATGCGTTTGTGGCAATTATAAATTATGAATAGGTTATTGTTGGAAATTTCTAGCGTTTTTTTTTGTAAAACAAATTTAAAACATTCTTCCCAAAAATAAAATTTTGGCAACGTCCCAGCAGCGGGCGCGCGTATGGTCTGTTCAGAGAAAAATAAGACAGAGAGAATAATATCTCTTCTTCCCGCCAGCTCGACAACGCGACGGCCTTCAAACGGCAACATCCCGAGATTGGCGCGTGTGATTCTCACAATACATCCCGACATAGCCAGTGCGGTAGCAACACGGCAAGCAGAGAGAGTTTTCTGCGGCGCGTCTCAATACTCACTCTCCCTGTGCTTTATAATATCCCAAAATCTGCAGTGCACGCCCGTGGCAGCAAATTTGAACGTCGGTCTGGAGGTCATCGAAAGCAAATCGTATTTATGAATGAAATCAGTACGAGATATTATTCTCTGTGTCTTATTTTTCTCTGGTCTGGTTTTTGGGTGTTAGAGAAAATTTTACAGTTGCTCGATTAGACAAACAAAATATCGGGTGTATCTTTAGACTACCCCAAGAGTCACCTGTTCCAATATATGCAGTAAATTTCATAACACCCTGTATAACTCACACATACCGAGTTCTATGTGTGTTTGATACACATAGGAAATTTGACGGCTCTCGGACTACAACGTAAGGGTTTAAAAAATATAAAAATAAGACAATTTAGTTTTGTACTATAAAATTTCAGATTTCCGATTCTTTTGCGAATTTTTAATGAAAAATTGTTTTTATATATTTTTTCTCTCATTATTACATTTAAATCATTTTTAAGGACATTCCAATAATAAATAATGTAGAAAACAAGTAACTCAGTAAATACAAGGTGGCTGCTCCAGAAGCGGACAGAAAACGCATTGCCGAAAGCCGCGTCCGGCCAGAAATATGGCAAATCAAGTGGATTATAGACCGGGCATGTCCTCTTTGCCTTAGCGGCCTATGGAATGTTATGCCGCTCATGCGCCATAAATTAAATATCTGGTTCGACCGATTGGAGATTGGAGATCCGCTCTCCGTCCACTGGTGGATTAGCCAAGTACAGTGGATGGCCCGCCCACGGCTAGGTGCAGTAATACGTGGTATTAATACAAATTTAAGATGGTCCGCATGGGGCATTTTAGAAAGACTTTTACAGCAAAATAGTCACAGGAAATTAACAAAAATAATTTGAACGGGCTGTTATATTAATTCTAGACAAGACATTTTAAATATTAATTTAAAATTGTGTCCCTAAACTCGGGGTATGACGGGATAAAATGCAATTATTTTTGGAAATTTTAATTGATTTTTGTCTATAAAAATATTTCTGAAATAACCAATGTTTACCCTATTAAATTACATATATTTCAATATACGGTTCATTTTGTTCTTTATAAAAACGTGGCTGAACATCTCTGCACCCGGTATTTAAATAGCTACCTATTTGCAGATTACCAAACCTTGCTCATTTTTGTTGGAAGGGATATGTACATACCGGTTATCACCGGTGATGTTACGTGTTTTTTTATTGTTAATTAATATAAGTTTGCCAAAAGCAGAAAATAGTTGAATTTTTCTTTTATCTAAGACATCCCACGTAGACTTCAAGCCTAAGTATTAACGTACCGTGGGTGTCTGAAGAGAAGGGAAATGTAGTGTATTGACACGGGATTTGAAGGATTGGAGGATGGGACGGGAAGGGAAGACATCTGCAGGCAATTTGTTCCATAATTTGGAGACCCTAGGTATGAATGAGCGAGAGAAGTGGTCTGTTCTAGGCTTTTGCAGCTGGACAGTAAAGGGATGCATACGTAACGCGCCTCTGGTTGTTCTGTTAGGGACATTCAGGGGGGGAATAATGCCGGCTAGTTCTTCAGAGCAAAATCCGTGGAAGTAGCGGTAGAACAGGGATAAATCCCCCACAGCGCGGCGATGAGCGAGAGAAGGGAGTTTTCTCGTGAGGGCTGGGTCATTGATAAGTCGAATGGCTCTCTTTTGGATAGAATCAAGGATCTTAAGTGTCGAAGGTGATGCCGCTTCCCAGATGTGGGAGCAGTACTCTAGGTTAGGTCTTATTTGGGAAACATAGAGAGTGTATAAGTTGGAAGGGGAGAAGTATTTTCTGACTCGAAAGAGAAAACCAAGCTTTTTAGCTGCCGATGTGGCTACTGAAGTAATGTGTTTGTGCCAGGTGAGATCATGTTCGAAAGCGACGCCAACGAGATCGAATGTTTCGTTGTTTTGTAGGGCTTGGCCATTCATGTGGATGGGGTGGGCGTTGCCAGATTTTTTGCGTGAGAGGGAGCATGACTGGGTTTTGGAGGCGTTGAACTGAACAAGGTTCTTGGCACCCCAGTCTAAGATTAATTGAAGATCTTGGGAAAGGGATAGGTACATAGATCTGCGTTCACTATCCAACTCCTGATCCGAAACTTGTCTGGAAAAATGAATATTGGAGTGAAGAGTACTATCGTCAGCATAACTGTGGATGGGATTAGTGGCTTAAGAGAGCAGGTCATTAATGTGAAGGAGAAATAGGGTTGGTGCCAGGACTGAACCTGGTACCAACCCTATTTCATAGTTTGGTAGGAAGACCGTAAGAAGGTAGTTTGTTGAGGAGTGCGGCATGCCATACTTGGTCAAAGGCCTTGGAAATATCGAGAGCAGCAATCTGAGATTCGTCATGAAATTCAAGAGACTTGTTCCAGTTATGTGTGACAAAGCTAAGAAGATCAGCTGTGGATCTTTGATGCCGAAATCCGTACTCTCTGTCATGGATGATTTTGTGTTTTTCTAGATAGTTTAGAAGTTGCAAGTTGATTACTTTCTCCATAACTTTGCTGACAACGGAGAGAAGAGAGATATGTCTATAATTGGATGGAAGGGACTTGGAACCTTTCTTCGGAACAGGCTGCACACGAGCAGTCTTCCAGCCATCTGGGAAGACACCCCTGTCATAAGAGATCTAGAAAAGACGAGTTAAGATGGGTGCAAGTTCTGGAGCGCATTTTTTTAGAACAATTGCTGGTACGCCATCCAGACCAGAGGACTTTTTGGTGTCAAGGGATAGAAGAATTTTTTGTACTTGTTTGACCTTAAGTATTATATCGGGCATTTTGTGGGGTACAGAATTTGCGGTTGGAAGAGCGAAATTGGGGGGAGGGATCGGGGTGGAATCCGCAGCGAATTGTTTGGCGAATAGTTCTGCTTTCCCTTTAGAGGTGGAGATAACTTCGTTGTCAGAGGTCAGGGGAGGAAAAGTGCTTCTACAGAAGTTCTGACTAATGTTTTTAGCAAGTGACCAGAAAGATTTGCCGCCGTTGGGACAGGAAAGCACTTTATCTTTTATGCGGTTGTTAAAAGCATTTTTGGACTCTAAGATAGTTTGGTTGGATTGATTTCTGGCCTCGATGAAAATTTGACGATTTTCGGGTGTAGGATTTTGAAGAAACCTTTTGTGAGCTTGGGCTTTTTTGATCCTGGCTTTGTCACAGCCCTTGGAGAACCATTGCTTTTGATGGTGGAGTTTAGGTTTCTTGCGGGTGTGTGGAATGAAACCTTCAATACCTGCTTGAATAATGTCTGTGATATGAGAGCAAATTTCGGAGGGATCGGGAGTGGAAAAACAAACAGGGTTCCAAGGGAAAGCAGAGAAAAAGTTTCGAGGACCATCCCAGTCGGCAGAATTGTAGTGCCAGATCGTGCGTTCTGGCATGATTTCAGCAAACTCGGGATGTATGGGACAAGAGACGGTAATGAGGCCATGATCTGAACGACCAAGGGGAGCGCATACAGATGTTAAGTAAGGCTCAAGATGGGTGGTAAGAAAAAGATCTAGTGGATTTGCATTATGGGTAGAAACACGGGGAAAGTATGTTGGTTCTCTGATCAAATTGGTGAGCGAGTTGCTGATTGCGAAGTTTTCTGCTGCTCTGCCTTCTGGGTCAGTTTTTGTGGATCCTAACCATTCCTTGCTATGGACGTTGAAGTCGCCTAGGACGATAACTTCAGCGGAGGGAAATTCAGAGATGAGATGGTCGATTTTTGCCGAGAGAAAGTCAAAGAACTCATTGTAGGATTTGTCTGATGGGGAGCGATAGATGCAACAGATAAATTTAGTAGAAGATTTAAGGGCGAGTTTTAGCCAGAGAATATCGGGCTGGCCTGATTCCAGGTTCGGGAGTCTGGTGCAAGAAAGACTGCTGCGAACGTAGGCACATACCCCACCATGAAGACGAAAAGATGACAGAAGTTCATAGCCTGGAAACAGGAGATGTTTGGTTGAGGATTTTTAGCTGATTTGGGTTTCGGTCAGAAAAAGAATGTGAAGAATTGTTGATTGTCAAAAATATAATAAAGAAATAGTTGTTAGAAAATTCCATAATTTTTTAAAAAAGGTCTTAATATAGTAAGATATAATCCCTGGCAGTGGTCAGGCGCCTGCGCCGGTTGGGTGTCTTTCTGTTCCAAAGAAAGTTTTGTTAAGGGTGTGGCCGGTAGTTCTTCGAGGTCCGAAAGGGGAAGTTTCTACGTATGCTTGACTGGATGATGGATCCACAGTCACAATGATTGACAGCGAGCTTGCCGACAGAGTTGGTGCATCTGGACCTATCGACCCGTTAAAAACAAAATGGATGAACTTCACGACCAATGAGGAGCAAGATTCCCAAAGAATTTCCATTCACATTAAAGGAGAACAGGAGGAAGATTTTTCCAGGATTAAAAACGTAAGAACAGTACAAAATTTAGATTTAAGACCACAAAGTATAGATACAAAAATTATTGCAAAAAAGTGGCAACATCTGTCAGATATTTTACCTAAAATAAAATTGTCTTCTCTAATTAACGCCGAAACAAAAATTTTAATAGGACAGGATAATATAGATTTAATTATAGCTAGAGAAGTTATTGATTCGTCAAAAAATGCGCCAGTTCTATCTCGTACAAAGTTAGGGTGGGTAATTCATGGAAACATAACCCCATTAGTGGAAGATGTGATGAAGAATTTGTTTTACATATTGATAGGCATGACTATAATAATTTAAGTGAGATGGTAAAACAAAGCTATAAATTAAAAAGCTTAGGAATTAAATTGGATTATAAATTAAGGTCCAGAGATGATGAAAGAGCTGAGAAGAGTATCGAAGACACTATATACAAAAAGAGTTGACAACAAAAAGATTGGACACCTATGGAAAGAAGACGACATTCAGTTACCTGATTCCAAAAATACTCAGCGTTAAAGCGTCTAAAAGGAATAGAAAAGAAAATAAAGGTAAATGAAAAATTTGAAAATTTATATTCCAATAAAATTGAAGAATATTTAGATAAGGATAACGCTGAGGTTTTAAATAATGAATGTTCTAGTTTAGTAAACGAAAGAATTTGGTATCTGCCACATTTTGGTGTAGTGAATCCTAAAAATCGCTATACGGAGTTACTTATTGACCACTACCACTTACAAGCCAGCCATAATGATCAAGAATATGTAACAAATGAACTACGACAGAAATATTGGATTTTGAATTTGCGAAACGCAGTAAGAAGTAGTTGGAACCGGTGCCAGATTTGCAAGAACCAAAGAAGTCAGCCCGGTGTACCTCAGATGCAGGGCCGTACCCAAGGGGGGGATTAGGGGGTTTAACCCCCCCCCCCCGAAATGTCGACGAGCGTCGTAGGCACCTCGACACTCGCACTCAGCATCGCCATGAAAATTAGCAAAAATACAAATGCAAAATTCATTAATGCAAATCGTTATTACTTTGTTTTATGTACTAAATTTTTTTTTAAGTGCGTTACAGCTGTTTCGTAGTACAACTACATCTTCACCATACAGTTACCGGCAACCGCGCGCTACCTTGCGAGGTGTGGGATGTTTATACGCAGACCAACACAAGCACGAACCAGTCAGGCTACATAGCTCGTGAAGCTACTTAGTTCATAGGCTAACAAAGTATACAGACTAGAATCTGAATAACACATCTCTTTCTAAATTGTTGTTGAACGCCATCCTTGGTCTGTATGCCCACAAGCTTGCTTTGCTGCAAACTTTTTCCTGTGTGGTTTTATAAAAGACAAAATGACGGTGACTGTACCTACAACCGTAGATGATATAAAGACCGAATCCGCCTGCTGATTAGTGACCCTTGAAATGTTACAGCGGGTACGAAATTCATTTAGAAAAAGACTGAGGAAGTGTTTGGAAGTTGAAGGGGGACATTTCGAACAACTTCTCAAGCATGACAGACTAATAATCATGATTCCGTAAAAAAAAGAGCAAATCAAAAAAAAATTGTACACGTACGTAGTTTATTACGTAGATTCTAATTTTATAAACAAAAGTACAACGTCCCGTTTAAAATTACAAAGTTCCCACCCACTCCTCAAAATAGAGAGACGGAGTAAATACCAAAAATATGACTAAATTCCCCCCCCCCCCCGTCACCCTATTATCTCACCAGATTTCATGAAATAAAATTAAACCGTTTTCGAGATATCGCTTCGTAACAATTTAGAAAAAAACTCACCTTGTACATCATTGGCAAACACAGGGCTGTACCCAAGGGGGGGATTAGGGGATTTAACCCCCCCCCCCCGAAATGTCGACGAGCGTCGTAGGCACCTCGATACTCGCACTCAGCATCGCCATGAAAAATAGCAAAAATACATCCTTAATGCAAATCGTTATTACTTTGTTTTTTGTACTAATTTTTTTTTTAAAGTGCGTTACAGCTGTTTCGTAGTACAACTACATCTTCACCATACAGTTACCGGCAACCGCGCGCTACCTTGCGAGGTGTGGGATGTTTATACGCAGACCCACACCAGCACGAACCAGTCAGGCTACATAGCTCGTGAAGCTACTTAGTTCATAGGCTAACAAAGTATACAGACTAGAATCTGAATAACACATCTCTTTCTAAATTGTTGTTGAACGCCATCCTTGGTCTGTATGCCCACAAGCTTGCTTTAATGATCGATCGAATCAAACTTGTCGACGGACGGAGTTGACAAGAGCAAAAATTCCTTATTATTAATTTTACGACCAAAAGTCATTCTATAAAGTCATGATATAAAAATCTAAGATCACATGCAGAGGGTGTTAATAAATTAAGAAAAATGAAAATGCTTTAGGAGAGAAGCACCATTATTTATGATTTTAAATAAAATGTTCGTAAAACAAAGCTGTTTGTAATCCAAAACAACGCCTCAATCCAAATTTTGATATCAAAATTCTGATTATTAAATTTATTCCAGATAGCTACCTCCCACCCCTCCGAATTAAATAAGCACACTCTTGTTTTGTGAACATTTTCGAAAATACGCTGCAATAGTCGCAAAAAAAACACTTATTATTCTAAATTAAAAAATTTGAATTTTTATTACAAAATTTTTATTTAGGCTTTATTTTGGATTATAAAAAACTTTGTTTTATGAACATTTTGTTGAAAATAGTAAGTAATTGTACTTCTTTCGTAAAGCATTTTAATTTTTCTTAATAAACACCCTGTACATCTGATTTCAAATTTTTATATGGTAAACTTATTTTTTCGACAAGCAGAATTTTTATGAAGAATGACTTTTGGAAACATTATTTTCCCCTTATCAATTCCATCCGTGGACACAAACATTACACTCTTAAACAAAGCCAAGCATTTCCTAACTGGTTACATAAATAGTATTAAATAGCTCTTAAACTCAGCACTCTATAAAGCTTATTTCATTTTTTGTTAAATAAAATATTAATATCTATCTACTTAAATTAAAAATTTTTCAACTACCTATAATAAAAGAGAGATTTAATGAAAGTATGACTAGACTAAAAATCAAAAACTGCACCGTAATTTTAACCACCTTGTATTTCGTAAAGAAAACATGTTCTTCCTGCCATGACAATTTGTCTCGAATATAGTTAATTATTATTATTATTCGTTGCCATAAAATATTTATAGTACGGTATCTATTCTTTGTTAAAAATGTTATTTTATGTAAATATATTCCTAGGGAATAATAACCATTTACAATTGTTTATACGAACAAATTAGTCTTTACTGTCCGTGTAGTATGTGTTATGGTAGTCTTTGTTAAGAGTATCAACTCTCATTGCTACTATTTTGTTTTTTAAGCATTTCTATTGCTCGAGTTGTTCTCTACGAACTTTTTAGTATAAATCCATAAAAATACTTACAATTCTTTAAAAAATCAAAATTTGATTTGTAATTTTCCCCTAAAACCGCTGCCGGTAAAAATCCGATAAGTCTGTCGAATTTTTGTGGGCGAGGTTTTAATAGAAAAGCACAAAATAACCTTTTTATTTCTCTAATAAATTAAATGTTTTCTATGTGTCTCCACTAGAAAATCATTGGTTCTTATAGGAATAACCCAACCTGAGCAACAACAGTTGGGGAGGGGATATTTTCAAAATTAACTGGTAAGCAAATCCAGTAGCGCAGCCTGGACTACTCTCTGGGGGGTGTTTGACAAAAAAGACAATGAGTAAAATTGAGAATTGAAATTGAATTTTCGTGAATTTGGGAAATGGGTATTGTATAATCTTTAGGCCCTTGGGGGGGTTTTAACCCCAAAACCCCCCCGTGGCTGCGCCACTGAGCAAATCATCCGTGGTGTCAAAAAAGAATTGCATCAAATGCGATGATTTTATGGTTTCAGAAACAACCAGGAAACTTGCTTTAACATTTCCTAAACCATAGTACATACATACAGACATACTTGAATTCGTTGATATAGCATATTACTAAAGGGCGGAATATATGCAAAATGCATATAAATGCATATTTTGCATATATTTGTCATTTTTATGACAAACTGCATATTTCGGTAAAAAAACGCGTTTTTAGGCATATTTTTATATTTTTCCGTGTTCTTTTATGCAAAGATTAATAGCACATGCGGTCGATCCTTTCGCCAAAGGATATTTTAGGTCACAAGTTCAGGTAGTTTACCCAGATGGTGAACAATCTGGTATTTATATTTTTATTGTAGGTCAGGTATAGGGGTTTCAGGAATTCCCAACTATTATTAAGCAGACATGATACTTGAACCAATTATTATATTTATCCCTAATAAAACTAAATGGGCCCTAATATTGGTTAGTTTAGTTGTTCAGTAAATGTTGGTCTGTCAGTGTGTAAATATTATTTGAAAATGTCTAAAATGCTGAAAATTTCTTTGTGGATTAAAAATTTCCCGGAGTTTGAGTTTAGTGGAGATAAAGTATTTTGCAAAGCTTGTGCAAAAATTATCGTTTGTGAAAAGAAGTTTCAAATTAATCAACACTTGAAAACAGCAATGCATATAGCAAAGTCAGAAAAAATGAAAACTCGGCCTATTCAGCAATGTGTGAAAACCGCATTTCAAAATGTTGAGGACAAATCAAAATCTGAAAGGGTTGTGTTTCATCAAGACTTATGCAAAGCTTTAGTCGCAGCGAACATACCTTTGAAAAAACTTCAAAATACACAATTCAGAGAATTTTTGCAAAAATATTGTAACCAGAACATCCCAGACGAATCTACGCTTAGAAAAAAGAATGTTAGTGCAGTATACGAGACCGTAATAGAAGAAATTAAGGTTTCACTTGGCGATGAATATTTTTATATAATTGCTGATGAAAGCACAGATGCTTGTGGTCGATATATTGCACATCTAATGATCGGAGCACTTCAAGAAGATGAGCCAAGTAGACCCTATTTAATATCTTCCAAACAATTAGACAAAACAAATAATGTGACCGTAACCCGATTTATTCAACAGTCTCTCTCAAGTTTTTTCTTGCCAAACGCGGTCCCAGTAGAAAAATTTTTAGTATTTTTGTCTGATGCAGCACCGTATATGGTTAAAGTAGGCCAAAACTTGAAATTATTTTACCCGCATATGACACACTTAACATGCGTTTTACACGGAATTAACAGAGTAGCAAGCAGAGACTATTAGAAATGGATATCCTTTAGTGAACAAGTTAATTTCAAATGTGAAAAAAGTGTTTTTGAAGGCACCTTTAAGAGTGCAGTTGTATAGGGACAGATTGCCAGGAGTTAGTTTGCCTCCAGAACCTGTAATTACTCGGTGGGGAACATGGATTAAGGCGGCAAAATTCTATGCAGAACATTTCGAAGCTATTAAAGAAATAGTTTTAAGTTTAGAGGACAATAATTCTCAGTGTGTAGTTGAAAGCCAAACCATGTTTAAAAATGTAAGTGTAGCTAAAGATCTGGTTTTTATTAAAGTCAATTTTGGATTTATACCAAATTTAATAACTTCCTTAGAAAATAGAAATTTAACTTTAAGAGAATCTATAAATATTGTTGATACTTTTTGCGAGAAATGTAAGGAGGTTCCCGGAAATGTAGGGAGCATAGTTAAAAAAAAATTGAATGCCGTTGTAGAAAAGAATGATGGCTTCAACTATTTACAAGCAGTGAAGAGCATTTATGATAGTAACCCATCAAACGAAGTTATGCCTTGGCCTTATACTTTAATACCTAAATTACAGTACTGCCCAATTACATCAGTAGATGTTGAAAGAAGTTTTTCTTTATATAAGCATATTTTTACAGACAGAAGGCAAAAATTTTTATTGGAAAATTTTGAGAAATATTTAGTTATTAATGCATTTTATACCATAAGTTAAAATGTTTTTTAGCATAGTTTTATTTTACCATATTTTATAGCATTTTTTCATTTTTCTCAAAATAAAAAGTTTTTTAAAAATCCTTGTGTTATTTGACATATAAAAATTACGGCATATTTTTGCATATCCTTGTGTTATTTGACATATAAAAATTACGGCATATTTTTGCATATCTGACACAAAATTATGCATATTTCAAAAGAAAACGATGCATATATATGCGCATATTTTCATTGAATTTGAGTGCATATATTCCGCCCTTTACATATTACAGTAATGTTAATTATAATATTTTTAAAAAGTGTTAGATTAACTTTTAGAATCTAAAAGCCTGTCCACACTTAGTAACATGTTATAGAAACCTGTTACGGAAACATGTTTTTATAACTTGTTGACAACATTTAGACATCCTTATTAAATATTCGGATTGCAACAGTCCATTCCAACATGTCCAACGCAAAGGATGTTCGTCTCTTGTCTAGATAAAACAACGGAGACAAACTTCCTTGCTATTAAATGCAAAAACGTTAATGTGAACGCAGCCGCAACATGTGACCAAAATACTGTTGCCAACATTCTTTGAGGTTTACCGCTCACCAACCGGTTCGACAACATGTTGAATAACTTTGTTGGTAACAATGTTGAGTAGCAAGTGAGGACAGGCCTTAAGAGTATTTAATGTTTTACATTAATATAAAGTTGTTCAACATTATTTCAATAAGAATAATAATATTAATATTAATTAATAAGATAATTAATATTAAGAGTTAAAACTCTTCTATGGTAAATGGTCACCCCTAATGTATACTAATAATTTTAAATTTATTTTGATTCAGCCCAACTGTCATTGTATATATTCGTGTAATATTTATTTTAGTTTTAAAATATTCTACAGTTGCCGGTGTTCCCGAGCAGGCAGCTTGACTTCTTTTATTTGTATTTTTTTTACTGTTTTAAAGACTGTTAAACTAATAATAGTGCTAATATGAATCGTAATCTTGTGGATTTATTTATTCTGTTATGTTGGCCTGAGGGCCAACAAAAAGCTATCTGAACAACCCTAAGCAATAAGCCTGAGCTAAAACTATGGAGAGAAAGCAGTGGAACTTTCTAGGACTTATACAATGAATTAGGATTATTATGAAATAAGCTAATGGGATGGTTGACTGTCCAATTATTCCACAGAGTGGCGTCACTGCTGCCAGTGTGGTTATTTTACTGCTTACAGCTAGGGGAAGCATCACTTTTAACTGAACAACATGAATTTAACAGTAAAAGTCAAACAAATTGGCAGAAACATAACCTTTAACGTACAATTATTGACGTTTGAGTGAGGCACATGCAGCAGTAGCGACCTCTGCGCTTAGCAGTTTAGACAGTTTTGGATGCTTTCCGTTTAGTGGCCACTCTGTATATAATATCTCTAAGTTGAATACGTTAATAAATATTTTCTCAGAAAGCAGAACTTTTATGAGTAACTTTTTTTCGTGAAATAAATAATAAAAAAGTTTTCCATATTAGAGTGCATTTTAGACACACTGTAATTATTAAGGTTAACTTTATGCTAATGTATTTTTAAAAATAAATATTTACCTAGGTGCTTGCAATAGTGTTGATGTTAGCTTCAGGTGAAAATGGTGTCAGCACATTATTAGATATGTAGATCAGATTTTCATTCAACTTCGAGATCAGCACTCTCAATGTGTTGTTTTTATGATAGAACAGAAAATGCTCTGAATTTTTGAGATAGCTAAAAGTAAAAGCGGTCTTAGTAGGCAACCGTTAAAACCCCAAATTAACAACTGCAGGGTACAACGTCCTCATTTTAATAATAGCAGCCATCTGTTGTAATTTTTGAAAAGCTTTCTTTCTGTATAATTAAAATTGCTAGAAGTGCCTAAATTCACCACTAAGACCGTATTCTACATATTGAGATACTGCTCCCCGACATGACGTTGTCAAGGTAGGACAGTCATGTTTGGCTGCAGTCTCTTCTCTCGGAAAGCGTCCCCTCAAGATATAAAATAAAATACATTGCACGTCTTTCTCATAAAACATAAAATGTCACAGGCACATTTTGTATTAGATCATTAAATTTTTTTACTTACTTACTATGTTAATATTATTTTCTCAGAAAACGGAACTCTGTATATGGAGTAACATTTTTTCGTAAAATTAACAATAATAACAAAACTTTTCCATTTGTAGAGAAAATTTTAGACACACTGTAATTAAGGTCTTAACTTTATGCTAATATATTTTTTTATAAATATTTACCTAAGTGCTTGCACTTCTGTTGATGTTAGCGTCATGTGACAATGGTGGCACATTATTGGATATATGTATGTAGATATGTAGATCAGATGTTCACTCAACTTCGAGATTAGGACTCTTAAGGTGCAGCAAACCTGAAAAAACAAATTTTAACATTATTACAAGATGATGAAACTATCATATGATTGATTATCATAATAATTAAGAGCAGTAGGAAACGTTTTTTGTTAATACGTCACCTCGAGTCTAAACGTACAACATAATTTTTAATTCTAAATAACATTTACTTATTATATTTTGCTCCAAAATAAACCTTTAAGCTCCTCTCTTGGGACAGTTTCGGATTTTTTCCCGTTTAGTAGTTACTCTGTATACAGGGTGGTCCACGGTGGATGGTACGTTAGACGTATCTGGTCAACCAGCCAACGAATCATTCTGAAAATTGGGTCGTGTACATAATCGAATTTGCTCTACCTGCCTAAAATATTTTAACAATGCAGTGGTGCCGCTTCTACCAAAAAGTAGTAACAACTTTGATATTTTAAATAGAACACCCTGTCTATGACTTCCTTTTCAAAACCACTATTAATTTCATAAAAACTTCCCTTAACATTGTTTTAAACTTATCTCTTACAGTTTCTGAAATAATAATTACTTTTCAATTTCTTTGGCGGAAAACGTTACCTTAAAAAATGCTGATATTTTTAAACTTTAAAATGTTAGGACCCTAAAATTTTGTGGAGAGTTAAATAATAACAAGGGGCTTTTTACCCTATGCCCAAATCTTAGTTGCAGTATACAGGGTGTTTTAAAAATACAGTTATTTTGATTACTTGAAAAAGTGGCCATAAGTATATTTTTTTAAATGTAACACTCTGTATATTATTACTGATTTAAAAAGCTACTTAAATTTGCTCTTTATTTTTGTCAATTGCACCTATGCCTAGGTAACTAGTCAAGTTTCTGACTTATAAGCCATTATTTGTAAAATTTTCTCAACAATTTAATTTCCATACGGATTTTAGTAAGTATTCCATGACAAACAATTGTTTGATATAAAAGTCATGTCACTTTCGTTACATTTTTAATATTTTATACTGATACAGGTGATAAATACCGTTAAAAATCATGGAATAAAACTATTCAAATGCAGTTCTTATGAATTTATTTTATTTGGACAAAGTGATAAAATTACGCCAGAACTATATAAAGTTTAATGCCCTGAAGTTTTTCAAATCAGTAATAATATACAAGGTGTTATATATAAAAAAATGACTTATGGTCACTTTGTCAAGTAACCAAAATAACTGTATTTTAAAACCACCCTGTATACTGCAACTAAGATTTGGGCATAGAGCAAAAAGTCCCCCGGTATAATTTAACTCTTCATCAAAATTTCTTAATTAAATATTTTAGAGTTCAAAAATATCAGTATTTTTTAAGCTAACTTTTTCCACCAAAAAAATTGGAAATTAATTATTATTTTAGAAACGGTAAGAGATAAGTATAAAACGATATTAAAGGAAGTTGTTAAGAAATTAATAGGGGTTTTGAAAATTAAATAATATACAGGGTGTTCGGTTTAAAATATCAAAATTGCTACTACTTTTTTGTAGAAGCGGCAACACTGCATTGTCAAAAATATTTTAGACAGGTAGAGCATGTTCGTTTATGTAAACGACCAAATTTTCAGAGCGATTCCTTAACTGCTTCGCCAGATATATCTAACGTACCCTGTATATATACTTAGTTAATATTAATGTTAATATTTTTTCTCAGAAAACAGAACTCTTATAAGGAGTAACTTTTTTTCGTAAAATTAATAATAAAAAAGTTTTCCATATGTAGAGAACATTTAAGAGACTCTGTAATTAAGGTCTTAACTTTATGCTAATATATTTTATTAAATAAATATTTACCTATGCAAGTGCTTGCATCAGTGTTGATGTTAGCCTCACGTGACAATGGTGTTAGCACACTATTGGACATATGTATGTATATCAGATTTTCACTCAACTTCGAGATCAGGACTCTCAAGGTGTTGTTTTTATGATAGAACAGGAAATTCCCTGAATTTTTGAGACAGCTAAAAAGAATAGAGGAGTTAATAGACAATCGTTTAAAACCCCAAATTAACAGTTGAAGGATGCAATGTCCTCATTTTAATAATAGCAGCCATCATCTGTAGTAATTTTTTAAAAGCGTTCTTTCTGTATAATTAAAATTACCGTAAGATATTCCCCATATGCTCAAAAAAAAAATAGTAATTGCTAGTAGTGCCTAAATTCACCACTAGGGCCGTATTCTACATCTTGAAAGACTGCTCCCCGACAGAACGTTGACAAGATAGGACAGCCATGATTGGTAGTAGTCTGGCAGACCCTCTCGAAAAGCGTTCCCTCGAGATGTAGAACACATTGCACGTATAAAACATAAAATTTAACTAGGCATATTTTGTATTGGACCCTTGACCCTTCAAGTACTTTGGTATATTTAGTTTGGTACACAGGTTCCACGTGGGCAAAATCAAAATTAAATTACACTGATGATATGAATGTAGTGCCATTTTAGAAATGCATCGATTGATCAAGGTTCACCTTAGTGGATCCTGTGCAAACACATCGTAAGAAAATAATTTTACAGTACCTTTTTTAGTATTCCTCCAAGGCGTCGGCAACTGTTTCGGCCTTCCTTGACCATCATCAGTGTTGTACGGCCCCGAGCAGGGACAACAACAGACAGCCGCTTACTAGTTAACAATTTTACGTACCCAGACCTGAAAAGTAAACAGCTGCCAAGAAAACACCTGGGACATTTTTTTAAATATTACGTGAAGTAGAAAAGCCAAAACTATAATTGTTATCGATATTTAATTAATAAAAAATCCCCCAACGTGTGTTCTTAGATTTTAAAAAAAGTATCTTCTTTTCCTAAAAACCAAAAAATAATTAGTAAACTACAAATGACAGTTTTTGTATAACATTTTGGCGTTAAATTTAAGTGTTTCTTTTTAGGAAATGATTAAAAGACGAAAACCCTAAAGTAGTAGGGATAAAGGGGCGGGTGATTACTTTTTTGAAACAAGAAATTCATGCACACGCGCAAAGTTTACCTTGTAACTGTTGCGCAGACAATGACAAGGTAAAGAATGCATGTGCAAGACTAAAACCAAACTTATTGCTAAAAATTAAAAATGTATCGCTTATATTTAATACCAAATTATTTTGCATACCTAAAAAAGAGTTAATACCTAAAAATGAAAAATTAGTTATAATATTAACACCTGAAGAGAAAAAAGTAAATTATACCTAAAAATAAAAAATTAGTAAATAGATACAGGGTGGTTATGAATGTATTTTATTTAATACCAAATTATTTTGCATACCTACCTAAAAAAAGAGTTAATACCTAAAAATGAAAAATTAGTTATAATATTAACACCTGAAGAGAAAAAAGTAAATTATACCTAAAAATAAAAAATTAGTAAATAGATACAGGGTGGTTATGAATGTATTATATTTAATACCAAATTATTTTGCATACCTAAAAAAAGAGTTAATACCTAAAAATGAAAAATTAGTTATAATATTAACACCTGAAGAGAAAGAAGTAAATTATACCTAAAAATAAAAAATTAGTAAATAGATACAGGGTGGCTATGAATGTATTATATTTAATACCAAATTATTTTGCATACCTACCTAAAAAAAGAGTTAATACCTAAAAATGAAAAATTAGTTATAATATTAACACCTGAAGAGAAAAAAGTAAATTATACCTAAAAATAAAAAATTAGTAAATAGATACAGGGTGGTTATGAATGTATTATATTTAATACCAAATTATTTTGCATACCTAAAAAAAGAGTTAATACCTAAAAATGAAAAATTAGTTATAATATTAACACCTGAAGAGAAAAAAGTAAATTATACCTAAAAATAAAAAATTAGTAAATAGATACAGAGTGGTTATGGATGTATTCCATTAATGTTCAGACAATTTAAATACTTATTCCAGGGAACAAACATCAACCTTTTTTTCTTTCTTCTATCTTTTCTATCTCGCTATCTTTTCTTTATAAATTCAATTGATTCTCATATATGGTAATTTTATTATTATGGATACTAGTTATTTTTCCATTAAAAAAAATATTTCTCTTCAATTAATCTTAGAAAGCCTAAAAATAAAAGAAAATATCAAGATAAAATGGTTAGACAATTTTTGGTGCAAAGACACTTAAGGTGAAAAGAGACGAAGTATTTTCTATTACTGAACAAAATTGAAAATTGAAAAACACCCTCTTTTGATACAAGCTTTTGTTTAAAATATTTTCATGAAATTTTGGTGAGTTGACATTGAGATAGGGATAAACCTTAAACATATTTTTGACATTTACCCCCTCTCTATATTTTGGAAGGTGGGGGGTGTTTTTGTAATTTTAAATGGGATGATGTACTTTTGTTTATAAAATTCGAATCTACGTATAAAGCTACGTTCGTGGGGGTGCAATTTTTTTTATTTACTCTTTTGGTTACGGAATTATGGTTAACTAAATTTTGATTGAATTTAAAAAATAAATAAATTTTACCAATAAATCAAGCTCACTTATTTCAGAATTATTAATTGTTTCCATGGAAATGCGTTATTTCTACTCAAGTCAGTTGCGAACTTTGAAGTTTTAACGATTATTAGTCTAGGCCCCCCGTTTTAACCCCCTTGACTTTTTCCTGTGGGGTTTTATAAAAGACAAAATGACGGTGACTTTACCTACAACCGTAGATGATATAAAGACCGAATCCGCCTGCTGATTAGTGACACTTGAAATGTTACAGCGGGTACGAAATTCATTTAGAAAAAGACTGAGAAAGTGTTTGGAAGTTGAAGGGGGACATTTCGAACAACTTCTCAAGTATGACAGACTAATAATCATGATTCCTTAAAAAAAGAGCAAATCAAAAAAAATTTTACACGTACCTACGTAGTTTATTACGTAGATTCTAATTTTATAAACAAAAGTACATCGTCCCGTTTAAAATTACAAAGTTCCCACCCACTCCTCCAAATAGAGACGAAGTAAATACCAAAAATATGATTAAATATGCCCCCCCGTCACCCTATTATCTCACCAGATTTCATGAAATAAAATTAAACCGTTTCCGAGATATCGCTTCGTAAAAATTTAGAAAAAAACTCGCCTTGTACATCATTGGCAAACAAGAAAGACACACCAAGATAAAAATGTAGTTTTGAGAAAATTGGATCTCAATCTTTACATTTAATTATGTCAAGAAAGCCAACTTTCAAAAGTAATTTGTTTTAATTTCCAAAATATCATATTCTCTGTCTGTGGGCATAAACAATGTATACTGCATCCACAATTCACCTTATTTTTTTTTTAAATGTTCCTAAATAAGTCAAAATCGAAAAAAAATTACTCGGCCTTTTGCTCAAAACTTTTATTCCCATTTGCACCGCAGTGTTTAAATTTGGTTTAACCCAAAACAAGTCTAGAATGATTACTTTGCTGCAAGATGAAGGCACCAAGGAAACATTGTAAACGTGGATTAAGCTAAACCTGGTTTAAATATTGCGGTGCAAATGGGAGTAATAAATCAAGTAATAATTTTAATGACATTGACATTAAGAGTCACAGAGACATTAACATAAGGGCTGTCACATTAAGTGTCCAATTAGTTTAATTCTTGATTAAACTGTTTGTGCAACTGGACGTAAGTGTGCTTTACTTGTAAAGCGACAATATACTTGCTGTAACAGCCAAATAAAATCTTCTATTTTACCTTTTAATAGTTATCTATTGGATAAGTAATGATAATGATGCTCTGCACCATCGAAGCTCTTCATCATCAAGGCTCTAAACAGTCTAAACCATCAAAGGCTTCACCATCAAGTCTCTTCATCTTTAAGGCTTCTAACCACCATAGACAAAAGACTATGGTGGTATTGTCCACTACCTCAAGGGCGTATCCTGAGTCACTTCATATCACAGATATTCCACGCACACGCGATGAGATGTTTAAAGATGATTGGAAAAGGAACGCATGGAACCACTTACCTGAAACAACAGAGAAAAAACATTTAGAATACAATTTTAACATCATTAAAAGATGATGAAATGATCATATGATCAGTTGTGCAAAATTTCAAGTTTCTAGACCCAGCGGTGTGGGCTGTGCGTTGATATGTCAGTCAGCCAGTCAGTCAGTCAGTCAATTTCTTCTTTTAGGAGTGTTCTTAAATTCAGCAACTTTCTTCATCGGAAATAAGATGTTGTAATATGTTGAAAAGAAACAAAACACAGCAATGACATAATTCGCTGGATTTAAAAACTTAAAACAGATGTAGAAATAGACCATCTATAAGCATCAAATATCTTACCTTTACAAATTCAGCAGGTTGCTCTAATCCTCTAGGCTTCTGTCCCGTACATTTAGAATTCTGGTTTTAAGCTTTCATGGTCGCACCTCCCTGAGCTTCTAATGGCATTTTCAAAAAACAATTGTCGTTTGAAACAATTAACCTTTAAAAGCGTCAGTCGGACAGTACGCAAACCAACCTTAAGGTATTTTCTTTAAAATGTAATCAGAATTAAATATATTAGATAAAAGATAATTTCAATCAATTTCAGCCCTTTTGTACGTTAGACTAAAAGAGATCAAATCGACTGAAGGTCATCAATTTTATCCTTTCTGTACGTTAGACTAAAAAGAACGAAATTGATAAGACCTAGAAATACAAATAGTATTCTACAAACCAATTAAAAATTTTAAAAGATACCAATCTATTTCATCCATCTTGTACGTTAGACTAAAGGGGATCAAACGGATTGGATGTCATCAGTTTCAACCTTTCTGTACGTTAGACTAAAAAGGAACAAACCGAGAGGACGTAATCTTTTAAAACATTGTGTGTATTTAGGTCAAAGGAAATCAAACTTCCAAAGTATACTACAAATAAATAAAAAATTCTAAAAGATTTATAATCAATCTACTATATTCTTTCTGTACGTTAGACTAAAAAGAATCAAATTGATTGAATGTCCTCGACTTCATCATTTTTGTACGTTAGACTAAAAATGATCAAACATAGAACGTTTGCCTTTTAAAATATCGTGTTAAAAAGGTTGGTTTTTGTATCCTATGCCACCCTGAAAGAATTTCGCGCCTCGTTTACACATTGTTTTAATAGGTTCCTGAAACAAAGGAAAAATTATTTAGATACAAGTATTACTATCGTAATTATTTAATTAAGAGTAGTAAGTCTCATCGTAAAAAAAAATTCGGGAGCAGAGTAAAAGAGACTATAAACCTCAGAAGAAATATTACCCTGTATATTATTTGGGAAGTTTTTAATACTATTTTATCAAAAAGTGCTCAAATTTAGCCATGTACAAACGTTATAACAATTATCTCAAAAATAGTTGGAGATATAATGTAAAAGGCTAGAACAAAATTAAAACTTTGACACCCTGTATCTAGGAAATCAACCATTGTATGCCAAAATGAACTCTTTTACATTAAATCTGCCCAAAAATCATATCCGACTGTAAAGAACTTTTTTTAGGTTATAGTTTCATTCTTCAGGAAAGTAAGTATACCATTACTGTTTGAAAACAATCAGTCTTTGTCCTTTGTAGGGGCTTAATAATAATGTTGCTTTTTCCCTAAAGTTTGTAGTGCCCTGTAGATTAGACCAGTCATAACGGCGATTCACATTTACAACTTTGTTTTTTAATCCACTCTAATCTCTCAATTATTGAAGGAGATACAGGATTTCTTAGTGTTTGAAAAATAACAAAAAATTGCTTTTACGACGTGGGTTTGGTGGGGCTTGCAAGAAGTCCGGACTTAAATCCAATTTAACACCTATGGGACATCCCTGGTAGGTGCCTAAGAACTTCGAAAATTTCACCAAACAATTTGGACACTTAGGACAGAGGCTTGTTGAAATCTGGAATGGATTCGATCAAAATGGAATAAGATTAGGCATGTGTAGGCGTTAAGCTGTTATTATGTTTTAATCTTTAAGGTATGTTCTTCAATGTGTTGCTTTAAATTTTATTGGTTTATAATAATTGCTGTATTTTCTTAATAAAATAATTCGGTAATTTTTATTTGTTGTTATTTTTTAAAGTACATTAAGTAAAAAATATCACCCTTTAAAAAATCCTGTATCGCCTTCAATAATTGAGAGATCAGAATGAATTAAAAAAATGTTAAGAGTAGATGAGGCTACAGTCTAGTTGTAAATGCAGTTATGGCTGATCTAATCTACAGGGCGCTACAACTTTAGGGAAAAATAACATTTTTGTTAGATCCCTGTATTCTGTACAAAATTGATTTTTTCAAACAATACTTATATACATACTTTCTTAAAGAATGAACCTACAACCTAAAAAGAAAGTTTTTACAGTCGGATTAAGGGGTCAAAAGAAAATTGCTACCAAAATTATGATAAATTCGTTGTGGTGCGTTAATTAACTGGAGTAGTGTATGTACTATCTTGTATAAAAAATGAAATGCTTGTGGAACAATATCTATTTTATCCCTTTGTGTTTTTATTTTAAAATTAATTTTAAGAATATTTTCATTCAGAGTAGGTACTTACAATTAGCCAGTGTTTTATTATATCGTGTACTCAAGACTATGACTTGTATAAAATAAGTATAGATATATGTACCTACTTAGGCACTCAGAATAAAAATACAAAAAAAATGTATTTAGTCTCTTTCCTTATTTCAGATCCAAATAATGAAGTAGATCATATTTTTCTAACACCCTCATTGAAAATTTACTTTTCCTCCCTAATTTTGGGTTTAAAAGGGGCACTTTTCCTCCCTACGTAGGAAAAGATATTTTTCTTCCTAGGGAGGAAAAGTTATTTTTCGCCCCTTCCTAGGGAGGAAAAGTAAAAATTAAATAAATATTCACGTACAAATAATTTATTTATTTTAAATTTATATTATTTCCTTCCGGGATATCTGTAGGTATAAAATCTTCATCAAAATCTCCCATTTTTGGATAAAAGTTTATTAAAAACGGTGAAAAATTTGAAACAAAAGCGGTCTTAAAATATCTTTGATGTTTATTAATACGTTATTACGTTAATATGTATCTAGATTCGAATCGAGATGTTTCGAACCAACTAGATTAACTAGATAATTGAATTTTTTAAAATGTTCTTTCTTTTAATTAAAGATTTTAGCTTTGTTAGTGGGCACTTCAAATGAAATTATTTGTTGTATTTATTGAAAAATATAAAATAGGCTAACTAAGCATTTTTTAATAAAAATATGTCAACTATAATTAGGTATTTGAAGACACAATTTTTCTTTTTCATTATTATTCGGAGGTTTTCGCGGAAGTGTTAGAAAAAATCATATGTTTTGCACTGGAGTAAAGCATCTTTTCCTCTCTTTGCGTTTATTGTCCTTCTGGCAGAGCAAACCTCACATGCGGGAGTAAAAGTGCTACTTTTCTCCCTAGTTAAACAAAAAGCTATTTACTATTTCATACAACTTTTGAGCTGCTTTTTGACTTATAAAGAAATCTTATGAGGTTTATTTTAAGGAACTATACAGGGTGTCCGGAAAGACTTAGTATGGGCAAATATCTTTGCTATTAGTAAAGATAGAGACACCAAATTGTAAGTGTATTTTATTGGATAATAAATCTATTTTTTTATGTGATATAACTTTTTTCACCCCCTTGAGGGGTGACGATAGGGAGCTGAGGTAATTTTTTTTAAATTCAACCCTATGCCGTGTGGTACTTTATTTTAAAGGTCTTCAAAAAAGAAACCTTTTACAGCAAACCTAATGTCCGTATCATAATTCGTTTTTAAATTCTTAAATTAAAAAGAAATAAATACCGTTATTTCTCTTATTACCTTAAAAGCTAGTCAAAATGACCACCATCTTGGCAGTAATAAAATCAATTTTGGAATTTACTTCTCACATTTTCGAGAATGGCAGGTGTTACTTCTTGGCAGAGTTCCAAAATCGACTTTATTACTGCCAAGAAGTTCATGGTGGTCAGTTTGAACAACTTTTAAAGTAATAAGAAAAATAAAGGTAGGTACTTAAATTTTAATTTCTTTCGCGATTTTTAATTTTTATAGGCTTGGTATTTAAAAATGAATTAAGATACGGACCTCGACTATTTTTTAAGACCTTTAAAATGAGGCACAACACGGCATAGGGTTGAATTTAAAATTTTTGACCTCAACTCCCTAGGTTCACTCAAGGGGGTTGAAAAAGTTAAATTACTTAGAAAAGTACATTTATTATCCAATAAGTTACACCTAAAATCTGGTGTCTCTATCTTTACTAATACTAACATTTTTCGGACACCCTGTATGTTTTTTAATCCAAAACCTAAAAACGTCCCATATAAACCTATTTTATCAGCACTAAATTAATTTTACGGTATTAATAAAGCATAATAAATTATATGAACTTTCTAGAGTCTCTATTGACCTAACAAAAATAATAAAACGGTTATAAATAAATAAATAAAATTATTCACCTCCTTATCTTCCTCCATTGGCCCGACGACATCATTTTCTTTCTTCACGATTCTACTCTCCAAGGTTCGACCAAAGGGATGTCGACGTACCCTGGCAAATCGGTTGCCTAAGCCCTTTCCAGACATATCCGATGGTCTTCAAAGGCTAACTCTATCACGCTTCTAAACTTCGACGATGTTTAGGCAATCCCTTAAAGAGCAGAATCTTCACTGACCACCCACGATCCGTATTTCACTTCTGTTTGCACGTTTTTGATGGATAGGGCAAGAATGGTACTAACAGACAACTGTACGCATCATCTACAGATTCTTGAGCCTTTAGCTTGAAAATATCAAGCATTCGCATACTCAATTTTCCCAAACCCTAGAATCAAGAGTTCTATAGGTGCTACGCATAATAGTCCACTAGCAATGGAAGATAATTTAATTTTACAGACAGTTATACGCACCATCTACAGGCTCTTGAATCTACAACTTGAAAATATCAAGCATTTGCATACTCAATTTCCCCAAGCCCTAGAGTCAAGAGTTCTGTAGGTGCTACGCGTCAAATGGCAATGAAATATGAAAGAGAATCTAATTTTACAGATAATTATACTCATCATCTACAGGCTTTTGAATTTACAACTTGAAAATATCAAGCATTGGCACACTCAATATTCACAAGCCCTAGAGTCAAGAGCACCGCCTGTGCTACGTATAGCGATCTGCTAGCAACTTAATTTTAAAATAAATTATGATTTTTTTATAACGTATTATATCCATGCTCATCCTATCACCAAAATAACCCGGCGTGAGGCAATCTGAAACAAGAAGAAATAGAACTATAAACACTGTCGTATCTGAGGTTGACAATTGATCAGTAATTTTTTTCATTAAAAATATCTAACCAAATTTTATTCTTAAGGTGTTAGTCTAGGTGGCTACTGAAGAACATGGACCCTTATCTGTAGTTCAAACGTATAGTTTTAATAACAATAAATAATTGAATTGATTCTGCCTTTACTTGGTGGAACTACATATCACTACATATAGACATAAACACAAATTGTTTAAAATTCCACTTTATTTAAACAAAAATATATTCGTTTACAATATATTCGACATGTTTCGCCAACACGGTGGCTTCTTCGGGAATGAAACAGATGTGGTACCAAGTGACAAGAGGTAGATAAATAAGTAGGGTTTGGGGATTTTACAGCAATAATTAGGTATTAGAATAAATTTAACAAAGGAGAAGATCTTAGGTCTAATTGGCAATTTAACAGATGTTCAGAATTTTTAAGTTTATTTATTTCTAGAGGTTCTAGCAAATCTAATTTACAACCCTTATTTTCTACATGAAGAATTTTGAAATTAGTATCAAAACTATGATTATTTTCTATTAAATGATTAGAATAATTTGAATCGGTTTTTTTATTTAAAAAACTTGAATGGTGTTCCTTGATTCTTTTTGAGAAACTTCTTCCCGATTGGCCTATATAGGTTTTTGGACAATCTACGCATGATAGTTGGCAGACGCCTGATTTGTTGTTTTTGTCTGTTTTTGTTTTATTGTTTTTTAGAAACTTTCCGGTTGAACAGTTTGTTTTAAATGCAACATTGGGGTGTAGGTTTTTGAGGAAACCTGGGATGTTTTTACTTGCCTGGCCAAAATATGTGATTAAGCAAAATTTTTTTGTTTCTTTAACTATAATTGATTGCTTTTTTATATAATTTTTTATTTAAAATGTTACTTATTGTGTCTGCTGTGTATCCATTATTGATGGCGAATGAAACGACTGGTCTTATAGGAAAACCGTTTTTGTGAATTTTTATATGGCAGAGATATTTATGGACTCCTTAGAAAATATTATAAAAGAACACCCCCTTTTTAAAAAGTTTATTTATTGGTATAGATATGTCGACGATGTTTTAGCGTGTTTCATTGGTTCTGACAGACAATTAACACAATTTATTAATTTTATAAACAGCTTACATCCAAATATAAAATTTACCGTAGAACAAGAAAGAGACAATTCTATAAATTTTCTCGATCTAACAATTTTACGAGATAATGGAAAACACAACTTCTCAATTTTTCATAAACCAACACACACTGACACAACTATATACAACACATCGTGTCATCCTATACAACACAACACAGATAAATCCTTTAAACACAATAAATTATGTTAAAGAACTAAATATAATTAAACAAATCGCCATCAATAATGGATACACAACAGACACAATAAGTAACATTTTAAATAAAAAATTATATAAAAAAGCAATCAATATGGTGTTCCCTATAGTTAAAGAAACAAAAAAATTTTGCTTAATCACATATTTTGGCCAGGCAAGTAAAAACATCGCAGGTTTCCTCAAAAACCTACACACCAATGTTGCATTTAAAACAAACTGTTCAACCGGAAAGTTTCTAAAAAACAATAAATAATACAGCCGCTAGCAGTAGTTCTGTATTAAGTAAAAGGTCCCCGAGATAACTTAAGTGCATTGTGTTTCTTGATGTTAATATTATTGTTTTTTCTTTGTTACCATACAAGAATATGGTCACTTTAGTTTTTATAAAATTACTAGACATAGAGTAGTAAAAAAATAAGCAACACTGTACAAAAAATTAATTTTCTGCTATACTTACCTATTTTACAACTTTTCTCATTTAACAAAGTTAACTACATTCATTAGTTGCTCCCTGACTATAACATAATTCGCCTCCCTGACTATAACATAATAATTTTTAACACACCGTGATCGTGGTGACCGCCTTATTTTGCCAGTTCGCGCCGTTCCGGTAGCGAGAAATAATAAATCGATTTATTATTATTCTTATTATTATTATTATTATTATTAAATTATATTCTTCAATATGGTGATTTGTTTTGGTCTGAAGTTGAACTTCTATGTAGTGCTACGAACGCAGGAGAATATCACACTAACCTATCACAATCCCATATACATACATATGTATATTTAGTTCATCTTTATGTACCTACATGTACATATGTAGCATGTCGTATGAAGGGAAAATGACATGTGAAAATATTTTTATGTAATAAATGTTTAAAAGAGAGTTAGATTTAGACATGTTACAAAACCATGATATAGAGGAAGCAGATACTCGAATGATGTTGCATACAATGCACGCATCACATAAAGGACACGAGAAAATTTACATCCTGTCTTCAGACACTGACATAGTTGTTATGGCGTTATATCATCTACAAACCTCTAAAGTCAGTAGACTAAAGGTTTTTTTTTATCACACTAACTGTTGAATAATTTAGGAACTTTTGATAAGAGCAAGATCAAGAGCTATAAAAGGAGATGTTCCACTATATATTATTGCTGCCCGTCACAGTTCAGCATTGTGCTCAGTTCTTGCTGCACTTTAGCGCCTATCTGAAGCTGACTATATGAGCAAAGTTGGAACCCAAAAAAAAACTGCACGGACAAGGTACAAAATATTGACTAATTTTATTACAAATATTCTAACATTTTTTTTTGACGCAGGTGTATCTGAATTCGACGTCGAGAATTCAGTTCGATGCGCAGATGAGTATTTGATACAAGTGATACAAAAGGATAATCCTTCCAAAACTTTCGACGACTTAAGGTATTGGAAGTTTCATCATGGGAAGATGACCTCCTTATTAGAGCTTACACCTACGACTGCATCTATTATTGGACTACATATTTAGAGAACACTGTATATTGTTTATACCCAAAATAACTGTTGAGCAAAAAAAATGGTACCCCTTGATCCTCTTTTATTTGGGTACAAAGAAGACAGAGGATATCTGGCACCAACATTTTCTCCTCTACTGAAGAATTAGGACCAAGCTGCAACTGTGTCAAATGCTCTCGAAAAAATTCCTGTTGCTGTCGCGTCGCGGGCCTACCATGTATCTCTTTTTGCAACTGTCATACTGCAGACCAGTGCCAAAATCCTTAGTGCTATAAAGTGTACGTAAACAAATATAATTTTTAAAATATGTTTTACATGTATATTCTAAATAAATTTTCTTCATAAAAGTTTTCGATATCGTCAAAAATAAAAGTATTTTACTGTAGGGTAAAATTCATATTTTCTGACAGACCTCGTATATGACTGGGTAATTTCGATATCTGATGGTTGCATTTTAGGTTTTGGACTATGCAGAACTTTTTATGAAGAATAACTTTTTTTCGTGAAATTAATAATAAAAAAGTTTCCCATATGCTGCATAAGCAGACACACGGTATATGTTGAAAAGCCTTTAAAAACATAACTAACCATTTTTCAGCCTGGTAACAAAAAAATATGATTTCTTAAACTTATTAAAATGATTTGCAAAAGAAATATATCGGGGACCTAAAAAAAATACAGGATCGTACCTAGCGTATGGACTAAAAACAAAAACAGACAAACACAACTATCATGCGTAGATTGTCCATAAACCTATATAGGCCAATCGGGAAGAAGTTTCTCAAAAAGAATCAAGGAACACCATTCAAGTTTTTTAAATAAAAAAACCGATTCCAATTATTCTAATCATTTAATAGAAAATAATCATAGTTTTGATACTAATTTCAAAATTCTTCATGTAGAAAATAAGGGTTGTAAATTAGATTTGCTAGAATCTCTAGAAATAAATAAACTTAAAAATTCTGAACATCTGTTAAATTGACAATTAGACCGAAGATCTTCTCCTTTGGTAAATTTATTCTAAGAATACCTAATGTTTATTGCTGTAAAATCCCCAAACCCTACTTATTTACCTACCTCTTGTCACTTGGTACCAAATCTGTTTCATTCCCGAAGAAGCCACCATGTTGGCGAAACATGTCGAATATACTGTAAACGAATATATTTTTGTTTAAATAAAGTGGAATTTTAAACAATTTGTGTTTATGTCTATATGTAACAATAAATAATGAAATATCGACTTATAGTTCAATTTAAAATTAAAAGAATGCAAAATATGAGTATTAATATTTTCCCCGCAACTTATGGGACATACGTTAATTATGTGTAAAAATATTTTGTTAAGTCCTTTTCAATCACAACTAACAATAATTATCCTCTGGTGGCTTTAGGGGTTTTAACTTATTTAAAGAAAAATTTTTACATATAAAATCCTGGACAACTATGTTAAAAAACAAAAATCGTAGGGATGAATCTCGATTACTCCTCTTAAAAATGGTTTCCTTTTTCATTATCTTATTACGATACAGAAATTACAAAGATCAGTTCCGAAAATATATGTAAGAAATAATGGAATTTATTCTTTATTGGTTAAAAGCTTTTTAATATTAGCGCTAGTCTGCAGGCTTATTTCCTGGAAAAATTACAGAGCTTAAAAAACTAACTAGTTATATTTTATTGTTTGATTCATTATTATTCATTTAGATTGATTTCCCTTTTTACAGATTCTATTCTGTCGTTATGAGAGAACTTGCTGCTGGCCCGATTGATCAGCAGAGGAACAAGGAACCTTCGTTGTTTCATATATATATATATATATATATATATATATATATATATATATATATATATATATATATATATATATATATATATATATATATATATATATATATATACATACATTTAAATCAGACTTACCATATAATTATTTAGGTGTTGGCCTTTCCAGCGATGAGGTTGCTCTGCTCCCATGTTCTCGTCAGCCCATAACGAAATGATTAAAATATGAGAACATGAAAATTTGGACAGCCCGAGTCTCCTCCAAGCGCACGGAATTAGAGCCCGTCTCCAATGTTGATCCTGCAAAGGGGGGATTATGGCTGGAAATTCTCAACAGACACTTCAGTGCTACTACTGCCTTGTGACCACCAGGGCAGGTATTAAACCGTCCGTGGACGGTTTAATACCTGCGGTGGGTGGACAAGTCCACCCACCTTTAGTTGTTCCTAACCCCGGTTTGCTGCATGGTCCAAAGGCATCCCAACCAAGACACCAGTCAACGCAAAAATGCCTGTTGTGTGAACCTGAAGAAGTCCGCGTCCGCCGATTTCAGTGTACGTATTGCGTTCGCCTGTAAAAAGAAAAAAAAGTGAAACTTTCTTTTACAGGCTTTATATGGTACAAAATAAAAAAAAAGGAAGGAAGAGCAGATGGGGCAGAGTGTGGAATAAATAATATAAAATTTACATGCACGTCAGATGCAAAAAGAACGTTTAAAATTAAGTTTTATTAGCATTGAAGTACCTTAAGATACAAAGAGATTTATAAGAATCAGGCTAAAAAATTCAATATTTTACATTTTCAATTTAATGACAGACTCTTTACTAGGTGGGATGGCCTCCTTCACCTTATTAGGACATTAAGCAAAAATAATGAGCACAATGTCAGATACCTACTGATTATATATTAAAAAAAATTCAATTGATCACTCGTTCGCAAAAATTAATAGTATTTTCTGAAATAAAACAGATTTTGAAAATTATTAGATTATAGGACGCTTTACTGAAAAAAAAAATCAAAAAGATGTAATGCGCTAAGGTGTGAATTCAGATAACTGCTCTCGAATTATTTTAAAGAAAATTTCGCACCCACTTTCTCTAACCAATCCTTAACCAATATATTGTAGTTATGACTTTGCTAATCAAAGAAACGACCGTCAGCTATCGCACCCGCGGGCCGCGGTGGAGCTAACTTGGGTGGTGACTTAAAAGTCCATTAAAAATTTAAAATAGTGAAAGAACTGTTTCACGGTTATATAAAAGTAAAAGAAGCAGTTCTTCTACTACCAAAGCTGAAACTTTTTATTTAGTTTCTTGCAATTGTGAAATATTAAAAAATCATAGTCAGCTATATAAATTCAGGGGGAATATACGTCAGCTGCTCATAAAAAGAGCGTAAGTTTAGGCTTAAAGTCAAATGATATAGAAGCTAAAAAAATGAGTCAAAAGATATCGAAAAATTTTCTAAAGAAAAATTGTTCAGAATGCACCGAGGATCCCATGTACCAATTTTTAGAAAAAAATATAAATAATGTGTGACCGTACCCTAGGCTGGCAATCCCGGGATCCCGGTAAAAATTCAGTCCCGGAAAATCTCGCGATTAGTCTCTTAAATCCCGGAATAAATAAGTTATAAAATATGTCCAAAAAAACCTAAGTAAATTAACGCTTTAAGCTAGCATAATTTGCAACATTTTTCCTAAAAACAATGACCACGTTTCCAACGGGACGTTTCGATGCGATCGAACGCATCGGATGGAACCGCATCCACTCGAAAATTGCGTTATAAACGGGTAGAATTGAATTTTCGATCGGATGCGGTGGTTCAAGTCAATTCTATAACTTTTATGATTTGAGTTGACTGAAGTGGATGGAATATTATTTTTGGCTATAGGAACGGAATTGGAATAAATAATGGATTCAACTGACAGTTAACCCTTCAGCAGATGTTCTTTTTGTGGATAAACATAACCTTTAAATTTGTTGTATTTAGTATTTCAATTTTTTTTTCTACGAATGTCAATAAAAACCTTTATTGTATGTTCAATAGTAATTTCGGAACATGGTGCATTGTGTTTTACACATTTTCATTGTGCTTCAATCACCATGGTGATTGAACTACAAAGTTCCCATTGTGCACGGGTATTTTTTACAAAGGTGGTGTTGACATCCAAAATCTTTATAATTTTTATTTGTGGAATGTCAGATTGACATTTTTTGACATCTTAAAAGGAAAAATATTACTAATCCCATTTTATGTAACTGTAACATTCGTAGAAAAATTATAGTGTAAAACTCGCATGGAATGACCATTTCCTACTCGTATGATTTGCAGCATTCGCCTGCGGCTCATGCTGCAAACGTCATACTCGTAGGAAATGCATGCCATTCCATGCTCGTTGTACAATATACTATTGTATATAATTGGAAATGTAAGTATCAAACCTAAATTCACTTGTTATCTCGTGAAAGAATGTTGTTTCAGATTACTGTCGCGATTTTCGGTTGCTTTAAAGGTAAATAAGAATATATTTATTTCTTTCTTTTTATGCTCTTTCCCTATTTAATTTTAGAGAACTGAAATCTGGATTAGTCGATCCGCTGTAAAAATAGACGATAAATACGGGGTTCGTTTTTAACAACTTCCATCCGATCGGTTCCATCGGATCGACATTTTACGTTGGAAACGTGGTCAATGTTTAGCGCGTGATATCGCCAATCCTGGAAGATTCATTTAAGTTCTTATGTATAAGAATTCAAATTATTTTTACTTCTTATACCTTTATAATATGTCCTCTGCATAAATTTTGTTTTGTTTTCATATTAAAATTTTAATATTATAAATAAAAATAATTTCTTTTTATTAATATTACAATTTTTGGGGATCAATCTCGGGATTCCGGAATTTTGTTTCTTCGATCCCAAAAATCCCGAGATCCAAATATACGTCCGGGATTGCAAGCCCTAGACCATCGTTATGAAAAATCATAAATTATTTCGTTACTAACAAATACTTAATTTAATTATGAAAAATACGGTACTATTAGGTTTGAATGGTAATTCTTAGATCGTCTAAATTTTATTGGCGGTCCGAAATTTTGGAAAAGCTCATGTGCACAATATACAAGGCAAGAGTACAAATAGCGACACGACCAGACCGTATTTTTTAAATTTATTTCCCGCAAAGTGTCTATTTCACAAATATTTGATTAGTTCTGCCACAAACCTATGTAGTTTAGTTGAATTAAGATATTTTCAAGTAAAAAAATAATTTATGATTTTTCCTAGCGATCCCACGGGTAAAAATTTGGATTTTTTAGTTTTTTCTCAATATGGTTCATGGTAGACTGCGATTCAAACTGGAATGGTACAGGAGCGTCAACTTCCGATCCTCTAATAAGCAGTATGAGACCGAAATCCGAGCCGAAATCAAAAAATCTACGAAACCATTTAGTCAGGAAGAAACATGCCTAATGTCTCCTGACTAAATGGTTTCGTAGATTTTTTTGATTTCGGTCTTATACTGCTTATTAGAGGATCGGAAGTTGACGCTCCTATACCATTCTAGTTTGAATCGCAGTTTACCTATACGAGACTATCGGTAAATTCTGAACAATTTTTCTTAACAAAAATTTTCGATATCTTCTCAATTTGACGCATTTTTCGATACCACCGTCAAGTTTCTTTTAAATCCCCGCCAAACCAGTGATCACATGACATGTGTTAAAATAAATTTTTTGGTGGTCGGACATGTAGAAACAAACCCCCTATAGAGTTTTTTAAAAATATCAATAATAAAAATGTTTCCCTGCCAACTTAATGGCGGACACTATACAGGGTGTTATAAAAAGATAAGAAATTTGAACGGCAGATTCTACATTCAAAAATATGAAAATAAGTATATAAACATGGCTCCACAAACGCTTTTTTTCGAGTTACACGGTGTTTAATATTTTAATTTTTAAATGTTTCTTTTTAATTTCTCGAAAATGCGATAAGATATTGACATGAATTTTAGTACACGCCAGTATGGAATCAAAGGATACCTTTATGTGCAAAAATTTATTTTCTAATGTACTTGCATCAGTGGCGTGCCTGCTGGTAAGTCTTTATTTTTAGCGAAAACAATTGCCCGCCTCTGATTTTTTGCAAAATTGATATAGTTCTCTTAAAGCCCAATTAATTCTGCGTGAAAAGTGTATATTGAGCTTTTTCGTTTTGACGCACCATTTTCGAGATAAAAATTAATTTATTTCTTACAATTACAAAAAAATTAAAATGGTTTTTTTTAAATATATGTTTTGTTCAGGAAACAGTGCTTATTGATTTAAGTTTATAGAAGATGCCGGAAATGCCTCTAAATCGTATTCGCATATTTCTCCTATCTCTTCGGAATACTCGAGGTCTGAAAATATTAAACACCCTGTATCTCGAAAAAGAAGCGTTTGAGGATCCATGTTTATATAAACTTAATTTCATATTTTTAGATGTAGAATCTGCACTTAAAATTTCTTACCATATTTTCGTAACACCCTGTATATTAGACTAATGCATAGTTGAATTTCAGTTTTGGTACTATTATACAAATACAAAGATTGAGTAATTATTAGGTATGATTTATCGTTCACTAGAAACAATAATATCTGTAAATTTGCTTGTATATTTTTCTTATTTTTAGCAAAACGAAATTTGAACGCCAACTGATGTTAAATCCTAGCTAACAATTACTCAATTTTTGTATTTGTATAATAGTACCAAAGCTGAAATTCAATTATGCATTAGTCTAATATATGTATATACTCTATAAAAATAATAGTTAGCTAAATGTATCCCGAGGAAATAACCTTCAGCTGATGTAATACTATAGACCGCAGCCCTCGAGTATATAGGTTCTCAGCAAGCTCGCTACTCATATCAGCTGACGGTCTTTCTCCCACGATACAGTTAGCTGACTATTGTTTTCGTGTAATGTTATTAATAAACTATCATATAGTTTAATTTTAGCTTCGGTAATATCGTTTCCGTTTAAGCCTGAACTTAAGTTCCTTTTATGTGCAGCTGACGTAGGTATATTTCCCCGGAATTTAAATAGCTGACTATGATTTTTTAATATTTCACGGTTTTCAAAAAACGAAATCTAAAGATTCAGCTTTTTTTATTACTATATATTATTTTTTGTATATTAACAATTAGAATCAACAAAAATTTGTACCAACAGAAACTTAAAATGCTTGCTTTTTTCCTATAATTACAGTAAAAATTGATTTGATGATTAATTTTTTTTACATTAGTTGCTTAGCTACCTATCTTATATTTAAAGAAATAATTAAATATATTTTGACACTTGGCCATTTGGTTTCAACCAGAGCCACTAATCCAAAAAACAACAACAACAATATTTTGACAACCTGTATATCAGGCGCGGCCCGTGAAACTTCAAAGTTGTATATCTCTGTCGCTACTTATGGGACCCATGCCAAATTCAGGTTTTTTAATAGTGAGCCTACTAAGAATTTTTTGGTAAAGAAAAAAACTATTTTTAAATTTGCGAAAAAAAGTTGAATTTTTGAATTGAACCACCTGGGTAAAAAATCAACACGCTTAGATATTTTATTTATTATTTTTTCTAAACAAATTTTACATCATTTTGTCGACAATTCTTAAATTTTAAGAGAAAAAAATGTGTTAGTAGAAAGTTATAACCATTTGAATTTTTTGTTAAATTATATTTTAGCTTTAAGAAAATTCAAATGACTCTAACTCTCTATTAACACATTTTTTTCTCTTAAAATTTAAGAATTGTCGAAAAAGTGATGTAAAATTTGTTTAGAAAAAATAATAAATAAAATATCTAAGCGTGTTAATTTTTTACCCAGGTGGGTCAATTCAAAAATTCAACGTTTTTTCGCAAATTACAAAATATTTTTTTTCTTCGCCAAAACATTCTTAGTAGGGCTACCATTAAAAAACCTGAACTTGGCATGGGTCCCATAAGTAGCAACAGAGATATACAACTTTAAAATTTCACGGGCCGCGCCTGACGTGTACAGGGTATGGAAATGGTTAAATATATTGGAATTTAAGAATTGTCGAAAAAGTGATGTAAAATTTGTTTACAAAAAATAATAAATAAAATATCTAAGCGTCTTAATTTTTTACCCAGGTGGGTCAATTCAAAAATTCAACTATTTTTCACAAATTACAAAATATTTTTTTCTTCGCCAAAACATTCCTAGTAGGGCCATTATTAAAAAACCTGAACTTGGCATGGGTCCCATAAGTAGCAACAAAGATATACAACGTTAAAATTTCACGGGCCGCGCCTGCTGTATATCGAAAACGTATGAGTTATGAACCTCTTCCCGAAGTCTTTTATCACAACACCTACACCCTACACCTACCTACACTTCTAGTCCCCAGTACGTCCTAAACCCTCTACTCAAAACTTTTAAACTGGTTTGTTAATTACCTCTTTTCCTGTATTCATTTTTTAGTATGGCATAAATGTCAAATGAATATAATTTTAAGATTCTAAAATTCACTTGTGTCAAGTTTTATATCTATACTTCTAAAAAAACAGGACCTAACATGGGATTACAAATTTCACATGTAAAACCATAGAGTTTTACTCTATCCTTTGGTCCGCTTTAAAAAAAAATGCACTATATTAATCACAACCACGTCCCAAAAATGCTGTTTTTTGGTAAAAACTGTATTTGCGCTGTATTTTTCTAGATAAAATCGAACTTTTCCTATTTATGCCTACACAACTTAAAGTATGAGTCCTTTAGTTGTATAAGTAAACTTTTGTAAAAAATTTTTTTTTCTGAACTTTTCCGATTTTTGGAAGTCGCTTTTAATTTTCTTTTTAAACTCGCAAATTCCTATGCAAACCAAAAAATTTCAGCGTAAGTAGTTCAGTAGTTCTGGCAGTATAAGAACGATGAACAGACAAAATAATCATATGGTTTATAGAACTTTTATTTATGTAGATGTAAACTTTTTTTGTACGCGTTGTGCGTCAGCAATTCAAAAATTCAGGTTTTAATATTTGACAAACTGTGCAATTCTCTGATACTACTAACAATAGAGTTAAGCATATTATAAAACTGGAGGCCCCTATTATGGAGCGTATTTTTATTTTTATCTTAAAAAATGAAGGGCCAAAAAATCCATAAAAAAAATCTGAAAAAAATTTTCTCCCGAAATTAAATTTGAAATAAATTTAAAAATGGAGCGCTTGTTATTTTTTCTATGTCGCAAAATTATATTTAAGCTACATGTATATACGTAAAAAAACCATAATATGCACTATAAAGCAAGTTATTCATGTTTGGAACTAAACATTTATTAAATAAATTGTATTTAGTAAGGATATATGCGCTGTGTGATTATCATCCATTTGAAAAATTTATTTTATTTTACTAAAATGCAAAGTTTATTAAAAAAATTTTTATGTGGTTACAAATTCTTTACCCGTATTCTGTTCCCATTTAAAATAGATGATTTAAAAAATAATAAAAATGCACCACCTACCAAATTTAAGTTTAAAAAGTTTAATAAAAATTTTTAGTTCCTGAGGATTTTTTTCAAAGGTGCTAATATATTTATTTTTTCCTATACCTAATATATCTTTATCTATACAGTCATATTAAAAGTTTTTAAATATTATAAAATATCCCAATCTTGGGGAAAGTAGTTCCCCTTTTATTCTATATCAGAGGCAAATTTAGAATTTCGCCAAGAGGAGGCGCAAGTTCCCGTTCGACATTTTTTTATTGTTTGGGGTTCTAAGAAATGAACACTATTTCATACTGAACGAAAAATCTAAACCTGTTCTTGCGAAACCAGAACGGTTGGTCATCTTAACTTACAAATATTCTAGCATTTTTTTATTTGTGCATTCTATCCATTTGGACTGATATACACACATTTTTCGAAAACGCATTTTTTAAAAGCACGTTTTTTCGAAAATATATTTTTTCGACAACAGAACTTTTTCGATAACACAGTTTTTTTTAAATCAACTTTTCAAATTCTTATACTATTCGAAACTACATTTTTTTAAAACATATTTCTTGAAAGTACATTTTTTTATTGTTTCGAAAAAGACCTTGAATATTCATATTTTAAAAAAAAAACGCTTTTTTAAAAAAGTAATTTACTACAGAGGAACAGCAGACACAAGAAAACAAACCTGACCGAAAACCAAAATGGTTTGTTGATGTTAGTTCATGACCTTTTTCTGTCTTTTTTTATTGACATTTTCTACGCTAGTAGAGTTCATACTTTAATTTTTGGAAAACTATATTTTCGGAAATTGTAGTTTTGAAATTGTTTTTGAAAAAAATATTTTCGAAAAAATTTTGTAGATCCGTTTCCCAATAAGCATATTTTGATAAAGTTGTTTTTCGATAAAATTTACTTAATTTAACACCGAAAAAGTGTTTAAAAAAACAGTACACGCGACAGGACCAACTGTTTGATTAATATGAAAATGTAAATATTCTAGTATTTTTTTATTTATGCCTTCTGTTCATTTGAAGGGATATACTTAAGTACAATTTTTCGAAAGCCAACTTTTGAAATTTTTTCAAGCACTTATCAAAAATACATTTTTTTAGAGAATATCTTTTTCGAGATTAATTTTTTTCAAAAAACACTTTTCGAATATTATTTATTCAAGCAACGGCTTTTGACAAAATATATTTACGAGAAAGCAATGTACCAAACCTAAGGAAACTTGATCAACCTCAGAAAAAGGTTCGTTTAGGTTTATTCAGGATCGTTTTTCGTCTTTTTTTATTTACCAATTTCCAAGGCAGTAGAGTAGTAGAGTTCATAGCCTAATACAGTTTTCGAAAAAATACATTTTCGAAAATTGTATCTATTTAAAAAAAAACATTTTTACAAACTTTTTGAAAAAATGTACTTTCGAAATATGTATTTTGGAGAATTTCATAAATCCGTTTATAAAAGAGCATCTTATGAAAAAGCAGTTAAGATATTTTTAAAAAATTTACTTTCGAAATAGGTTTTCCAGAAAATATTATCAAAAAGTTTCGTAAATCCGTTTTCGAAAAAGCTGTTTTTCCAAAAAATTGTTCTCAAAAAAGATGTTTTCCGAAAAAAAACCTGTTTGATGATTTGCTTTCTTTAGTATGGAATGTTTTCAGAAACCATCGATGCGAATCAAAAAAGTCGAAAAAGGCTTGTATTTTTTATATAACATTCGTATTATAGATCTGTAATTCATATTTTTGTAGTATAATTTATATATTATAGAACTTATATAAACGGCAAATTTTTGTTTATACTATTTAGTAGAATATGTACGAATGGTTAATATTTATGATACATTTTTTATTTATAAAATTCCCTATTGAAATCCTATTTGCACAAGGGTCTAGGGGGGCACGCGCCCCTTGCATTCCCTCCCCCCCTAAATCCGCGCCTGACCTATATGGGGAAAATTTACGGATAAAAGTTTTTAGATAGAGAGAATTCCCTTTCTTAATGCATTTTTATAAACTTTTTGCCAATACTTCAAATAAATTTAAAAAATAAAATAAGAAAAACCATTTAAAAATTTAAGTAAGATGTTTCAAAAGTTGACACTATGACACTATGTTTGTATTGTCCTTTTAAAAACAAAAAAAAAACTTAAAAACTAAAAATACATCATGAGTCGTGAGAGGGAACTTTTAACTTCAAATTGTTTGAATAGAAACTTAAAAAAAATGTATTTTGGAAAAACTAGTGTGTTTTCACACCAGACAAAATACACACACCACAATTTTGAACTTTAGATTTCCCCTCTCAAAATTTGATGTTTCGTTGCACGAAACAACTAGCATCTGTATCTGCAAGAGGGCACCATTAGCGCTCATGTACGTTCTCTTCTTTTACATAACCCCTGATCAAAACCATTTTTTTATGCGCATAACCCCAAATTTCGTAATCATATAGGTACCGTTAGCCGGCAATAAAATTACGTAATTCTATGGTCGAGCTATGTTTTATGATACATGTAACATACATAAAAATACATATAAAAATCAAAAGCGATAAAAAGGTACTTACGGTATCTGGGAGCAGAGCAAAACTTTATATTAGGATGAACGAAACGCGAGCCCCCCTGCGATTCTATTAATTATGTAGCCGTCTACACATTCACTACAACTGACAGAGTCTATTCATAAAACCGTCAGTTTTGAAAGCTTTTAGCCGAACTCCAAAATTATTAGAACAGGGAAGACTATCGCGGACTATTCTATTCCAGTGGGGAGCCCTTGATGACGACGTAAGCTGTCTCGGGACAACTTCCACAGGAACGCGCGCGAAGCTCCTCGCCCGCCGACCACAGGAAACAGAATGATTTGTGATCGTAACTTGTTTTTCCAATCGATACAAATTTTGACAAAAAAATTGTTCTCGAGTCTATGCAAAAACACTATATTGATGCCGAGCTTGGGTAAAAAAAGTTGATAAAACATACGCAACACTCCTTGTGCCTTACATTTCGACGGGATTTTGGATTTTTGACCAGAGACGTGCGGATTTTTACATCGATGATGAATAATAATTAATAAATTTTAATTACTATTTTAATTATTTATTATTACCCGTTTAACATGTCGGAATGGCGTTAAAACACATTTTAGTGAAAATGACGATTCTCGCATGCATTATCTTATTATGAAAATATGTTTGCTTTTCACTCAAACCTACTAAATGGGCTTTAAGGGTTTTAAAAAGGTTTATTTGGACAAAATTCATATTAGGGGGTAGGATATAGGCTACAGGCTAAAGCTAGAGAGGTAACACAAAGATGGACCATTGTCTAAAATCTAAGATGTTACCGAGAATCACTATAGCACACAAAATAAAGATAGCTATTTATGTAACCAGTTGGTGATGTATTTCCTATTGTTGGAAAGCCGCCGATTATTCGGTTTTTTACATTATAATAATTTCATCTTAGGTTTTTTAGGTCTTCTTCATTTTCTACTGGTGTTTTATAAACCAGTGACTTTAAGCGTCCCCAGAAATAAAAATCAAGAGGATTTAAGTCTGGGAATCTTGGTGATCATGACTGATTGATTAGGTTCTTCAGTCCCCTATCGATCCACCGATTTCGACAAATTTCACGTAGGAACACCCTCCACATCGTTTTTGTGGCCTAACCCAACAAAAATTATTTACTCTTAAACTATCCCCGTATGAACAAAATACCAGAATAGCTGTTTATATAACCGGTTAGGAAATGCGTTACTTTGTTTAACGAGTGTAATGTTTGAGGGACGACCGAAGCGAGATCCCCCAAAATTATACGAGTTAAACAAAATTATTAACTTTAATTATTGTTTCAAGAAATCTAAGTAGGCATCAGAAACATAGGGTAAAAACTTAATACCTATTGTTCAAAAAAGGCAATAAAAATCAATTTTAATCCGTAATAATTATATTTATTCATTTAGTTTAGGTAAAAATAATCAGTATAGTTACAAAACCTTTCTTATATACAAAAATTGATATATATTCAAGAAAATTGAAACCTCCTCGAGCAATTGAAAATCGTCATCGCTATTTGTTATCAATGCTTCTATATTGTAGAATGCTGCATGTAGAGTTATTATCACTACAGAAGCACCTACAAAAATATTTTTATTTAATATATGGATGTACTGTATCTTCTTCATTTAGTGATCTTCCATACTGGGCTACAGAATGTCAGTATCCCAAATTAAAGCCCATAATAGTCAAAGACTCACCCAGTGGCTTATTCTCTTACCTATGACCCAAAACATGGCTCCATGTGCCCCAACCAGATAATACACAGGCATGGAACATACCGCTACTAGTCCATATTGTTGTGCTAATGAAAGCTCTTTCCCAAAAAACACCAGCTTCTTCTGCATATGTCTTTTGTTTAATTTATAGCCAGAATAGAATGTACCTGCTATAGCCAACAAAATTAAAGGTGATGTGACTCTAAAAGAAAACTTTTACTGTACTTCGCGGATTAAAAGTGTTTTTTTAATTCTGCTTTTGAAAGAATAAAGTGACACTTTTAATCCCTAAGAGATTGAATGACAAATACAACAAACAAATTTCCCTCAATATACCCAATATACAATATACCCTTGGATAAAGTGGTTTTACATTGTTCCATATTAACCATTAGAAAAGAATAATAACTTTATTGCAGGAAGTACTTCTTCCAATAGTTTTCTAGTTTTTCCCCAATTCCGACTGAATCACAGCAAATATTTTGTTGGAATTGGGGAAAAACCAGAAAGATGTTGGAAGAAGTACTTCCAGCAATAAGCTGTGAACATAATTTTTTTCCTATTAGTCTTATTTTAAATAATCTTTAGGTCAAGGGGCACTTGGAGGGCTATGGGGCTGTAGCACATTAAGACCTTTTTTAATTTTTCTAGGTACATGTACTATGGGACAAACACACGATTGAACCCCCTCCTTCATTTTCAATTTTTCAGGGACCCCAGCTACAATCCTTCAAACAATTCTTCAACGAGTAGTGCGGCGGTTAAATTTCAGCCCCTTTAAAAACCTTATATAAATACATACTTGCTACTTTTTTAAAGACCGCCCATCCGTCTATATACCCCCCCTTAATCGAGGAAAATGTGTGTGTGTTGTCATGGACTTTGACATTTTCACCATTGAAATTTTTTTTCTAGAAAACGGTCAGAGGGGGCGCAAAAACTTTCTCCCGGTTAATGGAGGGATAGTGCGACTAGCTTCGGTAAAAAATTCTGTTATACAGGGTGTATGGTTTCGGAGCTATTAAACATCAAAGTCGCAGCGAATGTGTTAAATGCCCCTCGGGGGGAACCGGAAATTTTGAAGAATTTTATGGAAATAAAAATATCCTAGGTATATTCTCTCATGTACTTAGAGCATACATTAAAATTAATAGAACAAGCAGAAGATACGACATATATAAATTTCTAATAAACAGATATTTACTTACAAGCAATATACAATTAATACTAGGAAAACAAATAAATAGTTTGCTTGAAAATATTCTACTTTTCTCACGATTCTTTTTCCCAGTCGAGGTAACAAGGGAGGAACCTTAAAATTTGATGTTTGTACAAAAACTAACCAGGGCCTTACATTCTGTCTTTGTTGCTGAACCCATTCTTTGGGGTCAGGTATTTGTGATGGAATTTGCAGGAAACTAAGCAGAAGTTCAAACCAAATATTAATAAAAGTACAATATTTTAAAAATTAATATAGGTCACCTAGGTAAACTACTGTTTTTCTTCAGATCTGGAGGTGTTTCCATCTGTCCACTTACGTTTACAGCTGCGTCCGCCATTTTTTAAAGCAGTATCCCAGAATTTTGTAGTAAATCAATTGTAAGAGAAGTCGTTTAAATTAAAATTTAGTTTTTAGTCTCGTGGTTGGTGTTCGGTTTAAAATATCAAAATTGCTACTACTTTTTAGTAGAAGCGGCAACAATGCATTGTCAAAAATATTTTAGACAAGTAGAGCATGTTCGTTTATGTAAACGACCAAATTTTCAGAGCGATTCCTTAACTGGTTCGCCAGATATATCTAACGTACCCTGTATATATACTTAGTTAATATTAATGTTAATATTTTTTCTCAGAAAACAGAACTCTTATAAGGAGTAACTTTTTTTCGTAAAATTAATAATAAAAAAGTTTTCCACATGTAGAGAACATTTAAGAGACTCTGTAATTAAGGTCTTAACTTTATGCTAATATATTTTATTAAATAAATATTTACCTATGCAAGTGCTTGCATCAGTGTTGATGTTAGCCTCACGTGACAATGGTGTTAGCACACTATTGGACATATGTATTATATATCAGATTTTCACTCAACTTCGAGATCAGGACTCTCAAGGTGTTGTTTTTATGATAGAACAGGAAATCCCCTGAATTTTTGAGACAGCTAAAAAGAATAGAGGAGTTAATAGACAATCGTTTAAAACCCCAAATTAACAGTTGAAGGATGCAATGTCCCCATTTTAATAATAGCAGCCATCATCTGTAGTAATTTTTTACAAGCGTTCTTTCTGTATAATTAAAATTACCGTAAGATATTCCCCATATGCTCAAAAAAAAATAGTAATTGCTAGTAGTGCCTAAATTCACCACTAGGGCCGTATTCTACATCTTGAAAGACTGCTCCCCGACAGAACGTTGACAAGATGGGACAGCCATGATTGGTAGTAGTCTGGCAGACCCTCTCGAAAAGCGTTCCCTCGAGATGTAGAAGACATTGCACGTATAAAACATAAAATTTAACTAGGCATATTTTGTATTGGACCCTTGCCCCTTCAAGTACTTTGGTATATTTAGATTGGTACACAGGTTCCACGTGGGCAAAATCAAAATTAAATTACACTGATGATATGAAGGTAGTGCCATTTTAGAAATGCATCGATTGATCAAGGTTCACCTTAGTGGATCCTGTGCAAACACATCGTAAGAAAATAATTTTACAGTACCTTTTTTAGTATTCCTCCAAGGCGTCGGCAACTGTTTCGGCCTTCCTTGACCATCATCAGTGTTGTACGGCCCCGAGCAGGGACAACAACAGACAGCCGCTTACTACTTAACAATTTTACGTACCCAGACCTGAAAAGTAAACAGCTGCCAAGAAAACACCTGGGACATTTTTTTAAATATTACGTGAAGTAGAAAAGCCAAAACTATAATTGTTATCGATATTTAATTAATAAAAAATCCCCCAACGTGTGTTCTTAGATTTTAAAAAAAGTATCTTCTTTTCCTAAAAACCAAAAAATAATTAGTAAACTACAAATGACAGTTTTTGTATAACATTTTGGCGATATTTTAAAGTGTTTCTTTTTAGGAAATGATTAAAAGACGAAAACCCTAAAGTAGTAGGGATAAAGGGGCGGGTGATTAATTTTTTGAAACAAGAAATTCATGCACACGCGCAAAGTTTACCTTGTAACTGTTGCGCAGACAATGACAAGGTAAATAATGCATGTGCAAGACTAAAACCAAACTTATTGCTAAAAATTAAAAATGTATCGCTTATATTTAATACCAAATTATTTTGCATACCTAAAAAAGAGTTAATACCTAAAAATGAAAAATTAGTTATAATATTAACACCTGAAGAGAAAGAAGTAAATTATACCTAAAAATAAAAAATTAGTAAATAGATACAGGGTGGTTATGAATGTATTATATTTAATACCAAATTATTTTGCATACCTACCTAAAAAAAGAGAATACCTAAAAATGAAAAATTAGTTATAATATTAACACCTGAAGAGAAAAAAGTAAATTATACCTAAAAATAAAAAATTAGTAAATAGATACAGGGTGGTTATGAATGTATTATATTTAATACCAAATTATTTTGCATACCTAAAAAAAGAGTTAATACCTAAAAATGAAAAATTAGTTATAATATTAACACCTGAAGAGAAAAAAGTAAATTATACCTAAAAATAAAAAATTAGTAAATAGATACAGAGTGGTTATGGATGTATTCCATTAATGTTCAGACAATTTAAATACTTATTCCAGGGAACAAACATCAACCTTTTTTTCTTTCTTCTATCTTTTCTATCTCGCTATCTTTTCTTTATAAATTCAATTGATTCTCATATATGGTAATTTTATTATTATGGATACTAGTTATTTTTCCATTAAAAAAAATATTTCTCTTCAATTAATCTTAGAAAGCCTAAAAATAAAAGAAAATATCAAGATAAAATGGTTAGACAATTTTTGGTGCAAAGACACTTAAGGTGAAAAGAGACGAAGTATTTTCTATTACTGAACAAAATTGAAAATTGAAAAACACCCTCTTTTGATACAAGCTTTTGTTTAAAATATTTTCATGAAATTTTGGTGAGTTGACATTGAGATAGGGATAAACCTTAAACATATTTTTGACATTTACCCCCTCTCTATATTTTGGAAGGTAGGGGGTGTTTTTGTAATTTTAAATGGGATGATGTACTTTTGTTTATAAAATTCGAATCTACGTAAAAAGCTACGTTCGTGGGGGTGCAATTTTTTTTATTTACTCTTTTGGTTACGGAATTATGGTTAACTAAATTTTGATTGAATTTAAAAAATAAATAAATTTTACCAATAAATCAAGTTCACTTATTTCAGAATTATTAATTGTTTCCATGGAAATGCGTTATTTCTACTCAAGTCAGTTGCAAACTTTGAAGTTTTAACGATTATTAGTCTAGGCCCCCCGTTTTAACCCCGTTGACTTTTTCCTGTGGTGTTTTATAAAAGACAAAATGACGGTGACTTTGCCTACAACCGTAGATGATATAAAGACCGAATCCGCCTGCTGATTAGTGACACTTGAAATGTTACAGCGGGTACGAAATTCATTTAGAAAAAGACTGAGAAAGTGTTTGGAAGTTGAAGGGGGACATTTCGAACAACTTCTCAAGTATGACAGACTAATAATCATGATTCCTTAAAAAAAGAGCAAATCAAAAAAAATTTTACACGTACCTACGTAGTTTATTACGTAGATTCTAATTTTATAAACAAAAGTACATCGTCCCGTTTAAAATTACAAAGTTCCCACCCACTCCTCCAAATAGAGACGAAGTAAATACCAAAAATATGATTAAATATGCCCCCCCGTCACCCTATTATCTCACCAGATTTCATGAAATAAAATTAAACCGTTTTCGAGATATCGCTTCGTAACAATTTAGAAAAAAACTCGCCTTGTACATCATTGGCAAACAAGCAAGACACACCAAGATAAAAATGTGGTTTTGAGAAAATTGGATCTCAATCTTTACATTTAATTATGTCAAGAAAGCCAACTTTCAAAAGTAATTTGTTTTAATTTCCAAAATATCATATTCTCTGTCTGTGGGCATAAACAATGGATACTGCATCCACAATTCACCTTATTTTTTTTTAAATGTTCCTAAATAAGTCAAAATCGAAAAAAAATTACTCGGCCTTTTGCTCAAAACTTTTATTCCCATTTGCACCGCAGTGTTTAAATTTGGTTTAACCCAAAACAAGTCTAGAATGATTACTTTGCTGCAAGATGAAGGCACCAAGGAAACATTCTAAACGTGGATTAAGCTAAACCTGGTTTAAATATTGCGGTGCAAATGGGAGTAATAAATCAAGTAATAATTTTAATTGACATTGACATTAAGAGTCACAGAGACATTAACATAAGGGCTGTCACATTAAGTGTCCAATTAGTTTAATTCTTGATTAAACTATTTGTGCAACTGGACGTAAGTGTGCTTTACTTGTAAACCGACAATATACTTGCTGTAACAGCCAAATAAAATCTTCTGTTATACCTTTTAATAGTTATCTATTGGATAAGTAATGATAATGATGCTCTGCACCATCGAAGCTCTTCATCATCAAGGCTCTAAACAGTCTAAACCATCAAACGCTTCACCATCAAGTCTCTTCATCTTTAAGGCTTCTAACCACCATAGACAAAAGACTATGGGGGTATTGTTCACTACCTCAAGGGCGTATCCTGAGTCACTTCATATCACAGATATTCCACGCACACGCGATGAGATGTTTAAAGATGATTGGAAAAGGAACGCATGGAACCACTTACCTGAAACAACAGAGAAAAAACATTTAGAATACAATTTTAACATCATTAAAAGATGATGAAATGATCATATGATCAGTTGTGCAAAATTTCAAGTTTCTAGACCCAGCGGTGTGGGCTGTGCGTTGATATGTCAGTCAGTCAGTCAGTGTCAGTCAATTTCTTCTTTTAGGAGTGTTCTTAAATTCAGCAACTTTCTTCATCGGAAATAAGATGTTGTAATATGTTGAAAAGAAACAAAACACAGCAGTGACATAATTCGCTGGATTTGAAAACTTAAAACAGATGTAGAAATAGACCATCTATAAGCATCAAATATCTTACCTTTACAAATTCAGCAGGTTGCTCTAATCCTCTAGGCTTGTGTCCCGTACATTTAGAATTCTGGTTTTAAGCTTTCATGGTCGCACCTCCCTGAGCTTCTAATGGCATTTTCAAAAAACAATTGTCGTTTGAAACAATTAACCTTTAAAAGCGTGAGTCGGACAGTACGCAAACCAACCTTAAGGTATTTTCTTTAAAATGTAATCAGAATTAAATATATTAGATAAAAGATAATTTCAATCAATTTCAGCCCTTTTGTACGTTAGACTAAAAGAGATCAAATCGACTGAAGGTCATCAATTTTATCCTTTCTGTACGTTAGACTAAAAAGAACGAAATTGATAAGACCTAGAAATACAAATAGTATTCTACAAACCAATTAAAAATTTTAAAAGATACCAATCTATTTCATCCATCTTGTACGTTAGACTAAAGGGGATCAAACGGATTGGATGTCATCAGTTTCAACCTTTCTGTACGTTAGACTAAAAAGGAACAAACCGAGAGGACGTAATCTTTTAAAACATTGTGTGTATTTAGGTCAAAGGAAATCAAACTTCCAAAGTATACTACAAATAAATAAAAAATTCTAAAAGATTTATAATCAATCTACTATATTCTTTCTGTACGTTAGACTAAAAAGAATCAAATTGATTGAATGTCCTCGACTTCATCATTTTTGTACGTTAGACTAAAAATGATCAAACATAGAACGTTTGCCTTTTAAAATATCGTGTTAAAAAGGTTGGTTTTTGTATCCTATGCCACCCTGAAAGAATTTCGCGCCTCGTTTAATTGCTTTAATAGGTTCCTGAAACAAAGGAAAAATTATTTAGATACAAGTATTACAATCGGTAATTATTTAATTAAGAGTAGTAAGTCTCATCGTAAAAAAAAATTCGGGAGCAGAGTAAAAGAGACTATAAACCTCAGAAGAAATATTACCCTGTATATTATTTGGGAAGTTTTTAATACTATTTTATCAAAAAGTGCTCAAATTTAGCCATGTACAAACGTTATAACAATTATCTCAAAAATAGTTGGAGATATAATGTAAAAGGCTAGAACAAAATTAAAACTTTGACACCCTGTATCTAGGAAATCAACCATTGTATGCCAAAATGAACTCTTTTACATTAAATCTGCCCAAAAATCATATCCGACTGTAAAGAACTTTTTTTAGGTTATAGTTTCATTCTTCAGGAAAGTAAGTATACCATTACTGTTTGAAAACAATCAGCCTTTGTCCTTTGTAGGGGCTTAATAATAATGTTGCTTTTTCCCTAAAGTTTGTAGTGCCCTGTAGATTAGACCAGTCATAACGGCGATTCACATTTACAACTTTGTTTTTTAATCCACTCTAATCTCTCAATTATTGAAGGAGATACAGGATTTCTTAGTGTTTGAAAAATAACAAAAAATTGCTTTTACGACGTGGGTTTGGTGGGGCTTGCAAGAAGTCCGGACTTAAATCCAATTTAGCACCTATGGGACATCCCTGGTAGGTGCCTAAGAACTTCGAAAATTTCACCAAACAATTTGGACACTTAGGACAGAGGCTTGTTGAAATCTGGAATGGATTCGATCAAAATGGAATAAGATTAGGCATGTGTAGGCGTTAAGCTGTTATTATGTTTTAATCTTTAAGGTATGTTCTTCAATGTGTTGCTTTAAATTTTATTGGTTTATAATAATTGCTGTATTTTCTTAATAAAATAATTCGGTAATTTTTATTTGTTGTTATTTTTTAAAGTACATTAAGTAAAAAATATCACCGTTTAAAAAATCCTGTATCTCCTTCAATAATTGAGAGATCAGAATGAATTAAAAAAATGTTAAGAGTAGATGAGGCTACAGTCTAGTTGTAAATGCAGTTATGGCTGATCTAATCTACAGGGCGCTACAACTTTAGGGAAAAATAACATTTTTGTTAGACCCCTGTATTCTGTACAAAACTGATTTTTTCAAACAATACTGGTATACTTACTTTCTTAAAGAATGAACCTACAACCTAAAAAGAAAGTTTATACAGTCGGATTAAGGGGTCAAAAGAAAATTGCTACCAAAATTATGATAAATTCGTTGTGGTGCGTTAATTAACTGGAGTAGTGTATGTACTATCTTGTATAAAAAATGAAATGCTTGTGGAACAATATCTATTTTATCCCTTTGTGTTTTTATTTTAAAATTAATTTTAAGAATATTTTCATTCAGAGTAGGTACTTACAATTAGCCAGTGTTTTATTATATCGTGTACTCAAGACTATGACTTGTATAAAATAAGTATAGATATATGTACCTACTTAGGCACTCAGAATAAAAATACAAAAAAAATGTATTTAGTCTCTTTCCTTATTTCAGATCCAAATAATGAAGTAGATCATATTTTTCTAACACCCTCATTGAAAATTTACTTTTCCTCCCTAATTTTGGGTTTAAAAGGGGCACTTTTCCTCCCTACGTAGGAAAAGATATTTTTCTTCCTAGGGAGGAAAAGTTATTTTTCGCCCCTTCCTAGGGAGGAAAAGTAAAAATTAAATAAATATTCACGTACAAATAATTTATTTATTTTAAATTTATATTATTTCCTTCCGGGATATCTGTAGGTATAAAATCTTCATCAAAATCTCCCATTTTTGGATAAAAGTTTATTAAAAACGGTGAAAAATTTGAAACAAAAGCGGTCTTAAAATATCTTTGATGTTTATTAATACGTTATTACGTTAATATGTATCTAGATTCGAATCGAGATGTTTCGAACCAACTAGATTAACTAGATAATTGAATTTTTTAAAATGTTCTTTCTTTTAATTAAAGATTTTAGCTTTGTTAGTGGGCACTTCAAATGAAATTATTTGTTGTATTTATTGAAAAATATAAAATAGGCTAACTAAGCATTTTTTAATAAAAATATGTCAACTATAATTAGGTATTTGAAGACACAATTTTTCTTTTTCATTAATATTCGGAGGTTTTCGCGGAAGTGTTAGAAAAAATCATATGTTTTGCACTGGAGTAAAGCATCTTTTCCTCTCTTTGCGTTTATTGTCCTTCTGGCAGAGCAAACCTCACATGCGGGAGTAAAAGTGCTACTTTTCTCCCTAGTTAAACAAAAAGCTATTTACTATTTCATACAACTTTTGAGCTGCTTTTTGACTTATAAAGAAATCTTATGAGGTTTATTTTAAGGAACTATACAGGGTGTCCGGAAAGACTTAGTATGGGCAAATATCTTTGCTATTAGTAAAGATAGAGACACCAAATTGTAAGTGTATTTTATTGGATAATAAATCTATTTTTTTATGTGATATAACTTTTTTCACCCCCTTGAGGGGTGACGATAGGGAGCTGAGGTAATTTTTTTTAAATTCAACCCTATGCCGTGTGGTACTTTATTTTAAAGGTCTTCAAAAAAGAAACCTTTTACAGCAAACCTAATGTCCGTATCATAATTCGTTTTTAAATTCTTAAATTAAAAAGAAATAAATACCGTTATTTCTCTTATTACCTTAAAAGCTAGTCAAAATGACCACCATCTTGGCAGTAATAAAATCAATTTTGGAATTTACTTCTCACATTTTCGAGAATGGCAGGTGTTACTTCTTGGCAGAGTTCCAAAATCGACTTTATTACTGCCAAGAAGTTCATGGTGGTCAGTTTGAACAACTTTTAAAGTAATAAGAAAAATAAAGGTAGGTACTTAAATTTTAATTTCTTTCGCGATTTTTAATTTTTATAGGCTTGGTATTTAAAAATGAATTAAGATACGGACCTCGACTATTTTTTAAGACCTTTAAAATGAGGCACAACACGGCATAGGGTTGAATTTAAAATTTTTGACCTCAACTCCCTAGGTTCACTCAAGGGGGTTGAAAAAGTTAAATTACTTAGAAAAGTACATTTATTATCCAATAAGTTACACCTAAAATCTGGTGTCTCTATCTTTACTAATACTAACATTTTTCGGACACCCTGTATGTTTTTTAATCCAAAACCTAAAAACGTCCCATATAAACCTATTTTATCAGCACTAAATTAATTTTACGGTATTAATAAAGCATAATAAATTATATGAACTTTCTAGAGTCTCTATTGACCTAACAAAAATAATAAAACGGTTATAAATAAATAAATAAAATTATTCACCTCCTTATCTTCCTCCATTGGCCCGACGACATCATTTTCTTTCTTCACGATTCTACTCTCCAAGGTTCGACCAAAGGGATGTCGACGTACCCTGGCAAATCGGTTGCCTAAGCCCTTTCCAGACATATCCGATGGTCTTCAAAGGCTAACTCTATCACGCTTCTAAACTTCGACGATGTTTAGGCAATCCCTTAAAGAGCAGAATCTTCACTGACCACCCACGATCCGTATTTCACTTCTGTTTGCACGTTTTTGATGGATAGGGCAAGAATGGTACTAACAGACAACTGTACGCATCATCTACAGATTCTTGAGCCTTTAGCTTGAAAATATCAAGCATTCGCATACTCAATTTTCCCAAACCCTAGAATCAAGAGTTCTATAGGTGCTACGCATAATAGTCCACTAGCAATGGAAGATAATTTAATTTTACAGACAGTTATACGCACCATCTACAGGCTCTTGAATCTACAACTTGAAAATATCAAGCATTTGCATACTCAATTTCCCCAAGCCCTAGAGTCAAGAGTTCTGTAGGTGCTACGCGTCAAATGGCAATGAAATATGAAAGAGAATCTAATTTTACAGATAATTATACTCATCATCTACAGGCTTTTGAATTTACAACTTGAAAATATCAAGCATTGGCACACTCAATATTCACAAGCCCTAGAGTCAAGAGCACCGCCTGTGCTACGTATAGCGATCTGCTAGCAACTTAATTTTAAAATAAATTATGATTTTTTTATAACGTATTATATCCATGCTCATCCTATCACCAAAATAACCCGGCGTGAGGCAATCTGAAACAAGAAGAAATAGAACTATAAACACTGTCGTATCTGAGGTTGACAATTGATCAGTAATTTTTTTCATTAAAAATATCTAACCAAATTTTATTCTTAAGGTGTTAGTCTAGGTGGCTACTGAAGAACATGGACCCTTATCTGTAGTTCAAACGTATAGTTTTAATAACAATAAATAATTGAATTGATTCTGCCTTTACTTGGTGGAACTACATATCACTACATATAGACATAAACACAAATTGTTTAAAATTCCACTTTATTTAAACAAAAATATATTCGTTTACAATATATTCGACATGTTTCGCCAACACGGTGGCTTCTTCGGGAATGAAACAGATGTGGTACCAAGTGACAAGAGGTAGATAAATAAGTAGGGTTTGGGGATTTTACAGCAATAATTAGGTATTAGAATAAATTTAACAAAGGAGAAGATCTTAGGTCTAATTGGCAATTTAACAGATGTTCAGAATTTTTAAGTTTATTTATTTCTAGAGGTTCTAGCAAATCTAATTTACAACCCTTATTTTCTACATGAAGAATTTTGAAATTAGTATCAAAACTATGATTATTTTCTATTAAATGATTAGAATAATTTGAATCGGTTTTTTTATTTAAAAAACTTGAATGGTGTTCCTTGATTCTTTTTGAGAAACTTCTTCCCGATTGGCCTATATAGGTTTTTGGACAATCTACGCATGATAGTTGGCAGACGCCTGATTTGTTGTTTTTGTCTGTTTTTGTTTTATTGTTTTTTAGAAACTTTCCGGTTGAACAGTTTGTTTTAAATGCAACATTGGGGTGTAGGTTTTTGAGGAAACCTGGGATGTTTTTACTTGCCTGGCCAAAATATGTGATTAAGCAAAATTTTTTTGTTTCTTTAACTATAATTGATTGCTTTTTTATATAATTTTTTATTTAAAATGTTACTTATTGTGTCTGCTGTGTATCCATTATTGATGGCGAATGAAACGACTGGTCTTATAGGAAAACCGTTTTTGTGAATTTTTATATGGCAGAGATATTTATGGACTCCTTAGAAAATATTATAAAAGAACACCCCCTTTTTAAAAAGTTTATTTATTGGTATAGGTATGTCGACGATGTTTTAGCGTGTTTCATTGGTTCTGACAGACAATTAACACAATTTATTAATTTTATAAACAGCTTACATCCAAATATAAAATTTACCGTAGAACAAGAAAGAGACAATTCTATAAATTTTCTCGATCTAACAATTTTACGAGATAATGGAAAACACAACTTCTCAATTTTTCATAAACCAACACACACTGACACAACTATATACAACACATCGTGTCATCCTATACAACACAAACTGGCAGCATTTCATAGTATGCGATCCACAGATAAATCCTTTAAACACAATAAATTATGTTAAAGAACTAAATATAATTAAACAAATCGCCATCAATAATGGATACACAACAGACACAATAAGTAACATTTTAAATAAAAAATTATATAAAAAAGCAATCAATATGGTGTTCCCTATAGTTAAAGAAACAAAAAAATTTTGCTTAATCACATATTTTGGCCAGGCAAGTAAAAACATCGCAGGTTTCCTCAAAAACCTACACACCAATGTTGCATTTAAAACAAACTGTTCAACCGGAAAGTTTCTAAAAAACAATAAATAATACAGCCGCTAGCAGTAGTTCTGTATTAAGTAAAAGGTCCCCGAGATAACTTAAGTGCATTGTGTTTCTTGATGTTAATATTATTGTTTTTTCTTTGTTACCATACAAGAATATGGTCACTTTAGTTTTTATAAAATTACTAGACATAGAGTAGTAAAAAAATAAGCAACACTGTACAAAAAATTAATTTTCTGCTATACTTACCTATTTTACAACTTTTCTCATTTAACAAAGTGAACTACATTCATTAGTTGCTCCCTGACTATAACATAATTCGCCTCCCTGACTATAACATAATAATTTTTAACACACCGTGATCGTGGTGACCGCCTTATTTTGCCAGTTCGCGCCGTTCCGGTAGCGAGAAATAATAAATCGATTTATTATTATTCTTATTATTATTATTATTATTATTAAATTATATTCTTCAATATGGTGATTTGTTTTGGTCTGAAGTTGAACTTCTATGTAGTGCTACGAACGCAGGAGAATATCACACTAACCTATCACAATCCCATATACATACATATGTATATTTAGTTCATCTTTATGTACCTACATGTACATATGTAGCATGTCGTATGAAGGGAAAATGACATGTGAAAATATTTTTATGTAATAAATGTTTAAAAGAGAGTTAGATTTAGACATGTTACAAAACCATGATATAGAGGAAGCAGATACTCGAATGATGTTGCATACAATGCACGCATCACATAAAGGACACGAGAAAATTTACATCCTGTCTTCAGACACTGACATAGTTGTTATGGCGTTATATCATCTACAAACCTCTAAAGTCAGTGGACTAAAGGTTTTTTTTTATCACACTAACTGTTGAATAATTTAGGAACTTTTGATAAGAGCAAGATCAAGAGCTATAAAAGGAGATGTTCCACTATATATTATTGCTGCCCGTCACAGTTCAGCATTGTGCTCAGTTCTTGCTGCACTTTAGCGCCTATCTGAAGCTGACTATATGAGCAAAGTTGGAACCCAAAAAAAAACTGCACGGACAAGGTACAAAATATTGACTAATTTTATTACAAATATTCTAACATTTTTTTTTGACGCAGGTGTATCTGAATTCGACGTCGAGAATTCAGTTCGATGCGCAGATGAGTATTTGATACAAGTGATACAAAAGGATAATCCTTCCAAAACTTTCGACGACTTAAGGTATTGGAAGTTTCATCATGGGAAGATGACCTCCTTATTAGAGCTTACACCTACGACTGCATCTATTATTGGACTACATATTTAGAGAACACTGTATATTGTTTATACCCAAAATAACTGTTGAGCAAAAAAAATGGTACCCCTTGATCCTCTTTTATTTGGGTACAAAGAAGACAGAGGATATCTGGCACCAACATTTTCTCCTCTACTGAAGAATTAGGACCAAGCTGCAACTGTGTCAAATGCTCTCGAAAAAATTCCTGTTGCTGTCGCGTCGCGGGCCTACCATGTATCTCTTTTTGCAACTGTCATACTGCAGACCAGTGCCAAAATCCTTAGTGCTATAAAGTGTACGTAAACAAATATAATTTTTAAAATATGTTTTACATGTATATTCTAAATAAATGTTCTTCATAAAAGTTTTCGATATCGTCAAAAATAAAAGTATTTTACTGTAGGGTAAAATTCATATTTTCTGACAGACCTCGTATATGACTGGGTAATTTCGATATCTGATGGTTGCATTTTAGGTTTTGGACTATGCAGAACTTTTTATGAAGAATAACTTTTTTTCGTAAAATTAATAATAAAAAAGTTTCCCATATGCTGCATAAGCAGACACACGGTATATGTTGAAAAGCCTTTAAAAACATAACTAACCATTTTTCAGCCTGGTAACAAAAAAATATGATTTCTTAAACTTATTAAAATGATTTGCAAAAGAAATATATCGGGGACCTAAAAAAAATACAGGATCGTACCTAGCGTATGGACTAAAAACAAAAACAGACAAACACAACTATCATGCGTAGATTGTCCATAAACCTATATAGGCCAATCGGGAAGAAGTTTCTCAAAAAGAATCAAGGAACACCATTCAAGTTTTTTAAATAAAAAAACCGATTCCAATTATTCTAATCATTTAATAGAAAATAATCATAGTTTTGATACTAATTTCAAAATTCTTCATGTAGAAAATAAGGGTTGTAAATTAGATTTGCTAGAATCTCTAGAAATAAATAAACTTAAAAATTCTGAACATCTGTTAAATTGACAATTAGACCGAAGATCTTCTCCTTTGGTAAATTTATTCTAAGAATACCTAATGTTTATTGCTGTAAAATCCCCAAACCCTACTTATTTACCTACCTCTTGTCACTTGGTACCAAATCTGTTTCATTCCCGAAGAAGCCACCATGTTGGCGAAACATGTCGAATATACTGTAAACGAATATATTTTTGTTTAAATAAAGTGGAATTTTAAACAATTTGTGTTTATGTCTATATGTAACAATAAATAATGAAATATCGACTTATAGTTCAATTTAAAATTAAAAGAATGCAAAATATGAGTATTAATATTTTCCCCGCAACTTATGGGACATACGTTAATTATGTGTAAAAATATTTTGTTAAGTCCTTTTCAATCACAACTAACAATAATTATCCTCTGGTGGCTTTAGGGGTTTTAACTTATTTAAAGAAAAATTTTTACATATAAAATCCTGGACAACTATGTTAAAAAACAAAAATCGTAGGGATGAATCTCGATTACTCCTCTTAAAAATGGTTTCCTTTTTCATTATCTTATTACGATACAGAAATTACAAAGATCAGTTCCGAAAATATATGTAAGAAATAATGGAATTTATTCTTTATTGGTTAAAAGCTTTTTAATATTAGCGCTAGTCTGCAGGCTTATTTCCTGGAAAAATTACAGAGCTTAAAAAACTAACTAGTTATATTTTATTGTTTGATTCATTATTATTCATTTAGATTGATTTCCCTTTTTACAGATTCTATTCTGTCGTTATGAGAGAACTTGCTGCTGGCCCGATTGATCAGCAGAGGAACAAGGAACCTTCGTTGTTTCATATATATATATATATATATATATATATATATATATATATATATATATATATATATACATACATTTAAATCAGACTTACCATATAATTATTTAGGTGTTGGCCTTTCCAGCGATGAGGTTGCTCTGCTCCCATGTTCTCGTCAGCCCATAACGAAATGATTAAAATATGAGAACATGAAAATTTGGACAGCCCGAGTCTCCTCCAAGCGCACGGAATTAGAGCCCGTCTCCAATGTTGATCCTGCAAAGGGGGGATTATGGCTGGAAATTCTCAACAGACACTTCAGTGCTACTACTGCCTTGTGACCACCAGGGCAGGTATTAAACCGTCCGTGGACGGTTTAATACCTGCGGTGGGTGGACAAGTCCACCCACCTTTAGTTGTTCCTAACCCCGGTTTGCTGCATGGTCCAAAGGCATCCCAACCAAGACACCAGTCAACGCAAAAATGCCTGTTGTGTGAACCTGAAGAAGTCCGCGTCCGCCGATTTCAGTGTACGTATTGCGTTCGCCTGTAAAAAGAAAAAAAAGTGAAACTTTCTTTTACAGGCTTTATATGGTACAAAATAAAAAAAAAGGAAGGAAGAGCAGATGGGGCAGAGTGTGGAATAAATAATATAAAATTTACATGCAAGTCAGATGCAAAAAGAACGTTTAAAATTAAGTTTTATTAGCATTGAAGTACCTTAAGATACAAAGAGATTTATAAGAATCAGGCTAAAAAATTCAATATTTTACATTTTCAATTTAATGACAGACTCTTTACTAGGTGGGATGGCCTCCTTCACCTTATTAGGACATTAAGCAAAAATAATGAGCACAATGTCAGATACCTACTGATTATATATTAAAAAAAATTCAATTGATCACTCGTTCGCAAAAATTAATAGTATTTTCTGAAATAAAACAGATTTTGAAAATTATTAGATTATAGGACGCTTTACTGAAAAAAAAAATCAAAAAGATGTAATGCGCTAAGGTGTGAATTCAGATAACTGCTCTCGAATTATTTTAAAGAAAATTTCGCACCCACTTTCTCTAACCAATCCTTAACCAATATATTGTAGTTATGACTTTGCTAATCAAAGAAACGACCGTCAGCTATCGCACCCGCGGGCCGCGGTGGAGCTAACTTGGGTGGTGACTTAAAAGTCCATTAAAAATTTAAAATAGTGAAAGAACTGTTTCACGGTTATATAAAAGTAAAAGAAGCAGTTCTTCTACTACCAAAGCTGAAACTTTTTATTTAGTTTCTTGCAATTGTGAAATATTAAAAAATCATAGTCAGCTATATAAATTCAGGGGGAATATACGTCAGCTGCTCATAAAAAGAGCGTAAGTTTAGGCTTAAAGTCAAATGATATAGAAGCTAAAAAAATGAGTCAAAAGATATCGAAAAATTTTCTAAAGAAAAATTGTTCAGAATGCACCGAGGATCCCATGTACCAATTTTTAGAAAAAAATATAAATAATGTGTGACCGTACCCTAGGCTGGCAATCCCGGGATCCCGGTAAAAATTCAGTCCCGGAAAATCTCGCGATTAGTCTCTTAAATCCCGGAATAAATAAGTTATAAAATATGTCCAAAAAAACCTAAGTAAATTAACGCTTTAAGCTAGCATAATTTGCAACATTTTTCCTAAAAACAATGACCACGTTTCCAACGGGACGTTTCGATGCGATCGAACGCATCGGATGGAACCGCATCCACTCGAAAATTGCGTTATAAACGGGTAGAATTGAATTTTCGATCGGATGCGGTGGTTCAAGTCAATTCTATAACTTTTATGATTTGAGTTGACTGAAGTGGATGGAATATTATTTTTGGCTATAGGAACGGAATTGGAATAAATAATGGATTCAACTGACAGTTAACCCTTCAGCAGATGTTCGTTTTGTGGATAAACATAACCTTTAAATTTGTTGTATTTAGTATTTCAATTTTTTTTTCTACGAATGTCAATAAAAACCTTTATTGTATGTTCAATAGTAATTTCGGAACATGGTGCATTGTGTTTTACACATTTTCATTGTGCTTCAATCACCATGGTGATTGAACTACAAAGTTCCCATTGTGCACGGGTATTTTTTACAAAGGTGGTGTTGACATCCAAAATCTTTATAATTTTTATTTGTGGAATGTCAGATTGACATTTTTTGACATCTTAAAAGGAAAAATATTACTAATCCCATTTTATGTAACTGTAACATTCGTAGAAAAATTATAGTGTAAAACTCGCATGGAATGACCATTTCCTACTCGTATGATTTGCAGCATTCGCCTGCGGCTCATGCTGCAAACGTCATACTCGTAGGAAATGCATGCCATTCCATGCTCGTTGTACAATATACTATTGTATATAATTGGAAATGTAAGTATCAAACCTAAATTCACTTGTTATCTCGTGAAAGAATGTTGTTTCAGATTACTGTCGCGATTTTCGGTTGCTTTAAAGGTAAATAAGAATATATTTATTTCTTTCTTTTTATGCTCTTTCCCTATTTAATTTTAGAGAACTGAAATCTGGATTAGTCGATCCGCTGTAAAAATAGACGATAAATACGGGGTTCGTTTTTAACAACTTCCATCCGATCGGTTCCATCGGATCGACATTTTACGTTGGAAACGTGGTCAATGTTTAGCGCGTGATATCGCCAATCCTGGAAGATTCATTTAAGTTCTTATGTATAAGAATTCAAATTATTTTTACTTCTTATACCTTTATAATATGTCCTCTGCATAAATTTTGTTTTGTTTTCATATTAAAATTTTAATATTATAAATAAAAATAATTTCTTTTTATTAATATTACAATTTTTGGGGATCAATCTCGGGATTCCGGAATTTTGTTTCTTCGATCCCAAAAATCCCGAGATCCAAATATACGTCCGGGATTGCAAGCCCTAGACCATCGTTATGAAAAATCATAAATTATTTCGTTACTAACAAATACTTAATTTAATTATGAAAAATACGGTACTATTAGGTTTGAATGGTAATTCTTAGATCGTCTAAATTTTATTGGCGGTCCGAAATTTTGGAAAAGCTCATGTGCACAATATACAAGGCAAGAGTACAAATAGCGACACGACCAGACCGTATTTTTTAAATTTATTTCCCGCAAAGTGTCTATTTCACAAATATTTGATTAGTTCTGACACAAACCTATGTAGTTTAGTTGAATTAAGTTATTTTCAAGTAAAAAAATAATTTATGATTTTTCCTAGCGATCCCACGGGTAAAAATTTGGATTTTTTAGTTTTTTCTCAATATGGTTCATGGTAGACTGCGATTCAAACTGGAATGGTACAGGAGCGTCAACTTCCGATCCTCTAATAAGCAGTATGAGACCGAAATCCGAGCCGAAATCAAAAAATCTACGAAACCATTTAGTCAGGAAGAAACATGCCTAATGTCTCCTGACTAAATGGTTTCGTAGATTTTTTTGATTTCGGTCTTATACTGCTTATTAGAGGATCGGAAGTTGACGCTCCTATACCATTCTAGTTTGAATCGCAGTTTACCTATACGAGACTATCGGTAAATTCTGAACAATTTTTCTTAACAAAAATTTTCGATATCTTCTCAATTTGACGCATTTTTCGATACCACCGTCAAGTTTCTTTTAAATCCCCGCCAAACCAGTGATCACATGACATGTGTTAAAATAAATTTTTTGGTGGTCGGACATGTAGAAACAAACCCCCTATAGAGTTTTTTAAAAATATCAATAATAAAAATGTTTCCCTGCCAACTTAATGGCGGACACTATACAGGGTGTTATAAAAAGATAAGAAATTTGAACGGCAGATTCTACATTCAAAAATATGAAAATAAGTATATAAACATGGCTCCACAAACGCTTTTTTTCGAGTTACACGGTGTTTAATATTTTAATTTTTAAATGTTTCTTTTTAATTTCTCGAAAATGCGATAAGATATTGACATGAATTTTAGTACACGCCAGTATGGAATCAAAGGATACCTTTATGTGCAAAAATTTATTTTCTAATGTACTTGCATCAGTGGCGTGCCTGCTGGTAAGTCTTTATTTTTAGCGAAAACAATTGCCCGCCTCTGATTTTTTGCAAAATTGATATAGTTCTCTTAAAGCCCAATTAATTCTGCGTGAAAAGTGTATATTGAGCTTTTTCGTTTTGACGCACCATTTTCGAGATAAAAATTAATTTATTTCTTACAATTACAAAAAAATTAAAATGGTTTTTTTTAAATATATGTTTTGTTCAGGAAACAGTGCTTATTGATTTAAGTTTATAGAAGATGCCGGAAATGCCTCTAAATCGTATTCGCATATTTCTCCTATCTCTTCGGAATACTCGAGGTCTGAAAATATTAAACACCCTGTATCTCGAAAAAGAAGCGTTTGAGGATCCATGTTTATATAAACTTAATTTCATATTTTTAGATGTAGAATCTGCACTTAAAATTTCTTACCATATTTTCGTAACACCCTGTATATTAGACTAATGCATAGTTGAATTTCAGTTTTGGTACTATTATACAAATACAAAGATTGAGTAATTATTAGGTATGATTTATCGTTCACTAGAAACAATAATATCTGTAAATTTGCTTGTATATTTTTCTTATTTTTAGCAAAACGAAATTTGAACGCCAACTGATGTTAAATCCTAGCTAACAATTACTCAATTTTTGTATTTGTATAATAGTACCAAAGCTGAAATTCAATTATGCATTAGTCTAATATATGTATATACTCTATAAAAATAATAGTTAGCTAAATGTATCCCGAGGAAATAACCTTCAGCTGATGTAATACTATAGACCGCAGCCCTCGAGTATATAGGTTCTCAGCAAGCTCGCTACTCATATCAGCTGACGGTCTTTCTCCCACGATACAGTTAGCTGACTATTGTTTTCGTGTAATGTTATTAATAAACTATCATATAGTTTAATTTTAGCTTCGGTAATATCGTTTCCGTTTAAGCCTGAACTTAAGTTCCTTTTATGTGCAGCTGACGTAGGTATATTTCCCCGGAATTTAAATAGCTGACTATGATTTTTTAATATTTCACGGTTTTCAAAAAACGAAATCTAAAGATTCAGCTTTTTTTATTACTATATATTATTTTTTGTATATTAACAATTAGAATCAACAAAAATTTGTACCAACAGAAACTTAAAATGCTTGCTTTTTTCCTATAATTACAGTAAAAATTGATTTGATGATTAATTTTTTTTACATTAGTTGCTTAGCTACCTATCTTTTGCTAGCTAACAATATTTTGACACCCTGTATATCAGGCGCGGCCCGTGAAACTTCAAAGTTGTATATCTCTGTCGCTACTTATGGGACCCATGCCAAATTCAGGTTTTTTAATAGTGAGCCTACTAAGAATTTTTTGGTAAAGAAAAAAACTATTTTTAAATTTGCGAAAAAAAGTTGAATTTTTGAATTGAACCACCTGGGTAAAAAATCAACACGCTTAGATATTTTATTTATTATTTTTTCTAAACAAATTTTACATCATTTTGTCGACAATTCTTAAATTTTAAGAGAAAAAAATGTGTTAGTAGAAAGTTATAACCATTTGAATTTTTTGTTAAATTATATTTTAGCTTTAAGAAAATTCAAATGACTCTAACTCTCTATTAACACATTTTTTTCTCTTAAAATTTAAGAATTGTCGAAAAAGTGATGTAAAATTTGTTTAGAAAAAATAATAAATAAAATATCTAAGCGTGTTAATTTTTTACCCAGGTGGGTCAATTCAAAAATTCAACGTTTTTTCGCAAATTACAAAATATTTTTTTTCTTCGCCAAAACATTCTTAGTAGGGCTACCATTAAAAAACCTGAACTTGGCATGGGTCCCATAAGTAGCAACAGAGATATACAACTTTAAAATTTCACGGGCCGCGCCTGACGTGTACAGGGTATGGAAATGGTTAAATATATTGGAATTTAAGAATTGTCGAAAAAGTGATGTAAAATTTGTTTACAAAAAATAATAAATAAAATATCTAAGCGTCTTAATTTTTTACCCAGGTGGGTCAATTCAAAAATTCAACTATTTTTCACAAATTACAAAATATTTTTTTCTTCGCCAAAACATTCCTAGTAGGGCCATTATTAAAAAACCTGAACTTGGCATGGGTCCCATAAGTAGCAACAAAGATATACAACGTTAAAATTTCACGGGCCGCGCCTGCTGTATATCGAAAACGTAGGAGTTATGAACCTCTTCCCGAAGTCTTTTATCACAACACCTACACCCTACACCTACCTACACTTCTAGTCCCCAGTACGTCCTAAACCCTCTACTCAAAACTTTTAAACTGGTTTGTTAATTACCTCTTTTCCTGTATTCATTTTTTAGTATGGCATAAATGTCAAATGAATATAATTTTAAGATTCTAAAATTCACTTGTGTCAAGTTTTATATCTATACTTCTAAAAAAACAGGACCTAACATGGGATTACAAATTTCACATGTAAAACCATAGAGTTTTACTCTATCCTTTGGTCCGCTTTAAAAAAAAATGCACTATATTAATCACAACCACGTCCCAAAAATGCTGTTTTTTGGTAAAAACTGTATTTGCGCTGTATTTTTCTAGATAAAATCGAACTTTTCCTATTTATGCCTACACAACTTAAAGTATGAGTCCTTTAGTTGTATAAGTAAACTTTTGTAAAAAATTTTTTTTTCTGAACTTTTCCGATTTTTGGAAGTCGCTTTTAATTTTCTTTTTAAACTCGCAAATTCCTATGCAAACCAAAAAATTTCAGCGTAAGTAGTTCAGTAGTTCTGGCAGTATAAGAACGATGAACAGACAAAATAATCATATGGTTTATAGAACTTTTATTTATGTAGATGTAAACTTTTTTTGTACGCGTTGTGCGTCAGCAATTCAAAAATTCAGGTTTTAATATTTGACAAACTGTGCAATTCTCTGATACTACTAACAACAGAGTTAAGCATATTATAAAACTGGAGGCCCCTATTATGGAGCGTATTTTTATTTTTATCTTAAAAAATGAAGGGCCAAAAAATCCATAAAAAAAATCTGAAAAAAATTTTCTCCCGAATTTAAATTTGAAATAAATTTAAAAATGGAGCGCTTGTTATTTTTTCTATGTCGCAAAATTATATTTAAGCTACATGTATATACGTAAAAAAACCATAATATGCACTATAAAGCAAGTTATTCATGTTTGGAACTAAACATTTATTAAATAAATTGTATTTAGTAAGGATATATGCGCTGTGTGATTATCATCCATTTGAAAAATTTATTTTATTTTACTAAAATGCAAAGTTTATTAAAAAATTTTTTATGTGGTTACAAATTCTTTACCCGTATTCTGTTCCCATTTAAAATAGATGATTTAAAAAATAATAAAAATGCACCACCTACCAAATTTAAGTTTAAAAAGTTTAATAAAAATTTTTAGTTCCTGATGATTTTTTTCAAAGGTGCTAATATATTTATTTTTTCCTATACCTAATATATCTTTATCTATACAGTCATATTAAAAGTTTTTAAATATTATAAAATATCCCAATCTTGGGGAAAGTAGTTCCCCTTTTATTCTATATCAGAGGCAAATTTAGAATTTCGCCAAGAGGAGGCGCAAGTTCCCGTTCGACATTTTTTTATTGTTTGGGGTTCTAAGAAATGAACACTATTTCATACTGAACGAAAAATCTAAACCTGTTCTTGCGAAACCAGAACGGTTGGTCATCTTAACTTACAAATATTCTAGCATTTTTTTATTTGTGCATTCTATCCATTTGGACTGATATACACACATTTTTCGAAAACGCATTTTTTAAAAGCACGTTTTTCGAAAATATATTTTTTCGACAACAGAACTTTTTCGATAACACAGTTTTTTTTTAAATCAACTTTTCAAATTCTTATACTATTCGAAACTACATTTTTTTAAAACATATTTCTTGAAAGTACATTTTTTTATTGTTTCGAAAAAGACCTTGAATATTCATATTTTAAAAAAAAAACGCTTTTTTAAAAAAGTAATTTACTACAGAGGAACAGCAGACACAAGAAAACAAACCTGACCGAAAACCAAAATGGTTTGTTGATGTTAGTTCATGACCTTTTTCTGTCTTTTTTTATTGACATTTTCTACGCTAGTAGAGTTCATACTTTAATTTTTGGAAAACTATATTTTCGGAAATTGTAGTTTTGAAATTGTTTTTGAAAAAAATATTTTCGAAAAAATTTTGTAGATCCGTTTCCCAATAAGCATATTTTGATAAAGTTGTTTTTCGATAAAATTTACTTAATTTAACACCGAAAAAGTGTTTAAAAAAACAGTACACGCGACAGGACCAACTGTTTGATTAATATGAAAATGTAAATATTCTAGTATTTTTTTATTTATGCCTTCTGTTCATTTGAAGGGATATACTTAAGTACAATTTTTCGAAAGCCAACTTTTGAAATTTTTTCAAGCACTTATCAAAAATACATTTTTTTAGAGAATATCTTTTTCGAGATTAATTTTTTTCAAAAAACACTTTTCGAATATTATTTATTCAAGCAACGGCTTTTGACAAAATATATTTACGAGAAAGCAATGTACCAAACCTAAGGAAACTTGATCAACCTCAGAAAAAGGTTCGTTTAGGTTTATTCAGGATCGTTTTTCGTCTTTTTTTATTTACCAATTTCCAAGGCAGTAGAGTAGTAGAGTTCATAGCCTAATACAGTTTTCGAAAAAATACATTTTCGAAAATTGTATCTATTTAAAAAAAAACATTTTTACAAACTTTTTGAAAAAATGTACTTTCGAAATATGTATTTTGGAGAATTTCATAAATCCGTTTATAAAAGAGCATCTTATGAAAAAGCAGTTAAGATATTTTTAAAAAATTTACTTTCGAAATAGGTTTTCCAGAAAATATTATCAAAAAGTTTCGTAAATCCGTTTTCGAAAAAGCTGTTTTTCCAAAAAATTGTTCTCAAAAAAGATGTTTTCCGAAAAAAAACCTGTTTGATGATTTGCTTTCTTTAGTATGGAATGTTTTCAGAAACCATCGATGCGAATCAAAAAAGTCGAAAAAGGCTTGTATTTTTTATATAACATTCGTATTATAGATCTGTAATTCATATTTTTGTAGTATAATTTATATATTATAGAACTTATATAAACGGCAAATTTTTGTTTATACTATTTAGTAGAATATGTACGAATGGTTAATATTTATGATACATTTTTTATTTATAAAATTCCCTATTGAAATCCTATTTGCACAAGGGTCTAGGGGGGCACGCGCCCCTTGCATTCCCTCCCCCCCTAAATCCGCGCCTGACCTATATGGGGAAAATTTACGGATAAAAGTTTTTAGATAGAGAGAATTCCCTTTCTTAATGCATTTTTATAAACTTTTTGCCAATACTTCAAATAAATTTAAAAAATAAAATAAGAAAAACCATTTAAAAATTTAAGTAAGATGTTTCAAAAGTTGACACTATGACACTATGCTTGTATTGTCCTTTTAAAAACAAAAAAAAAACTTAAAAACTAAAAATACATCATGAGTCGTGAGAGGGAACTTTTAACTTCAAATTGTTTGAATAGAAACTTAAAAAAAATGTATTTTGGAAAAACTAGTGTGTTTTCACACCAGACAAAATACACACACCACAATTTTGAACTTTAGATTTCCCCTCTCAAAATTTGATGTTTCGTTGCACGAAACAACTAGCATCTGTATCTGCAAGAGGGCACCATTAGCGCTCATGTACGTTCTCTTCTTTTACATAACCCCTGATCAAAACCATTTTTTTCTGCGCATAACCCCAAATTTCGTAATCATATAGGTACCGTTAGCCGGCAATAAAATTACGTAATTCTATGGTCGAGCTATGTTTTATGATACATGTAACATACATAAAAATACATATAAAAATCAAAAGCGATAAAAAGGTACTTACGGTATCTGGGAGCAGAGCAAAACTTTATATTAGGATGAACGAAACGCGAGCCCCCCTGCGATTCTATTAATTATGTAGCCGTCTACACATTCACTACAACTGACAGAGTCTATTCATAAAACCGTCAGTTTTGAAAGCTTTTAGCCGAACTCCAAAATTATTAGAACAGGGAAGACTATCGCGGACTATTCTATTCCAGTGGGGAGCCCTTGATGACGACGTAAGCTGTCTCGGGACAACTTCCACAGGAACGCGCGCGAAGCTCCTCGCCCGCCGACCACAGGAAACAGAATGATTTGTGATCGTAACTTGTTTTTCCAATCGATACAAATTTTGACAAAAAAATTGTTCTCGAGTCTATGCAAAAACACTATATTGATGCCGAGCTTGGGTAAAAAAAGTTGATAAAACATACGCAACACTCCTTGTGCCTTACATTTCGACGGGATTTTGGATTTTTGACCAGAGACGTGCGGATTTTTACATCGATGATGAATAATAATTAATAAATTTTAATTACTATTTTAATTATTTATTATTACCCGTTTAACATGTCGGAATGGCGTTAAAACACATTTTAGTGAAAATGACGATTCTCGCATGCATTATCTTATTATGAAAATATGTTTGCTTTTCACTCAAACCTACTAAATGGGCTTTAAGGGTTTTAAAAAGGTTTATTTGGACAAAATTCATATTAGGGGGTAGGATATAGGCTACAGGCTAAAGCTAGAGAGGTAACACAAAGATGGACCATTGTCTAAAATCTAAGATGTTACCGAGAATCACTATAGCACACAAAATAAAGATAGCTATTTATGTAACCAGTTGGTGATGTATTTCCTATTGTTGGAAAGCCGCCGATTATTCGATTTTTTACATTATAATAATTTCATCTTAGGTTTTTTAGGTCTTCTTCATTTTCTACTGGTGTTTTATAAACCAGTGACTTTAAGCGTCCCCAGAAATAAAAATCAAGAGGATTTAAGTCTGGGAATCTTGGTGATCATGACTGATTGATTAGGTTCTTCAGTCCCCTATCGATCCACCGATTTCGACAAATTTCACGTAGGAACACCCTCCACATCGTTTTTGTGGCCTAACCCAACAAAAATTATTTACTCTTAAACTATCCCCGTATGAACAAAATACCAGAATAGCTGTTTATATAACCGGTTAGGAAATGCGTTACTTTGTTTAACGAGTGTAATGTTTGAGGGACGACCGAAGCGAGATCCCCCAAAATTATACGAGTTAAACAAAATTATTAACTTTAATTATTGTTTCAAGAAATCTAAGTAGGCATCAGAAACATAGGGTAAAAACTTAATACCTATTGTTCAAAAAAGGCAATAAAAATCAATTTTAATCCGTAATAATTATATTTATTCATTTAGTTTAGGTAAAAAAAATCAGTATAGTTACAAAACCTTTCTTATATACAAAAATTGATATATATTCAAGAAAATTGAAACCTCCTCGAGCAATTGAAATTCGTCATCGCTATTTATTTGTTATCAATGCTTCTATATTGTAGAATGCTGCATGTAGAGTTATTATCACTACAGAAGCACCTACAAAAATATTTTTATTTAATATATGGATGTACTGTATCTTCTTCATTTAGTGATCTTCCATACTGGGCTACAGAATGTCAGTATCCCAAATTAAAGCCCATAATAGTCAAAGACTCACCCAGTGGCTTATTCTCTTACCTATGACCCAAAACATGGCTCCATGTGCCCCAACCAGATAATACACAGGCATGGAACATACCGCTACTAGTCCATATTGTTGTGCTAATGAAAGCTCTTTCCCAAAAAACACCAGCTTCTTCTGCATATGTCTTTTGTTTAATTTATAGCCAGAATAGAATGTACCTGCTATAGCCAACAAAATTAAAGGTGATGTGACTCTAAAAGAAAACTTTTACTGTACTTCGCGGATTAAAAGTGTTTTTTTAATTCTGCTTTTGAAAGAATAAAGTGACACTTTTAATCCCTAAGAGATTGAATGACAAATACAACAAACAAATTTCCCTCAATATACCCAATATACAATATACCCTTGGATAAAGTGGTTTTACATTGTTCCATATTAACCATTAGAAAAGAATAATAACTTTATTGCAGGAAGTACTTCTTCCAATAGTTTTCTAGTTTTTCCCCAATTCCGACTGAATCACAGCAAATATTTTGTTGGAATTGGGGAAAAACCAGAAAGATGTTGGAAGAAGTACTTCCAGCAATAAGCTGTGAACATAATTTTTTTCCTATTAGTCTTATTTTAAATAATCTTTAGGTCAAGGGGCACTTGGAGGGCTATGGGGCTGTAGCACATTAAGACCTTTTTTAATTTTTCTAGGTACATGTACTATGGGACAAACACACGATTGAACCCCCTCCTTCATTTTCAATTTTTCAGGGACCCCAGCTACAATCCTTCAAACAATTCTTCAACGAGTAGTGCGGCGGTTAAATTTCAGCCCCTTTAAAAACCTTATATAAATACATACTTGCTACTTTTTTAAAGACCGCCCATCCGTCTATATACCCCCCCTTAATCGAGGAAAATGTGTGTGTGTTGTCATGGACTTTGACATTTTCACCATTGAAATTTTTTTTCTAGAAAACGGTCAGAGGGGGCGCAAAAACTTTCTCCCGGTTAATGGAGGGATAGTGCGACTAGCTTCGGTAAAAAATTCTGTTATACAGGGTGTATGGTTTCGGAGCTATTAAACATCAAAGTCGCAGCGAATGTGTTAAATGCCCCTCGGGGGGAACCGGAAATTTTGAAGAATTTTATGGAAATAAAAATATCCTAGGTATATTCTCTCATGTACTTAGAGCATACATTAAAATTAATAGAACAAGCAGAAGATACGACATATATAAATTTCTAATAAACAGATATTTACTTACAAGCAATATACAATTAATACTAGGAAAACAAATAAATAGTTTGCTTGAAAATATTCTACTTTTCTCACGATTCTTTTTCCCAGTCGAGGTAACAAGGGAGGAACCTTAAAATTTGATGTTTGTACAAAAACTAACCAGGGCCTTACATTCTGTCTTTGTTGCTGAACCCATTCTTTGGGGTCAGGTATTTGTGATGGAATTTGCAGGAAACTAAGCAGAAGTTCAAACCAAATATTAATAAAAGTACAATATTTTAAAAATTAATATAGGTCACCTAGGTAAACTACTGTTTTTCTTCAGATCTGGAGGTGTTTCCATCTGTCCACTTACGTTTACAGCTGCGTCCGCCATTTTTTAAAGCAGTATCCCAGAATTTTGTAGTAAATCAATTGTAAGAGAAGTCGTTTAAATTAAAATTTAGTTTTTAGTCTCGTGGTTGGTGTTCGGTTTAAAATATCAAAATTGCTACTACTTTTTAGTAGAAGCGGCAACAGTGCATTGTCAAAAATATTTTAGACAAGTAGAGCATGTTCGTTTATGTAAACGACCAAATTTTCAGAGCGATTCCTTAACTGGTTCGCCAGATATATCTAACGTACCCTGTATATATACTTAGTTAATATTAATGTTAATATTTTTTCTCAGAAAACAGAACTCTTATAAGGAGTAACTTTTTTTCGTAAAATTAATAATAAAAAAGTTTTCCACATGTAGAGAACATTTAAGAGACTCTGTAATTAAGGTCTTAACTTTATGCTAATATATTTTATTAAATAAATATTTACCTATGCAAGTGCTTGCATCAGTGTTGATGTTAGCCTCACGTGACAATGGTGTTAGCACACTATTGGACATATGTATATATATATATCAGATTTTCACTCAACTTCGAGATCAGGACTCTCAAGGTGTTGTTTTTATGATAGAACAGGAAATCCCCTGAATTTTTGAGACAGCTAAAAAGAATAGAGGAGTTAATAGACAATCGTTTAAAACCCCAAATTAACAGTTGAAGGATGCAATGTCCCCATTTTAATAATAGCAGCCATCATCTGTAGTAATTTTTTACAAGCGTTCTTTCTGTATAATTAAAATTACCGTAAGATATTCCCCATATGCTCAAAAAAAAATAGTAATTGCTAGTAGTGCCTAAATTCACCACTAGGGCCGTATTCTACATCTTGAAAGACTGCTCCCCGACAGAACGTTGACAAGATGGGACAGCCATGATTGGTAGTAGTCTGGCAGACCCTCTCGAAAAGCGTTCCCTCGAGATGTAGAAGACATTGCACGTATAAAACATAAAATTTAACTAGGCATATTTTGTATTGGACCCTTGCCCCTTCAAGTACTTTGGTATATTTAGATTGGTACACAGGTTCCACGTGGGCAAAATCAAAATTAAATTACACTGATGATATGAAGGTAGTGCCATTTTAGAAATGCATCGATTGATCAAGGTTCACCTTAGTGGATCCTGTGCAAACACATCGTAAGAAAATAATTTTACAGTACCTTTTTTAGTATTCCTCCAAGGCGTCGGCAACTGTTTCGGCCTTCCTTGACCATCATCAGTGTTGTACGGCCCCGAGCAGGGACAACAACAGACAGCCGCTTACTACTTAACAATTTTACGTACCCAGACCTGAAAAGTAAACAGCTGCCAAGAAAACACCTGGGACATTTTTTTAAATATTACGTGAAGTAGAAAAGCCAAAACTATAATTGTTATCGATATTTAATTAATAAAAAATCCCCCAACGTGTGTTCTTAGATTTTAAAAAAAGTATCTTCTTTTCCTAAAAACCAAAAAATAATTAGTAAACTACAAATGACAGTTTTTGTATAACATTTTGGCGATATTTTAAAGTGTTTCTTTTTAGGAAATGATTAAAAGACGAAAACCCTAAAGTAGTAGGGATAAAGGGGCGGGTGATTAATTTTTTGAAACAAGAAATTCATGCACACGCGCAAAGTTTACCTTGTAACTGTTGCGCAGACAATGACAAGGTAAATAATGCATGTGCAAGACTAAAACCAAACTTATTGCTAAAAATTAAAAATGTATCGCTTATATTTAATACCAAATTATTTTGCATACCTAAAAAAGAGTTAATACCTAAAAATGAAAAATTAGTTATAATATTAACACCTGAAGAGAAAGAAGTAAATTATACCTAAAAATAAAAAATTAGTAAATAGATACAGGGTGGCTATGAATGTATTATATTTAATACCAAATTATTTTGCATACCTACCTAAAAAAAGAGTTAATACCTAAAAATGAAAAATTAGTTATAATATTAACACCTGAAGAGAAAAAAGTAAATTATACCTAAAAATAAAAAATTAGTAAATAGATACAGGGTGGTTATGAATGTATTATATTTAATACCAAATTATTTTGCATACCTAAAAAAAGAGTTAATACCTAAAAATGAAAAATTAGTTATAATATTAACACCTGAAGAGAAAAAAGTAAATTATACCTAAAAATAAAAAATTAGTAAATAGATACAGAGTGGTTATGGATGTATTCCATTAATGTTCAGACAATTTAAATACTTATTCCAGGGAACAAACATCAACCTTTTTTTCTTTCTTCTATCTTTTCTATCTCGCTATCTTTTCTTTATAAATTCAATTGATTCTCATATATGGTAATTTTATTATTATGGATACTAGTTATTTTTCCATTAAAAAAAATATTTCTCTTCAATTAATCTTAGAAAGCCTAAAAATAAAAGAAAATATCAAGATAAAATGGTTAGACAATTTTTGGTGCAAAGACACTTAAGGTGAAAAGAGACGAAGTATTTTCTATTACTGAACAAAATTGAAAATTGAAAAACACCCTCTTTTGATACAAGCTTTTGTTTAAAATATTTTCATGAAATTTTGGTGAGTTGACATTGAGATAGGGATAAACCTTAAACATATTTTTGACATTTACCCCCTCTCTATATTTTGGAAGGTAGGGGGTGTTTTTGTAATTTTAAATGGGATGATGTACTTTTGTTTATAAAATTCGAATCTACGTAAAAAGCTACGTTCGTGGGGGTGCAATTTTTTTTATTTACTCTTTTGGTTACGGAATTATGGTTAACTAAATTTTGATTGAATTTAAAAAATAAATAAATTTTACCAATAAATCAAGTTCACTTATTTCAGAATTATTAATTGTTTCCATGGAAATGCGTTATTTCTACTCAAGTCAGTTGCAAACTTTGAAGTTTTAACGATTATTAGTCTAGGCCCCCCGTTTTAACCCCGTTGACTTTTTCCTGTGGTGTTTTATAAAAGACAAAATGACGGTGACTTTGCCTACAACCGTAGATGATATAAAGACCGAATCCGCCTGCTGATTAGTGACACTTGAAATGTTACAGCGGGTACGAAATTCATTTAGAAAAAGACTGAGAAAGTGTTTGGAAGTTGAAGGGGGACATTTCGAACAACTTCTCAAGTATGACAGACTAATAATCATGATTCCTTAAAAAAAGAGCAAATCAAAAAAAATTTTACACGTACCTACGTAGTTTATTACGTAGATTCTAATTTTATAAACAAAAGTACATCGTCCCGTTTAAAATTACAAAGTTCCCACCCACTCCTCCAAATAGAGACGAAGTAAATACCAAAAATATGATTAAATATGCCCCCCCGTCACCCTATTATCTCACCAGATTTCATGAAATAAAATTAAACCGTTTTCGAGATATCGCTTCGTAACAATTTAGAAAAAAACTCGCCTTGTACATCATTGGCAAACAAGCAAGACACACCAAGATAAAAATGTGGTTTTGAGAAAATTGGATCTCAATCTTTACATTTAATTATGTCAAGAAAGCCAACTTTCAAAAGTAATTTGTTTTAATTTCCAAAATATCATATTCTCTGTCTGTGGGCATAAACAATGGATACTGCATCCACAATTCACCTTATTTTTTTTTAAATGTTCCTAAATAAGTCAAAATCGAAAAAAAATTACTCGGCCTTTTGCTCAAAACTTTTATTCCCATTTGCACCGCAGTGTTTAAATTTGGTTTAACCCAAAACAAGTCTAGAATGATTACTTTGCTGCAAGATGAAGGCACCAAGGAAACATTCTAAACGTGGATTAAGCTAAACCTGGTTTAAATATTGCGGTGCAAATGGGAGTAATAAATCAAGTAATAATTTTAATTGACATTGACATTAAGAGTCACAGAGACATTAACATAAGGGCTGTCACATTAAGTGTCCAATTAGTTTAATTCTTGATTAAACTATTTGTGCAACTGGACGTAAGTGTGCTTTACTTGTAAACCGACAATATACTTGCTGTAACAGCCAAATAAAATCTTCTGTTATACCTTTTAATAGTTATCTATTGGATAAGTAATGATAATGATGCTCTGCACCATCGAAGCTCTTCATCATCAAGGCTCTAAACAGTCTAAACCATCAAACGCTTCACCATCAAGTCTCTTCATCTTTAAGGCTTCTAACCACCATAGACAAAAGACTATGGGGGTATTGTTCACTACCTCAAGGGCGTATCCTGAGTCACTTCATATCACAGATATTCCACGCACACGCGATGAGATGTTTAAAGATGATTGGAAAAGGAACGCATGGAACCACTTACCTGAAACAACAGAGAAAAAACATTTAGAATACAATTTTAACATCATTAAAAGATGATGAAATGATCATATGATCAGTTGTGCAAAATTTCAAGTTTCTAGACCCAGCGGTGTGGGCTGTGCGTTGATATGTCAGTCAGTCAGTCAGTGTCAGTCAATTTCTTCTTTTAGGAGTGTTCTTAAATTCAGCAACTTTCTTCATCGGAAATAAGATGTTGTAATATGTTGAAAAGAAACAAAACACAGCAGTGACATAATTCGCTGGATTTGAAAACTTAAAACAGATGTAGAAATAGACCATCTATAAGCATCAAATATCTTACCTTTACAAATTCAGCAGGTTGCTCTAATCCTCTAGGCTTGTGTCCCGTACATTTAGAATTCTGGTTTTAAGCTTTCATGGTCGCACCTCCCTGAGCTTCTAATGGCATTTTCAAAAAACAATTGTCGTTTGAAACAATTAACCTTTAAAAGCGTGAGTCGGACAGTACGCAAACCAACCTTAAGGTATTTTCTTTAAAATGTAATCAGAATTAAATATATTAGATAAAAGATAATTTCAATCAATTTCAGCCCTTTTGTACGTTAGACTAAAAGAGATCAAATCGACTGAAGGTCATCAATTTTATCCTTTCTGTACGTTAGACTAAAAAGAACGAAATTGATAAGACCTAGAAATACAAATAGTATTCTACAAACCAATTAAAAATTTTAAAAGATACCAATCTATTTCATCCATCTTGTACGTTAGACTAAAGGGGATCAAACGGATTGGATGTCATCAGTTTCAACCTTTCTGTACGTTAGACTAAAAAGGAACAAACCGAGAGGACGTAATCTTTTAAAACATTGTGTGTATTTAGGTCAAAGGAAATCAAACTTCCAAAGTATACTACAAATAAATAAAAAATTCTAAAAGATTTATAATCAATCTACTATATTCTTTCTGTACGTTAGACTAAAAAGAATCAAATTGATTGAATGTCCTCGACTTCATCATTTTTGTACGTTAGACTAAAAATGATCAAACATAGAACGTTTGCCTTTTAAAATATCGTGTTAAAAAGGTTGGTTTTTGTATCCTAAGCCACCCTGAAAGAATTTCGCGCCTCGTTTAATTGCTTTAATAGGTTCCTGAAACAAAGGAAAAATTATTTAGATACAAGTATTACAATCGGTAATTATTTAATTAAGAGTAGTAAGTCTCATCGTAAAAAAAAATTCGGGAGCAGAGTAAAAGAGACTATAAACCTCAGAAGAAATATTACCCTGTATATTATTTGGGAAGTTTTTAATACTATTTTATCAAAAAGTGCTCAAATTTAGCCATGTACAAACGTTATAACAATTATCTCAAAAATAGTTGGAGATACAATGTAAAAGGCTAGAACAGAATTAAAACTTTGACACCCTGTATCTAGGAAATCAACCATTGTATGCCAAAATGAACTCTTTTACATTAAATCTGCCCAAAAATCATATCCGACTGTAAAGAACTTTTTTTAGGTTATAGTTTCATTCTTCAGGAAAGTAAGTATACCATTACTGTTTGAAAACAATCAGCCTTTGTCCTTTGTAGGGGCTTAATAATAATGTTGCTTTTTCCCTAAAGTTTGTAGTGCCCTGTAGATTAGACCAGTCATAACGGCGATTCACATTTACAACTTTGTTTTTTAATCCACTCTAATCTCTCAATTATTGAAGGAGATACAGGATTTCTTAGTGTTTGAAAAATAACAAAAAATTGCTTTTACGACGTGGGTTTGGTGGGGCTTGCAAGAAGTCCGGACTTAAATCCAATTTAGCACCTATGGGACATCCCTGGTAGGTGCCTAAGAACTTCGAAAATTTCACCAAACAATTTGGACACTTAGGACAGAGGCTTGTTGAAATCTGGAATGGATTCGATCAAAATGGAATAAGATTAGGCATGTGTAGGCGTTAAGCTGTTATTATGTTTTAATCTTTAAGGTATGTTCTTCAATGTGTTGCTTTAAATTTTATTGGTTTATAATAATTGCTGTATTTTCTTAATAAAATAATTCGGTAATTTTTATTTGTTGTTATTTTTTAAAGTACATTAAGTAAAAAATATCACCGTTTAAAAAATCCTGTATCTCCTTCAATAATTGAGAGATCAGAATGAATTAAAAAAATGTTAAGAGTAGATGAGGCTACAGTCTAGTTGTAAATGCAGTTATGGCTGATCTAATCTACAGGGCGCTACAACTTTAGGGAAAAATAACATTTTTGTTAGACCCCTGTATTCTGTACAAAACTGATTTTTTCAAACAATACTGGTATACTTACTTTCTTAAAGAATGAACCTACAACCTAAAAAGAAAGTTTATACAGTCGGATTAAGGGGTCAAAAGAAAATTGCTACCAAAATTATGATAAATTCGTTGTGGTGCGTTAATTAACTGGAGTAGTGTATGTACTATCTTGTATAAAAAATGAAATGCTTGTGGAACAATATCTATTTTATCCCTTTGTGTTTTTATTTTAAAATTAATTTTAAGAATATTTTCATTCAGAGTAGGTACTTACAATTAGCCAGTGTTTTATTATATCGTGTACTCAAGACTATGACTTGTATAAAATAAGTATAGATATATGTACCTACTTAGGCACTCAGAATAAAAATACAAAAAAAATGTATTTAGTCTCTTTCCTTATTTCAGATCCAAATAATGAAGTAGATCATATTTTTCTAACACCCCCATTGAAAATTTACTTTTCCTCCCTAATTTTGGGTTTAAAAGGGGCACTTTTCCTCCCTACGTAGGAAAAGATATTTTTCTTCCTAGGGAGGAAAAGTTATTTTTCGCCCCTTCCTAGGGAGGAAAAGTAAAAATTAAATAAATATTCACGTACAAATAATTTATTTATTTTAAATTTATATTATTTCCTTCCGGGATATCTGTAGGTATAAAATCTTCATCAAAATCTCCCATTTTTGGATAAAAGTTTATTAAAAACGGTGAAAAATTTGAAACAAAAGCGGTCTTAAAATATCTTTGATGTTTATTAATACGTTATTACGTTAATATGTATCTAGATTCGAATCGAGATGTTTCGAACCAACTAGATTAACTAGATAATTGAATTTTTTAAAATGTTCTTTCTTTTAATTAAAGATTTTAACTTTGTTAGTGGGCACTTCAAATGAAATTATTTGTTGTATTTATTGAAAAATATAAAATAGGCTAACTAAGCATTTTTTAATAAAAATATGTCAACTATAATTAGGTATTTGAAGACACAATTTTTCTTTTTCATTATTATTCGGAGGTTTTCGCGGAAGTGTTAGAAAAAATCATATGTTTTGCACTGGAGTAAAGCATCTTTTCCTCTCTTTGCGTTTATTGTCCTTCTGGCAGAGCAAACCTCACATGCGGGAGTAAAAGTGCTACTTTTCTCCCTAGTTAAACAAAAAGCTATTTACTATTTCATACAACTTTTGAGCTGCTTTTTGACTTATAAAGAAATCTTATGAGGTTTATTTTAAGGAACTATACAGGGTGTCCGGAAAGACTTAGTATGGGCAAATATCTTTGCTATTAGTAAAGATAGAGACACCAAATTGTAAGTGTATTTTATTGGATAATAAATCTATTTTTTTATGTGATATAACTTTTTTCACCCCCTTGAGGGGTGACGATAGGGAGCTGAGGTAATTTTTTTTAAATTCAACCCTATGCCGTGTGGTACTTTATTTTAAAGGTCTTCAAAAAAGAAACCTTTTACAGCAAACCTAAGGTCCGTATCATAATTCGTTTTTAAATTCTTAAATTAAAAAGAAATAAATACCGTTATTTCTCTTATTACCTTAAAAGCTAGTCAAAATGACCACCATCTTGGCAGTAATAAAATCAATTTTGGAATTTACTTCTCACATTTTCGAGAATGGCAGGTGTTACTTCTTGGCAGAGTTCCAAAATCGACTTTATTACTGCCAAGAAGTTCATGGTGGTCAGTTTGAACAACTTTTAAAGTAATAAGAAAAATAAAGGTAGGTACTTAAATTTTAATTTCTTTCGCGATTTTTAATTTTTATAGGCTTGGTATTTAAAACTGAATTAAGATACGGACCTCGACTATTTTTTAAGACCTTTAAAATGAGGCACAACACGGCATAGGGTTGAATTTAAAATTTTTGACCTCAACTCCCTAGGTTCACTCAAGGGGGTTGAAAAAGTTAAATTACTTAGAAAAGTACATTTATTATCCAATAAGTTACACCTAAAATCTGGTGTCTCTATCTTTACTAATACTAACATTTTTCGGACACCCTGTATGTTTTTTAATCCAAAACCTAAAAACGTCCCATATAAACCTATTTTATCAGCACTAAATTAATTTTACGGTATTAATAAAGCATAATAAATTATATGAACTTTCTAGAGTCTCTATTGACCTAACAAAAATAATAAAACGGTTATAAATAAGTAAATAAAATTATTCACCTCCTTATCTTCCTCCATTGGCCCGACGACATCATTTTCTTTCTTCACGATTCTACTCTCCAAGGTTCGACCAAAGGGATGTCGACGTACCCTGGCAAATCGGTTGCCTAAGCCCTTTCCAGACATCCGATGGTCTTCAAAGGCTAACTCTATCACGCTTCTAAACTTCGACGATGTTTAGGCAATCCCTTAAAGAGCAGAATCTTCACTGACCACCCACGATCCGTATTTCACTTCTGTTTGCACGTTTTTGACGGATAGGGCAAGAATGGTACTAACAGACAACTGTACGCATCATCTACAGATTCTTGAGCCTTTAGCTTGAAAATATCAAGCATTCGCATACTCAATTTTCCCAAACCCTAGAATCAAGAGTTCTATAGGTGCTACGCATAATAGTCCACTAGCAATGGAAGATAATTTAATTTTACAGACAGTTATACGCACCATCTACAGGCTCTTGAATCTACAACTTGAAAATATCAAGCATTTGCATACTCAATTTCCCCAAGCCCTAGAGTCAAGAGTTCTGTAGGTGCTACGCGTCAAATGGCAATGAAATATGAAAGAGAATCTAATTTTACAGATAATTATACTCATCATCTACAGGCTTTTGAATTTACAACTTGAAAATATCAAGCATTGGCACACTCAATATTCACAAGCCCTAGAGTCAAGAGCACCGCAGGTGCTACGTATAGCGATCTGCTAGCAACTTAACTTTAAAATAAATTATGATTTTTTTATAACGTATTATATCCATGCTCATCCTATCACCAAAATAACCCGGCGTGAGGCAATCTGAAACAAGAAGAAATAGAACTATAAACACTGTCGTATCTGAGGTTGACAATTGATCAGTAATTTTTTTCATTAAAAATATCTAACCAAATTTTATTCTTAAGGTGTTAGTCTAGGTGGCTACTGAAGAACATGGACCCTTATCTGTAGTTCAAACGTATAGTTTTAATAACAATAAATAATTGAATTGATTCTGCCTTTACTTGGTGGAGCTCCATATCACTACATATAGACATAAACACAAATTGTTTAAAATTCCACTTTATTTAAACAAAAATATATTCGTTTACAATATATTCGACATGTTTCGCCAACACGGTGGCTTCTTCGGGAATGAAACAGATTAGGTACCAAGTGACAAGAGGTAGATAAATAAGTAGGGTTTGGGGATTTTACAGCAATAAACATTAGGTATTCTTAGAATAAATTTAACAAAGGAGAAGATCTTAGGTCTAATTGGCAATTTAACAGATGTTCAGAATTTTTAAGTTTATTTATTTCTAGAGATTCTAGCAAATCTAATTTACAACCCTTATTTTCTACATGAAGAATTTTGAAATTAGTATCAAAACTATGATTATTTTCTATTAAATGATTAGAATAATTTGAATCGGTTTTTTTATTTAAAAAATTTGAATGGTGTTCCTTGATTCTTTTTGAGAAACTTCTTCCCGATTGGCCTATATAGGTTTTTGCCCAATCTACGCATGATAGTTGGTAGACGCCTGATTTTGTTGTTTTTGTCTGTTTTTGTTTTATTGTTTTTTAGAAACTTTCCGGTTGGACAGTTTGTTTTAAATGCAACATTGGTGTGTAGGTTTTTGAGGAAACCTGGGATGTTTTTACTTGCCTGGCCACAATATGTGATTAAGCAAAATTTTTTTGTTTCTTTAACTATAATTGATTGCTTTTTTATATAATTTTTTATTTAAAATGTTACTTATTGTGTCTGCTGTGTATCCATTATTGATGGCGAATGAAACGACTGGTCTTATAGGAAAACCGTTTTTGTGAATTTTTATATGGCAGAGATATTTATGGACTCCTTAGAAAATATTATAAAAGAACACCCCCTTTTTAAAAAGTTTATTTATTGGTATAGATATGTCGACGATGTTTTAGCGTGTTTCATTGGTTCTGACAGACAATTAACACAATTTATTAATTTTATAAACAGCTTACATCCAAATATAAAATTTACCGTAGAACAAGAAAGAGACAATTCTATAAATTTTCTCGATCTAACAATTTTACGAGATAATGGAAAACACAACTTCTCAATTTTTCATAAACCAACACACACTGACACAACTATATACAACACATCATGTCATCCTATACAACACAAACTGGCAGCATTTCATAGTATGCGATCCACAGATAAATCCTTTAAACACAATAAATTATGTTAAAGAACTAAATATAATTAAACAAATCGCCATCAATAATGGATACACAACAGACACAATAAGTAACATTTTAAATAAAAAATTATATAAAAAAGCAATCAATATGGTGTTCCCTATAGTTAAAGAAACAAAAAAATTTTGCTTAATCACATATTTTGGCCAGGCAAGTAAAAACATCGCAGGTTTCCTCAAAAACCTACACACCAATGTTGCATTTAAAACAAACTGTTCAACCGGAAAGTTTCTAAAAAACAATAAATAATACAGCCGCTAGCAGTAGTTCTGTATTAAGTAAAAGGTCCCCGAGATAACTTAAGTGAATTGTATTTCTTGATGTTAATATTATTGTTTTTTCTTTGTTACCATACAAGAATATGGTCACTTTAGTTTTTATAAAATTACTAGACATAGAGTAGTAAAAAAATAAGCAACACTGTACAAAAAATTAATTTTCTGCTATACTTACCTATTTTACAACTTTTCTCATTTAACAAAGTTAACTACATTCATTAGTTGCTCCCTGACTATAACATAATTCGCCTCCCTGACTATAACATAATAATTTTTAACACACCGTGATCGTGGTGACCGCCTTATTTTGCCAGTTCGCGCCGTTCCGGTAGCGAGAAATAATAAATCGATTTATTATTATTCTTATTATTATTATTATTATTCCTAAATTATATTCTTCAATATGGTGATTTGTTTTGGTCTGAAGTTGAACTTCTATGTAGTGCTACGAACGCAGGCGAATATCACACTAACCTATCACAATCCCATATACATACATATCGAAAAAATTCCTGTTGCTGTCGCGTCGCGGGCCTACCATGTATCTCTTTTTGTAACTGTCATACTGCAGACCAGTGCCAAAATCCTTAGTGCTATAAAGTGTACGTAAACAAATATAATTTTTAAAATATGTTTTACATGTATATTTTTATTCATTTATTACAAACCCTGATGTAAATATTCTTTTCGAAACTTGGATGATTTCAGACCTTTAGTGTCATACCATGGTAAATTAAACCAATAAAAATAGTTAACTTTAAAATACGAACATAATATACGAGTTATATGAGGAAGTAGTAGCAAAATTTACGAATATACAGTGTGTCTGCTTAAGTTCGCAGCATATGGGAAACTTTTTATTATTAATTTTACGAAAAAAAGTTATTCTTCATAAAAGGTTCTGCATGGTCCTAAACCTAAAATTCAACCATCAGATATCGAAATTTCCCAGTCATATACGAGACCTGTCAGAAAATATGAATTTAACAGTAATAACTTTTATTTTTGACAATAGCGAAAACTCTTATGAAGAAAATTTATTTAGAATTGTAAACTAATTTCTAATAAATAGTTATCTCTTTATTCATTAAAAATTTGATAACATTTACGTTTCTTAACCTTTGTCTTGCAGTATTTTGATGATGCATCAAAATAATTGATACATAACAAAATAATTTATTTTACAATTATCAACTTGGAATACAGTACTAATATTGTAACAGTTACGTAAGAAGGTAATAATATTTGACGTTTAATGGCAGGTATGTAAATATCATGGCAAGCGAATTAGAAATGCATTCATATCAATGTGTTCACTTTGTAGGCTAGAGAATGGGAAAATGTACAAAATCATAACAATTTTTATTTTCATGAAATTTCTAATGAATAAAGAGATAACTGTTTATTAGAAATTACTTTACAATTCTAAATAAATTTTCTTCATAAAAGTTTTCGATATCGTCAAAAATAAAAGTATTTTACTGTAGGGTAAAATTCATATTTTCTGACAGACCTCGTATATGACTGGGTAATTTCGATATCTGATGGTTGCATTTTAGGTTTTGGACTATGCAGAACTTTTTATGAAGAATAACTTTTTTTCGTAAAATTAATAATAAAAAAGTTTCCCATATGCTGCATAAGCAGACACACGGTATATGTTGAAAAGCCTTTAAAAACATAACTAACCATTTTTCAGCCTGGTAACAAAAAAATATGATTTCTTAAACTTATTAAAATGATTTGCAAAAGAAATATATCGGGGACCTAAAAAAATACAGGATCGTACCTAGCGTATGGACTAAAAACAAAAACAGACAAACACAACAAATCAGGCGTCTACCAACTATCATGCGTAGATTGTCCACAAACCTATATAGGCCAATCGGGAAGAAGTTTCTCAAAAAGAATCAAGGAACACCATTCAAGTTTTTTAAATAAAAAAACCGATTCCAATTATTCTAATCATTTAATAGAAAATAATCATAGTTTTGATACTAATTTCAAAATTCTTCATGTAGAAAATAAGGGTTGTAAATTAGATTTGCTAGAATCTCTAGAAATAAATAAACTTAAAAATTCTGAACATCTGTTAAATTGACAATTAGACCTAAGATTTTCTCCTTTGGTAAATTTATTCTAAGAATACCTAATGTTTATTGCTGTAAAATCCCCAAACCCTACTTATTTATCTACCTCTTGTCACTTGGTACCTAATCTGTTTCATTCCCGAAGAAGCCACCATGTTGGCGAAACATGTCGAATATATTGTAAACGAATATATTTTTGTTTAAATAAAGTGGAATTTTAAACAATTTGTGTTTATGTCTATATGTAACAATAAATAATGAAATATCGACTTATAGTTCAATTTAAAATTAAAAGAATGCAAAATATGAGTATTAATATTTTTCCCCGAAACTTATGGGACATACGTTAATTATGTGTAAAAATATTTTGTTAAGTCCTTTTCAATCACAACTAACAATTATCCTCTGGTGGCTTTAGGGGGTTTTAACTTATTTAAAGAAAAATTTTTACATATAAAATCCTGGGCAACTATGTTAAAAAACAAAAATAGTAGGGATGAATCTCGATTACTCCTCTTAAAAATGGTTTCCTTTTTCATTATCTTATTACGATACAGAAATTACAAAGATCAGTTCCGAAAATATAATATGTAAGAAATAATGAAATTTATTCTTTATTGGTTATAAGCTTTTTAATATTAGCGCTAGTCTGCAGGCTTATTTCCTGGAAAAATTACAGAGCTTAAAAAACTAACTAGTTATATTTTATTGTTTGATTCATTATTATTCATTTAGATTGATTTCCTTTTTACAGATTCTATTCTGTCGTTATGAGAGAACTTGCTGCTGGCCCGATTGATCAGCAGAGGAACAAGGAACCTTCGTTGTTTCATATATATATTTATTTATTTATATATATATATATATATATATATATATATATATATATATATATATATATATATATATATATATATATATATATATATATATATACATACATTTAAATCAGACTTACCATATAATTATTTAGGTGTTGGCCTTTCCAGCGATGAGGTTGCTCTGCTCCCATGTTCTCGTCAGCCCATAACGAAATGATTAAAATATGAGAACATGAAAATTTGGACAGCCCGAGTCTCCTCCAAGCGCACGGAATTAGAGCCCGTCTCCAATGTTGATCCTGCAAAGGGGGGATTATGGCTGGAAATTCTCAACAGACACTTCAGTGCTACTACTGCCTTGTGACCACCAGGGCAGGTATTAAACCGTCCGTGGACGGTTTAATACCTGCGGTGGGTGGACAAGTCCACCCACCTTTAGTTGTTCCTAACCCCGGTTTGCTGCATGGTCCAAAGGCATCCCAACCAAGACACCAGTCAACGCAAAAATGCCTGTTGTGTGAACCTGAAGAAGTCCGCGTCCGCCGATTTCAGTGTACGTATTGCGTTCGCCTGTAAAAAGAAAAAAAAGTGAAACTTTCTTTTACAGGCTTTATATGGTACAAAATAAAAAAAAAGGAAGGAAGAGCAGATGGGGCAGAGTGTGGAATAAATAATATAAAATTTACATGCAAGTCAGATGCAAAAAGAACGTTTAAAATTAAGTTTTATTAGCATTGAAGTACCTTAAGATACAAAGAGATTTATAAGAATCAGGCTAAAAAATTCAATATTTTACATTTTCAATTTAATGACAGACTCTTTACTAGGTGGGATGGCCTCCTTCACCTTATTAGGACTTTAAGCAAAAATAATGAGCACAATGTCAGATACCTACTGATTATATATTAAAAAAAATTCAATTGATCACTCGTTCGCAAAAATTAATAGTATTTTCTGAAATAAAACAGATTTTGAAAATTATTAGATTATAGGACGCTTTACTCTAATAAGCAGTATGAGACCGAAATCCGAGCCGAAATCAAAAAATCTTCGAAACCATTTAGTCAGGAAGAAACATGCCTAATGTCTCCTGACTAAATGGTTTCGTAGATTTTTTTGATTTCGGTCTTATACTGCTTATTAGAGGATCGGAAGTTGACGCTCCTGTACCATTCTAGTTTGAATCGCAGTTTACCTATACGAGACTATCGGTAAATTCTGAACAAATTTTCTTAACAAAAATTTTCGATATCTTCTCAATTTGACGCATTTTTCGATACCACCGTCAAGTTTCTTTTAAATCCCCGCCAAACCAGTGATCACATGACATGTGTTAAAATAAATTTTTTGGTGGTCGGACATGTAGAAACAAACCCCCTATAGAGTTTTTTAAAAATATCAATAATAAAAATGTTTCCCTGCCAACTTAATGGCGGACACTATACAGGGTGTTATAAAAAGATAAGAAATTTGAACGGCAGATTCTACATTCAAAAATATGAAAATAAGTATATAAACATGGCTCCACAAACGCTTTTTTTCGAGTTACACGGTGTTTAATATTTTAATTTTTAAATGTTTCTTTTTAATTTCTCGAAAATGCGATAAGATATTGACATGAATTTTAGTACACGCCAGTATGGAATCAAAGGATACCTTTATGTGCAAAAATTTATTTTCTAATGTACTTGCATCAGTGGCGTGCCTGATGGTAAGTCTTTATTTTTAGCGAAAACAATTGCCCGCCTCTGATTTTTTCCAAAATTGATATATGTAGTTCTCTTAAAGCCCAATTAATTCTGCGTGAAAAGTGTATATTGAGCTTTTTCGTTTTGACGCACCATTTTCGAGATAAAAATTAATTTATTTCTTACAATTACAAAAAAATTAAAACGATTTTTTTTAAATATATGTTTTGTTCAGGAAACAGTGCTTATTGATTTAAGTTTATAGTAGATGCCGGAAATGCCTCTAAATCGTATTCGCATATTTCTCCTATCTCTTCGGAATACTCGAGGTCTGAAAATATTAAACACCCTGTATCTCGAAAAAGAAGCGTTTGAGGATCCATGTTTATATAAACTTAATTTCATATTTTTAGATGTAGAATCTGCACTTAAAATTTCTTACCATATTTTCGTAACACCCTGTATATTAGACTAATGCATAGTTGAATTTCAGTTTTGGTACTATTATACAAATACAAAGATTGAGTAATTATTAGGTATGATATATCGTTCACTAGAAACAATAATATCTGTAAATTTGCTTGTATATTTTTCTTATTTTTAGCAAAACGAAATTTGAACGCCAACTGATGTTAAATCCTAGCTAACAATTACTCAATTTTTGTATTTGTATAATAGTACCAAAGCTGAAATTCAATTATGCATTAGTCTAATATATGTATATACTCTATAAAAATAATAGTTAGCTAAATGTATCCCGAGGAAATAACCTTCAGCTGATGTAATACTATAGACCGCAGCCCTCGAGTATATAGGTTCTCAGCAAGCTCGCTACTCATATCAGCTGACGGTCTTTCTCCCACGATACAGTTAGCTGACTATTGTTTTCGTGTAATGTTATTAATAAACTATCATATAGTTTAATTTAAGCTTCGGTAATATCGTTTCCGTTTAAGCCTGAACTTAAGTTCCTTTTATGAGCAGCTGACGTAGGTATATTTCCCCGGAATTTAAATAGCTGACTATGATTTTTTAATATTTCACGGTTTTCAAAAAACGAAATCTAAAGATTCAGCTTTTTTTATTACTATATATTATTTTTTGTATATTAACAATTAGAATCAACAAAAATTTGTACCAACAGAAACTTAAATTGCTTGCTTTTTCCTATAATTACAGTAAAAATTGATTTGATGATTAATTTTTTTTACATTAGTTGCTTAGCTACCTATTTTATATTTAACGAAATAATTAAATATATTTTGACAACAATATTTTGACACCCTGTGTATCAGGCGCGGCCCGTGAAACTTCAAAGTTGTATATCTCTGTTGCTACTTATGGGACCCATGCCAAATTCAGGTGTTTTAATAGTGAGCCTACCAAGAATTTTTTGGTAAAGAAAAAAACTATTTTTAAATTTGCGAAAAAAAGTTGAATTTTTGAATTGAACCACCTGGGTAAAAAATCAACACGCTTAGATATTTTATTTATTATTTTTCTAAACAAATTTTACATCATTTTGTCGACAATTCTTAAATTTTAAGAGAAAAAAATGTGTTAGTAGAAAGTTATAACCATTTGAATTTTTTGTTAAATTATATTTTAGCTTTAAGAAAATTCAAATGACTCTAACTTTCTACTAACACATTTTTTTCTCTTAAAATTTAAGAATTGTCGAAAAAGTGATGTAAAATTTGTTTAGAAAAAATAATAAATAAAATATCTAAGCGTGTTAATTTTTTACCCAGGTGGGTCAATTCAAAAATTCAACTTTTTTTCGCAAATTACATAATATTTTTTTTCTTCGCCAAAACATTCTTAGTAGGGCTACCATTAAAAAACCTGAACTTGGCATGGGTCCCATAAGTAGCAACAGAGATATACAACTTTAAAATTTCACGGGCCGCGCCTGACGTGTACAGGGTATGGAAATGGTTAAATATATTGGAATTTAAGAATTGTCGAAAAAGTGATGTAAAATTTGTTTACAAAAAATAATAAATAAAATATCTAAGCGTCTTAATTTTTTACCCAGGTGGGTCAATTCAAAAATTCAACTATTTTTCACAAATTACAAAATATTTTTTTCTTCGCCAAAACATTCCTAGTAGGGCCATTATTAAAAAACCTGAACTTGGCATGGGTCCCATAAGTAGCAACAAAGATATACAACGTTAAAATTTCACGGGCCGCGCCTGCTGTATATCGAAAACGTAGGAGTTATGAACCTCTTCCCGAAGTCTTTTATCACAACACCTACACCCTACACCTACCTACACTTCTACTCCCCAGTACTCAAAACTCAAAACTTTTAAACTGGTTTGTTAATTACCTCTTTTCCTGTATTCATTTTTTAGTATGGCATAAATGTCAAATGAATATAATTTTAAGATTCTAAAATTCACTTGTGTCAAGTTTTATATCTATACTTCTAAAAAAAACAGGACCTAACATGGGATTACAAATTCCACATGTAAAACCATAGAGTTTTACTCTATCCTTTGGTCCGCTTTAAAAAAAAATGCACTATATTAATCACAACCACGTCCCAAAAATGCTGTTTTTTGGTAAAAACTGTATTTGCGCTATATTTTTCTAGATAAAATCGAACTTTCCTATTTATGCCTACACAACTTAAAGTATGAGTCCTTTAGTTGTATTAGTAAACTTTTGCAAACATTTTTTTTTCCGAACTTTTCCGATTTTTGGAAGTCGCTTTTAATTTTCTTTTTAAACTCGCAAATTCCTATGCAAACCAAAAAATTTCAGCGTAAGTAGTTCAGTAGTTCTGGCAGTATAAGAACGATGAACAGACAAAATAATCATATGGTTTATAGAACTTTTATTTATGTAGATGTAAACTTTTTTTGTACGCGTTGTGCGTCAGCAATTCAAAAATTCAGGTTTTAATATTTGACAAACTGTGCAATTCTCTGATACTACTAACAACAGAGTTAAGCATATTATAAAACTGGAGGCCTCTATTATGGAGCGTATTTTTATTTTTATCTTAAAAAATGAAGGGCCAAAAAATCCATAAAAAAAATCTCAAAAAAATTTTCTCCGGAATTTAAATTTGAAATAAATTTAAAAATGGAGCGCTTGTTATTTTTTCTATGTCGCAAAATTATATTTAAGCGACATGTATATACGTAAAAAACCATAATATGCACTATAAAGCAAGTTATTCATGTTTGGAACTAAACATTTATTAAATAAATTGTATTTAGTAAGGATATATGCGCTGTGTGATTATCATCCATTTGAAAAATTTATTTTATTTTACTAAAAGGCAAAGTTTATTAAAAAAATTTTTATGAGGTTACAAATTCTTTACCCGTATTCTGTTCCCATTTAAAATGGATGATTTAAAAAATAATAAAAGTGCACCACCTACCAAATTTAAGTTTAAAAAGTTTAACAAAAATTTTTAGTTCCTGAGGATTTTTTTTAAAGGTGCTAATATATTTATTTTTTCCTATACCTAATATATCTTTATCTATACAGTCATATTAAAAGTTTTTAAATATTATAAAATATCCCAATCTTGGGGAAAGTAGTTCCCCTTTTATTCTATATCAGAGGCAAATTTAGAATTTCGCCAAGAGGAGGCGCAAGTTCCCGTTCGACATTTTTGTATTGTTTGGGGTTCTAAGAAATGAACACTATTTCATACTGAACGAAAAATCTAAACCTGTTCTTGCGAAACCAGAACGGTTGGTCATCTTAACTTACAAATATTCTAGCATTTTTTTATTTGTGCATTCTATCCATTTGGACTGATATACAAACATTTTTCGAAAACGCATTTTTTAAAAGCACGTTTTTTCGAAAATATATTTTTTCGACAACAGAACTTTTTCGACAACACAGTTTTTTTTTTAAATCAACTTTTCAAATTCTTATACTATTCGAAACTACATTTTTTTAAAACATATTTCTTGAAAGTACATTTTTTTATTGTTTCGAAAAAGACCTTGAATATTCATATTTTAAAAAAAAACGCTTTTTTAAAAAAGTAATTTACTACAGAGGAACAGCAGACACAAGAAAACAAACCTGACCGAAAACCAAAATGGTTTGTTGATGTTAGTTCATGACCTTTTTCTGTCTTTTTTTATTGACATTTTCTACGCTAGTAGAGTTCATACTTTAATTTTTGGAAAACTATATTTTCGGAAATTGTAGTTTTGAAATTGTTTTTGAAAAAAATATTTTCGAAAAAATTTTGTAGATCCGTTTCCCAATAAGCATATTTTGATAAAGTTGTTTTTCGATAAAATTTACTTAATTTAACACCGAAAAAGTGTTTAAAAAAACAGTACACGCGACAGGACCAACTGTTTGATTAATATGAAAATGTAAATATTCTAGTATTTTTTTATTTATGCCTTCTGTTCATTTGAAGGGATATACTTAAGTACAATTTTTCGAAAGCCAACTTTTGAAATTTTTTCAAGCACTTATCAAAAATACATTTTTTTAGAGAATATCTTTTTCGAGATTAATTTATTTCAAAAAACACTTTTCGAATATTATTTATTCAAGCAACGGCTTTTGACAAAATATATTTACGAGAAAGCAATGTACCAAACCTAAGGAAACTTGATCAACCTCAGAAAAAGGTTCGTTTAGGTTTATTCAGGATCGTTTTTCGTCTTTTTTTATTTACCAATTTCCAAGGCAGTAGAGTAGTAGAGTTCATAGCCTAATACAGTTTTCGAAAAAATACATTTTCGAAAATTGTATCTATTTAAAAAAAACATTTTTACAAACTTTTTGAAAAAATGTACTTTCGAAATATGTATTTTGGAGAATTTCATAAATCCGTTTATAAAAGAGCATCTTATGAAAAACAGTTAAGATATTTTTAAAAAATTTACGTTCGAAATAGGTTTTCCAGAAAATATTATCAAAAAGTTTCGTAAATCCGTTTTCGAAAAAGCTGTTTTTCCAAAAAGTTGTTCTCAAAAAAGATGTTTTCCGAAAAAAAACCTGTTTGATGATTTGTTTTCTTTAGTAAGGAATGTTTTCAGAAACCATCGATGTGAATCAAAAAAGTCGAAAAAGGCTTGTATTTTTTATATAACATTCGTATTATAGATCTGTTATTCATATTTTTGTAGTATAATTTATATATTATAGAACTTACATAAACGGCAAATTTTTGTTTATACTGTTTAGTAGAATATGTACGAATGGTTAATATTTATGATACATTTTTTATTTATAAAATTCCCTATTGAAATCCTATTTGCACAAGGGTCTAGGGGGGCACGCGCCCCTTGCATTCCCTCCCCCCCTAAATCCGCGCCTGACCTATATGGGGAAAATTTACGGATAAAAGTTTTTAGATAGAGAGAATTCCCTTTCTTAATGCATTTTTATAAACTTTTTGCCAATACTTCAAATAAATTTAAAAAATAAAATAAGAAAAACCATTTAAAAATTTAAGTAAGATGTTTCAAAAGTTGACACTATGACACTATGTTTGTATTGTCCTTTTAAAAACAAAAAAAAAACTTAAAAACTAAAAATACATCATGAGTCGTGAGAGGGAACTTTTAACTTCAAATTGTTTGAATAGAAACTTAAAAAAAATGTATTTTGGAAAAACTAGTGTGTTTTCACACTAGACAAAATACACACACCACAATTTTGAACTTTAGATTTCCCCTCTCAAAATTTGATGTTTCGTTGCACGAAACAACTAGCATCTGTATCTGCAAGAGGGCACCATTAGCGCTCATGTACGTTCTCTTCTTTTACATAACCCCTGATCAAACCAATTTTTTTCTGCGCATAACCCCAAATTTCGTAATCATATAGGTACCGTTAGCCGGCAATAAAATTACGTAATTCTATGGTCGAGCTATGTTTTATGATACATGTAACATACATAAAAATACATATAAAAATCAAAAGCGATAAAAAGGTACTTACGGTATCTGGGAGCAGAGCAAAACTTTATATTAGGATGAACGAAACGCGAGCCCCCCTGCGATTCTATTAATTATGTAGCCGTCTACACATTCACTACAACTGACAGAGTCTATTCATAAAACCGTCAGTTTTGAAAGCTTTTAGCCGAACTCCAAAATTATTAGAACAGGGAAGACTATCGCGGACTATTCTATTCCAGTGGGGAGCCCTTGATGACGACGTAAGCTGTCTCGGGACAACTTCCACAGGAACGCGCGCGAAGCTCCTCGCCCGCCGACCACAGGAAACTCAATGATTTGTGATCGTAACTTGTTTTTCCAATCGATACAAATTTTGACAAAAAAATTGTTCTCGAGTCTATGCAAAAACACTATATTGATGCCGAGCTTGGGTAAAAAAAGTTGATAAAACATACGCAACACTCCTTGTGCCTTACATTTCGACGGGATTTTGGATTTTTGACCAGAGACGTGCGGATTTTTACATCGATGATGAATAATAATGAATAAATTTTAATTACTATTTTAATTATTTATTATTACCCGTTTAACATGTCGGAATGGCGTTAAAACACATTTTAGTGAAAATGACGATTCTCGCATGCATTATCTTATTATGAAAATATGTTTGCTTTTCACTCAAACCTACTAAATGGGCTTTAAGGGTTTTAAAAAAGGTTTATTTGGACAAAATTCATATTAGGGGGTAGGATATAGGCTACAGGCTAAAGCTAGAGAGGTAACACAAAGATGGACCATTGTCTAAAATCTAAGATGTTACCGAGAATCACTATAGCACACAAAATAAAGATAGCTATTTATGTAACCAGTTGGTGATGTATTTCCTATTGTTGGAAAGCCGCCAATTATTCGGTTTTTTACATTATAATAATTTCATCTTAGGTTTTTTAGGTCTTCTTCATTTTCTACTGGTGTTTTATAAACCAGTGACTTTAAGCGTCCCCAGAAATAAAAATCAAGAGGATTTAAGTCTGGGAATCTTGGTGATCATGACTGATTGATTAGGTTCTTCAGTCCCCTATCGATCCACCGATTTCGACAAATTTCACTTAGGAACACCCTCCACATCGTTTTTGTGGCCTAACCCAACAAAAATTATTTACTCTTAAACTATCCCCGTATGAACAAAATACCAGAATAGCTGTTTATATAACCGGTTAGGAAATGCGTTACTTTGTTTAACGAGTGTAATGTTTGAGGGACGACCGAAGCGAGATCCCCCAAAATTATACGAGTGAAACAAAATTATTAACTTTAATTATTGTTTCAAGAAATCTAAGTAGGCATCAGAAACATAGGGTAAAAACTTAATACCTATTGTTCAAAAAAGGCAATAAAAATCAATTTTAATCCGTAATAATTATATTTATTCATTTAGTTTAGGTAAAAAAAATCAGTATAGTTACAAAACCTTTCTTATATACAAAAATTGATATATATTCAAGAAAATTGAAACCTCCTCGAGCAATTGAAATTCGTCATCGCTATTTCTTTGTTATCAATGCTTCTATATTGTAGAATGCTGCATGTAGAGTTATTATCACTACAGAAGCACCTACAAAAATATTTTTATTTAATATATGGATGTACTGTATCTTCTTTATTTAGTGATCTTCCATTTTGGGCTACAGAATGTCAGTATTCCAAATTAAAGTCCATAATAGTCAAAGACTCACCCAGTGGCTTATTCTCTTACCTATGACCCAAAACATGGCTCCATGTGCCCCAACCAGATAATACACAGGCATGGAACATACCGCTACTAGTCCATATTGTTGTGCTAATGAAAGCTCTTTCCCAAAAAATACCAGCTTCTTCTGCATATGTCTTTTGTTTAATTTATAGCCAGAATAGAATGTACCTGCTATAGCCAACAAAATTAAAGGTGATGTGACTCTAAAAGAAAACTTTTACTGTACTTCACGGATTAAAAGTGTTTTTTTAATTCTGCTTTTTAAAGAATAAAGTGACACTTTTAATCCCTAAGAGATTGAATGACAAATACAACAAACAAATTTCCCTCAATATACCCAATATACAATATACCCTTGGATAAAGTGGTTTTACATTGTTCCATATTAACCATTAGAAAAGAATAATAACTTTATTGCAGGAAGTACTTCTTCCAATAGTTTTCTAGTTTTTCCCCAATTCCGACTGAATCACAGCAAATATTTTGTTGGAATTGGGGAAAAACCAGAAAGATGTTGGAAGAAGTACTTCCAGCAATAAGCTGTGAACATAATTATTTTTCCTATTAGTCTTATTTTAAATAATCTTTAGGTCAAGGGGCACTTGGAGGGCTATGGGGCTGTAGCACATTAAGACCTTTTTTAATTTTTCTAGGTACATGTACTATGGGACAAACACACGATTGAACCCCCTCCTTCATTGTCAATTTTTCAGGGCCCCCAGCTACAATCCTTCAAACAATTCTTCAACGAGTAGTGCGGCGGTTAAATTTCTGCCCCTTTAAAAACCTTATATAAATACATACTTGCTACTTTTTTAAAGACCGCCCATCCGTCTATATACCCCCCCTTAATCGAGGAAAATGTGTGTGTGTTGTCATGGACTTTGACATTTTCACCATTTCAATTTTTTTTCTAGAAAACGGTCAGAGGGGGCGCAAAAACTTTCTCCCGGTTAATGGAGGGATAGTGCGACTAGCTTCGGTAAAAAATTCTGTTATACAGGGTGTATGGTTTCGGAGTTATTAAACATCAAAGTCGCAGCGAATGTGTTAAATGCCCCTCGGGGGGAACTGGAAATTTTGAAGAATTTTATGGAAATAAAAATATCCTAGGTATATTCTCTCATGTACTTAGAGCATACATTAAAATTAATAGAACTAGCAGAAGATACGACATATATAAATTTCTAATAAACAGATATTTACTTACAAGCAATATACAATTAATACTAGGAAAACAAATAAATAGTTTGCTTGAAAATATTCTACTTTTCTCACGATTCTTTTTCCCAGTCGAGGTAACGAGGGAGGAACCTTAAAATTTGATGTTTGTACAAAAACTAACCAGGGCCTTACATTCTGTCTTTGTTGCTGAACCCATTTTTTGGGGTCAGGTATTTGTGTTGGAATTTGCAGGAAACTAAGCAGAAGTTCAAACCAAATATTAATAAAAGTACAATATTTTAAAAATTAATATAGGTCACCTAGGTAAACTACTGTTTTTCTTCAGATCTGGAGGTGTTTCCATCTGTCCCCTTACGTTTACAGCTGCGTCCGCCATTTTTTAAAGCAATATCCCAGAATTTTGTAGTAAATCAATTGTAAGAAAAGTCGTTTAAATTAAAATTTAGTTTTTAGTCTCGTGGTTGGTGTTCGGTTTAAAATATCAAAATTGCTACTACTTTTTAGTAGAACCGGCAACACTGCATTGTCAAAAATATTTTAGACAAGTAGAGCATGTTCGTTTATGTAAACGACCAAATTTTCAGAGCGATTCCTTAACAGGTTCGCCAGGTATATCTAACGTACCCTGTATATATACTTAGTTAATATTAATGTTAATATTTTTTCTCAGAAAACAGAACTCTTATAAGGAGTAACTTTTTTTCGTAAAATTAATAATAAAAAAGTTTTCCACATGTAGAGAACATTTAAGAGACTCTGTAATTAAGGTCTTAACTTTATGCTAATATATTTTATTAAATAAATATTTACCTATGCAAGTGCTTGCATCAGTGTTGATGTTAGCCTCACGTGACAATGGTGTTAGCACACTATTGGACATATGTATGTATATCAGATTTTCACTCAACTTCGAGATCAGGACTCTCAAGGTGTTGTTTTTATGATAGAACAGGAAATTCCCTGAATTTTTGAGACAGCTAAAAAGAATAGAGGAGTTAATAGACAATCGTTTAAAACCCCAAACTAACAGTTGAAGGATGCAATGTCCCCATTTTAATAATAGCAGCCATCATCTGTAGTAATTTTTTACAAGCGTTCTTTCTGTATAATTAAAATTACCGTAAGATATTCCCCATATGCTAAAAAAAAATAGTAATTGCTAGTAGTGCCTAAATTCACCACTAGGGCCGTATTCTACATCTTGAAAGACTGCTCCCCGGCAGAACGTTGACAAGATAGGACAGCCATGATTGGTAGTAGCCTGGCAGACCCTCTCGAAAAGCGTTCCCTCGAGATGTAGAAGACATTGCACGTATAAAACATAAAATTTAACTAGGCATATTTTGTATTGGGCCCTTGACCCTTCAAGTACTTTGGTTGGGTTTGATTGGGTACACAGGTTCCACGTGGGCAAAATCAAAATTAAATTACACTGATGATATGAAGGTAGTGCCATTTTAGAAATGCATCGATTGATCAAGGTTCACCTTAGTGGATCCTCTGCAAACACATCGTAAGAAAATAATTTTACAATACTTTTTTAGTATTCCTCCAAGGCGTCGGCAACTGTTTCGGCCTTCCTTGACCATCATCAGTGTTGTACGGCCCCGAGCAGGGACAACAACAGACAGCCGCTTACTAGTTAACAATTTTACGTACCCAGACCTGAAAAGTAAACAGCTGCCAAGAAAACACCTGGGACATTTTTTAAATATTACGTGAAGTAGAAAAGCCAAAACCAAAACAATAATTGTTATCGATATTTAATTAATACAAAATCCCCCAACGTGTGTTCTTAGTTTAAAAAAAAAAGGACCTATCTTCTTTTCCTAAAAACCAAAAAATAATTAGTAAACTACAAATGACAGTTTTTGTATAACATTTTGGCGTTATTTTTAAGTGTTTCTTTTTAGGAAATGATTAAAAGACGAAAACCCTAAAGTAGTAGGGATAAAGGAGCGGGTGATTGCTTTTTTGAAACAAGAAATTCATACACACGCGCAAAGTTTATCTTGTAACTGTTGCGCAGACAATGACAAGGTAAAGAATGCATGTGCAAGACTAAAACCAAACTTATCGCTAAAAATTAAAAATATATCGCTTATATTTAATACGAAATTATTTTGCATACTTAAAAAAGAGTTAATACCTAAAAATGAAAAATTAGTTATAATATTAACACCTGAAGAGAAAGAAGTAAATTATACCTAAAAATAAAAAATTAGTAAATAGATACAGAGTGGTTATGGATGTATTCCATTAATGTTCAGACAATTTAGATACTTATTCCAGGGAACAGACATCAATTTTTTTTTTCTTTCTTCTATCTTTTCTTTATAAATTCAATTGATTCTCATATATGGTAAATTTATTATTATGGATTCAAGTTATTTTTCCATTATAAAAAATATTTCTCTTCAATTAATCAGAAAGCCTAAAAATAAAAGAAAATATCAAGATAAAATGGTTAGACAATTTTTGGTGCAAAGACACTTAAGGTGAAAAGAGACGGAGTATTTTCTATTACTGAACAAAATTGAAAAAACAGACCCTCTTTTGATACAAGCTTTTGTTTAAAATATTTTCAGGAAATTTTGGTGAGTTGACATTGAGATAGGGATAAATCTTAAACATATTTTTGACATATATACCCCCTCTCTATATTTTGGAAGGTGGGGGTGTTTTTGTAATTTTAAATGGGATGATGTACTTTTGTTTATAAAATTCGAATCTACGTCAAAAGCTACGTAGGGGTACAATTTTTTTTATTTACACTTTTGTTTACGGAATTATGGTTAACTAAACTTTGATTGAATTTAAAAAATAAATAAATTTTACCAATAAATCAAGTTCACTTATTTCGGAATTATTAATTGTTTCCAAGGAAATGCGTTATTTCTACTCAAGTCAGTTGCGAACTTTGAAGTTTTAACGATTATTTCTTTAGGTCCCCGGTTTTAACCCCCTTGACTTTATCCTGTGTGGTTTTATAAAAGACAAAATGACGGTGACTGTACCTACAACCGTAGATGATATAAAGACCGAATCCGCCTGCTGATTAGTGACCCTTGAAATGTTACAGCGGGTACGAAATTTGTTTAGAAAAAGACTGAGAAAGTGTTTGGAAGTTGAAGGGGGACATTTCGAACAATTTCTCAAGCATGGCAGACTAATAATCATGATTCCGTAAAAAAAAGAGCAAATAAAAAAAAAATTGTACACGTTGTAATATTATTTAACGCTGATGGGTAATATAGAAATAACAAATGAGTGATAATAATAATAGTCAACCAAAGAGAGGATATTTTAAAATTAACTAAAAGACAATAACTCTCTTTATCTTAAAGTTGACCACAAAGAAGGCGTCATTTTAAAGTTAACCGAAAGAAAGTTACCTTAAAGTTGCGGATAAGATGACTGGTTGAACTAGAGCAAGAGTTGCACTGTTTTATGGTCCGAGTGTAGTCTCTACCTTTTGGGCGAACGACGGCTAGCTCATGCCGAGAGTGGTGTGGGTAAAGTCAAAAACAGAACAAACAGAAGCGCCACCTGTTTTAGCCCCGGTAAGGCAGAGACTGATCTTTAAAAATAAAAACAGGAAACTAAAAGTTTGACCCAATAAAACAGCTTGCTCTAACGGTTATTCATTTTAATAATTAAAGTAAGGATCTCAATATCAGTTCCTAAATTAAGATGAAATGGTATATTTACATGTATTATAGCTGTTACGCAAATAATTAAAGAGTATCCAACTCAATATCCTTCAGAAAATATGATATTAGTTCTTAGAATTAAACTGAAAAGTTATGGTTGTAATGTAAAGAAGAAACAAATATTTAAAACCTAACAAATCCAGTATCCACACTTATCGTGGATTGTTATCGATCTATTTGCCCCTCTCTACTGATTTTGACAGTACTTTCGAAAGTGAAGAAAAGTTAAATTAAATAGGTTAGATTTTAATGATTGTAAATGATGAATGTTGAGATCATTTTATTCTAGTTTGTGTTTGTTTCAAATTAATTGTTAAGAATATCGTGGTGCCAAAATCAGTGACGGATACGGTTAATCATTATGTACAATAATAGTCTGATAATTAAACCAGTGCACGTGGACGCGAGTAATAAGGCCTTGTTACTGAGTGTTGTGCATTACAAATTAACGTTTATAGTACCTACTACCTAATATGATAAACATTTCACAATAAAATTAGCACAAAGTTGGTTGATGGTGTATTATTCAACAGTCTATAGTTCAGCTAGTGGAGGCCTGTAGCCTCGAGTGACGTGATATAATAATCGTTCTACTAGGACGGCACAAACATATCAAACCTGACAGTTTATTTATGATGGTGTATGGTGTAGTGGTTGTGGTGCTTCCAGTACTCAAGCAGCAAGATGTACGGTGAAGCTTGAACGGGGTCACCAGGTCAAGTACACTCTGACAGTGTCAGGACGATGATCTACTCCTGCCCTGATGTGGAAGCTCCAAGACAGAAACGTAAGGAACAGAAGACCAAATGATGGAACCAAAGAAGAGCAGGAATAACACAACTAGGAAAAATAGGCCTGAAACAGAACCGAGCTTCAGGACGTGACCTTCAGGCATAAAATAAGGTAGGTAGATTTTAATATATATCTGTGGTATTTATAGAATAACTCTAAGTGCTATCTTCAGAAGTCACACAAGACAAACTAGATATTTAAAGTCGAGACTTACCCTAGATGGCATGTGGCCTTGTCGATGAGTCGATGACCAAAAAAACGAACTTTGGGATTTTCCCCATAAAACTGTAATAAATCAATTTTAACTAATTGTATGGCGTAATAAGGTTTATTACCGCCAAATTACAACTTTGGGTACCAAAAATTCAAAATATATCTGCAAAAATGCTGTTGGACTCCTGGAATGCACGCTGCAAAAAGGCTAGTCCAAAAAAACACCCTTGACGTCATGAAAAACGGCGCAGGATTCCATCTGTCAAAGTCTTAGGGACTTTTAAATCTAAGCAGTGTGACCTCTGACAGTTTTTGACATTTCAAAAACAATAACAAAGTGGAGTTTTATTTATTACTATTTAAAGATAAGAGATTTAAGACTCAGTGCCCTAAATATGCCCAAAACACTTCCTATTCCCCAAAACTGGCGTTCATTCCACTCAACCTTGTAAGTTTTAGGTCTCGATGCTGTGCCAAGAAGAACCAATAAAGGGCCTAGAACGAATTTCTAAAGAGAACTTATCATACGTAGAGCTAGAGGACTATACACAGCTTGATAACCTCCTTGACGATAAGGTGAACTAAAATTAAATATAGTTATATCTACATTGTACTTATAACGACTTAAATAAAGGAATCTATAAAACCAGAAACCAAGCTCAATTCACTTAATCTTAAGCGAAGACCTGGTAAGTTTTTAAATTATATGTACAATATTTCAGAAGCGAAACAAAACCGTAACACGCCTCCCCTTCCTCAGAGAAAATTTTTTTGTTATTCATAAAAAAAATTTCTGTGTTCTTAGGTAGAGAGCCTACCAATACTAAATATATACAGCAATGTATACTGACTATAACTAGAAGATTTACAAAACTACGAACTAACAGACTAAAGGTAAGTACGGTATTTACAAGACAAGATCTTAGCGGTAAGTACAATATTTACAAAACCATAGTTTAAGATAAGTCAGACAACTATGGTATGTCGTCTGGAGGGTGAGCCTTAAGGTCTTTAGCATGCCAAACACCAAGATTACGACCATTCCGGTCAGATAGCTCATAGGACCAAGGTGAGACCACTTTGGTTATGATATCGGGACCAGAAAATTTAGGAGCAAGTTTCGCGGTAAAATGTTTGGTAGCGTCTGAGAGAAAATAGTTTTTCTTCCAGACCTCCTGATTAAGCTGAAACCGCTCGTCCCGTCTCCTGAGATTGTAAGTGTGACGACCACGCTCATACGCCTGCCGAAGTCTTTTCTGCACATCTATAAACATCTCATTCATAGCTTGAGACCTAGAGACGGGATCAAAGGGCTGAGGGTCATCAGACGGTGGACATGACTCCCGGGGCAGACGAACGTCACGACCGAAAACCACAAAGTTAGGGGTTAACCCGGTAACCTCATGCTTTGCCGACCGAATGGCAAAACCAGCCTTAGCAATAAGTTTATCCCATTGCCGATGGTCCTCGGCTACGTAGCTTGTGAGGATTATCTTTAGGACACGGTGAACACGTTCAACGGGATTGGCCTGAGGATGATAGTTAGCCGTATACCGTATTTTAATCCCGTACTGAGCCATTGCCTGTTGAAAAATCTTGCTGCGAAACTGAGTTCCATTGTCCGCAATGATCGTCTCAGCTCCAAAAACTAAAATTACAAAATTTTCCAACCATCGAACGATATTCTGTGCGGTGGCAGAACGGAGAGGAAAGAACAGACAAAACTTACTAAAAACATCAACCACCGACAGAATATATGAATGCCCAGAGGCCGAACGAGGCAGCGGTCCGACTAAGTCTATGCTTATGGTTTGGAACGGACGGGAATTCAAAGGTTGGATGCTGAGCATCTGACCAGCAGGGGCTTGTTGAAGGGGCTTGGTCTGGAGACAAACACGACATCGTCTGATGTATCTTGCAACATCACTACGCATGCTGGGCCAATAATAACGTTGGGCGATCCTGGAGGACGTCTTGTTAATTCCAAGATGACCACAAGTAGGAGGATCGTGATTATCTTTAATAATTGAGGATCGGTCTTCGCGTGGAACTACCATCAGCCAAGAGTCCTCGGGATCTGCAAGTGCAGCGTAAGGGTGTTTAGCCCTTTTAAAAAGTTTGCCGTTGTCCACCCACCAAAGGGGATATTTAGAAGGATGGTCAACAACCTTCTTGATCATGCCAAGATACCAGCGATCACGCGGCGTGGCAGTTTCTTTGGCGGTATCAGTCGAATCTGGTTGGTTAGTGATGGCATCAACGACGGGGACTGATCGAGAAAGAGTATCCGGGACAACATGCTCTTTACCCTTGCGATGTATGATTTCAAAATCATACTGCTGCAGTCTAATGGCCCAACGAATGCGACCAACAGGGTCCTTGTTAGAGTTAAGCCACTTAAGGCTGTAATGATCAGTAATAACGGTGAATTTGGTTCCTTCGAGATAAGGACGGAGCTTCTCTATGGCAAAGAGAACAGCTAAACATTCCTTCTCCGTAGTACTGTACTTTCTTTCATTTTTGGTAAGCGAACGGCTCAAGTAGGAAATGACGTGTTCCTCGCCATTCTGAACCTGAGAAAGCACCGCTCCTAGACCAAAATCTGATGCATCACACTGGACAATAAAAGGTTGCTCAAAGTCCGGACAAGAAAGTACCGGTGCTTTGACAAGGTGCTCCTTAACTGTGTTAAAGGCTGCTTCGCATTCTGGACCCCAAACAAATTTAACATTCTTTCTCGTTAAAGCCGAGAGTGGCGCTAATACCGAGGAAAAATTTGGCACAAACCGGCGGTACCAGGAAGCAAGACCTATAACTCGCCTTATTTCAGTCACACTTTTCGGTGTAGGAATACGCAGAATGGCTTCAATCTTCTCAGGATCTACCATAAGTCCTGATGAATTTACAACATAACCTAAATATTTAAGCTCAGGCTTACAAAAATTACATTTGTCGCGGTTAAGTGTAAGACCGGCACTTACAATGCGCGAAATAATTTCTCTTAAAACCCGAATATGCTCCTCGAAAGTTGGAGTACATACTATAACATCATCGAGGTAAACAAATACAAATTGTTCTAAATCGACGCCTACCACCCGATCAATTAATCTTTGCCAGACGGCGGGGGCATTAGTCAAACCGAACGGCATTCTCCTAAATTGGAAGAGCCCACGTGACGGTACAGTAAACGCAGTGAGAGGTCTAGAACCCTTTGCAATGGGTATTTGCCAATAAGCAGACTTTATGTCGAGCGTACTCAGATATTTTGCGTCGCGTAATTTATCTAAGGTAGCTGACACGTAAGGAATGGGATATGCGTCGGGAATCGTAGCTTTATTAACAGCGCGGTAATCTACACAAAAACGCCAGCCGCCAGACTTTTTCTTAACCATAACTATTGGCGAAGACCAGGGAGACTCAGATGGTTCCACAATCCCATCCGCCAACATCTGCTCTAACTCCTTGTTGACTTCCTTTTGCAAGGCATGAGATAAGGGATAGTATCTCTGTTTTATCGGAGTAGAATCAGTTTTGATCTCCATTTCCACTAACGTCGTACATCCAAGCTTATTACCCATAGATGAAAAGGTATTTTCTACAAGATTGTCAAGGATTTGACGCTGCTCAGATGTTAGATTGTCACGGGAGTGGATGGCAAAAATATGTGGATTGTGATCTAAATCTGATCGAAACGACCACTCGCCACTGTACAAGTTAGGTACTATTTTCATTTGACTCCAAAAGTCAATCCCTAAAATGAGCGTGTGCGGTAAAGAAGGAACAACCAAGGTATCTTGGAGAACTATTTTATCTTGAAGTTGAAATGGTAGCTTGATCGAACCAATACTCTGACAAGCTTGGCCATTAGCAACCGTACAAGTTGATACTACAGCTGAATCCAAGCGACAGACTGTTTTCAGAATATCCCAGCCATGAGAACCAATAATGGTTCGCGAGGAACCACTGTCAAGCAGACCTAATAGCTCCTTACCATAAATATGAATTCTTAAATAGGGTCTCTTGTCGTCCTTAGCATGCTCCAATATATAATTTAAAATAACTTGGTTTGAATCGGCCTTGAAAGTTTCTTTAGGTGGGAAGAACGGTTGGCCTGTTACTGCCTTCCCAGATTTACGTTTTTTGTACACGAAGGGCAACTTTTGGAGGTAACGTCACTCTTACCACACCTATAGCAAAACTTTCGACTTTGTTGTGAACACTGGCGGAATTGATGGCCTTGTTCTTGACAATTCCAACATAAAGTAGAATTAGAGGGGACATTGAGAGCTGCTACTTCAGACGTACTAGGCGCCTGACTAATAACAGTAGGAACTTCAATGGGAGCGACATGATTAGGTGGCTTACGATAAGCCAAGGCGGGCTCTAACATTTGACGATAATTCGTCGAAGGGGGAACAAATCGCTGAATCCGAGATTCTGTCTCCTCAATCGCACGACTTAATCTTACGAGATCTTGTAAACTAACAATCACGTGAGTCGATAGCCTACTCTGAATGTACGGCAGTAAATTGCGCAGTATCATCTGCAACCGAGTAGTTTCCGAAGGCAATACTGGGAGTTTGCGGAAGAGATTCTCCATAGAGACAACAAAACTAATTACGCGTTCTTGAGCGCCCTGTGTACGACGGCGAATCTCATCCCATAATGCAAACTCGTAATCGTAAGGTTGAAATGTACCTCTCAACTGTTGAACGAGATCATCCCAATTTACAAAATCACAAGTACGGTACCATAGAAGGGCATCGCCGGAAAGGAGTTCAGGCGCAGAACGAAACAACTGTTCCTTCGTTGCACCACGTGACACACGAAGTTCCTCTATGCGTTCTAAAAAGTCATTAACGCTACTTTGTCCATTAAATCTAATATTCCATTTATCTATATCTAAAAATCTAGAACTAAAATTACTAACGCGAGATTCTTCGGGACGAAACCCATTTAAGGGGGAAAACTGGAAATTATCCAATCGATCGGCAAGATCAACGAATGGGTCAGAATAGCCCAACGGCTCATTCTGTCGGGTGGAGTTAATATTTGCCAATCGAGACATATTTTGCGATTCATCCGCAGAATGTACCTGTGAGCCTCGTCTCGTAGACGAAGAAGCAGGGATCACGGTAGGGCGAATAATCCTATTAGGGGCTTCACGGACGGGTCTACTCAACGAGTAACCAATGGGGACAGAACTGTCATGAGTTGACACAGGAACTTGATAATCTTCCAAGGTATTCGCACGTTCCAAATATGTTGGATGGGTTGGATTTACACGGGTACCTCGAGAAGAAATCTGATCAACAAAATTCTGTTCAGGTAAGTAAGATCGACCAGGTTGACTTGACGAGCCCAACCGGTAGTCTTCCACAGACAAAGGGGGTAATTGAGCTTGATCCGAGCAACGATTCTGATGGGAGAGGGGTGCAGAAACGGCAAAATTAGAGTGACCCGTGCTTAGGGATTGAGGATCTACTACACGCCATGCAGCAGGTTGAGTGGGTACTACTTCATCATCGATGTCAACCAGGTCATACGAAACCTGTACCTGTCTCTGTGGTGTCACAGTGACCGGTAAGAGTCTGTCTATTTCCGGTTCATTCTCGGTGTCCAAAATAGAAGTGCTTACCACACGAGAAGTAACCGCATTTGTATTATGTCCTATTGCACCTGATTGGCCCGATCGCGTTAACGCTTGATCATCGTTTGAAGTAGAGGGTATACCCTCCAAAACCGAATGTAGATCACCCATCAGCTGTTCACATTTCTCTGTTAACTCGTTTTTGTGATTTATGCCCGATTGTCCCGAAACTTGAACGCGATGAAGACGGTTTTCAACATGCAGTAAGAAAGTACAAATTCTTTTAAACTCACTGTCTTTGTTACCTAAATCAAAATTAAGTATGTCGCGCTCTAAAAGAAATAGTTTTGCTCTGCAAACGCAAAGGTCGGTCTCAGCATCGTAACATGATGTTCTTGGTCGCGAAATACGTCCGTCGCGCTCCGCTCGCATAACTTCCCTCAATAATGCACGCTTTTGCGGAAACGAACCAGTTACTGGTAAACCACGAATTGCCAACTCATATTTAATTTCATCGGCACCCAAAAGATTAATTTCCATTTTGCCTGAATCTCGCAAAAAAAGGAATCTAGAAAAATACTACTAAACTTACTAGCAACGTAAGTAAAGTTTAACACTAATATTAATAGCTTACTATACTTAAGCTAAACGAAACTGAACATATATGTACATATACTTAGAATATAATCCTAATAATTAGGATCTAGGTGTGTCGCAAAGTGAGACACAAACCCGACCCCTACAAAAAACAAAAGAAAAAAAAATCTCAAAGTGAGTAACTCACTAAAAAAATAATAAAAAATGTGGTACCGCCAAATAAACTCAAATCAAGGTGCTTTATACCTATACTAAATAATGCAACACTGCAAGAGAACATTTAAAACTAATCCTACATCAATAGGAAATAAGAGATAATACTTTACTAAAAAGTATTAACAAAAAACCGTAAAACATCCCAGAGATGCACAAATCCTACAACACCACCATAAAATTTTTATCAGGTAGTAGATAGCTTTTATTAAAAAAAAATTAGTCACTTAACGATCAGACTAAAGTTTTTGTTTTACTCCAATAACAATAAAAAAATGTTAAATGTCACTACCATGTGCTCATTATAAATAAAAATATCACCAAATTAAACCCGTTGAAAGGCGCCATTTTGTAATATTATTTAACGCTGATGGGTAATATAGAAATAACAAATGAGTGGTAATAATAATAGTCAACCAAAGAGAGGATATTTTAAAATTAACTAAAAGACAATAACTCTCTTTATCTTAAAGTTGACCACAAAGAAGGCGTCATTTTAAAGTTAACCGAAAGAAAGTTACCTTAAAGTTGCGGATAAGATGACTGGTTGAACTAGAGCAAGAGTTGCACTGTTTTATGGTCCGAGTGTAGTCTCTACCTTTTGGGCGAACGACGGCTAGCTCATGCCGAGAGTGGTGTGGGTAAAGTCAAAAACAGAACAAACAGAAGCGCCACCTGTTTTAGCCCCGGTAAGGCAGAGACTGATCTTTAAAAATAAAAACAGGAAACTAAAAGTTTGACCCAATAAAACAGCTTGCTCTAACGGTTATTCATTTTAATAATTAAAGTAAGGATCTCAATATCAGTTCCTAAATTAAGATGAAATGGTATATTTACATGTATTATAGCTGTTACGCAAATAATTAAAGAGTATCCAACTCAATATCCTTCAGAAAATATGATATTAGTTCTTAGAATTAAACTGAAAAGTTATGGTTGTAATGTAAAGAAGAAACAAATATTTAAAACCTAACAAATCCAGTATCCACACTTATCGTGGATTGTTATCGATCTATTTGCCCCTCTCTACTGATTTTGACAGTACTTTCGAAAGTGAAGAAAAGTTAAATTAAATAGGTTAGATTTTAATGATTGTAAATGATGAATGTTGAGATCATTTTATTCTAGTTTGTGTTTGTTTCAAATTAATTGTTAAGAATATCGTGGTGCCAAAATCAGTGACGGATACGGTTAATCATTATGTACAATAATAGTCTGATAATTAAACCAGTGCACGTGGACGCGAGTAATAAGGCCTTGTTACTGAGTGTTGTGCATTACAAATTAACGTTTATAGTACCTACTACCTAATATGATAAACATTTCACAATAAAATTAGCACAAAGTTGGTTGATGGTGTATTATTCAACAGTCTATAGTTCAGCTAGTGGAGGCCTGTAGCCTCGAGTGACGTGATATAATAATCGTTCTACTAGGACGGCACAAACATATCAAACCTGACAGTTTATTTATGATGGTGTATGGTGTAGTGGTTGTGGTGCTTCCAGTACTCAAGCAGCAAGATGTACGGTGAAGCTTGAACGGGGTCACCAGGTCAAGTACACTCTGACAGTGTCAGGACGATGATCTACTCCTGCCCTGATGTGGAAGCTCCAAGACAGAAACGTAAGGAACAGAAGACCAAATGATGGAACCAAAGAAGAGCAGGAATAACACAACTAGGAAAAATAGGCCTGAAACAGAACCGAGCTTCAGGAAGTGACCTTCAGGCATAAAATAAGGTAGGTTGATTTTAATATATATCTGTGGTATTTATAGAATAACTCTAAGTGCTATCTTCAGAAGTCACACAAGACAAACTAGATATTTAAAGTCGAGACTTACCCTAGATGGCATGTGGCCTTGTCGATGAGTCGATGACCAAAAAAACGAACTTTGGGATTTTCCCCATAAAACTGTAATAAATCAATTTTAACTAATTGTATGGCGTAATAAGGTTTATTACCGCCAAATTACAACTTTGGGTACCAAAAATTCAAAATATATCTGCAAAAATGCTGTTGGACTCCTGGAATGCACGCTGCAAAAAGGCTAGTCCAAAAAAACACCCTTGACGTCATGAAAAACGGCGCAGAATTCCATCTGTCAAAGTCTTAGGGACTTTTAAATCTAAGCAGTGTGACCTCTGACAGTTTTTGACATTTCAAAAACAATAACAAAGTGGAGTTTTATTTATTACTATTTAAAGATAAGAGATTTAAGACTCAGTGCCCTAAATATGCCCAAAACACTTCCTATTCCCCAAAACTGGCGTTCATTCCACTCAACCTTGTAAGTTTTAGGTCTCGATGCTGTGCCAAGAAGAACCAATAAAGGGCCTAGAACGAATTTCTAAAGAGAACTTATCATACGTAGAGCTAGAGGACTATACACAGCTTGATAACCTCCTTGACGATAAGGTGAACTAAAATTAAATATAGTTATATCTACATTGTACTTATAACGACTTAAATAAAGGAATCTATAAAACCAGAAACCAAGCTCAATTCACTTAATCTTAAGCGAAGACCTGGTAAGTTTTTAAATTATATGTACAATATTTCAGAAGCGAAACAAAACCGTAACAACGTACGTAGTTTATTACGTAGATTCTAATTTTATAAACAAAAGTACATCGTCCCGTTTAAAATTACAAAGTTCCCACCCACTCCTCAAAATAGAGAGACGGAGTAAATACCAAAAATATGATTAAATATACCCCCCCCCCCTCACCCTATAACTCACCAGATTTCATGAAATAAAATTAAACCGTTTTCGAAATATCGCTTCGTAACCATTTAGAAAAAAACTCACCTTGTACATCATTGGCAAACACAGGGCCGTACCCATAGGGGGGGGGGGGGTTTAGGGGGTTTAAAGCCCCCCCCCCCAAATGTCGACGAGCGTCTTAGGCACCTCGACACTCGCACTCAGCATCGCCATGAAAAATAGCAAAAATACAACCTTAATGCAAATCGTTATTACTTTGTTTTTTGTACTAAATTTTTTTTTAAAGTGCGTTACAGCTGTTTCGTAGTACAACTACATCTTCACCATACAGTTACCGGCAACCGCGTGCTACCTTGCGAGGTGTGGGATGTTTATACGCAGACCCACACAAGCACGGACCAGTCAGGCTACATAGCTCGTGAAGCTACTTAGTTCATAGGCTAACAAAGTATACAGACTAGAATCTGAATAACACATCTCTTTCTAAATTGTTGTTGAACGCCATCCTTGGTCTGTATGCCCACAAGCTTGCTTTAATGATCGATCGAATCAAACTTGTCGACGGACGGAGTTGACAAGAGCAAAAATTCTTTATTATTAATTTTACGACCAAAAGTCATTCTTTATAAAAAAAATTCTGCTAGTCGAAAATTGAAGTTTGCCATGATATAAAAATCTAAGATCAGATGCAGAGGGTGTTAATAAATTAAGAAAAATGAAAATGCTTTAGGAGAGAAGCACCATTATTTATGATTTTAAATAAAATGTTCGTAAAACAAAGCTGTTTGTAATCCAAAACAACGCCTCAATCCAAATTTTGATATCAAAATTCTGATTATTAAATTTATTCCAGATAGCTACCTCCCACTCCTCCGTATTAAATAAGTACACTCTTGTTTTGTGAACATTTTCGAAAATACGCTGCAATAGTCGCAAAAAAAACACTTATTATGCTAAATTTAAAAATTTGAATTTTATTACAAAATTTGTATTAAGGCTTTATTTTGGATTATAAAAAACTTTGTTTCATGAACATTTTGTTGAAAATACTAAGTAATTGTACTTCTTTCGTAAAGCATTTTAATTTTTCTTAATAAACACCCTGTACATCTGATTTCAGATTTTTATATGGTAAACTTATTTTTTCGACAAGCAGACTTTTTATGAAGAATGACTTTTGGAAACATTATTTTCCCCTTATCAACTTCATCCGGGGACACATTGTATGTATTAATATGTAAACTTACGTGCACAGAAATCGACCCACATCATACTTTTCAAGTCGAATGCAATTTTTATCAACCATTTACCAGAGTTTAATCACAAAAAGTATATTGTACGAAAGACTGTTTAATATCCACTACAGTGGGTCTATATCAATCGAGATGTCCTTTTTCTATTCAAGTGATAAGTGATGACCGGTTTCTAAGAAAATGTATTTGATTTCAAAATTGTGTGATTGGTCAAGTTCTATGCGCGTAAGTGTATAAATATTATGATGGTTCCGATGGACGAAGTATGGCTTTTTGCAATGTAAATCTTGCACTTACAACCTATATGGTATACAGCAGAATGATGCCATATGATTGGTTAAGAGGAAAAATTAAAAAAAAATTCATAAAATATTTAGTACCATGATATTTTAATGAATTACATATACATTAAATTGAATAACCTACAAGACCAATGCGCAGAAAGCTAAGACCACATGAGCAGCAAAATAAATTTAATTAGACGCGTGTGGAAAATACATACCGTACTTAAATTGATCTTTTGTTCATAAACTTGCGAGAAAACATAAAAAATTCTTAGTACAAAACTTAGTTTTCTTATTTTTACACTTATCAGTTTAAATCCTTGAATTTCAAAAGTTAAATAATATGCTATTTTGAGTATCTTTTCTGACACACACTCTCTCTACCCGCAAACGCTCTCAATGCATTGAATGAATGCAATATAGATATACCCAAGTGTATTTGCTCTGCTAAAAGTATTCGCTACATTGCCGGTATCAACAGCTTCGCCGGAATGATCATTTTCAACATTGAGAAGATTGAAAACATATCTGAGAAATTCAACAAGTGAAGGTAGAATGACTGGGCTAGCACTAATGAGTGTACACGTGTACACCGAGAAATAGATATTCCCAATGGAGAGGTCTTAGATATGTTTTCCAATGAAAAAAGAAAGATTGATTTTGTTATATAGCCTCATAAGTATTAAGACTTATAACAGTTAACTACAAAGTTTATTTTATTTTTCGATATCTCGGTGAGTTTTTCATGTGCTTAGTTAAAATCTGTTATTTTATTTTAAATTAAAGACGTGTACTTAGATATGAGCAATGGTTTTTTGCTTCCCACTCGCCTCCTTTTATTTCCTTTTTATGAACTTCCAAGGAATTTACCTAAGATGCGAAATGTTTAGGAGATAATGTGGATACCAAGCCTTGCTCCGACTATCCCTATATGCATATTAAATCAGCTTTTAAACTTTAATCTCGAAAAAATCTATTTACCTAAATCAATCTTTCAGATTGAGTTTGCTTTTCTCAAGTGAAAATTTCCGTTTACTTACTTTATATGTAGATTTATTGGAGTTTATGGATTTATCATTTCTTTCTTTGATACTCCCGTTTGTATTATTTCATTAAAATTTATATATTCTATTGAAACGATAATATGTTTACAAAGAGTAGATTTTAAGATTCCTATATAAATTTGTAATCAACGTGTTAAATATATGACTTATTTCGTAATAAAAAATACTGTTTCAGTAACGTGACAATTAGGAAGTTTCCATTTTTTTCATTTTCTCTTAATAAATAGTCCTAAAAATGTAAAAAACATATGTATTTTTTGTTTTTAAGTATCTGTAGAAATAAAAAAGTTATCGTCCTTCAAAGTCTGAGATGCTACGCTCACGTTGGCTGAGGCTCGATGACGTCAATCGCCACCTCGCCGTCAACAGTGGAATGGGCGCCCGTTTAATCTTTAGCGTTATTCTTACCGGACAGGATACAATGCATGAAAGTAAACACGCGAAAGCAGCAGCGGGCCACTAGATGGGCGACCATGGTGCGACAGAGGTCTGTATTTTGACGTCACGGCCGATAAAAGCCGCGCGCGAAGTTATTAAATAAGAAAGTGAAGAAGTTCGTCACTTTTGAAGATATCGAGATAATTTTTTTTTTGTTTGACAAGTTAAGTGAAAGACTATTAAATGATGTTGAAGTTACTCGAGATTTCTGACATACACTGAGGGAAAAGTATATTAACCATTATAGAAAATTACATAATGGTTATGCAAAAGTTATATACTATTTGTGACAAATAAACCGTTTGTTACGGATATACAACGCGTTTTTCTAAAAACTTAGCAAATTTACCATTACCACTAAGTATTATTTTATACCGGTTATATAACCAGTTATATTAAATATTACTAGGGCAAATTTCAGTTTTATAGCCGCTATGTGGTTAAGTATATACCACCAAAATATTATTATATATCGGTTATATAACCAGTTATATTAAATTCTTTTAGAGCTAGCTTTAGCTGTATAACTACTATATGATTAACTATATAGAATTAAAATATCATTATATAAGATTATATGAAATGTTACTAAAGCAAGATTTGTTATGCAGCCGCTATATGGTTAATTATATACCATTAAAATATCATTATATATCAGTTATATAATAAGTTATGTGAATTTTTCTAATGGTAATATTCTAGTTGTATGACAATAATTATATAATTTTTAATGCGTTAAATATCAGCTCTGTATTTTCAAATTATTATATGAATAAATGTTTGTTACATATGAGCCGAAAAACTTTACTAATGATAAAGCATCTATATAGTAGTTTGAAAATACAGAGAGCGCTACTTAACATACTAAAAATTACACATTATTGTCATATAACTAAGGTATAATATTTGTCATATAACTAAGGTATAACTAAGAGTCATATAACTAAGGTATAACTAAGGTATAACTAAGAGTCATATAACTAAGGTATAACTAAGATATTGTCATATAACTAAGGTATAGAAAAATGCATATAAAATAATTATTACTGCAATGCATAATTTAATGACCAGTGATGAGATTTCAGTCCTTTTTAAATAAATAAAACACCAATTTCTATAAACGTCAAATATATTTATAAATAAAAATAATTCGGAACTGTCTGAAATGTTCAGTTTTGTTTTACATAATATTTAAAACTAAAAACTTGAAGATAGAAGTTAATGATATATTCCCGACTTTTGCGAAACGTGTTTGGGAACGTTTAATTCTCGCCTTAGTTCAAAAATATCTTCAACATATTGTAAAAGTTATGGCAGAGTTAACAGTGCTTTTAAGAGAGGACCTGAAAAAGGAAACAAATATGATGAACAAAAAATATACATTTACAGAGGGGGGGGGGGGTGGGGGTGGGGGCAACCAGCCAAAAAACCGTATGATACAAAGTCACGAAGTTGAGCAGTTGATAAAACGCACCGTGGAACCCGACCCCAGGGGGGCAGCTGCCCCCCTTGCCCCTCTCTATGGGCGCTCATGAATACTGGTAGAGTTTGTTGAGTAATTGGTGATTTTATATTGCCCTTCATCAACAAAACATTTTTGTTGTCCTTTAACAATAATAAAACCCCTTGATTTTTACCTGTATCTTGAATTTGCAGACCATATTGATAAAAAAAACTGATGGTTTGTTGACCGATTTACAGTAGTTTCATTGGTTCCGACTAGGTGATATCTGCGGGAGCAGTTACTGTTTATTTCTTAACAAAAATCTCCCCTTGTATCAAAATTTTTCCGTTGTTTCTTACGTTATCCCATTAAATTTTTCCATAAAGTTATTTTATTTTTAAATCAAAATAATAAATTTTCCCCATCAACCACCCTTTCAAAAATACAAAATTTGCTTACTAACGTTTTCTTCTGGTTCTTTCGTGCTTTGGCTCTGCTGCTAGAATGGCATTAGCTAGTTCAGACAGTTCAGTGTAAATTAAATCATCCTTGTCACTATATTTGATATCGACGTCACTTTCAACCTAAGAAGTATATTTTACTAGTTATTGGACAAAACTTTTTGGTAATAAAGTACACATCTCATAAGTATACAGTATACACACAAAATTGTATGCTTACCAATTTTTTTTCTGGAAGCACACATATCTTTCATGCTTTGGCTCCTGCTGCTGGGATGGCATTAGCTAGTTCAGGCAGTTTGGTGTAAGTTAAATCATCCTTGTCACTATGTTCGACATCGACGTCACTTTCAACCTAATGAGTACATTTTACTAGTTACTGGACAAACAATTTTTGGTGATAAAGTAAACATCTCATAAGTATACAGTATACACACAAAATTGTGCTTACCAATGTTTTTTCTGGAAGCACACATATCTTTCATGCTTTGGTCCTTGCTGCTAGGATGGCATTAGCTAGTTCAGGCAGTTTGGTGTAAGTTAAATCATCCTCATCACTATGTTTGACATCGACGTCACTTTCAACCTAAGGAGTATATTTTACTAGTTACTGGCCAAAAATGTTTGGTAATAAAGTACACATCTCGTAAGTATACAAACCAAAATACAAAATTGTATGCTTACCAATGTTTTCTTCTGGAACAACACATATCTTTTGTGCTTTGGCCTCTGCTGCTAGGATGGCATTAGCTAGGTCAGGCAGTTTGGTGTAAATTAAATCATCCTCGTCAGTGTTTGACACCAATGTCAATTTCAACCTAGAAGTACATTTTACTAGTTACTGGACAAAAAATTGTTGGTAATAAAGTAAACATCTCGTAAATATGAAAACGTGGGGAAAATCTAACTTTTCTACTTTTTAGCAACTAAAAGTATCCAAAAACTAAACAAAAGAGAGGTTAGGTTAATTTATTAATCCGCTTCTCAACCTTTTGACACTGATCAAAGCATAATATCTATTCTTATCAGCTTAATATCACTCTCGCTACATTTCAATACAGTTAAAAAAAGTAATACAAATTAGAATCACAATAAAACCTAAAGAAAAGAAGAACATCCTACGCGATGAAAAATAGTACCTACCTATTTTCAACTGGTAAAATGATATTAAAAATTGCAAGAAAATAAAACAATCCGCTATTTTTTCACTATATATTGTTACAAAAAACTGCCCTATCTTGTTAAATATTATTTTTGAAGAAAATTAAGCATTGCGTTAGTGTTCAAGAACCAAAAATATACATCACACTTGTAAACGACAAACTTCATAAGAAAAGCCGCCATGTTCACGATTCGTGTGTGGGAAGGTGAAGCTAGCAAAGCAAAAAATACTTAGATAATATAAATATACCTCTAAATTAACTTACTTACCTTTAAATCTTTCTAATTATTCCTTTGTTAAAACTAAGTCCATGCTACATCATTGCAAAACTACGGATCTAACAAATAACCAGCACATACAATACCGGCGATGTCGCAAAATGCCAAAATAATGCATTACCTATTAATACATAAATGCAAATGGCCGAGTCGCGAATCATATGCACGAACACCGAAATTAGACGAGCTGCAATGTCGATGCATTTTGATTGGTTGGCAAACGGAAACCTTGAACAAAATTATAACTTCATCTTCTTGGGACAAAACAACTGGTATATTACCATTATATATTTTTTGTATACTGGTTATACAATCTCTCTAAATGGATCATGTATATAGCTAATTACATTAGCACTATGGAACAAGAATATAGCGGCAGCAAAGTATTTAACAACAAAAGGGATGTTGTATAACGGTTATATTCCTTGGTGCAGCATAACTGATATTCTTGCCACAATACAAAAGTATCGTAAATTTATACAGATGCGTATTTATGGGTATGGAAAATTGTATAACCACAAATAACCTCGTGTCAGGATAACAGTTGTATTGGGGGATTTCTCTCAGTGTAGGAAACTTCCTAATTATTGACTGAGTTAACAACTAAAATGAGTAACAACTAAAACGCAATATACAATTATTTAAAACTTTTTAGGGTTAGATCGACAAAAACCAAACAATTTTATAAAAATTCGGTCAAGTGCAAGCTTTACTTGCACAATAATTAGTGTTCCGTGCCATCCGCCCCACCCTTAATCTGAGCAAACCTCGGCCGCCCGATCTTTGCCCATCTGCCGCGCTACCCACCGCTGACGGCTCCAACGCCGTATCACATCGCGTATGCGCGGAGCTGAGTGGGGAGCGTTTCGACTGAGCCAAATTAAAAATTTTGAAAAACGTGTAAGGACAAAAGTTGTTCCTTACATCGTGGGAAATATTTTTTGTCAAAAAACTTCCTCTCTAAAACTAATGGTTCAGCAGTTATAAGGAAATAAACAAATAAATTGTTTATAACAATTGATCGCGCTAGAATTTTTTAATCTTAATAATTTTGGCTCAATTTACACATAATTCTCAATGATCATGATATTTTGTAAAGATTTTTCTTAGCGATTCCTTTTGGTGATGAGTGTGGGGTACACCATTTTTTAATCGTTTTTCTGAAAAAATGCATAAAAAAAATACATCATATATATATTGTTCAATTTATACTTCAATAAGCTTTCATTGACACCCTACACGATGCCCTTAAAATTTTCCATTTTCTAATTTACCCCCTGAAATTAACCCCCAGAATCAGAATTCAACTTTTTATACTTTACGTCTATAACTTACGTCTATATACTAACCACACTCTATCTCTGTGCTAAATTTCAAATTTCTACGTCCAATAGTTTCAGAGAAAATCGCTTGTGACAGACGGACGGACACCGAAGTGATTCCATAAGTGTTCCGTTGTGCTAGTCTTAGCACGGAACACTAAAAATGGTTAAGTGCCAATCAGTTGTCTCTAATTTAGCATTCCGTAATCCTTTTACAAGCTTAAATGGGAATAAATTTGGGTATTATTAATTTATATTTATGTATTTATTAATAATTTCATTTTAAGCATTTTATAGAAATACCTTATGTACAAGCACTTACACACAGCACTAAATTTATATTCTAAGGCACATATCGTCCCTGTTCAGGCAATTTATCATAAGCGCCATTTTCGCCAAAATGAGATTTTGCACTGAGAAAAAAGCTAATTATTCCTTATAAGAATTCTTAAACTCTTTATGCAACTGTTTAATACTATATGGGACAGCAACGCGCTTTGCTGCTTCAATACAACAAAAATTGCTAGACCGTCTTACTGTGGTAGCAATATGGTGACTTAGTCAGTAAAAAATTGAAAGCATAACCAAAATACAGCTTTTTAATAGGCATTAATCCTCTAGATTTTTATAGTAACCAACCAGTAATATTGGGAATATTATGTAGTTTTATAACTATAATAATATAACTTACAGTTGTAATAAAACGGGACAACAATCATAATAACCCTTTTCTCGTACCGTTATTAACCAGTATAATAGCCACTAAAATTCCGTTGTATAGTCGTTATAATACGAAATAGCAGCTTGTATAACCCAATTTTTTTGCGCTAACGAAACTGTGTCGTATGCTGTATGCATCTATCTTATTGCCTGTAAAATTTGAGACTGTTACCCTTAACATTCAGTTGTATTAGGACTGCTTGTCTTATTGCTGGGGTTACTTAATATTTCGAATTGCAGTTATAGAACTGTTTCATTAGAGTAGCAACATTTTCTCATAGGTATACAGGGTGTTATTAGTGGGTTTCTGTTAGGTGCAAATTATTGGAAAAAACTTTTTATGCAAGAAGTTCTTATAATTATAAATATAGCATATTTTAGAATTACTCTCAACAATATAGGATCTATTAAAAAAGCGTGATAATACAAAAATCATTTATATTAAGTTTTTGGTTTCCTCTTAACATTTCAAATTAATTTTGTGAAGTGTCCAATACTTATGTAAGTTCACTTGTTTTCAAAATGTAGTTAGTTGACAATTAATCTGTTTCAGCTTTGAAGTTTCGAAAACGGTTTGAGATATCAATCAATTACTTCCCTCTCAGTTTCAATACTGTAATTTAGTACTGTATTGTCTTAGTACTGACTCTACATAGTACCAGTAGTATCACAAATAGAAAAGAACTTGATACTAGTGGTGTGAAACGTCAATTCGTTTTCCGATAACTGAGTCCGTTTTCAGATATCGAGTTGTAGGATCAAAGTTAACTTAAATAGCAGACATTATTCACAAAATTAATTCGCATTTTTCCATAGACCTCGTATAATTGAGAGTATTTTTAAACACTGATAATTAATACTTTGGTATAAAATGATTTCTCTTGTTCCAATGATTTGCACAAACAACTAAGACAACAACAAAAAACACAAACCCACTAAGAACATCACATCACAACATCCCCAATCTGTCGAAATTTTAATTTTGAAAAGATCAAATAGGGACATACCGAAACGCAAAAAGCTCATACTTGGTCTTCTCCTAGAGCCATACTAAAACGATAAACCGCCGATGGGCAATGATATTGTGCGGAAATGGTAATCCCGCCCTCTTTTGGGATTTTAAATAATAACAGATACAAAAAGATTTTTTACAGTTGCATGACAATTTTGCGAAGGTAATAAAGCGTTGTATTATTCTTATTAACGTGTAGTAGTAAGAAATGAAATTTTTACCCTTATTTGAAAGTTGTATTGGGACTGGACGGCATAAGACAGAATTATATTGGTAATGTTATTAATGCATACTGTTTATAGATGCCGTTCTAGCAATTTAGGGATTGCTGTAGTTGTTAACCTGTGTTACTACACCAATAGTTTAAATAATACTGGTTAATAAAAAAATTGTTATCCGTACAAAATAATTCTTAGCAGTACTGTTTTATTAGATCATTTTCCTCAGTGTGATATTGTTTAAACCGTCCCTGAGAAACTCAATGAATAAGTAAAACATAAGTTAAAAAAATATCTAGTAGTGAAAACCTTAAAAACATCTGGCGCATGCGCTATTTTTCATATCTAAGCATGCAGATCTTGTAATTTTAGATATCGTAAGCGACAGCTAAAATATCCTAACATCCAACAAAACCTTAAAAGACAATTTTATTAGTGTTGGGAATAATCGGATGATTTCAATAACCGGAAACTCGGCATCCGAGTATTTTAATAACCGGATGATCATCCGAATGATAATCGCGTCTGAGATGGAAACAACTCAAACAACCGGCAATACAAATTTATCAGATGTGATGCGGTGTTGCAGTGTTGCCGATTTATTTACACAAATATAAAATATTGTTCTTGACCATGGATTTATTAGGACTGGATACGGGATGAGTTCACATTCTTTGAAGCCAAAACAAACCATTCTAAACGACACTGTAAACACAATTTGTAAACATTGGCCACATCTTATTTTACCTTGTATTTTTGTACAAAAATACGTTAGAAGCATCACAAGATTTACTAAAAGTAATAAAAGCCCCAAAATATTTTATTTTTCTGCTAAATAGTAATAAATTTAAGTTAAAAAGGTTTTATTATTTATAGGTTATGTTATGTTAGGTTATTTCTAAAGGCGATTATTTAAAGTCGCTCTGAGTCATTTATAAATCTATATAAATCTATACGTCGCACTTTTTCTTTTCTAGTTCATTAGACAAAGACGCACGTGTAACCGAGCGTTCGCAGACGTTTTTCCTAAGCACCCAGCAGACAACAACACTTCTGAGCTCCAACACTCCAATGCTATTTTATCTCATTCTACTACCATTCTTGATTCAATTACGTGGTAATTCGTACTCTTGTCTATATTCGTAGTTCGTAAACTGCTCTCTCAAGAGAATAACAAACAACAAAATATTTATATTATATAAGGCTTCACGTTCGATACGCTCACAGTATACGGATATCGAATCCATATTATAATATATCCATGTTCTTGACAAAGGAGAGTAATTACAAGCAACAATATAATATGATGCCTATAATTAAAAATGGTTTCTTTTTTTTAAATTATGTTTGTTAGGGGAATAGACTTTTCGAATTTTTTCTTGCTCTCTCTCTCTCTCTCTCTCTCTCTCTCTCTCTCTTTCTGCTCTTCTTTTTTTTTCAAAGCAAACAAAGTATCTTTAAATGCGAGAATAAAACTATTAATAATAAAATCTGCCCTCCAATTGTCAACATGGCATCATCTGTAAGGCTTGGTCCGTTTCGGGGTTCGGGAAAGAACAGCGGACTTTCAAAAATTTTGTTTGCTTAGGTTTGCTTAGTATATATATATATATATATATATATATATATATATATATATATATATATATATATATATATATATATATATATATATATATATATATATGTATATATATATATATATATATATATATATATATATATATATATATATATATATATATATATATATATACAGCGTGTCTTCGGAAGTTCTTACCATATGGAAAAAAGTTTTATTATTGAATTTACGAAAAAAAGTGCCTCTTCATAAAAAGTTCTGCATCGTGAGAAAATAGCATTTCCATTCACAAATTTGATCTAGTGCATACAGGGTGGCTCAAAAATGTAAAAGTCATAATACACGTGAAGCTAAAAAGACATAAAATCGTTATTTAAAGGTAAACTGACACTGCAAATGTGCTAGAATTAACTTTTTTATGTTAGTAAATTAGGTTGGGTTTGGAACATACAGGAGGTCCCAAAAATAAAATTAATTTTTTTTGTCGCCTTTACAAAAAACAGTATATCTTCATAAAAAGTTCTACATTGTTAAAAAAGAGCATGGTTATTCAAAAATTTTATATAGGACATACAGGTGGCAAAATAATTTAAATTTAAATTGTGACTTTCAGCTGTTTAAGTCACCCCGTATTGTCCTACATCAAGTTTATAAATAACCATGCTCTTTTTTTACAAGGTAGAACTTTTTATGAAGATATACTTTTTTTGTAAAGTTGATAATAATTTTATTTTTGGGACTCCTGTATGTTCCTTAACCTAATTCACTAACATACAAAAAGTTAACTCTAGTACATTTACAGTGGCAGTTTGCCTTTAAATAACGATTTTGTGTCTTTTTAGCTTCACATGGATTAGGACTTTTACATTTTTGAGCCACCCTGTATGTCCAAGATCAAATTTTGGAATGACGATGCTATTTTCTCATGATGCAGAACTTTTTACAAAGAGGCACTTTTTTTCCTAAAATCAATAATAAAATTTTTTGCCATATGGTAAGAACTTCCGAAGACACGCTGTATACTAGGATATTCAGAGATCAAATCACCCTTTTTGAAGTATTTTGTTTGCGTTGCCCCCTAAATCAACTTATTTTTCATTACTTTAAAGGTTTGTTCGTTCGTGTTGCACGAAGCTGCACTAACCTGCACTGTATTTTTTAATTTTAAAAATAAAAAAGTGAAGGTTAGTGCAGGCTCGTATAGGACAAACAAACAGACGTAGTTGGAGCAAAATACATTCCATCAATAAATTTATTTCAAACGAAGAAAAACTTTTGCTGCATCTCTCGTTCCCATCAATGTTAATAAAATTTGCAAAATAAACAGGTTGTCTGCAAGTCAGACAAAATGTTATGCCGTGTATTTATAAAAGCACTTCTGACTTGACGTAGCTATGTACTTTTAGGTGTGCATTTGGGTCCAATAGTTAGGCTTAATTTAGTGACCAAATTTTGTGGCAATAGTTCTAGTGCGGGCTATATTTTTATGACAAATGCCAACATAAGAGAAGAGCAAAATAATGTTTGGTAAACTAACCGCTGTCCTTAAATTGACCATAGATAACCGAGTTTTTTTAACGCTGCGCTGGTTAAAATTTTCTGGCCGGTTACGAAATCAAGTATTTAATCACGGGCAGAAGTATAGGCCCTAAATGTTCGTAACAAAAATTCATTGCAAGTCAGGTAGACTTGGTTAACGAAGCAGTTTACTACTCGCAGCTATATTGGAAAAAGTTAAAAGCCAAAACTGTTAAAAAGTCAACCTGAACGAGACGAGCAGGTAGAAAAATTGGAAGGATTTTCTAACTTAAAAAAATCAAGTGTAAAATTGTGATATTCTACTTTAAGTGAAGTTTTCAGAATTACTTTTTTTTAATATGTATAAACATACACAAAAATCGTTCTCAAACATTAAAACGATAATGCCTACTAAATTTGTGAATTTCAGAGGGCTATTGAAAAAATTACTTGCCTGATAATGGTGATAAACGAAAAAGTTCTTGTGTCACTATTGCATGCAGTAAGCGATATTTCCTCTACATAAAATTAAAAGACCTACGACTTTCTTTCCAATAAACTGCTATTTTTAAATACACACATATATTTTGTTCTTTCTCCTCTCCGTGGATTTTTGATAATTTCTTTCTAGATTAACATTTTCCTTTGCCTCTGACTGTAAAATTAATATTAAATATTCAATATACATAAGTATATAAAGAATTAATACATCAAATATTCTTTGTTTGTTTACCACTGTGCGGTTAATTAATGATAATTATATTTTAGTCATAGGTAGAATTTTGATATAGACGCCACGTTAGTTTTAGAAAGTGAGGTAGAGAACATGGGGCAAAGCACAAGTAGTGACACATCTTTAATATTAACAGATTACCGATTTGCATACAATATTTTAGTGCAAGTGACTAACTTTTTAGATAGTAAAGATATTGTAACTTGTTGTAAAGTTTGTCCTGTATGGAAATTGGTCATTAATGACTTATTTGCCTCAAGACTTCAGCGATCATGCAGCGACGATCTAAGTTGGATTACAGACGAACAAGGGATATGTTGGAAAAGAATTCATCTGTATGGAGTATCAAAGCGAGAATACAAGAAATATGGCATCATCTCAAAATTAGACAATATAGAAGAAGTGATACTTGAAGGGTGTGAATACGTTTTTGATAAAATTTCGTTAGTAGAGAACACAAACCTAAAAATTTTCAAACTGATCAATTGTAGAAATCAAAACTTAAATGTATCTTGCAATTTTGATTTTCTGAAGAATTGGAAAAATTTAAATGAGCTTAAAATAATTACACATTCAAAGGTTTCGCTATTCGCGTTGGAATCACTGCACCAGTTAAAGAAATTTTTTTTTGATGGTAATTACCCTGAAGAGTTTTGCTGGACAGATTTTACATTTCTTGAGGGTCTCGAATCGTTTGGAGTGGGATATAGAAATTGTTATATGAGACCCGATATAAGTGTTTATAATCAACAACTTTTCGTAACCTTAAGTAAAATGAAATGTTTAAAGGAGTTTCAGCTTGATGGATCTGATCACGATTTATCAATACTTCAAACAGTTTCCAAACTGAAATCTCTAGACGCACTAAAACTGGGAGTTGGGAACACACAGTGGACTGACTGGTCCTTTTTAGCAATGTGTAATAATATTAAAAAACTTTGTGTTAAATTTATTTCACAAGGCAATAAGTCCACGCTGTTGTCTGTTCAGTATATTGGACCAAACACTGAGATGTTGCTTGCCACTGTAAAAAAACTTAACAATACTCTAAGGGAATTTACCTGGATGTTTGAATGTTTTTGTATCTCCATAATTAATAAATCACATTATTCTACACGCAAGATATATTGTGACTGTGAATTAGATTTAAATTTATTTATGCTCGAATGCATTGGCAAAACTGATATACATGAGGCGTTTATGAAGGAGTATGCCCTTGTACCGTCTTTTAGTGAACTTCAAAGTAAAGCGACCCAAGAACTTCCTGACGTAAAAGTTCGAGTTGTACCTTGGTATAAAAAAAAATGTGGGTTCTGTCCAAAAGTATTTTTGCCGTTAGATATCGAATGCCCATTAGACCATTGGGATTGGCACTACGATGTACCAGACGAACTTACTTAATACATATGTATATGTACTACAGAGCTCAATGCATGTATCACAGTTTTACTTAGATATGATAATTAAATTTTAATCAATGAAAAATTCTAATATAATAATAAAAACTTTTGCCACTTAGGACGGTTTCACACACACCGATATTATCGTTATCGGTATCGGGCATCCTTTTTCCACAGACCGATAAACATGTCGTCGCCGTAGACGATTTTTTACTTGCTCGCGGAGTCAGTGGTGTTGTAAACATCTTAGCAGACAGTATACCTAGTTATTTGGTTGTTCACAGTTGTGTTTGATAAAGTATGAAGAATAAAGCCGTCTTGTCATTGTATTAAGTTTATTTACGAAAAAAGAAACCTAGAGAAAAAAGGCAAAAACGATATTGGGTGAATCCACAATTACCTCTTAGATATTTAAATAATGTATTCTACATAACGTGTGAAACATTGCGTAAGCATGGCCAAAAGCCTTTTAATTACTTACGAATGAGCAGTTTGACATTTGACCACTTATTAAGCAGTTCAGTACACGGCTTTCCAAGGCAAGATACTCAAATCAGATTATGTGTCTCACCAAGAATTTTTTTAAAAATCGTATCCTGGATAGCATTAGAGAACTTTTTTTTTATGTTCTGACAGCCCACGAAGACCGAAGTCTAAGTACTATGTACCGTGGGTGTACTGGGGGATCGACTCACACATCCAGAGCTGGAAACATCCGTAGGGATTTCACCAGCCCTTTACGAGGATGTGTGGGGTCTTGTCCCACAAACAAGGCCTTGCTTCCAGTAGTTCAATAAGCGTTACAATATTTTAGCTGCATTGCACCAATATCGCCAACTTCTTCTGAGATACTGACATTAAAAATCAAGGTACAAACCGATAAGGGCAGTCCTAGTATGGTGAATAAGCGTATTTGATTTACATTGCGTACTAAAACGGACGATGAATTACTGCCCGATATCTAGAAAGCTATCCGACAGACGACATACACAACGATATCGGCAACGGCCACCGACGTTTTTATCGGATCGGAGACTATGTAAAACACTTCTACTTAAATTACTTCTAGGGTTATTCCGACACCGATGCCGATAACGATACCGATAATATCGGTGTGTGTAGGTGTGAAACCGCGCTTACACCGATTGCTAGTAAATGTAGGAGAACTTCATACTTTTTACTATAGTTTTGTAATACAACTTTTTCTGCGAGAGAACGAAATATTTTTTTTAGTACCGTTTACTACTATCAGTACCATTTAATAATAATTGTAATTAAGGAGCCCCATTCAATAAGGGGACATGCGCTAGGCCCGGCCCGGCCGGACCCAACCCAACCCTGAATGTATGCAATCTAACCTTTGTGCGTGCGTTTTAGAAACAATTAAAAAACCAGTGGCGGCTGGTGAAATTTCAAAGTTGTATATCTCTGTTCCTACTTATAGGACCCGAACCAAATTTACGGGTTTTAATAGTGAGCCCACTGGGATTGATTTGGTAAAGAAAAAAAAACATTTTGTAATTTGCGAAAAAAAGTTAAATTTTTGGTGTGCCCCTCCTAGGAAAAAAATTAAAGCGTCTAGGTATTTTCTTTATTCTTTTTTCTAAACAAATTTTACATCATTCTGTCGACAGTTTTTAAATTTTGAGAGAAAAAAAGGTGTTAGCAGAAAGTTATAGTCATTTGAATTTTTTCTTAAATTTTATTTTAGGCTTAAAAAAATTCACATGACTATAACTTTCTACTAACACCTTTTTTTCTCTCAAAATTTTAAAACTGTCGACAGAATGATGTAAAATTTGTTTAGAAAAAAGAATAAATAAAATACCTAGACGTTTTCATTTTTTTCCTAGGAGGGGCACACCAAAAATATAACTTTTTTTTTGGCAAATTACAAAATGTTTTTTTTCTTTACCAAAACATTCCCAGTGGGCTCACTATTAAAACCTTTAAATTTGGTTCGGGTCCTGTAAGTAGGAACAGAGATATACAACTTCGAAATTTCACCAGCCGCCACTGTAAAAAACAATACCTTAACATTGATTCTCAGCAAACTTCCAGTGGGAAAGTTGTTCCTTATAGTCTAAAGAAAAATCGTGCGAAGGCACGAGATATTTTGACAAAAAATAAACAAATTAGAGCAGGTTTAATCCAGCGTTGCCCGCCGCGTGTACATTTCGATGCGTGGGTAGTAATGTTTGAACATTACAGAAGATAATTTGACGTTTAAAATATGACACAATAATTGTAAAAAAGTGTTACAAGAATAAAAATTGTTTTATTAAAACTATATTATCAAATATAAATTTTTGTTAACACAAGGCATTTTAATACAAAGGGTTTTTTAATATGAAACATTATAGCATTAATTTTTAAAACGTAGAAAAAGCATGCATCATAACCATTTCACTTTTTTGAGCTTACTGCCTTTAACAGCTGTGTTTTGAAAAAGGTTTTCATAAAATTTGCAACCTTCAGGACTAAGATATAACCGAAGTTTTCAAAGCATTCAGTTTTTCGCGAGAAATTCCATCATCCACATTTTAGCAAGCGACGATGTTTCTAAAATTTCAAAAGTGGTGAAAATTAATTATTTTGCAAATGGCTACATTGACGTCTTTTACAGTCATAATGAAAAACCTACGACTATTATTCTCGAGAAAGTAACCACTTTTGAAAATTTAGAAAAATCGCCTGCTAAAGATGTCGGAATTTCTCGCGAAAAACTGAATGATTTGAAAACTTTTATTAAACATCTTAGTCCTGAAGGTTGCAAATTTTATGAAAACCCTTTTCAAAACACAGCTGTCAAAGGCAGTAAGCCCAAAAAAGTGAAATGATTATGATGCATGCTTTTCGTACGTTTTAAAAATTAATGCTATAAAGTTTCATTTTAAAAAATCCTTTGTATTAAAATGCTTTGTGTTAACAAAAATTTATATTTGATGATATAATTTTAATAAAACAATTTGTAGTCTTGTAACACTTTTTTACAATTATTGTGTAATATTTTAAACGTCAAATTATCTTCTGTAATGTTCAAACATTACTACGCACGTATCCAAATGTACAAGCGGCGCGCAACGCTGGATTAAACCTGCTCTAATTTGTTTATTTTTTGTCCAAATATCTCGTGCCTTCGCACGATTGTTCTTTATATATGAGAACTTGAAAATTTACAATCACCTACCTAATAATTTAAAAACATGCCCTTCAGAAAAAATCTTTAAAAAGAAAGTTCGTAAATTATTGATTGATAAAGCTTATTATAATCTACAATAATTTTTTGAGGACAACCTATAAAATATTTAATAATATTCTGCTTTAATTTTTATTTAATCAGTGGATTTAATTAATCTTTCTGTTGACTGTATAATGTATTGTGTATGGTAACAGTAGACACTATAATAAAAATGTTTTATTTTAATTGGAATTCATTTCATACAAAATGAAGCAATGCATGTGCATATGATAAATATTTAAATTCTGTTTAAATTTGTATATATGTATATGTGTATATATGTATATATGTATATATATATATGTATGTATATATATATATATATATATATATATATATATATATATATATATATATATATATATATATGTATATTTGTGTATGTGTGTATGTGTGTTCACGTATCCACCCGATTGTGACCTAATACGTGTGCATCAAAGTGGATTGTGACCTATTATGGAATTGTGACCTATTTTTCGATAGGTCACAATTTTTTAATAGCAAATTCGGAATCTACGACCCGAAATTAGTCAAAAAAACACAACTTTAAAAAAACCATCATTTTAGGCCACAATAGGGTTTTATGCATATTGGGTAAAATACGTGAACCAAACCAGATTGTAACCTATCCCGAAAATAATATTTAGCGCCCTCTATCAAAGCATATACTAGAAATTGTGGCATTAGAAGTAGGTCACAATTTTTAAATGTGTGTAGTTTTATTAATATAATTTAATTCTTTTGTAAAGAACCTGTGTGTATTGAAGTAGGTCACAATTTTTAAATGTGTGTAGTTTTATTAATATAATTCAATTCTTTTGTAAAGAACCTATATAGATCAGCTAGATCTCGTTATTAACCAACTTTATAAAGGAAGCTGTTTGTCGGTTCCGCCTGAATTTAGCTTATTTTTCTTCAATTTTTTTATGTATGTTCGGGGATAAATAAACTTATTTGAATAATTTTTTTATTTTCTTCTAGAATAGATTTCTTCCTCTAGTCGTCACATTATGAGGCGCAACCACTTAAAGAGCTGGTGAAATCTTAGCGGATGTTTCCAGCCCTGGGTGCGTGAGTCGGTTTTTTCTTTTCCTTTCCTCTTCAGACTGTCATTCTTTCTCTTCTCTTTTGTGTTCCTTCTCTCTTCTAACTATCCACCTGTTCAAAAAAAAAAAACAAATGTGAAAATAATGATGGAGCTCCCAGGGGTACAAAATTTCGGAGGTAAACTACCCCTCCATTCGGATCTCCGGGCGAGGTGTGCTCATGGGGGCCCACCATCGAAGAATTCCAAGAGCATAGTAACCTTTGCCAACATCTGCGGGCTCAATTCCAATTTGGATTCTGTCCACCACTATCTCCAATCATGCAAACCCCACATTCTTATTCTGACCGAAACCCAAATCAGCTCCAAATCCTCCACCAATCATCTCCTGTTTCCAGGCTATGAACTTCTGTCATCTTTTCGTCTTCATGGTGGGGTATGTGCCTACGTTCGCAGCAGTCTTTCTTGCACCAGACTCCCGAACATGGAAACAGGCCAGTCGGATATACTCTGGCTAAAACTCGCCCTTAAATGTTCTTCTAAATTTATCTGTTGCATCTATCGCTCCCCGTCAGACAAATCCTGCAATGAGTTCTTTGACTATCTCTCGGCCAAGATCGACCATCTCATCTCCGAATTTCCCTCCGCTGAAATTATCGTCCTAGGCGACTTCAACGTCCGTAGCAAGGAATGGTTAGGATCCACAAAAACTAACCCAGAAGGCCGAGCAGCAGAAAACTTCGCAATCAGCAACTCGCTCACCAATTTGATCAGAGAACCAACATACTTTCCCCGCGTTTCTACCCATAATGCAAATCCACTAGATCTTTTTCTTACTACCCATCCTGAGCCTTACTTAACATCTGTATGCGCTCCCCTTGGTCGTTCAGATCATGGCCTCATAACCGTCTCTTGTCCCATAGACCTCGAGTTTGCTGAAATCATGCCAGAACGCACGATCTGGCACTACAATTCTGCCGACTGGGATGGTCTTCGAAACTTCTTCTCTGCTTTCCCTTGGAACCCTGTCTGTTTTTCCACTCCCGATCCCTCCGAAATTTGCTCTCATATCTCAGACATTATTCAAGCAGGTATTGAAGGCTTCATTCCACATACCCGCAAGAAACCTAAACTCCACCATCAAAAGCCATGGTTCCCCAAGGCCTGTGACAAAGCCAGGCTCAAAAAAGGCCAAGCTCACAAAAGATATCTTCAAAATCCTACACCCGAAAATCGTCAAATTTTCACCGAGGCCAGAAATCAATACAACCAAACTATCTTAGAGTCCAAAAATGCTTTTAACAACCGCATAAAAGATAAAGTGCTTTCCTGTCCCAACGGCGGCAAATCTTTCTGGTCACCTGCCAAGAGCATTAGTCAGAACTTCTGTAGAAGCACTTTTCCTCCCCTCACCTCCGACAACGAAGTTATCTCCACCTCTAAAGGGAAAGCAGAACTATTCGCCAAACAATTCGCTGCCAATTCCACCCTGATCCCTCCCCCCAATTTCGCTCTTCCAACCACTAAGTCTGTACCCCACAAAATGCCCGATATAATACTTAAGGTCAAACAAGTTCAAAAAATTCTTCTATCCCTTGACACCAAAAAGTCCTCTGGTCTGGATGGCATACGAGCAATTGTTCTAAAAAAATGCGCTCCAGAACTTGCACCCATATTAACTCGTCTTTTCCAGATCTCTCATGGCGAATCTCAGATTGTTGCTCTCGGTATTTCCAAGGCCTTTGACCAAGTATGGCATGCCGCACTCCTCAACAAACTACCTTCTTATGGTCTTCCTACCAAGCTATGTACCTGGATCGGCAGCTTCCTCTCTAATCGGCGCATATCTGTTGTGGCTGACGGTCACTCATCTAACTTCCATCCTATCAATGCTGGTGTCCCCCAAGGTTCAGTCCTGGCACCAACTCTATTTCTTCTTCACATTAATAACCTACTCTCTTCAACTACCAATCCCATCCACAGTTATACTGACGATAGTACTCTTCACTACAATATTCATTTTTCCAGACAAGTTTCGAATCAGGAGTTGGATAACAGACGCAGATCTATGTACCTATCCCTTTCCCAAGATTAATTAATCTTAGACTGGGGTGCCAAGAACCTTGTTCAGTTCAACGCCTCCAAAACCCAGTCTTGCTCCCTCTCACGCAAAAAATCTGGCAACGCTTACCCCATCCACATGAATGGCCAAGCCCTACAAAACAACGAAACCTTCGATCTCGTTGGCGTCGCTTTCGAACATGATCTCAGCTGGCACAAACACATTACTTCAGTAGCCACATCGGCAGCTAAAAAGCTTGGTTTTCTCTTTCGAGCCAGAAAATACTTCTCCCCTTCCAACTTATACACTCTCTATGTTTCCCAAATAAGACCTAATCTGGAGTACTGCTCCCACATCTGGGGAGCGGCATCACCTTCGACACTTAAGATCCTTGATTCTATCCAAAAGAGAGCCATTCGACTTATCAATGACCCAGCCCTCACGAGAAAACTCCCTTCTCTCGCTCATCGCCGCGCTGTTGGGAATTTATCCCTTTTCTACCGCTACTTCCACGGATTTTGCTCTGAAGAACTAGCCGGTATTATTCCCCCCTTGAATGTCCCTAACAGAACAACAAGAGGCCCGTTACGTATGCATCCCTTTACTGTCCAGCTACAAAAGCCTAGAACAGACCACTTCTCTCGCTCATTCATACCTAGGGTCTCCAGATTATGGAACAAATTGCCTGCAGATGTTTTCCCTTCCCGTCCCAACCTCCAATCCTTCAAATCCCGTGTCAATAGACTACATTTCCCTTCTCTTCAGACACCCACGGTACGTTAGTACTTAGGCTTGAAGCCTACGTGGGATGTCTTAGATAAAAAAAAATTGAAGAATATGGGAGGGAAAACAATTTAGCGTAGACATTTTTTTTTGTTAAAAATGTCAGCAGTAGAAATACACTTTTCAGATTTATTGACCAGACTAACTAATTTTACCTAATATATGTCAAATAAAGCAAGAGTGGTGGGCTTAAGAGGGGATAAATTAAGATTTTTTCAAATATGTCGAGTGGAATGTCGTTTTACATACATAAATATAAAACAAAAAATTTTGCGTAATATTTTATTTTAAAAAAAGAACAGATTTCAAAAATGCTGGGGATGAAGAAATATACTTATAGTTACTTTAGTACTTGAAACAACTAGTTCTTAAGCTAAGCTTTGTTTTATTTCAGTACAGGCGTTGTTAATTTATTAATTATGAACAATAGAGATACCTACTAAAAATTTTCACCATAAAAACCTTATTTAAGAGACTATAGTAATTTGAGTATGTATAACACTATTATTAAAGTTATGTTTCCACATCCCTAAAATAGTATTATTTCATATTAAAAAACAATTAAGTTGGTTCTTCTCTGTGTATAAAAAAAATATTTAAGTATTTCTTAAGGAACCAACATAAAAAAGGTAGGGCTTGTTTATTAATACGAAATTTCGATAAAAATTCATGAAAAAGTTTTTTGGAAAAACTCTCGGGCACGTAATCTTTTATTATAAATTGTGCATTTTTTGACATTAAATTTATTTATACAGGGTGGCTCCTGTAAGAGCTTTGACGTTATTGTTTTTTCTTAATGGAATACCCCATCCCATTTTTTATTGGATCTTTGAAATCTACAGAAAATTCTAAACATACCTGATGTAGCATAACCTATACCTTAACTCCACTGATTTCGAAATAAATCAGTATAAACATTAGAACTTCACAATTTTGTTATGATATAGATACTGAAATTTAAAAAATTGTGGGTAGCATGGAAACGACGTAAACAGACTTGCTTATTGTCAAGAAGCCCATGGGTGGTATTTCGAGCATTTAAGTAAATAATTTTTTCTACTCCTTGCTTTGTAAGTCATTATTATGTCACTATTATGACATTAATTTGACAGACAACTTACTTCCCTAGAAATTTAAGAGATTTACTTACAACCCTAGCAAAGTAAGTAAATAAGCCTGGGACATAATATACATATATTCATTTATTTATTCATATATAAAGTACAATTTTCAAATTTACAACTAACAAAACTTGGTGACTGTTCTTGAAGCTTGTTTCTGTCTTCGCCGTTATTGTCATTCCCATTAAATTCCGCAATTATGGTTTTTGTTGACATAGGGGGGTATTTCTGATATGATGTTACTAATTCGCAAAACATGGCAAAATTAAATTTAACTTTTGACACTGACAAAAAACATAAGATGACAAGTAAGCATTCAAGTAAAAACCTAGAGAACCAAAGTCGACTTACCAAAAAGTAAAAATGTGTGTTATTAACTTTAATTTTTAATAGGCACTTTTTTACTCGAATTTAATATGGATTTCAGATTTCAAACACGTTTGTTTCTTCTCTAGTCGGTGTTCCTAACAAAGTAACAAATGTCTCGTTGAAATATAAAAAGAACAAAAGAGGGAATATATTTTTATAATTTGTTTACCTTGGCTTTGAACCTATTTAGAAATCTCAGGCTGTATCTATATTGAAACTTTTAAATTTGGCAAGCTTTGTTGAGGGCTTTTTGAAACTTGGAGCCAGAGGCTATAGCCCCCCAAGCCCCTCCCCCTTAACATAGGGCTGCTACACACTAATAAAAACTGTGACTTAATACACCAAAAAATTGTGACCTAATACATTAAATTTAACAAAATTATGACATAATACATTTAAAAAAATTGTGGTCTAATACATTCCAAATAATTGTAGCCTAATACACTCCAAACAATTGTAGCCTAATACACTCCAAAAAATTGTGACCTAATAAACTCTCAAAAATTGTAGCCTAATACCATCCAAAAAATTGTGACCTAATACACTTTAAAAATTGTGACCTTTTAGTTCCAAATTTTTTGACACGTGTGTAAACATATTTAGAAAGAGTGTATCAAAAATCTGCAAATACAGGCCTATTTGACATTGAAAAATGGACCAATCCCACCAAAAATATTTATGTAGGTCACAATTGGGTTTTGGGGTACATAGGTCACAAGTGACCAAATACGGGTATGTGTGTATATGTATATATATATATATATATATATATATATATATATATATATATATATATATATGTATATGTGTGTATATATATATATATATTATATATATATATATATATATATATATATATATATATATATATATATATATATATATATATATATATCAACTTTTTAAATTGATTTATAGTGTAAACTATTATTATGTGTATTTAATTGACGATTTAGATTTGGAAATGAGCAATATGAAAAATCTTATTATACATTTGCAAAGTTATACAATATCTAATGGCTACTTTAGAGGAGATATTACAATATTCATAGTACCTCGTTTTGAATTTTTGATTTTATGAAGTGAAATGTATTTATTTATTAATTATGTTATTTTAGGATGCTTTGTTAACGAGAATTTTTATTCTTATACAATAAAGCTTATTTTGACTTTGACTTTGACTTTGACTTTAGACTATAAGGAACAACTTTCCCACTGGAAGTTTGCTGGGAATCAACGTTAAGGTATTGTTTTTTAATTGTTTCTAAAACGCTACGCACAAAGGTTGGATTGCATACATTCAGGGTTGGGTTGGGTACGGCCGGGCCGGGTCGAGCGCATGTCCCCTTATTGAATGGGGCTCCTCAATTCTTGCTATGGTTTGTAGTATTTATTTATTAATTTGATAAAAATAAGAATATTCGCTGATACGCGGTTTTTTCTTATACATACGAGCACACATAAACTTTTGTTTTTGTCTTTTCCGTGGATTTTTTATGATTGCTTTTTGTACTAATATATTCCTTTGTCTCTAGACTGTAAAATTAATATTAAATATGCATTCCATATAAATAACTAATACATTAAATATTCTTTGTTTGTTTACTAGTGTGCGGTTTAATAATGATAATTATATTTGAGTCAGGTAGAATTTTGGAATGTACATTTTAGATGCAATGTTAGTATTAGAAAGTGGGTTAAAGAACATGGGGCAAAGCACAAGTAGTGACACATCTTTAATATTAACAGATTGCCGATTTGCATACAATATTTTAGTGCAAGTAACTAACTTTTTAGATAGTAAAGATATTGTAACTTGTTGTAAAGTTTGTCCTGTATGGAAATTGGTCATTAATGACTTATTTGCTTCAAGACTTCAGCGATCATGCAGCGACGATCTAAGTTGGATTATAGACGAACAAGGGATATTTTGGAAAATATTTCATCTGTATGGAGTAACAAAGCGAGAATACAAGAAATATCGCATCATCTCAAAATTAGACAATATAGAAGAACTGATAATTGATGAGTGTGAATACGTTTTTGATAAAATTTCGTTAGTAGAGAACACAAACCTAAAAATTTTCAAACTGATCAATTGTAGAAATCAAAACTTAAATGTATCTTGCAATTTTGATTTTCTGAGGAATTGGAAAAATTTAAATAAGCTTAAAATAATTACACATTCAAAGGTTTCGCTCTTCGCGTTGGAATCACTGCACCAGTTAAAGAATTTTTATTTTGATGGTAATTACCCTGAAGAGTTTTGCTGGACAGATTTTACTTTTCTCGAGGGTCTCGAATCATTTGGAGTGGGATATAGAAATTGTTACCGAAGAACCTTTATAAGTATTTATAACCAACAACTTTCCGTAACCTTAAGTAAAATGAAATGTTTAAAAGAGTTTCAGCTTGATAGATCTAATCAGGATTTATCAATATTTGTATCTGTTTCCAAGCTGCAATCTCTAGACGCATTAAAACTGGTAGTTGGGAACTCACAGTGGACTGACTGGTCTTTTTTACCAATGTGTGATAATATAAAAAAACTTTGTGTTAAATTTATTTCACAAGGCAATAAACCCAAACTGGTGTCTGCTCAGTATATTGAACCAAACACTGAAAAGTTGCTTGCCACTCTAAAAAAACTTAACAATACTCTAAGGGAATTTACCTGGATGTTTGAATCTGTTTGTAGCTGCATAAGATCTCGAAGTAATACATCACATTATTCTACAGGCAAGATATATTGTGACTGTGGCATGGGTTCCAACTTATACGACTTTCCGGAGCTTGTGAAGGTATATGCCCTTGTACCGTCTTTTAGCGAACTTCAAAGTAAAATGACCCAAGAACTTCCTGGCGTACAAGTTCGAGTTGTACCCTGTTATGAAAAAAAATGTGGATTCTGTCCAAAAGTATTTTTGCCGTTATATATCGAAGGCCCTTTAGCACATTCCCGTATGGTCCACGGTGGGTGTTACTACAATATATTCTAAATAATATATTAGATGCAACAGTATTAGAAAGTGCCGTAACGAACATGGGACATAGCGACACATCTTTTATATTAACGAATTACCAATTTGCATACAATATCTTACTGCAAGTGATTCCCTTTTCCCGACTACAAAATAATTATTACACTACACTGGAAAAATTAACTGTTATGGAGCAAAAAATGAAATGTTAACCTATAAAAAAATCTAATAGAATACATAAGAATCAAAAATTATAGCACTTACAACGATTGTTAGTAAATGTGGGAGAACTACTTAACATAATAGTATTTACAGTAGTTTTGTATTACAACTTTTTCAGAGAGAGATAGAACGAAATATTTTTTTTAATTACCGTTTACTACTATCAATGCCATATCTTAATAATTGTAATTCTCATTAGGTATGGTCTGTAATATTTGTTAATCGATTTAATAAAAATAAGAATATTCAGTACTCCATGTCTTTACTTATATTTACGAGTATTATATTTTGTAATTAAATACGAAGTCTTAAATAGAAACGGGATGACACGAAACAAATAATACATATTTTAGTTACCGGCAATGTACGATGCTTCGCCATACTTAGGTTTGCCAAACACGTTTTAGCAGAAGTTCGAATTATGTTCTTACCTTTGTTTTGTACCATGATAATTGGTATACTAGTGATGTTAAGCCTGTAAATAATATGATTTAATCGTGTTTCAGTAAGTTACTACATAAACTTATTAGTTGTAGGAGTAATAGCCCAGTGGTCCAACGCGCTGGGTTTGTGACGCGTTATCAACAATTTTTCTTAAAAATACCAAATGGTATCGCATCCAAAGGTTGTAATAGATGTATCATATGGGGTGACGATTTCAGTAAGCAAATGTTTCCTTGATTAGCCAGTTTAATAAGATTGATGGAAACGTGCGATATATGCCCGTCAAACACAAGCAAAAGTGGTCTTTCTATTGGGCAGAACCTTAAAAAATTGTTTTTAAACCACGAATAAAAAGCTCGTTCTGTCAATCCATACGGGGTGGCTGCATATCCGGTATCGGGAAACGCTTCAGAAGGTATCCATGCATATCAAAATTTTTTGCCTTATAGAAAATGAATGGCGACATTTTTTCACCATTTCACCCAAAAAAGTATGGACGTATTGCTTCTTCCACTACCATGAGTGGTTCGAAAGACTGGCTTATTCTTCTGAGCAGCGATTTTTGTGTTAAAAATCTGGTGAGAACGGTTAAGCAAGTTTAAAGATTTAACAGTCTCTTCATAAAGTTCGAAAAATCCAAATATTATCTCGGGGTAGATTCCTCTGTTCGAATACTTTGCCGCATTATAGGTTTTTTGCAAGAAAGGCGATATGGCGCCTGCAAAAACCAATGAATCAATCTTTTTTTGGTACACCATTTTTAATTTTTGTTGAAATGTTATTGTCTTGTACTTTAATATATTATTTTCACCTATTTATGTATATAAAATAACATGTCCTCACTGTCTGATTCATCATCACCGAGCCGAAACCGCTGAAGCTATAAATATGAAATTTGGTCAGTAGTTTTATTTTATGACGTAGAGACTCACAGGGATTTTTCAAAATTCAACCCCTGAAGGGGTCATAAGGGGGTTGAAAATTCGTATGGAGACAAAACATCAGTTGGTCCTATTAACCTGAAACTTCATGGAAGTACTTCAAAAAATAAATAATTAAATACATGTTTCGCAGTTTTTAATAAATCAACCCCTAAGGAGGTAAAATGGGGGTTCAAAGTTTGCAATTGAGTAAAATAGTTATACCGCAGCCGATGTCGCGGGCGCAAACTAGTTTATAATATAGGCAAAGAGGTAAGGTTTAAATATCTACTCAAATGTATAGACAGTTATTAACAAAAAAAGTTAATCAAAAATCAGTTACAGTTTATCGTTGAGATGGATTTCGCCATCTTACCCGGTCTTGCTTATAATTCTAATATTCCAGCGCAGTCTGTTGACAATATGGAGGGATTTTGCTATTATATATCTACATCTGTCTACTACATCTGTCTACTATTAGCGCGTTTGGCAATGCAATCTTTTCCATCGTTTTGCTCGGAATTTTTGACGGTCACATGACCGTATTATTGTACCGATTGACCGATCACGTGCCTGTCAATAATTCCGAGCAAAACGATGGAAAAGATTGCATTGCCGAACGCGCTATATATCTATCGACATAGGCATGAATAAACTATATTATATCCTGCGATGTAGAGTACTTTATGTTTGAATATAATGTACCTACTCTAGGTTTTTCTTACATCCACTGAAAACCTATAGCTAATGTGTTCCTTTTATTTACTTATTTCATTAAAATATACGTGGTTTTCTCAATACCAATCAAGCACTTTATACAAATTGAAGTAGTCCACTTTAATTGACGCGCAGTGTGAATTCTTATTTTGATTGCGACTGATTATGCTATGGTGAAAGAAAATAATTTTCTTTGCTATGGTATAGTCCTGGACTGGTTATCGAAAAAAAAACTGATTTGGGTTTTTATTAATTACTCCTATTTCCAACATAAATTATAGTTCAATTCGATTTAGTGAGACCCAGTTGACAGGCCGGACTGGGAATTACAAGTTGGGTATAAAATTTGCCATCCTCTGCTGCTACCAAAATTTCATTGTGCATGATCCAAAGGATATGTAACATATTAAATTTAAAACCTTCATAGAAATTGAACATCACGTCAAACGCAAATCCACCTATTTAGCACAAAAGATAAAAGATAATAGCATTACGCTGCTATCATTAATCACCGGGGATGCTGAATAATTCCTTTTAGGTTGGAAAAAATGTAAAAGGTATTTTTTTCGCGTCATCAGTAGACAGCCATTGTTAAATTTTAATTGCTTGTCTTATTTCATAGTATTAAAGTTTAATAAATAAAATTAAATGACTTCAGACCACAGCCAATATCTTTTTCTCTCAAAATTAGTCAGCAGGTACTAAGTAGATCCCGGATTTCGGCTGCAAATTCCAGAAAGGGATTCTGTCGGAAGTTACATATTCGCAATATAATGAATAAATTAATAATATTTTTTTTTATCTTCTGACAGCCCACGAAGACCGAAGTCTAAGTACTATGTACCGTGGGTGTACTGGGGAATCGACTCACACATCCAGAGCTGGAAACATCCCTAGGGATTTCACCAGCCCATTAAGAGGATGTGTGGGGTGGTACCACCTCAGTCGGGGAAGAATTCCTCTACCACCTTCCAATATGTGAATTTTTGTTTATTTTATACGTTTAGGTTAAGGGATGCCAATAAGATCGAACGCTTCACTGTTCTGTAGGGCTTGGCCATTCATGTGGATGGAGTAACCGTTGCCAGATTTGTTGCGACATGGAGTAAGACTAGGTTTTGGTCATAGGAACTGAACAAGGTTGTTGGCATCCCAGTCTAAGATTAATTGAAGATCTCGGGAAAGGGATAGCTGCACAAATCTGCGTCTATTATTCAGCTCTTGATTTGAAACTTGTTCGGAAAAATGAATATTGGAGTGGAGAGTACGATCGTCAGTATAACTGTGGATAGGATTGGTAGTTGGAGAGAGTAGGTCATTAGTGCGAAGAAAAAATTGGGTTGGTGCCAGGACTGAATCTTAGGGGACGCCAGCATTGAGAAGATGGAAGTGAGATGAGTGACCGTCAACCTTGTCAGATTTGCGCTGATTAGATAGGAAGCTACCGATCCAGGTACATAGTTTGGTAGGAAGACCGTAAGAAGGTAGTTTGTTGAGGGAGTGCGGCATACCATACTTGGTCAAAGGCCTTGGAAATATCAAGAGCAACAATCTGAGATTCCCCATGAAATTCGAGAGACTAGTTCCAGTTAAGTGTGACCAAACTAAGGCGATTAGCTGTGGATGTACTGTCTGTCATGGATGATTTTCTGTTTTTCTAGATATTTTAGAACTTGAAAGTTGATCGCTTTCTCCATAACTTTGCTGACAACAGAGAAAAGGGAGATTGGTCAATAATTGGATGGAAAGGACTTGGAACCTTTCTTCGGGACGGACTGCACAAGAGCAAGAGCTTCCAGCTCTCCGGGAAGATATCCTTGTCATAAGAGATCTGGAAAATATGAATTAGGATGGGTGCAATTTCTGGAGCGCCTTTTTTGAGAACAATTGCTGGTATGTCATCAATGCCGGAGGACTTTTGGGTGTCAAGGGATAGAAGAAATTTTTGAACTTGTTTGACCTTAACTGTTATGTCGGGAATTTTGTGGGGTATAGACATAGCGGTTGGAAGAGCGAAATTGGCGGGGGGAGGGATTAGGGTGTAATTGGCAGCGAATTGTTTGGCAAATAGTTCAGCTTTCCCCTTAGAGGTGGAAATAGTTTCCTTGTCAGAGGTCAGGGGTGGAAAATTGCTTCTACAGAAGTTTTGACTAATGCTCATGGTAAGTGACCAGAAAGATTTGCTGCCATTGGGACAGGAAAGCACTTTATTTTTACGTGGTTATTAAAAGCATTTTTGGACTCTAAGATGGTTTGGCTGTATTGATTTCTTGCTTCAGTGGAAATTTGACGAATTTCGGGTGTAGGATTTTGAAGATGCCTTTTGTGAGCTTGGACTTTTTTGAGTCTGGCGTTATCACAGTGCTTGGCTATTGATGGTGGAGTTTAGGTTTCTTTCTTTCAATACCTGCTTGAATAATATCTGTGATAATATGAGAGTAAATTTCGGAGGGATCAAAAGTGGAAAAACAGACAGGGTTCCAAGGGAAACCGGAAAAAAAGTTTCGAAGATCATTCCAATGCGCAGAATTGTAGCGCCAGATCGTGCATTTTGGCATTTTTGATGGAGAATAGTAAACATTTTATTGGTGGTTCTTAGTCTAAATGTCGTTGCCATCAGACAGTCACCTAGTATGCGTTTGAACGGTTAACTACTTGCACTTCTTCCAAAAGTGCATCAATGGACAATACAATATTGTTAATGTGCCTAAAGAATCGACATTAAGAAACAATTATTTATCGTCAGTGTGCAATGAAACTTTAGCAGAAATTGCCTTCGATCGAATTGCAAGAAAAGCACGTTTGGTTTGGTGTAGATGAAATCAATGACGATAATGGTCAGAATATCGCATATGTATGTGTTCTATCCATTCCCCCACCTAATATACTCTCTAGTGTGATACCAAAAACAAATATCGATACCATATGTAAATGTGTAAGTAGCAGTCACAAAGTAATGTGGGATTTATTAATAAAACTAATAAACAAAATAGAAAAGTGTGTTGTTGGTCGTAAGGTACTAGCCAAATTTTTTATTTTACATTCAATACTTTACCTAAATACTTTGTCTTCGATATTGCTCTGGGAGGGCGGTTCGATTCAATGTTGACTCGTAAGTTCTTGAGTGTCATTGGCTATATCAGCGCTTTTAAACTTCCTTATTGGTCAGTGAGAAAAATTTCTATTGGCCAGCGTTAGAACCTCAGTAAGCTGTCACCCCAACATCTCAGTTAGTAAAAGCTTTTGCAGTGGTGTGGATGCGTAATCTTTTGGGCTAAATTTTGATTCTATCTCGGTAATCGTTTAAAATTGTATAGAAATTATTTAAACTAAGTTAGTGTTGCATGAATTCTGTTTAAGCATGGATAATGCATTAATAATTAAATTCGATATATCAGAAGTAGGCCCGCACCAGTATAAAATTATGCATTCAATAAGAAAAAATTGCAAATAAGCCGACGAAATGCAATACTTAATTTGTTACATACCTATCCACTTCTGATACTTTTGAAAAGTGATTTTGGGGTAGTCTTTGCAGGACAAAACAAAGCGTTAAAGGCGGTTTTATTTGAGTGCTGGTAAGGCTGCTGGGAGTGCTGTGCCAAGTTAAGTGACAATATAATGGCTCTGGAAATCAGGATATTTATCCAACACATCAAAACATCAGATATTTTTGATATATTATGTATATAGGACATATATCATACAATCGCACAATAGAAGTGGTAACATCCAATTATTAGTCAAAGTTTCATTTATTCACTAGGCGGCAGTTCAATCCAATGAAGCTATTCTTGTTTAATACATTGTAAACTACTCTGTCGTTAAAATTATTTCTTTCTCTTTTCGAACCACTTGGAATCGGAGTTTTCGATTAAAGTCTGAATTGCGATAGTCATAATCGAATTATCGATAATTTTTAATTAAAATTATTCAATCGCAGCTAAAAAAAGGTTAAAGGTTTTTTTAATAATGCGGGAGTAAATTAATTCGTGTCAGGCGCAGAGATTTCTCAGAAAAAAAGAAAAGCATTGATATATTGAGAGGAGAAATGATACAATTGAATTTAGTATGAAATTAAGATTTTATATATCTTCGGTATGTATATCCTTCAATGGGTTCACGCTTGTTTAAAAGCAAGTAATGGAGAACATTTTCAACATATTCTCCACTAGATAAGTATCATTTTTTGAAACTTATTTATTAGTTTTACTTATTGATTTTAAATCATGTTAGGCAAATATTCATTAAAATTAAGGCTGCTGACAAAAATGAGAGATCTCGCAGTGGCGTTTTTATTCATTTTTTTCTCTGGCCTAGGGAAAAGGTTTTATTTTTTTTTACCCGTGTCTTAAATTACGCTTAAAACAGAAAATAAATTATCCTTAAAGATTTATATGTCTGGCAACGTGACAGCGCAATTTTCTATCAAGCGCCATGTCCGACCATATGTTCGCTCAGCCAGGTGCGTCGAACATGGTAAAAGAGTATTTGGTATGTCTCTAGGCTACCGCAGGAGTTACCCATTCCAATATATGTAACCATTTCCATAGCAGCCTGTATAATTTAACAAATGAATTAAGAAGGCATGATTAATTAACATTACTTTAAAAAAGATTACAATGTGGGCTACGTGTTCCTTTAATTTTTAAAAATATCCTTATGTTTTGTATTCTATTATGTGTAGTTATGATTTAAATTTTTAAAAGGCTGGTTGAATGTATAAATAAATTGGGTTATTTTTGTAATATGATAATGCTAACCAATATTTAAACAAAATTCTAATTTCCATCGCTATACTTTACTTATGGTATAATTAATAGATAACGAGCAAAGGATCGGCTTCCCGGAATATGAGTTGATCGGCCGGTGGAGGAACGAAAAGTCTATCTATACTCTCGTGAGATAATATACTTACTGTTTTCTAATTTAGTTAAATTTAAATGATGAGGTATCGTTTAATTTTCGTTATTCTAAAATTCTTTTTCTCCATAAAGTCGTTTGATCTACTGCAACTATAACTTTGTCACATGCGGACGAGTTTTTAAATTCATCGATGTCTAACCGCATTACTCACATTTTCATCAAACCGTTTTTAAATTACCGATAAAAGTTTGCTGAAATAATTATAGCGTTTTAAAATTCATCGTATTCTTCTCAGATTGCTCATCGGATTCATCGCACTTGAAGAACGATGTTTCCGATGAATGCCTGATGGGAAGAGTCAGTTGTCAGGGCGTAAGGTTAACTTTTTGAGTTTTTTAACTTCCGATAGCCCAAGAAGACGGAAGTCCAAGTACTATGTACCGTGTGTGTACTGGGGAAATCCGACGCACACATCAAGAGCTGGAAACGTCCGTAGGGATTTCACCAGCCCTTTAAGAGGATGTCTAGTTTAGCACCACCTCGGTCGAGAAATAATTCCTCTACCACCTTCCAAAAATTAACAATCACAAAATACCCATGATCGCGCACCGTGGTTTTGTCGTTTTATGATTATTGTAATCTTCACATAGTTGAATACTAGAGTAAAATATGACACCACTGGTCACCCCGGTCCGATGCACCGGATCACGCTATAATTTACATCAAGTGCAACAAACGAAATCCATTTAGGAGCCACTAATTCGAGAGCGTAAATAAACAAGGTAGATTAAGCGAGCACCCCCATCAAATCGTATTGCCAGAAATATGCGCATATCAGTCTTGACCCGGTCTCATAGACCGTGCGCGACCCGTGGAGATTTAAAGGTTGTGTAAGAAAACTCAATAAGGGTGCACAAAATGAAACGACGTTAAAAAGTTAAATTGAATGTTTAGTTTAAACAAAAATAGGGAAAAGGCATCGTCAAACGTAAATTGAATGTATGTAATAAATAGGAAATTAATCATTTACCTTGCTCCAAGAAGTCGCAACATGTTTATACGCTATAACTCTATATTAAAACAGTTATCTCTATAAAAATGGTTATTCTTAACATTTTGAAACAGTTTTCTCTATAACAATACTTATTCAAACAATTGACTTTTCATGGCGATTATCAAACTTAGTAATTGAAGACACGTTGTGGATAAAGGGTCTATGTAACATCAAAACGATTTAGAGAAAATTGAGTTTAAATTTTTTTGTCAGGCACATTTCTCTTTGAGCAGAGAGAGGCACGATTTTCTATCAGTGTGTAAACCTTTATTATAGAACTTTTCTATATATTTATAAACACAAAAAGCCTTCCGAACAAAAAAATAATAAATGTACATATATATCCTTTAACAGCTAGATCAATACGCAAAAAGTAAAAAACACAATATGGATAAATGATATGTTAATATCAAAATATAGTTTTTACTCGGAAGTTTCCAGTCGGAACCATATATCTTTTGTCACTAACACGTTCTTCTTTTCTTCTTTGTCCCAGAAGTTTCCATTTCGGTCTCGATACCTGTTAAGTTTTCATAAAAATATCTGTATTCTTCGTTGATGTATTTAATTTCCTCTTTCAAATTAGTAGTTTTTTCCGCTGACTGATCATTTTTCTTACTTCTTATCAACTCCAGCTTATAGTCTTACTTTTTCAATTTTTTGTGTCGTCTCTTTAAAATATCCACCTTCAGAAAAGGTGTATTTGAATCCAAAGCCCAGAATACCTCTAAGGCATTCTGGGTCTAAAGTGTTTTTATAAAAATTTAATTTAACAATTAAACTGTTATTTGATGCCTGCGATAATGTTATTACCTAAACAGCTTTGTTGGGTGAAGCGTACCATGATTTGGACAAGTAGTTTTCTGATGGGTTTTGATTTGCTTCGCCTATTTGTATTTGTTTGTTTCTTTTTATGATAATTATTTTATCATTTAAATGTGAGTTATAAAGTTTCAGAGTGATATATTTGTTGTTTTTTAGTGTTTGGTGATATGGAACACTTATGGAATCACTTCGGTGTCCGTCCATCCGTCCGTGTGTCTCTCACAGGCGATTTTTCTGAAACTATTCGACGCAATAATTTAAAATTTAACACAGAGATAAAGTGTGGTGGCCCAATTATAAACGTGAAGTATAAAAAGTTGAATTTTGATTCTGGTGGTTAATTTCAGGGAGTAAATTGAGAAATGGAAAAAATGTATTTTTTATGCATTTTTTAAACATTTTTAGGGAAAAACGCTTAAAAATTACTGTACCCCACCCTTATCACCAAAAGGATCGCTCAGAGAAATCTGAAAAAAATCATCAAACATTGAGAATTAGGTGTAGGTTAAATCAAAATTATGAGGATTGAAAAATTCTAGCGCGATCAATTGTTATAAACAATGTAATTGTTTATTTCGTTATAACTTCTGAGCTATTGGTTTTAGAGAAAACGATTTTCGACAACAAATAGTTTTCACGATGTAAAGAACAACTTATATCCTTATACATTTTTCAAAATTTTTAATTGGACTCAGTCGAAACGCTTCCTGCTCAGCTCCGCGCATACCCGATGTGATAGGGCGTTGGTGCCATCGGCGGCGAGTAGCGCAGCAGAGGGGTGGATACCAGGCGACCGAGGTTTGCTCAAGTTAATTGAGGGGCTGATGGCACGGAACAATCTTGCGAATATAGCTTGCACTTGACCTAATTTTTTTTATTTGCGACTTATGACTAAGCTTAGTTAAGATGTTCTGTATGTATTTAATTTTACATTTTTGTTTTTATATTTTATCTATGTCAATAAGATTTTTTTGTTCTTTGACAATGAAGAATATTTTGATTTAATTTAATAAAAACTGTAGGCTAAATTTCTGCTTGTTCAGGGTTGAATGAAAGTGTAGTCATACATAATTCATTTACTTAGGAGGCATCTAACTTTACTTAGCCAATGATAGTTCGTTTATTTTTATATAATTTTATTTTCGCTTTCAGAGCTTTTTGAAAAAACTAAATTTCAAAATCTGATCATGTGCTGGACGACCGCGAGTAATTTGAGATCCCTATATTAACGGCCGGACTTTGAGAGTATATGTGTTGATCTAAAATGAGGAGATACAGATATGAAGGAGAAGTACCAAGTCCGCGAAGGAGATTTCCTTATCTTTATCATTAAAACCCCAGTGCCATAAAATTGGGAATTCATTGAAAATTTTCAACGGGGCAGGACGCGCCGCCGGCCGGCCGCGCCGTCAAAAAATAATTTTGAAAAAAAAGTTGTTAAAGGGGATTTATTCGCACGATCCATAAGTCTGTTTCTAAAATCTTGCACACCTGAAATCCATTGGACCGATGACGTCAATGACCTAATGCGAATAAATTAATTGATGTTTGCCATCAAGAATTTAATTAAACTCATTCGATGCTATTAAATTAATATTAAATTGTCAACTCCAAAGAAATTTACAAAACTAGAAGTATTGTTTAATTATCACACTAGGAAACAGCAGCTGTCCCACATAAAGCAACGAAAAAAGGTCGATTTTTCACCCTTTCCATTGTCTTCGCACAAAATAGCATGTTACCAAGAACAACGGAAAATTTCTCCCACACAAAAAGCAACAAAAGCAATTTATCGCATTTAATTATTAACCAATTACATCCGAGGGTGGAGCAATTACTGTGGAACAGATTTTACTTTACCAAGATACAACAAAGCCATTTACTGACAAAAGCGCTGACTCGAAACCAGCTGCGATGGTGTATAGAGACAAATAACCAATTAAATATATCAGACATCTCGCAGCTTCGGTCTCCCATTTTTGTACAATAAGCCCCTATCTTTATACAGATTACCAAAATTTAAGAATGGATAAATTTGAAGAGAAATTTTTAATACAATCTACCTTGCTTCCCCATTTACTTTTTATTAAAATTTTGTCATGTAATTTATTTTCTTACCCTAATTTCTGTTATATGAGAGATCACCAAGTTCATGCCCAAAAAGATTTACTTTGTCCTCAAGACGTTGTATAAAAACAAATTAATTATTTAAATTATATTTTAAAATATAAATCTTAAATTATATTATCTGTTATTAATAAAATTAAAAAATAAATACAATTAATCAATTAGTTAATTATTTCTTATTTTTAATTATATTATATCATATAATTATAATTATTATATAGTTATGTAACTAACTAATTAATTACCCGACAGGCTTTACTTCAAATTACAGGGCAGGGTTTTTGTGCAATAAAGGTTACCTAAATTTAAGACTGATTAAATTTTAAAAGAAATTTTTAAAAATTTTAGCTTTATTTTTAATTTAATTTTAAAAATTTACAGCATATTTAAAAGTAAGTGGGTACCTATACATTTTATTTAAATTTTTCTAATGATTTTTATTAAATTAAACGTAGTTAAATAATTAACAAGAACAAAAAATTGATCTACCAATTATTTTATTTATAATAGGGAACTTGCATGAAAATTAAATTTGAAAAATAATACTCTTAAACGTAAGCTAATATCATCAAAAGACCCATAGTACACAAAAAAAATAATTTTTTAATCCCCTGGATTAAATATAAACTGTTAAAGGTTGGATAATTTCAACAATTCTAGTTACGCGACTCCATTGGTTGTGACGTCAAACCGTTCGTCGAGACATGACCCGTGAGCGGCAGCACGCCAAGAGTACGGAAATGTATTTATTAGACAATCGTTTGGTAACAAATTTAGTGTGCTTGTTTGGATTTTCAGTTTCAGAGCAAATAAATATTGTTACAAGAACCGATGAAGGTTTTTTAAAAGGACTCTCAGACAATTTACCCACTGTGGATATGTTTATGGTGGCAACTTTTATAAAAAAAAAACTCCGAGAATTTTTCGCTTGGTGAAGTTCGCGGTGTTAAAGCTTGCAAGTAAGTCGGTACAATATATGTAATATGTATGTTAGGTACCCATACCAGTTTATTTTATCATTTGCGTTAAAATTTAAATAGATCTGTGAATTATTCAGATACTTATAGAACATAAAATATTGTTTTGCCTAAATCTATTAATGTAGTGATAAACGCCTTAAAAATGTGTACCGATTTTAGATTAAAGTGTAAAAATAGTGAAAAACTATAAAATATTTAAAAGTATGTTTTCTTTGACTTAAAACTATATCCTGCAACTTGTGTTTTTTGTTAAATTTATATACTGTTAATTGCTGTTTAGAATGTTTAGCGTTTCGTTAGGCACAAAAATATGTTTGTATTGACTATAGTAGCAAAAAATATATAAATGCCTTGTCTAAGTATTAGTATAATTAACTAATTAAAGATCTGGAAGGTATTCTTATGGATATTCTACTATAGGATGGGTCCAAGTTCGAAGAGATAAGAATATTTGCTCAGTGAAAGCTAAGATAACACCCGAACATAATGTAAGGTAAGGAAAAAACAATATGCTGTAACTTGCAACATTGATGAGGAGACTGAAACCGGGTTAGATCTGCAATTAAATTAAGTCATATAGGACTACAGCTGGATTCAAGACATCCAATATTTGGAGCTTCTCCAGATGCCATATCTGTGGAATATAGTTGAAATAAAGTGTCCTCGGTCTGAAAAAGCGGTATCTAATTAATTATTTAACAAACGGCAAAGTACAAAGCACAAGTTCAGCTGCAGATGTTTATATGTAACAAAAGGAAATGTTGATTCTGTGTTGCAGATCCAAATTTAAAAAAGAAAACTCTGAGTTTTCTCATATATGGGTGGAATATATCCAAGAATACATAGAAATGTTAATAGACGCAGCAGGCTGTTTCTGGCGCCATAATATTTTTCCACATCTATATAAATCGGCCAAAAATTTACCTTAAAAATATTTTAAGGATGCGAATAAAACAATTTAAAGTATTATTACATTAAAATGATCTTCGCATACGTGAAGTGCAGTATTTTTTTCAGAAATGTCTTTTACGTTTCTTCTGCATGCTTTAAACCATTTTACGCGGCGATTTTTATCTTCAGGTATATGAATAAACAGTTTATTTGAAGTTTTAAAAGTCGTATTAGGACACATTGGCACTATACAGTATTTGTAGTATGTATTTTTCTTAGTATCTTCCATTATTTGGGATTTTTGAAACGCAAAGTAAACACACAAATGTAAACAGACCCTACTTGTTCAATTTTCCACCTCGATGTCAATGCACTGCAGCTTAACGTTGCTGGCCCGACACACGATGTGACGTCACACACCTTCCCGCGCCATGGAGCTCGTTTTGAATGTTAGGATTGGCGCGCGAACTTTAATAATTAATAAAAAATTAAGGAGTGATATTTAAGTCGTAATATTTTGAATATGTTATTTTTTGATGTGACTGAACATTTTTATGTAATAAAAAAAAATGTGCAAGTTCCCTATTATTACATCGTCTGTTTTACATATTCACAGTAGGTGTTGTAGACATAAATAAAGAAAGTTCCATTATACTAGAAATAATTGAGAAATGTGTCCTATTGCTGAAATAAACTATTGGTTCACTAATTATTTTAGTATTAAGAAATCTTCTTATGTTTTGCACTAATTAATTAGTTTAGTGAGAATTTTAAAATATTTTTATGTGGAATTGTCAATTAAGATATTGTGTTCTTTGATACCTGTAAACTCAGCAAACCTCAGTAAACTTACCTTAATTTAATCATTTTACTTCTAGTCTATTCGATTATTAATTAATTTAAAGAGTACAATCAACAGGTGGTATCCATGACAATCCTTAAGATAGACATACTGTCACATTAATTCTAGAATTTAAAATTTCAAAAATTCGTATCGTATAAAAAATAACTGCCACGCTATTTTAACAATCCGGAACAACAGCTAAAACACATATTGTAATTGTTATTACATTATCTATATGTCAGAAGTATCGAAATATTTACCTAAAATGGTCCCATCTTCCGTAACCTTAACCTTGGTGCTGGACACGTGAACTTGCAAAATTGCTTTTGACCTCGATGACCTTGGACCACAAATATACTTGGGAGTAAAGTGACAGCTGCTTTATTAACACAAGTCATTAATGGCATGCAGTGTTATCTATCTTGTGTAATCAAAATATTCTTATTTCGTCGGGTTCGTCATTCATGTCTGTTTAGTTTCTTTAATTTGGGGATATTTAAATCAAATAATTCGAAAGAGAGATTTTGTACTTTACCAACTTATTCACTGTTTTCCCTTTGGCATTTTATTAGTTTTTCGATCGCATCAGAACAGCACCTGTTTTTCTTAACTCACTAATGTTTTACTCTAAATCGACAGAGTGTGTCATCATTTGTTGCTGAATAAACTTTCTGAGATTGGAGTTTCGGGGCGCTATCTGGGCTGGATTGAATCATACTTAACTGACCGTCGACAACGCGTGATTGTCTGCGGTTCTGCCTCACGTGAAATATTTGTGACATCGGGTGTGCCTCAGGGTTCACACATGGGTCCGGTGCTTTTTTTTTATTGTTTATTAATGACGTAATGTCCTGTTTTAAAACATGAAATGTTCTTTTATATGCCGACGAAAACTTTTTACAATCTTGTGAATTCCGAATCGAATAGTCTGCAGATAGACTTTAACAGATTTGTTGACTCGTGTGATTTGAACTATTTAAAGATTAATGTTTCTAATTGTAGAGCCGTCAGCTTATATAAGTGTTTAAGCCCTGTTTCTATAACATTGGTAACGGTAATATTGAAAATGTAACATCTATTAGTGACCTAGATCTTTGATAGAGAATTAACGTTTAACTTGCACATAGATCATATTATATTAAGGGCATTTAGGATGCTCGGGTTACCTAAAAGAACAACAAAACATGTTCAAGGTACAAAAGCCCTAATTTGCCTCTATATAACTGTTTGGTTCGCAGTATTTTGGAGTACTGTTCGGTGGTTGAGTTCCTCGATATGCCTGTCATCCTGCTAGATTAGAAAAATTAGATAAATTTACCAAGTATTTATTATTCAAGTTGTATTTTCCATGTTTGGATATAACATATGAAACTAGATTGTTACTTTGCGGTATGAAAAGTCTTGAATCTCGTCGTAAACTTGCACTTCTACTCTTCTTATATAAGCTGATCAATGCTCTCACTGACAGCGAATACCTGTTAAGTTCCGTTGTACTCTTGAAGTTTGAATGTTGTGTTTTTTCGGTACAGTTGTAGAACGTGTGCGGTGTGTGTGATGGGGAAAAACGCAAAGAGAAATGACATTCGACTCACGCCGGTTAAAATCTGGGTGAGACCGGATATCTCGTAGGATGAAGATGTCGTTTCACACACATCGGTCGATAGTTGAACAGTTGACTGAAGGTTAACAAACCAACCAGCCAAATCTATCATTAGGATAATGAATTTCTATTTAATGATCGATTTCTATCACCGCCTTTTGTAAACCTTCTCTGTTAAACAAACTGATATCGTCAACTTGACGAACGAGTCGAGATTCGACGGCAAGAATTCTAAATTAAAATACTACACAAGCGTTCTATAAAAACATTTTCAGACTATTTTGCAGTCAGAAAGTACACAAACCATAAATTACTGGAATATGACACTTATGGTTTATTTATGGAAACTCCCGGCAAAATTAATTGGTGTCAGCCGCAGGGTGCGATAATGAGCCAACATCAATAAGAGCTTTCGCTCGGACATCGCTTTTCGGTGGACAGTGACAAGTAGGTGTATAAAATAGAAGTTTTAACTGTGGAAAATAAATAGTTATGACAAAGGAAAAATGTAGTTTTCTTGGATGAATTAGAAAGGATTCGGTGTTCCGTATACTGTGAGCGTATCGAACGTGGAGCCTGTTTTGTTGCTGTTTGTTATGAAAACATCTTACCCTAGAGGTCCAGTTTACGAACTTTAAGGAAATACGTAATTGAATCAAGAATGGTAGTAGAAAGAGATAAAATAGCATTGGAGTGTTGGAGCTCAGAAGTGTTTCTGTCTCTGTTGGTTGCTTAGAAAATACGTCTGAACACTCTGTTACACGTATGTCTTTGTCGAATGAAGTAGAAAAGAAAAAGTGCGACTTATAGATTTATAAATGACTCGGAGCGACTTTAAATAAGCCTTTAGAAATAATGTATTTAAGAGCTTTATAACCTAAATTTATTATTATTTAGCAGATAATAAAATATTTTTGGGCTTTTATTACTTTTAGTAAATCTTGTGATGCTTCTGACGTATTTTTGGTACAAAAATATAAGGCAAAATAAGATGTGGCCAATGTTTACAAATTGTGTTTACAGTGTCGCTTAGAATCGTTTGTCTTGGCTTCAAAGAATGTTAGATCATCCCGTATCCGTTCTTAATTCATCCAAGGTAGTTTTAGTTTTATAGAAAAAAAAATCTTGGTGTCTCAAATTTAAGCCTTTCCAGAGGGATCTCAAAAGCTATAATACAAATGGGGAAAATTAAGGTGAACTAGTCAATAAATAAGATGGAATATTTTAGGTTGACGACTTCACTAGTGGATGTATAAAATAGATAGTAATCTTTTTAGTGTTTCAATTTAGCGAAACGGAACACTTCTTATGGTATCACTTCGGTGTCCATCCGTGTATCACACAACAAGGTAAGAATAAGGCATTCTTCTTCTTGTGCATTGAGAGAGTGGACTGGGGTTTTTTGAATGATCCTGGAGCGACTGCGGATATGAAATTTCTTTCTTTTCATAATACGTTAATTCAAGCATTCTTATATGCTTTTCCTGAGAAATCCTACAATAAACGGAGAGATCAATATCGTCTAATAAATTGGTTTAATGATGACTTAAGGGCGATGAGGGAGGTATTAGGATTGCTAAAAGAATACTATAATCAGTTTCCAACAATAGCTCAAAACAATCTTATAAAGAACCATAAAAAACAATATAAAGCTGCAATAAGTAATTCTAAAAAAGCTAATGATAATCTAATCAAAAGGGCCTCAAATCCTACTAAATATATGTGGAATATAATTAATGAACATCGAAAATCAGAGAATAACAGAAAAGTGAATGTTTCACCAGACCGATTTAATGATTTCTTTGTAAACCTAGCCCTTGATTTGCAGAGCCAGATTGGTCCCTCTCTCCTGAATCCTCTGGAATTTGTCCCCCCAACGCCTGGGGAATTATTCACCTTTCGAGAGGTCATATTCATTGAAATTAGAGACATCTTGACGGGTCTCATTAATAAGAGAAGTAGGGGCCGTTTTGATTTTACTGTGGAGGTCATCAAGGGCATTAAGAATCTTATAGTTGGCCCTTTGGCCAGACTTGTGAATTGCTCCCTCAGGGAGTGCACTTTTCCCGATTTTCTCAAACAGGCAATCGATCAATAGTAGTGTGAGGTTCCTGGGGGTCCATCTGGATGCCGGGCTGCAGTGGGGCGCTCATACGAGCTTTTTAATGGGTAAGTTGGGGTCCTCTACCTTTCTTCTGCGACGGCTCTCTGAATGTGTTTCTCAATCCACCTTAAGGCAGGCATACTTTGCACTCTGCCACTCCCACATCAGCTATGCAGTTGTGGTCTAGGGCCATAGTGCTGGTGCTAGGGGGGTCTATCGAGTCTAGAGGAGGATGCTGAGGGTGGTTGCAGGTTTGTCTTATCGGGCAGACGGTCGGCATGCCTTTGTATCCCTCGGGATATTGACTTTGCCTTCCCTGTTCGTCTTGGAGAGCCTTCTTGTTGTTAAACAGCATCTCGGTGAGCACCGGAGACATGAGGAGGTTCACCATCATGACACCCGCAACAAGCAAGGGCTTGTGCCTGTATTTAGATGACTCCACAGATGTCGAGATGGCCCTGACTCTCTGGGAGTAACTGTTTTTAATAAGCTACCTGTTATGATACGTGACCTGCCCTTATTCACATTTAAAAAGAAGGTCAAGGATTTTCTCATCAGTCAGGCATTCTATAGTATTGACGAGTACTTAAATTTTAGGGACTTGAATTGTTGCATTGACTGTTTGTAATAAATGTATGTTTGACTATATTGTGTTACCGACCAAATGTCATTCTAATTGGACCTTATTGTTACTTGTTTGATTCAGTTTGTTAACTATCTAGTGTTTGTATCTTACAGAGAAAGGAATGTAATGTTAAATTTTATTTTATTTTATGACTTGGTAAATGCATTGTATATGACGCCAATAAATTATTATTATTATGATTATGATTATTATTATTATTATTATTATTATTATTATTATTATTATTATTATTATTATTTACTCTGAAACTATTCGACGTAAAAATCTGAAATTTAACATAGAAATAGATTGTGGTGGTCCAATTATAAACTTAAAGTATAAAAAGTTGAATTTTGATTCTGGCGGTTATTTTCAGGAGGTAAATTGGGAAATGGAAAGAAAAAATTCAAGGGCATGGTGTAAGTGTCAAATGAAAGCTTATTGAAGCACGAATTCAACACTATATATTATGTATTTTTGTATGCATTTTTAAAACATTTTTCGGGAAAAACGCGAACCAAAAGGATCGCTCAGAAAAATCTGAATAAAATCACGAACATTCACTAAAAAAAGAGCTCCACTTGTGTCAAGATATTCAGTAATCTTGACAAATTTAGTCATAATAAAAGCAAATACATTCAATTAACAAAATTGCTGTTCCCATAAGAACATAAAGGTTCTTGAAGTATTTTACAAATTCTCTTGAATAACTATTACTTTAAGACAAAAATGTTTTTCTTAACACATGAACCCTTGCATCAAAGCTCTGTTTACAAAGACTCAGCTATTTAAACAAGATAATGCGAATTTGACTGAAGACCCTGTGATCTACGCTCTACTTAGTATCACTTGCGTTCTGGATAATTCGCGATGGGTTTTTAACAAAGCCGCGACCCCGACCAAAATTTAGTCGCGCTCGCGCAACAAACCTTGATGAGTGAAGATCTGTATGTGCTCTTATAGCGGTAATTATAGCAATTCGCCAGTTATTGAAAGATTGGAATCTGGACCACTTAGTGGCGAAATTCGAAGGTACGTGTAACTTATTTCTGCATTATTCCAGTTCATATTATCTGTGATGGAGCTCAAATTAGTATACGGTGAGTAAAATCAAAAATTATTGCATTGCATAGAACGCAAGGAAAAAATGGCATAATTCTTTTTGAGACTGCTTCAATAACTTTTGTTTAACAATGTTTTTAATGTTTTCATTTGACTATGCCTCGTAACGTCAATAAGAACTTCTAAGGAATCCTTCACAGGATGGAGTAATTAACAAACAATAATAGTTGTACACACGTAGTACTTACCTTCAAAGGTAATAAATAGAAGTATATTTCCTGAAACAGAATCCTTGGCAACAATTTTAACACAATGTGGGCCGTTTATGTCTTGTTATATCCGTATAATGTGCAGAATTATAGGGTTTCTGTTGACTTGGCGTATAGTAACGCTAACAACGCCTGTAATTGATTGCAGGGACCGACACTAACAAGGAACACGTGACTAAAATTTATCGCATTTTCTTTCTTATTACTCCCTTGTTCCTTTTTGTGTATTACGCAAGCAGGCTATGGTGTAAGTGTCAGATAAGAAATCAGGATTCTTGGTAGAGTTAACAAAAGATTTGCTGATTTATTGTTGAATGTTCCAGCACGAAAGCGTCAATAGTCAAGAGCGTACAAAAAAGAATAGGGTGTGATTATTCGCACAGATAGCGATTGTTCAATTAATTAATGTAATACATTTTAATACATAAAACTATTCTTTTTCTGGTTTTAGACTGTATTTAATTAAGACTGATAAAAAGCTTAGTTGTTACGATATCTTTAACTATCAACATGTATTACTACTAAAGTTAATATATAATTTATTTGTTAAATAATGTCATTATCTTAAAGTTATTAACACGTTATAAATGTTTCAAGTGAAAGTTTGCAGTAATCGTATAAACCAAAACTATACGACGAGACATGAAAAAAACAAACACAGAAAAATATAAATTAAAAATAGGGTGTATAGATAATTTTTTAAATTGGCAATATTCGTGTAATTCAAATAAATCTTTTTTTTTGTATTTTCTACATAAATTTAATATTTATGGCGGTTGTTTTTAACCATTTATTTTGGTTCTTATTAATGAAACATTTTCCCTTAAATATATTTACGTATACAAAATTCGAAACAAGCAAAACTTGGCCCTATTGGTTGTGACGTTACATGACATGTAAATAAAAGTGCTATTATGGCTGGTTGCTGTAAATTCAGGTGGCAATTTATTTTCTTTATTATGTGCCAATTTATTTTCTTTATTATTTACCCAAGATTAGGAGATTTCGTGGACAATAAATATTATATTTGATTAAACGACATTGTTCAACAATGACCACAAGAATATTTGCGGGCTAACAAACCTATTCTAAACTGATCGAAAGAAGTTAGGGATATTGTGGTTTCTCTGAGAAAAAAAAGTTGACATACGTCTATCTTCCCTTGTTATTTCTAGAAATAAAACACATTTATTCAACTTAAAAATGTTTAGTACCAGAATTAAACAATATATTTTTCTAATATGTAACAAAACAAAAAATATTTCTAAAAACTGAAAATTATTTAATAGCAAGTAATTCCACTTCTATTGTTTATATCCGCTTGGAGTCGTCGAGGTGTACTTATAATTTAAGTGATTTAACTCATCTTGTTCCAAGGAGTCCCATAAATCCAGAAGGACTTGCCTTAGTGTCCTTACGTCACGAAGAGAGAATTGACGATCAATTACTGCTCTTCCAAGTATATCCCAGACATGTTCAATACAGTTTAGATCTGGAGAGACTGGAGGTAACGGGAAATGATCAATTTCATCTAATGCTAGCTGTTCTAAATCTACCCTGGCTCTATTCTGGCGAGCATTGTCATCCAGGAATCTGAAATTGGACTCCAAATTCCAACGGTCATCATTTACTATGTAGCTAACGACGTCTCATGCATAAATTTCACCTCTCATTGTACGTTCACAAACATTAAACTCCGTTCGTCCTCCGTAAAAAATTCCACCCCATACCATAACACCGCTACCGGATGCACTTCTTGGACATATCGGTCATTAACTCGTGAATTGGGCGGTCTTCAGACACGAACTTTACGTCTGCCATCACGAAGACAAAAGCGGCTCTCATCTGTAGACATTAAGGTCTTCCACCCATCAAGCCAGTTTACCCGTTCATTGCACCAAAGCAAACGATCTGCAGTCAAAGAAGGACGCCTTATTGGCCTAAAGCAATGTAGACCTGCCTCAATTAAATGATTTAAGACAGTTCGCTGGGTTATCCGAACTCTGCTGGTAGCGAAAAGGTCCTGACTCAAAAACGTGCAATTTCTTGGAGGCTCCATCCTAGCTCCTCTGACTAATAATCTGTCTTCCCTGGCAATCGTTGACCTCGGCCTGCATTCTTTTGAACTTTTCTTGACAGTTCCAGTCTAACTAAGGTTGTTCAGACGGGAAATCCCACTTTGACAAACATTAATCCGATTAGCTACATCAATTTTTCGCGCACCTCCAAGTAGCAACTCAGTGGCTGGATTTGCTTCGTCTTCAATTAAATTAGGCTTATTCATATTGTGACACAGAATAATCACAACTGTTACACAGAAACAAAATTCCACATTATTTATTTTTATCGATAAGTTTTCTTTGGTCCAATTTTAAATATATATAGATATTATTTTTTCCCGAAAAGGAGATTAGGGAACATAAACAAGCCATTTTTTTTGGTTTGGAATATTTTTTCTGAAAAAGAAATACAATATCCTTAACTTATGTCGATCAGTTTATTTCCTTCATTGCCGACAGTTGGTTAATTTAAGATTACTGCTTATTTTTCTACAAATCCTGACTTAGTGAGTAGAGTGGAAGCTTAAAGGTATTTTTTAAAGATAATATTATGTGCTAATAAGCTCCAAATAATTTTGTTCTTTTTATTTATACTTCACTATACTTTGACAGTGGTAAACATAACCTCAACATTTGTCTTCAAGCTTTTGTTAGGATTTATTATACAACAAAAATACATAGATAGTAAATATGCTTAGGTACTTGAATTTGCTGAAACTAACATTAATTTAATAATATTTATGTCAAATTTTTTATTAACTTTCCAATACTTTCTTCTGATTTTGGCTATCCTTGATACATGAAAAAGAATTTGTTATAGGGGCATTTGTAGTCGTATTTCTGCATGTTGGCATAATCTAATACTTCTAGGGCAGTTTTTAGGAAATTTTGTTGTTTAATAAAAATAATTAGACACAAATTACACTTTAATCATAAGACGAACTTTACGCAAAGAACAAATATTTTATATTACAGCTAAAACGATTCGGGTTAGGTGTGGTTAGTACCAGCAAATAAATATACACTCGAGGCCGTGCTACTTATATTTTTACGGGCACGCAACTTAAGATTAAGAACGTGGTACAAATCAGCGACGCGTGATACAATATCTGACGCCATATGTCATTGCTCAAATGGCAGCTTTTTAAATTGTAAAAAATTATAACGATTTTTTTTTTAAATTATTTTAGTAATTTTCTTTAAAATAACATTTTTGAATTTTTACGTTCAGATTCACTAAGTATAGGTTTAAGATCATCTAGGTCAGCGGTTTCCAACCTGTTTTCAACCGCGAACCCCTTAAAAAATATATACGTTTTTACGAACCATCCAATTTTTATATATCTACTTAATATTATATAAAATTAAAACCATTTAAAAATGTGTTTTCTGGTATTTTTTTATTTAAAATGGCATTGGTCCAAAGGTACACTGTAAAAAAAAATGATTAAATTTTAAATCAAATTCAACCCAATTTTGACTAAATCCAGGTCCACGCCAGATTGATTGAAAAAATTAACACTGCATATTGATTAAATCGAAGGATCTGTGATTAAATTTTCTTATTCAAAATTGATTAACCTAACAATTAATTCTGATTACATCTAAATCAATTTTTATTAAAATTTTCTTCCATAATGATTAAATTTCGATAATACTCTAATCATTTTTTATTAAATCTTAAATCCAATTTGATTGATATGCAATCGTCAGTAGGACCGCCCTTCCCCTCTCCGCCCTATAAAGTACCTGATTAGGGCGTCGATTTTATTTATTAAATGACAATACTATAATACATAAGAAAAGGGAACACATTAAAGAACAAACAGATGAAATTATATTATAAAAGATAGGTAATGCAAATTCCCAAAGCATGGGAATTGTTTGTCCCATATCATAAACAAAAATCCGGGGAGGTGAGGAGTGGGCCTGGATTTAGTCAAAATTGGGTTGAATTTGATTTAAAATTTAATAATTTTTTTTTACAGTGTAAAAGTTGAAAATAATTATATGAAGTAAAAACACGAAAATTATTTACTCATCTGTAAATAAATACATAAAACACTAATGAAGACCTGGCATGACAAATCTTTTCTTTGAAAATACATGGAAAATAACTTACATTGGTGCATGAGTTCCTCCAAGGGATTGGATTCAAGATCTGAGATTTTTGCGTATTTCTTTTGTTTTTGAAACATAATTTCACCAACATGATGTAACAACAAAGTTTTTAAAAGAATATTCGTAAAATTTTAGAACAGGTTGACCACTTCATTCGTTATAACCTCACATTGCACATTGCACTACCACAGAAACCGCCATACCTACTGCCGATTAAATGGAATTTTTGCAGATTGCAGCGGGGTGGATGGATATCGGTACTCCCTTGTGATTAAAAGGTTGCGTACTGCGCATGTGTTGGCGGCTTGGTTTAGAAGTTTGAGTATTTTTTAGTCAGTAGGTGATTGATACTGATTATTGTGATTATTTTAACAAGGAAATATGATTTCAAATGTTTGTCTTTTTTATGCATTTGATCAGTATCGATTGAAAGTAATCGAGAATGAGTAATTTGTTTGAATCATAATGAAGATTATGAAACTGATTTAGAAAATAATTACAAATTAAATCAAAAAATTTAATCCGGCCAATAAAATCAGACATCTCTTGTGGTTAATCAACTGGATTTTTTACTGTGTATAAAACCAGACCAGACAAATCACACATTGAGGTTTGGGATCTGATTCGTCACCAAAAAATGAAACCCTAACTGCAAATATTCACTGTCATATTTTCTTTTCTTCCCTTTATTACGGTTGGTTTTTGGTTGTACGAAATTAAAGTATTATTATAGCAGTTACAAGGAATAGTTTATTTTTATGGTATCGTCCTACCTTTTTGGTCATATTCCCTTATTCCTCGAACGTTTATTTTGAATTGCTTCTTTTCTATCCAGTTCATTTAGGCCCAATTTGTCTTTACGTCGAATTTAATTTTTATAATTTTCCCTCACAGTATATGCTCGATCCAGGCTTGTTCTTCGCCAGTCTGTATGGTTAATCCCTAAAGAAATTACGTCTGGAATTTGCCCTAAAACTTTGCTTTCCAATTAATATAAACCAAGAGATATTTACATCTAAAATGTAGTTTTAACGACAGTCAGGTATTGTTTCTGGTTATCCTGTTGATTTATTGCTTTCCTGTCATGGGCCGCCCTCTGTTGTTCGGTGTGGAAAACGTCGTAAGCCATGTAACAATAGAACCTGCTGTCTCTTTGAGATTGTAGGATTCTTGAATTGGCGCAGAATTGGTTCCTGTAGCCACATGTGTGCATTTTGTAATATTCGATTCTGATTTCTTGTGGTTCGTCAACTTCACGAGGTAAACGCTGGAGGTCGGACGTGGTACTGGATTTTGGGAATTCCGGTGGTATTTGCTTGCTTATTGATTTGAGCTTAGTAATTTGGACAAGTCATGAAGCTATTATTATTTAAGAGAGTAGTTCCTAATTTGTGGTCAAATTAGATAAGGGATAACAGTCCTTTTCAACATTTAGTTTTGTTTTGAGCCGGCGCCATCTATATGTTGCATAAGTATTTACCTCCGGAATCTGCCATTAAATGTTTGCTTGGGTTGTTTTGTGGGATGAAATTTCGGCACCTTTAGGTTTAAAGGAAAAGCGTACTAAATTGGGCAAATTGTACTAACCAATAATGGATGACAGTTTATTGACACGGAAGGAAATATATTTGATTATAATTTACAATCATTCATTGATTGAATTAATTTTACTGGCAGAATAGTGTGTCAAAGAGTTGAAAAGGGCACCACCGTACGAAAGTTTTCTAAGATGTACGGAATTTGGTGCAAAAATGTATTCAGAAACACCGCAGCACGAGTAAGTCTGCTGGTAACTACGGCTGCGTCGTCGCTTTGGGAAAAATCGATACCCGATTTGAAAGAAGACGATGATCAGCTATTTTCTCTTCACAAAAATTTCTCCGAATCGTAAGCACCAGCGTTCCGTCGTCTTAGAAAAGACACCAAAAAATTGAATTTTGGAATGCTGTGCTATTGGTTTTCTTCCGCTTTATTGTGTTACTGTCCTTTTTGGCGTTAGGTTATTTAGTCAAGTGAGGCTTTTAAGTTTTATGCGGAGAAATTGTAACGTTTTTAAAAACGACAATGTTCGGACATATTCATTTAGACCCGACCTAACACCTCCAGGTAAGCTCTTTTTACCTCTCTAATAACACTTAATCACTAAATTCTGCGTTCAAATTTTTTTTCTGCTAGTTTTTTTACGAGATCCGCGTTTTTAATTGGTTTCTTTTTGTTTGAATGCCCCACGTTGGGCGCATTTCTCACTTTGATTTCTTTTACAATGATTACTACTGCTTGCAACATTGTCAGTTCCTGCTTGGGTTACTTTATCAACGCTACCTATTTTTTACCACCTATCTAAATTAATGATCTTAAGGGGGCAGACCTAGTTAGAATTTTGAAAAAATCGATTTCTTTTTTTTGCATTTTCTAAAAGGAGAATATTTCGAAAGTATTCTCTGAAAATTTCAGACAAATCAGACTATTATTTATAGAGATAAATAATTTTGAATGTAGCCGACTCTAATGCCTCATATGTCAAATTTGACAGCAGACGTATCGGTTGACCCTTGCTCGACGACCGCTAAAAATCACTGCTGATGCAGCTACTAAAGCATTGTATGGTCCTGGAATTGACGATTCAGTGTTCAAAATAAATCCAGTTCTACAATAAATTTTTTATCTGCATGCAAATCGTACTCAAAACTTTAAACGCGTTTTTCTCGAAACCATGTTTTCGAAGTCGGTGATCACTGTAACTTGAGAACGGCTTTCACGATTACTTTGAAATTTTTGTCACTTATTCTATATATAATTGTCCTCCGGATGGACGAAGGTTTTTTTTTAGACGATTACATTTTTTTTATATGTGAGTGAAATTTTGGTCGTATAAACAATTTTGAATTTCAACATCCGCCATTTTTCGACAACTCAAAATTTTTCAAATCCCTTCGTCCATCCGGAGCACTATGTCATTAACTAATGATCCCTTTTTGTTTTTTTACTTTAAGATGATCCACTGACGAGCTGCAGTGATCACGGCAAACCCCATGTTTTTTGGACCCCTCGCAAATTTGCTGTATCCCACGTATTTCTCCATATTTAGTCTTGAATAATTTATAATATTTTCTTCGAATACATATCTTCCATGGGGAAAAACATTTATCATTAATTATTTTAAGGTGCGGCCAAAAAAAAATCCTAAATAAAGAGCTTTTTTGGACGTCCCAACTAGGTCTGCTCCCTTAAAGCTTTGAAAGATAAATTATACGAAAACTTGTTGCAACCTGTAACTTTTTTAACTCGAAAATGGCAGAACTAAAGTAACCGCCACGTGCGATGAACGATCGAATAGCTATGGACAGCATGGCCGGCCGCAGCAACAATCGACATAAGGCCGGCCGTCCTTTGGATGCGTTTTCGTGCGAAATATTTTCGTCAGAATTCGGACGAATAATTTTGTTAGATTTCGCGGACAAATTCGGACGAATGATTTCGGGCACACTGTACGACCTTAAATACATTTCAGTGTAACGGGATCGTCTGCAAGTATTCGTCCGAATTCTGACAAAAATGTTTCGCACGAAAACGCATCCAAAGGACGGCCGGCCTAATTCGACGCGTTGTCGTCAGATTCGGATGGATTGAGTGGGTTTACGTAGTAGTAAATAAGTACGTTTTCGCCACTACCGTTTTTTTCTGACGGGATCCCCCAATTTTGTGTACGCGAAACCCTTGGGGTTCGCGAACCACCGGTTGGGAACCGCTGTTCTAGGTAATCAGGTATGTTTTGACAGGATTTTCCTCTCATTGTTAATAAGTCCTCATTAAAAACTTATGAATTAAATACGCAAAAATTGAGAATCAATTCTCTAACAACCTGAAAATTCCTTATACAATAAGGAGTTCAACAAATAATGGTAACAGCTATTCTCCAGGCTACATGCCCCTCCGAGAACTGAATTACAAAAATTTGCCGTATTTTCTTCTAACACAGTTAGATAAGAAAATACTAATGTTAGTAATGTTTCGAATACAAGAAACGACCAGGAAGAAGGAAGCTTTTTCTTTAGTTAGAATGTCGTCACCTGCAGACCGGTTTCGAACTCGTTGGTTCTCATCAGTACAGGATAGACGAACATACCAACCTTCCGAAAAAGTAATTCCTTAAAGCTACAATGTCGTACTGCATAAGCAGTGAGACACAGGCAGCGCCATCCATTAGTAGTTTCAAGCAGTCGGAGTAGAGTTTACCGTAAGGTAAAATTTTTAAAAATATGAACGAAGTCTACTGGTCAGGGGTACATATAAATAAGCTAAAATTGAGAATCAATTCTCTAACCACCTGAAAATTCCTTATACAATAAGGAGTTCAACAAATATTGGTAAAACAACTATTCTCCGGGCTACATGCCCCTCCGAGCGCTGAATTACATACCAAAATTTGCCGTATTTTCTTCTAACACAGTTAGATAAGAAAATCCTAATGTTTCGAATGCAAGAAACTACCAAGAAGAAAGAAACTTTTTCTTTAGTTAGAAGAAGGAATTTTCAGGTGGTTAGAGAATTGATTCTCAATTTTTGCGTATTTAGGTATACATAATATGTACCCCTGACAAGCAGACTTCATACATACTTATGAATTAATCCATTTCAGAGATTTGCTTGGTTTCCAAATGATTTTTATCTTGAAATGAGTTGAATTTAGTTCCATTATTGTCGAAAGTACGTACTAAAATTATTGCCCTTTCCTTTATAAATTTGCGAAAAAACATAGAAATAAGTTCATAGTATAAAACATAGTTGTCTTATTCTTACACTGGTCAGTTTCAAACTTTCGGTTGTCAAATTAGGCCGGACTAGCGTTGGCGAACCTAGCCGCTAATGACTTGCTGGAACAATTTATTCAATAAACATTACATACATCTATTTTGGTGTTCACACCAGGGGTATTTTTATTTCTCCGATATAAAATCGCAAAATAACCTACAACGAGTCTTATAATTTAATTCTAAATTTTGGTGCTAAAGCGCTTGCTTACGGTGCCATTTTACGTGTGACGTCACCGTAATAGTAAACATAGACGTAGACTATTTACGTGCAGCTTTTTTTGATATTTCGCCCTAATCATGAATTGCAAACTATATAACTGTGTAGGTGTACAAGTACCAAGACACTCGAAAAATTATGTACCAAAGTGTAAAACAATGACAAACTGGGAAAAGAAAAATTATTATTGATCCAAAATCGTTTATTTTTAAGCGACTACAACCAGGCACGGCCCGTGAGTTTTTTTTAAAGGTAGGTCAAATTTTAAGAGCAACTAATGATATGAACGTAAAAGGCAAAATACTCTTTTCGAATTAATGAAGGTTTTTCAGTAATGTGCCTAGTTCTGCCAAGAAATCATTTACCTACAACTAACACCGCAAAAATCATAAAATATTAAAATTGCATTTTTGCTGTGATTTTTTTTAAATTACGCACAAACCTTTTTAATGCTATTTTTTTATAATTCACTCACCTTTTATGTAGTTAAATGTGTTTATAAATCAAATCGAACCTTCTATCCTTCTGTTGGGAGAAATTTTCATTCACTAGCTCATTAAAATTATAAATACTTCTAATACAAGGATTTTAATGCTTAACATAGCTAAAGCCCTTAACCTTGACTCCCCAATTGTATTTTTTAAGAAAGTCTTAATTCTTTTTAGTGTCGAACTGAAATAGTACCTACATAAAGTCCGAAAACGTTTCACTGCGGTTCATTTCTAACAAGAGCTGTAAAACGGCAACAGCACTCGCACTATTATAAAAATCTTCACGACTAAATAAAACTTGCAATTCTGATTTAAACATGGAAACGTTTATCATCTCATAATTATCATTTAAAGGTTTTATGTCAGTAGCGCCCGTTTTAGTCCATAACAAATCATCGGTACAAAGTAAAACACACGGAAAAAGGCATTATTTACATTATACCCGCAAATCCAGTAAAAATATTGTACATACTTGGCTTAGAATACCTGTTGATGTGTTTCCCTCTGTCTTTCGTGGTCTGCTTCAGATCCAGAAGAGGTTTGGGGCGTTCTTTTTCTGTAATTTCTAAACGTTTTTCAAATGTTAATGCACCACTTACTTTGCATTGCGGTATTTCTTGCATTGTTAAATCCATTGTTAACACAAGTACTTAAGTACTAGTACTACATAAAGGACACAACACAAATATTGAATACCATTCAAACAAAACGCAACAAATTAGGTCGAAAGACGAAACACCTTTTCAACTTAACAAATGCCGGCGAGTCCGGCGACTAATAATGTCAATAATGATGAACGATTAACAAGGGCTTGGTGGCAGCATGGATACAATTCTGAAATATTAGTGCATCAAATGCTGCGTTGCCAAGTTATGGTGAAAGTCGTAATTACTGTAGGTTTTAATGTTTTATAGGCACAGTTATAATTATTATTATTATTACATATTATTATTATTATTATTATTATTATTATTATTATTATTATTATTATTATTATTATTATTATTAGTATTATTATTATTATTATTACTATTATTATTAGTAATTACTTAAAAACCTTAAAATAAAATTAGGTAAGCTTAAATTAAATGTATAAATGTATCTAGAATATTGTTCTGATAATAAATTGGTCAGATTTGAATTAGTAAGCCAGAATTTGCGACAGCCGGCGCAGCGGCGTTGACGGCCACTCGTGCCTCGAAAGCGATATTATATTGGTGGGCCGTCGACAAGTTTTGTCTCTTTTTAACTTCCTAAAGCATGTATATTTGTTTCTCTCTTAGCTATAATTCATTTTATATAGTCCATATACACCTGTGGGGTCAATTTAAAATAAGGCAAGTCCGGACAAAGCTTGGCTTGATTTTTTCTTGGGGAGTTTTCGCATGGAAGATGCATTTTTTGAAAGAAAAGAATATTTATTGGTTTTAAAAAATAATTTATTAGGTAGACCATTGAAAATAAATTTAAGTGGGTCATTGAATAAATGACCTTATGCACGAGCCGTGCCTGACTACAATACTGTTAAATTAAGTGAGGACAACGCATTCTACTGTAACAGCTTATTGTCCCATTCTACTATATTTAGATATCGACGTGTGTCGTACTATTTTCCTTAATACTTGTTTCTTCTAAATGGGGTGGAATATAATAGATATGACGATAATTTGTCTTGTGTTTACTGAACTGTATCGCAGGCTTGCTCGTATCTTTTACAGCAAAGTGTGCGTTGTAACTTAAATCTTTTCAATATTTTATATTGATATCTACTATATAAAATAGGCAAAAAATACAGGTTGTTATTAAAAAAACAAGGATTTAGTGGGAAAGTCTGAGGTTACATACTACGAAAATTCTCTCATTTGTACTCCGCCGGCATACTGTATAACCTTAAGCAAGGGAAGTTAAATTTTTAAAGCGTTTCAAATGGAAAATGAATCTTTTCTGATTCCGACTGTAAAGTAGCATCATTATAAAATGAAACTGCGGCGGTTCTTTTAGTATACTCAGTATCATGTGAGATTTTAATAGCGGCCGTTGGCCCATGTCATTTCTAGTAACATTCTGTTTCCAAAACTTCAACTTGGTCAGGACCGGGCTTCCCATTTTTTATCAAAATTTATAACTGTTTAAACAGTGGAACAGAATTTTGCTGAAATTAACTTACTGACAATGAATGTGTGGAAATATGAAAAAAATAATTGTACTACAACTATGAATAAGTTTAAATGAACATGTGGCAATGGTGTGCCACCAGTCTTACGCCGCTCTTGGTAAGATAATTTATTTTTAGTTTCAATTAAACGAAATCGAAAAATATCAACGAATCCTCCCAACTAGCTTTCGGTTTATACTCCACAGAATTATATTAGAGGTGATCCTCATCTGACGTCGTCACGGTCTGAAACACGAATGCGGACAGTTTCTGGAGCCTGCTTATTTCCATGCAGAAAGCCTCTGGATATCTAAATTTTTCAAATACCGTTAAATTTTCATATAGGTAACCCCCTCCCCCCAGGTAGCATTTTAACAACTTCAACCCCCTTCTCTAGAAAAAATGTTATTTACACCCTCGACTTGTATTTAAAGCTCTTCGAACCTCCAGTTTTAAAAATTTTAAATTAGATAGATCTCCATTTCAAATGTAAAAGTTTTTTAATTTTTATTTAAAGGAGTGCCGGCGGCGGTATCCATGCATCAACATTTTGGGAACCGGCGCCGGCGCACAGTGGCAAGCTTAATGCTATTTAGTGGCCAGAACCTCACAAATTATATGCCCGTAAATTTTTGTACAGGTATTTTATATTCGAAGTTGTAATATCTACGGGTATAAAAAACACCTAATTCCAAAAATAAACTGTACTTGACTTGTGTTTGAGTATAAAATGCCAAGACAGAAAAATTTGTTCTCGAAATTAAATTTACATCGAAAGAAATGAACCATTATCTTCCTAAATTTGATGAACGTAAGTTTTATGCAATAACTGTTTTTCTGATTTCTCAATTAAATGAACCTTTGTACTTCTTAAAAAATAACATACCGCAATCGAAACATTTTTATTTTTATCTAAAACACTAATAAATATTGAAGTGTTAATTTTTACACAAAATTTCGTTGTTTCAAGTTCACTATCGAAGAAATTTACTATCGAAGGCTGCCGAAGTTTTACATTATGGCCAAAAACAAACGTTGTGTTATCCTTATTCTTATAAAAAATATTCTGGCTGCCGAAAGTTGCCGGTTTGCTTGCAATAGCAATTGTTCAAGTAGGCTGTTGGCCATGTCTAACGTAAAACAAAATCAAACTCGCGGCGTCGTATTGTTGTAAATACTATCAAAGTAGTATTGTTGTGCGGTATTTCGTTTTGAAATATGTTTGTTATAAGTAGAAAATATCTTTCCGATAGTTTTATTACTAGTGGTAATGAACAAGAGTTTTTTTCTCGTGTAAAAGAAGATTTTCAGTTATCTCCAACGGATTTTGCAAATGTAAAGCATACCATCCAGAAAACATTTTTGTCTCAGTTTAGGCAAAAATGGAAGCAGGCTAAAAGGATGAAAGATGAATTTTATAAAAAATTTAATAATTGGTTGATGGGCGAGTTAACAGTTAAAAAAACTGGTAATGTCTTAAAAGATACTGGCGGAAGACCTTCAAAGGATCTTAGAGATAGTTCGGAAAGAAGTAAGAGAAGAAAGTTATCTAATCTAGAAAAATCGTGTGATATGACACTCTTAGAACTACAAGGCCTTTTGATGCGAAAGTTAAGGGCAGAAGGAAAACGAGAGGAGGCAGCCTTGATTCAGGAAGCACTATATCTTGGAGCAAGTGAGTTTAAACTTCGTCTTTCTCAGAATATGGTTAAAAAGTTTTCAAGAGATGAAGGTTTAGCATTAGTTACAAATGTCAAACTATCAAGATATCAGTACAATTGTATACGTCAACAGTGTGCAGATAAAAATGCTGATATTTTCCCTAGCTATAATCAAATTTTCAAGGCAAAAGCTGAATGTTATCCAGAATCTATAGAAGTTAACGAGAAGGGAGCTTCCATTCCAATTCAACAGTTATTAGATCATACTACAACACGCTTACTAAAAATTCCTAATGTATTAGAGAAGGTTATTGAAAGCGGTTCAGAAACATTTGTATTGCATACTAAATATGGTTGTGATGGTTCTTCGGGAAACAGTACTTATAAACAAAACTTTAGCGACTTAAGTGTTATAGATGAATCTATTTTTATGGCATCGCTAGTTCCTCTACAACTTGTTTCTGTAAATAATACACTAGTTTGGCAAAATCCTCATCCATCGTCAACTAATTATTGCAGGCCAATATATTTCGAATTTTCAAAAGAAACTCCTGAACTTACTAAAATTGTTGCCGAGAGATTTAAAAATGAAATTGAAAATTTAAATGAGACAGAGATATCCACAAGAAATGGACACGTTCAAATTTCACATAATTTAGCTTTTACTATGGTGGACGGAAAAGTACGCCAAGTTTTGACAGAAACTTCCTCAGCTGCATGTTGTCCATTATGCAAGGCCAAGCCAAGAGAAATGAATAATTTGCCAAAAATACGGACAAAAACAATTGAAGTCGACTCTTATAAATATGGTCTGTCTAGTTTGCATGCTCTAGTTCGTTTCATGGAGTGCATTCTTAATATCTCTTATAAACTGGAATTTAAAAAGTGGAGTGCTAGGTCAGTTGCCGAAAAAGAATCAGTAAAAATAAATAAAAAAAGAATTCAAAATGAACTTAAACGCAGACTAGGGATAGTTGTTGATGTGCCTCGACAGGGTAGTGGGAGCTCCAATGATGGCAACACTGCTAGAAGATTTTTTAGGAATCCAGAGATAGTAGCAGAAGTAACAGGGGTTGATATGAAACTGATCAAAAGATTCTCTATCATTTTACAAGTTTTAACGTGCGGAAAAGCTATAGAGCTCCAGAAACTTGAATTGTATTTACAAAGTACAGCAGAGTTGTTTGTAGAAAAATATAATTGGTATTATATGCCGTCATCTGTCCATCAAATACTTCTCCACGGTACTGGCATAATTAAGTCTGCATGCCTTCCTATTGGGCAACTTAGTGAGGAAGCAGCCGAGGCGCGAAATAAAGACTTTAAAAGATTTCGTGAAATGTTCTCCCGGAAGTGCTCGCGAACTGCTACAAATGAAGATGTTTTACATTCATTGCTCGTGTCTTCAGATCCGTATTTAACCAGCTTAAGACATCAATGGATAAAAACTAACGCTCATTTAGATTTGGAACAGGAAGCCAAAGAACTATTGATTTAATAATTTTGTAAAAGGTAAAATTTTGTTTCATTTCCATTAAAAGTAGTTACTAGAAATTCAATTAGCATTTATTTAGAACGCAATTTTAATATAGGTGAAATTTTCTTGCCGTCCTCAATGATACATCATAAAATCAAAATACTGAATACTTACCCCATATATTACAAATTTACAAAAAAACACATCCGACAATGATGTTTCATTAATCTGTTTCCTAAACATTGCAAAAAATAGAAAAAAAACGTTAACATACAAAGGCTCATAGGTTTTGGCCGGATCCTTACATAAGGCCTCACCACTGTGCGGCGCCGGCATCGGAGTTACTTCCTAAGGTAAAAAGCATAACGTTCTGGATGTAATATACGCAAAAGGGATCTGGTTGGAAGCAGTCTGTTGATTACTCATATTAATTTTTTTTGTCTTATCCTTGTAAATTAATCTTTCTACGCCAGTTGATTAATTACATAAACTGAAACTGCTAAAATTGGACAACCGGAACTGACCAAAACATAACAAATAGATAGCAGAATGCTGTGTAACATAAGGTGTTTATTTTGCTCCACAGCTACAGATTGACTTTCATTTATCACAGGAAAGGTGATTTTCTCAGTTTTGTCGAAACTATTAAGAGCCCTAACATAGGGAAAATACCCAGACAACAAAATGAATATGAATGATACGATGACATTGTACTCGATGTACATTCTAAAATGTATCTTATTTGTAATGAAAGAGTACTTTAGATTTAGTACTCTTGGTCAGAGTCATGGATATAACACTAGAAATATCAACATTCTTAATATCCCGAAATATATGAAAGAATTATTAATTTACAAACAAATTTCGCAATATGATAATAATTATATCATTTTATTTCTTTTTGTAAAAGACCACTCATAGAACTCAAAATAATACCTTGCTCTCAAAGGCGTTTTTAGGTGGGGCTTGGGGGCTAAGCCCCCCAAATATCGAATTAAGGTTTGGCTTCGAATAAATAAAATGAGACTCTTACCTCTACTTCTCCTTCATCTTCTCTGTAAGGGCGGCTCTTCTCCCGATCAATGTGCACATGTTAACTCGACATCTTCAGAACTACTGCCTATCACTTTGTCATCCAGTGATCGATGATAGGTGCATTGCTAGGTCAGCATAACTTGGCTTACTCCATAAAGTTAAACAAAACCAAGCTGACCTTCCATGTCGTCACCAAGTCCATCGAACAACAAAGTGTCTATTCATCGTTATGGCCACAATAATCTTTATATAAATAAAGTGTGGTTTCAAAAATAGTTAATAAAATGATCCATGATAACATGACTATGACAAGTGTGTGGTCCATATTTTCTATTGTTAAGTAAAAAAATTGCTATTAAACACATTTTTAGTAAAATGCGTCTTTGGAATCAAAAATACTTTAGATTATTTTCGGTTTTCACTAAAACTGCTAAAAACATGAGATGTTAAAGTAAAATTGGTCATTCTTCTACAAATAGTATGCCTAAAACTCTTCATGATTTCCAATTGGTTCGAATTTTTTTTTACAAATAATATATATAAAATTAGCCAACACGTGTATCGGGATTTTTATTAAAGAAATATTTCTTCGGAGTGGTTATTTATGAATTTTAATAGGTTGTGTGTTTCTGTCACATTGCAAATTCATTATCTTCGGTTCTAATCATCGGATTGATACCGTTGTCTCACCGTTGTATTTATTGTTATATTAGCTTTCTAATTGCACGCTATAAAGAATTCTATAACAATATTTAATGAACATTAATAACAAATTAATTGTTTAAATATATTTTTCACGCTCGCACCCACAGAGTATAAAATCGTAAAAATAACATTATATGCGTTGTGTTTTACTCTAATCATCGATCGATAAATAAAAGTGGAGTCCCTATTAGGTCCAAAGATATTTATTAATTTCGAGCGCATGTCACGCGCCAAACGCTATGAGATGCACAATGTGTCCCGCATGTTGCGCACGATGAACATTCTTGCACTCGTTGCTTGCTTCTAAACGTACATGGACTCTTGTACAGCAAATGTTTTGAATGCGAATAAGACATGCATCATACAAAAGACTTTTAAAAAATGACAATGATTTAAAAAAAAGTACTACCTACAACTCGTGAGAAAGCGTTTGAGCTTCAGTGAGTGTGACAGTCGTACTTGCTTTGCTTGTGTGAGCAACCGAGCACTTATTCAGAATCGAACGCTTTTTCCACTCGTTGTACAATCTATATTGTCATTTTTTATACTGCACTGAGAAAAAACAGCACAAATTGCCAAAATAGTTGTAAACTCTTGATAAAGGCATCTGTGTGGCATGATTTGCTCTAAAACGTGGGAAAAATGCTGTAAGATTGGTAAAAATCTTTTTAAAGATGGTGATTATTACAAAACGCACAGCTTGTTTTCTCATTTTGAAGTACATCGTGCCACTCAGATGCCCTTACCGAACATTTACCGAAGTGAATGATAATTTTATTTTTAATTTTGCTCTGTGTATCGAAAAATCAGAAAGAATCTCTAAAACTTTATGGTAAAATTTCATTTTTCCCTAAAAACTTGTTTTTAAATTGTCAATAAATTGAAGCACCATTATTGTTATTGTTGTATTGTTACTTGTTATTCTATTAGCATTTTTATTTACAATAAGTACTATCGTAACCCCAATATTAAAAGAGGTTAGAGTAAAAAAAGTAATGAACATGAATACAATTTTATATTTATAATAAAATTTATATAATTATAAATATAAATTTATTTCAGATTTCATATATTAATGAAACTAAAATTGGAGCAATAAGCTACTAATTATTTAAAAAATGAGTACCTACTGATGAGCAATTCTAAAAAATGTATTCATTTTTGATAATAATGTAATCAGAAAAAATGTGCAGAAAGTCGTGCGGTTATACCTGAGGTTTGTTTGTTTGGAGATTATCGTTGTTTTCGTCATTTAATAATTTGACCAGTCGAAGGCGGCAACGTGTTGCAATTTTTTTCAAGCGACTCTTTTGATATAGAAATATTTAATGCCGATACATGTTGCTTTGCATAGGCGTAGTTAAGGAGGGCCTGGGGGTGCTTAGCACCCCCAAAATTCACAAACCTCCACCCTATTATGCGTAGTTAAGGGGAAGCGCACGCCCAAAACTCTAATTAGCACCCCCAAACAAAATTTTTGACTGTATACTGAATAGGGTCTAGGGCTTAAGCACCCCTGACCGTGACTGCCTAACTACGCCTATGCTGCTGTGAAACTTTCCTTGAACTCCCAGTATTTCGGATTGTCGGATAAGGAATCAACTCGAAGGGATTAAAACATCTATTCGTTCGAATATTTGATCATGTTAGTGATTTTGATGATTTGGGCATTTTTTATTACGAAACTATACATTTTTAACTTCATTTAGATTTGAAATATCACGAAAAAAAGCACTGCCTGCATTTACAATTGATTCAGGACTGCTGAAACTGTACCTCGTGCGCGACATAAGGCGCACAGCGCACCTCATAGCGTTAGGAGCGCGACCAATGCGCGAAACGCCCTCGAAATTAGTAAATACCTTTCGACCTAATAGAGACTCCACTTTAATTTTTCGACGGATTATTAGAGTAAAACACAATGCATATAATGGTATTTTTTGCGGTTTTTTACGCAGTGGGAGCGAGCATGAAATAGCTATTTGTGTATTAAGATCGCAAAGTGATATATTGCCGCTCTGAGCGAGAAGTTAGACGCGCGACCGGCAATGTCACTTTGCTCTCGAATTACACACATGATTTTTTCTACAACCGGTATTTTTATAAAAATATTTTGTAATGTAATTAATAATTATTGATATCAAATTTGACAGTTTATATTTTGTGTCAAAAGTCGCAGATATGCTGGACGTTTCTTTATTATTATTAAGGTGTCCATGGTAACTAAGCGAGCGACAAAGTAACTTTGTCGCTCGGCGAGCGACAAAGTAAAACAAACGCTTGTTCCTCGAAAATGTCCAACTTTGCGCTTTCTTTTGAAAGCGCAAATTTGTACTTTTCGCTCGGTTGTAGAAAAAAATATTTAAATAGTTAATTTGTTAATACTGGTTATTAAACAATTTTCTAAAATTATTTTCAGCATGCAATCAGAAAGACTACACAACAATAAACAAAAAGGCGAGAGAACCGGTATCTACCCGATGAATGCCGATGATTGTAATCAGAGATAATGAATTTACAATGTGTACAAATAAACTATTAAAATTTATAGATTACATAAATCGGAATATATATTTTTTTTAAATTCCCGATACACGTGTCGACTCAAATAATAAAAATATATAAAAAAAATATTTTTGGGACATTTTAAAAATTGCAAAATTTTTTTCGCTCAAATCTGTACGATTTGTAAAAGAATGACTCATATCTAAGTTTGACTACGCTGCCGCTGGGTTGTTGGTTTCCCCTTTAGCCAATTACGTCATGCCTTTTGGAAGCGTCGGGTATAGGTGTGGTTAAGCGTATTTTAAAAATAAAAAAAAATGCGATGTGAGGGGGAAAAAAGTATTGGGTATGTCTGTAGACTACCACAGGAGTCACCTATTCCAATATATTAAACCATTTCTATAGCACTCTGTATTTATTTATTAAAAATGGAGCATATACCATAAAAAATAATAAGCAATTAAGATGGCGCTACAATAGAAATATTATTCCTGCAACACGAACAGTGCTAAAAACTTTGTAAATATTGTATTATGGTCTTTAAGATAAGGACTGTTTAGCGGGCACATTACTCTAGTTTAGGGCTCTTAAGCTGCTGCTGTCTCACTTTTAACAGTCACCCATTTGGCAAACAGCGAATAATACGGAAATGAAAGGCACGGTCAATTTCGGCAGACTAACTCTTAATGATCTACTTTTTGTAACAGGGTTTTTGAGTGGTTACTGCACAACAGGAAATGAAATAATCATAAAGAAGTTTATGGAGACACTTTATTTTTTTTTTTTGTTATTCTTTGCTTTTCTGTTTTTATTTAAGTGATTGGCTTGTCCATTAGGTGTGAGCTATGTTTTGGCATTTTAGTTATTTGGTCGCGTTTAAAGATTATAGGAACATATTGTGTCAATAAGCTTTAAAGTGTATAATTTTGTCATTTCCACCATTACAAAACTGCGTTTTAATAGTTAGTGGTTATATATAGAGTGATTTAAATTTAAAACTAGCACCCCTCAATGACACTGATTTAAAGTAAATTTGGATTAAACAAGTTCACCTCAATTCAACAGTTCACCTAACTTTGAACTGTCTTTATTCCAAACCAACTATACATAGTTTATTACATGGGATATGAAAAAATAAATATTATATCAAAAATAAAAAATAACTGAAATGTTCTTAAGATTAATCTTAAAATATATAAAGAAATAGATATTTTAAACATTGTTAATTTTTTTTTATATTTTTAATTCTCTCGGGAAGATTATTATAAATTAAAATCCCCTGATACGTACGACAGTTTTTCCCAAAATTACTTTTAAATGTTATACTTGGAAAATTATTACAATGCCGGATGTTGTGGTCATGTAACTTTGTTTGCCTGAAAAGTGATATTTGAATTTTTTTCTTTTAATAGAATAGCATGTATTAAATTGCAAATTTTTAATTTATAAATGTTGTGAATGGTTAGATATCCTTTGAGTTTATATAAATTAGTAGTTGACTTTCAATAAGGTAATCTGCAAATAAATTTAATTTTATACTGTACTTTTTGTAAAGGTCTTAAATTGGACAAATAAGCAGAACCGCAAGCGAAATTTAATATTGTAATTTCGAATATAATATTAATGAAAAATAAATTTCCTTTAGAGATTTTAAAGTAATGTTATATCGAGTTTTATACAGCACACATATTAGAAGAGTTAAAACATTTATAATTTGTTGAATATGATTTTTAAAAATCGTATCTAAATATTGAATATCTACAGATTGAGTCATTAATGGGGAAATATTAGAATTTATGTTATTTTGACTAATAAACATAAAATATTATGTTTTTGAGATTCAATGTAAGTTTATGTGATTGAAGCCAAGACAGAAATATTTGTAAATTATAATTAATTTTGTAATATAAATCTCATATTGTTTCAGAAAAATAAATAGTAGTCATACCATCTGCAAATGATTTAATATAAACTTTCAAATTTTATTTGGAAATCGAGTTAATATGTTTTAAAAATAATATAGGCCGTAATATTGATTCTTATGGAACACCCCAATCTGTTTCTTTTTCGGAACTATTAACATTCCCAATTTGAACAAACTGTTTACTGCCATTTAAATAATACAATTTTGAAATTTGTACGTATTTGACCCTTACACCAATGTTGTATAGTTTTCTTAATCGAATATTGTGACTTACCGTGTCAAAAGCTTTACACACATCCAGAGACAGCAAGCAGCTTTTTTTTATTACTATCATCATTTAGTTGGGTATCTGTTACAACTTCTGCTACAGCTATTTCTGTATCCCTAGATCTGCGAAACCATATTGGCCAGTGAAAAGTAGATTTTAGCTTTCTAAAAAGTCGCATAACCGGGTGTTTATCACCTCTTTTAATATTTTTAAAAAAATTGGCAATACGGATATTTGGCGATAATTTTTACATTCAATAACGTCTACCTGCTTCACCCCACCACTTTAAAATTTTAACTGGCATTTCTATCTCGTGATACCTGCATGCATCATTTAATAGACCGTCAATGTCCACGTTTAAAAAATGGTCTTTTATTGACTTATAGTCAAAAAAGATAAGATAATGTCAGGCGTAATTTATTGGCATGATGACTATTTTGGAGAATACACCTAAATAACTGTTTCAAATGTCCTAAATTATTGACTAGTCAATAATTCAGCTTCTTTTCGAACTCTGCGGGAATGTTATGAACTATTTCAGCATTAATCCGCCTACATCCTTGAGTAATCGTATTTATCGGCTCTTCAATATTCTCGGGCGGAGTTTCGTAGATTGTCGTTTTCAAAAGTAACCCTCACATATAATGGTTAAATTTTAAATCAAAATCAACACACTTTCGATTAAACCCAGGTGTACGCCAGATTGATTTAAAAAAATTAAATCTGGTTGTTGATTAAATGGCTAGTAATTATTTCTGCTGCGATTTAAATAAGTCGGTAGGTAAGCCCAAATGGCAAAAAAATTGCTCGGGTTGTATAATAATTTTCTGTCGATACTTTAAATAAACCGTCTGTGAAACAATGATGAGCCAAATATAGTTGATGAGTTCGGCATAATAAAACTTTAAGTGACAAATAAATATCCCGTTTGGCAGTCCGAAATCTATTCGAGCAGTCAAATTATTAGTTCGCCGGTGAAATTATTAATCGGCTGGTGACAAAATAAATTAGGCTGTGAATAAAATGTGCTCGGTATTTAAATATCGTTCAGCAGTTTTTAAGCAGCGTTTCGTTTTCTGCAAAATACTTACTTTAAAAAAACAGAAAGTTAAATGACCTGTATTTAATATTTTTAGTTGGCAATTGTTTGAAAATAGCTGAGAGATTCGTTAGTGGGTAGCGGGGCTATATGGTCAGGCGATTCGTGCGACCAATTAGCAGCGATCGGTTTCTTTAGTTCGTCTGTTAAACTTTTGATCATCACTAAGATTGGCCACTTTTGATCTGTTCGCTAACAAACCACACATATTATTTGCGACCCTTTATATTTTCAATAAGGAAATTCCCACAAAAACCCACTGTGCGCAAACAGTCGCGTGTTTCTGCACACATTCGGCATATTACGAACTACCACATTCACTGCAACGCGATAAAAAAATTGAATCACCAACCACAGATACCTTCAAAGCGAAACTGAACTGCTGCTGCGGCCGAGTTCCCCGCGATGTAATGCTACTGGAGCGGCACTCACGGTGGGCAGCCTTACTAATAATACCATGAAATGTATGTTCTTTTACATTAATACATATTTGGAATTTGATAATTAAATGGTTTATTTTTTACGTAACTAATTACCCATTATGACATGCTAAGTTCATTTTAGAACAGTATTAGATTACCCATCAATTTGTAATGTTACAATATTTTTTCAGCAGTCAACTTGTTTTTGGAGCAGGCAAAAAAAAAAGGAAATGTAATCTATTTCGCACATATCAAATATTTATTTAGTTGCAACCTACTTTTTTACTGCTTAAAATGTTTTGAAGCTGCTTGTTCAAATCTGAAACGCAGACCATTTTTTGTTTTATTTCCTGATCAAGCTTCACCGCCCAATCCATTATTTTGCCGACCAATCGTATATTACGATGTATCAAAATCGTAATATTTCGCCGCCCGTTTAAATCACACCCTGATTAAATTAAGAGATCTGTGATTAAATTTTCTTATTCAAAGTTGATTAAAGTAACAATTAATTCTAATTACATTTTTAATCAATTTGCGTTAAATATTTGTGTATTGCTCCCCACTTTTCATTAAGTATTGGTATATTGGTATCTCATTATAGAATACAAGTTCTATGAAATAACTGTTGAGCATGAAGACATGAAAACAAAACTGCTTGTACATAAAAATTGCATTTTTAATTAAGAAAAGGCAATATCCTATGCAGTTGCATCACTGTAATATAGAGAATACATCCTTATCGTTCTTACAGAAATAAAATAAAAGATACAGAGGAATTTAATCATGAAAACAATATGTTTACTTCCAGTAAAAAAATATTTAGAGGTTATATACAATACTTGGTAACATTGCATGGCTAACATACTATAGATACTAAAATTGACCTAATTAAAGTGAAATATAGTACAATACCATAATAATACTCGTAACTGACAGCAACAAAAGAATGAACGACTGGGAACGACTTTTGGAAGTTTCAATTTTTGACATATTTTTTTTTTTTTAAATTAGTTTCATTAATACTTGTACCATAGTATGTGTGTTTAGGTTCCGATTATTTCGCTAGAACTTTGTGGGCATCACCTGACAAGGCTTAATAAGACGATCGGAACGCTAGAAAATTTCGTCGTTTGAGCGGTTTTGTTAAACCAAATTACAAAAAAAAAACTAAATCAAATATTGAATTTTTTTTTGACGCCAATGAAAGACGTTATCCATGTGAGTGTGCAAAAGTTATTTTATGTCTAAAAAATCCCAAGAAGAAATTACAGGCCAATGAAAACGTTCAAAAAATGAGTAAAATTCGTTGACTTGTTAAAAATATTTATTGTTACTTTTTCAAAATAAAAATATCTTTTGCACACTCCCCAAACTCTACGGAATTCAAATCAAAAAAGTTTGTTCAACTTAATAAATTACCGTGGTCAGGATTTGGTTTACCAGGTGGCAATGTATTGTAAAATTCTTAGTCTCTAAAATCGATCAAAAATGCTTTGTCTCTGTTTTACGTCTACACTTGTTTATAGGCAGAAGCCTCGTTCAGAGACGGAATTAATATGGATTTGTTGTTTTATATTTACTACATAATAAAACAAAGCTTGCGTTTGACTATCTGTACGTCAGAAAGTGTTAGGGCGATTAAAATACTTTAAAATGCGGCCGTTTCGGGAGGATTTTTAACTCAACTCACAAAAAAACTAAAAAAATATTAAATGTTTTCTAAGGTCAGCGAAAAGATGACATCTATGTGAATGTGCAAACGCTATTTTTATGTAGGAAAATGTATCTAAAATAATTATTGACCAATAAAAATGTGAAAATTAATAAAGCTTTATAAGTTTAATAGAAATTTTGATTACTACTTGTTTAAGTCAAAAATCATTTTCGCACAAACCTTAATCCTTACAGAATCCAAATCTAAAAAGTGTGTTTAATTTAACTAATTAACATGGTGAGGATTTGGGTTATAACAGATGCCAATATTTTATAATTTCTAGTAGGGTTTGGATACTTTGAAAAATTGTATCGAGGCCTGAGGGAAGAAAGAAAAACTTCAAATGGACTGCAGGTAATTGTTGTTTCTCAAAAAGGAACGTAGATCATAAAAAGTCATGTTATTTGTTTTAAACTTTTATTTTACTCATAAAAATAATATAAGATAGATAAGTATTTGTTCTTACAAATTACTTAAGTTTTTTTGGCGGTCCAGTTTTCTACCTTCCGCGGTCCGAATCCGGACCACGGTCCGCCACTTGCCGACCCCTAATCTAGACCCATTTATTTCATAGTCGCCCCGCGTAGTGGGAAAATTAGTTGTTAGTGTTACATTGTAGGAAAAAGGCATCATATAAAGACAGTAAAAGCATTTATTGCTTATTTTTTGTTAGGTTTTTGCTTTCGGTATTATTATTCGCATAAAAAACATTTTTTTGTCACTATTATAACCATGGATTTATTAAGAAAGGATTCGATGTCCGTATACTGTGAGCGTATCGAACGTGAAGCCTTATATTTGTTGTTTGTTATTCTCTTGGGGGAACAGTTTACAAACTTGAAGGAAATACGTAATTAAATCAAGAATGGTAGTAGAAAGAGATAAAATAGCATTGGAGTGTTGGAGCTCAGAAGTGTTGCTGTCTGTGCTGATTGATTAGGAAAACGGCTGAACCTCGGTCTGAACACTCGGTTACACGTACGTCTTTGGCTAATGAACTAGAAAAGAAAAGGTGCGACATATAGATTTATAAATGACTCGGAGCGACTTTAAATAAACACCTTTAGAAATAACATAACCTATCAATAATAAAACCTTTTTACCTTAAATTTATTATTATTTAGCAGAAAAATGCAATATTTTAGGGCTGTTATTACTTTTAGTAAATCTTGTGATGCTTCTAACGTATTTCTTGTACAAAAATACAAGGTAAAATAAGATGTGGCCAATGTTTACAAATTGTGTTTACAGTATCGTTTAGAATGGTTTGATTTGGTTTCAAAGAATGTTAAATCATCCCGTATCCATTCTTAATAAATCCATGATTATAGCACTAAATTTCATTACTGTGAAAAAGTACCGCCTCGTTTCTTTCGCGTCTTTGGAAACTATGAAATACATCGCTATTGTTTTCCAGTCCCTGCCCCTGTCCCTTTTTTCTTGTCTTAATGCAGATTTTCGAACCGAAAACCTTAGCGGCGGCGTTCGGAAATTCAATATCGTCTTCGTTTAGCTCGGATTATTCGACAGTCACATGATCAGTCGAACTGTTTACAACAATAAGTTATATACCTCTTAAACATTCAGAATAAGACGATGAAAAGGATTGAATTGCTCATCGCCGCTATTATCTCGACACAAATAATTCCTTTTGCCTATCTCTTATGAAACAAAAATTAATCAGTGTTATTATTGGTTGCCTATACTTTGTCACGTATGTTAAATACCGTGTGTAATTAAATCTTGACGTACCCTAAGAGAGTTGTGCTTTATATTAAATACATAAATTTTTAGTTTTTAGTATTTCAATAGTACTGATAGTTAAAAAATACCGTGGATTCCTTTAAGTATTGTATTTAATTAATTAGTCGGACATTTTTTCTTCACTAATGGCTATACCTACTACTTTGTTAGTGTTGTATAAATGTGTTAAGTTTAATGTAAATCCTTTTTAGAAGAAGTGAATTTTATAGAAATATTACTTTAAGATTAATAAAAACATTAGTGTTGAGTTTTTAATAGTGCGGATAGTGATGAACTACCGTTTAAAGTATTGTAATTTGTTAATTTTAATTACACAGGCCGACAAAAATTTTTTTTGTATGTTTTGGAGACGTGACCCTACCTATCTTTAGTAAAATTTTCCGCTGAATCCGAAAATGATAAAAAAATTTATTACATGTGGATTACCCCCCATACATCCAACCCACCTATCTTTAGTAAAATTTTCCGCTGAATCAGAAAATGATAAAAAAGCCCATTTTGTGTTTTTGGGTGCAATTTGGTGTGTGGGGGATCCATACGTCAGAAATTTTTTTATCATTTTCGGATTCAGCTGAAAATTTTACTAAAGATAGGTAGGGTCATGTCTCTAAAGCACAAAAAAAATTTTTTTTGTCGGCCTGTGTTATTAATCAAGCATTGGTTTCTTACATTAAATTAATGGCTGTACTGTGTTGTCAGTGTTATTTGGTGTATTGGTATTTGTTAATGTAAAACATTAAAAAGTGCATTTTAGAGGGATTTTACTATAAAAGTAACAATAACATTATCTCTTATGTCGACTTGTTGCATAGCAAAAATTATTGATGTAATTGGCAACTTATTCTGTATCATGTGTTTCTTGCTAGTGGCGTGTACCGTTGGTTAGAGGGGGTTTAAAGCTTATTATTGCAAAGCGCCATTTATGAGTATTTTCCGAATTCATACCAGGATTTATCGGTGTACACCCTGTATATAAGACAAGTTATAAGACAGTAAAAGAACCGTTGCGTTATGGACAAAGTTGGAGATATGTGCCAAATCAGTCTTAGAATTCTAAACCTAATCAATATTATTATCCATTTCATTTTTTAAGTAATATTATTTAAAAACTGTATAAAAAACACCTACAAATAAGCTGCTGTAAGTATATTATAATAAAGCAGCTGAAAGTCATTCTTAAGTTCACTCTTTATTTCGCAAAAAGTCCTGTTGACATAGGACGGCAATTTGTCAAAAGCAGGGTGAACTGAGTGAAATTTTTTGCCCTTCTGGAAATGTTATACTTTGCGCTGTCCTACTTCCAAGACCGGCGCTGCGTCTCGCAAAAAAAGAGGCAATGAATCATACGGCAACAAATTATATGTACAATTTAAATGTGTTCTTCCATAATTTCAATACTGACGTTTCTAATGGGGGGAAGTATTTAACAATATTCAAATTAATCGTGAGCTATAAAATAAATTGTTAATAGATAACAATAATTTCTTGAAACACAGTTGAATTCAATAACGCGCGAAACATGACGTCTCCAGAATAGGACGAATTTAGCCTAGGGCAGGGATGGTGAACCTATGGCCCGCGACAGAATCTTGTCAGCACGGCACTGATTGAGGTATTAAATCGAAATAATTAGAATATGTTAGATATTGTCAAAAAAATTTGCCTATCATTCTACAAGTGTGAGATCGACACGACAAGTCGACGAAAGTTTCAGGGCGCTCAATGCATTATCGAAATAATTCTTCTCGTCTTCGTTTGAGGTCATAATAATACCTTTCATTTCATTGGCTGTTTCGACCTGCCGTCCTAGGTGTTGTTTAATAGTAGCGTGTGGTAAAAGACTGAAATTTTAAGGATGCATGATTGGAAGGAATATATAATTATAATAAAAACAGTTTCCTTACATATTTATTTTAAGAACATTAAGCAAAAAAAACGGAATGACTGCAAAATGTTTGTATAAATATTATAAACAACAAATTTGGGTTAACTTTTAAGAAATCGCTAGCACTTGGTAGCGTTTCTAAATGTATGTGTTGGTAGACATATTCCTACTAAATACAAACGTATACTATTTACTTACCAGTAGGTTCCAGATGGTTAAATGTAGGTACATATATTTTCAGAACAATGCATTTTTTTTATAATTGAGGACCTTTTCAGTGTTTGGCGTCAAGAAACAAATGAAAATGACAAAATATTAGCGGTTTTGGGCTATGTTCTTAGTTGGTCACGATGACCTCTGTAATGAAGTGGAAGAAAACATTCGCAATTGACTAAAAAAAATTATATCATTTTCCTATAGTTTTCATTAAAGAACCATATGATATTTATTTTCACTTTATTTTTAATTTTGGTCACAAAAAAGTTGTGTTTATATCATAGTGCTGTGGCATGTGAAGCATTAAACACTACATTTTACAGAGTCCAAAGCACTCTAAAAAAGTTAAAATATAAACCTTGTAAGTTATGTAAAGTTCAGTAGCCTTCTGAAGAAAATAAACGCGAAAGGCTATTTTGTAATGTTACGCTAGAACAACTTTACAGGGATGCCACTTTTTTGATCAAATAATATGGGTAGATAAGGCTTGCATTGCTGCAAGCTGTGTATATAATAGATATAATACCCCCTATTGGGGTCAAGAAAATCTTCGTATTGTAAAGGACGTCAAAACTTCAGGATGGAAAGCTTTCAGTGTGGCGTTATTGGTGACAGGGTATTAGGGCCTTTTTTACGAAGGTGGCCTAACTAGTCACTTTCTCACTGGAGAAATAGAGAACGTTTTCGGTGAGTTACCGCTTAATATCCTCAACCCAGCTTTTTGGCAGCGAGTTGGTCCATCTGCACACAACACGCCTAAATTTTTAAATCAAAAGTATCAGACTTCGATTGTTAAAAGTGTTTCAACTCGATGGTGATCCAATAGCCCTGACCTAACATTGATGAACAGGTCTTTCTAGGGATGGCTCAAGGATCGAGTGCATAACTGCAATATATTTATCATTTTAGAACTAAGGCGGAAAATTGTGGAAGAAACAAATTTCATTAAAACACACCATTACGAGTCGCTGAGGGATGCCGGCAACCATTTAAAGACATATTATCGCACTTAATAATAATAATAATAATAATAAAGATGTTTATTTATGCCAATAAAAACAATTTAAAATATAAATATAAAATTGATAAAATTAAAAAAGAAAACCAAAAAATGACAGTAGTATACTAGTTGGCATAAATAGGTAGGATTTTGATTTATAAGAAATCATTCTTCCAATCCTACCCCTACTAAATAATTTTTTATATTATTTTTACAAGTCATATAGCTTAAGCCCCTTAGACTAGAAGGAATATTATTAAAAATTACAGAAGCTGTATATTTAAACGAAGAATTATATTTTTCAGTATGATGTTTAGGTATTTCTATTGCGTTCTGATTTCCAGTATTCACATTATGAATATTATTCCTGAATTAAATTTTTTCTTCTGAGTTAAAATAAATTTATTTATTTTTTTTTTGCATTTGGCAAAACGGGGGTCATTTTGAACATGTGTTAAAGTAAATATTCATCTTACTTTTCTATTAATCCATGTATTTTAGCCTAATGTAAAGAATATTGTAAACTATATAAACCTTTCCTTGCTGACTATGGCTCATAATAAATAAACTAAAAATAAACTCTCTTTCTTTGGATGACTTAACTAAGGATTGTCGATGTTTTCATAGAAATGCTATACGACTTGAATTTACTCTTATACGAGGCGTATGAAGGGTGGCTTGAGTTTCGTTCTATTTTTAAAATTATAGAAATACAGGCGAACATCGCTGTAGGTAACTTAATATAAAATAGAGCTCTTAGCGAGTAGAATTTAAAAAAAAAATTAATATGGCGAGCCCTTTGAAATTACTGAAGGTTAGTTTAAAACTCGCTTGGTTGATGTTTTTTTAGTTTCGTGTCCTGATGGTTATTGTACAAATCTGCAATTTTCTAATTTAAAAAATTTTCTATCTTTTCAATAATCCCGTACATGGTATAAGTGGTATAACCCTGTAACCCTGTAACAAGCCGACGTTATGTCTATAGTAAAATACTGCATTCAGTTTAGATATTAAAAGTTAATAAGGATAATTTAACGCTACCTAATGGAGAAAACCAATCAGCGTCTCCAAGTGCATTTCCAAAAATCTAGTTATTCGGAAAATATTAGCAATGTTCCATTCTTGCGAAAAACTCTGTATAGACAGTAGTATAGGCGTTGCTTGAGCCAGACAGATGACTATGGCACAAACTGAAAAATAATGTTATTGAAAATGTGTCCTCAGGATTCGAACCTAGGACCTCTTCGAATGTGCTGAACCTTGGTGATGTTTGACAACCTAGACCGCACGGCTATCAAAGCCCATGTACAGACTTTCATCGACTAACCCATACGAAGGCTCTTGGAGACGCTACAATCAATAGCCAATCATTGATAGACATTTACAGGAGAATAACTAAAAACAGCAACATCGTAGAGAAAAATTTTACAGGAGGTTCCACTTCTCGAGTTACTATAGGCGGTTTAAATATGTCTCTTTATTAAAAATCTAAAACTACCAACGGTTCATTGATCTCAAGGCTACAATGCAATACTGTTGTCCTAAGTAAGATGTTAAACATTAAACGAATTATTTCGACTAAGTTTTCTTGGTTCAAAAAGACGTGTGTTGAGTGGTTGAGAGGTTGAGCGGTTGAGCGGTTGAGCGGTTGAGCGGTTGAGTGGTTGAGTGGTTGAGCGGTTGAGCGGTTGAGCGGTTGAGCGGTTGAGAGGTTGAGCGGTTGAACGGTTGAGCGGTTGAGCGGTTGAGTGGTTGAACGGTTGAACGGTTGAGCGGTTGAGCGGTTGAGCGGTTGAGTGGTTGAGCGGTTGAGCGGTTGAGTGGTTGAGCGGTTGAGCGGTTGAGCGGTTGAGTGGTTGAGTGGTTGAGCGGTTGAGCGGTTGAGTGGTTGAGCGGTTGAACGGTTGAGCGGTTGAGCGGTTGAGTGGTTCAGTGGTTGAGCGGTTGAGTGGTTGAGTGGTTGAGCTGTTGAGTGGTTGAGCGGTTGGGTGGTTGAGCGGTTGAGTGGTTGAGCGGTTGAGCGGTTGGGTGGTTGAGCGGTTGAGTGGTTGAGTGGTTGAACGGTTGAGCGGTTGAGTGGTTGAGCGGTTGAGTGGTTGAGTGGTTGAGCGGTTGAGCGGTTGAGTGGTTGAGCGGTTGAGCGGTTGAACGGTTGAGCGGTTGGGTGGTTGAGCGGTTGAGTGGTTGAGCGGTTGAGCGGTTGAGTGGTTGAGCGGTTGAGTGGTTGAGTGGTTGGGCGGTTGAGTGGTTGAGCGGTTGAGTGGTTGAGCGGTTGAGTGGTTGAGCTGTTGAGCGGTTGAACCGTTGAGCGGTTGAGTGGTTGAGCGGTTGAGCGGCTGAGCGGTTTCCTGAAACAGTCTGTTTATTAGTTGTTTCATAGCTGTTCAGCAGTTGTTTTCAGAAACAGGGTCTGTTTTTTAGCTGTTTTTTAGCTGTTTTTTAGCTGTTTATTAGCTGTTTTAGCTGTTTATTAGCTGTTTTAGCTGTTTATTAGCTGTTTTTTAGCTATTTTTCCAGAACAGGGTCTGTTTTTCCAGAACGGGGTCTGTTTATTAGCTGTTTTTAGCTGTTTTTCCAGAACAGGGTCTGTTTATTAGCTGTTTTTAGCTGTTTTTCCAGAACAGGGTCTGTTTATTAGTTGTTTTCAGAAACAGGATATGTATATTTAGCTGTTAAGAGGTTGCGGATTGTTTCAGTTTCGAATAGTTTTGTACCATCGACAATAGAACATTTGTTCAGGGTTGCTTGGGTTTGTTTGGGTTTGCTCATTTTAATTTAATTTTACGACTTGCCATCTTATCGCTATGACGTATGCAGTACTAATGAGGTTGTTAACAGACGTTTCACTATTTATTAAACCTAACACCACCCTAACACTACCCTAACACAACCCTAACACTACCCTAACACTACCGGACAGCAACCGGACAGCAACCGGACAGTAACCGGACAGCAACCGGACAGCAACCGGACACTATCCGGACACTATCCGGACACTATCCGGACAGCAACGCGAACACCTCACAACAATAAGACAAACGTCACACTTGCGTATCAAAAACATCACACCGGCGACAGACAGACAACACAAAGACAAACGCCATGAGAAAAGCTCGCATCCTTTGGAAACAGAACCTGTTTTATTTATAGCCTGAGGCTGCGGATTGTTTAAGTTTCGAATAATTTTGTACCACCGGCAATAGAACAATTGTTGAGGTTAGGTTTGACTGTTTTAGGTAATAAAACATATAAAGGACTTAGTTTAATTATTTATTAAAAACATTTAGATACATTTCTATAGACAATTTTTCTAATAGTTTTAAGTTTATCTGGAGTGTTGGAAAAGTATAGGTGTGTTGTGCTCTTTTTTAAATTTTCATTAATATGTAAGTAGGAATAACAAGAGTTTTTAGAGTAGTAGTAGTGTTGGTTGTTCCAAACAACTATAATTTAGATTTGAGAATCCCAGTAAGAACGATAAAGGCTTAAGTTCAATGTTCTAGAATTTTCTCGAAGATTCTAGTACTTTCGTTTTGAATTTCCCGATTTACGGAACGTACCTCACCTTCTGAACGTACCTTGAAACTTTTACATTTATCCTTTGTGTTGTGGTAAGTAAGAGAGAGAGGGAGAGAGAACGAGAGAGAGAGAGAGAGAGAGCTAATTTAATGTTCTACAATTTTCTCTCATATTTTAGCTCTATACGTATCTTAAACTTTTACTGCATACTAAACCTTAAACTCTTTTTGCAGAACTTCAGTTGGTATTCGGAACGCACCCCTGTTTTCCGAACGCATCCTAAAATTCTGCTTTAACAAACATGCCAGAGGTTATAAATAGAGGTGCGTCAGAGCAGTCTAGTCATTTCGCATCAGCCTCTTGAAGTGTACGGACGTGTCTAGTTAAAATGGAAAAGTTTATTGTTATTAGGGACTCTATTCAAAAGGTGCGAAGTTACAATGTTACAGGTCGGGCGGTGGAATTTAAGTTAAAGCCTGTGCCAGAAGGAACTGAACCAGTTGGCTGGGTGAGAGACGCTATACAGCAAGTTATTCATAAGGCCACGGAAGGACTTCAACCGACGGATTACGTTAGTTTTAGTTTTTGTTCAAAAGACTTTAGTCGTGGTGAAGGATGGATTCGCTTTAAACCTGCCAAAGAAGTAAATTACGAGGATGTTTGGGATGTTATTAGCAATGTTTACCAGTCCAACTCAACAGGACTTAATACAGACACTTTTTGTCTTAAAGTAACAACTGCACGCTTACCGACAGGTCGGGGAAGAGGAAGTAAATACAACAGCTTTGAAGAGGAATGTGATATGCGACGAGGAATAATAAGTATTACGAATAAAGACAATTTATGCCTACCTCGCTCCTTGGTGGTTGCGATAGCCAACCTGGACAAAGACCCTGAATTTAACAAAGTAAGGAAAGATACGGGAAAAATACAGATTACAAGGACCAGAAAGTTATTAGAAGAAGCTGGTGTTGTAATTCCCGGGGAAGGGGCGGGTATTGTCGAGCTTCAACAATTTCAAGAACACCTCAGGGATTACAAAATTGTTGTATACAGTTACGGGACAAAGGGCCGAGATACCATTTTTGAAGGAACTACAGAAAGCAATAAAAGACTTAACTTGTTACATCATGATGGACATTTTAATGTAATTACTTCTACTACGGCTGCTTTTTGTTGCAGTTATTACTGCGAAGAATGTCACTCGCCATTTGATCACAAAGATAAGCACAGGTGCGGTAAAGTGTGTGCTGGTTGCCTTCAGTCTCCGAAATGTGCAATTCAAAAACTTAAAATTAAATGTACCAATTGCCGTCGGTACTTTAAAGGCCAAGCTTGTTACGAGAATCACTTACGAAATGGTTCTTGGGAGAAAAGCACAGTGTGTGCTGAAATTAGAAGTTGTGAGAATTGTTTTAAAACAGTGAGGGGTAAAAGACAACATGTATGTGGAGAAGTATTTTGTAAAATATGTAGAACATATGTACCTGAAAATCATCTATGTTTCATTCAAAGAGACACAGAAAAGCAGAAAACGAAAGATGTACTTTTCGTGTTTTACGACTTTGAGACCCGACAAGAAGAGGTGTTGACTAATGGTTCGCTTCTTCACCAAGTAAACCTCTGTGTTTTTAAACAATGTTGTGACGTGTGCATCAATACCGACGACAAAATATGCAGAAAATGTGGTGTTAGACTGCAAATACTTAAAACTTTTGATCCTGTTTTACTATTTACGCAACATTTGCTACAATTACGAAAAACCTTTAAAAATATTGTTGTAATAGCACACAACGGTCAAGCCTTTGATCATCAATTTATTTTGAATTATCTACTCACAAACACCACTCTAACGCCAGAACTAATTATGAGAGGAACCAAAATCATTATGATGTTGGTGGGAAATGTCAAATTTATAGACTCGCTAAATTATTTCCCAATGGCATTGTCGAAATTACCAAAGGCATTTGGTTTGGGTGATGACTTCAAAAAGGGATATTTTCCTCATTTATTCAACACAAAAGCAAACGAACATTACGTTGGTATCCTCCCTGCATTAGACTACTACTCTCCAGACACCATGAAGGAAGATGATCGAAAAAAGTTTTTACAGTGGTACGAGGAACACAAAAATGATCGATTCGAAATGCAAAAGGACTTGGTTGAATACTGTGTATCAGATGTAGAAATTCTAACACGGGCCTGTTTGAAATTTAGAGATCAACTGTTGTCAACCACTAATGTCTGTCCCTTTACAGAAGCCACAACAATTGCTTCCGCATGCAACAAAGTATTCCGCAGAAACTTTTTAAAACCCAACACCATTGGGGTTATTCCTAAAAACGGATACAGGTGGAAAGATCAACAAAGTAAAATTGCAATAGAGTGGTTAATTTGGGAGGAAAAACAAAGACAACTCAATATTTTACATGCTGCTAAAGGGAGAGAAATGGTTCTACATGGTGTAAAAGTTGATGGTTACTGTCTTGAAACCAATGAAATTTTTGAGTTTCAGGGCTGTTATTACCATGGATGCCCAAAATGTTATAAATTTGGAAGAGATGATCCTGTTTGTGGCGATCCTTCCACAACACTAAATTTAAGGTATGAATCATCTCAAGCAAAAAGTACAAAGTTAAAAGAAATGGGTTTTGTTGTTAATGAAATATGGGAGTGTGACTTTAGAAAGCAATTAAAAGATAATTTGGAAATTAAGGCCTACACCGAGACACATCCTCTTTTAACGCTTTTGCCTTTAAACCCGAGAGATGCTTTCTACGGAGGTCGTACGGGTAATACTCATACTTATTACAAGGCTAAAGAAGCAGAAAAGATTAACTACTTGGATGTTTGTTCCCTGTACCCCTGGGTGTGTAAGTACGGAAAATTTCCAGTTGCACATCCTCAAGTTTTCGTAGGGGAGGAATGTCACAGTTTGGATTTGAACAACATTAGCGGCTTAATTAAATGTAAAATTTTACCTCCTCAAGATCTCTACCACCCAGTTCTCCCCGTTAAAATGAATAGTAAATTGATGTTTGTTCTTTGTCGAACCTGCGGTGAAAATATGATTACTAGCGAGTGCAACCATACTGATGAAGAAAGAAAGTTAGAGGGGACATGGGTTCTAGACGAGATACTTAAAGCTGTTGCGAAAGGATACAATATAACCGAAATACAAGAAATATGGAAATATGATGTTCTGACATTTAATAAGGAGACTGGTGAAGATGGCCTGTTCACAGGAATGATGAACAAATTTATTAAAATAAAGCAGGAAGCATCCGGCTGGCCCAAAAGGTGTACAACCGAGGAAGAGAAAAACAAATATATTGAAGAATTCTTTGCAAGGGAAGATGTTAAACTAGAATATTCTCAGATTCTTGAAAACCCTGGTCTAAGATCTCTAGCTAAACTTATTTTAAACTCTTTTTGGGGCAAATTTGGACAACGGGAAAATCAACCAAAGACAAAGATTGTAAATAAACCTGCTGAATTCTTTGCAATGCTAACAAATCCGTCAATTTATGTTAATTGTGTTCTCCCTGTCAACGACAACACTCTAATTGTTGGATATGAACATATAGAAGAATCCTTTGACCCGTTAGCTACTGTTAATGTGGTTATTGCTGCTTTCGTTACTGCCCAAGCTCGCCTGAAACTTTATTCGTTTCTCGAACAATTAGAAGACAGAGTCCTTTATTACGATACTGACTCCGTTATTTACGTTACCAAACCTGGTGCGACTGATTTAACTACTGGACAATTCATTGGTGATCTAACCGATGAATTAGAAGTGTATGGTGATGGCAGCTACATTACCGAATTTGTTTCTGGGGGCCCCAAAAATTATTCTTATAAAGTAAATGCTACCAAGACTAATTCTGATGTGATGGTTTGTAAAGTTAAGGGAATATCCTTAAATTACGAGGCATCGCAGTTAATAAATTTCGACACTATTAAGGATATGGTTCTTACAGAGTCGGGACCAATATCGATCATCTCAAAAGATATTCGAAGAACCAAAGACCACTCTGTAACAACTTGCACTGGGACGAAACTCTACAGACCAAACTCCACAAAAAGAAAGTTTCTAGTTGATGGGAACTCTGAACCGTTTGGCTACAAGAAACAGAAAACCTGTTAATTAGAATGTATATTATAATATTTGTACAACATTTGTAATTAATAAATAGTTATTAAATATTTTTGTCATTTATTTTAACTTTTTTTAGCAGTCTAACAGTAGTTGACAACTTTGTTGTGAGCTATTATTTATGTATCTTTAAGTCGCGAAGTCTCAAATCGGTTCTAATTTAAAACTACTGGATAAAGTCTAAAGCAACAACACGTTCTATGTTTATTGGTAAAGAAAAACAAGTTTTAAGTAGAAGTCTATTAAGGGTGTAAGCCTATCACCTCTATCTTGATTCGTGGCTGTCAGATGTACACAGTTCTTAAAACATTGTTCAAGTTTACTACAAGAGTAGTAACACTGATCTTACATACACTTTGCAGTGATACTAAATTAGTTGTAGCATTGTTGCCATATTTAGAAAATTCTTAAAACTATGGTTAAGAAGGGTATTTTTACTGCAATGTCGCCCGGTCAGAGCTAATAATACTTAGCAACATCTAGATATGTTTTAATTCTGTCATTCAAACCCCAGAAATTTGTCGAAGTGGCACGAAGTTCAAAATCCTAAACGGTCTAAATATTACTCTAAGAAATGCACAAGCCTCTAATTTGTTCGTACTGCAGCTTTAATTTACCTTACAACATTAGAAATATTTTACTATTGTCTTGAGGTTTTAAACTTAACACATTTGTCTTTGAGTTGTTCCAACAGTATCTCTTTTTCTTTCTGTCTCGGTGACGTTCTTAGTTTAAAAGTATTGATAGGGTATGGCTACATTTTTTTTAGGTTAAGTAACGACTAAATATAGCACTTAAAAGTATTTATTAATTAACAGCCTTCATTAGGATGTGTGAATATTAAAGTTCCTCTGTGTAAAATTTCTATATTAATTTTCGAGCTCAGCGTTTTTTAGCTGATTTTAGTTGTTTTAGCTGTTTTAGATGTTTTAGCTGTTTTTAGCTGTTTTCGCTGATTTTAGCTGTTCTAGCTGTTTTCGCTGATTTTAGCTGTTTTTAGCTGTTTTCGCTGTTTTTACTGCCTGTTGGAATTTGATTTATTTTTTAATACATGTAACTTAAATATTTCATTTCTACGTCACTGAGATCTTCCGTACGGGTCTACAATCAACTTTGACATCACAGAGGCATTCTACAGACTCTAGCCTACTTTTTCATCCTACACTCAATGAGAGACAACCTGGGATAGGCTCAGCAGCACTCAGCAACACTGTATTTTTACATATATGTAACTGAAATATTTAATTTCTACGCCACTGAGAGCTTCCGTACGGGTCTACAATCAACTTTGACATTACAGGGGTATTCTACAGACTCTAGCCTACTTTTTCACCCTACACTCATTGAGAGACAACCTTGGATAGGCTCAGCGGCACTCAGCAACACTGTATTTTTGCATATATGTAACTGAAATATTTAATTTCTACGCCACTGAGAGCTTCCGTACGGGTCTACAATCAACTTTGACATTACAGGGGTATTCTACAGACTCTAGCCTACTTTTTCACCCTACACTCATTGAGAGACAACCTCGGATAGACTCAGCAACACTGTATTTTTTAATACATGTAACTGAAATATTTCATTTCTACGTCACTGAGATCTTCCGTACGGGTCTACAATCAACTTTGGCATTACGTGGACATTCAACAGGCTCTAGCTCATGCTTTTCACCTACACTCATTGAGTGACAACCCCAGATTAACTCAGTAGCCTTCATTTTTCAATACATGTTACAGTAATATTTAATTTCTACGCCACTGAGATCTTCCGTAGTAGGTATGTTGTTTATATATTTTAGGTAAATAATAAAATAGTTTCTTTATAGTTAACACCCACACGTGCTCAGCGTGACGTAACAAGTCGTTTCGAGAAAAAAAAACGAAAAAGGTTAAATACTAAACATTAAAAATGATAAAAAACTGACATAGGGCACGTGCTCGGGAGCGTTGATAGAAGGCGTTTAAAAAAAGAATGGCGTTGATCGGCCCTTTGGTTCCGGAGAAAATAATAGTATTATGCTACTACATACATATAAAGCGTCAGTAGTGATAGGTGATTCCTTCAACGCCAAGAGCTCCCAAGCAAAGTGTGCAAACCCAAGCGTCGATACCGAGCAAACGAGAGCAAACCCAAGCAAAGTATGCTCAAATCCATCAAACCCAACCCGATACCGAGCAAACGAGAGCAAACCCAACCCGATACCGAACGCACCCAATCAAACCCAGCCCGATACCGAACGCATCTAATCAAACCCAACTGTCAACTGTCATATGTCATACGTCATCTGTCACACTCTTGAGCGCTAGTTATTTTGGTCTTAACTACTTGGGCACTATCTATTTTGGGGACACTATCTATTCTTCCCCTTCTTCTTCTTCTTCTTTCTGCCGTTTTTGTTCACGATGACGTCACAAACTTTTTCATTAATCCTAATTAAATGTATTTATTTCGTAAGTCGCATATGCACTGAAAAAAGTTTTCTGTCCTAGGTGCCGTGGCGTACTTGGTTCTATAGCTGGGAAACGTATATAATACGAAATTTATACACATGGTGTGTGCGGGTTCGATCCGCGCCTAGGACAGAAAACTTTTTTCAGTGCATATGCGAGTAGTAGAAGAAGAGGGACTGTGCCCCACCCGCCACCCGGGTGGATCTTATCTTGTGATCTATGACGTCATATCTCGGCTACCTTTGCGCATGTGTAAATTTCAAGTACGTCATCGAAGTCTACGTCACTGGATCTTACGTCACCAAACCCAACCTGCGCGCGCAGCTGTCAAATGTCACCTGTCAACTGTCACCTGTCACTTGTCAAATGTCAAAATTAAAATTTGACATACGTCACGTGTTCAAAATGACGTCATAAGACATGTGTAAAAGCATGTCAGCTGTCACCTGTCATTTAAGATCTGTCAACTGTCACCTGTCACTTACGAAACGCCAAAATTAAAATTCAACATACGTCACGTGTTCAAAATGACGTCATAAGACATGCGTAAAAGTATGGCAGCTGTCACCTGTCATTTAAGATCTGTCAACTGTCACCTGTCACTTATGAAACGCCAAAATTAAAATTTAACGTAGGTCACGTGTTCAAAATGGCGTCAGAAGACATGCGTAAAAATATGTCAGCTGTCACCTGTCATTTAAGACATGTCAACTGTCACCAGTCACGTGTTAAACGTCAAAAAGAAAATTCAACATATGTCACGTGTTCAGGGCGGTGTCCGAAAGCGTTTAAAAAAAGAATGGCGTCGATCGGCCTTTTGGTTCCGGAGATATAGTTTTTTGCTATTAGCGCTCTAATGGCTCAGGTTGGAGAGTTGAAATTTGGATGTAGGATAGTAGATGATGAGATCATTCGATTAGTGAAATTATTTTTCAAAAATCTCGACTTTGAGGAAAAAATTAGATTTCAAATTTTTACATCACCCTGTATAGCAAATTTTGGATTAATTATATAAGTTATGAATATTAGGGGGATTTAGTAATAGAAAAATATGTATCAGGTCATTGGAACTAGTAAAAAATAGATCTCAAAATTTTTACATCACCCTGTAGAGTTAATTTTCGATGAAAGATATAATTTAGGAATTTTATTTAAGTTAATAACAACTAAACAATCCACGTTAAAATCGCCAATGTTTAAACTGAGCTGTTGAAACACCCCTGTTTAAACAGCTCTGTTTAAACAGCCCGGTTTCAACTACCCTGTTTAAAAACACCTCTGTTTAAACAGGGCTGTATAAACAGGGGTGTTAGAAATTATTAACTTTATTTTATTGTTAAAATATTATCTGCCGGATGATTATATCAAGTTAAAAGAGCCTAAAACAATAGTACATAAGAGAAAGATTGCATCATTAGTGGAAAATTCCCAACTCAAGCGAGCTAAAATGACTCAGCACGAGGTAAGGTTAATTTAGACGTGTTTTTCGAGGTACGAATATGTAAGAAAACTAGCAATTAGAAAAATTAGTGATTTAACCACAAGACATCGAGATTGAGCAAATTTATATACAAAATTAGCGAATAATAGGAAACAAGTTAGGACTAGGAATACAAGTAAACTAGAAATACGATTCAGAGTTTCGGATAAAGATGGGGTTAGGGTAGAATGAGTACGAGGAAAAGATGTTGCGACGGACGGAAAAACTTTACGAAATTCTCGACGAAGATCATCGATGCAGGTCTTAAATGCTAAATACTTCTTTCTTATTGTTCGTGCAGCTTGGATAATCCTACGTTTAACGTCTTTATCGAGCTGGCTCTTGGGGGTAGACATACTAAAAAAGACAGACCCTGTTCTGGAAAAACAGCTAAAAAACAGGCCCTATTCTGGAAAAAACAGCTAAGAAACAGACCCTGTTCTGGAAAAACAGCTCAAAAACAGATCCTGTTCTGGAAAAAACAGCGAAAAAACAGACCCTGTTCTAGAAAAACAGCTAAAAAACAGACCCTGTTCTGGAAAAACAGCTAAAAACAGACCCTGTTCGGGAAAAAACAGCTAAAAAACAGACCCTGTTCTGGAAAAAAACAGCTAAAAACAGACTCTGTTTCTAGAAAAACAGCTAAAAAAAACAGACCCTGTTCGGGAAGAACAGCAAAAAAAAACAGACCCTGTTTCAGGAACCCACTGAAACGTCGAACTACCCAACCACTCAACAGCGAAACAACATACTCTGTTTCGAAAAACAACTCCGGAGGAGCTAGGAAACAACTAAGAAAAATGCCTTTGCTTCGGGAAACAGTAATTCGTATTCATACTTGCTCATATATAAACAACATACAGACGATTTTCTTCAAAAATAGAAGGGTACTAATGCTGCTACGAATAATCAAACAGTTATCTGTTAAAAAAAAGCATCCAGTCCATCCTCCTTTTCGAACGGAATTTAAAATAAAAATTTCGTTCAAAGATCTTTAAGAACTGCATACGTAGATACAGGCTATTTTCTTTTAACAGAAAGCTGCCAATAGAACTAGAAAGACTTAGGTACACAACAAGTTTGATACTCAGATCATACCCTAAATCAATATCCGAAAATTGTTCTAGAAGACATATCGAAATATTGGAGAGTTAGCTGATAGTGATCTCACACAGCGTCTTAAGCAGGATATCGAAACTGATACATGGAAACGGGGAGAGCTACGGGTTGATTGTTTTTGAAAAATAGCGATATCCAAGTGGGCGATATTGAATACCGAAGAACTGATGGGCTCTACGATCGTCTGTTTTTTTCTAAACCTATTTATCAGAGAAAAGAAGATGAGGAACAATACAAAGATAGGGAGTGATGTATACGAAATTTGTAATCTAAGTGGAATAGCTGATAAGAAATGGTTAGTATACCGTTGACCGGCAGACAATTAACATGGCGGAAATATGAAAAACTATTCTTGCCAACATTGAAGAAGTATTCAGTCGGAACCAGTATTATGGGTCCTGTTTACCGGCAACTTTAATGGTTTGGGAACTTGCTAAAAAATATAATGTACATGTAGAGCCAAAATGTGGAAAGATTTTCTATGAGGAAATAGAAGGTAACATTCATTTTTGGAACGTATTTGAAGGAGAAATTTACGATCCTACCGTGAAAGTTATTAAACATATGATGCCATCTGCAAACCTTACGAAGTTTGTGTACAAAGAAGATCCTAGTATAAACACAGATATGGAGGCAGCACTAATGCTAGATATTTTTAATCAGTTCCAGAGAACAAACACAACACACCAATACTTTTCCAACGCTCCAGATAAACTTAAAACTCTGAGAAAAATTATCCATAGAAATGTAGCTAGATGTATTAAATAAAAGAATTAAACCAAGTCCTTAGATGTTTTACTACCTGAAACAATCAAACCTAACCTCAACAAATATTCTAGTGCAGGTGGTACAAAATTCTTCGAAACTTAAACGATTCTCAGCCTCAAGCTATTTAATAGAACAGGTTCTGTTTCCAAGGGATTCAAGCTTTTCTCAGGGCGTTTGTCTTTGCATTGTGTGTGACGCCCCGTTAACGCCCTGTGAACCACCCTATTGTTGTCCGGTTACTGCCCGGTTGTTGTCCTATTAACGTTCGGTTGCTGTCCGGATAACGTCAGGACGTTGTCCTGTATGTGTTATAACGAGGTTTTGATGGATAAAAGGACATGTTCAGATTAAGGGCTTTAGTTGAGAACTGGATGTTATAGTAATAAGATGTATACCAACAAAATAAAGTATCAGCTTCTTGAAACACCAGCTGTTAAATATGGTGTAAGGACAGAGGGGTCTAAGTTCTTTTAAACACCCTGTAAAACCGTAGATATATTAAAAAGAAATTATGCCGGAAAATTATGTAACCGGTTAAGGGCCTTATATCTAAATATAGCCACCGTTAATACAAAAGGTTCTATTCTAAACCTTGTAAAACTAAAACAAAATCCCATTCAAAACTCCTTAAAATAATAACGCTTATTTTCTTATGCTAGGTCTTATATTTTCGAAAAACTGGGTAGTCGGAAGAGAGTCCTTTTTTTCTTATTCTAAGTCTTAGATTTTCGAAAAACTGTATGGTTGAGATTCTTTCCGGCATCACCATGTTGGTGGTATTAATTTGTATTTAAGTCGACATTATTTGATTCGACAGTATAAAAAGAATAAAAAGGATCCCCAAAAGACGCAGGAAGATATGCTTCACAGCTCAAATTGCCCCTTTTGTAGGGAGGTCTTACAAATCAAGCTCCACTATCTTGGTCCTCAGTGAGGATGTCTAAAGGGCCATAATAGATTCTTAGTATACAGATATGACAATAAATCACTAAATGGTTCACAGAAAAATTTCTCGCACCATTTGAGGATATTATTGCATAATATGAAAGACATATTTTAAACACTACAACCACTAGCAACGTTAGTCGAGATTTTCGAAAAATTTTTGTCAGTCGAAAGGTCTTTTTGACCTTACCCAATACCCGCCAAAGATTCTCCGACCCTTTCTTACTGTTAGGGCACGAATAGGAAAGATATAATATGTTAAACAGTCTAGCCTCTAGTAACGTAATTAGTCAAAATTAGCTCCTTTATAGAGTCAAAACAAGCGAACATATAACAGAGCAAACGCAAAGCGTTATTTTAAGTTGAAACAGGGCCGATGGATGGTTCTTTAATAGCCAACAGGCGACAATTAACCCTAATCATGTCCATAAGACATATGGAAAACACTGTATATACCAAACTCCTTTAAGGTGCCAACCCCCTTTGTACAGAGGAATTACCGAACACCGGAGTCAGTACGTCTCCCCTCGGAAGGGTACCTGGCGTGTTTCCATGCGGAAAAAAGTCGACCATCCCTTTATACCCCTTAAGGAGCCAGCTCATTAGCAATAATAGGGAACATACCGAAATCACTTTGAATATATTTTTTCTAATTTTCAAACCAGTATACGCTGGAAGTTGTACATGAACATGCAAACATTTTCTGTAAAAATAAAAGATTTTAACTGACGAAATTCTTCAGACTATACGACACACATTTTTTGATTCATTTTTCTCCCCCAAAAGTTACAGTTTTTAGCGCAATTGAAAAGCAAAACTACAGTTAGTTTTATCTAGGACATCTCACGTAGACTTCAAGCCTAAGTACTAACGAACCGAGGGCGTCTGAAGAGAAGGGATCTAATCTATTGCCACGAGATTTAAAGGATTGGACGTGGGAACAGACAGGGAAAACATCTGCAGGCAATTTTTTCAGAATTCAGGTACTAATATGAGTTCAAAGAACTAACTATTTCTATGTTGTTACTGAAACAGAAATTTAAAATGATACTCGTAAATTTCCGCTTTAAAGATTTTTTTATATAAGTCATCCCACGTAGACGTCAAGCCTAAGTACTAACGAACCGTGGGCGTCTGAAGAGAAGGGAAATGTAAGCTATTGACATGAGAGTTAAAGGAGTGGGTGTTGGGACAGACAGGGAAAACATCTGCAGGCAATTTTTTCCATAATTCTGGTATGAAGGAGAGAAGTTCGAGGTTTTTATCCCCAGATCCCAGTGCTAATATTAGTTCAAAGAACTAACTATTTCTATGTTGTTACTTAAACATAAATTTAAAATGATACTCGTAAATTTCGGCTTTAAAGATTTTTTTATATAAGTCATCCCACGTAAACGTCAAGCCTAAGTACTAACGAACCGTGGACGTCTGAAGAGAAGGGAAATTTAATCTATTAACATGACATTTAAATGAGTGGGTGTTGGGACAGACAGGGAAAACATCTGCAGGCAATTTTTCCATAATTCTGGTATGAAGGAGAGAAGTTCGAGGTTTTTATCCCTAGATCCCAGTGCTAATATTAGTACAAAGAACTAAATATTTCTATGTTGTTACATAAACGTAAATTTAAAATAATATCCATAAATTTCGGTTTTAAAGATTTTTTATCTAAGACATCTCATGTGGACTTCGAGCCTAAGTACTAACAAACCGTGGACGTCTGAAGAGAAGGGAAATGTAATATATTGACACTGGATTTAAAGGAGTGAACGTTGAGGGCAGACAGGGAAAAACATCTGCAGGCAATTTTTTTCATAATTCCAGCACTACTATTAGTGCAAATAACTAAAGATTTATATGTTGTTACTTAAACGCAAATTTAAAGTAGCGCCCCCATAAATTTCAGCTTTAAAGATTTTTTATATAAGTCATCCCACGTAGACATCAAGCCTAAGTACTAACGAATCGTGGGCGTCTGAAGAGAAGGGAAATGTAAGCTATTGACATGAGATTTAAAGGAGAGGGTGTTAGGGACAGACAGGGAAAAACATCTGCAGGGAATTTTTTTCATAATTCAGGTACTAATATTAGCGCAAATAACTAAAGATTTATATGTTGTTACTTACCCGCAAATTTAAAATACAACCCTCTAAATTTCAGCTTTCGAGATTTTTTTTTAATCTAAGACACCCCAGCCTAAGCCATCAAGCCTAAGTATTAACGACCCGTGGGCGTCTGAAGAGAAGGGAAATGTAATATATTGACATGGGATTTAAAGGAGTGAATATTGGGAGCACACAGGGAAAGCATCTGCAGGCAAGTTTTTCTAGGGTAAATAACTAAAGATTTCTATGCTGGTACTTAAACGCAAATTTAAAAAATATTGTCCCTAAATTTCGACTTTTCAGTTTTTATCTAAGACACTCCACGTAGACTTCAAGCCTAAGTACTAACGAACCGTGGGCGTCTGAAGAGAAGGGAAATGTAAGCTATTGTATTATAAAATACTACCCATAAATTCCGGCTTTTTCAGATTTTTTTATCTCAGACATCCCAGTCTAAGTCACCAAGCCTAAGTACTAACGACCCGTGGGCGTCTGAAGAGAAGGGAAATGTAATCTATTGACATGAGATTTAAAGGAGGGGGTGTTAGGGACAGACAGGGAAAACATCTGCAGGTAATTTTTTTCATAATTCAGGTAGAAATGAGCGAAAGAAGTTCGAGGCTTTTTTTATCCCTAGATTCCCATACTAATATTAGCGCAAATAACTAAATATTTCCATGTTGCTACTTAAACGCAAATTTAAAATACTACCCATAAATTTCGACTTTCTAGCCCCCACACAAACTCTTAAATATACCAACTATTAATTTTTAAACCTCAAATAACAATAGTAATAATATTAACACGATTAAATAAAACACTAGAGTACTTACGTTTTATAATACTTAGGGCACAACACACAAACTAATTCACAGTAAAAAATCTAAATGACTACCAGTTCAGCCTGCTAACAAAAAACTCGAACCCGTATTTTGCCCTGATTGAACCAACCGATCACGCGTAAAGATTTGTTACTACCTAAACTCGTACTGGCGAATCTCTTGTATGTAGTTACTAATTAAGATTCTAAGATATCCAGACCGGATGTGTCAAAACCACAAATCTCCCTGTTACCAATAAATGTACACTTATATTATCAGAAAAAGGCTCGCAAATATGTTTAGAACTGTATTTGATTTCTTTATAAAATTATTTAAAATAAAACATCAAATTTCTATAATTGCTAATGCCTTTCCATCTCTGAATTAAGAAACTATACTAGTATCATGAATTTACTTAAATTTTTCTCTTTCATTTGATACCCAACACGCCGTTTATCATATTAGAGCCCTTTTTCGACGCCATATCTTCAGGGGGGGGGGGAGAGGGTTTAAATTTCTACAACTATATACGATGGACATGATTTTTTAGCAAAAAATGCGTAGCAGGGTTGCGTCATCTTTATGAGAAGTAGTTAAAAGGATATTTGTAAAACAAAATACAACCTCCCGTTACATACTCGTGATAGCAACTTGTAAACGTTAACTAATCTGTTTTTGAGAGCAATTTTTCATACCGTACCAAACACCCAAATCCCCACCCTCTGTTTTAGGCCGTTAGGGTACTAACTGTAAAAAACTCGGACCCTGAACCCCGCTGGACGGCTTTTCTTTTTTCAACATCTTCTGACATCATCCTCATCATGTGACCTACGTTAAATTTCTATGTTATCGTTTGACAAGTGACTGGTAACACATCGAAGATGATAAGTGGCCACTGATGTACTTTTACATATGTCTCACGATATCATCCATAACACGTGACACATGTAAAATTTTTATTTTTGAAGTTTCACAAGTGACAGGTGACAGCTGACACACCGAAGATAACAAGAGACATCCTTAACACGTGACCTAAGTTAAATTTTTATTTCTACGTTTGACAAGTGACTGTTTGGCTGAGTTTGCTCAGGTTTGTCTCGTTGGGTTTGCTGAGGTTTGTTCAGGTCTGCTCAGGTTTGTTTCAGTGGGTTTGCTCCGGTTTCTTCAGGTTTATTTGGCTTTGCTTTGGTTTGCGCGTTTAAGGTTAGCTCAGGTCGCGCGCGCGCGCGACCTGAGCTAACCTTAAACGCGCAAACCAAAGCAAAGCCAAATAAACCTGAAGAAACCGGAGCAAACCCACTGAAACAAACCTGAGCAGACCTGAACAAACCTCAGCAAACCCAACGAGACAAACCTGAGCAAACTCAGCCAAATAGTCACTTGTCAAACGTAGAAATAAAAATTTAACTTAGGTCACGTGTTAAGGATGTCTCTTGTTATCTTCGGTGTGTCAGCTGTCACCTGTCACTTGTGAAACTTCAAAAATAAAAATTTTACATGTGTCACGTGTTATGGATGATATCGTGAGACATATGTAAAAGTACATCAGTGGCCACTTATCATCTTCGATGTGTTACCAGTCACTTGTCAAACGATAACATAGAAATTTAACGTAGGTCACATGATGAGGATGATGTCAGAAGATGTTGAAAAAAGAAAAGCCGTCCAGCGGGGTTCAGGGTCCGAGTTTTTTACAGTTAGTACCCTAACGGCCTAAAACAGAGGGTGGGGATTTGGGTGTTTGGTACGGTATGAAAAATTGCTCTCAAAAACAGATTAGTTAACGTTTACAAGTTGCTATCACGAGTATGTAACGGGAGGTTGTATTTTGTTTTACAAATATCCTTTTAACTACTTCTCATAAAGATGACGCAACCCTGCTACGCATTTTTTGCTAAAAAATCATGTCCATCGTATATAGTTGTAGAAATTTAAACCCTCTCCCCCCCCCCCCCTGAAGATATGGCGTCGAAAAAGGGCTCTAATATGATAAACGGCGTGTTGGGTATCAAATGAAAGAGAAAAATTTAAGTAAATTCATGATACTAGTATAGTTTCTTAATTCAGAGATGGAAAGGCATTAGCAATTATAGAAATTTGATGTTTTATTTTAAATAATTTTATAAAGAAATCAAATACAGTTCTAAACATATTTGCGAGCCTTTTTCTGATAATATAAGTGTACATTTATTGGTAACAGGGAGATTTGTGGTTTTGACACATCCGGTCTGGATATCTTAGAATCTTAATTAGTAACTACATACAAGAGATTCGCCAGTACGAGTTTAGGTAGTAACAAATCTTTACGCGTGATCGGTTGGTTCAATCAGGGCAAAATACGGGTTCGAGTTTTTTGTTAGCAGGCTGAACTGGTAGTCATTTAGATTTTTTACTGTGAATTAGTTTGTGTGTTGTGCCCTAAGTATTATAAAACGTAAGTACTCTAGTGTTTTATTTAATCGTGTTAATATTATTACTATTGTTATTTGAGGTTTAAAAATTAATAGTTGGTATATTTAAGAGTTTGTGTGGGGGCTAGAAAGTCGAAATTTATGGGTAGTATTTTAAATTTGCGTTTAAGTAGCAACATGGAAATATTTAGTTATTTGCGCTAATATTAGTATGGGAATCTAGGGATAAAAAAAGCCTCGAACTTCTTTCGCTCATTTCTACCTGAATTATGAAAAAAATTACCTGCAGATGTTTTCCCTGTCTGTCCCTAACACCCCCTCCTTTAAATCTCATGTCAATAGATTACATTTCCCTTCTCTTCAGACGCCCACGGGTCGTTAGTACTTAGGCTTGGTGACTTAGACTGGGATGTCTGAGATAAAAAAATCTGAAAAAGCCGGAATTTATGGGTAGTATTTTATAATACAATAGCTTACATTTCCCTTCTCTTCAGACGCCCACGGTTCGTTAGTACTTAGGCTTGAAGTCTACGTGGAGTGTCTTAGATAAAAACTGAAAAGTCGAAATTTAGGGACAATATTTTTTAAATTTGCGTTTAAGTACCAGCATAGAAATCTTTAGTTATTTACCCTAGAAAAACTTGCCTGCAGATGCTTTCCCTGTGTGCTCCCAATATTCACTCCTTTAAATCCCATGTCAATATATTACATTTCCCTTCTCTTCAGACGCCCACGGGTCGTTAATACTTAGGCTTGATGGCTTAGGCTGGGGTGTCTTAGATTAAAAAAAAATCTCGAAAGCTGAAATTTAGAGGGTTGTATTTTAAATTTGCGGGTAAGTAACAACATATAAATCTTTAGTTATTTGCGCTAATATTAGTACCTGAATTATGAAAAAAATTCCCTGCAGATGTTTTTCCCTGTCTGTCCCTAACACCCTCTCCTTTAAATCTCATGTCAATAGCTTACATTTCCCTTCTCTTCAGACGCCCACGATTCGTTAGTACTTAGGCTTGATGTCTACGTGGGATGACTTATATAAAAAATCTTTAAAGCTGAAATTTATGGGGGCGCTACTTTAAATTTGCGTTTAAGTAACAACATATAAATCTTTAGTTATTTGCACTAATAGTAGTGCTGGAATTATGAAAAAAATTGCCTGCAGATGTTTTTCCCTGTCTGCCCTCAACGTTCACTCCTTTAAATCCAGTGTCAATATATTACATTTCCCTTCTCTTCAGACGTCCACGGTTTGTTAGTACTTAGGCTCGAAGTCCACATGAGATGTCTTAGATAAAAAATCTTTAAAACCGAAATTTATGGATATTATTTTAAATTTACGTTTATGTAACAACATAGAAATATTTAGTTCTTTGTACTAATATTAGCACTGGGATCTAGGGATAAAAACCTCGAACTTCTCTCCTTCATACCAGAATTATGGAAAAATTGCCTGCAGATGTTTTCCCTGTCTGTCCCAACACCCACTCATTTAAATGTCATGTTAATAGATTAAATTTCCCTTCTCTTCAGACGTCCACGGTTCGTTAGTACTTAGGCTTGACGTTTACGTGGGATGACTTATATAAAAAAATCTTTAAAGCCGAAATTTACGAGTATCATTTTAAATTTATGTTTAAGTAACAACATAGAAATAGTTAGTTCTTTGAACTAATATTAGCACTGGGATCTGGGGATAAAAACCTCGAACTTCTCTCCTTCATACCAGAATTATGGAAAAAATTGCCTGCAGATGTTTTCCCTGTCTGTCCCAACACCCACTCCTTTAACTCTCATGTCAATAGCTTACATTTCCCTTCTCTTCAGACGCCCACGGTTCGTTAGTACTTAGGCTTGACGTCTACGTGGGATGACTTATATAAAAAAATCTTTAAAGCGGAAATTTACGAGTATCATTTTAAATTTCTGTTTCAGTAACAACATAGAAATAGTTAGTTCTTTGAACTCATATTAGTACCTGAATTCTGAAAAAATTGCCTGCAGATGTTTTCCCTGTCTGTTCCCACGTCCAATCCTTTAAATCTCGTGGCAATAGATTAGATCCCTTCTCTTCAGACGCCCTCGGTTCGTTAGTACTTAGGCTTGAAGTCTACGTGAGATGTCCTAGATAAAACTAACTGTAGTTTTGCTTTTCAATTGCGCTAAAAACTGTAACTTTTGGGGGAGAAAAATGAATCAAAAAATGTGTGTCGTATAGTCTGAAGAATTTCGTCAGTTAAAATCTTTTATTTTTACAGAAAATGTTTGCATGTTCATGTACAACTTCCAGCGTATACTGGTTTGAAAATTAGAAAAAATATATTCAAAGTGATTTCGGTATGTTCCCTATTATTGCTAATGAGCTGGCTCCTTAAGGGGTATAAAGGGATGGTCGACTTTTTTCCGCATGGAAACACGCCAGGTACCCTTCCGAGGGGAGACGTACTGACTCCGGTGTTCGGTAATTCCTCTGTACAAAGGGGGTTGGCACCTTAAAGGAGTTTGGTATATACAGTGTTTTCCATATGTCTTATGGACATGATTAGGGTTAATTGTCGCCTGTTGGCTATTAAAGAACCATCCATCGGCCCTGTTTCAACTTAAAATAACGCTTTGCGTTTGCTCTGTTATATGTTCGCTTGTTTTGACTCTATAAAGGAGCTAATTTTGACTAATTACGTTACTAGAGGCTAGACTGTTTAACATATTATATCTTTCCTATTCGTGCCCTAACAGTAAGAAAGGGTCGGAGAATCTTTGGCGGGTATTGGGTAAGGTCAAAAAGACCTTTCGACTGACAAAAATTTTTCGAAAATCTCGACTAACGTTGCTAGTGGTTGTAGTGTTTAAAATATGTCTTTCATATTATGCAATAATATCCTCAAATGGTGCGAGAAATTTTTCTGTGAACCATTTAGTGATTTATTGTCATATCTGTATACTAAGAATCTATTATGGCCCTTTAGACATCCTCACTGAGGACCAAGATAGTGGAGCTTGATTTGTAAGACCTCCCTACAAAAGGGGCAATTTGAGCTGTGAAGCATATCTTCCTGCGTCTTTTGGGGATCCTTTTTATTCTTTTTATACTGTCGAATCAAATAATGTCGACTTAAATACAAATTAATACCACCAACATGGTGATGCCGGAAAGAATCTCAACCATACAGTTTTTCGAAAATCTAAGACTTAGAATAAGAAAAAAAGGACTCTCTTCCGACTACCCAGTTTTTCGAAAATATAAGACCTACCATAAGAAAATAAGCGTTATTATTTTAAGGAGTTTTGAATGGGATTTTGTTTTAGTTTTACAAGGTTTAGAATAGAACCTTTTGTATTAACGGTGGCTATATTTAGATATAAGGCCCTTAACCGGTTACATAATTTTCCGGCATAATTTCTTTTTAATATATCTACGGTTTTACAGGGTGTTTAAAAGAACTTAGACCCCTCTGTCCTTACACCATATTTAACAGCTGGTGTTTCAAGAAGCTGATACTTTATTTTGTTGGTATACATCTTATTACTATAACATCCAGTTCTCAACTAAAGCCCTTAATCTGAACATGTCCTTTTATCCATCAAAACCTCGTTATAACACATACAGGACAACGTCCTGACGTTATCCGGACAGCAACCGAACGTTAATAGGACAACAACCGGGCAGTAACCGGACAACAATAGGGTGGTTCACAGGGCGTTAACGGGGCGTCACACACAATGCAAAGACAAACGCCCTGAGAAAAGCTTGAATCCCTTGGAAACAGAACCTGTTCTATTAAATAGCTTGAGGCTGAGAATCGTTTAAGTTTCGAAGAATTTTGTACCACCTGCACTAGAATATTTGTTGAGGTTAGGTTTGATTGTTTCAGGTAGTAAAACATCTAAGGACTTGGTTTAATTCTTTTATTTAATACATCTAGCTACATTTCTATGGATAATTTTTCTCAGAGTTTTAAGTTTATCTGGAGCGTTGGAAAAGTATTGGTGTGTTGTGTTTGTTCTCTGGAACTGATTAAAAATATCTAGCATTAGTGCTGCCTCCATATCTGTGTTTATACTAGGATCTTCTTTGTACACAAACTTCGTAAGGTTTGCAGATGGCATCATATGTTTAATAACTTTCACGGTAGGATCGTAAATTTCTCCTTCAAATACGTTCCAAAAATGAATGTTACCTTCTATTTCCTCATAGAAAATCTTTCCACATTTTGGCTCTACATGTACATTATCTTTTTTAGCAAGTTCCCAAACCATTAAAGTTGCCGGTAAACAGGACCCATAATACTGGTTCCGACTGAATACTTCTTCAATGTTGGCAAGAATAGTTTTTCATATTTCCGCCATGTTAATTGTCTGCCGGTCAACGGTATACTAACCATTTCTTATCAGCTATTCCACTTAGATTACAAATTTCGTATACATCACTCCCTATCTTTGTATTGTTCCTCATCTTCTTTTCTCTGATAAATAGGTTTAGAAAAAAACAGACGATCGTAGAGCCCATCAGTTCTTCGGTATTCAATATCGCCCACTTGGATATCGCTATTTTTCAAAAACAATCAACCCGTAGCTCTCCCCGTTTCCATGTATCAGTTTCGATATCCTGCTTAAGACGCTGTGTGAGATCACTATCAGCTAACTCTCCAATATTTCGATATGTCTTCTAGAACAATTTTCGGATATTGATTTAGGGTATGATCTGAGTATCAAACTTGTTGTGTACCTAAGTCTTTCTAGTTCTATTGGCAGCTTTCTGTTAAAAGAAAATAGCCTGTATCTACGTATGCAGTTCTTAAAGATCTTTGAACGAAATTTTTATTTTAAATTCCGTTCGAAAAGGAGGATGGACTGGATGCTTTTTTTTAACAGATAACTGTTTGATTATTCGTAGCAGCATTAGTACCCTTCTATTTTTGAAGAAAATCGTCTGTATGTTGTTTATATATGAGCAAGTATGAATACGAATTACTGTTTCCCGAAGCAAAGGCATTTTTCTTAGTTGTTTCCTAGCTCCTCCGGAGTTGTTTTTCGAAACAGAGTATGTTGTTTCGCTGTTGAGTGGTTGGGTAGTTCGACGTTTCAGTGGGTTCCTGAAACAGGGTCTGTTTTTTTTTGCTGTTCTTCCCGAACAGGGTCTGTTTTTTTTAGCTGTTTTTCTAGAAACAGAGTCTGTTTTTAGCTGTTTTTTTCCAGAACAGGGTCTGTTTTTTAGCTGTTTTTTCCCGAACAGGGTCTGTTTTTAGCTGTTTTTCCAGAACAGGGTCTGTTTTTTAGCTGTTTTTCTAGAACAGGGTCTGTTTTTTCGCTGTTTTTTCCAGAACAGGATCTGTTTTTGAGCTGTTTTTCCAGAACAGGGTCTGTTTCTTAGCTGTTTTTTCCAGAATAGGGCCTGTTTTTTAGCTGTTTTTCCAGAACAGGGTCTGTCTTTTTTAGTATGTCTACCCCCAAGAGCCAGCTCGATAAAGACGTTAAACGTAGGATTATCCAAGCTGCACGAACAATAAGAAAGAAGTATTTAGCATTTAAGACCTGCATCGATGATCTTCGTCGAGAATTTCGTAAAGTTTTTCCGTCCGTCGCAACATCTTTTCCTCGTACTCATTCTACCCTAACCCCATCTTTATCCGAAACTCTGAATCGTATTTCTAGTTTACTTGTATTCCTAGTCCTAACTTGTTTCCTATTATTCGCTAATTTTGTATATAAATTTGCTCAATCTCGATGTCTTGTGGTTAAATCACTAATTTTTCTAATTGCTAGTTTTCTTACATATTCGTACCTCGAAAAACACGTCTAAATTAACCTTACCTCGTGCTGAGTCATTTTAGCTCGCTTGAGTTGGGAATTTTCCACTAATGATGCAATCTTTCTCTTATGTACTATTGTTTTAGGCTCTTTTAACTTGATATAATCATCCGGCAGATAATATTTTAACAATAAAATAAAGTTAATAATTTCTAACACCCCTGTTTATACAGCCCTGTTTAAACAGAGGTGTTTTTAAACAGGGTAGTTGAAACCGGGCTGTTTAAACAGAGCTGTTTAAACAGGGGTGTTTCAACAGCTCAGTTTAAACATTGGCGATTTTAACGTGGATTGTTTAGTTGTTATTAACTTAAATAAAATTCCTAAATTATATCTTTCATCGAAAATTAACTCTACAGGGTGATGTAAAAATTTTGAGATCTATTTTTTACTAGTTCCAATGACCTGATACATATTTTTCTATTACTAAATCCCCCTAATATTCATAACTTATATAATTAATCCAAAATTTGCTATACAGGGTGATGTAAAAATTTGAAATCTAATTTTTTCCTCAAAGTCGAGATTTTTGAAAAATAATTTCACTAATCGAATGATCTCATCATCTACTATCCTACATCCAAATTTCAACTCTCCAACCTGAGCCATTAGAGCGCTAATAGCAAAAAACTATATCTCCGGAACCAAAAGGCCGATCGACGCCATTCTTTTTTTAAACGCTTTCGGACACCGCCCTGAACACGTGACATATGTTGAATTTTCTTTTTGACGTTTAACACGTGACTGGTGACAGTTGACATGTCTTAAATGACAGGTGACAGCTGACATATTTTTACGCATGTCTTCTGACGCCATTTTGAACACGTGACCTACGTTAAATTTTAATTTTGGCGTTTCATAAGTGACAGGTGACAGTTGACAGATCTTAAATGACAGGTGACAGCTGCCATACTTTTACGCATGTCTTATGACGTCATTTTGAACACGTGACGTATGTTGAATTTTAATTTTGGCGTTTCGTAAGTGACAGGTGACAGTTGACAGATCTTAAATGACAGGTGACAGCTGACATGCTTTTACACATGTCTTATGACGTCATTTTGAACACGTGACGTATGTCAAATTTTAATTTTGACATTTGACAAGTGACAGGTGACAGTTGACAGGTGACATTTGACAGCTGCGCGCGCAGGTTGGGTTTGGTGACGTAAGATCCAGTGACGTAGACTTCGATGACGTACTTGAAATTTACACATGCGCAAAGGTAGCCGAGATATGACGTCATAGATCACAAGATAAGATCCACCCGGGTGGCGGGTGGGGCACAGTCCCTCTTCTTCTACTACTTATGCGACTTACGAAATAAATACAATATTTAATTAGGTAGGATTAAAACGTTTCTGACGTCATCGTGAACAAAACGGCAGAAAGAAGAAGAAGACTAGATAGTGCCCAAGTAGTTAAGACCAAAATAACTAGCGCTCAAGAGTGTGACAGATGACGTATGACATATGACAGTTGACAGTTGGGTTTGATTAGATGCGTTCGGTATCGGGCTGGGTTTGATTGGGTGCGTTCGGTATCGGGTTGGGTTTGCTCTCGTTTGCTCGGTATCGGGTTGGGTTTGATGGATTTGAGCATACTTTGCTTGGGTTTGCTCTCGTTTGCTCGGTATCGACGCTTGGGTTTGCACACTTTGCTTGGGAGCTCTTGGCGTTGAAGGAATCACCTATCACTACTGACGCTTTATATGTATGTAGTAGCATAATACTATTATTTTCTCGGGAACCAAAGGGCCGATCAACGCCATTCTTTTTTTAAACGCCTTCTATCAACGCTCCCGAGCACGTGCCCTATGTCAGTTTTTTATCATTTTTAATGTTTAGTATTTAACCTTTTTCGTTTTTTTTTCTCGAAACGACTTGTTACGTCACGCTGAGCACGTGTGGGTGTTAACTATAAAGAAACTATTTTATTATTTACCTAAAATATATAAACAACATACCTACTACGGAAGATCTCAGTGGCGTAGAAATTAAATATTACTGTAACATGTATTGAAAAATGAAGGCTACTGAGTTAATCTGGGGTTGTCACTCAATGAGTGTAGGTGAAAAGCATGAGCTAGAGCCTGTTGAATGTCCACGTAATGCCAAAGTTGATTGTAGACCCGTACGGAAGATCTCAGTGACGTAGAAATGAAATATTTCAGTTACATGTATTAAAAAATACAGTGTTGCTGAGTCTATCCGAGGTTGTCTCTCAATGAGTGTAGGGTGAAAAAGTAGGCTAGAGTCTGTAGAATACCCCTGTAATGTCAAAGTTGATTGTAGACCCGTACGGAAGCTCTCAGTGGCGTAGAAATTAAATATTTCAGTTACATATATGCAAAAATACAGTGTTGCTGAGTGCCGCTGAGCCTATCCAAGGTTGTCTCTCAATGAGTGTAGGGTGAAAAAGTAGGCTAGAGTCTGTAGAATACCCCTGTAATGTCAAAGTTGATTGTAGACCCGTACGGAAGCTCTCAGTGGCGTAGAAATTAAATATTTCAGTTACATATATGTAAAAATACAGTGTTGCTGAGTGCTGCTGAGCCTATCCCAGGTTGTCTCTCATTGAGTGTAGGATGAAAAAGTAGGCTAGAGTCTGTAGAATGCCTCTGTGATGTCAAAGTTGATTGTAGACCCGTACGGAAGATCTCAGTGACGTAGAAATGAAATATTTAAGTTACATGTATTAAAAAATAAATCAAATTCCAACAGGAAGTAAAAACAGCGAAAACAGCTAAAAACAGCTAAAATCAGCGAAAACAGCTAGAACAGCTAAAATCAGCGAAAACAGCTAAAAACAGCTAAAACATCTAAAACAGCTAAAACAACTAAAATCAGCTAAAAAACGCTGAGCTCGAAAATTAATATAGAAATTTTACACAGAGGAACTTTAATATTCACACATCCTAATGAACGCTGTTAATTAATAAATACTTTTAAGTGCTATATTTAGTCGTTACTTAACCTAAAAAAAATGTAGCCATACCCTATCAATACTTTTAAACTAAGAACGTCACCGAGACAGAAAGAAAAAGAGATACTGTTGGAACAACTCAAAGACAAATGTGTTAAGTTTAAAACCTCAAGACAATAGTAAAATATTTCTAATGTTGTAAGGTCAATTAAAGCTGCAGTACGAACAAATTAGAGGCTTGTGCATTTCTTAGAGTAATATTTAGACCGTTTAGGATTTTGAACTTCGTGCCACTTCGACAAATTTCTGGGGTTTGAATGACAGAATTAAAACATATCTAGATGTTGCTAAGTATTATTAGCTCTGACCGGGCGACATTGCAGTAAAAATACCCTTCTTAACCATAGTTTTAAGAATTTTCTAAATATGGCAACAATGCTACAACTAATTTAGTATCACTGCAAAGTGTATGTAAGATCAGTGTTACTACTCTTGTAGTAAACTTGAACAATGTTTTAAGAACTGTGTACATCTGACAGCCACGAATCAAGATAGAGGTGATAGGCTTACACCCTTAATAGACTTCTACTTAAAACTTGTTTTTCTTTACCAATAAACATAGAACGTGTTGTTGCTTTAGACTTTATCCAGTAGTTTTAAATTAGAACCGATTTGAGACTTCGCGACTTAAAGATACATAAATAATAGCTCACAACAAAGTTGTCAACTACTGTTAGACTGCTAAAAAAAGTTAAAATAAATGACAAAAATATTTAATAACTATTTATTAATTACAAATGTTGTACAAATATTATAATATACATTCTAATTAACAGGTTTTCTGTTTCTTGTAGCCAAACGGTTCAGAGTTCCCATCAACTAGAAACTTTCTTTTTGTGGAGTTTGGTCTGTAGAGTTTCGTCCCAGTGCAAGTTGTTACAGAGTGGTCTTTGGTTCTTCGAATATCTTTTGAGATGATCGATATTGGTCCCGACTCTGTAAGAACCATATCCTTAATAGTGTCGAAATTTATTAACTGCGATGCCTCGTAATTTAAGGATATTCCCTTAACTTTACAAACCATCACATCAGAATTAGTCTTGGTAGCATTTACTTTATAAGAATAATTTTTGGGGCCCCCAGAAACAAATTCGGTAATGTAGCTGCCATCACCATACACTTCTAATTCATCGGTTAGATCACCAATGAATTGTCCAGTAGTTAAATCAGTCGCACCAGGTTTGGTAACGTAAATAACGGAGTCAGTATCGTAATAAAGGACTCTGTCTTCTAATTGTTCGAGAAACGAATAAAGTTTCAGGCGAGCTTGGGCAGTAACGAAAGCAGCAATAACCACATTAACAGTAGCTAACGGGTCAAAGGATTCTTCTATATGTTCATATCCAACAATTAGAGTGTTGTCGTTGACAGGGAGAACACAATTAACATAAATTGACGGATTTGTTAGCATTGCAAAGAATTCAGCAGGTTTATTTACAATCTTTGTCTTTGGTTGATTTTCCCGTTGTCCAAATTTGCCCCAAAAAGAGTTTAAAATAAGTTTAGCTAGAGATCTTAGACCAGGGTTTTCAAGAATCTGAGAATATTCTAGTTTAACATCTTCCCTTGCAAAGAATTCTTCAATATATTTGTTTTTCTCTTCCTCGGTTGTACACCTTTTGGGCCAGCCGGATGCTTCCTGCTTTATTTTAATAAATTTGTTCATCATTCCTGTGAACAGGCCATCTTCACCAGTCTCCTTATTAAATGTCAGAACATCATATTTCCATATTTCTTGTATTTCGGTTATATTGTATCCTTTCGCAACAGCTTTAAGTATCTCGTCTAGAACCCATGTCCCCTCTAACTTTCTTTCTTCATCAGTATGGTTGCACTCGCTAGTAATCATATTTTCACCGCAGGTTCGACAAAGAACAAACATCAATTTACTATTCATTTTAACGGGGAGAACTGGGTGGTAGAGATCTTGAGGAGGTAAAATTTTACATTTAATTAAGCCGCTAATGTTGTTCAAATCCAAACTGTGACATTCCTCCCCTACGAAAACTTGAGGATGTGCAACTGGAAATTTTCCGTACTTACACACCCAGGGGTACAGGGAACAAACATCCAAGTAGTTAATCTTTTCTGCTTCTTTAGCCTTGTAATAAGTATGAGTATTACCCGTACGACCTCCGTAGAAAGCATCTCTCGGGTTTAAAGGCAAAAGCGTTAAAAGAGGATGTGTCTCGGTGTAGGCCTTAATTTCCAAATTATCTTTTAATTGCTTTCTAAAGTCACACTCCCATATTTCATTAACAACAAAACCCATTTCTTTTAACTTTGTACTTTTTGCTTGAGATGATTCATACCTTAAATTTAGTGTTGTGGAAGGATCGCCACAAACAGGATCATCTCTTCCAAATTTATAACATTTTGGGCATCCATGGTAATAACAGCCCTGAAACTCAAAAATTTCATTGGTTTCAAGACAGTAACCATCAACTTTTACACCATGTAGAACCATTTCTCTCCCTTTAGCAGCATGTAAAATATTGAGTTGTCTTTGTTTTTCCTCCCAAATTAACCACTCTATTGCAATTTTACTTTGTTGATCTTTCCACCTGTATCCGTTTTTAGGAATAACCCCAATGGTGTTGGGTTTTAAAAAGTTTCTGCGGAATACTTTGTTGCATGCGGAAGCAATTGTTGTGGCTTCTGTAAAGGGACAGACATTAGTGGTTGACAACAGTTGATCTCTAAATTTCAAACAGGCCCGTGTTAGAATTTCTACATCTGATACACAGTATTCAACCAAGTCCTTTTGCATTTCGAATCGATCATTTTTGTGTTCCTCGTACCACTGTAAAAACTTTTTTCGATCATCTTCCTTCATGGTGTCTGGAGAGTAGTAGTCTAATGCAGGGAGGATACCAACGTAATGTTCGTTTGCTTTTGTGTTGAATAAATGAGGAAAATATCCCTTTTTGAAGTCATCACCCAAACCAAATGCCTTTGGTAATTTCGACAATGCCATTGGGAAATAATTTAGCGAGTCTATAAATTTGACATTTCCCACCAACATCATAATGATTTTGGTTCCTCTCATAATTAGTTCTGGCGTTAGAGTGGTGTTTGTGAGTAGATAATTCAAAATAAATTGATGATCAAAGGCTTGACCGTTGTGTGCTATTACAACAATATTTTTAAAGGTTTTTCGTAATTGTAGCAAATGTTGCGTAAATAGTAAAACAGGATCAAAAGTTTTAAGTATTTGCAGTCTAACACCACATTTTCTGCATATTTTGTCGTCGGTATTGATGCACACGTCACAACATTGTTTAAAAACACAGAGGTTTACTTGGTGAAGAAGCGAACCATTAGTCAACACCTCTTCTTGTCGGGTCTCAAAGTCGTAAAACACGAAAAGTACATCTTTCGTTTTCTGCTTTTCTGTGTCTCTTTGAATGAAACATAGATGATTTTCAGGTACATATGTTCTACATATTTTACAAAATACTTCTCCACATACATGTTGTCTTTTACCCCTCACTGTTTTAAAACAATTCTCACAACTTCTAATTTCAGCACACACTGTGCTTTTCTCCCAAGAACCATTTCGTAAGTGATTCTCGTAACAAGCTTGGCCTTTAAAGTACCGACGGCAATTGGTACATTTAATTTTAAGTTTTTGAATTGCACATTTCGGAGACTGAAGGCAACCAGCACACACTTTACCGCACCTGTGCTTATCTTTGTGATCAAATGGCGAGTGACATTCTTCGCAGTAATAACTGCAACAAAAAGCAGCCGTAGTAGAAGTAATTACATTAAAATGTCCATCATGATGTAACAAGTTAAGTCTTTTATTGCTTTCTGTAGTTCCTTCAAAAATGGTATCTCGGCCCTTTGTCCCGTAACTGTATACAACAATTTTGTAATCCCTGAGGTGTTCTTGAAATTGTTGAAGCTCGACAATACCCGCCCCTTCCCCGGGAAATACAACACCAGCTTCTTCTAATAACTTTCTGGTCCTTGTAATCTGTATTTTTCCCGTATCTTTCCTTACTTTGTTAAATTCAGGGTCTTTGTCCAGGTTGGCTATCGCAACCACCAAGGAGCGAGGTAGGCATAAATTGTCTTTATTCGTAATACTTATTATTCCTCGTCGCATATCACATTCCTCTTCAAAGCTGTTGTATTTACTTCCTCTTCCCCGACCTGTCGGTAAGCGTGCAGTTGTTACTTTAAGACAAAAAGTGTCTGTATTAAGTCCTGTTGAGTTGGACTGGTAAACATTGCTAATAACATCCCAAACATCCTCGTAATTTACTTCTTTGGCAGGTTTAAAGCGAATCCATCCTTCACCACGACTAAAGTCTTTTGAACAAAAACTAAAACTAACGTAATCCGTCGGTTGAAGTCCTTCCGTGGCCTTATGAATAACTTGCTGTATAGCGTCTCTCACCCAGCCAACTGGTTCAGTTCCTTCTGGCACAGGCTTTAACTTAAATTCCACCGCCCGACCTGTAACATTGTAACTTCGCACCTTTTGAATAGAGTCCCTAATAACAATAAACTTTTCCATTTTAACTAGACACGTCCGTACACTTCAAGAGGCTGATGCGAAATGACTAGACTGCTCTGACGCACCTCTATTTATAACCTCTGGCATGTTTGTTAAAGCAGAATTTTAGGATGCGTTCGGAAAACAGGGGTGCGTTCCGAATACCAACTGAAGTTCTGCAAAAAGAGTTTAAGGTTTAGTATGCAGTAAAAGTTTAAGATACGTATAGAGCTAAAATATGAGAGAAAATTGTAGAACATTAAATTAGCTCTCTCTCTCTCTCTCTCTCTCTCTCGTTCTCTCTCCCTCGCTCTCTTACTTACCACAACACAAAGGATAAATGTAAAAGTTTCAAGGTACGTTCAGAAGGTGAGGTACGTTCCGTAAATCGGGAAATTCAAAACGAAAGTACTAGAATCTTCGAGAAAATTCTAGAACATTGAACTTAAGCCTTTATCGTTCTTACTGGGATTCTCAAATCTAAATTATAGTTGTTTGGAACAACCAACACTACTACTACTCTAAAAACTCTTGTTATTCCTACTTACATATTAATGAAGATTTAAAAAAGAGCACAACACACCTATACTTTTCCAACACTCCAGATAAACTTAAAACTATTAGAAAAATTGTCTATAGAAATGTATCTAAATGTTTTTAATAAATAATTAAACTAAGTCCTTTATATGTTTTATTACCTTAAACAGTCAAACCTAACCTCAACAATTGTTCTATTGCCGGTGGTACAAAATTATTCGAAACTTAAACAATCCGCAGCCTCAGGCTATAAATAAAACAGGTTCTGTTTCCAAAGGATGCGAGCTTTTCTCATGGCGTTTGTCTTTGTGTTGTCTGTCTGTCGCCGGTGTGATGTTTTTGATACGCAAGTGTGACGTTTGTCTTATTGTTGTGAGGTGTTCGCGTTGCTGTCCGGATAGTGTCCGGATAGTGTCCGGATAGTGTCCGGTTGCTGTCCGGTTGCTGTCCGGTTACTGTCCGGTTGCTGTCCGGTTGCTGTCCGGTAGTGTTAGGGTAGTGTTAGGGTTGTGTTAGGGTAGTGTTAGGGTGGTGTTAGGTTTAATAAATAGTGAAACGTCTGTTAACAACCTCATTAGTACTGCATACGTCATAGCGATAAGATGGCAAGTCGTAAAATTAAATTAAAATGAGCAAACCCAAACAAACCCAAGCAACCCTGAACAAATGTTCTATTGTCGATGGTACAAAACTATTCGAAACTGAAACAATCCGCAACCTCTTAACAGCTAAATATACATATCCTGTTTCTGAAAACAACTAATAAACAGACCCTGTTCTGGAAAAACAGCTAAAAACAGCTAATAAACAGACCCTGTTCTGGAAAAACAGCTAAAAACAGCTAATACACAGACCCCGTTCTGGAAAAACAGACCCTGTTCTGGAAAAACAGCTAAAAAACAGCTAATAAACAGCTAAAACAGCTAATAAACAGCTAATAAACAGCTAAAACAGCTAATAAACAGCTAAAAACCAGCTAAAAAACAGCTAAAAAGCAGACCGTTTCTGAAAACAACTGCTGAACAGCTATGAAACAACTAATAAACAGACTGTTTCAGGAAACCGCTCAGCCGCTCAACCGCTCAACCACTCAACCGCTCAACGGTTCAACCGCTCAACCGCTCAACAGCTCAACCACTCAACCGCTCAACCACTCAACCGCTCAACCACTCAACCGCCCAACCACTCAACCACTCAACCGCTCAACCACTCAACCGCTCAACCGCTCAACCACTCAACCGCTCAACCACCCAACCGCTCAACCGTTCAACCGCTCAACCGCTCAACCACTCAACCGCTCAACCGCTCAACCACTCAACCACTCAACCGCTCAACCACTCAACCGCTCAACCGTTCAACCACTCAACCACTCAACCGCTCAACCACCCAACCGCTCAACCGCTCAACCACTCAACCGCTCAACCACCCAACCGCTCAACCACTCAACAGCTCAACCACTCAACCACTCAACCGCTCAACCACTGAACCACTCAACCGCTCAACCGCTCAACCGTTCAACCGCTCAACCACTCAACCGCTCAACCGCTCAACCACTCAACCACTCAACCGCTCAACCGCTCAACCGCTCAACCGCTCAACCGCTCAACCGCTCAACCGCTCAACCACTCAACCGCTCAACCGCTCAACCGCTCAACCGTTCAACCGTTCAACCACTCAACCGCTCAACCGCTCAACCGTTCAACCGCTCAACCTCTCAACCGCTCAACCGCTCAACCGCTCAACCGCTCAACCACTCAACCACTCAACCGCTCAACCGCTCAACCGCTCAACCGCTCAACCTCTCAACCACTCAACACACGTCTTTTTGAACCAAGAAAACTTAGTCGAAATAATTCGTTTAATGTTTAACATCTTACTTAGGACAACAGTATTGCATTGTAGCCTTGAGATCAATGAACCGTTGGTAGTTTTAGATTTTTAATAAAGAGACATATTTAAACTGCCTATAGTAACTCGAGAAGTGGAACCTCCTGTAAAATTTTTCTCTACGATGTTGCTGTTTTTAGTTATTCTCCTGTAAATGTCTATCAATGATTGGCTATTGATTGTAGCGTCTCCAAGAGCCTTCGTATGGGTTAGTCGATGAAAGTCTGTACATGGGCTTTGATAGCCGTGCGGTCTAGGTTGTCAAACATCACCAAGGTTCAGCACATTCGAAGAGGTCCTAGGTTCGAATCCTGAGGACACATTTTCAATAACATAATTTTTCAGTTTGTGCCATAGTCATCTGTCTGGCTCAAGCAACGCCTATGCTACTATAGACGCTTTCGTGTTTTGTGTTTAATGTACCTAATATGCCAAGTAAAATCATTACCGTTAACGACTGAGTATACCATTTGTCAAAAACAGATGTTTTTTTCTTTTCACAAAAGAGATAATAAACTTTATGCTGTCCCACTTTTGAAAGCCACATTAGGCAAATGAGAGGCAACGAATAATATGGAAATGAAAGACACGGTCAATTTCGGTGAAGTTACTTTACTGTTGTTCCCTTTATAACTGGATTACGGAGTGGTCGCAGAATATTTAACAAAGAAATAATAAAAGAATATCACGGCAGAAGGTCATAAACTTTTCTTAAAGAGTACTTGGGCGGTATGTCATTTTTTATCTGAGAAAACCCACGTAGATTTCAAGCCTAAGAACTAACGTACCGTGGGCGTCCGAAGAGAAGGGAAATGTATTCACATGGGATTTAAAGGATTAGAGGTTAGGACCTCTCCTAAATGTAGGGAAACATCTGTAGGCAATTTGTTCCATAATCTGGACACCCAAGGCATGAATGAGAGAAGTGGGTGGAAGTGATTTAGGCTTTTCCTAAAAATATCGGTGGAAAAATAACAAATTCCAAACAGAGCGGCTATGAGCGGGAAAAGGAAGTTTGTGTGGACTGGGTCTTTGATGAGTCGAATGGCTCTCTCTTGGAGATAATCAAGGATGTTAAGTGTCGAAGGTGATGCCGCTCCCCGGATGTGGGAACAGTACTTTAACCCTAGAATACTTACCATCGTAAATTTTACGATCCAGATATTTTTAACCACGATCTTATCATCCCAGTACATTCTGGCGAGTCTCGCGTTCAGCTATTATCATATAGGGTTCAGACGTATCGGTCAGTAGCTTAGTGCGCCACATATGCTTCCTGAGAGCCCTACAGTGTTGCAAGCCGTCGTAAATTTTACGAAGGTAAGTTCTAATGTTCTAATCATGCAGGTGGTTACTTTTATTTTTTACAGTCAGTACAGCCTTATTTTCAATGATGGATGGCAAGCGGCACATGACAAGACCTCTCACTGACAACGAATTACAGTTAGAGGCCGAAAAAGGTGACCTACTTTGACCAAATGTGCCGTATTAGGAATGACTCAAGAAAAACAAGAAGATGGCCCCGGTGTCTCATTTTCGAATTGATTAATATCACGTGCATTCATTCTTGGACCAACTACAAATCATACTAAGACGAAAAGCCCAAAAGACAAAAACCAGAAAGCAATTTATGAACGTTTTATCCGAGCAGCTTATAAAACCATGGTTGGAACCTGGCCAACTTTAAAACGTTCGGTAAGGATACTTATAGAAGATATTTTAACTGTTGTTCTACATACATGGTGTGTTATGCTTTAGTAGGTGCTGCCCTTGGGCAACACCTACTAAAGCATAACACACCATGTATCAGTTTTGTCCTGCAAAAAAACCGACGAATGACAACCATCTATTACGAGCACTGCCGCCGTCCAATTTGTGGAGAACAACATTGCGCTGTTTGTTGTATATCTTGCAGCTCAAAATTGAAATTAGTTTAGTTGATGTGTTCAGTTTAGTTTCTAAAGATAGCCCATTCTTCAAACCCTTTAATAGTATTAATAAAATTTCTTACATTTTTCATTAATCTGTATTTTCTTCTAGATTAGTACTTTTTACGATGGTAAGTATTAATAGGAGTCAAAATAAGATAAGTATTCTAGGGCTAGGCTAAGTCTTATTTGGGAAATATAGAGAGTTTGTAAGTTGGAAGAGGAAAGGTATTTTCTGGCTCCAAAGAGAAAACCAAGCTTTTTAGCTGCCGATGTGGCTATTGAACTAATGTGTTTGTGCCAGCTGAGACCATGCTCGAAAGCTATGCTAGCAAGATCGAACGTTTCTTTGTTCCGTAGGGCTTGGCAATGGATTTTTTGCGTGACCAAGAGCAAGACTGGGTTTTGGAGGCGTTGAACTGAACAAGTTTTTTGGCACTCCAGTCAAAGATTAATTGAAGATCTTGAGAAAGGGATAGGTGCATGCACGATACACGGTATGCCAAGTTGTGACGTCACTTCCAGAAAAAATCTTAAATTGACTAGGCGCTTACCTGAGCAAATGAAATATGACAATGATATTTTAATAAACGTCAACTCAACACCTATCCGACAATAAATTGACCTGTAATAATATTTTAACAAACGTCAACTCAACACACTACCCAACAATAAACTGACCTGTTCTTATGTACAAGGGGTGCAAGCGTCTAGTCAATTTAGGATTTTCCCTCGAGGTGACGTTATAGCGTAGCATACCGTTGTAAGTGTATCGTGGGTGCATGGATCTACTGGCTCACTTAATATGGTGCTTTAAGTTTTTTTATTTATGGGCGTAGCGGCGACAGCAGTTTGGTCGCCGAAAGTATTTCTAAAGAAAGACAGAAATGACGTCAGGTAAATAAGAAATATTTAATTTGCCGATTCCTTCCTTGTCAAATTTTGTAATAAATGCTCATTTTTGAGATATTGCTACGTTATAAGGTACAAATATATTTTCTGCATTAAATAGGGCTCGATTAGTACCACCAAAAGCTGATTTACCATCCCCTGCTTTGCTCAAACCTTCCGTAAACCCCTTTAAAAACTGTTATGTGAAATGCAAATTTACTTATTTGTCAATGAACCTGCTTTTTAATGAAAAACTCTGGAAACTACAAAGATAAAAAAAACTCTTCCGTACTAAGTATATCTCTTTCCCTTGGGTATGTTCATTTGCCGTAAGTATCTATGTACTTACTTCGTCTAAGTAGTAGTATATTGTGTATCTAGTAGGAAAAGACTAATATTCCGGAACGCCTGTGAAGATTGCTGGTCGGGGCGCCAACCGAGACTAGAAACACAGAGTCCAGGAATGTGGCTTCTTCTACGAGGTACACATACTATTTTTTCGCCGATATCGTTCAGAAATAGAAAGAAAGTATTAATACTGTGTTTAATTCTGAAAAAAGCATGACTTATTTTATGCACAAATGACTGATGCCTCTAAATCCCTAATACAAATTGGTTGTGTAATGGAAATGTTTCAATTTTGTATTGCCAAACTTGACGCGTGTAAATTTAATTTGTCGGTTTTTTCAAAAATTTAGCCTGTTTTACAGGGTGTTCTGAAATTCACTGAATATATTGACACCGGTAAATCCAGATATGAATTCAGATTGAAAGAAAATAGTCATAAATGGCGCTTCGCAATAATGGTTGCTGGTAATCGCCCCTTAAGTTTTACCTAATCAGCCTTACCCGCCACTGGAAAATTGCAAATTCAATCAAAAAATTTTTTATGCAACAAGTTAGCATAAGAAATAATGTTATTATTACCTTTGTAGTAAAATCCCCTTAAAATACACTTCTTTTGAAAATACCAATATACGAATAAATACTGACAACACAGTACAGCCATTAATTTAATGCAAGGAACCAATGCCTGACTAACACTAAAAAGAGTTCCAATAATGCATCAAATACAAAATTTAAAAGATTCCACGGTATTATGTCTCTACCCGCACTATTAAAAACTGAAAACTAATGTTTCTGTTATTTTTAAAGTAAAATCTCTGTAAAATTCACTTCCCTTATTATAAAAATATCTTTACATTAAACTTGGCACATTTATTTAATACTAACAAAACCGTAGGTATAACCATTAAAGAAAAAAACATTCCACTAACTACTTATATACAATTCTTAAAAGAATCCACGGTATTTTTTACTATCAGCACTATTAAAAAGCCACAGAAAAATAAAGGGTTTGTTATGAAAATGTATTTATTATTTTATTAAAAAGGAAGAAAAGCCTAGACAACGGTTCATAGTGGGATTTTGCAACTAGCAATGCTCACCCATAAACGATAAAATCTAATGTGGTGTTTCTGTTACATGATTTATAGAAAACCTAAAAATTTGAAAAAATCTAAATCTCTTGTAGGCTTATAAATTTATTTAGCAAATAAGGAGAAAACTTTAATTTATAAAAATACCACTCTAAATTTTATGGTTCATGGATTAGCGTATCCGCAATTTTTTCTTTTAAAATATCCCTAATAGCGTACTTACGCTAGTGACAGCTGATTTGAAGATCAGCCTTAAGACAAAGGCCATGACCAGCAAGGAAGAGCGAGATAGGTTGTTTTTCGTAGCTGTCAAAAACCATATTATATGTTACCAAAGAATTTGTTTGATGTCGGAAATTTTTCACATTTTGTTATAATATTGACGAAACCCGTTTGTTTCTGCAAATAATAATAAAAAAAGGCGGAAACCTACCAAAAAAATAAGTAATAAATGGGTAACTTAACTCTTTTTATGTGGTGCAGTCAAATTTTGCAGCGTAGGCTAAAATAACATTCACTACGTTTGTTTTGAACTCGGTTATAAACAATTTATTGTTTGATTTTGAACCTTTTTTAAAAGGCAGAAAGTTTAAGCTAGTAGGAATTATGTTCATCTCATTAATAAATAACCTAATAGGTAAGTAACAATTCTTTGTGTTAACGGTACAACATAGCCTGTTTCGTTCTGGTTACAATTTCAACCGATTTCACGAGTGATCCATATTTTCCCATATTAAGTAAATAAATTGCTACCTTTTAAATTAAAATACACATTTTTGGTAAAATGCTTTGGATTCTTTTCGGTTTAACTAAAATTGATAAAAAAATGAGATGTCACTGTTATATTTAAGTTTTGCAATGCTCCGGCTGGATCATTTGTCTTTTCTTTATACTATTAGAGCCAATGAAGTCAGGCTCTTCAGAAGCGTCGGATAAGGGCCTTATTTGGGCATTTTTTTAAAATAAAAAAATATACAATTTGGGGGGAAAAGAAGTTTTTGTATCTCGCAAAAATGTGCAAAATAATACTTGACGATTAATTTTCCATTCCCGCAACTTCTTCAGATATGTCGGAAGCAGTAACTTCCACGTTAGATTTATACTTCCAAAAAAATTAAAACAAAAATAATATGAATATGCACACATGGACTACCGCAAGAACAAAAATACGAGTTCATTTTCGGAAATCGTGGTAAAAGCAAACTTTCCAGAGCTGTATTTAAAGACGAAATCTTCTAAAAATCGTTTTTTTAATAACTTTCTCAGTACACTAGTAACTGTAAGAAAATATTATTTCCTTACAGTACTGAAATGAATATTTCCAAATAGTTATTTTTCGTTGCCTAGCAACGTCTACATAAATTGTTATATTGAGTTTTTGTACAAGAAGTCTGATCAGAAATGTCAAAATTTTTTAACGATTAACGGAAAAGCTCCATTTTTTTAAACGGTACTAATTTTGTACTGATCTTTTTTTAAAATTGTCGATTTGATTCAAGAATATAATATTAAACCTAAATATTTTTCCTTAAACCAAGATATTTTACAAAGCTTACTACCATAATTTGTATTTTTATTTTATTGTATGGTGTAAAAAGAAGTGGCTGCAAATTTTTCCAAGATGTTAACTAATATGTGATTTTCGGGGTAATTAAGGTCAGAAAATCAAATTTTGTCTAACAGTTGTTCTGTTAAAGGGGAGAGGGATTAAAAAAGCGATTGACCATTTCTTCCAAAAATGCGAACCAATACTTATGACATGGAACTTGGAACATTGGAACTTCTTCAAAAATATCAAATAATGTGTCATTTTGGGGTTACTGAGGTCAGAAAATCCAATGTAATATGGTTGTTAAAAATTTAAAGAGGGGTGACTAGATGAAGGGAGGGGGGAAGAATAGGTGCACTAAAAAGGAAAAATATGTGCTATAGAAATGAACAAAATTAAGTTGACCCTTAACCGCAGTAATAAATACCTAACAATATTATTCCATCTTTTTCAGAGCTTTCTCTTTTGTGAAGTTGGTTCAATTAAAAAAAAAGGAATATTTTTTTAAGAACAGTAATTCATAAATACAACCTGAAAAAATCTAGAATTAATTTTATTTGGTTTATCTACCTTATCAATCAGTAACCTGTGTCCGACCCCGATTTTTGCGTCATGTCATGTCAATATTAAAATACCTCTGGATGTAAATAACCTAACACCTAACATAACTCATGTTTCATGTCTTCGTAATAATGACATGAAAACTACAATATCATCACACATACCACGGTGACGAAGTCGCGGGTGAAAGCTAGTCACTAATAAGAATGAAAAGTAGGGCAGCACATTTTAGGTATTCGATACGTGATAATTATTTAGTGTTGTGAAATAATGAACAGTGATCGAACTAAGAAAGTGATGAGCCAACAGCTGAAAAAAAAATGGTGGAGACATGGTGAGGATTAGTATTGTTTTACTCTTCCGGAAAATAATATACCCCTCTCAATCAATTAGTTTTCTATCCCAGGAAACGTATTCTTGTCTAATGGCTTGGATAAAAATAGCGGAAGCAAATAGAAATAAGAGTGATCGAATTACCCCTTTCGATGAGAGCATTCAGGTGTTACTTCTAATAAGTATACTCGAAACCATAAAATGAGATTCACAGGTGAGGTTGTTTGGACAAAATGGAAAGCTGTAATAAGTTTTTGACGCCGTTGCAAAAGAAAATAATATGCTGGTTTGCACTATTTGTTCTAAAGATTCATTTAGTTTCGTTTCTCTTGGTACAATTTATGGTACAGAAAAGAGCATAACGTTTTTATGATTCTACGGAACCTTACCAAAATAACAATTTACCAGTGAAAAGAAGTAAAGTAAAATAATTTGAAAACTTAGTTTAGGAGACCAGTATTTTACATAGCTTAAATAAAGCAATGACAACAACCGTAATATAATGAATAATTCATTCTTTATAAATAAAAAATGGATTAATTTTTACTCAAATTTAATTTTAAATAGCCAATAAGGAATATGCACATATTGTTTTGCATAAATCGTTTAAGGAAGTCATTACAAACCCTATAAAAATATTTTGAAGAAAATTACTAGGATAATTTAGCTACAAAAAATGTTTACTTTTCGGTATAATTTATTACAATTTAAAAAGCCGCCATTTGTAATTAGTGAAAAATGACGTTAGGATTTCAGCAAAAATCTACCAGCCAGATTCACTATCATTTAGTCCATAGGTTTAAATTTTAAACCTATGGTCTAAGTCTTAAACCCTATTCACTAAGATTTAGACCCCTGCAGTGGACTAAAATTTAAACCCTGTCGCTAAACCTGTCACGTGACGAGAAAACAACTGAATTTAAACCTACAAATGTCAAGTAATGACGTAAATATTATTTATTTTTATTATGCGAGTCGCTGTTTTCTACTAAAAAAGAATTAAGCCATTATATTATTACAAGAATTTACGGAAAATATCATTTGAATTTACCGCCGAGAAGATATTCATGCGAGGAGGCCCCTAAGCGGTGTAAATACGAACACAAAACATAACCTCAGAATTCCATGTGACACGGAAGGTAATATTTTGATGAAATTTTTACCTTTTCGAGTTTTATTTTACTTGGCGTGCATTATGCCTTACCAGTTAATGTTTTTATTCCACAAAGAAGACAAGGATCATTAAAAATGGGCAAGGTATCGACTAAGTTTGGAAAGTAAGGGGCCCCACAATAGCAAACAAATTTCCAAGCCATTTATTTTCTGAAAGGACCGATGTACTTACAGCCTTTAATAAGGTAATATTTATATTTTAAAATATGATGTTTATTGTGGAATACGTGTTTCTTTACTTACAAATGTATATTTCTTTTAGAATCTGTGGACAAATAATGAATGAAATATGGGAAATGTTTTAAACAAACCTAAGCCCATACAAGTATAAATATTCAGGCAGCTAGTGATGTTCAGATTTCTGTGAAAAAGGTAAAAATTATTTAAATGAGAGATATTTTATAATGGAAGTTCTATTTTTTCCATATTTTTAGTTGTAATAGCAACCAAAGATAGTGCTACTCAGTATTTAAAAAAGCCAAATATTCATATTTTAAAAAATTTAGCAGTTTTAAAATCTATTAAAATAACTGGATATTTCTGTTTTTTGATAAGATTAGGTACCTACCTCTTTTAAGTATGTTTATAATTTTAATTATTTATAAATTACACCCAATTTTTAAGCTTCTTATTTATATTTTTTAACTGGAAAAGTATTTTCTAATTGTTTTCTTTTTTAGATAAATTGCTACAAGAGAAAAAACCAAGAACCTGGGACAAACAAGAAGAAACATAAATTAATCTCTTTAGCTTGTATTAATGTTGTTTGTTATTTTTATGCGTTTTATTTAATATATATTGTAAAAAAACTGTTATTGCAAATTAAAAAAAGTATTGCTGTACCTATTTTTTATTAAATACACCAGTATATTATGATTTTTATCGATAAGATCATTTTTCTCGGAATAAAACACATTCCTATCTTCTGTGTACCTATTTACTTACCATAGAAATTTAAGACATAGTGCCATTCAGAGAGAGTAGCTTTGTCAATACAAAAAAAAACATATTTTGGGGACAGCTTACATACCTAGTGTGTACCTTGAAAGAAAAAGTACATTTCAATCTTGCATATTTATTATTTAAGTTACAGATTTCCACATGTAAAATTAACATATATATTTCTTGTCTACTTGGAAAAACTTCAGTAGATTTCTTTCACGTGTGTAGTTTAGATTCTCTACTCCTTCAAGAGAACATTTTGTACTTGCTTATAACACCAAAAACCGTAAAAAGGATCTTACTAAAACACAACAATTAACGGTGGTAAAGAATTAAATTGAATATTAACTAAACCATTTGCTATTATTTAATGTTCATAAAGTACATAGTCTATGGTCTTACATGGGTGAAAAATAATAATTACATTTCCATAACTCATTTTAGGTATCTTCCTATCCACATTACATTCATCCAATGTTCAATTTTGAGAAGATAAATTTACATTTAGTAGTATCTTGAATCGCATAGTAGGCATTGGTGCAGCTATATGTCAAATTAAACCCTTGTCAACTTAGACCTTCCTTAAACCATCAACAGGTTTAAAATTTAAATCCGATTCACTAACAATTTAGTACTAGTTTTAAGACAAGTCTAACTTTAAACCATTTGAATAACAAAACACCAACATCAACCTGCTGTGTTTTTGAAATATCTTTTAGTACACATTTCTTCGAAAACATGAGCGACATCAATAAACGTAAGCTTAAGGGAAATTTTACAAATAAGGAAGAAGAAATATTAGTAAAGAAAATGTTCTTTCTGGGAAGTTGTCCCCTGCTACCCCACCTTTAAAGCGGGAAAATACTTGGAGGGAAATTCAAACGGCAATTAGTTCCGTGAGCTTCCAAAGAAGGAACTTAGCGGAAATAAAGTGCAAGTGGAAATGACCCAAATTATGTGCCAAATTAAGATGTAAGTACAGGTTTTACTTTCTTATTACTACAATATTAAAAAATAAGTATGAAGGTATTCTATTTGAAAAAAATACATGCGAGTTTCAGAAGAATTTATATAAAAATTGGCCAAAATTATATAGTGAATATTTTTTATTCTTTACGCACTTATGTTAAAATCGTTTATCTTTAATTATATACTTACCAGACAAATCAACAATTTTGTGCATATACAGGCCGTCGAAAAGTGTCAAATTTTGCGTTAATTATTTTGTTTAAAATTAATGCCAGACGTTAAGCTCGTGAAACTCGCATAACCTCCATGGTTTAATAGAACATTCATTTAGGTAATAGATTTACTAGTGGTTGCGAAAAGAAAGAGCTGCACGGCTACTGAAGGTGGGCCCTCTGATGCCCCCGACCTTAAGCCCGAGGACGATATAATATTAGAAATTACTGGGAAAACCTCGGTCGAGGAGAATTCCTGAGGGGAAACAAGTTGAATTTCCCAACATTCAAGCTATTCCTGAATCTTTCCGTAAGTAAAAATAATCTTTGTACCATTTTTATATTAATATGTACATACTTGCTATGCTATAAATAGATTTAAATAATTAAACAATGCTTTTTTCTGTATTTAGCCTCCGGAAACACCCAATCTATAACTGCAACTTCCAGCAGCAAACTTCTTGGTACAATTGGTAAATAAACAACACGCAATAATTTAAAAATACCAAATATGTATGTCTGTACGTGAAAATGTATAATTTCGGGAGATTTATATTATTAGATTATGCAAAACAATTTTAAAAATATTTTAGTTTCGTACTTCTCATCCAGCGGAAGTGACTCCTCCATTTCCCCATCCCCTCCAGAAATCGAGGACCCTGGAGAAGAAAATTCAGCGTGGACACTGTCCAAAGAAACGCAAACTTACACAGAGTATGTTATTGTACTTATTAAATATGTAAATGGATTAACTTTAGATTTTTTAGGATGTCAGTTTACCAGCAGAATTTGCAATTGCTGGAAATTAATAAAAAAATTCTGCAGACTTAGGAAAGACAAACGGCCGCGCTAGAAAGCATAGCCAGCTCTCTTCTAGTCAAAGTACAAAAAGTACTCTTTTCCGTATTCTAATTTACGAGTAAATGGAAAAATTCTGCGTCTCCGCTTTGTTGCTCACACTGAAACTGCATATGGGTTCCTATTCCTAAGAACGTGTCATATGACATGTTTTTATTTATCTCGGTAAATCCGAGTAGTATACAAGTTGTATCGCAAAGGAGGGTCCACAGTATTTTAATATTCTCATGTGTTTCTTTTAGTACAAAAGACCTGATTTTTTTTTTAAAATCGGCCAATAATAAAAAACCGTTATTTGTAAAAATATGGCAAAATGTTATTAAGAAAACTTGTCTAGAATTAAAAGCTGCTCAAATATGCAATTATGTCTTTTATTTCAAAAACAATTTTTGTCAGTATCCCACATATTCTTGGATTCTTTAAAAATGGGCTCCTTAAATTGCGTCCTAATTAAATTGAACAGGTGGAATTTAATTGTGTGTAGTGTTACCAACTTTTTTTTAAGAGTGATTTTTTTATTCCAAAATGTTTTTTATGTTGCAAGGGCAATTATTAAAATCTACCCAAAACAAAATTTTTTTTTTTCGTTTGTGAAGGTACCAAAGTATTGAAAAAAACGATAATTATCTTTCGTACACTTTAATAAGAATTGTCCTTGCAACAAGAAAGGCTATTTTCGAATAAGAACAAATAAGAAGTTTTTAAAAAGTAGAGAGATTTAAGTTTGTTTTTCCAACAGTACGCTACTCAATTTCAGTTTTGTCGAAATTTAAGGAATCTTAAAAAAAACAATAATACGGAGGTTACTCAAAAAACATAAAAGAATTATTTTTCTTAGGTTACGACATGAATTGATATTTGAAGATAACTTTTAATTCTAAAAAAATAAATTCCATTAGGTGCCCACTTCTTGATCCACGCTGTATAAGGGACCAAAAATACCATTGAGCTTTTTTCTTGACATAAAGCAAAAATAGATAACAATTGTTTTTATGGTGCTCACCCGTATGTTTGACCCAAAGTTTATCAGCTTTTGAACTATATTAAACATTAATCTAAATCATTTAAATAGCAGACAGTTAGTCCGACAAAAATGAAAAAAAGCCAGTGTTTCGTACTTTAGTGGCCTAAAACGGAATCTGAAAAAATCTCGAGAAGCGATTTTTTCCACGATTAGATTAGTTTTTCTTCCTTAGAAGGAAGTAAAACTAAAACATAATTCGTTCATATGTATGTACTTACCCAATGGTGTGCCGTCCAAGGGGCTAGGGGGGAAGCCCATCTCCCTGCACTCGTAACGGCGCCCTCGCGCCCCCACGGAGATTCAGTGCCTATAACCACATACTCTCCAATAAAAGGAAAATTATTTGGCGCCCCCAAATCATTGTGCCTCCTCCGCCTCTAAAGGCACGGCACGACACTAACTTACTTACATTTTTTACTCACTATAGCTCCCATAGCGACCATATTTATATAGACTTGTGCGTTAGGTTTTTCCTAGGAAAAGTAGGCCTTATTTGTATGTAGCAATAGCATCATAAGGTACAATCCACAAGTCAGACTTACAGAAACTGTGCAAGTTAACTTTCAGGTGCAAGGTTAGATGACACCATTGTAATTCGAAATAAATGGAATAACTAACGAGCGTCTGCACGTTGACTTGCAGAGCTTGTGTAATTACATAGGTAGCTAAAACGTTTAAGATGTCCCTCGCCGAATTTGTTTTGCTTTCAGTATGTTTCATATCAAAAGTTAATTGAGGCTTTTTGTTTTGGCGAAAAACAAATACGCAACTCCACATTTAGGACTCCAAGTGGGTGTTCTCCAGAGGCGCAATTAAGGGAGTTCATACCCCCCCCCGAAATTTAACCAACCCCCCCCCCCCCCGAAATTTAACAAGTGTAACATGAATAGCAAATAATAAAAAATATCAATGTTCATATATATACTATCATACTCACCTATTAAAATTAATATGCGCGTATACAGAATCTTTTTACTTGACATCAAGCTACATTAAATAATAAGTTTAGTCTTGTAATTTAAATTTGTGTTCAAGATTTTTGACAAAAATAAAATTACTCTGTACTCTATTACACCTATGGAATCACCGGTGTCAGTCCGTCTTTCCGTGTGTCTGTCACAGGCGATTTTCTCTGAAACTATTCGACGTCAAAATTTGAAATTTACTAGAGATAGAGTGTGGTGGCCCCATTATAGACGTGAAGTATAAAAAGTTGAATTTTGATTCTGGGGGTTAATTTTTGGGGGCAGATTGGGAAATGGAAAAAAATTTAAGGAAATCGTGTAGGGTGTCAAATAAAAGCTTGCTGAAGCACGAATTCAACAATAAATATAATGTATTTTTTTAGGCATTTTTTAATCATTTTTCGGGAAAAAACGTTTATAAGCTGCCATCCCCACCATTATCACCAAAAGGATCGCTTTGAAAAATGTGAAAAAAATCATCAAACAATAAGAATTAAGTGTAGACTGAACCAAAATTATCAGGATTGAAAGATTCTAGCGCGATCGATTGTTATAAACAATTAAATTGTTTATTTCCTTATAATTGCTGAACCATTGGTTTTAGAGAAAAAGTTTTTCGTCAAAAAAAATTCTCACAATGAAAGGAACAACTTGTGTCAAACTCATTTTTCAAAATTTTTACGCGATGTGATACGGCGTTGGTGCCGTCACTAGTTGTGCAAGTATATCTTGCACTTGACCGATTTTTTTATTATTGGAAAGATATATTTTTATTGTTACTGTCTATAAAATGGGCTCAAATATACTTACAAAATTTATTTATTTTATTATTAATTTTTTCCTTCATTCATTGTCATATTTAATAAATCGTATACATTAATTTTGTTTTATTTCGTTTGTTAAAAATAAAAAGCTTGAATGGTTTTAAAAATGATATATAAGTGTGAGTAAACTTTACGAAAGTAAAAGCTATAAAAAAGTATCTTTTTTACAATGAAAAAAAAACCTTGCTAAAAGAAGCTAGCTGTGGCTATATTTTGTTTCATATAATTATCAGCCATTTGGAAATTTGTCAGTGACTGGTTTATATAAAAACTAACAAAGCTGATAAAAATACAGTTGCTTGTATTCATTAAAGCATTATATAAATTTGATTTTAGAGTAGGCCTACTACTTGATGACAATGATAAGTAGGTTGTCACAGTTAAACTATTTGGTTAGCTAATTTACAATTGACTGCATCGTGCAGTCCAAATTATCTAGTAACTACTCCTTAAAATGCTTAGACTTGCTCGAGACTGCTCTTGCCAAGGGCGGTCCTAAGGGGGGGGGGGGTGAATACCCCTAGAATCTTGGCTTCCCCTGGCATGGTACGGACCGCGAACAAAGCAGTTTGTAAATATTTTAGTTGGTTAACAAAAATTAGCACCCCCCCCCCCTGAGTTTTAGTCCAGGATCGTCCTTGGCTCTTGTGAATTATACAATATCGAGTTTTAAGAAAAGTGTACGTGGAAAACCACAGAAAACCATGTTCATAACAATTTACAATAACCTTATCTCAATACTATAATCAATATAAAAATATTAGCTTGCACTATCTAAACTTCAAGCCCTTATTTGTTCTTTCTTCCGGTGTTTACCTAAAACAGAAAAATGCATAGTTAATATTACATGACTAATAATAAACTATGTTATCATGCAACAATAAGGGTAAAAGTTTGAAAGTGTTGGCATAGTTACCAGCAAAATAATTTGTATGCCATTTTATTATTCCAAATTATATTTTTAAAGGCATCATTGTCCTTGCTGGTAACACTGCTGGCACTTGGATAATTTGACACTAAAAGACGTTACCAACGCTCTACAGATGTTTAAAAAAACAGCTGATAAGTATATTATCTGAAAAAGTCACAAGTTTCTTAGATCTGTGAACCTGTATAATGTCAATTAAAAAGTGATAAATGAAAAACACACTTCCCTGAACTTCTGCCGACTATCATTCTTGAGTTGGCAAAACGTTACAGGAATAAATTGGACGTACCACAATACCAAATTTTATAAGGTATCATAATCCTATGTTACTTATTTTAACTTTCAAAAATAATAAAAATAAACAGTGCTCACCAAGCAACTATCCATTACCATTCCATTGCGTTGTTTCAAAGTAGGGTTGAGTCGACTATTTTCCCAAATAAAGCCATCATGACTACCTCCAGGCCATCTTACACAGACTTAGTAAACTTTAAATCTGAATCATGCATGACTTGTATGTTGAGGCTTTTCTATTCATGTAGTTGTCTGGATCTACCTAAGACTGCATAATTTTATATAATACATATTGTGTGCCTAAATTCATAAAGCAAAAAATTAGAACAGCGAGTTATATCCAAAATTGTACAGTCTCCTATGACAATATTGTTTTTTTATCTAAGACATCCCACGTAGACTTCAAGCCTAAGTACTAACGTACAGTGGGCGTCTGAAGAGAAGGGAAATGTAGTCTACTGACACGGGATTTAAAGGATTGGAGGTTGGGACGGGAAGGGAAAACATCTGCAGGCAATTCGTTCCATAATCTGGAGACCCTAGGTATGAATGAGCGAGAGAAGTGGTCTGTTCTAGGCTTTTGTAGCTGGTGGACAGTCAAGGGATGCATACGTTACGCGTCTCTTGTTATTCTGTTAGGAACAGTCAAGGGGGGAATAATACCGGCTAGTTCTTCAGAGCAAAATCCGTGGAAGTACCGGTAGAAAAGAGATAAATCACCAACAGTGCGGCGATGAGCGAGAGAAGGGAGTTTTCTTATGAGGACTGGGTCATTAATGAGTCGAATGGTTTTTTTGGGTAGAATCAAGGATGTTAAGTGTCGAAGGTGATGCCGCTCTCCATATGTGGGAATAGTATTCTAGGTTAGGTCTTATTTGGGGAACATAGAGTGTATAAGTTGGAAGGGGAGAAGTATTTTCTGGCTCGAAAGGGAAACCCAAGCTTTTTAGCTGCCGATGTAGCTACTGAAGTAATGTGTTTGTGCCAGCTGAGATCATGTTCCAAAGTGACGCCGACAAGATCGAATGTTTCATTGTTCTGTAGGGCTTGGACATTCATGCGGATGGGGTAAGCGGTGCCAGATTTTTTGAGTGACAAGGAGCAAGACTGGGTTTTGGAGGCATTGAACTGAACGAGGTTCTTGGCATCTCAGTCTAAGATTAATTAAAGATCTAGGGAAAGGGATAGGTGCATGGATCTGCGTCTATTATCGAACTCTTGATTCGAGACTTGTCTGGAAAAATTAATATTGGAGTGAAGAGTACTATCGTTAGAATAACTGTGGATGGGATTGGTAGTTGAAGAGAGCAGGTCATTAATGTGAAGAAAAAATAGGGTTGGTGCCAGGACTGAACCTTGGGGGACGCCAGCATTGATAGGAAGTTAGATGAATGACCGTCAACCACGACAGATAGGCGCCGATTAGAGAGCAAGCTACCGATCCAGGTACATGGTTTGTTAGGAAGACCATAAGAAGGTAGTTTGTTAAGGACTGCGGCGTGCCATACTTGGTCAAAGGCCTTGGAAATATCAAGAGCAACAATCTGAGATTCGCCATGAAATTCGAGAAACCTGTTCCAGATATGTGTGACAAAGCTAAGGAGATCAGTGTGGACATTTGGTGACAAAATCCGTACTGTCTGTCATGGATCATTTTGTGTTTTTCTAGATATTTTAGAATTGGCAAGTTGATCGTTTTCTCCATAACTTTGCTGACAACAGAAAGCAAAGAAATAGGTCTACAATTGGATAGAAGGGACTTTGAACCTTTTTTCGGGACAGTCTGCACACCAGCAATCTTTCAGCTATCTGGAAAGGTACTTTTGTCATAAGAGATCTGGAAAAGGCGAGTTAAGATGGGTGCAAGTTCTGGAGCGCATTTTTTGGAACTATTGTATGCCATCCAGACTGGAGGACTTTTTGGTGTCAAGCGATAGAATTTTTTGAACTTGCTTGACCTTAAGAGAAAGGGTAACACAAACTAAAACTAATAGAAATAAAGCTACTGCTGTAAGGATGCCTTATTCTAAATGATTAAGTATCAGTTTATGAAAAGACAATTTCCACAACTATGTTGTTTTTACAATTTTCTGTAAGTACTCTAGAAGAATAATTACAGAGACTTATTCATGGGGGGGGGGGGGGTTGGGGGAGCGTCTCCTCCGGTATGCGCTTGAGTTAGCTAATTAGAGCAAGAGTTGGCTATTAGAACTTCATACCAAAAAACGTTAGCAGCTGAGTTTGGGAAAAATTCACATAAAGGTCGACAGTTTAATCCCAGCAAACGCAAAGAAAGTTCTACCAGTTATAAAAAAAAATCGACAGTTTTGCTCGGAGAAAATTTATAAAAAAAGGACAATTTTGGATGTGTATCTGCGGATAGTTGGATATTTTTCTCCACTTGCCCCCCTCTCCCCAAACATAGTGCTTTCAATACGCCCCTGAATAATTGTAAGCGCAAATTGACCCTATGTTTTAATACCTAATAATAATTGAATCGCCATACCTGTGGTTTCTTAATTCGAATATCTGTTCCATCGATACAGCCTACTATGTTGGAAAATTTAGCGATGCGGTAAAATCCTAAAAAAATGTAAATTTTAATTAATTAGTACGAACTAACAATATTTGTTGTGTGACACAAGGCTGAAGTAGAAAATTTATTGCTTACAAAATTTTAAATACATATATGTACAAAATAAATGTATGTAGATTCATGTACATATAGTCTGTTAAGACTTGAAAAAAAAAACAAAACCCTTTTATTGAACTTACTTTAGAGATACTTCTGATATATCTACTGTATTATGTGAATGAATAATATGACCAGTTGTAGCATTTTTTCAGTGTCATTTGAACAGAGTAAAGATTATTTGTACTCAAAAAAAGTATAGCTCAACGTGAGAACGGAACCACCTAAAAATACATGAGGTAGAAACAACAATACACAGTTCATAGGCTTTCACGTTTCTATCGTTTAAAAATGGTGAACTTTTTTTAAAAATTATGTTTGTATTGTGTACCTAGTTTTTATGTAATATGAAAGGACAAAGCACCACTCTTACAGGCGCGGATTAACTATTCTACAAAATATTATAAACAAAAACAAACATATGCCGTCTTTGTAAGGTCTTTGAAATAAATTATACTACAAAAATATGAATAATAGGCCAATTCTAATAATTTGTATTATAAAACTGCAAGCCTTTATGGGAATTTTTGATTTATGCTCTTAGATTATTTCTGAAAACATTCCTTACACATCTCACTGCGATCTTATTAAAATTTGCGCCGGATCGTTTTGGCTTTAAAAGGAAACAAATAACAATTTTTTTTTTCAAAAAACATCTCTTCTGAAAGTAATTTTTTTTTCGAAAAACAGCTTTTTCGAAAGAGGAATAACGAAATTTGTCAAAAATGTTATCTCACAAATACATATTTTGAACGTTTCCTCAAAAAGGTCCTGAGAGCTTTTTTGAAATGATTCATGAAATATTTTGAAAATATTTTCTCGAAAACACGTATTTAGAAAGTACATTTTTCAAAAGTATCTTTAAAAAAATAGTTACATTTTCCGAAAATATATATATTTTTTTAAATAGTATTTAAAAACTGAAATTATAACCTCTAGGAGTTTGGAAAATATTAATGAAAAAAAAATACGAAAAAAGATCTTGAACAAACCTAAACAAACTTTTTTTGGATTTCATCAGGTTTCCTTAGGTTTGGTGCGTTACTTTCTCGTAAATTGTGTGTTCCAAAAAAATTCATTTTTGAAGTGTTTTAAAAAATTTTGAAAAATTGGTTTTAGAAAAATTCCACTTTCGTAAGTGCTCGTATATCCCCCAAAGCATAAATATTTAACATAAAAATGCTACAATATTTACAATTTCATATTAATGAAACAATTTTGTCCTGATGTTGCATGCAAGCTAAGATTACCAAACTGTTTTTTTAACAAACATCTTTTTGATGTTAAATTACGTTAATTTTTTCGGAAAACAGCTTCTTCGAACGATGATTTTTCGGAAATGGGCCTATAAAATTTTTCCGAATGTATCTTTGTTTAAAGAATCTTTCAAAAATACATTTTCCGAAAATGCATTTTTTAGACAATGGAAACACGTCCGTCGGTCACAGGCGATTCTCTCTGAAACTATTCGACGTAAAAATTTGAAATTTAGCACAGTGATAGAGTATGGTGGACCAATTATATACATGAACTATAAAAAGTTGAATTTTAATTCTGGGGGTTAATTTCGGGGGGTAAATTGGGACATGGAAAACAATTTTCAAGGGCATCGTGTCGTGTAGGCTGTCAAAAGCTTATTAAAGCACGAATTCAACAATATACATATATGATGTATTTTTTTATGCATTTTTTTAAACATTCTTTTGGGAAAAACGCTTAAAAATTGCTGTCCCCCACCCTTATCACCAAAAGGATGGCTCAGAAAAATCTTTAAAAATCATGAACATTGAGAATCAGTTGTAGATTGAGCGAAAATTATCATTGAAGAATTCTAGCGCGATCATTTCCGCGTTTATTTCCCTATAACTGCTGAACCATTGGTTTTAGAAAAAGTTTTTCAACAAACAATATTACTCAAGAACAACTTTTGTGCCTTCACACTTTTCTAAATTTTTAATTTGGTTCCGCCCATATCCGATGTGATACGGCGTTGGTGCCGTCGGCGGCGGGTAGCGCGGCTGTTGGGCGGAGATCGGGCGGCCGAGGTTTGTTCAGGTTAAATTCGTTTAGGTTAGTAATAAATGGAACACTAATTGTGCAAGCGTAGCTTGCACTTCACCCAATTTTTTGTTTATACTTACCTTCTGTCCCTTTCGACGATCCATAAAAAATTTTCGAAAACCCATTTTTCGAAAGCACGTGTTTTCGAAAACATATTTTTTCGAAAACAGAACTTCTTCAATGATACAGTTATTCGAAAACTAGCGATGTTTTCCAATTTTTTTTTCGGAAACCATCTTTTCGAAATTTTTTAAAAAGCACTTTTTAGAAACTACCTACATCTTTTTAAGAAAACAGGTTTTTCGAAAGTACATTTTTTAAATATTGTTTCTAAAAAGACTTCAAATATTCATATTTCAAGAAAATCTTTTTGGAAAAATTAATTTACTGCGTAATGCATCAGACCCAAGCAAACCCAAGCAGACCCGTGGAAACATAGACCTGACCGAACACAAATACCGTTCGTTTAGGTTAGTTAAGGATCTTTTTCTGTTTTTTTTCATCGGCAGTTCCTAAGCTAGTAGAGCTGATAATTTAATTTTTGGAGAAAGATATTTTCGGGAAATGTATCTTCGAAATTCATTTTTTGAAAAAAAAATAATTGTACCTAGATCCTTTTCTGAAAAAGCTGTTTTCGAAAAACTTTAACATCGACAAAAATGGTTTTGAAAAAACAGTACCTACAGTTGGTCATCTTAGCTTACACCCGGCAGGACAAATTGTTTCAATGAAAGCGTAAATATTGTATAATTTTTTTTATTATGCCTTCTGCTCATTTGGAGGGATATATTTACGGGAGTGCAATTTTTCGAAAACCAAATGTCCAAATTTTTTGAAAGCACTTTTCAAAAATACATTTTTTCAGAAAATATCTTTTTCGAAAATTATTTTCTGAAGCAACGGCTTTTTGAAAAAGTAATTTGCTATAAATTTAGCGTACCAAACCTGAGGAAACCTGATCAAAAGAAAAACAGTTTTCAGGATCTCTTTTGTCCTCTCTCTTTTAATTACCATTTTCAAAGCTAGTAGAGTTCATAATTTAATTTTGGAAATGTTTTCGAAAAAATAAATTTCCGGAAATTTGTGAAAAATCGGAGTTGCGAAATATGTGTTTTAGAGAAAATATTTTCAAAATATTTCAAGGACCCGTTTTTAAAAAAGCATCTTTTGGAAAAGCTGTTAAGAGATTTTCGAAAAAATGTTTTTTCTAAATACTAAAATAGTATGAGGTTTCGAGAAAATATTTTCGAAAAATTTCGTAAAAAATTTCAAAAAAAAAACTTTGAAAAAGATGTTTCTCGAAAAAAAACCTATTTGGTTATTTGTTTCCTTTAGAAAAGCCAAAGCGATCAGGCGCAAATTTTGATAAGATCGCAGTGAGATGTGTAAGGAATCTTTACAGAAACAATCTATACAGGGTGTTGATGTTAGAAATTTTAAGGGCAAATTCTACATATAAAAATATGAAAATAAGTTTATATAAACATGCATCCTCAAACGCTTCTTTTTCGAGATACAGGGTGTTTAATATTTTCTTTTTTAATTTCTCGAAAATGGGTTAAGATATTGACATGAATTTTGGTACACGCCAGTATGTAATTAAAGGGTACCTTTACGTGCAAAAATTTCTTTTCTAAAGTACTTGCATCAGTAGCGTGCATGCTGGAAAGTCATTATTTTTAGCGAAAAAAATGGCACGACACTGATTTTTTTCAAAACTGATATCATTTTCTTTAAGCCCAGTGAGTTCTGCGTGAAAAGTGTCTCTTAAACTTTTTTGTTCTGACGCACCGTTTTCGAGATAAAAATTAATTTATTTCTTACAATAAAAACAAACAATGAAAATGATTTTTTTTTTAATATTTTTGGTTTAGGAAACAGTGCTTTTTGATTTAAATTTATAGTAGATGTTGGAAATGGCTTCTCCGTGCTTCAGTACTTGCTCTAAATCGTCTTCGCATATTTCTCCTAACTCTTCGAAATACTTGAGGTGTGAAAATATTAAACACACTGTATTTCGAAAAAAAAAAAAGCGTTTGAGGATCCATGTTTATATAAACTTATTTTCATATTTTTATATGTAGAATCTGTCCTTAAAATTTCTTAATATCTTTTTGTTACACCCTGTATAGGAACATCAAAAATGTCAAAAAAGGCCTGCATTTTTCATATTTCATATTTATATTATAGATATTTTATTCATATTTTTGTGGTAAAATTTATTTCAAAGATCTTAGATAGATGGCAATGTTTGTTTTTGTCTCGGTTTTTGTTTATAATATTTTGTAGACTGTATGAATGGTTAATATTTGCTACAATATTTATTTTTATAAAATTTAATAATAAAATCATTTTTGTACAAGGCGCCCCCTAAATCCGCGTCTTGTTTACGAGTTAACTTAAAATGTTATGTAAAACAGAATGTGTTGCAAAAGGCTTTCTATCTAGGTATACTTATTGGTATAAAAGACTTTATTTCACGTATAGTTTATTTAGGAAAATAATTATTTGAGAAATTTTTTGTTGTAAAGCAAATCCTTATCAAAACATTGATTTTCAGATTTTCCCTTTTCTTTTTTAAATCAGCAAAAAATTATTAAAAAAAATAAAAGTATAGGTATCAGTGTTGAATTCAGGAGGAAGCCCGGGGGATCCCCCGGAGCAAGAAAAGTCCCCCCTGGGGAATATCTGTGTAAAATATAGAAATTGATTTGCTTAAAGCATAGTTCACCTACATTGTTTTACTAACTCAATTTCTTATAAACCAAAGCTACATTAATTTAATTATTTTTAATTTTATTCCCCCTCCCCCAATTAGAATGTTTCTCCCCCCAGAAAAAAATGTCTGGATTCAACACTGATAGGTATGTATGTGTGCTAAGCAACGTATGTTGTTTTTACAGCTAACATTATCTACTTTTTTGAGCAATGTTTGAAGTTTTATTTACCTTGTTTGATATTGCTTATGTAGTCAGCATCGTTTAAATTAAATGTAATGAATCTGTCTGCAACTTCCACAATCTTTCTGCAAAATGCACCAACAGATCTGCTGCAGCTTGCTTGGCCAATCCTTACAGTATCCCCCAAAACATTTTGGAAAGTTCCACTCGCTAAAAACTGCAAACACGCGAGCACCTGAACTATAACGGGCAGAGTTTGTGATCTTCGAGTTGCCCTGTTCAATGCGGGACGTACTAAATTGCATAATTCCAACATTTCATTGCGGGAAAACCGGTAGTATCTAATATAATAAAATGGACAATAATTACTAACAACGCAGCCAAGTATTATAAAATTTACCTTATCAGCTGATCGTCAGGTATTAACAATGGATCAACGGGATATCGGAACTGTCTCGGAATTCGTCGTCTTCCTGGTTCGATATTTTGGGGGCCCCTTACTTCCAGTTCTTCACGATTTCTTCTTCCTGATGATTTGCTTCTTCTTCATCGTAAAGAACCATTGCCAAGTGTGCCATTATAGAACGCACAGACAGTCACAAACAAATAGGTATAACGCAAAAATCGTTTAAAAAGACAACGGTCTTCTCGTTCGCAGAAGAATAAAAGCAAAATGCTAGGTTATGCGGACCGGTGTCGGTCGAGGTTGGAAACTTTTTAGCGGGAAACGGATATAGAGCAAGTAAAAAGGCGGCTAACTTAAAACTTACCGCGGATTGAACATATTGTGGGATAATTTTACTTTTATTGTGTTTATGATAATAGTAAATTGATTTTAAAATCTCTTAAACCCGCACAATGTATAGGACTAAAATTTTGGTCTAAATTGACACTTGTAGGTTTAAATTCATTTGTTTTTTTGTTAGTGAATAGGAAATTAAACCATGCATAGGTTTAAGGAGCTTAAGACCGGGTTTAGTGGAGTTTTAAATTTAGTCCACCACAGAGGTCTAAATAGCTTTGTGAATAGGGTTTAAAAGTTAGGCCATGGGTTTAAATTTTTTTTTGCAATAAATCCATTTTTTTAGGGATATTATCACAGTAGCGAATGTAAAATGGATGTTGGTGTAGAAATTTTGGCGGAAAGTACTTTATTTTTTACAAAATATCCTTTTTTATTTTCAAAATTTGCTTCGAGCTGTCAATTTTCCGACATTTTTCAAATAATCAGTATGCTGTTGATGCTCATTTGTCAATTTAAACCAAAATGTTAGTGAATAGGGACTAACTCTTAAACCTGTCGGTGGTTTAAGAATGGCTTAAATCTATAGGTTTAAAATTTAGACCTGCTGGATGTTAGTGAATCTGGCTGTCAATGTTTATGTAAAGCTTAACCCAAAGTCGAACAGGTTTGTTTTTCTTGGCAACAGTCAGAGGGAGAGAAATCGAATTTTTTTATGTTAATAGAGGAATAGTTCAACTAGCTTCGGTAAAAAAAAAATATATATATATATATATATATATATATATATATATATATATATATATATATATATATATATATATATATATGTATATATATATATATATATATATATATATATATATATATATATATATATATATATATATATATATATATGTATATATATATATATATATATATATATATATATATATATATATATATATATATATATATATATATATATATATATATACGGCCTGTTCAAAATGAAGTCGGCACTATTGCTAACTTTCTTATTAGAAGAGCTACGAATTCGACTAAATTAGCAAACTAGTGTATTTTTTTACGCTGATTATCATACTTATGTCAAAAAAACAATTGACAATCAGAATCACGTGATATTAACAGAAATGTATTTTTTTTAAATGGAATGTCCTATATCTACTATAACCGTATGAGAGTGTGAAATTTTAAACAAAATTTGTATTTTACTACATATCGCTAAAATTAATAATAACGGAGATATTTATATTTAGATCTAATTTACCATTTATTAACGCAGGCGGGCGTGGACCGTTTTGATAAAAACAAAACCTTTGACAGATCTGTCAATCTGTCATGATCAACATCCTATTTTGAAATATTTTTAGTTAGGTTTGATATTTTTGGAATAAAATGGTATTTACACATTTTTTAGATAACCTTAATTTAGCAGATCGGCATGAAATATTTTTTCAACAAGATGGTGCGCCGCCGCACAATACCTACGTTGCTGCCAATCTACTGACTTAACTTTTTGGCCTCCGCGTTCACCAGACATTACTCCTCTCGATTTTTATTTTTGGGGATTTTTAAAAAACGAGATTTATAAAAAAAAAAACTTACAATAATGTTAATGAACTACAAGAATCCATTACTAATATTATCAGTAACATTGATGGGCGAACCGTTTTGAAGGCTACACGGAAAGTTTTAAAATGTGCTCGGTAATGTGTTGAAGTAGAAGGGTATGTGTTTGAGCACTTGATTTAAGTTCATAATATTCTTATTTTTGTTAATGGCAAATAAAATCCCAATTAGTTGTCCTGGAAATTACAACAGAAAATGTATGTCGTTTTTATTATTATTTTTTTTTAAATTCAATATTATAAATAACATAATTATAAAATATTAATCACAACTACATGTAATAATCTTGTTTTTGTGATGGTTGCCTGTGAATAAGTTGTCGAGGAGGACCGTTTAATACGGTACACGGCCGCCTGCGATAATAAATGGAAAATTACATTTAAATGTAAACATCTTCGACATTATTAGTTTTAGCAATATGTCGTAAAGGAGAAATTTTGTTTAGAAATTCACTATTTATCAAACGGTTATAGCAGATATAGGGCATTCCATTTAAAAAAAATACATTTTTGTTAATATCACGTGATTCTGATTGTCAATTGTTTTTTTGACATTAGTATGATAATCAGCGTAATAAAATACACTAGTTTACTGATTTAGTCGAATTCGTAGCTCTTATAATAAGAAAGTTAGCAATAGTGCCGACTTCATTTTGAACAGGCTATATATATATAGTATATATATATATATATATATATATATATATATATATATATATATATATATATATATATATATATATATATATATATATATATATATATATATAATAAATGTAAATGCGAAGATCTACTTCTTCGCTAGTGCAGCGAAAAGGCCGTGAATGAAAAATAAAAATAATGAGGACTATCTTTGATTCTGGTCTGGGTGACCTCCTGCTATCGATTTCTGGGCCCTTACCCATCAGCGGGCAGGCTTACACCCAGGGTGGCTGAAGAACAGACCACGATTTGACCAGAATCAAAGAGAGTCCTTATATCCAAAATGATCGGAAAGGATGGGTAAGATGTAGTGGCTCGCGCCAACTAGTTCACCCAGTGTTGCTCCAAAAATGTTTGGCTGCTAACACAATAATACTCGAAAGTATGTCGAATGTCGATTTTCTCGACGTCGACGGTACAAATGCACCATTGTACAACAATAGTAGAAAAATGGAAGATTTCTTGGCCTATAGGTAATATAATAAATGTAAATGCGAAGATTTACTTCTTGGCTATATATATATATATATATATATATATATATATATATATATATATATATATATATATATATATATATATATATATATATATATATATATATATATATATATATATATATATATATTATATATATATACAGGGTGTCTAAAATAGGTGATACCACTATTGCTATCTCCGAAATGGTAAAAGATACGAGGTCGGTTGAATTAGAGAAAATGTGCCATTTCTAGTCCCCATTCATATTCCGTTTACGGAGTTGCCAGATTCTCTATAGTTTCTTATCTACAGGGGATTTTTTAAAAATAGTCAAAAATTTAATTCTTAAATATCCCGAAAACTATTATAGTTAGAAAAAAGTTGTTTTTACAAAAATCACACGATTTTTTACCTTCTCTAAAGTAACGTTATTGTTTTTCTTTATACCATTTGTTTTTACTGAGTTACTGATACTAACTTGTTTTTTTCAAATACGGACCTGGATTTTTTTGCTGCATTTTTTGAAAGAATTCTTCATACCCTTTACTACTGTGTATCACATGATTATGTTTTTCGACGTTTTGGTGAAGAATAGTATCATCATCAGGATATTCTACCAGTACGGACCTGGCATTTTTCAAGTTAATGGGCCATTTTACGACCTATTATGGCGACCATTAGGTTAGAATCAGTAACTATGGATTAAATTGTTTTAACTGGAACATTTTAATTATAATCATGATTACTAACCAGGACCCTCAAGTTTGTAAAATTGGTCCAACGCCTGAAAAAAGCATAAGCTTAGTTTTAATTATAACAAATCCTAATAATTAATTCTTAGAGGGGTGATTGGCTTCGTGTGGTCAGTCCAATCGCGTCCAGCAACCTGTTCGTCCGCCCGTCCATATGTTATAATTCAACGCAACGTCAAAAAATAAAGCAGACAACGGATTTTAGATTCGAATTCCTTATAATCCGAACCCAGTAAATATGACAATGGTTTTATGCTAGAATATAGTTAAAGGTTTTTAATTTGAGATAATATGGTTTGTTTTCAAAGCCAGTAAATAGTAATTCAACTGTACCAGCAGAATGAGTTGCACCAGAAATGAAACCATTAGGTAAAATAGGTTTATTTATTATTATCTTTTGAACTGAAAGGTGATTTTTGGATACGAAAATATTAAAAACGTAAATAATCAAGTGGTATCATCAAGGGTGACTTTTACAATATGTAGTAAACTTAACCACTAGTTAGGTGCTGTTTAGTAAAGGCCGCTAATTGTATCTGATCTGAGTCTGCTAAACTTTTGCTTTCAATAACTCATTGGCTTAAGTGAAAGTTGACAAACTTTAATGACCAAAGGGTTCTGGTTAATAATCATGAACATAGTTTAAAATTAATCAGTTGAATAATTTAAACTACAGCGATAGGTTGTGAAATTGTGCCTTAACATGGAAAATCCCAGGTCCGTATCGATAGAAAATCCTGATTATGTTGTTATTCCTGATCATAACGTCGAAAACCATAATCAAGTGATACATAGTTGTAAAGGGTATGAAGTATTCTTTCAAAAAATGCAGCAAAAATTCCAGGTCCGTATTTTAAAAAACCAAGTTAGTATCAGTAACTCAGAAAAAACAAATGGTATAAACAAAACAATAACGTTACTTTAGAGAAGGTAAAAAATCGTGTGATTTTTGTAAAAACAACTTTTTTCTAACTATGATAGTTTTCGAGATATTTAATAATTAAATTTTTGACTATTTTTAAAAAATCCCCTGTAGATAAGAAACTATAGAGAATTTGGAAACTCCGCAAACGGAATATGAATAGAGACTAGAAATGGCACATTTTCTCTAATTTAACCGACCTCGTATCTTTTACCATTTCGGAGATAGCAATAGTGGTATCACCTATTTTAGACACCCTGTATATATATATATATATATATATATATATATATATATATATATATATATATATATATATATATATATATAACAATATAAAGAAATTAAGAAATATCGACAGGACTATTTATAAAAAAAGGTGAAGAAAATATTGGGGAAACTGTCTGTATGGTAGTGCTCGACACGTGTTTCGTGCTTATTAGCACTCATCAGTCGCACATAACCAAGTTATTAGATGGGAAACTTGGAAGTTGAAAAAACACAAAGAGTTCACAGACCAGGGACCTGCTAGCACATTTGCGGTTGTTTTTTGTCAGGAGACCCAGGGATTTCCGGGCAACACCCAACATCACCACGGAGGCTGCAATAGCACCTGCGTGAAACCTCTACCCCAAGGGATATAACAATATAAAGAAATTAAGAAATATCGACAGGACTATTTATAAAAAAAGGTGAAGAAAATATTGGGGAAACTGTCTGTATGGTAGTGCTCGACACGTGTTTCGTGCTTATTAGCACTCATCAGTCGCACATAACCAAGTTATTAGATGGGAAACTTGGAAGTTGAAAAAACACAAAGAGTTCACAGACCAGGGACCTGCTAGCACATTTGCGGTTGTTTTTTGTCAGGAGACCCAGGGATTTCCGGGCAACACCCAACATCACCACGGAGGCTGCAATAGCACCTGCGTGAAACCTCTACCCCAAGGGATATAACAATATAAAGAAATTAAGAAATATCGACAGGACTATTTATAAAAAAAGGTGAAGAAAATATTGGGGAAACTGTCTGTATGGTAGTGCTCGACACGTGTTTCGTGCTTATTAGCACTCATCAGTCGCACATAACCAAGTTATTAGATGGGAAACTTGGAAGTTGAAAAAACACAAAGAGTTCACAGACCAGGGACCTGCTAGCACATTTGCGGTTGTTTTTTGTCAGGAGACCCAGGGATTTCCGGGCAACACCCAACATCACCACGGAGGCTGCAATAGCACCTGCGTGAAACCTCTACCCCAAGGGATATAACAATATAAAGAAATTAAGAAATATCGACAGGACTATTTATAAAAAAAGGTGAAGAAAATATTGGGGAAACTGTCTGTATGGTAGTGCTCGACACGTGTTTCGTGCTTATTAGCACTCATCAGTCGCACATAACCAAGTTATTAGATGGGAAACTTGGAAGTTGAAAAAACACAAAGAGTTCACAGACCAGGGACCTGCTAGCACATTTGCGGTTGTTTTTTGTCAGGAGACCCAGGGATTTCCGGGCAACACCCAACATCACCACGGAGGCTGCAATAGCACCTGCGTGAAACCTCTACCCCAAGGGATATAACAATATAAAGAAATTAAGAAATATCGACAGGACTATTTATAAAAAAAGGTGAAGAAAATATTGGGGAAACTGTCTGTATGGTAGTGCTCGACACGTGTTTCGTGCTTATTAGCACTCATCAGTCGCACATAACCAAGTTATTAGATGGGAAACTTGGAAGTTGAAAAAACACAAAGAGTTCACAGACCAGGGACCTGCTAGCACATTTGCGGTTGTTTTTTGTCAGGAGACCCAGGGATTTCCGGGCAACACCCAACATCACCACGGAGGCTGCAATAGCACCTGCGTGAAACCTCTACCCCAAGGGATATAACAATATAAAGAAATTAAGAAATATCGACAGGACTATTTATAAAAAAAGGTGAAGAAAATATTGGGGAAACTGTCTGTATGGTAGTGCTCGACACGTGTTTCGTGCTTATTAGCACTCATCAGTCGCACATAACCAAGTTATTAGATGGGAAACTTGGAAGTTGAAAAAACACAAAGAGTTCACAGACCAGGGACCTGCTAGCACATTTGCGGTTGTTTTTTGTCAGGAGACCCAGGGATTTCCGGGCAACACCCAACATCACCACGGAGGCTGCAATAGCACCTGCGTGAAACCTCTACCCCAAGGGATATAACAATATAAAGAAATTAAGAAATATCGACAGGACTATTTATAAAAAAAGGTGAAGAAAATATTGGGGAAACTGTCTGTATGGTAGTGCTCGACACGTGTTTCGTGCTTATTAGCACTCATCAGTCGCACATAACCAAGTTATTAGATGGGAAACTTGGAAGTTGAAAAAACACAAAGAGTTCACAGACCAGGGACCTGCTAGCACATTTGCGGTTGTTTTTTGTCAGGAGACCCAGGGATTTCCGGGCAACACCCAACATCACCACGGAGGCTGCAATAGCACCTGCGTGAAACCTCTACCCCAAGGGATATAACAATATAAAGAAATTAAGAAATATCGACAGGACTATTTATAAAAAAAGGTGAAGAAAATATTGGGGAAACTGTCTGTATGGTAGTGCTCGACACGTGTTTCCTGCTTATTAGCACTCATCAGTCGCACATAACCAAGTTATTAGATGGGAAACTTGGAAGTTGAAAAAACACAAAGAGTTCACAGACCAGGGACCTGCTAGCACATTTGCGGTTGTTTTTTGTCAGGAGACCCAGGGATTTCCGGGCAACACCCAACATCACCACGGAGGCTGCAATAGCACCTGCGTGAAACCTCTACCCCAAGGGATATAACAATATAAAGAAATTAAGAAATATCGACAGGACTATTTATAAAAAAAGGTGAAGAAAATATTGGGGAAACTGTCTGTATGGTAGTGCTCGACACGTGTTTCGTGCTTATTAGCACTCATCAGTCGCACATAACCAAGTTATTAGATGGGAAACTTGGAAGTTGAAAAAACACAAAGAGTTCACAGACCAGGGACCTGCTAGCACATTTGCGGTTGTTTTTTGTCAGGAGACCCAGGGATTTCCGGGCAACACCCAACATCACCACGGAGGCTGCAATAGCACCTGCGTGAAACCTCTACCCCAAGGGATATAACAATATAAAGAAATTAAGAAATATCGACAGGACTATTTATAAAAAAAGGTGAAGAAAATATTGGGGAAACTGTCTGTATGGTAGTGCTCGACACGTGTTTCGTGCTTATTAGCACTCATCAGTCGCACATAACCAAGTTATTAGATGGGAAACTTGGAAGTTGAAAAAACACAAAGAGTTCACAGACCAGGGACCTGCTAGCACATTTGCGGTTGTTTTTTGTCAGGAGACCCAGGGATTTCCGGGCAACACCCAACATCACCACGGAGGCTGCAATAGCACCTGCGTGAAACCTCTACCCCAAGGGATATAACAATATAAAGAAATTAAGAAATATCGACAGGACTATTTATAAAAAAAGGTGAAGAAAATATTGGGGAAACTGTCTGTATGGTAGTGCTCGACACGTGTTTCGTGCTTATTAGCACTCATCAGTCGCACATAACCAAGTTATTAGATGGGAAACTTGGAAGTTGAAAAAACACAAAGAGTTCACAGACCAGGGACCTGCTAGCACATTTGCGGTTGTTTTTTGTCAGGAGACCCAGGGATTTCCGGGCAACACCCAACATCACCACGGAGGCTGCAATAGCACCTGCGTGAAACCTCTACCCCAAGGGATATAACAATATAAAGAAATTAAGAAATATCGACAGGACTATTTATAAAAAAAGGTGAAGAAAATATTGGGGAAACTGTCTGTGAACTCTTTGTGTTTTTTCAACTTCCAAGTTTCCCATCTAATAACTTGGTTATGTGCGACTGATGAGTGCTAATAAGCACGAAACACGTGTCGAGCACTACCATACAGACAGTTTCCCCAATATTTTCTTCACCTTTTTTTATAAATAGTCCTGTCGATATTTCTTAATTTCTTTATATTGTTATATCCCTTGGGGTAGAGGTTTCACGCAGGTGCTATTGCAGCCTCCGTGGTGATGTTGGGTGTTGCCCGGAAATCCCTGGGTCTCCTGACAAAAAACAACCGCAAATGTGCTAGCAGGTCCCTGGTCTGTGAACTCTTTGTGTTTTTTCAACTTCCAAGTTTCCCATCTAATAACTTGGTTATGTGCGACTGATGAGTGCTAATAAGCACGAAACACGTGTCGAGCACTACCATACAGACAGTTTCCCCAATATTTTCTTCACATTTTTTTATAAATAGTCCTGTCGATATTTCTTAATTTCTTTATATTGTTATATCCCTTGGGGTAGAGGTTTCACGCAGGTGCTATTGCAGCCTCCGTGGTGATGTTGGGTGTTGCCCGGAAATCCCTGGGTCTCCTGACAAAAAACAACCGCAAATGTGCTAGCAGGTCCCTGGTCTGTGAACTCTTTGTGTTTTTTCAACTTCCAAGTTTCCCATCTAATAACTTGGTTATGTGCGACTGATGAGTGCTAATAAGCACGAAACACGTGTCGAGCACTACCATACAGACAGTTTCCCCAATATTTTCTTCACCTTTTTTTATAAATAGTCCTGTCGATATTTCTTAATTTCTTTATATTGTTATATCCCTTGGGGTAGAGGTTTCACGCAGGTGCTATTGCAGCCTCCGTGGTGATGTTGGGTGTTGCCCGGAAATCCCTGGGTCTCCTGACAAAAAACAACCGCAAATGTGCTAGCAGGTCCCTGGTCTGTGAACTCTTTGTGCTTTTTCAACTTCCAAGTTTCCCATCTAATAACTTGGTTATGTGCGACTGATGAGTGCTAATAAGCACGAAACACGTGTCGAGCACTACCATACAGACAGTTTCCCCAATATTTTCTTCACCTTTTTTTATAAATAGTCCTGTCGATATTTCTTAATTTCTTTATATTGTTATATCCCTTGGGGTAGAGGTTTCACGCAGGTGCTATTGCAGCCTCCGTGGTGATGTTGGGTGTTGCCCGGAAATCCCTGGGTCTCCTGACAAAAAACAACCGCAAATGTGCTAGCAGGTCCCTGGTCTGTGAACTCTTTGTGTTTTTTCAACTTCCAAGTTTCCCATCTAATAACTTGGTTATGTGCGACTGATGAGTGCTAATAAGCACGAAACACGTGTCGAGCACTACCATACAGACAGTTTCCCCAATATTTTCTTCACCTTTTTTTATAAATAGTCCTGTCGATATTTCTTAATTTCTTTATATTGTTATATCCCTTGGGGTAGAGGTTTCACGCAGGTGCTATTGCAGCCTCCGTGGTGATGTTGGGTGTTGCCCGGAAATCCCTGGGTCTCCTGACAAAAAACAACCGCAAATGTGCTAGCAGGTCCCTGGTCTGTGAACTCTTTGTGTTTTTTCAACTTCCAAGTTTCCCATCTAATAACTTGGTTATGTGCGACTGATGAGTGCTAATAAGCACGAAACACGTGTCGAGCACTACCATACAGACAGTTTCCCCAATATTTTCTTCACCTTTTTTTATAAATAGTCCTGTCGATATTTCTTAATTTCTTTATATTGTTATATCCCTTGGGGTAGAGGTTTCACGCAGGTGCTATTGCAGCCTCCGTGGTGATGTTGGGTGTTGCCCGGAAATCCCTGGGTCTCCTGACAAAAAACAACCGCAAATGTGCTAGCAGGTCCCTGGTCTGTGAACTCTTTGTGTTTTTTCAACTTCCAAGTTTCCCATCTAATAACTTGGTTATGTGCGACTGATGAGTGCTAATAAGCACGAAACACGTGTCGAGCACTACCATACAGACAGTTTCCCCAATATTTTCTTCACCTTTTTTTATAAATAGTCCTGTCGATATTTCTTAATTTCTTTATATTGTTATATCCCTTGGGGTAGAGGTTTCACGCAGGTGCTATTGCAGCCTCCGTGGTGATGTTGGGTGTTGCCCGGAAATCCCTGGGTCTCCTGACAAAAAACAACCGCAAATGTGCTAGCAGGTCCCTGGTCTGTGAACTCTTTGTGTTTTTTCAACTTCCAAGTTTCCCATCTAATAACTTGGTTATGTGCGACTGATGAGTGCTAATAAGCACGAAACACGTGTCGAGCACTACCATACAGACAGTTTCCCCAATATTTTCTTCACCTTTTTTTATATATATATATATATATATATATATATATATATATATATATATATATATATATATATATATATATATATATATATACCGTATAATAACGTCGAGATATTGCCGAACATTATGAGTATAGTGCGGTGGTGTACCATATTTCATCATTTGGTGCTTGATTATTGCCTAAAAAATCATATTCATATTAGGATTATTTGGAAATAGTTGTGCTAGAGCCGGGACAACTTCATTTCTTAGAAAGTCCAAATATCTTTCTCCATTTAATGTCTCTTGCATGAAGGAGGGGCCAATCTCCGGCCTATTATATCAGCCCAAACATTTACCTTTTGGGGGACTGGGTATGATTTTCGCATATCTAGTCAGGATTTTCCCTGGCCCAATATCGACATTTATGCCTAATAAACTTTTACAATTAAAAAATATTGATTCGTCAAAGAAAATTATTCGGTGGGCAAGATCTGGATTGGCGTTGCAATGTTCCATCATGGTTTCGCAAAATTCCAAGCGCCTGTCGTAATCATCTTCTGAGAGCTCTTGCACAAGTCTTATTTTGTTCGGATGAAACTTTTCGGTTTTCAGAAGGCGGTCTACGGACATGTGTGAAACGTTGTTTTCTTTTTCCAGTATTCAGGTAGAAAGCTGGGGATTTTCTTTTAAACTGAATAAAACTTTTAGAGCCTTATCACCATCTGTTGCACTTTTAGGTCAGCCAGAGCGTGTAGCGTTTTTTAACTTTTCCAGTTTGACGAAATATTTTTAAAACTTTACTTAGAGTAGATTTAGTTAATGGATTTCCGTCAGGATATTTGTCATTAAAGGTATTACAAACTTACAAATTTCAATTCTTTGGGTTTGTGATAAATGATCCATTTTTTGTAAATAAATGAAACTGACAATGTCAGACATTTTAGGTGAACTTTCGTGTTCAGGTATTTTAAGATAAAATACAATAAAATATTAATATTTGACCACAATTTTCTCAGAAACTATTATCTTTAGGATAAAGTGTTTCCAATAAGAAGTATTCAAAATTTTAAGCTGGATTCGAAAATCGAATAAAATATGTATAAAGTGTTCCATTTAAAAAAACTACCTGTCAATTTCAGGAAAACGGTCAACTTGGCAACAATGCGAACCTCGCCATTGGATTTGATGTAATTTCGTACCTAAATATACAAAAGTACATAAAAATCGGCTACACGATTTGCTAGATATTTTTGTTACTCACTGTATAAATTTTCCCATAAAGTAGCAATTTATAAATGTATTGTAAGTAAAGATTTTACAATAATGACACAGTAGATAATATTATACTGTTTTGCTGTACCATATAGTATGATAAAATGACGCAGCGGGTTATTTTAATATGGATGTCCTCATGCTGGTTTTATTTTCTCCAATAATATAAAAAGCATTTGTTGATGTTTTAAATATTAAACAGCAAAACATAGCAAGTGACCATTTCTTTCATTTCCGTATTATTCTCCGTGTCATTTATTTACCGGCCTTTGCCCCTTTGACTGCCATTAAAGGACATAATGGAAAAAATGTTCAGTCCGATGCTTTTTATAAATACCAGCCAACCACCATCACTGAATTTATTGCGTACTAAAACCTTCTTTTAATGGATATAACTTAACCTTTAACGGCTCTATAAGTTCCACATTTCTGTTGAATAAAGTGGAATAATTTTTTCTTTGCTTTTTTTTTCTGACCCGCAATACGCAATATGTTGTATTTTTGCTTTTTTAGAAATAAAATGATGTACAGGGTTTTCTGTTATATTTTGAACGGGGTCCACAGTCCTTATTTTTAGAGAGACGGAAAAATGTTTAATACAAAAATTTTAGGGTTTTACCTAAATCATCCGAATTTTCTAAAACACTAAACAAATGATAATCAGAATGTCAAACAATTGCCATCAACTTTAATTTTTTAAATAGAACATCCTGTATATTTTCAACCATTTAGAAAGATATCTTTTGTTTTTCTGATTTCAAAAATATATAGTAGTTTGTTTATGTTTCTTTAAGCAGTTTTTAGATTTAAATGTTTAAAAATGTTCAAAGCTATCTGGAAGAATAAGGCTCTAGTTTAAACCCTACCTCCACTTACTGTAATATATTTCCACTTACTGTAATATATTTCCGTTAGGTTGCTGGTTCAGCATCTTTCAATTGCGCAATCTCAAGCAGCTGCGACTTGTAGACAGTAAAAGACGTTGATTTCGCTAAACAATTTTGTATATTTATTACTTTTAAATATGGGTATTTTATACACTATTGGTTTTGACAGGTAACTGATATAAATTAGTCATAATCTGGTGGTACGAGATGTTATTACTTTGTATTTATTATGACTTTCCTCTGTTTTATAACATAACGAGTAGGACTATGCCTACGAAAAACACAGGGGGATTCTTTTCCCTCACTAATCACTTTTATAGGACCATGCCTAAGAGAAACACAGGGGGATTCTTTTCCCTCACTAATTATTTTTATAGGACCATGCCTAAGAGAAACACTGGGACTTTTCCCACACTGGTACACCTAATTTGTGTCACTTATTGAAGTTTACAGGACTATGCCTAAGAGAAAATGGGACTTTTAGTCTGCTAGACCTTTTGTCCACGAGACCTTTGCGGTTCTCTGTCACGTCAAGGGACGCGACAGTCTTTCGTTGTGGTAGTTGATCGAGTGATACTGTTTCCTCGCCGTGAACTAAGTTAAACTGAAAATGGACCACCCTTTTGAGATGGGTGTGACCGGACTCGGCCTATTGTCGTTCACTTCGCGATGACGTTGACGCATCACATCTAGGCAGATGCCATCGCATTGGTGGAGGGGTTGAACTGATACTTCGGTATAACGAAGTGAAGCGCTAGAGGGGTTGAAGCCGGCAGCCATACTTGCTGCATTCGCTAGTAATATATTTTTAGAACGTCACGGGAATAAACTAGGAGATGAAAGAACTTCAAAGGAAACTAGGCCTTTGACGGTCTCCGACAATATGCCGGTGCTTTAGAAGAGCTAAATTAAAGGAAAGATTTATTTGACATTTTAGCTGAAATAGTCTTTGTATTTTGCCGATGACTGCGTATTTTAAGCGAGTTATATTTTCAAGAAAGCCAAGTTTGAGCTTATGTATTTTGTGGGGGATTTTATACCTGCTTGATTATTGATATTTATTTGGAAATAAAAATAGCTATAGAAATTGAATAAACGGTTGGGTTTCCCCAACACTATACGTTTGCGATCACTGAACAAGTGATTTCAAAGCCACCTATGCTGGAGCGGCTATGACTTAAAACTGAGCATGTTTAAATATTTAAATCTAAATATTTTAAAAACTGCTTAAAGAAACATAAACAAACTATATATTTTTGAAATCAGAAAAAAGATATCTTTCTAAATGGGTGAAAATATACAGGGTGTTCTATTTAAAAATTAAAGTTGATAGCGATTTTTTGACATTCTGATTATCATTTGTTTATTTTTTTAGAAAATTCTGATGATTTAGATAAAACCCTAAAATTTTTGTATTAAACATTTTTCCATATCTCTAAAAATAAGGACTGTGGATCCCGTTCAAAATATAAGAGAAAACCCGGTACAACTAACTTAACGAAATAATGATTTGTAACAAATCATTCTTGATATAAACATACAATATAAAGTTAAAAATCGTAAATGTATTTTATTTTTTATTATATGCCTATTCTTCAAATGATGAGAACAAAACTGTCTTAAAAGCTTTGTAAAATTAACAAAGCCCTAAAATAACAAGTTTCTAGTTACAAAACCACACGCGTCTAAAAAAAATCGACTAGATTTGGTCCGGTCATGCTATGAGGCACGTAGGAAGTCTTGTGGTTTCATATCTTGGCATGAGAAAAGCTTCTAAAACTGTTTTAGGTACAATCTAAAGTTTCTCCCGTATTCAACAAAAATTAAAGCAGCATTTTTAGCTAAATTTTTTGGCAAAATGTCCCTACATAGGTTGAAATAGTAGTAGTAGTAGTAGTAAAATAGTAGCTATAAACTTTTTACCGCCTTCAATGAATGTTCCTGTCAATATGAAATCATTTTAGTTTAGGAATAAGATGCTTCAGTACAAAAATATATCAGATTTTTATACAATATGTTTAAGATGCAGCAATAAATTGAAATTTTAACTCAGCTAAGGTCATGTTCGTCATAAAGCGTGAGAACCGATACAATAATTCTGTTGTCAGTTCCATACAATTATTACGATTGAGGATATAAAGCATGATAAAGGTACCAGCCAATATAAAATCATTTTGGTTCAGGGATAAGATCCTGAAGTATAAAAATGTTACAATTTTTTTAAGCAATGTGTCTAGGATTTAACACTACACTTAATTTAAAGGTCCTGGCACGTGGAACATGGGTACATAAAGAAATCGCAATCCGTTAAAACTAAGTTGGTACAATTCTATTTCAGCCAAGCTCATGCTTGTCGTAAAACGTAAAAACCGATACAGTAATCCTTCTGTCAGTTCTACACAATCAAAGATAGAAAGTGTGATAAAGGTGCAAACCTCAGATTAAGGAAATAAAAAACAAAACTATTCATTCATAAATCATTTTATCGTCTCCCGCCAAAATCTAAAAAAATTGCGCTATATATATATATACATATATATATATATATATATATATATATATATATATATATATATATATATATATATATATATATATATATATATATATATATATATATATATATAATATATATATATATATATATATATATATATATATATATATATATATATATATATATATATATATATATATATATATATATATATATATATATGTATATATATATATAGCGCAATTTTTTTAGATTTTGGCGGGAGACGATAAAATGATTTATGAATGAATAGTTTTGTTTTTTATTTCCTTAATCTGAGGTTATTATATATATATATATATATATATATATATGTATATATATATATATATATATATATATATATATATATATATATATAGAGGGTAGTCGTTGCTGACTAGTTAGGAAGTAAACTTGCAATATTGGGTTGCGCAGCAAATGATAGAATACTCTTTAAAGTTGTTCCAAGCTTTCGAAAATATTTATTTTCATCTTCAGGGAGACTACAAAGAATTGCTAGTATTAAACATGGTTCTTATGATATTAAACATTGTTTTAAGTGAGCTTATAAGCAGGTTTACTACTTACAACTTAATTGAGGATGTTCATTAAAGGTGTTAAAGTATTATTCAGGGAACCAGTGAAGTCCTCCAGAGTGAGATCGAAAACAAAGCGTCATGAATTACCTAATTATTCTAAATTTACATTTATTACACAATAGCACAGACAGATTAAAATTACATGAATGTCATTAATTAAAAAAAATTTTAAAAATTAAAAATCATGGCTTTCTCAGTTTTTTGAAATTCATTTTGGCCATGCGGCACGAGATGACAGACTGATTTGTTTGAGCGGGAAACTCACTATGGACTGTCAGAAGTCAAATATTAGCGACATCTGTGTATTATATTAAATTATATGCGAAACATGATTACAGAAGTCTGTAAAATTAGGTGTATTATTAACCTTGTTGACATAACTTGTTGGATTTATATTACAGTCAGGAAGTAAACCCTAGCGGATGAATTTAAAAGCTTATTTAACTGAGACATCTATGAATTTCAATTAGAATTATTTGCAATTTGATAAAAAGATTTTGTTATATGTAGGAAATGGGTAAGTACTCTTGAATTTGTTGTGAAGGAAAAAAATAATTTTTATTATACAATCAATTGTCACTATACTTTAATCTCAGAGTCGTTCAAACGACGATCCTTGTCTAAAAATAATAGATATGAATATATTTCACTTAGGTGTTTGATATCGGTTTTTTTATTTATGCGATTAGGTTCTTGTGAAATAAAGGCCATTTGAAGAAAAGATCTTTTTGAGTTATTTTTCTGTGTAGCAAGTATCTTGGTTGCATTATAATCACTCTTGTGTGCTATATAATATATATATACATATATATATATATATATATATATATATATATATATATATATATATATATATATATATATCGTAGGCAGAATGCAAATTTAGGCTTTTTATAAACTTCCTAGGCATTTTACAAAAAGCCGGCAAAACGCGAGCATAACAAGCATTTTTCGTTATGACTAACACCAATTCAGGCAAATTGATAAATGCCGGCAAAACAAGAACAGAAGAATATATATCACGTTGTGACTGATTTTTAGGCATTTTACAATTTGCCAAAAACGGTACCGTCAAAACGTGAAAATACAATGGAAAATACTATTAAGTATTGAGAACAATATTTTCTGTCACCTAAGTTTAGTTTTGTCACTAATCTGCAATACCCTAATTATACCGAAAAGTTTTTTATGCGAACGGTGGAGCGGAGGGCACCCTAAGGTCGGAACAGGGTTAGCACCTGGTTAGGGGCCCTGACAAGTCTCTTTCCTCGCAGGCGTAGAGGGATCGGTGCTCCAGGGTGTTGGTTGGGGTTCTCTTCGGCTGTGTTGATTTGCACGTCTTCGCGTGCAAAAGTCGACTAGTTTAATATTCACGTTTTGACGGCACCGTTTTTGGCAAATTGTAAAATGCCTAAAAATAATCAGTCACAACGTGATATACATTCTTCTGTTCTTGTTTTGCCGGCATTTTATCAAATTGCCTGAATTGGTGTTAGTCATAACGAAAAATGCATTTTATGCTCGCGTTTTGCCGGCTTTTTGTAAAATGCCTAGGAAGTTTATAAAAAGTCTAAATTTGCATTCTGCCTACGACATATATACTCATCGTTCGCATAAATCGCATGTAAGTGTTTTAACATTGCTTTAAGCACTGATACTGAACTTCTGCGCTTCACTCCAAATTTCCATGGTTTGTTCAACCCGATTCTACTAGAAGCAGATGCTCACTCGTTTCTAAAACCGAAAAGATCTATAACAAATTGATAGTTACCATTAGTAGAGTTTCTGTGGCTTAGACACTCAGTCGGGTCGGCCATAAACCTTGCCACCCGATCCGCGACTGTGCATTACTCTTGGAGTCATTGTATTTTAATGTCAGAACTAAATATGCTGTATTTTCCGTTCGCGAAGCCACTAAAGTTTTCATGTTTTAAATTTTTATATCAACCTAGATAGACAAACTAAAAAATATACATACTATGAAAAAAATTTAAAATTTAAAGAAAGCATATTTTTGCCTCAAAGTAGCAACAGTTTCACGTACTCCAGTAAATCTTTTCAAAATATCACCTTTGTAAAGCAACTTTAAATATCGCCAAATTTTTTTGTTTGCTCAATACAACTTCAATTTTGTTACCCTAAGACGTTTCCATAATGACTCATTTTGTTCGTATTCCCTGAGAAAATTCCATTTAACCCGCATCGTGTTTAAATTTGCAACAGCCACATTGCGCACGTGATATTAATATTTAAGAGTCTATAGGCGATACTCCGCAACAGCAAACGTTGTAAAACCCATTTTACGTCATTATGAAACCAGACTCCAAGAATACTTGTAACTGGTTTAGTCACTGGAAAGGTTTAGGACTTGAACCTGATCGAGTTGCTATTGGAATAAAAAATTTGTTATCGCCCGTTGTGTGTTGCTTTTTCTTTTTTATTTTATTTCTGGGGTTTTAGAGTTTCTATTAGCAGTATCCACTCGCTAGGTAAATTGATAAAAATTCTCTCTCTCCTCTCTCCTCTCTCTCTCTCTCTCTCTCTCTCTCTCTCTCTATATATATATATATATATATATATATATATATATATATATATATATATATATATATATATATATATATATATATATATATATATATATATAATTAAAATAAAATTAAAATATATTATCAATTATTTAGCTATTCAATTTGATTTGTTTTGCGTTTTATTTTAATAACGAGAAAAGTCGGAAAAGCTTTTTAATTCTTGATTAAATTAAGTTTCAGGCAGAATAACTATTACAATATAAATAGATTAGGGTCAGGCAATCTTTCTATAATTAATGTCACTACTAAACAGGGAAATCTTTTTTGCAGGATTAATTTTTATTTCTTTCAAAGGCAGCGACTTTTATTATTTATAAATATTAGTTTTGCTTCCTAAGCAAGAGGGTGACCAATCACAGTACCCGGTTAATATTTCTTTGCAAGATATATGATTTTAGAAACAGTAATATTTTCAGTTTAAGTTACATCCAAGTTCAATTTATTGACACCTCTTTATTTTATGCCGCTTTCCATTCTTATTATGTCTTTAAATACCTTACCTGATGTACAATGGGTGACCCGACACTCAAAATAAATATTTTGATCTTATTCCACATATTTAAATATTAAGGCACAACATATATTGTATACCAACGTTCAGACGTGAAACACATCAATTCAAAATATAGTTTAAAAAAAATTATAATATGTATTATACAAACCACAAACAAATAAATGACCTTCGACTGTAGACCATGCCACTAAACTCGTTAGTGATATTAGTCTGCCTAACGGAGGTTTAAACAGTAAAAAAGGCAAATTATGTCATGTATATTTAGACATTCTGTTCAGACTAAATATAGGTTTTCAGCCATTGAAAATGCTGTAAGTGTACATCGGAAACATTCGGTTAAAGCCGGCGCTACACGATACGTCGAGCGCTGACTCCAACGTTCGACCGAACGTTTGAGTTAATTAAGTTTGACAGTTGGTGGGGCAAATGTCTTCGCTACACGATGTGATATCTGAAGGATATCTGAAAAAAGTTTGGTACAAACGTTTGTTTAGTAGTTGATTTAAAAATGGAGGATAATGATGTTGCAAGTGCTGCCGTAACGGTTGTGGTATTGTCCTATTCCAAGTTATTACTTGAAAGAAAGAAACGTAACAGACATACGAGAAGGAGGTGGATGTTTATCACTAAATAAAAGTATATTAGTAACAATCTAAGAGAGATTAACTACTATATTTGAACAAATCATGTAGCTGTGTATCAAAACAACGAATGCTTTTCCTCGAAGTCGTCGAACGAACGGATGAATTTCTTTGACTCGGGTTTGCTACCGACAATGGCCATAAACGTTCGATTCTCGACATTGGTAGCTCGTAGGTTTGAACGTCGACAACACGATCAAACCATCAAGCGTCGAATGTTAGAAGGTGTTCATAGCATCGTGTAGCGCTGGCTTAAGACAGGACAAAGTGCAAGATACAAAAGTTGTCAGAATTTTTATGAGCACGCAAATAATTTCGTTAGCTTTTTATGAAACAATATCTTCTCACAGTATATTGAACATGTTTCATCGAAATAAACCTATTTTACGAAGTAATAACTTCCCTTTGACCTAAAAATGTAAAACGTTTAAGTTATTTTAATAAAATTCGACCCTAAATCCCTGATAGCTATTTCTCATTTCGGCAGTGATTTCCTTCTTTCGGTTAAATCTAATATCCCATTTAAATTTGGGGAAGAAGAAAATTCCTAAACCCGCAGTATATCAAAAAGGCCCATTGCCTGGAAAAATCCTCAGCAACCACAGCTTTGTTTGAAATATAGACTTTTTGCAGAAACAGCCTCGGAATTTCTAAAGATTGTTTTTCCGTAAGTTGTTTTCAACATTTTCGAAAGCAATTAGAGGAATAAATTTTACATTAATAAAATTAATATATTTGATCAGTTTGTGTTTACGTAGAGCTTTTCGTTTTTTTGTTTGTATCATATTAATATGCTTCTTTATTATCTGGCTTATTATTCTCTTGTGACAACGTAAATGAATATATATCATCTACTATTTGATTTGTTACCATTCACAGTTATTTGAAAGTCTAGTATTTGTTATTCTCACAACTAATGTTGAATGACTCTCATTTGTGTGAGAATGTGTATCAATTTGGGAATATATGATAAGCAAGTAATATTTTGACAAAATTTAGGACCTACTCCATGATACACTAAAACTCAAATCACTTTTTTCTAGATATGTATATTAAGAACATTTAAGTGTATTTATCAGTGCAGTAATCGTATGTTATGCCTTGATCAATAATTTTTGCCCGAACTACCTATATAGACGGCGTGGGGCCGAATCTGAGAAAATATAAATTTTCAATTATTCTATAAAGTTTTATACATATTTTTCGTGTTATTATATGTTGCCATGTTAAACTTTTACAAATTTTAGTAAAAATCAATTTTTAATTTATTTTAGGATTAAAAAAATTCAAATGACTATAAATTTCTACTAGAACACTATTTTTGTCTCTTAAAATTTAAAAATTCTCGACAGAGTAATGTAAAATTTGTTTAGAAAGAATAATAAATAAAATACCCAAACGCGTTCATTTTTTTCCAGGGGTGGCTCACCAAAAATTAAACTTATTTTCGCAAATTAAAAATGTTTTTTTATTATTTACCAAAACATTTCCAGTGGGCTCACCCCTCAATTTGGTACGGGACCTGTAAGTAGAGACAGAGATATACAATTTTGAAATTTTACCAGCCGCCACTGTCACCAACACTTGTATCCAAATCGGATTGGTTTTCCTCTTGTAAATTGTTTACAACCGTTACGGCCGTATCATACTTCCATCGTAAAAAATTTCCATTTGAGGTTTAAAATTATCAAAAAAAGTTCCGTTTTATTTTGTTGGCAACGGTCGAAATTTAGCCATTTTATCCTTTGGATTGAGCTTGCTGTTATCTGCACATTGCAGAAACTTCATTATTTCTATAAATCTGTCTCTCCGCATTGCTATATATAGCGCAATATTTCCGAGGTCCTTTCCTAAATCCCAATAACTTTTTTTGACGATTTGTCATCGTATCCTGATAAAATCAGTATTGCCAAAAAGCATCTCATTTCGTCTTGCGTTATTTTAGGATTTGGACTGTTTTTAATATAAAGCATATTGTTACTTTCCTCTAGCAGGAATTGTATGATATCATCTATTATGAGCAGTTCAAACAAGTTGACTGGAGACATATTTCTGTATCCTCAGGAATCAGGTTCCGGGAGTAAATATTCATATTTTTCACACAAGAGGTCGATCTGTTTCAGCCACTTAAAATGTTGGGTTTGTTTTTTTTACAAATGTCGAAAGTGGCTCGTCATCTTCATCTTCGCCAAAGTTTCAAATATAATGCGAAACAGGAGCAAGACAAAAATATCCTTTTAATAGTAAAGCAAAGGTTAACAAAAATTGAAAATACTTTATTCCTAAATACATAATTATATACAGGGTATTTCAAAATACATATGCCATCGCCTAAAGGAAAATTCTTTGAAAGAAACCAAGGCGAAAAATTCACATGAACGTGGGTCAGCCGATATTTTGTTTCGATACAGGGTGTTAAATTTTTAAATTGCTCTTTTCTTGTTGAAACCGATTTGCAATAATTATCTGTTCTGTATCTAAACTAGTATGGCGATTAATAAAATTGCGTTTATCTCCTAAACGAAGTGAAACTTGAAAAAACATAAAGAGGTAGGTTTTGTTAAGAATTTAACTTCCTATTTGATTGAGATACAAAAAGGTGAAAAGTCAGTGATCTCATATCCTCAAGGACCAGCAAAGCTTTTAGTAGTCAGAATAATGGGCTTATTCAGCAATGTTTTTTATTTCATAATACAAAGGTATTCGAAAAGCTTATCACCAAAAGATTAGTTTTTTTCTATTCGAATTCACCGTCAAAATAGCGGTCAAACATCGCTCATTATAAAACGGGACGAAGGCGTCTGGTGACGTAGTCCCACGATGAGCAATAAGCGTTGGCACTGCTGCAAAAAGTTTGCAACTACCTTTGTCAAAATGTCATAAACCTTATGCCCATTAGGGGATCATGGCGGTGTTGCATTGAATCCATCACATTGCCCGGTACATTAAGGTGTTTTCGTGGGGTGACGTCAAGCTGGAAACTGAATGTTTTCAATTTTGCCGAATTTTAAACCTTAATATTTTCGTTATTATCAGTCCAACCGACGCGACGTAATTTTTTGTGCATGTGTTTCGATTGACTTATTGGGCAATAATATATACATATTTATTGAAAACGCGAAATGACTAAACAAGCACATTATACTTAATTTAGGTACATTACACAACATAACTTTCATCAACATTACTGAACCTATTTTAAAAATATTTTGAAAAAACAGAAGTAAAATTTAAAAATTTAACACACTGTATCTTTCAAACAAAGCAATTGCGGACCCAAGTTCATACGAGCTTTTTGCCTTAGTTTAATTTAAAAAATCTCTCGTTAAGAAATGACACATGTTTTTTAAAATACCCTGTATATAAAAGATTTATTATTTGGGTGTTACGCCACTCTACTGTTAAGGAATAGTATATTTCATTACCAGTCCGGAAAAAAGGATTTTTCTGTGCGCGCTTGACAAATTCTCGTGTGAGGCGCAGCCGAACACGGGAAGTCAAGCAAGCACGGAAAATCCATTTCTGGACGTGTAATGAACGATATTTTTTATTATACTTCTTTGAAAACGATAACATAAAACAAAATATAACATAAAAAAAATACATACATACAAAATAAACTTGGAATATTTTTATTTTCACAACTGTTATCGGAATTTAAAAAAAAACTACTAGAGTAATTAAAAATTAACTATTAATAATGAAAGATGCCACTTTTTCAAGTTGAGAGAACATTTTATTAGAATGAATTTAATTGACAGAAAATTAACAACGCTGACAATATGGTCTTTGGCAGGTATGATGCGTTTTCATGGTAACTTTCAAATCATTTAAAAGGTGATTTAAATTTGTCTATGTCAGATAAGATTGACAAAACGTCAAAAAATATTTCAGAAATTCATCTAAATATTCAAATATTTACGAAATAAAATACAAAATAGGTACATATTAAATATCAGATAGCATATAGACTTTCTTGAGTTTAGTTTATTTTCCTATACCTATATTTCTATTTTAAAGCCAAAAAATAGTCGGTATCTTCATTCAGCACACTGAAAGAACTGGAGACCAGGAAAATTTTTTCCGTGCGCTCTTTCCGTGCGCTAGCCCGAAAAAGCCCATCTTACATTATTACTAAAACAGATGGAAATAAGGTGTTTTCAAAGAAGTATAATAAAAAATTAATATTGCAACTAACTTAGTCAAAATGACACTTGTCAAAAACCTTATCCCCAGTAGGGGATCATGGCGGTGTTGCATTGTTAAATTAGGATTTAGAGAGAATATATACTACATTAGAGATAGATTAGGGTCAGGCATACTTTTTATAATTAAAAGGCACTGACAGTGTACAAAACATTTCTTTTTTCAGGATTTGTTATTTGTATTAAACGCAGTGACTTTTATTTTTTTTTAAATATTAATTTTCCTTAACAGTAGAGAGTGGCGTAACACCCAAATAATAAATCTTTTAAATATGAATCCGCCACAATCTTACAGATATTATTTACCCTGTATATGCACATATATTATACAGAGTGACTTTTTTAAAATGTTACAAGGCGATATCTGGAAACGGGTTAAAATATTTTCATAAAATTTTGATGAGTTAATAGGGAGATGAGGGGACATATCTAAAAATATTCTTTTGACATTTTGCCCCTCTCTCTATTTTGAGGGGTGGGGGTAACTTTAGAAGTTAAAATGGAATGATGTAATTTTGTTTACAAAATTCGAATCTACGTAAAAAACTATGTATGTGTATAATATTTTTTTGATTTGCTCTTTCGGTTACGGAATTATGGTTAACTAAATTTTGATTGAATTTTTAAAATTAATAAATTTTACCAATAAATCAAGTTCACTTGTTTTAGAATTATTATTCGTTTCTATGGAAATGCGTTATTTTTACTTAAGTCAGTTGAGAATGTTGACGCTTCAACTATTTTTTGTCAACTGGCCTGCTAGATCGCTGGATTTGACCCCCGTGACTTTTCTTGTGGGGTTTTATAAAAGACAAAGTGATGGCTACTGTACCGACAATTTTAGATGATGTGAAGGACCGAATCCGCTTTGCCTGCTTATTAGTGGCACCTGAAATGTTACAGCGGGTACGACATTCAATTATAAAAAGAGTGAGAAATTGTTTGAAAGTTGAAGGGGGACATTTCGAACAAGTTCTCAAGCATGACAGACGATAAATAAGTTGAAATTAAATGGTAAATATTTTTTTTTATTTTATAACCTAATAAATCATAACTCCATAACCGAAAAACAAATCAAAAAAAAAATTATACACATATATACATACGTAGTTTTTCATGTAGATTCAAATTTTATAATAAAATTACATCATTTTATTTAAAATTCCAACATAGAGAGAGGGGATAAATGTCAAAACTATGTTAAAATATGTCCCTCCATCTTTCTATTAACTCACCAACAGCAAAAAAAAACTGCAACTTTAACAGTGATTTGGACTTACCGTAAGTTTTTTTTAGACGAAAATAAAAATTAATGAGAATTTGACGGAATATTGTTATATAAAATTTGCAAAACTATGTCTGTATCAGATTTTTTTAGTGTAGCATATCTCTGGTTCCCTTTCTCGGCTAGCATCTCGGCATCTCGGACAGCAATTTTCACTATCGGTGTTGTATATCATTCTTACTACTAGTTATTAATACAGTTGTTAGTGTTGTTAACCTTGATACCAAAATTATACAAAAACAATTTATTTCACAACTGTAAAAAACAACTGTAATTAGATTTTTTTACTTTTGATTCCTGCATAAGAAAAATATTCCGTAAAAACCATTGTTACCGAACGTTATTCCTAAACATTGATACCACATGTGCACGTTTAAGCACGGCGTGGGATAAACGAAATTTTCCTAGGATACACGGAAAATTTATGAGTCATTTCAGTACCGCCCTAGTTTAACAAGAGGTAACCTTGTTTGCGAAACCAATAAGGCAGCGACATATTTTTCGTTATTTACAACAGCAGTATTAAAAATTTTAAAACTGCGTCATGCGATAAGATAAATGGACTTTTTTTAAGTTTAAACATTATACTGAGTGATTATTCCTGGTAAAAAAAACTGACGAATTTATACAAGGCTTTAAGGTAACAATTAATTATAAGGTGACTTCGCGTTTCACGTTTCTTATTCGAAATATTTTTTAGAAAATTCACGATATCCACTGGAAACAAAGTTTGGAAAATGGTGGAAAGCAGAACATGGGAAGAAAAATATTTTGCGAGTTGTCTCTTCGTCATTTTAAATCGATAAACTGAATGTTTGACAGTAATATGTTGTGTATTATTTCCTGTCTGGCTAAAAATTTAAAATTTTTGAAGATTGGATTTGATTTTTTATTGTTGCAGACTTTAAGGTTTTCGTAAAATATCTTATTATCATCTTTGTATACCTTGAATATGAATTCAATGACGGCTAGATTCTCCAACGCTAGACCGCGACCGGTCTAATATGAGTAATTTTAAAGTTTAAACTAACAAGTATAAGTAAAAGGTGACTAAGTTTTTTAGTATGAATTTGTTTCTGAGTTTCAAATTTATTAAGAAAAAGAAAATTTTGTTGCGTACTTTCTACAACAATAGAACCAAATACATTTTAGCAACACGTTCCAAGATAGGAAACCAAGCAAATTGCGGAAATATTACAACTCATAGGTTTTTAATGCTCACTTATTAACAATGACAGGACAAAAACCTGTCGGTACCTAACTGATCAACTAGAAGATCTTAATTTAAACCAGTACTAAATCTTAAACCTTGTTAATGAATCTGAACGTAAATGTTCAACTTGACAAGAGGCCATTTTAAGTTTTCCCGTTAAACTAATGAAAGTAGAACTTATATTAGAACATTCGGAAAACAAGTCCCATAACATCTGCTTTTATAGATATTCTGATGATAATGTTATGTGGTTTACAGCGTACATACAACAAGGTTAAGTGAACAAGTTATTAAATTCCACAATAATCAAGAGCTTGAATATCAGGAGGTGTGTGCTGTATATAAGTTCCATTATATAATATGGAAAAATAACATAAATAGGAATAACAACAGACTAGTTTTTATTGCCATTAATAAATCTTTTTGCGATTTTCAAAAGTATTGAACTGTGAAAGCAGAGAGATCTAATTTATTTACAATTTCTGACCATATTCACCGATATAATTTGACTGCGTGGAGTTAAATTTAACAGTTTTAAGAATACCACAGTTTTATGTCATAATTTCATTTTTGTGTAAATTTAGAAAGGAAATCGTAATTTAATTACGTATCTAGTTGAAAATCAACCAAATCAAAAAATATTGGAACAACTTTTTAATAACGACTTTTTTACAGTGACATACCAAAAACTTATCAGAACCTAACTAATCAATTAGAATACCGTATTTTAAACCAGTACTAAAGAACCGGGTATTAGCTTTTAAAAGAGATTTCAGCATTTTTTCAAATATAATATTATAAATAAACGGATTACCGCTTTCTTAACAATCCCCTTCATATGAGCATTAAATGAAAGAGGTTGACAGGTAACAGGTTAAATTTCTTGTAGTAGTGATTCATTATCAGAAATGCATAGGTTAAAAATTTAAAAATAAAATCTTGTAAAAATACTTTTTAAAAACAAGCTTTTATTATTTAGTACTAAACCAAAAAAAAAAAAAATAAGTATAGTTTTTTCATTATTGTGGCAACGCTAAATGCAATTTATAAGTGGACGTAGTTCGCGTGGGTGAATCCTAATAAAAGTAGTATCAAAGTTATCACTGAAACAGATATAATATAATTATGTTAAATTTATTGTCTTACAAGCTTGTACTAATAGTACAAAACACCAAATTAATACCTGATACTTAAATCCCGGAATTAGTATTTTAGTTAGTGTTTGAAATGTACCTTTATTTACATTTCTGAGACTAGCAAAATACGAACTGCAATTTAGGAATTGTTCTAAAAATAGTTTTCAAACCTGAACAATAAAATACGTTTTGTGATGTTTGCTTGCTTAGTGTATTGTCTATAAATTTTTAAACATTTTTATCACGTGTACTTCTCTTGCAAAATTATACATGAAGTGGGTCAAACGAAATTTTCCTGAAAACAAGTTTATGGATCGTTTCGGCAATACTCGAGGTTAACAAGCAGGTTACCGTATCAAGAATATCAATATAGCAAGGACACTTTGACGCGATACACATAACTGGGATATCGCTAATAAATCAAGCTGAAATATTAAGATAAATATTTTATCCATGCTTCAGGTAATGTTAGAATGAAGAAAACCGATAGATTATATTACGAGTATACATGTATCAGATTTCAAAAATATTAAATAGAATTTCATTTAAAAATAAAGGCTTTATAACATAGTTTTGTTATGTATTTCAAAATTTGTCCTGTTATGTTTGTATGTATGTTTTTTTCTACAGCATTTGAGAAAGCATTTTGCATATTTTTTTTAATTAATAGAACTTCTAATAGATGAATGTGAAAGAACAATTGCAAAATACGACTACTGATAACAGGTTTTGAGTTTATTGAGTTGGAAGAATTAGGATTGGTTTAAATTCGGATAGTTTTTGTTTTGTTATTGCTAATAAGTCATCATTAAAAACCTATGAGTTGTAACATTTCAGCGATTTGCTTGGTTTGAGTTATTCTTATTGATCTTTAGCAAGAGAGAGAGAGACAATAGCATTCATTCACTAGCCTTTTGTTTGCTTCATAAATTGTGCGTGTGTAGGACAAAGATCAACCGCTATAATTCCGATTCGTTTTAATTCTACAATTGAGCGTGCCCTTGAAGGAAAACAAGTCTGCTCTGCAGTATTCCTGGACGTTGCCCAAGCCTTTGACAAGGTGTGGCATTAAGGTTTGGTTCACAAATTAAACAAAATGGTTCCGTAGCGGTATGCAGAGATTTTTACATACTATATCTCAGACAGGCTTTTTAAAATCAAGCAGCAAGATAAATATTCTAACTTAAAATGAACAAGAGTTGTAATGACTCAAGCAAGCGTTCTTCGATTCGTCCTCTATTTACTTTATACCAGCGACTTACCAACTCTGGTAGATACGACTATAGCTACATTCGCTGACGATACTGCTCTTCTTGCAACTAAGCAGGATCAAGAAAGATCAATAAGAAAAGTTCAAACAGCGAGCAATTCTATCACTAACTGGACCTGTCAATGGAAGATTAAGAACTAAAGTCTGTCCTTGGGAACTTTCCGAACAAATAAATAGCGGAACCTCTTCCTCTGAACATCGACGGAACTACTATACCACATGAATGCAAAGTATCTTGGCATAACACTTGATGCCAAGCTACGATAGGAAGTACATGCTAAGGAGAAAAGAGCTGAATTAGGATTAAAATATAAACAGCTCTACTAGCTCATTGGCAGAAACTCCAAACTGTCAGTACATAACGAAGTATTAATCTACAACCAGGTCCTAAAAGTGGTGTTGCTTCATGGCATCCAAATATGGGGATGCGCCAGTGATAGCATTACTAAGTCTACTCAAATATTTCAAAGTAAAGTATTGCGCAACATAGTGGATGCATCTTGGTATGTACGCAACGCAGATCTTCATCGAGACCTTTTAATACCAACAGTGAAGAAAGACATCAAGAATTTTGCTGAGAAGCATGAAGCCAGGCTTCACCTTCATGTCAATGCAAAAGCTCTCCAGTTGCTGGACAATTATCACCACGTCCGACGATTGAAGTGAGCCAGACCATTTGATCTTCCGTAGTGTGTTGTGTGTAGAAGCAAATCAAGAAGCGCAAATGTTCATAGTAAACAGAACAAAACTAAAGGGCATCGATAAATTGACTTTAGTTGATAGGTACTTAGTTTTTTTGTATCTTCTTACAACCCTTGGAAGGTGGTAGAGGATTTCTTCCTCGCCCGAGGTGGTACCACCCCACATATCCTCTTAAAAAGGGCTGTGATGTCCGTACGGATGTTTTCAGCTCTGGATGTGCGAGTCGGATTTCCCCAGTACACCCGCGGTACATAGTACTTAGACTTCGGCCTTCGTGGGCTGTCAGAACATAACAAAACGAGTACCAAGGTACTGTGGGTTGTATATCACGCAACCGACTTACACACCCAGTGCTAGAAACATCCCTAAGGATTTCACCAGCCCTTTAAGAGGGTGTGTGGGGTGTTACCTCCTCGGTCGAGGAAAAATTTCTCTACCACCTTCCTTCATTCGACACGCATTCACCATGCACACGCTTCATTCATACTGACAATCACAAACACCCAGACCCATGATACAATACTCGTAAAAGGAAGATATGATACCAAACCGTGTCAAATTCTATAACCTGGGAATCCCTGATTGCTCTAAAATAAAAATAAAGGTTTACTTGATTCGAAATCAACGGTTATTCTATTACTTTTGCAATTTACATGGTTCCCAAATTATTATCTTGGAACTTGGTGGGTAGAGTTGAATGTTTCATTTTCTCCATTGAATCAACAAAACTATATGGGAAAACACCTTTTTTGCGCATTAAATTAAACTGCTCATTATCAGTAAAATATTTTAGTGTTTCTCTAAAACTACCCACTGCTAATCCGTTACCCAAATTTTCGAGTGAAGTTGATAGAAATTTAAAACTATCGATGAACCGCAATTTTAAATGTTTTTTCTTTATTTTCCCACTTTTATTATCGACGTAATCATGAACGTAAATACTTTTCATAAACGAAATGTACTTCTCCTTGCTTTGAACTAAATCATCGATCTCCGTGGCGATACAATTCTTTAATAAACATGTGACAATCGTACCCACTCAAGTTATGAAATATAATTGGAATAAAATTGGGTAACTTATAATTTAAATTACAAATCGACTGAGCAGCACCTTCCCTTTTTTCTCAGTTATGTGACGGTGGTCCCTTACTTTACAATTATTGTTTCCAGAAGGTCGTGCAACATATACCACACTTTGTGGCATTATTGATCTCCACTATTTGGTCAACCGTTAAAGTTTCGATTGCTTTTATGTCTTTTAAGTATGTTGTAAATAAATATTGTTCTATTATTGTGGACAGTGTATAATTATAAAATTACCCCTTTCTTTCTAAATTTGCGAAGAAACTCAGAAACAAATTCATAACACAAAATTTATATCTCGTGGCACAACTAATTTAATCCAGAATAAAGGCGGTTATACGTATCTTTTCACTCTGCATTAAATCGGAATGATTGTCGATTCCGATTTATGCATCATGGGTGTGGGCCCAAACCCCGGTGTGTTCACCCATCAAAATAGGACCAGCTCTAATTTTTCACTAGGAAAGATTCGTTTTCGACGAACTTCCCTAAATATTGTGCTTGTACCTATAACTAATGTGGCTTTTCATAACTTAACTTTTTGGTGTTTCATGTTAAAATTAGCAAAACGGAACACTTCGTCGTCCGTCCGTCCATCTGTCACAGGAAATTTTCTCTGAAACTATTCGACGTAAAAATTTTAAGTTTAGCACAGAGATAAAGTGTGGTGGCTCAATTATAGACGTGAAATATAAAAGGATTCATTTTGATTCTAGAAGTTAATTTCAGGGGGTAAATTGAGAAACGGAACACAATTAACGGGCATCGTGTCAAATGAAAGCTTATTGAAACACGAATTCAACAATATAAATGATGTATTTTTTTATGCATTTTTTAAAATATTTTTCGGGAAAAACGCTTAAAAATTGCTGTCCCGCACCCTCATCACCAAAAGGATCGATCAGAAAAATCTGAAAAAATCATGAACATTGAGAATTAGGTGTAGATTAAGCTAAAATTATCAGGATTTAAAAATTCTAGCGCGATCAATTGTTGTAAACAATTTAAATGTTTATTTCCTTATAACTACTGCACCATTGGAATTAGAGAAAAAGTTTTTCAACAAAAAATATTTTTCACGATGTCAAGAACAACTTTTGTTCTTACACGTTTTTCAAAATTTTTAATTAGGCTCGGCCGAAACGCTCACCACTCAGTTCCGCGCATACGCGATGTAATACGGCGTTGATGCCGTCGACGCCGGCGGCGGGTAGCACGGCAGATGGGCGGAGATGGGGCGGCTTAGGTTTGCTCAGATTAACTGGGGGGGGGGGGGGGGGGGGGTGGGGCTGACGGCACGGAACACTAATTGTGCAAGTATAGCTCGTATTTTACCGAATTTTGTAAATTTAACTAGAACGTAAACACCCATCAGGAAATGTAAAATATATTTTTACTTTAAGGCACTCTTATATTTAAGATGAATAATAGGAAGCTAGAGTCACGTAAAAGGTTAGCTTTAATGTGTAATTACTAAACTAATCGCTCTTGTTTCACACGCATTAAGAATTGTTGTACTATTTGAAGTCACGCATAAATTTTAATAGTTAATTTCTTTAAAAATATAGCGCTCAGTGCAGCATTGTAGCTTTGAGATCTCTATTAACAAAAATAAAAACTTCGCCGATTGAAATAAAAAATTACCGGTCGATTCTCCAACTCTAGTCCGGTCTAATTTGACAACCAGAAGTTTTAAACTGACATGAGACAACTAAATTTTATACTATAAATTTGTTTCTGAGGTTTTTCGCAAATTTGGAAGGAAAAGGGCAATTTTAGTACGTACTTTCGACAATATTAGAATTAAATTCATTCTAGCAACCCATTCCAAGTTGAAAAACAGTTAGAAGCCAAGCAAACCGCTGAAATATCAGAATATGTCATCAGTTTTTAATGATGACTTATTAACAGTGACAGGACAAAAACCTGTCAAAACATAATTGATCAACTAGGAGATCTTAATTTGAACCAGTACTAAATCTTAAAACTTCTTAGTGAATCTGAACGTTATTAGTGTTTAATGTAAAACGAATTAAGTTAATTTGTTTATTTTCAGGTATGATTCTGTAATATGTATGAATATTATACGTCCAGGGCAACTGTCAAAGAAAGTACAGGTAAGCTATGTTTCGAATTATTTTTTAACTTAAATTTAAAAGATGTCTCTTTTACTGAATTACACTTGCCTACCTGTAAAGAGATAACAGGATTTTTAACTTAATTTTCATGTTGGTGCAATAGGGAATATGCATATAATCCAAATAAATCTGAAATAGTTTTTTTAATCTCTATATTAATTAAATATTTATGCTGGTTGCTTTCATCCATTTATTTTGGGCTTTATTAGCAAAAAAAAAAGATTTTCTACTACAAAATTTGTTGTGACGTCACATGGCATGGAAATAAAAGTACTATAATGGCTAATAGATGATAAATTTCGGTGTTAATTTTTTTTTATTATTTCCAAGAGATTAGGAGATTTCGTGAATAAGAAACATTACATTTGAGTAAATAGGTCAAGCAACAGAGCAAAATATTAGCAATTTTTTGACATTAATACTATTAGAAAACCGCCTGTGCCTTCATCTGAAAGACGATCCTTAGATGATTCCTGTTATATTTCCAACTCTGAAATTTTTTCCTTTAATTTGTTATAAACATTTTTAAGCAATAAAACGCGATTTTTGTAGTTTTTTGCTTATAAAATGGAAAGCGAAGCAATCTTAATGGTATATATGGACGATTTGTAGAGAATAGAAACACGAACAAAATGAGAGGTCGAACGTCTCGATCGGATAAGTAGCAACGGAGAAAATCCTGAAAATTAAGAGTTTTTTTAAATTCAGAAATCGGCCATTTTTAAACGTAGAGGGCTCAAACTTTGGGAAAAAGTAGTAATTTACAGCTACTTTATGTGAGCAAAACCCCGACGCTGTGCGACGATTAGTTTTGCCACAATCGTCATTTTAATTTTTCAATACACTATTTTGCAACAGGTCTGGATGCTCTATGGATCGTCCGATTTTAATTATTGAAATGGACTTGAAAAGTACAAGTTAAATTGAACAAAATGTATATTTTAATTTTTCCATAAAATGCTACGAAACCGGTTGAAAATGCACGTAAAGATGCGTGAAAATGGCCAAGCGCGCGAATGCGGAGAGTAGTGGGGAGAGCGGAAGAGCGAAGGAGAGCCAATATTCGCGCGCTCGGCCATTTTCACGCATCTTTACGTGCATTTTCAACCGGTTTCGTAGCATTTTATGGAAAAATGAAAATATACATTTTGTTCAATTAAATTTGTACTTTTCAAATCCGTTTCAATAATTAAAATCGGACGATCCATAGAGCATCCAGGCCTGTTGCAAAATAGTGTGTTGAAAAATTAAAATGACGATTGTGGCAAAACTAATCGTCGAACAGCGTCGGGGTTTTGCACACATAAAGTAGCTATAAATTACTACTCTTTTCCAAAGTTTGAGCCCTCTCCGTTTTGAAATGGCCGATTTCTGAATTTAAAAAAAACTATTAATTTTCCGGTTTTTCCGGATTTTCTCTGTTGCTACTTATCCGATCGGGACGTTCGACCTCTCATTTTGTTCGTATTTCCATTCTCTATAAATCATCCTTTTACACCATTAAGATTGCTTCATTACTTTTATAAGCAAAAAACTAAAAAATGGCGTTTTTTTGCTTAAAAATGTTTATAACAAATTAAAGGAAAAAATTTCAGAGTTGGAAATATAACAGGAATCATCTACGGATTATCTCTCAGATGAAGGCACAGGCGGTTTTCTAATAGTATTAATGTCACGACAAATCGCTCTATTGCTTGGCCTAAAAAGGAATGATAATAATCAAAACGAAATTTCTGCAAGGGCAATCGGATAATTTCCTAAAAGTTGATGTTTGTATAATGGATGACCTCTTATTTGTTTTTAAAATTTCGTTACAAATACTTATTACTTATTTCAACATAAATGCAAAAGTATTGCCAAATATGCTTATCTAACGATACGAATATTTATTTCAGAAAGCAGAATTAGATATGCTAATAACAGCAATTAAAGATTGGTGGTCTTGTTGGTGAACAGCGATTAACTGTTGTATTTCCCTTTTAAGTAATCGTGCAGTTAAAAAGATACCAATCAGACGTTTCAAGAGTGCATTAAAGTAATGACTTTATTGATTATTTTATTTATGGTAGTAAAAGATAACTAACGTATTTATTCGCTTATATTTTACCGCGATAAGAATTTTATAAGGCAATCAAAATGATGAAGTAGAAAACTATAAAAAAACTACTATATAACTTAGAAATTATTTTCAAAATATATAGCTACCCATCTCATCTTTAAACTTCTTTTACAGTAGATTATCTCGTTTTATGTTTCCTAAAATTGAAAGTCTAAATAGTATAATATTTCATGCAAATTTGCTTGGAAGGTCTTTCTGTTGATACCAAAAAATAATAGCAAATAAAAGTATTCTTATTATTAATACCGTTGTGAAATATTCTAAAATCCATTGACAATGAGGCATTGCATTTGCCAGTCAAACATGTGCTTTTGCAGTCGCAATTGGATTGGCGTGCCATGTGATGTCCACGTGTAGTTGCTTTGCAAAGCTTGTTTACCATGTATTTGGATTTGTTTTTCTATCATCTTCATCTTACTTCATATACATGTCTTGCTATTCATCTGAGAGCATCTAGACGACATTAGTCACAAGTGCTGTCAGCTGTGATGTTGTTGGTTTGAGGTTAGAAACGCAAGAGTTTTTTACGTGATATTTTTCAACGTGATTTTACATCATCAAAAGGTAATTCTATCATATTATGTGTACGGTTTGCATTATGTCATGGACATACATATGCATATGTCATGGACAAACAAGTAAAATAAGTAATGCGAAATTCTCACAGAATTTTATTTACCGAAATGCTAGTTTTATCAGATTTAGTTTTCAAATTGTATTTAATGTTGTTTTCCAGAAATTTTTAAAATACATAAAAATAACATGTAAAATCGTTACAATGCAAATTGTTTCAGTTGAGCACATATGATATCGTCTTCGTCTTTTCATAACGTTTAAAAATGGCAAATAAGGACTATACTCTTAATTATATTTAATAATGTGGGAAGAGATATTTTTATTTTTACAATCAGACTAAAGTGTTTGCTGAAGCCATTTAACTATAACTGCAAGAAACTGATATTATAAAAAATGTTAAATATTGAGCAAACTAGTATTAGTAGGTATTTAAAAAACTATAAACAATAGTTATTTTACTTAGAGGTAGGTTTGTGATACTTATATCATAAATCACTTGGATATCAATTGGGTGTACAAAGAGTATATTTCATGTAAATTTATTTGAGAGATCTTTCTGTTAATACCAAGAAATAATAATAAACAAAAATATGCTTTATTTTTAATACATTGGTAAAATATTCTAAAATCCATTGACAGTGACGCGTCGCATTTGTCAGTCAATCATGTGCCAACAAAAACAACCAGTGGCGGTAATATGTATAAGCGGATATCAGCAATGCTTAGGGGCCCCGCCACAGAGTGGTGCCCCGGGTCGGGAAACCCGGCCCTGCATAATGTATATCTCAAAAATCGAGAGTTCGGCGGGCTTGCTTAGGGGCCCAAGATACTCTTGCCACACAACTGCTTCTGCAGCCTCGATTGGATTTTCGCATCATGTGAAGTCCACGTGTAGTTGCTTGGTCAAGCTTGTTTACCACTTATTTGGATTTGTTTTTCTACGCACAGGTATTTTTACACTGTCTTAATAGATCTCGTGACTTCTTACTCTCGTATGCATGTTATGCTATTTTGTCTGCGACCGTCTAGATAATATTAACGACAAGTGCTGTCAGCTGTAATGTTGTTGGTTTGAGGTTAGAAACGCACGATTTTTTTACGTGATATTTTTAAAATCTTGTTTTCCTCAGTCATGTTCCGTGAGGCATGTTGCAACTATAGTTAAATGGCTTCAAGAAACAATTTAGCCTGATATTTAGTGAAACTCTTGTCATATGATTAAAAATTATTAGTAGAATTTTTCTCATTTGCGCTTTTTGAACGTTACCAATAGGCAGTTTTTCATATTATGTGTACGGCTTGCATTGTAAATGATAGGTCATGGACAAACAAGTGATATAAGTAATTAAAAATTCGTACAAAATTTTACTGAACAATAGTATGTTAGTTTTATCCGATTTAGTTGCCAAATTGTATTTAATGCTGTTTTAAAGCAATATTTAAAATACATAAAAATAACATCTTTTCTACATTGAAACTGTCTTTTCATATCCTAGCCGTTACAACGCAAATTTTTTCAGTTAAGCACATATTATGATATCGTCATCGTCTTTTCATAACGTTTAAAAAGGGGTAAATAAGAAATATACTCTTAATTACTTTTAATAATATGGCAAGAGTTATTTTTATTTTTACTAAGGATCAGGGTAAAATGTCTGCTGAAGCCATTTAACTATATTTGCAATAAACTGTAGTACGTCTAGAAACGATCCGGAATTTCATAGTTTTAAGAAATTTCATAAAACTTCCTTTCAGAAAGTACTGGGCCACTAAAATTATGTGTGCGTATTCTCAGGGTAGTAGGTCATGGATAGAACAATCCTGTATGTCAAATATTGTTTATTTCCGAAAAGTTTAAAATCGGTGTAACAATGTCGCAACTAGCAGAAAGACGTTTAGTAGAAATAAATGGAATTCATGAATCAAAAGAACGTGTGCGGTTAGCAGGCCTAGGAAGGATTGCACTATATGAAGCATTACAGCGGATTAGGAATGGCGAAGAAATGGAACATAGGCCTGTTTCCGGGAGGAAAAATACGCGGAAGGTCTTTGACGGCTCTTGCACTTCCAAATCATCGAATAGGATTTCGGAACCTGACCAAATGGTATAGAAACTTAAGAGAGCTATAAGTTTGTAACCAAGTAATTTAATAAGTCTATCTTATTTTTAAAAAGCAAAAAAAAACTTTTTTTTGGGATACTTTCTAGACTTACTATAATATTATAAATCATGGTAAACATTAAGCAAACTGTCCTTAGCATTTAAAAAACTATAACAACATCTATTTTACTTAGAGTTAGGTTTGTGACATATATCATAATTAACCAGTGGTGTAGCATTTTCCAAAAAAAATATTAAAATTTAATAATATGACCGTCTCATATTGAATACTTGGCTTAAAGTTCTCCATTGCTAAAATACCACAAGTACTACACTTTTAAAATACAACTGTTCACAACTCGAGCTAAACTGCAACTGTTAAAATAGGTAATGCACTACCTGTAAGTTACACTTACTGCTCAGCCATAAAACTAAGACGATACCTGATGATTCTAATTAGGTTTTCTTGAAAACCTTTAACTGTAATGTTTGTTACCCTATAAGCTGGCAATTACATCTATAATAAAGGGTCAATATTTACATTTTTGTCCACGGGTCGCTGCACTGTGTGTAGTTTTGAAGAAAGAATATAAACTTCAATTTAAAAACTTACAAACGGATACGAAAACTATGACAACTTATTTAGTGGTGCGTTAGTTGGAGGAGTGTAATAATTATAAAACGTGTCTTGAATAAACTTGGGCCGTCGAAAGCTTTCCGCTCTCCAAGAAAGAAGCAGATGCAATATAGTGGAAATTTAAAATCGACTCGAGTATATCACAAGCAGACATGCCAACAATAAGTTGAACTTAATTTAGGTATTTTTTGTTTGTAGGAAACTTTAAAAGTTTCTGAGAGGCAAAAAAATTAAAACAGCCCTGCTTTAGAGCTAACTCTCACTGACTAACACGTCATAACGTGCATTATTCCATAGTCTGTGAATAAGATATCTTAGGGTCAGTGCACAGAAATTTAATTGGTAGATTCTTAGAAATGGCGGTATTCCATATTGAGTATACTTTTTTATATGTTTTGGATACTTCCCTCTGGTTTTATTAAAATTTAGAAAACACTTTTTTAAAAGGGTTTAAAAGGGTTCGGTAGAATTCGATTTCTAAAGTTACGATAAATTATTGTCATTTACCCTATAAGTTGCATAGTACATTAATAACGGTTATGCAAAAAACATAAAATAGTTATTTTTAAATATTTACTAACTTTATGCAGCAACTAAATCTAAATGTTATTTATGACAGATTCCTATTATCTTTGGGATCGAGTCACATAAGATTCAATTGAAATAAGTAATAAGAAATTGTTACAAAATTTTATGATATGTTAGTTTTATCCGATTTAGTTCAAATTGCATTTAATGTTATTTCCAAAAATATTTAAAATAAATAAAAACGACATATTTTCTACATGTCAAGTTTTTAATTTAAAACAACTCTTTTCTATAATTTTTTGCGATATTTTAAAAATAAGGGTACGTTCTAGTACCAACTTTTATCGGAAATAAAATTTCTTTTAGAAATTAATAATAAAAAGTTTACCATATATTACTTATTTCTTTGGACCCCCTGTATATGATTGATAATGTGTAATATGGTTCTTATTATCTGCATAGCGGCTTTTGTTCTAGAATGTTGTTTTAGTAATTCCAGTTATCATTTTAGACCAAATTAGCTGTTAATCTGCAAACAGTGATGAATTTCCTCGCATTCTTTATCGTCAGTTTCCCGGAAAGGCTAAGCTTATCCTTTCAATGTCCGGAGCACGCTAGGTTAACCTCAAATAATGTCTTGGAAAGCATTCACGGTTTGCCTTGTAAGTAACAATTTAAACTGATTATTATTAATTATTATTTGCAACCTGTAAAAGTTTTATTTAGGTATTTAATAAGTAATTTATTTACCTAGTCTGCGTAAAAGAGAATTTTGGGAAGTAATTGGATTCTAGTACCACAATCTTCAAAACATTTTTCCCGTTTTTCTGATACATTAACTAATTTTTGGCATAAAAGCCAAAAACTATGGTCTATGTGAAATTCCAGATTTTAACATTATAGTTAGGCCATTTAGATTAAAACATTTTTAAATCTGTTAGATTTGCTTATTATTTTATTAGTATACAACAGGTAAAAATAAGACTTATTGGTTTTGATATATTATCTGATAATTTGTGCACTGGAAATAATAACTAAGCATTGGCGAACATTCCAAAACAATTGCTTTCGTAGACTCAATTGGATGGGCGCGCCTTGCGAAGTCCACATGAATTTGCTTGACCAAGCTTGCTTAATACCTATTTTGACTTGTTTGTCTTCATTCAGGTGTTTTAAAATTGTTATAAAAAGATCAGGTGACTTCTTATTGTCATAATAATAACATTAATAATAAATGCTATCAGATGTGATGTTTTTAATTTCACATTAGAAGCGCTACAGTTTATTTACGGTTTTAAAGCGATTTTAGTTTTTGGAAACGTTTCAAAATTGAAAGGCCAAATTTTTTATGTCAGAACCTATGGCGTGGCGTTTATGCGCCATAATTTTTCTTTTTGTTATCAAAGTCATTTACAGCGTGTCCAGAAACCATTTTGACAATTGGAAATTTTTATTTTTGACTTTATCGAAAATTTCTGCTCGTTGAGGAAATAACACTCAAATCAATAATTTGTACCCAGCATATACGGGGTGTCAAAAAAGTAAAAACGATAAATGCCATAAAAGAAACACTATCTTTAATTTTAATTGAAGCACAATAACGCTAAATAGTGTCATCCAGACCTAAAAAATGATCGAATATGAAATTTGACAAAATAACTTTGTGGTCATTCATATCTACCTTTGAATGTTTTAAAAAGGTGTTTTGAAATACATGTTTTTAAATAACATATTACCAAAATAAACAACAATAATATTTTATGAAATACTACACTAAGCTTCAACATGATCACCCTTTCTTTCCATACAAACTATTGTACGCCGTGAAAATTCCGCCACTGCATTTCTAACCATGTGAGAGGAAATTTCTTGAACACATCCACTGATAATTCTCTCCAAATGGTCCATGTGTTCGAAAGGTATGTGTGCACAGACTTTTACTTTTAAGAATCCCCATAAGAAAAAATTTAGGGCAGTTATATCTGGGGTCCTTGGTGGGCAAGTAAATTTTGAGCTTCGTCCTGTCCACCTCTGTGGATATGTGCGCGGTTTAAAAATTTTGTCACTCTTGCAGAGCTGTGACATGGAGAGTAATGTTGGACTAAAATGTGTCTCTTATATCCAGTGGTAGTGGATGAAAAATTTCAAATAACTCCGTGTTCCAGAAGTAAGTACGGCACTACAATTTTGCTTTTAAAGACACCACACCAAACGTTTATCTTGAAAGAATACTGGTTACGACATACAATTACAAAGTGGGGATTCTTATCACTTCACCACCTACAGTTTTGGGAACACACCACTCCATTTGAGGTGAACGTGGCATAATCTGAAAATAATATTTTCCTTGCAAAAATGGGTCATTTTCTACTTCACCTTGAAACCAAGAGCAAAACAAAAATCGTGAATCAAAATCTCTAGGCTACAGTTTGTGAAATAAAGATATTTTCCTTCTACGGTATTTATCGTTTTTTTGACACCTCGTCAAATTTTCTTATTTGAGAGTTATTTTCTCAACAAGCGGAACTTTTTGTGAAGAATAACTTCTTGCGTTTAGTCAGAAATAAAAAGTTTCGCATCTGATAAGATTGTTTCTGGACATGCTGTATATGTTCGCTAATAAAATATGCGCGTTTTTTATTTCATAAATCGTCTAACCAAGTTACTAAAAACCTAAAAATATTATTTGAAAGGAAATTATTACGACATTTGAACTAAACTTTCTTTTACTGTTCCATAAAATTTATTGCAATTTCAAAAGCCGCCATTTAAAGAGTGCGCCGTCAAGCGACATCAGACGATATCTACACCACGCGTCGCAGTTTTGTGATAAGTTCTTAAATTCAATATTTTTTTATCTTTTTGCCCCGGAATTTTTGACATGGCAGGTGATCGATCGTATTATTTACAAGGATAATTCACCTGCCAGTCAAAAATTAGAAGCAAAAAAATTAAATTTAAGAACTCGGGTTGAGTTGCCTATAGTCACCGTACCTAACTGGACTCGCTTATTCATGATATAAATATATATATATATATATATATATATATATATATATATATATATATATATATATATATATATATATATATATATATATATATATATATATATATATCTGTTTGCTTAGAGTTCGGTTCTTGATTCTGTTTTAATTTGTGTCTATTTCTTTTTATTAAAAAGTTAAATTGCTTAAAACTACCCTATAAGTATTGTACTGTGTCATTATGCAAAAATGCCACTACCCGTGCCCCGAACAAACTCTTTTTTATGTGCCAATAATATCTGCAATCAGAAGAACATAGTGCAAATTTACATAATTAAATATTTTACATATGTAAATATCAATAAATTTTGTTATACATTTATTTTTATGATACTTATAATAAATTCTATCGAAAGATCGAACACAAACGTTAAGATCATGATTTACCACGGTCAAAGTATATCATAAGATAAATAAAAAGAAAAAACTTATTTGCGATTATTAGCACATAGTATATCTTACTAACACCTATACTTCACATAAAAACCTGTGCAAGTCTGGGCAAAGCCAGAAGAATACGATGTCATCGACCAATATTTTTTTGCGAATACTGATTCACCGCAACCTACTATTAATGGATCTTTAACATTTTGTATTATTTAAAAGGTAAGCAGTTTTATTATTTCAACTTTTTTTACACTGTTACCTCTCATATTGGCCCGCTCGTCAAATTTACACTTTTTCACAATTTTTTGATAACCTAATGTAAATAAAACATAAAAAATGTAATAAAACATAAAAAAATGTAAAATTTCTAGCACATAATGCTTCTTAATTTGATCTGTAAAGTGCTTAAATAACTAAATAAAAAAATAAATAAGCAGTATATATGCAATAAAATGTAACAGTGTCGATTGAAAATTTAATTAAAACCTTTGAAAACATGGTTTATCGATAGGATCAGTTTAATGCTCAGTGTATTTAAATTTTAGACGAAATTCTGTTATCTATTGGTATAAAATAATTTTGAATTAAAAATTTAAAATTATATTGAATTAACATGTTCAAAAATATACTGAGACCAAAAAATATAAACAAAACACCAAAAACTAATGGCGTATCATTAATGTAGCATACAGGATATCCTATCAATAAACATGTATACAGTGCTAGGCAGAAAGTGCTAACAATATGATTATTTTTATCTAAAATCGAAGAAAGCATGCGACCACAACATTAAACTTGATGCATATGGGATTTAGCACACTTGTGGAGCTTGTCTCCATTATTTGAGTGGTAAGCCGAATGATTCCAATAACAGATCAGTCACCTACATTATATGACAATACCAATCATTCCACAATAGTTATTGCAATATATCACTATCCACTTATCTTTTAAATCCTAGTATTGTATACTATGGGACAGTAAAAAAATAAGAAATGCCTAATTTTCACTATTGAATAGCTTTTAATTCAGAAGAAAGTCCACACTTACACCTCAAATAGACATTTTAGCTATTGTCGACTCAAACGTGGCGTCCTCTTAAGTCGATTCGCTAACTACTATAACGGGGAATGCTTTCATTTCGTCTTTGTCTTCATTATCGTGTTATTTGGCATCTTTGTCAATTTTATTGCCTAGTGAGCGCTGCTTCCCCGCTAAAAATCAGCTGATTGCAGTTGACTTCCTTATATTATTATTATTATTTCTAAACGAATTAATTTCAGTGGTGATCAGGATAATTTTATGCCTCAGTGGGCCCTGTACAAGTACATCCCACTAATATGCGTTGATTCACTTTAGGCTAATCGTCTTAACGAGTTTTAATAGTTTATTTGGTTGAACCTGTCTTATGTCCACTAATCGTAAAACACTGTTTTTAAAATTACTTATTCTCAGCTCAGTGAGCACTTGGCATTTACTAAGTGTGGGAGACAATCCCATCCTGAGTGAGACGCCGCCCTACGGTTTAAATTGACAACTGAAGGCTGCAGGGGAAACATAATAATTAGTCACATTTCCCGCTTTTTACAAGAAAGCGTTTTTAAAGTACAGAGCATTGCCATTCAAATTAATAGTTTATTAAAAATCAAGTGTCTCTCTTTTGTTTTTGGACTGCTTATTAGCTGTATATTTTTGGACAAATAGCTATAAACCTAAATATATTTTTAATGAATTAATTTTAGGCATTTCTGCTATTAATTTTTTTACTCCAAAATTGTAGGATGAATGGTTTTCCAGATAAAGCTGCCTTTACTAATCACGCTATATAACAAAGCTACACTCTGCTGGCGAGGCAACAGTTTAAAACTTTTGACTTATGAAGTTACTTGCCAAATCCTTTGTGGGTTCTTATGCTATTTATATGTAAACATCTTAAACACATCATTAAACTAAGCAGTTTTTTGACCGGTTGGCTTTGACCTGTTAGGATACTGGATGACACTACGAACCAAAATATTTAAAAATGACTTATCATTATTAATTAAATTAAACTCTAATAAATCTTATCCTAAATACTTAACAACTAGAGTCCATCCAATGATGCCCTAACGATTCATCGATTTAATGACCACTCACGCACTAATTATGCTCTGCTTATTGATACATAGCACATTATATAAGTTCAAGCCGGTTCGTTCTCTTCGAACATGGTGATAGGTCTCCAGCAGCTGAACAGTTTTAGCATTCTCATGAAGGTGGAGCCTTGCTTCATGCTTAGCCGCAAACCTTTTGATCTCATCGTTAAACATAGAAATACTAAGATCTCGGTGAAGATCCGAGTTCCGTATGTACCACGGCGCATTTTCCATCTCCCGTAGCACTTTGTTTTGGAATGTCTGGATCATCTTGATATTATTGTCTCTTGTACGTCCCCATAGCTGGATACCATACTGCCACACCGGTTTTAAAATTAGATTGAATATTAGTGTTTTACTGTAAAGCCTTTCTTCCAAGAAGCCAGCGGTATTATTTCAGTTTCAGGTCGAGGTATGGTTTTTTTACGTGTTCTGCCCACTGAAGCTTGATGTCTAGGGTCTTACCTAGGTATTTTGCTGTATTTGCACGTGGAATGATTATTCGATTTATTTCTATTAACGGAGAATTCTCTAGCCTTTTATTGGTTAAATTAATCTATGTGCATGGATTTAGATTCATTCAATTTAATTTTCTGTAACTTGGTTCAGTTAAGTATGGGATCACTTGCTACTTGCAAACCACTCGTAGATATTTCTATACTTTCTAAATAATTTATTTTTCGAATAAGCTCACACTAGAATCCTGGGCAAACACATATGAAAAAATAATACATTCACATCTACGATGGTATCTGCTTCTTGCAACATGCCCCTAACATAATTCTTTGTTAACTTTCTCTTTTAGTTTTTCACTTCTTTTTCCAAGGGTCGGTGTAAATAACCCCGTTTTATTATCCTGGTCCGAATCGTTTTGAACTAAATTAGCTGTAAATCTGCAAACAGTGATGGATATTCCCGCATTCTCCACTGTCAGATTGCCGGAAAGGCCGAGCTTTTCCTTCCGATATCCGGGGCACGCTAGGTCGACCACAAAGAATGTTGCCAAAGCGTTCACAGTAGCTTAAGTGAAAATCATTTAAATTGTTTTCAGTTAGTGGAAATAGAATAATATTCTCTGGTCGTATTTTATTTACCGTCTTAAAAAAGTATAGGAACAAAAAATATCTCCATATTACCTGACCTTTGTTTCGTTTTGGTTTCTTTTTTAGTTAAGGCAACAATTAAACAAATTTCGATCATTTTTTGACGATTGAATTAGGACTGCTTCAGTTAGATTTGATAATATGAGAGTAGTCGTTAGTATCCTGTTTCAAGAGTCTAACACTTTTTGGTTCATTCTGATTGACCAGGGAATTTTGACAATGTATGTACCAAAGCGCCGCTCCACTTTGCTTTAAAGAAAAAAGAAAACGTTGTCAAAGGTGAGTCTTGCGTTAAAATATAATATATCGTTATGCTTGCTGTAATAAATAACATATTCATTAGCCTTGTTGAAATACTTGACAATCTTGAAGACGAACTACGGTGAGCTTATTTCCTCGTGTTTTACGGAATAATAATTTTGGTTTCCGTATAACAAAAGTTTGCCTTATACCGTCTCCGGTGAGTTGTTGGAGCATGCTATTCTATTATACATATCCAACATTTTCGGATGGCCTTTGTTCACGGTGTACATAGGAGGTTCTAGACCTCTATTTTGGGGAGGCTTAAGCCCCGGCTTATATATAGGCGGTTAGGCTTTTCAGTTGAATTTGGGGGGCTAATTGGAGATTTGGGGGGTTTAGCCCCCAAGCTCCCACCTAAAACGCCTATGAAACTGTAAAATAAAATATAAGAGTCAGTCCTCTGGTAGTGCAAACAGTCCCCTGTATTTGTTTAAAGCAGGGGGCTGTTGCCAGGGGACTGTTAGAACTAATGAAATCACATGGTATCGTAAATATTACCGAAGTATTGGACTTTATTAGCATTCCTAGAGTTCAGTGTTCATTAAAGAAATAAAATCAAAAAGTAATAAATTCAACAGCAAAAATAAAACATAAAACGGGACTCGCCAGAGGACTGTGGCTCGAACTAGTTTTTACGTGGGTGTCCGCTCGAATAGTTCGCGCTACACTAAACAAAATGGAGATGGCGTCCTCAAACGTTAAGGGAGCCAACTTCACACCGGTAACGTTCCATTTCACTCAAATCATCGCGCGATGGAGTAAAGAGATTATAATTAAACCAGGGGACCAGGCGCGGCCCGTCCATAAGGTCATTTGGTCAATGACCCACCTAAAATTTTCAGTGATCTACCTAATAATTTATTTTTTAATTTTTTAAAACCAAAAAAGTATCTTTTGTTTCAAAGTTCCATGCAAAAACTCCCCAAGACAATCAAACCAAGCCGTCGTCAAAGGATATCCAATAAGCTTGCTCCGGGTTGGGTCATATTTTAAATTGATCGTCTAGGTTTATATGGACGATATAAATTCATTAAAAGTAAGAGAGAAACAGACATACGCGCTTCATTAAGTTAAAAAGAGACACAATTGGTCGACGACCCACCAATAATATCGCTTTCGGGGCGCGCGTGGTTGTCAACGCCACCGCGCTAGGTGTCGGGTTGTCGCAAATTCTGACTCACTAATTTAAGTCTGACCAATTTATTATTAGAACAATATTCGCAATTCGCGATACATTTATACATTTAATATAAGCTTATCTAATTTTATGTTAAGATATTTAGGTATTTACTACTACTAATAATAATAGAATAATTGTATTGTGTCTATAAGACATTAAAACCTACAGTAATAACAGCAACGTGGCAACACAGCATTCGACGCTTTGTCAGAAATGACAAGTGAAGTGAGTGATGGAGCAAACGTCAAGATTTTGTTTTTATTTATCGGTTTTATGTTCAAATATTTTGACTTTCAAGTTGGATATTATTGGTTATTTGCGTTATTTTTGTGCATTACTAGTACCTACTTGGGTACTTATTTTAACAATGGCTTTAACAGTGCAAGAAATACTGCAGTGTAAAATAATAATAATAGTTCATTACCATTTGAAAAACGTTTAGAAATTAAAGGAAAAGGACGCCCAATACCTCTTTTGGATGTAAAATCGAAGACCACTAAAGACAGAGGAGAAGACATTAGCAGGTATTTTAAGCCAAGTATGTACCATATTTCTGACTTTTACTGGTTGCAATTTTTTCACTCTGGTTTTGCCTCATGTTGATATCTTTTTTGTCAATTGCAAAAATCTGGAATTGATGCAATTTTGATTGGTAAATATATTGCAGATTTTAATTCAAACATTCAAAAAATTAGAGAGAGTGTTATCTCTACAGACGCAAATATTAACATCGAGGCAAGTACATCTAAAAAAAGTCCGAAAGAGTCCAAAAGAACAATTTCTTTAGAAATATGGGATATAATTTTATTAATTTTGTCAGAAATCCGCTGTCGTTTCAATTTTACAGAACATTTAATTGTCACACGTTTGTTTAATACAAATAATTTTGCTGATTTATTTGTATTAAAATACAAATAACTTTTGTATTTTTTAAACAGTTTAAAATGTTAAATATTTTTAACATTTTAAAACATGTTTAAAATAATTATGAGATGATAAACGTTTCCAAGCTTAAATCAGAATTGCTTGTTTTATTTAGTCGTGAAGATTTTTATAATAGTGCAGGTGCTGTTGCCATTTTATAGCTCTTGTTAGAAATGAATTTTGGTGAAACGTTTTCAGAAAGTGTAAAATTATTAGAGATTTTATGTACTATTCCAATGACGACAGTGGAAAGTGAGAGGTGCTTTTCGACTCTAAAAAGGATTAAGACTTTCTTAAGAAATACAATGGCGGAGTCGAGGTTAAGAGCTATGTTGAGCATTGAGAAACCTTTTATTAGAAGTATTTATAATTTTAATGAGCTAGTGAGTGAACATTTCTCCCAACAGAAGGATAGAAGGATCGATTTGATATACAAACACATTTAACTACATAAAAGGTGAGTAAATTATAAAAAAAAAATAATATTAAAAAGGCTTGCACTAGTTTCCCACAAAATTTGACCCACCTGTAAAAAAACTCACGGGCCGCGCCTGCAGGGGACGGTGCTCAAAATTTGTGGACAAATTGTAGCTCAGTTTATACAATTTATTCAAAATCAATATTATGATTGAGAAATGAAGTTTTTATATACATGAACTACAACTGTATGAAAAAATATTACTGAATAATTTACTTGCAATTACATGCATTTAAGATAATTGACTGAAACATGTTTTTTGAATTGGTGACCAACCAGGGGACTGTTTTTTCGGTATTTAGAAAATGAATAAATAATGATTAGAAAAATATTTTCTTAAATTTTATAACATGCACGCATATAATTCATTATACATTTATATCTAAGATTAAAATTGCAATGGTTTTGACAAGTTTCGTAATAAAAATCATGCGAGACACTGAGTTGCCCAGTTAGTAGAGAAATGCCCATATATATATATATATATATATATATATATATATATATATATATATATATATATATATATATATATATATATATATATATATATATATATATATATATATAGAAGCGGTGGGTAGTCTTGGCTGACTAGTTGATAAACAAGATTATATTTTTTTGGGGTAACAGCCAGAGGTATTAGGGCTCAATGAATAAGAAGAACTCTTATTTACTACGCTAAGCTTTCGTCAGCATTTATTCCTTTTTCAAAGCTACAAATATGGAGTACATTAGATATATTATGTATAATAACATTATTACTTATTATTACCTGGGTGTAAGTGAGTTTCAATAAAATGAAAAAAAGCAACTCATCTTCACAGTAATCTTAATTCAGGAATTATTGACTAAATTGTGCAATTACTACAAAATCTTGTTAAAAAATTTTTTAAAGTGACAATTGTCAATTGTCATAAGATTCTGTTGAGAAGGAGAGTTTTTTACAATGGTAGATTATTTAAATATTACAGGTTGTTAATTAAAAGTAGCAGACAGGTTGCAATGTGTGTTTATGGTGAGATAATTGTTACTTATTACATAATTTAGTATACATTTTAAAAGAGGAAAAAAGATAAAAATAATATTGAATTTTTATATGTATAATGGTTGTGTACCAGGAGAAATGAAATTGTGCATATTGTTATTCAACATCTGTAATACTAAGAGAGTTATTAGGATTTTGTTTTTTTAAAGTTATTAAATTTGCGTAAATTATGCTAAGATCTGTCACATCTTTATTTTTGTTAAGTGTATTTGTTTGAGTATATATCTCTGTCATTTCAAGAAAGATTCTTTTTTTAGTATTTTTTTCCTGGTGTAATATTTTTGTAGATTCAAACGCAGGGATGTGTCCTGTATCGATATTATGTTCAGCCAATGCACAAGAACGTTTTCCTAGTCTACAATCACTTTTATGAGATGTAATCCTGTCTTTAAGGACCTTAGAGCTTTGACCTATATACAATTTTTCACATTCGGTACAAGGAATACTATATACTACAGATGACTTCTTCAAGGCTTCGTCTGTGTCTTTTACTTTTGTAAAAAGAGTGCCTATATTTTTTTGAAATTTTTGGGTTATCTTGATGAAAGGTTCGTATTTAAAAACTATTGTGATTTTATTAGTTATTGATTGAATTGCAGGTACAGAGAAATAATATGTTGGTTGGTTGGTTGTTAAAAAGGCACTGATTTCAGGAGTACCAATCTGGATATTATTCCTTTGTATGATGGGTGTAATAGATGTGTTAAAAATAAGTTTTTTTAATAGACGTTCTGGATAAGAGTTCTCCAAAAGAATATTGTAAAGTAAATTTAGGTTTTTCTGTCTTAAAGTAGGGTGGCTGATTCTGACAATCCTTGATTTCAACCCCAACACAAGATTAATTTTCATCTTTTCTGTGTGATAAGAGTTATAATTGATGTATCTACCTGAACTGGTTGGTTTTATGTACCAGTCAAGTATGATTTTGTTATCATTTGCTCTTATCAGTTTGGTGTCCAAAAAAGGTACACTCATGGCGGTTTCATTTTCAATCGTGAATTGTATATTGGGATTGTGGTTGTTAAAGGTTTGTAGAACTAAGTCCATTCCATCAAACGGTACAGACAGAATCAGGTCATCTACATATTTTTTGATGAACGGTAAATCGAAAGGTAATTTTGGAATGCAATCATCCAGTAAGTCATCCATAACATATTGAGCAACTATCGGAGAGATAGTCGCTCCCATGGGGGTACCTAATATTTGTTTGTAGTAGGTTTTGTTGAATAAGAAATAGGTTGTATCAAAAATAAATCTGATAATATTTAGAAATTCATTTTTTGGAATGGTTGTATATTTGTTAATGTTTTCCCACTTTTTATTGATACTATTGATGACTAGTTCAATGGGAATGTTTGTAAATAAAGAAACGACATCCAGACTAATTATTACGTAATTATTTGGAAGTTGTTTGTTTTGTATAAAATCAGCAAATTCAAAAGAGTCACTTATATGGTATTCATTGTTTTTTACATATATGATAATATATCTGTGATGAATTTTGCGAATTTGCTATTAGGAGAATCTATTGATGAGATTATGGGTCTTAAAGAAAGAGTGGGTTTATGAATTTTGGGTAGGCCATAATACTTTGGTGAAATTTGATTATAAATGGTAAGTGTTTTCGAAATTTCTTCGGTAATAAATTTTTTCTTTTTTAATTCTGAAACTATTTTGTTAGATTTTTGTTGTTAAGACGATGTGGGGTCATTTCTAAGGGGTACATAGTACTTTGTGTCTAAGAAAAGTTCATTTGATTTATTTAGATAGTCCTGTTTTGACATAATGACAGTCACATTGCCTTTATCTGCCCTAGTTATTATTAGTTCTCCGTGTTGGGACAAGAATTTCTTAGTTTTATTGAATAAATAAGTTAAGTGGTCCCCACTGACAGGGTTGTTAAAAAAATTAGTAAGAATATTTGTAATTTTAGCTCTGTATATATTTTTTCTGGAATCTGGGCAACACTGAATTATGTATTCCAGATCTGCCAGTAACAAAAGATTGCAAAGTTGAAAAATCACTGGCAGATCTGGAATACATAATTCAGTGTTGCCCAGATTCCAGAAAAAATATATACAGAGCTAAAATTACAAATATTCTTACTAATTTTTTTAACAACCCTGTCAGTGGGGACCACTTAACTTATTTATTCAATAAAACTAAGAAATTCTTGTCCCAACACGGAGAACTAATAATAACTAGGGCAGATAAAGGCAATTTGACTGTCATTATGTCAAAACAGGACTATCTAAATAAATCAAATGAACTTTTCTTAGACACAAAGTACTATGTACCCCTTAGAAATGACCCCACATCGTCTTTCCAACAAAAATCTAACAAAATAGTTTCAGAATTAAAAAAGAAAAAATTTATTACCGAAGAAATTTCGAAAACAATTACCATTTATAATCAAATTTCACCAAAGTATTATGGCCTACCCAAAATTCATAAACCCACTCTTTCTTTAAGACCCATAATCTCATCAATAGATTCTCCTAATAGCAAATTAGCAAAATTCATCACAGATATATTATCACAAGCATATGTAAAAAACAATGAATACTATATAAGTGACTCTTTTGAATTTGCTGATTTTATACAAAACAAACAACTTCCAAATAATTACGTAATAATTAGTCTGGATGTCGTTTCTTTATTTACAAACATTCCCATTGAACTAGTCACCAATAGTATCAATAAAAAGTGGGGAAAACATTAACAAACATACAACCATTCCAAAAAATGAATTTCTAAATATTATCAGATTTATTTTTGATACAACCTATTTCTTATTCAACAAAACCTACTACAAACAAATATTAGGTACCCCCATGGGAGCGACTATCTCTCCGATAGTTGCTCAATATGTTATGGATGACTTACTGGATGATTGCATTCCAAAATTACCTTTCGATTTACCGTTCATCAAAAAATATGTAGATGACCTGATTCTGTCTGTACCGTTTGATGGAATGGACTTAGTTCTACAAACCTTTAACAACCACAATCCCAATATACAATTCACGATTGAAAATGAAACCGCCATGAGTGTACCTTTTTTGGACACCAAACTGATAAGAGCAAATGATAACAAAATCATACTTGACTGGTACATAAAACCAACCAGTTCAGGTAGATACATCAATTATAACTCTTATCACACAGAAAAGATGAAAATTAATCTTGTGTTGGGGTTGAAATCAAGGATTGTCAGAATCAGCCACCCTACTTTAAGACAGAAAAACCTAAATTTACTTTACAATATTCTTTTGGAGAACTCTTATCCAGAACGTCTATTAAAAAAACTTATTTTTAACACATCTATTACACCCATCATACAAAGGAATAATATCCAGATTGGTACTCCTGAAATCAGTGCCTTTTTAACAACCAACCAACCAACATATTATTTCTCTGTACCTGCAATTCAATCAATAACTAACAAAATCACAAAAGTTTTTAAATACGAACCTTTCATCAAGATAACCCAAAAATTTCAAAAAAATATAGGCACTCTTTTTACAAAAGTAAAAGACACAGACGAAGCCTTGAAGAAGTCATCTGTAGTATATAGTATTCCTTGTTCCGAATGTGAAAAATTGTATATAGGTCAAAGCTCTAGGGTCCTTAAAGACAGGATTACACCTCATAAAAGTGATTGTAGACTAGGAAAACGTTCTTGTGCATTGGCTGAACATAATATCGATACAGGACACATCCCTGCGTTTGAATCTACAAAAATATTACACCAGGAAAAAAATACTAAAAAAAGAATCTTTCTTGAAATGACAGAGATATATACTCAAACAAATACACTTAACAAAAATAAAGATGTGACAGATCTTAGCATAATTTACGCAAATTTAATAACTTTAAAAAAACAAAATCCTAATAACTCTCTTAGTATTACAGATGTTGAATAACAATATGCACAATTTCATTTCTCCTGGTACACAACCATTATACATATAAAAATTCAATATTATTTTTATCTTTTTTCTCTTTTAAAATGTATACTAAATTATGTAATAAGTAACAATTATCTCACCATAAACACACATTGCAACCTGTCTGCTACTTTTAATTAACAACCTGTAATATTTAAATAATCTACCATTGTAAAAAACTCCCCTTCTCAACAGAATCTTATGACAATTGACAATTGTCACTTTACAAATTTTTTTAACAAGATTTTGTAGTAATTGCAAAATTTAGTCAATAATTCCTGCATTAAGATTACTGTGAAGATGAGTTGCTTTTTTTCATTTTATTGAAACTCACTTACACCCAGGTAATAATAAGTAATAATGTTATTATACATAATATATCTAATGTACTCCATATTTGTAGCTTTGAAAAAGGAATAAATGCTTCCGAAAGCTTAGCGTAGTAAATAAGAGTTCTTCTTATTCATTGAGCCCTAATACCTCTGGCTGTTACCCCAAAAAAATATAATCTTGTATATATATATACAGTGACCGGCAAAAAGTTCGCAACATATGGGAAAAATTTTTATTAGGAGAGAATCGGAAAAACTTTCCCAGGGGATCGGTTCTGCATGTCCGATAACCTAAAAATCGATTTTGACATACGTCACGTGACCACTGGTATAGCGTCAAATTAAAAAAAAAATTGTTAATTTACAAAAAGTGAGGTTAGTTGACGAGATATCAAAAAAAGTTATTTGAAAAAATTGCTTAGAATTAAATTTTAGGTCCTTGTGCAAAATTTTAAGATTTTATTTAAAAAAATTGGAAAACTCAATTTTTTTTAAATATTTTTTTATCGATTTACAAATTTCCAGTTTTTTTCGTTTAGATAGCTTGGCTAATGTAAAGCCCATGTATCTGGATGAAAATAAACGAATGTAGTAGTTTTTTCTACAATTGACAGGACAAAATTAAAAAAAACAGGGTTTCGCCGGACGCTAGCTGTTGCAATGATTTGTATCTAGCAGCAGTGTCAAAATTTTAGAGACATTTCAATGAGATTACATTGAGAAAACCTTAATCGTCTTAAATATATCTGAAGTTCGACTTTTTGTAAAGTTAAGGGGATTAAAATAGATAATAAACAAAAAATTACCTGTTTATTTAATCGAAATTTTATAAACGAAACCAATGTAAGAAAAACTTAAAAGTAGTCAAATTCTGTACTAACAACACAAAAAATCATTGTTTTTCCTTGGGTGCACAAAATTTAAAACTCAGTATGACCACCATTTCTCTCCATACATACTGTTGTTCTCGAGCGCAACTCTCGATTAACATTTCGGAGCATTTTACGATTTATTTGCAATACACAATTTATAATGACATTCTCTAAATTTTGTATATTCCTAAAGGGTCGATGTTTGTACACAGGGTTCTTTAGGTATCCCCACATAAAAAAATCTAACGGAGTCAGATCTACAATTCTACAATTGACAGGACAAAATCGAAAAAATAGGTGTTCGCCGGACGCTCGCTGTTGCAATGGTTTGAATCTAATGAAATGACTGTATCAAGATTTTATTAAGATTTTTCGCACATAAATTTAACAACCAGGTCTATTTAGTTGTACTTAAAACTACCAAAGCAGGCTCTGAAATTAAAACAACCAAATAATCTAGTAGGTTAAAAACAACAGAAAAATGTCAAACAAATTATAATTTGTTTGATTTCAACCTATGCCATTGGTTTATGTCTCGCATCTTACTAAGTTTGATATTTTACATAAGTTTATTAATATTTTATTCCTTAAAATGGCACCCACACTACTTCTTCAGGAAAAGATAGAAATTATTTTAATTTCTGGAGATAATTACAAAAGCCATAGAGAAACAGCAGCAATTTTTAATGAGAGGCACCCCGATAAATCCCTCCATTATTCCACAGTATCTCGTCTAGTCAATAAATTTAAAGAAACGGGATCGGTAGAAAATCAGTATAAAGTTTCCCATGAAAAACCGGTAACAGGTGACGAAGGTTCTCTGGACGTGTGTTTGTCGATCACAGAAACACCCCAATTAGCAGTTAGTCAAATATCGGAGATCACTAACATTCACGAAAGATCTGTGCGGAGGATATTAAAAAGAAACAAATTTCATCCGTACAAACCTAAATTTGTACAAGTATTAAAAGATAGGGATTATGACGCCCGCTTCGATTTTTGTGCCTGGTTCCAGGGTATGATTGAGGAAGATTTTAATTTCCCAAAGAACGTTCTTTTCTCGGATGAAGCTACATTTACCTCTAACGGAACCGTCAGTTCACAAAACTGTAGATGGTGGGCCACCGAAAACCCAGACTTTGTAATTCAGAGTAAAGACCAATATAGTTTTAAGGTTAATGTGTGGTGCGGAATTTTCAACCTCAGAATAGTGGGACCTTTTTTCTTTAGAGACAATTTAAATTCAGAACGATATTTAGAATTTCTACAAACTGAAATATCTGACTTTTTAGACAATTTGTCATTAGCCGAAAGAAGAAATTTATACTTTCAACAAGACGGAGCTAGCATTCATTCCACAAATGAGGTGAAGAGATGGCTGGATCAAGAATTTGGAAACCAGTGGATAGGACGGTTTTCTGAAAATCCGTGGCCTGCGAGATCACCAGATCTGACTCCGTTAGATTTCTTTATGTGGGGATACCTAAAGAACTCTGTGTACAAACATCGACCCTTTAGGAATATACAAAATTTAGAGAATGCCATTAGAAATTGTGTATTGCTAATAAATCGTAAAATGCTCCGAAATGTTAATCGAGAGTTGCGCTCGAGAACAATAGTATGTATGGAGAGAAATGGTGGTCATACTGAGTTTTAAATTTTGCGCACCCAAGGAAAAACAATGATTTTTTATGTTGTTAGTACAGAATTTGACTACTTTTAAGTTTTTCTTACATTGGTTTTCGTTTATGAAATTTCGATTAAATAAACAGGTAATTTTTTGTTTATTATCTATTTTACTCCCCTTAACTTTACAAAAAGTCGAACTTCAGATATATTTAAGACGATTAAGGTTTTCTCAATGTAATCTCATTGAAATGTCTCTACAATTTTGACACTGCTGCTAGATACAGATCATTGCAACAGCTAGAGTCCGGCGAAACCCTGTTTTTTTTAATTTTGTCCTGTCAATTGTAGAAAAAACTACTACATTCGTTTATTTTCATCCAGATACATGGGCTTTACATTAGCCAAGCTATCTAAACGAAAAAAACTGGAAATTTGTAAATCGATAAAAAAATATTTAAAAAAAATTGAGTTTTCCAATTTTTTTAAATAAAATCTTAAAATTTTGCACAAGGACCTAAAATTTAATTCTAAGCAATTTTTTCAAATAACTTTTTTTGATATCTCATCAACTAACCTCACTTTTTGTAAATTAACAATTTTTTTTTTTAATTTGACGCCATACCAGTGGTCACGTGACGTATGTCAAAATCGATTTTTAGGTTATCGGACATGCAGAACCGATCCCCCGGAAAAGTTTTTCCAATAGTCACCTAATAAAAATTTTTCCCATATGTTGCGAACTTTTTGCCGGTCACTGTATATATATATATATATATATATATATATATATATATATATATATATATATATATATGTGTATATATATATATATATATATATATATATATATATATATATATATATATATATATATATATATATATATATATATATATATATATATATATATATATATATATATATATAGAAAGAAGTAAAAAAATATCAATATTACAGCTAGAAAACATTACCCTACTCTTTAAAGTACTAAAATCTGCCGTTAAGCCGTTAAAGTAAACACTTATCTAGATTCTATCGGCAATATTACGAAAAATTATTCTAGCCTCGAGTAACCCGAATATTAGACCCCATCCGACACACTAACGTCCGGTTTCACAAACGATTTAATCACGAATTAAACTAATTGGACACTTGTAAAGTGACAGCACTTATGTTAACGTCATTGCCAAAGATGACTTTAAACGTCAGTTGAATTTACTACTTGATTAAAAGTTTCGTGCAATCGTGCTGTCAAAAATTTGTACGTCGAACAGTGGATTGCAGAAAGAAAATTTAATTAGCGAGTAGCTAACACCTTGTTACATTTTAATACGCTGTTAAATTTTTGTCAAATTATTCAGGATTAATGTAAAGCGGGCTAGGCCTGCCATAAAAAGAAATCACTTAATATCAGCGTTTACATTGGGAAGCGGTTGTGTTAAACTAAGGGACATATCCTGCAATTATTAATATGCAAAGGAAAAAGGTTTAGTGCTAAAACTAGTAGAGAAGTAAGAAAATTTTATTTAAATTTTAACAAATATACATTCATACTTTACTCAACTTAGTAGTAGTAGCTAGTAGTTTTCCTAGCTAAAATAATCTCGAAAATTGCACAAAGCTTAAAACTCTGGAGGCTATATTTTCTGCTCTTTTTGCGGGTCTATTCTTGGACGTAGTTTTTGTCCTCCGTCATTCGGTGAATTATGGTTAGTATTTCTTCTATGTTCGTGCATTCTAATCGAAAAGTTACGATTCTAGGGTCTGTGCCGGAGTGCCTGTCGGTTGATTTGATCAACACATTTTTTTCCATTAAAATTTGAAAATTCTCTACAAAATAATGTAAAATTTGTTTGTTTAGAAAAAATAATAAAATACCTAAACGCGTTCATTTGTTTCCCAGGGGTGGCTAACCAAAAATTCAACTTTTTTTCGCAAATTACAAAATATTTTTTTCGTTACTAAAATATTCCCAGTGGTCTCACTACTAAAACCCCTAAATGTGGTGCGGGTCCTGTAAGTAGGAACAGAGATATACAACTTTGAAATTTCATCAGCCGCCACTGACAAATAGATATGTTTCTTTTAACCGAAAAATATCTCGGTTCACTGCTCCCTCTTGGTCCACTGCTCCCACATTGACCCTTAACAACAAACATCTCCAAGGGCCTTGTATAGTGGCAATTGCTGACTTAATCATTGATTAGCTGACATTTTTAGCAGTTTCTGTATATTAAAAAACTTGTCGCCATATTAAACTGACTATCTTATGTTTTAATACTCAATTAGAACACAATGCTGAAATAAAAGTTTTGTGCAACCGGCTGTCGATATCTTTGAAATGTAATGAATTATCGCTTGCTTAGAAAGGTTTACTCAGCGCCATATTTTATTCTGACAACCAGTGAAGTAAACACGTGTTTTATTATCCTGGTCAGAAAGATTTCAAACTAAATTAGCTGTAAATCTGCAAACTGTGATTGATTTTCCGGCATCCGAACCTGTCAGATCGCCGGGAAGGCCGAGCTTATCCTTCCGATATTCAGAGCACGCTTGATTTACCTCAAAGAAAATCGTTTACATTAGCCTGATAAGGGCTGTTAAATTACGATCAATTAACTAAAGTGGAGTATAAATATTGAAAGTTTTCTTTTAAGATAACAAAGTAAAATTCATTTTTAGTAGCTTTAAAGACCTGAGGATTTTAAGCAAAGAATATATTATATTACTTTCCACGACTATTTACTAAAACCATCATTTTCATGCAATTTTTGAAAAATAATATTAGTTATTAGTAGTGAATAATGATTCATTTTTAACAGTCTGTGACCAATCACAACAAGATATTTTTATTATTCACAGTTCTTTAAACCGATTAGGAAGTAACTTTAATAAAATTGCTAAAACACCAAAACCAGCTTATATAAACAAATGCCGAATCATTGTGTGTTGGTCTGTGGTATCAGTGCGATGTAGATGGCTGTGCTTAATAAAATAGTGGTCAGTGGCGATGATGTAGGAAGAGGAAACTCGGCCAATGACAAAATCCCATGCAAAGAGATTAGATATGACAGCAATGGGACTTTTACAATGGATGTGTAGGGTAATAAGGAAGCGAAAGGTTGGGGATAAAAAATAAGAGGAACGGTTAAGGCTGTGGGAATGCCTAAGAAGACACAGGAAATAAGATAACAGTGGTACGAGCACGATTATAACAACTTCATAACCAATTTGCAGCAGACACGTTAGGACGATATTTTGTACCTTCAGAATATTGACGATAAGGTGGAATTTCTGGGTAATGGAATCTTAAATTTATTTAACATATGCTCCTCTACGGATGATTCGAGTTAGCAAACCAAAAATGCCTTGGATTATCGATGTTATTAAACTACCTATGAGGGAAAGAGACAAGACCCACGCAAAATTTAACAGATCTAGATCCGATCAGGACTGGTCACAATATAAACAGTTCAGAAACTTTACCTTGTCATGTTTACGTCGTGAGAAGTTCCAAATCAATGAAGCAACAGGCTGGTGGTCTCTCAACAACATAGGTCTAAGAGAAAAACCTAACTACAATCCCCAAAATTAAAGGAAATGCAAACGAAATCAATAATTATTTGTTTAAATTCTTGAAAAACAATAGTCAAATCTAATGCACATATCTGATAAAACATTCAAATTTACAATGGCGTCCCCTCAGGAAATTCAAGAAATTATGAATTCAACCAAGTCCAATGCTTTTGGCACTGACTGCAGATCCTCAAGGATGATAAAGTATTACGTTCCACACATAACAATTTACATAACACATATTATAAATCTGTGTTTGAGAACTGGATACTTTCCCTCTTCCTGGAAAGAGGCAATCATTAAACATTTGCCTAAGTGTACCAGTCCCTCGCCACTAACTGAACTAAGACTAATCAGTGTGCTACCAGTACTTTCAAAAGTGCTTGAAAAAGTAATTTATAATCAGTTAGTAACATTTATTGAGGACAACCTTATCCTACCAGAGGTGCAGTCCGGCTTCAGAGAGTCACACAGTACCACCTCTGCTTTACTTAATATTTCCGATGATATTATTTCAGCCTGGGATAAGCAAAAAAATACAGCCCTGGTGCTGCTGGACTACTCTAGAGCACTCGATTCCCTACATTATGAAATCCTGCTGTCAAAACTGCAATGTTTTGGTTTCCATGATACATCACTCGCATTTTTTCATTCGTACTTGTCAAACAGAACCCGGAAAGTCCTTTTAAATAGTAAATTCTCAGACAGTGGACAGGTTTCGTATGGTGTGCTACAAGGATCGATTTTATCTATCCTTTTGTTTCCTTTATACACGTCAGATTTATTTAATAAGATCTCTACCTGTAGTATACATGGGTACGCCGACGATATTCAGCTCTACTTTAGTTTTAACCCTGAGAATACGCCCATGGCCTTAAATATAATAAACGCAGACTTAATGAACACTTACGACTTTTCTGAGGCACACCATCTAAAACTAAATCCTGCTTCATGCTTTTTGGTAATTCCAACCTTATAGCCAACTTGGGATCTGATTTTAATCCAGCTATCAATGGAGAAGGCCTGCCATTTCAGGAGAAGTGTAAGAACCTGGGACTAGTCTTTGACCTAAACTTGAGATTTAAAGAACATGTTAAACATTTGCTTTCTAAATCATACTTTATTTTAATAACTCTCCGTGCAAATAAGAACTGTCTCAGTTTCTCGTTAAGAAAAATGTTAGGTGAATCACTGGTTTTAAATTATGCAATTATGCAGACTTTATAAATAAACGACGCATACAGCAAGTACAAAATAATTGTTGTCGACTGGTGTTTAAACTTAGAAAATACGATAGGATATCGGCTTAACTAAAATTGTTGAACTGGGTTCCCATGGATTCCATGTGGAAAGTTCACATGACATCATTAGTCCACTGCATACTTGAAACAAATAGACCCTCCTATTTACGGGCCAGACTCTTGCAAAGGAATACCCAACATAACGTAAACATTATATCATAACTCACTTTTAATATTCCTAGACACAATATAGCCCTTGTAAACACTAAAAATTACACAACAGTATCTTACCAAGTTTCTAAATGAGCAAATTGCAGTAGTGTACGAGAGATTTTTCTCTACTTTCAAATAAATAAATTCTCTCAATCGCATTATTTCTTCCTCTCCTCTTTTTATATCTTTCTGTCCTCTTCTTATTAATCCCTTTCGCCTTCTTTCTTCTCTATTTTGGTCATTTCTCGCTCTCTATATCAAATAATTTAATCAATTCAAAATAATGATTATCTCGGCAGAAAATTAATGACTATGGAAGTCTAGGGGGTTGAGGAAGACCACTACAACTGAGATGACTAATTGGGTCAAAAATGGCTTTTAAGTCAAAAAAAGTAATAGAAAAAAAAAGAGGACAAAACGTTTGATTAAACTTACATTAAATTTTGGTAGGGGATTGTTATTTTAGTAAGTTTACATACTCTTTAATTTTTTTATAACTAGGAGAACTAGTTTAATTTCAAGTATGGATTCTACGAAAAATGCATCACCTTGAAGTAAATGTCTTGTAAAAAATACTAAGATTTTTGCATTAGCGTTTTCTATGATCGCTCATCATTCGGCCCACTAGTAGGGTCCGTAAATCAAAACATCAGACCATAGGCGTCGCAACTATAACTGCCGCGATGATTTGACATGCTTTGCGGTGGAAACAGGTTACCAAACGTTCGTAGAAGTCACCTGCTATCGCAGAATATTCTAAAGGATAGTTTTACTTTTGAGTTGGAAGCGACCACAGTGCCAGAAACATGTTAGTAGTGCAAATCATAAATATAAAAAATTCGGTCAAGTGCAAGCTATACGTGCACAATTAAGAGTGTTCCGTGTCATCAACCCGCCACTTAACCTGAGCGAACCTCGGCCACCAGATCTCCGCCCATCTGCCGCACTACCTGCCGCCGACGCGGTACCAATGCCGTGTCACATCGCGTATGCCCGGAGCTGATTGGGGAGCGTTTCGACTGAATCAAACTAAAAATTTTGAAAAACTTGTAAAAACAAAAGCTATTCCCTACATCGTGAAAAATATTTTTTGTCGATAAACTTTTTCTCTAAAACCAATGGTTCAGCAGTTATAAGCAAATAAACAATTACATTGTTTATAACAATTGATCGCGCTAGAATTTTTCAATGTTGATAATTTTGGCTCAATCTACACCTTACTCTCGATGTTCATGATTCTTTTTCGATCTTTCTGAGCGATCCCTCTGGTGATAAGGGTGGGGGACAGCAATTTTTAAACGTTTATCCCGAAAAATGTTTTAAAAAATGCATAGCAAATACATCATATATGTTGCTGAATTCGTGCTTTAGTAAGTTTTCGTTTGACACGCTACACGATGCCCTTGAAAGAAAATTCCATTTCTCAATTTATCCCCTGAAATTAATCCCCAGAATCAAAATTCAACTTTTTATAATTCACGTCTATAATTGGGTCGCCACACTCTATCTCTGTGCTTAATTTCAAATTTTTACGTCGAATAGGTTCAAATAAAATCGCCTATGACGGACGGACGGACACCGAAGAGATTCCATAAGTGTTTCGTTTTGGTAATTTTAGCACGGAACACTAAAAAGGAGCCAAAAACCTTATGCCGAATTTATACTAGATTTTATATTTATGATGATGAGTACTTGTATGCTTTTCATGCAGTCCGGAAAAAAACGTTTCGTAATTTTTGGGCAAAATATCTGTGACTGGGTGCAAGAAAGGCCAAAGTCAAAATTGATGGTTTAAGGATAAAGAGGTTTTAAGTTTTTATATCGATATGATCTCAAAAACTATATGTTGTAGAGCATCTTGAAAATTCTCCGGTAAACGTGTTAGAATTCTTCATGGTATGTATCATTTAAGAAAAAAAATGCTGCAAAAACCAACATTTATATAAAAAAATATCATTGGCCCTTTGAAAATTGACTAAGCTTTGACTTTAAGGGAAGCAAAAAAGCATTATGAGAAGTATTTTAGCTACAAACAAAAAATAAATTTTTAACATAAAAACACATTTTGTTTTGACTAACTTAAATAGGTAAACAGACCTGCTTCTCATGCTTATAAAGGACCAATGTCTATACATATCTCGCGCCCGAGCTTTTGCCACTAGGATCAATGTCTGACATTAGCGGTTTCTCGTATTAGGCAAAAATGTAATGCTAAGGTCCAAACTGTACATAAGACATTTTATCCAAAATAACCAACAAAATATGAAATGAGATTGGCCCTATTATTTCTGTTAAACGTTAAATTTGACATTGACCATTTCACCATATTATGTTAGGACAATAAATGAATTACAATTTGTGACATTGAACTGGAAATTAAAAAAAAAATCATGACATTGACCCTTCTTGCACCAAGCCACAGATATAATCCCTACTGAAAACTGCCATGCGAAGCAACATAGCGAAATTATATACCACGTTTACGCACACGAATGGAAAATGCAATTCGGCATGAAGTAAACAGTAAAAAATTGTGGCTGACCATCGATGAATCAACGGATTGGTGGTCAATATTGTAGTTCGAATATTAAATCCACGAGGACCGTCATCTCCCTATTTAATAGTCAGTAAATGACTTCAGAGCTGTACTGACGAATCCATAAAAAATTGAGTAGTAACCATCATACACAAATCTACTGGGTGAGTGTTATTTAATATTATATAAATTATCTCTTACTTTTAAACACAGTTTAGTTACTGTCCCGCCGCCCATAGTTTGGCACCGTCTTTACGAACCCTACTCATTGGTACCAATCTTTCCTCCGTCAATACAATGCAACGTCAGTTAAATTTTTAACAAATTACTTACTTACAATTTAAGTAAATCATATTTTTTTAAATCCAGGCTGATTCACGCAACAAAATTGATGGTTTAGTTAATTGCAATTGTGTTAAAATTTCCACATTTTGGTGTAAAATAAAATAATGACAAAAAATATTCATATATTTCACCTGTCATGAGTAAAAAAGCAAAATTTAATACCCTTTATTATTCTAGACATGCTTGACATATAGTTTTTGTCGTTGATTTTTTGTTTTAAACATAATAGTTCTCCCTTCGTCTTTAAATTAAAGAAAAATAATAAAATATTAGGTTTTTATACTCAGATTATTGGTATTTGGTGAAAAATAAAAGTACCTACATGTTTTACATAAAATCAAGTTCCAAAGATGTTGTTCGTTTGCCGAGCATTTGATTTGTTCGCTGTAAAACCACAAAAAAATATCTTCGGTTACCTCGTAAGCCATTTTTAAGAAAACGGATATAATTTTCTTTTGTAATCCGTACAACGGGGCTTCTTGGAACAGACGGATAACTTGGAAAAAAACTTATCTTATTCTATTGTTGCTTAAAATCCGGCAACAGGTTCATGCCAGGTACTGTTCATGACCGGTGCTTATCACGGTTGTGTATTGTCCTATATTTACCAAAATATTGAGTAAATTAGCCCAAGTGTACGTCTGTATTGAAGTGCTAAAACTGCAGGTAAGAGAAAACTTATTCTACATTCTCAACAAACTTCTGTTAAGGCGCCTACAACAATAATGTCACAGCGGCTGAAATTTAGAGGTTAGTTAAGACACCTGTTTTAGCCATAATAACCACTGTGACGGTTTCCTCAGTTTATACATTTTGCCGATATGAGCGCTTATACCAAAAATTGTCGCAATTAGGAGTATGTCCGAAAAAATGGAACACCTGTTCCAAGTTGTCGGCCGATTTGGAGAAAACATTAAACGAAATAGAGCCAAACTATCTCCAGAAAAGATCTCGTACTTTGACAACTTGCAGGTAGAACTAGAGGAAATTGTTCCTGAAGCAATTTTAAATTATGATGAAAGCAACTTAACAGATAATCCTCGACGATCTAAAGTATTGGTAAAACGAGGATCCAAACATCCGGAACGGTGCTTAGACACATCAAAAATGAGGACATCTATTGTAATGGCTTTCACTGCAAGTGACACATTATTGCCACCCTATGTAATTTAGCGGAACACTTATATGGACAGAAAGGGGTTCGAAAGGTACAAGATATAATAGAACCAAGGCGGGGTGGCTTGATGGTAAGATATTTGAAGACTGGTTTACAGCCATAAGTTTAGAACCCGGGCCGAAGGCACTTTTGGAGACAATCTCTCGAGGCATCTGTCACCAAATATTATTGAAAAATGCTAAGAAAATCACATTAAGTTTATACTTTTACCGGCTAATAGTACACATATGTGCCAACCAGTAGACCTTTCTTTCTGCAATTATTGAAATGAAACCATTCAAATAAAGAGACGATTCCTAAGGCGCGATTTCCTGCACTTCTTAAAGATACACCTACAAGTATGGAGGAAAAGCAGGGAGAGACAATAAAATCCGGATTTTGAGCTTGTGGAATTTACCACTTAGATGAAGATTAAGTGGTTAAGAGATTTCCTGGGCAAAAATGTAATAACGCAGATCTGCTTTAACATTTGCTCTAAAACAACAGCTTTAAGTCATGCGATATTGCAATCAATCAGAAGTGCAGAAGTCCAAGTTAAGAAAAAAAGAGTTACGGTAGAACCTGGGAAAAGTATCGCTGGACCTAGTAGAGAAATTGAGGATTCCGAATGAGAAACAGAAATATCGTTACATAACATAGATTCTTTTGATAGACCCGAAGATTTCTCTGATTTGGAAGGTGAAAAATCTAGTCCTAGTATTCATAATAATAAAGACAACAAAGAACTTTCGGAAGTAGAAGAAGGCGTATTTTTTTGTTGTTTCATTTCCAGTGAAAGTAAAACCTGACAAAGACAAGAAATTTGTTGGACAGGTTACTAAAATAATAAACGTTCGGTCGATATATGAATGTAAATTTTTACGCCCTGTGGAAACGTCCAAGACAATTTTTCGATACCCCGATGTTGACGATATTACGGAAATTGAGCGTGATCAAATTATCAGTCATTTAAAGAATCCTAATAAAAGTGATAGAAATTCTATTTTTTCTATGAAAAGATAAAAAAAAACAATCCTTGTGCACTATGAGTTTCACCATTTACAATTACAAATTGAGAAACTACTTGGAAATTCGATTTAACAATTTTTATCACCTCTTTAACTCTCACAAATGTCACTGTTCACAGATAGGCTGTATTATACAGGAAGGTTCAGCTTGGTGCGAGCTAAGGTAGAGCATGGACGAATTCACTCGTGTGCGCGGTTAAATCAATCTCGTGGGGAATTCTAGTTTTAGATACACTTTAGATCTATTTTAAACTAATATAGAATTGTAATCGTCCAAAACTTCGTAAATAATCACTTTTAGAACTCAACATAACCCCAACCATCGCCAAAGTTACACTGATGTATTGACGAATTGACGACGGTTGGCGGCTCGACCAAATCTGCGGGAGCGGGGAGCGGGAACGCAAGTCTTACTGCAGCGATCTGAAGATGCCTATGTTCGCAGCTAGGTGATCTTCCATTTTGCATTATATATCGGAGAATTGGAACTATTTTTTTAAGCCACATTATTAAAATTGTTTATCTTAATATAGTATATTACATAACAAGTGTTGAAAGTGACATGTTTCGCACGAGTGGGAATGGTGTCGCACGAGGCGACAGCCGACTGCGATAATTCCACGAGTGTGCGAAAATTACTTTCACACGAGTAATGTACTAGTATATTACATAACAAGTGTTGAAGGTGACATTTTTCACACGAGTGGGAATGTTGGCGAACAGCCGAGTGCGATAATCCCACGAGTGTGCGAAAATTACTTTCACACGAGTAATGTACAATATTTTTCCTACGACCACAAAAATATTTACAAAAAAACCTCATTTTCTGTGTTTTAAAACCCTCACTTTCAACACTAATATTTTCATCAAGTGTTCTGAAAATAAAACAAATGAAATTGGCACCATCTATTTAAATGTCATGTTGACAAGTACTCTTTTCAACACACGTGTTGAAAAGTACTTTTCAACACGCGTGTGATATAAGGCACTTTCTCGCCAAGTTAACCGTGCTTTTTTACTCACTTTCATAGGTGGTCGTAGGAAAAAATATTTACTCATTTTTGCTAACTTTTCTTTATTTATTTAAAAACTTTCTCTCCAATCCAATTTTTGCAAATTATTCACTAGAGGGTCAGCAAGTAGTGATTATTGTTTCGTAGGGGGAAGGAAACAATTTTTAGTATTAGTATAAAATAAAAAAGTTGATGTGGCTATTCTGACACATGTTTTGCTTGGGTTGGGTAAAAGTAAAAACATGAGATATTTTGTTATAAAGTCATAAAACTCACCAAAGTCACACGCTTCTTCCGGGTACCTAAGTATTTTTCCAGATTAGAATTTTTTTTTTTTTGACTTGATTCCGATAAATCATTCAAAGTAGACAACCAGAAATACTTGCACAAACAAAGGCAGCTGCGATAAAATATTTGAACATATTCTTTTTTAATGACAACATCGTTTTTATTTGTCTTTTACTAATGCACCTTTTACAAACAAGGATAGAAAGAAATCGAATTCCGTTGGGAGTTTTATCAGGAAAGAAAAGAATATTATTGTAAAGGCTAATCTTTCAGAGTAGATAATTAGCAATACTTCCACAAGCGAAGAAGATAGAATAAAAAGTTGAACATATTCTGTTTTTATTTATCTTTTTCTGATGCATTTTTGCCAACACGGATAGAAAGAAATCTGATTCCTCCGTGACTAACATGAAAGAAAAGATGAATAGTGTGATTGCTAAAATATGTTGTGGTGTAAACTGTCCATTGAACTGACCAATAGGGTGAATTTATTGTTCAATTGTTTTTTCTGTCATCATTATCCATTCGAATTGGATAGAATATAGAATAACAGGGTAAAAAGTCTACTTTTAATGATATTTGTACAAATACTTTTTTCTACAAATACTATTAAAAATGGACTTTTTAACACTGCTGTTAAAAGCGAATTACTTTTGAAACTGGTATTAAAAGTGCATTACTCCATACATTTTTTAAATAAAATTTTATATTGTTCAATTTATTTTGTGGTAGCGAATTGAAAGTCTATTTGCTGCTTCGGTGATTTCTGAATTGGGGCATTTTCTTCATTTCCATCATGAAATAGAAAACTTTCGGGTAAATAACAACTTTTTGTCACATTTTTGAAAGCTTTTATGTAACTATCAACAAAAAAAGATGGCTAAGTTTAATTTTTTAAATATATTCTGGGAGTTTAATTTTTGATCAGTTTTCTAATATTTTTATGCAAGAGTATTTGTAGAAAAAACGTGTATGATATAAGTGTTAAAAGTGTGTTTATTGAGTTCGAAGAGATGGGCCACTCGCTTCTCTTGTGTCACAAATTTTCCTTATCACAGAATAAAATTACACTTTTAACACTTATATTATAAATAATTATTTTCTGCTCCACTACGCATAGCCTGGAAAATTTTTAATTAAAGTTAGAACTGTTATAGGTAGAAACTTAAGAAGATTTTTTCTCTACCTAGACACCAGATGTTATTTATACAATTTTATTTTTCTTATTTCGCCTTAATAACTCGTACCTTCTGCTGAAAGTTATAAAACTTCAACGTAAAGCTTTCGCCCGCACAAACCTCCGCAGTTGTTATTTGGTTTAACGGCTTTATTTAATTTAACCTCAGTAAGTGCGACCCTTTTGACTTTTACGGGTTTTTGCACACTTCTTTCCCATCTCGGCCGGCAAAAATACATACTCGTAAAGGGTCGGCACATTTATTATTTTATATCTTGCCCGAATGGAAAAAAATCCGATGCGTACGTCTGCCGAAAAAGAACGATATACAAAGTGTTCAAAAGTATTCTTACTGAATGAAAGAAATATTATCTTCTTGTGTCATGTCACTTTTTGTTTAGCTTTATGTTACCAATCAATTGATCATCTGCCACTCGGCTTATTTACCCAATAACCCAACCTAATAACCAAATAACTCTAATCCAATAAACTGAATAGCCCGTGGACCCAAACCCCTAGACCCTGAGCCAATGATCTCTGAACCACGGAGTTCAAATCTATTGACCCTGAAGGAACGGACAAAATAACTGAAACCTTAAACCCCAAACCCGTGAATTCTGAATCCATAATCACAGAACTCATGACCTAATTCTCATAAACTCGGAACCCATGACCCTATCTCTTGGGCACTCGAAACCATAAACCTCCATTCATAACCCGTTGGATGTTATTGTATCAAAAGTAAAAATGAAAGCGGTACCAAAGAAGCCTCAACCAAACGCTGTTGATGATTAGATTTAATAGATTTCATGCGTTTGGCTTTGTGGGTTTTGGACTTATGGCTAATTGGTTCAGTGTTTACTTTGGGTTGTGGTCCGGGTCACCAGACGTCCGGATATGCCCGGATATATTCGGGTTTTTACTACGTGCGGGTGCGTCCGGGCGGATTTTGTGCAAGCGTCCGGATATTAAAAATTACTAAAAAAGCAATACAGATTAGTAAAGTCACTTCTCAAAAAACTAAAAAAAGCCTTTGCTCACAAATTCCAGATAAGCGCTGTTCGTTAGAATAATAAATATTATATTTGTTCTGTTGTATCATCATCATCATCATCATTTCCAGCTGTTTCAACCATTTCCAATTATGGTGTAGCCTCCCTTACATATTCAATTTTCATTTCGGCCCATTGATCTCCATTGTTGGCTATGCGGTCGCAGGTTAGTCCTGATAATTTCTTTATATCATGGGTCCCATCTCAAATTTGGCAGTCTTCTTGGTCTTTTGACGCCTCTGGTGTACCATTGTGTAATTCTCGTGATCCATCTATTTTCAGTTCTTGTCGCCAAGTGTCCTGCCCATGGCCAATTTAGGGACTTGATCCTGTGGATGACGTCTCTCCCCTGGATTTTCTGTCTTATCCACTCTACTCTCTTGCAGTCCCTCTTAGTTAGTCCTAGCATGCATCGTTCCATAGCCCTTCGTGTTACCTGGAGTTTCCTTGTTATGTCTGTTTTTAGTATCCAGGTTTCACATTCGTATGTCATGACTGGTAGTATACAGTGATCAAACGTTCGCTTCTTTAGGTGGAGTGGCATTCTACTATTCTCTATATTCATATTATTCATTCTATGATTAAGTTTCTACCGAATGCTTTCCATGCTAGTTTTATTCTTCTGTCTATTTCTGGTAGTAGAGATCCCGAGATGTGTATTAGTTGGCCCAGGTATATGTATTCTTCTACTATTTCCAATGTGGTGTTGTTTACTTGTTTGTCTTCTTTGTCTACCAGTTCATTGTACATTATCTTGATTTTGGCTAGGTTCATCTTCAGACCTACTTTATTGCATGCTGTATTTAGTATGCCAATTTGCTGTTGAAGTTCATCAGGATTGTTGGCGATTAGTACAATGTCATCAGCGAATCTTAGGTGGTTGAGGTGTTCTCCGTATATACATAGACCTTTGTTGTCCCAGTCTAGCTTACGGAAGATTTCTTCAAGTGCTTACTATTTCTGCTTTTGGAACTTAAGGTATGTACAGTTTATACTGTGCGATAGTCAGTACAAATTGCTATTGCTAGTAGTTGCTTTGCTATAGTTGTACATTTGCGTATTATTGCACATCTGTTTGTAGATGTACATATATTGTATTTTCGATTATTTCTATTTAAACGGTTTCTCCCTATAAGGGATGTTTTCTCCTTATTTCAGTGACCCAAATTTTTCTAAAGTCAATTATTCTTTTTTTATGGTATCTTACATTGATTCGGTTTACTCAATTAATACTTAACGTCTAACTCTTAAGTCGAGCTTTAGGGGTTTCAATTTTTAATTATGTTTACTGGCTTCGTTTGAGCTTATCTTTTTTTTTACTTTGAATCTTTTTTGAACGTTTAACTTTTAAGTCAAGCTACCTTAGGGGTTTTAATTTTTAATTATTTTTACTGGCTTCGTTTAAGCTTATCTCTTTCTTTTATTTTGAATCTTTTTTGAACGTTTAAGTTTTAAGTCAAGCTACCTTAGGGGTTTAAATTTGTAATTATTTTTACTGCCTTCGTTTAAGCTTATCTTATTTTTTAAATATTAACGTTTATTGTTAACGTAGCGATAAACCCTACAATTCAGTTGTCAATGTATTTGAATAATAACTTTTTTTATTAACGTAACTATTATTACATCTTAGACTTGCTTAAATTTTGTAAATTTAGTTTTCAATAATTACTTTCTCTTGTAATACTTTTTTATATTAAGGTAACTTTATATTATTAAATATTTAACGTACTTAAATTTTGCGATTCAGTCCAAGCCAATGGCTTTCTCTTTTAATATTAATCTTTTATTTAATGTACTTAAATTTTTTCAATTAAGTTCAAATCAAAATTCAAAATCAAATCAATAAAGCTTTATTGTCGAAAGAAAATCTTATTGACAAAGCATGCTTAAAATTATAAAAAAAAGTCATTACATGGACACTCTACATAAGTATACAGCAATAAGCGCACATTGTAAAATTCACTTGAAGGAGCCTAAAACTATCTTTCGCTTTTACAACTAAACCACCAATTAATTTTAAAAAATATGTATAATAATTAATAGTAAATTAAAAGCCACGATAAAAATATTAAAAAGATTCATCAAAAAATTCTGAAATTGAGTAATAGGCTTTGTTAATAAGTATTTGCTTAACTTCTCTCTTAAATTTTCTTGTACAGGTAATTTTTCTAACCTCTTTAGGAAGGTGATTAAATACCTTTTTACCATTATAAACAAAAGAATTTTTAACTAAAGTAGAAGATGGAATGGGAAGTGCTGCGGTGTGTGTATTACGCACAGAATAGACTGGATTTGCTCGAATTTCTTGCCAAAATTTTTTGTGAATAAGGCTGACTGTTTCTAGGATAAAAATACATGGCAGTGTTAACAACTTATGAAGTATAAACAGTGGTTTACAAGATTCTCTTCTTTTAATTTTAAACATAAAACGCAAGGCTCTTTTTTGAAGTATAAAAATCATATTAAAAAAGTTTCTTGAACACGCTCCCCAGAAAGATATTCCATAACGTAAGTGAGATTCTATTAGAGCAAAATAAACATTCCTAGCTGTTAACAAATCCAACTCCTGAGCTATTACTCTTAAAGCATAACAACCCCTAGAAAGCTTCTTAGACAGTTGCAGTATGTGTTGCTCAAACATTAATTTATCGTCCACAAAAAGCCCCAAAAACCTATTGCATTCCACATTATGTATCCGCTCAACATCCAGAAATACATTATCCAATTGACACTTAAAACAAACAATATTTGTCTTCGAAATGTTAAGTGTAAGGAAATTTGAGTTACACCAATCTTTAATCCTTACCAGATCTCTATTAATATCGTTCTCCAACTGATCAGAAAATTTGGAATGCCATAAAATAGTAGCGTCATCGGCGAACATAGTAAATGAGCCGGATATATTTAAAGTTGCCAAATCATTTATATATATTATTATTGATTTATATTTTATTTAGTCAATTGTTTGTCTTCGAATATTATTTCTTGATTAAATATTAATTACTTTAACTATTAGGAATTGTTTTCTTCCAAGGGTCTTTTGGAAGGGAAGATTTTTTCTAAGACACCTTGTTTGTCTTCCGGAGGGGACACACTTCCCCAGAGCGCTTCTTTTTCCGGAAGGGACGAATTTCCCCAAAGGATGCTTTTCCCGAAGGGGCCAAGGGGTCAGTTCTCTATTTTCTTTTTAATGAGGACATTTACATTCATATCTAATATCTGGTCAAGTGACCCTGTTTTACTTTGTAATTAGTAGAACCAATCTGTTTGGCATTGTCCACCTGGTTGTTAATAGGTTAGTATTATTTCCTCAGAATGCGGAACTTTTTATGAGGTGTAACTTTTTTGCGTAAAACTAATAAAAAAGAAGTTTTCCATTTGTAGAGAACATTTTCAGACACTCTCTAAATGATACATTTATTGAATGTGAAGCGTCAACTTTTCCGTTAAACTTTACAATAACCCAAGTATCCTTTTGAGATAGGTAATAATTTAAAATTACCTTCTGATGTATATGCACCTAAGGCCCTGGTTGAAAATGTAGCTTATCACCTTGCAAAATCAAATTTGCCGTTACCAACTACAATATAAAAATATTATTCGTATTGCATTATCGCGGACTTTTATGATTTGAAGTTGACTTCTAGAGCATTCAACCCTAATTCAATTTTGACTTCAGGGATTTATTGTGTGGAAAGTAGGAAATATAAATAAATTTAAAATATTTGATTTAAAAATGTATTTAATATATTAAATTATTACTTAGTTGGTGGTTCATAGCAGAAAACTTTGTCCTATTTGATGTTTTTAAATTGCACATGGAATACATGTTTTTTTAATTTTTGAAATAGCATAAGTACAATATTAATGGTGTAGGTAGGTTTTATTTTAGGGCAAAATATAACACAAAAATGCTTTTTTGAACTAAATCTTACATCTAAGTTTGGACTTATGGTCTCCTATTCCGAAAGGTTTCTATTTTTTTAAATAAGTAAAAAATACATTTAATTATGGAACCTTTCAAAGAAAATAAAATATTACAGCTTATCACTTTAAATTTTATATCTTAATGTAATTTTTAAGTGCAAAAAAAGTCTTTTTTTTTTAATAGGAGGCCATAAGTGTAAACCTAGACAGAATATTTAATTCTAAGTAATATTCTTTACTAACATTTTGCTCTTAAATAGTAATAAAGGGTACTATCTTAGGGCAATTTTCGGTTTTCTACTTCTTGGCCGCTCTGGAAAGGTAAAAGGTCTAAAGCGCCAATATGGGCGAAAATTAGTTATTTACATGACTGAAAAGCCACTTTTTTTCTGCATCGGTCTGTCTGAATTTTTTAGCAATCTGAGCACTTTACTGGCGCTTTAGTCACCACAAAATTGGTACCTAAGTTTTTGAGTATTTGCTAAAGGGTCATAAAAATCTACCTCTTGTAACATAAGGTTAAATAAGTCTACTCGATTAAAAAAAAGTCATATAAGCTACTTGAGTTTGCTCTATTTTTTACTTTTGGGTCGGTTGAATCTGTTTGATATTCTATAGATTACTAATCTTTTGTCGCTTTAGAACTTTTACCTTTCCAGTGACGATATTTTATCTCAGGTTTTAATATGTTAGTATTATTTTTTTAAAAACAGAACGTTTTTAATTTTCTAAATAAATCGTGTGATGTATATCTCTATATATAGAAGAAGAAACTGACTGACTGAATGGTTGACTGATTGACTGACGTATCAACGCACGGCCCATACCGCTGGGTCTAGAAACTTGAAATTGTAAACAGAGCTTTCTTATATAACATAGGCATGCATTAAGGAAGGATTTTTTAAAAGCCAACACCTAAAGGGGTGAAACAGGGGTTCAAACTGGGGAAAAATATTATTTGGTCCTAATAACTCGAAATTTAATCGAAGTACTCTAAAAAATAACAACCAGATTCTTCAACGCTAGTCCGGTCTAATTTGACAACCAAAAGTTTTAAACTGGCAAGTGTAGGAATAAGACATCTAAGTTTTATGCTATGAATTTATTTTTGAGCTTTTTCTCAAATTTATAAAGAAATGGACAATTTTAGTATATTCTTTCGATACTAATAGAACTAAATTCATTGCAGCAATTCGTTCCAAGATGAAAATCATTTGGAAACCAAGCAAACCGCTAAAATATCGAAATAATTCTTAAGTTTTTAATGACGACTTATTAACAATGACAAGACAAAAACATGTCAAAACATAACTGATCAACTAGAAGAACTTAATTTAAACCAGTACTAAATCTTAAACTTTCTTAGTGAATCTGAACGTAAATGTTTTAGCACATGTTTTACAGTTTTTAATAAATCAAACTAGTAATGTAATATTTCTTAAACGCCAATGTTCTAGAATTATTGCAAAACTAACCAAATACGAGAGGGTATTGATATCAAATTAGCCCGGTGCTTGCTATGGTTAGAACTATGATGTTTGAGATCCATAAGTTGAATGGTGACAAAACTGTGAATTTTTGAAAACTGCATGTTTGAGAAAAAGCTAGATTTTGAAAAAATCGAGTTTCGGTCAGTTATCAAGTTTTTTGTAAAAGGGTAGTCGGACAGAATTTAAAAGGGGAAGATCATATGTCAGAGATGAGCACAGCTGTGGAATACCAAGTTCTGTGACTACTGCGGAAAACATTTTGTTTCCAGATTCTGTCCATGATATGATTTTAGAAGATCCACGAATTGGGCTTAAATGTATAGCAGAAGCAGTGCACATTTCCTATAAACGTGTGTTTCACAACGTTTATAGCGACTTCGGTATAAGAAAGCTTTCGGCCAAATCGTTTCCGATATGCTTGAATGCTGAGCAGAAGCGCGTTCGACTGACAAAGTCGAAGGAAATCTGTTGCAATTTTAAAGACGATTACTCAAACTCTTTTAATCGGCTTATTATTATTGACGAAACGTGGGTTCATCACCGTGGCCCAGAGCAATCCAAAGAGAGTAAGCATTTTGGTTCTCCACCGCCCAAAAATTTCCGTGTTCAAAAATCGTGTAGCAAGATGTTTGCTTTAGCTTTTGGAACAAAGATGGAATACTTTTAATAGATTATTTGGAACAGGGTAGAAGTATCACGGGAGCATATTATACTAAGTTGCTAACTAAATACGTAAGACAATTGTGAAAAAAATGCCGTGGAAAGCTTGACAACGGTGTGCCCTTTTTGCAAGACAACGCCCCTGCTCGTAAGTCGTTAATTTCATTGCAAAAAATTGATGAAATTGGTTTTGAATTGGTTGACCATCCGCCCCGTTCTCCGGATTTAGCACTGTCAGACTATTATTTGTTCCCAAACTCAAAAAACATTTGAAAGGTAAACGATTTTCGACAAATGACGCCGCCGAGGAGTGGTTTTGCAGACCAAGACAAAGATTTTTTTAAAGGGCTCAGAATTGCTTTATGAACGTTTTTATAAATACAGTCGCGAGATTAATTATTCGTCTACCTCTAAAAATTTTAGAAATATTTGTTATGAATAAATTAAAGGAACAGAAATCAGTTAAAATGACCATTGTCTTAAACTACAGCTTTCTTACATTCCAGTAAATGTAAAAAGATAAAATTCGCACTAGGTACTTTAAAAAGTGTAGAAATAAAAAAATATTTGTGTATTACTTAAACTGCGAGCGAAATTATTCGTCCATCGACTTGAAGGCCAAAAAATGGATAAAAAAAGAATGTAAAAGAAATGTATTCTTAATATCCTAAACCTCAGTCACTTCCAAGCCGAATTCATAAGGGTGCATTTCTTTTAAACGCAAAACATTTAAAAATGGGTCGTAAGTTGTTCGAGGTGACAACATCCCTTAGAAATGCACCCTTATGAATTCGGCTTGGAAGTGACTGAGGTTTAGGATATTAAAAACACATTTCTTTAACATTCTTTTTTTATCCATTTTTTTGGCCTTCAAGTCGATGGACGAATAATTTCGCTCGCAGTTTAGGTAATACACAAATATTTTTTTATTTCTACACTTTTTAAAGTAGTGTGAATTTTATCCTTTTTACATTTACTGGAATGTAAAAATGCTGTAGTTTAAGACCATGGTCATTTTAACTGATTTCTGTTCCTTTAATTTATTTATAACAAATATTTCTAAAATTTTTAGAGGTAGACGAATAATTAATCTCGCGACTGTATGTAAGTCTTAAATGAGATTATGTTGAATAAATAAAATTTTGTTGTGAAATATGGTGGGTTAAGTACTTATCAATACTCCCTCGTATGTACTTTTATTTTTTCGCCCTGGATTGTATGAAAAGCCTAAATCGTAACTGGAAGCTTCCAAATACTTTTTCAAACACGTTTTAAATTAATAATAAAAAATCTATTTGAAATTGCTCACCGTGTATGATAAAGCATCAAATTTTATATAAAAGAATAATAATCTACCAATACCAATACCAACAAGAACCAGTGAATAAGCAATATTTATTTCAGATTTCAGTGCTTCAATTCGTGCAAAAATAGACAAGATTTAATATTTTTAAGTTGTCCACCCTCTATCTGGTGGTTCCAAAGTGCCTTTCTTTATTGAGGGCTTTAAGTACTAATGATCTCTAACTTTTTATGGCTCAGTAATCTAAAGAATACCTACACTTGTTTGTGAGATTAAGTTTTTGTTTAATTTTAATACGCACAGTGTAACATAAAAGCGATTATTTCGTGAATTCATTTTGGAAAAGCAATTAGGAAGCCAAAAAATACCGATATAAATTCCGAGACTAAAAGTCATTTTAAGTAAAGCAGTTTGTTTTTAAGGTGGATATTTAACTCTAAAGTTAGCGACGGACCAGTGTTTGTATCCTGTTAAAAAGCAGAGAGGCAGAGAAGTCAGAAAACCGTAACCTATAATACTTACATACACGTTGGGCAGAGATAAATATATTTCGGTCTCTGGGTATTAAGGTAGTTGTTGTTTAATGTAAAATTTATGTAATTGACCATAACGTCCTAACTTTATTACATTTTTAACAAAAAGCTCAATTACGTACTGAAACTAAAATCTGTAAATTTTTTAGTTTTTTCCTAAGCAACTGAAATTTTTTCGTTGACTTTTAGTTATAACATTTTTTTGTATTTTTAATCGACTTCACAGGAGGTATCAATTCGACCCGTATCACAGGAGTTATATTACATATGTTGCTGATAATATATACAAAATTTGCGAGTCACAGGTTCCTGAAATTTTGATGGAAATTTATTACAAACTCCTTACTGAAAAGCGAAATTCACTTTAAATCCTGTCAAATCCAGATACCCGATACAAGAGTCTAGGGGATGGGTAACCATTTTTATCCCGGGCTTGCGCAAGCGCAGAGGAAGGAACAATAGTGGATTTTATCGCACCGATTCCTCTTCGCTTGCGAGTAAAGAGACTGGTCAGGGCCCCTAACCAGGTGCTAACCCTGCTCCGACCTTAGGGTGCCCTCCGATCCACCGTTCGCTAGATTTTCTGGACAACAAACAAAACATAATTTTTAGGTTACGGTACCTAGACACGATTAATTTTTTGCTTGGGACCTTTAAAACAAGACAAAACAAAATTTTTATCGAGGAAGGAGTGCTAACCCGTTTCCAATACACCTTTTAGAGCCGATTTCCTAATTTTTTATAATATTTTAAGTGACAAAAATTTAAAAAAAGATGCGGCCGAGCACGGATTCGAACCAAGACGTCTGGGTCAATAAGCGGATTATATACCACTGCACTATGTGACTGATGCTAGGAAATCGGTAAACTAATTAACAAGTGCATCTTTTATTATTTTTTGAGGTTATTACGCATGCGAAAGCCCGAGATAAAATTGGTTACCCATCCCCTAGACTCTTTAATACCCGAAGGGCCGGCCGCAATGTTAAAAGTGTGAAGATAAATACATCGCAACATTTTAAGTCGGCTAGTAAGATTTTAGTCTTAGAAACAGAAGTGTTATTGTGTTAAGCCAGGGCCGTATTTAGGATCTGTAAACCCCTAGATTGAATCTGTGGTGCGTTCCCTACCGGGGGGAATATTTCTTGAGAATTAGCCTGTAAAAATCGCATTTTAGAGCAATTTTCTGACTAAAAACCTAAAAGGAAATAGTTAAAGTTTATTATTAAATTGTAGAAAATTTTTATTTTAGTCTAGCCACAATTAAAATTTTTGGTAATTATTCGGAATAATGGAAACACCGAAGTTTTTGACGAAATTTTGCAAAGACCCTAATTTTGGGTCATAGAACACGAATCTGAAGTCGGTTTTCGGCGATCTCATAATATGGTCTTACCAAATAACTTTTTATTTCACTGCAAAAAGCATCACATTTAGGCGAAAATAGCTAAGAAAATTGCCTTTTACTTTTTAAAATTTTTTACTTAATCAACAATAACAAAACATCAGAGACCGCCGAAAACTGATTTCAGATTTGTGTTCTACGACCCAAATTTAGAGACTATGCAAAATTTCATCAAAAAATCGGTGTTTGTTTTATTCCGAATAAATACCAAATTTTTAAACAGTTTTTTTTGTGATGCGGGCCCCTTTGTGATGGGGGCCCATAGGCTGCAGCCTAGATAGCCTGTGCGTGTCAAGGTTAACAATACTCCTTTAGTCACAATGAATTTATAATTTTATTTTTATGCCAAATAAGTTATTCCATTAATAAGAGACGCAAAGTAAGCAAACCCAAGCATAGTTTTAAAATTAATTTAAAAAAATAACAATAATGTTAGAGCGTCTCAAAGACAATAGGTATAAAGAAATTATTGAAGAGGGACAAAGAACTCCATCATTAAACACCACAATAAAAACAAATAGAAGACTAGAAGAAAGAGGAATTCTGGGCAATGGAAAAAGAAAAAGAGAAAGAAATGAAGAAAGGGACCTAGCGATTTTATTATATTTTCAAGAGAATCCAAAAAAATTAATTCTCGATTATGTATGGTATCTCAGAGATGGAAGAAGAGATAAAATGTTGACTTATGGAATAATTCAAAGAACGTTAAAGTATTTTAAGTATAGATCATAAAAATTTATGCCAGTTCAAAAGCTTAGTGCCGATCAGAAAGAAGGAGATATACTTTTGTCACAAATATTAACGAAAGAATGCGGCAAGGTCCTGGACATACAAAGCAACTTTCTCAACTGCGGGAATGTTTAATAGATGAAATCTTCTTAGCTGATTTTCTGCGCCCGAACGTTTCGAAACTGTTACAAAACGCAATCAGCTGTGGCACTTTAGTGTTGAAATGGTGACATCGTAGACCAAACTGTTTCATTCCGTTTTGAAAGTGCGGATAGATGTTTCAAAACTGGAGGGGAAAAACTGGATCGTCACTTGTCGAAACTAACCTGCGTTTGTTTATTTATGCTGTACCCTGTGTTGTGTCTTACTGTTTTGTATTTTTTAGTGCTGTTCCTCTAATGTTTTTGTAAGCAATGAATGACTTAGTCATTTTAAAACGGATCATTTTTGTGCATCAACTGAGCGATGGCGTCAGCGTTAAAACTGTTTTGACACGGTCTTGAAACGCTTTCATCACAGAAAAACGTCTCATGTTGGTCGGATAAAAATCCCTTTACCGTCGAAGATAGTGCTTTCCGGGAGCGTAATTCAATCAACATTTGGTGTGGTATATTACAAAATAAAATTCTAGAACCATTGTTTTTTCGGGGAGCATTGACTGGCCACCGCTATCTTAATTTTTTAGAAAATGAAACCGAAGATATTTTCAACGAATTGGCAACAGGACGGAGCGCCTACCCATGATATCATTATTGAGGTTCGCAATTTTTTAAACCATCAGTTTAACGAATGCATCGGTAGATAAGGAACGTTTCATTGGTCTGCAAATAGCCCAGACCTCACACCTTTAGATATATTTCTTTGGGGTCATTTGAAAAATATCGTATACAGCACTCATAATCAAAATATTAAAGAAATTCAAAGGAAGGTGGGAAATGAAGCAAGAAATCTGGACGAAAATGATGCTGAAAGTATTAGAAACACACTTCAGGGGCAGAGAAGAATGTATAAAAAGTGCGAACGGACATGTTGAAAATTTCTTTTGATATTTATTCGCCAATGTTAACATTTATCTGTTTATGATGTAATTAATTTGTTATTGCTTATAATCACTGGTTATTGCTTTCAAATATTAATAAATAACAAAAATCAGCATTTATTGTTTAATAGAATATTTTACATAAAATATAATCATAAATTCACGGTGACTAAAGTATTATTGTCAATTTTGACATTAACTTTGACTTACCTTCGAAGAATGTTTAAAAAGTTAAAGGGTATTTCGTTTACAACCTGGATCTCATAATATATATGATAAAATATGATAAAAATCATACCATCCAATTTAAAATAAGCGAGAAAATCGATGTTTTATACTATATTTTGTTAGGTATTCGATGCTCAATTGTTTTGCTGGTAAGATATATAAATGATCCATAAAATCCCCAAAATTTACACACGTAACGTTTTTTCTCATCTTTAAAAATAAAAATGGTATATGGCCTGTTCATTTTTATTTGGATATCCCTGTACAAGTTACCTAAATTTGAACAAAATGAAGTTTACCGTTAACCTCAGATATAAATACGTAAACATATTATTTCAGTGCTTTTCTTTTCGTGAAGTTGGTTAGTTTTTTCTAAAAAAAAGTCATACCCCTTCCACGATAGCATTTTGGTTTAAGTACAGAGGCTATTATTTTGATTTCTCTCAAATTCCTAATAGAAATTTTCCCATATGGTGCGACATTTCTGCCGATCACTGTATTTATCAGGAACCCAGATGAAATAAAAGAAAAAAAGTTAAACAAATTTTCATAATCAGCTGCTTTCCTTATTGACAAAATTGGAAGATTGTATATAGTAAAATTAGAATTATTGTATTTAGACAGCTTATTCTTTATTCCGTTAGAATTAATAAAAAAACACTTTTGTTTACTTTCAATCATTTAATATGTCATTCCCTTTTAACATTTTGAATAAACTCGTATTATTTATGGTTCGAAAACTCCATTTCCTTTATATAAAAAGTGCTAATAATTTTTCGTTGTTCTTTTCTCATAAAAAGTATTACGAGCTGTCAGATTTGAAAACAGAATAAACAACAAAGTAGTCACGAAAGTCAGAATAAATTATGGCAGTTATTAGTGTAAGTCCCCATACAAACTAAATAATAATGGAATTGCCAAGATGAATAATATTGATTTAAATCATGTGATGGGACTCGACTTATTCTTTGGCTTTTTATATTTAAGTCTATTAATTTTTGCTTTAGATATTGTATAAAATTTATTGATTTATTGAACTATACCGATACAGGGTATATCGCACACAATTTGTTTCTTTTACATGATTTAAAATACCTACCCTAAATCAGTTCATTTAACAAAAACATTAATACATCCATGGATTTATTAAGAATGGATACGGGATGATTTAACATTCTTTGAAGCCAAAACAAACCATTCTAAGCGACACTGTAAACACAATTTGTAAACATTGGCCACATCGTATTTTACCTTATATTTTTGTACAAAAAATACGTTAGAAGCATCACAATATTTACTAAAAGTAATAAAAGCCCTAAAATACTTTATTTTCGGCGAAATAATAATAAATTTAAGTTAAAAAGGGTTTATTATTTATAGGTTATGATATTTCTAAAGGCGTTTATCTAAAGTCGCTCCGAGTCATTTATAAATCCATAAGTCGCACTTTTTGTTTTCTAGTTCATTAGACAAAGACGTACGTGTAACCGAGTGTTCAGACCGAGGTTCAGCTGTTTTCCTAAGCAACCAGCACTGACGGCAACACTTCTGAGCTCCAACACTCCAATGCTATTTTATCTCTTTCTACTACCATTCTTGATTCAATTACGTATTTCCAGTGGTATTTCCTTAAAGTTTGTAAACTGTTTCACCAAGAGAAAACAAACAACAAATATAAGGCTTCACGTTCGATAGGGTCACAGTATACGGAAGATAGAATCCTTATTATAATAGATCCATGAATACATCCTATAAAAAGTCATATAAACTTAACTTTATGCCAATTTGGAATTTCTTATGTTACTGGTTTCTTCTGGATGGAGTATCATCAGACCTAACGACACACAATAAAACCCTCCAAATAGAAACATCCCCATAGGTCAGGTAAGATAGTTGTGGGGTTTTTCTGTTTGGAGGGTTTAATTGTGTATATTTAGGTACCGTTCACTAAGATCATTTGGATTAATTACTTTTATTATGTATTAAAAAACGTTGTCTGACACATTGACACAAATGAACATGCAGCAAGCGTTATTATGATGATAATTTAGCTAAAACATTCTTACCTCACTTCCGTCTATAATCTTGGTTGGACCACGCTGATAAAATTTACGTTAAAATGTCGGTCTTAAAGAGGGAGCTATCATATTGTGATCAAGGTGAGCCAGACCTCGCCCGACACGGTGAGCTTGCATTAAGTTTAACCCAAAGGTGCTATTACTTCGGAATTTTCTTCAGATCTCGCTTCTGTGATGAGCTCCAAGTAAGTTGGTACCAAAATGAAAATAATGGTTGTTCGTCGATTTTTTGGGACTAAACAGATTCTGTTCGGTGCTCTAGTTGATGTTTTAGTGTTGTATAGGTCATAGATATTTAAACCCTTATCAAATTTTAAAAAAATGACGCGTTTTTCGTCCGCTTTTTGGGACATATCTTTTAAAAGGGACATGGTAGAGCATAATGAACCGACTTATCTTGAAGCTTATGCAATTACCTTTGAAACGATTACAGTTTAGCACTTCTAGATACAAACTATCGCAGGATATAAGTCCTGGAACAATTAAGAAACAAGCGAAAATACTAATGCATGATCAGGAACAGAAGTATATATTTGTCTATTACAGTTCTTATGCGGCTACATCCATAATTTCCGTGAAGCCGCTTCAGTATCGTTTAAATTTACGAAAAAATTACGTGTCTTCCTATAATACATCCGAAGATACTGTTATGGGAAATTGGATTTTTTTGCGCTCGCGCTTGTCCGGTCGCTCCTTGATCAACATGTAGTTAATGAATAAGACTTTAATTCTCCATAATTATTAAATAAGGACTGTTTCATATTTTTTTGTATTTTTCTTGAAAATTTATTTATATTCTTCTTGATTTCGAGTGCTAATGTATTCGATAATAGAAATATAGCTGTGTCAATTATGGACGATCGCTGGATTTTGTTTTGTTTAAGTAGACTATAAGACTAGGATTCTTGCGCGATCTCGCAATGTCATTTATTGCGGCTGGCTTGTCTGGCTTGAAATTCCATAAGGTTGGGCCCGGGTATATTCATTTTAATACATATCTTTACCATGGCAAAAAGGAAACTTCCCGAGTAATTAATTAGCAAACCCAAACAAACTCGAGTTTGTTAATTTTACTATTAAAATTAATAAACCCGGGCCTACGCTTATGGTATTTCAAGCCAGCCAGAAAAGCCAGTCGCAAAAAATACCTTTGCGCGGGGCCGCTTAAAAATCTTAACCTTAGTGATCGCACCTGTTTACTTAAACAAAATCTAGCGATCATCCATAATTATTGACACAGCTATATTTGTATTATCAAATACATTAACATTCAAAATCAAGAATAATATAAATAAATCTTCAAGAAAAATACAAGGAAAATACAAAAAGCATTAAAAATCAGTCCTTATTGAATCATTATCGAGAGTTAAAGTCTTATTCATCCAATGCATTCACGCAATCACGGAGCGACCAGACAAGCGCGATCGCAAGGAAATCCAATTTCCCATAACCGTATCTTTGGATGTATTATGGGTAGACACGTATTTCTTTTTAATTTACACGATGCTGAAGCAGCTCACGAGAATTATGGATGTAGACACATAAAAAATATAATAGACAAACATATACTTCTATTTCTGACCATGCATTAGTATTTTTTTATTTTAATTGTTCTAGGACTTATAGCCTGCGATAGCTTGTATCTAAAAGTATTAAACTGTACTCCTTTCAAAGGTAATTTTATAAGCTTCAAGATAAGTCGGTTCATTATGCCCTACCATGTCCCTTTTAAAAGATATGTCCCAAAAAGCGAACGAAAAACGCGTGTTTCAGTCATTTTTTCCAAATTTGGTAAGGGATTAAATATTTTGGACCTTTATAACACTAAAACATCATTTAGGGCGCCTAACAAAATCTGTTTAGTCCCAAAAAATCGACAAATAACCATTTTCCATGAAACAAAAAGGGTTTGAATATTTTGGATATGTGCGTGTATATAATACTAAAAATCATTTGGAGCACCGAACAAAATTTATTTAGTCCCAAAAAATCGACAAATGTGTAAAATCATAAAATGTAAATGGAAACCTCAAAACTTAAATGTTTGTCTTTTTACATCGTACTTAATAACCTAACGAGCTTTAAAAGTTCTAGTTTGTCATTTGTCATTTCCCAGCACAGTTTAGAGAACCTATATTTTTACTAAAATAACCCTGTAAAACATCATAAATAAACAAACACTATTCTCATTTCATAAAGTTTAGCCGTAATATTTTATTTAAAACATCCAAAAGCTTTTAACTTATTATTTAAAAAATGTACGTATAGCTTTTGGTTGTTTATTTTTTGAATATTTTAACGCAACTCTTCCTGAAGCTTAACAAGATTTACTTTATTTATTTTTAAAATACAGCAACATGAAACACTATTATTTCAACCCGAGATCAAAATAAAATTTACCAAATAGTATCTGCTCTACCGTGTTTTCTCATTTTCAAAACAAATGTAGGTTTAAAAAACCGCTGTGTTTATAAAAATCTATTTGCTTTTCCATTAAAATAAAGTTAAAGTGACACACTTTCGCCTCTTTTCCACTCTTTACCCACATGTTATTATGAGCTGTCAACTCCGAAGCAGAATAAACAACAGAGTAGTCACGAAATCCGAAATAAAATATTACTGTCATCGGTCTAAGTCCTTGTATACCAACTAAATAAGTCGGATCCAAGATGAATGTTCGTAGTTGACTCACGTAAAGCGACAAGTGTTTGCTTAGTGATATTAGAAGTAATGGAAGACAGGAACTAAAATGGAGGCTTGAAATTATTATTTCACCTGGATATGACAAATTTTCCTTTTGATAAATTGTATCTTCGATGTCGCACACTGAGCCAAACATATGAAATCTTGGCAAAAATGGTTTTCTTGATATTCTTTACACGGTTTATTAGTGATGATTTATTCCGTGATATCAGTTGCTAAGCACAGCTGAAACTTTGCAGACCTAAATTATTGAAAGAATGCTAGGACAGTGCTGGGACCAACAATATTGTCATATGGGCATTTAAGTTCTATTCATTAAAGAAGATGACGTAAAGTTTCTCTAGACCTTTGTGCGTCTTTTACGACTTATTTACTATAGATAGGGAAATGGTTCTTATGACCCTTTTATGTACATAGATTTCAATGATAAATATTATATAACTTTTATCTAAAACTTGTTTTCAGATTATTTTTGACTCAAAACCCTTTTCCAAACTCTAACGGATCTTCTTCCGCCCCCTTAAAATGGCTTGGCACGAAGTAGTACTGGGGCGACTTTCCAAACGATAAAATTTAACTTAAAAAAGCAACAGTCTCGCTGAAATTCCTTTTTAGGACCTATGTTTATCGCACCATTCTGGGCATGCGTAGCACTTAAATTATATTTTAAATTTCGTACAATAAAATTTCGTCAGGTTGGTTCAGGTCCCTCGCTTCTAGTACTATTGATTTTTCAATGAGAAAACCTAACATTAACTAGAACGATAGCCTTAGTTCTCCGTAAATAGCAAAGATAGCTATCTTTAATGAAAGCATCATTACCATGTTGTAATACTGCGCATATTCGAAATAACGATAACATTAAACACAACCTAAACTAAGGGTAGGTACCTACTACCGCTTAGTAGTCAGTAATATATTCTAATACTACTCATGTTTACAATAGGAAAAACCATAAACAAGGATTAAAATGCCACGATCAGAACTGGTCGAAACCTAACCGATCAACTAGAAGATTGAAATTTAAACCATTATAAGTCTTGAATTTTTTGGTGAATTCCATAGTTGCAATTTTATTACGCCTGACACTATTCACTAGCATTATTGCTTACAATGGCTTCTTTACTATCTTTTATATTTGGTAGATTATTGCTATAGCTGGAGAATTCCTCCGTTAGTAGTAAAGCTGCTGAATAAAGTTCCTAACTGCTAATATAACTTTAAAAAATTAAGATATATTAGGTCTTTTATATTACGAAAACGTTATTTCTTTACAACAAAGGGATTTTATTAAATTTGTGGTTTCTATTATGTTTACTTAAAATACTATAAGCTGTCAGCTTTGGAAGCAGAATAAACAAGAAAATAGTCACGAAACCTAAAATGAAATATTACTGTTATTAGTTAAAGTCTGTCTACCTACCAAATATTAACGCGAGTTTCGAGACAAATGGATGTATTTAAATTACACATTTTACATGGTATGAAGGTGAAATGTTATTAGAAGCAAATGTGTTGATCATAGTTTTTTTATTGTATTTTACGACTTATATTTATAAAGTAATATTTTTAATCATTTTGATTACTAATAAAATGGCAAACCTGCGCAAATATGAATAGATACTTTGCATTTTTCTTTTAAAGAGTTATTCTTAGATAGAACCGACATATGACGTACGACAGTAACATTTTATTTGCCCGTTCGGCACTTTCCGTCAAAAAACTACAAAGAGAAAATTCACTGGAATTCCCATATTCTACGTCCTCGGTGGTCGGCAATAAAAAGAAAAGAATTTAATATGCCTCCGATCAAAATATCACATTCCTGATATTTCCTCATCAGTCGTAGCCATTCCTTTGTCAGTCTCAATAACTATACCCAGTCCAAAACCAAATCTCCCCTAAAAAATCCGCCAATCCGAGAATTTACGGGAAGTCCGCCATCCTTAGGAGCAAGAACCCGACTGAACTGTAATAGAATACGGCTAATTCACCAGACAAACAGTATTTGTCAAACCAAAAGTCACTGTCATTGACCTGACATTCACTTCCAAAATTTCAGCCAGCTGATCGAGTGGAAACAAAATAAATACCTTTCAAAAATCCATTATTTTCTAAGAGACTCTAAAAAGTATAGACAGACACTCGAATACACCGTCTCCCTTGAGACATTTGGTGGGTTTATGGTTTAAAAGTTTGTTTGTCCACCATTACATATACATGTATATATATAGTATACAAATTTATATAATGGTAGACAAACAAACTTTTAAACCATAAACCAGTAAGTCCACCTAATGTCTCAAGAGAGACCCGCTTTTCGTTGCATGGCAGTGTTCGTCGAGGTATTATTTAGTCTATGAATAACCCAAATAAATCTGAAATATATTTTTTATATTCTCTAGGTAAATTAAATGGTTATGGCGGTTGCTGCTATTCATTTATTTTGGCCTTTATAAACAAAAAAAATTGTTTTCTGCTGCAAATTTTCGCGCGAATTTCTATGCTGTGTCGTCAAAAGTGTATTTATGACTGAAAATTAGTACATGGTGAATTCAAGTGTAGTAGGGCCATCGAAAAATCAATAAAAATGATATTTAATGCCTAACTCATCCAATGAAATATCCCACCACTTAAAGTAGAAGGTTCCTAAAATATTATTCATGTATATTTCAAGCAGAAATCGGTCCACGAACCTTTCAATTTTGCAACAAAAACTGTCATTTTTGCGAAATTTGAACACATCATATCTTAATAATGTGGGTAAATAAATTGCAATTCATGGCAATGTTGGAAAATTTGAAAATTATCAAATTTTGCATGTCCCCAATGCAAATATTATTATTTATAACTTTAACGAAAAATAAGCGATTCCAATTAGTGGAAGGTATTCTTAGATAATTATCGGAAAAAATAAACTAAAAATCACTAAATAAGAAAATACCGTGGAATAGTGTGGGCTAAAAATAGAATTTGTCGGAACATATCAAGAAAATGCTGTTTTTATCCCTTATTAACACTCTTGGATGACTCATTCGGTATTCATTTTAAAGTGTAATTACCCCTTTATAAGATAGTGTTGAAAATTTTAAAAAATATAGATAGCAAAAATACAGAGTGATTCAAATGTACCGAGGTCGAGGGCAAAAAAGTCAAAAAGTAGGAATTTAATCGGCGATTGCTCCCTTCCTATAAAGAACGAAGAAACTAAAAAATATGGATACAACGTATTTCGACGAGCTCTTTCCGATGACATATATGGGATTTTATTTTGAACCGTTAGGACCCTACAATCAATTAACAACCGTGAAATATTTGGGTCAGAAATCGAAATTCCCAGTTTTTCCCAAATACGAGTATACTTATTCATTTTCCAGTGATTTTAGATTTAGATAGATGTACTGCAAAATGAAAGTAATGAGATTTTAAAGTTTCACTTGTTAATCCGTTTTTCGATCCGATATTTTGTTTTCGAGTTATTAGGTACCAAAAAGGGGTCTGGAAATGGCATTTTTCGACCTAAAAAAATTTAAAAGAATTACTTGTCATGTTTCGATCCTCACCAGTTTCAATAGAGTTTTGAAGCTCCGGGTCCTCTACAACCTCCCAAAATTTACATCGATATAATTTACTTTTGCGACCTGTACCCGATTTCAATGGAAATCGCGGAAATTTCGACTATGACGTTTAATAGCTCCGAAACGAAACATCCTGTATAACTGAATTTTTTACCGAAGCTAGCTAAACTATTTCTCTATTAGCTCAGAAAACTCGATTGCTCCCCTGCTGACTATTTCCGAGAAAATCAAATCTGTTCGACTTTAGGTTAAGCGTTACGATAGATTGACACTTATTTTTGCTGATCTCCTGAATTCATTATTCATGAATCAGATGGCTGCTGTTTAAATTGTAATAAATTATACCAAAAAGTAATCATTGTTTGTATCTAAATTATCCTAGTAATTTTCTTCGAAATAAGTTTTTTGGGTTTGTAATGAATTCCTTAAACGATTTATTCAATAAAAAATAAGTGCATATTCCTTATTAGCTACAACCAAAATTTATTCTCAGTGTTTGGGCACTACCTATATGCCAAGAAAACAATACCACAAAATTCCAAATGATAACATGAAAGATAAATAGAGTTAGATCAACATTGCATAGAATCATTAAATAAGTCTGTTTGGAGGTAAACAACTGTTTACCAACAAAAGTTCAACTGGCCTACCTTAAAATCCACAATGAAAAACTACACGAGCAGGTATTAATCCCACACTATCATTATTTCTTCTAGGTAAGGAACATCACAGAAAATTCAAGGTATAGGTTATAGAATCATTATTTTTAAGGTTTCTAGAATTCCAAAATAAAATCTTTACCTCAAAAAATTAATTATAAAAGTGATATTTTAGTACTAAAGTAAAATTACTGTTTTCTAACTGTAACACTAGTTTCTATTTAACTATTTAAAAAATAAACTATTTAAGAGGCAGCATTAGCGAGCAACATAAGCTTTATCTTATTTGCATATAACTTAAAGTAGTTGTAACTTTTATACTAGAAAGATATAGTACAAAAGAAACTGGTTAAAACTTAATTTTATCACAAATAAGTATAAATTGTAAAACCTTAAACAGACAAAGCCAATTTACGTCACATGCCGTGCTTTCAAAGCGGATATTTTTCTGCAAAGGTCAAATTCGGTCAACTGCACGAATCTGGGTAAGAAGCAACGGAGGAAGGTGAAAATAGAGAATTAGAAAAGCTCTACCTTCATTTAAGTTGTAAAAATAAAGCTAATGGAATTTTCCATTTATTTACAGGATCTCTGTTGTTTTTAGGTCAATTTAAAACAACCTTTGTTTATCAATTAACTTGAGAAATACGTGTTTTTAAACGTGTTCAAATTATAGTAAAGTATTAGATTAGAATCTATTTTTTTTTCTTTAAATAGTCCATTAAATTCCTTTTTATTATTATTTGTACAGTTGCGTTATCGTTATGTTTATCTGATTATTCCGTTTTTGCCGTGTGGTGCCGTTTTTCGGTGTTCTTTTTTATAAAATCATTTTTTGGGGTTTAACTTTTGGAGATTAATACTAATCTTAATTTTGTTGTTATAAACAGGATGTCTCTAAACATCTGGACAAACTCTAGGGTACTGTCTTTTTTTTATCAACATTTCATGAACTAATAAAATAATATTAATAAATAATAAAGGCCTTTATTTGTACATGAATTGTAAATAAAACTTTTGTAGTACCAATGCATAAGTATAGTATGCACAAAAGGGCGAGGTTCTGTTCGACAGATACAAGTATCTGTATTATATAATACATCTTATAACTTATAATAATATGTATAACTGTTTAACTAACCCAAGTATTCTAATAAACTAACCTATACAAATTACACTAACATGAACACATACTATAACTGCACCAAGTGCTTACTATAAACACCAACAAGGATTAGAACTGTTCTGGATCGGAATCGCCATGAATCTCTAGCTTTTTTGGGTGACCATGAAGGAAGGAAAAAATGAAAAGGGAAAGACAAGAGAGAAAGAGGAGTTCTACCCATTGCGCCCTGTTAGAAGATGACGAATATGTTTCTTAAACTTGATATTAGACGTTCCGATAATATTTTCTGAATACCCATTTAAATGCTTTGCAACAAGACATGAGAAGAACCGTTCAAATAATGCAGTACTGTGAGCTGGAATTGTAAGTTTCCCTTTACACCTAATATTAGTATTGTGAATGTCCGTACGAAAACGTCTCTTATGATACATGCAAGGAGAGGACCTACTCAACAAGATTTTGTGATACAAGCAGAGCAGTAACCAACCGGACCGCCCGTAAGCATGACTGATACTCTCATATCTACGTATTCCGAAAATAAGACGAATGCAAGAGTTCTGCAGCTTCTGAATGCAATCCGCCACGCGTGCAGTAATACAAGGACCATATACAACATCGCAATAATTGAAATGCGACAGCACTGGTGCATTACATAATGTAGACTTAAGGTGTCTATTTAATATATTTCGATGTTGAAATAAAAATTTTAAGTTCATATAAGCTTTCTGTAAGCATAAATTTACGTGCTTAGTAAATCTAAGGTCATGGTTCATGTAAAGTCCCAAGTTTTTTTGCCACCGTCTTAATTTTCGATGTAAGGAACAACTTTTGTTTTTCAAAATTTTTAATTTGGCTCAGTCGAAACGCTCCCCGCTCAGCTCCGCGCATACTCCATGTGATCCGACGTTGGTGCCGTCGACGGCGGGTAACGCGGCAGATGGGCGTTGATCGGGCGGCCGAGGTTTCCTTAGGTTAAGTGGGGGGCTGCTGGCATGAAACACAAATTGTGCAAGTATAAGTTGCGCATTAACCGAATTCTTTCATAATTATTTTGACGACACTTTTGGCCAATGAGGATGAAGATGAGGATATTTTGGGATTAAAGAGGTATGGTGGCTGGAAATCCTTGGCGGTAGTTACATCGAGGGCTTTCTGCAAAACAAAATGGGGTTTGCGAAAAAATATATTGATCTTGCTATAACATCGCTAAATCCTGCTTCTGTGCCATGTGAAACATTATTAAGCCATAAAAGTATAACTGAATCACATTCCCGGTTACCATAAATAACTGCAATAATTGTACATTTAATGTTAATATTAGTAAATAAAAAAATAAAAATTAGTGTTTTCGTTTATTACTTACAGTTCACTGAACGGTAAACATATCGTATGGTGTGAATTAAAATAATAGCATGTATTTCCTACAAAGTTCGAAAAATAATTTTTAAAAAAAATATTTAACGTTTTTATACATTACAAAAAATTGCTTGACCGGTATTCTATCAAATTTTAATCAAGAAATTCGACCAGGTAAACCGACCTTTTGAGCAGAGGATTACATAAAAAGGCCTGGAGTATTACTTAAGTTCGTCTTTTTTATATTTCTGGATTTATCTTATAATCCGGGCATGAAAGATCATTGACCTTTACACTTGGGGATCCACTCTAAGGAAACGTGGGCTTTAATGGAATTTTTGCCAAGCAAGAGAAAACAAACTTCCTTGTTTCCGTTTTATACAAAAATACTAACCATTATTATCAGTAAATTAACAACGTGATTTTTTCCAGTGATGTCTTTTAACCTTTGACCTATTCCAAAATGATACTATTTTACTAAAATTCTTGGGAGAGGGGAGAAGTTGGGGAAAACTTTGACCTGTGCGAAGATAGAGATCCTAACTACAAGGTGACAGAAATGTGGAATTATTTTGACGAGGTGCTTCCCGAAATTAAATGATCTCCTTTTTTTTCGAAGTCCTTCCTCAAATCTGACCAGTAGACCACTTTATTGGAACTTGCCCCAATGTTCAATTCACATTCGAATTGTCGAGCATACTTGAGCACCGGTGGGGAGACCATTTGTGCCCCTCTGAAAATATGTTTTCGTTAAATATGTTACCGCAAAATGAAATCTATGGCGTATAAACTTAAACTATCGCCAGGTCCGGTCTAATTTAGAAAATTGGTTTTAAATCAACACATGTAAGAATTAGAATAATATTACGTTCAGATTTACTAAAATGGTTTATGATTTAGTACTGGTTTAAATTAAGATCATCTGGTTCATCAGTTAGGATTTAACATGTTTTCGTTCTGTCATTGTTAATAAGTCGTCATTAAAAACTTATGAGTTATCCTAATCTTTCAACGTTTTGCTTGGTTTTCAAGTGATTTTTATCTTGGAATGTGTTTCTAGAATAAATTTAGTTTTATTATTGTTGAAAGCGCGTAGTAAAATTGCCCTTTTCTTTATAAATTTTCGAAAAAGCTCTGATACAAATTCATTGTATAAAACTCAGTTGTCTTATTCTTACACTTGTCACTTTAAAGCTTTTGATTGGCAAATTAGACCGATCTAGCTTTGGAGTGTCTTGCCGTTAATTTTTTTCTCCACAAAAAAAACGGTAATGTAAAAATAGAGCAAACTAAGTTGATCAGTTTACCTTTTCTTTATATTTTAATTTTGCTGGCCATGGTTTTACATCAACTATTAGACGAAAGCGTAAGGTTGCAAAATAACAACTCCATCGGTTCTATTTAAAAATATTTGTATCCTTATTTATCATATATCAAAAATATGAGATGGCTACAGTGTTGCAAATCAGGTAATAAAATAGATTCATTGAAATGTTGGCAATAAACAAATTTATAATGCGATTTAAGATAACCTAGACTATCATTAAAACAGCATTCATTAATTTCACACAGTTTCAACTTAATAAATTAAAAACAAGATTTGTTATAGAAAAAAAGAAATTTCTACCGTAAATTAATTTTTAAGCTTTTTCTCCTGCAAATTTATAAAAAAGTATGTGCAGTAGAAAAACTAAATTAATTTTAGGGACATATTCCAAGAGAAGTTATTTGAAAGAAAAATCACAGAAGCACCATCTTAACTTAACCAAGGGTTAAGTGTAAAAATAAGCTTCTGGATGACTTATTAACAATGACTGGATCTAAACTAAACAAAGCAGTACTAAATTTTAAAATGTTTCAATGAGCTACGTAGAAAATGTTTTTTTCTTTAATTTAAAACCTATTAATTTTCATTGTTAACCTATACAATATTATATGTATTCATATATTAATAAAGTAAACTTAATAAGAAATACATCTTTCATTGAATTCGAAGAATCGATAAAAATAAATTTTCAAGATTTGATTTTAATAAAACCGGTAACGTTACATTGAGTTTTGAAGAATGTCGTGAATTCCACCTTCCGCTTGCTTATCAACGCACCTTATAATTGTGTTTACAGTCGGTTTTTCCGCTTTGGGCGTTTTTCATTCCGCCTATGCTCTGAAGTAATGTACTCTAGAACATTTTTTTTTAATAAATTCAGTTCATTATGGAGGTAGTTTTAAATGTTTTTTAGACATATTGTGATCATACATGTTTGAACCCAAGGGACACCCTTTATATTTTTGTGATATTGCAAGATAATAGTTCGGAGTAAATCGAGCGATAGGAGTGAGAACCGAGGCACTCGCGTAAAGGAGTACGGTTGGGAAAGCTTTAGATACGCCAGAAGGGTGATTGTTAAAAAATGAGAAATTCGATCATTAATGTAGGTTGGGGTTTATTTTGAATTTTAATTGTCACAGGGCAAAAGACTGTCCTGGAATGGTGTCGTGAGGTTTCCTTTAGGAGAAAAAGAAGTGTGGATTTGGTGTAGGTCGTAACAGGCGGTTGGTTCTGATTGGCTGGCGTTCTTATGGTGGAAGAATATATAATTTATAAATTAGAGTTCAAGATCCTCTTTGATCTTGAGACCTCTTAGGAGTAACTTTGTACTTTATGGGAAATGCTGGAAGAGTCCCAGCAAATATTAGATAAATTTGTAAGCTGGGCGCTCTTATACATCTCCAGATCTCCACGCTACCCGAGTTAATGCAGCTAGTTGATTCAGATAGTTAGTTCAGCTAGTCAGTTCACCTAGTTAATGCAGCTAGTTGATTCAGATAATTAATGCAGCTAGTCAGTTCACCCTAGATAGTACCTACAGATAGAGAGTACAAATAGTTAGTTCAGCTAGTTAGTTCAGCTAGTCAGTGCAGCTAGTTTGATCAGCCCTAGTCAGTTCAGCTAGTCAATCTGTTACAACCAACAGCGATTGAGTACTATAGATGTAATCTGTAGTACGATTTGGTAGTCTAGATGCGGTAGTGATCTGGAAAGTTTAGTGACTGCAAGTCTGTTGAATTTAGAGTGTAGGACAATATAATTTTGTGTTTGGTGTGCGTAGGAAATAGTATCTTGTACAACGAGCATGGAATGACATACATTTCCTACGAGTATGACGTTTGCTGCACGAGCCGAAGGCAAGTGCTGCAAATCATACGAGTAGGAAATGGTCATTCCATGCGAGTTTTACACTATACTTTTTCTACGAATGTTACTGTTACATAAAATGGGATTAGTATAATAATTGTAATTTACTTTTTATTTGCATTGTCTGCGTTGCTATGCGATTACTATGGCGGGTTAACGCGGCGCCGGTCAACGTCACCTTTGTAAAAATATACCCGTGCACATTGGGAATTTTTGTAGTTGTGAAAAATATATTTTTCTAGGAATGTCAATAAAAACCTTTATTGTATGTTCAATAGTAATTTCGGAACATAGTGCATTGTTTTTTACATATTTTCATTGTGCTTCAATCACCATGGTGATTCAACTACAAAATTCCCAATGTGCACGGGTATATTTTTACAAAGGTGGCGTTGACCGGCGCCGCGTCAACACACCATAGTAATCGCATAGCAACGCAGACAATGCAAATAAAAAGTAAATGACAATTATTATTTTCTAATAATATTGAGTTTAAAGCATTTTTCAGATTGACATTTTTTGACATCTTAAAAAGAAAAATATTGCTAATCCCATTTTATGTATCATTCGTAGAAAAAGTATAGTGTAAAACTCGCATGGAATGACCATTTCCTACTCGTATGATTTGCAAACGTCATATTCGTAGGAAATGCATGTCATTCCATGATCGTTGTACAATATACTATTTCTGTTACATAAAGTACAATCGAGCCAGTCTGCTAGATTGTAGATTGACCTTCTTATAGTGACCACAGGTCAGTTTATATTTGAAGTGTTCTTCATAGGACAATTTTAGTTTGTATCGAGCCAGTTTGCTAGATTGCAGATTGACTTTTTTTAGTGACCACGGGTCAATGTATATTTGGAATGTCCCGATAGAACAATTTTAGTTTAGTGCAGGTGATATCGTACTCTGTGTAACTGATAAGTCAGTCCTGTTTAGAGCGTCCATAGGACAAGTATAGCTTTTTATGTGGTGACCGTAAGACAATATAGTTACGAAGTACGCTGACAGAACTCAGGACTTATAAGTGATCAATATGATTACAGTGTTTTGGTTAGGGTATTTGTTATACCATTATATATTCTAGGAGGTACACTGTTACCCTTCGCTTGTTGGTAATCGATAAAATTGAAGTATTTTATAATTTCTGACACCTAAAGTGAATAGATAAAAGGCAGTGTGTCAAGATACATAGCTGGTTGGTTTGGCCCCTGTAGGACGTTGAAATTTAGTGTGTTACTACGAAGGGTGAACATTTGTGTATTTGCATCATTGTTTTTATATTAGCAATATATATGTGTTGGTAAACAGGTAGTTTGATTTCCAATATGAGAAAGTGAGAAGGAAACAGCTTGACTGTAGGCTAATCTTTGACTTTGATCCACTTGATCAAAAGTGTCACAGTCTGGCGTCCAAATAACATCTTTTAATCGATCAAGGTTCCTGGATTTCCTTCGACACTGTGTGGAGAGTAGCGAACAAGGACTAACATGCAAAAACCCTCTGATCACACTTATTTTACGAGCGACTATTAAGAGCTGTCGTACACAGGTCAGAACATCTAGATTACCCGGTAAAAGATGTAATAAGAAAACCCTTAGGGAAAACTAGGTTACAAACCAAGATACATTATTATATTTTAATAATTTTACCATTGTACATGGCGTCAAAACATTAGTGAAATTCAATGTTCCCATATACTTATAAGAAAAATTTAAAAAGTGTTAAGCAGACCTTGCATTTAGATGTCAAAATATGAAATATTAAAAGAATACCGTTCAGATTCACTAAGAAGATTTAAATTAAGATCTTCCAGTTGATCAGTTAAGTTGTGACACCTGCCATTATTAATAAGTCATTCAAAATAATTTTCGTCTTAGAACGTGTTACTAAAATGAATTTAGTTGTATTATTGTGGAAAGTACGTACTAAAATTGCCATTTGCTTAATAAATTTGCGAAGGAACTCAGACACAAGTTCATAGTATAAGACTTAGTTGTCTTATTCTTACACGTGTCAGTTTAATACTTCTGTTTGTCTAGTTAGACCGATCTATGGTTGGAGAATCTGGCCGTACATGTTCTAGGAAATAATTATTTTATTTTATAATTTTTAAAAAATTTTAAAAATCCCAGTGTAGTTGAAAATTTGGGACACAGGAATTCAACCCCGATATTGGATTTGCCTCCTTTCATTATTATTTTGTTTCATGAATCTAGCTTGCAGACATATATGCAGATACCAGCTTTACTTGTATGAGAACGATATTCCGTTAAGGGAGCATAATTCTTATTCATGCCGACTCGCAATTATCTTTTAGCTACTGGAATCCCTTACACTTTAATGCAGGAATGGTACGCACTTTAATTTTCAGTCCGCAAAGCCACTAACGTTTTCTTTGGTTTTGTCTATTACATGCTATTTTACTTTTCTGTTTAAAAACTAAAATAATCGAATGCATTTTATTACATTCTTACAGAGTTAATAAAGGAATTAACCGAATCTAAAAGAATTAAGTTACAATACGGGTAGTCTTCTATCTGTGTTGAACTGTGGAAACTTCTAGGATATGCAAAGATAATTTAGAATTTAATAACAAGTATACAGGTGCATGAGACTCTGCTATTAAGTTACGAGTACCAATTTTTTTTGTATGATACACACATATCTTGTGTTGGTAGAAAATGTTTTATTTACTCACAGGTGCATTATACACATTTTGCCATTGAGAAACCCATTTTTGTTCATATGATATACGTATACCCTCTGTTGGAACAATTTGTGAATATATGATTCACGTCAACTCTTTGTGTTGGAGTCTCACATCGTGTAATATACATTAAAACATTGTTTTACAAACCTAAGCTGACCCTATTAATAGAATTTATCTACTCCTATTAAATTATATATTAATTATTCAACTACTTTTGAACAATTAATAGTATCTATAAACAAACAGCGTGAGTTATAATAACTCACTGCTATAACTCACTATAATAAATCGGAAAAGCTTTACGAACCGAATATCAAGGTGGCTCTGTACAAGCCGATTGGCTGAAAGGAAACAGTCCATTATTGTTACTGAGGGAAGTAATGTCACTCGAATAATTTTGACGTTTTCAAATTAAGTTAATAAAGTTAATAAAGTCCTTTCTCTGTACTTGTATCTTAGTATTTATTGTTATAGTCGTAGATAAAGTATAGTATTCAACTTGCGGTAATGGTCATAACTCACTTGATGAATTACATCACTCGCCTGCGGCTCGTGCTGCAAACTTCATCTGCGTGAGTTATGACCTACATTACCGCTCGTTAAATAATATACTATTAAAAACATAATAATCCTGAAGCCCGTACTATTACTACTCGTACATCCCTTAAGCTGACTTATTCGTGTGCAAGTTTATATAGGGATTACACGATTCAATTACTTAAAGTATACCGGAATCCGTTTAAAGTATAGGTATTACACGACAGCTTATGCTTGTAAGATATTGAGCAACTTTGGCAAAATTATTTGCTTTGGTGATTTTAAAGGATTATCTTGGAAATGTTATAGATAGGATGTAAACCTACAATTTTAGCTGTTGTAGTATTTTTCTTAAATGGTTGCGTAATATTAATTCAGGATGTTGAGTATCCTTTTTGTTAATTACGTTTTTATTGCCAAAATGTTTGCAAGCGATAAACTGAAAACATGATAATAATTCTATATTATGTAATAGTAGTTTTCCTTATTTGCTCAAAATCAATTCCCTTCTAAAATTTAATAAACATGTAAGATGGTTTAATTTTACATCATTTAAAACCTGCACATTTATTCTTTCACACAAGTTTTTTTATTAGTCTCACATATTTCTTTCTCGTACCAAAGTTTCTCTAGTTGACCTTCTCGGAAAAATAAATATCTACTTTCAAAGCGTAGCACGCTACATAAAATGGCTTCGTCTTTTTATCTTAAAGTTTATTATTTCTTTTGAGCTACCTTATTCCTGCGAAGATGTCTATGGCATATTGTCGATTTAGCAGAGGAAAAAGCCCCTTTGGGGACCGAGTTTCCTGTAAATGTTTTATGGGCATGATCATAAAAAAAATATTGTATTGTATTTTGTTTTCAATATTTTACATTTCTGTTAGTAAAACTAATTTAAAATGAAAAGCATACATTAATTTTGATATATTATTATTTATATGCGAAAGTGACGTAGGCTATAAGCCCAAGAACTAATTAAACAATATCGGTACGGGACCTTAAAAATGAATGTTAGGAAAGAAAGGGAAAACTTCTGCGGGTAAGAGGTCTCATTTTCTGGACCAGTCTTATTACAAAAGTGTGAAAAAAATTGTGCATTGTGTGATTTTGTAGATGGAGATTGAAGGGAGGCATAATATATGTCACGTCTCTTGCTGTTCTATCAGAAGTAGCCAATGGAAAAATACTGCAGTTCTTGTAAGCAAAAAATATAAAAATACCAGGAGATAAGGGGTATCTCACCCAGGGCATGAATGTAAGTAAAAAAAATAAATTTTTATGACAACTGGAACATTACTACATCGAAAGCTCTTCTTTCAACAGAATCAAGGATAGAATTTTTTTTATGTAAAATCGCGTAATGATTTTTCCCCTATTGGAATCAAAGATGTTAAGTATTGGGGGCAGGACCATCTTCCAAATGTGAGAACAAGAATCTAGATTGGTTAAACGGACATAAAGAGTTAGAAGAGTTGGACTTGTTGGTTGGTTTTTCCCTAAATTTATTTTGCTGCCATTATATAGAGCACGGAAAAATCAGTTATTCGACGTTTCGACTTTTCGATATTATTAAATATTTTATGAGAAAATACACACACCGGCAAATTTAGAGGAACGGGAATAAATTTTATTAAAACAAAGGTATTTTTTTTGCTTCTTTTTTGTGTTGCCTAGGTATGACAGCCTACTACAATTTTTGTTTATTTTCATCATTGTTATCAAGTTAGTGAACGTCAAACTCCAAATATCGTATAAACGTCCATTATTTGTTGCATTAAATTTGAAACAAATATTCATTAAATTTTGTTGTTTTTTTAAGGAATTGTTGAAATTTGATTTGTTTTTGTTTACTATCGTGACCTTGATTGTGAAACAGAACATAATGGGTGACTTAGCACTGATTGATGCCGCCAGGGCTGTAGGAATGATCGAAAATGGTCGATCTTACAGTGATGTTATTGAAATGTTGAACCCAACCAGACAAAATCGACGTTCGATCGTAATGTTACACGTTGGAGGCAAACTGGAGAGTATGTGAGAAGATGAGGTAAAGGTAGGAAAGGCATATCCACGGCTGTAGATGACCTATTTATAGTGATGCAAACACTCCCAAATAAGCGTCGAACGTCAGTTCAAACCAGAAGCGACCTAGAAAAAGTTCATGGAAAGAGAATAAATGAGCATGTAGTCAGAAGAAGGCTAAAAGAAGTTGATTTAACGTTGTATATGTCAAAAAAGCCCCAGGACTCCAGCGACATCATCGAGTAGCGTGATTAGCCTTTGCTCGAAAAAAACAAAATTGAAATGATGATCGGTGGGGTCGAGTTTTGTTCACGAATGAGAGCCGGTGCTGCGTAAATTCGATTGATGGTAGGGAAAGATTGTATAGACGTCCAGGAGAACAAAATAGATTGTTTAATTACTCCTACTGTCTTTTTTGGTGGACGTTTAATTATGGTGTGTAGTGGCATATGTTTAGAGGCACGCATAGAGTTGGTGGTAATTGATGGTGGCGCTTGAACTGCAGATTGGTACATAATGGATGGTCTGCAAGATCATGTGGTACCTTTCGCCCCACATATTGGTGGCAATTTCGTCTCAATGTACGACAATGCTCGCTAGCACGTTGCCCGTTGTGTAACTGACTTTTTAAACCAAGTGAAAATACCGGCAATGAATTGGCCTGCATGCTCCCTGGACATGAATCCGATCGAACATGCCTGGGATATGCTAGGCAGACGACTAAGGTCAAGAATTCCTGCTGTGAAAAACACAGAAGTGAAAGCTGCTCTTCTTCAAATAGGGGAGAATTTACCTCAAGAAATGATCGACAACGTCATCAGAAGTACGAGATGGATAACTGCAGTCATAAGGGCTCGTGGGGGAAACACACGTTATTAAGGAAAATAATTCTTGTACTTTTGCTGAATCATTCAATGTTTAAAACAAGTCAAAATGTTCAATTCATTTCTTGCAATAACGTTTTTTGTCTTATATTTTTAAATAGGCTTCAAAATGGCATAAAGCTTTGCAAGACCAACTGCAATTAGCTAGCTATTAGTTAGCTTTTCATTTAAAGAGATTCCGTTCAAATTTGTTAGGAGAAAAAAAATACGGAGGAAAAAATTCCAATTTATCTCCGGTCCTTTAAATTTGCCGGTGTGTGTAAAAAGACTAAATAAGTGTTTAGAATATATTTTTTGGCTTTTACGCAAAAATTACTAAATATATAACAATTAGAAAAGACAAAGAATAAATTCTATGTCGCTAGTATTGGAAGAACTATATCTGTTCCTACACAATACTTTAGACATTAATTGCTTATTAAAGAAAAAATCTTAATGAAAATCAAAAAATATCTAAATTTACATAGCAAAAATTCAAGTTCATAAAGTAGCAAGAAAAATGAGATCTTTTAAAATACAGAATTCTAAGAAAAAAATTGTCATAAAATGATTTAAAAAATTTACTGACATCTCAATCCTGTTTACAATATATTGTTTCGGCCTTTTAGGCCTCCTCAGCTCAGGAATATGAGCTATTAATCTAATATTTGTCTATTTTTGTTATAACAGAGAAATACATTTATGAAAAACATATAATGTCAAAATGACTTATAAAGACACAAGAAGTCTTATTGTTATATTTGTTGGTAAAATACCTTAAAAAATTAAAAAATTCTGTCCATACAGGTATGGTTTGTTAAGCTTAGTTTTTAGTTTTTGCGAATAATCTCAGTTAGAACATATTTTTTGGCTTTTACGCAAAAATTACTAAATACATAACAATTAGAAAAGACAAAGAATAAATTCTATGTCGCTAGTATTGGAAGAACTATATCTGTTCCTACACAATACTTTATACATTAATTGCTTATTAAAGAAAAAATCTTTATGAAAATCTAAAAATATCTAAATTTAATTTACATAGCAAAAAGTTAAGTCCATAAAGTAGCAAGAAAAATGAGATCTTTTAAAATACAGAATTCTAAAAAAATTAAAATTGTCATAAAATGATTTAAAAAATTTACTTACATCTTTTTTAAACAAAAATCTTTGGATTATTTTTATTGACGTAAAGCATATACATATATCATAAAAATTGCAGCATCTATAAATATAAGTAACGTAATGAAAATTTTCAAATATACGGTGCATTTTATTTAAAGGGTCATAGCGTTTTACACGTTCAATTTTTAACCCCATGTTAAGCCCTGTTCTATTAGACGTAAAGAGATAAACTTGACACAGTCTTAAAAAAATTATGTTAATTTGCCAATTACCCCAAAAAGACCGACAAATTTATTTTTTGTGAAACATTAATTTTCAACACCCTGTTAATTGTTTTTACCTTATCGCACCAAGTAAAGGTGGCTCACCTTTCATGATTTTAAAAACTTTATTGTCACAGTTTGTGTTTTTTAGGTATCTTTTGGAGCTTTTTTGGTATATTTGGCAATAAACATAATCTTAAGCCTGTGATATTTAACAATGTCAAGTTTTATCTCTGTACTTCTAATAAAACAGGGTCTGACGTGTGGTAAAAATTTAACATGTTAAACACTATGGCCCATTTTAAAAGAATGCCCTGATTTAGCGTGTTAGGATTAAAATTATAAAATTTAGGATTGATTAAAGAGTCCATTATTAAGATGGCAATCAGAATACAAATGGAACTTTGAAATTATTTTTAATTTGATTAATTTGATTTTAATGCTGCACTGGCATTTACACATCGCCATACCGAAAAAGTTGAACAATAAAACGAGATGCAATAAGAAAAGTATACAATGGTAAAATGTTATAAGAATTAAACTATACCTAACCAATCTAAAGTGCCAATGTTAATTTTCCCTTAATGCACGGCAAAATTCTTTTGTCTATTTTTATGAAGTCGACCTTGTCAAAACAAAAAAGTGTTTTATATATATATATATATATATATATATATATATATATATATATATATATATATATATATATATATATATATATATAGATCGTTGGCGATCGTGGCCGACAAAAACTTCTTTTTAAAAAACACTTTATTTATTTACACGACTAACAAATACATTTGTTTGGTTTTCGGACTTTCAAAGTTTTAACTTTACAAGCGGTCTAATTTGTCTAAACTGATGCAGCGCTTTTAGATGGAGGTATTTATATTCTTTTGTTATCGTAATAGAGTTTCTAGAAAAGTCTCGTAATATTGCACAATATGTCGCAATACTGCATTCGTTCCCATATGGGTCAGCAATAATTTGAGATAACGTGAAACTTGATATTTTGATAAACACCTGCATCCTGTTACAGATAAGCGACTTAGAATAATTCTTAATATTACATAGGATATTTGGGATATAACAGCTCCCTCTTATATAAAAAAGTTAGTGCTATTCAGTGCAGTAACTTTTAAGAGTAGTGTATAATAATAATAAAGTACAATAAGCAATAATAAAATATATGGAAAGCGTAAAATACAATAATAAAGAAATGATAATATAATCGAATCATGATAAATTGGAAATAATATAGATAGTTCCTTTGAAATTTTTATGCGCAATTCTTATTTATGTTCGTATTTATAATTTCGAAGGTTTCATCTTCATCAATTGGTTCACCGAGACGAATGCTTGGACGTCTTCGCGGTAACATTTTGGAAAGTCGTTTTCCTAATAACGATATTCCAGGTTTTGGAGAAGGTGGATATGGAGGGCTGGATTGATCAATACTGATTCCAATCATTCGCCTACGTTTTTGACATTTTCGGAAAAAGTATACAATTATTACGAGTATTATTAAAGTTATAGAAACATAAGTGAACCATGGCGTATATTTCTGAATTAAAGGTTCATTGATTAGGTCGTCTATATCTCTAGAATATTGATCCAATTTGTGTTTAGCAATTTCCAAATCTTCGAGATTTAGTTCACCAATTTTAAGTGGTTTTAAGTCTAAGTTTTTATGAGCGTTATTTGGCAAATTAGAACAACAATTAAAAGGTATTTGAAATGTATTAGAATAATTATAGTGCCATTCTGAAACTTTCGTCATAGAAGCTTGAACTCTTGTAGTTCCAACAAATGCTGAACAGCCGGGTTGTAACGTCATAATTGTGTTAGTATCGATTATTTCTGATTTTGGATCAATATTTTCACATTTAACTGTTATTGGAGTTTGATCGGTAATTACCAATAACCACATATTTGGTTTTAACAATTGTACCTTGTAGTCTTGTGCGTACATTGAAATTATTTCGCAGTTTTTGGGAAGACTATTAAATTGTTGCGTTTTGAGAAGTTGCGCTTCACAAATAGCATTAGAATCAATTGGGTATGAATACAAGTTTTTACAAAGCTTAATATTAATCATTACTTCTTTACAATGTTCAATATCAGATAACGGAATAAACTGATCTGAATCATCACCTTTCGCTATGTATTTTTGAATGGTTGGTAAAACATAATGAAGCTTAGTTCGATTATCTTTAGTTGGAATAGGGTATAATCGATAAACTGTGTACAATTCGGGTTCAACTAAAGGAATGTCTAAAACAAATACTAATTTATCCATTGTTTGGAATGCTGCTAACTCTATGATATCTAAATAGGTAGCAACCTTAGCTTCTCTAGGAGAAAGGGGTAAATTATTCTTTTGAAGGTTTTGAGCTACTTTTCCTAATGCGGATACTAAGTCTTTTGGGGTAATAATAGAGGTGTGAATTATATTTAGTCTGGCGAAAGTGACAGCGTTTAAGATGTCATTTAATTGTTCTTCTATGAAAGAATAAGATTCCGTTAAATGTTGACAAACAGTTATAAGGCGTAGCTTACTTTCTAATAGTTCAACTTCATCCCATATATCGAGAATGTTTTTTTCTATATTCTTTAGGTTTTTGTTGAAAGTTTCTTCGTCGATTTGAAGTTTTCGTAAAGTTTCATTAAAGCTCTTGATCACTGAAGTTGTTACCATTATTTGGTTTTTCATTAGAGTTTCGAGTTCATGTTCGTCTTTCTCAATTTTATTTATACAGTTATTGTAATATTCTCCGTCTGAAGAGTCTAAGTTTCCAGTAATAAATTTCCAAATGCTTCCTGCAGCGTTGATTAAGCCACGTCTTCTTCTTGGTCTTGTTGAAACATCTAGTTCCAGTTCTTCAAATTTATCTTCTATATCTTTGGATATTTGTCCAAGCAAACTGATGTGTGTTTTTAAATCGACATACACATTTTTCATGTAGTTATTGTTACTATTTAGCATAGTTTTTAGGCTTTGTAAAATGTTGTTATTACTATCATATAATTCTTTTAGTCTTCTTGTGTCTTTGTAGACTAGAAGTGTCCATTTATCATTAGAGACTTTTAGTTTAGTTTCTCTTTGAAAGTATAATCCGACATTATTTTCGATAGGTCTGAGTGTATAGCGATAACTATCATTTCTTTGTCTTGATAGAGCAAGCGTATTGGAGAGCATAATTAAAAATCTGAAATGAAAAAATTTTAATCAGTATTTTCTTCTATAGCGTTTTTATCATCTGGTTTAATTATTACGTCATCATAGTATGGTTTTAGTCTATCGTAATTGACTTTAGTTGTTTGTTTCGTTTGTAAATTTTCTAGTGTTGCTGAATTTAGATGAATTTCTTTGATTATAAAAGGACCATTAAATTTGTTAGCGAGTTTTCCTTTAATTTGTGATTCCTTTACATAAACTTTATCACCGACTTTGTAATCTGCATTATCTCTTTTTACGTGTTCGTCGAATCTTCTTTTAGCTTTTTCTTTTGATTGTATTGTTCTTTGCCTGGCAAGGTCATAGTAGTGTTTAATTCTGGCATTTAGGTCTCTTATATATTTTGAAACAAGTTCCTTTTCGTTGTAAAGGGTTTCTGGAGGTCTGGTAGATGTATGTCCAAATATTAATTCATATGGTGTAAATCCAGTTGTCTTATTTACAGAATTATTGTAACATATACAAGCATATGGCAATAATTGTAAGGGGTGTTCATTTGGGTCTTCAGTAGTCATTACTCGTATCATTTCTAAAAGAGTGGCATGGAATCTTTCCAATGAGCCATTTGATTGGGGGTGGTTTACACTAGAGAATGTTAATTTTATGTTGTAGAGGTTACATAAGTCTTTCATTAATTGGTTGTTAAATTCTCTTCCAAAGTCGCAATGTATCCTTAAAGGTGTTCCATAGTGTTGGAAATAGAGTAATAAGGTGTTTACTACGGATTTTGAGGTTTTGTCCATTAGTGGGTATGCTTGAATAAATTTAGTGAGTTCGTCTCTTATAGTTAGGATATGGTTTTTTTCTGGAATTTCTAGAATGTCAATATTTATTCTTTCAAATGCGGTTTTTGGTGTTTCTGTAATAACTAGTGGGTTATCCATGTTTTTCCTCATAACTTTATTTTTCTGGCAGATTTCACATTTCTTTATAAAATTCTCAACATCTTTGCTGAGTCCTGTCCAGTTGTATTTTTCTTTAAGTCTTCTTATTGTTTCATTAACTCCTCTGTGAAAGTTCCTTTTTCCAGAGTGATATTGATCCATGATTATTGGGATTTCATCCTGTTGTGGAGTGGTTACAATATTTTGACAAATAACAATTTTTAAATCTTTGTCAGCAAAAATAAAACATAGCATTTCTAAAAATGGTAGGTCAACATTGTTTTCTACATAATATGTTTTTGATTCATCTATCTCATGTTGTGAACTAACTAAGGCTTTAAATAGTATAGCTATAGCATCTTCCATTACGAAGGGTAAGGTTATGAGATAATATTTTCTTTTATTTGAGGTTTTAGAATTCAAAATATTTATTTTGTCATCGTCAAAACTTGGGTGTTCCTCATGGAAATCTTCTATAATCTTATAGTGTAAATCTGTTAGTTTATCTTGTTGAAAAATAATTATTATATTCTTGTGGTCTTTATCCAGGAGTTGATCATTTGTATATCTAATCTTTGAGTAGTCGATTAAAGATTTTACGTGGTATAGTTCCCAAAATCTTTTAAATTCGTTTTCCATAGTTTGAGGTGACATTAGTTGAGTTTCATTTTCGTCTATTTCTGTGGAAGAGGATTCTGGTTCTTCCTGAGTTTTCTTATTAAATGCAGTAACTTGTTTAAAATGGTTAATTTTAATTCTGCTTAAGGCGTCAGCATTTTTGTTTATTCTTCCAGGTTTATACAGGATTTCATAGTCATATTCCTCCAATTTGAGTCTCCATCTGGCAAGTCTTGAGCCTGGATCTTTTATTGAGAATAACCATGTCAATGGTCTATGGTCTGTTACGAGTTTAAATTTTCTTCCATACAAATATGGTCTGAAGTGTTTTACTGCCCAGACAATTGCTAATAGTTCTCTTTCAATAACACTATATTTGGTTTCAGCTGGACATAGTGTTCTGGATGCGAAAGCTATTGGTAAGTCTTTTCCAATTGGACCTTGAGATAAAATTGCTCCTATTGCAAACATAGATGCATCCGTAGTTAGGACAAAAGGTTCCTCAAAGTTTGGGTAGATAAGAATAGGTTCTTTGGTTAGATAATCTTTTAATGTATCAAATGATTTTTGACAGTGTGAATCAAAAACAAAAGGAGTATCTTTCTTTAGTAATGTAGTCAATGGTTTTGATACTTTGGCATAATCTGGAATAAATCTTCTGTAATATCCGGAAAGTCCTAAAAATGATTTTACTTCTTTTGTATTAGTTGGAATTGGAAATTCTTTAATTGCCGTAACTTTATTTGGATTTGGTTTTACTCCATCTTTTGTTATCAGGTGTCCGAGATAGGCGACTTCTTTTCTTAAGAATTCACATTTATCTGGCTGTATTTTTAAGTTAGCTTTTCTGAGTCTGGCAAATACTTCTCGAAGTCTGGATATATGTTCATGAATAGTACTGCTGTAAATTATAATATCGTCCATGTAGACTGCACATTTTTCATTCTGGATACCCATTAGAATGTTACCCATAACTCTTTGGAATGTAGAAGGTGCATTCTTTAACCCGAAAGGCATCCTTAAAAATTCGTAGTGTCCGTTATCGACAGAAAATGCTGTTTTTTCTACGTCATCTGGGTTGACTTCTATTTGGTGAAAGCCTGAGGCCAAATCTAATGTTGTAAAGTACTGACAGTGTCCTAGTTGATCTAAAAGGTCAGATATATTTGGTAATGGATACCTGTCGTCAATACTAATGTCGTTTAGTTTTCTATAGTCTATCACAAGTCTATATTTCTGTTTTCCAGATGCGTCCATTTTCTTTGGAACAACCCATACTGGACTTGACCATGGTGAAATTGAAGGCTGGATAATTCCTTGGTCTAACATCTTGTTTATTTGTGTCTTCACTTCTTCTTTATGGACATGTGGATATCTGTAGGACTTAGTATGGATTGGCCTGGAGTCTTTTGTTTTGATTGAATGCTTGATTTCACTAGTAAAAGTCAGTGAATCTCCTTCTAAGTAAAATATATCAGAAAATTCTAGACAAACTTGAGAAATCAATCCCCTTTCTTCGTCGTTCATGTGTTCTGTTCGTAATTGGGTTATTATCTCTTCTTCCCTGTTGATTACTTGTGGATATGTAGTATCTTCCTTATTGAAGTTTTGAACTGAAGTACTTTCCTTAATAAGAGGTTCGAAAGTTAAATTGCAAAAACTAACTGTTTTGGGAATCATATTTATGTTTAAAACTGATGTCAAAAATTCTCCTCTTTCATTTATTTTGACTATGGCGTTTGGTAAACGAACTTTGTCAATGCATTGGGCTAATAAGATTGCTTCGGTATTTTTCAATTTATTTGTTCTTAATTTACAAATTTTTTCTGTACGTGGTTCAATATTTATAGTATTCTTAAAATTTGCTATATTTTCTATCGCCGTATTTTCGTTAATTCCGTCCACCTTGTACATGGGTATTATTTTAAAGTTTGTAGTAAGCTGTTTATTTTTTAAATCTACAACGCAATGATAGTGTTCTAGGAAATCTGATCCGAGTAGACCGTCAAATTCAATGTCAAGGTTGTAAATAAAGACTTTGTGTGGGTCGTTATCAACGAAAGGAATTAATGTTGATTGGGTAATTAAAACATTTTCATTAGTAATGCCTTTGACTAATAAGTTTTCAGGGGTTCTTGCTTTAAAATTTTCACATGTTTTGGGTTTTAAAATTGAAATTCCTGCGCCGGTATCTATTAATAATTTAAAGGTTTTTGTTTTATCAAAAATGTAATAAAGGTTTTGAGATGAAACAGTATTTAAAGAAAACTTTGTTCTAAAAAATTGGGGTTGGGGTTGAAATTTTCTTGAACCGTCATTGTTTGGAACTGATCTGTCAGTTCTGACATTCCCGAGGCTTCGTTCTGAAAATTTACGTTTGTTTGAGAAAAATTTTCATTGCCGCTACACAGAGAAAAACGATTAGTGTTGTTACACTGAGAAAAATCTTGAGTTTCGTTGTATTGCGTGTAGTTTTCTGAGTCGGAACGAAAATTATCATTATCGGAATAATCATCGTGATATTCATCATCGTAGTATTCTTTTTCGTGATAATACTCGTCTCGAGATTCGTAATTTGCGTCAAAATTTGGGATTTCGACAAAATCAGGGTTAAATTCATTTTTGTTTGTGTTTATGTGATGTGTTTTCTGTTGATTGGGTCGCATAAAGACCGTACTGGGTCTTTGTTGAAAATTTTGAAATCTTGTTTGATTTTGACTTGATGACGCGGGTTGGAAATTTGGTCGTGTGTTGTTTTGGGGGTTTGCGGACTGCGTCCTTTGTTGATTGTTTTGGGGGTATGCGGACTGTGTCCTAAATTGAGTATTTTGGGGGTATGCGGACTGCGTCCTGTACTGATTGTTTTGAGGGTATGCGGACTGCGTCCTGTCTTGATTCGGCATGTACATAGGTTGGAATGTACGATTATATTGGGGTACGGACTGCGTCCTTTGCGTCTGTTTCATTCTACATTCATTTACATTGTGTCCGTTCTTTTTGCAGAATGAACAAAATTTCGGATTTGAGATTTGGGGTTTTTGTATTTTTTGAAATTTCTGTGTTTCGAAGTAAGACAGTTGTAGTTCTCGTTTTATTCTATTTATAGCGTCTAGCATCGTATTGGGATTTCCTGCCCTAATAATTTGACCTAATCTTTGTTCTAATCCTGTCAAGAGAGTATTTAAACACATATTATCAATTAGTAATATTTGTGCATTTTTTTGAGCGTGCGTCAAAATTTGTTTGATAACAGCGGAATGCATTTTTGCATTGTGCGTTTGTAATCGAGCAGCAAAAGTTAAAGGGTTCTCATTTGACAGTTGATGCATACGTTGCAAATCTTGAATTAAAGAAGTTAGATCTCTTGGATCTCCAAAATGAACAGTTAGTAGTTGGGAAATATCATCCCACCTATTTATCTCTCTAGAGTTTATTAATTGAGCAGCTTTTCCGCGCAATTGATTTTTGATTTTAATAACTAGTAAAATTTTTTGGTCGCGGGTACACATATCATCGGCTCTGTTACATGCGTTAATAAAGGTGTTTAGAGAAATTTGATCTCCGTCGTATTCTGGTACGAGAGAAAAAATTTCAGATAATTTATAGGGTTCAATGTCACCAGCATTTTGATTTTGATTTTGGTTCTCTTCATTTTGAGCCATGATTGTTTTTTTATTGGTTACGTATTTGTTACTAAAATGTTCGGTGAGTTTAGACAAGTTAGAGTGAGAAATTCAAATTATTCGAGTTAGCGAGAATGATTCAAATCAATTTGTAAATCAACAATATGACAATTTATCAACGACTTACATTAACTGAAGAAACATTCTTGGCTTCGATGAGGTGTTTGAGGGAATCAGCTGTCCAACGTGCCAGGGGTTCCACTAGGTGCTCCTAATACACACGTGGTGTTGGTGCTGCGACGTGCCAGGGGTTCCACTACGTGCTCCTAATCCACACGACGTTTGGTTTCAGCGTCAACTACAGCTGGGAATTCGATGACTACTAGGTAGTTAGATCCTGCCCGCAGGCCACTTGTTCTACAAAGCAGTTCGTCGATCAGGGTTTGTTTCTTTGTTTTGGGCTCTTGTGTCCCTTGATGAACTCTTTTTGAGTTGCTGATCTCTTTGGACCTTTGGAAATTTCTTGATTTCCGTTGTAGCAATTTTCTTCTTGTTGCAGTTGAAAGTTGTGTTTGATATCACTAGGATTTGATAGTCACTTCACTTGGAGGTAAATTCGTTCTGTTAAGAATTGAGATTCACTCGCGTTTTGGTGTTCCGGAATCGAACAACCGTTTGACGATCAGAACAATCCTACCACGACTGCGCCAATTTGTTAGATCGTGGCCGACAAAAAGTTCTTTTTAAAAAACACTTTATTTATTTACACGACTAACAAATACATTTGTTTGGTTTTCGGACTTTCAAAGTTTTAACTTTACAAGCGGTCTAATTTGTCTAAACTGATGCAGCGCTTTTAGATGGAGGTATTTATATTCTTTTGTTATCGTAATAGAGTTTCTAGAAAAGTCTCGTAATATTGCACAATATGTCGCAATACTGCATTCGTTCCCATATGGGTCAGCAATAATTTGAGATAACGTGAAACTTGATATTTTGATAAACACCTGCATCCTGTTACAGATAAGCGACTTAGAATAATTCTTAATATTACATAGGATATTTGGGATATAACATATATATATATATATATATATATATATATATATATATATATATATATATATATATATATATATATATATGTGTCATATAAAACAAAACTTAATACAGGTCAAATAGAAAATATTACATTTATCAGGTCACGTAACATGTCAATTACAATAAGTCCAACGTGTCTCCTCCATTCTTTTCAGTGACATTAAGCACTTGTCGCATCACGTGACTTAACTACAAATATCTTCCTCTTATTGATGTTGTAGTTTTGACGTAGGTCTCATCCCTATAGTAATACAATTTGATTTTAGTCGCTATAACATGTCAATTCTTTAGATGACATATGGAGGTATTTTTTACGGTAATTTTATTTATACACTTGTGCATTCTAATACTTTTTTTATTATTCTTGTCTTAAATTTTTTTATGGGAAAAGAAAAATACTGGTCAGTTGGTCACTAGGTCTTGCGTGCAAATGTTTGGTTATGAAATTCTGGCGTAATAACTGTTTTTTCCTCATAATTCACAAATATTAGACCCGTTTTGACTTTACTCTTTCTTGTTGGCCAGTTAAATTTTCACAACTTTTCGTTTTAAAATTGTTTATGTGTCATTCAAAACTTTTTTATTCTATTATTTTTCCGATAAGCTCGTTTTCCAAATGAAAATATATAATTGTGTACAAAAACCTCAAAAACAAGTTCGTGACACGAAAGTTGTGTTATTTTATTTTATTTAAAAAGATTTATATGCTACAATGTAAACATTATTTCTCAAACAATAACAATTAATCAAACTAGAATTTTTTAAAAATTTTAAGTGAGCTGTTGAACTGTAGTACTTCCACATTGATTATTAAATAAATATGTTTTTAATTCTTTTTTAAATTTCCTCATATTACATTGATTTTTAATTCTATTGTTTAAATTATTAAATTCTATTATTTCTTTGAAAAACTGATTTATATTCTATATGGCATGAAACACTACTTATAAACAAATTTTGTTTGTTTCTTGTATTCTGTTGATAATTGTCTACGTTTTGCGGTAAAAACTCCGAAAGATTTGTTGGCAAGTTATTATTTTTAATTTTAAAAACAAAAACAAAAACGTAAAAAGAATGAGCAATTTCCTTTTTTTTTAAATATTTTGTTGGCGTACTTAAGTAAAACTTTTACTTTTCAGATATTTGAATATCTTCTGACATTAGCCACATTATGAGGAGGTGCCCCGTTCTGCTGATAAGACAAAAGTCCACTTGGGAGGTCAGGAATGTTTTTGCGTCCATTTTTTTAAAATTTTATTCACTGCAGATTGAGTTATGGGTTCCCTACGGGGATATTTGTTGTGAAACATTTCACAAACTTTCTGTTGTGTCCTGGTCTTATCATTAGTACCAAGCATTATTTAAATTTCGATTATCTCCTTCTCGGTTAAACGCATAGCCAATGTTTGGATTTAAAAGAGCAGCAATATTTTTTTTTGCAACTATTGACAGTGCCAGTTATTAAAAGTAATATCTACGATATAACATACAAATTTGCCTTGAGTTAAATCATTTACATTTTTCATCTCTTTAATGCATCGAATTTGTTTTTCATAAGCTAATATCTCGAAAACTATTAATTTCAGTTATAGGTTATGGTATAGGTATACGAAATTTGGTTAAAATTTTACAAATATTTAAAGTCAGCCAAAAAAATTGGGGTGTTCTATTTAAAAAACCAAAGTTGACAGTTGTACAGCTTTCGTGAGTCCCTTGTAGCCCTGTATAATTTGAAATAATTCTAGAAGATGCGCAAAAACAAAACTAATTCGACGTGTTTGAAGGTTTTTAAGTAAATTTTTTGATTTTCGAGATATTGAATTTATCCCTTATTTATCACAACCGTGAATATGTTTCTACAAAATGTTTATATATCTACCAACAAAAATTATACTTCAGTTGACCACAGATTTATTTTTTATTGTTATAAAGCTTGACTCTACTTTGTTTTCTATTCCATAACTGTGCCATTAAAGCGCATAAAATATCGAAGAATCCCTTTAAGGCAGCTATAACTCGTTAGGGCCTCAGTTAAGTCTTTTTGTTCCACTTACTGTGAAAACTTTATCTTGACCCACTTTAAAAGTAATTTTCCTTCCTCGAATCTTTGTGTCTAATGGGTATTTAAAAATGCAGTTAGATAACTGTTTTTAGAATTGCTCGTCGAGAATAACATATTTTTGGTATTAAAACGTTTTCTGTTTGCCACATCTGGCATCCAATTTTCAGCTACTTAAATCACCAAATCATTTTTTTTAAATAAAAGTAGCTTAAACTAGAATTTGTATATTTTGAAGATTTACTCGGTAAGAACTAACAGGTCCGACAAATAAAATAGAGGAGGAAAAAGAGGTACACACAGAAAGCAACGAATTTATAGAACAAGATGAAATAGCGAAAGAGGAAATAGTGGAAGCAATAAAGAAGTTAAAAAGAGGTAAGGAGGCAGAAAACGATGGGATAACAGCAGATATGATGAAAAACATGAGTGCAAATGATATAAAAACTTCATAAATACCATTTAACAAGATCTGGAATGAGCGCACAATACCTGAAGATTGGGAAGTGGAAATATTATTACTATTGCACAAAAAAGGAGACAACAAGAAATGCAAGAATTATAGAGGAATTACTCTGCTGAGAACCATGTTACAAATAAACGAAAGAATTCTTGAAAAAGGCTAAAACCAACAACTAAATCACAACTCGAAGAGCCACAGAATAGCTTTAGAAAAGGTAGAGGGGTATAATATATTCACATTTAAACAGCTGATTGAAAAGAACATAAAAAATAACACTATTATGTAGCTTTTATAGATATCGAGAAAGCTTTTGACTGTATACCGCGAAAACTGATATGAAATTGAGGAATGTGTGAAGGCTCTGTGCACTTTTTCTAATATGAATGAAACAAATTTTTTTGTGTATTAAGTGCAAATTTAATGAATAAGCAGAGCACTTTCGACCTTATAGGTCATCATCAGTACTAGTTGTCAAGTGACACTGATGATGAAGTAGCACTGATGATGACCTATAAGGTCGAAAGCGCTCTGCTTATTCATTAAATTTGCACTTAATACACAAAAAAAAAATATTTCACTGATATGAAATTGCCTTAAAAAAAGGACAATAGACAACAAATTGATAAATGCAATATCTAGCACATACAGGAACACCAGAAAATATGTGACAACGAGAAGTACGCAGGCGGAAGGATTTTCAACTAAGGAAGGATTACGACAGGGTGGGCCCTACAGTCTCCAATATAGCACTGGATGATGTCTTAAAAGAAATTAAAAGGGAAACAAAGAAACTTCAAATAGGATACAGAAATAGGCACATGTGCATTTTACTGTTTTTATAAGTTACAAGATAACTGAAATGCGAGTGGGGTCCGAAAATGGAAAAAATCAATTTCGTCCCGTATGTCAAAAATGAAGGAAGCCATGAAAAATAATTGTTAGCGATCTTTCGTTTCATCAAAAAGTAGCAACACTTCGCGAAAACCGCAACTCTCTATCTGTAATAATAACCGAGATACCCTGCAATTACAACGAAATCCGGACACCCTGTACATGGGTTTGTGTGTAACTTCGTTATTGTGTCTTACGTTAGTTAGTGTTTGGGTGAATTCTGATAGTGGCGACTTGGTTCTGAAAAATTTGTCTGCAATGTTACGTATGAAATCTGTAAATAGTGGCGTGTTGATTACTTGGTGTAGTTGGAATATGGGCGTGTCTTTTCGTGACGAAATCACACATCTTGATAGGACGTTTTGCATTCTTTGAATTCTGGTCATTTGCGTATCTGACATGCTACCCGATACTGGTGCAGCATATGAGCGGATACTTTACCTCTGGACCACGTTAGCGATACAAAAACACCGGTAAACATGGTATATGACGCAGCTGATTTTATATAACGATTTGTTATACTTTCTATCTATCCGCATTCACTCCAGCGAATACGCGCGATTCATTCATTGTTAATATTTTAATTACCTGAAAATATAACAGTAACAAACATTACAATGTAAAATCCTATGGACCGCTTTAAAAATGCACTGAATATAGCTTAAATTAATAATTAGAAATAATATAAGATATTACGTTTGAAAGTAACAAAAATAAGGCAAATCCCGAGATGTAATTTATCAGTGACTGTTAATTATAAAAAGGATGCCTAACACTAATTTATCTATATTATATTATTCATTCTAAATCATACCCTGAACAAAAAATAAAATAACTACTCCGGCATTGGGAGACCTAATTTCTAGGCTCGTTAACCAAGAAACCTAAGAAAATTCGATTTAACTAGCTAGCTACACTGAAAAAATCGTTTGGACTTTTTTTTTCACACAAAATTGTTGCAAAGTCTTTGTAGAGAAATTTACTCTAATTGGATTATTAGTAACAACAGTTTTTATACATTTTCATACACTTGTAGCAAATTTTGCTACAAATTGGTCTTGGACGTTTTTGAGAACAAATTGTTGGAAAAAGGTACACAATTGTAGTGAAATGTCCCACAATGTCTTTTCAGTGTAAGTGAAACAAAATAAAAAAATTAACTAAATTAATATTTAAAGATAATTGATAAACAATCTTTGATGCTGTGCTACTTGAAATTAGTATACATCAAAAATTCCCTGGGAATTATTTCGGTTACCAATTTTTACGTGGGAACTAAATTTCCTTGTTGGCTAGATTAAAGCCGTATATCAACAACATAACCAATACAATATACCTCGGTTTCCTAATTTAAAGTTTAATTTAGTTTCAGTGGTCACCCTTCCGAAATGCATTTCGCTATTTATAACCAACAAATATTCAACCGCAAATAAATACTGTTTATAGCTGAGTGAGTATATTACGTTTGTAACAGAACTTTATTTTAATTTTTGCAACGTTCACATTCTACGATTTATTATGAAGCTAAACGTGATGCCAAAAATAAGTTTTTTTCTGACAGAAAAATTAAATTAGAATCTGTATCGTAGATTTTAAAAAAAACAACCTAAACTTGTGCACGAGAAGATCAAGAAGAATCAGCGCCGGAACTAGATATTTCGTGGACCCTGGGGCAAGCCCTTGGAAGTCTCTTGAAGAATGAAAAATATAATGGCATTAAATGTGACAAAGCAACTTAACAAAATGGCGTTTTAGTAAAGGGATAAGTAGACAAAAAAGAGGTTTTTAACGATAATTAGTTATTAATTTTAAACTTTTTTAACACTTAATATTTAATATAAACAAGTCAAAACATAGGACAAAAACATATCTTTAATAATAATGAAACATTAAGCATATAAAGTGTAATTTAATAAACATATGGGCAAGACTGCATTATGGAGATTTCTCTCGTAAAAATACATATAAAATTGTTAGATGACTCTATTGATCTACAAATCCTTCATTTTAGGTGATACTGTTTCGATTTTTGAAAATATGTCGTCACAAAATGACTGACTGAATAATTACATCAACTTTCACGATAACGACATACCCATTCTCTTCTACTAGCAATTATTGTAATCAACTATTTTTTTATCTGAGACAGTCCAAGTAAACTTCAAGCCTAAGTACTATTTTACCGAGGGCATCTGAAGAGAATGGAAATATAATCTGCTGACACGGGATTTAAAGTATTGGAGGATGGGAGAGTAATATCTTATATTCTGCATCAGCAGGTAATTGGTTCCGTAATCTGGAGACCCTAGGTATGAATGAGCGAGAGGTGGGATGTTCTAGGTTTTTGTAACTGGACAGTAAAGGGATGCATACGTAACGCGCCTCTTGTTGTTCTGTTAAGCACAGTCAAGGGGGTAATTATAGCGGCTAATTCTTTACAGCAAAATCCGTTGAAGTATCGGCAGAAAAGGGATAAATCCCCAACAGCGTGGCGATGCTCGAAAGAAGGTAGTTTTCTTGTGAGGACTGGTGAGGACTGGGATGGACAAATCGAAAGTCTCTTTTTTGGATAGAATCACGGATGTTAAGAGTCAAAGATGATGCCGCTCCCAAGATGTGAGGACAGTGCTCAAGTTTAGGTCATATTTAGGAAACCTAGAGGGTGTGCAAGTTTTAAGGCAGAAGTATTTTCGACTGGAAAGATAAAACCAGGCATTTTAGCTGATGATGTGGCTATTGAATTAATGCGTTTGTGCCAGCTGAGATCATGGTTGCAAGCTATGCCAACATAATTGTGGTTGGGATTGGTAGCTGAGGAGAGTAGGTCAGTAATGTGAAGAAGAGATAGGGTTGGTGCCAGGACTGAACCCTGGGATAGATACGCCAGCATTGATAGGGTGGAAGTTAAATGAGTGTCCGCCCACCACGATAGATATGCACCGATTAGAGGACCGGAAGAAGGTAGTTTGTTGAGGAGTGATATAACTAATGTGATAGTGGTCAAAAATAATACTAGTGTTGTGTGCCTGGCTGTGGTACAAATTATAATAGTCTTATTAAAACAGAAGGTTATCAAACAACGTTTAGTTTTCCCAAAGAGATTAAAATAAAAAGATTTGGTCGCGCGCTATCCACAGAGACAATTTCTCAGGTACTCATTTTTCAGTACTGTGCTGAAAACATTTTGATGCAACTGATATTATTAGAAATGAATCATACAAAGATAGAAATGGCAATACTGACGAATTTCCTTTATCATGTCCTGACTTAAGGGATGGCGCTGTACCCCGCCTATTTAAAAATCAACCAAAATATTTGTCTATACACAAATGTTTCAAGAAGGAACCCTAACTAAATAATTTATTTCTTAGTTTAAATAAGTTTAAATCATGGATTTATTGAGAATGGATAAGGGATGATTTAACATTCTTTGAAGCCAAAACAAACCATTCTAAACGACACTGTAAACACAATTTGTAAACATTGGCCACATCTTATTTTACCTTGTATGTTTGTACAAAGAATACGGTAGAAGCATCACAAGATTTACTAAAAGTAATAAAAGCCCTAAAATATTGTATTTTTCTGCTAAATAATAATACATTTAAGTTAAAAAGGTTTTATTATTTTCTAGGTTATGTTATTTATAAAGGTCTTTATTTAAAGTCGCTCCGAGTCATTTATAAATCTATAAATCGCACTTTTTCTTTCCTAGTTCATTAGACAAAGACGTACGTGTAACCGAGTGTTCAGACCGAGGTTCAGCCGATTTCTTAAGCAACCGCCACAGGCAGCAACACTTCTGAGCTCCAACACTCCAATGCTATTTTATCTCTATCTACTACCATTCTTGAGTCAATTACGTAGTTCGTAAACTAATTTCCTGGGGGAAATGTTTTCATAACAAATAACAAATATAAGGCTTCACGTTCGATACGCTCACAGTATACGGACATCGAATCCTTTCTTAATAAATCCATGGTTTAAATATATTTATATGTGTACTAGATTTTACAATTCACGGCATCTATGTCTGTTTTTTTTTTATCTAATTTCGTAGCAAATATTTCTACTTGGGATATTTTGATTTTCAATGAATATTTAAGAAACAATGATCTAGAAAACATCACACAGGAAACCGTTATCAGAAGTACCGCGTATTTTTCGTTACAACGTCAACATTCTTTTATACACTATACGTCATCCCTTGGCTGTGCATTGCTTTCCACTATATTTTAAAATAGGGCTAATTTATATTCGCATCGCTTGGACCATCAACTTTGTGCTTCACTGGCAGATGCAGTGCACGGAATTTTAACCATATTTGTTTATGTTGCGCAAAGATTTGTATGCATTACTATAGATCTACCTGCTGATACTTTCTCACATGAAGAATTGTGTCCATATTGTATAGTTTAAAATTTTAAAACATAGGGCAAGTTTTTAAATTACTGATGGAAAACATCAATTGATTTATTCGCATTATGTCATTACATCATCGGTTTAGTCATTGGATTTCAGCTGAACAATATTTTAAAAACGGACTGATGGATACTGCTATGTTGTATTAGTATATTACAATACAAGTACGGAAGGTATGTCTTTACCGCATGTGCGTGATGTTTAACAAAACGAGCCGAAGGCGAGTTTGGTAAATCACGCAAATGCGGTAAAGACACCTACCGTAAGTGAATTGTACGATATTTTACCTACAAGCATGTTTTAGGGCACCAATATTAAAAACTAAAAGAGCACTGTTTTAATTTACCCCGTAGGTGCCTCGTAAGTCGTTATCAACAATGCATTAATATCAGGTTGCTAGGGAAATAAATTATAGAAATTTAATAGTTGGCTTTTATATGACAGATGTAAAACTTGACAACGGAATAAACGATAATTATTTTTGTAACAATTTCGTGAAAGTGTGTTTTACGTCCCTTAAATGGAAGTCAGTAGCAGCAGTGATGATGAAATTCCGAAAGAAGTTCTGAACATTTCTAAGCAGCTACCCTTAATTTATTGCCGGATAAATCACGGCATAGATATGATTAGATTATAGTATGAAATTACTTACAGCACTAGTGCGGTAAAGTGATACTAAGCAAATCAGTGCGGTAAGTAGTTACTTACCGCACACTTGTAGATAAAAAATATTATTTTCTAAAACTGGGGGATGCAATCATAATATTTTTTCGGGTTAACAACTTTTGCAACCAAAAGATTTAAGTGTGCTTATGGTAATAACCTCGCACTCTGACAGCTGACTGTTCTCACCACGCTTCCATCGGAAACATCGGTGGAACAAATACAATGAGTCCGATGAGCCATCTACTGAAAATACGTTTAATTTTGAAATGCTAAAATCAATTTCAGCAAACTTTAATCGGTTATTTAAAAACGGTTTGATGAAAATGTGATTAATGCTCTTTAGACATCGATGAATTATTTAAGAACTCGCCCACAGAATATATTTTAGGTATAAAGATGCGAAAGTCATTTGTCTAGTGCGAACTACATACTTTATTAAGGATGGCCTTTTTTATCAAAGAAATCATATCTGTGTCCGAAAATAATCCTTAAGGTCCTAATCTACAGTGTGGTCGTTTAAGTGTGCAACATATGGGAAAGTTTTTTATTACCGATTTCTCAGAAAATTTTATTCTTGATAAAAGTTGGTGCACGTTCGATAATCATATTGGGTGTACTTGGAATGGTTGCAAGTCAAACGGTGTACAGGGTAGGGCAAAAAATATAAAATTTCTACAAGAATAAAGTACCCCTATTTCAGAGAATTCAGCAAAATGTTATTAAGAAAAGGTGTTTAGAATTAAAAGTTATGCATAGGTTTGAAAACATGACCTCATAAAATAAAAAACAAAATTTTTTTGAAAATATTAATTATTTCCTAAAAAAAATTTTTTTTTATTATCACCCTAAAAACCTTCATAAATTAAACAAAATCAAATCAAGTTCACACATCTTTGTTCAAATTCAAGCATATTTGTAAAATTAACTTAGCTTTTTAATTTATTAAGGAATCACAAACTTCATGTTTGTTGCAAGGACATTAAACACAACTTTAAAATACCGTAAAAATTATTTTTAACAAGATAAAACATTAGTAATGATAATTTTCAAATTAAAAAACTCTCATTTAAATTACAAAATATTTATTTTAAATGTTTATTAGAAAATTGTACAAAATAATCGACAAACATGAAATCCTACTAAAATAATCGCAGATACCTATGGAAAGAAAACAAATAAGGGTTAAAAGTAAACATTATGACAGTTTGGTGGCATTATTCATTCTTAAATAATTATTGTTATTAGCTGATCTCAAATGCCTCCTCCAGTAAAGTTAACTTTAGCCGAAAAGGCAGAATTAGTGCTAATATGTGGAGAACACTATAAAACAGTGCGTGAAGCAGGAGATATATTCAATGAACGACATCCAGATAAACAAGTCCACTATTCAACCATAAGCAGAATTTTAAATAATTTTAAACAGACAGGGTCTTTAGAGTATAAATATAAAAATGAACGTACCAAAACTTTATGTACTGAAGAAAATCAATTACAAGTACTTCAAGCAGTTGTTGAAAACCCTAGAAGATCCACCCAAGAAGTGCATGCTTATACGGGTATAAAAAAACCTCTATTAAGGAGATTCTTAAAAAACAAAAATATCACGCCTATAAGCCAATGTTTATTTGCACGTTTCAAAGACAAGACTATGACTTGCGGTATGATTTCTGCATGTGGATTCAAGGAGAAATAGAAGATCAACGTGATTTCCATAGACACATGCTTTTTGGGGATGAATCCACGTTCACTACAAATGGCGTTGTTTCTTCCCAAAATTGTAGGTGGTGGTCGGACGAAAATCCAAATTTTGTCATTGACAACAAAAACCAGTATTACCAAAAAATAAACGTTTGGTGCGGTATTATTAACGACAAATTAATAGGGCCGTTCTTTTTTCGCCAAAACCTAACTGGTGATACCTATTTACATTTTTTGGAAAACGAACTAACAGATTTTTTGGATAATATGAGTATACAAGAACGACGTAAATTATGGTTTGTACATGATGGTTGTCCGGCTCATTCTGCTAGAATTGTTTCTGAATGGTTAAATGGAGAATTTGGTGATAAATGGTTAGGACGAAATACCGATCCACGGTGGCCTCCTCGTTCGCCAGATCTCACCCCACTAGATTTTTTTTATGGGGATATTTAAAGCAAAAAGTTTACAAGGATCGGCCCTTTAATAATGTTGGGGAGCTTGAAATTTCGATACGATTTCATTGCAGAAATATTCCAGCAAGTGTATTGCGATCCACGCTTAGTGAATTTTATGATCGGACAATTAAATGCATTGAACGTGAAGGTGGACATACGGAGACGCGTCGATAATTTTTTTAAACATACCTAATATAATTTTTTTCTGCATTTCAAATATTGTCTGTTTAATTTTTTTTAAATTTGTTTATTGTTAAGTTATAATAAAAAGAAGCCGATAAAAATTGACAAAACCGTTGGCACCATACTCAAATACGTTTAGGAACATTGTATTTCTTGATTTTGCACTAAACGCAGACATAATGCATGCATTGTTTTGTTAATAATGCCCCACAACGCCATTATGTTAGAATGATTTCATGTTTGTAGATTATTTTGTACAATTTTCTAATAAACATTTAAAATAAATATTTTGTAATTTAAATGAGGGTTTTTTAATTTAAAAATTATCATTACTAATGTTTTATTTTGTTAAAAGTAATTTTTACGGTATTTTAAAGTTGTGTTTAATGTCCTTGCAACAAACATGATGTTTGTGATTCCTTAATAAATTAAAAAGCTAAGTTAATTTTACAAATATGCTTGAATTTGAACAAAGATGTGTGAAATTAATTGATTTTGTTTAATTTATGAAGGTTTTTAGGGTGATAATAAAAAAAAATTTTTTTTTAGGAAATAATTAATATTTTCAAAAAAATTTTGTTTTTTATTTTATGAGGTCACGTTCAAACCTATGCATAACTGTTAATTCTAAACACATTTTCTTAATAACATTTTGCTGAATTCTCTGAAATAGGGGTACTTTATTCTTGTAGAAATTTTATATTTTTTGCCCTACCCTGTACACCGTTTGACTTGCAACCATTCCAAGTACACCCAATATAATTATCGAACATGCACCAACTTTTATCAAAAATAAAATTTTCTGAGAAATCGGTAATAAAAAACTTTCCCATATGTTGCACACTTAAACGACCACACTGTATAGCCCACCTTACACGGTCAATAATACTGACAATATGTTATTATACTGACAAAAATATTGACCGTGTAAGGTGGATATTTTGATGGTTTGATGGATTGAACTGACGCGAATTCGAATTTCCGAATATCAGGCATCAATATCAGCGAGTAGAGGGATACTGTCAGTATTACTGATCGTCTAGGATGCGCTGTCAATATTGGATCAATCCTTAGTGTAACGTCAGCTGCTGTCAACAATGGAAGCAGCAACCATGCTTTTTAACCAATCTTTCATCCAGCGCTTACGCTTTACTGAACGTTTTAGGCCTGAACTTAAAATTATCATACTATATTATTATGCTCTCTGTCGAGGATCCATTTTCAACAGGCACAGATAAGAGTAGGTTATGTATTCAAGGAAATATTGACAATAATGCTTATCGTGTAAGTTTGAAGAATATTGATACAGAGATTGAAGTTGATTGTTGAAATATTGTCAGTATTGATTGATATCAATATTATTGACCGTGTAAGGTACGCTTTTATCTTCATATAAACTTTGTTGTTTTTAAAGGTATCGGTTTACAGACATCCTACAGGGTGTGCCAGTAAGGTGTCTGGCTTCGATAGCGCGTAAACTTTTAAAGATAGAAAACAAAGTTCAGTACAAAAGTTAAAGGGTTTACTAAGATGCATAACGTAAAAGTATTTTACAACCCACAGGGTGGCCCTAAAAAGTGGTACTGAATAATTTTTTTTAAATCGGACACCCGTATAATTTTCCAGAATTTGATTCAGTAGAATATGGGCTTTACAACCATATTTAACTTTTCGAACTGATATGCACCGTTGCCGACTTATTAAATTTTTCCTGAAATTTTAGTAATTTTTAAGGGCACGATTTAAAAATCATAGCAACCTGTGGATACAACTCAAACCACTACAATTTACACTGTGGATACCTTAAGGTACGTAATATCGATCTATGTTTATGTTTTTTAAATCTCTTATACGTATTATAACGTGAAAAGCTCAGCGATTTTAAAAATATGCTTTAACTATTTTTTTTTTAAATGGGGCACCCTTATTTTTACCAGCATTTATTTAATTTCACCTATTAGTTTGCTTATATGTATGTATGTTTAGGTCAAATATTGCAATCAAAATTTCGACTAGTTCTAATTAAGCTTGGGCTTTGAAATTTTGCACACGTGTATAAGTCCGGTGACAATGCAATATGGTATATTTAATATTGTTCTAAATCCAATATGGCGGACGCCCCAAGATGGTGGATTACCTTCTTCTTTACAATCCCCTTGATACACTGAAAAAATCGTTTGGACTTTTTTCACACAAAATTGTAGCAAACTCTTTGTAGAGCAATTTACTCTAATTGGATTATTAGTTACAACAGTTTTTATACATTTTCATACAATTGTAGCAAATTTTGCTACAAATTGGTCTTGGACGTTTTTGAGAACAAATTGTTGGAAAAAGGTGTAGGGAAATGTCCCACAATGTTTTTTCAGTGTATGGGTATCAAATCAAAGCATTTGTATACATGTAAACAAATGTTACATTAGTTTTATTTTCGCCTGGAGCTTTGTCTGTTTTTCCACTCCCGATCCCTCTGAAATTTGCTCTCATATCACAGATGTCATTCAAGCAGGTATTGAAAGTTTCATTCCACATACCCGCAAGAAACTTAAACTCCTCCATCAAAAGCCCTGTTTCTCCAAGGCCTGTGATTAAGCCAGGCTTATAAAGTCCATGCTTATAAAAGGTATCTTCAAATTTTTACCCAGGCAAGAAATCAAAACAATTAAACTATCTACAACAAATTATTCGAAGGTAAAATTTATTGAAAGCAAAATATCTTTAAAAAAATATATGTAGAGGAGGTTGATATTTACGATGTTAAAAAAACTCGACGTCATAATCTAAAAGTCAAATCGCTACTGTTTATTTGAATTACGGCCGATCCTTAAATATATTTGAGATATATTTAGCTTAGTTTGCTAGGTTTTTAGGGCTCTATGCTGGCTCTATTTTTGACTATCCAACTACTAACTATTACAATTTATTTTCACTGTGTATTCAAAATCATAATCTGTAATATCATGGGAATTAAAGAATCCCGTAAATATACTATCCAAGTACCATTGCAATCCATCTTTACTGTATACTCACAATCGAAATCATTAAGACCATTGGAATTGGATCATTCCATAAATATGCAGAATTACTTATTTCCCTACCACCTGTAATTTATTATTTTTATTTCAAAAAATTGTTATTCATTTTTTAATTGCAATTCCTCTTCAGAAAGAATTTTCCATTAAAGAAAAATACTCACGATTCAATGGATCAATTTTTTAACATTTATATTTAAGCTAGAATGGCATATCTGAACAAAATGTGAAAAAGAAAATCATGAAATTATTTTAATTATGGTTAATGCTGAGCTCCAAGATATAGTTATAGTAATATGTTGGTGTTAGTGGGATTAGTCATTGTGTTAGGTGTATCTTTAAATTTTAATTAACCTTTAACACGAAAAACTTGTTTTATAAACCTTGAGGACGATTTTTAAAAATCGAAACGCCGGTATTAAAAACACAAAAGTTTTCTTAAATTGACAATAGTAACAATGTCACTATAACTTAAAATTTTATACCTCGACGATACCCTTATAAACTGTAGATTTTTAACATACAGGTTCATCATTAATTTAGAAAGTTATTTAAGTGCCACCTTTATGGAATTACTGGCAATTTAATTAGTGCCTTAATTGTCTTTTGATATAATAAAATATTAACGCTTTTTGATCGACATATACCAAAACTATAAAAGTTGTTTCAATAAATCAAAATAACGTCAATAAAACGGACTGTTAAACTAATGGACTGTTGAATGGGGCCGTTATCGTTTCATATTAATTCCAGCGACTAAATAGAGACCCGTTGTTATGGATAATTTAGTGAGGAATATTTTGCCGTTTCAAATGGATTTTCAGTTTTTATTTCAATGAAATGTTGTGCATTTGGCAATAAATTGTTATGAATTTTTGTTCGAATCGTAAATATATGTTTTATTTATAAAAATACTGAATAGATTTTTGCCTCTTGGGTAATTTGTTATGCAAGACTCTTTTTTATGTAAAATTTTTTTAATATTCATAAATACTGTGGTGGAAATTTAGACACGTATATTTATTATTTAGAAGCAGCTCTTGGAGCTTATTACATTTTTTCTTTTTTTAACATTGTCATTTTCTATAAAAAAAAATCAATGACTTCTCAGTTTAGACAAATAAAAAGACCTAATTCGACGGCTGAGCAACAATTCTTATTTATAAACTAGCAATTCGTAGGAGACCAAAAATCCTATTTTTTCGTAATATATTATACGAAAACCTATTTTTGTTTAATCTTTTTTAAATAAAATAAGGCGTTTTAATAAAACCATGATGTCTTTTAATATTTTCTTACTTTTGAAAAGGGGATACGAGGAATTTATTTATTTGAAATAAAGGAGATAGGAGGTGCTAGGGTATGTTTTGATTGATTTATTTTCTTTAACACAAAGCACAGTTTAAGAGAGTTTGAAATAAAAGTTAAGCTACTATTCTGCCGTCCTAATCAAAAACACCGCAAGAGCAAAAAAGTCAAAAATTGATTTAGGGCTCTAGTGGATTCAGAAGGGCCTATATTAGCTATTTACGTAACACAAACACCGCATTTAATACCAAATATATTTTATTTGAATTAAAATTAAAGATGAGTGATGAGTAATTTAACTACGTATTTTTGTAAAAAAGGATTGCTCCAATTCCTAGGATCTGCAATTTAAATTTAACAAATACTAAAACAATTACCAATTTTTTACAATTGATATCCATTTTTTATAATTATAATTATAAAAACAAAATATAATTGCTAGGTAAAATCACAACTATTTTGCAAGTGTTTGAACATTAAAACTAAAACTTTGCAAACGTGAGTTATTTCAGGGACGGCTCTAACCTAGTTGAAAATAAAATTAGGATTCGATTTGAAAATAAAATACAAATATTTATTTACCCACATTGTGTAATCTGAAAATGCGAAATAGGAAAATACTTTGGTTAAAGTGATATAACATACAGTACCTCATGTTAAAGGTCTTTTCGAGAATGGCAGATATTACTTCTTGACAGAGTTCCAAAATGGACTTCTAGCAAGAAGTTCATGGTGGTCATTTTAAACAACTTTTAACGTAATAAGTAAGGCAGGCGCTGTTGGTCTGTTACCAGAGGCGTCGATGCCGAAAATAAGTACGTATGTATAGGGTATTTGACAGAAATAATGTAATTCATGGGCGTTGCTATGATTGTATGAAATAAAAAAAAACGGTTAAGTGCGAGTTCGACTCACGCATAGAGGGCTCCGTGCCATATACAATATTGTGAATTTGTCACAGGACGCAAAAGTCTCCATAACTATGGTAAGGCTAACCCTTGAATAAATAACAAGAGGCGACCATGCCGGAAATAAGTCAGTGCGTAGAGGTTATATTTATAACTGATAAGTAAGGCTGGCACTGTTGGTCTGTTCCCAGAGGCGTCAATGCCGAATATAAGTATGTACGTATACGGTATTTGACAAAAATAATTTTATTCATGAGCGTTGCTGTGACTGTGTAAAATAAAAAAATTATCAAGTGCGAGTTCGACTCGCGCATAGAGGGTTCCGTACCACCGTAAGATTGTGTTTATATATTTTTCTGATGTTCCATCCCATATTCTTGTTGTGCGGTGTCACAATGTCACATAGTTAAGAATGTTCAAATAATTAAGACGTCATAAAATCGTATAAATATGTTAAAAACGTAGTTGTAGTTTTACTATTGGAGATATATTCCTAAAAGTGAATTGGTTCGAATTCTAGCACGCTCGCTTTGAGCGTGGTACGCATTTTGGTCTACTGCGCAAAAACGAAAAATAAAGCAGTCGAAAAAAAATTGTGAAAAAAGTTATAAAGTTAAATACGTAGTGGTACCTTTTCTATTGGGGATATTCTTAAAAGTGGATGGGTTCGAATGTAGGCCACAAAGTACATCTCCTGAAATTCCTTGCGCATGTCTAGCACACTCGGTTTGCGCGTGGTACGCATTTTGGTCTACTGCGCAAAAACGAAAAATAAAGCAGTCGAAAAAAATTGCGAAAAAAGATATAAAGTTAAATACGTAGTGGTACCTTTTCTATTGGAGATATTCTTAAAAGTGAATGGGTTCGAATGTAGGCCACAAAGTACATCTCCTGAAATTCCTTGCGCATGTCTAGCACACTCGGTTTGCGCGTGGTACGCATTTTGGTCTACTGAGCAAAAGCAAAAAATATTGGAGTCGAAAAAAGATTGGGAAAAAAGTTAAATACGTAATGGTACCTTTACTATTGGAGATATATACTTAAAAGTGAATGGGTTCGAATGTAGATACCAAAGTACATCTCCTGAAATTCCGTGCGCATGTCTAGCACGCTCGGTTTGCGCGTGGTACACATTTGGGTCTACTGCGCATGTCAGTGGCATATGAGCCCGTCACCGGCGGCATAATAATAGTACCAGTTACGTTTAAAAATGCAGCTAATTGCATGGTTATAATCCAACCTTCCCAGAACTCAACAAGAGCAGGTGGCTGCACATCGAGTTTCACCCCCACCACCCCCTTCCTCCTCCCAAAATACGTCATTTAAACACGGAAATCTTGTTTAGAGTCAAAATGCGGCATTTCTCGCCTTCCCTGAATTATTGAATGAACGAAGCCATCTCTTGCACCTGGTCCTACAACAGATTTTGCTGCTTCTGTCATCAGCCTGACACACCTTTCCCCTGCCAGTGTATGACAGGGAAATTTTGGAAAGTCTATCATTGGTGTATCAGGATTTTAAATGAATTGCTTCGTCTTCTGTGGATATGTTTGATGTAATTGAATTTTCTGTAACTTCACTGTTTCGCAAGTCAATTAGGTTAATTAGTCGTCAGCATCAAAGTGGAGTGATGGAAGCTTAAAGTGACGAATAGCTTTAGTTTTGATTTCTCTAGCTTTTAAAATACGACGCAAGGTCAGTTCTCTCACATCCAGTGGCGGCTGGTGAAATTTCAAAGTTTTATATATTTGTTCCTACTTACAGGACCCGTACCAAATTTAGGGGTTTTAATAGTGAGCCCACTGGGAATGTTTTGGTAAAGAAAAAAAAAAACATTTTGTAATTTGCGAAAAAAAAGTTGCATTTTTCCTGTGCCCCCGCCCCCCCCCCCCCCTAAAAAAAATTAACACGTATAATGTATTTTATTTTTTTTTTTTTTTTCTAAACAAATTCTACATCATTTTGTCGACAGTTTTGACATTTTGAGAGAAAAAAATGTGTTAGTAGAGAGTTATAGTCATTTGAATTTTTTTAAAGTTTAGTTTAAAAAATTCAAATGACTATAACTTTCTACAAACACAATTTTTTCTGTTAAAATTTAAAAACTGTCGACAAAGTGGTGTAAAATTTGTTTAGAAAAAATAATAAATACAATACCTAGAAGTGTTCATTTTTTCTTAGGGGGCACAGCAAAAATTTGCCTTTTTTCGCAAATTATAAAATGTTTTTTTTCTTTACCAAAACATTTCCAGTGGTCTCACTATTGAAACTCCTAAATTTGATACGGGCCCTGTAAGTAGGAACAGATATACAACTTTGAAATTTCACCAGCCGCCACTGCTCACATCTGTCAACTTTGTCAGTGTTAAATTCTCAGGGTGAGCAACGTAAGCATTTCGAGAAACGACAGGGTCAGTTACCCTTTTCTAATCATCGCTGAGATAGCGTGATAATTTAACTGTCAGCAACAGATGACGTGCTCCATTTTTACAAGTGGGCTGTATTTTTATTTTGAACCACATTGGTGCATAAACGTTTAGCATAAAATTTATCAAACTTGTGAGAGCCGCGGATGGATTTTCTGTAGATACATAGAGCCCCAGTACACAGTTAGTTGTGGTTAACCATCTAGCGTGAGAAAGTTTTTGAGGCTTATGACGGGCGAGGCTTAAGGAACACTTGCCACTGGAAACTGCTTGACATATGTCACAGAGATATTTCTGATCTGTGCTCAGATCTGTATTGTTGACATCAGGCTTCTCAGAATCCACATTAATGGGGCTAAATTTAATTATAGGCAACTTCTCGCAAGCTTCCAAAAGTTTGCCCATAGCTCCTGAAAATGTGGAAAGCCCTTTCTTTTGTCTTTCCATCCAGATAGTGAAATAAATTATTTCCATGGAGCTGACAGACTAATCACTGTATTGGACGTTTAAGTTCTGGCTCAATCAGTCTCATCACCCCTCCTCTATGTCCCGTGTTGACATTCGTACCGTCGCAGCCACAAGCCAGCAGTGGATCTAGATCAATGTTCTTTGAATTGAAGAACTCAAAAATCGATTCCTTTATTATGCTCTCTTGATCTCGAAGAAGGTGTCGTGTGTCCCAAATATTTACTATGTGGTTTCTCGACCCGCACTAGGTGTTCTTCAATAATTTAGAAGCTGTGAAAATATCCTTCCACACTGTGTTGAACTAGGGTTTTGTCTTTCTTCCCATCGAAGTATAAACCTCGAATATGTTTGATGTTTAGCTTTCGTGATTTTTGTGTTTCCCGTTGTAATTTGCACTTGTCAGTTACTTTAGACGAATTGTCTTGAGTAACCAAATGAACATCCTTCAAAACCGCCGAGACTCTAGCCGCAACTGCTCTGTTTAACATTCCATATCTATCGCAGGTCTTGGCCAAAGTTGGCGACCTGCTGGGCATCTCGCTTTCTCCAGTTGACTTCTTTCGTCAACCCATCAGTCGAAGTAATACACTTTTTTGGATTTACCAGTGTATACTTAAATTTCCTGACTTTTTTCTACAATTTTCTCTTCTCTGCCCTTCGTAATTTTTGGGTAGCACCAATATTCAAGTTACCGATGACCATTTTTCTGGATGTCCTTTGGTCAAGGAGAAATGCCTGTTCTGAAGCTGTAACTTTTTAGACTTTTCGCACTTGCACGAAGGATACACACAGTTACATACTGCAATGTCGAATAACTTGTCACGAGATTATTGCTTAAATTGTTTAAGTCTCTTCTGATATATTCCACTACATTGCTTCGCTTTTGGTTGCTTCAGGAGGCGCGTATATTTCTGGTGGTATGCACGAATAAGAGTCATGATACGAGCGTTGGAAAGCACAGGTATTGAAGCCTTTTCCCATATCACTGTTAGCTTAGTGCAAAGCGCAGTAAAGATCTGAAATACTGTAGGTTCTTGTCTGGAGCCTTGGTTAAGTTCCTGGGGCAGCCATAAATAACAGTTCAGTAAATCTTCGTGGGTGGGAAGCATATTTCCACTAAAGTCTCAGGGGGGCAAAAACGCACTTCACAAGCACAAACTATCATCCATCGAAAATGAACTCCGAACACACGTGGTTGACACTGAGGTTATGCGTTTCGATGCAACTCGGGCATTGCTAAAATAATGCGAAAGTGGCGCCATCTGTGATAGGGAAGCGCAAATTTGGCTTTATCTTTGATCAGAACCTATATAACCTATGATTAGAACCTATATTAACTAAATAAACGAAAATTAAGATAAAAACTCAGACTTTGGGGGTGAGTTGGAGGCAGAAGGAGTTTAATCAAAAAATTAAAAAAAAAACATTTAATAAGCAAGCCTATTGGCATGTTTTGAAGTGTATAGCGTTTGAATATTCAAACCTTTATTTTTTCGCCCACCCTACTGTATAATTGCATTGACTTTGAAATGTTAGTATTACAATTATTAAGAAATTCAATTTTAGGGAATTAGCTCATTATTGTACACTATTCCACAATTACTTTCAGTCCAATGCAAAAAAACCTTTTTAACAACACTTTACAAATAATAAATACATATTGTTAAAGGACGCGCAGTGTGTAAATTAATAATTATTTTTCATTGCTTTCGTTAATTACGCCCCTGAAAATTTAGGTATGCTTACACTGAAACCAGTTATTAAATTCAGAACAATGTTACATGTCTAACAAGCCCCAAAAGGATTTAATTTTCCTTTATTATACCCATTTCGTATTGTAAAATAAAGCAAGTCTTATAGCGGTTAACCAACTTAACCACATGAATAGCTAACTGAAATCCTTCTTTGAAATTTTGATTTAAGCAAAACGATAAGATCACTAAAGTAATAAAATTTCTTTTAAGAAGTTTGAAACTTTAATATAAGTTGGCGAAATTAATTTTAGTTTGTTCAGAATTGAAAGATTACAAGCTTAATACCTGGTGTAATGATGGTTTTGCAACAATAATTTTAGTTTATAAACTGATTACACATAAAAAATCTATATTTGATATTAAACTAAAGTTAAGAACGTTGGCTTCAAACTGTATCTTTTTCGCATGGTAAAATGTAGAGAAAATATTTGGCAAAACTAGTGCATTTAGTACAAAACTGTTAATTCATTATTATATTATTACTACAGTAGGATAGAAGCATCATTTCCCTCACGAGGGGCAAATATTTTCACGATGAGGTTATAGACAGAGTTATAGTAATCACTAATAACACCAGTATGTCATACGCTATAGCCCTCGTGTAATGTGCGATCGCTTGGACAGGAACAAGTCAAAAAAAGAACAAACGATTTCACATCTAAAAAGTAAAGATACGTGGAGCAATTCTCGGACATGTTTTAAGTACTTCTCTGTATTTATAGAGTTTGATAAATAAAAAGAATTACATAATAATTTAAATAAACTACCAGTAATGTAATAAAGCTCAATACATGACTAAACGAGTCGTCAATGGAGGATATAATAAACACATTGGCTAATAGTTATTTATGCACCAAAGTACCAAAGTAGTGTTGTAAATGTCCGTATTCATTAGATATCCGAATCATACGGAATCGGAATCAGATAATATCCGTATCCATTATCCGAATACGAATCCATTTCTTGACCCGCGCGAAAGCGGTTACAGATCATGTATACGTATGCATGCAACAGACTAAAACATTTTCTATCCGGAATCCGGATACACGGCAGGTAGGTCGATGCGGACGATGCGGTATCGGTATCATACCAGTCGAAGTCGAAGTTTAGGGATAAGAAGGCACCGCGTCGCGCCGTTCTCGTTTGAATTCGGTTCGGGTGAGGCGGGACTAGTTTAACCAATGGGTCTCATCTCATATGATACCCGTTACCCCGATAACTATGCCATCTTTTTTTAGGAAATGTCATTAGAAAGAGAAAGCACAATATCAAATATGCCAAATCGCAGACCGTGTTGCTCGCTTACACTCGATTCCGATTCCGTTTTCTCTTTGCACTTTGAATTAGTAACCACCCGATGCGAATTTATTTTGATTCCGTATCCGTATTCAAGTTCTCGGCCGGTTCCGGATAATCCGGATTCTTTTAATATTCGGATCCAACGGATTTTTGGATACGTATCCTTACATCACTACACCAAAGTATGTAGCAGTTACTAGTCGAGGACGCGGCGCGCTCTGGAGCGACAGCAAGAGCTGCAACTAAGCTCAATACCGATCAAAGAACCTACCGAAGTGCATTCTGTCAGCCCTTCAAATCTGAATAAAAATCTTTTTTTACTTTATGTTATTTTAAATATTCTAATTTTGACATCTTGATAAGTTTTAAAAATAAACTTCAAATAGATAAGTATAAAATTACACAGGCCGACAAACATTTTTTTGTGTAACATAAAGCTGAATAGCATAGTGAATACGCAAATGACCAAAAAAAGTTGTAACACGTAAGGTTTTCGTGTTACTTTAAACAAACCACATGTAGAACGGTACCGTTTAATATATTTAGTGAAAAAATGATTTTTTAAGTTTTTTAACCCAGTATATCGACTATATTAATAATTTATATCAATATCTAAGAAAAAAGCAAACATCAAAAATATGTATTTCAAATACACGTATTCTATTTTTCCTTTTATGGGGGTCACATCTTCTTTTTTCAAAGACCAACAGTAATCACCGATCATGACTGGAACCCATCGTCCTTGGTACCGAATTTCCATTGTCCGGATATCTTGATGGAACCTTTCACCCTGCTCGTCGCTGACTGCTCCCAAATTTTCAGGAAAAAAATTATAAATGGGAATGGAGAAAGAGAATTTTTAATGACATTCGGCAACCAAGCGATTTGTAGGAGTCAAAGGCTATGTCCTAATTGCACAAAAATTGTGATCGCGCGAGCGTGCGAGCGACGCGATAAACGCGTGATCGGGCGATGAAGCCTGCGATCATCGCTGCTCTGTCCTAATTGGTTCAGTCACAAAATGTCTCGCGAATAACAGGGACGTATATTGGTAAGTGGCAATATTTATCTAAGATATCAATTCATTTCAAGAAAAAGAAAAGTTAGACGTTCCCAAGTCAATGCAATATATTACGACAGGCTAAAATTCAGTGGCGGCTCGTGACTTTTTTATTTGGGGGGGCACAATAATACAAATCAATAAATAATAACTACTTAAAAAATTGTAAAACAGTCTTTTGTAATAAATATTGCACAGAGTTTATTTCTGATTAAATTTTTTGGAAACGGCGGATCGGGAAAACCCAAAAGTAAGAACAAAACAAAATACACAGTACCTACTAGAATTGCTAGTAATACTACGCACTAATGCGCTACTAATAATTAATAAACTATTTATAAAAAAAATATCCCTCAACTGATCACAAAAAAAAATTATTAGGCCTTCACGTGTTAATATATCAAGAAAACTAAACATAAAATTGTGCAATAATCTCTTCCGCCCACCGCGCCAACGACAACGCCGCTCGAAAGTCAAATCCAAACATTAAACAAGTGCCAGGGGACATGAAATATTGTGCCCATCGAGATGCCGATAGCACGCGATTTTAACCCTAATTCTCCAATGCATAGACCGGCGTCGCCACCAAAATTGATGATGAAATTGGGACAAATCTGCTGTGACCCCGGAGATAAGTTTTGATCTCCGGCGGTCGCGTTCGCCGTGGTGTGACACGCAAGGAAAGAGGTATTGAGGCGCGGCGGTGTATTATTTCTTTTTGAATTTTGATAAAAGATTTTTTATTTATCGACAATCTAGGGTGGGCACGTGCCCTTGTGCCCTTTAGGACCAGCCGCCACTGCTAAAATTTGGAGAATTTCTTCATCTTTACTTAAAACTGAGAGATGATCCACGCTTATTTGGTCAATACATAAGGATGCAAGTTGAAACTTTTAATTATATTCTTAGGCACATAGGATAATCTATTTTTGTATTGCGGTGCCCATTTTTTCCATAGTACAGGCCGTTTCTGTACTTCCGAAATTAATAATTCCGTCCCAGGAATCGCCATAATAACGCGAGCGAGCGATGAAAAACAAACTGTTTTGAAAATCAAAACACTTCGGCGACGCGATGGAATCGCGTTCGGTCGCTCGCTCGCGTAATAACGGCCAATTTGGACAACCACATAAGTTTATTTAGTTTAAATTTCTATCGCATCGCTCGCACGCTCGCGCGATCAAAATTTTCGTGCAATTAGGACATAGCCTAAAAGTTCATTAACTAGATGTTCGTAGTTTGCATCCATATTGTTGCCTAAAAATCCCCTCACTACCCTTACAACAGAGTTCCAAGCTCTGAGTTCTAGCATGGTGAGCTTTTCTATAAAATTACCGTTGTCCAGCAATCTTCTAATTTGTGATCCAATAAAAATGCCTTCTTTTAATTTGGCGTCACTTAACTGGGAAAAGACTTGATTTAGGTATTTAAATCCGTCACCACCTTTATTCATAGCCTTCACAAAGTTTTTCATCAGTCCAAATTTCATGTGAAGAGGAGGCAAAAGGACATTCTTTGGGTCTACAAGGGGCACATTCAGGAGAATGTGCCTAAGCAAACGAACAAATTTTTATTTATTTATTTACTCATTCCCAACTAACACTAGTGGTTCATTACAGGGAATGTTGAAATAATAAATTGTCAAAAGTTATAACTCTAAACAAAAAAGTAAATGAAATATATGAAAAAATACATATATTAATAAAAAAATAATATTATTTTACTAAAAAATAAAAATTAACAAATCGAAACTGTAATATACTATATATATATACATTATACAACATATACATTTAAAATTTGAAGTTTCTTAGTTATATTCATTTTAATAAAAATTTCTTTACTGCTTTTTTAAATTTAGGTATTGAGGTAATTTTTTTGATGGAATTTGGTAAATCGTTGTACATTATAATTCCTTCATGAAGGAGAGATTTTTTTCCAAAATTACTTCTTACTAATGCAATCTGTAAATTTTCGCAATGCCTGGTATTATGGGAATGAGAGGTATTAACTTTTATTAATGTCATGTTAGATTTTTTTGAGAAATATTGATTGAGTGTATTAATATAATTACTTTTAATTTATAAAGGTGTTGAAGATCAAAAAGTTGTTTAGGTTTATACAATTTTGCTGTGGTTTCCAAATGTGGTAATTTATAAATACATTTTATTACTTTATTTTGTAAGTTTTTAAGTGGTTTTAGTATACTTGAACACGCAGATCCCCAAATCAAAATCAAATACTGAAATTTTGAGTAAATTAAAGCATAATAAATATTCATCAATATTTTTCTGTTAACAAAATGTCTAATTTTATATAATACTCCTACTACTGGTGATATATTATTTCTTAAATTATTAATATGGGCTTTCCAACTCAAATTTTCATCCAAGATTAACCCCAGAAATTTGATAGTTGATGAATATTTTATGATGTTACCATTAAAAACTAAATTATGTATGTTATTTCCTACAGTTTTATTTTTAGTAATGAACATGAAAGATGATTTTTGGAAATTTAATGACAATTTGTATGCATTTAACCAATTAAAAATCAAAGCTAAATCGCTTTTAATGTCACTATAAATTTCTGAAATGTTATCTGCAAAATAAATAAGGGTGGTATCATCAGCAAATAATTTTATTTTATCTTTTAAATTTAAATTTGAGATCGAATTTATGTAAATTAGAAATAAAGTAGGTCCAAAAACGGACCCTTGAGGAACCCCACACAAAATATTTTTTTAAGAGCTTTTGATGTCTTCTATTTGAACATACTGTTGTCGGTTATACAAATAATTTTGAAACCAGTTATAAAGTGAGCCCTTAATACCAATGTTGTACAAATTTATCAACAAAAGATTATGGTCAACCTTGTCAAATGCCTTGCACAGATCGAGAGACACCAAGCAGCAAATATTTTTGTTATCAACATGATGCTGAATATCAGTAACAACATCAGCAACAGTCACTTCAGTGTCCCTAGACCTGCGAAAACCATACTGACCAGAAAACAACAACCCTTTGTCTTCCAAGAAGGTTTTTAATTTTATATTAATAATTTTTTCAAAAATTTTTGACATTACAGGCAACACAGATATTGGTCGATAATTGTTGCAATTATTTCGATCCCCACTTTTAAATATGGGTGAAATTTTAGCAATTTTCATTTTATGTGGAAAAATCTCGGTTTTCAAAGATAATTTAATTAGATAATGAAAAATTGGAGTTAATTCACTTTTGACAATTTTTACAATTTTAACAGAAATATTATCAAAACCAGTTGCTTTCTTTGTATTTAGAGCATTAATAATTTCTTCTATATCATTGGTTAATAATTCTTCTACGTCAAAAAAGAAAGATTGTGAATTTTCGGTATAGTGCTCAGTCATTGGTACTACTGGAATTTTACTAGCTAAATTATTTCCAACTTGTACAAAATGATCATTTATTGCTTCGCAAATGTCTGTCTTATTTTCTATTTTCTTTCCATTAATTAAGAGATTATTTATACTGCTTTTTTTATCCCTAGATTTATTGCTGAGTACGAAGTTGATATTCTTCCATATGGTCTTTTGGTCTTTTTTAAGAAATTTATCTTCATAATATGCTTTTTTAGCCATTTTTATTTCATATTTCACTAATTTGTTGTAATTTTGATATATTATTTCATGAGATACCACGTTAGGGTTTCTTTTTTTCTTGTAGTAAAATCCATCGCGGATTCTTATCATTTCAGCTAATTCTTCTGTAAACCATGGTTTTGAGTCTTCTTTAACTTTAATTGTGGTTTCTACTGAACAAATACTAAAAATTTTCAATATTTCTTCATAAAGGCTATTTGGATTTTTGTATAGGTTTTTCCTATTATTTAATAGAGTCAGTTCAGTTTTTAGGTTTTTTACATCGAATTTTGTATATTTTATTGTTTTAGATTTGGGTTTATTTACTTTTCTGTTAAACGGTATTTCTATAAATTGTAACTTATGATCACTTAGTGTACTCTTCCGGAAACGTATAGTCATATTTTCCTGTGAATTTGTTAAAATGTGGTCAATTAAGGAAGCAGTATTGTTAAATTCCCTTGTAGGTGTATCTTCATTGCACATTTTGAAGTTATTAGAAAAATAAATATCCATTAATTTTCTTGTCCCTTCATTAATTTATGGCATCTAATTTAAAAACAAATGGAACATTACTTTTAAACAAGTTCTGCTTTTTAGAATAAAAACAAATTTTACATGATCATATTATTTTTATTTGAAAAATGCCGAACAATATCGTCAGTGTAAAATAAGAAATACCCGACCCTTAAACGAATGTTTGTCATCTTCGCAAACCTGATTTTAGCCCAAATCAATATATGAGCATAAAAAATACTCTTCCAACCATCCGGTACGGTTACAAAAGGTGTAACATAAAAAGTTAATAGGATTAGACGAACCAGTAAAACAAAGCCGCCATTATTGCTCAAAGCGGCAGGTCTTAAAAAGTAATTAGGTTTCATTTTCTTGAAAATAAAAGGGGATTCTCTTCCAATTACTCAACAAATGGCGTTTAACGAGTTTCACGTTTGCTTGTTTTTGCTTCGTTTATCAACAAAAATACGGATTTATTAAAATGTTAAAAATACGGTGTTATACATAATATTAAGAAAATCTATTTAAAAAAAACAGTCAAGGTATGTAGCCGTTTACTGCGTATAAAGTAATTATTAAAAATAATTTTAGTTTAGATTTTTTAAGCAGAAATAAATATAAAAATAAGATTAAATAAAATAAACGAATATCGCTTGAACTTCAGTGTATCTTTCAGTATAATTAATGTTCTTTCATTCAAGGAACGAACAACTTAGTTCAAGATACATATTCTTAAGTAAAGTTAAAATAATATTCTTTAGAATATATTTTCAGTTTTAGTATTTATTTGTTTCTTCAATAGTTGTCTTGTTAGGTTTCGACAGTTTTTAATATTTTTATTGCTTACAGGTTTCATCAATTAATAAATTTTATAATAATATAATGTTATAATGATATATAACGAGCTGGACCCAAAAAGCGGTATTTTAAACAAAACTGCAGCTGAGCCAAATGCAATAATGTAAAATTCTGTGCCGCTCTGTCAAACTGTGGTTGCGGTATTACCTAGCAGCCTATATTCTTCAGTTGTAAAAACGTAAAACAACTGGGCAAACTCAAAATAGTATATTATGCATGGATTATGTAATGATGGCTGTTTTTCTGCGACAATTTATTAGTAAATATTATACTGGACAACATTTATTTAATTTAGCAAAAGCTAAACAAACTATCAGTAATACTATAATTTCAGATGACTTATACATATTAAATATTCTTAATAGTTTTAATTAATCTTTATAGTTTTAATTAGTTTTAATAGTTTTAATTAATCTTTTCTTACAGTTTAAAAAGTTATAGGATAAAGATTGTTGGTGAATAGTACAACTCTTAAATACTTCCTTCAGTCATATTTATTTTTATTTCACACTAACAAACTACAATCCAATAAAAAAATATATAATAATAAATCATATAACACAAAATATTTTATAAAGTTATGTTACGTTAAGGCTAGGAGAACAAAAACAACTTTTGTCAGTTGGAGTATAGTTTCCGGTAAATTAAGATCGTGTACCAAAGAATAACTGACCATGCGCATTAAAGCAATCCTCAATTGATTCTGTTCTTGTTCTGAATCGGTTCAAAAAAAGATCTGCGAACAAAGCTATTGTAGTAAAATCTCTTATAATCTAAAAAATTAATATGATTGCTTTAATAAGCTTAACCAAGGTATATTTTATCTTTTTCCTCAATAAATAAAAAATTAAAGTCATATGCATATGCGAAGTCGGCAGACTTGAAATATACACCCCATCGGAACATGCTCCATTTCTCCTTCCGACCCAACATTATGTCACCAAAATTATTTTTGACAATATACATCTTTTTTCCTCATCGCCAACAACAAACCTAATCACATCTTTTCAGTGATGCGTTAGGCTAGCTTTTAATGAATGTAAGGGTGACTGGTGGTGCTCCTAATCGTATAATACCTGGACTATAACTCATGGTTAAAAAGTATAGTGTTTTATAAGTACCTATGACCGCTTTGTGAATAACTAAATCTTTAACTCCGCTTAGTATCTCTCATTGTTTTGATAGCAAATAACTAAGCAGCGACAATATTAAAAAACCAAATAGTAGAGATATGTTATCTGCTTACTACTCCTAAAAGTGCTAACTCTAATAACAGTTTTCATTACATTAGAAAATGTTTTAGTCCGGTTTAGCGATTTTTAAGTTTTAGGACCCATCATACTACCGAACACGGTGATATAACTAAAATACAAATAATACGTGTACCTGACTTTAAAAAAACTAAAAAATTACGAACACTAAAAGTTGAGCTACATTACCAATTTTTTTTAATATTATTAAAGATTTTAAATTTTAAACAAACTTTTCTTTGTAAAATTTTTAAATATATAAAATATATCACTTGACCGTTGGTGCTTTCTTAAAAAAATACCATTTGTACCATGGATTTATTAGGACTGAATACGGGATGATTTCACATTCTTTGAAGCCAAAACAAACTATTCTAAACGACACTGTAAACACAATTTGTAAATATTGGCCACATCTTATTTTAGCTTGTATTTTGTACAAAAAATACGTTAGAAGCATCACAAGATTTACTAAAAGTGATAAAAGCCCTAAATTACTTTATTTTCTGCTAAATAATAATAAATTTAAGTTAAAAGGGTTTTATTATTTATAGGTTATGTTATTTCTAAAGGTGTTTATTTAAAGTCGCTCCGAGTCATTTATAAATCTACATAAATCTATACGTCGCACTTTTTCTTTTCTAGTTCATTAGACAAAGACGTATGTGTAACCGAGTGTTCAGACCGAGGTTCAGCCGTTTTCCTAAACAACCACAACAGACAGCAACACTTCTGAGCTCCAACACTCCAATGCTATTTTATCTCTTTCTACTACCATTGTTGATTCAATTACGTGGTAATTCGTAGTCTTGTCTATGTTCGTAGTTCGTAAACTGCTCCCCCAAGAGAATAACAAACAACAAAATATAAGGCTTCACGTTCGATACGCTCACAGTATACGGATATCGAATCCTTTTATATAATAAATCCATGATTTGTACCTATCCTCATAACTCAACATTAAATGTGATTTATTTTTCTTTATTTTAAAAATGGTCATACACTTTTATGAAAAATAAAATTTCTTCTAAAAATGTTATTGAATATATTATATTTCTTTTCAGGTATGTATGTGTGACGACAATAACGTGACAAGAATCACTCAAAGAAAAACAATAGCAGGTAAGGAGAAAAACATGTCGCTAAGAATTAAGTTGTTTTTTAATCTTTAAGCTTTTTTAAAATTTTCTTTATGGCAAAGGCGTTATTTTTGCATTAAAATTCCAAGAAAATTCTTTTTCAGGGTTTATCTGATTCACTTAGCATAATGAAAGACTCAAATATGGACCCCAAGGTTTCTTTTGAATTTTAATTATTACAACAAAAATATACACCTCAATGGAAAATAAATTTAAATTTTTATTAGAAAGTAAACTTTCAAGTCTTAAAATAAAATATAAATTTTGTTCTTAACATAAAATATTTAATTAACACCAATATGTTTGATATAGGTACACCTAACAGATTTGGAAATAGTGACACAACACGGTTGTAGAAAAAATACTGTTGGTTGGTAACACGTGTGGTTAATGTATCTGCAACCAACTTACATAATACATTTATGCGGTAGAGACACAGATTTACCCACACTAGATACGTAAGTTTGGCGAATCGGCAGTATAAGTTCTTGTGGCCTTGTGGGAGTGTACGGCAGCTAGTTGCACCAACGAAAGCAAATAAGGTTGTCAGTCATTTGCTCTAAACAACGTTTTGTTGGTAAATAGATTATTTTTTTCAAAAAATGGTACGCTTTTGGTCCTAGAAATTACAATGTTAGTGCAAACTGCTACACAACACACCTAATACAAAATTATAAGCCTATAAAAACAAATATACCACTAATTTTATAAAGTATTTTAAGTTCATTCACTGCCGAGATATCCCAAAGACACGCACTAAACAGTAACGAGGTGCTCGTGCAGCTACTACTTGATGTCGCGGAGCTCACTGACTATAGCAGCTGTCGATTAACAGTTGAAATAGGGTGTGGCCACAGCAAAGGCGCGTTCGCCGTATATAGCTTGCTTTCGTATCTGGTGTGGGTAAATCTGTGGTAGAGATTAACCTATTTATCACACTATTGCGAGTCTAACATTATAATATTTAGTTAGATTTAGTTAAATATTAATACACTCACGGGCATATTTATCCATTCAAAATTTTAATCAAATTTAATATATAATAACTTTTGTTTGCCACACTCCAATTTAAATGATTTTTCTGTTAAATTGTAGATAACTGTATTAATTTTAATTAAGTTCTTTCAGTTTTCTAAGAAAAGAGTATATATACAGGGTGTTATTTAAGTACATAGACAAACTTTAAGGGGTAATTCCTTGTATGATTTTAAGACAAAAGGTTCATATAAATATATGCCCTAAATGTTTAGATTTTCGAGATAGAGTGTGTTCATTTTTTCGTTTTTTTTTCCTTTTTTTAATTTTCCCATCACAGTTTTAGGGATACTTAATGCAAATTTGGCACAAATAATACTTTTACCAGTATCTATGAAATAACGTTATTAACATTTAAAATAATCTACAGGGTCCTCGTTTTTTTGTAGCCATGACCACTTTAGGCCCAATTTTTTTGCTACGACGTCACTGAATAGGTTTCAGAATAAAATCTAATTTATCATTTTATTCTTCAACTTGTCACTCTCTTGAAGTTTTTCACTATTTCTTACGGTCTAGAAGTTATTTTGCAAAAAATAAAAGAATGCAGTGTTGTAAGGTCCATGAGATAACGTTCTTTATAGCCTTTCGAAATCTACAAGGTGCTAATTAAAACTAAAGTTAGGTTAATTTAAAGGAAAACTTAACAGAGGAACACTTAACTTAAAGTAACTGCTGGAAATGGCCACCCCCGACTTCAACGCATGCATTTGTGCTTCTCACCGTCGCGTCGTATGGTATTTTTGAGCGGGTCCGCCTGTCCATGGTGAGGCGCACAAATGCATGCGTTGAAGTCGGGGGTGGCCATTTCCAGCAGTTGCTTTAAGTTAAGTGTTCCTCCGTTAAGTTTTCCTTTAAATTAACCTAATTTTAGTTTTAGTTATCACCTTGTAGATTTCGAAAGGCAATAAAGAACATTATCTCATGGATCTTACAACACTGCATTCTTTTATTTTTTGCAAAATAACTTCTAGGCCGTAAGAGATAGTGAAAAACTTCAAGAGAGTGAAATGTTGAAGAATAAAATGGTAAATTAGATTTGATTCTCAAACCTATTCAGTGACGTCGTAGCAAAAAAGTCGGGGGACTAAAGTGGGCATGGACACAAAAAAAACGAGGACCCTGTAGATTATTTTAAATGTTAATAACGTTATTTCGTAGATACTGGTAAAAGTATTATTTGTGCCAAATTTGCATTCATTATCCCTAAAACTGTGAAAGGAAAATTAAAAAAACGAAAAAAAAAGCGAAAAAATGAACACCCTGTATCTCGAAAATCTAAACATTTAGGCCACATATTTATAGGAACTTTTGGTCTTGAAATCATACAAGGAATTGCACCTTAAAGTTTGTCTATGTACGTAAATAACATCCTGTATAGAAATATACAGGAAAATAAAAATGTGTGTTTTTTACCGAAGTTTGTAATACTCTGGAGAGTAATTTTACAATCTTCGCTCTACTGACTATGATTTTCTGCAGAGTCTGATTTATTCTTAACATTTTGCTTTTTTATTCATCTCGATATCTGTCTCCGTTCAAGAGATATGAATTTTTAAAGAAAACACTACACATTTTGAAACATTTTTTAATTTTTTGAAAAATACAGTTATAGGAACTTTTTGTCTTGAAATCATACAAGGAATTGCACCTTAAAGTTTGTCTATGTACGTAAATAACATCCTGTATAGAAATATACAGGAAAATAAAAAGGTGTGTTTTTTACCGAAGTTTGTAATACTCTGGAGAGTAATTTTACAATCTTAGCTCTACTGACTATGATTTTCTGCAGAGTCTGATTCATTCTTAACATTTTGCTTTTTTATTCATCTCGATATCTGTCTCCGTTCAAGAGATATGAATTTTTAAAGAAAACACTACACATTTTGAAACATTTTTTAATTTTTGGAAAAATACAACAATAGTCATAAGGTAAAGAATAAAACAATATTAAGTACTAAAAACATCAATAGTGGGTATTCCCCCCTCCCGTGCACACAGAACTACCACCCATACGCATTCCTTGATTGAGGTGTCGAATCTGATTTTTATTTATTTATTTATTTAGATACACCACCCACAGTACAACCAATTATGGGTGGTGTAAAGACAGAATATACAACGTAAGTAAACAATATCTAAAATATTCCCAACTATAGCAACAAAATATTTTTGTACATCATAATAATTGTGGATCACATAGTGTTAAGAAATATATTCTTTATGATCTTAATACTATACAATTAAAAACATCGAAATATTCCTGGCAGCTGTTATAATTTTTACACATAAATAACACGGAAGAAAACAGAAGGAGATTAGTTCATGGAAGGGGTAAATAAAAGGTTGGTTTCTGCCGTGCCGCCAATCTATGTGCCTGAAATTGAATTTGCCCCAAGATCTGCGGACAATCAACCATTCCATCAACAACTTAAAAAAAATTTTACGGATTTATACCGTTGCCTAGTGTACAGGCTCTGAATCTCAAATCTGGATAGAAGTATATGATTGTTAATGTCCCTTTCTGGATAAACACCATCCGTAATAAAAGCAAGGAATTTTTTCTATATATGTAATATAACCAGGTGCCCAAACCGGCGAACAGTACTTTAGCTTAGACCTAACAAACGTATAGTCAAGAGTTGTAGACAGTTTAGTATAATTGAATACTTTAGATGCGCGAATAATAAAACCCATACTTTTCAAACGTTTCGAAATAAGGTCGTCGATGTGAGTAGAGTAAGTAAGGTCAGGAGTGAAGATAATACCAAGGTCCTTAAAAGACTCCGGTTTATCAAGAGCGGTTGAATTTATCGTATAATCATAAAGAATAGGTTCATGTTTCTTCTGAAAGCTCATTACATTACATTTCGCAGCATTAACTGGCAAGCTATTCGTATCACATCAATGATTTACGGTATCAAGATTGTGTTGTAAACGTATACAGTTATTCTCACTGTTTATAGAAGGAAAAAATGTCCATGTCATCTGAATAAAGTAAAGTATTTACATTTAAATCGCTGACAATGTCATTAATAAAGACTAAGAAGAATAAAGGTCCCAGTACCGACCCTTGCGATACCACCGACCTACCCAGAAGCTCCCCCGACCCAAAGCCACGATACTTAACATACTGCCTTCTTTCTTTAGAGGTTAAGCCAAAATTACATAGTTTGATAAGAAGAATATCGTTGTTCAACCGGTCGAAGGTCCTAGAAAAAAATCGGTGTAAATTACATCGACTTGACCACCACTGTCCAATATCTTGGAAATATATTGTATGGTATAAACTAAATTGCTTTCTGTAGATCTTCCCTTTATAAACCCATGCTGAAATTGTGATATTTGAGCGTTAATATGGGGATGTAGCAGTGCATGAAGAGCAACTTCAAGCACTTTGGCAAAGTTACTAATTGATCCCATTCTTTCGTTAGTGTTTTTTTTTAGTTCTTCCAGGTGACTCGGAGCGAGAACTCGGCTTCGAATCTTTCTGCCTATCATGTCCCAGACATGCTTTGTGAAATTAAGATTTGGGCTACGTGGTGGCCAGTCTATTTTTTGTATTTCTACGTCGTTTAAGTATTGGGTAATAACTCTTGCAACGTGAGGACGAGCATTATCTTGCATCACCGAGCCACCAAGCCTTATAGAGAAATGGTTTTGTTTGAAGCGCTCACCTGATCTAGGATACTATATTCTCTGACGACCATTTGGAGACCTGATGGCTATTGCTGTATTTTTCTAAAAATTAAAAAATGTTGCAAAATATGTAGTGTTTTCTTTAAAAATTCATATCTCCTGAACGGAGAAAGATATCGAGATGAATGAAAAAGCAAAATGTTAAGAACATATAGAAAAATATATATTTTTATTTTCCTGTATATTTCAACATGTAACGTATACTCTGTTTTAGAAAATTAAAAGAAATTAATTAAAATCAATATATTTATCTACAATTTAAAAGAAAAATCATTTAAATGGGACGATAGAAAAAAGTTACCATACATTAAATTTCATCAAATTATTGGATGGATGGAATTTTTTGTCGGTAAGTGTAGATTTTTGATTTGTTTAGTGCCCGGAAACATTAAAATTGTCTATAAGTTCTATAAGGTCATGCATAATACCGTACTTTAGACACAGTTTTTTGGCGATTCTAAGCGAAATATCATCTAACTCAACTTTTGCACTTTGTCAATTCTTGTCCTAAATAAACAATACCGATAAAATACAAATCATGTCTAGGTTTTTTGGCTTACTCTTTTTCTCTAAAAGTTTTGCAACAACCCATAGTATGGGGGAAATTTTGAAACTTTCCAAACTTAATATTCGGAGAAGGGAAAAAATATATGAGGTTCCTGTGCTCCTTGAAGTTTTCCTTATTAGTTTCACTGTCATATTTTAAATTCTGATATAGCTGAAGTTATATATGCCAAACTTTTGGGCTGTTTTATTTCCTTGTAAAAGGAAAGTTTATTGCGTTAGAAATATGTAGATAGTTTTAACATCACGTTTATCTGAAACGACACTAACAGAGTTACTAATACCCCAATCGAATAGGGAATATGCATATAACCGAAATAAATCTGAAATATATTTTCTTATATTCTCTACAGAAATTAAATGTTTGTTGCGGTTGCTATTATTCATTTATTTTTGTCTTTATTAACAAAAAAAGAGGATTTTTTAGTGCAAATTTTCACGCGAATTTCGAAACTTGTAAAATGTGTCCCATTGGCTGCGTCATCAAAAGTGAATTTATGACTCATAATGAGCACGTAGCAAGCCCCAGTGCTGTAGGGTCATCGAAAAATTAATAAATATGGCATTTAAGCGTAATTCGTCCAATGAAATTTCCCTGAACTTAACGTAGAAGGTCCCCAAAATCTTATTCAAGTTCATTTCAAGCCAAAATCAGTCCAGGAACCTTCCAGTCTTGCAACAAAAACTGGCATTTTTGCGAAATTTTGACACACGATATATAATAATTTCGAGTAAATGAACTGAAGTTCTTTGTTTTCATGGCTATCTTCGAAAATTCAAAGTTTTTTAAATTTTGCATGTCCCGATGCAAATAAACTTATTTATTTGTAACTTCAACGAAACAGTAAGCGATTTAAATTAGTGAGAGATATTCCTAGATATAATTAGCGTATAAAATAAACTCAAAAATAATCTCTAAATAAGGAAAATAGTGTGGAATAATATGTATGAAAAATTGGATTTGTCGGAAAAAATAGTTTTTACCCCGTAAATTCGCTCCTGGATGAGCCACTCGGAATTTATTTTAAAGTGTGATTATCCTTTTACCAGATAGTGTTGAAAAATTGGAAAAAAATTACATACAAAAAATGCAGAGTGATTCAAATAGATTGATGTCGAAGGCAAAAAAAAATTTAAAATCGAAATTTAATCGGCGATTGCTCCCTTTCTATAACAAGCGAAGAAACTAAAAAATATGGATATCATGTATTTCGACAAGCTCTTCCCGATGAGGCATATGGGATTTTAATTGAAACCATTTTGACCCCACAAAAAATTAAAAACCGTGAAATATTTGGGTCAACAATCGAAATTTCCAGTTTTTCCCAAATATATTCATTTTCCAGTGATTGTAGGTTTAAGTAAATGTATTTAAAAAAAAAGTATCTATTTGAGATTTTAAAGTGTTACTTATGAATCCGTTTTTCGGTTGGACGTTTTATTTTCAAGATACTAGATACCAAAGACGGGCCTGCAAATGGCATTTTTCGACCTAAAAAAATTCAAAAGAATTACTTACCATTTTCCAAACCTCGCCCGTTTCAATAGAGTTTTGAAGCTTCGGGTCCTCTACAACCTCCGAAAATTTACATCGATTTAATACACTTTTGCGACCTGTACCCATTTATTACCTATTTTTGTGGTAGGGTTCTGCCCTCGGTATTTTTATTCGCATAAACTAACGGTTTTCGTCAATATTATAACTTATAACTCAACATTTGACACTAAAATGTGAAAAATTACATTACCAAACAACTTTTTCGGCACACCACATGGTTTTTGACAAGACAACTACGAAATACATCTTATTTTTTATCTCGTTCTTGCAAGCTGTCTTTCTCCGTCTCTTTCTGTTGTTGGAAAGGTGGCCGTAGTGCCGTATAGAATATTTTGTTACTATGGCCGTACCCACGTTATTAGGGAGAATTTGCAAGAAGAAATTGCAGATACGCTAATTAATGAACGACAAAATTTAGAGTGATATTTTTTAGTCAGAGTTTTCACCTCATTTGCTAAATGAATCTATAAGCCTTCCAAAAATTTTAATTTTTAGGTTTTTTTTTATGCATCAAGCAATAGAAACACCACATTAAATTTTATCGTTTTTGGCTTATCATTGCTAGTTGCAAAACCTCACTATGCATTTTGGCTTCGCCGTAGTTCACAGTTTGGCGATTCAAACTGAGAACCCAACCTGGCGGAATGTTTTCGTTTCGTCTTTGTCTTTATTATTGCATTATTTGGCATCTTTGTCAATTTTGTCGTCGATTTCTACCCCCGTTAAAAATCAGCTGATTGCTTGGTGGCTTCATTAATTTGAGACGCCAATACTTTTCATTTTCCTTTTAAATTAGTTCCCAGTTTTTCACAACAAACTCTTTGTTTTTCTATGTTTTTTTAATAGTGCTGATAATAAAATACCGTGGATTATTTTAAGCATTGTGTTTAATTAGTTAGTGGAATGTTTTTTTCATTAATGGCAATACCTATGGTTTTGTTAGTATTGTGTAGTGTGTCAAGTTTAATGTAAACATCTTTTTATAATAAGGGAAGTGAATTTTACAGAGATTTTACTTTAAAAGTAAAAAACATCGGTTGTCAGTTTTTAATAGTAGTGACAAACACCGTGGAATCTTTTAAATTTTGTGTTTGATGCATTATTGGAACTTAGTGTAATCAGGCGTTAGTTCCTTGCATTAAATTGATGACTGTACCGTGTTGTGAATGTTTTTTGGTACCTATATTGGTATTTTCAAAAGAAGTGTAGGTATTTTAAAGAGACTTTAGTACAAAGGTAATAATAACATTATTTCTTTTGCTAACTTGTTACATAAAAAAATATTGATAGAATTGGCAACTTACTCCATATCATGTGTTTTTTGCCAGTGGCGGGTACCGATGATTTGAGAAGATTTAAGGGGCGATTACCAGCTTATTATTGCGAAGCGCCATTTATGATTCTTTTTCTTCAATATTAATTCATATCAGGATTTACCAGTTTCAATATATACAGTGAATTTCATAACACCCTGTATAAATTAATTTAGGAAGTAAAACTTGCTCTATTAAAAAGAGAATTTACTCAAATATTATATAATAATTTAGGAACATTTTTTATTTCAATTAATTTTCTCGAAAAGTAATTGCGGCTTTAAGGAAACAGATGAGAGTTATCAAGTCTATCTTTGTCTGCTTTTTCTCCCCTTATCCCTTTTAACCCAATTTTTATCCGTTGACCGCGTTTGAACTTCGAACACAAATACTAGGAAAAAAAGACCGAAAAAAGTTTTTTCAGGTTCGTATAATTTAGTTTCTTTCTCCTAAATAAATTGTAACAAAACTTTATTTATATATATGAAATTATTGACTTTTTAGGATTGCATCCCATACATTTTTATACAGTTTAAATAAAACCTCCTACGGGTAATATTTTGTTCAATACCTTTTTTAAGCAAGATTTTATTAGATAAATCCACTATGTGGTTTTTCTATTTGTAAATTTTATTTTTATTTTCCTTTGTTGTTAATTTTAAATATTAAATTAATTTACACATCACTACCGTATAATTGCTGTGTCAGTTCAGCAACAATGTTACCAATGATTGCCCCATTGAACGAGGTGTCACAACTGGTTTTTGTATCTTTATTTGTTAACAAGTTATATCAAGTAAAAATAGAAGTGGTTGTTGATACCCGAACAAAAGCGACCGAGAGTCACAACTTCAGAAGCGAATTTGGCGTTGCTTAACAGTAACCGAAAAAGTTTTCTATATCGGTTTGTTGCAAATGATGAAACGTGGATTCGCCACTTCGACCCCGAGTCCAAAGTAAGGAATCGCTACCCCGAGAATCTCCACCACCTCACAAATTTAGGGTCCAACTCTCAGCGGGTAAGATTATGACTACAATTTTCCTGGGTGCTGAAGGAATTATATTCATTGACTACCTGGAACATGGCCACATATTCACGGGTCACTATTATGCAACATTAATCAATAAGCTTCGTGATTGCGTTAAAGATGCAAGAAAAGGAAAGTTGTCTAGTGGAATTTTCTATCATCAGAAAAATGCTCCAGTTCATAAAAGCCGTGTTTCCTAGAACGAAATTCACGATGCTGGTTGCGAACTGATGACGCATCCACCGTACTCACCCGAACTAGCTCCTAGTGGTTTTTATTTATTTCCAAAGCTAAAAGAAAGTCTTCAAGGAACCAATCTTAACAGCGATGATGACGTTATGATAGCAGTTCTTCTGTAATCAAAACAGCTATTTCCTTGAAAAAGGTGTTTTTTATGTTAGAACATAGTGTATAAATAAGTGTCTTCAAGTGCACAGTGATTACGTAGAAAAATAATTTTGATTTATATGCTAGAGACAGTAAATACTGTACAGCCCTCGAATGTGTCAAGCATTTTCATTGAGAGATAATTAACTTACATGCAAGAGGGCTCATTATAGCTATGAGAAATTATCAATTATTGCTGTAGCTCTAGATGATAAACGGAAAAAGAAAGTGTAATTAAGGAGAAGCAAAAGTCATCCATTTTTATTTCACTACTTAAAACCAAGAAAATGTAAAATATACTCGTTAAACCTAGTGTTGGCATATAAATATATATTACAATTATTTGATAATCTGATTGTAAGTAATCAATGTCATCTGATTATAAGAAACATAATTCGATTATGATACTGTGTCTTTTCCACGCTCCCAAGAACTTCTTCATGTTCGACTTCAGTACTTCGACTGACACGTCACAAGTCGAAACGGCAAAAGTAGACGGGCTAGTCGAATCCAACTGTAAGTCGTTCGCCTCGGAAGAAATGGCGTTTCCATTTTCGATTTGTGGATGAACTACCAAGTTGTTCGACCTAGGTCGAGCAGTGAAAACGAGCCTTTAATAAATGCTAGAGTTTTAAATAGTTTCGCTACATTTACCTCTTTACCTTAACCGTATTACCTATTAAGTAAATCTTAAAGAAAAGGTGTACTTTCATTTGTACCTGCGTCTCTCCTAATACCGCTACTTATAATTGACCCTGAATAACGTCAACACAAAATTGTTATTATTTAAGCTCAATTGAACATGGCTAGCTTAAACTCAGATCAGTTGAACCCCAGACCAGTTAGACCGGTTTTGAATGTTACTCAATATCTTTGAAAACCTAGCCATTTTGTGGTTAGGTACAATATCTTTATATATCAAAATATATTTATACCAAACTACACGAAATATCTAAGTTAACTCTCAGAATAAAAATTTAATTTAAGACGACGTTCTCCACGTGACTTCCACGTTGGTCGACCTAATTTCATTTTAGTATAATTTTTTGCCTTATTTTTCATTTGTATGAATACTGTGACAATATTAATTGTAGATTCATATTCTATGGGGATTTTTTAACATAATATACTATATTAATAGTTTCAAGACATTTTATGATTTATTTTCTGAAACCAACATTTGAAAAGGATACTGAGGTCCTAGTGACCGAAACAGCGTCACCATAGATCTTTTAAAATATTAATCTTCTGAATCCTCATATACGTTGAAATTTTACATAATTGACTGAAAATGGCTAGCAGGATAGGAACATATACTTAATAATATACTTATAATATTATTGTTAAAAATTTTAAAGCCGAAAAACCCTGTCACAATAAAAATGGGTTTGGTATCGTGGATGCCCCGTGGAGAATGCTGCCTTAACTTATTTATCATATTGTGATGCACTAAACTAAGGGAATATCTTGCTTTAACAGCGTTTATTTACTATTCCTTAAAAAAATTGTGTAAGTAATTTCAATCAGTGTTTTATTCGTTCTTGCTTTTTTTATAAAACTTGTCTTGCTTCTATTAGTTTGTGAAAGTAGCTAAAGCATTATTAAATTATATGATAACAATGAAGCCATATCAAGATAACTAAATTTTATAAAACTGACAATGGCTCAATTTCGAACGAACTGGATTGCTAAAGAGGGAAAAATGCAAAGTGTTCTTTTATGGGAAATGTAAATTCAGGTATTTCCTAAGACTCTATAAATCAGAGAAACTTACACAATAGATTCTTATACCTAAAAGAATAAAAAGATTTTTTCTCCTTTATCGTTGTTCCAATTAGGGCTAAGTTCGTGTAACTGCAAAGTTCTTCTGAAAAATATCTTAGAGAAAGCACGTTCCTCGAAATTAGTTGGCGTTTATCATCGCTTTGAATGGCAAATATCACTAGTAAAGATCAGAAGTAACTAATATCCCCTAGAACTGATAAAGGAGTCCTTATAGAATATTTGCTAATATAGATAGTTCAATTTATGATAAAACTCAGCGTTTCGACATTTGAAAATCACAGATAACATCAACAGTTGATATTGGTTCCTTCGAAAAGTACTTAGATCGGTAGTGGCGATAGTGGGCCGTATCAAGCTGATACGACAGGTCGCGTGATTTATTTCCGTTTGATTTTGGTGTTTTGTGTTTCCGTGGATGTTTTTGTACAGTGTATGTTTAAAACATTCTACTTTTAGACTTTATAGGTTTCAGGGACTACATTTTGTTGGTGTTTCTTATTTAAATTGAACGGTGAGTGCAAGTCCGGTTCTGTCTTTCAGCCAAACTCTAAACTTTAAATAGACCAGACTTCAACAGGGTGCCATAAATAACAAGTGACTTTTCCATTATATTGCGGATCTAAGAAAAGTTTACTATAATATACAATTATGTATGTATAGAGTGTGTCCCACGCAGTTCTTGTCATATAGGAAATTATTTAATGAAAGTTGAAAAAAAATCGTTAGGTTTTTGTCGCTACCCTGTATACTATGGGTCTCCGTGGGACACGGTATATAGCAAGTGTGATCAGTACCTTTTTCCGTACAAATGTCAAATGCATATTATGATGGATGGTATGTTCACAATTACATGAATGAGGTAGATATGCATTTAACACACGAGTTACATTCGCTTGAATTCTTTAGTTATAATGATACCCGTAAAATTGAAAAAAAACTGTCCTTTTTTAAATTAAGCGTGTACATTAAATATAAACAAATCATAAATTTCTAAAGTAAACAGACATCTAAAAAAATATTTTAATAAAATTCGTATGTTTTGTTGTAAAAAAAGTACATCGTACAACTCCTGGTAATGAGAAATAGTCAAGGTATATATCATAGTGTTTTCAGTGGTGTAATAGCCACTGCATCTAAACTATTTTAGAAACAGGGTCGGCTTTTCGACAATATAGCAATAAAAGATATAATATTTAGTTAAGCTCTAATCACACATATATCAGTCTCATTAAGAAATCCAAACTAAATGTAAGATTTTGATGTCTGGTTCTCGACACCATTATAATATCTGATTGACTAGAATTTATGCTGAGAAGTACATGTTTATGAGAATTGTGGTTTCTCGTCTTCTAACAAACTATAATGATTTATATTTAAGTACCTTTCGCGGGAAAAAACATTTTTTATTCTTCTTGGGCGCAACTGCGAACCAAACAAGTATTATATCAAAAACAGATGTTTTGTTTATTACAGCATTAAAGGGCATTTTTTACGAGAGGGTGCCTTTCACAAAACCTTAAACTTTCCTGTTATTAATAGTAATATTGGAGTTCACAAAAAAATTAACCAAGACATCACAAAACTATGTATTTATTGAAACAAAGGTAACCGTTATTTATTCTAATAGACTTACGACTGCACTCATAGCCAATATCTCCTTTACTTTTTATATGCCAAGCCCGCTTCTGATAAAACAGTTTAAAAATGTGGATATTCTCATTCATGTTTTCGTTAGATTAAATTTACTTAGCAGTTTAATTTTTTTTAATAATTCAAATATGAAACCTTAACATCTTTATATTATATTTTTGTACTTATAAAAGAATTAGAACAACCGACAAATAAGTAAATTGAAAAGCTAAAACGGAAACGTGGATATACAAGTAAATGTGCTATATAAGCAATTGCTTCCGTTAGGTTAAGGCTTCATTCGCCGATCACACCATTGACCATTGCCAACTTAATTTTTTTTCTGTTGCTTGTCGCTTTAGTTTTTTATCTTATACATTTTACCATACAATTAACTATAAATAAATATTTTGTAGGTACCTTTTAAATTAAAATCAATTAAAGCTTTAAAATATTGTGTAATGCTGGACGCCGGATGAAATTTTAAAGTTGTACATCTCTGTTGCTACTTACAGGCCCCAGGCCAAGTTTAGGTTTTTTTTCTAGTGAGCTTACTAGGAATGATTTGGTAAAGAAAAAAAGTATTTTGTAATTTGCAGAAAAAAGTTAAAATTTTGCTTTGAATCGCTATCAAAAATCCTGAACTTGGCCCGAGTCCCGTAAGTTGCAACAGAGATATTCAACTTTAAAATTCCATCATTGTGTACAACATAGTGACAGAAAAAATATCACCATATATGTTTAAAGTAATTTTTTTTTTAATAAAATAATAATACCTTTGAAACTTTAAATAAAGCACTGAAACTTGATTGCAGAATATGGATTTTCATATAAATATACAAGAAATGTCATTGTTAAAAATTGTAAAATCGTAAAACCTATTAAAAATGAATTTAAGTAGGTCACCATGGTCGCTATCGCAAGGGCGTAGATAGAAATTTTGAAGTTGTATATCTCTGTTGCTACTTACGGGATCCATTCCAAGTTTAAGGTTTTTAATAGTGAGCCTACTAGGAATGTTTTGGTAAAGAAAAAAAATTGTAATTTGCGAAAAAAAGTTGAATTTATGGGGTAACCCAGGAAAAAATGAACACGTTCAGTTATTTATTTATTTTTCCTAAACAAATGTTACATCATTTTGTCGATAATTAATTAAATTTTCATAGAAAAAATATGTTAATAACAAGTTATAGTCATTTGAATTTTTTTAAACCTAAAACATAATTAAAAAAATTCAAATGACTATAATTTCCTACTAACACATTTTTCTTAAAATTTAAGAAATGTCGACGTAATAATGTAAAATTTATTAGAGAAAATTAATAAATAAATACCTCAACGTGTTCATTTTTTCCTGGGTGGGGGTGGGCCGCAAAAATTCAACTTTTTTCGCAAATCACAAAATATGTTTTTTCTTTACCAAAACATTCCTAGTAGACTCACTATTAAAAACCCTAAACTTGGCATGGGTCCCGTAAGATGCAACAGAGATGGTACAACTTCAAAATTTCTATCTACGCCCATGCGCTATCGGCACGTGCATCCTTAACTGTACGACACAAAAATATAGTATTGTTTGTTCGAACGTAACTTACCGGAGTATGATAATCTGCAAACTATGATGGAATTATCGACAAGCCAAAGTAATGACCCTTTTTGAAGCAGCAGAATTTAAATTAGTGTTTGATTTATCTTTCAGCATTAAAACAGAAATGTATTTGCCAGTGTCAACTGTTAGCTTTAAAAATTAATTGACGACCGAGATGCTAAAAGCAATAAAGTAAAAAAATATTTTGCTTCTTGATTATCTTGCTTTGCTAATATCTAGATTAGAAAATATTCATGCAGAAAGAGGATAAAAATATATTAATATTGTCTATCTACAAAAGTTTTAAACTAAATTTTTACAAGTATTTTTTTGAAATGTGTCGACATTTAAAATATGGCTTTTTATAAAAAATTATTAATGACGAGGTCCTAAGCCCCCCCCCCCCAACTTAAGTTTTTAAATTGCGAGTATCTTTTTCTTTCTACTAGAAACTAGTAAAGAAGAAATATAGTTGTTTTACCACACCTTGTTTAAATAAAACAAAAACTACAGAAAACTATTAGTTTTTAAACTGTATTTTACTAATATATATTTTTTAATTATCAGAAATGTGGATATTAAAGTGAGTATTATATTTTATAGGAATTACAAATAAAACCTTTTTTAATTGCATTGTCCTGATTTTCTAAAATTTTTGGTATTTCGAGTAGTAAATAATGCAATACGTTTACCAATTTTTTTAAAGTGTAGACTATAATAAGGGGGAATAATTTTAGCAACAAAGAATATTATTTTCCACAAATATTCTTTATGTCTAACAATAAGGCATCAACAAAAGTCGTTGAATTATGAATTTTTCAAGCATTTTTTTGCCAAGAACAGCTGTTATAGTTATCGTGTTATGGTTTTTGGATTTAATACTTTTACATTAGTCAAGAGCATAACGCATTTTACATATTTAATTAGGAATTAATTGGACTAAAATACGAATAATGTTAGCATCGAAGCGTTTGGCGGAAAAACAGTATATGTTACAAAATTGAAAAAATCCTGTTTCAAATGGAATAATGGCCAATAAGTCTTTACTATCGACTAAAAAGATTATCTCTTTAAAAAGCTGTGCTGCTACGTCACATTTTGCGAGTCCGAAGAGGAGATTTTGGGTTGGAATAAAGGTGTAGTATGTTACATAACAAACCTTTTATTTTTCTGTGAAAATTACTGTGAAAATACAAATATTGGTGAAATAAAGGTATATGTTACATTTCCGCTCATGACTTTATTAAAATCAATAGATTTTGTAAATTCGCTTCTTTTAAAAAAATACTAAACTGTAACATGGACCGTTATTGGGTCGAACGCTTCAATTGTCAAATTTGAACTTTTAGGCTTCATAGTTCAGTAGTTATAGGGGAAAGTATCCTATATTGTACTGCATCCTAAATTGTACCACCTTAATATTTCATAAATTCTCTATGTGAGGGACCCTCTAGCATACGCATGTGGTAGTTTAACCAATCTGAAGCCATCTTGCAAGATATCACGCGAGTAGGAAAGTTACCGGCAGTTAATATCCAAGTTGTTTATTTTCCTTAAATCGGAAGTAAGTTTTGTATGTATTTTCCTAAGATATAGAATGAAATCCGTATTGTTATTCTAATAGCTGTTTATTTCACTAAATATGTAAGTTTTCAGACACATTTTGCACTATTTATATTTGGGCTGAGCCAACATTTGAAATTATATTTTGTAAATATTAAGAAAATTTAATTGTTTCCTAATTTGTACCAGCATTGAGTTGTCTATTTTGTACCGGTCAAATTGTAGCAACTTTCTTTAATTTTATTGCGGAATGCGCCAAAAGGGTATGAAATGGGGCAAGTGGTCAAAGGCGAACATGGACGACACATTGAAGAATTATAAAACTGGGAAATATGGATTGAACGAGATATGTAAAATGTATAACGTCTCAAAGTTTTAAAAGAAATTTGTAACGAGTGCTAAAATTTAGTAAACTCTCATAGAGTTAATGTATTTGATATGACTACATTGAGATTATACCTATTTTTCAATAAAAAAATATTTTGATGCTTTATTGCTAATTTTTTACTTTATTCTGGTTGGTACAAATTAGGAAACCAGGTAGTACAATTTAGGAAACTAGTTGCCTAAATTGTACCTACTACTTGCAATGGTTTTCAAAAAACGCGTTCTTATTAAATTTATGAAATATAAAGGTAAAAAAACTGTCAATTTTGGTAGGAAACATCACTACGAATAACAGGTCAAGTTCTCAAACCGCACAGATTAAACCGTTTACTTCTGAACGCATTTTTTTACAAAGTGGTACAATATAGGCTACTTTACCCTATAGATATTTTAAAAATTCGATTACTGGTTAGTTTCGGAATTTTTAAAGTAGACGAGACTAGACTAGATTGAGGGTATATAAAAAATATGGAAACTTCTTAATTCCAAATTCTTTCCCATTCTTTAACGAGATTTATTAAAATCTTAAAATATGCTTATCAAACACTGTCAACTTATAACCTCATTAATCTTAAATAAACCTATTTTTTAAAAGTAATGACGTGTGCTTGCTTTATCAGTTTCAAGCCATTTGCTTTCACCAATATTTTTCACAAATTTAATTTAAAATTTTTCTGAAAATCTTTCAAACATTTTTTACATAACAATACTCGAGTCCCCTTGTTTAAACAGCTCCCGCGTGTTCTCGAGTAATCTGATTTATTTCGAGTTAAAGTTGTTTATGTCGGATGTGGTAATGATTTGTTTAATTTTTCTAGAGAATTCCATTTTGCTTTTTGGGGTTTTTGTACAATTTCAGCAAAAATATTTGATGTTTAGGATTGGTAAAACGCAAAAGCTTTAGCGTGGAATAAAATAAAAAACACGTTCTCTGCCATCGAACAGAAAATTTTATTTAAATAAGTTTCTAACAATTTGGTAGCTGCGCCAAAGGCCGATGATGTGTCAGTCTCACATTTATATTTTATTAAATCAAGTTTCTTAAATTATATTGATTTTTCTCTGGTAATAACGAGCGTAAAAATAATGTACAGCGATATCCAAATAAAAGTGATCAGGCCTTATAACTTTTTTATTTTTAAAGATGGGAAAAAATCGTATAGGTATATAAAAGTTTTGGGGATTTTTATGGATCAATATCTTACCTGCAAATCAATTGAGCATCGAATAAAAAAGATATAGAATAAAACATCGATTTTCACGCATATTTCAAATAGGATGATATGAGTTTTTATCATATTTTTGGATTCTAGGAGACGTTCTAGACATATTTTGTATAACATACCCTATGCGGTTTTTCAATCGTTTTTGAAATATTTCAAATTAAAAGTTATTTCGCATTATTATACTTTAAACCTAACTATCTAGGTTGCGAACGAAATAGCTGCTACCTTTTTAAATCTATTATGGTCAGACCAATTAGTTGGATAAAGACGATTGTTAGACTAAAAATCCGTTTTAGAATTGAAGATCACAGTTTATAGCGATCTACATATTAAAACTAATAACTTACCACGTAGTTTTCCTTTGTTTTCACAATGCATACCTTAAAATGTCAGATTTGCTTTGCCATGCTTATCTACACTCTTTCAATCAGCAATTATTTATTTAAACTTAATTATTTCCGAAATATTATATATTTTAAAAATCCGGAAAGTGACATTTTTTAATAATTAATAAAATGTTTTATGTAATATGTTTCAAAATTAATCACAAAAGATAATGAAGGAAAACTCCTACAAATTTTGTATTCACATTTTTTTTCTATGTTCAATCTTAAGGCTACAGGTGGGTGTCAAATTTCAATGTACAATCATGTACATAAAAAACATGCTCTATTCATTTTATCAGTGTCAAATTTTACATGTATATTTCACCTATTAAAACAAGAACAGTTATGCCAGACTGTAAGCTGCCATATCTATTATAGCATAAAATCATGCATATTATTTTTTCGTTGATTACACAGTAAGCAGTTAATGGACTTATCCAGAATTTTTTTTTATTTCATAATACGAAAATGCCCCATTCGAAAGGCCTATCCCAAAAAGATTAGAATTTTTTCTGATCGAATTCACCCTCGAAATGGCGGCGAAACATCGCTCATTATAAAACGATAAGCGTTAGCATCGCTGCAAAAATTTTGAGAATAGCTTTGCCAGAATGAGACTTGTCAAAAACCTTGGCGGTGTTGCCGAATCCTTAATTGGATTCACCACATTGTCCGTCACATTCAGTTGTTTTCCGTGGGATGACGTCAAGCTGGAAACTGAGTGTTTTCAATTTTGTCGATTGTGCAATAATATAAACATATATTGAAAACACTAAATCACAGAACAAGCCCATTCGAGGTGAATTAATACACTACAAATTGGCGTTAAAAATTACTCCAAATGGTGTTAAAACAACACGGTGATGCAGTGTATACTGTACCCAATACCTTGATGCTAAATGGTGTTAGCAGTAGGGCTGTGGTGTGATTTCACAACTTGTGATTTTGTCACAGCTCCGGGGCTGTCACAGTCACGACCTGCTCCTCTTCGACTAAAGAAGCTCTGACGGGGTGACACCGACACCGCTGGCAACTAGGTTCGATTAAAAGTTGTTCTCGGGTCCGGTCCGGCATATCGCAAGAAGATGCCGAACGGTGACCGATTACATCTACATCACGCTTTCGTTTTATACGCCACGCTTTGCGGACGACGGGACAGATACGACGGCGACGAGTAAATATGAGCAATCACCGGTTCAAGGATAATCGAGAGCAGGCGGAGTCAAGTAAATACTTAGTTGTAGGCTTGCTATAAAGTTTTTGAGGGCAATTAATTGTTTTAAATATAATACACTCAGCTATTTCGCCGTCTATAGGGGTAAAAAAAGTCCCATATTACACTAGTTTTTCTTTTTAATGATGTAACCCGAGATTTAGACATTTTAATAAAAAGTAAAAACTTAAAAAAAATTACCAAATCTAACATAAAAGCGCAATCCACTAGGAAGTCTTAAAGGTAAATCAAAAATAAAAATAAAATAAAAATACCAGTCGCATAGACAAAACATAATATTTCGGCAAACTCGTTCAAAAAACTCATTTTGTAAGCGCTGCCGCCTATTAGTGCCACGCCGACAGAGGTGCCTTTGTCGCCGGTAAAATAACAAATAAACCGGTAGCGCTGAATGCAGTTGTACCGAGCCGAGCCAAATTGCGATTCTCTTTTGGTGTGACAAAATCACAGGTTTTAGTCACAGTGATACACATGGAACAGTCACAGATCGGAACTGTGACAGAAAAATCACGCTTTTTTCCAGCCCTAGTTAGCAGTGTCACTTTTACTACCAAGTGGTGCAATTGGCCAATGACCTTCATCCCGCACCAATCAGAGCTCAAGACACACGCAAGAATAAATTGACGTTTACATCATGCAAACTACTTATTAAAGTGTTAACCGATTTCAATTATTTGTTATACGTGGTTACATCAACGTAGGGGTAGATGGGGTAAGGGGTAGAAACGTAAAATTTCAATATGTTTTAATGTGGTTTTAAACTTCCCCTTTGTTATCTAAATTGACTTTTTTTTGTCCAAGTCAAATTTACTTAAAATCAAATGTTATTGAGGTTGGCTAGTTTTTAAATGAAAGCACAGTATATAGAGAGAAATATAATCTTTATGAAAAAATCAAATCAATAAATAACCTCCAACGCTAGACCGATCTAATTTGGCAGCCAAAAGGTGCAAACTAACAAGTATAAGAATAAGACAACTAAGTTTTATAACATGAATTTGTTTCTAAGTTTTTTTTTATAAATTTATAAACAATGGGGCAATTTTATTACGTACTTTTGACAATAATAGAATTAAATTCATTCTAGCCATATGTACCAAGCTGAAAATCATTTGGAAACCTTATTTTTAAATTGCTGAAATATTAGAATAATTATTCATAAGTTTTTAATGACGACTTATTAACAATAACATGACAAAAACCTGTCAAAACGTAACAGATTAACAAGAAGTTCTTAATTTAAACCAGCACTAATCCTTAAACCTCTTTAGTGAGTCTGTACCTAAGGTTTTTGTAAATATCACTACTTAAATTGAACCTTTAGATAAAGGAATATTTGACATCCTTAATTAAATCTGAATAAAGAACGAAACAATTTTATCGTAAAGCCAAAGAACAAATAAAGAAAAAAATTTAATAAAAACTTTTTAAACTAACGCGTTAAACATCTCTTCTCGACCCCGCACTTTTATTAATCTCAGGAAAAGCTGTTTCATGAAAGTAATAAAATGTGCCTGTTTTATCTTTTGCGAGCCGTTTGCTTTCAACAATATTTTTCACAAATTTAATTTAAAAATGTTCCGCGAATATTTTGAAATTTTATTTTACAATGGATGCATATTTTCCTTCTTTGTGGTTTTTAAATAAAATGTGCAGGAGTTTAGTAACTTTTAACTTCGATATGATTCGGTTTGCTTCAGAGGTTATAAAGTTTAAAAAAGCTGGTTGCACAAAACGTTTAATTCTAAGTTAGTGTTAAAAACAAAAGATAGTCAGTTTAACATAGCGTTACTTTTTTTGGATACAGAAACTGCCCAAAATCTTAGCTTATCAATGACTAAATAGATAATTGGCGCTGCGAAACCCTTGTAGATGTCTATTTTTTGTTTGTTCTTAATACGAAGTGGACTTAAACCTGAATTAAAATAATTCCAAAATATGACAGAGTTCAATTTATGTCTTTGGTCGAATCTTCAATGAAATATTAGGTAATTTGGAAAATTTTTGAATACCTATAAAAAATTGAAAGAAAATCTGAATGAAATTAAAAATATACACTTTTGTACTGCAGGTGGGAATTTGATTTGTTATTATTAACTAATTAGGTACCCAACTTTGAATCGGAGTATGGCATCGCGGTTTCCATTTAAAATAAAAAAGTTGATATTAGTTAAGTTAAACTGGAAGTTATTGTAAACATCTGATTTTACCAAAAAATATAATTAATATACCTAAATACAATTGTTATCCTTTTATTTTAAAAACTACAGAAACAATTAGGACGGTAACCGGTTCCTGTGTCATCTGGTAGTATAACAAAATCTAAAAATCATATCTGAAAATTGTTTCGAAAAAGTCATGTTATAAGAAGTCTTCCTAAAATATTCTTTAAATCTTGATTTCAAATTCTCAAAATGCGTACGAGGTTGGTTGGTAAAAATTTTAACGTAAGTTAAAACTACTGACGTTTAGTTATTAAAGTAAGGTGAAAAGCAGCACTAAAGTTCTCCAAACAAAAGGAATCGAAAAAAATACGTTAAAATTCTTGTCCTGTCCAATATATTCAAAGTTCTGCGCTGACTGCATTTTCTTTTGTGACTTCCTTCTTTTGCCCCTCGAAATAAAATTTTCTTTTATTGCCAATTGATGTCATTCCAATATGCTGTTGTAAATTTTACACAAAACGGTCACGGTCTTTCATGGTTTAGGTCAACATTATAAAATTTGTATATTTATGTATGAGTTTTTTTGGCACATCTTACAGTGCAAACATATTTTCTAAAATTCTCTGCTAAAAGCGTGGCTTAAAAAAACAGATTTGTAATTTTATTTATATGATTTATTTTATTTTATGACTTTTTATGTGATAATACTGCTGCAAGAACTTTTAACGATTTTTTTTTTAATATATGTTAAAATGAAACCAGTAACGTTAAAAACTAAAAATAGCTACCAATGCTAAGTTAGTCCAGTGCTACATTGGATATCAACATAACGCGTGATTTTTAATTATTTTGCTTGAAGGTAGCTTTGCATTTTGAAAATCGCATGGCCGTTGTGCGTAGATAGTGACATGATCATTTGTGACATTTTCATTTGCTTTGAATTTGCGTATTCTTAAAGTTTAAAAAAACAAAGTAATTGTGCAATTTTCGCAGCTATTTGAAGGTAAATTCCTATTGTTCTTTTTTTCGGGAAACAGTCTTCTGATTGCTATAAAGGGATATTCGCGGGGTTTGATTTAATTTCTTGTTGTCTTTTGACATTTATCAGCGGTAGGAGCTTTGACGAAGCTCTGTTGCCGGAGTGAATGTTCTGCACTGAAAATGTTCAACGAAGCCCAAAAATTTGTTATCTTGGAAAGATTTTTTCGAAATGGAACCAAAATAGACGATATGTGGACTTTCAGGACTGCTCTGATGAATTTTGAATCGAGTTTCCTGATGCTGCGGTGACCTTTCATACTTTTCGCACTGGGTTGCAATACCTGATAAATAACTCGATTTTGTTCAATATAAAAAAGGGGCTAGAAGACCAACGAAACGTTTAAATGAGGTTATTGGAGAAAGAAATAGTCCTTCAACTTCAATTATTCATCTTTCTCAGCAAATTCAAAAAACAGGTTTGTGCTGCAGTGCACGTCAGAAACTTCTAAAAGAGGACCTGCATCTGTACCCTTATCGAGTGACAGCTATTTATGAACTCTTTCCTAATGATGTTCCCCAAAGTATAAATTCTTGTGAATATTTTTTAAACAATTTTCAAGACGAACATGTCGGTGGTTTTGCAAAAACCACGAAGCATATTTTCATTTATCAGGCAATTCGCAAAATATGTGAATATGGGATACTGAAAATCCCCATGTTTTTGTAGAAAGACCGGTTCATTAGCCCAATTTATTTTGATGGCACAAATAGCTCAGAAATATCGGACAGAAATTTTAACACCAATATTTATCCATGATCTGCATGAGGACATATTTCGGGAAGGTAACTTCCAACAGGATGACGCCAATCCTTATGTAACCAGAGAAAATTTAAACTTTTTAAGTAAATTTTTTGAAAACAGAATTATAAGACGATACACACACACACCAAATATGGCCACCTCGTTCATGTGATTTGGCACCCTGCGATTTATTTTTGTGACCTTTTATAAAAAATATCATTTATCAGACTCCAATTGAGGATATATGTGATCTCAAACGAAGATTTTCTGAAAAAATTTATGGTCTATGAATGGATAAACATACCTAAGTGAAATATCAGTACTAGATTGTGTTGTTGTCCTTTCTTTTTTATCTATGTTCCCCCTGCACAGTTGGTAGGAGATAATTTTCTCCTAATGTATGATAACGGGTGGTCTTACACTGCTCGGATAGTCAGAGAATAATTAAATAATGCCAGCATCCCACCAGATGACATGGCCTCCGCACGACTCCGATGTGAAACCCATCAAGCACGTCTGGGATATACTCATGAAATAATTTAAAGCCTAATAATAGTAATACCACTGGCCTCTATAACGTTGAATTAATTGCAAAGGGCAGTCTTAGAGTCAGTGTTGCCAACTCGGGTTCCAGTTTGGCGGGAATTTTCAGTACATAAGGGAAAAAGCTAGGTCAAAACTGGAATTTTTTAATCTAATCTGAATTCCCAAAAATGTAATTGATTATTACATAAAAATGTCTCTGTTTATTTATTTTTTAGGATAATAAACGAAACTATTATTTGAAGGATGCCCAATGCGCTTTTCTATAAGAGTCTAATATAATTTAATACTTTTAAATATCAGCGCTCGTATTTCACCGACGGTGCATTTCGGGGAGCTGTATATAATGGGAACAACCACGATTCAAGGTTAGCGTAGCAGAAAGTTTACTATCAAATAGCACCCTTTGCCTATGATCACAAAGATAGTTCCCAAGAAAGCTGACGGCACTGTTGTCAAACACATAATATTTTAACTTGGTAGGTACACAATATATTATGATCAAGAGTGTCAAAGGCCTTGCTGTAATCAAGCAGTAACAAACAAGTACACTCACTCTCATGAGCAGCGCGGAAGATGTCATCAGTAACTTTTAAAAGGGGTGTGGTAGTACTATGCTGGGTTCTGAAATTAATATTTCATGGCCAGTTAGGAAACATTTTACTTTTCGTAACTAGTTATGAAAAGTAAGATGTTCTAAAAGTGTCATTGGTTTTAAAAAGTGCCCCTTTATATGTCAAAATTAGAAAAAATAATGTTATATTGAGATTTTAATATATTTATTAAATGATAAAAAAATTAAGGTCATGCGAATACTAAAACTTCGTAAATAAATTAACTGAATTTTAAACGGCTATACTTCTTGTTTGGGTAAACAGTTTTCCATTATCCAAATTGACGAGACCGACATTTGATAATTTACTAAACCACTAAACAAGACGAGTTTCCATTGATTTTGCGGCTGTGGCAAAACTTGTAACATTCCAGCTCTCAGTAAATAGTCACGAGCATTCGACGATATACATACATATTTTATTTTACTTGTTCATTAATTCCTAACTTGACAAGTTCCAATGATGGTCTACAAGAGCTTTTTAATTATAAAAAACCGAGAATAGAGCGATTTTAAAATGGTATTCGTTAATCTCAAATAAATTATTTTCAATTTAAATATGCATCAGAATCTAGAATGGAGACGGTTATTAAAATATTTTTTTATAATTCTTTTATTTTGATGTAAATCTAATAAAGCGATCGTAGACTATTATTGGGCTAATATACTAAACACCCGAAGAAATAAATTATTTGCTGGTGCAGTAAAAAAAAACGTCAAAACTCGAGGAATCGGGACTATCTCTAATTGTAGTCCAGGTGCCCTCCTGCTTTCGCGATTTCTTTTTTTGAAAGGGTGATAGCCGTATGGCATATTTACTTGGGTTGTTGTCATTATTACTCAAGGTGGGTATTTTCGCAATAAGAAGTAGTGCAATACGAAAAGTTGGCAAGTGTGATGTCTCAAACCAATATCAAAATTGAACCTAAACTAAAACTAATTAAATTCAAAATTCCTGTTTTCAATTTCACACGTACCTAGAAGAAGAATAATTAATTTGAGGGTTATATGTTAGTAAATCTTCAGCTGTGCCCACTAAAACTATTTGTCCTTTCGGTACCTCTCTAAGCTTAGCATTTGCATTCAGTAAAGAGAAACAGTAAAAAACTGAAAATAGGTCATAAAGAATAACACAATAGGGAATATGAATATAATCCAAAGAAACCTGAAATATATTTTTTCTACGAGCGGGCGGAAAATTGAATTTTCCACACACATTTTAGTGTGGAAAATTAATTTTCCCGCACCGTGTGGAAATAATTTTCCGCACCGTGTGGAAATAATTTTCCACCTCAATATATCAAATTAATAATAAGCCGGTATATTATGGTGGTTGCGAAATGCTTTAGTTACCATGTGTAACTAACCAGCTATTTACTTTGATTTTTGTTTGTTTATTGTCAGAAAACTGTCAGTGCATTTCTAAAATATTTTGCTCGTGAATAAGTGAATCCTCATTAAAAATGAATATTTGTCTCGAGGGAATCGATGAAAATACCAGCGAGGGAGTTCCCGATGAGATTCTTCTGATAGCAGAAAATGTGAAAACGGACCTGTTACCAGAAAAATCAAAGAGAAGATATGAAAAAGAATACGAGATCTTTTGCAAATGGAGCGTAAAGAAGGGCATTACAAGTTTTGATAAAGAGGATATTTATTTAGTGTATTTTTCCGAATTATCTGCATCCTGTCAACCATCCACACTCTGGTCAAAATATTCAATGCTGAAAACCATGCTCAAGCTCAAGAAAAATATCGACATAAGCAGATATTTCAAGGTAATTGCTTTTCTCAAGAAAAAGATGGTTGGTTTTAGATCAAAAAAATCAAAAATTTTAAGTCCAGATGACATAGAGAAGTTTTTATCCAATGCTCCTGATAACATCTATCTGCTATAAATTTAAGTAATGCAAATAATTGTTTGACATGTAACTATTATTGTTAATAATATTTTACTTTATGTTTACTTTATCAATAATCTAATAAAATATGTTTCTAAATAAACTATAAGCCCTTATAATCAGATAAAAATATCTCAACTTTTGATTAATTCTGTTGAGTTTCCTCACGCTCGTAGAAAAACTATTGTACCTACCTAACACTTGCGGAAAATGTTTTTCCGCACTCGGCTGCTTCACCGAACTCCGCTACGCGTCGTTCGGTGAACGGCAGACTCGTGCGGAAAAATTCATTTTCCGCACTTGTTAGGTAAATAGCTATTTTCTATATTCTCTGAATAAATTAAATATTTATGGTGCGAGTTTTATTTTGGTCTTTATTAACAAAAAATAAGATTTTCTATTACAAATTTTCATACACAATTTGAAACTTACAAAACGCAATACTATTGGTTGTGACGTCACCTGTCATGTAAATAAAAGTGTTATAATGGCTAGAATGGTGAATTTCAGTGTTAGTTTATTTTTTTAATTATTTACCAGAAGTTAGGAGATTTCGTGGATAAGAAACATTACATTTGAATAAAAGGAATGTTTAGGAATGACTAGAACGAATTTGTGCAAGGACAATCGAATAATTTGCTGAAAGTTGATGCTTGTATGATGAATGGCCGCTTATTTGTCTTTAAAGTTTCATTACAAATATTAATTACTTATTTATTTTAACTTAAACATAAACGTACAGCGAAATATGCTTATTTGAATTTGACGATTTTGACCTTTAATGATACCTATTTAATGAAAATGTTTGATCAAATTTACACTAGATATTATGTACTTTCTTCCAACATCGACAATTCTGGGCACGTGAAAGATTTTCAGGGCACTTGCAGTGGTATTTTTGCAAACTCACTTCGAGCTACACAAAAGTACAGACCTAAGAAAAAAAAACCTGAAAGCTCGATTGCGACATTACTTTTTTTACTGTTCAGGGTTCTAAGAATTGTACGCTATTTCATAATGGACGAAATATCTAAACCTGTTCTTGCGAAAACAGAACGGTTTGTCATCCTAACTCACCAATATTGTAGCATTTTTTTAATTTACTTATGCCTTCGGCCCATTTGGATTAATATATGAAAATTTTTCGAAAACAACTTTTTTAGAAAATATATTTTCTCGAAAACAGAACTTTTTCAATAATACAGATATTCGAAAACTAGAGATGTTTTCAAATTTTTTTTTCCGAATCCAACTGCGAATTTTTTTAACCATCTATTGACACTAATTTTTTTGAAGAAGACATGTTTTTAGAAAGAGCATTTTTTAAACATTGTTTCGAAAAAGACCTCGAATATTCATATTAAAACAACAACACTTTTTGAAAGTAACTTACTACAGAGTAACATAACAAATACAAGGAAACGTAAACCTGACCAAACACAAAAAAGTTCGTTTACGTTAAGGCTCATTTACACATGGCAAGTTTAGTGGCGGAAAGTACTTGCCGCCAGTAAACTTGCCATGTGTAACTTAAAAGGATTGTTGTACTTGCTACTTGCCGGCCAGCAGCAAGTAAAGTTGAGGCGTCGGCTAGTTTTGTGGCCAACTTGCATGTCTCGACAAGTAGCTGTCCGCGTGTAAACATGTTTTTTTATTATATTTAGCAAGTGGCCGTGTAGATTTCCATTCCAGATAAATAAATTATAAACTTTAAAATAATAAAATAGCAATATATAATTATATATATAATTATAATTATATTATATAGTCGGCAAGGGCTTCATAAATTGCTAAAAGCACCTCCGGTAAAAAAGTTGAAATTGTGCACCTCGGTGCTCTGTGTAAATATTCCAGTGAAGCCAAACTATCTCCACTAGCTAGGTATCGTAATGTCACCTCCAGTTTGAGCCTAGGAGAAATAGCAGCTCGCATCCATGTATCTGATTTTGTCACTTTTGGTCCCACAAGGTTTAACAATTTCTCAGACATTGTTGGGGATAATCTCATAAAATTCCTATATGAATCTGGATCTTCAGTTGCTATGTCTTTTAAAAGTTGAGCAGAAGCTCCTAAAGCATTCCGACGCTAATCCAGCTCCTGACCCATATTCGTTTCTTCTTTTTTTCTTTTGTTCCTCAAGAATACTCATATTTTCCACAATACCAGCTACAATAACTTTCACAGCAGCACGCACTATCGTACTCGGAGTCATCTTGAATTTTGATAACTGAGCAAGTAAACTATCCAATGTGTATACAGAACAGACGAAGCAAGTTTACTGGCGGCAAGTACTTTCCGCTACTAAACTTGCCATGTGTAAATGAGCCTTTAGTTTGGGATCTTTTTGCCACTTTTTCAGTGGCATTTTCCAAGTCAGTAGAGTTCATAATTTAAATTTAGAAAAGCCATGTTTTCTAAAAAATATGCTTCCGGGAAATTTATTTTTAAAATGTTCTTTTTAAAAATATATATTTTCGAAGAAGCTGTTTTTCGAAAAAAAAATTCTTAATTTAACATAAAAAAACGATATTTGTTGAAAAGAAATAGCTAGAAGACTTGGTCATCTTAGCTTACACGCGACAGAATAAATTGTTTGATTAATGTCAAAGTGTAAATATTGTAGCGTTTTTTTATTTATGCCTTTTGCTCATTAGGGGGATATACGAGTAGTTGTGAAAGGACAATTTGTCTAAAACAAATTTTTCAAATTTTTTTAAAGCCCTTTTCAAAAATACATTTTTCAGAAAAAATCTTTTTCGAAATTAAATTTTTTCGGATAGTATTAATTCTTTCAGGCAACGGCTTTTTAAAAAAGTAATTTAAGAGAAAGTAACGTACCAAACGTAAGGAAACCTTATGAAACCCAAAGAAGTTCGTTTGGGTTTGTTCAGAATCTTTTTTCGTTTTGTTTTTTCTTTAACATTTTCAAAGTTACTAAAGTTCATAATTTAATGGTCTAAATATTGTTTTGGAAAAAATATATTTTCAAAAAATGTACCTGTTTTAAAAATTATTTGTTTGGAGATATTTTAATCCTCATAAGCCCGGTAAATTAAGTTTTAGTTTGAGGCCAGTCAGCGATCGCGAGTATACTGTGCGGTTGCTAGGTATTACCGTAGATACAGGACTTACATTTCAATACCATATTTTATGATTTGTGCAATGGATTGTCTTCTGACATCTGTTTGATACGTTAACTTAAGGATCTTATTTTCCTCACTATATTAGAATAGTGTATTTTGCGGTTTCTCATAGCAAAATGACATACTCGGCCTTAATGTGGAGTGCTGGTGTCATTCTTAACGTGTATTTGAACCCCCAAAAAGGATCATACGTATCCTTGTGGGGCAGGGGCCAGAATCATCGATCATTGCAAACCGTTGTTTAAAAGGTTGGGCATAATGACACTGCCAGCATTCTATATTTTTAAGTGCGTGCTTTTTATTAGAAAAAGGTTGCGCGACGAAATCATTGAAATTAATGGCAACGTCCATGGCTATCAGACAAGAAATAGAGACATCTTAAAATGTCCCAGGTCCAGGCCCTCTAGGACACAGAACACGTTACGGTATCAGAGCTAAAAAATGTATAATGCTCTGCCAGAATATTTTATACACAGAAATCTTTCCGTAAAGAAATTTAAAAAGCAAATTAAAAGTTTTTTAGTGGATAAATCCATTTTATACAATACGTGAATACTTTGAGCAGCTCGGTGCTGCGGTATAATTTTTAAATTAAATGATTTCATATTTTAATTTCGTGAGTATACTGGTGTACACTTACTGTATATTTCTTTATTTTCTGTTATATTTTAAATTACTTTTAAAGTAATGTTGACGATGGTAAACAACGTAGACTGTAATGTATGACTGATAATATAATATATAAAAAGTTGTTTGATGAAAACGAACCTAGGAACCAATTTCATTTTAAAAAATTTAATAATTATGCCTAAAAGTTCGGCGAATAAATTCAAAATTCCAGTGGCGACCCAGAGGTTATTCCGAAAGCGCAGAAATCTCCACTCGTGTACTCAGGTATACAACGCGAGTATTTCCAACCCATAGGTGGATGACACATGCAGTAAAAAATCTTTTAAATTCTGTGACATGCAGTAAGCAACCATAAGTCCGTGGTGGCCAGCGCATTTGCCATCTAATAGAAGTTTATTAGGAAAATTAAGTTGGGGAGGGACACATTGAAAAGTACTAGTGCGCCTTTTTGGTGTAAGGATTACCTGCCTGCAAAATTCAGTTTTATAGGCCTAACGACTTTTTGGATATTTTTGGCAGGAAATTGGAGCCCGGACATCGGATTCCAACTGATAATTAATTAAACGTATGAATGAAAGCCTACTTGTCAGGGGTACATATAAATATGCAAAAATTGAGAATAAATTCTCTAACCACCTGAAAATTCCTTATACAATAAGGATTTCAACAAATAATGGTAAAACAGCTATTCATACGTTTGATAATTTTACCTTACGGTAAACTCTACTCTGAATGCTTGAAACTGCTAATGGATGGCGCTGCCTGTGTCTCACTGCTTATGCAGTACGACAGTTGTAGCTTTAAGGGATTACTTTTAGGAAGGTTGGTATGTTCGTCTATCCTGTACTGATGAGAACCAACGAGTTCGAAACCGGTCTGCAGGTGACGACATTCTAACTAAAGAAAAAGCTTCCTTCTTCCTGGTAGTTACTTGCATTTGAAACAGTATTTTCTTATCTAACTGTGTTAGAAGAAAATACGGCAAATTTTGGTATGTAATTCAGCGCTCGGAGGGGCATATAGCCCGGAGAATAGCTGTTTTACCATTATTTGTTGAAATCCTTATTGTATAAGGAATTTTCAGGTGGTTAGAGAATTTATTCTCAATTTTTGCATATTTATATGTACCCCTGACAAGTAGACTTTCATTCATACGTTTGATAATTTTACCTTACGGTAAACTCTACTCTGAATGCTTGAAACTGCTAATGGATGGCGCTGCCTGTGTCTCACTGCTTATGCAGTACGACAGTTGTAGCTTTAAGGGATTACTTTTTCGGAAGGTTGGTATGTTCGTCTATCCTGTACTGATGAGAACCAACGAGTTCGAAACCGGTCTGCAGGTGACGACATTCTAACTAAAGAAAAAGCTTCCTTCTTCCTGGTAGTTTCTTGCATTTGAAACAGTATTTTCTTATCTAACTGTGTTAGAAGAAAATACGGCAAATTTTGGTATGTAATTCAGCGCTCGGAGGGGCATATAGCCCGGAGAATAGCTGTTTTACCATTATTTGTTGAAATCCTTATTGTATAAGGAATTTTCAGGTGGTTAGAGAATTTATTCTCAATTTTTGCATATTGATAATTAATTATCGATTAATATCTCTTATAAATATCAGGATGGTCTAACTTATCCATGAGTAAAAATAAATTCAAATCAGGACTGTAGTTCCTGAAATCACGTCAGACTCATTAACAAGGAACTAAACATCAACAATTTAGGTTGTAATTTTGCACGTAGTTACCTTTTAAAGAGCAAATTACGTAAAAGTTAAAAAAAAAACGAAAATACACAGGCAAAAAATGTGTTTAAAACAATTATTTTCTGTAGTGCAGATAAATTCATTTATTTTAAGACTGAATCAACAGCAATATTATCCTTATACAACGTATAATAACGAGCTAAAAGCATTTTACGAGGCGTTTTTATTTTACATTTGTGAAAAATACGTATATATTTGAAAGCAAACGGTTCGCGAAAGATAAAGCTACCCCATTTTTATTGCGTTCACAGAAAGCTTTTCATGATATTTATAAACATATGAGGTCAAATAATAGAGATATTTAACCCGTCGGATTAAGATCATCTGGGGCTATTCATTCACATAAGGATAGAGAAGATATGTCAACGTACTGTAGAGAACAAAAGATTAGGGAATATGCATACATTTTTTTTATTGCACGAAAAGTTCAAGGAAGTCATTACAAACCGAACAATATTATTTTTAAAGCAAATTACTAGGATAATTTAAATAAAAAACAATTTCCGGTGTAATTTATTACCATTTAAGAAGCAGCCATTTGCTTTCGCAGATATTGTCGAAAGCGCGCGTCACTGTTTTGTACTAAGTTCTTAAATTCAGTCGTTTTTATCTCTTTGCTCGGAATTTTTAACAGCCATGTGATCAGTCGTATTGTCTATAATCTACAACAATTATATTAGTCACGTGCCTGTCAAAAAATAAAGGGCACAGCTTCGAGTATATATTCGCTTGCCTATCAGTCAGTTATCTATGATTGATGATAATAGAAAATATTTGTTGTTTGCGTTTCGTTTTAGGATTAAAGTGTAATTTGTGCGTAATTATTTTTATTTAACAATAAAATTTCTTGAATATTTCCCTATAGGTCTGGTCTTGTGCCAGTATGCAGGAATACCACTGCAAGTGGTGCAAACTTTCTTTATATGCCAAGAACAGCCGAAATCAGAAGAAAGTAGTGGAAAATAATTAAAAATTTTATATAAAATTAAATGTTTGTATCACCAAATCCAAGTAGTAAGTGTATTTATGGTATTTATTGCGTATTTATGGTATTTATGGCATATTTGTATGGTATAATAAACGCACGGAAAGTTAAAAAAAAAACAAATGAGGTTATGAGTTGCCACTGTCAAGGTATAGCGTAAGATAAATAAAAAAACTTATTTGAAGCTCATTAGCACATAACATTATCCTAAGCAAATAAATACCTCTAAGCTTTTACTTCTTTTATTTCTGCGGATGTAGGTAAAGTCAGGATTTATAGAAAAACAAGCAGTCGTTATAAATGAATCAACTGCCTGCATCGAATGAAATAGAATAGGTTAGTAAACCCGCAAATTATTTGGTTGCATGACCTTGTGGTTATTTGCTGAAAAGTTTTTTAATCAAAAAATGTAATATCTTTTATCTACGAAATTTTCTTATCACAACCAACAGCATAACGTTTTGCAAGTTTTGAATTTTATGTAAATATTTGTAAAATAAAAAATTTTAATTTCTTAATAAAAACCAATATAAATGGTTAACAACAACCGCCATACATATTCAATTTATATAGAGAATAAAAAATAATTTAGATTTATTGGGATTATATGCAAATTGCTTATTTTATAAAAGTACCTAACAACTAATAAAATACGTATATAATTGAATTGATATAAAAATAAGGTAAGCGTATATAAATAACTAGTAATAATACACTGACAACAATTTTGTGTAAAATTACAATAAAAATAATTGGTTATCACTTGCCAAAAAAAAATTATGGAAATGTTACAAACATTGTGTAATGTAAATTTACCATTAGGTTGGTATTATAAAATTACATTTTATTTGTGAATATACCTTTATTTATTAAATTTAATTTAATGACATGAATATTTATGGAATTTATCTGTAAGCTAACTTTAATTTTAAAACAAAAACATTTAATTTGTATTTTTACAATAGTGAAATGTAACTTTATAAGTAATTTTATTCTGGCCTGTTATAGTTACCTGTTTTGCAGGTTGTAAAAATATACCTTTTGCGTATAATATATAAATATTTTGGGTAGGGTAAATATGGGAGAGATGCCGCGTGGGGATAGATGCCACCGGTGAAGTGGTACGCGTATTGGTACCTACAAGACGTTGGCAACAGTGACACCGGAAGTCAGCTGGCTAGTAAGCGTTGTGTATGCGGTCGGTGGGTTTTTCCTTTGCCTTTTGAGTTCGTAATTTAACAACTAGAACGTAAGTAGCATTTTCATTGCCTAATATTATATAGGATACTTTTCAAACTTTAGTATCACATTGAATTTTAAGGAAAATCGGGTCTAGTTTGTATTATTCGAGTTAAATAGGCTATTTTTTAGATTAATATGCATATTTTGGAGTAAGGTTTTATTTTTTTTTGCAAAGTGATGAAGCGTCTCTCCCTACCGAAAAGGATAGATGCCACATACTTTAGGTGGGAGTTACCACACATTGTATTTTTGTGTTTAAATGAAAGTGATAGCTAATAGCCAGGCTTTTAGCACATGCAAAATAAAAAAAAATAGTAATAATGTTCTATTCGTTTACAATGCCCATCGTAAGGCCAGTGCCAAATCAAAAGAAAAATGGACACAAGAATTGGATCTGTTGAGTGAAAAGTGCAAAACTGCTACATGAGATCTATACCATGTTCCCCACCATATGCAACATACATAAAATATTATGCAAACGAGAAGAACTGAAAAAGGCAACTGTCCCTTATGGAAAACTCTACGAGGCATCTCTCCCTATAACTCTGGGCGTCTCTCCCACATCCCAGGGAAGAGACGCCTTAAAAACCAATTTTTTAAGTATTTTTTTGTAAACTTGAATTTACTTCTTTTTGTTTTTTTATATTTCTATTTGTTTATAGATGCTTGAAATGTCACTTTGTTATTTTTGTAAAAAATATAATATGAAAGTAACGATTTTACGATTTTATTTGTAAAAGTGTGGCAACTGTCCCCCATTTATCCTACATTCTTTTGGTATTAAAACCATGTATTAGCACAGAATTTTAAAACATTTAGGGATTTCTATGTAAAACACCTATAATATATCGTAACTTTAAGTTGTAATATTGCTTTTTACAGTGTAGCAATGTAAAAACATATTGTCTTGGATATATTTCTACAAAAATGTGGGAAATAATTTCTGGAGATAATTTTAGGTCGTAAAAGTAAGGAAAAAAAGGTGTGTTTTTGGGGGGATGTATTTTTACAGTGTAAACATTTCCAGTTTTTGGGTACAGTAGAGGAGGAAAGGTTTAATGCCAAGCTAGTGAGGCGCTTGTTATCAATTATTACTGTTGTATGTCTTAGTATTATCAGCCAGACAGGACCTGCACTTTAGCGTGGGCTCCAAACCGTACTACCGACTGATGCTATATGAATATATTTAGGTACCATCTGTCTATTCTTTTACTCAAACCTCGAATACCGCAACCGCATATATCTTCGTGCAAAGTGTGTTGTCATTCAAATGCTCTATGCCATCTTGATCGGCATCAAATGTGTATCGCAACTACTGACTTTGCTAATTGATTTAAGGTGTCGCTGAGTTTTGTTTAACCAATTGTAAACAGTACCAGACATGTGCCAGTTTGTGCTTGCACCTCTGATTTCTTCATTTGGTTCAGATGACTTACTTTAGATACTGCGCCAACAAATTACAACGCTACCTTTGCAATCTTTTTCGTTTAGCATTAGCCATAAATGTAAGATACGCCACACTTTAAGGTACAGACGCCCGGTCCTAAAAGCAAGGGAAAGTTTGCTGCTTGATTTGATCTGAACGTCATTTTTTGAGCTATATCTAAATAAGAAATAATTCTTTCTTGTAAAAATGTGTGAAACCATAATCATGAAAATTGCAGTGATGATTCGCTTCCATCACAATTTAAGAAGAGAGAAAAAGCGTTTTCTTCGAATTTTCTCAGGGATCATCATACTGCCTAATTTTCTAAGAGAGCGTGATTATACCGTAAGGATAATGCAATAAGAATAGGCGATTGGTGCTAATTCCTTAGTTAGTTTGTGACAAGTCATTTTTGCCACAGCGTTAGAGTTTGTTTTACTAATTAATTTAATCGCGAATGCCTGTTTAGTTTTTACTTAATAATTTACCTTGATTGAGAAGTGTATCTTCACTCTTACACTGGGTGGGCTTGCATTGCCCTGTGTTCCCGGATACTCCCTAAGCATGTTGATTGCCTTTTATGCTGCCCAAATCAGCGGTCCAATATCCATCTTTCATGGCTCGTAGTGCGATTTAATGTTTTCTTGTTTGGACCCTGAATTTCGTTTTCTTTGCCTTGCTTAGTCCTCCCTGTCTATTGACACTCGCTCTTAGTCGATTTATGCTAACATGTTTAGATAGTAATTTTAAAAGACCTACTTACATCCTGGAAATCAGCTGTTTACATTCTCTTGCAACATTGAAGCGGCCCTAATTTGTTTGGCTTTTGATCGCATTGCCTTTACTGTCCTGGTTTCTGTATTATTCTGTATTTCTGTATTATTCAAACGGCATTAATTTCTACAGAATTTGTTTAAATTCTAGAATTAGATTAACTTTGGTAAATTTTCAGGTTAGGATGTTTTGTTTTTTTTTGACTGACAGCTGGCACTATGAGAGTTTTCCAGCGTTGCCGCTTCGTAAGTTTGCAAATTTGTCCTGTAGCATCTAGGCATTTTCGCGTGGAAGCTCGGTTAATTGACGCTTTGTCGTTAAAGCCACAGGTTTGTAGTGGAAGACTTTCATTAGGGTTGTCGGCGCATGACGGAAATTCTTGGGCCCCATTTTGTGTGCCGGTGGTGGAATGAAAGTGTCATTTCGTTGATCCAAGGGGCAAGGACGGGCATTTCCCTTTTGATTTTCCACGAGGTCGTTCGCAGTCTCGGTTTTTTTGGGTGGCCCCAAGTGTTGGATTAATTCTGAGACTGCGATTACAATTCTTTTGCTGAATTTTTACTTACAAGACGCAGGATTTTGTTGGCTTCGTTCGATAACATCATATAAGCCATCAACAACGGCATGAATGATCCTGGCCCAACCCGCTGGTAGCTGCCCCTGTTTGGTGATTTGTCTCTGGAATTTAGAGCATCGAGCCCTCTTTATCTTTGTTAGGAGGGGCTTTGGTAGGGGCTACGAAGCATCCCTACTTCTTTTTTTCGGTGGGTGTAAAGAAGCCTCCCTATTGTCTTCCGTAGGGGCTACGAACACCCCTATTTCTTTTCCGCTGGGTGTAAAGAAGCCTCCCTATTGCCTTCAGTAGGGGCTAAGGAGCCAGCCTATAATTTTTTTGAGTAAATTTAATTCCTCTGAAGTTTTTTTGAGTAAATTTAATTTATTTATTTTGCGAGGACAAAAATCGCCCAATTTTCTCGTTTCTTTGTGAACAACATTTGTAACAATTTTTGTAATCATCTTTTTTATGTACAAATATATGTATATAGGGTTAAACGTATTCAGTTGTTTTATTCAGCTCACTGGTCCCTATGTTTTGAATTTTAAATTATGAATAGCGGGATTGTTGTGTGTTGAAGCAGGTTCCTAGACCACCTAGGCGACTTCCAGTTTGTGTCGGTGTAAAAAAACTGGTGGCGTCCAATCGCACCTATCCGGCTAACAGAGCTGAGGGCTAATTTGCACGCGCTCTACTACAACTTGCTTCACACAGGACACCCTGCTGTTTCTGTTTCTCTCTTAGAGTATCTTCCTGAATTTTTTTTTAATGTTCTTTTCAAGTTTTAAGCGGTAAGTACTTGGTCAATGATACTCCTCATAGTATCTTTGACAGTTTATAACTGAACACCTTTTCTTTAACAAAGTGCGTCGCAAGTTCTCAGGAGAATATTCACTTCTCCTACGTTGAAGATTTAAGACTGCCTGCCGTTCGTACAGTGAGAATGTTTCTATCGCAACACTTAAAGGCATTTTTCTAATTAAATTCAGTTAAAAAGCTTCACTCATGAATTTTAACAATTACCTACATTAACGCTATATTGTTTTTAAAAAATTTAACGCAATAATTTTACTTGAAATCTACCTATTTACAATGACGTAAAATTTGGGGTAATTTAGGAAAAGAAAAAGCGGGCGTACCTAATACAAATTCTTCTCCATCGGCGTTTTTGTGCTGGTTCGAACGGTTTGGGTTAAATAATCCCCTTTGATACCGTGAACAGTCCTTCAGACATGTTAATAAAATGTTGTGTTGGAGGATTTTCGTATAATCCCCCGAATTAGGAGGGCTACTGTTTGCTTTCGATAATTTTCTTTGTATTTTTTAAACTAATTAGGTTAAAAAGGGTTTTTAGACATTTTAAGCGTAAACAAATTGAATTCGTTTTTTTTTTGTGTAACGTAAAAGCCTTACCTTAATTTTAGTTTAACCAAAGTAGGTGTTAAATACGTGGTATCGTTTTTCTCAACCTTCTATGACAAGGACGTATCTCAAATCTTAGAACCAGTTTTTTTTGTTGTTCTCCAGAAGGTTGAAAGTTCCTTTTATCTAATTATAAGATTTTTTTCTCTGTAATGTTAAATACATTTTCTTACCTTCATTTTGTCACACATAACTGGAGGAAATCCCTCAACTACCTTGGCGTATTTTAAATTGCTGCCCCTCACAGATCCAAGGTTTTTGATCACGTGAGGCTTTCTGCACTTCTCAGGAAACTTTCTGCTTATGATATTGCTCTATAACTATGGGACTAAACCAGTCCAAATTATGTACTACATTGGTGAGTAATAACTCATCTTACATTTTCCTCTCTTTCTCGACCAATCGCACTCACTGTTATGCCTTGAGTAACGCCGGTGATTGTATAACTATTTCCTCATACCAGTTCAAAATCTTGAACTTTATAACGTCGTGGTGACTGCAATAGGTCGAATGTCAAAAAAAAACGTTTTTCATTTTATCGCCTCTTGGAAACCAAAACAGTCCAGGCTAGGACCTGCAAATAGTCGTATGTACGTAATCGAATCATAAAACCCCTGCGCAAGCCGTTGCAATTTAGCGAATGTAAATTATGTACGTTTTGGTGACAGTAATACGTCGTATGTCATAATAGATAATTTGTGGTTAATATTTTGTGGCGTAGAGTTTTTAAGATTTTGTGTGTTTAAAACAAGAAATAAAATTGGAGAGTAATATTCATGTACTTACTTTCTATAAAGTTTAAAAATTTTATCAAACATCAACTTAATTTTTTGTTTAAAATCTGGTTTTGCATTTCTAACCTAACATTTTTTGAAAGTTTGTAGTTTGTTGTTCTTTTTAAATATTATTTTGCTGTTCCATTACATTAGGAAACGGTATATTGTTAGATATATTAATACATTATTAAAATAGTCAATAATTATTTTTGTTGTTAAATAAAATAACGTTTTTAGTACGTCAAATTATAATTATAACTTGACATACGTCCTATTGCCATGTACAAATATTTTCGACATACAACTTTTTTCATTGGACGTACAATGTTTTTTAAATTCCATCAAAACGGAAATCTTATGAGTGAATCCCTTTTGCCCGTCTGTCTGTCTGTCCGGAGCATAACTCAAAATCGAATAAACCAATTGAGATTCAATTTGTAAGGTATTTTTAAAATTTCCCCACTGTTTTGGGGAAAATGTCGAAAACCGATAATTTTTTCTTCTATACATCAGCTAATGGAAGATCAACAGTTGTTACAAATGTGAAAGAGTTTTAAACTCTACGAAAAGTTGAATCTCACTACTGTAGATATTCTACTAGGAAACTGTATCTTGATCCTACATGGTACAGCTTCAGAGATATGCACAGAGATTATAATGAGAAGTGCAGAAACGAAAACAAGTAAACAGCTTCTTGGAAGACGTTTTTAATAACAATCAAAGCAATGAACCTTGATATCTATACGCCGAAAAAAGATCAATGCAATGAGTGCAGTATGTTTAAATCTTTTAACCTAGATGAAGAAACTTACCAAAAACATATTGAAAAGAAAAATGAGGCAAACTCTGAAAAACAGAAAGATAAAGATTTATTTAATGAGTCTCCAGAAATACAATGCTTTACAGTTGATCTACAAGCGGTTCTTCTATCGCCTCTCCTGAATGCAGCTGCCAATTACTATAAAACCAAACTTAAGGTACATAATTTGACTTTTGACTTCAATCTGTGTACTAAAGATATCGTTTGTTATGTATGGCATGAAGCAACTGGAGGTCTCGAAAGTGACGTTTTTGCCTCAATTGCAGTTAAATATTTTCAAAAAGAAATCGACACTAAAAAGCAAAAAGAAAATTATAATTTGGAGTGATGGTTGTGGGTATCAAAACCGGAACGCCAAACTTTCGAACGCACTTCTTGAGCTTAGTATTAGAAATAATATCACAATTGAGCACAAGTACTTAGAGGTTGGTCACACCCATATGGAGGTAGACTCCATTCACTCTTCCATAGAAAAAAATTTGGGAAAAAGGAGAGAAGTTTATGTTCCTGCTGGTTATTTACCAATCATTCAAGCAGCGAGACAAAATCCTAAACCGTATGAAACAGTGTACCTAGAATATTCCGATTTTTTGAAATACGAAACTTTTTTATAAATCTACTCGACCAGGAAACAAAGTTGGAGACCCATGTGTCAACGATGTCGTTGGCTATCAGTATACCCCCGAAGGAGTAATACATTACAAAACTGATTTTCAAGAGGACTGGAAACCATTACCTGTTGGACCAAAACGAGCGAATACCTTACCTGATCATGAGAATCTTTACAACGGACCCTGTCTCATTGAAGCGTCTAAGTTTGGGCATTTACAAGATTTAAAAAAATTAATTCCCAAGGATTACCAATCTTTTCATGATTCCCTAATTTATAAATAAAGCGTTTTGAAAAATAATACTTTGACTTTTAGTTATGACTTTTAGTTCTATGAGTAAAGTTCAATTAGACGTATGTCGTGAATTTAGTCGACATGCGAGGCTCAAATAGGTCGTATGTCATTTTTTTTCTGTAACTAACTTAAATGCTATTCTTTACATCATATTACTCATATTCAGATCAGATGTTTAATTAAACTACACTTAATATAAAACTGCAGTATGGTTGCTTAAAAATTACAAACGTTTTTTGTCTCTCCTGTAAAGTAACCTTCTAATGACATAGGACCTACTGCAGTCACCACGACGATAAAAAGCACTAATATGCACTATCCCTTTCGCAAGGCTTTCTAATCATGTTATATTATAGGGTTTCAAAAATATTGTTCAATTCAACGCTTTCAACACCCAGTGTTGCTTCCTGCCGCTGTCCATTAACACTCAGCGAATCCACATGACAGACCTAGCCTCACAAGAAAATACTTTTAGTCTTGCTTTCAATCATGATTTCAGCTGCCACAGCTACATCAATTGCTTAAAAGCTTGGTTTATTTTTCTGAACCCGCAAATAGTGTTACTCTTTTGTATACTCTTCATGTCCCCAATTAACACACAACCTAAAATCTTGTTTTTCCATATGTGGAAAAATTATTATCTTTAACATTTAGCATCCCTAGTTGTGTTTAAAAAATTACAGTTTGTCAAGCACCCAGTTATGTTTCGTATATTTCGACGAATTCCGTTCAAGGAATCTTCCCAACAAAACAACGTAGAACAGCCACATATGCATTCAGTTACTGTCCAGATGCAAAAATCCAGAACATCACACTTCACCCTCACTCCCCTCTCTAGAATCTTCAGATTATGAAACAAATTACTCACAGAGATTCCAATTCCTTCTTTCAAGCTTAATTCCTGTAAATATTGTATCAGTACATCGAATCAGCACACCTAAATTAAGATAACTTAAGTTTAATTTAAGTTTAGTAGTTTTAAGAAGTTTATTAATAATTAAAAATAGCCACTTTTCGGCTTTAAAAAAAAGTAATTTGCTCCCAGCTGTTGGCCTGTAATACAGGAATACCTCGTACTTTTAAAATATATATTACGGGCGATACAGAACTCCGCAGATCAACAGGTAAGAGTATTAAAAATGTATGAGTCTCTGCAGGTCATAAAATGTTGCGCTCTTGGTAATACTTGAAACTCCGCATAATGATATTTAAAATTAGAAATGCCATTTGAAACTTTTACAAATTTATTACGTTTTTAATATACACAATTACAATTTAAACTAAAAAACTAAATGGTATTACTATAATAGTGGGATGCTAACTTAACAAACTGTAAAGTGGTAATGGTGCCATTTTGGAAATTTGAGATATGCTTATTCAAATACATTTGCCGTTGTTTAGAATATGCATTTTGATATTTATATGGTTCACCAATACTGTTTATTTTCACGTAGATCTCCGTTTGAATATTCATGTATCCATAAAGACAAACAAGGAAGGGTGGCTTTGATAGAAAGAATTGTTTAAACGCGAATGAAAGGACTCGCATGCGTTTGTAGTCAGATTTAAAGCCGCACTATTTGAGCCCACATTTCTGGTGGAAAATGTGCTGCCTCTGAAATATAGTTATCGACTAGGTAGTCCGCAAATTTCTGCAATTTTTCATTTTGTGGTTGAAATGCACATAACTCAAATACAAAAAAGTCACTTACTGTCTCTGGATTTAAAAATAAAAGTCCAAAACAATAACCCAACCACTGTCCAATTTCAGAATTCTTGTTTTTATATTCTGAGGTCAATCCCAATTGCTGAATCTTGCGCCACCAAGCTTGGGTTAAGTGGAATCTGCATCCCAGAATTCGACAATCTGGCCAAACATATCTTGCTGCGTTATGTATGGCTTTTTCATAATCAGCAACTACGCTTTTAGGATTCAGCATGTATCCATTTTTTGAAATATGTTGTAGTAGCATTTCAAAACACTTTTTGTAAGAAAGCTCACTCTTATCCTTTAACAGGCAAAAAACTAGTGGAATATAGTGTCCATTGTAGAATCCGTGAATGGTGAAAAGCTGAAGAAAGTACTTGGTGCAATAGTCGAAAGTGCCGTCCATATACAATATTTCGCTATTACATAAGCACTGCATATTAGTTTTTGTATAAAATATTACTATATTGTTCTCTAAACTATTTTGCAACAGAAAATGTTCGTTCTTGTTTGTTTTAGGCTGAAGACTTTCTAGTGCTTCTTGTTCCTCTATTATGTTTGTAGGCAGAGCTGGAAGCAGTTTTCTTCTAGCGGCGTACATGTTTTCTTTGATACATTTTAGGTCACTTAATTTTATATTTTCACTGTCACTTTGTAGTACTGAACACAAGATTTTTGAAGGCCGATCGTAGGGTTCGTCAACCGCTTTTCGTTTGGCCAAAGCGGACAAATGTTGTCTTTGAAGAACACGGTCACTATTTTTTACATGATTGTGTTGGAAGTTTCCAGAAGAAAGTGTCCTTCCTTTCCCTTCTCCAACAGTCAGAAGGAAAGCTTTACAGCTTTTTAATGTACACCTCCAACGGGTTTCTCCAGATGAAAGCACATAATTGAAACTAAATTTATAATTTTTACAAATGATTTGCGCATTTCCTCTTTGACTCACTGTTTCACTTATTTGGTACATGATTGATATTATTAACAAACGCACCTCGCAAAGCCGCAAATGAATTACTACTGACAAATACTATTTTGAAAGAGAGGTGAACATTTTCGTAGAGTGGTAATTGATTTTTAATGAATGATAATCCCAAGAATGAGTAATGAAAAATAATCCCAAAACCTTATACCTGCGGAAGGGTTCTGCGGAATCTCATAGGCGGATTAAGAGCAATACTTTTATGACTATAGACTAATTACCTGTATCTGCGGAGTTCCATGCTGTCCTATATTACAATATGAAATTATTTGCTTTTTGGTTCAAAATAACGCTACCATTCAAAGATTTTTTTCCTTGATTTGTCAATAAGGAATTGCACATATTTTTTTTTGCCTAAATTGTTTAAGGCAGTCATTACAAACTCAAAAAAAAATATTTTGAAGAAAATTACTAGGATAATTTTAGCTACAAAAAATGTTTACTTTTCGGTATAATTTATTACAATTTAAAAAGCAGCCATTTGCCTTTAGTGGCAAGTAACGTCAGGAGATCAGCAAAAACTACATGTTAACGTAAAGCCTAACCTAAAGTCGAATAGGTTTGATTTTCTCGGAAACAGTCAGAGGGAGAGAAATCGAATTTTTTGGGTTGATAGAGGAATAGTTCAACTAGCGTCGGTAAAAAATTCAGTTATTCAAGATGTTTCGTTTCGGAGCTATTCAACATCAAAGTCGAAATTTCCGTGATTTTCGTTGAAATCGGATACAGGTCGCAAACGTGAATTAAATTGCTGTAAATTTTTGGAGGTTGTAGGGGACCCGGAGCTTCAGAACTCCACTGAAACTGGTGAGGATCAGAAAATGGCAAGTAATTCTTATAAATTTTTTTAGGTCGGAAAATGCCATTTCCAGACCCCCATTTGGTACCTAATAACTCGAAAACAAAACGTTAGATCGAAAAACGGATTCATAAGTGAAACTTTAAAATCTCAAATACTCTTTTGCAATACACGCACCTAAATCTAAAATCACTGGAAAATGAAAATATTTGGAAAAAACTGGAAATTTAGATTTTTGACTCATATATTTCACGGTTTTTAATTTTTGTGGGGTCAAAATGGTTCAAATTAAAATCCCATATACGTCATCGAAAAGAGCTCGCCAAAGTATGTGTTATCCATATTTTTTAGTTTCTTCATTCTCTATAGGAAGGGAGCAATCGCCGATTAAATTTCGATTTTTTTACTTTTTTTGCCCTCGACATCGGTATATTTGAATCACTCTGTATTTTTTCCTATCTATTTTTCCCCAATTTTTCAACACTATCTTATAAAGGGATCTTCACACTGTAAAATGAATACCGAATAGGTCATCCAGGAGCGTATTTAAGGGGTAAAAATCGGATTTTCTTGATTTTTTCCGACAAATCCTATTTTTAACCGATATTATTCCACACTATTTACCCTATTTAGTGATTCTTTTTGGGTTTATTTTATCCGTTAATTACCTAAGAATACCTCCCACTAATTTAACTCGCATTTCTTTTCGGTAAAGTTATAAATAAATAGGTTTATTTGCATCGGGAACATCTAAAATTTGAAAATTTTTGAATTTTCGAAGATTGCCATGAAAATAAAGAATTGCAGTTTATTTACTCGGAATTATTAAGACGGTATGTCCAAATTTCGCAGAAATGCCAAATTTTTTTGCAAAATTGAAAGGTTCCTGAACCGATTTCGACTTGAAGTATACATAAATAAGATTTTAGGAACCTTCTACTTTAAGTGCAGGGAAATTTCATTGGATGAGTTGCGCATTAAATACCATTTTTATTGAGTTTTTGATGACTCTACAACACTGGAATTCGCCATGTACTCATGATGAGTCATAAGTTCAGTTTTGACGACAGTTAATGGGATCACGTTTTACAAGTTTTCAAATTCGCGCGAAAATTTGCTGTTTTAAATCCATTTTTTTGTTAATAAAAACCAAAATAAATGGATAACAGCAACCGCCATGAACATTTAATTTATATAGAGAATATAAAAAAAATATTTCAGATTTATTTGGGTTATATGCATATTCCCTATTCAACCAAAGTTCTCACTCGCCGTGTTTATTATTAATTTTTAAAGCTTCTTTTATCATAAATCAGGTAGGTAATCAAATATACTACGTCAAATTTATTTGAAATTTGTCGATAATAACTTACTGGCAATGGCATCAGCTGGCAATAAAAGAAAATTTTATTTTAGGAGATTGAAAAATGTATCGATATATCAACGAGCGAAATGCAAACTAGGTAGAAATTTAAGTATGTTTGACAAGACTGAATTTTAAATTTTGATTGTCACGATTTTGCAAATTCAAGGCAAAAGATTACATACTTTAAAAGCAATTTTAGTGAAAATCATAATGTAAAATTTTTTATGCCTATTTAAAAATTGATTACGAACAGACTTTGTATTTAATTTTCTATATGTAAGATTTCGTATCAAAATTCAACTTTTTGATAAAGAACTTCGTTAGGGTGTATTTTTTTTTTTAAAATGTGAAGAGTTTTTGACGAGCTATAAGATGGCAGAAAAATATATAGGGTGTTCCATTTGATAAAAGTGAAATTTTTTAATTAGAAGTTTTCTGATTTTGGACCTAGAAATAAAACACCCTGTAAATGAGCTGGCAAATTTTTCCTAGTGGATATGTTTTTTTGACTTAGTTTACTTAGGATACAAATTATGAATCGCTTGGAGGCAAAATTTAAGTAGTATTTTCACAACAAAGAGATGCTTGCAAATGCTAAATTTTCATTACAAGTCGAATTATCTTGAAAACTATGACTTTTTCGTATATTAAACTATAGTGAAAAAGTTATGAAATTACACGTAAAATTCAAAAATCCATTGAAATATAGGGTGTCCCATTTAAAAAATCTAACTTTGTGACACCTTACTTTTTGAACGCACCCTGTATAATTTAAAACATTTTTAAAATGTGCAGAAAATCCAACCGTGCCTTAACACAGAAGCTTATTATCGACAAATCTTATCTTCAAGGCACAAAATCACTCCTTGCAATCGTTGACTCACCCGGTACATACAGTAGTAATTCCCGAAATGTTAAATTGTGTTCACAACTAGATGGAGGCCATTTTGAACAACTTTTAATGCACGAACGTCGTTAAATTTAAGGTATGTTGCGACAGCTTTTATTCTTCTTTCTTATATTTATTCAATAATTCTTAATTTTGCAACCGAAATGCCACAATTTTCTGCAAAGGCATATAATTTTTGACGGAGAATCGAATTTTCGGGAAAATAATATACCTTTCCATTAAACATTTCAAACTTGCTACCTACTCTTCAAAGTGTAGAGGGGGGAAATGTCCAGATATCTTTTAAATTATGTCCCCCGGTCCCCTGGCCTACTTTTTATTACAATATTCTAAACCGATTTTGAGATATCGCATTTTACAACAATGAAATGAAGTCTACTTGTCAGGGGTACATATAGAAATACGTAAAATTGAGAATAAGTTCTCTAAACCACCTGAAAATTCCTTATACTATAAGGATTTGAACAAATCATGGTAAAACAGCTATTCTCCGGGCTATATGCCCCTACGAGCGCTGGATTACATACCAAAATTTGCCGTATTTTGACTAACACTGTTAGACAACCAAATACTAGTAGAGTATTTTGTTGTCTAACAGTGTTAGTCAAAATACGGCAAATTTTGGTATGTAATCCAGCGCTCGTAGGGGCATATAGCCCGGAGAATAGCTGTTTTACCATGATTTGTTCAAATCCTTATAGTATAAGGAATTTTCAGGTGGTTTAGAGAACTTATTCTCAATTTTACGTATTTCTATATGTACCCCTGACAAGTAGACTTCATTTCATTGTTGTAATATTTTACCTCACGGTAAATTTTACTCCAACTGCTTGAAACTGCTAATGGATGGCGCTGCCTGTTTTATACTGCTTATGCAGTGTGACATGGCTAGCTTAAAGAGTATGCTTTTTCGGAGGGTAGGTATGTTCGTTTATCCTGTACTGATGAGAACTAAAGAGTTCGAAACCGGTATGCAGGTACGACATCCTAACTAAAGAAAAAAGCTTCCTCCTTCCTGGTAGTTTCTTGCAGTCAAACCAAGTATTTTGTTGTCTAACAGTGTTAGTGAAAATACGGCAAATTTTGGTATGTAATCCAGCGCTCGTAGGGGCATATAGCCCGGAGAATAGCTGTTTTACCATGATTTGTTCAAATCCTTATAGTATAAGGAATTTTCAGGTGGTTTAGAGAACTTATTCTCAATTTTACGTATTTCTATATGTACCCCTGACAAGTAGACTTCATTTCATTGTTGTAATATTTTACCTCACGGTAAATTCTACTCCAACTGCTTGAAACTGCTAATGGATGGCGCTGCCTGTTTTATACTGCTTATGCAGTGTGACATGGCTAGCTTAAAGAGTATGCTTTTTCGGAGGGTAGGTTTATCCTGTACTGATGAGAACTAAAGAGTTCGAAACCGGTATGCAGGTACGACATCCTAACTAAAGAAAAAAGCTTCCTCCTTCCTGGTAGTTTCTTGCAGTCAAACCAAGTATTTTGTTGTCTAACAGTGTTAGTCAAAATACGGCAAATTTTGGTATGTAATCCAGCGCTCGTAGGGGCATATAGCCCGGAGAATAGCTGTTTTACCATGATTTGTTCAAATCCTTATAGTATAAGGAATTTTCAGGTGGTTTAGAGAACTTATTCTCAATTTTACGTATTTCTATATGTACCCCTGACAAGTAGACTTCATTTCATTGTTGTAATATTTTACCTCACGGTAAATTCTACTCCAACTGCTTGAAACTGCTAATGGATGGCGCTGCCTGTTTTATACTGCTTATGCAGTGTGACATGGCTAGCTTAAAGAGTATGCTTTTTCGGAGGGTAGGTATGTTCGTTTATCCTGTACTGATGAGAACTAAAGAGTTCGAAACCGGTATGCAGGTACGACATCCTAACTAAAGAAAAAAGCTTCCTCCTTCCTGGTAGTTTCTTGCAGTCAAACCAAGTATTTTGTTGTCTAACAGTGTTAGTCAAAATACGGCAAATTTTGGTATGTAATCCAGCGCTCGTAGGGGCATATAGCCCGGAGAATAGCTGTTTTACCATGATTTGTTCAAATCCTTATAGTATAAGGAATTTTCAGGTGGTTTAGAGAACGTATTCTCAATTTTACGTATTTCTATATGTACCCCTGACAAGTAGACTTCATTTCATTGTTGTAATATTTTACCTCACGGTAAATTCTACTCCAACTGCTTGAAACTGCTAATGGATGGCGCTGCCTGTTTTATACTGCTTATGCAGTGTGACATGGCTAGCTTAAAGAGTATGCTTTTTCGGAGGGTAGGTATGTTCGTTTATCCTGTACTGATGAGAACTAAAGAGTTCGAAACCGGTATGCAGGTACGACATCCTAACTAAAGAAAAAAGCTTCCTCCTTCCTGGTAGTTTCTTGCAGTCAAACCAAGTATTTTGTTGTCTAACAGTGTTAGTCAAAATACGGCAAATTTTGGTATGTAATCCAGCGCTCGTAGGGGCATATAGCCCGGAGAATAGCTGTTTTACCATGATTTGTTCAAATCCTTATAGTATAAGGAATTTTCAGGTGGTTTAGAGAACTTATTCTCAATTTTACGTATTTCTATCGCATTTTAACATGTTAAAATCCTCACCCTGTCGGTTAAGTATAGAATGGTGTAATAAATATCAAACAAAAGTATTAGTGGCAATGTAATATATGCGTGTGTATTTCTTCCTGTATTTTCCAATAGAAAATTAAACTTTATGCGAAGCGCTGTTTTTAAAAGATTTTCGTATATTTATGTAAATAAATAATATATTATATATTAGAATTTTAAGATTTATTTTGGTACGACATTCTTTTCTTTATCTGTTGAGGAACGGCTGAATTCGAGCAATCCGCTTTTCTCAGCAGGGATGTTTACGCTTTTGTAATCTTTTTTACCTCTTTGATGTTGACGTTTGCTTTTCGTGTTAGCATTTTTACCTTCAAATTCGTATCCATATGTATATACAATATAGCATTTCTTTCACCATATTTTATTATTATATTTCTTAATTCTACTTAAGATTCTTTAAATTCTAATTCAAATTTATCTCTAAACCATGTAGTAAGAGTAGCTATGCAATTACTAAGCATCTTTGAATTGTATTGCTTTACATCATTCTTTGAACTAGTGGGAGGGAGGGGGGAATATAATAATATAGTATGTACCGTGGGTGTGCTGGAGAAGTCCGACTCAAACATCCAGAGCTGGAACCATCGTAGGAATTTCACCAGCCCTTTAAGAGGATGTATGGTACCACCCTCCGTGTTTAGAGCGCACAGTGAATCGTTCAATAGGAGCTAGAGGGACAAAATTTTGATTTTGAATTTTTTATGTTCTATGTGTGTATTTGAGTGCTTATAAATATTTGTGGTGACATTTGTAATAAATATTAGAATAATGACGTTTTTATAGTTTGTTTATATTATAGATTTAGTTCAGAAAGAAACAAGGATTTAATATTGAGAATGTGTATTTATTTTTCACAAAGATCATGATCTGTAACATTATTTATATATTAGCTTTATCATAGTATTTTTATCAGTGATAAATTATCACTAAACAGTTATAGCCTGAATATTATAAATACATTCTTTAATTGTATATTGCTCTACTATATTATAAAAAGTAATATAACAAGCTATGTATTACCACATGATACATACTAAAGCTACTATGGTGGCTACTCATCTGATGAGTTATCAACAGGATCATATTCCGTTGAATCACTTACTATATATTCTTCGTCATCAGAGTCAATGACATTAGTTAGGATAGGGACTATTTTTTCTTAGGGATTTATACTTTCTAATAATAATTCTAACACAGGTACAGGTAATGTGGATTTGTTTTTCCTAGGAATATCCCGAAGACTGTTTATAACTGGGTCAGATGTAATTAATAGCATATTTAATAAATCGCTACTGCTGGTAACACGTGATGTTTTTTGTGTATGATATTCCCTAAACCTGCGACAATCTTTATTTCGGGCTTCTTGGGCCTCCTCTGATAGTTGTCCAATGGGAACTAAACTACGTTTTATGATATTAGTACTATGGATAGGTATTTTGTGAAGCGTTGCCGGCATATTATACTATGAATAAAGTTGAAGGTAAAGCTGCCTTTTTTCCTCGACAAACCCATGGAATTTTTCAATATTTATATCATACCATAACACCAACTTTTTTAAGAAGATTCATTCTAACCCAGTTATAGCAGCAGTCACTTCGGGATTCCTAAAAAATCTCTGTATATTATTTCCATCAATTGTGGAGCCAAAAGAAGGTTTCGGTCTATCTAAAATTAAACCTGTTTCCCGCATAAAACATGCTTGGATTTCTTCTTTTCTTTTTTTTACAGCTTCTTTTTCTTCACCTTGAACAACTCTTGATTTCTTAATACGTAAAAAGCATTCTAAACATCTTATACAGGCATGTAGTGTAGGTAGACCAAAACCATAATTTTCCTCTATGTCCACAAATGAGGGATCTCGTTGATTCATTATTTTTGGTGTTGCTTTGAAAATGTAACACATCTGGGTAGGTTTGGTTTCTATAAGGGCATTGCACACTTTGCCATATACCACTGTTAATAGTAGCTCATGATAAACAACTACTTCTTTATTATTCAAAGTAAGTTTGGTCGGTTGCAGAATGTTGATCTGATTTAAAATTTCGTCTTTTTCTACTTTCGTTGAAATTTTTTATAGGAATAAAAAGTAGATTTTGATTCTACACAATAAGCTAAACCTTCATTATTAGTAAGTGGCCTTTTAAATCGCTCAGTTTGCTTTATTTTGTTTTATTTCACTGGCTCTCTCTGGAGATGAGGATGAAATTTCCTTAATTAGTGCTGCTGAATCTCTCCGTCCAGAAGCACTCATAGAAAGCTCTGCAGCTAACTCCTGTTGACTTCGTGCTTGTAATAAGTCCGAAATGTGCCTTCTTTTGGTCTTCGAAGAGCATCTTCAAATTTCATTTTGGGTCTTCCTTGCATTCCTGAACTGGAAGGTTGTTCAGACTGCCCTCCTGGATGCGTTCTTGTCTTAAAAATAAAATTTCCCGAATCTAAGCATTGCCTGTTTCTTAATAGAAAAACCTCTTTGATTCTACCACAAGCATATCATTTTTCGTAAATTTTTACAGACATTAACGATGTCCGCTGTTTTAGTTCTTTATCAGACTCTTCGGAAAAACTTCTTAAATTGAGTTCAGTAAACAAATACTGGAACGATTTCACGTTTCGCACCGTTTTTTCATGTTTAAACCACTCTTCGACTAATTCTTGTTTTGATATTTCAAAAGTCTTATCTGAAAAAAGAGAAAATCTCCGTAAATGGAAAGAAGTGCAAAATAAATTATACATAGAAAGAAACAAAAGACTTGCTACTGTAACATGTAAAAAAAATTAGACCGGCAGTGATATCCGGTGTTCTTAAAGAGAATCTCTGCTAAAGATTGACCAACTACATGTATCGGCAAAAATAACCCCCTGTCCTCTTTGCTATTTCCCTAATGAAAACACTACAATTTAAATGTTCTTTATAAGTGTAAAAACACTACATACCTTGGTATGGAATATTAGCCATTGCACATGGGTTTCACAAATATTTATGTCCTGTAATAATCGGTGGACACAAGAGGTAAAGTACAACTAACAAAGCAGTACCTAAACTCTACCTTCGGAACGTTACTACCTGCTTATGGATTGTCATTTGTACAAATGCATTGGGTTTTGTTGTCCTCGGGGCCTTTCTAAGAAAACGTAATTATTTTAAATCAGTAATTTGAATCTTACTTTTGTCCCCATAGATTATATTGAACGATTCGATGTGGAGCGGTCACCCATCCAAGGAGTAACCGTGCCGGGCGTCGTTTAACTTCAGTGATCGGGCGGAATATAGCCCGACGAGCGAAGTTTAACGTCGCTTAGTATTTTTTTATTCTATTTTTTATTCATTATATTTTAAAGAAAATTGCTGAGATAATTGAAGGTTGGTTTATGCAGACCACTTTAAATTTAATTTGACCTTAATTTTACTTTAGTTTTGCTTTAAGAAAATTTCAGGGCATTTATACAGATTATTTATGTTTCACTTACGCAGGCGCACATAATACCAAAAGTGTGAAAGGTTGACATTGGTTTGGGAAATTTTTACGTCAGCTGTCATTTCCATTTCGGCATTTTATCGTTTCGTGGTTTTTATTGCTTGTAAATTATGGATAAAATTAAGTTTTCTAACAGAAAAAAACGTTATAATCATTAAAAGAAGGGTTAGAGTTCGGTTCCGATTTCGGTCTAGGGAATTTTATATTACCAGGTCAGCTCGCACATGCGCAACTCCATTTTCATTTAATTTAACCTTAAGAAGATAAAAGTTCGTAAAGAACTTCGTAAAGCAAAATTAAAGCAAAATTAAATTAAAGTTGTGGATAAACGCTCTTATGCCTTCATGTGTATTTAACTCGCACTAAATGAAATGTAGAGTAAAATTAGGGTTAAATTAAATTTAAAGTGGTCTGCATAAACCAGGCTTTAGCAAAAAATATTTTTTTACTTTTCGGTAAAATTTATTTTAATGGGCTTGTTCAGTTATTTCTTGTTTTCAATAGATATGTCAATATTATTGCACAATGAGTCAATTGAAACACACACACACACACACACACACCTACACACACACAAAATTACATCAATTAGACGGTAATAACAAAAAGATTAAAGTTTAAACTGCGACCAAATTCAGTAAGTACAGTTTCCAGCCTGACATCACCCTACGAAAAACAACTGAACATAACGGGCTATGTGAGGACTCAAAGTAGGATGTGGCAACATCGCCATGTGTCTTATCGACCGTTTTGGTACTTACATAATCTCGAAAACCAATCCGCTGTGTACAGATTCGTCGTAAAATTTTTGCAGCGGTGTCAACGCTTAATTTATTTCTTAAATTTGGGTCGCTCATCGTGAGACTACGTCATCAGAGACCATCTTGTCGTTTTATAATGAGCTATGTTTAATCGTTATTTTGGGAGTAGTAAATTTGATTAGAAATTTCCATTATAATTAATAAATGTTTTTTATTTTTGATTTTTGATTTTAGTATTATTTTTAATAAAAAATAATTTATAAATGTCTACATTTATTTCTATTTACTTAAGGCTCATTTACACATGTCAAGTTTAGTGGCGGAAAGTACTTGCCGCCAGTAAACTTGCTTCGTTTGTTGTGTATACACATTGGATAGTTTACTTGCTCAGTTACCAAAATTCAAGATGGCTCCGAGTACGACAGTGCGTGCTGCTGTGAAAGTTGTTGTAGAAAATATGAGTATTCTGGAGGAACAAAAGAAAAAAAAGAAGAAACGAGTATGGGTCAGGAGCTGGATTAAGCGTCGGAATACTTTAAGAGCTTCTGCTCAACTTTTAAAAGAGATAACAACTGAAGATCCAGAATCATATAGGAATTTTATGAGATTATCCCCAACAATGTTTGAACGTATATCCCACAATATAGTATATTTTTCATAAAGATTTAAGAAGGTTATAATCAGGTCACTATTCCACTTAATATTTTTGAAATTATTTTTAATAAAATATTCAACCGTTTTATATATGGCTATTTTATTATTTTAAAGTTTATAATTTATTTATTAGGAATGGAAATCTACACGGCAACTTGCTAAATATAATAAAAAAACATGTTTACACGCGGACAGCTACTTGTCGAGATACGCAAGTTGGCCACAAAACTAGCCGACGCCTCAACTTTACTTGCTGCTGGCCGGCAAGTAGCAAGTACAACATTCCTTTTAAGTTACACATGGCAAGTTTACTGGCGGCAAGTACTTTCCGCCACTAAACTTGCCATGTGTAAATGAGCCTTTTTACCGATCCTGTAATCGGCAAGTAATCACTTATCGATCACTAATTTGTCAGTGTCATAGCTACTTCAGTAAATATGTCAAATGACCTGAGCGTGCAAGAAAAATATTTACATTGTGTATACAAACATAAAAAGTAAAATATTTCTGTAATATAGAAATTAAAATATATTATGATTTATTAGCAGCACATTCTTAACATGTAAATTTATTATGTAATATATTGTTCGTCATTCTACATTTTTTTTTATCGAGGGTAGAGACGACGAGCGTTTTAATGTTTCATAATTTGAACTAGAAGCAGGCAAATAGGCGATAATACAATTTTTTTAATAACATAGGTCAACAGGGTTCTGCCCATGAGTAATTAAGAAGTACGCGGTAAATACACATTAGTGATTAAGCTTGGCCAGTTGGATCTGTTACCAGAGGCGTCGATGCCGAAAATTAAGTACCTACATATATGGTGGTAGCTTGCGCCCGCGACTTCGTATAACAATTTTACGCCATTACTAACTTTCAACCCCCATTTTACCCTCTTAGGTGTTGATTTATTAAAAACTGTAAAACACATGTTTAATCATTTACTTTTTGGAGTAGGTACTTCTGTGAGGTTTCACTTTAATAGGACGAACTAATATTTTTCAGCCCCCTTAGCTATAACTCCTTTAGGGGTTGAATTTTGAAAAATCCCTTCTTAGTGAGTCTCTACATTATAAAATAAAACTACTGACCAAATTTCATTTTTATAGCTTCAGCAGTTTCGTCTCGGCGATGATGAATCAGTCAGTCAGTCAGTCAGTCAGGACATGTTATTTTATATAAGAGTATACACATAGATTTGACAAAAATAATTTAATTCATGAGCGTTGCTGCGATTGTGTAAATTAAAAGAAAAATGGTCAAGTGCGAGTTCGATTCGCTCATAGAGAGTTTCGTATCAGTCACAATATTGTGAATTTCTCACAGAACGCAAAATTCTCAATAGCTAAGGCATCGTCGAAAGATATTCTAAATAGTCTAGTCACTTGCTTATCGCGCTGTAAATCCCCCACCCCCCCCCCCCCCCCCCCGGTGTTGCTCGCCTCTCAGCAAAGCCCTTAGCGCTCGATTCCTGGCAGCATCAGGAATGGGTTACATAGGTGTGCGCCTGAAATTCGTGTCGCTAAAAGGGAAGTACCGAGTGCGCCAAATATTTTTTAATGGCGTCTTATCCTTGGTTGTAGTGTTGATGGGCGTAATATTATAATAATTCTAATCGTAATAATGTTTCATTTTTTCGATGCCCTAAGGATCCTGAAAATTAGGACTAAAAAAGTGTGTAACTTTTATATAGTTCAGATTTTTTTATTTACAAGATTTAAAGGTTAACTTTTCACTTGAACTAAGTATATTTGTTAAACAGATTGGCACTAATGACTTGTTGACAAAACATCATATTAATTTCGTTTTACTTACCTTTTCCATCAGTTACCTGAGTCCGACCCCGATTTTTGCGCCATGTAATGAAATACAGTGTCTAATGTTAAAAACGTAGTTGTAGCTTTACTATTGGAGATATATTCTTAAAAGTGGATGGGTTCGAAAATAGACACCAAAGTACATTCCTTGAAATTCCGTGCGCATGTCTAGCACGCTTGGTTTGCGCGTGGTACGCATTTTGGTCTACTGCGCACATGCTAAAAAACGAGAAATATAAGAAGCGAAAAATACAAAAGTCGGAAAAAAAAGTTGAGAAAAAAGTTTAAAAGTTAAATACTTAGTTGTAACTTTACAATTGAAGATTCCTTCTCAGAAGTGGACGAGCTCGAATGTAGATACCAAAGTACATCTCCTGAAATTCTATGCGCATGTCTGGCACGCTTGGTTTGCGCGTGGTACGCATTTTGGTCTAATGCGCAGATGTCAACAAACGAAAAATATCAGAAACGAAAAATGAAAAAGTTGAAAAGAAGTTCAAAAGTTAAATAAGTAGTTGTAACTTAACAACTGGAGGTACGTATACTCTCAGAAGTGTATGGGTTCGAATATAAACACCAACGTACATCCCCTGAAATTCCGTGCGCGTGCCTAGACAGAATCTAAGTCTTAAATCTTTTTTGGCTTTAACTATTAGCATTATAGCTAAGTGACTATTATTTACGGATTTGTAATGGTACCACCCAACATATAATACAGTGAATAAATTGGCCTCGTTCTATCCTCATTGAATAACAGTTGTAATTAGTTTAGTTTAATTGAAGCACCTTTAGCACCTGTTATTTGTGTAAATTGTGTACAACATTATATATTTTATATGTTCGCTATTTTGTACATTTAATAATAAACTAGAATCAAATAGTGTTGGTTGGTACTAATCAAAACCTTTCCATTTTGTTCGTACATCCCAAAATGTTAGCAATTTCTTACAAAAATTAACCTTTTATTCGTAAACAGCGCTCAACGTTGTAATTAGTTTAGTTGTGGTTGAAGCACCTTTAAAGCACATGTTATTTGCGTAAATTGTGTAGAACATTATATATTTTATATGTTCGCTATTTTGTACGTTTATTTATAAACTAGAGTCAAATAATGTTGGTAATCAAAACCATTCCATTTTGTTCGTACATCCCAAAATGTTAGCAATTTCGTACAAAAATTAACCTTTTAAAAACCATTCAAGAAAAATTTGTTGAGGTAACACTATGCTATTTTTTTAAGACTTTTTACTTTCACTATTTTAAATATGACAGGATTGATAGGAAAAAAAATTAAAAGTCAATTAAAAAAAAGTAGGTTAACAAAGCAGGTTAAGCAAAAAAAAATATAAATAGTTTTTAGAATATTTAAATTCATAGTTTAAGTAGATTTTGAATTGAGCTTTAGCGATTTGTAATAACTATAAATTCTGAGAATAATTATGTACGATTTAAAAGTTGTTGTTTTACTTTTAGTTAGCCTCGTTTATTTTGGTGAGTTTTATTTCGTTTAGTTTTCAGTCATAAAATGAATATGTCAGGTTCATCTTAGATTAAGATGATGATATATTTTTGGAAATTTGTATAAATGCTGCTAAGAGCAAAGCTGGCACTTGCTAAAAATTGTCTTCATAGTTCATAGGGGTTTTATTAAAGTTTTAATCATCTCCCCATCCGACTACTATGAAAAGTGAAATGAACTTTATATACGAATATGGAAATTAAGTTTAACTGTGGTTAAATTGTACAAGCAATATAAAAATAAAATAATAGAATTTTTAAATATTTTTTCTGATAAATTTAAAATCTGATCATATTTGTGCCAGCATATTTTGAAATACCTAATCCTTTAAAAGCGTCCAACAGCGGTACTTGGGCCGATTCGTGTTTTTGCTTAAATTTCAGACATTCCCCAACTAAATTTTATGTTTATAATGGGAAATATTCCCAAAGAGTCGTGACCTGGCATAATATAAAAAGAAATATTTTTTTTCTGAATACATGAATTCTTTCGCCGATGAATTTTTTACTACAAAATTTTGAGGATATAGTATATAGAACAAGGAAAAAAATAATTTTCTGGATTCTTCCTATTTGATATTAAAACAATATAAGCCTTTTTATAAATCATCGCAAAAGTTTTACTGACGACACAACATTCGCATGTGGTCAATCTTGATACGACATTTGCGGCCAGATTCTCCAACGCTAGATCGGTGTAACTTGAAATACAAAAGTTTTAAACTGACAAGTATAAGAATACGACAACTAAGTTTTATATTATGAATTTGTTTCCTATTGTTTTCGCCAATTTATATAGAAAATGACAATTTTAGTACGTACTTTCCACAATACTAGAACTAGATTCATTAAGCAACAAGTTCCAAAGTGAAAATTATTTGTAAACAAAGAAAATCTCTGAAATATTAGAATAACTGACACTGACATTAGATTTTTGATGACGACTTATTAACAATGACTATGGAGGACTTGAAGGGAGGAGACCGATCGGCAATGGCTGCACTTTAAATTTCTGTCCCTGTTCCTTGGTTAGTTCGCTAGGTTGTCAAGAGAGGCGGTCTGTTCGTTAGTGAGTCTAATTTTTCATTGAAACTGTGGTGTTCTTCTCGTTAATTTGTCGAAAATACTTTATTATTCAATTTTTTTCTTGACACTATTGACAATGAGTAACGGTAAATCATATAAAAGTAGGGTTTGCTTTGTGCCGGATTGTAAAACAGGGTATTCTTCCAATAAGAAGCTTGAGAAAGAACGCAATGGAAACAACCAAAGCCTCTTTGTAGCTCCAAAGGTAAGTTAATTTGCTTATAAGCTATAATAAAGGGCTAACAAACTCATGAAAATATTATACTGTCGATTTTTTGGATATTTCTTTCACTACATCACGGTCATGTATTTTGCACGCAGCATAACCTAAAAAATATATTAAATTAAAAATAGTTTAGTTCGCTTCTTTTTGATAAATATTGTATTAAGACACTAATATTCAGGTGAATATATTTCTGAAATAAATCCAGGCCAAATAACTATTTTATTATCAATATCTTTGGAAATAAAATTCAATTGGAATTGAACTATGTTCTGCCATGTATTGAATAAATAAGTTATAAGTAGCGATGGGATATCTCGAATGAAAAATAATCGATCATTCGATTATTCAAATCACTCGAGATATCTCGAGAAGTCAGCGCGATCATTCGAATGATTTAGCCGAGAGATTATAATATAATCGCCTTTCGCCGCTTCGAATGACGAGACGAAATACGAAATGATGCCGCCGCCGACTCGGCACTCGACGTTGCGTTACGATGCGATTGTCTCGGATGTGTTTTTCATTCGAATGATTATTTATTTCGAATGATCCTTCGATATCGCTCGAGCATTATTTCATCTCTCGACAACGCATAGCATGTTTTTAATATTGTCTGGGTCTCGGATGATTTTTTCATTCGAATGATTGTTTATTTCGAATATCGATCGAGCATTATTTCATCTCTCGACAACGCATAGTGTTATTGCATGTTTTTATGATATATACAGTATGTTAGTAAAGTATGTGGCCAAACTTGAGGGTATTATTCCTTTCTTAATTTTAAGACAAAACATAGGTTCTAAAAGACTTTGTTTTTAATACACAGGGTGTTGAATTTTTGTAAAAGGGTTTTCCTAAATAACTAGAGGACGCAAATTTGTATAAAGTTGAAATTTGGTGACAATTTTTAATGCATAAAGGGGAATCATGCTAGTTGCCAAATTTGTTTAAAGGAGTGTTTTTGTTTTCATGGATCTCTTACGTTTTTGTTTTTTTTAACAAATTATACTAATAAATAATGTTATGTATAACTTTACATTTTTTTGTTTTTATCGAAAACGGCCAATCCGAGCAAAAAAAATTCAAGAGATGATTTTTGTGTAGTTTTATTTGCTATATTTTTTGATTCGAATGATTATTTCGAATGATGATTCGATTATTAAAATCATTCGAGAGCTAATATTTCGATTATTTAATTCATTCGATTATTCCCAACACTAGTTATAAGTAAATTTCGCAGCAGTATAATTGTGAGGTATAATAGTAATTACAAAAATCACAGTCACATTTTATTGTATAATTATTTATTATTATACGTTTTCTTATTAGGACCCCATAATTTTTTAACAATGGCAACGTGCAATTGTAAACAAATGAATCGCATTGAAGAAGCTCGACGAGAGTAAACCAAATGTTTAAGAAAACAATCAAAATTGTAAAAAAACTAATAAAATAGGGGGTAATATATTCATCCCTGATCAAAAATTAGCTAACTGTACAATCTTACTGCAATTTTATACTTGAGTAACAATTTTGTAATAAAGAATATAAATAAATATATATTTTTTATATTTGTGTTTTTTCTGATTCTTATCGGAATATTAAAAAAATATTATATTAATAGAATTGTACAGTTGCTTACTTATCGAAAAAAAGTTTTTTGTGGCTAGAATGTTTAATAACCGGTATTTTAAAAACCAAGCGTCGTCGGAACTACAGACAGCCCGAGTATCTCAATAAGTGTGACAAAGTAGATTTAACTTCATATAAAAGTCGTCATTTGTTCCTCTACGAAAAATAAACTAATTTAAATAAAAATAATTTTCGCGCCCATAAGAATCCATGTATTTTAAACATCACTTGGAACACATGCGCCGCTTGCCGCGAAATCGCAAAGCTGAATTATCGATGCAAATTTGGACCGCGGCCAAAGTATTGCGATCGGTCTCCTCCTTTCAAGTCCTCCATAACAATGACAAGCCTAAAACCAATCTCTAATCAACTAGAACTAGAAGATCTTAATTTAAACCAGTACTAAATCTTAAACCTTTTTAGTGAATCTGAACATTAAAATTTAAGGTTCAGATTCACTAACAGGTTTTTGTGATGTCATTATCAACAAGTCGTCTTTAAAATCATATGAGTAATTTACGCGATTTAAAACTGCATTCCACAAAAATTCGACAAAAGTATCGAATTTTTGTGCTTACAAGCTTCAAGTAGTCGACCCCTTAATTATTGAAAAGCAAATTTTAAGTTATATCTAAATGTTTAGTAAAATACCTGGTGTTCCATCTAAGAAACAAAAGTTGCCATTTTTGTCCAAATTTCCAACATTCATCTGTTTTTGTATGAAAATATGTTATAGCGACTGAGGAAATTTTTCATCATTCCTTTACAATTTTGTTTCCTCTGTCTGATAAGAAGTGCAGTTAAGTAAGAAGAGACTCGGTACCTACTTCATCGCGCTATTCGTTACTGATGTCACGCTTGCTGAGTTGCTAGGTTTTTAATTAGCCACAATAAGAGGATGAACGCCTGTGCAAAAAGACTTTATTAAATATTTTATACGTATGAATGAAAGTCTACTTGTCAGGGGTACATATAAATATGCAAAAATTGAGAATAAATTCTCTAACCACCTGAAAATTCCTTATACAATAAGGATTTCAACAAACAATGGTAAAACAGCTATAGTTCGAAACCGGTCTGCAGGTGACGACATCCTAACTAAAGAAAAAGCTTCCTTCTTCCTAGTAGTTTCTTGCATTCAAAACAAGTATTTTATTATCTAACTGTGTTAGAAGAAAATACGGCAAAGTTTGGTATGTAATTCAGCGCTCGGAGGGGCATATAGCCCGGAGAATAGCTGTTTTACCATTATTTGTTGAAATCCTTATTGTATAAGGAATTTTCAGGTGGTTAGAGAATTTATTCTCAATTTTTGCATATTTATATGTACCCCTGACAAGTAGACTTTCATTCATACGTTTGAAAATTTTACCTTACGGTAAACTCTACTCTGAATGCTCGAAACTGCTAATGGATGGCGCTGCCTGTGTCTCACTGCTTATGCAGTACGACAGTTGTAGCTTTAAGGGATTACTTTTTCGGAAGGTTGGTATGTTCGTCTATCCTGTACTGATGAGAACCAACGAGTTCGAAACCGGTCTGCAGGTGACGACATCCTAACTAAAGAAAAAGCTTCCTTCTTCCTAGTAGTTTCTTGCATTCAAAACAAGTATTTTATTATCTAACTGTGTTAGAAGAAAATACGGCAAACTTTGTTATGTAATTCAGCGCTCGGAGGGGCATATAGCCCGGAGAATAGCTGTTTTACCATTATTTGTTGAAATCCTTATTGTATAAGGAATTTTCAGGTGGTTAGAGAATTTATTCTCAATTTTTGCATATTTATATGTACCCCTGACAAGTAGACTTTCATTCATACGTTTGAAAATTTTACCTTACGGTAAACTCTACTCTGAATGCTCGAAACTGCTAATGGATGGCGCTGCCTGTGTCTCACTGCGTATGCAGTACGACAGTTGTAGCTTTAAGGGATTACTTTTTCGGAAGGTTGGTATGTTCGTCTATCCTGTACTGATGAGAACCAACGAGTTCGAAACCGGTCTGCAGGTGACGACATCCTAACTAAAGAAAAAGCTTCCTTCTTCCTAGTAGTTTCTTGCATTCAAAACAAGTATTTTATTATCTAACTGTGTTAGAAGAAAATACGGCAAATTTTGGTATGTAATTCAGCGCTCGGAGGGGCATATAGCCCGGAGAATAGCTGTTTTACCATTATTTGTTGAAATCCTTATTGTATAAGGAATTTTCAGGTGGTTAGAGAATTTATTCTCAATTTTTGCATATTTAAATATTTTATGCCTCCCTATAATATCTAACCTAAAACATTTTAAATTTAATGGATTTTATTTTTTCACAAGATCAAGAAAACCCTTTTATATTGTTTTTCCTTTCGCCAGCGAAAAAACCTCAAGAGTATTGATTTAATAACATTTTCCCAAAATGAAAGAATTTATTTCGAGGCCGTATAGGTTTTATTCGTTTTTTATAACTGGTGTAGCATGTAATTCTGTTCTTTACTGCGATGACGTTTCTTGAAAATCGAACGAATTTGATAGCTTAAAAGCAGCTAATGTTAAATTCACAATCTTTTCTTTATGGTTGGTTTAACAATATTTGATGAACATCTATTTTTAATTAAGTACATAGAAGAAAAAAGAAACACTTTTAATAACAAATTACGCTGAATTTATGGCAGCTTTAACGAGCTAAAATTTACAGAATTTTTTTCCTAGTTGCTATCCAGCATAAACAAATTTATAAAAGGAGAAAACTAGATAACGCAGCAAATGAAATTTATTTTTGAGGATTCAACCATTTTTGTTTATATGAAGAATTTCCCAATTTGGTTACAACGATTTCTAGTAAGTGGTTTCCGTAACGTTAGATAAACAAAGCCACAAGCGATTACATTGGACATTGTATGATGATCAAAAGGATGCTGGGATATCTCTAGATTTCTTAGTATACAGTATACATGCTAAGGAACAAATTCGCTATGGGTTACGCACTCAAATGAAACGAAAACCTTTACGACTAGAATGTTACTTTTCTTTCCAAAACTTGGATTGATCCCTATATTCCACCCCCGACTTACTGATTGTATTAATTTACTTCATTCATAGCGTAAATAAGATAAATACTTCTTTATCACGTGTGCGAAACCCGAGCAAGATTCTTGTTGGACAGTACAGACGCGCAACCAAGTTTGTTGCATTATTTAGTTCCAAAATGCAGCATGTCAAACAGAGAGGAGTTATTAAATACGTCCTTACAAAGATATTACCCCTACTTAAATTTCTGAGGATTTTCAAAATACTTCAGAGGAGACTACTGCTTCTACAGTTCAAATGCGCAAGCACTTCGTATACTTACGAACATGAAGGTGGCCCTCCAGTAATAATCACCATTAAAGAAAACATTGATCAAATACATGATCGTATTTCGCAAGACAGACTAGTGATGGTGGAGACTTAGTTCATGAAACGGGCTTGCCATGTCATAATGTCTATGATATTTTAACAAAACACTTAGATATGAAAACGTTGTCATATCGATGCATACCCCGGATACTCACGATTTCTCAAAAGCGATATCTTATTGTGAATTCACGGTAACTTTTAGATAAGTTTGGAGAAAACAAACACGACTTTCTCAACAGATTTGTAGCTGTATCTGTGTATTAAAGGTGGGTCCGTCATTGCGAACTCGAGCTTAATATTCGTAGTGTGGAATGAAAACATCGTAACCCTTCTTCGCCTTAAAAGTCAAGAGCACGCTGGTAAACTTATGGCCTCCGTTTTCTTGAGAAACGCGCATGGGGAATCTTATCGGTTACTTGAAGAACGGACACACAGTTACAGGACTATATTTTACCGAACTAACATCGAACCTGCAGAGACCAATTCAAGAAAAACTCCGTGGAAAGTTAACAAAAGGGTGATCTTCTAATACATCTTGCATTGGCATGGGCGCTATTTAAAATGCAAGTTTTAAATTACTTTCGTCACAGTTTAAATTTTGTACGATTTAAAAAGGGATCTACAGGAATAAGTAGATGGTACATTCACAATATTCCTCAAAATTTTCTTTTGACATAAAAGCACATCGCTGTCCATAAATGACCTACCCCAGAAACACCCGCTATATGAAATTCGACTACCCACCTGAGCGCGATTGAGGGCTAAAAGTTGTTGCGCAGTCCACACCGAATATTACATCCTAAACTGATAAGAGATTGAATTTAGTTTGGCACAAATGGTCCGGCAATGAGTTCTCCGGGAAAGATGTCTGTCAACACTAACCTCCAAGAATTTGGGACCTCGCCAAACTCAATAGGATTACCGTCAATATTTATGCCCGGCGGCGCAAGGCAGGCTCTTTGGCGGGACTGAAAAATAATTATTACAATCCATTGGCGAGATGCCCAGAGCCCTGTTTGAGACGACAATGGAAGTATTGTCTGCGTATAACGTGAAATGAATATTGGAAGCAACGTTAACGAGATCACTGACGTATAGTTAACCCAAAATAGAACCCGTCGGTATGCCCACGTCCACCTCGTGCATTCCAGACTCGAACCTGCTACTCCCACAGCTGGACGCATGTTCAGTACTGAAATACTGCTTGCGATTATTCAAAAAGGACTTGATTCAACTCAGAGGCTTTTTCCTGATTCCATACCTAGATAGTTTATTACACAGTTGATTGACGCAGTCGAAAGCTCTGCTAAGATCAAATAAGATCCCCGCAGGGCACTCGCCGACGTCAAGCCTCTCCAGTACTTTCTCGCTCAAGTTGTGAATTGCAGTATTGGTAGATCTTTCATCAAGAAAGCCGTGTTGTTTGTCTGTAATGATATTATGGGCCGTTAGAAGCGGTAAAAGACGATCCAGAAATGCATACTCGAAGGTTTTAAAGAACGAAGGAGACACACACACTGATCTATAATTCTCCACTAAATAGGGATTGCCCTTTTCAAAAAATTAAACCACCTTTCCGATCTTAAGGCCACTTGGAAATCTACCTAACAAAAAACTTAAATATATAAGATAAACAAAATAATCCACTGTGGCCATGCCTATTCTCTTTAACAAACAAACAGGCACGTCGCCGTTATCGGCAGACCATTTATTTTTTAGTTTACGATCCATAATAAGAAGTACATCGGTCTTGCACAGAGGTTTTAGAAAAAATAAATATTCATTATCGACAATTTTATATTGAGAGCGCCTAGAATGATTTATATTATTAACCTTCCCATAGTCGCACGGGCTACGATCGTAGCCCCCTCTTTTTTCAAGTAAGGTTATTTAGAGTTGCGAGACGTTACCCTAGCGCCTTTCAGTAGCTGTCATTTAAACATTCATCTAGCAGTCAGTAAATACCGGCTATAAAGCACGGTAGTGCGAGATATTTGAGGATTAATGCCACTCGCGACCAATACTGTAACAATTTTTTTTAACATTAGTGTTTCTCTAATGTAGATTATTTTTTTGATATACTAGTTTATACTTGTTTGTCTTTTATAATATTATAGCCTCCATTTTTTTACGTTTTTATTACTCAACAAAACGATATTGTACTTTAGTAGATAAAAATATATATGTTTTTTTAAAATATGGGTTGAAGTAACATTTATTTTTTGTTATATTTCCTAAAAATTAAATATTATTATTTCTGTTTAATGCAGAGTGTTAACTGTATTAATATAAGATATTTTACTTGCCTAAAACTAAAATTTGTGTTAGTTTTATTTTGAAATGTTAGATTAAACTAAATTAAAATGGCTACAACGGTAGCCCGCGCGACGAACCCAGTGACAAAGCACTACGCGCCTAACGAAGGGTTAAGAATTCCTTTCGGGGCATCCACAAAATATTTGTTAAAAATTCAACATGATCCGGCGTATCCTTAGTCGTTATGTTTTACCACTATATTCGCTCTGCTTTTGTTTTTTGATCCGCCCGAACGATTGGAGACAACGCTCCAACTAAATTAAAATGGCTATAACGGTAGCCCGCGCGACGAACCCAGTGACAAAGCACTACGCGCCTAACGAAGGGTTAAGAATTCCTTTCGGGGCATCCACAAAATATTTGTTAAAAATTCAACATGATCCAGCGTATCTTTAGTCGTTATATTTTACCACTATATTTGCTCTGCTTTTGATTTTTGATCCGCCCGAACGATTGGAGACAACGCTCCAGGCCATCTTACCTGGGCTCCCTCAAAAAAAACTCTTGGACTGATAATACTTTTGTTTTGATGTTTTTACTAAATTATTATGACCCGTTTTTGATAATTTATAAAGTTCCTTCAAATTAGGGTTACTTTTAAATAATATATAGAGATGCTGTAAGGCCGCACTTGAGTTTCTCACCTCCGGTCTAGCCACTTTTTACTATCATCAGAGCCCCCCTTACAACAACTCATCACCGGAAAATGATCCGCAAAATAAATAAAATATCCCTTGGACTCACGCCAATACAGCTCTCTGACTGCAGCAAAATTTATGAATACCCATAAAAAAAAATCTACAAAAGCACAACTGTGAAAAGATGACACGTTCTCGCGAGAACTGTGCGTTCATTTAGTGAATTTTAAAATATAGCCTAATTCAATTTGATAATATGACGTTATGAATCTTGTCATCTAAAGAAGGGACTTGTTCTCTCTCAAGTTAACTTTGAATTACGACACCAATTAAATAATTAGTACGCAGTTGACCACCTTTTAACAATCCTCATAATTTGTACTGACACATTTTACCTTTCCTACCTGGAGCCAGGTTTTATCAACAATTGGTAAACCTAAACTTAGAAAAATGATGGAATGTTAATAAGTAACAATTTATTGACTACCTATGGCAAAGCCTTTATTAATAATGAATTTTGCTGTCACAAACGATTCAAACCAAGTATCTGAGAATAAATACAATAAAGTTTTCATTCAGTTCAAGTTTAGGCAAGTAAGATTAACTTATGTCTTCGTTACGGAATAATTAATGCAAATTAATGGATATAAGTAATACTGACCCAGAATTAGTTATTTATTACACAGGTCTGCAAAAAAAGATGTTTGAATTGTTCTAAGAAAGTAAAGGATCATTTCCGAAGTAATTGTTCATGTAGAATCCGAATCCGGGGTCCGAATTGCTCTATCACGTCAGGATTTCGAGATATCCTAACCTAAAAGTGCAAAAATCGCCATTTTTGGCTATATTTGAAGTTATGTAGCATCATCATATTCTTTTTTCTCAAAAAACAACCAACGGCACCTTAAAGTGTAAGTATTGTTCTATTAACTGCCGTTGAGTTTGCTAAAATAGCTTATTTCTGCATTGAGATATTCCGGTTTGAAGTTTTTGAGTTTCATCAATTTCGTTATTCTCAAAATTCATACGATTCTGTAGTCTTTGACGTCCAAATTCGACATTAAATTTTAGTTTTAAAGAACCTATTGTCGCAAAAAAAACTTGATACAAATATGAAAACTAAAAATTGAAGATAAGTGTCGAATTTGGACGTCAAAGACTACAGAATCATGTGAATTTTGAGAATAACGAAATTGACGAAACTCGAAAACTTCAAAATGAAATATCTCAATGCAGACATAAGCTATTTGAGCAAACTCAACGGCATTTGAAAGACAAAAACTTACACTTTAAGGTACCATTGGTTGTTTTTTGAGAAAAAAGAATATGATGATGCTACATAACTCCAAATATAGCCAAAAATAAAGATTTTTGCACTTTTAGGTTAGGATATCTGAAAATCCTGACGTGATAGAGCAATTCGGACCCCGGATTCAGATTCTACATGAAAAATTACTTCGGAAATGACCCTTCACCTTCTTAGAACAAAACCATGTGAACCTGTGTTATTTTTATCAAAATAATGTGGAGTAGGAGTGGGTCTGTATACATTAGAGAAAACTTTTGTAATATTTTTCGCTCGGGAAGACCTCAAGAGTATTGAATTAATGGCGTTGTTCTGGTTGTTCCGAAACGAAAGAATTTATTTCAAGGCTTTAAAGGCTTTATTTGTTTTTGTTACGCTGCACGCTGGCGACACGTAATTTCGTCTTGAACAGTCACGGTCATGAATAAAATCAGAAAATAATAAACGAAATTATGTAACAGGAAAAGCAAATAAAATAACTAATTTATTGAATATAAGCATATTAAAATAAACTCCATAAATATAAAGCATAATTTTTGATATTTAGTTTTCCTCATGAATTATTTTTCACATGAGTATTAAATTTTTTAAAAGGGCTTACAAGCTGCATAGTAGTTATTTTGTCAGGAAAATAGCACCCGGTTTACCAGCTTAATTATGACTCGTTGGGTTTGCTTGACAATGCGGAGTGTTAATTTTCTTGAAGTACTTTTTTTGTTATCGCTACTTAAATTTACATAAACTTTGGCGCAAAATTAAAAAAAAATCCAAGATAAAAAGCAAATTGCAGTAAGTTGCTTATCAGAATATTTCTAGATAAAAACATTTCTAGTAAATGCTTTATTTTCCTCTAATGAACGCCTTTTGTGTACACCATATTCCATAAAAACCTAACTAATCTACAATACAATCGGGTATACAATGCGAATATGTCCGACCCACGATTGGACGAACCGAATATTATACAGTGTGTAACAAAAATATGGAAACCTCGAAATATCTTGCAAACCGTTCACCTGATTTTCATGAACTTTTGTACACTTAAGTACGAAATTATGCCCGATCCAATGGTAAGTTATGCATTGTTGTCAAGTTTACCATTTTCCTGAAATCGACAGGAACTTTTTTAAACCGGAACGCTAAATATTTTGTTCAATTTTGTAACTCAGCTTAAAATTCTGAATACTTCTTGTTGGAAACATTTAATCCCAATCAAACCCAAGTAAAGTTTCTAAATTTTTTTTTTCAAACTGAAACATAAAAAACGCTTTACTATTTGGGTATTTAGTACAAGAATAAACAATACAGGAGAAAATAATTTAAAAGTTTATGAAGAAAACTAAATTAAATGTTTAAAATGTTGTCCATTTACTTCTTAGTAGTAAGCTAAATACTACGGAAAAACAGGCAAAACGTTTAGAAAAATATCAGTTTCCTCGATTATTCTACATTCTGTTTCTATCATTAACATCGAGGTCATTTGGCTTAATTTTAAAAACATTTTTGAGGTAACCCCACAAGAAGCATTCGAGGGGCGTCAAGTCCGAAGACCGATTGTACCCCACGTCCAATCTATATTCTTAAAAAAAAACACCATCGAGATATCGCCGAACATTATGGGCATAGTGCGGCGGGGCACCATCCTGCTGATTTTATTATTTGGTGATTGATTATTGCGTAAATAATCAACACAACAGTCATTCAACCATTTAGGACGTGGTAAATTATGTTGGTTCACCACATTCAGACAAGGGAGTTATCTTGAAATCGGACTTTTGGTCGAATTTTGGCATCGAATATAGCCATCTCTGCACAATGTTCCAGCGGCCTCTGTCACAAGTTTTACGCATGTTTTAACTGCTTGAGTGTGGCTGGGAAAGTTAAAAATTTTTGGCATCGAATATAGCCATCTCTGCACAATGTTATAGCGGACTATGTCACAAGTTTTACGCATGTTTTAACTGCTTGAGTGTGACAGGGAAAGTTAAAAATTTTAAACTCATACAGTTTTATTTTGCAGAGGTGATAAGATATTCTCTGTTGTCAAGCTCTCCATCATTGGAGGGAGCCACAGCTTACATTTCGTCTACAAAAACTGATATCATTGGAGACCAACAATACCTTCTGGACATTACGAAGACAATCCAGATAGGAAACTGTGCTTCAGATCTGACTGTAAAAGATCCTTGACCTCTCAGTGATTGCCAATAGTTGACATGTGCAAATCGAGTCTAATACAGTTAAATACAGTCCCAACCATACCTTCAAGGTCGTGCCAATAACGAGACATTTACCGGACCCTGACAACATTAAACAAAGTACCGATCCCGTGATTCAGAGAAACGCGTTCTTCTGTCATCCAGAGAACATATTTGTTATGATACTGGATAAAAGACAGCACATACGAGAGTTGGGCTACAGGAGGAGACTGAAAGCTAGAAATCAACAGTCGCAGGGTAATTCTGGTAGAACTTTTATGCCTCCCTTAATAAATTTTGGTGCCACGGCCTACAGTAAGCTGCCTGAGTGGACGAAATGGAAGCTGCCGCCCCCTACAATAATGGAGAGCTTGACAACAGAGAATATTTTATCGTTTCTGCAAAACAAAACTCTGCCTGAGTTTGAATTTTGTAACTTTCCCTGCCGCATCCAAGCAGTTGAAAAATGCGTACAACTTATGATAGAGTCCGCCGGAAAAGTGTTCGGACAAGATAACAGAGATAGCTATATTAGAGAAACTTTGTACTCAAGGTCTTCGATGCTAAAATTCGGCAAAAATCCGATTTCAAGATAATTCCCTTGACTGAAAGTGGTAAACCAACATAATTTACCTCGTCCTGAATGGTTGGATGGTTGGGAAGGGCGTGGATGGAACTCGAATTGCAGCCACCTTCATGTGGTGAGTTCTGGGTCATTTCAGCAAAAATAATTTTGCGAAATGGGCGAACCCAACTCAACCCAACCCAACCAGAGCAGCAAGCTGATGTTTTTGAATTAAAGTAAATTTGTCACAGGACAAACAATATTATTATATAGGATAGCTCGTTCTTCAATAGATTAATGCTTTATAAAATTTATATATAATAAGTTACGACAAACTTTGATCTAATATTTTCTATTCCTCCCGCCAAAAGACCTCAAGAGTATTGACATAATGGCGTTGTTCCGAAACGGAAGAATTTATTTCGCAGCTGTATAAGTTTTATTTGTTTTTTTATAACTTGTGCGGCATGTAACCCCGTCCTGTATGGCGTCTCCTGAGAGCTAAACTAATTTAACATAAGACGCTCGTACGGAATAGCAACATAGAAACCAACAGGGAAACAACTTGAATAACAAAACGTTTGTTTCTGAGTATTATAGGATAAAAAACAATGTTTTATAAAGTAGGATGATGAAAATTGTTTGTTAAAGTTAAAAATGAGACATAGAGCCAGAGTAAATTCCTGGCATTAAAATATAGCGATTTAGTAAAAGTTATTTCAAATGAAAGTTAACAGAGATACAGGGAGTTAAAATAAGAATTTTAATTTATATTTTATTTAACATTCTAAAAAGTTTTTGATATATTTCAGTAAAAATTGGTATAGAGGGTTTTTGATGGCGAGAAAGAATAATTGTCCGGCCTCAACTTTACTGTAACTTAGAGGGAGAACGTAAAGGTCGAAACAAGTTTATTTAAAATGAAGGTGTTTTTTTTCGGAAAAGCGCTCGGACACGTCAATTTTTGTATTTTTGTTGCAGGTTTTTTTAAGGGAATTTTATGTATAAAGGGTGACCCAAAAACAAGTTATGACAACTTACTTAATTTTTTGAGATGGATACCCCTATTTTTTATTTACTTTTTAAGTTTTGCATAATATTCTAAACATATTTCCTGTATCATGTTATATACATAAACTCAAGTGTTTGCGAGAAAATTGCATTTTCAGTTAAAACATCAAAACATATTATTTTTATTAGCGAAAAGACAATAAAATGCAAAAGTAAATAAAAGTTATTTTAGCAAATATTATAAATGATCCCCGACAACCCCCTGGCAATACCCGAGACGATCTGCAAATTCCTGCAGAATATTATTTGCTACGTACTTTTCTATCAATCTCATTTCGTCTCTAATCCTTCAATATTGTTTGATCGGTTAACATAGACCTTAGACACCCCACAAAAAATAACTTAGAGGGCTCAGATCCGGAGATCTGGCCCGCCGTTCAACTGGACTCCTTCGGCCTATTCATTGTTTAGGAAAAAGTGTATTGAGGTACTCACGCACGGGACGGGTGTAATGGGCCGGAGCTCCATCTTACTAAAACCACAAAAATTGATCGATGCATCAGGATCTTATGAATTTGGGTATAATGTGGCAAGGCATGGTACTAGATCATTTTCTAAAAATTCTAGATATCTCCCAAAATTCAGTTCTCCACAATACCGGACCGAACATTAACTTTTTGAGGATATTGGGTGTGATATTCCATTATCCAGTGCGGATTATCTGTTGCCCAATACCGACAGTTTTGTTTGTTTACACTTCCATTTAGACCAAACGTTGCCTCATCCGAAAATATAATTCTTTTCGAAAACTGTGAATCATTATTGCACAATGCACATATTCATCAGTATCTCGTAAAATTGGACTCTTCTGTCTGGATCGTCTTTATTCAGTTCGTGAACCAATTGGACTATGTAAGGATGTCATTTATTTGTTTTTAAATACTTTAGGACGGATGTTTTGCAGATATGATTTTCCGAAGCAATAGTACTGCTCGCCTTATGGTGGTCGTCTTGAATAGACAATAACACATTTAACTGTATATTTTCTAATACCGCAGGCCGACCTTTTGTATAATTGTCTGTAACGTGACCTTAATCCCTATATAGTTTTCTATTTTGCTGATAGTAGATCGAGATATCGGTTCTCTGCGAGGGTACTTGTCATTGAAGAGCTCGCAAACTTCTACTTGTGTGCGCATCCTATCCCCATAACCAATCATCATTAACATTGTTATGTGAATAATAATATGGTAAGGGTGGCCGGATTTGTTACCTCTCAAAAAAAGGGGGTCTGATGTTATGACCGGAAAACGCAATGGTAACTTTATCTCAGTCAATACGAGGCGAGGGAAATTTTCTGCAACTCAATTCGTATGCTTTTCTACCGGAGAAACGTAGTCACTGACTTTTTCAAGGCTAGCTCATTGCCGGTGAGTGGGCTGGGTAAAACTACCAAATAAAAGCGCCACCTGTTTTAATATGCCCTTTATGGATAAAGGCAGTGACTGCAGATGACCGCAAAAACAGGAAAACCCTTAGGGACTCCTAAAGAAAACAACCGAATTTCATAAATATTTTCCCATTTATTAAAATATTAAAATGTATTTAATAACTCGGCCCAGGATGGGCATAAACAATGACTTAAAAAGGGGGTGACGTTCCCACTTACTAATATTTATAAAATTAATTAAACATTCTTTTCAAATGAATTAGCTCATTCTTAACGCGAGAAAGGGGAACCGCGGCTAACGCCTGGAACATCTCTACTCGATTTGATAACAATCAGCTGCTTTTGAAAGCTGAAAGATGTATAAAAAGTGCAGGTTAGATTAGAGAAGTTTTCAAAGTGTGAATTCACTATTAAACTGAATAATTGGAGTCACAGCAGTTTAACTTGCTAATTATTAGTTTGTATACGTGTTAAAAATCATGCCAAGAATAATGCCAAAAAGAAAAGACAGTAATTTACTAGTATGCCGTGCATAAACATAAATAGATCGGTGTGAACTGTGAAGTTTTTAGAATTATATTTTGTTTCCATGCCAAATTAATAAAGTGAAGGTATACACCGAGTGTTAGAGCCGAGTCGCAGGGTAAAACAAGGCGCAAACCCTATAAGGGTGGCATCGGCTAAGCAAAAGTGAAGGGGGCACTCGTAATGTATGGCTCAATGACTGTGAAACTGTGTCTTGATTATTGAGTTAACACACATAACTTAAGTCTATCAAACCTGTGCCCTATGGGGATCGTGTGAGGTCCGCTGTGGCTGCCTTACTCCAAGGAGTGGTGTCTGTCGGAGCCCTGCATGTCAATTCTGGGAACCTCTCGGAGCCTGCCAAGACGAAGATGATAGGACATGGACCAGGATGGGAGCTTTCCAAATGAGGTGCTCCAGGAAGTGGTTCTTCAACAACCAGGACACAATAGGAGGAGAGATAAGATGTAAAATAAAAAGGCCTATAAGGAAACCAGGTTTCAGATCTATGACATTTGCACAATCAAGGTATGTATACATTATATCAACGTAAGTTAGGAATAGACAGCTTTAATGTTTAGAAATAGTGAGGAAAACTTACCTGAGATGTTAGGTGGCCTTTTTCGAAAAGAAATGTGGGGGGGTTTTTTCCCATATAACGAGAACAAAAACTGAAACACTACAGATTCTCTGGTGCAAAAAAAGAGGATTTTGCCACCAAATTCAAGTTAGGGACCCCCACAAAGAAATCGGCAAAATTGCCAGGACTTGCCTCAATACACCACGGCAGGAAGGTTTTTGTCCAAATGACACGTTTCTTACGAAAAAGGCGGCAAGTTTCCTTGTCAAAAACCTTAGGGATTTTTGTTCTCAACCAACTGACATGACACTTGACAAATGTCCAGTTGAGATAAGCAAAAAAGGTAAACAAGAAATTAGTTAAGCAAATATTTATTAAACAAATATCAGGTCCCAAACAAATTCAGATAACCAACCTGTCCAAAAACAACCCCCATTTATTATATAAATTGGAGAAATGACTAACTACAATTTTTATAACCTCAACTTCTAGGACCAACTTTTAGTCAATCGGTGACTATGAACTAATGCTGTATTTTCTTATTTTTAGGTGAACCGAAGATGGCTGCAAGTAAGACTACTAGATGTTTCTGTTCGATGTATTACAGTCACTGAATTTTACCATTTATTTATATAAGAAAATAAAGATCGAAATAGGAAATTGGTACTTTTATTATTAATTAAGCAATAGCAAACCGGAGCTGGTAAGTTTTAAATTATTATTTTACAAAATTACAGGGTGGGAAAAATAAGACCGTAACACGCCTCCCCTTCCTCGGAGAAAATTTTTTTTCCTCAGAGAAAAATTTTTCTATACAGACCTTAAAACTACTAAATGTATATTTACAAAAACATAATACTATATGCCGCACCTAAAAAAAATTACCATAGGTTAAGCAGGATTACTGCATCTGTACATAATCTTCAATATATTCAGGCAAGAACAATCAAATATCTCTAGATGAACAATAACTGCAAATTAACTTTTAATATTATTATTTGTTCTGGGGGGTATATGTACAAGGGATATTTACAAGTAAGGCAATGTTCAGGATGAGTCATCTGGAGGATGGGCTTTGAGGTCCTTGGCATGCCATACCCCAAGGTTTCGGCCGTCGTTGTCGACCAATTCATACGACCAGGGTGACAAAACTTTTGCAATCGTGTAGGGTCCGACAAACCTAGGCGCCAGTTTGGAAGTAAAATGCTTAGAGGCATCCGAAAGCGTGTAATTTCGCTTCCAAACTTTTTGCCGCAGTTGAAATTTTTCGTCGCGTCGCCGCAAATCGTATACGCGTTTCCTTTTTTCGCACGCTTGAAGCAGTCGCTTTTGAACATCGCTGAATACCTTCTCCAGCGCCAGCGACTTAGCTACGGGATCTAAAGGCTTATCATCGGCTGATGCAGAATCAGGATGAACCGGCTGGTCGTTATGAAAATGTATTTGACGACCAAACATTATGAAGTTAGGGGTCATACCGGTAGCTTCGTGCTTTGCGGATCTCATAGCTGCTCCGACTTTAGGAAGTATTTTGTCCCATTGTTTGTGGTCTTTGTCGATATAACTGGACAACATGGTTTTGAGGACACGATGTACCCGCTCTACAGGGTTTGCTTGTGGATGATAATTAGCAACATATTTGAGGGTTATCCCATAGCGCTCCATGCACTCTTTAAAAATTTTACTACGAAACTGGGTCCCATTATCAGCAATGATCTTTTTCGGAGCACCATGGATCAAAATAAAGTGATCTTCCAACCACTTGACGATGCCTGAGGCAGTAGCCGAACGCAAAGGGAAGAAGAGGACGAATTTGCTGAATATGTCGCAAATGGACAATATATATGCATATCCAGACGAGGATCTAGGTAAGGGCCCAACCAGGTCAATACTGGCGATCTGCCAAGGTTTAGAAACTGTTGGCTGAACGCTTAAAAGTTGACCAGCAGGGGGCTTTTGTTCAGGTTTAGTTTGCAGGCAGATTCTACAGTGACGAACATACCGAGCAATGTCACGGCGCATGTTTGGCCAATAGTACTTTTGAGCAACCCTTGAAAATGTCTTGAAGACACCAAGATGCCCACAGGTCGGTGGATCGTGATGTGCCTTAATAATAGCGGACCGCTCTTCACGGGTACTACCTTTAACCAAGCCTCGCCCGTTTCCAATGCCGGGTAGAGAAGCCTAGCGCGCTTGTAGAGGAGTCCGGAATCAAGCCACCAAAGTGGATATTTTTGAGGATATTTAGCGACTCGTCTACACATACCCAAATACCAAGCATCAGATGGTTCGGTAGGCGGATCATCAGTAGCAGGGTCATCTGACTCGTCTTGCACCAAATCAATGGCGGGCACAGAGCGCGAGAGAGCATCGGGAAGCACGTGCTCCTTACCTTTCCGATGGACGATCTCAAAGTCATACTGTTGCAACCGGAGTGACCATCTAGCAATCCTTCCAACGGGGTCTTTTATGGAATAAAGCCATTTAAGGCTATAGTGGTCAGTAATAATCGTGAATTTAGAACCCTCCAAATAAGGTCTCAGTTTTTCTACGGCGAACAGGACGGCTAAGCACTCCTTTTCGGTAGTGCTGTATTTCCTTTCCGCTTTGGTCAAGGAACGACTGAGATAGCAAATGACGTGCTCATCGCCGTCCTGCACTTGGGATAAGACAGCGCCCAAACCATAATCACTGGCGTCGGTCTGGACTGAAAAGGGTAAACTAAAATTCGGGCATGAGAGCACCGGAGCTTTTACCAAATTTTGCTTAATAGCCTGGAACGCTTCCTCGCACGTTGAACTCCACACGAACTTAACATTCTTACGGGTAAGAGAGGTGAGAGGTGCTATCACGGTTGAAAAATTTGGCACGAAACGCCTATACCAGGAAGCCATGCCCACAATTCTTCTCACTTCGGCCACATTTTTAGGAGTTGGTATCCGCAGAATGGCCTCCACTTTTTCTGGGTCAACTAATAGACCAGATGCGTTGACAACATAGCCGAGGTATTTTAGTTCCGACTTACAGAACTGGCATTTTTCACGGTTTAAAGTGAGTCCCGCTTTTAAAAGTCGCCTAACAATCTCCTTTAAAACGCGTACGTGATCATCGAAAGTAGGAGTACAAACAACTACATCATCTAAGTACACAAACACGTACTGCTCCGAATCTACCCCGACGACACGATCGATAAGTCTTTGCCATATGGCCGGGGCATTAGTGAGCCCGAAAGGCATACGTTTAAATTGAAATAGGCCTCGATTTGGCACTGTAAAAGCCGTTAAAGGACGTGATTCCTTGGCAACAGGGATCTGCCAGAAGGCCGATTTAATGTCAAGCGAAGTTAGATACTTAGCGTCACGAAGCTTATCAAGGGTAGCGCTGATATAGGGGATGGGATAAGCATCGGGGACGCTTACCTGATTCAGAGCACGGTAATTAACACAAAACCTCCAACCACCAGATTTCTTTTTGATCATCACAATGGGCGACGACCAAGGCGACTCGGAAGGCTCAACTATTCCATCAGCAAGCATCTGCTCCAGCTCGGCGTTCACCTCCTTCTGCAACGCAGGTGAGAGAGGATAGTAGCGTTGCTTGATTGGGGCTGCATCCGTCCTAATTACGAGTTCTACCAGGCCCGTGCATCCCAGTTTGTCTCCCATAGCGGAAAAAGTTTCCTCGATAAGGGATTCCAATGTCTTACGTTGGTCAAGAGAAAGAGAATCGAAGGAATGCGGTCTACTTCGGTACCAAAAGACCACTCGCCAGCATGGAGATCGGGTACAAGATTCATTTTTGACCAGAAATCCATTCCTAAGATGAGGCTATGTGGAATGGAGGGTATAACCAAGGTTTCTACAAGGACAATGCGATCCCGCAGTCAAAATGGCGCCTTTCAACGGGTTAATTGTTTTTACTTGCCTTGTTAGATTTCGGTTTTACAGTAATTAAGTATAATTGCTTTTTTCGGTGATGTTAATTGATAGTAATAAACAGCTGTTTTTGGAAAAAAAAATATTATAGCCTAATCGCTTTTGATTTGGATAGCTACACAATCGTATTTTGTATGCAGTTTCACTGATTATGAGTAGGTTTGTTCCGTGCCTTTTAATTCGATTGTTGTAATTTTTAATCCATAATGCCTATGTTTTTTTTGCTATAAAGTGTTTACCTTAGTTTGCTGTCGCTAGTATATGAACACTAACTTTTCCCGCATTTGTAAAGCATTTGGTAGGTTAGAATAATTTGTAAAATTTATTTTTAGCATGACATTGTTTTTGTAGTGCTTTATTTATTAACTTGATGAGTACCATTTGAACTGCTTTGTTTTATTTTTTTTTCAACAGCCTAGTAAACATCTGAATAATTGTACGCTAAAACACCTGATGTATTTTTTTTGCTGTTGTAACTTTCAATGGTAGATTTTTTATGCTCTGCCTTATGGTAGTTTTTTATGTCATATTTTACGCTGTATTTGAGTTTTCCCTTTTTGGTGGCCCTTTAGTTTGAAGGTGTATGGATATATACATTATATATTAGGTATATGTTATATATAGTGTAGATATTAATGCTATTAGATTTTTTTTTAGTATCGCTATGCTAGTATACTTTGATAGTATTTGACTTTAACGTTTTTTTTGTAGCAGTAATTTGGTATAATACGCAAGTATATTTATTTTTTGAAGTACCTAGCATAACCACTAACTTAATGTTTAAGTTTATATTATTGGCATAATATATGCATTTTGTTTTTCACTGTTTGCTGCCTGGCGCACTAATAGCGTTTCGGTCTAATTTTTTTTCTTCTTTCTAGGGGTGCTAGTTTTTTTTTCTTTTTTTGTTGGTTGGGGAAGGGTTTGGTATATCAAAGATATACCCCCTGGCCCCACGTTGGGCGCCATTTTGTTATGTGAATAATAATATGGTAAGGGTGGCCGGATTTGTTACCTCTCAAAAAAAGGGGGTCTGATGTTATGACCGGAAAACGCAATGGTAACTTTATCTCAGTCAATACGAGGCGAGGGAAATTTTCTGCAACTCAATTCGTATGCTTTTCTACCGGAGAAACGTAGTCACTGACTTTTTCAAGGCTAGCTCATTGCCGGTGAGTGGGCTGGGTAAAACTACCAAATAAAAGCGCCACCTGTTTTAATATGCCCTTTATGGATAAAGGCAGTGACTGCAGATGACCGCAAAAACAGGAAAACCCTTAGGGACTCCTAAAGAAAACAACCGAATTTCATAAATATTTTCCCATTTATTAAAATATTAAAATGTATTTAATAACTCGGCCCAGGATGGGCATAAACAATGACTTAAAAAGGGGGTGACGTTCCCACTTACTAATATTTATAAAATTAATTAAACATTCTTTTCAAATGAATTAGCTCATTCTTAACGCGAGAAAGGGGAACCGCGGCTAACGCCTGGAACATCTCTACTCGATTTGATAACAATCAGCTGCTTTTGAAAGCTGAAAGATGTATAAAAAGTGCAGGTTAGATTAGAGAAGTTTTCAAAGTGTGAATTCACTATTAAACTGAATAATTGGAGTCACAGCAGTTTAACTTGCTAATTATTAGTTTGTATACGTGTTAAAAATCATGCCAAGAATAATGCCAAAAAGAAAAGACAGTAATTTACTAGTATGCCGTGCATAAACATAAATAGATCGGTGTGAACTGTGAAGTTTTTAGAATTATATTTTGTTTCCATGCCAAATTAATAAAGTGAAGGTATACACCGAGTGTTAGAGCCGAGTCGCAGGGTAAAACAAGGCGCAAACCCTATAAGGGTGGCATCGGCTAAGCAAAAGTGAAGGGGGCACTCGTAATGTATGGCTCAATGACTGTGAAACTGTGTCTTGATTATTGAGTTAACACACATAACTTAAGTCTATCAAACCTGTGCCCTATGGGGATCGTCTGAGGTCCGCTGTGGCTGCCTTACTCCAAGGAGTGGTGTCTGTCGGAGCCCTGCATGTCAATTCTGGGAACCTCTCGGAGCCTGCCAAGACGAAGATGATAGGACATGGACCAGGATGGAAGCTTTCCAAATGAAGTGCTCCAGGAAGTGGTTCTTCAACAACCAGGACACAATAGGAGGAGAGATAAGATGTAAAATAAAAAGGCCTATAAGGAAACCAGGTTTCAGATCTATGACATTTGCACAATCAAGGTATGTATACATTATATCAACGTAAGTTAGGAATAGACAGCTTTAATGTTTAGAAATAGTGAGGAAAACTTACCTGAGATGTTAGGTGGCCTTTTTCAAACAGAAATGTGGGGGTTTTTTTCCCATATAACGAGAAAAAAAACTGAAACACTATAGATTCTCTGGTGCAAAAAAAGAGGATTTTGCCACCAAATTCAAGTTAGGGACCCCCACAAAGAAATCGGCAAAATTGCCAGGACTTGCCTCAATACACCACGGCAGGAGGTGTTTGTCCAAATGAGACGTTTCTTACGAAAAAGGCGGCAAGTTTCCTTGTCAAAAACCTTAGGGATTTTTGTTCTCAACCGACTGACATGACACTTGACAAATGTCCAGTTGAGATAAGCAAAAAAGGTAAACAAGAAATTAATTAAGCAAATATTTATTAAACAAATATCAGGTCCCAAACAAATTCAGATAACCAACCTGTTCAAAAACAACCCCCATTTATTATATAAATTGGAGAAATGACTAACTACAATTTTTATAACCTCAACTTCTAGGACCAACTTTTAGTCAATCGGTGACTATGAACTAATGCTGTATTTTCTTATTTTTAGGTGAACCGAAGATGGCTGCAAGTAAGACTACTAGATGTTTCTGTTCGATGTATTACAGTCACTGAATTTTACCATTTATTTATATAAGAAAATAAAGATCGAAATAGGAAATTGGTACTTTTATTATTAATTAAGCAATAGCAAACCGGAGCTGGTAAGTTTTAAATTATTATTTTACAAAATTACAGGGTGGGAAAAATAAGACCGTAACAACATATTTGCCCTCTTTCACTTGGCCGTGCCATTTTTTTTTTTTTAGTTACAAGATTATCTAAATATCTTTCGCTAGACACTTTGACTTAAGACAAAACGACTCAAAGCAGGAGACAACCATCACTGTCACTATGACTTGACCTAAGGCTTTATTAACAATAATGTTTATGATTTAAGTAATAATACAAAAACTTATCTGTTAATAATCCAAATACCGATTTTTTCGCAAACAGTTGAATTTAGGTATAAGACATGATTAAGGAACGGAAAAATTATACGAGCTCGTCGCAATGTCATGAGCGGCGTGAAAATATTTTTGTGTAATAAATGTAAAATGAAAACAAATCTAGACCTTATTACAATCTATTGGCATTACCTGATATAATTAACATTTTTTCAAAATTCGCTTCAGTAAAACGCGTTCGTTTATAATTAAGAATATCTCTAAGTCTAGAAAAGCTTCTTTCGACGTCACAACTTGTACAGGACCGAAACGGAAATGATTATACAAGTCAGTATTTTTAATTTTCAATGTTTCAAGAATATTTGTTATTTCTGAAAATCCTGGATTTCTTTCTAAGATTTTTGGTATATACACTTTTAATTTTTCGCGAATTTCGGTAGGTGATGCTTTGAGCTTGTCTATGGTTGTCTGAAATAAATTAAAAGAAGTCAAAAGGGGAATGTTTTGTGTCTCCAACTGTTCAATTACACCTGGAAGATATACAAAATTTTCAGAAATAAATTTTAAATCATTTTTAAGCGTCAGTGCACTTATAACTTCTTTACTTCTTGTTATACTCAAAGCATCATCTTTTAGACTGTCAATAACATTTTTAACTAAGTCGTAATTTGTATGGTAATGTATAACGGCTGATAACCATGTTCCCCACTTTGTAATAATAGGTTGTTGGGGCAATGGGATATCAGGACACATTTCTTTACATTTGTTTATTCGCGCTGGTGATTTAGGAAAAACTTGTTTTTACCTCACTAACCAAAGTATCAATAACTGGATAGAAGTCACGTATCAGTTTACATATTCTATGCAAGGCATGAGCGCGACATGTAAAGTGAATCAAATTTGGAAAATGTTCTTGTAACTGTCTTCCTGCTTTTAGCAAATATGCCGCACTATCCGAAAGCGGCAAAACAACGTTTTCAGTAATATTCGTATCTCGAAAGAGCGACCTGATACTTTCTACTGCAGCTTGAGTTATTCTCTCACTATTGGTTTTAGCCAGAAATTTACTGTGGACTGTGGAGCTTTCCCCTTCTATAAGATTTAAAGGCCCAACTACACAGTAAAAAATCCAGTTGATTAACCACAAGAGATGTCTGATTTTATTGGCCGGATTAAATTTTTTGATTTAATTTGTAATTATTTTCTAAATCAGTTTCATAATATTCGTTATGATTCAAACAAATTGCTCATTCTCGATTACTTTAAATCGATACTGATCAAATGCATAAAAAAGACAAACATTTTAAATCATATTTCCTTGTTAAAATAATCACAATAATCAGTATCAATCACCTACTGACTAAAAAATACTCAAACTTCTAAACCAAGCCGCCAACACATGCGCAGTACGCAACCTTTTAATCACAAGGGAGTACCGATATCCATCCACCCAGCTGCAATCTGCAAAAATTCCATTTAATCGGCAGTAGGTATGGCGGTTTCAGTGGTAGTGCAATGTGCAATGTGAGGTTATAACGAATGAAGTGGTCAACCTGTTCTAAAATTTTACGAATATTCTTTTAAAAACTTTGTTGTTACATCATGTTGGTGAAATTATGTTTCAAAAACAAAAGAAATACGCAAAAATCTCAGATCTTGAATCCAATCCCTTGGAGGAACTCATGCACCAATGTAAGTTATTTTCCATGTATTTTCAAAGAAAAGATTTGTCATGCCAGGTCTTCATTAGTGTTTTATGTATTTATTTACAGATGAGTAAATAATTTTCGTGTTTTTACTTCATATAATTATTTTCAACTTTTACACTGTAAAAAAAAATTATTAAATTTTAAATTAAATTCAACCCAATTTTGACTAAATCCAGGTCCACGCCTCACCTCCCCGGATTTTTGTTTATGATATGGGACAAACAATTCCCATGCTTTGGGAATTTGCATTACCTATCTTTTATATAATTTCATCTGTTTGTTCTTAAATGTGTTCCCTTTTCTTATGTATTATAGTATTGTCATTTAATAAATAAAATCGACGCCTTAATCAGGTACTTTATAGGGCGGAGAGGGGAAGGGCGGTGCTACTGATGATTGCATATCAATCACATTGGATTTAAGATTTAATAAAAAATGATTAGAGTATTATGGAAATTTAATCATTATGGAAGAAAATTTTAATAAAAATTGATTTAGATGTAATCAGAATTAATTGTTAGGTTAATCAATTTTGAATAAGAAAATTTAATCACAGATCCTTCGATTTAATCAATATGCAGTGTTAATTTTTTCAATCAATCTGGCGTGTACCTGGATTTAGTCAAAATTGGGTTGAATTTGATTTAAAATTTAATCATTTTTTTTTACAGTGTATAATATTAGCAACGTATCGGCTCTTGATGTCGGTGGTTTCATCGATGCTAAACCACAACTTTTTTCCTTTAATATTGAGATGTATTTTGCCAATAGTTTTTGAGTATACCTCATCCACATAAATTTTACGAAGACTAGATTCATCTGATACTCAGTGGTGGCAGTATTTTTGTAAAAATTTCTTTAAAAATTGATTATTTATTTTATGGAGAGGAATGTCAGCTGAAACAAAGGCTTAACACAAATCCATGCAAAACTATGCCTATATTACATCAGGTTCTCTAGATCCGGATGGCCCCGGATGAGATTGCATCTTCTCTAAATGCTTTGGACCTTTGACATGTCGCTCTATGTGATTTCGTTATGTACAAAAAAATTCAGAGTTACACACTGTACACCAAACACATTGCTCCCATTCAAATAAGATAGTGGAATGTGGAAGCAGCCACTCCAACTTAAGTTTTTAACTTGTACTAGTTGCGGCTATTGTAAATGGTCACAGATAATATGGAACAAAATAATTTCAGCACACCACTTTACTTACTCACTTTCACTGAAACTGAACACAAAAATAAGTGATATCTCTATTTTATATGTCAAAAACTAATTAAAATTACACGCAATAAACTCCAGTTCAGAGTAAGAAAGAATAATTGTATAGGAATGTCAATTAGGCATTTATTATTTATTGACCCTCATGCCAAATTTTGTAGGCAACCTTGTAGTGTACACAACATACTTCTTTTTTCCTCAGCTATTGTATCGGATCAAACTTTTGGTTCCACAAGTATTTACTACGTAATTAAGAGATTACCAACAGGTATAATGACCGAATTTGCAGACAACTGTGGTTGTGCTGTGTTATTTTCATTTCAAATACCATAATGGCTTACTTTTACTTGTACCTTATTTAATCTACGTGCAAACATTCTGGCCAAATGAGGACAACCTCGACAAAGAAATTTTCGGAGAGGACTGAGGATATATTTTCATATATCCAGTCAACATACACATGTTGATAATTTATGTACACCTGTCAAGGTGCCTGTTTTAGAACAACATTTACTACCAACATCTCCACACAAAACATAGTTGATATGACCCGAGGGCATGTAGGGAATAGAACTCCCTATGTATGCAAATATCCGCAAAATACTTTTTCTACAATGTAACACTAACAATCAACTTTCCCACTACGTGGGACGACAGTGGGTCTAGATCAGGGGTCGGCAACTGGCGGAGCGCGGTCCGGATCCGGACCGGGGAAGGTAGAAAACTGGGCCGCCAAAAAAAATCTTAATTAATTTGTAAGAACAAATACCTATCTATCTTATATTATTTTTAGGAGTAAAAATAAAAGTTTGAAACAAATAATATGACACGTTTTATAAGCTACGCTCCTTTTTGAGTTATTTAGTGTTATTTCGCATCATTGTTAATTTGAGTCGCCAATAGCAATTTTTAGGGTAATATGTCAGAAACTTTTTTAGAATATTTAAGAAAATAGAAAATAAGATTGCTTAACACCCCTGTACCTCTGTTAACCCTTTCACTGCGGGAAGCCGATATAGACGCAAGAAAAAATTCGTGCTGACCGTGCGGGTGACTGATATTTACGCAAGCAAGGAGGTAGGGTTTACTGCGGGAAACGACCGCGGACGCAAATCAAAATCCGTTATTTAGGACCTTAAAAATCGGTTGTTTTCGGCGGCTGTCATTTAAATAAGATGGGGAGACCGCAGGGTGTGTCAGGTGTTTGAGGACTATTGTGTACATGTGTACGTCTATAGTATTTAATTCTAAACAACATTTCTTAATAAAAAATTTGGATATCTTTTCATTTGTCATTTTTGCTGTATAATTTTTGATTTTTTTAAATTTCCCGCCGAACCCCTAAAGACGAACGCCACTGTTTAATGTTTTTTGGGGTTTCCAATGATGCAGAAACGATTGCCAACATCGGTATTTGTTAAAATCTAACAATAAAAATTGTGTTGTTTTAATAACTAAATAAATAAATGAACCAACAATAAATAAAGTTTATTCTGGGTATTCAGTTAGCTGCAGGAAGCGGCCGCAGACGCACGGGTCTCCCGCTGCAGCACAGTAAGCACAAGTTTTGAAAACCGGTTCAGCAGTGAAAGGGTTAATATCAACTTGCACAACAATATTCATCTTTTCTTTCCTGATAATCACAGTGACAAATGAAAAAAGAATATGTTCAAATTTTTACCGTACCCTCTTCGATTGTGGAAGTATGGCTGGTGATCTACTTTTAGAAAATATTAGCCATCACAAAAAAATTTTCTTTCGTTATAAATCTCCCAACGGAATCCTATTTGTTTCTATACTTGTTGGTAAAAGGTGCATTAGTAAAAGAAACATAATTACATTACTGCCTTATTTTATACAACTTAAAAAGGTTTCCCACCCCTGTAAGAAACAATGCTCTATACTTGCTTGGGTTTGATACTCGCAATAATAGGAATGGAGAAAAAAGTTTTTAAATAAATAAAGGAAAGTTAGAAAAATTGAGTAAATATTTTATCAGTATAAATAACTATAATAATGTAATTTCAAAAAGATATTCCCCATTTTTCGATATTACGTTAATGTAACGCAAAATGGATCTATAATACAACCTATCTGCAAACAGTGTCGTTTGTGAGAGTTAGATGCGATACAAATGTTTAATTCACTATACCAAGTAGCGTTTCAATTTTCAGTGATTGTAATTGTTAAAAGTCAACTCCAGAAGGATAGATAGACTTTGTACTGGCACTATGACTTTAGCTTTAAACTGAGTAAACCAAACGTTTCTACGGCGCAACTGTCACTCCTTTCTCTATAACCAAAAGAATCTTCTTTAACTCCCTATTTTCTCAACTTTATAGCAGGTCGGCGTTCCTGATAATCATTACCATAACGCCCGGTTCAAGTCTTGTGAAGAATCGAACAAATAAGTAAGTACCTTGCGTAATATTTCGGTAGTTGTTAGCCAGTCGCAGATATATAGAACAGAAGAATTGAAGCTCCTAACACTTTATATTAACGTTTTAGGTATATTTTTATACTCCACACACAAGCTTGAAATATGTTACGTTGATGTTTCTCATAACCTAACTTTTGATTAGTTGTAAAAATATCAGGGCATGAGAAAGAAGACGAGAGAGACAAAAATAAGAGAGAACGAACATGAAAGAGAGAGACACAAATGGCCTCTCCGTTGTAAAATGAGTTTGATGTCATCATTCTCAATTCAAATTAAACAGATCATAGCTAGCTGTATTGCTGTTAAATTGTTGGTTCCTAATTGATAAATGTACAGTATTCAGCGCCTATTTGGTTTTTAAATATTGCTGTTACTTTGTCATTTGCTATAGAACATCAGTGACTTTCCAGTGTAGAAACATAAAAATCACTTCTAATTCCTTACGCGTCAAATTATCCAAGTGCTGGCGAAGTTTTCAGCACGGTAAATAACAATGACGCCCCTAGAAATAGAATTAGGGAGAACAATATAGATATACCGTATAGCTTTTGCAGGCATCTCTTTGTTGTGAAGATACTACTTAATTTTAACTCCAAGCGATTCATAATTTGTATTGTAAATTAACTCAAAACAATATATCCACTATGAAATGTTTGACATCTCATTAACAGGGTATTTTATTTCAAAGTCCAAATTCAAAATGCTTCTTATTACAAAATGTAACTTTTATCAAATGGAACACCCTATATATTTTTTGTCAGCTAGTAGGTCGTCAAAATCTCTTCACATTTTTAAAGAATGTTCTATCACTATATCCAATATTTTTGAAATGTTTTGATTTTTCAGGATTTTCAGTTCTCGTTATAGCATCTTTTGTCAGTGGATCTCAGTAGCCATGAGAAACAAATGAAAATAATGTTAGTGGATGGCATTAAGAATCAGATTGGTTTTAAAGTTAAGGGTTTTTATTCTAAAGTTTATTGTCCAGTTATTTATACTCAAAATGAATTTTTCCAAAAATTAATTAGGATTCAAAATTTAAATAGTATTTTCACAACAAAGAGATGCTTGCAATGCTAAATTTTCATTAAAAGAGGAATTATCTTGAAAGCTATGACTTTTTCATTTATTAAACTATAGTGAAAAAGTTATGAAATTACCCTTAGAATTCAAAAATCCATTCAAATACAGGGTGTCCCCTTTCAAAAAATCTAACTTTGTGACACCCTGCTTTTTAAATGCACCCTGTATAACTTAACATATTTTTAAAATGTGCAGAATATCCAACCAGACTAATACAAAAGCTTATTATCGACAAGTTTTATCTTCAAGGCACAAAATTACTCCTCGCTATCGTTGACTCACCCGGTACAATTTATCTGGCTGGTAACTTTGCCAGCATAATTTGACCCCAAGGATAAAAATTGTATTTTCTGCTTTTTCTTGAAAACCACGCGCCGCAAAAATTCTACAGACGTATCGAATTTTTGGGAAGTACGGTTTATCCGACAAAGTATACCAAAATAGTCATGATAGGCTCTAAATGCTGCTCTAGTAATTGGCCTTTAAAGTTCTGGCAGTTAACATTTCTATAATACAATTATTATGTCACTATTAGAAATAGGAAAACCTTCATCCTATTTTAACGTGTCTCAAACATAGAGAAAATATATAATAGAGAAATTATGTCATATGCGAATGTGGCAAATTTACCAAGCTGAATCCGTAAACACAGACAGTCTTCTGCGGGCTTGCGCCTTGTCGAACGTTTGCCTTGTGATAGACAGGACCGTACTTCAAAATTTATTTCACATGACGTGAATCTTTTATCGAGTAATAAATGCTAAATATATTACTTGTAATTATTCTTTTTATTAATGATAAAAATGTAACCATTAGTGAGATTTTAACAAAAATTGTATAGTTTGTTGTCGTAAATCTGAGTTTTCTTGCTATACAAAACTGTCGATAATGGCGATATATATATATATATATATATATATATATATATATATATATATATATATATATATATATATACATACCCAATGCATCATACGAAGCCCAGCACATACTGCAGGTGAGGGGCAGTCCACTCTAAAATTGCGGCTACTGCTGTATATTCAAGAAATTTATGTTTTAACGTTAAATAAAATGTTTACCTGTGTTAGTATAATAGGTTTATATGAGATGCATTTCTTTTTAGATATCTTAGATGTTACGAGTCCCGCTAAAATGTACGGTTATTAGGAAGCCCAAAAGTATATACCGTATATAACGCCCCACTTTTAAGAAGCCTGCGGCGTTGCCACAGCATTTTTTCACGTTCTATCGATTTTTGCATACGTTTTAAATGTCTTTAGGATGCTCTTTGATACATTTCCGATTATACGAAGCCCACACATTTTATAATACAAAATATTTGACGATATATCCGTTTGTTGTATATGCTTACTACGTAACAGTCTCGAGGTTGTCGTGCCCGGATTGGCTGGGATGGCCGGCACCCTGTCGCGTGGCAGATAACCAATGAGGCGGGCCGTGCCACGCGCTAACGGAAATAAGTGACTCGGTCTTTACTTTCGACAAGATGTAAATTATGTCAGTGGTATAAAACCTGATCCAGAGGGAATAGAGAAAAGCTAGTTCTTTATTTAAATCTAGGTGGTTTTTTCCCCATTTTCCCACTTAAAACAAACGAGCAATAACTTAATTAACTAAAATAATAGAAACCAAACAATTTTAAGCTATGCAACGCAGTTCTCTTATACCCTGAATGGACTCCTGGAACAATGGTTACATAATCATTCTGCAGTCATTCTGGTCTCCCCTAGAGGCAACATCAGTTCTCAGTTCCACTGGACTATTCGTGGGTAGGGACGGTCACGCAACAAGCCCACGAAAACTTTTGAACATACATATGTTCATGTGTAGTATATTGCATGTTGTATTGTATACACATGTAATGACAGGGACAAAGTGACATATTATTAAGATAATTTCACTCATGCGTTAAAAGTCCCGTAAGATGAGTAAAGTTTTTTAAAATTACAGCGATAATTTTTTGACGTTACGTCAATTAAAAAAAATTACACCGATAATTTTTCCCTGTCATTTCCTTGGTTGTTATATTAATTTCGATACAAACAAATGGCTTGCAATTGTTATAAACCCGTAGTTACTGTTAGCAACCGTCGGCATGATTTGTAAATTAGTTGTTTGTATCAACATTTTAAAGGTTTTTCGAAAAATTTCGTAAAAATGAATCGTTTCGGAACTGCTACAGAAGAAGAAATTAACAAAAAGCCATCAAAATGTTATTCACAATTACCACGGCTGTAATTTCTATTATACAATAAATAATAAATAAATTTTAGTTTAATTTAAAAGTAAGGTTTCTTGTTTAAATTGTTTAATAAATATTCAATTCATGTTTTTTGTGTTTTCATTCGTGAAATAATCCCTAAATACCACTCGAGCATTTTGTGATTTCATTCGTGAAATAATCCCCTAAATACCACTCGAGATTTAAAATTACTGATAATTTTTCACTCTTACGTGTTTTCTTTGCAAATTTCACTCGTCCTGCGGACTCGTGAAATTATAGAAAACACGCAATCGTGAAAAATTAGCGGTAATTTTTAAGCTCTCGTGGTATTATCCCCGATAATAAATAAATTTGAAAGTAAAGTAGTTCAAATATGTCAGGGATTATATTCAAAAAGATTTAAGAGAAAACGAGAGAGAGAGAGAGAGAGAGAGAGAGAGAGAGAGAGAGAGAGAGAGAGAGAGAGAGATGCATATATCGAATTTGTATTGGGGTCAGTGGTTGACCTATTTGTATCAAGTGTGATACATGGTTGCATTCGGGAGTTAGACAGCTTTCAACAAATATGCAATAATCGCTGTTGTGTACTTAAAATTCTTTTGATGATGATATATTCACCTGAAAGGTCTTGAGAAAATGCTCTTAGAATGTACAATTTATTTTTTGATATTAGCTCTGTTCGCAGAAGAATCACAAACCAGTCAGAGCCAATGATATTACTGGAAACCAGTTGGCAAACTGTCATGTTACCAAATAACTGAAACTTGATTGGTGCTGATCGGTTTGTGATTGCTCTGCGAACAGAGCTATTAGCAAAATAAGTTCACTAAATAATAAATCCCTATTCAATAATTTTCAATTATTGCGAGTTTCTAGCTGGATCTCATAATTTTCTAAATTTTACCATTTAACCACATCTCTGCATTAAAAGCAATAAAGATCCACAGAGGTAAGAATATTTATTTGTGTGGAGATCCCAATGGTGATCGAATTTGGGACATACAGGTTCCTGCAGCTCACCTCCCGGCTCCTGTAGATCAGTTATCAATTACCTCTCTAATAAGTTTTGCATGCTCCTTTTGTCTGGATGTCGTCGTTCCGGATAACGCTGTGCATAAACTCGACCTGCCAAAAAAAGTCAGTTCGTTTCGCATTCCCTAATATGAAAATCATATCTATGACCTCTACTCGGTTGTACTCCATGACAAAAAATAATACTTGAATGTAAACAGCTTAAATAATTAATAACAGTGTTTCAAACTTTTGCATTACTAAACTCAAAATATGATTTTGCCACTTTAATAAACTTTAATGTCAATAAATTGTTTTTCAAAGCCACCTTCGATTTTTATTCATTAAAATTGCTATTGCAATAAATAAGAAAATGAGTTTTCGGCGAATAACTTTTAATGTGTTAGGAATTGCGACAGGGTGTAATTAGAAAAATGTTTGATTTTTTTATTCCGCATCGAATGACATAAAATTATACAGGGACTCCAATTGAAAATAAGAAAAATAAAGTGATTTAAAATTTGAAAAAGTTTGACACTAAATTTTGAACACCCTGTATATTTCGATTTAATCAAACTTGGGTAACGAGACCGCCAGACCTCACTATTAATGTTTAAAACCAGTGGTGCAAAACTGATTTTTTTTTGTTTTTACTTTTTTTCGCTCATATCCCCGAACCGATTTCAATAAAACTTTAGGGGTATGTAGGTAACCATAAGAGGCACCCAAATAAGCAACAAGATATGTGGCATGCAGTCTAAAAAATATATCTTCATGACGTCACACTTTTTTGGGACACCCTGTATAATGAAAAATATTTTTATGAAATGCGCCCTAAGTAAAGCCTGCAAAATATAAAAATCCTAACTTAATTAATAACTGGGCTACAGAAGACGGGAGGTGAGTTGAAGAACCCTGTATATATACAGGGACAAACGAAAACTGAAAAAAATATACTTGTCCAGTTTGGGATGCGATATAAAATATTTCACAATACATTAATATTAAGCTGCTTGATAGTTTAAATAATACCTCTTGTATAAAGCACGCTACTACGCTGGTAGGTATCACAGTATATGAGTATGATCTGTATATTTTAAAGAAAAACATTATTCGTTTGTGACTCCATTTTATAAATGATGATGCAACGAAACTTATTCGTAAATTTGACTCTTATTATAGTATATAAATATAGATATATAAATAAACTGGTCAACAAAAAAATCGGCAAAAGCGATTTTAACTCGACTTTTCGAACTGCTATAACTTTTTAAAAACTTAACTTTTTTGAGAGCGGTTTTCGGATATTGATAGCTTGTCTTGCCCAGATTAAGTGTCAAGAAGTGATTATGCTATACAGGGTAATTAATAAGGTAATGTAAAACTACTAAAAGTTTAGGTGTGTGCCATATTGTCAATAATTTTTTTTTGGTCATTCCGACATAGCACGTTAGTAAGCTGGTATCAATATCTCCAGACGTATTCGCCGGAATTTCAATTAATGGTCTCTGGCGAAAAATACAGGAGAAAACAAAAAAAAGCATACAAATTTTGGTAGTGTCATTTTTAAAACGCTGTAGCTGGAAAACGGATTGATAGACTTTGTCGGGCTTTTAGGTATTGAAAGCCCTTTCGTGTGGTGTTTTATCTAAAAGACATTTTTTTTTCAAGGTCAAAATGTTTGCGTTGTATAGGGGCGAACTAAAAAGTAAATGAAAACCATTGTAAAAAATAATTTTTTTTAATTTGTGAAAATTGAGCAGTATGTGTTTGTTTTCTTCCAAAATGAGGGCGTTTTGTCCACCTCCAGGGTTAGTTATACAGCGTGTCCAGAAACCATCTTAACAAATCGGAAACATTTTATTTTTGCCTTTACAGAAAAAAAGTTATTCTTTATAAAAAGTTCTGCATCGTGAGAAAATCACATTGCGATTCAAAAATTTGATTTAAGACATACAGGGTGGCTCAAAAATGTAAAAGTCCTAATCCACGTGAAGCTAAAAAGACACAAATCCTTATTTAAAGGTAAACTGCCACTGTAAATATAGTAGAGGTAACTTTTATGTTAGTAAATTACGTTTGGAACATACAAGAGGTCCCAAAAATAAAATAAATTTTTAATTATTGACTTTACAAAAAAGGTATCTTCATACAAAGTCAACATTGTGAAAACAGAGCATAATTATTCAAAAACATGATATAGGACAATACAGAGTGGCTTAAAAAGCTGAAAGACTCAATTTACGTAAAGTTAAAGAGACACCAAATCTTTATTTAAAGATAAACTGTATAGGTACTTTTTTGTAAAGTTGATAATAAATTTTTTTTATTTTTGGGACCTCCTGTATATTCCAAACCTAATTCACTAACATAAAAAGTTAACACTAGTACATTTGCAGTGGCAGTTTACCCTTAAATAACGATTTTGTGTCTTTTCAGCTTCACATGGATTAGGACTTTTACATTTTTGAGTCACCCTGTATGTCTTAGATCAAATTTTCGAATGGCTATTCTATTTTCTCACCATGTAGAACTTTTTATGAGGGATTACCTTTTTTGTAAAGTCAAAAATAAAAAACGATTCGCATTTGTTTAGATGGTTTCTGGACACACTGTATAACTAATCGAAATTTGAGCAAAACGCCGTAGTTCTGGAAGAAAAAAAACGCTTACTGCGCAGTTTGCACAAATTAAAAGAAAACTTATTTTTAACAACAATTCATTTATTTTTTAGTTCACCCCTATACAACGCAAACATTTTGACATTGAACAAAAAACAGTTTATTAGGTAAAACTCTACACAAAAAGGGCTTTCAATTCCCAAAAAGCCCGACAAAGTCTATTAATCCATTTTCCAGCTACAGCGTTTTAAAAATGACGCTACCAAAATTTGTATGCTTTTTTTGTTTTCTCCTGTATTTTTCGCCAGAGACAATTAATCGAAATTCCGGCGAATACGTCTGGAGATATTGATACCAGCTTACTAACGTGCTATGTCGGAACGACCAAAAAAAATTATTGGCAATATGGCACACACCTAAACTTTTAGTAGCTTTACATTACCTTATTAATTACCCTGTATAGCATGAAAATGTCACTTCCATTGCAAAATCACTTCTTGATGCTTAATTTGGGAAAGACGAGCTATCAATATCCGAAAACCGCTCTGAAAAGAGTTAAGTTTTTAAAAAATTATAGCACTTTGAAAAGTCGGGTAAAAATCGCTTTTGCTGATTTTTTGTTGACCAGTTTAGTTCAAAAGTGTATTTTTTAACTTTTTATTGAATTTGTCTTCTTACCGTCGTAGATATAAGTATATACCTCGTTAATACTTCATTTCTGTAACCGAACTTTTCTTGTCAACTTACTGTATTTTAAAACTTCTTTGAAATATGAGCAAGAACTGCGTAATATAAATCGGTCAGCACTGGAGGCACCAGAGATATATCACATATAGAAATTATTTCCAGTAAAATCAGCTATGCCCTTAGAAAGCCTTCGAAACAAACAATAATGTTAGTAAATATACCAAAAATAATAAAAACAAAACAAATAAAGGTCAAAAACGCAGTGGTTATAAATTAAATTGTGGTTCATGTGAAAAAAGTTAGGCCAAAGAGGACATAACTTCAAAATTCGCATTTAAGCACATAAACGAGACTTTTTAAATGAAAAACATAATTCAGCATATTATTATGCAACCCATCTTTTGACGTATAATAATGATTTTAATGAAGATTTTAAAGTTAAAAATATAGAAAATAAAGGTAAAAAACTTTCCATGTTAGAATTCTTAGAAATTAACGAACTAAAAAAGAAAAACCAAATCTTAAATGACCAACAATTCACCATTATTAAACTTAATTTAATAAGTTGTTTTATTTGTTCTTGTTGTGTTATTAGTCAATACTTTTGTTATGAATATTAGCAATAAAATTCACATGAATAAAAATATATCACTGTAAAATTGTGTTAATTAGATAACCAAAATTAGGTACAAAACTATTTAAGAACATTTCTCATTTGTAAGTTTGTTAGTCGCATTTGACGAAGTAGCAGTGCTACGAAACATACCATGCATTTTTTAAATAAAAAAGTGAAAATATTTCACAGTTTTCTCCTAGTATAGAAGAATATTTGTATAATATTGTTTGGCCACCCGGTATACAATTACAGTATGTCACTTCCTTCATAGGTCCAATATGCTTGAATATTCCCACTCATGTCGGGTCTTTAAAAAAAAGTGTACTACTTTTAAAGAAAAAAACATTATTATGAAAAACTCATATCATTCCTTTCAACTTTTCTCTCTTTATAACCCAACACATAGAGATTTAAACGATTATTAAAATCAAGAAAGAATATAATAACGGCGATCGAAACAATGTTGCCAGTTTTAGAGGGCTTCTTATAATGCGCAAGACATACTGGGCTGGCTAAAATCGGTGTCATATATTAAGTACATATGCTGCTAAAGTCAATCTCCCCCTACTGGCAAGTCGTTTGAACTAAAGGTACATGTTTTGAGATAATGTATCGATTTTATGAAGCCCCACAAAATTTTCTGAAATTCGCGTGGTAGTATATATATGGCATGGTTGTGCTTAATACATGCTAATTTTTTAAGAAGCCCGAACCGGGCTGCCTAAAACCACTGTGGGCTTCCTAGCATCTGCAGAAAATGGTATTTTTGGCTTCTTAAAGGTGGTTTATATGTATATATATATATATATATATATATATATATATATATATATATATATATATATATATATATATATATATATATATATATAGCGTGTCTTCGAAAGTTCTGCATCATGAGAAAATAGCATCGTCATTCCAAAATTTGATCTTGGACATACAGGGTGGCTCAAAAATGTAAAAGTCCCAATACACGTGAAAGACACAAAATCGTTATTTAATGGCAAACTGCCACTGTAAATGTACTAGAGTTGACTTTTTGTATGTTAGTGAATTAGGTTAGGAATTAGGTAAAGTCCCAAAAATAAAATTATTATCAACTTTACAAAAAAAAGTATATCTTCATAAAAAGTTCTACCTTGTAAAAAAAGAGTATGGTTATTTATAAACTTGATGTAGGACAATACGGGGTGGCTTAAACAGCTGAAAGTCACAATTTAAATTTAAATTATTTTGCCACCTGTATGTCCTATATAAAATTTTTGAATAACCATGCTCTTTTTTCACAATGTAGAACTTTTTATGAAGATATACTTTTTTTGTAAAGGCGGCAAAAAAAAATGATTTTTGGGGCTTCCGTTATGTTCCAAACATAATTTATTAACATAAAAAAGTTAATTCTAGCACATGTGCAGTGGCAGTTTACCTTTAAATAACGATTTTATGTCTTTTTAGCTTCACGTGTATTAGGACTTTTACATTTTTGAGCCACCCTGTATGTACTAGATCAAATTTTTGAATGGAAATGCTATTTTCTCACGATGCAGAACTTTTTATGAAGAGGTACTTTTTTTCGTAAAATCAATAATAAATTTTTTTCCATAATGATAAGAACTTCCGAAGACACGCTGTATATATATATATATATATATATATATATATATATTACAGTCCTCGAAAATAGCTCAGTTTATACATATACAGTGCGTCTCTTTAATGTCCCCCCTCTTAATTTGTGAAACGTTACATTTACAAAATTGAAAGTTGAAATAAAATATAAACATAGTATTCTAAACAATAGAAATAAAATATGCAACTGTTTTAAGAAGTAAAATAGTAAATAACAAAATTACCAAAACTATGTGTATATTTTATTGGATTGGCATCCCATCCTGTATAATTATTGAACAGACCAAGTTCTATGGTAAGATGTAAATATTTGGACACCTATTTATAGTGTGTGCGCTTGATACTTTGGTGAAAGGGCTACTTACTTACGGCCCCATGTCAATCTAATCCACTGATATCGTAGCGATCCTTTGGCGAAAGCGCTTTTTTCTTTCGCCAACCCGTTTAAAATACTCCCCTCTACCCTAATCCACTAGTATTTTTAGGGCCCCTTTGGCGAAAGCGCTACTTACTTACGCCCCCATGTCAATCTAATCCACTGATATCTTAGCGATCCTTAGGCGAAAGCGCTTTTTTCTTTCGCCATCCCTTTTAAAATGCTCCCCTCTACCCTAATCCATTAGTATTTTTAGTGCCCCTTTGGCGAAAGCGCAAATATGCCTTTTGGACACTCACCTTTATGCAATATAGGGGAAGGAGGCATTGACACTATATATGACCTTCTTACACCATCTTACCCCTTATACAATGCCCCTAATACACACACACCCCATCAGTGCCTTTCTGACACCTTGACCACACTCAATATACGTCACTGATAAAAAATATTTCTACTTCTCCGTGTGTGTATTCACTGCAACACCGGAGTGCATTGAATATAAATTATACTTTTTACCTACTATTCTTTCACATATTGATATAATTTAAATTTGGAATTAAATTATTTGTATTTATGCACTAATTGTAAGAAATAGACTACAAAATAATTCCTTATATCTAAAAGTTTGATACATAATGGCGAAACATATGAAATGTCTTTAACACTTTGTAAAGAATATTTTTGTATGGAAATAACAAACTTCAGAGGTTCGCTATATGCGCCACCCCAACCAAAAATACCATAACATAAAAATGACTGAGATTTTTTCGGCCCGGTTCTGATCGCCGAGATGCGTCATCGAGTTCAACAACCACTTTTGCGAGACGTACCGAGTGCGCATGCCTCGAGAGAACCGTCGTTTAAAAACCTGACTGGCGCCATATGCGTACAAACGCACTTTTTCGCCCATACATTGGACGGATCCAGCTGGCGTCGCTAATACGTTTTGATGGTCTAAATATATTTTGTCTATGGTCTCAAACTACAAAACTAATTTAACATAATAAGACGCTCTCACTTGTGCACAGCGTAAATGCCCGAAAGGATACAAGTTGAATTACAAAGCATTATTTGTTTTCTGGCCATTCTAAATTAGAAATCGTAACTTTATATAAAGTTACATGTTGGAAAAGTAAAGGAACTTCATTATTATCTATTCGTACAGTAACAATGAAATTTAATACCCAGAGAATTAAGTAGTAACCTTTTTATATTATGATGTTTTCTCCAAAAAATCTTTTATTTTAAATAAGCAGGCGACAATAAACTTTTAATATTGTTTTATATTGAACCCTGTTCGTTGATTTATAAATATTTAATAATAGCAGTAATCAATGTTAAATAATTTTAATATTGATAAAGTTACCAAAACCGATCCCTGTAATTGCGTTTAATAATAAAATAATAAAAGTCAATTGGACGTTTTGGCATTACTATAATCACGGACTTAAATAGCTTCGCTGCAAATACCTCATCGCGTATTAAATGTTGAAGATACTTTTTACCTTCGTTTGTACGACAGTGTTGTTCCTACTAGTAGCGTTACTTCTAATTGACGTTGTATAACATTGTGGCACAAGATGGTTTTAGGCGACTCAAGTTAAGAAAGCCAGTTGCAATCAGCTGATGTTTAACTGGGAAGAAGGGCTCACAAGACGACAAAATTGACAAAGATTCAAAATAACACGATAGTGAAGACAAAGACGAAACGAAAACATTTCCCAGTATAGTAGTTAGAAAATCGGCTAAAGAGGACGCCACGCTCTTAATTTGAGTCGCCAATTATTCAATGTCGAATTATCTAATGTTTGAGTAATTATTATAACTTTATAAAAAAAACGAATATGATTCTTATTTTTGTGAGACAGTTGAAAAATAAAAAATGTGTGTATTGATTACTAAATATCAGTCGTAATGTGTGCAAATATATGCAGTAGTAAGCGCCATTAGGCCACTCCGCAACAAAGAGGTGGCAACGCTAACAGACCTTGCGTTCTGTCGACAATACTCGGCAATCAGATCACAGACACCCATGCTGGCTTTAAAGGCCGAGAACAGCAATCACAGAGAAGCGACAAAACGTGTCGGCACCTTTGACCTTTAAGGTGCACGCTCACTTAGGCGAAGCGTCGCGAAGCGAATTTTATCAATCTAAGAACTTTACATGCAATCAAATGGGAGCCCGCAGACTGAAGCGTCGAGAAGCGTTGTGCGGGCTTCCATTTGATTGCACGTAAGTTTCTTGGACGGATAAAATTCTGTTCTCTTCGCTTCGCGACGCTTCGCCTAAGTGAGCGTGCACCTTTAGGGTACCAGTTTTGCTGACGTTAGACAGACGCGTATTCACAATATCGAACGGAGAAAAAGTTTTCGTCAAACTAATTATGCGGTATACGGAGAAAAATGTTAACCCGTGTAGGTGCAAATGTACTTACCGATCATGATCTTTCGGAAAAAAACAAAGTACACCTCTACTTGTCTTCGAACGACATCCACGAAACGCACATGTATATCCTGACACATTTCAAAACTTTTTACATTGAAAATAAAACACAACACAGAAATTAAACGCAAAATCAAAATAACCAAGAGCACCACCTAAACACTCGTACTAATGACAACTACGTTTAACAGAAGTCCACATTATCGTCGCACATATGCGATATGCAATCTCGTCTCGGCTTTGTCGCTTTTCTGTGATAGCTATCCTCGGTTTAAAGGTGCAGATAGACTGGCTAGTTGCTTGCGACAATTCTCACGTGAGCGACTTTCGTATGAGTTGACACTGTATGCAGTAATATTCACAAGTAGCTGTCGAGCAACTACAGCGAGATTTGTTTTCTTCGAGTTCTCGCAAGCCCTTTTTACACTCCCAGCAACTTCGGCTTGCGGAAGAGCTTCTTTTTTTACGTGTACGATTATTTTAGTACATCAGTTATCATGGCTCCAGTAAGGCGTATTCGTGCTGCGGCCCCATTATTGGTTTTATGTATGTGACAAATGCCATCAGAAAAAGAAGAGATATAGAACATGCTGGGTAAGAAAATGGATACTAAGGAGAGACAATTCTGGGGCCTACACTAACTTATTGTAAGAGCTGCTGTGAAACGCACGTTCCCACAGCACGAGGTTTTCTCCATAAACAGAAATTAACAATCTGATTTCCTCGTTTGTCCATACTTTTTTCTTCTCCGACATGATGACCTCGCACTGTAAGACTTGCATAACATCGAACCAAACTGAAAGTCTGACAGAAATTGCGAAACTAAATTTATGCGTGTTTACACAGGCAAGCTAGAGTGTCGCGATCTTCTGCAAAGTTTAGTAAGTCTACTGCCGACGCTGTTTAGACACCTTAAGATTTTCTACGCTATGAGTTCATGTACGTTCTGCGCAAGTTGTTGAGCACAAAGTGAAGATGATCAGTTGAGAAGTTGCCTATTTTGGTGCATTCGCATAGGGTTTGCTTGGGTATGCTTGGGTTTGCCTGCGTTTAATTAGATGCACGTACATGTACGTTCTGCACAAGTTATTGAGCACAAAGTAAAGATGATCAGTTGGGAAGTTGTCTATTTTTGCGCATTCGCATAGGGTTTGATTTTGATGATTGGTGAGGTAAAGTTATTTTTTTTTTGCATGTTGTCTTTAGATCTTCCTACGCTGCTTCGGAATTTGTTTAGAGACTTTCATTTAGTCCATTTTGCCTTATATCCTGATACCGCTTTTCTCTAGATTGCATTCACTGATTGAAATAAATTAGTCCCCCTTTTCCAAAGATCCGGTCTGCTCCCATGACCTCTTAAGAAACGCAGCTGAATCCGTGATGCCTTAGAGGGACTTGGGTTTTTTTGAGGTGGATAATCGTCAATATGAGAATGAGCTATATTTTTTATTAAGCGGTTTCGATCACAGTTTACTGCTATTTCCACCAGGCGAATATCTGAGCAATCTCAGCTAAGATTGCACAAGGGGATATGAATTAGATGAGATAAGCGTATTCGGTGGTCAAATAGCATAGAGCTAGAGCTAAAGCTCCGGTGCTTGGTGGAGAGAACATTATTAAATTCTAATTAGCTTGCATATAATGTTGTTTCTAGCAGCCAGCTTTATTTTGATCTATTGAAAATGTGATTTTTAAATGTGTGTCCTATCTGAATCAACATATGGGGATAATTTGGGGTTTCACGTTATTCTTATTTAGTGCCCTCCTATGTTTCATTAGGTCCTTTTTACCTTCTCACAGCCCACGAAGACCAAAGTCTAAGTACCATGTACCGTGGGTGTACTGGGGAATTCCGAGTTATACATCCAGAGCTAGAAACATCCGTAGGGATTTCACTAGCCCTTTTAAGAAGATATGTGGGACGGTACTACCTCGTGCAAGGAAGAATTCATATACCACCTCCATGGTTCCGTGCGGCGAGACACGGCATTCCCAAGCGGTCCTCCATTCAAGTACTAACCGTGCCTTGCGCCATTTAATTTCAGTGATCCGGCGGAATTTAGCCCGATCAGCGATGCCAAGTGCCTCTTTGTTTGCTCAGGTTCAGCATTAAATAACCATTTATTAATATATTGATGAATAATATTCAGATGTAACCATTTTTATGATTTGTAGTAATTAACCCATTACCTAATAGGTTCGTACGAATTAAAACAGCAAATTGTAATAACCAATCCGTTAAGCAAGTCATAGAGATAGATCATCAGCTTCGTAATATAAATCGCGACGTAAAAATAATCAAATCTGTACTGAACTTAACATTACTAAAATGGTAAAAATAACAATTATAAATCTGTTACCAGAAAAAGTTGACATAAATGTTTGAAAGAAAGATTTTGTTAACTGAAGTTGGTATGCTATATCTGAGAATTGGAATTTAACAGAAAGACAGGGAAAAGGAATACAAAAGGCTGAAATGAAGTACAACAGAAAAGTAGTAGAGGCAAGAAGAACGGATAAGGGACGAAATAAAGATATACGAAGAGAGTTAGGTGTAAACTCTAAAAAAAAAGACTGGACAAAAAAATTAAAGTGGTTTGGGCATTTACTAAGGATGGAGGGGGAAAGAAAAGTAAAAAAAACATATGAGAAGCAAAACCTGTGGGAAAAATAAAAGAGGAAGATCCAAATGAAAATGGAATAGCTCAGTAGAAAATATTTTAAGAGAAAAGGGAGAAAAGAAGGAAATAGAAAAATGTTCGCAAACAACAATAGACAGTAAATTGTAATGAATTAAACCTCGACACCCTAAGGGTATTAAAAAGAAACTGATTATGATGATGATGGTATAATACTAACAAAAGTTTAAATAAAATTTGAACTTTTGTTTGGCAATTAATTTTATTTTTTGCATAATTATGGAAGATGGCAAACGAAAGACGGAAATAGGTATTACTAATCAAAGCATGTAAATTATCTGATCAGTTGTAGATAAAGTATTCAACTAGCGTGTACTGGCTATTACTCATTTTGATAAATTACTCTGCTCGTCTTTAACTCGTATCACAAAATGCATCCACATGAGTAATTACCCTATAACACTCTCGTTTTAATAATATACGGAAAGTTTGCTACTTTACCTTGGTTTCCAACTTTCATTAAATTTGGAAACCTGAACTGGTAGTTATAAATATCTGTCCGACTTTATGTTAATGATATAAAATCGTTGGTGTGCAATAAAACTTCGTTTCGAAATTATTGGTGCATAAAAATTTTAGCGCACGACCGCACTAATAAAGGTAAGTTAGCTAAATATAAACATATATTTCTAGCACAAGTTTACAAAAACTTTCGGTAATTTGACACAAATGTCCCTTGGCATGGAATGTTTGTTGTGGCGTAAATTTGAAGTTAAAAATAGAAATCTTTACATGTCCAGTAATCATATAATAATAAAAGGTTAACCAATACAAGCTTAATTAGTTAAAGTCACTGGAAATAAATATTTTTGGATTTTTACTTGCATTGAAAGAATAATTTAATTGTAATATTTTGGTAAACAGGGATAGCGCATTTTTAAATTGTAGTTGTAATTCTTTATTTTAAAAGCTTTTCAAAATGTATTAAACTGATACAAGGTTACTTTTATTAAGTAATAATATAAATATTTATGTTAAGTAGCAAGTCACAAGTCATAGAATACCTATCAAATTGGTACTAAATTCCGTACCAAAGCATATTTATAGTTTATAATTTGAAGCTAGTGGCTAATTTCTATAAAATCGTAAATACAAATATGCATTATAACTAAATTCCACAACATTTGGAATGTTTTTGTGCAACTGATTTGAATAACATTCGATAGCTCTAATAGCTTTGCTTAGAAGATAATGTACAAGTATAAGTAATTACGTGACGTGTTCGTCTGTCATTTAATGTGTTAAGGGGATTTTTTCCTTTATAATTTTGTGCCCCCCATAATTTGAGCACATTAGTGCTCTGGTAAAATTTTTGTTTGACTTTTTTTTTAATTACTAACTCCGTATTTAACTTAAGAGGGTGTACACCGGGAAAAAGGCCTTTCTAATAATTTTTCTTGATTAACGAAGTAGAAGAGGATCCTAAATTAAACATGTTACTCAAACTTTGGATGAGATTTCATTCAATTTTTGTTTTAAAAATAGCTATAAAGTTTTTAGCAGTCAAGTCAAAGTCTCTTCAGGAAATTACTCCTCACGATCGACTCGAAATCTCTGACCTGGGTTATTGGAAACCAAAAAATCGAATATTCTCCTAAACTAAACAAGTGTTGCTGTTCTTAAGCGTGGGCGTTTTTTTCTTTTTTAGCTTTGAGAAAAACGCGATTAGAGATTCAACTACATATTGGATGCATTCAAAACTAAAAAGATCATGGAACGCAATGCTGCATTATGCTACTAACTTTTGAAACAATCTTCCACCCACTATAAAGAACCTAGAATTTTTAAGTCCACCATAAAAAGCTATTTAACATCGCATTCATTTTACTCTCTCGGGGAATTATTTGACCATGCTGTCGTGCCTCATATTCCCTTGCCTTCGTTATCGATGAACCTGTAAAATATTTTGATGTGTTGTATTGTGTCTACTCTGATTTTAAACAAGAAAAACATTAAAACAAAAATTACAATATCGTTATTTTTTAATGTTATCATTTTCTTTAAACTCGGAGTGAGTGGCCTTTTAGTTAAAAAGATTTTATCAATCAGTCTTATTTATAAATAATTCTGGACTGTCTATTAGTTAATAATATCAAACAATAGTAAAGTATAGGACAAACATATTACGTTCCTGGTTATAAATAAAGTTAGTTTATCGATAATAACTTTTAACCTACGTAATACAGTATGATTCACCAATACTTAACTAGTTCACAATTGTATAGTATGTGATGAACCGTTCGCAATATAGTGAGATACGACTTTATACTGCTTTTTCTCCTATCAACTATAAATCTTGTTTCCCATCTTAATGCTACCCTTTACACATTTTGTGCTCTAGCTGTCTAAAATAGTTTTACTTAATATAATTGTATCATTTAAAAACATACTTTAAAGTTTATAATTATTATTTAGACTTATTTTTAATCCAATTATTTGTAAATTTTGATAATTCACACTAACAGTTTAATCTTCAAATGTTATTTCGATTCAATATGTAGTGGCAACATTTTGTATAATAGGTATTTCCTTATCTCAACCGATTAAATTTATAATCTCTAGTGAGCTTTTATATAGATTTTGCGAATAACTGGCAGTAAAATTCTCAAATATAGGGTACCATGCACATCCTCTACCTATGGTAATATAAATATATTATACCAAAGAAATTACTAGGGCACCGCATCAGTTACCTGTTAAATTTTTTATACGTAATGTAATCTTCAACTAGAATAATTTAAATACAATTTTATGTTGTGTTTTAGAAAAAAGTAGCGTTAATTAAAGGCACACAAAAAAAGAAACTCATTAACATTTCAGATTTTTTAGACCAGAACGATTTTTATGCATTATTTTGTGTTAGCCAAAACAAGATATAATATCTTATGAGTAAAGTATCCAATTACTGACCGTGAACCAAAATTAGTGACCGAGTATGTTTTAGCAGTTTTTTTCAGTTTTTAGTTAAATTATCTGCAGGTCAGGAATTGGCTTACGAAACTGTAAACTGAACCAATTACTGACCGGACGGTCACTAATTGGTTTTTATAGAAAAGAGTTTTATTTCAGTTTTTCGTATTTCTGTTAAAGTTATGATGTAATTTAATTTAAAATATGGAAAAAAATTAAACTACTTGGACCAGATTGTAATCGAGATGTTTCTCAAAGAAAATATTCGATATGAATTATAAAAGCTCGGTCAGTATATGGCCTACATGTTGATCATAATTTTATTCTTTTTTGATCAAAAATTGATTTTTAACTTTTATGAATATGGACGCTCTACAGAGATTTTGAAAGATACCGATGAATTCAATGTAACATTCCTAACACGTCATGGTAGCAATTTTACATATCCCGGTGTTCCTGATACAGCTATAGTGCCAATTGACGATATTGTACTTCATTTGTCTAGATCTTTGAAAGTAGGCGGCATTAGTAGGTCGGCAAATTTATTTTCTTTTTCTATAAGTTTATCTATGTACAATATTTGTTAACTTGCTCGTTGAAAAAGACTTAATTTTGTTGATTAAGTTACTTTTTGAATATGTTTATGTTGCTTTTTTTGTAATTAAAACTACTTTTTTCTAAATAGACTATTGTTGCTAATGTCTAGTTATTTTTGTATATCCTTATTTCTCAGTAGGATGGTACCATATTATAGTGGTCATTGTACCATACTACAGTAGCCATTTTGTATTATGGTTTTGCAAAGTAAATACTATCGGTAGTAAGTAAAGAGAGTTAGTAAAAAGTGAAAACTCTGGTGTATTTGATTTATTTTGTAAAATGGTGGACACTGTTCCAGACTCTCCCCTATCCCTTAAAATTTTTTTGGCAGAAAAGGCGATGTTTCCCTTTATTCTTCTTTCCTTCATATATTATCTGTATTTACAAATAACTGATTGTTCGACCCAAACATTGTTGTATTTTTCCTTGAAAACCGTTAAAATTTTAATTGTTATTTTTGCTTTAAAAATAGTTTACAGTAGCGCTGCCATGAAGCAAAATATTTATGCGCCAATAAATTCAAAGCAAATTTTCATTGCATGCTCCTGATTACACATTGTAAACAGAGAACAGTGTGCTTATAATAGCCAACCCCCGTTTTTAAATTTAATAAACTTCGTAATTTAGGATGCATTATTTAGAATTTGGCCGAAATAATGACCAACATTTTTAGTAATTCCAGAATATTACGTTTTATATTGCTGCCTATAACAAAATAACTAGGGTTTATTGTTTTGCTTTCTGCAAGCTCCTATATAGTAACGAATAACAACGTGCAGCATATTCGTACAGCACTTTAACAATTAAACCAAATATAATACTTCCTCTACGTGGTATTACAAAGCAACGTATGAATTCTATCGAAACAATAGTATAGATGAATTTATTAATAACAGGAATTAAACGAGGTTTGCTTCCCGCAATAATATATTAAAATTTATCAAACACCGGTTTTGGGTCTGATCTTTATAATGGAGTATTGACACAAAAAATTGTAACTTAAGGGCACGATATTTTAATGCTGAAAACACTACCAACTTTATTAAGCATTGTTTCAATAAAAGCAGAAAGATGATATGATTGTTTGGTGTCCTTACAGAGATAAATACTTACTACATCCAACAGTTCAATTTATTTTTAAATTTGATAGCAACATCCCTTTTAGCAAGGGGATAAACATTCACGTTGGTTTTAGCGTCATAGAACCTACAAGATGTAATTAGAGGGTAAAATATTTGTGATTCGTCCTGTAATTTAGCTTCTCAAAACTTCGAAAGTCAAACTTAATTTACTTCTGCTAAAAGTTTTCCTTTAAAAGTTGGAAAGCTTATGAACTGAACCAAATTGTTTAGTTTTTCTTGATCAGAAAGAACACCTACTGTGTAGATTGTTTTACTGTCTGATCAATTAGCAAGTTAGTTTGACTACTCCTTGTAAGGGCGGCTAGCGATATTCGGTACATATTGATACAATCCACTATACGAGAAATCCGATGATTCAACAAAATGTGTGCTTATTCAACATGAATCTTTCACGAAAGACAATATCGCCGTCAAGTCGGAAGGTGGTAGAGGATTCTTCCTCGTCCGAAGCGGCACCACCCCACACATCTGCTAAAGGGCCGGTGAAATCCATACGGATGTTTCCAGCTCTGGGCGTGTGAGACGGATACCCCTAGTATAGTGTTGGGAATAATCGAATGAATCAAATAATCGAAATATTAGCTCTCGAATGATTTTAATAATCGAATGATCATTCGAAATAATCATTCGAATCAAAAAATATAGCAAATAAAACTACACAAAAATCTTCTCTTGAATTTTTTTTGCTTGGATTTGCCGATTTCGATAAAAACAAAAAAATGGAAAGTTATACATAACATTATTTATTAGTATAATTTGTTAAAAAAAACAAAAAAGTAAGAGATTCATGAAAACAAAGACACTTCTTTAAACAAATTTGGCAACTAGCATGATTCCCCTTTATGCATTAAAAATTGTCACCAAATTTCAACTTTATACAAATTTGCGTCCTCTAGTTATTTAGGAAAAACCTTTTACAAAAATTCAACACCCTGTGTATTAAAAACAAAGTCTTTTAGAACCTATGTTTTGTCTTAAAATTAAGTAAGGAATAATACCCTCAAGTTTGGCCACATACTTTACTAACATACTGTATATATCATAAAAACATGCAATAACACTATGCGTTGTCGAGAGATGAAATAATGCTCGATCGATATCGAAGGATCATTCGAAATAAACAATCATTCGAATGAAAAAATCATCCGAGACCCAGACAGTATTAAATACATGCTATGCGTTGTGGAGAGATGAAATAATGCTCGAGCGATATCGAAGGATCATTCGAAATAATCATTCGAATGAAAAACACATCCGAGACAATCGCATCGTAATGCAACGTCGAGTGCCGAGTCGGCGGCGGCATCATTTCGTCTTTCGTCTCGTCATTCGAAGCGGCGAAAGGCGATTATTATTATATTATATTCTCTCGGCTAAATCATTCGAATGATCGCGCTGACTTCTCGAGATATCTCGAGTGATTTGAATAATCGAATGATCGATTATTTTTCATTCGAGATATCCCATCGCTACCCTAGTACACCCACGGTACCTTAGGAGTACCTAGGTTTTAGACCTTCGTGGGCTGTCCAAAGATAAAAAAGTCATATTGCCTTCTTCTGTTACTCGCTCCTATTAAATAAAGATACAGATCGAGGCAGTGGAAATAAGTTGGCTATGTGACGAAGGTCAACGATAATTGTTCGTCAATTTCTGGTGCCATTTGAAATGTACGGCTAATTCTTTTGTTTAGCTGCTGCAGCTGTAGCATCATTTTTATTATATGAATGACGAATAAGGGATGGGCGAGTTTTATTCTTCTATGATTTTTAAGCATTTAGTTATAACAATTCGTTATCAAAAAGGTTGATATATCGTTAAAAAGAACAGGTCTTGCTTGGCTAAAAGCAAACAGCAAAGGATAATGTAAGATATGAAACTGTTTGACCACAACTATATAACTAAGAGGATTCAGGATCAGGATCAGATAGGAAGGTAGGAATTATAAATTTAGTTTAATAGCCAAAATTTAAATGCTGTGGTGTCTCCTTATTCTTTTGGTGTGGAATATGAAACAGTTGTCAGCCATGTTCGACTAACACATTCCATATTTTTATTTAGATTGGGAAAGGGGTGAAATTTAAAAAAATTGTTTTGTTTTTGGATAATAGAGTATAAATATGGTGAAAATTCCAAAAGGAAATATCAATAATGGCCAGAGATATTGCGAGTTGAACCGGAAAAAGTACTAAAAATAAAAAGAATGAATAATGCGAAAAAAAATTACCCATTTTTCACTTGGAGGACATTTTGTGTAATGTTTCTCCATTTCTAGGTAAAAAATAACTTCATATTCGTATTCAGCGACCTTGAAAACCTAAGAGAAACCTGAAATTAGGCATTAGTACGACGTGGTCACATATTGCTATTTCTAAGAGACTTTTTGGGGGTGCCCCGCTCGCCTAATAACTCTTGATGTTTCTTTGAACAATACAAAGAGTTTGGCGGTAAATGTTTGTATATGTTTTTTTATTGTAGTATGTTAGGAACTAAGTTACTGAACTTATTGTGAAAAATCCTTAGTTTAAAATACGTTCTATAGCAGGTTGATAGTGTGTTTCCGGAGTGTCTTTCTAATAAGAATTTTTTTCCTTTTTATCTTTGGATATCTTGTGTTAGTGGTAGTGAGTGGTGTGTTTTACGTGATAAGTATTTATTTTTTCGTCTAATGCAATAATATAAAAAAATTTGGCACAGATGAAATGTAAGAATAAGCCAACCAAGTTTTGTACAGGGACCTTATTTATGAGTGTTATTCGTAAATTGGCATAAATAGGCAACTTAGGTGTGCACTTTTCGCATTAATAGCATTAAATTTATTGTGGCAAAACAAGATAAAAATCATTTGGAAACCAAGCAAATCGTTGAAATATTAGATTAACTAACAAGTTTTTAATAACGACTTATTAACAATTACAGGACAAAACCTTGTCAAACCTAACTGATGAATTATGTGATAATTCAAACCAGTAATAACAACCTGTTTAGTGAATATAAAGGTAATTGTTTTAAGTAACTCACTCTGTCTACATGTGGTAGATAGAAACTGTTTTTCGGTTACATAGGTAGTTTTTGAGGTTTCGCATCAACAGAACAAACTAACTGGGACAGAAATCAATTAATTTTCTGTTACCTTGGGATCTCACATCGTCAAGATCTGATCTCTAGACGAAAGTTTTAATGGATTACAATACTTCTTGCCAGTCAATGAAGAAGAACATATAGGTACATGTAGATTAAACAAATCAACACTCTTTTACTACTCAAAGTTATCTGGAAAGAGCAAGTGTTGTTATATTGGATCTTCAGTTTACGACTTGACAGCAACGAGTAAGCATTAATAATGCCAAGTGAGACCTTGGCGAAACGTCGGCCAGATTCCAATAGGAATTTAACAAACGAACGGATCTACTCCCGGATCAATATTTCTTCACATTTCTCCATCCGTGAAAGTCTACGTTCAAACATATATATATATATATATATATATATATATATATATATATATATATATATATATATATATATATATATATATATTCTTGGGTTTTATGATTCCTGGATAAAATTAAAAATTATACGTTGGTTTTTACATGCTTTTTATATGTAGTCAAATTTTACGTTTCGGTCTTTTTTTCCTTTCGACCTTCTTCAGAAATGTTTATTGCTGAAAGAGATAGCTCGTCAAATTTTTTTTCCCTTTCTTCTCTCATTCATTTTTAACTTTTCCTGATATTATACAAATGCATGAAAGATACATGAAAAAAACAGAGATACCTTGAAAGAAAATCCTTGGTAGGTTTCTCCAAAACATATTACCAAAATGGTAAATATATGTGGATATACAATTTTTTTTGTTCCCTGCATTTGTTATCTTTAATTAAAACTAACAATTTAAGGATAAAACAAACACATTCTTTAAAAATACTGCAGTATGCATCGGACTATATACAAATGAAAACTGGCGGAATGATGCTATTGTTAAGAATGGTAGGCGGAATTTCTGTTTTTGCTACCGTAATATGGGGTGTAATTGATCTTAAGGGGCGAAATTGATATCTGGAACGTTTTTAATATATTTTGTATATTCTCCGGGTTAAACGAATTTTTAGAAGATCTGACAACATAGCATTTTAAAGTTATTGTGTGTCTGGCAGATGTCTGGTACTGCTCCCGGTAAGTATTATTTTTCTAAGAAAAAAATGATGTTTTTAAAGCCCTTTATATTGCATTGTTTTTTAGAACTATACACTTTCACGTGTACACAAAAACTGGCTAAAAATCGTTCGGTTTTCTTAATAAATCCCAATAGTGTAATGCCTTCCTACAATATTAACATGGGGGCCATTACTGTAAACATAGAATTTTAAGCGGCATATTCAAATTTTCGTAGTGGGGCCAAATTGATCATGCATACGGGGCGAAATTGATCTTGAGTCCGGGCGAATTTGATCACTTTAATTTTAACTTTTTTTATATAACTTAGCTGTTTTTAGTTTGTAGGCAACGAAAATGGTAAGAAATTACATAAGAAAGCCTGGCACACGTTCTTATAAAGATTACGATGAATCAAGAGTTGAAACGGCCCTTAATAAAATTTTTGAAGAAGGTTGGTCTTTACGGCGAGCTTCTGAAGAGTATAGAGTTCCATATGGTACTCTAAATAACAGATACCATGGAAGGCATGGAAGAAAAAATGGCGGACAAACTATATTTTCTTTAAATGAAGAAAAAGCTTTCATTAAACGTGCAGCACTATGTGGCGAGTGGGGTTTTCCGCTTGATCTAAAAGACTTAAGATATTTAGCAAAAAGTATTTTGGATGCCCAAGGGCGACAAGTGCCCACTTTTACCGACAATCTACCTGGCAGTGACTGGGTGTATTATCTGTTAAAAAGACACAAAAGTGATGTTACCCAAAAAATTGCGACAAATATTAAGCGACCCAGAGCCGATGTTTCAAGAGAAAGTCTTAACGCATATTTTAAGAATCTTCGAAAAGAACCGGAAAATATTCCACCTACGAATATTTTCAATTACGACGAGACCAATGTTCAAGATAATCCCGTGAAAAGAAAATGATATTTCGACGAGGTACAAAGTATCTCGAACGCGTTTTTAATTTTACAAAGTCAGCGACCACTATCATGATGTGTTCTTCTGCGTCAGGGGTGCTTTTACCGCCCTATATTATATTCAAGGCCGATAAAATGTGGTTACAGTGGACCGAAAATTGGCCCAATGGGTTGCCATGTTGCACAGATAGGTGCTGTTCTGCAGGCGCAAGATATAATCGCACCCATCATGGCTGGATAGACTCTCAAACGTTCACCGACTGGTTCACTTTAACATTTTTGCCGCACGCTAAACGTCTGGAGGGTCGTAAAATTATCATTGGAGATAATTTATCTTCCCATTTTACTAACGAGGTTATCTCTTTATGTGAAGAAAACAATGTGGGGTTCGTTTGCTTGGTTAAAAATTCAACTCATTTAACCCAACCCTTAGATGTTGGATTTTTCAGACCTTTTCAAATGGCTTGGAGAGAATCTTTAACTAATTGGAAGAATTCTCACCCTACATTGACTTCCATAGACAAAAAAGACTTTCCGCAACTCCTTAATACTACTCTTCTCCATATGGATCAAAAAACAAAAGCAGAAAACGAAAATAGCGCTATAAAAAGAATTATTATTTCCTCGTTTGAGGCCACAGGCTTATCACCATTTTGCCCTGAGCGGGTCCTAAATAAACTTCCAAGAGAAGATTTAGACATAGGAGATCAATTTGATAATGCTTTGGTTTCTTACCTCAAAGAAAAACGATATTCTGCTGCGCCGACCCGTCGAAACATAAAACGAACAAAACTTGTTGTAGAACCTGGAAGAAGTGTTGTAGCCAATAATGATTCAGAAAGTGAAAGCGAGCAGGAAGAGGAATTAGTCAACGATAGCGAAAGTGAAGAGGAAAGAGAACAGATAGAAGAAACAGAATACTTAGCATATAATAAGAAAGATATAAAACAAGGAGTCTTTCTGTTAGTCAAAGTTTTGGGAGGCAAAAGGAAGAAACAGTGTTATCAGTATGTTGCTAAAGTATAAAATGTCATTAGTGATAAAGACATTGAAGTTGTAGGGTTTAAATCTACCGACGCAACCAAATATAATTTTCAAATAAATGAAGGCGACCAGTTTCTTATTGAAGTTAATATTAATGACATTATCGCGATATTGCCCTACCCCGAGTTTTCAAATTCAACAGAAACATTTTGCACTTTTAAAAAACAAGTAGATGTAAGAGAAATGTAATCCTAAGTTTTTCCTTAACCTTTAGAGTACATTGTTATTTTTTCGAAATAGATAGATGTAAGGAAAATGTATTCTAGTTTGTCCCTTAGTCTTTTGTATTATTTGAATTATTTCTTGCCAGTTTTTGTGATTATGTTTTTAAAGATGTTTTTTTTTTGCTCCAAAATCTGCTATTATTTTAAATAAATAAACATGAACAAAGTTCCGCATAGTTTTACTAAAAAAAGCAAATTAAAGTAAATGTAACATCAAATATGCAATGATCAATTTCGCCCCCATTAGTAATTAATGAATAAAAATTTTACGAACTAAGAAACACTCGTGGGGGTTAAATTGACCGTTGTGTAAATAATTTTATGTCATCTCAATCCACTTAATATACCCTGATCAATTTAGCCCCAAGTAGAGCATGAAATTGATCGGACTGATTTTAATTTTTTTAACGAAAAGGTAGGGTCAGACGCTGTTGTGATTATCAGGGATTTTAACTTATGGCAAAAGTAATCTAATTTACAAAAGTTCATAAGGAAAATTTAGAATGCCGTAATAATATTTAAAAATTAATTTTTTTTACGATCAAATTCACGCCAGATTACGGTACTCCATTTTTTAGCATTTTTTCTTGGTGTTAGGTTTTTCCCTTTTGTGAAAGTAGGGAGAATGAATAATATGTTTATGAGTTAATTAGTGTTGCTTAGATTTTTTGTATCAGTTTTTGAATTTATGTTTTTTGAGTTTGTGAAAATTCCCTTTTTTTGTGTGGGTTTCTGTCCATAAGATTTTTACGTTTTCGAAATCGAAGGTGTGTTGCTTTTCTACACTATGGTTGGTTAGGGCTGTTTTTTTTTATAGTATTTGTGGTTGTTAAGTCGATTCTTTAAATATTGACTAGTTTGACCTATATAAAAACTGTCACAGTCTTTACAAGGTATTTGATAGACTACATGACTTTTTTGTGTTTTGGGGTTTTAGATTTAAGGGTGCTAAAGTTTCCTTTCTTTAGAAGGTTATATCCTTTGTGGGCGGCTGTAATATTGTTTATTATTTTTTTTTATATTTTTTCTGCTAAGCCTGGGATATATGGTAGGGAAAGAAAGTTTTTGTTTTTTGAGTTTTTGGAAAAAATGTGTATTCTTTTTCTAAAGATATTGTTTATTAGCTTTTCAGGATAATTGTTTAATTCAACTGCCTCTTTTGCTTTTTTATGGCATTTTCTCGATATTCGGTGCTGGACAGTTTAACTGCTCGGTCTGAAAGACCAATGCTTACTGATTTTTTCTGGGAAATATATATATATATATATATATATATATATATATATATATATATATATATATATATATATATATATATATATATATACTGGTCTTTTCTAATTTTGCACAGTATTAATGGAACTATCCATGTAATAATATATACAAATAATGTAAATAATTTAAGTAAAGTTTTAATAAACATCCTGTACTTTTTATATCACCCTCGTAATACTGGGGGCTAAACAAGAAAATCCAAAGATTGAAATAATATAATTGCTGTAAACATAGACTGCTTGATATGCGGGGTGAATTGAGACAAGTAGGAATGCGTTTGGTGATGTCGGTAAATTAGGAGATTGGTGGTTGTCAGTTTACAGGGATTTTCGTATTTTAGGATTTTGTAGCCTGTGCGCACGAGGCGCATGGTGACCTCTTGGTGGAAATAGACCAAGCTAATTCAACTTCATATTTGGTTTAAATATATGATTATTTACTCATTTTAGACATCGAGGCCCAAGGCGACATCTGACAGAAAGTCCCAACTAGATTAGATATCCCATTAAAAATCAGCATGTAAATCATAAACTTTTCGATGCGGTACTCGAAACAGAGGAAAACGCCTCGCACAGCATAGGGCGAAGATTATGGTGTGAACAATAAGTTTGATAACTTCTTATTTAAATCCTAAACTTAATAACATAAAATTGTTGAGGCTTTACTATCAATGAGCTCTGTAGAATGGTACCTTATTTTTATAGTCTTGATCAAATAAATCGTACATCTAATTCACAGTCTAAACGTATTGCACCTTAAGAATTGTCTATTAGGTGTACAATTTCTTTTGCTCACTGTATGCACATTTTTCTTCATGTAAAAAAATATTTTCCCCATAGAGATACAGCAATAAAAACTTTTTTTTTAATTTGATTGAAACGTCAAACTCTAAAATTATTTTGCTGGGATAAAAGATATTTAGTAGTACAAAATAAGGTAATTTTAGATTAATTTTTAACAAATATATTTTCTGCTTTATTTTCTGCTCTTTTTTACTTAAGCCGCCGGTAATTACTAGCTGCAAGTCTTATAATTACCCCGTTACGTATGTATATTTAACTTAAAATGCTCTGAAATAAAACCACAACCTAAATACCTTATTTTGAATAATCCAAAACAGATTGAAGACAAAGTTGTAACCGGGGCGTAAACAAGGTTTAGTACAACAAACACGTGTTGAAACTATTAACCTGACCGACAAACTCTTAAGTGATGAGATAAATCTCCCTAGAGGACCAAACCGCAACTTTATCAAACTTCTAAACTTAGTTTCTCTGTTATTTGAAATTCCAGCTCAAATAAACAAAACCGCAGTTTTTCTTAAGGGGGTATAATCAATTTGAAGATACTTTGTTGAAATCGCATATGTGATATGTAACATTTATTCTTGCTTTATACGAGTATAAGTTTTCCTGGCTAACATAATTTGCTATAAAAATCTGATTTTAGAAATCCCGAGAATGTTACTAAATTTATTTGTGGGTAATATAGATATACCGCACAGAGAGAAAAAAAAAGTTGGTGGGTATTAAATCACATTCTATAATTTTTTAAATAAAAAAATAATTCCCTGGATAAAACCATATTTCAAATTAAAAAGCGATACTTGCAACAAAATTTCTTTTATATTTTGCATAATTACTGTAATTAAAATATTTAGTTGAGAAATATATTCTTAAAAAAAATAAATTATTTTTCCGCCAACAAAAGCTTTAATAATTATAGAAAAATTCGCATAATTAAACATTGTATTAAGCGTTTCATTGTACAAATTAAATTGTATTGTCGCAATAACGAAGAAAATCTACTGACAATTATAATTTAATTTTCCTAATAAGGGAAAAACAGAACTAAATATGTAATTCCAAAAATTAAAGTTTATTCCTGACAACTAAATCGCGGCTTATGAGAATAAAATTATTCTTTACGCTACCCCTAACCGCCATGCCATCCCGTCGACATAAATCATCCCGGCGTGCATCGCATTTACCCATCGTCCCTTGATGAGAAGGCAGACTAAGCGGCTACTCCGCTAGTAACAGTGAAGGTGACGGCCATTTGGTCTATTTTTGTTAGTGTATATATTTATGGATAATATAATAGCCTTTTGTTGTTTTATTTTGTAGGGATATACCTATAAATGTACCAAGATATGCATGTATTCAGTGATAAGTAAAATTTAAAGTTTCTTTGTATTTGGTAAATATTTGTTGGCGTCATAGTATAGATCTTTTATAGAACAAAAAATAAAAATATACTTTTCTGTATGGCGACTTTATTGCAGGGTTATATTGTTTCATTTTAAAAATGATTGAATCACATTAAATGCAATAAATATGTGAAACGAAAGTAGACATTTTCATCTTTTGTTTTATAAAAGCTCTATATTTTAACCTCAAGAAATATTTTCTTACTGCTTAAGGTTCTCTTTGCTCCGCTATGTTTGGTATTGTCAACCTAATTCAGTTTTTTTACATTTATCTGCTTTACTTTAGCATTTGAAAAAAGTTATGTATAATATGATATTCGTTAAGCAAATCATTAATAGGCTAGTATGAACGCATATTTCAATCTATTTCTTAACTGTTTGGCCCGCAAAAAATTTACGATCATGGTGTCAGAAAAAATGTCACTAAATTTTTTGAGGGCTAAACATTTAAAAAATAGATTGAGATATGCGTTCATACTAAACTAGTATATAATGATTTGCTTAACGAATAGCATATTATACATAACTTTTTTCAAATGCTAAAGTAAAGCAAATAAACCTAAAAAAACTGAATCAATTTTTTTTGGGAACTATATCGGGATTGCAAATAGTAGATATCTTTCTTAGTAAAACTAAGGTTTACTTCACGTAATTAAATTAAGATATTTTTATTAACCAATATTAGTTGTAGGTATCATACCTTCACATTAAATGAATTAAATGATAATAATTGATACAATTAAGTCATATTTTACTTTATCGTGTGAATTTACTTACAGAAATTATGATTTACTTCAGTTAATTAAACCTGCCAATTAAATAATTACATTCGCTGAATTATATATTTAATTGCTCGATACCAATTAAATAATTTAATTGAAAGAAAAAAAATTTACTTGTGTGAATTAATTCTTTCTCTCTGTGTGGTTGTTATGAAATTCACTTCACTATATTAAAACCTTCTTGTATTAATTCAGATTTAAGAAAATATTCATAAATGGCGCTACGCAATAATATCCCAGTAATGGGTTAACTTTCTCTAACAAATGGTACTCGCCACTGTCAAGAAATACATGATACCGAAAAAGTTGCCAATTCTATCAATAATCTTTTCTATGCAACTAGTCGGATTAAGAAATAATGTTTTTGTTATCTTTAAAGAAAAATGTCTTTTGAAAATGTTTAATGTTCACAAATGCTAACATACCAAGATACGCTAGCAACATAGAAAAGCCATTAATGCACACAACCAATAACTGACTAATTACGTCATATTTTAAATAATAAGGAATAAGTTATTATGAACAGATATTTACATAATAAAATATTATGTACTTGTTAAAAAAAGTTGTCATTATTAGGTCCCAGATATTATACACTCTCAGTAGTGCGAACAACCTCCTTAATATGAACATGGTCAATTTTTTTTGTGTTCACATTAATGCGAGTCTACTGTAGGGGAGACCGGTGACAATTGTAACAAAAAACACATCTGATTTTTTACAACCTTACCTGTCAGTTCTAATTTATTAGTTTTTTTTTTGAGGATGTCCCCGAGGTTTGTAAGTAACCTAATAAATTCAGAATGTAGAAGAAATATCTAGTTTCTTGTTTAGAACATATAATTCAAGTCAATGACAAGTGTTTCAATTGACACCCGACTGGTGGCGGTGGCAATTGTAACGGACACAGGTGTCAGTAGTAACAGTAGTAATAACATTAAAAAATAAACAAATAGTTACACAAATAAAAAAGTAGTTTTTTTTTCTGTTCTGTTCTGACAAAAATATACCAAAAAAAAACACGACAAATTCATAACAATCTGAATTAGTAACTTCTATTAAAATATAAATAACAATAGTTGAAAATATACAAGTGCAAAGTAAAATATTCTTTTAAAATGAAAAATGCTAGATAAGAAACGTGGGTATGTTAACATTACTAAAATACCTTACTCTTCACCTGAGTTAAGTATATCGTTCGTGCGGAAGAAGGCTGTTTTAACTCCAAATTTTTGGCTTACTCTTATGGGAAAAATTTACAAATTACTAATTTTAAGTTAATATACGAGTATTTTTTCTTCCGTATGCACGGTATGAGGTCTCTACAAATGTTTGGCTTCATATTGTAAAGCGTTCTATAAAGAAATACATTATGATGATACACACTTTTTACATTGGTTTCACTTGTAACATGTTACAATCGTCACCTTTATTCATGTTACAATTGACACCAAAGGACATATATGATTTGTTTACATTATTAAACTATGTAATCTAATTCCTAATGTGTTCTTATTATAAGATTATATAGTCAATATAATCCATATTTCAGTGGTATATTTTAAATATGTATTGAAAATATGGTTAAGAAATTATTTACAAAAGAAAATAAAAATAAATACTTACTTTTCATGTTGAAAGTCACGTTTCAGATCATAACAACAGTACTCATCAGAATTCTTAAAGCAGCTAACACTATAAAGAAAGATCTGTCAACAACCGTTGAACATGAGTATCTCGGTTCGCGATAATCCGGCAGATGGCGGACGTATACTGAATGTTACAATTGACACCTGTTACAATTGTCACCGGTCTCCCCTACTTGAAAATATAGCAGTAACTAACATGACAGTTCAATTAACGAAAAATATTGCAATTTATTTGCAAAAGTATTTCTATTGGATAGGTTCCATAAAGGCAAATTTATTATAATTAAAAACCCCAAATTACCATTACAACTACAGTGGCTTAACCACATTTATAATTTACAATTTAAAACATGTAATACAATTTCCAATTTGTCCATTACTGCATTAAAACATTTTCTGTGATAGTAGCTAAAATAACGTACATATTTAATTGTTATTTTATTAGCGTTGTCAAAGTATAAAATTATTAAATAATGGATGAAACCCTACTTAACTAGGGACATGGCTAAACATTCTGAAAACTATGCAAGAGTATTGCAAAGCTCCACCGACAAAACTTTGCAGGTAAAAGTTATCGATCATATATTAAAGAGGACTAATTTAAATAGTCTAGAACCAGTTCAAGCTTTATTCGTCAAAAAGCAAAAGCAGTAATTTACTTGTTTAGGTTTGCTCAGGTTAGAAATAATTTCAAGGAAATACCAGCAAATTCAAACAGGGATAGACTAATGCGCAGTAGTAGGTACATTTCTGAACAGAAAATAAGAGGAACCCGAATAAGGCTGTTCTGGACTTCACTAGGATGCACTAATATTCGGTCCCGATGTCAAGAGTGATGCTATCGCGCATTTTTAATGTCTTATGGGCTGCCTACATAACAGTAGCAGCTTTGTGTCGTAGTGTGAACCGTTTTTGTATTGCCGTATTTTCGATAGGTGTTGGAATTGCATATTTTGCCATTTCTGTCATAAGAAATTGTAATGAGTAAGGAATGTGAGAGATTGAGAGAGTGATGGCCTTCAACAAAAGTGAAGGCTAACTGTTTACGCGGCCTGGGGGTTTCCATTCGTTTTTGGATGCTCCGAACTTGATTGCAAGAATGGAATACAATTTATTTTTTCATATATGCAACTTATGTTTTTATTGGCTACATTTATTGTGGGCGATACTGTTCTCAGTGTTGTAAATATAAAGAATTTTGAAATGTGAAATAACTAAAAATGCTGGTGAGAATTATACACAATCACCGGCATTCTGCATGTGCTGCATGGAGCATTCTGTGTAAGCAGCATTAGTTTTTTCGTAAAAATATCTGGATTTGGATGATGAATCCTACGCAGTTTTACAATAATTTTAACATCCTCTCAAATTTTGTCTTCGAAGCTTCTTTGAACGTCAATTCTCTGTCTTGACATTTATGTTTGACAATAAACAAAAACGCTTCGGGAACTAAGAGCAACGAAATTCAAGGCAATCTGTGATATATTGAAAACCGATATTTTTATTGTTAATATTTTTAACAACCAGATTCTCCAACGCTAGTCAGGTCTAATTTGACAGCCAAAAAGTATAAACTGACAAGTGTAAGAACAAGACAACTAAATTTTATCCTATGAATTTACTTATGAACTTTTTCGCAAATTTATAAAGAACAGGGCAATTTTAGTTCGTAATTTCAACAATAATAGAACTAAATTCATTACAGCAACCCGTTTCAAGATGAAAATCGTTTGGAAACCTAGCAAATCGCTGAAATATCAGAATAATTCATGTTTTTAATGACGTCTTATTAACAAGGACAGAACAAAACCCTGTGAAAATATAAATGATCAACCATAAGATCTCAATTTAAACCAGTGCTAAATCTTAAACATTCTTAGTGAACCTTAACGTTAATTTTTTAGCAGAGAATTACTGAAAAATCGCGAAAAAACTGTATAGTATGAAATTGTACATAAAATCTTGTATAACACACTTACATAATCAGGGTTCTAAATAACCCTGTTTGAACCATACCTGTTCTAAAAAATTCTGTTCAACCCCCCACTCTAAACAACTCTGTTCAAAACCGCACCTGTTTTTTTGGCGCATGCGCAGAGGTAGTATGGTGTGGATGCAGAATGCATCATCTCCCACTACTTATAATATTAGCTGTATTGAATGAAATTCCCCCCTTCACTATGTAACAAAAATACTATTCGTGTTACAGCTTTTTGCGTATTATTTTTGAATTAAGGACGACAAAATCCTTTTGGATAATGGCGACTCCTGAAATTTTAGATGTGTCGTATCTCAGTTCCTACGCATGGGACCCACACCAAAATATAGGATGTTACTATTGGGTACTCTAGAAACATTTTCGTAAAAAAATATTTAATTTTAAAATTTGCGAAAAAAAGTTAATTTTTTGGGCCGCTTCACCTGAGACCTGAGAAAGTTCTGAAGAAAATTTTTCTTTCCAAACTTTTTTCATAAATTTTATCAGATTTTATCGATAGAATTTAAATTTCATTGAATCACCTCTAATATCGTGAAATTAATTAGTTTTTAAAATTTTTACCCTAAAATATTTTGTCTAAGAAATAATTTTAAATGTCACTTATTTCGGGAAAATTAGAATATTTTCACGAAATTTGGAATTTGTCGATACAATTTGATATACTTTATGAAAAAATATTCCGAGTAAAATGTTTTTCAGCGCTTTCTCAGATCTCAGGTGAAGCGGCTCAAAAAATTAACTTTTTTTTTCGAAAATGTCTAAATTAAATATTTTTTCACGAAAATGATTGTAGAGTACCCAACAGTAATATTTTCTAATTTGGTATGGGTCCCATGCATTGGAACTGAGATACGACAATCTGAAATTCCAGGAACCGCTACTGCTTTAGGACCAGCACTTTTCATGAATGTTAATAAAAACAAGTTTAAATTTGTTGAGTAGTGTAATTATGGGATCGACTTATCGGGTTATAATACAACAGGGTCTCGAGGGAGATAAGAAAATAATCATTAAAACAATTTAAAAAAAACAGTAGACATTTTTTAGTTTTATAGTTAGCATGTTACGTAGCAAAGTAAAACCCAGTAGTGACTTAATTATTGTATAAAAACAATTATGAGCATAAAGTTTACTACAGAAATGTATAGGAAAGGATATGTCTAAAATTAATAGTTATATAAGAGTCATCCAAAACAGGCGGTATATTTAGTTAGACCTTTTAAATAGACGCACACGCACACCATAGGTCATTTTTTGAAATTTTATGCTCTGCAAAAAAGACCTGATGGCAATTTTGTTCTATATTGCTTAGTATTTGCTACGTCAGCAATGAAACTACGAAAAATGCATTTTCAAAATATTTTTTTAAATGTGAAAAACAGTTTAAATGATATTCCGAAATTTCCTTCGGAACAAACTTTCATTCGACTAAATAATATGGTTTCATCCAATAAAATTAATATCGTTCGTTTGTAGAACTAGAAGGTCCTTTGTAATTCGCAAACGTGTGTAAGTCGCAAGCCTATGGGCATCCCCATTACTTTAGAATTTAGAATTTCATCTTTAACTCTACGATAAAATCCAAAGGGGCAATCTTAAGAACTTTTATTTGAACTACCTTCGTACATATACATCAACATTCACGAAAATAGTTTAAACAAGAAGAGCAAAATGCTTGCGTTAGTTATTAAACAAACTTCTAAGGGCGCTACTACTAAAATTGCGACGTTGTCGATACCATAATTTAGTTTCCCAATTGCGGAACCTTTAGTTCTATTTATTTGTCAAGCTATAGGAGCCAGCAGCGCTTTAAAATATTCATGCTTTAATAAATTCGATACTATGCTCTACTGCATATGGCTTTAATTACATATTGTAAACATTTAGCCCCATGCTAATAATTGTCCAGTGCGGTTTAAATGCGATACGCTTCGAAATTTATTCAGGGCTATTTATAAGCCTACATTACAACCACTAACCATGGACTAACTGTGCATTATTAAACTAGTTTATTGCTTGGGTTAGGAAATCCTGCAGGTGTAGGTATTTTTTGGTAAAATTCTAATCTATTTAATTCAAGCTTTCAGGAACAAAAATGTTGAAAAATTGGTTTGAGAGAAATAATCAAATTTTTCTTTATAGTTTTATACAGGTTTATAAAAGGTTTCATATTTTCATGAAATTTTGGTCAATTTTGGACATATATAAACATATTTTTGACATTTACCCCCTCTCACTATTTTGAGGGGAGGGGGTAACTTTGGAATTTCAAATGAGTTGATCTACTTTTGTTTATATAATTCGAATCTACTTCAAATACTACGTACTTATGTATATAAATTTTTTTTGATTTGCTCTTTCGGTTACGGAGTTATGATTTATTAGGATATAAAATAAAAAAAAATATTTACCATTTAATTTCATCTTATTTATAGTCTGAAATGCTTAATAAGTTCCTCTTCCAAACACTTTCTCAGTCCTTTTCTAAATGAATTTCGTACCCGCTCTAACATTTCAGGTGCCACTAATAAGCAGGCATAGCGGATTTCGTTTTTCATATCATCTAAATTTGTAGGTGCTGTCGCCATCACTGGCATTTTGGTTTATTAATTGTGGTAACTCCATTTAAATATCCTTCAAAGAAATGCGGACCAATAGCTCTATTCCCGATTATACCACACTAGACCGTCCAGATTCACTAAGAAAGTTTAAGATTTAGAACTGGTTTAAATTAAGATCTTATAGTTGATCAGTTATGTTTTGACAGGTTTTTGTCCTGTCCTTGTCATTAAAAACTTATGAATTGTTGTGATATTTCAGCGATTTACTTGGTTTCCAAATGATTTTCATCTTGGAACGAGTTGCTGTAATGAATTTATTTCTATTATTGTTGAAAGTACGTAATAAAATTGTCCTTTTCCTGATAAATTTTCGTAAAAGCTCAGAAATAAGTTCATAGAAAAAACTTAGTTGTCTTATTCTTACACTTGTCGGTTTAAAACTTTTGATTGTCAAATTAGACCGGACTAGCATTGGAGAATCTGGCTGTAATTGACTAGGGATATTAAATTGACACAGTTCTCATCGAGTGGGGATTTTCCGACGCCCAATAGTGTATGGTGTGTCTATTTACCTAAAGAGAACAACGAAACAAAAAAAATAAATTTCTATTGATAAGGAATAACCAAAAATTCTGCCTGACTGCTCTGTTTTCGTCCATTTCAGTTTGCTTCCGAAGTCGTTGTTTCTTCTTCAGACTGTCCATAGTATGACTTCTGGTGTCCACCCTTTTGAATGAGAGTGAGATTTCGGCTTGTTAGGAAACCGCTCCGCCCACACTAGTGCAAATTCTCTGTAGTTTTTTCTCCACTCCCCCAAAATTAACAACGTTAGGAGGTGAAGTTATTTTTTTAAATAATTTCAAACTCAGAAAAGTAGGAGTGCTGTCAAGCGAACAAAAGCCTTGGAGATGTACTATTATATGTTGTAAAGCCGCATGTTATACTATAGGTACGGAAAATTTTCTAACTCGTGAACATAAAAACCACAACCACTGGGCCCACACTGTGGGCGGAAAATTCTGAAACAATATTCAGAACTTCTAATTCATCAAAATCCTTTCATTCTAAGCTTACTCAGAATTTTATCATTCTCATCCGAACTTCAACAAGTTTTTGGATGGTGGTCTCTATATTTAAAATATAACTTTGGAAAAATTTGAACTTACGTTGCTTTTTTGGCACGGCAGTATAGGTAATATAATAATTAATTCAAATTACTTGAATTATCGTCCGATTATGACAATAAATCATAACTTAATAATCCGATTTGTAAAATAATGCGATCATATAATAAGCCCCCCCCCCCCCCACTAATAACAATTAATTGCTGTTCTCATTTGGTTTGTCTGCACAAACTAAACACTGAAATTTTACATAAAAATGTAACCTAAAGTTTACAAAGAATTGCAACTTTATGGACGAAAAACCGACCATCTTTATTATTTCAACTAAACTTTTCTTTCACATAATAATCCTTTCAAGGAGCTTTACCCGCCTCTGGATAATAGTAGACGTAAACTTATGTCGTCAAATATATTAGCATTTAACCTCCTAGCAACGCAGACAAACAGTAGGAATGGCATAGTAAACTATTAACCTAACCAAGAAACTTTTAAGTGATGAGATACATTTTATCTTTCTCTAGGGAAATAGTTTCGAAGCTAAGTCAGCAAACATGAAACTTAAACTCTCAAGTTTAGTAAACGTATTAACCACGTTTCGTGCTTATTTAATCCCCAAGATTTCTTCTTTTTAACTGTTTTAGTACTTTTAACAGGAAGCACATATGCCACGTTAATTAAATCGAATTAATTGTATATATATATATATATATATATATATATATATATATATATATATATATATATATATATATATATATATATATATATGTATATATATATATATATATATATATATATATATATATATATATATATATATATATATATATATATATATATATAAAAGGTAAGGTTGGGTTGGGTAATATATATATATATATATATATATATATATATATATATATATATATATATATTAGTCGTATACTATTCAGGGTAATTTTTTAAAAGTGTTACACGGCGATATCTCGAAAACTGTTTAAAATATTTGCGTGAAATTTTGGTGAGTTAATAGGGAGATGGGGGACACATTTAAACATTTTTTTGACAATTTCCCTCTCTCTCTATTTTGAGGGGTGTTATCAATTAATTTCAACTTATTTATCGTCTGTCTTGTTTGAGAAGTTGTTTGAGATATCCAAACTTCCAAATACTTTCTCACTTTTTTTCTAAATGAACTTCGTTATTTTGTACCCGCTGTAACATTTCTTTCATATCATCTAAAGTTGTATGTGCAGTCTCCATCAAATCCGGATAATTAGCAACAAACTAAAAAATAATCGCTAGAACGTCAATACACTCAGCTAACTTAAGTAAAAATAACGCATTTCCATAGAAGCGAATAATAATTCTAAAATAAGTGAACTTGATTTATTGCTAAAATTTATTTTTTAAATTCAATCAAAATTTAGTTAACCATAATTCCATAATCGACAAGTACACGTACGTAGTTCTTTACGTAGATTTGAATTTTATAAACAAAAATATATTATCCTATTTAAAATTCCAAAACTACCCCCTTCCGCAAAAATAGATAGAGGAAGTAAATGACAAAAGTATGTCTAAATATGTCACTCCAAAAAATGTTTTAATTCACAATATTCCTAACAACCTTAGGATTTTTGTAAAAACCCTTAAATCTCTTGGAAGCAGAAATACTGTTTTGATTTCACAATATGCCGGTTTTTTATCAAAACCCTAGGGTTTTTATAAAAAATAAACGGATCTTACAATTACCCTGCGACATATGTATATATGTACGTATATAGAAGCAATATTACAAAGTGTAGAACACTGTTGTATGAATTTCACGTTAGATTTCCCACTTGTTAAAAACTTTAAATATTAGTATATACTTGAGCATACATTAGGAGATAACATGGCAACTCCAAAAACTAAATATTATGCACCTAGATGAATAACCACCTCTATGTGCATACAGAATTAAAACCTTTTTTGAAGCTACTGATTTTTTAAAATAATAGAATAAATAACAATATAATATCAAACCCAAGCAAACCCAAACAAAATACAGTCGTCCAATGGAAACTAAATGGAAAGAAGTACAAAAACCAGCCTTATGGAAAGTCAGTAACGAGAAAAACTAAAAAACTAAAACAGTCTCCAAACTCCAAACCTTGACCAACTTGCAGCGACAAAAAAATGCCCTACACTAAGTGTAGGGCATTTGGGCATTTAATATCAAGTCTTGATATTAATATGTCTGTGATATATTTTAAGTTTGGTGGTATAATCTTATATAATTTAGGAGTAAGATAATTTATAGATCTTAAGATATATGTGTATTGATATACGGTATTTTTAAGAGTTTATTTTTTACGATTGCTGCATGGATAATCGACGAAAGTCTTTAAATCACTTCTGTTATGTAGATATATACATATTATGAACATGTATCCAAGACATAAAGAAAACTAACATTCATAATCTCTTTGGTGGGAACTATCTTAGATTTTTTGAAAATTTTTAAGATGTAATATTTTATTGTCGCAAAGAACTCGTATATGTGCCATCGCTCGTGGGAAGACTGTTCATAAGACTAATAGATTTTGTCAACATGGTTCCCCTCTTGCTTTATTTACTGGGTGTCAAAGTGTTTTTGCTTGACTATTTCAAAATATTTTCGAAACAACTTTACCAACTTGAATAATATTTGATTTGTGGAAAGTGCTTAAAATAGTTTATATTTTAGCATTAAGGAGGTGTGAAAAACTTCGCCAGGGGCGTGCATACGGACTGGTACCGAAATCGTTTTGTAAAAAAATGTCTAGGTACACCAATGACTTTTTTACTTTTTGACAGTACAGTACAGACAGTAGAGCCTTACAGAAGTCATTTATAAAAAAATTTTGATTTCGGCTTCGTTTAGGGAATAAGAAAAATTTGATCTCGTAGCGTAGATTTATTATGCTTTTTTTAAGTTTTAAGATGATCTTTTGCAACATTTAATGGAGGATGTGTATAAAACCCCACTCCAAACAATAGAAGAACTTTAACAACGGATTTAAGTAGTACGAGTTACAGTTCGAAAAAATTCTTTTATATTACCAGAGAGATCTTTGCAGTGAAGGTTGATCGTAATCGTATTTCGTTAAATTTAAATTGTATAATCTATACAAACTAAAGTCGTCTAAAACTTATTAAGAACAGCAGCTATATTACGTACGCTACATAATAAAATTACGTTCAAATAAATTTCTAGGAGCAACTTGTATTAGGCAGTTCACTGTCTACGTAAGTGGTCCAACAAAAAGTAAGAAAGTCCGTGGCATACATATTTTTTAAAAAAATATTCTTTTGCCAGTCTGTTCGGACGTCCTTGGAAATAAAACTAAATTTTCTCTGTACATTTTTTTTTAAATTCTTTTTAGTATTAATCCAATTTATCCTTTTTAATGCAAAAGTGTTAAGCCCAAAATCATGTCGCAGTATCTTATATACCCCCCCCCCCCCGCCCCCCCCCCCCCATTTTTGCATTCCCTGCCCCAGATTCCTCTCTGGATCCGCCCCTGGTAGTGCTCGAACATACTATTTTTCCAGGTCTCTTAAAATAAGGCAACTAATTTTTTCAAGTTCATATAGAGTTGTACCAGAAGAACCTCCAACAATGGGTACTTTTTGAACTATGGAAACAGTATTAAAATAATTTAAATCTTCTAACAGCCTTTACGTACATATTTCGTCATTAAAATTCTATATCCAATCCCATCTTATTCCCTTCCCAACACCATCAATCTAAGAACATAAATTAAGTATGACAAACACGTGGCAAACCATTAGCCTGGCCAACAAACTTTTAAGTGATGAGATAAATTTTATCCTGACCTAAGAAATTAGTTTTTCAGACCTTTCCCACCAAGCTGAAACTTAATCAAACTTCCAAGTACGATGTAAACTAGGTTTACTCACTAATCGAAATACTTAAAAACTGTGTGAAAAAATGAGCAGAGTTATTAGTTTTGCCATCGCAGGTCATTTTAGAAATATATATATATATATATATATATATATATATATATATATATATATATATATATATATATATATATATATATATATATATATATATATGTAGTATTTATTTTATAGTATTTATATATTATATAGTATATAATATATATAGATATATAATGGTGAACAAACAAATTTCCAAACCATAAACCAGTAAATCCATCTAAATGTTTCAAGGGAGACCCTCTTTCGGTCCCTTTGCCGTGTATTCGAGAATTTGTCTACTATATTCTTTACAGTATCTGCCAGTACCTACTTAGTACTTATGTTAAAAATTGTAAAATATGTTTATTATTACATGTTAGGTTCCTGACTACTTTTTAGTGGTACCTACCATGTTTTAGGTTTTAGTTAAGAATTAATAAAAGCATTCTTCTCCCTATTTTCTTTATTCATTTTTATTATTCGTCCGATTAGTGGATATAAAACCAAGTACTCGTTACTCGGTAAAATATTTTTCGAGCACCGACTACTTGTCCTACTCGATGAAGCCCCAGTTTATAATAAAATATTATCCTGTACATCAGGTCGGCAAGTAAATTCTAGTAAATTTCGAGGTCCAGAGGAAAAGAACTTCAAATGGACCGCAGGTAATTTTTGTTTCTCAAAAAGGTACGTGTCTGATAAAAACTCATATCATTAGTTTTTAATTTTTATTTTTACTCTTAAAAATAATATTTTGGCGGTTCAGTTTTCTACCTTCCGCGGTCAGGATCTGGACCGCGGTCCGCCAGTTGCCGACAGTTGATCTACATAACTTTTTTCTGTAAAAATATTACCAGATTCTCCAACGCTAGTCCGGTCTAATTTGACAACCAAAAGTTTTAAAGTGACAAGTGTAAGAATAAAACAACTAAATTTTATACTATGAATTTATTTCTGAGCTTTTTCGCAAATTTATATACAAAAGGGCACTTTTAGTACGTACTTTCGACAATAATAGAACTAAACTCATTACAGCAACTCGTCCCAAGATGAGACTCATTTGGAAACTAAGCAAATCGCTGAAATATCAGAATAATTCATAAGTTTTTAATGACGCCTTATTAACAATGACAGGGTAAAAACCTATCAAAACATAACTGATCAACTATAAGATCTTAATTTAAACCAGTACTAAATATTAAACAGTCTGAACGTATGTGTTTATATTTAGGCCAGAAATATATTTACGCTTATGTAAAATTTCATAGTGGCCTAACCCATATCAAAATCATTTTCTTGGGTTAGGAGAGATAAACTGCCAGTATATTTCTGATCTTTCTGACGGTTAGGTGACCGTCTTCCCAAAAAAAGTTTTAAAAAAGGGCAAATTTTAAATTTCCAATTTATTCCTTTTGTTTCATTTCGGGGCTAGGCCACTGTAATTCTCAACGCCTCAAGATTGAAGAAATTTCCCATTCTCTATATGTTGTCGTAGCTAATGGTGCCAAAAAAATTCGACATATACATATTGTTTTGTGTTAGCAGCCGAACATTTTGGAGCAACGCTAGGTGAACTATTTCACAAGCCACTATATCTTACCCATTCTATACGAACCGATGAATATAAGGTATCTTTTTGATTCTGCTAAAAAGGTTGTCTGTTGTTCGGACACCCTGGGTGTGAATCTGCCTGATGAAGGACAAGGACCTAGATATCGTGATAGCAGGAGGGCACCTAGACCAGAATCAAAAAATAATCCATATTTTATTTGATTTTTCATTTTACGGTCTTCTTCTGCAGCACTAGCGAAGAAGTCAATCTTTGCATTTACTATAATATTACCTATATAGACCAAAGAAATTTCCCTTTCTCTACATGTTATCGAACAATGGTGCAATTGTACTGTCGAAAAAATTCGACATATACTTATTGTTTTTATTAGCAGCCGAATATTTTGGAGCAACACTGGGTGAACTAGTTGGCGCTAGCCACTATATCTCACCCATCGTATACGAACCGATGGATATAATGGTCATTTTGATTCTGGTAAAAACGTTGTCTGTCCTTCACACCCTGGGAGCCTGTCTGATGACAGGCAAGGACACAGAAATCGCGATAGCAGGACGGCACCTAGATCAGATTAAAAAAATAGTTCTTCTTATTTTATTTTACATTTTACGGCCTTCTTGTACTGCGCCAGCGACGAAGCCAACCTTTGCATTTTTTAATATATCTATCACCTATATAGACCGAGAATGTATTTCAAATTAGTCTTACGAAAACATAACAGTTATTTAGCACGGGTAGTTCAGCATTTATTTTTAATGAGCGGTTTTGTTTTTAAAGCGCCCAAACAACAACACCCACCAGCTTTCCAGAAATGCTTGTTGTTTACATCCAATGCGTCCCTTTTATAGCTGTATGTTTGTAAATAATTAATTTTGAGCTATAAATAAATTTATAATTCAGTCTCTAAGGATTTTGTGCTACCTCTACACTCTCACGCGAGGTTTTTACGAGGCGAGGTAGTACAAATTTCGACCTTCTACACTTTTGGTTTACTCTGTTGATTATATAATATTGACATGGTGGACATAACTACTGCAACAATTTTATGTGTCCTCAAACAATTTTAAGTAATTCATTTGTTCTATAGGGAAATGTTGAAGAAATACAAAAAATAAATTTCCCGAACAAGACGAAGAATCAAGAATAGTCCTTTTCTGTTGAGTTCTTTGACGGTCTTATATTACACAAGCAAATAAATTTTATTCCTTGCTTTTTCTTGAATAATTTCGTATAAACTGTAAAAACCTCTTATTTTCTGTTCATTTGTAAGAGTCGATGAAATTCGGAGCCACTTGTATTGGCAGCCGAATGCTATTTCGGAGCACAAACAGTGGTTGAAGTAGTTGTTGCGAAACACTACATCTCACCCATCCATAACTCAACTATAATCATGAGTATAAATTTTATTTCTGTTTAAAACGTGGTCTCTTCTTAAGCGACCCTGGGTGTAAGGTGCTTGATAAAGGGTAAAAGCCCAGAAATCGCGATGGCAGGAGGGCACCCGAATCAGAATCAAAAATAATTCTTTTCTCTTAAATTATTTGACAGTCTGATATTGTACAAGCGAAAAAATTATTTTTTGCACTCCGTAGGTAAAAAAGGCTATTTTAGTCCCTATTTTTAGGGACTAAAGGGTCACTTTTAATCCCTGAGGGATTAAAAATGCGTTAAATCCCTTCACAAGGCACTGTAAGCCCTTGTAGCAATAAAAATACTAAAAAGTAGCGTTAGAAACACAATATATATAATATTATAACATTGACAACTTACCTATTTAAAACGTCAAAATTATCCACTTGTTATGAAGTCAAAATTTTAGATCTATTAGGTTTGTACCCATCACTTTTTCTTTTTAAAAATGATATTAGTTTGGAAAATTTGCCAATGTCTATGTTGTTTTAACCTGGAGTATCGCTTTGACCAATGAATACTAGGACCATAATTTCGAGCTTCGCAGTATCCTCGATGTTTGGAGAAAATATGCTAGGGTTATGTTTTCTGTATATTCACTTATTTTCTTGAAATGGCACCAGGTTGCAAAATCTTCGTTTTGTTTTCCATATACTTTTCTTGATTTGTGCGGCAATAAGCTAGACGTAGCCTCCTTAGCAAAATTTGCGACGCATTTTGATAAAGACCCTCCAATCCCTCCACAGGCTCATGGTAACAAAATGGAGCATTTCCGTCCCGCGCCGATAACCCCAATGGAAGTCGTGAAGACAGCTGCAAACCCGTGGCTCAAAACAATAAGCAACACAAAACCACACCACACCACTTGAAAATGCCTAAAGGCTACCAGGAAAAATTCCGAACCTCCAGACTGGCAACACTGGGAAACACTGACAGCTGTCAGCACAAAAAACCAACATGTCAACATAAGAATTTTATTAATTATTAATTAATTTAAAAACAAAATCTGGAGAAACAAATGCCGTTTAACTAATACAGAATGTTAAAGAGCAAGGGCGGAATCCAGGACAGTAAAGGCTATGTGATCAAAAACCATATAAATTAGGGGTGTTCCAGTGTCGCAAGGAAATGTAAATAAAATATTTTCAGGAAAGAAAAATGTAAATAAAACCAATAAATTAGCATAAACAGATTAAGAGCGACCGTCTGTACATAAGGAGGACTTTGAGAAAAGCGAAGAAAACGAAATTGAAGGCCACAACGAAAGAACAACGTTAAATCAGACCACAAGCTACGAGAGCTAATGAACAAGCTGACTTGGACGAGATAAAAGGCAGTCAACTAAATCAACACTTCTCGGAAACAACCAGAAAACAAGGCAAGACAAACTTACAAGGCGTAACCGTTGCATAAAAATACAGCAGCTTAACTTAAGGTAGGAATTAAACAATTTTAAACAATAGTAGTTAGAAAAGTCACAGCAACAAAATTAAACTGTCACAGCATCTCTCTCAATTTTATTAATGGAAAAATCGCTCATAGTTTCGAACTTTCGGGTAAAATCTCAAAAATTGTTTAACAGTTTTAAACAAAATCTTAGTTGCCATAGTAGAAAAACCGTTTGATTTTATAATAAACGATTATTACAGGAATGCAGGTGTGCAAAATGACTTTAAAAATAATGCTACAAGTAATTTATTAATTTTGTGTCCTATAATTTTTGGAGTGCAAAACATAGCATATATACCACGAGACTAAAGGGTATTTACATCCCTCGTGCAATTGGTGCCCTTGCTTGCGACGAGAACACCAAGTTTTGCCCTTAGGATTAAAATATCTACTTTAGTCTCTTGATATAATATAAGCAAATTTCAGTAAAATTCTTTGATTTGACATAGATCTAAAGGAATAGTTGATAGAGGTTTGCTGATCTCCAGTTTGGTGTTTAAAAAGTTGGGAGAATTATTTAGTGGGCCACATACTAGGTGATCATAATGATAATACGAAAAATATTACTATATCTGATTTAGAGTTGTTAAATTTTGACAAACAATATATATGCAGGAAAATTACTTAAAATTGCATAAAGCAGCAAAAGCTCCATATTTTCTAAAATTAGGAGAGTTATCCGTCTCACCGTGAATATGTGCATTTCACTACAAATAAATAGAGGCATTACTTCGTTAAGATTTATTTGGGTACGGCATATATCCCTTTATCTGGCGAGGCATGGCACTGCTCGGGAAATCCGCTTTTCTCAACGGGGTAGCTTTATCGTCGTTAAAAATGTTTTGCTTTTTGCTTTTTATTTCAAGATTTGTGTTATTCGAGGACCGGGACCTGATTCAAATCGAAAACTCATCAATTATCTTTATCTCGTTTTCAAATTAAATTGTATACGTGTTTTAAGAAAAATCATCATTATTGTGGCATCACTGAAGCCATCCTTATTTCAAGATATTTTTATGACCTACTTTATTTAAATAAATCTACAATTTTTCAAGTTTTTAAAATGTTTTAGTTCTTTCGATTGTAAGTTTTAGAAATCTAGCCTTTTAAAGTTTAAATAATTTTTAATTTTGTATTCCTGTTACTACTTTAAATATACTTTCAGATTTTCAAATTTTTGTTTGCATGTGTTTATTAAAGAACTTACCAATCTCGTGACATTTTCATTCAAATCAATTTTTAAAGTCAGAAACTACTAGATTCTCCAACGCTAGACCGGTCGGGCGTGTCGGAATCTGATTATTGTCCTTTTTAGGGAACACCCAGTTGATTTATTTAATGAACTTACTTTATGACTCACGGCGTTTCGAGGTCTGCCTGCTTCATAATATTATTTTGGTCGTGACTAGATTTTGTTAGCTTGAAGAACTCTTGGACATGTGTTCCTGTCTCAGCCATTTGCAGTAGACTATTGGATGAGTGCGCTCCACTAAGAATATTATTTAGTTTGGACTCGACTGTTGGTGTTCCAGAGTTCGAGCTTTGAACAACATCACCAACAAGCTAATTACTTAATTTTGTAATCGCCTATGAAAGGCAAATGCTCAGGATAGCCATCTTTATAAAGGAAACTGATTAAAATAGTGTTATAGTGTTGTAAAGGTGTTGCAACTTCCTAGACTCTAGAGCTAATTAAAGGATATTTTCTTCATCCATATTTTTCGATGTTGTTTCATTATGTGCACTTTCTGAGTTGACTTACAGGAGCTATAATTGGTAGTGGGCTGCTTGAAACATTTATATCACTGTAAATGGTGCCCAATTAGATATATTGATTGCCACGTATCAATGATGTTAAGAAGTGCACATTTATTTTTAGTTATTAACAGGTAGCAGCATGTGACATTGGTAAACCCCCTCAAGTAAACTGTCCCGCTACTTAGAGCTAGTCGATGGTATGATGTCATACATCTTAGCCTTTACTATAACAACTATTATTTGGTGGCAGCAATAATTCTTACACATATCGAAGACATTTGATTTGAATATTAGGGCAGAGGAGTAGAAAAAAAGATTAAAGTCAGGTCATGTAAAGTGATTCGGGGCACACCCATCTTAATTATTAGTTAGGTACTTTTGAACCATGTTTCAAAGTAATTAAAAGTGTCTGATTATGGTTGATCATCTATTAAACTTATTTAGTCGAGGCAATGAAGCACTCAACCTCGGAATTTTTTGCACTAAGACGGATCGGAATGCGGTTTTTTGCATTCGCTTCCAAAAATTATTTGTAAAAAATGTATCTACTTTGTATCTTATACAAACCGGAAATTGCATTGCTGCTGTCAAAAATGCATTCACAAAAATGCATTTTTTGAAGTCGCTTTAAGAAAATTAAATAACTTTGTTAATAAGACTCAGAATTGGCTCAAAGCGGGTTCCCGGGGGTTTTCGGGGTCGCTGATCACGATTATGATTACCTGGAGCTCAGGATCGCTGATGAACGTCATCTCCGTGGGACTCTCCCAAAATTCACGCGGGGAAGGAGAGAAACTCGGCGCCCGTGTGTTTTTTGGGTTGCTAAATTCAAATATGGCATCGGCGAATACCCCCCGGACACCTGGTGCGCCGGAACCTGGACGTGGGCGTCATCCCCGAGAGTTTTCCTGACAAGATCGCAAAAAACAAACCGAAAATCGTTGTGTGGGCGTTTTTTGGGGCGCTGAATCCAAATTTCCCTTCGAAAACGACCCCCCGAAGACCTGGTGCACCGGAACCTGGACGCGGACGTCATCTCCGAGGGGTTTCCAGACACGATCGCTAAAGACAAACCGAAAATCGTTATGGGGCTTTTTTTGGGGCGCTGCGCTGAGTCCAAACTTTACGTCGAAAACGACCACCAGAGCAGCTGGTGCACCGGAACCTGGACGCGGACGTCATCTCCGAGGGTTTTCCAGACACGGTCGCTAAAGACAAACCGAAAATCGTTATGGGTTTTTTTTTGGGGCGCTGAATCCAAATTTCTCATCGAAAACGACCCCCCCCCTCAATACCTGGTGCACCGGAAACTAGACGCGGACGTCATCTCCGAGGGTTTTCCAGACACAATCGTAAAAAACTAAACGAAAATCGTCTCATAATTTGACACATTCATTGATGTGTAATTCTCGCCTGGTGCCCACTAAGACGTTAAAACATCAGGTTTGATTGACATTCATGGGAATGACATCGATGTCAAGATAAAGGTTCCGGTGCACTAGATCGTTGGAGTATGGTCGCGGATGCTGGATTCGAGGAGGGTAGCTAAAAACCCCTTGATGTGAATTTCATTTTATGTTTTGCAAATGTGACATCTGGAGATGACTTTCATGCCCAGGTTCCGGTGCACCTGGTGTTGGGGGGGTCGTTTTCGATGAGAAATTTGGATTCAGCGCCCCCAAAAAAAAAACCATAACGATTTTCAGTTTGTCTTTAGCCCTCGTGTCTGGAAACCCCTCGGAGATGACATCCGCGTCCAGGTTCCGGTGCACCAGGTGTTAGGGGGGTCGTTTTCGAAGTGAAATTTGGATTCAGCGCCCCAAAATACGCCCACACAGCGATTTTCGGTTTGTTTTTTGCGATCTTGTCAGGACAACTCTCGGGGATGACGTCCGCGTCCAGGTTCCGGCGCACTAGGTGTCCGCGGGATGTTCGCCGATGCCACATTTGAATTCAGAAACCCAAAAAACCCCCGGGCGCCGAGTTTCTCTCCTTCCCCGCGTGAATTTTGGGAGAGTCCCACAGAGATGACGTTCATCAGCGATTCTGAGCTCCAGGTCGGCTGTGGGTCAATTTGAACATCATAATCTTGATCAGCGACCCCGAAACCCCCCGGGAACCCGAATTGAGCCAATTCTGTCTTATTAACAAATTTATTTAATTTTCTTAAAGCGACTTCAAAAAATGCATTTTTGTGAATGCATTTTTGACAGCAGCAATGCCATTTCCGGTTTGTATAAGATACAAAGTAGATATATTTTTTACAAATAATTTTTGGAAGCAAATGCAAAAAGCCGCATTCCGGTCCGTCTTAGTGCAAAACATTCCGAGATTTTGGCTGTTTTAGTGCTTCATTGCCTCGACTAATTTAATTTTAAGGTAAAGTACCGGCGCTTAAGAAGATAAACTTTGATATGTCCCAACTTTTTAATTAACCCTGACTAATTGTCAAATTAGAAATTAGTAAAACACCTAAAACGTTTATCCGACACATGTGGGCAACCCGATCTAATTTTTAAATTGTAGATTTTTGACAGCCTTAGATTTTTTTCTGAAACAATTTTGTAAACTTTTTCTATTTGGGACAGCCCACGTATACTACAAGTCCAAGTAACTACTAACGTATCGTGGACATCTGAAGAGAAGGGAAATGTATTGGCACGGAATTTAAAGGATTGAAGGGTGGGCGGGGAAGGAAAATCATCTGCAGGCAATTTGTTTCATAATCTGGAGACCCTAGATATGAATGGGCGAGAGAAGTGGGGTGTTCTTGGTTTTTGTAGCTGGACAGTAAAGGGATGCATACGTACCGCGCCTCTTGTTGTGCTGTTAGAAACAGTGATAGTGGCTAGTTGTCAGAGAAAAGTCCATGAAAATATCGATAGAAAATGGACAGATCCACAACAGCGCAGCGATGACCGGGAGAATGGAGTTTTCTTGTGAGCACTCGGCGATTGATGGGTCCAATGTCTCTCTTTTGGATAGAATCAAGGATGTCAAAGGTGATGCCGCTCCTCAGATGTGGGAACAGTACTCTAGGTAAGGTCTTACTTGGGAAACAGGGAGAGTGGTTAAGTTGGAAAGGGAGCAGTATTTTTAACTTCTTAGCTGCTAATCTGGCTATTGAAGTCTTGTCTAGATTTTAGATTAATCAGATGGTCTGAGATATTTTATACGCATCGTATAAGAATTTGTTAGGTCCATACCAGCCACCACCCTCGAATTTATCGCATTTATATCCTTTGATCACAGGATATCTTTACATGGCTTTTAAAACGGCAAAATTTCCATAATGTTTTTCACAACATACCTACTATTTCTCCACTGATGTATAAATTTTGCTTAAAGTAAGCTCAAGTACGTATTACAAAATTTATTGTGATATATGTATATATAGATAGGTGTACGCTGAGAATCCCGTTATCAGGAGGGCCCTAAATGTATCCTAGCTATCCTCTTTTCTCTACGGAGATGTTTTATCATGACTGTATACCTATACTTGCTATTGGTATTTTGCATGGGCTTTTCGTGTCAAGATTTTCACTTTTATACGATACAAGGATTCGTAAATAGATATTTATCTGTTGTATTCTGGAGAAACAATTTTTTGCATTTTATTAGACTTTATGATTTTTAATTTGTTTTAACATATTCATACAGGGTGTTTTATTAACGAATGGGCCATACTTTAGTAGTGACTCTTCTGGTTCAATATAGATCGGTTTGACCTAACTTAGCTACAGTCGTATATACAGGGTGTTAGGGGTTTGACTCCAAATATTTTAATACGTGAATTTATGGACTATTTTAAACAAAAAAAGTTTACCTGGGTCAAAACTCAATAGTTTTCAAGATATTGCCGTTTCAAACTTTAAGGAATGTTTCACAATGTGGCAACGCTGCTCTAAGTTAGTCGCTCAAGTGATTGATGTTCTACGGTTATTGCGGTTTTGCGCTTATTTTTCATGATAAGTTAAAATGGGTTTTCTTCCATAAACCTGGTTTTCGAAATTTAAACTTATTAAAAAAATAAAAAATATAAAATAAGGAGGTAGGTTACTTTCCAGCTTAGGCATAAACACTCTCGCAACATAAAAAGTGCAGCTAAATTAAATGTTCAGAGTATCGACATTACTCGCGCAAGACGAAACATAAGAAGTGTAGCTAAATTAAATATTCAAAGTCTCTACCACCACTATCAAGACATGCTCGAGAACGTCGTACCTAATTTTCACGAACGCGTTGGAAAAGGTTTGGATTTTGTCTTATTTCTTCCGCCGCGGCGAAAATGCGATTTTTGAGTTCATTTTAGTCCATAATTTCACGTTCGTTGTACACTAACTCTTTCATGTAGCCCCAAAAATAAAAATCTAAAGGATTTAAATCTGGTGAGGAGGCCATTTTCTGGGTTCTGGAGCATTTCGCCCTATCCAGCGGTCCGGAAGAGTGTTGTTTAGATGTTGGATTACATCTCGCTGAAGTCACGAAGGAACCCCTGTTAGATTTCTAGGTAGCTCAAAAGGTCCTATTAAAATTCTCAGCAATCTCCAACCCAAATATTAATGGAAAACCATTGTTGAAACCTACTTTGGTGTATTCTATAAGGATTATCTTTGGCCCAGATGTGAGCGTTGTGGTAATTTAAAATTCCTTCTCTCGTAAAACAGCATTCATCCGTGGCTAGGATGTTATTTAGGAAACTATCTGCCTCGATTCTGCGGAGAAACCATTGACAAAAACTTCTTCCAACAACCTCGAATGGAAATACGGCGTATCATTATGTACAGACGATGCCAGGGCCATGACCGGACCATATTACCGGACTAGTAGGACACGTAAAAAAAGTTTCTTCCGAGTGCAAGTTCAGTCACTGTTGCCTCCACCTGGAAGCTTCAGTTGCTAGGTTGACTGATAACTTGAAAGAAGTTCTTCACCACCTCGTCAAAATTGTTAATTTTAACAAAACTCGTCCTCCTTTGCCAAGAAATGGGCAGTCTGCATGAAAAATTGCTGGTCCACACTGAAGTACGCTGGCTTTCGCACTGCAATGTCCTTTCGCGCTGCAATGTCCTTTCGTATTATTTAAACTGCACAATGAACTTAGCCTGTTTTTTATGGACCACGGATCTCATTCAGAGACAGTTCTGAATGATTTTGAATGGCTTTTGCAACTAGCATGTCTATCTGATGTTTTTCAAAAGATAAACGTTTGAAATTTGTCCATGCAGGGGGAAAGTTTTGATGTTTTCTATGTCGGAAAGAAAGCAGAAACAATGATTAACAAGTTGAATCTTTGGGAAAATATATTAAAAAACAGCAAATCTGAACAGTTTGAAAAAATGGTCTTTTTAAAAGAATGAATGAAACATTTCTGAATTTCCTGCAATCAAATCTGAAATTAAGCGTCATATGAGCAGCCTCAGGACTCTTTCTCTTTTCCACCTCCAGGGAAAATTATTAATTGGATCCGAGACCCTTTCTCTTTCAAAGTAGAAAATTGTGATCTACCAGGAGTATGCAGTGCTGTCGGAAGTCGTAAAACATTTTCCCTTCTCAACTACTTATGTCTGTGAAAGTGGTTTTCATCTAAGACTTATTTGAATAATAAGTATAGGTAGAAGTAGACTTAATGTTGAGGATAATTTAAGGCTTTATCTAACAAGGATCGCCCCTAATATTGACTAACTTTGTAGGCGCAAAGAAACATACCCTTCTCACCGATTTTATTAGACAAATTGTTTTTTTTTTGAAAAATTAATTACTGAGTTTGTTATTGCCATGTGAGTAGACCGCACTCCTTAACAAACTACCTTCTTACGGTCTTCCTATCAAACTATGTACCTGGATCGGCAGTTTCCTCTCTAATCGGCACATATCTGTTGTGGTTGACGGTCACTCATCTAACTTCCATCCTATCAATGCTGGTGTCCCCCAAGGTTCAGTCCTGGCACAAACCCTATTTCTTCTTCACATTAATGACCTGCTCTCTTCAACTACCAATCCCATTCACAGTTATGCTGACGATAGTACTCTTCCCTCCAATATTCATTTTTCCAAACAAGTTTCGAATCAGGAGTTGGATAATAGAAGCAGATCTATGTACCTATCCCTTTCCCAAGATCTTCAATTAATCTTAGATTGGGGTGCCAAGAACCTTGTTCAGTTCAACGCCTCCAAAACCCAGTCGTGCTCCCTCTCACGCAAAAAATCTGACAACGCTTACACCATCCACATGAATGGCCAAGCCCTACAAAACAACGAAACATTCGATCTCGTTGGCGTCGCTTTCGAACATGATCTCAGCTGGCACAAACACATTACTTCAGTAGCCACATCGGTAGCTAAAAAACTCGGTTTTCTCTTTCGAGTCAGAAAATACTTCTCCCCTTCCAAATTATACACTCTCTATGTTTCCCAAATAAGACCTAACCTAGAGTACTGCTCCCACATCTGGGGAGCGCCATCACCTTCGACACTTAAGATCCTTGATTCTATCCAAAAGAGAGCCAGTCGACTTATCAATGACCCAGCCCTCACGAGAAAACCCCCTTCTCTCGCTCATCGCCGCGCTGTAGGGGATTTATCCCTTTTCTACCGCTACTTCCACGGATTTTGCTCTGAAGAACTAGCCGGTATTATTCCCCCCTTGAATGTCCCTAACAGAACACCAAGAGGCGCGTTACGTATACATCCCTTTACTGTCCAGCTTCAAAAGCCAAGAACAGACCACTTCTCTCGCACATTCATACCTAGGGTCTCCAGATTATGGAACAAATTGCCTGCAGATGTTTTCCCTTCCCGTCCCAACCTCCAATCCTTCAAATCCCGTGTCAACAGACTACATTTCCCTTCTCTTCAGACACCCACGGTACGTTAGTACTTAGACTTGAAGTCTACGTGGGATGTCTTAGATAAAAAAAAGACAAAGTTTTTATAAAAGTTATTCCGTATTACTTCCTTAAAATACCTTGTCTGACCTTGTATCTACTATCGTCACTTAAATTATATAATAATATATATTTTTTTGAAAGGGTACGCCCTTTCTAAAAAGAAAGGGGGTACAACGGCAGCATGATTTTAAAAATGCTGTAACATGAGTTTGGCGTAACCAAATTTAACAAACGTATGATCTGATTTAATTCTATCAGAATCACTTTAAAAGTTAATTTTTATAGGTACCCGTTCGCTTTTCCTAAAAAAATGAAGAGTAACCCTAAAACTAGTTTTACTCTGATTTTTTTTCCGTTAGAAAAAATAAATCTGAAAACCATATATATCTGATATCTGTTTTTATTTTAAAACAGAAATGTCTTGGTTTATTTCGCTCTCTAATATTATAAGCTTACTCTATCTAATATTATAAGCTTACTCTAAATAAATAACAAAGTATAAAACCGTACGAAATTGATCCGTGCACGAAAGTTTTCGTCATTTAAATTTTTTCCTAATAAAATATATAGAACCCTTTTGTTCTTATTAAAAATGTATCGTACTGTTTATGTACCTCTAAATACTGTATTTATAGCATAGCAGGCCACGACAGGACAAATACAGTATTCACTATGAAGTAAGTTTTTTATAAGAATAAAATAACACCATAGTTGTTATTACAAAGAAATTCTTAAACGACAAAAAATAATCATTGACGGATAAATTTTGTAGAGATTTGATATCTATTATTTATTTGAATGGACTTTTATTTTGTTTAGAAGACAAACGGTCAGATTCTCCAATGCCAGACCGGCCTAATTTCGCAGCTAAAAGTTTTAAACTGACAATTAGTGTAAGAAGAAGACAACTAAATTTTATACTATGAATTTTTAAAAATTTTTTTCGAAAATATGTAAGGAAAAGGGCAATTTTAGTATGTGCTTTTCACAATAATAGAACTAAATTCATTCTAACATTGTCATGCATGACAAAAACTTGCCAAAACCTGACCAATCAACTAAAAGACCTTAATTTAAATCAGTCCTAAATCTTAAACCCTCGTAGCGAATCTGCGGGTAAATGTTCAGCTACAACCAATGCCGGATTAGCCAATAGGCAAAGTATGCAACTGCTTAGGGCATGACGTCTCGGGGGGCATCAAAATCACAAGCCAGAAATAATAGGTGCCTCATATGGAATTTAAAAATCCGCGCAATCACACATTACAATATAAACAGTGTTGTACAAAATTAGTTGACAGTAGATTCATATCCACAAGATCTCAATGCCGATTGATAAACCGAAATTCAACAGTTTTATTCATATGTCATTCATAAAATAAGTTCCAGTAATTTGCCTCTCACAAGTTCATCTCAATCTCATGCACAAGGAGGAATATGCATATAACCCAAATAAATCCGAAATTTTTTTTTTATTCTCTACAAAAACTAAATGTTTATGGCGGTTGCTGTTATCCATTTATTTTGGTCTTCATTAACAAACGAAAGGATTTTCTACTGCAAATTTTCGCGCGAATTTCGAAACTTGTAAAACACAATCACATTGGCTGTGTCATCAAAAGTGAATTTATGACTTATAATGAGTACATGGCGAATTTCAGTGTTGTAGGGTCATCAAAAAATCAATAAAAATAGCATTTAATGCGTAACTGATCCAACGAAATATCCCTGCACTTAAAGTAGAAGGTTTCCAAAATCGTATTCTTGTATATTTCAAGCCAAAATCGGTCTAGGTACCTTCCAATTTTGCAACAAAAACAGTCATTTTGCGAAATTTTGACATATCATGTCTTAATAATTTCCAGTAAATAAACTGCAATTCTTCGTTTTCATGGCAATCTTCGGAAATTCGAACATTCAAAAATTATCAAATTTGGCATGTCCTCGATGCAAATAAACCTATTTATTTATAACTTTAACGAAAAGCTAAGCGATGTAAATTAGTGGGAGGTATTCTTAGATAATTAGCGACTAAAACAAATTCAGAAAGATTCACTTAATAAGGAAAATAGTGTGGAATAATGTCGGTTAAAAATAGGATTGGTCGAAAAAAATCAAGAAAATTCGGTTTTTACCCCTTAAATACGCTCCTGGATAAACCATTCGGTACTCATTTTAATGTATGATTATCCCTTTATAAGACAGGGTTGAAAAATAGGGAAAAATTGGTTAGGAAAAATACATTGATTCAAATGTACCGATGTCGAGGGCAAAAAAAGCTAGAAAATCGAAATTTAATCGGCGATTGCTCCCTTCCTATAAAGAATGAAGAAACTAAAAAATATGGATATCATGTCATTGTATTTCGACGAGCTCTTTCCGATGACGTATATGGGATTTTAATTTCAAGAATTTTGACCCCACAAAAAATAAAAAAACCGTGAAATATTTGGGTCAAAAATCGAAATTACCAGTTTTTCCTAAATATATCCATTTTCAAGTGATTTTAGGTTTAGGTAAATGTATTGCAAAAAGAAAGTATTTGTGATTTTATAAGATTTTTTACTTACTCACTTATGAATCCGTTTTTCGATCCGACGTTTTATTTTCTAACTACCTTCTTACGATCATTCTCCCAAACTATGTACTTAGATCGGTAGCTTTCTCTCTAATCTGCCCATATCTGTCGTATTGGATGGTCGCTCATCTAACTTCCATCCTGTCAATGCTGGCGTACCCCAAGGTTCAGTCCTAGCACCAACCCTATTACTTCTTCACATTAATGACCTGCTCTTTTCAACAACCAATTTCATCCACAGTTACGATGACCATGGTACTCATCACTCCAACATTCATTTTTCCAGACAAGTCTTGAATCAAGAGCTGGATAACTGACTTAGATCTATCCACCTATCCCTTTCCCAAGGTCTTCAATTATCGTAGACTAGGGTGCCAAAGACCTTGTTTAGTTCAATGCCTTCAAAACCTAGTCTTGCTCCCTATCACACAAAAAATCCCCACACTTAAACCATCCACATAAATGGCCAACCCCTATAGAACAATGAAACGTTCGATCTTGTTGGCATGGCTTTCGAACGTGATCTCAGCTGGCAGAAACACATTACTTCAATGGCTAAAGCAGCTAAAAAGCTTGGTTCTTTCTTTCGAGCCAGATAATACTTCTTCTCTTCCAACTTATATACTCTCTGTGTTTCCCAAAATCAAGACCTAACCTAGAATACTCTTCCCACATTTGGAAAGCGGCATTATCTTCGACACTTAACATCCTTGATTATATTCAATAGAGAGCCATCCGGCTCATCAGTGGCCCAGTCCTCACAAGAAAACTCCCTTCTCCCGCTCATCGCCGCGCTGTTGGGGATTTATCCCATTTTTACCGATACTTCCATATATTTTGCTTTGAAGAACTAGCCGTCATAATTTCCTCCTTAACTGTTCCTAACAGAACAGCAAGAGGCGAGTTACGTATGCATCCTAGCTGCAAAAACCTAGCCTCTTCTCTAGTTCATTCTTACCTAGGATCTCCAGATTATGGAACAAATTGCATAATATGTCTTTTCTTTCCATCCTAGCCTCCAATCCATTACCTAAATCCCATGTCAATAGATTACATTTCCCTTCTAATTAGATGTCCAGGGTGCAATAGTACTTGGGCTTGAAGTCTACGTGGGCTGTCTCAGATAAAAAAAAGAAGATCTTAATGGCCGGGTATTTAGTGTTTTTTTACAGTAATGGTATTCTTCTGCTGAAGCGGATAGTTATAAATTAACTAGCTTCATGTAATCAGGCATTTCATACTGTTCCCGACACGTAAAATGAAATGTTACAACGAAATATTACGCCTGCTGAAATACCGTAAGTAAAAACGTTTCCAGCTCTTGGACTAGTTACCTCTACATGGATTTTATTCATGTACGTTCACCAAAATGCACATTTCTAGAACCAATAAATTATTCAAAATCTCTCTGCAGCTTTAAATTTCTAGAAGTCATAAGATTTGAAAAATGTAAAAACTGCAGCACGCTGGTAAGTCCAGCATAAATTACGTATTACACTTGACGAATTTAAGTAAAATCCATAGTGAGTGACTGCTGCAATCTAGAAAACCCACATTGTTGTTAAGGTCGATTTCTCTTTTTATTTCTCGATTCAATCCCGAGAAAATGGAATTCTAAATCAATTGAACTGATTTTAAAATCGTTTCAATTGGTTTTGTAAGCGAAACCGTTTTATATGGCTTGATTTTACGTAAGTGATATGTTATTATCTATAAAATGCTTTTACTCTTTGTAAGTGGTACTAGTGGTTGTAAGCTTATTTTATTACACTTTTTTCTAGTATAGGTTATAGAAAAATATTTCTGCTTGATCGCAGAGAAATTTAGAAGATTGGTAATAATTTTGGAAATTACCCCTCAGATCTCAAGAAAATCTAATTTCAAATCCTTAGGTAAAACATGTTTTATATATATATATATATATATATATATATATATATATATATATATATATATATATATATATATATATATATATATATATATATATATATATATATATATATATATATATATATATATATATATATATATATATTGATAGACGGTCCGACCTCCGAAATAGAGACTCAATAAACGTTGTCACCCCATATATAACGTCGATACCTCCGGTTTCGGAGATATCAACGTATCGCCATATTTTCCACTGTCACCATCATCTAGAGGGCGTTTGCGACCGAAAAACGAAAATTTGTTCTGAGGTGCCAACGTTCACCGAGTCTCTGTTCCGCAACGCCGTTAGTTCAAGCGTAGATCATGGGCGCTAGTGTCGCGCGACGAAGAGACACGCCTAGTGCGTTGATACCTCTGGTATATATGTACATTATTGTAGACAAACGTAGCACGCTGTTACCTCCGAAAAGCGGCAACGTTGTACTGTTAAGCGAAGGTCATTCTTAATATGTCTTGGCTAAATTTCTTAGGCAACACATATTAGGCATTTTACAATATTTTCAGAAGAAATTATTGTTACCGCAATTTGTAGTCGTTTGTGAGAAGGAAAAAATTTAATACCGGGTTTCACCAAAGATGTTTAGGACTTAATACTTCTTAATCTTCTGGTTAATCATTGTGTTTTAACAAGTTTGTAACTCCTTGGTTAAAAGGAAGAGCTAGCCAGTTCAACAAAACGTTACATTTTTTTAGGAAATAAAAATGAATAAAGGTATAAAGTAATTATTGTACACACATATTTTGAAAAATCCCAGAACACATTTTATTTATGTAAAAGTAAAAAATTTCTACTTAAAAATATTTCAGCATCAACGTCAAAAAAAGGTATATTGTTTTGAGCCAATCTTCAGATTACATCTTCTAGGTTTTTTTGGTGAATTTATCTGTAACCTGTAACAAAAGAAAATTGAGCAGATAATAAAATGAAAAAGTTTATACTTAGCAATCTTAATAAAACAACTATGATTTGCAACCCAGGAAAATAACTTGTTCATAGATATTTTATTCTAAATAGTGAAAACACGTGGTGTGTGGTATATATTTGCATAAATTTGATAAAAATAAAATGATAGTTTCCTTGAAAAAAATGTAATGTTAAAATCAAATCTCTGAATATGTAATTACGTGCAAAACTACTTACCATAGAAATATATGTTACCAAGTATATTTTCTTCTATGTTTGTGTAATTTTTCCATTCGTTTTGCCTACTTACTTTAATTTTTCCATTTTACCATCCCAACCAAGTTTGATATACAAGGAATACAAAATAATACCAGAGAAAAACCATCTTATTTTTCTCTGATAATACACTCTATGTCATGTGTCATCTGTCTCAGTGATATCAAAATCTTACTCTTTCCCGATGGGACACGACCTTTTTCCGGACCGGGCCGAACTTTAAATCGAAGTGCGATACCTAAGAAACCGGAGGTACGACGTTATATATGAGGTGACAACGTACGTTGAGCCTCTATTTCAGAGGTATCAACATACAGTTTAGCAATATAACAGTACTAAACAGTATTAAATTTAACACGTTTAGTTTCATCAATTAGTACATTTTCTTTCTACAACCCGCTGTTATTTTATAATCTTCGCGATCTGTTTAACTTCTAAATGATTTTTATAATACCAAAATTTCCCTTTTTAAACTTGTAAAAAAACAACAGAAATAAATTAATAATACAAAACTTGTCGTGTTCCTACTTTGCCAATTTAAACCCTTGACAGTCAACTTAAACCGGTCAGCCACAGTGGCGTAAATAACGCCCCCGCAAAACACGCGTTGCGGAGGGGGGGGGGGGGGGGGCACCAAAGCCCAGGGCGCCCTCAAGTCCCCCCTCAATACGAATGATCAAGATGGGTGCAAAATAGCAGGGCGCTTTCAGACATCTGCGGGGGGGGGGGCGCACATACTTAGTTTCGCCACTGGTCAGCCATAAAGTTGTTCCTGTTTATGATATTTAAATTGAAATACACAAATTGAATGTTAAAATAGGTTAAACACAATGATCACCGGGCGCAGATCAATCTTTATTTCATGGAGAGAATACCGTAATCGTAATTTTTTCACATATTTGAGGTTGGAAAATCTGAGTTCAAACATGCCATATGACGGGTTTGTGATTTCTGTGGAAACAAAACTAATACTTTCCGAAGTTTATCTGCAGCAAATTTATCAATAATTTGGGAAAAGTTAATATTATGTACGCTTAAGTTCATGCTCAATATATGCCAGATACCAATTGTTTTGTCATGGAAAAAACTCCGGGAAGAAATTTTATATCATGAAATATGAAATAGCTTCTTAGGATTATACCAAAAAGTCCTTAAATTTTCCCCCTCAAGCGTTCTTCCTTCCCAGAGGTTTAAAAGGACCGCCCTTTCCCCCCTTTCTATTAACTTTACGTAAAAAATTGTGAATTAGTTTCTCTACAGAAAAGGACAAATTTAATGCACATATGTGTTTTATCAGATTAGAATTTTTCGAAATAACAATTAAAATTAATTCAAACTCAAACAACGTTGAGTTGAGTATTCTGTTATTACCATAAATTCAGTATATATCATTGTGATACTCATATAATATTATAAATCTTATAAAAAAACAAAATTTTGAAGTACGCCATATATTGCGGACAATGATTTATAGTCCAGTACCAATTTGAACTTCGCGCACCGAGAGCTGTTCTTAATAACAACTTCCAAATTTGCAGTAATACAAGTAATTATTATATATATATATATATATATATATATATATATATATATATATATATATATATATATATATATATATATATATATGTATATATATATACACTGTGTGTAAAAAGTCCCGGACCGGTAAATTATTTCGAAAAAGGCGCACATTATCAAAAAACTTCTTGTATAAAAGTTCTAAGGTTTTGAAAAATCCACAAAACAAGGATACCTGTAATTATACAGGGTGTCTTAAAAAGTCGTGGCCAACTAAAATTTTGTTTTTTTAAATGGAATGATTTCTTTTAATCACATTTTCTGATTTGAATAAACATTCTGAACAATTATTATGTAACATGGCATGTGGCTAAACCCGTTAGTTTATGAGATAAATCGAATTTAGAACATACATACGATTTACGATATTACATTCATTTTGTGTTTTTACAAGCTGGTAACAGAATATTTACCCTATTACTGGAAGAAAAAAAATTACTAAATGTGCACATGCAAGTTTTTCCAATAATTTAATAACAATAACAATTAAAAAATACAAGGAACAAATTAACTACCACCTTTACCAGAACAAAAATAAATTTAAATCGTTATTAAATTAAATGCTCAAAATGTCTCCCTGCGACTGCTTGACAATGAGCTAAGTTGTAATAAAATCTGTCAATAACATTTTGCAACATTTCATGACTAATTAATTCACATTCTTCAATAATTCTTCTTCTCAATTCGTCAAGATCGGCGGGTTTTGTAACATACACTCTATTTTTTAAGTGTCCCCAGAGAAAATAATCGAGGGGCGTCAGGTCCGGCGACCTAGCGGGCCATTCTATTTGACCCCTTCGTCCTATCCAGCGATTAGGAAAAGTATTATTGAGGTAAGTTCTTACAGCTTGCCCAAAATGAGGTGGCGCTCCATCCTGCTGAAACCATGTATGTCGTAAAAGTGGCCCTACTGTATTGGTTATTGCTGGCACAATTTGATTCTGCAGCATATGGAGATACATATCTGCTGTCAAATTCCCCTCTATAAAGAAAGGCCCCACTAATCTATTGCCAATAATACTGGCCCACACATTTACTTTTTGAGGTCGTTGAGTATGCGTTTCTCGCATCCAATGTGGGTTCTGATCTGCCCAGTAACGACAATTATGTCGATTGACAGTCCCATTTAGCATGAATGTTGCCTCATCCGAAAAAACTACTTGATTAAAAAAATTGTTATTTTCTTCCTGATTCTGCATCATTACTTCGCAAAATTCCATTCTACGATCGTAATCGTCTTCCGATAATTCTTGAACTAAATTTACTTTATAGGGATGGTATTTACTGTTTTTTAAAATAATTTCAACTGATTTAAAACATACATCGACTTGTGTAGCAGCTTTTCTCAGCGACAAATGAGGATCCTCAACAAAATGAAGTAGTGTCTCTAACTGTTTTTCATCACTAGTTGCAGATTTCGGTCTTCCCGAACGAATTCTGTCTTTGCAACATCCGGTTTCCTCGAATCTTTGAACTGTTCTTACAACTGTAGATTTTGATATGGGCTGTCGGTCTGGAAAAGATGTGTTGAAAACTTCCTTTGTTTCATTAAACGATCTTTGCCGGTCTCCAAAACCTCTGATCATTAGTAAAGTTATACGTTCCCTTTCGCTTAGAGACATTTTCAGAATTTACTATGACAGTGACACAAAAAAATTCTGGTACCAGCTTGTCAAAACACAAAATAAATGTAATATCGTAAATCGTATGTATTGTTCTTTAATTCGATTTATTTCATAAACTAACGGGTTTAACTACATGCCATGTTACATAATAATTGTTCAGAATGTTTATTTAAATCAGAAAATGTGATTAAAAGAAATCATTCCATTTAAAAAAACAACATTTTAGTTGGCCACGACTTTTTAAGACATTTTTGAGCCACCCTGTATGTACTAGATCAAATTTTTGAATGGAAATGCTATTTTCTCACGATGCAGAACTTTTTATAAAGAGGCACCTTTTTTCGTAAAATCAATAATAATTTTTTTTTCCATTTGGTAAGAACTTCCGAAGACACGCGTATATATACATATATATATATATATATATATATATATATATATATATATATATATATATATATATATATATATATATATATATATGTATATATATAGATATAATATATATATATATATATATATATATATATATATATATATATATATATATATATATATATATATATATATATATATATATATATATATATATATATACAACCGAAACTATGGATTAGATATGTCGACGATGTTTTCATAACATGGTCTTTCGGCAAGGACAAACTCCATCTGAATTCTCGCCACCCAAAAATCCAATTCACCAGAAACAAAATCGCCAAAAAAAGAAACCAGAAGAATCCACCAAAGACAGGCCCATATCTAGACTACCATACATCAAAGAAAGGAACAACAGACAGGATGGGGAGAACCCTACGTAGGCACAATATCGCGACAGCCAACAAGTCACACCAAACAATAGGATCATCTCTAAGAGATCCAAAAGACAAAATAAAACTGGAAATCCAGGGTGTCTACAGCATCTCATGTGGGACCTGCAGCAAAATATACGTATGGCAGACCAATAGACGGCTGGGGCTGCTGAGAATCGTTCCAGTTATATGTGACAAAGCTAAGGAGATCAGCTTTGGATCTTTTGTCACGAAATCCGTACTGTCTGTCATGGATAATTTTGTGTTTTTCTAGATATTTAAAAATTTGCAAGTTGATCGCTTTCTCCATTACTTTGCTAACAACAGAGAGAAGAGAGATAGGTCTATAATTGGATGTTAGGGTCTTGGAACCTTTCTTCGAGACTGGCTGTGCATGAGCAGTCTTACAGCTATCTGGGAAGATACCCTTGTCATAAGAGATCTGGAAAAGACGAGTTAAGATGGGTGGAAGTTCTGGAGCGCATTTTTTTTAGAACAATTGCTTGTATGCCATTCAGACCGGAGGACTTTTTGATGTCAAGGGATAGAGGAATCTTTTGCACTTGTTTCACCTTAAGTATTATGTCGGGAATTTTGTGGAGTGCAGACGTAACGGTTGGAAGAGCGAAATTGGCGGGAGGGATTAGGGTGAAATTGGCAGCGAATTATTTGGCAAATAGTTCAGTTTTCCCTTTAGAGGTGGAGATGATTTCGTTGTCAGAGGACAAGGGAGGCAAGTGCTTCTACAGAAGTTTTGACGAATGCTTTTGGCACATGATCAGAAAGACTTGCTGCCATGTGGACTCTAAGATAGTTTGGTTGTATTGATTTCTTGTCTTGGTGAAAATTTGACGATTTTCCATTGTAGGATTTTGAAGATATCTTTTGTGAGCTTGAACTTTTTTGAGCCTGACTTTATACAGGCCTTGGAGAACCATGGCTTTTGATGGTGGAGTTTAGGTTTCTTGCGGATATGTGGAATGAAACCTTCAATACCTGCTTGAATGATATCTGTGATATGGGAGCAAATTTCAGAGAGATCGGAAATGGAAAACCAGACAGGGTACCAAGGAAAGACAGAGGAAAAGTTTCAAAGACCATCCCAGTCGGCAGAATTGTAGTACCAGGTCGTGCGTTCCAGCATGATTTCAACGAACTCGGGATTTGTGGGACAAGACACGGTAATGTTAATTAATTTCATAATTATTTCTTTTTTTTTTGCTTCTTTGTGGATCTTAGAAATACATGACCCATTGATACAGTAACTAGTTACCTGGTTACAGCACCCGTTGTTTAACTAAAAATTGTGGATGTTTCCATAGAAACCCTATACGACTTGCATTAATTCATATAAAATGGGTATAGAGGGTTGTAAGAGTTTAGTTTCATTTTTTAAAATTATAGGAAAATAATCGGATATCAGTGTAGGTAAGTAACATAAAATAGAGCTCTTAGCGTGCAGAATTTAAAAAACTAGAAAAATAATATGGCGAGCCCTCCGAAAAAAAATTAAGATTAGTTCAAAACTGGCTTATTTAATGTTTAATTATTTTGCACGTACTTTTCTTAACGGGTCTTGTACAGATCTACAATTTTTGTAATAATTTAAACATTTTTCTATCCCTTCAAATAAAAAGGTTATCTATTGGTCCAAATAGAATGTACACTGGTTAAAATTAATACTCCCACACCAAAACTAGAGGCGTGGAGAAAAAGCACACACCACAATCAATGTTCAAAGACGACCTAAACGGTTCAGAAGCCGAATCGGTTTATAGACAACCTCTCAGACTGCCAGGAGAATTTTTGACTGTCACATGAGCTGCTAGATGTTGATCCAACTATAATATAGCTAAGAAATTTACTCGCAAATATTAAGCCGACGAAACGGTTACAAGATCATATGATAAACAGATACTCATTGTTTTTCATGATTTGCAAACATATGAATATATTTTTATTTGAAACTACAAAATTAAACATGATTTAAGTGCTTTTTATGACGGTCCATATAAGGATATTAAAGGAAACAACATAGTTCTTCAAATTCTGAGAAATATTGATAACCATAACACATCAATTAATGTTGAATGACTTAAACCGGTGCGGCGGCGTACAATTACTTATTTATTACCAAAAGAGCTAGATCGCCTCAGGAGTTTTATATATAAGTTATTCTTTCAGGACAAGATGAGTACATCTCTCTCTCTCTTTCTCTCTCTCTTTCTCTCTCTCTCTCTTTATCTCAAATAACTTTATGTGAAATCGTACTTTAGGTAGTTTCTGCCAGAGTTTTATTTCACATTACGACCAATAAACTGATACCTGAAAAAATTATCCTGCTGGTATTTAAATATTTAGCCAGAAAAAAGGCCAGAATTTATTACCACAGGAGGTGGGTTATACATGTGTATCCCATTTATTATTTAGTAAAGCACGATTTCTAGCTTAGACGTTGCCGTCGTAAAACAAAGTTTTTACTGGGCCACAGTTACGTGATATTAACCTAAATCAAGCATTCTTTGAGGCCTACTCTTGGGAATTTGGGGGATTTTTTTATCATCATGTTTTAGCTTTTTAAGTGTTTTGCGATAAGTGAGTACTCCGAAGGCAACTTTATTTATATCTGGAAATACCTCAGTATAAAGGAACCTTCACACACACAAAAATTTGCAAGTATTTGATAACTTCAAAATGCTCAGCACTTCGAGACGCTTAGCGCAAATGATGCAAATTTTCGAATTTGTCTCAAAATTTGGCGACAAATTAGAACATTTTGGGAAAAATTCTTGGCGTTTTGAAAGCGACTGTGACGTAGTGATCATTTTATAAAATGATATTTTCTGTATTTCCTGTATTACTAATTAAATTTAGAGTAATTAAGTCGTTGTAATTGGCAATTTTTATGGCCAAAGGAAAAAAAAGCGCGCAATCTCAATTAATTGTCAAATTTGTGTTAAATCCCTAAAGAACTCAACATTTTGAAAACGACTACTAAGTGGTGATCCTGTTTCTTTTTGCTTTATGGTTTTGACACAAATGTGATAATTACCTTAAGATTGAACGCCTATTGTAGAGCCAATCTTTCCTTTCTTGGGAATAAAAAATTGCAAGTGACGTTTAATTTCGGTTGTCGAGCCAGTTACCATTCGATCACCGAAGTTAAGCGACTCCCGGCACGATTATTACTTGGATGTCATGAATAAAAGGAAGGTATGATACCAAACCGTGTCAGATTCGTCCGGGTTCGCGCATGACGTCACGTTGTGCTTTATTTTTGAAATTTATAACTCGCAATATAGAGTTTACGTTAGTTATAGGCGATTTTATATAAATCCTATTGGCAATATACTTTGCCTCCTGCTTGTAACACAAATTTTAAAGTATATGATTTAAAATAGTCATGTAAATAAAGGGATAAATTAATTTAAAATAAAAGATATTGGTAAATTGCCTGCCAATTGCGTTCTGTGTATTTATTTATGTGAACAGAAAAGGTAAATAACTTTATAAAATAAAACTACGCCTAATAATTAAGATAATAATTTTTATTTAGAGGAATATTCTTATTAAAGTATATACTTACAGAATCTTCCGAAAATATGTTATAAATAATAATTTTGTTTGTTCCTATAATTTGTCAAATATTTTTCGCGGTGAATAACATCTGTATTTTTGCGACGGAAACATGTTTTTTCGGATAGTTTTTTTTGGGGTTTTTTACACTTTAAATAGTAAATTATTAAAAATTATTGTATTTTTGTATTCCTTGATTTTTCAAATTATAAAAAATCTTAAAATAACAAACATTATTCTAGACAAAATAAAAATATCAAGATTTATGAAATTAGGTAAAACAAGAAATTATTTTTTAAGAAAATAGTCTTTTTTCAATTTCTTTGTTTGTCGTATTTTTCGAGTAAAGTCAGGTGATTTGTTACCGTGGAGATTTTTAGCATTTGTTTGTCACAGTAAACTTTTTTATTAAAGCGAGTTTGATTGGGTTTGATTGACAATTTATGCTTTAAATTACCTTCATAATCACTTCCGTTAAAATGTCTAGAACAGATTTTAGCATTTTTCAAATTAAACTTATCTTCTCGTTTGCACAGACGCTTCCAAACACTTTGTGTTTCTTTGTTTTTGGGGACGCTAAAAACTTTAATATCGGGCATAAAGCCCTTGCATTGATTGTCCACATCACAGCCATACACAACACCCCTCATTTTCACTTTTAAACTCTTAAAAGTGATATAAAAACACCAAAAAGTAATTTAAAACACAACACGATCTTAACAAAGACGTGTCTCGTTTACAAAATATGGCGGAATTACTCACAGCGTTACGTACATGGCCACGCCTACCTGCGCGGTATCATGTCTTCTTTTATTTGTATCATGCTTGGATGTGTGACCGCCTTGGAATGTCGTGTCTCACCCTAAACAAGGAAGGTGGTAGAGGAGTTCTTCCTCGTCCGATAAGGCATCACCCCCACATCTATTTAAAAGGGCTGGTGAAATCCATGCGGATGAGTCCAGCTCTGGATATGTCAGTCGGACACTCCTAGTATACCCGGTACATATACTACATAGGTTTAGGCTGTCCAAAGATGAAAAAATGGCCAATTTAAATGACTTAATAACCTAAATTTAATTTTTTTTTATCTTCGGACAGCCCACGAAGGTCTAAACCTAAGTATTCTAGGTACCGTGGGTGTACTGGGGATATTCGTCTCACACATCCAGAGCTGGAAATATCCGTATTGATTTCGCCAGCCCTTTAGCAGATCTGTGGGGTGGTGCCGCCTCGGACGAGGAAGAACCCTCTACCACCTTCCTTGTTTAATGCGAGACACGGTATTCCCAAGTGGTCATCCATCCAAGTAATAACCGTTCCGAGCGTCGCGTCGCTTAACTTCGGTGATCGAACGCAGTGGCTCGACCACCAAAGTTAAACGTCGCCTAAATTAATTAATAATATAATATATAAAATACAGAGAATATAAGACAAGCTGTAAATATTTTTATTTTACAAAACGATCACCAGGTGGTAGTGGTTTCTAAAACGCTGAGCGTTTTCCCGAAAACGTTAAAATTTATCAATAAGCACATGCTAATCGAAAATTTAGGCTATTTGAGCCCAGAGTCTCAAACGGACAGATTCTCCAATGCTAGATCGGTCTAATTTAACAATCAAAATTTTTAAACTGACAAGTAAAAGAATAATAGAACTAAGTTGTATTCTATGAATTTATTTTCGAAATTGTTCCCAAATTTATGAAGAAAATGGCAATTTTAGTACGTTCATTTTACAATAATAGAACTAAATTCATTCTAACACGTTCCGAGACAAAAATAACTTGAAAATCAAAAAAGTCGCTGAAATATTAGAATAACTCATATAAACTTGGTACGTTTCATATTAGATCTTTTTCAATTCCCCCATTTTCCAAAATTCTTCAGATATATTCACTTTTTATTCGGTCGAAAGCTTTCTCCATATCTATGAAACAAGCATATATCCGCCTTCCAGGTTTGACTGCTTTTTCCGACACTTGTCTAAGAATAAATATCGGGTCGTTAGTCCCTCTTTCTTTTTTAAATCCGCTCTGGCTTTCTTGTAATGTGTTCTCTAGTCTGGTTCTTAGTCTATGCTCCAATATCCTAGCAAACCCACAAAAATTAAAAAAGTTTAAACACTGCATCAATTAATGTAACAGAATAATAAAATTGTAACTAAATGAAATTAAACTCAATTATTACTTACATTTATATTCCAGAACAGCAAATATATGACCAGATAGTTAACAAACGCGAAATTTTAAATTAAAATTTCAAGTGAAAAATTTATAATACACCTGCTGTTAGCCAGCGCTGGTAGCGCTCGAATAATAATGTTTTATGTCAAGAACAAAATGGAGCGATGTGAAACAGGAGGTGATCAACAATACAGGCGTATTTATTTATGAAAATTACTCCAGTCCATTGTTGTAGCTAACTAAGTAAAAATCGTAATGCGACTATAATTTAGGGCATATTGTTTTTAAAACAGCACGAGAAATTTTAATAATGTTTCTAACGAACCTATTTGAAAGAAAATTGTTTTAAGTTAATTTAAAAATAAAACAAAAACTAGCGGGATGTTTAAAATTTATAAATGATTGCCTTGATAATTCCGCTTTTAAAATTGTATAAACCTAACTAAACCTAATAACTACTTTTACAAACTAGGTAAAAAAGCTGGCTACAAATTATAATTACAAAATTTACCTAATTGATTTAAGGAAATAAAATGACTGTTACTCTGTAGAATAAGGAATAAGCAAATATTTTGTTATTGCGTTTAAGGAAGTAAATACAAACCCAAAAATATTATTTTGAAGGAAATTACTAGGATAATTCAGCTTCAAAAAATGTTTACTTTTCGGTATAATTTATTACAATTTAAAAAGCAGTCATTTGCCCTTAATGAATAGTGACGTCAGGATATCAACAAAAATAAGTGTCAATCTCCATGTTAACGTAAAGCTTAACCCAAAGGCGAACAGGTTTGTTGTTCTCGGAAACAGTCAGAGGGGGAGCAATCGAATTTTTTTGGTTGATAGAGGAATAGTGCAACTAGCTACGGTAAAAAATTCAGTTATACAGGATGTTTCGTTTCGGAGTTATTAAACGTCAAAGTTGAAATTTCCGCGATTTTCGTTCAAATCGAAGTAAATTTTCGGAGGTTTTAGAGGACCCGGAACTTCTGAACTCTGTTAAAACTGGTGAGGATCGACAAATGGCAGGTAATTTTCTTGAATTTTTTTAGGTCGAAATATGACATTTGCATGCCCCTCTTTGGTACCTAATAACTCGAAAACAAAATGTCGGATCGCAAATCGGATTCATAAGTAAAACTTTTATATCTCAGATACTTTCTTTGTGCAATACATTTACCTAAACCTAAAATCACTGGAAAATGGATGTATTTGAAAAAAACTGGAAATTTCTATTTTTGACCCAAATATTGCACGGTTTTTAATCTTTTGTGGGGTCAAATGATTTAAATTAAAATTCCATATACCTACGACATCGACAAGAGCTCGCCAAAGCATATGATGTCCATATTGTTTGGTTTCTTCATTCTTTATAGGAGGGGAGCAATCACCGATTAAATTTCGATTTTTTAACTTTATTTGGCCTCGACATCGGTATATTTGAATCACTCTGTATATTTTCTAGTAGTAGTTAAACAAATAAAAAATATATTGTCCTGAGGTTTGAGTCAGAAATTCTGACTTTTATTATTGACGCTATCACTTACTAGCCCCCTAGCGGTCAAATTTACAGCTTACAAATAATTTCCAGACACTTCTGATGACCACTTTAATAATAAAAAAAATCCGGAAGCCCTGGGTATTATATTTGCTTCAATATCGCCGGTGAATAAATTTTATGTATGTATGTATGTTTTAAATACAAAAATTTTACTTAATAGTTCTAATTTTGTTGCAATATGTCTTTTTGTCACTTTAAAAAATATATTTACGCCAGCTCTTAATATAATGCTTTAAATAATTTTGTCAAAAAATCAGGTCCCAGAAACCATAGTGCGGCGGTGAGCAAGAGAAAGGAGTTTTTGGTGAGGACTGGGTCACTGATGAGTCGAATGACTCTCTATTGGATAGAATCAAGGATCTTAAGGGTCGAAGGTGATGCTGCACCCCAGATGTGGGAACAGTATTTTATGTTAGGTTTTATTTGGGAAACAAAGAGGGTGTATAAGTTAGAAGGGGAGAAGTATTTTTAGGCTTGAAAGAGAAAACCAAGCTTTTTAGTAGCTATTGAAGTAATGTGTTTGTGCCAGCTGAGATCATGTTCGAAAGCGATGCCAACAAGATCTTACATTCTGTTCTGTAGGGCTTGGCCATTTATCTGGATGGGATAGGTGTTGCTGGATTTTTTGCGTGACAGGGAGCAAGACTAGGTTTTGAAGGCGTTGAAATGAGCAAGGTTTTTGGCACCCCAGTCTAAGATTAATTATATATCTTGCGAAAGCATAGATTTGCGTCTGTTGTAAGCCTGGAGTTTTTTGAGCCTGGCTCTGGAGAACCATGGCTTTTGATGGTGCAGTAAAGGTTTCTTGAGGTATGTGGAATAAGACTTTTGATGCCTACTTCAATGATATCTGTGATCTGAGAGTAAATTTCGAAAAGATCAGACGTGGAAAAGCAGACGGGATTCCAAGAGAAAGCAGTGCCCCGAGGACCATACCAGCCGGCAGAGATGTAGTGCCAGATCGTGCGCTTCGGTATGTTCTTAACGAACTCAGGATATATGGGATAAGAGACGGTAATTAGGCTGTGATCTGAACAATCAATGGGAGCCCACACAGATGTTAAGTATGACTCAGGATGGGTGGTACAGAAAAGATCTAGTCAGTTTGGAGTATGGGTAGAAACGCGTTGAAGGCATGCTGATTAAATTGGTAAGCGAATGTTAAGTTCTCTGCCACTTTGCCTGCGGGGTCGATTTTTGTGAAATAAAGCCATTCCCCGCTGTGGACGTTGAAGTCGCCTAGGACGATAACTTAAGCGAAGGGCGATTCAGAATCCAGATGGTAAATTTTTGCCAAGAGAAAAAGGAAGAGTTTACCTTCGGAGTTTTCTGACAGGGAGCGGTAAACGCAACAGATAAATTTGGCAGAAGAAGTAAGTTTAAGAGTAGTATAAGTAGATGCTTAGTGAGTTTCCGCATGCGCAGTAGGGTCGACCTTGAACGCTCAGGTGTGCTATTGTTATTTGGCCTTGATATGCGCAGGTGTTGTTCCAAGGTCAAGGTCAATAACTTGGCCTTGAACGCGAGCAGATGTTTCTTTGTTTGGTGATGGCCAGGTGGACGACGCTTATTTCAAGGTTACATTTGCGGTGTATATTTTCAATGAATGCGAGCAGCTGTTTCTTTGTTTGGTGATGACCAGGTGGACGACGCTTATTTCAAGGTTACATTTGCGATGCATATTTTCAATGAATGCGAGCAGCTGCTTCTTTGTTTGGTGATGACCAGGTGGACGACGCTTATTTCAAGGTTACATTTGCGATGCATATTTTCAATGAATGCGAGCAGATGTTTCTTTGTTTGATGATGACCAGGTGTACGACGCTTATTTCAAGGTTACATTTGTGATGTTAGTTTACCTTGAGTTATTATTGGGGTGTAACATGTTTTGGTATGAAGATCGAGTGGGTTGGGTCTAATGTGGTTCGGTATATATGAGGGTAGGGGGAATTAAATTTTAGTATAGAACATTGTGTTGAGTAAAACGGTTCAAGCAAGTTAATTTGAAAGTCATGGCGTACGTGTGTGAAAATTGTGGTAAATCGTTTACCCAGAGTTATAATATGTTACGACATAAAAGAGAATCGTGCGTAGCACGATTTGCAAATATACATGGTGGAAAACAGCGAAAAGTTGACGATGGGGCATCAACATCTGTGGTGCGTACTTGCACTTGCTGCAATATAACCATACCAGCAAATCGAATGGCAGCTCATCAAAGAACAATACACCATAAAAGTAATGCATGTTCACCAATATCAGCTGGTGTTGAACTCGTGTCCAGTGCTTTTAGAAATAGGATTGCCACATACCGTATATCAAGTGATAATGAACATACTGACTATTCATTATTTTTTGACGAAATTAAAGCAAAAGTGTTAGAGGTAGTAAGTGACCTAGTAAGAGTGCGTTGTGCTTTGAAAGTTAATATGGTGGTTGTTGGTCGGTATCTTTTACCAACACAAGATAATATGTACAGTGACAAGTCATTTAATACACGCAATGAAATTGTTACTTCAGGAAGCGATTTGGAAGAAATATATCAATCATTAGTGGAAGCCATGAAGACTCAATCGACTGAGTTTCAGGAAAAAGATTCAGGTATGTTATAAATTAACGACTAAAAATAAAATAAATACTTATGTCACTCTTTCTTGTTTTCGTAGGTTGGGCTCTGGAAAAAATTCTATACCTGGAAGTAAATGTCAACGAGTATAAACCTTTTGGTGGATCTTCATATATAAAGTTACCCCGATTCATCGAATTGAAAAAAGCCATCATCAATGTGATTAATCAAGATGAGTGTTGTTTTGCGTGGTCAATCGTGTCTGCTTTGTGCCCCGCCACTAGAAGGGCATCACAGATTCAATCTTATCCACACTATTCAAGACTGCTGAATTTTACAGGTATAGACTTTCCAGTAAAGTTGCGTGATATATCAAAATTTGAAGAAATGAATAATATTTCAGTTAACGTTTATGGTTTGCAAAAAATTTTCGAAAATAATATGTTAAAGTATGAAGTTGTCGGTCCATTAAGGTATTCGGGTAGAAAACTTAACAGACATGTAAACTTGTTGTTAATAACAAAGGATTGTAGTATTAAAGATGATGATGAGCATATTTGTGATACGCGTTGTTCTAAAAGTCATTATTGTTGGATAAAAGACTTATCGAAATTATGTTCCAGTCAAATTACATCGCGTAGAGATAAAATGTATTTTTGTGATGGTTGTTTGATATATTTTAGTTCACCATCATCTTTGATATCACACCAAAAAAATGACTGTAACCACAAATATTCATTAACACCATCACTAAATTTAAAAATAGATAAATTTGGAAGGAGTGTAAGTGAAAATATATTAAAATTTGAAAACATAGAAAAGCAAATGCGTGTACCGTTTGTCGTTTACGCGGATTTTGAATCGGTGCTTAAACCGCTGGATACTGTGGAACCAAATCCCACAAATTCTTACTTAGTCAAAAGCATCAAACATGAGCCATATTCTTTTGCGTATTTAATTAAGTGCTCCTTTGACGATTCGATTTCAAAATTTGAGCTCTACCGGGGAAACGACGCAGCCCAGGTTTTCGTTTCTCGACTTGAAAGTGATTTAAGATCTCTTTACAATACATACTTAAGAGATATAAAAGCAATGGAAACTTTAACGGTGGACCAAATAGCGGAGTTCAATAATGCCACAAAATGTGGTATATGTGAACGACCTTTTGAAAATAATAATTGTAAAGTAAAGGACCACTGTCACATAACTGGGAAAAAAAGACCTGGTGCTGCTCATTCGATTTGCAATTTAAATTATAAGTTACCCAATTTTATTCCAATTATATTTCATAACTTGAGCGGGTACGATTGCCACATGTTTATTAAAGAGTTGTGTCGTCACGGAGACAAGATCGATGTTTTAGCTCAAAGCAAGGAAAAGTATATTTCGTTTACGAAAAGTATTTACGTTCACGATTATGTCGATAATAAAAGTGGGACAATAAAGAAAAAATATTTGAAATTGCGGTTCATCGATAGTTTTAAATTTCTATCAACTTCGCTGGAAAATTTGGGTAATGGATTAGCTGTGGGTAGTTTCAGGGAAACAGGAAAATATTTTTCTGATAATGAGCAGTTTAATTTAATGCGCAAAAAAGGTGTTTTTCCCTATAGTTTTGTCGATTCAATGGAGAAAATGAACCATCCAACTTTACCCACAAAAAATCAGTTTTATGATAGTTTGTCAGAGGAGCACATTAGCGATGAAGATTATGATAGAGCTAAAAAGGTGTGGGACACATTTAATTGTAAGAATTTGGGGGACTATTCGGATTTATATTTGAAATCTGATGTTTTATTACTAACCGATGTTTTTGAACAGTTTCGCGATACTTGTTTAGAAACGTATAAACTGGATCCAGCACAGTACTATACCCTTCCAAGTTATTCGTTTGATTGTATGTTGCGTATTTCTAAGGTAGAGTTAGAGCTATTGACTGATATCGACACGGTTCATTTTTTCAAAAAAGGTATTCGAGGCGGTATAAGTCAGTGTTCAGAAAGGATGCACGCTGCCAACAACATATATGTACCAAACTACGATCCTAACGAACCATCATCTTTCATTGTTTATATTGATGCAACAAATCTATACGGTCATAGTATGTCGCAGGCATTACCATTTGGCGGCTTTAGATGGTTATCAGAGCATGAAATTTTAAATTTAAATATTATGGATGTGGACGATAATGGTCCAGAAGGATACGTTTTGGAAGTTGACGTTCATTATCCGGATACGCTATATGATGACCATTCCGACTTACCATTTTTAGTTGAAAATATTGTACCACCCACGGAATCGGCAAAATTTTCAAAGTTAATTCCGAATTTAAACGATAAAAAGAAATACATCATTCATTACCGAACATTAAAACAAGCAATCAATAACGGCCTAATGGTAATGCAAACACACAGAATTTTAAAATTTAATCAATCCCCATGGTTAAAGACATATATCGACTTAAATACAGATTTGCGCAATAGGGCAACAACAAAGTTTGGTAAAGACACTTTTAAATTAATCATTAATGCTGTTTTTGGCAAGACCATGGAAAATGTGGAGAATCGTAATGATATAAAACTAGTTACCCGATGGGAAAATGACAGGAATAAAATTGGGGCACGAGCATTAATTTCTCCTCCTTATTTTAAAAGTTCAACGGTTTTTAATAAAGAATTCGTTGCCATTCATATGGACCAATTAAAGGTAACTTATAATAAACCAATTTATATCGGATTTTCCATACTGGACATGTCGAAAACAGTAATTTATGATTTTTTCTACTCATTCATTAAAACAAAATTTGGCAAAAATGCTTCTTTACTGTATACAGACACAGATTCGTTAATATTAAAAGTTTACACCGACAATTTTTATCGCATAATTGCAGAAAATCCGGATAAATTCGATACATCCAATTATACCGAAGGAAATATTTTTAACATAAAAAAAAGTCAGTCAGTAGTAGGTAGAATGAAGGATGAATTTCCAGGTGATCCAATAATAAGTTTTTTTGGTACCGGAGCCAAAGCTTATTACATAAACTCAGTTAGTAGCGAAATTAAAAAAGCGAAAGGTATAAAAAAACGTGTAATTGAAAAACAGCTTCACCTGGAAGATTATCGGAATATCGTAGAACGTGGTGGTCAGATATTTCGAAAAATGAAAACCTTTCGAAGTTATAAACACGACGTTTATACCGAAATAATTAATAAAGTTGCTTTATCTCACCACGACGATAAACGTTATATTATACCATCAACAACAAAAACTCTACCTTGGGGGCACCCAGACATAAAGTTTTACGAAACAAACCCTGAAGATAACCTAAATATGTTAATACAAGCTATGCAAAGTTTTTTACCCGAAAATATTAGTTATAATTAGAAAAATGTTGGAAAGTCTATGTTTTAGAAAAATAAAAAAATATTAACTCGAATGTCACGTAGTTTTCTTAACCACTATAGTAATAGCAATAGTTGAAATTTTATAACGCAGGATAGTAAAATACATAGATAATTGTTTCAATAATATGTTGTTTTATTTTACAATATAGTAATAGTTACAAAAATAAAAATTAATTAATGTCTTGCTTGTAAACTTCTCGTAGCATCCATTGTCTTCTCAGCATATGAGATCTGCTAATCGGTCCTCGTCGACACATCAGCGTTCCACAGTAATGACACTTAACAATCCTTACTCTCAACAATTCAATGTAACTGTAAGATTGCATGTGGTCAGTCCAAATATATACTTCTCTTTTACAATTATAGCAAACAGCAGAAATTATTATTTGTGCTCCTGAAAAAGTCTCAGCTGGACGATTGTTATCTTGATCTGCAGGCAACATAATAGTTTCTGATAATAGTCATCGAAGGAAAGAGAGTGTCTATAAATATGGGTTGTCTGGATCATATAACCTTGAGAGCACAAACAATAACAGAAGTAAGGACACACGATTACCTTGAAAATATGTCTTTGAATCGCTGTCTAGCCGTTGAACGCAACCTTGTAAGTTGAATGAACTTGTTTGGCCTCCAAAGCATCAACCGTCAGATAGAGTGGGGGAGTTTATGGTGGGGTGATAAGTATAAATTTGGTTTGCTAGGCAGAGCATTTCATAGTTCGCTAGAACAGTTCGCCAAGTAAATACATTTGTCAGTTTAGTGCAGTGAGTTAGTTAGAAAAATGAATTCCGGTAGTGAGTCGTTGTTAAATGCGTTTAACTTGGATGGAAGTATCCAAGCAGAGTTGATGGGGCAGGAAGTGATTGACCTGCTGACCCCAGGTGTCTTCGAAGAATGGCACAATGACGACGTGCTGAACACTGCGTTTGTGGAAGAAGAAGTAGACGCGAAAAAGGAGACAGTTAATTCGGCGGTTGACTACGTCAACAAGTGGACTGAGGAGGATGGAGGCCGAATTAATATTATAAGTGATGTGGTGATCAAAAAGGCGAGGCGGGGGGCCAACATCGAAACTACAAAATCTTCTGACCAAACCCAAGACGGCCACCATTAATAAAGGTGAATTCTATGCGGCTGCCGAGGGCGAGAAGAAGAAGAGGAAATTTCAGTTTAGGCGCCCCACAGTGCCAGTGGAACTACCTGATTTTCTGAAGTCTCCGCCACCACCGAAGCCTCTGTCTCCAATCGTTGTGGTGAATAACGGTCCAGACTCGGCCACACCTGACAATTCACAGGTTGTCGACAAAGGGACAATTGCAACGGAGGCACCACTATCGCCAACAATAGGACGTGGGAAGTGCCGCAAACCGGCCAAGATGCGATGCAAGCGATCGTACGAGGAATCGCAGCAGTCAGCAACAACTGCTGAAGAGCCGGACTGGTTGAACGAGTTTTCGTCGAGCCAAAAGTGCGTCTTCTCCGCGGCATAGAGGTATAGGGAACAACTACTGCGCGAAGTAAAAAAGTGTGATAGTGATGAGGCGGACTTTGAAAGACAGATTAATGAACTGCGGGTGAAAGTGGAGCAAACTAAAAGGACAAGGGAGAAGTGCGTTAAAAGACTGGAAGTAATGAATAATTTAGCGTATAAGAAGTAGCTTTAGAATTTTATTGTAAATATAGAGTTAAGTTATTTTTGTAATAGTAATGTATATATAAGTAAAAGAAAATGTTTTTGTATATATGATAATAAAAAAAGAAGTTAAATGAAACAATATTTTTTTATTTCTAAAATAAGTATACGGAAGTTACACACAAAAAATAGTGTGAAAATGCAAAATAGAAAAACGAATAGACGGAAAATGTAGGGCCGTAACTTTAGGTGTGTAATCGTTAGATGCACACAACTTAAGTATGCGATAAAGTGTTATGTCTGTGAAGAGAGGCTATCCGTTACAATGGCTGAGAACATGCATCTTATTTGTAATAAAATGTGAATTTTACTACAAGTAAGATAATAGACCAAACTCTCAGCATACTAGAAATTTAGCTAGTTCTAACGTACGGTAAGAACGTACATGTCTTTACAGAGTAACACAATATTTCCCAAAAGAAATTAATTCTTGAGAAATATCATGTTATATGAGATGTGACATGAATCAACTACAAACTACGATCAAATATTTTGTAGTCCTGAAAAGGACTGATTTTGCCGGGGTAGATCGGGGAGGGCATGGTTCCGGGATCAGTTGGTGGAATCCGCTGGACCATCTTCATCCTGATGGTCCGTGATCCACCAAGTGGATGAATCGGCCGGACCGTCATGATCTTCCGGCGGCGGTGGTGGCACCCAATCGGTACTGGAGTCCGGCTCCATCTCATCAGCCGACAACTCCCCATTTTGCCAATCGATGTTTGGCAATTCCTGACCCAGATCTGCTTCTTCGACTGCCCGCTCATCTTCCCAGGCAATAAACATATCTTCTGCCTCGATGTCTAGAAGTCGTTCGATGTCCAAGAGCCGATCATCCATATCGACATCATTCATGTCGACGGTATCATCGCTAAAAACCGATGAACCGCGACTTAACGGCCTTTCGAAATTCATAGTTATATCTTGGTACTTTAAGATTTAAAAATGAAGTGATTCTGTGACCCGCTCGCAACCGTTTAAATAGAGATAATCTACCCCCTCCACCACTCCATCCCCACCTTTTCACCGCCAACAAACTAGAGTTTATTATACAAATGCCCTCCATCCAAAAATGATACTGGCGGACTTCACTGTCGAAAACTGCTTTAGTTCGCAAAAATGGTGTAATTGTCTTGTGGAAATGTGACCGACAAAGAAACTTATACTCGATCCGTCTGGACTTACATAATTTCTATCTAATGTCACAGATGTCGTGACATTAGATAAATACAAGTAAGATCAAAATATTCTGTCATCCTGAAAAGGACGGATTTTGCAAAGAAAATTATACTCGATCCGACTGGACTTATATAATTTTCTATCTAACGCCACATATACTATGGCATTAGGTAACTAAAACTACGATGAAACATTCTGTGGTCCTGAAAAGGACCGTTTTTCACGGGATATCTTATTTGTAATCAGGCTCGATTACAAATAAGGCACGCACTCTTATGTTGTAGAGTACCAAGAGCTACTCCACAACCTTTACAGTTCGGTATGTGCGCGCGACTACCGAAATCTTGGGTTACATGACCACTGAAGAATTGGTCACCAGCCGACAACATCTACACCGATTTCGCAAAAAACACAAATTCCTACACCAAAACGTGGAAATCGTGAGTCACTGTTCGAAACCCCTTCCCCATCAACGATAACATCATCTTACACATCACCACACACATCCAGTGGTAGCAGTTCAGCCGCAAAAACAATTCAAGATTATTTAAATGGATTAAAATTGGAGCCATCTCATTATGATACCGTGTATGGTGTACGCTTTGGTAAAAAAGAAAATAAATCAACAAAATATATTGGCAACTTGGTGGTTCGTTTTCTAACAAACGGAAAGATGGTGTTATACAAGAACAAAACAAACATTGCTGAATTCGATGGAACGGCTGAGCTTTACGATTTGATTTTTCTAAAAAATCCAGCATGCTTAGATAATGAAGACGAAATTAGTCTAGATGTACTTCGAAAATACCAAACCATTTTGAAATTGACGGATGCGGCCTACGACGGTTATGACAAGAAACGTGGTTTAAGGGAAACCCGATGGAGAAAATATTTACGAATCATAAAACCGCTAATTATGGGAACCAAACTGGGTGGTGGTGGTGTAGGAAGAAAAAAAGGCGACAACAAAATCCAACTACCAGCAAAAAAGCGCCTATCGTCGAAATCATCTCAATATGTTTATTGGAATAAACCTAAGGAGTTAGTGGATAGATTACGATTATTGTGGGGGTCAAAAGTAGCTGGACATACCGGACATGATAATGAGATTATGTCAATTATGGAAGAGCTTCGAGAAGAAGGAATAATATATTAAGTTTTGCACGTAGTTGCCATCCTCAGTGTCTGATAAGACGTGGAACCTTATAATATGGATCCTAGCCGAGAAAAAATTAAAGTCGTAAATGAATTACATAGGACAGCAAGAAAAAATTTTGTTAGAAGACGTACGGTCATAAAAGGATATCGAGATTTGTGGCAAATTGATTTGGCGGAAATGCAGCAATATGCTACTGACAATGATGGATACCGTTACATTGTTGTATGTATAAATTGTTACTCCAAATTCGTGTACACCAAAGCAGTTAAGAATAAGACCGGTGTTGAAGTTACGAATGCCATGAAAAGCATCATTGAAGAAGCATCATATGCACCAAACAATTTACAGAGTGATCAAGGAAAGGAATTTTATAATAGCACCTTTCAAGCACTCATGAAAAAATATAATATAAACCATTATTCCACATAGCACGAAAAAAGCGGCAATTGTTGAGCGTGTTATAAGAACTTTGAAAAATAAGTTATATAAACAATTCTCGGCTAGAGGTTCTTACAGATGGTTACAAATATTACCAGCTATAACGAAGACCTATAATAACACTAAACACCGCACCATTGGAATGAAGCCTAACAGTGTAAAAGAGGATACCCCTATTAAAGCATATGACTATTTGAAAATTGTTCCGAAGAAAAAAAAATTTCATTTGGGTGACGTTGTTCGCATTAGCAAGTACAAAGGTGTATTTGACAAAGGATATACGCCTTCGTGGTCAACGGAACTGTTTGAAATAGCAAAAGTTAATATTACAAATCCACCTACATACTTGCTACAATCATTGGAAGGTCAACCTATTAAAGGATGTTTTTACGAAGCAGAACTGCAAAAGACAGCTAGCCCTGGTGTTTATTTAGTTGAGAAAATTCTTAGAAAACGCAAGAACAATCAAAACGATCAATTGTTTGTAAAATGGTTAGGTTTTCCAAATCAATTTAATTCTTGGATAGACAAATCAGATATTGTATAAATATTATCAAATAGGTTTTACGTTACGTATGTATGCATTATAAATAATAAAAATAAATATTGCTTTTCATAATTATTCGTTTTATTTTCAATTTAACAGTATAATTATGTTTTTAAATAGAACTTTATCTAGGTTGGTTTCCATTTTGGTTTTTTTGGATCCTTTATCTTCGCTGTAGTATACCGTGCAGCAAGTGAGTGAATTTGATACATTTTTTCCTTAAGGTACGTAATTTTGGTCTCATCATCTTCAAACATTTTTTGAAAAACCGGTACTAGCACATTACTAAGTATGGTATTTATCTGCGAACCAAGTTGATGAACTTCCGTAAGGACATATTCTTTGGTAGCAGCATCATTATCATTTATCGGTTGGGCAACATTCCTTAATAATTTTCCCTCTATATCAAAATGTCCATCTGAAGTAAGTTTAAATCCGATTCCGGGAAACCCTCGCGATAAGTTGTTACAAACAGGAGTTTTCTGTCGACCAAATTTATCAATTGTGTTGTTAACACGACCCATTTTAAAGTAAAACTAATTCACTCTCTTTATGTTCAGCCTATATATAAATGACATAACTAATAAAAATTCATTTTACAATACACCATGAAGCAAGTAAGATTTGACGAAGAAAGAAATATTATCCACCGTATGTCTGTTTGGTGTTTTGCATATAGACAAGCCAGACAAAGTAATTTTCAGCAACTAATACTTGATAGATATCGTTTTCAAAGGAGAATTGGAAAAATGATTGTAATGCTAGCGAGGATTTTAGAACGGAACCACAGAAATAATATATATCAAGAGCGATTTGTTAATTCAAATGTATGGTGAATAATAAACATATTTAGTACAAAAAGATTTTTATTAAGATTTAAATAATACATCCACACTATCATTAGAAAAACGCACTTATTCACATAAATTTAAAATTACATGACTATCATAAGAAACTTTTACACTATATCTAAATTGTCTCTATTTTTCGGAATTACCAGCGCTGCCCTTCTTGGTCGAATTCCATGGTCTCACTATTATTACGTTCTGATGAACCTCCTCCCCCTACTCCTCCTCCTCCTCCTTCTAAGAAAACAGGACTTTGAGGTGATTCGTTAATTATTTCGAGATCTTCAAAATTGCTTGAAGAAGTCCAGCGCTGCCCTTCTTGACTGAATTCCGGCGTATCGTGATTATTATGTTCTGATGAACCTCCCACTGAGACAGCGAGACTTTGCAGAGATTCACTAGAATTTTCACGAGATATTTGTTGCGGTGATTTCATCCCATGTTTCTTATGGTACTCATTTTGACACCATTCACAGAAACCCATTATTCCACTAATAAATTCCCAATTTTCGCAATTGGCACACATCTGACGACCGTTTACAGAGAATGGGCGAACAACTGCAATTTGACGTTCACTTTTTGGTGACTGCATTTTGAGGAAATAAATTACTATGCAGTATTCTGGAAGTACTGAAATGCAGACTGAAACAAGAAAGTTTTGTGCCTCTATTTGTATCTGTTAGGTGACCTTCAAACCCCTCCACTCTCATATCCCATGTAAAATCGAGGTCACCATACACAGAATAGACTTGTTTCTTTATCTACATGCGCGTAATACGTATACGCTGAATAGCTTTTTCTTGATTCAACAATTTTGAATCGATTTCCTTAAGTCTTTTTGTAACAGATTGCAAAAAATCTTCATTCGCCTCTTCAGCAAGCTTTTTATTCATTTCATTAAGTTCTTTTCTAACATATTCCAAAACATCATTATTCACTAATTCACTAAGTTTTTTAATAATTTCACGCCTCTGTTCAAGAACATATTCCTGATTAGCGGCATCCCCAGGATTCTTTGGTGGTGCTACATTAGTTAGAGATTTCCCTTGTATATCATATTGACCATCATCGGTCAATCTAAATCCAACTCCTGGTTGTCCAACAAGAACAATGTGATTTTGGTCATTAAATTTTTGGCGCCCAAATTTATCAATTGTGTTGTTAACACGACCCATTTTTAGCTTAAACTGATGTGATTTTGTGAAGGTTGCCTATTTATAAAAAAATTAAACAATAATTTAGGTACTTAATCATTTATTTAACATCTCATGTTATTATATTATACAATGAATTAACGATTTTCTTCATCTTCTTGAACACACTCCATTTCGTCATCGCTAACAGTAGCCAATGCTTTACTATCAACTTCATTGGTGACTGCTTTATTTCCAAGGTCATCAAGAATAGTGGTATCATCTGCGGGAGCCAAACCATATTTTGTAGCTAATTCATCGGGTAAATGAGGCACTTCGAATAGGTAGCTTCCCAATTCTTCATTTATCATTCCAGCGCAAAATTCGTCCAGATCAATGGTTCCATATAGGTATTTCTCGCAAGTATGTGCTCCAGCCGTGAAATTTACGGCGTCTTTCATATACTTCCTATACTGACTTTCACTAAAACCCATATCGGATTTACCATAATTTGCAAAGTGTAGTATTTCTTCAGCCAGCTCTCTTAATTTACATGATAACCAATTAATGTACATATCTCGATTTTCAATGACAGTAGGGCAGTCACACATCTTAAATAGAAAATAATGGATATGTGATTGTGTGTGACTGTGTGTTTTTCGATATATACTTAACAAGAACTATTTTATTACATTTTAAATCAACATTAAAATAGCCTAATCAACAATATATTACAAACAACCAAAATTTAACAACGCTCTAGTATTACCTCCAGAGAATACATGTGAGCTTTGCCCCAAATAAGTTAAGGTGTACTGATCACCGGAGTTATTCATCATTTCAATAGTATCCTCTGTCAGAATTTCAGCTACGCGTGATGGTAAAAATGTTTCAAATGTTGCTTGATGTGTTGGATCAAACAATGTGACGATAATGGCTTTTCCAAAACGTGAAGTCAAAGAATTAATTTTTTTTATCATATAAATTTTGCCCACCGTTAATGTAGAGAATTTTCTACGTTCCAGAAATTGAATATCTTGGTTTATCATATTATTAATTTCGGCTATGGTCTGCTTTGAAATGCTCATGATTTAAAATACAATAAAAACAATTACTGTCAAGTACCTTGAATAAACACTTGTAGAACACACTACAAACACAATACTTTATATGCCAAAGCAACAGTTAACGCATACGATGTATGAGTGACAATGAAAGCTATTTTCGAAATGAGCGATATTTATTAGGAAGTAATCCAAGGTCAAGTATTTATTTATGGTGGGAGGAATACATCCGACGACCTCGAAAAATACAAAACAAATGTAACCTTGAAATAAGCGTCGTCCACCTGGTCATCACCAAACAAAGAAACATCTGCTCGCGTTCAAGACCAAGCAAATGTAACCTTGAAATAAGCGTCGTCCACCTGGCCATCACCAAACAAAGAAACATCTGCTCGAGTTCAAGGCCAAGTTATTGACCTTGACCTTGGAACAACACCTGCGCATATCAAGGCCAAATAACAATAGCACACCTGAGCGTTCAAGGTCGACCCTACTGCGCATGCGGAAACTCACTAAGCATCTACTTTAACTACTTTTAAGCCTGAGGACATCGGGCTTGCCTAATTCCAGGACCTGGAGTCTGGTGCAAGAAGGGGTGCTGCGAACGTAGGCGGATAGCCCACCATAAGGACGAAAAGATAAGAGAAGTTCATAGCCTGGAAATATGAGATGATTAGTTGAGGATTTAGGTCCGATTTGGGTTTCAGCCAGAAAAATAATGTGGGGTTTTGTATGATTGGAGACCCAACCCAACCCAACCTGGACAAAGTTTAGGTTGGAATTAAGCCCGCTATTATACTTTTGGAATTCTTCCATGGGGATCCCCCTGGGCACGTTTCGCCCGAAAATGCGAATGAAGGGGTAGTTTACCTTCGAATTTTTTATCCCCGGAGGCGCCATTTTCAAACTTTTTATTTTGTATTGTCGATCTCAAGTTGGTTTAAATTTGTCTATCTTAACGCCAGGAAGCTACTATTAAAATATGTTCTACACGTTTTCAGAGCCCCATATTTACGTATTTAGCTACAACCTCCTGTTTTACATCGCTCCATTTTGTTTTTGACCTAAACCGTTATTATCCGAGCGCTACAGCGTTGGCTAACAGCAGATGTATTATAAATTTTTAACCAAAGGTTTTAATTAAAAACTTTGTGTTTGTTAACTATCTGGTCATATATTTGCTCATCGGGAACATAAATGTAGTAATTTATTAATTTTTATTTCATTTAACAACATTTGAGTCAACCTATTACAGTATTTTACAGTGCAGGTGATTTTTGCTGTATGTAAACTTTCTAAATTCTACAGGTTTGTTCAATATGGGTTAGATATATATTTTTTTTAATTTAGTTATATTCTAATATTCAGTCGCTCACAAAACTTGCAAGATATTAATCATTTCTGTTATGACAAGAGTAAGAATAAGACAACTAAGTTTTATACTATGAATTTGTTTCCGAGGTTTTTCGCAAATTTATAAATAAAAAGGCTTACCTAGGTACTTTCGACAATAATAGAACTAAATTCATTCTAGCAACCCGTTCCAGGATGAAAATCTTTTGGAAAGCAAGCAAATCTCTAAAATATCAGAATAATTCAAACATTTTTAATGACGACTTATTAACAACGACAGGGAAAAAACCTGTCAAAACATAACTGATCAACTAGAAGATCTTAATTTAAACCAGTACTAAATCTTAAACCTTCTTAGTGAATCTGAACGTTTGGTTCCATTAAACTTCTGTAACTAGAGTAGTGCATTTATACCAATAAATTGAAACTCCTTAAATAAGTAATGCATTTAGCTTCATATTATTTGTAATTTTTCTTTGGGGGGTTTTTAAAAAAAATATGCTAATTTTAGGATAATTCCCTTGTGACGCAAGTTGAAATCAGTAGATATTGTAATATTTATTAGTAGCGATGGGATAATTTGAATTACAAATAAGCCCCAACCTGGGTCTCCGGTGGCCGAGTTGGTACGGCGCCAGCTTTGCAACCGAGAGTGGCGGGTTCGAATCCCGCTTCGACCATGGATATTTTGTGATTGTTCTTGGAAGGCGGTAGAGAAATTCTTCCTCGACCGAGGTGGTACCACCCCACACATCCTCTTATAGGGCTGGTGAAATCCGTGCGGATATTTCCAGCTCTGGATGTGTGAGTCGGTTACCCAGTACACCCACGGTACATAGTACTTAGATTTCGGTCTTCGTGGGCTGTCAGAACATAAAAAAAAGCAATAATCTGATTTTTGTAATAATCGATATTTTATCCGACTATGAAAATCATAATTCAGATTGTAACAGAAAATTGCGATTTCAGATAATTCGAACAGAGATGGGAAAATTTTCAACAAACAAACAGTGCAAATTCAAACAAGGTTCACCAGATTGAACTACCGTGTTGTAAATAAGTATTAGACCTTCGGCGTTAGAGTTGTTACCACTTTGTTGCATGATATGAAAAACGGGCTAGTTTTTTGGTTTTACCATGTAACCATATAATATTATTTAAATTATAATCCGATTATGAAAATAATTTTTAACCAAATAATCCAATTTTTTCAAAAATACGATTTTGACCACAAATAGTTTTTATATGACAAAAACACATATTTTTCACATTTTTAATATTCTTAAGGAGAAATTATATTGTTTCTTTCTGCACAAACTATTTTCAGGTTTACATATTTTTCACTATGAGTGAAAAATGCCGAAAGACGGTGCAAATCCTCAAACATTTCGCCTCTATACGAATATTTACACCTGTGTATACTAATGCATTCCATTCCATTTGTTTATTCCCGATTCAGGAAAAGCAAAAGTGTTTTCACTAAAAGCAAAAACGCATAAAATTGTAGGATTTATACTTTAACAGTCGTTGTACAGCAGTGTGGGATTTCACATGAAAAAAGTATTTGATCCAGGGGCGTCTTAGATTAATTTAGAGAAAATTATGATTTATTTAGGATTTTTTATAAAAAAAACATTTTAAAAAGTGTTGTTTAGCCTAAAGAACCAAATTAAGATGTAAAATATTAAATTACATTTGATGCAACGGTGCAACATGCAACGGTTTGTTTCACATAATGGGACAAATTAGGCTTTAATGTTGACCAAATAAAATCGTCTTAGACGAAATATTTATTGGTAAAAACACATTTTCATGTGAACCTAGTGTAGCAGGCACACTGGCAGTGAAATTATTCGCTGCTCTACTAGTTCTGTCGAGAGTCAACTTAAGCTCCATCCAATAGGAAAGAGAAATGGACAAATTTTACAGTGTTGTCAGGTCTGTACAGATTTTTGTAAAGGCCCTCTTGTAATAGTGTGGTGAAACATAAGATCATCTTAGGCAGGTTTTATATTTATCTATCCTCTCTAGAATGCTTATCTTATGTAGAATCCGTCATGTTTCGAAGAAATTAGAGCATTAATAATTTTAGTAGTAAATTTGAGTAGATAGTCAATAATAATTCAGGGTAACTGTAAATAAAGTAAGATGTGCTTGAAGAAGTCCACATAGAATGCTCACTATGTGTGCTTTCTTTTAAAATTTTAAACATTTTTATAACATTTTTTACCTCAGATAATAATAATGACGAATGACATTGTTAGTTTAATTCTTTTCTTATTAAAATTTGACAGTCTTTGACAACCCAAAAAAATGTGTTTAAGTTTTATTTATTTAACTCACACAATTTTTCGCATGCGCCAAGGGTTAAGCGGCACAACACAATAGAAAACAAGGGTTTGTCAGGTCTGTAAACAATCCTAATTGAAGATAATTGAAAAAGAAAAATTTTGAGCCCTAAACTTCTGTAATTTAGATTAAATCGCCTTTAATAAAGAAGGCAGACATATGACTCAAAAGGGTTATAGTAATTAACATGAGGTTCAAAAATACGGTCTCCTGCTCTAAATATAATTTCGATTGGTACGAGAAAACCGCATGACCTATATCTATTTTTTTTTTGTTTTAGGTAAACATCCTTCTGTAACATACCATTTTACTGGTAAGTATTTAATTACAAGATAATAAATAAAATTACAAGCAAAATATTTAACTGATTTAAAAAGAGAATTAATATATATATATATATATATATATATATATATATATATATATATATATATATATATATATATATATATATATACATACAGGGTGGTCCAACGGTAATGGTACACAGAGCAACAGCAGATTCCTTATGTCGAAATAATGCTATTTATTCACACTTGCCTAATTCCACAGTTGATAATAACCAAGATACAAGCTACGGCATACCGCACTTTTTATAAATGCCATGACTTTTGTTAAGCTTAGTATATCGATCTAACTATTGAAAAAAATCCTTTAGTCTACTTTTTTTACGTCAAAAAGGCGTACTTCATTGAAGTCGCTAGAAGTAACCGTTTTCGAGATAATCGCATCTGAAATTTCCTATGCAACACAAAATAGTCCATAAGTAATGATACATAGTGCAACAGCAGACTCCCCAGGTCAAAACAATGCGATTTCGTTAAACTTACTCAATCCAAAGATTGTTAATAACCAAGATATAGGGTGTCACAATTTTGATTTTGTTTTCGATTTTTTCGAATAATTTCTAAATAAATCCAAATAACGGCGCGAAATTAGGGATTCGGGGGCTTCCTGGGGCGAAAAATGCAAATTTATCCTTAGTTTTGATCTCACAAGTAAAGGGCGCCACCCTGCGGCACATCGCGCTTCTTTGAAATGACAGAACTTTTTTGCGGAATATTGTATCGATCTTACTATAGAAAAAATCGATTCCTCCTACTGTTTTTACGTAAAAAAGGTGTACGATTTCAATACAGTACTTTTTTGACGTAAAAGAAGTAGAATAATCGAATTGTTTAATACCAAAGTTAAAAAAAGTTCTCATTTGAAAGAAGTTCGGCATACCGTAGGTGGCGCCCTCTACTAGTGACATACAAAGAATGGACGGATTTGAATTCCTCGCCTTAAAGTTCCTCAAATCCCTAATTTTGTGTCTCTATGTCGTTTTGTTGAGAAATTATTGTAAAAATTCGAAAACAAAATTAAAATTTTGATACCCTGTATCTTGGTTATTATCAACTTTGGAATTACCCAAGTCTGAACAAATCGCATTATTTCCACATAAGGAATCTGTTGTTGCTCTATGTATTAGTACTTCTGGACCACCCTGTATAAATATGTTTACTTCCCAGTTAGTTTTCCTGTTCATACTTTATTATGTTAAATGGTTCTCGCCTCTAACATCGGTAACAAATTCATGAAAATGACTATTATTAATTTGACAAATTAAAAATATTAATTACAGAATAAAAGAGAAATATTCACAAGAAAAGTAATTAAACATATTTTTAAATACTTTAAAAAGTATATCGATAATTTTAATACTAAAACTTTGAGTTAGACGCCGACTTACACGATTTTACTTATATAAGTTTAAAAACAACCTTATAATTCCATTTGAAAAAATATTATCACAAAATTTAATTTGCTGATGGCGAAACTTTTAATAAAAAATTAAATGTAAAATTTCAAACGCAAACCCCGAAAAGAGTATTTAATTAGGAGTAGGTATATGCGGGGTTGTTTGTTTCCTCCGTAAATTCCCACAGGTCAAATTAAAATCAAAACAAGTTAAATGTTTAAAAATAAGTTGTCAGTTTAATTTTTTATCATTTATAAATGAGAAATTACCTTAAATGAGTTATAGTCATTGATTTAGGATCAAGTATAGGTACTATTATTTTCATTTTTGAGCAATCAGGGATTCTCACCTCATTTCTCTTTCGAGCCAGAAAATGCTTCTCCCCTTCCAACTTATACACTCTCTATGTTTCCCAAATAAGACCAAACCTAGAGTACTGCTCCCACATCTGGGGAGCGGCATCACCTTCGACACAAGATCCTTGATTCTATCCAAAAGAGAGCCATTCGACTTATCAATGACCCAGCCCTCACGAGAAAACTCCCTTCTCTCGCTCATCGCCGCGCTGTAGGGGATTTATCCCTTTTCTACCGCTACTTCCACGGATTTTGCTCTGAAGAACTAGCCGGTATTATTCCCCCCTTGAATGTCCCTAACAGAACAACAAGAGGCGCGTTACGTATACATCCCTTTACTGTCCAGCTATAAAAGCCAAGAACAGACCACTTCTCTCGCTCATTCATACCTAGGGTCTCCAGATTATGGAACAATTGCTTGCAGATGTTTTCCCTGCCGTCCCAACCTCCAATCCTACAAATCCCATGTCAATAGACTACATTTCCATTCTCTTCAGGCACCCACGGTACGTTAGTACTTAGGCTTGAAGTCTACGTGGGATGTCTTAGATAAAAAAAATTATAATCCGCCAAACAATATGGTTCCCCACCTTCTTTGAAAGAACGGCTGTTGCCAGGCTTACAATTATGTAGGGAATTTGCAGATTGATAAACTACTACAATAACGCACTTACTTACTTACTTAGTTCTGAACCTTTCTACCGTTTAGTGTAACGCTGTCGGAGTTGAATTCTGTCTCCATCGTTTTCTGTCCTGTGTAAGGTTTCGGATATCTTCCCAAGTTATTCCTTTTTTATGCAAAAATTGAGAATAAATTCTCTAACCACCTGAAAATTCCTTATACAATAAGGATTTCAACAAATAATGGTAAAACAGCTATTCTCCGGGCTATATGCCCCTCCGAGCGCTGAATTACATACCAAAATTTGCCGTATTTTCTTCTAACACAGTTAGATAATAAAATACTTGTTTTGAATGCAAGAAACTACTAGGAAGAAGGAAGCTTTTTCTTTAGTTAGGATGTCGTCACCTGCAGACCGGTTTCGAACTCGTTGGTTCTCATCAGTACAGGATAGACGAACATACCAACCTTCCGAAAAAGTAATCCCTTAAAGCTACAACTGTCGTACTGCATAAGCAGTGAGACACAGGCAGCGCCATCCATTAGCAGTTTCGAGCATTCAGAGTAGTTATTCCTTTTTTCTCCGCTTCTTCTCGTATTCTGTCAATCCATCTTGTCCTTGGTCTTCCCTTCTTCCTCGGCACTCGCGTTTCGGACACTCGCTTTGTAAGTCTATCATTTGGCATTCGATATACATGACCAAGCCATCTGAGCCGTCCTTCTGTGATTTTTTCGTTGATGCGTTTTATTTGGAGGTTTTGTCTATATGTTTCAATTCTTATTTTGCCCCTCTTGCATTACTTTAAATTTTTTTCACAAACCTCATTTCTATTGCGTTGATTCGTGATTTTTGTCTTTCTGTTTATGTACCATCTCTCACTAGTATGCAAGATTGATGACCATACCACTTTGTTCACAACTTCAGTTTTTATCTTTTTCCTCACTTCTTTGATTCCTAAAAATGTTGGTCTTCGTCGAGTTGAATACTTTTCCGGCTCTTCCCATTCTTTCTTTTATTTTTTTGTCTAATTTTCTGTTTCCTTCTATTATTGACTACTGACATCCATGATAAGGTTCGGACTCAAAGCCGAATCATGGATCATAATTATTATTTCTCATCTGTACCATCATACCAAAATGACATACTTAGTCTTAATGTGGGGGAGCTCGTGTCAATCTCGGCAGGTATTTGTACTCCAGAAAAGGATCATACGTGTCCCTGCGGTGACCGGAACCATCGATCATTGCAAAGCGTTGTTTAACAGGTTGGGCATATTGATTGCCAGCGTGGTTGCTTTTTATGAGGAAAAGGCTCTCTATACTAGGATACAGAACGCGTTCCCATATCAGAGCTATAACATGTATAATGCCTCGGCAGAATATTTTAGAGGCAGCAATATTTCTGTAAAGAAATTTAAAACGAGAATTAAATTTTTTTTATAGGACAATTCATTCTATACAATACGTGAATGCTCTGAGCAGTTCGGTGCTGAAGGCATAATTTTTAAAATAAATTATTTCATATTTTAATCTTGTGTGAGTACTTGTATACACTTATTGTATATTTCGGTATTTTCTGATATATTTTAAATTATTTTTAAGGTAATATTGACCATGATAAACAGTGTAGACTGTATGACTGATGACGTAATAAATAAATATACAAAAAAACACTATGCTTACTGATAATAATATAATCAGTCTTGCGTAGACGTTGTCCAGAAAGGATGTAATGAAGAAATTATAATTCTGAAACGCTACAGATATATAATAGCAATGCTACAACCAAAACCTAGGTCAACTAGAAGTTTCCAATTTAAAACCGGACTAAATTAGAATCCCTGTTTGCGAATCAAGCATTAAAAGTTGTTGAATCGCATGAGTACATTGTCAAATATTATTTTTGGGGCGTATTTGTGACTAAAAACTATATTTAAAAATCTCCCAAGGTTTAATTCTTTTTAAACTCCGATTTTAAAGTCACCATCGGGGATTTATCTTGGCATGAATAGCGAGCAGTGCAGGACAGAGAACAAGTTTTAGACAGAATAAACACGAATACTTGTAGAGACCATGCTAAGCATCTTTAACACCGCAGCATTGCTGCCAAACTTGTCGAAACTACGAGTACAGAATATGTATGTATGTTCCAAGCCTTAAATATAACAATTTTATTATATTAGCATCCAAACATAGAAAATCTGGATAATATGAACTACTAAAGTTTGTTCCGCCGCTGCCCTAATATTTTTCCCGATATCTAATTTTTCAAGGAGTCGGTAGCAAACTTGTTTAATTTCAGGAATACCTTTTAATGAAAACAAATAACTTTCTTTTCTTCTTGGAATTAAATTATTTGACTTGGAAGAAAGTTGGATTAGGGCATACTAAATCCTTCCGCGTTTGTTTACTTCCAAAAGTAAATTAAAATATATTAATTAGATAGCCAAATACGAAGAAGTAACCCTTTTTGTTTTACGAGAGGGTTTTAAATGCCCTAACTTTGTTGAACATAGCTTTTAATTAAATAAATTTAGGACTTCCCCAAAAAAAAAAGATTAATTCCTTTAAAATTGTGAAGAAGGCATCTTATGTAACGCTTGGCATTTTAAAATGAAATCGCGTTCCTTTGGGCATTGTTCTATTTACTCGGGCGCCATTAAAATTTATTATTATTATTTTTGCTTATATTTACTCAAATATAAATTGGAGAGAAATTAAGTAAATGTAAAACAGAAAAATTCGCAGGAAAATTATCAGACGAGAAGAAGCAAAAGACAGACAGTAACTTGGAAATCGATTAAACATGTGTTTAATCGTATGTAAAGTTAATTTGAAGCTCGTTCGTTGCCTTTTTTGGACCTCAATTTTTATTAAACGCCAGTGTTCGTCTATGTATTATTTAATCTATGATGCTACTAAATAGGATACCTACTTGAAGTGTTACGGTCTCACTACGGCTTGACTTGTTAATAGAAATTTGTTGATTTTTCAAGATAAGTGATTTACGCTCGAAGAATTCTAATGGTTTGCTTTGTAAAGACGGTGTTTTGGTTCCAGATGCCGAAGTACTTTTGAAGGCTTCATACTTTCCGCGTACAGAACTTTATAGCAAACATCACACTGCGGCTTGTCATCCAGTGAAAGAAATCCATATTTTAAATATGTATCGTTGTATAACCTGGTGTTTTCTTCACTGTTTCACGAGATGTAGACGGCGCATTTCGGCAAAATTGTCTATTTTAATTTATTTAAAAATATTATTTGGCCAATTTGCTATTACACATTTAATATTTAAGATTTAATGAGAGAAGAAATCATTCTACTTGTTTCCGAAAACATGTAATTAACAATAGAACTCTTCTTCTCGTTCCTGTATTTTTATAACTAGGGCGATATAACTTGCACAAGCCTATCTTACCGTATCAAAGCGCGGTAAGTAGTTACAAGGTCGAACTGGTAAAAATAATGTGATGAACAAAGGGTTATACATGCCTTGTGGTTTGAACTTGTCGCTCGTAGATATTCGTGGCAAGTGTAAACACATTCTTTGTAACGTTAGTAATGTAAAACTGTGATAAACCTTTAACTACAGGGTTATTTTTTTAAAACCTGACATAGGCTAACTTTTTTAATTTAAGAGATAGACCTATAGTTCGAAAAGCGAAATTTTAGAGAATAGTCCACTAAGAAAAATGCGAAAACAAATTTTCCCCAGTATTGGCAGTTTGTCAGTTATTTTATGAAAACAATTTTTCTTAAATGGCAATAATGCATTTTTGGACAAATTTTGATACATCTCGTGATTCTAAAAAAACACAAAGAGTACAAATTTTTGATTAAAATAGCAGTTTACGAACTATTGGCGTAATGCTAAAATGGCCAAATTTAAAATGCGTTTGTGAGATTAATCTTTTTCTCGCTTTTCTTAGGTTAAAGACAAAATAACTGCAAATAAACTAATTTTTCTACAACTGCTCTGAAAATATCTAAAAAATTAAAATTTATTTAGTTTTAATAATTATTATATTAATGCTCCCAATATGGATTTAATTAAAATTGAATCGCCAATAGCTTGTAAACTGCTATTCTAATCCAAAATTTTTACTCCTTGTGTTTTTTGTAGAATCACGAGATGTGTCAAAATTTGTCAAAAAATGCATTGTTGCCATTTAAGAGAATATGTTTTTGTGAAATAGCTTACAAACTGGCAACGCTGGCAAAAATTTGTTTTCATATTTTTCTTAGTCGGGATATTCTCTAAAAATTTCATATTTTTCTTAGTCGGGCTATTCTCTAAAAATTAGGATTACATAGGTCTTTAAATAAAAAAGTTAGTCTATGTCAGGTTTTAAAAAAATATCCCTGTATATAGTGAGCGGGTCGCGAGGTTTTTTTACTTTATTTTTTGGCTTTTTACGGGTCGCGACACTAAAAAGGTTGAGCAACAATGAATCAAGCAATATTATCCAAGAAAACTTACTATTTGTAACGAAGTTATTACTACACGGCCTAAATGTAGACACCAAATTATTTATACTACATTTAGGCCAGGTGTTATTATCTAACCAAGTAATAAGTTATTTAGGAATTAAATTGCTTTGTATTATTCTTTTTATATTGGCTTTTAGAATCGACAAAAATTTATATTGCAGTGTTCTGCCAATCTGATTTGGATTTATTGTAAACAATCATTAAATCTGCTTTTGACGTGACAACAACGCAACACTCGAACTTTAATTATAGCTTTCAAAACTTCGTTAGTAATTCTGTAACTCATATCTGATCTAATAACGACAAATAACGTCTAAATTTGCTAAATTTTATTTAATAAAAGATTTTTTCTGTTTTCACAGGACTTCATCCCTAATAGGAAATAATGAAATTAGGATTTTGCTGTACAGAGTCTTCCAACGAGGACTGAACAGGGGCTCATTTTTGAGCTTCCTTGTATTTAAAGAAAAATCTAAAATAGCCAATCGATGTACTTTTTCCTGCAGAATTCAAAAATGAAACCAAAAATTTATTTGAACCAGAAACAAAAGAGTTACGCTATGGATAAGGTGTTTTTTAAATGGAACATAGCTTTTTTTATACGATTTTCGGAACGAGTGATTTTTTTTATGTCCGTTCTGATTAAAATATTTAATATTGTGACAGCTATTTTTATTAAATTTTAATGTTTTATCCAGTATAATTTAACTTCAACCTGTTTGAAACATACACTAGGTAATAAAGGTAAAATCACCTTGAAATCCTTCAAAGTCAAAAAATTTGACAAATTTACTATAATATTGCCGAAATGAAATATTCATTAGATGAGAGATTGCAGATTGTTATCTTGTTCTACAAATGCCAAGAAAATGCAAGAGAAGCAAGGAGAAGATTTATTGCAAATTTTCACAGAAATATATCCGTCAATACTATTCTAAGGATAAAGAACCTATTCGAGGAAAATAAAACATTACATGATAGAAAAAGAATTCCAACTCTATACTAACTAAAAAAAAACACTAACGTTCAGATTCACTAAGAAGGTTTAGGATTTAGTACTGGTTTAAATTAAGATCTTATAGTCGATCAGTTATGTTTTGGTAGATTTTTGTCCTGTCATTGTTAATAAATTGTCATTAAAAACTTATGAATTATTCTGATATTTCAGCGATTTGCTTCGTTTCCAAATGATTTTAATCTTGGAACGAGTTTCTGTAATGAATCAAGTTCTATTATTGTTGAAAGTACATACTAAAGTTGCCTTTTTCTTTACAAATTTGCCAAAAAGCTCAGAAATAAATTCATTGTATTAAACTTAGTTGTCTTATTCTTACACTTGTCAGTTTAAAACTTTTGGTTGTCAAATTAGACCGGACTAGCGTTGGAGAATCTGGGTGTAATAATTTAAATGTTCAATGTGACCTCCGTTGTTCTCGAAACAAGAGCGATAACCTCTTTGTAGCCTTTCCAAACTTGCTGTTATAATATGATTTTCCTGGTTAAGGCGATTTATTTCGTTCACAATTTTCTGCATGATCTCATCAATATCGTGGTTTCGCTGCTTGTATACCACGTTCTTTAAATGGCCCCAAAGAAATGAGTCTAAAACTGACATATCGGGACTATTGGGTGGCCAAGCATAGGTTCCATTTCTACCAATCCATTCTTCGTGGCGTCCGTTTAAATATTGAATAACTTCACGCACGGCATGCGGAGGGGCACCATCATGTTGCCAAATTAAATTTTGATATTCTTCCAATGGTAAATCTTCCAAAAAGTTCTCAATTTCGTTTTCTAAGAACTCGTAGTATCTCTGTCCATTTAAAGTGCCGTTAAAAAATATTGGTCCCAAAATTCTATTATTTTTTATGCCACACCAAACATGGATTGAAGTCCTTCCCTGAAATTTAATGTGGCTTCGTCAGTCCATAAGATATTTCTGAATAAATTAGGGTCTTCGTTTTCTTGCCGAATCACAATTTGGGAAACAAATTGGAAGCGAAGTTCTTTTTGTGCCGGTGTTAGATGTTGAAGTGGAATGATATGATAAGGCTTAAATTTATGATTTCTTAAAGTCCTGTGAACAGTTCCTTGGGTAACTCTTCTGCGTCTTACACCGCCGCCGTATTGAACGCCCCGAACTGCGTCCGAAATTGATTTGGTTGGATTCAGTCGAAAATAATTCACAATGGCACGGTCTCGATTTCTTTTCCTCTCTGGAATTCTTTTTCTGTCATGTAATGTTTTATTTTCCTCGAATAGGTTCTTTATCCTTAGAATAGTATTGACGGATATATTTCTGTGAAAATTTGCAATAAATCTTCTCCTTGCTTCTCTTGCATTTTCTTGGCATTTGTAGAACAAGATAACAATCTGCAATCTCTCATCTAATGAATATTTCATTTCGGCAATATTATAGTAAATTTGTCAAATTTTTTGACTTTGAAGGATTTCAAGGTGATTTTACCTTTATTACCTAGTGTATGTTTCAAACAGGTTGAGTTAAATTATACTGGATAAAACATTAAAATTTAATAAAAATAGCTGTCACAATATTAAATATTTTAATCAGAACGGACACAAAAAAAATCACTCGTTCCGAAAATCGTATAAAAAAAGCTATGTTCCATTTAAAAAGCACCTTATCCATAGCGTAACTCTTTTGTTTCTGGTTCAAATAAATTTTTGGTTTCATTTTTGAATTCTGCAGGAAAAAGTACATCGATTGGCTATTTTAGATTTTTCTTTAAATACAAGGAAGCTCAAAAATGAGCCCCTGTTCAGTCCTCGTTGGAAGACCCTGTACATTAAGATCCGAGAATAACAAACCAACGAGAAGCAACAGCTTTTTCGGAACCTTTGAGTTGCTGGGTCCATTTTCGGTGACCTTGGAGACACCATAACAACACTGCGCGAAAGTTGAAATGAGTGCGTCGGGCTGAGTTTCTATTAACGCTGCTGAACCATTGATATAGTATTAGTAAGAGGGCAAATGTTTATTCGATATATCTGAATATAGGGTTTTTTGTGTCATGTTAATATTTTTTACAGGGTGTAACAATAAACTGCTGCAAAATAATTGACATTAAATAGGCAATATCAGAATTTTCATAATATCGAAACATTGTCCCACACATTTGATATATCTAGAGATCATTCAACTTTAAACGCATTAAACATGTACACTGAATTTGTTTTTATAATAATATGCTTATGCATTATTGTAATTATTGTTTGAACTTACTATCTTTAGAGGTATAGTCCTCTACGTCTAAAAAGGGTAGTATAATAATAAAAACGAATTTAATGAAAATAACATTTTATTTTAAAGTTTATATAATAAACAAAAAAATAATTTTTACAAATGATAATACAGTAGAAAATTCTACAATTGAGATAATATCCGAGAAGAACAAATCGACGAGAAGCGACAGCTTTGTCGGAACCTTAGAGTTTGCTGGGGTCGATTGTCGTGGCCGTAACGACTTGTTGTTTTTAATAAAATGCGCTTATGTGGTAGACACACTGAAAAAAAGCTATACTAGAGTCAAGAGTAATAGTCTTCAGTGAAGGATAGCTTAGTCTAGTATATCCGCAAGAGCAAGTATAGTCCTTCCAAAAGGCATGTTATTCTTAAAACAATACTCACATCTATACTTCTTTCAATACTAAATACGAGTAAACTAAGTATTGTAATGTTTGAAACAAGAACTTTCTTACTTTGAGAGAAAAGCAAATAAACTTGAAATAAGTGTAGCAATTCTTAAACGAACTGCAATACGGTCGTAATGTAAAAGTAGGTAACCTCAACCCAAGTATAGTAATCCTCATTTCAACTTTTTCTTAACTTAACTCCGATGTTGAAGTGAATACACACACGGAGAAGTAGAACTATTTATCAGTGACGTATATTGAGTGTGGTCAAGGTGTCAGAAAGGCACTGATGGGGTGTGTGTGTATTAGGGGAATTGTGTAAGGTGGTGTAAGAAGGTCATATACAGGGTGTCCCACGACGAACTGCCGCGATCGATTATGGAAAAAGTATAAATAGCAAAGATCTGAAAATTTGGTAACATACTAATGTCAATGGGGGCAATTCGGCTAAAATATTTTCAAAATGGTGGCACTTCAGGTTGTACCGGAAGTAGATATCAACTCGCTTATTTTAAATGGAATACCCTATATATTATTTAATTTTCGGATTTTACGTAAAATTCTAATCGCATTTCATGTATAATCTCCTATACCTAACTCTAACCGTTTTTGACATATTTCAAATTTTATGCCAAAAATGACGTTTGCAGGCCGAAAAATAATTATCGATTTTTCCTACATGAATGCCTTTATGATTTAATTGGGGTTGGTTTTCTTGTGGAAGGGGATCTATTTTAGTAGACTGTGTTGATAATTTGGTAATAAATAAATACAGGGTGATCAAAAACTAACATTAAAAATGAAATTGAAAAAATCGTTAAAAGTCATTTTTTTCAAATGGAAGCCCCCTATTTTTATAATTTTACCCTACTCAGCATTAAAAATAAGGGTAACTTTGTATAAGGTTGTCTATTCCGAAAATCGATAGTTTTAGAAAAAATGGCAGTTTAACATTTTTCTATTGTAAAAATCATATACGGTTTTCTAGTTTTGTTATTAGTTGGCCATGACCGTGAGGCGCGGCCAAAAAAAAACACTCGAGCACTACAGAAATGTCATTATTTCTTGCCATTTGACAATTATTGATAATAATCATGCCAGGGCGATTAAATTATACAAACCAAGATTATTTAAATTTGTTTATTATCTATGGGGAATGTAACAAAGTTTTATCAAGAACATGAGAGACATTTACTGACAGATATCCAGATAAACAGAAACCGTCACAGAACAGTGTTAAACGAATAATGGAAAATTTCAAAAATTTTGGCACTGTTAAGGCAAAAATGCATAAAAGAAAACCCATTCTCAATGATGAAAATGTCGAAATTGCAATTTTGGGATATTTTGCGGCATATCCTATGACATCATTAAGACAAGGGGCTCTACAAACAGGAATCTCAAAGAGCTCAATCCATAGAATTCTGTTGAAACACAACTTCCACCCTTATTTAATATCTTTGGTTCAACACCTGAAAGATACTGATTTGCCGAAAAGAGTGCAGTTTTGTGAATTTCTTTTAACGATGATACAAGACGACGCGACGCTAGATTTTTGGACAACATAATTTGGACTGATGAAGCAAAATTTACGAAAAATGGCCTTTTTAACAGACATAATTCCCATTTTTGGAGATTCAAATCCTCACGCGGTAAGATCGCGGAATTATCAAGAAACCTGGCAATTTAACGTATTTTGTGCTGTAAGGAATGATGGAAGAGTAAAACTACATTTTTATGAAGAAAACTTAAATGGTAAGTCATTACAAAGCAAATTATCTCCCCAGTTTAAATTATGTATTAACTTTGTAGGAGAAAGATAGTCAAATATTCTAGAAGACTTAGACAATCAGTATTTAAGCAATTTACCTCTAGCGGAACACAGGCAAATTTTTTACCAACACGATGGTGCCCCACCACACAGAACCGTTCCAGTTACCAACTTCTTACATTTAACATTTTATGATAAATGGATTGCCAACAATGGGCCTCACCTATGGCCTCCTCGTTCTCCTGATTTGACTGTCTTAGACTATTTTATATGGGGAACGATAAAAAACATCGTTTATCTTAATCCAGTTACAACAATGGAGGACTGTATGGCAAGGGTAAGGAACGCGTTCGAAAGTTTATCTTCAGATTCAATTAGAGCGGCCACCCATGACGAATTAACTCGGAGATGCGACAAATGTTTGGAAGCTCATGGTGGAAATTTTGAACATTTATTAAAATAAGTTGTTTCCCTGAATTTTTGAAATTTTCCATTATTCGTTTAACACTGTTCCGTGACGGTTTCTGTTTATCTGGATATCTGTCAGCAAATGTCTCGCATGTTCTTGATAAAACTTTGCTACATTCCCCATAGATAATAAACAAATTTAAATAATCTTCGTTTGTATAATTTAATCGCCCTGGCATGATTATTATCAATAATTGTCAAATGGCAAGAAATAATGACATTTCTGTAGGGGTCGAGTGTTTTTTTTGGCCGCGCCTCGCGGTCATGGCCAACTAGTAACAAAACTTGAAAACCGTATATGATTTTTACAATAGAAACATGTTAAACTGCCATTTTTTCTAAAACTATCGATTTTCGGAATAGACAACCTTATACAAAGTTACCCTTATTTTTAATGCTGAGTAGGGTAAAATTATAAAAATAGGGGGCTTCGTTTGAAAAAAATGACTTTTAACGATTTTTTCAATTTCATTTTTAATGTTAGTTTTTGATCACCCTGTATTTATTTATTACCAAATTATCAACACAGTCTACTAAAGTAGACCCCCTTCCACAAGGAAACCAACCCCAATTAAATCATAAAGGCATTCATGTAGGAAAAATCGATAATTATTTTTCGGCCTGCAAACGTCATTTTTGGCATAAAATTTGAAATATGTCAAAAACGGTTAGAGTTAGGTATAGGAGATTATACATGAAATACGATTAGAATTTTACGTAAAATCCGAAAATGAAATAATATGTAGGGTGTTCCATTTAAAATAAGCAAGTTGATATCTACTTCCGGTACAACCGGAAGTGAGACCATTTTGAAAATATTTTAGCCGAATTGCCCCCATTGACATTAGTATGTTCCCAAATTTTCAGATCTTTGCTATTTATACTTTTTCCATAATCGATCGCGGCAGTTCGTCGTGGGACACCCTGTATAGTGTCAATGCCTCCTTCCCCTATATTGCATAAGGGTGAGTGAGTGTCCAAAAGGCATATTTGCGCTTTCGCCAAAGGGGCACTAAAATACTAGTGGATTAGGGTAGCGAGGAGTATTTTAAAAGGGATGGCGAAAGAAAAAGGCGCTTTCGCCAAAGGATCGCTAAGATATCAGTGGATTAGAAGGGTGAGTGTCCAAAAGGCATATTTGCACTTTCGTCAAAGGGGCACTAAAAATACTAGTGGATTAGGGTAGAGGGGAATATTTTAAAAGGGCTGGCGAAAGAAAAAAGCGCTTTCGCCAAAGGATCGCTAAGATATCAGTGGGTTACGTATTTCCACGAAGACTAACTTCTTTTGCTAGAAAAATGTATCTCTTTGTTCAAGAGTAGGAAATATTTATGTCAATGTATAATAATATAAACTGTTTGCCATAACTTTAGTTATTCTTGAGACAATGTAAATTACCAATTAAAATAACTGTACTCCTATTCTTCATCTTACACTAACCCTTCTTCTTGACTGAACAGTAGCAGTCCTTAAACCAATATTACTATTATCTTGGATGCCAACAATAGAACGTTTGTAGATTCAAGATTAGCCTTTACTTGCACTAAGAATTTTCGCTTGACAAAAGAATTGTAGCGCTTCATGTAAGGCTAATTTTCCAAGAATACTCTAATTTTCAAATTAGATCAAGATTTTTTTCAGTGCATGGTTGGATATTCTTGTGCAGTTCCTGGATGTCTTTTAAAAACTGGCTCTGGAGTTAGTCTTTTTTCATTTCCACAAGACTGTCTAAGGTAAGTACATACAATAAAATTTGCCCTCTTACTAATACCATATCAATGGTTCAGCAGTGTTAATAGGGACAGACGGACCCATTTTAACTTTCGTGCAGTGTTATTATGGTGTTCGACGGTCACAAAAATCGACCCCAGCAAACTCAAAGGTTCCGACAAAGCTGTCGCTTCTCGTCGATAGCCCTTTTATTCGACAAAATAACAATTACAACGGCTCATTCCGTCTAAACCTCATCCTCAGTATGTTTAAATCGTATTTCGTAAAAACCCGTAATAAAGTTAAATTTAATTTTTAATTTTTTATTGCCTATCAGAAAAATTACAAAATCTAGAAATAATACAGGTGCAAAGAAAATTTAGCAAACTCTTAAAATGCTATATTATAAAATAGGTAGGATGCTCTTTTGGTTACCGAATTATGGTTAACTAAATTTTGATTGAATTTAAAAATTAAATAAAATTTACCCACCCATAAATCAAGTTCACTTATTTCAGAATGATTTTTCGTTTCCGTGGAAATGCGTTGTCAGTTGAGAATTTTGACGTTTTGACGATTATTTCGGGCAACTGGCCTGCTAGGTCCGCGGATTTGACCCCCCTTGACATTTTCTTGTGGAATCTTATAAAGATGGCGACTGAACCTACAACTTTAGATGATAAATGACAGACCGAATCCGCTTTGCCTGCTTATTAGTGACACCTGAAATGTTATAGCGGGTACGAAATTCATTTAGAAAAGAGTGAGAAAGTGTTTGGAAGTTGAAGGGGGACTTTTAGAACAATTTCTCAAGCATGACAGACGATAATAAGTTGAAATTAAATGATAAATATATATTTTTTTTATAACCTAATAAAAAATCATAACTCCGTAACCGAAAGAGCAAATAAAAAAAAACAGTTTGAACACATACGTAGTTTTTTACGTATAGTACGTAAAGTACATCGTACCATTTACAATTCCAAAGTTACCCCACCCCATCCCTCAAAATAGAGCGATGGGGTAAATGTCACAAATATGTTTATATAAATGTCCCTCAATCTCCCTATCAAACCAAAATTTCATGAAAATATTATATCGATATATTATTATATTTATTATATTGGACAGGGTGAGTCAGGTTTTAATCCCCTCCCCCTTAAAAAAGAATTTTTGCAATAGCAGTGATATGGCAAATACAAATTCTTGATTTCAAATTTACCGATAGTTTGTATTTTGAATAATAATAAATTACGGTACCTATATTTTAGTCAAAATAGACTTTAGTTATTTTTAACACCAAGGGTAAAAGGAGCTTGATGTTAAATGAAAATTACAGCAATTGGCCAGTAAATATAAAATTGTTTTACTTTTACAACTATTTTACAAATGCACTGTAAAATTACATTGTAAAAATACATTTTCTCTCGCTGGCCCTTTGTAAGCAATTTTATTCGCTATAAATTTACTATAGGGGAGCGGGTGGGAATGGCGCTCAGTGGGGAATCGCGCTCACCCCAATTCTGCGACCCCAGTCGAGTATATGATGTACCACTAAACTTCGTTCCGTCTCGCTAGTGCGCCGGCGTAATCCTAGTTGGTCACGAAACAAAATTTGATTGCGTAGTGTGTTTAATAAACAATAACGTATTTTGCTGCAATTTAATCTAATTTTAGTGTCTTATATATTTAAAGGTAAGTTCTAGTTATGTTATTTTACCTGAGTAGACTATATCTTATAAGGACATGGTACATCTTAAGCGTATTGAAGTGCAAAGCCCGCATATTTATCTTAACTTAAAAAAAACCTGTGACCATTTTTGTTGAATATTTCAGGTCGGGGCAATTCCGCTCAAATTGAGCGTGATTACCTCATCACTGAGCGGCATTGCCCTAACCAGTATCTCAATGTTATTTTATTTTGTCACCTATAATAATTTATTTGTGATCGTTCTTGTTCCAGATGGTTCGTAATAGAAGAAGAACAACAACTAAAGCACAATGGTCTTCAGCATCTATGATGGCTGCGATAGAAGCTGTTAGTCCGGGAGAAAAATTAGGGAAGTAACACGTGCCTTTAATGTGCCATATCCCTAGTTCTCTTCGAGATAGACTAAAAATTAATTATTATGAACCTCGTCTAGGAAGAAAACCTACATTTTCTAGAGAAGAGGAAGAAACAATTAAAACGCATATTTTAACTTCTCCAATCAATTTTACGGACTGTCAGCTAATGAAATCAGAAGAATTCCATTTGAGTTTGCAAAAAGAAATGATATAAACACTACGTTTAATCAGGCAACTCGTTTGGCGGGACGAGATTGGCTAACCAGATTTTTAGAAAGAAATCCACAAGTAAGCCTGAGAAAACCAGAGCCAACTAGCCTTAACAGAGTTAGGGCTTTTTTTTGTGCCCTTTGTGGTTAATTTGGTCGAGACAGAGAGCTATGGTTCCGGTGTGTGAACTGCGTAGGTGTGGTGCACGCAGGTACACGCATAATGTGGTGATGTCGACAGTGCTGTGGGCTATGTGTGCGACAACTGTAACTAAAGTGTTTTTTAAAATCTTTTTACAGTTTATTTAATAGTTTACCTATTAGGTTTGTTCGTTCGTTTGCTTGATTTCTACTTGATTTTTTCATTTTTTAAATAAAACTTTAAATAGGTACAGCTGTTAATCTTATTTTTTTATTCCTATCAGTTAAAAATTTATTGATCGCAATTACCCCTTTCTATTGGGCAATTGCGCTCAAGGTCAATATATCAATTCTTGGTCTTAAACAGAAAAATTAATCAAATTTTGTAATGTTTGTTTAGGTAAATACTACAACAGTAACTGCTTTTTCCGCAAAATGAATTTGCAGGTATCTCTGCCTTAAGTAGGTCGCAAAAAAAAATGTTTTCTTTAGGTGAGCGCCATTCCCACCCACTCCCCTAACTCTTTTTTCAGTGAGGTTTGTCATTCACAAAATTGAAAATCAAATTTTGTTTATTACAAGTAACCCTATTTAGCAAAAGAAGAGGAGAAATCTTGTTTACTATGGGTTACCTTATTTCGTAGAATACGTTTCTAGCAAAGACTCTTAGATTTCTACAATTTTCTTATTCCATTACTCGTATAATTCCCAAAAGTGTGTATATATAGTATATATTATAAATATGCACCTCAACAAAGAACCTCAACAGAATACTAACACAAAGGCGTTATTATCTTATTATGTTATTTTGTCAGCAGAGGGTTACGTTACAGTGCTTTTGTTGACATAGCTATAATAAAGCCCGTAAGCGGTGACAACGCAACGGAACTCTAATAGGAAACACGTGACTCTGTAATAACCGTAGAAGTTTCCTCTCCTTGTTAAATAATACATTTTGTAGCTAAATAGGGCAACAATTAAACTCCGCTACTTATTTTCTTCAGTTCAAATAGCCTTAAGCTATTAGGTTAGGTTAAATTCACTGGTCAGCAAACTTTAACTTTTTTTAAGTAACATTGATGAAAATAAAGTATATTGTGACTCTAAATTCGAAAATGATATGCAAAATACCGTAACACGTACAATCTTTTTGTTAGAGGGGTTGGGGGTTGACGAAAAACAGAATACAACATATTTTTATAATGTAATATATATTAAACACAAAATACATTTATATCGAAAAAATGTCAAATCCAATTAAAGACGTTTAATTAAGGAAGTGGCAAAATATTTCACTTTTTTCTCTCGTGTTCAGTAAAATCTTCTCTTTGAAAAAACGAGCAGTAGTCGCCTATCATAGATGGGTCCCAGCGTCCCTGGGATCGTGTTTCCATTGTCGCGATGCTCTGCTGAAATCTCTCTCCTTATTCGTCACTTAATGCACCCCAATTTTTTTGACAAAAATGTAAATGAGAATGCAAAAAATTAATCTTTAAGGACATGCGACATCCTAGTAATTCATTGGCTATTAAGAGTTCATCTATGAGGGTTTTATAGTTCTCATCTTTATTGTAAGCCAATAATCCCAAGAATATTTGCCGTCCATCCACTGCACTACATTTACATAACAGCTTGCACAGTACCCATGAGGAGCCCACATTTAAGTTGATCTCCAATTTGGCACTTAAAATAGAAAAAATGGGCTTTATCTCACTTCCTGAGATAGGGATGTAGCCAGTGACTTTATAATAAATCTTCCACATATATAACAAAACTTATCCGCTGGATTTTTGCAACATCGACGACTAGAACTGGTCATTTTATATAAAATATTTATGTTTTTTTTTCTTTGTATTGCACCTATTCTTCCCACCTTCCTTTCATCCTATCTCCCCCTGTTTAAATTTGTAATGGTCATGATATATTAGATTTTCAGACCTCAATAACCCCAAAAATTACGTATTAGTTAACATTTCTGAAGGAATTCCCATCCGCCCCTTTTAACCCCCCCCCCCCCCCCACCCACCGTTAATTTTTATAACATCCGTTTCACAAAATTAGCTTTTCTGACCTTAATAGTCGCATTAGTCAACATTGTTGGAAAAATTGCCAATTGCTCATCGCCCACGTTAATTTCGTTAACATCTGTTACACAAAAGTAGATTTTTGGACCTTAATAATCCCGAAAATGGCATATTGGTTCACATTTTTGCAAGAAATGGTCAGTCGCTCCCTTTTTAGTCCCCCCCCATCCCGGGTATTTTTTTACCCTCTGTTGGACAAAATTAGATTTTCGGACCTCAATAACCCCAAAACTGATGTATCTAACATTTTGAGAGAAATTCCCAGCCGTTCCTTTTTATCCCCCCCCCCCCCCCGGTATATTTTTAACAACTGTTTTTCTGGGCTCAAGAACCCTAAAATGACATATTAGTTAACACCCCCCCCCCCCCCCCCACACACACACGTTACTTTTATTACACGAAAATAGATTTTGATAACCCCGAAACTCCCCCCCCCCCCGTTAATCTTTTACCATCTCTTAGACAAAAATAGATTTTTGGACCTCAGTAATCTCATAGTCTAGTCAAAAATATTTTTAATATTTTCTGTATATATTGTCTTCCCAACAGGGTCCGTTCTTGGAAAGTAATATTCGAATCCACTCTCTATATCCATAATTAAATTGCAAACTTCGAACCGTCGTTTCACCCCCTTAGGGGTTGATGTCTAAAAAGTTATAAAACTTGCGTTTATCTTTTAAAGTACTTTTACGCAGTTCCAAGGTAATAGAACGGTACAACATTTTACTCCCTTACAAACCTTGAACCCCCATTTCACCCCTTAGGGGTTGATTTATTAAAAACTGTAAAACAAGTGTTTAAACGTTTATTTTTTAGAATACTTCTATGAAGTTCCGAGTTAATATGACGAGCTAATATTGTTTCTCCATACATTCTTTGAGCCTCTGTTTTACCCCCTTAGGGGTTGAATTTTGAAAAACCCTTCCTTAGTGCACGCCTGCGTTACATAAGAAGCCTCTGTGCAAAGTTTAAAGTTTCTAGACCCAGCGGTGTGACCTGTGCGTTGATATGTCAGTCAGTCAGTCAGTCAGGTTCCTCTTTTATATATACAGTTAACCACACCAAAAAAAAAAAAAACACTAAAAGATACTTCACTGTACCGTGTACGGAAGACTAATCAAACTAAATTTTATAGAAACAGAAAAGTGTCTTTAAAGGCTCGTGAAATGCGTTAGAAATAACCCCGGCACCCCACGGTATCTCCCGTGGTTGGGTTTGCTCGGGTTGCTCATTTACTCCTAAATTGAGTAAAACTAGATATAACCAATTCCAAGTACTTCATAAATTTCACGATGTAAGGGACAGGTACTCGAAGATGGGACGTGGCAGGCCATTTGTGTGAATAGATAGTAAAATGAAACACTCAAAGAGCATTTTCAGTAATGTTAAAAATATGCAGCACATGATCTTAAAAACAAAAAGAAAAACCTTAAAACTAAAATCTTCTAATACTAATAATAATACTAAACTAATAATTAAAGCATTGCGCTAATATAGGTTTACCAAATACTATATCACTATGTAAATGGTAACACTGGCATTAGCAAGAGTAATCATTTCCGCTACTACTATTTGTTTTTTAATTATTATTGCACAGGTATTTGCTATATTTCATTGAAATTTCAAAATTTCATGCGAATTTTTTAATTTTTCATACAGGGTATAAAATTTAAAAACAAAATATGTTCTCTCTTTTACTATTAAATACTATAAATTGGCTTAGTGGAATTTTGCGTACATAGTTTTTTCATGCGCAAAACCAGGTCTACATTTTATTTTACACGTAGAATGAACAAATCATTACTTCCCTCGCTAGAGGATATATTATATCAGTGAAAAATCATCTCCCAAGATTTTTTTAGATCTTCACGTTTTGGGGTTCCTAGATCATATAAAACATGGTTTTCCATTTCCGCCGGTCTGTCCGTCTGACTATTTATCTATTAATGTAAATAAAAACACCTGCGGACTATTAAAAGACCAAATAAATCAAAGAACCACGAATGCCGTTAAAGTATTTTATTCTCTCAACAAGGTATTTATTAAGAAAAAGAAATTTCTAAGAAACAAAAATACGGATTTTCTTTTTATCAGTGTATATGTACAAATACTGATTTACGAGTGTGAAACATGGACTATGTGCGACAAAGACAGAAGCATAATACAGGCGTGCGAGATGAAGTACTTAAAAGCTGTGGAGGGAGTAATCAGAAGGGATAGACACACTAACGACATAATACGAGAAAGGTGTAAAGTGAAACCGGTAATTAACACAGTGGAGAAAAGGAAGTTACAGTGGCTGGGACATAATATGGTGAGAATGGATGTCCAGAGAATGGTCAAACAAATTTGGAAATCAAGAAGTGATAGAAAGCGTAAAAGCTCTAATAATTCTACCGTGGTAAAAGAGGTAGACCGCGCAGAACGTGGAATGGTGAAATGGACTAACTATTAAAAAAGAAGAACCTGTTGTGGTGAGAGGCGGAGGCTATGGCGCTGGTTCGAAGAAAATGGCAGAAATTCCACTTCAATACCTCTACACCGAAAGGTAGATGACGAAGGATTAAGTAAGTAAGTAAGTAAAAACACTTTTTTGCCCCAAATAGAGGGTGGGCAACTTAAAACATAAATGTTGTTGGTTTTTACGTAAAATCATAAACGAACCGTTCCAATATTAATAACAGCTTTTAAAATTTCGTTGCTACTACCGTCGCTCATAGTTGATCTAATCGCAACTAGCCAAAACTTTGACTAACTTTTTAAGTTCTTTGTAATATTTTCTTCCTTTGCCCATATAATTACTGCTTGTGTTCAAATTATCTTACTGTTATTTATAGCTTGACAAAAAACATAAAGGGAATAGCAAAACAATGCCTTTATAATAATATTACATTATCATTTCATCTGCAGAGATACATTACACTGCTTTTGTTGACATAGCTATAATAAAGCTCGTAAACCCGGACAACAAAACGGAACGTTAATGTAAGCCACGTGACTGTCTGCTTACCGTATGAGTTTTCTTTGCATGTTGAATGAGCATTTTGCATTTAAATGTGACAGTAATTAAGTCCTACAATATTTTTTACCGGGTTAAAGAGGTTGTAAGTGTGAATGAATACAATGAGATTCTTTCTACTGCCATACTTTAATTAATTCATTGGACATGTTCTACCTGTAGGGGAAACCGGTGACAATTGTAACACGTGTCAATTGTAACATTCAGTATACCTCCGCCCTCTGCCGGATTATCGCAAATCGAGTTACACATGTTCAACGGTTGTTGGCAGATCTTTCTTTAGGGTGTTAGTTTCTTTAAGAATTCTGATGAATACTGTTGCTACGATCTCAAACGTGATTTTCAACACGAAAAGTAAGTATTTATTTTTATTTTCTTTTGTAAATAATTTCTTAACCATATTTTCAATATATATTTAAATTATACCACTGAAATACGGATTATATTGACTATATAATCTTATAATAAGAACGCTTTAGGTATTAGATTACATAGTTTAATAATGTAAACAAATCATATGTGTCCTTTGATGTCAATTGTAACATGTTACAAGTGAAACCAATGTAAAAAGTGTATATCATCCTAATGTATTTCTATATAGAACGCTTTACAATATGAAGTCAACTATTTTTGGAGACCTCATACCGTGCATACGGAAGAAAAAATACTCGTATAAAATTAATAATCTGTAAATTTTTTCCCTAAAAGTCTAAGGAAATATATATATATATATATATATATATATATATATATATATATATATATATATATATATATATATATATATATGTGACAGTCCATAGTGAGTTTCCCGCTCAATCAAATCAGTCTGTCATCTCGTGCCGCATGGCTAAAATGAATTTCAAAAAACTGAGAAAGAAATGATTTTTAATTTTCCTCCTTTTTTTAATTAACGACTTTCATGTAATTTTAATCTGTCTGTGCTATTGTGTAATAAATGTAAATTTAGAATAATTAAGTAATTCATGACGCTTGGTTTTCGATCCCACTCTGGAGGACTTCACTGATTTCCTAGATAATACTTTAACACCGTTAATGAACATCCTCAACTAAGTTGTAAGTAATAAATTTGCTTATAAGCTCACTTAAAACAATGGTTAATATAAGAACCATGTTTAATACTAGCAATTCTTTGTAGTCTCCCTGAAGATGAAAATAAATATTTTCGAAAGCTTGGAACAAATTTAAAGAGTATTCTTTCATTTGCTGCGCAACCCAATATTACTAGTTCACTTCCTAACTAGTCAGCAACGACTACCCTCTATATATATATATATATATATATATATATATATATATATATATATATATATATATATATATATATATGTTTGAACGTAGACTTTCACGGATGGAGAAATGTGAAGAAATATTGATCCGGGAGTACATCCGTTCGTTTGTTAAATTCCTGTTGGAATCTGGCAGACGTTTCGCCAAGGTCTCACTTGGCATTATCAATGCTTACTCGTTGCTGTCAAGTCGTAAACTGATGAATCTTTGTCGTGACTCTCGATATTTATGGCCTGCGCCGGAGGTTGTAGCGGTTCTGGTTAGCTGGCTTTGGCTCTGCCCCCTCAGTCGTTGCTTCGTTGGCTGTTTGTTGTGATGTGGTTGCGAGTTGATGCGCTTCGGCTTGCCGTTTTACTATTGTCTTCCATGTACTGGACAAATGCAGAGCGTCGTCCCTTTTGTTTAGATGACCGGTCTTTTCTATTTCGATGGCTTCTCGTATTATCCTAGTTTTGTAGTTTTCGACGTTTGCCAGTTGTCTGCAGCTATCAAAATTGATTTTGTGTCCTGTTTGATGTTGATGTTCAAACAGGGCCGATGTAGTTTGTTTGTTTCTGATAGCCAGTTTGTGTTCTTCTAACCTGGCTGAAATTCGTCTGTTGGTTTGTCCGACGTACATTTTATTGCAGGTACCGCATGCTACACTATACACACCTTGGTTTTCTAGTTTAATTTTCTGTTTTGGATTTTTTAATGTTGTTCTTATGGTTTGATGTGGTTTATATACAGTGGATATATTATGCTTACGAAGAATGCGACCAATCCTATCAGTAGTTCCTTTGATGTATGGCAATATAGTTTTTGATCTGCTTTCAGAGTCTTCCTGTTGTTTCTGCCTTGGATTTACTGTTGCAGTTCTATTGCTTTTCTGATTGTGTTATCTTTATATCCATTCTGTTTTAGAGCCGTGGTTATCTTTTCTAGCTCCTGAGGCCTGTTGTTGTTGCTGGTGAGCCGGATGGATCTGGAGATCAGCGTGTTTGCTACTGCCTGTATTTGTGATGGGTGGTGATGTGATGATAGACCATCTAAATTCGATACACCCACGAATTCAATTCACACTAGAGCTCGAAGAAAACAATCGGCTTCCTTTTCTAGATGTGCATGTATTTAAAAATGAACATGGACGACTAGAACACACGGTATACAGGAAACCAACTCACACCAATAGATACTTGAATGCCGAATCACAACACCACCCATCACAAATACAGGCAGTAGCAAACACGCTGATCTCCAGATCCATCCGGCTCACCAGCGACAACAACAGGCCTCAGGAGCTAGAAAAGATAACCACGGCTCTAAAACAGAATGGATATAAAGATAACACAATCAGAAAAGCAATAGAACTGCAACAGCATCCAAGGCAGAAACAACAGGAAGACTCTGAAAGCAGACCAAAAACCATATTGCCATACATCAAAGGAACTACCGATAGGATTGGTCGCATTCTTCGTAAGCATAATATATCCACTGTATATAAACCACATCAAACCATAAGAACAACATTAAAAAAAATCCAAAACAGAAAATTAAACTAGAAAACCAAGGTGTGTATAGGGTAGCATGCGGTACCTGCAATAAAATGTACGTCGGGCAAACCAACAGACGAATTTCAGCCAGGTTAGAAGAACACAAACTGGCTATCAGAAACAAACAAACTACATCGGCCCTGTTTCAACATCAACATCAAACAATATATCAAATATATATATATATATATATATATATATATATATATATATATATATATATATATATATATATATATATATATATATATATATATATATATATACATATATATATATATATATATATATATATATATATATATATATATATATATATATATATATATATATATATATATATAAATGTTGAGTTAAAAGTCTTCTTCCGCATGCACGATATACTTAACTCAGGTGAAAAGTGCGGTCTTTTAGTAATGTTAACAAACCCACGTTTCTTATCTAACTTTTGTCATTTTAAAAGAATATTTTACTTTGCATTTGTATATTTTCAAATATTGTTATTATATTTTAATAGGAGTTACTAATACAGATTGTTACTAATTTGTCGTGTTTCTTTTGGTATATTTTTGTCGACTTTAACAATAGAAAAAGCTACTTTTTTATTTGTGTAATTCTTTATTTATTTATTATTTAATGATATTATTTGTATTCTAATATAATATTTAAAATAAAATATATGTTTGTACGTACTGTTACTACTGACACTTGTGTCCGTTGCAATTGCCACCCGTCAGGTGTCAGTTGAAACAGTTGTCATTGACTTGAATTATATGTTCTAAACAAGAAACTAGATATTTTTTCTACATTGAATTTATTAGGTTACTTACAAAGCTCGGGGACATCCTCAAAAAAAAAAACAATCAATAAATTATATCTGACAAGTAAGGATGTAAAAAGTCACATGTGTTTTTTTGTTACAATTATCACCGGTCTCCCCTACTCTAATGAGACTCATTAAGATACAGATTTTTCCGGAAGATACAGGTGTATAACTAATAGAAATACAACATCACAGCAATATTCGGTCAATATCAAGGACTGTCATGACCATGACAAATTTACCATAATTAATCAATTTTGACAGTTCATGTTTACTTAGTAAATTCGTAATATTTGTGCTTTCTGCAAATAAAATCGGTAAAAATATGGACAGTCGAAGTGAAATTTAGAATTTAACACCACCAGACATTGTGGAACAGGCCATAAGAGCCGCAAATAATTTATTACCCGTAAAATCAGCAAAAATATGCGAAAAAACCAGAGTTTAATCAAAAATTGAAATTTTTGTTTTTTATTATTGTTAATGGTCGTAGAAAAAATAGTGTACGCTACTCCCATTTAATGGCTATTAAGACACTCGTATTTATTACGACACCCGCCTTCGGCTCGTGTCGTAATTCTCATACTAATGTTTTAAATGGCTATCATTAAATGCTCACTGAATAATAGACTATTTTAGAACAGCGTTTTGAGTGTTGAAGAATCTACACCACTGGGATCACCGACTTGGGCGACTATTTTGGAGTAGGTACCAATAAATTTACCATTTCGGCATACACTCATTTAAGAAAGCATATTAATTTAATTAAGTGATTAAGTTCCACAGGTTTAACTTCCAGGTTACCATCTGGAAAACTTTTGGAACTGTTCTGAACCCGACACATTGTAGAGGATTGTTGATTATATTTAGATCAGTAGATAGAAAAATATTTAAATTAAAATAATTGTAGATTTGTACAAGAACCATCAGGAAACGCAGGTGAAACAACAATGGAACATCAAACAAGCGAGTTTTGAACTACCCTTAAGTTTTTTTCAGAAGGCCACCATATTATTTTTTAAATTCTACTCTCTGAGAGCTCTATTTTATGTTAAGTTACCTACACCGATGTTCCACTGTTTTCCTATAATTTTAAAAAATAAAACGAAACAAGTAATTTTGTATACCCCTTGAATAGGAGTTTATGCAAATTGTATGGGATTTCCTTAAATATTTCCCTCATGTATTAATTTTTCCATAAGAGGTGTTCAATTATCGCTGAATTACACTGATTATACAACTCCATGTATATTTTTCCTATATAGAAGAATGTGATTAATACGTCATAATCATTTAAGTGATTATCGCTTGGTGGCCACATTGTAATTGTCATTTTTTGACAAATTATTTCAGAAGTCATTTCTGTCTATTCTTGTTACAAAATGGCAAAAGAAAGATTTGGTAAAATTTTGTTGCCTCAAAAAATGTTTAAGATAAGAAAGATATATGTACTTTATTTCGTTGTATAATCTTGTGAATACAACTCGATGTTTCGGGATTACCTAATACTTTTACCTGACACACAACGCGATACCGGTAACACCGGCGGGCGTATTTTCCTCACCAAAACCCCTTTCCTACCTGCAAAAGCAAGGGTGTACGATAATCTCACAGGTAATTTCCTCAACAAACGTTGAAGTATCCGTGTATTAATGGTTTATGAGGGTTTTATGGTGTTTACACAAACTATAATATTAATGACTATAGATTCTGGGAATTAAAAGTGGTAGGTGGGTACGTAGAACAGGGATAATTACTTTATATCATAAAATATTTTTCCTTTCCTATTATATATAAATAGTTTCGAAACTGGAATTGAAGTGCCATTTTTAATCGTGCGTCGTGTTGGATTGAGTTTATTGGTTTAACTGTCTTTTGTGAATATTGTAAGAAAATGACAACTTATTTAATTAAAAGCAATCGTGGCAAAGATTTATTGGTTTTCGAAAATTTTACGTTTTATAAAACAAAAGTTTTAAAAAGTGAAGAAGTGTTTTGGAGATGTATCCAAACCAAATGTAGTGCTAAGGTGTTTACTATTGGATCTGATCTTACCGTATCCAGAAGTAATTTGTTTCATAACCATCAACCAAATGGAAAGAAACTGAATAGGAAAATTGTTTCCAACTCTTGTAAGCGGAAAGCAGTAGATGCTATAAGTGAAAAACCGTCAAAAATTATACGCAGAACACTTGCGAATAATTTGCCAGCCACAATTACGACGACTGATATTAGTTATATCAGAAAAAAAATGTACAACTGTCGCCGAAAAGTGATGCCCAGTGGACTTCCTTCCAATATCCAAGAAGTCCAAGAGGTAGTACAGACGTCTACGCCACAAACCAGCAAAGGTGAATGTTTTCTTTTTATAAATTGTTTAAAAAGCAATATAATTGTATTTAGTTGTGAAACTAATATTCGCGTTTTAACCGAAATGGATATTGTGTACATGGACGGAACATTTTCTTATTGTACTAGATATTTTTTACAGTTATTTACCATTCACGGGTTAACTAATGGACATTGTATTCCCTTATTGTATTGTTTACTGCCGAACACAAACACTAAGACCTACATGAAACTTTTTTCTTTATTAAAATCCAACATATTTGAAGCATATAAAATTGAATTTTATCCAAAAATTATTTATGTAGATTTTGAAAAAGCGATACATAACGGTATTGTGCAAATCTGGCCTAACACTGAAATAAAGGGCTGTAGATTTCACTTACACCAAGCGTGGTATAGAAAAATACAGTCACTTGGTTTAACCTCAGAATTTAAAACTGATTCGGAAGTAGGCAAGTGGCTAAAACATATATTTGGTCTTACTTATTTAAATCCAGAAGATGTAGAAGATTGTTTTGTTTTTGAATTAATGGCATATAAGCCTCAGAATGAAATTTTAGACAAATTTGTCTATTATTTAGTTGAAACATATGTAGATAGTAATGCAATATTTCCTCCTCATTTCTGGGCGGAAGGAAAGGCTTCAATTTCTCATAGCACAAATGCATGCTAGTCTTTCCATTCCCATTTCAATTCATCTTTCTACAACACACATCCTTCTATATATATCTTTATTGAAAAAATTAAAGAATTTCAGGTAGACACTTATGTAAAAATTCAAAGTCGGCATATTGTTAAGCCTATTAAAGATAGACAAGTTAAGCTTAAATTAAAAAATCTCCAACAATTGATACTTAAATATGAATCTCATCAAATAGGTAGAATATATTTTGTGAAATGTGTTTCACATTACAATAAAATGTAAAAATTGTACATACATATATGATAACTTATTGTATATATTAACTCTGCTTTTACTTACAATAAACAATATTTAAATGAACCCAGCGTTTTATTTTGGTTTAGTTTCCTTTTATATTAATTTTTTCGTTATCAAGTCAAAATACAAATTGGTGATGAAAATACCTGTAAGATTAAGAACGACCCTTAGTTCTGGTGAGGAAAATACCTTACGGATTATCTGACCCGAGCGGTTGGTGAGGAAATTACCTCCGCCCGGTAACACTACTCCTCCTTCCGTGTCGTAGTGTTGCCGGGTAACGCGTTTCGTGTCAGGTAAAAGTATTGTTCGGTAATCCCGAAACATCTTGTGGTATTACATTCGAAAATTGTACAGTAGTTGAAAATAAAAAATAATAAAAACTAGTAAAAATTCAATAGCGAAAATTTAAGACTAAAAATTCATCTGCATGACGTGTTTTTACCAAGTTTATTGTATAAATCAAACTGTTTATGATCGAGTAGAAACATTTAAAGGCATAGCACCCCGATAGCAATTATTGTTTTAATAAATAAGTCAATTGATAAGCTGTTTTAAAAAGTAGCTGGAAAGAGAACCTGCATTATTGATTTAAATAAATCATGTCAATACTGTATGTATAATATTTGTACTCTTACCTACAATAAATAAGAAATAAAAGTAATGTGTTTATACATTTTATTCTGGAAATTTTCTACCGAATAACATTCGTGCAAAGGTTATCTAGAAAATTCCGAAAAAAGAATGTTGCCTAAAGAAAACCGCATTCGTTTATTTTTTCGTTGTTTCAAAAAATTGCCCTCTTCTTGCAGAGTCGGACTACTTATACTGGGAAACAACGAAAAAATAAACTCATGCAGTTTTCATGCAAAACACTTTTTTCAGAAATTTTGATAATTTTTATGCACTTATTATGGTAATATAACTAAAAACACCTGATTAGAGAACATATCACTTGACTAAAGATCGTGGATGTTCCCATAGAAACCCATTACGACTTTCAATAAACTCATCTACGAGGGGTATGGAGAGTTGCTAGAGTTTCGTTTTATTTTTTTTTAATTATAGGAAAACAGTCAAACATCAGTGTAGGTAACTTAACATAAAACATCGCTCTTAGGGTGTAGAATCTAAAAGAATTAAAAAAATAATATGGCGAGCCCTCTATAAAAACTCATGGTTAGTTCAAATCTCACTTATTTGTTGTTCATTTGTTTTTTTTTTTTTCAGTTACGTTTCCTGATGATTGTACAAATTCACAATTTTTCTAATTTACATATTTTCTTATTGGTCCAAATATAATCAATAATCCTGTACCTCATTTAATAATATGCCAGTTAACCAACATTTGTAATATTGACTGAAAACTACCCTATAATTTATCAATCAACTGGAAATAGATAAGTTGCGCTGGGCTCGGATAAAAAAATTAATATAAATGCTTTAGGTATTGAAAATATCTTCAAAGTTAGCCATTACAGGTAGAGCTTTGTTTATTTATTCTATTTTAAATCAAAAACCCGAATACCGAATGCCTTTTCAAATAATTTATGAGGTCTGTAGGTTCTGAGAAAATGTGTCTTGGCATTATAAAAGTGTGCCAGTTTTACAAAAATCTAAATTTTTATAAAGAAAGGTGCTGTCATTTAAGCGGTCCTGTTGCTTAACGGGAGGTCTTACAACATCGTACAGGAATTACTTTTACTTTTGAAGAAACGTGTTATCACGTAACAGTAAAAACTAATCGATTTTTGAAAACATGTAAACGAAATAACTTTTGTAATTACTAGCGCTTTGCTGTTCGGCATAAATAATTCAATATCTACTACTTTCTGCCGTTTTTTTAATTGTGCTACTACAAAACTAATCTCGGGACTCCAAATCTATTGGACTTTCATTATCTCAACGAAAAATTGTCATATTGAAACTAAATTTGAGGTAGCTCGTTGAGCTATTCTCATAAGCATGCTAATAGTTTTATTTTAAGATCGTATCTACAACTCGAAATTGGTAGTTAATTATATCTAATAAATTTGATTTTTCATTAGTAAGTATACTATAAAATATTGATAAAATTTAGAAAAAAACTCAAAAAGTGCTTTTTTTAATGAAAGATAGGAAATTTTCATTTCTTAGGATTTTCCATTAAATTATAAACAAAAATATTAATATACCAGTATATATTAATTTTTGAACCATTCCCAGTTATACGAGATCCTTTTCTAAATTCGAAAAATATTAGCTTGGAACAGAAACAAAGGTAAGTAAGCCATATAAAAAACAGTTTAACATAGGTCTCCAAATACTTGTGCAGCAGAGCGGTTCTGTTTTTAGAATTCAATTAGGTTTTCATGCTACATGATAAAACATCTCTTCCAAAGTAAAAGTAACCCCGGTACGATGCTGTATAACCTTCCGTCAAGCAGCCGTACCCCTTAAAAATCACACCTTTTTTAATGAAAAATATACTTATACATTTTGTTCCTTTAAGTGTGCAACAAATGGGAAATTTTTAGTTGCACAACCGAAATATAAATAACGCCAAAAGTTGGTGCATGTCCGATAACCATTTCAGATGCACTTAAAATGGCTTCAAGTTAAACAGCATACAGGGCAGTTCAAGAAATATAAAAATCGTTCAAGAGTAAATTCCCTTATAAAAAGAAGTTGTCTAGAATTAAAAGATATGTCGAAATACAAAGTCATTGCCTTCTATTTAAAAAAAAATATATATTTTGAAAATTTTAAATTACCCCCGTATGATTTTATTATATTCAGCTATAATACATTTTCAAATTAAGTATGTACAATCAAATCACTTCTGCATAACTGTCATCAAATTGAAGCAAATTTGTAGAATTTACTTAGATTTATAGTTGTTTAAGTAACCAAAAACTTCATATCTGTTGCAACGATATTACACACAAATTTCGCAAATATTCTTAAAAATAAGGCAAATACTTTTCCAATAATAATGTGCATAGTAAAAAACATCTAATGACAATAGAATTGTTGGTTGATGCCAAGTGTAATACGTTTTTTTAAAAGTATATTTCTTTGAATAGAAGGCAGTATTTGGACATATCTTTTAATTCTAAACAACTTTTCTTAATTATGTGTCTCTGTATTTTTCGAAATAAGGGTACATTACTCTTGAACGATTTTTATATTTTTTGACGTGCCCTGTACGTTGTTTGACTTGAAGCCATTCTAAGTAGACCTGATATGTTTATCGGACATGTACCAACTTTTGGCGGTATTTATATTTCGATTGTGCAATTAATAAAAACTTTCCCATTTGTTGCACACTTAATGGACCACACTGTATACCCAAACATTATTGCACACTTTTTTAGTACGCAGTTCCCATTTTCTCAGAAATTTTTTAAGCCGTAAGTTTAATTTTACAAAAATTAGTTGTTTAAAAGAGGTCTTTTTCAAGGTTTTCTTTCTTAATTTTTAACGTAGAAAATTAACAAATCTTAACTTTAAATCCTAAAGATATTTTCAATAAGTACCTACATTTTCATATTAATCTTTTTTTAATCCAATCAAACCGCCTAGCGCTTTCATCAAGAACATACTTATTTAAAAATAGGAAACATAAGATTTGTGGTTACTTTGATTGATTTCTTTAAAATAAACACATCCTTTAGAAAAATACTCAAATTACGCATGACACTTGTGTCGCGATTTCTGCTTATTTAATTGTTTTAACTTTGCTTTCTAGGTTACTACTGTATTTGTAATTATCCGTTTTGTTAATGGACTGCCTTATATTACAGTAAAGCCGTGCTAGATGACGTTCATTCATATTTGCTACAGTTTATTTTATAAAGTTACAGGTTTTGTTTGTCGCTGAGGAAATTGTCATATAAATTGCAGCAGTCTGATTAGTTCCAACAAGAACAAAACGTCATCCGGTCCGAAACTGTCCACAGTTCCACGACTCCCCGCGTTTTAATAACAGAACACAATGCTTTTCTCCACAGGCGAAACACTGGCAATTATGTGACATGAACATGAAATTACTAAAACTACTGAGTTGTTTCTTTAAAAACAACTTGCGCACCCTGTAGTTGACCCAGAATTTGTTGTAAAGGACATAAATAATGCAGACGTCGCGGTTCGTATAATACACTGCCCCTGTCAACTGTAAATACTTCCTTTGAATTTGCATGCTGCATATTTACCATCATATTATTTTAGCTTGCTCATACTTTACTGTCGCACAAAGGATCCTTTCACTACACCTGAATTTTATAATTTAAATACTGGTATAATCAAAGCGCACGGAGCGCGTCAGGTTCTCGCAAAACCGACCGCGCGCGCACTTGCCCACTGTGTAATATTTACACGAGCCATTTCGAGTACTTCTCGACCCCCCTCTTCCCCATATCTTCGAGGCTAGTTGCGTTATAGGCCTCTCAAGGGAGTTAAGGTTACCAAAAAGAATCAGTAATTCAAATTTCATACGGCCAGGTGGAATAGTTTCCGAGATACGAGTGTCAAAAAATCACAATTTCGGGCACTCACTGACTGACTGATAGATCATCATAAATGAAGGGTACTTCCAATAGAGCGAGAGCTTTGAAATTTCGAACACAAATAGTGTTTAAGGTGTTAATAACGAGAAAAATCAAAAATGAATAAAACTCCAACATGGCGGAAAATCCAACATGGCGGATTCTGACACGGAATAAGTAGCGACTTCTGCTTTAGAAGTTACGTGTGTACGTAGTGTGTGTACGTACGGAAGGTCCCCGATTCGATCCCGGGCGGAATCATATTTATTTTTTTTAATTTCTGATTTACTTTCAAATATCTCTATTTTATGATAATCGCAACAAACAGAGATACCAGAAATGCATGCAACCTTATCGACAAAAATCCATTATTAAAAATTTTTGCTTCAAAAAAATACCGTTTATGTTGAGGAAAATTTCTTTAGACAAGGTACCCAAAAACTTTTGAAATATACCGACTGAATATTGCTAAGACCAGTCTAATTGAAGAATGGAAATTTCAAAGGTGCTAAGTGCCAATTTTAAGAACTTCAGTACTTTTCCTTTAAAATGAACGATGTGCCATTGGCAATAACCTATAAAATGATCCAGGTGCCAATGTCGCTAAAACTATTAAACTATTGTTACAAAGTTGGCGGTGGTGTAAGTGCCCTAGATAATGTCGTGCCATTGTTTGTTTATTAGTTACGGAGTACGGACAGTCGGTGTATATGTCGTAGGCATAATGCAAATTTAGGCTTTTTATAAACTTCCTAGGCATTTTACAAAAAGCCGGCAAAACGCGAGCATAAAATGCATTTTTCGATATGACTAACACCAATTCAGGCAAATTATAAAATACCGGCAAAACAAGAACAGAAGAATGTATATCACGTTGTGACTGATTATTTTTAGGCATTTTACAATTTGCCAAAAACGGTGCCGTCAAAACGTGAATATTAAACTAGTCGACTTTTGCACGAGACGTGCAAATCAACACAGCCGAAGAGGACCCCAACCAACACCCTGGCGCACCGATCCCTCTTCGCGTGCGAAAAAAGAGACTGGTCAGGGCCCCTAACCAGGTGCTAACCCTGTTCCGACCTTAAGGTGTCCTCCGATCCACCGTTCGCATAAAAAACTTTTCTAAGTCGGTATAATTAGGGTATTGCAGATTAGTGACAAAACTAAACTTAGGTGACAGAAAATATTGTTCTCAATACTTAATAGTATTTTCCATTTTATTTTCACGTTTTGACGGCACCGGTTTTGGCAAATTGTAAAATGCCTAAAAATAATCAGCCACAACGTGATATACATTCCTCTGTTCTTGTTTTGCCGGCATTTTATAATTTGCCTGAATTGGTGTTAGTCATAACGAAAAATGCATTTTATGCTCGCGTTTTGCCGGCTTTTTGTAAAATGCCTAGGACGTTTATGAAAAGCCTAAATAGGGCGTCGATTTTATTTATTAAATGACAATACTATAATACATAAGAAAAGGGAACACATTAAAGAACAAACAGGTGAAATTATATAAAAGATAGGTAATGCAAATTCCCAAAGCATGGGAATTGTTTGTCCCATATAATAAACAAAAATCCGGGGAGGTGAGGCGTGGACCTGGATTTAGTCAAAATTGGGTTGAATTTGATTTAAAATTTAATAATTTTTTTTACAGTGTAAAAGTTGAAAATAATTATATGAAGTAAAAACACGAAAATTATTTACTCATCTGTAAATAAATACATAAAACACTAATGAAGACCTGGCATGACAAATCTTTTCTTTGAAAATACATGGAAAATAACTTACATTGGTGCATGAGTTCCTCCAAGGGACTGGATTCAAGATCTGAGATTTTTGCGTATTTCTTTTGTTTTTGAAACATAATTTCACCAACATGATGTAACAACAAAGTTTTTAAAAGAATATTCGTAAAATTTTAGAACAGGTTGACCACTTCATTCGTTATAACCTCACATTGCACATTGCACATTGCACTACCACAGAAACCGCCATACCTACTGCCGATTAAATGGAATTTTTGCAGATTGCAGCGGGGTGGATGGATATCGGTACTCCCTTGTGATTAAAAGGTTGCGTACTGCGCATGTGTTGGCGGCTTGGTTTAGAAGTTTGAGTATTTTTTAGTCAGTAGGTGATTAATACTGATTATTGTGATTATTTTAAAAAGGAAATATGATTTAAAATGTTTGTCTTTTTTATGCATTTGATCAGTATCGATTTAAAGTAATCGAGAATGAGTAATTTGTTTGAATCATATCGAAGATTATGAAACTGATTTAGAAAATAATTACAAATTAAATCAAAAAATTTAATCCGGCCAATAAAATCAGACATCTCTTGTGGTTAATCAACTGGATTTTTTACTGTGTAGCAGTGTTTTGATAAGCACAGAAAAATATAGTGTGAATTGATAAATATACAGACCAAACTTGGCAAGTTTTCAAAGGTATATTGCCCAGTTCTTTAATGAAAGACTAACCCAAGCAAACCCAAGTCAAGTTTGGTCTGTAGATTTATCAATTCACACCATATTTTTCTGTGCTTATCAAAACACTTAATAACTTATAGGCAAGGCACTTGGCATAATTTTTACATTTCATTTATTTTTTTCAGATAACAAAACACATTGTCCTACGAGAACTTTGCCCTTTTTTTACATGAATGTTTTTGGTGAGACAGTTATTTCACTTAATATTGGTATCGTCTCTTCTGCCGTTTTCGAGTGAAGAAAACGCCCATCAAACTTCAGACAAAAACCCATGCACCAAGCCAGGAAATTGTATACCTGCCACCGGGATCTGACAGTAATTGGGTGACTGTAATACTAGACAAACATCTTTTATTTTAAGTAAAACTGTTTTAACGGTGTTGAGCGTTATTAGGTTTTAAATGAATTATTAGCTAACGATATTATATCATGACTATTTGACTAGTCAGAACTTCTATATTAGTCAATACTTCCCTAAACCACTTTTATCAGAAGATCAATCTCTAAATTTTTTTGAAAATATCCAATAAATATCAATAGTTTGATATATATTGCGTGAAATAAAATTTGCAACATCCAGTAAATAAGTATATGATTTTAAATAATTTTTGTGGAATGGTAAGATTGAGTGAAACTGCGTCGGTGAAACGTGTTAACCTGCTAACTCCATTTAAATAAATTTTACAGGAGAGCATTAAAACCGGCTAGATAAATTATTATACTTGTTATAAATATAAATTTGCGTTATATTATTGGTACGCATTAAACACCCAACCAAAGCAAAAAAACAAAAAAGTATTTTTTAAAATTATTTTAAACTTATCAGGGAAATTGTTGGAGATAGGAGATCTTCGTTCTTTGCAAATAAAAAATGTGTACGAATTTTACGGAGTTAGCCACCCTTCAGTGCTGCTAACTCCACACAGTTATCCATAAAATGTCATAAAAAAACTGCCAACTCCATTTCGATAAGTAATATTAACCCTATACCATTATCATATAATTAATTTCCAATAAATAATCGACATATTTCTTAATATTCTTTTATAAAAGTATAGTTTATAAATATCTTTACCATAATTAATGAATGTAATAGCAGTTCATTACAAAAAACCAATACAATCGCAAAAAACACAGGAGTACACCATACTATATTGCTGTATAGACATAAACGCAACGGAAATACCGGAGATAGCAGCATTTCGTCGGTTAAATTTGAATTGAGTGGAGGATTTTAGACATAAAATATCCGTTTATTTATAATTTAAAAGAAAAGCTGTTTTTCTTACTAATATAATAGTTTTCCTCATTCTAATAATGACAAAAACCCATTTAGACCTCTAAGTGTATTAGCAGGTTAACACTTTTCACCGACGTAATAACTGATCAAATTTTCAAACTGATTTATTAAGGCCAAGATACAAAAATGAATAATGAGTAGGAATCCCCCGCAGATTTAAATATTCCAGTATTCTTCTAGGCATGCTTCGAATGAGGTGATCTATGTCTTCTTGAGGTATGCCTTCCCAGGCTAACCTAACCTCATGGTGCAGGCGCTGTAGGTTCATGATTGGTTGTGGCAATCGAGTTAGTCTTCTACTTATTATGTCCCGCACATGTTCAATGGGTGATAGGTCAGGTGACCCTTGGGACCAAGGAAGGGCATTAACGTTAGCTTCCTTTAGGTAGTCTCTAGTAATGGCGACGGTATGGAGTCTGGCATTATCTCGTTGATATATTGGGTTTTCCAGCTATGTAAACTGGTCGGTTGGGTTCATGTTGCGGTCTAGAAAAACTAGAGGTGACCTCCTTCCTAGTTTTGTGGCAACCCAAACCATGATGCCTCTGGTAAGGGCTGTTTCTGGTTCCACACAAAATTGAATTTGACTCCTTTTTCCACGTCTACGACGCACTCTTCTACGACAATCATGAGCCCATAAATAAAATCGGGACTGGCCACTAAACACAAGTCGACCCCACTCTTGGTCCCAGTTTGCTCTTTCCTTGCACTGTGCAACACCGATCTGTCTGTGCCGATTTGTGAGGGGTAGAATGAGATGTGGACGGTACGAAAAAATGCCGTAGGCTTTAACTCTCCAATAAACGGATCTCATTGACATCACTCTTCCCGTTGCCGCCATCCACTGCTCTCAAATAGCTCTGGTAGTATTAAAACGGTTCTTAAGGGCACTAATTCTTAAGAGCCGTTCTTCGCGGTCCGTTGTTCTAACTCGATCGCTGCCCACACGACTTCGTTCCTGGGAGTACAGATCACATCATCGCATAACAGTAGATGCATACCAAATAACCCCTTGCGGCAACGTTGATAAGTACTTTGCCCCATTATTCAAGTAACTAACAATTATTATTAGTTATTTATTACTATATCAAGTGAAATTTATCCAAAGAGATAACCCAGTGTGTCGACCTAATAATATTACTAACTTAATTTGGTTCTGCCTTTTTAAAAAAGTAAAGGAACTAAAATTAATTTGACACTACTGAGAACTGACTAAATATCGAGAGAAATATTAAATATGCAAAGGTCAAGATGTGTAAACAGAATGTTACTAGAAATGACATGTGTCAACGACCGCCATTAATATCTTAGCTGATATTAAGTATACCGTCTTTCAATTGATTGAATATCTTGAGGACAACAATTACCTTTATAGACCCAAACTAGATAAGATCATTTGACACACCCGTCTATCGATTAATTAAATATTTTAAGAAAAACAATTATTATTTTGTGAAAATAAATTTAATTAAACCTGTTGTCCCGGATGTTCCACACTTTTCTTTGTGAAAAAAATAGTAGCATTCACGTAAATCATAGTTTAAAAAACAGGAATAGGGATTGTTTAGAATGAACAAAAGTAACTAATGCCCTACTCCCTTAGAGACTCATTAAATAAGGGTGTTAGTGGGTTTATTTTGAATGGCTTGCCTCTGCTCTTAAAACTCCATTATACTCGAGATGAAGGTTGAATAGCCTATGCATAATGTATTAAAACTAAGGCGAACTCCGCGTTATATAAAGAAGATCTGACAGGGAGAGTTTAATTTTCCTTTTATAAATAATTGCGTAGAGGTATAGAGGTTAGAGAGGGTTTAGCGAATTTTATGAACTGCCTTGTTTTTTTGCATATAAAAATTCGCAAATAAGCCTACGCGACCCGACTAAATATTTGATATCAGTTGACTCACTGCTTCTGGTGTGGCATTTTTAAACTTGAAAATTTAAACCTTATTTAAGCATCAATACCTAAGTATTGGAGCATTCCATAGTTACGTTCTAGATATTCGTACACAAATTTAAAATTTTGCAAGGCAACATCTCTTTTACTGCTGCATGTGAGAATCTGAGTTTTATTTAAGTGAATGTTGTTAGGTGTCTTCTAGTTAGTAGTATTAATGTTTCCCTCCGATCAGAAATCATAGACTTATTCAGGGTGTTATGAAATTCACTGTATATACTTGAATGGGTGACTCCTGTGGGAGTCTACAGACATACCCAATACTTTTTCCCCTCAAATCGCACACTTTTTTTATTTTAAAAAAATACCCTAAACAACCCCCGTATCCGACGCTTCTAAAGAGCCGTTCGTCATGGCCTCTAATATTATAAAGAAAAAGCAAATGATCCAGCCAGGACATTGCCAAACTTAAATATTATATTGACATTTCATTTTTTTAACAGTATAATCGAAAGTATTTTTAATTCCACAGACGCATTTTACCAAAAATGTGTATTTTAATTCTATAGCAATTTTTTTACTTAATACGGAAAAATATGGACCTCTCGTGAAATCGGTTAAAATTGTACCTAACCAGGACGAAAAGGCTATGTTATACTGGCAATAAAAAAAATTATGACTTACACCCTATATTACGATATTAATGAGATGAGCATTATTTCTACGAGCTTAAACTTTCTGCTAAAAAAAGGTGGAAAATTATAATCTTTTAACTAGCTCGAGGAAGTTGCAACACCTTTACAACGCTAGAACACTATATTAATTCAGTTTTCTTTATAAATATTATTATCAAAAACATTGAGCTACTCTTAGCATTTGGCTTTTTTGAGCAATTATTAAACTACGTACTTAGCTTGTTTGTACTGTTGTTAGTAGCTCGATTTCTGAAACGCCAAGAGTCGATTCCAAAACAAATAATATTCTAGTGGAGCGCACACCTCCACTACTTCAGAAAGCTTAAACAGGGACAGACCTCCAAGATCTCTCCAAACTCTTAAAAATCTTAGCACGACCAAAAAAAACATGAAAGAGGCAGTCCACGAAGCATCAAAGCTCTCAAAGGAACATTGGGCAAAGATGCATTGAAATATTTAATCATATAAATAATTAATTAGGAAATTAGGCCGGTTAAATAATAAGACTGTTTTCCCTAAAAAGAACAACATCATCTAATTCCAACACCCAAAATTATAGGTAATAATCCACGTTCATTCAAAATATATAATATCCCTACTTACCCTTTAGAGTCCCTTACAAAGATTCATCTGTAAAAACAGGAGAGACGAAACCATATCTTTAATTTCCTCCAAAAAAGGGGCCTTACGATCTCGTAGCCCTTCAGAATGACATCGAATAAATGACTTACTTAAAAGTCAAGAACGTCAAGCAAGACGGTGTGATCGATACTAGTACTTGAGTTCATGCTCTAGCGAATCCACGCGATTCATTTTAACTACTTGAAAATATGACAATGACGAACGTTACACAACAAAAACGCATCGAACTTGTGCGAGCATACTAAGAACGACAATAATCTAATTCGTATTCAAACTACAGCAATTTAAAACTGATGCTATATCTTCGCTTTTTCGTTTTTTTTTTTGGCGGGCAGTGTATTTGATTTTTTAAATTTAATGAGTATATTGGAGTCGTTCTGATATTTGCGCTTTTTACTTATTAATATCTAATAATCTGCAGAAAAAATGTAATAATAAAGTTAATTTCTCAAAGATTTGCTTACAAAGCTACCTACTCAGAATAAACAGGAGACAGTCACGGATAATAAGTAACACAATTGTCGATTTATGGAAATTAATTATTCTTAAGGGGAAAGCGGAAACCTTCGGGCAGCCCAAATATAGCATCATGTTGGTGAAGCCAATTTTCAACAAAAAATAGAAATATGCCAATATTATTTGGCATTATTGGCGAGACTACATCCGTAGTCGATTCCTCCCCTCTTAATGTTTAATTGTGATTGGTCGGCGTAATAATTCATTTTCACTATAATTTTTTAGCTCGCTTTACACTTGATAATTTTAATTGCTGGAAATTATATTTTCAGTCACTTTTTATTGAAACCCATCACAATTAGGCAAATGACTCTGCCAAAATTAAAGGGCATTTCATTACTGGTTCCAATAAATATTGTAAAAGGGATTTAGTAATTTTATTTGTTTCCTACAAATTGGCATTTGAAGCCTAAAGAGAAGCACTTTGTATTTATGTTGATATCAGTATATTTATGTTATTAATTGTCATTAATTAATAATCGGGCGGGTGCTGCCTTGCGTTGTTAATAGGTATTTACATTACTAGAGCCGAAAGTTTACTTTTTAGCCGAGGTGAAGCCGAGGCCATTTAAAACCTCCGAACATCTGAAAGATCTTTCGCATCGTATAACAGTGGCGTATTTACGGGGGGAGCCCAGGGGGCCCGCCTCTCTCCTCCAGAGACCTACTAAATCTATGAAAATTAAGGTATATTTTAAGAATTTTTATTGACCACTCCACACTAGTACCCACCCACCCCCAGACGAAATTTAAAAATACGCCACTGTCGTGTGATGTATTAAATTTTTTCTACTACAGTTCTATATTAGTTTAATTTAATAATTATTATATTTAAATAAAAATAATGTTAAGAAGGCAGTTTTATCATTTAAGAAATAATCCATAGCAACGATTTACTTACAACGTTATCTGTGATCATCGCCTGTCACAGATTTCGAGTTTCATTAATTTATAGGTGAGGAGCCGGTGACACTGAAAGTACCGTCATCGCGGAATCAAAAATTTTTTATGTAAATTGATAGTTAATAGTCATACGAACAAAATGAGCTCGGTACGCCGGGATTCATTAAGCCGAAAGTATTTTTAAAACAATTAATTATTATAAAAAAGCAAAAATGTTTTTTTACCCAGGGTGTTTTCTAATTGAATGTCAATATTTAAGGGGCGATTTTTGGGTCCATTCTAAAAAGAAAACTTCATATGAACGTATGTCCTAAACGTCTTAACTTTTGAGATACAGGGTGGTAAAGTTTTCAAAAATAAATAGTTTTTTATTAAAATCTGTAATACCACTTTAGATATTTTAATTAAATTTGGCATATATGTACTATGTATCAAGAGGCATTATTTAGTGTACCACAATTTTTTTTTCTTTAAACCAGTGGCGTTCGTACGGAATTTCACCTGCCTATTTTGGCAGATATTGATGGTACGCCACTGATTTCTCGTAAAATTAAAATCATTCCTGAAATTCCCAGTCATTTCTAAGCAAATTTGATCTCTTGCATTTTTTCAATCCGATGCACGGTTTTCGCTTAAAAAAATAAAAACCTTTTCTCTGCATGATCATAACAATATCGTTCATATAGCAGAGAAAAGGTTTTTATGTTTTTAAGCGAAAACCGTGCATCGGATTGAAAAAATGCAAGAGATCAAATTTGCTTAGAAATGATTGGGAATTTCAAGAATGATTTTAATTTTACGAGAAATCAGTGGCGTACCATCAATATCTGCCAAAATAGGCAGGTGAAATTCCGTACGAACGCCACTGGTTTAAAGAAAAAAAAATTGTGGTACACTAAATAATGCCTCTTGATACATAGTACATGTATGCCAAATTTAATTAAAATATCTAAAGTGGTATTACATATTTTAATAAAAAACTATTTATTTTTGAAAACTTTACCACCCTGTATCTCAAAAGTTAAGACGTTTAGGACATACATTAATATGAAGTTTTCTTTTTAGAATGGACCCAAAAATCGCCCCTTAAATATTGACATTCAATTAGAAAACACCCTGGGTAAAAAAACATTTTTGCTTTTTTATAATAATTAATTGTTTTAAAAATACTTTCGGCTTAATGAATCCCGGCGTACCGAGCTCATTTTGTTCGTATGACTATTAACTATCATTTTACATAAAAAATTTTTGATTCCGCGATGACGGTACTTTCAGTGTCACCGGCTCCCGACCTATTAGTAAAATCTTGCATTCGGCCGTTTTAGAATGTTAACTAAAGGTGCCTCACTTATACCAAATAAATCTACCCGAAAGGTACAATCAGACAAAATGTGCTTTTTAAATGGCTTGCTGACAAAAACGTTGTTCTAGTTTAACATAAATGTGATGTTGGCATATTTGTTGCAAAATCTGAATCTTTATCACCACCGATCCTATGGGCAGTATATTCTATCCTGAAAGTGACAATTTCTGTACACAAAAATTGAAATATTTCTGAGTTTAAAAAACCTATTGCATTTATTAAAAGGAAAAACGATGGATATATATAAAAATCCAAAAATTAAAAAAAAAGAGAATTTACGAAATTTTTACTTGATGCTCCTGATCAAAATTACGTGGCAATAAAAATAATAGCAATTATAGGAGTAGCTGGGGCATGCCGGCACACGAGATACATAGAATGAAGTTAAGAGACGTTAAAATTAAAAATAATATACCTATAGTAAAAATACTTAAGTCCAAAAACAGTGTTAAAAGAAGTTTTCTGATCACTAACGATCATGAAGGTTTAGTTTTTTATGTGAGATTAGTACAGGATTATAATAAACTTAGACCAGAGAACGCTCAAGATGGACGCTTATTTTATGGTTTTGAACAGTGAAATGTGTAAATGAAGTAATTGGAAAACACACTATTTGACATGTACGTAAAGAAATCGCAAAAGTTTTAAAACTTGAAGACATAAATAAATACACTGATGATTCGTTTAGAAGGCCATCGACTACCTTTCTTGCTAATGCTTCAGGTGTCGATACTTTGGATTTACGGAGACATGGCGGTTGCAAATATATTTCAGTTGCGGATTGATTTACATGTTGCTGATTCGTATAGTAATAAAATCAAAATTTCTAAAAATATTTTACATGAAATTCTACTAATATTTCCTGTAATAAGGTAATGGTGACAAATATGAATAATAGCGTGGTCTAGTGTGATATGATAACGAATCTCCAATGCAAAGTAGAGAAGGTAATAATTAATTCAAATAATGTTCCACCAATTTATTTTTATATTTTTTCCAATTGCACAGTTACCACTAACAGTCATACAAACACAAGGATAAAAGAGATTAATCTCGCTCAATAAATATATCTTTAAATCTAGATTTGATTTTTATGCACCACCTGTTAGGTTCCTTGGATTGATTAATCCTAGAAGAAATTTTTCACCAGTGCATCCAACAGCAATCAGTATTTGACAATAAAGAAATGGAAGCGAGAAATTGGCTAAATGTCCTACAAAGAAGTGGCCATACCAGTATGGAACATGACGAAATAGTCCCTAACCTTATAAATTTTATGACTGTTTTTTTTTGCGTATGCTGTTGCTTTTTAACAAACCCTTGATTTTTCTGTGCAGTTTTTGGTGAGTTAAGATATGGATCAGAAGCGCGTTCCTTACCTTTCACAATGTGAAAAGGATCATAAATTTTGATTGCACAGAAATATTCGCACATTTTAGGGAATAAAAAGCCGACAGAGCTTTCATCCGCGAAAAAAATTAAGCATGGAAAAACATAGAAAGTGAATTTAATTCAAGTGCTCCCACTATTACAAACATAAATGCGGAATAGGTGTATTGATAAATGAACTTTGTATATGTCGTAGGCAGAATGCAATTTTAGGCTTTTTATAAACTTCCTAGACATTTTACAAAAAGCAGGCAAAACGCGAGCATAAAATGCATTTTTCGTTATGACTAACACCAATGCAGGCAAATTGATAAAATGCCAGCAAAACAAGAACAGGAGAATGTATATCACGTTGTGGCTGATTATTTTTAGGCATTTTACGATTTGCCAAAAACGGTGCCGTCAAAACGTGAATATTAAACTAGTCGACTTTTGCACGCGAAAACGTGCAAATCAACACAGCCGAAGAGGACCCCAACCAACACCCTGGCGCACCGATCCCTCTTCGCCTGCGAGGAAAGAAACTTGTCAGGGCCCCTAACCAGGTGCTAACCCTATTCCGACCTTAGGGTGCCCTCCGCTCCACCGTTCGCATAAAAAACTTTTCTAAGTCGGTATAATTAGGGTATTGCAGATTAGTGACAAAACTAAACTTGTGTGACAGAAAATATTGTTCTCAATACTTAACAGTATTTTCCATTTTATTTTCACTTTTTGACGGCACCGTTTTTGGCAAATTGTAAAATGCCTAAAAATAATCAGTCACAATGTGATATACATTCTTCTGTTCTTGTTTTGCCGGCATTTATCAATTTGCCTTAATTGGTGTTAGTCATAACGAAAAATGCATTTTATGCTCGCGTTTTGCCGGCTTTTTGTAAAATGCCTAGGAAGTTTATAAAAAGCCTAAATTTGCATTCTGCCTACGATATATGTCTGGTAAAGTTTAAAATGAAAGTATGGGCTAATTTAGGATCAGTCCTACCAGTTCTAGTTCATCCTCAATATGTCTTAATATTCTTCCAGCGTAATATGTGAATCCTTTGTGAATCAATATCTTCTAAAAAATATCATGTTATCCATATAATCAAAATACTCTGATCTGTCGTAAATTCGCCTGGGAAGTCCAAATACCAGCAAATCTAAGATATCATGGTCATATTCTTGAAAGTCGTCCTCTAATCCATTGTAATATTATAAATTATTTCAACAACCAAAATATTTATTTTATTTCCACAAATGACATGTCTGCTTTCATGTTTTTGAGGTTAGAAATATTCGCTTAACTGCACGAAATTGCAGAGAGATTACAAATTAATCTGGATTAATTGAGGGTGGTGTATATCACAGTAATATCAACAAATAGATGTTTAAAATTATATTATTGTTTTATAAAATGCTTGTTTTTTTTTTTAATAAATTAAAATATCCTATATTATTTGTGATTTTTTAGAACTTTTACTTTTGTGTCCTGGCCCCGAAAGTACTACTTTCGTAGTTAGCATCATCCAGGTAAGACGAAGGTTTACTTTCGTTATTCGAAACTCCTGCATAAAGTGCCTTTTTTTACTTATGACATTCCCGCGATTGCTCAAATTTACCCTACGTACATAAAGTACCACTTTACGCTGTTGTTGCATAAATAACTATTTTCTACAAACGTCGAAAAATGACACGGTTCGCGCATTGATAACAATATGCGAAGTGATACTTTTTTTCATTTTCCTGTTACTATGACCCCGCGTGCGCGAAGTAGTGTGCGAAATAGGCATTTCGCGCACAGCTTGTAAATTATACGTTGGCCAGCGGATCTGTGTCTATCAAAGGAATTTAATAATGCTCACTTTTTTGAAAAGAGAATTAAAAAACGAATCGATAGGTACCAAAATTTTTTCGAAAAACTCAAAATTACGCACCGACCTTATCTCAACCAGACCCGTAACACCCTGTATAAAAGTATACATATTTTGACGTTTGTAGAAAAAATTTTGTTTGCAACTCGTGCCCGAAATACTTTAGTGATCTCGACTATTTTTTAACTCGGCTGCGCCTCGTTAAAAACATTAGATCTCGATCACTAAAGTAGCATTTCGCGCCCTAGATACAAAAATAACTATTTTCTACTCCTACTATAGGAAATTGACTTTTCAAGCATTGGTTTCTAGCTCGAAACATCATCTTTTTTAAGGTAGGTAATTTTGTCTCAGCGTTTCCATGACAATTTACTTTCGTTTCTAGGTACTTTCAGTTCGAAGTACTTCTGATTGAAAGTGCTTTTGCACGAAGTATTGTTAATTTAATTTAAAAATAACCACGCAGAAACATAAACAGAACCTAACAAAACTTCATTGAAAAGCTCATAGATATTAAGCAAATTAGCAAAAATTTATACTGACAGTGCAACTTGTCATAAGCACTGAATTTAGGATAAAAGGGTAATTAAAATCGTATTGTATTTTTAGTGTACAGTCGTAAAAAAAAATAGTGTGTACATCACGTTTCGAAAGGTTTTGCAATCACTCGCACCATCGCAGCTCTCGACTGCCTCTCGAGCGGCGAACTTGGTGCTCGCATTGCAAAGCACTACTTTCGAAACTGAGTATACAAATAACTATTACGTTATTTGTGTAAGTCGTTCCCACAATGTAAATGGAAACTACACAGAACTGATAATTCCAAACTTTTCTGACATTAATTCCGATGTAGCGACAAAACTTAAACAAAGTTTAAAAGTTGTTTACTATTAAGATTTAGGGCAAAGGTCTGCAAGCGCTATGCATTAAAAACTACAAACTTTTATGTGGATAGGTATTATTTTTCATACTAATTACGTACAAAAGTTTTCGACGTACTTAGTTAACAAAGTAATTAAGAAGTTTTAGTTTAATAAGGTTTGGTATTCTTGTGCCTGCAATCTTACGAAATTTCAGATTAGAAAAATAAATTACACAAAATAAGTTGAGATCAAATTAAGGAAAATATATTTAGAGAAGTATACAGTGAGTCCAGGAAATTTGCAACAAATCGATTTTTTTAATAATGACTTCATCAAAATATTGCTAAAAGTTGCTGCATACCTAAAAACAAAATTAACCGGTATTAGAATCATGAAAGTGAAATAGTACAAAAGGAGAAATAAAATTTAAAAATCACTCAAAAGTAAAGTAACTTTATTGTTAAAAATAATTCAGAACAGTGTGAAGAAAATTTGTTTAAAATTAGAAGTCATACTTAAATATAAAATCATGACCTCCTACCTGAACAAAAATCATATATTTTTTAAGTAACCCCGTGTTATTTATTTTTTTTAAACCTATCAATTTTCTCATTTACCTTATCTACTTACCTCTTTAATTTCACCTTAAATAAAAAGTGTGTCTAATTCTGGAGATGTGGTACAACTATTTACCGTATGAAATCGCACTATTTTAATCGTAAACCGGTAGTACCATATTTTTGAAAAATAAAACTTAAAAATTTTCACCTTATCTTGAACAAATATACAACATACAACCTATAACTACAACAAATATACAACCTAGAACACAGATTAATTTCATGATTTTCAGTGCAAATGTACCTTTCAGATTCACTCAAGAGATTTAGTACTGGTATGAACCCAGATCTTCTAAAGTCTATTTACTTCCAAGATAGACAAGACTAAAATAAATTCACGCCACGTGCCTGTACTTAACGAAATTTTAATATTGAACAGGGCCGCACTTAGAATTATTGAAAAATTAATTTCGAAATATTCGCTAAATTATTATGTCAGTGTATCGGAATGTGGAAAATACTATATCGTGAAACATACAAACTATGGGTTGGTGAGTGGAAGGACAATTATGTACTTTCAAAATAACCAAAAACATGAATTCACCAAAATTAAAAATACAAATATTAGGAATTTCCAATACGAGATTCGGCGTAAAAACTGATTGAAATTCTGTAAAAGACAATACCCCGACTTGCTTAAGATGCAGGTGTATACAGGGCATGAGTCGTTTAATTTTTACTGTCGAAAGGCCAGTAAGAATAGGATGCCCCACCTATGCAGTTGCAATGCTTATGTTGTTTCTATCTTGGAATTAAATAGACCTTAGTTGATTAGTTGGGGTTTGACAGATTTTTGTCCTGTCACTGATAGTAAGTCGTGTTTAAAAACTTATGAATTAATCTAATATTTCGGAGATTTCTTTGATTTTCAAATGATTTTCATTTTAGAATGTGTTGCTAAAATGAATTTAATTCTATTATTTCGAAAAGTACATACGTACCAAAATTGCCATTTTCTTTACAAGTTTGTGAAAAAATTAAAAAAAAAATTCCGTTCATCCAGATTCTTCAACGCTATTGTGGCCTAATTTGACAATCAAAAGTTTTAAACTGACAACTAAAACAAGACAACTAAGTTTATACTATTAAATTATTTCCTAGTTGTTTTTGCCATATACGTATTACTACTATATAGCGAACGACGAAAAAATGTTGAAGCAAAGACGTAGCCTTTGGAAACAATTGCCAACCAGTAGCGTGATGTCCTGAACATCCCTCATAAATCACCACGTGATTTGCCCAGCCAGTGAACTCAATACCACAGTCAATACTACGTACCGTCCGCTAATCAAAAAACCAAATACGACAAGATGGCCGCTCGCGCCTGTCATATTCAAAAGTTCCAATTTGAATCTGAGAAGCCTTCGATTTCGCCGTAGCGTTATTTTGTGAATATTTATTTTAATTTATAATAAAATATCAGAAAAACCAGTAAGTATAAATTATTATATACTTTAAAGTACAATATCGAAACAGAGTTAATAATATTTTAGATAGAAAATGAGATCTTGTTTCGCATGTCGACTGTCAGTTGAGAAAGACAAAGTGATTTTGCATAGGTAGGTAATTAATTATTTAAGATTTTGATTCTAATTATAAAGTATTTATATAAATTAATGATTACAATGAATTATACTTACGTATTTTGAGTTTTAATTCGAACTTAAATAATGTGTTTTTTTTTAGATTTCCAAACGATGCCTCGCTGTATTTACATAATGTTCTTACCCGTTTTGCCCCAAAATTTCAAATTAAAAATGATGTATTCACTCTTCAGTTTACTTTCTTTTGAAGAATATCTGCCGCTAAATCTACAAGTAATGTATTCACTTTTTGCTGCTTAAAACTGGCATTATCGGTACATTAGCTACGACATTATCGTAAATAGGATAATAATTAACTTTTAATCCACTTTTCACAAATAAAAACACATTAGTCTTTACTTTTGAAAGGTAAAAAGACGAAAAGGAAACCGACAAGCTCACATTTTAAACTGATGTCAGAACTGGCAGTGACAGTTCCGCCAAAACTTCAAAGGTGCTGGGAAAACACGTGGTACAAAACAAAAGATTTGTCTTTGCTTCAAATTTTAACAACGGGTAGATTGGATGCTAACAATATAGTAGTAATACTTATATGGTTTTTGCAAATCTATAACCTTTAATTTATATGCTATTTTTAAAGTTGAAATTTAGTTTCTTCTAAAAAATAATCCATTTCTTTAATTCTTGTACTAAAATTTTATAATGAAAAACAGAATTATGATAAAATTTGTAGAAAGTATATATATTTGAAGCTGACGCAGCTGAGAAAAACAACAGAAATGAAACGGTATTTTATTTGAAATTCTGAGTGATAACTTATTTCAAAAATTATTTCAGTTCATAAACACTTTTGTTACAATTTTACTAGAAATTCAATATTTTGCTTTTAAACCTCCAAAAAGATGATCAGCTTGAGACAAAGTAACCAAGGTTAGTTTAAAATATTAGAGGCGAACCCAAAATACCTTTTGTTTATTTTGATTATAGAAGAAAACCACATATTTGTCAAAAAACTGTCAAGTGTATGAATTATGCATAAGACAACTAATTTTGTAAGCACTATCACACGCAAACTTCGTGGTATTATGTATTTATTATTGAGTCTTTTTGCAAATTAAAAAAATAATAATAATTTAAGTATGTGTGGTCACAATAATAGATCTAAATTTCAGCAACAACTTTCAAGATCAAAATCATTTGGCGACAAAATAATCGCTGAAACATTAGAATAACTCAAGTTTTAATAACCTCTTATTAACAGTGACAAGATACACAACCTAACTGATTCACTATGGATCGAATTTGTAGTCGTCTCTTGACTACTGGCGACTGAAATTAAGAATGTGGCCTCCTCTTCAGCCGATTTGCTAACTACTACAACGGGGAATGTTTTCGTTTCGTCTTTGTCTTCATTATCATGTTATTGGGCATCTTTGCCAATTTTGTAGTCTAGTAAGCACTTCTTACCCGTAAAAAATTAGCTGATTGCAGTTGGCTTCCTTAATTTGAGTCGCCAATTCCTTAAACCTTAAGATAGGATTACAGGAAGCTCTCGCACATGTTTGAGGACACTCCAAAGTCTGAGAAACGGCTATCAACACGATCCTGGAATATCTTAACCAGTACTAAGTCCTAAATTTTTTTAATGCCTCCTATATAATGAGCGATGTTGAGGGTGAACTTGATCGTGCCAAATGGTGCAAAATTTAAATCAACAGCTTGATTGTTAAATGATACATGATACATACTGCATAGACAACACTGAGGAAAATGATCTAATAAAACAGTACTGCTAAGAATTATTTTGTACGGATAACAATTTTTTTATTAACCAGTATTATTTGAACTATTGGTGTAGTAACACAGGTTAACAACTACAGCAATCCCTAAATTGCTAGAACGGCATTTATAAACAGTATGCATTAATAACATTACCAATACAATTCTGTCTTATGCCGTCCAGTCCTAATACAATTTTCATATAAGGGTAAAAATTTCATTTCTTACTACAACACGTTAATAAATATAATACAATGCTTTATTACCTTCGCAAAATTGTAATGCAACTGTAAAAAATCTTTTTGTATCTGTTATTATTTAAAATCCCAAAAGAGGGCGGGATTACCATTTCCGCACAATATCATTGCCCATCGGCGGTTTATCTTTTAGTATGGTTCTAGGAGAAGACCAAGTATGAGCTTCTTGCGTTTCGGTGTGTCCCTATTTGATCTTTTCAAAATTAAAATTTCGACAGATTGGGGATGTCGTGATGTGATGTTCTTAGTGGGTTTGTGTTTTTTGTTGTTGTCTTAGTTGTTTGTGCAAATCATTGGAACAAGAGAAATCTTTTTATACCAAAGTATTAATTATCACTGTTCCATATTTTAAAAATACTCTCAATTATACGAGGTCTATGAAAAAATCCGAATTAATTTTGTGAATAATGTCTTAAATTTAAGTTAACTTTGATATCCTACAGCTCGAGATCTGAAAACGGACTTAGTTATCGGAAAACGAATTGAAGTTTCACACCACTAGTATCAAGTTCTTTTCTATTTGTGATACTACTGGTACTATGTAGAGTCAGTACTAAGTAAGACAATACAGTACTAAATTACAGTATTGAAACTGAGAGGGAAGTAATTGATTGACATCTCAAACCGTTTTCGAAACTTCAAAGCTACAACACATTAATTATCAACTGACGACATTTTGAAAACAAGTGAACTTACATAAGTATTGGACACTTCACAAAATGAATTTGAAATGTTAAGAGGAAACCAAAAAATTAATAATATAAATGATTTTTTTATTATCACGCTTTTTTAATAGATCCTATATAGTTACGAGTATTTCTAAAATATGCTATATTTATTATTATAAGAACTTCTTGCATAAAAAGTTTTTCCAATAATTTGCACCTAACAGAACTCCACTAATAACACCCTGTATACCTATGAGAAAATGTTGCTACTCTAATGAAACAGTTCTATAACTGCGCAATAAGACAAGCGAAGCGGTCCTAATACAACTGAATGTTAAGGGTACCAGTCTCAAATTTTACAGGCAATAAGATAGATGCATACAGCATACGACACAGTTTCGTTAGCCCAAAAAAATTGGGTTATACAAGCTGCTATTTCGTATTATAACGACTATACAACGGAATTTTAGTGGCTATTGTACTGGTTAATAACGGTACGAAAAAAGGGTTATTATGATTGTTGTCCAGTTTTATTACAACTGTAAGTTATATTATTACAGTTATAAAACTACATAATAGTCCCAATATTACTGGTTGGTTACTATAAAAGTCTAGGGGATTAATGCCTATTAAAAAGCTGTATTTTGGTTATGCTTTCAATTTTTTACTGACTAAGTCACCATATTGCTACCACAGTAAGACGGTCTAGCAATTTTTGTTGTATTGAAGCAGCAAAGCGCGTTGCTGTCCCATATAGTATTAAACAGTTGCATAAAGAGTTTAAGAATTCTTATAAGGAATAATTAGCTTTTTTCTCAGTGAAGCACAGCTTGGTAGCGTAGCTTCGTCTTTCGGTCATTATCGGCCAATTCGAGTTTTCGAGTTGTTCATTTTGTTGTGTTTGGAGTTCTGCGGCAAACCTGCTGTGATATGCGTTCTGTCTGTGGCTGTAACGACAAACCCCTAATTTTTTATGCTGTAACGTTACAAAACGTTGAACGTATTTTTCATGTTTACTTTTACCGTGGTTCTTAGTGAATTAAATAGTATGTGCATTTTATGCCTATAAATAAAAACTTAAAAAATGTGAGTCCACTAACGAAAAGTCAAAAACGACAAGACATTAGAGACACTAGCTTGAAAAGTAGATCCTCAATTTTTTGTGAGGAGTACATTATATCGAAAATTTTCAATTTTAGTTTCAGTTTTCAACATAACAAAATAAAACAAACTTAATATACCTTAGAATTTTAGAAAATACTAAAAACATAATAAATTCAGACATTGTGGGAATTTGTTTTGTTTTTATCAATATTCTTGTTTTTTATCTTCTGATAGTCCACAAACACCAAAGCCTAAGTACCATGCATCGTGGGGTGGGTGTGCTAGGGAAATCCGCCTTACACATCCAGAACTGGAAACATCCGTAGGAATTTCATCGGCCCTTTAAGAGGATGTGTGGGGTGGTACCACTTCGGCCGAGAAAGAATTCCTCTACCACCTTCCAACCACCTGTGCATATTGATTATTAGTCTGGAAAATGTCGATATTAGCACATTCATATTTATCGTGTTTTGGAACGTTGCATCATTATTTTAAGCCAAATTATTTTAGGTTTTGATAGTTCGACAGTTCTGAAAATTTGGCATACAAGAATAGGTTATTCTTTGATAAAAGCATACGCTAGTAGTAGTTTTCGGAGCTTTCGCAAAAGAACACAAGCATCCATTGCAAATATGCCATTTTTATTAGATTTCAATTACACTTTTTTATTTTTGGTAAATTTTTTTATAGTCCCGTATTCTTGGGGAAAAAAATAAGTTTTACAATCTTATCTGGCATCCCTGCTATGGAGTTCATTCCCCGGGAAGCCATCACTCGGAGTGCCTTCGGCCCGGGCACGGCCCGGTAATGTCTGCAAACCCAACGTTAAATAACACCGCCCAACAAAATTTTAAAAAAATTGTGTTGCCAAGTATTTTTAAATGAATTTAGGGTAATTCAGGTCTGCTGAAGTAAAAAATACAAGTAGGTTTTCCAAATTGGCTTTAGATTTTGAGATAGTGGATACCATCACTTTTTAAGAAAATTAGCCATAACGGGTGCTTTTATAAGAGGATATGTGCGAAAACTCTACTTTTCTCGACAATCAGTCATGCTTATTTGAGGAGCGGCTAAAACTGCAAACAATCCGACGTTGCCACATATGCGATAGCTCGAAGATTTTAAAATAACGGTATTTTTCCTCCGTCATTCATACTACTTTGAGTGACAAGAGTTTAGGAGATACAAGAGTCTAGGGGATGGATACTACTTTTTATCCCGGGCTTGCGCATGCGCAGGGGAAGGAACAATAGTCGATTTTTTCGCATCGATCCCTCTTCACCTGCGAGGAAAGAGACTGGTCAGGGCCCCTTAACAGGTGCTAACCCTGTTCCGACCTTAGGGTGCCCTCCGATCCACCGTTCCCTAGATTTTCTGGACAACAAACAAAACATAATTCTTAGGTTAAGGTACCTAGACACGATACATTTTTTGTTCGGGACCTCTAAAAAAAGACAAAACAAAATTTTTATCGACGAAGGAGTGCTAACCCGTGTCAATACACCTTTTAGAGCCGATTTCTTAATTTTTTATAGCGGCCGAGCACGGATTCGAACCAAGACGTCTGGGTCAATAAGCGGATTCTATACCACTGCACCACGTGGCTGATCTACCAGCAAAGGAAATAAAAGTTTACCGGTGCAAGACAAGGAAAATCGAAAATGGCAACGTCGGATTGCTTGCAGTATTAGCCGCTCCTCTTATTTGCTTCTGCGCGTGCATGTGACCGGCTACACAGATTTTTGTCTACTTGCGCCAGTTCTGCCTAAAAGCGCTTTTTCCCTACGAATTAGTTGTAATTTTCCAAATTAGACTACTGTATTTCTTTGTTATTATACGGAATAAAAAATCATTATGGGTTTTATTGATTTTTCGTTTATATTTTTCGAAAACATTGTCATTTTTAGTTAAACTTGCTTATGGGCACCGGTGCTCTATTAATTTTGAATTTTTCTTTATTTTATACTAATTAGCTATTATCTCCAAAACTAGAGCCAATCCAGAAAAATGGACTTCATATTCGTAATCAGCACTACAAAATTACCTAGAAATCTCTCAAATATTATTGGCAATATAATCAGTGTTGACCAGTGTAATATACCTATTGCCAAATTACAAAAAATAAAATTTCTTTTTGTGTTGTGATTTGTAAATTTTTGTTTTTCCATGCATGCTTCTTTACTATTCTAAAAACAGTTAATTTTGTTTTTAGGTATGCACCAATTTCTCGTAATATTTACATGTCGATAAACTCATTTATTAAAAATCGGTCAAGTGCAAGCTATACTTGGATAATTAAGTAGTGTTCCGTGCCATCAGTTAACCTTAACCTGAGCAAACCTCTGCCGCCCGATCTCCACCCATCTACCGTGCTACCCGCCGCCGACGGCACCAACGCTGTATCACATCGAGTATGCGCGGAACTGAGAGGGGAGCATTTCGACTGAACGAAATTAAAAATTTTGAAAAACGTGTAAGATAAAGAGGTGTTTCTTACATCGTGAGAAATATTTTTGTCAAAAAAACCTTTCTCTCAAACCAATGGTTTAGTAATTATAAGGAAATAAACAATTACATTTTTATAACAATTTTACGTTTTTTTTTTTAGATTTTTCCGATCGATCCTTCTGGTGATAAGAGAGAGACAGCAATATTTAAGCGTTTTTCCCAAAAAATGGTTTAAAACAATACATAAAATATCCATCATAAATATTGTTCAATTCGTGCTTCAAAAAGCTTTCATTTGATACCCTACACGATGCCCTTAATTTTTTTCCTTGTCCCACTTTATCGTCCGAAATTAACACCCAGAATAAAAATTTAACTTTTTATACCTCACGTCTATAATTGGGACACCACACTCTATCCCTGTGCTAAATTTTAAATTTTTACGTCGAATAGTTTCAGAGAAAATCGTCTGTGACAGACGGACGGACCGACGAACACCGAAATGATTCCATAAGTGTTCCGTTTCACGGAACATTAAATATGTCACATTTCTTGCAAACTTCTTTCACCATACTGTATAAAGATCTGTTAATATCAATTTATCCATTTAAAAATAGTTGCACGCGCAACTAAAGATCGATTCTACTTTATAAGAAATTTTTACGACTAATCCCATTAATGTTTACAAATTCAAAGTTGTTGACAAGGTATAATTTTTTAGGAACAAAATTCAGCAGTCTTTTAATCCCCATGAGGCCGTTGCGAAATAGGAGCATTAGCTTGTTCGTTTTCAATAGCTTTCTACTGCCCTTAAGACCCCAATTTTCAGGAGATGTAGGTCAAATAGGGTATGCATAATGTATCATAGCTAAGGCAAACTTTTGCTTTTAAAATATCTTGCAGCAATTTTTTCTTTTATAAATAATAGCAGCAGGGTTCGAGGGTAACATTGCAATTTTTCTTTATTTCTTTAAGTTATTCATGGATGACTTTAAGCTAAAATATTATTATTCCAATAATTGTCAAAAATTATTAAAGTTTAAACAGAACGTTGTAAGATGGTTGGAATTTCAATTATTGTATATTTATTTTTATAATGCCTACTTATTAAAATATGTCCTGTTGCATAAATAAGTTAACAGGAAATATGCATATAATCCAAATAAATCTGAGATATATTTTTTTGTATTCTCTAAATAAATTAAATATTTAGAGTGGTTGTTTTTATCCATTTATTTTGGTTTTATTAACAAAAAAATATTTCCGTTACGAATTTTTGTACAAATTTCGAAATTTGTAAAACCATTGAATAAAAGTGTTATTATGGCTGATGTACTGTAAATTTGTGGGTTAATTTATTTCTTGATTATTTTCCGAGGATTAGGAGCTTTCGTGGACATTTTATTAAAAATACTGTTTAACAAGGAAACCGATAATTTTTCTTTTTGTTAATATTACGCTATACTTTGCCAGCGAGAAATCATGGTCTAATTTGTTTTTAAACTTTTGTTAGTATTTATTACAGAATAAAAGTAGATAAATAGCAAAATAATATGCTTATTTGAGGATTTGAGGATACCAATATTTTGCCACGCTCTTTTCCGCAAAAAAATAATTTAATATACATAATTCAAAATCAAAGCTAAGAGCCCTCGAAAATTCAAATATAAAAAGGGAACGAGTCAAACCGAAAGCGGCGAGTAGGGGGGGGGTCAACAGGGCGCCACTGTTTTTGTAGCCGGGTTAAAAACAGAAACCCTCCTAGATGACATTGGAACCTCGCCTTCAACTCCACTCAGTAACTAAAGCAACCATAAAAAACTAACGTCAAACAGCGCTTCTTGGTGAGTCAAATAAACACCAATATTTAAAAATACAATTTGGTTTTAGGTTAAAAAGAGGATAATTAAAAAAAGTAAGGTGTTGGTTTAACAAGTATAGCAAAAGTGTTTACCAGTAAATTTTAAACATTTGGAGAAAAATACTATATTAGCTAGTATTTGCAAGTATTTAAAAGAAAATAAATTATCACCAAAATGGGGCGCAAAATTCCGCATTGCCGTGAATCGCAGATTGACATAGAGGGCGCAAAGAACGGTACGTAAATACTCGTGACAAAACTAATAATATTAGGCGCTTTAAAATCAATGCAAGATTGCGACGATAAACGTAAAAAAAAATTGAAGTTTCATACCTCTAAATAGTCATGATAAAACTAGTAACTGCAAGCGCTTCATAACCAAAGCAAGATTGCAAGGATAAACGCAATGAAGAAAAAAAATTAAAGTTACATTTTTTAAGCGTAATGCAAAAAAGGCTCTCGTGTAGTTAGCTGATCACACCTATACATACGTGGCTTTTAAATAAATGTCAACGCACTGAAATGAAAAATTGACAGGCTAGAAAAAGGAAACAAAAAAAGGTGAAGGGATCAGTCAATTAGTTAGAGAAAAATATTCATTTTATAAATAATAAATTGCACTTAACATAATTACAGTTATTGATTAGGAAAGTTAGTAAAAAAAGTAAAAGTTGCTTGAAGTAGTGCCGCTTTCCTCAGATGAAGGTCTCCAGGGCCAAGACTATGACGACCTAGGCGTATCAATCACCACCGTAAAGGACACACTAGTGATTCCTAGATTCCTCACTGAGACAAACAGGTTATTCTCTTGTCCCAGCATAAAAAGTTTCCCAGGAGAAGTTGTGTTCATGCAATAAGAACACAAAAGACGAAGATGTCAAGATTAGGCCCCCTTTCGGAGCAAAGGTGAAGGAGAAGATTCCCCCGTAGAAAAAAGACGTGAAGAAAAGACCCTAATAAAACAGAAATGCATCAAGGCAAAGAAAACTCAGGAACTAAGCAAAATCAAGTTTCAAAATATGAAACTCAAATGAAAAGCAAAACTATAACTGGCTAAAGGCCGTAAGCAATTCTTTCTTTATATCGTTGCAACTGGAAGCAAAACAACAATAAATATTTTAAATTAAGCCAAAGATATCAAATAAAAAAAATACTGGCACTACTGAAGCCAACTAATCTATGAAATACTTAGTAAAAATAAAACTTAAAGAAGAAAAGCTATTCTGCGCAACTGTGCAAAAATATTTCTATGAACGAATTAGATCTACGCACGTACAAAAATATTTGCATACTCAAATTATAAACATATAATAATCATAACCATGAAATTCGGTAATAACTTGGTTATACAAACGAAAAAGTACAGCAGTACACTCTAATACTGTCATACAATTTAAATGTTATATATAACCAAAGAAACTCAGTATTTACTATTACTAAAGATTCATCTTAAAATATAGGAATCGTAACTTAATACAGAAAGCTAACTAGCTATGCAAAATTAGTGTTGCGTTTTTATTTAAACTGTTTAATTACCTACCTTTGCACTACTTTCATCTGATTTCGGCTGTTGTTGGCACATGAAAAAAGTGTTTGTTCGGGACACTTGGTATTTTTCATGTTGGCACAGTACAATACTTATAGGGTAGTTTTAAGGAAATTTAATTATTTAATAAATATAATTACACAAAAATTACACTATAATCATAAAACGAATTACACGCAAACAAAAAATATTTTTTATTTACATGACAGATGAACGATTCGTGTTAGGTGTGTTGAGTATAGGCAATTGAATACACAGTTGACACCGTTATCCTTATTTTTTGACAGGCACGTGACTAATTGTTGTAAACAACATGATTGATCACATGGCTGCTAGAAATTCCCTGCAAAGAGATAAAACGTATTGAATTTGAGAACGAACAAACTTTTGCAGATATTTTCTTAAATAATTATTTTCTTCACATGACAAATAAATATAGAAATAAGACAATAGCATTATTTCACTTCAAAAGTCGAAATTAGACTGAAAAGTGGTTCCAAAAAGGAGGCTCTCTCTGCTTATCTCGGAAACCATGTTCTGGTCAATATTTCTTTTATAACACCTGCGTAAATAGTTGAACAAAATGTCTAATTATTATTAGTCAAACTTAATTTTTAAAAATCCTTTTAGCCTTTTTAAAGCTAAAATTCAAATGGTCAAATTTTCTTTTTTTAACGCCGAATTTATAGTTAAAACTTTAATACAGTTTGGAACTCGCCTGCTCTTTAAAGATTAAAACCAAATGTTTTTAAGCGCTTCGCTTTGTAAATTAGAAATTTTTACGTTGTACTAATTTTCATATAAATTACACAAAGTTTTTAGTTTACTTTAACTTAATTTCTAAAATACGCTTAAGTGCATAGGAAAAAGTATAACGTGATTAAGGATCCGTCATCCAAGTTAGTCAAGTGCGCGTCATTATTTGCGCTGTAAAGGTTTTCACATATTCTGAAACAGTTTAGTATGTAATAAGTATGGTAAGTACGTCCTTGCCGCAAGTATGAAATTTGTAAAATGAGCCTCAGAAAAAGGCGAGCACAACTGCGGCAAAGACGCATTTACTACATATAGGTACGATATTTTAATTACAACCAGGGTTGCCAACATTTTTTGTTAAATACATTATTTTGCAAACCAAAGTGATAATAAAATCTTATTTAAAAAATACTTTTTAAAAACAAGCTTTTATTATTTAGATGTACTAAAACGAAGAAAATAAGTACTTATAGTTTTTTCATTAGGGCAATGCTGAATGCTATTTATAAGTGGACGTATTTCGCTTGGGTGGATCCTAATAAAAGTAGTATTAAAGTGATCACTGACACAGACATAATATATTAAGTTAAATTTATTATCCTACGGGCTTGTCGCGCGCACGAAGTTCATACGGGCATAAATTTTGTTTGACAGAAATGTTACGTACCTAAGTATGTATTTTTCTTTTCCGTTCTCGCGAGAAGGTTTTAAGACAACACATTTAACATAATATATGATATCTGTTTCAGTGATAACTTTGATACTACTTTTATTAGGATCCACCCACGTGAACTACGTCGACTTATAAATAGCATTCAGGATTGCTCCAATGAAAAAACTATAAGTACTTATTTTTTTCGTTGTACTCGTAGTTCATTTAAATAATAAAATATTGTTTTTAAAAAGTATTTTTTATATAAGATTTTATTTTCAAATTTTTAGTTACGTCCTTAACCCATGCATTTCTGAAAATGCATCATTATTACAAGGCCTTTTGCCTGTTATCGTATACTACTCGTCAAACCCTTTAATTTAATACCCATATCAAGGGATTTGTAAAAAAAGGCAACCCACCATCTCGTGGCGTCTGCCGTATTGAGTTTAAAATGACGTCGCATAGCTTATAGTATTCTACTCGTCAAACCCTTACATTTGATACCCATATCAAGGAGATTGTGAAGGAAAAGGTAGTCCGCCATCTTGTGGCGTCCGCCATATTGGGTTTAAAATGACGTCGCATAGCTAATCGCATTCTACTCGTCAAACCCTTTTATTTGATACCCATATCAGGGGGATTGTGAAGAAAAGGATAATCCGCCATCTTGGGGCGTCCGCCATATTGGATTTATAAGAATACTAAATATACCATATTGCATTGTCACCGGACTTTTACACCAAAATTTCGAAACTCTAGCTTAATTAGAACTAGTCGAAATTTTGATTGGAATATTTGCCCTAAACATACTAACATACATACAAACAAACTAACAGGTAAAGTTAAATAAAAGGTTGCAATAAAAAAAATATAGTACACTGCGAGTGCAAAGTTATATAGTACTTACTTCTTCGGAGAGAATAGTAAAAAGGGTATTTTAAATCAATAAAAATTTATCAATTGATTATTTTTAATAAGTACCTAGATCTCTTGAAAATTCATCGCAAATCTTGCAGCTTTGTTACTTTTAAGCTTGTCTCATATAGACGCGAATCGAAAATTGCGAATACAACAGCAAAATTTAATTTAAATTTGCCGTTTAGAACGACATTCGTAATTTTCAGTTCAAGTCTATGTTGTTAATATGCAAAATAAAGTATTTGTGTGCAATATTTGTTTTTAACAGTTATAGTACAACAATCCAAAATATAGTACAATAATATACAGATGCGCGGATGGGGTACAAATGGACAAATGGACCAAATTTTGCAAGATACGTAATGAAAGTTTTTCCTTGTAAAATAGATAAGATTCACTATATGAAAAATTTAATTTTTTATATAGGGAGCATAAAAATACGAAAACATTATTTTGCGTAACAGTAAACATACCTTGTTTATCATTTTCTACCAAAAGAACAAATACGAACTATATTTTAAATTAAACCCAAAGCCGAAGTACAAGAATTCATTAAAAAATTTAACTATTAAAAGTAACGAGTTTTATCACATTATTTTTTAGAGTCCCAACTTTTCTCTCTTACGCCTTTAACCAGAGTAACAGTTTCTACATATTAAACAATTATGACTCCTACGGACATGTATGTCAATATCATTATTAAATGAAGCAATAACTCAATAGAATATGATATAAATAAGCAATACAATAAAGATATCAAAATTAAAAACTACACCCTCACATTCAACACATTTTTCTAATTGCTCTCTTAGATAACTGAGGAAATTTCTGATTTCTTCCTGGGATATTGAACGAACAGCCTGGGTAATTCTGCATTTTAGCACGTCAATGTTATTTGGTATTGGAGTGGCATAAATAAGTTGTTTATGCCACCATAGAAACATATCGGCCAACGTTAAGTCGCGGATCCTTGGGGGCTACAAATCTGCAGTGCAGCCATTCTATTCCATCGGGAGCACAACGTGCGGGACAATAATTTTTATTAAAATACATTTTTTGGCAAAATTTAATGGCAAATTTTCGAGTTCATCGCTAAAAAATGTATCCAGCATTTCTAGGTAAGATAGTTCGGTTTAGGGTTTAATTTAAAACATTTTTCATATGTGTTCTTTTGGTATAAAATGATAAAAAAGGTATGTTTACTCTTACGCAAAATAACGTTTTCGTATTTTTTATGCTTCCTGTATAAAAAATTAATTTTTTCGTAATGTGAATCTTATTATTTATTTTACAAGCAAAACCTTTTATTAGGAGTGACATTTTTACGTATCTTGCAAAATTTGGTCCATTTGACCTCTTCTAATGGCATCCGCGGACATGGTGTATATTATAGTACGGTTTGCAACCCTATCTACGACCGTGGATTCATAAAAAAAAATTAAAAGGTGTTTTATCTCAATTTTTCCCGTATACGTACGTTATGCAACAATATTGAAATGGTATCTTGAAAGTGTCGGTCGTTTCATCAAAACTCGCATTTTTCACTATGTTTTCTAGGTCACTTTAGAAGGAAATGAATATCAGTGATACTTTCAATGGTAAACTGCCTGCAGAAGCTTCCGAAATAGCAAAAATATATATATATATATATATATATATATATATATATATATATATATATATATATATATATATATATATATATATATATATGTGTTTTAATATACCGTATGCTACGAACTAATGATCTATGGAAAATGTTACAGCTTTAAATGAAGAGTCCTATTTGATAAAAAATACTCAAATAACAAGCCGTCAACATTATGGCGTTATTTAAGAAGTAGGGATACTAGAAATAGAAAAACAAATATGGGTATTAGCAGATATTCAAAATTAGTAATTACCGATTCGAAAAATCAAAAAATTTCTCTAGAGAAGAGCTTAAGAGATTTATATTAGAAACCCCTGACAATAAATATTTAATAATGAAGGCAATAGTATGTCTAACCTCACTTTGAATAAGGAGAACTCACTAAGAATTTGTTTGTTTTTAGGTTGATCTGTTTATAGGCATCGCCAGTGCTTGTTGAAGAGAAGAAGTACTAACTAAAATGACTTCGGACGACATTGAAAAGAACAGCGATTCCATATTCGGAAACTCATACTAATAATGTCCTATGGACAAGATAAAGTGATTATTAATAGATATTTAGCTCTGCGCCCTTCGCATACTTTCGATACACGTTTAGTTATATCATACAGAAATGGAAAGTGCACAGTTCAACCAGTGAGTATTAATTCCATAGGAAAAATACCTTCCCAAATAACCCAAATCCTTGGTCTAGTCAACCCAAAAGAGTATATCATTAAATTAATTAAAGAACTTTTAAACCATTTGTTTGTTGCTATTTACTTTGTTAAAAAGTGTATTTGGAAACAGATATTGCCAAAAGGAATGATTATTTTAATTTGATTGAAATGGTCTGTTTGCGTTTTATTTCTGAGCAAAAAATTATTGCAATTAAAAATCTTGAAAAAGCAACTTTATTTTTACTGCGGTTTGAAAACCCACAAATATTTTTAACGAGTTGTCGTTGAGGTTAAGTATCATTACTAGGATCGTTAAATTTGTTGTAATGGGATTTCTAGGAAAATAAAGGAAGGATAATTAAGCGGAAATATAAATTATGGAAGCAATTGATACTTAGACAGCGAGTTCATATTGAAAATACTTTTAATTTTTTTTTGTTAAGCGCCTTTTATTTTTTTTTAATATTGTTGTTGTTCAGTTATATGATTTAAGAAATTTGGTATGGCCACCACACAACTTTCCGAACACCCAATCAAACTGTCGATCAGTTACAAAAGCAGGATCAGTGAATGGAATATCTTACATGACAGAACCCTGCGTGGCAAACAGCCAACAGTTGTTGTAGGCATTGATACGTTTTGCTTTACTAAATAATCAAAATATTGCTTTAAATTTAATTTTACCACATAGCCTATTGACAATTTTAAATTGCCACCATTTTGAATAGGATCAAGTAAATTTCTTTAAATTTTAGAAATGAATGTAGAATTAAAAAATCTCTAAAATGAGGTGTCACTTGACCCCTCTTTGCTGAAAATTCCAATTTGGCGCAAACCCAACTTCTGTTTGTCGATTTTAACCAATATTTGGACAGTTCAATCGCAGATCGCCAGCAGCTCATGTACCAAAATTCAAGTCAGTTGATTCAGCCGTATCGGCACAATTTTGACCACACACAGACAAGACAGTAAGTACAAAAACAATGATTTGGAATTATTGCGATTTTAGGTTTTTTGCTTCCCCAGAATTAATTTTTAGTTTAATGTTAAGTGAAAAAGTGTGAAGTTGTAGTACTAAATACAACTTATTTTTGCAAGAAATAAGTTTAATTATTACTTCGTTTTTTTATAAAAATTTATAACTTACTTCTATTTCCCTTAACATTAATACTGAAAATTACTATATACTATTACTATTACTATATTCAGCTTTATGTAAAGGTGAGGCAAATCGGCGCAGAAGATGAGATAAATAAAACAAATACAAAATAATCCACAGATATAACAAAATTAATAATTTTTATAAAAGCAAACTAAAAATTTTTGCCTTTTACCGTCACATCAATATTATTATTTTGCAAGTCGCTGTGGAGACAAAGGGCAGTAACTAAGTAAAAAGTCAGATACGGCCTATTTCAGTCACATTGCAAGTGATATTGTTAGTTGCTGCTTTTGGCATTTATGTCAAATGTGCGAACCTTATACAAAAGTTAGAGCAGTTACTGCTTGTGTGAAATATATAAATATTTATTTTGTGACAAAGATGTCGTTCACTGTTCCTTACCTAAACATGCGGATACTTAGAAAGTATAACAAATCCTTATGTCAAATTGAAACTAGTTTGAGGTTATGTGTTTGTGTTGTTTTTGTGATTGGGTTCTGTCTATAGTAATGATTTGTCATCGTTTTCCACAGGACTCTATACAGAAAGTTCCACAATCGTTCCGATGGCATGCATATCAAGAATTCAGAAGAGTTCAAAAAAATAAAATTAAAAAAAAATCTATGAGGATGGGGTGCTACCCCGTTTAAAACACACCTTTTACAGCCGATCTCCTAATTTTTTATAATTTTTGAGATAAAAATTTAAAAAAAAAATGCCCACCCGAGCACGGCCTCAAACCCACCACCTCTCGATCGATAAGCAGATACTTTACCTCTGGACCACGCTACCGATGCAAAAAAATCGGTTACATGTTACAAGTGCATTATATGCTCAGCTGACAGTTGATTTGACATTACATTTTGTTATACTTTCTACGTATCCGCATTTCTTGCTTTAACACGGCAGCACACATCAGTATGAAAATAGTCAAAACAGATTTAGAACACCTTAAAACGTAAAGATCTGTCAAAAACCGTCGTAAATCTGCACACGTACATAACTTTTCTTACACAGCAAAGCCTGGATGGATACAGTGGGTGTATTTTTTAATGAAAAGTCATGATTCTTTACATTTTCCACACTATTTCACTCATTTATTTTTCACCGAAAAAAAAGCATAGCAACGACCTATTTTAATAAGTGGAAAAATGTCTACCTTGCAGTTTTTCTGCTTCTACCTGAACCAATCATATAACAAAGTTTAACAACTTACATGGTATTTCAGACATACCGTGGCACATGCCAACCAACATTTCAAGTTAATGTAAGCGGAAGAATCATACTCGGAACCGATTTTTGAGCATCACTCTAGATCTCCCCAGTTTTGTGGTACTTACACATACAATCCCACCGCATTTTGTGTACCGTCTTTGGTCATAAATAACTATTGAATATTACAATGCAAGTTTGCTATTTGTCTATTCGTCAGTCAGATGATCCTCAACAAGGGTGGAAGCTTACTGTCTACCTGCCCGGGATTGTCCATTAGATCTTGGACTCCCCGTATCTTAATGCAAGAGCATAACTTATTGTTTTTTTCGTTCGCCTTGCCACTAACATTTTCTTTTACTGACATTATTCCGGACGCTAAAACCCTACTTATAATTTAAAGCTCCAGCATTTTTAAAGATCCTTCCCACAATCGACCTCTACATTAAAAAGGTTAAACTTGATGGTGACAGAAGCTTAGAAGCAAGCCACAATAGACCACGCACGTTTTCAAGTTAAATTAACCCGTCATATTGTTTCAGCATCAAATGAAGCAATATATCTTTAAATTAAAATTCCGCCTGTGACATATCAGATTTTGATTAAAAACGTGTCTTTAAACAAAAGAAAAATATTCTATAATTTAAGCTCCGCATTTGCTTTCTAAGCTCACTAGAGAATTAATCAAATTTCCATTCGTCCATACTTCTTTCGTTGTTTGCCTCCGGCTTTCTTTTTCTTTGCCTAAAACCCGAGAATCATGATTTAGAACCAGCGCAAATTTTCATTTTATATTTGGCAGGCAATTTCTTATTTAGCTCCTAACAAATTTATGATTTTAATGCCTTCGTTTATTTCTTTCGTGTTGTAAAATACGACTTTAATGTTTTCTTTAAAGGCGTTAAGGTAATAAATTTTATCATCTTAGGTGTAAATACTTGCGCTGTATTGAACAGATAAACAGGTTTCAAGCGATTATTAGAAAAAATGGACGCTTGTCAATTTATTGCATGTTAACTAATGGAATATGCACATATATTTTTATTGCATAAATCAGGAAGTCATTACAAACCAAAAAAGAATTAAAATTAAAATTAAAATTAAAATTACAGCGATAATTTTTTGACGTTAGGTCAATTAAAAAAATTACACCGATAATTTTTTCCTGTCATTTTCTTGGTTGTCATATTAATTTCGATACAAACAAATGGCTTGCAATTGTTATAAACCCGTAGTTACTGTTAGCAACCGTCGGTATGATTTGTTATTTAGTTGTTTGTATCAACATTTTAAAGGTTTTTCGAAAAATGTCCTTCTAGTGAATCGTTTCGGAACTGCTACAGAAGGAGAAATTAAGTTAAAAGTCCAGAAAAGTGAACCAGAAAACACAGTAAAAAGTAAGAAGAGTATTTGGAAGCAGTTTGTGTTTTCATTCGTGAAATAATCCCCTAAATACCACTCGAGCTTTAAAATTACTGATAATTTTTCACTCTTACGTGTTTTCTTTGCAAATTTCACTCGTCCTGCGGACTCATGAAATTATAGAAAACACGCAATCGTGAAAAATTATCGGTAATTTTTAAGCTCTCGTGGTATTATCCCCGATAATTAAGCTACAAAAATGTTAACTTTTCGGTTAAATTTATTACAATTTAAAAAGCAACCTTTTGTCCTTAGTGAATAATGACGTCAGGAGATCAGCAAAAGTCTCAGTCTACATGTTAACGTAAAGCTTAACCCAAAGTCAAACAGGTTTTTTTTTCTCGGAAACAGTCAGAAGGGAAGCAATCATATTGTCTGGGTTAATAGAGGAATAGTGCAACTAGCTTCGGTACAATTATTTATACAGGATGTTTCATTTCGGAGCTATTAAACATCAAATTCGAAGTTTCCGCAAATTTCCTTTTAAATCGGGTACAGGTCACAAAAGTGAATTAAATCGATGTAAATTTTCGGAGGTTGTAGAGGACCCGGAGCTTCAGAATAGTATTGAATCTGGTGAGGATCGGAAAAGGGCAAGTAATTCTTTTGAATTTAAGTAGAAAAATGCCATTTGCAGGTCCCTCTTTTTTATCTTCTTACAGCCCACGAAGGCAGAAAGCCTAAGTACTAGGGTACCGTGGGTTTGCTTGGGTGTGTGAGGTGGTACCTCCTCTGTAGAGGAAGAATTCCTCTACCACCTTCCTTCATTCAACACGCATACACCATGCACTCGGTTCATTCATACTGGCAATCACAAACATCCAGACCTGTACTTTTTTTATGGTACATCACCGGAATCGAGCCAGGTGCGGCGCCGTGGTCGAGTGAGTCCGCTTCGCATTTCAGCGGCGCTACCCACTGAGCCACCGATACACTCGACACAGCCACTCGAAAACGAAACGTCTGATTGAAAAACGGATTCATAAGTGAAACTTGAAAATGTCAAATACTTTCTTTTTGCAATACATTCACCTAAACCTAAAATTACTGGAAAATGGATATAGTTGGTAAAAACTGGAAATTTTGATTTTTGACCCAAATATTTCGGATTTTAATTTTTTGTGGGGTCAAAATGGTTCATTATAAGAATCGCCGATTAAATTTCGATTTTTTTACTTCTTTTGCCCTCGACATCGGTTCATTTGAATCACTCTTTATTTTTTCCTATCTAATTTTTTCCCGATTTTTTAACGCTATCTCTTAAAGAGATAATCACACTTCAAAACGAATACCGATAGGGTCATCCAGGAGTGTATTTAGGGGTAAAAACCGGATTTTCTTAATTTTTCCGACAAATCCTATTTTTAACCGACATTATTCCACACTATGTTCCTTATTTAGTGATTCTTTTTGAGTTTCTTTTATCTGGTAATTACCTAAGAATACATCCCACTAATTTAAATCGCTTATTTTTTCGTTAGTTAGTTATAAATAAATGGGTTTGTTTGCGTCGGGGACAGACGAAATTTAAAAAAAAATAATTTTAGGATTATAGAAGATTGCCACGAAAATAAAGAATTGCGGTTTATTTATTCAAAATTAGTAAGATATGATGTGTCAAGATTTCGTAAAAATTCCGGATTTTCTTGTAAAGTTGAAAGGTTAATGGCAGATTTCGGCGAAATATACATGAATAAGATTTTAGGAACCTTCTACTGTAAGTGCAGGGATATTTCACATTGGATGGGTTACGCATTAAATGTCATTTTTATTGATTTTTCGATAACCCTACAACACTGGATTTTGCCATGTACTCATGATGAATCATAACAATAATTTTGAAGACACAACCAATAGGATCACGTCTTACAAATTTCGAAATTTGCTCGAAAATTTGCAGTAGAAAGTCCTTTTTTTGTTAAGAAAGACCAAAATAAATGGATAACACCAGCCGCCATAAAAATTTAATTTATGTAGAGAATATATAATATAAAAAAAAACATTTCCGATTTATTTGGGTTATATGCATATTTACTACTGAAAGGAGATGGATTGAAAACCATCCAACCTGACCAATAAGGAGCAAGATTTTAGTAAAATTTCAACACTTATTCGATAAATGGCCATGAAACAAACACAACCTTTGTTCCGGCTCCTCTCATTTGCAGATCAATTATAAATATCGACCATGCCCATTAGTTCATTATTGTTCGGGTGTGTTGGACCTCATTTAGAATTAATACCAAAGAAGTAAATTAAAGTTTACATTTTTTGACGAGTAAATCTCAAGCTGGTTCTAAACTTGTTAGATTTTTGGCGTTTCTTTGCTTCCCCGAATTAGATCGGGCGTCAGTGTAATGTTTTAAAAGCGCCAGTGTCATAATCTGGCTGCGCCAGTGTAACTTTTTAAAAATAATAAAAAATGTGATGCTAGAAATCGTTCACCCTTGAAGTGTTATAAAAAAATATCGATTGGGACTTATATACGCCCTGAGAAGGTTACCTACTTACAGCTCACCTAATCGACCAAATCTAGCTGCTTGCAGATCTCTTCTATATGCTAGCTCTATCTCAGTGTGATTCGTGACAGACGGAGCGTTTAGCTTTTATACAGTGTGTAACCACAATATGGAAACCTCGAAATATCTTACAAACCGTTCTTCCGATTTTTATGAAATTTTGAACACTTAGGTACCAAATTGCGCCCGATCCAATGGTGAGTTCCGCATTGTTGTTAAGTTTATCATTTTCCTGAATCGGCAGGAGCTTTGTTTAAAATTTATTTTTTATTCGATTTTCGAATTCAGCTGAAAATTCTGAATACTTCTTATTGGGAACATTTTATCCTACAGTTGACAGTTTTTGAGGAAATGGTATTCAAAAATATTTATTTTATTGTATTTTACCTTAAAATTCTCATACACCAAAGTTTACCTGAAATGTCCGACATTGTCAGTTTCGCTTATTTACAAAAAATGGATCATTTAACAGAAACCCAAAAAATTGAAATTATACTAATACTGGGTTATGGATACCGAATGCGAACGCAACAAGATGTTTTTAATATCTTTATTGACAAATATCCTCACGGAAATCCAACTATATCTACTGTAAGTAAAGTTTTAAAAAAATGTCAAACTGGAAACGTGAAAAACGCTATACGCTCTAGCCGATCTAAAAGTGCAACAGACGGTGATAAGGCTCTGAATGTTTTACTCAGTTTAAAGGAAAATCTCCATCATTTTTACCAGAAAACTGGGAAAAGAAAACAACATTTCACATGTCCGTAGACTGCCTTCTGAAAACCGAAAAGTTTCATCCGTACAAAATAAGACCATGATGGAGGAACTGTTTGCTTTGCGGTCTCGCGGTTGTCCGAGTCGCCTCGCTTTGCGGCGCCACTGAGAGCTAACCAAAAGGTGCCTGCCTTGGTGACTGATGACGTAAAGTGATGACGAACTAGCGACTTTGTTTTTGGCAACCCTCCAAAGCGAAAGTTTGTAAACAACGGATAAATTGGAGTATCGTGCCTCGATGAAATTCCATCATTTAAAAGGAAAAACTCCAACGGAAATCAAAGTTAAATTAAATTCAGTGTATGCAGATGCTGCTCCTTCTTTTACAACTGCGAAATCCTTAACTGCGAGTTCAAACGTTGGACAAACGGCATTTTTGGCGAAGAATGCTTTGGATGACCAAGAACCGCAACGACGGAGTAAGTGGTTCACCAAATTGTGATGGACGACCGTCGATTGACTTTGAGATAGATAGCAGAGACTGTTGACATCTCATACGAATGGGCACACACTATATTACATGAAGAACTAGGAACGAGAAAGTTGAGCGCGCGTTTGGTGCCGAGTTGGCTCTCTGTTGATCACTGTTTCGATGGCGAAATTTCACGACCGTAAGTACGAATTGATTTTTCGTCCACCGGACTCTCCAGATTTGGCCCGGTTTGGCTTTTTTCTTTTCCGAAATTCAAAAAAATGGGACTTTTTCATCGTATGATGAACTGATAGGTACCTAGGTGCTGTTAATGATTATTTTTCTAGTTTAGATAAAAACTATTATTGTGAGGGACTGAAAGGTTTCGAGAAACGCTAAGCCAAGTGTACTGAGTTAAAGAAAAACTATGTTGAAAAATAAATTTTGTTTGTATTTTTCTTAGTTAGGTCGGAAACTTTTCAATCCACCCTTATATTTCATAGCCGTCTATGTAATAAGCCAATTTACTAAGCCAACCGTCTAGACGGTTCGCAAAGTGCGACCAGATAGTGGAATATATTATTACTTTATTAAATTGCTAGAAATTTTAGGCATTAAAGGCAAAAATATTCCTTGAATGAGATCCCTTGTTATCTATTAAAACATGAGTCCTCATCTAGCGGTAAGCACTACAAACAGACAGGTGCAAAGTAAAATCATGGCTACATTACAGTTTATAGTTTATGTCCAGCGAAAACTTAGCTCTCGAATATTTTATCCAAAGGTCAGTTTGTATATTTTACGTTTGTTGTCAAAATTTGACCAACAAGGTAAGTGTTGAGTGCATTTGGTATTTAGTAAATCTGTTCCGTAAGGTCAAATTTTCTTCATAATTGAGAACTTACAGCTAGACGCTGATTTCATAAATTAATTTATTTTCCCTCATTTATTTTGTACATACAAGACATATGAGAGACATCAAGCTCCTAGTGTGAGACTGTCTTCTATTAGGATGCCCAATTATCTAAAGACGAAATACTAGGTAACGTTGTGACTTTATTGTTTACATACCTTACAACGAAAGAAAGGAAAAATGGGACAGGGTAGCCATGATCCGAGCTGTAAAAGTCGTCAGAAATGGGATATCGCAAGGCGTCTAAAACTTTTAACGACCGAAAGGTCAGTATAAAACTTTCTTTCCTCCTTTAACTCTATTTCAAATTTCTAATTTTAGAAACTATTGAAAGGTGTGCCGAAGTGTGGAAGAAATATAACTTTTGTGTTTTATTTTACTTATTGTTTAGGAAACCTAATATGGCACTGCCTTACTGGTAGTTGATTTTAAAAATAGAAAAATAGAGTTTTTCTGCATACCTATTGTGAATTTATAGAACATGTAATCATTTTTGCCCCTCAAGATTAAATGACATAGTCAGTAAACATAACATAGGATGTGTTTATCACTTTCCGATTCTTTATAATTTAACATGGTCTCAGATATTAAAAAATGCAAAGGGTTCTTCAATTAGGCTACTTTCCTCTTTATTTAATGCTAGCGCAGCAGATGGGATTGACGATGAAGATGAACACAAATTGACCAAGTTTTCAAGAATTCCAGAAGAGTAATTTTTAGTCAATTCTGGCTTGCCACAAAATAACATTTACGATAAGAAAATATTGACTATTTGCACTGGGTGCCCAAAAACTACAAAACCATGAAATTGTGATTTTATTGTTATGGCTCAAAATACTAAATATGATAATTTTAAATTGTCCAGTTAACCAAAATCCAAAATTGCATGAGAAAATTTGTGAATTATTATGAATTAACAGCATAAAATAGGTCTTAGAAAAATAATGCGCTTAAATGTACAATTTACACACCTCAAATTTTCTCTACCAATTTTGGATTTGGATTAAATTTAAAATTTAAAGCAATTTTTCCGTTTAATATTTTCCATTAAAATAATCAATAAGGCACGTTTATTCTAGAGAATATTTTTGTAGTTTTTGAGCAGTCCGTACAAAAAATCGAAATTTTCCCATCACGAATCTTTTCTTTGTCAGCAAAAACTGTGAACAAAAATGACTTTTCTTCGTATTTTTTTGGATTGTGGAAAATTTGATCCATTTTCCCCGTTATCAGTATATGTAGAGGCGCCGTATATAAAAACTACCTAAACAAACAGACTTTGAACTCCGGCCGGGCAGCTCCTACTTTCTCGCGAGGTGAAATATACCTATATAATACAGCTGACGGTCAAAATGACATCCGCTAAAAAATAATACAAATTAACATCCGAGCTATATACACGAATATACTTCCTGTATATTGGGTTTCGTGCAAAGGTCTGGTTAGCCTCCGTTTAATAGACGGTGAGGTTGGCATACATCTGTATACCTACTCTACATGAGTATTCATAATTTGGCATACTTGGGCTTCTGTATATACCGTTTTTGGTCAAATGGGATCCTTACAGTATTGTCAGACTGTAGAAAACAAAGCATAGCATTTATTTTAGATTAATGCTATTTTGTAATAGCTGAAGAAGACCAACAAAACTGTTGTTATTGATGAAGTTTGGTATATAAGTATACATACAGAACATAAAAAATTAAGAACATAGATTTCTAACTGATAAGATTTGTTATTTAAGAAGTAGAAATTGCTTTTGAATTTTCGCAAGAAATCACATTTCTAGTTAGATCTCAAAAACTAGATGTGATTTAAGGCAATGAATCAAAAAGAAAAATGGTTCTTTAAATTTGGTATTATTCTGTCACCTAACAGAGGTACCACATAATGGTGAGGGGGTGAAAACATTTTTTCTTGACCATTGGCCACATCGTTTAACTTTCCTTTGTAGGTAAGTCCTTTAGTAGTCCACAAATAAATAAAAAACTAAAAAATATGGGGTTTTTAGTTTTCTTTGCTGTGTAATACAGATTTCTTGATGGCCAGTCCCCCGGTCTGAATAAAAAACCGTTAATTTATACTACATCGATTATTGGCTAAATGAGCCCATTCCGAAAATCTATTTAGTGACGTTTGATTCTAAACAGAAGACATTGAAGCAACCACAAGTAGGTACGATTTTTCATTTCTTGTTCTTGTCTTCGTCCCTGTCACGACGGGTTCACTCAAAACCACAAAACACTTTTTTGTTCTCTATAAAATTACAAAAAAATGATAGCAAATCGAATTCGCTACTATAATTTGTTTCAAAAATTTGATAAATCAAAATTTGACCTAAAATGTTCGAAAATGCCATTTTTCGCATTTCCCTTTTTTTTTTGACGAATCGGACACGGAGAACCCATAGCACACATATCACAAAATCAACCTAAATTAAACTCTCTACCACTAATGGGATAGAAGATTATGCCATCGTGAAATTAGGTCTTCGCGCATCAAAAATCGCTTATTTTGCCAGAGGGTTATTTTAGCATAAGGTTCCCACAGATCAACGCGAATTCGCTGCACTCGCCGCGGTGGTTTTTTGTCATTGTCAAGATAATGACAAAAACGATAGTTATCAGCTATATTTTATTTTATAATCATATTAGAAAAGTCGACCGTATTCACCCAGTTGTACAGACAATAATTTCTCCAGACCGTGACAAATTGTCACGATAAATGCCAAATAAACATAAAAGTATCTATGTAGTGTTTTGATTTATCAAATCGTAACGTGTCGAGTACTTGCAAACATACGATTTTTGGTCCTCGGAGACAATGGGCCAAAAATAAGAAATAGGAAATTTAAAAATTTAACGTTCAGATTCACTAAGAAGGTTTAAGATTTAGTACTGGTTTAAATTAAGATCTTATAGTTGATCAGTTATGTTTTGACAGCTTTTTGTCCTGTCATTGTTAATAAGTAGTCATTAAAAACGTATGAATTATTCTGATATTTCATCTATTTCCGTAGATTTCCAAATGATTTTCATCTTGGAACGATTTGCTGTAATGAATTTAGTTCTATTATTGTCGAAAGTACGTACTAAAGTTGCCATTTTTTTTTATAAATTTGCAAAAAAGCTCAGAAATAAATCAATAGTATGAAACTTAGTTGTCTTATTCTTACACTTGTCAGTTTAAAACTTTCGGTTGTCAAATAAGACCGGACTAGCGTTGGAGAATCTGGCTGTTAAAGTCGAAGATGCCTCCACAAAAGCAACATTACAGAAAACAAGCAACAGAGAAGATCATCAAGAAAAGAGAGAACAAAAAACACTCTAATTTTAAGACCTGAATAAATTGAATATAAGTGTGCTTACTTTAAATCAATTTGAAAAAAAAATATTATAAAATGGTATAATGAATTAAACTTAGTTATAAAACTATAACTGTATAATCGGTTTCTTTACTTAGGCATTCTTAAATCTCTTGCATGTTTAAAGTATGAAATATTTATATACACACACATATATATATATATATATATATATATATATATATATATATATATATATATATATATATATATATATATAGTTTTTATAATTGTAATATCTTAATTTTGTCTATTCATCTTTATATTTTGCAAACAGATTTACATTTTATGGCACAACACGAGTACTGCAAAGTACTTAGGCACCATTATTGTGAAAATCAGAAATGATTGTAAGTATTTTATAATAATGTATTATTTTATATGTGGATTTGACTTTCAAATGTATGAATTTTTATAGCAACCTACAATTTACGTAAAGATGCCTGTAGGTGAGCCATCTAGCTTAGATATTCTAAGCTACGAGTTACTTTTCTGTAGTGTGTAGCAGTGTTTGCAATTCATTCAATAGCTTAACCAACTAACCAACTAACGAATCTAGTCAATACGACAAATAGTTTTTATAAAAGACTGAATAAATAGGCTATTTTCTTAAAAAAATTTCTTGTTTTAATTAATTTCATTAATTTAGATATTTTTGTCTTGTTAATAATGACATTATAGCTTGATTTTCACGTTGAAAGTCCGAAACCCAAGCCAAATAAAAATTATTATCTTAATTAAGCAATATTTTATTAATGGACAATATATCTAAACCTGTCCTTGAACGGTTTGTCATCTAATTTACTATATTCTAGCATTTTTTTAAATATACCTTGTGTCCATTTGGACTGATATATGAGAAATTTTTGGAAAACACATTTTTCAAAAGCACGTTCTTTTTGGCAATATATTTTTTCGAAAACAGAACTTTTTCTAAAATACTGTTCCTCGAAAACTAGGGATGTTTTCAAAATTTTGTTTTCGCAAATCAACTTTTCGAATTTTTTTAACCACTTTTCGAAACTATATTTTTTCAAGAAAGCTTGTTTTTAAAAACAACATTTTTTCAAACATAGTTTCGAAAATGAGTTCGAATATTGATAAATACCTTGTGAAAATAATTTACTCGAGATTAACATAGCAGACACAAGGAAACGTTAACCTGATCGATCACAAAAACGGCTCGTTTAGGTTAGGTCAGGATCTTTTTGTCATTTTTTCATTTACATTTTCTTAACCAGTAGAGGTCATAATTTAAATTTAGGAAAACTGTTTTCTAAGAAATATGTTTTCCGAAAATGCATTTTTGAAAGATTCTTTTTTTTTTAAATTGTTCTTGAAAAAAATTTCTAGATAAATTTCCGAAAAAGCATATTTTGAAGATGCTATTTTTCGAAAAAATTTCCTTAATTTAATACCAAAACCAGGGTAACCGCGATTTTTACATGGCAAGAGTCACCTTGCTCGCTATCTATACAGGGTGTCTAAAATATGTGACACCACTCTTAGGGTGGAGCGAAAAAATATTTTTTTTAATTTCAGAATGCCTATATATGGAATGGTTGCCTTTGGTCAGATGTATAAACTGTGCAAAATCTTATCCAAATCGTACATGTTCTTTGGCTGCCAAAACGGCCATGTATTTTTAACTTTTTTGCCATAATTTACCAAAAAAAAAGTATCAAGTAATCAACTAATTATCTATAAGCAAATGAAATTAAAGTACATCACTATCCACTATCATCATCCCCTATGAATCAATCAGCATCGATTATCGACGGAATCAACTACAGAGTTCGGAAATATTCGCCTAGACTCGTGCCTTGACTCCTCGGCAACAACATATTGCTTCTTGTGTTCTTGCTTTAGTTTAACAGTAACAGTGTCTCAGTGCATGTGTACCGTTAGCGTTGTTTTTCTTTATGAAGTTTATGCCTATATTATTAGACAAAATATGCCTCTAACGCGTTTAGACTCGTTCTGTCCGGTATTTGGTGATCCAACAATTTTCAAAGACAATATGCTTCCAACTTATGCAGACATAATTAGACATTATTTATTAATCCGACAAAAACTTTTAACTAAAAATAAACAAGAACCGAGTTTGGGTGATGTGTGTTTGCCGTTGATAAACGAGTTAAAAACATTGTGGGAAAAAAGTTCTATTCCCGTAGTCTCTGACCAACAAATTTTACACAAAATCAGGGAGTATCATAAAAAATATCGCGATATTAAAAAACCAATAAAAAAGGATGGCAAGTTAAATATGTCAAAAAAAGTTATTCAGTTTAGAGAATTTGGTGAAAAAAATTTATTTGACATGTCGCTGTGTAAATGTAAAGACTTTGCGAAGTGTGCTTGCAAAATTAAAGTACCCACAGATGAAAGGAGCTTTTTAACTGACCAGAGGACTTCAAGAAAAATGGCAATTGGCAAAATTGATGTAAGGGCAACTAAAATCCTTGAGAAAAGGTTAGAGCGTAAAGGTAAATGTGATCAAAGAACAGAAAAAAATCCCAAAGAAGACGATGAAATTTGCCAAGAAACATTGAGTGCTTTGGAAGATTGCTCTAGGAGCTCCGGTGATCCCTCTAACGAGAGTTTCGAGCTTTCATTTCCCAAAAGTGATATTTCAGAACAACCTTGTACTTCTCAGATGAGAACAAAACTTCCTTCTTTAGCACAGGCTTGTGACCGAACAGAAGTCTCAGACAGATCCGCTGCAATTATGGTGAATGCTGCTTTAAAAGACATGGGAATAATAACAATGGAAGAATCATCTAAAATAATAGACCGAAGTAAACTTAGAAGAGAAAGAGTTAAAGCCCGCAGAGATTTAAAAAAGAAACATGAAGAAGAAAGGACCTGTGTCTACGGAATCTATTTTGATGGAAGAAAAGATAGAACCTTGGTTCAAGTACGGGAAGGAGATATTCTTTCGAGAAAGACCATCACCGAAGAACATATCGTATTGGTTTCAGAGCCGGGTTCCGTCTATCTCGGTCATATAACACCTTCTTCTGGAAGTGCTCAAAATATTAAAATGAGCTTGTTAGAGTTCTTAGACAAAAATATAGATTTTTCTGAAGTGCAAGCAATTGGATGCGATGGAACAGCGGTAAATACAGGTCATAAAAATGGAATACTAAGACAATTTGAACTTTCTTTAGCGCGCCCTCTGCAGTGGTTTGTTTGTTTAATGCACACCAATGAACTGCCACTGAGACATCTGTTGCAGCATTTAGATGGAAAAACTACTGGACCGAAAGGCTATTGCGGAGAAATTGGTAAAAATCTAGAAAACTGCGAAAAACGACCTATTATACAGTTTAGAAAAATAGATGTTAGTTTTCCTGAAATCGATCTTAGCGAGCTAAGTACAGATCAACAATATCTTTATGGTATCTGCAATGGAATTTCAAAAGGAACGATCTCGTCAAGCCTGGCACAACGAGAACCAGGCAAAATGGCACATTCAAGATGGTTGACAACAGCCAATAGGATCTTAAGATTATATATTTCTACGGAAAATCCATCATACAATTTGAATATACTAACAGAATACGTTATGAAAGTTTATGCGCCAACTTGGTTTGAAATTAAAATCCGTCCTTCATGTCGACACGGTAGTTCCCATTTTTTTGGCATAATAAAGAAAAGTCGATTTTTGCCTGAAGAGCTTAAGAAGGTGGTAGATGCAGTACTACAAAGAAATGGTTACTTCGGTCACCCTGAAAACTTGTTGTTGGCAATGGTAGCTAACGATAGGAAATATATTAGAGAATTGGGTCTTAGGAGGATACTAAAATGCAGACAAGCGAAACATAATGATAACGAAGTTCGTCAATTTAAAATTTCCAGTTTTAATTTTAATGCAGCCGAATACTTTGAGCTAGTTAACTGGCAGACATTAACCATTACAGAGCCGCCTCTGACAATGAAAATTTCAGATAACGAACTCCAGGGAATGATCTCCGATGTCCCCGCTGAAATAGAAATTCTAAAATTTCCATGTCATTCCCAAGCCGTGGAACGCTGTGTTAAATTAGTTACGGAAGCTTCAGCGGCAGTATGTGGCTATGAAGCAAGAGACGGTTTTATAAGATCAAGAATTGCCTCCAGAGCCTCACTACCGAAATTTGAGACAAAAGGTCAGTAGCGCCAGGTTTTCGACAACAATTAAATATAAAAAATAAATAAAAAAGGGTGGGTGGGTGGTTGAACTCGATTTGCAACCACCTCCACGTGGTGAGTTCTGGGTTATTTTCATGAAGAAAACAAGCACTTGGGTTCTTTATGGAAATAAGCGAAGAGTTGCATAAGATGATATAACATATTTTTTTCAAAATTAATTGTCAAATTGGCAGCCAAAGAAAGGGTCCCAGCATACCAAGTTTTTGCAGGGTAATTTACATCTACAAAAAGCAACTATTCCATATATAGGACAAGTGATTGATCGAAAAAAAATTCTTTTTACCATTTTCGCTCCACCCTAAGCTATCTAGGAAACGGTAAAAGATACTAGGTCGGTTAAATTAGCGAAAATATGCCTTTTGTAGTCCCTATTCATATTCCGTTTACAGAGTTCCGAAATTCTCTGTAGCTTCTTATCTACAACGGATTTTTTAAAAATAGACAAAAATGTAATTCTTAAATATACTTCGAAAACTATTATGGTTAGAAAAAATTGTTTGGGTTTGATTGGGATGCCAAAAATCACACGGTTTTTTTATCTTCTCTAAAGTAACGATATTGTTTTGTTTATACCATTTGTTTTTACTGAGATTGATACTGCCTTGTTTTTTTTCCAATACGGACCTGGACTTTTTGCTGCATTCTTGAAAGAATACTTCATACCCTTTACAACTGTATATAACTTGAATATGTTTTCCGATGGTTTGATCAAGAATAGCAACATCATCATCAGGATTTTCTATCAATCAATCAGTAACGTCTGGTGAACCCTGACATGCCATAAAATTGGTCCGCGTGTAGCTTACCAACGGTGTCCAAAAAGTTCAGTAAGTAGATTGGCAGCAACGTAGGTATTATGCGGCGGCGCACAATCTTAAATCATTAATAATGACTACACTGATAAAACAGGACCACTTAGGGGAAAAGAATTGCTTCTTTTGCCAATTTTGTCCTTAGGACAAAGGAAATTTATCGGACAGAAAGATACCACTCTTCGGCCAAACACACATCGGTATTTAAAACCAGTCCAAAGTTCTCTTGGGATTTAATTCTATCAAGCTGAAAGAAATTCATTTAAACTAAAAACTTTCCCAACATAGTTACTCTATGATCTTCTATCAAATTCAAAATTCTCTTCTTAAAGAACCCAAGCATTTGGCAACCAACATAACCCACGAGGCCTAGTGCCCTAAGCAATCGTGCAAACTCGTTTTTAACGAATCGCGCGAACGTCATTCATGGTAAGAGTCCCGGAATATCAGTGGTTGAAACCTGTTATATTTTCTTTGATCAGTTAGTTGGAACTGGAAGCATTTGAATATTGGGTTAAATAGTTGGTGTTTAGACCATTTGTGGCCATAATTTGACGGTAAGTAAATGCAAGAATATTCTTTGATAATTTAGTATAATAGACTAGTTAATTAAGAATTGAGAGGCTTATGCGATGCACATGTTAGACTAAGTATACAGAATTTACAAAACCTGGATATTTATTTTAACCTTACACATTATTTATGACTAATTATTTCCAAAAAGCTCACTCGGTACTTGCGATAAAACAACTCCTATAATTTAAAAAAAAATTACCATAATTATTGAACTTCTTTGTAAATACTTCAGGGTAGGAAATAAAAATGGCGATATCTTTCTTCAAAACCGCGGCACTTGTTACAAAAGAATACAACCTTCTTACAAGATATTACGTCTTAAACTAAAAACCCACGGGTTTGTTGATAAAAGATTAAGATTTTCTATTGATGCGTATTTCCTTTGAGTTAAGACACTCTGAAAATCTGCCAAGATTCTCTTTTTCACCACTCAAGGGAATTTTTTAAAAAACTTTTACTAGTTATATATTATGCAAATAATTAAAACTCCAAGAACATCGTTACTCTAGAAGGCCTTAATTTAATAAGCTAGATAAAATTTATCAAAATCTGATGGTTTTGCTAAAATTTAAGTCCGACTTCCGACTGTATTTAGACATTTTTTCCTGTTGGATAGTGCTTACTTCCTGAATATCACAGACCATATATAACTGTTACTCACGGTTTCGCGCTCATTAAACACGCAACAAAATAAATTTCAGAAACTACTGAACGGACTTGAAAAATTATTTCACCGGTGAATATGTTTGACCCTCTTAATTGTCACAGACTATATAATTGTTACTCGCAGCTGTAATCGCGTATGACACTAAAGATAATAAGGCGCTCTCGTGGGTTCAGGTGTGTCCAGATTTGATTAGTTATCTGGAAGTCTGGGTTACAGTTAAGGCTATAGGTACAACGTGTCCCCAATTGGTGATGCATGAAGAGCTGGCATTATTTCGCAAGTGGTTTTGAGTTAGCATTAAAATAGGTTAAATCTTTTTCCATTCAACCGTTTCTGTCCCTAATAGTTTTCGGGATACTTTCATCACCAATTTAGGACGCACTGTAAGTTATACAATTTTTACCTACAGCTTCGCTCGTATGAAATGCGAATGCGGACCAAATTACGGTCTCTAGTTTTTCAAAAGTTATTAATTTATTTTTTTTATTATTTTCTGACAAGATTAGAACAAAGAATTAATGAAGTTGAGATATTGAAATGTCCCACTGAAGAGCAAATCAATGCAGTAATAGAAAACATAGGCTTCCGGCTTCAGCGAGGCATCAAAAGCTTGGATGAGTGCAGCTCAGGTGAAAATGTAAGCAAATTAATGTTAAATACCAGACAGTTGCGAGTATTTTACGTATCTACTTATTTTATTCTCATTATCTTCCGACACGTTTTTATAATGTTGCTGATGTCTTTTGCTACGTTACCTACTTTATCGTAAATAATAATAAATAATAATTATAAATGGTTAGTTTTTGGGATATATTAGTTTTAAAATATTTTGTTTGTTATGCGATTTGTTAGTTCTCATTAGTAAATATCATTTGTTGTAATAACGTCAGCAAAAAACACAGGTGTTTCTGTTTCAAATATATTTAATATTAAAATAATTCATTGTTTTCTTGTTCCCTATACGACATATTATTTAATAGATACGTTTTAGGTAACTAATAAAATAAAAAAAATTACTGTTTAAATTAATGTTCCTATATTTTGCAAGTTAAACATAATATCATCAAAATGCTATTCAAATTAGGAAACTCAAGGAAAAGGCATACATCCTTCTAGTATCCACTTCTGATTTTAATTTAGGCGATAACTACTCTTTTGAAACATCCCTTATTATAGGATTTTAAACGAGATTCTCTTTACTCAAAGTAACAGTCTTACGTGACAAGTCTTACGAAACTTCTAACAAATGACTTAATTTTTAGAGCTAAAGTTATGGTGATCTTAAAGTAAAAAATGGATTTTATATTAAAAGAATTAATCTTTTGACTCAAATTTACGATAATCTTAAGATAAGAAATTTAATTTGCAACAACAGGCTTAGTCTCTTGGCTTAAGTTCAAGATGATCTTAAAATAAGAAACAGAATTTGTAACAAATTGATAAAGTTTGTGGCTCAAATCTACGATTACCTTAAAACAAAGAAAGGAATTTGCACCAATTAACTCGATGTTATGCATTCATGTGCCTGGAGTGCATCATATTTTGGCATAGATCCCTATTCTCTTGACTTGACAGTTCACTACTTTCCTAGATAAAGGATGCATTCTATACAAATACAAATTCTTCTGGGTCAAACAAATAAATTGAATCTGAGTCAAAGAAATCTATTTCTTACTTTAAATTCAATTGGCATATTATATCAAAAGAATCATTCGTTTGAGGAAATGTCATATTCTATTAAAACAAATGATCCTTTTTATCAGTGTACACGTATTTATTTTACTTTTGTGATGGCCGCTTGTGGATAAGTTGTCGAGAAGGGCCGTTTAATAAGGTACACGGCTACCTGCCTACGATAATAAATGGAAAATTACATTTAAATGTCAATATCTCCGATATTATTCATTTTAGCGATATGTAGTAAAAGACAAATTTTATTTAGAATTTCACTTTTATCAAACGGTCATAGCAGATAGAGTATGGCATTCCATTTAAAAAAATTACATTTTTATTAATATCACGTGATTCCGATGTGAAATTGTTTTTTTTTTTTTTGGCATCAGCATAATAATCAGCGTAAAAAAGACACTATTTTGCTAATTTGGTCGAATTCGTAGCTCTAATAATAAGAAAGTTAGCAATAGTGCCGACTTCATTTTGAACAGGCTGTATATTATAGGTATATATACGTAAATGGGGTAAAGTCATATACGTATTAAATAAATATACCACGGGTTCCCCATTTACCCAATGTGCGGTTTTTGATGCCAGCAATATGAAATGGAGATATATAATCTCGCATAAGTCTATCCTTTAGTCCGATATTTCGTAAACTGCGATTGCGCTAAATTTTGTGTTGCTATTGGCAATCTAACGGTGCCACGCTTCATAAGTTCCTTGACAGGGCTGGTTTTTTAGTATAATTGAACTAGTTTGTTACTTTATGTACATCGGGGCATAAGTTAGCACACTTCAAAATAAACCACAAGAACACCGAATACAAAACACAACACGACACAAAGAAAAAATGGCGATCCAACTGTAAACTAAAAAAACCAGAAAGCTGAGAGAAGCCGAAATTGACGCACAACAGCCGATGATTAGTACAATTCACCATCTAATTCAGTACAATGTCTGACCAATGAAAAAATTCATATTAACGCATGCGCATATACAGAAATATCAGACTAAAGGATAGACATATGCGAGATTGTATATCTCCATTTCACATTGTTGGCATCAAGAATTCCAGACAACCCGCGGTATATTTATTTAATACGTATATGGGTAAAGTAAAATTTACACACTAGTAGCAAACTGAAATGGCATTTCACCTCGCGAGAAAGTATGGGCAAATCAACCGCAGCGCGTCAGTGAACGAGAAAATTAGGAAAATGGTTATTGGCGGATCGGATGGCTCTCTTTTAAATTTAATCAGAGATAAAACAGGATGTTCTTCAAGGATCTGCTGCAATACGATAATACACACCCTGCTGTTGTATACAAGGAAGTCAATTGTGTTTTTGCTCAGGTTTTTTTAAGTTAGAATTCACTACCTTCGCATGGTTCAGCTTTCTCGTGATCGGAATTGTGATATTACACTGTAATTTCTTTTTAAAATATCGAAAACATCTTCATCCACTCATAATAGCGTAACTGGTGATATTTTTGGATTACTGGCTGTATTACGGAAATGTGTCGACGGTGTTATGGTATTTCACGTTATAGCTTTAGGAATGCGAAAGCAATATGTTGCTGGATTTACACGACGCGACGGGAAGAGCACTAATGCACACTCAGATCGCTACCTTAGTCAGATGCGTTGGTGTAGGGTCATGATTCATCATTAGTTTTTATTAACGGGCCAATGATGGGGTTTATTGTCCCCAGGAAATATTGGATCCGATCGCTTTACTCTGCAACACATTGAAAAGGCCCCTATTCAGCAGAATAATTTACAGCCAAATTCTATCCAACTAACCTTGGCGCGGCTTGGACATGGAATCCAAGTTGCCTGGGATGGTATGATATCTGTGATAATTTTTTCATAAGTATACTAACACGTATTTTTTTAATGTATTCCTACTCTACATTAGGATTTGAAATACATCCCATATTTTGCTAGTCAGGTGATGAATAGTATACATTATTTAACTGCATATATAGTACAACCTATCTTCTACACATATTCAGGTTTGTTGAGGTTTTGTAATTTCAATGGTAAGTGGGTAGTATAGATATTTTTTCGTTAATAACCATAAAAACATAGCGCAAAAAGTAGTTTTTAAGGGAAATGATAATGCATAATCTAGTGTGTATTAGTAATTAGGTAGATACTATACGGTCTTTCAAGGTTTGTAAATTGCATTATGAAAAACTACAAATACATAACTCAAAACTATTTAATAGATTGTTGATTTGCAATGCATACAATAATTATTGTAATTAATTACTATTCTGGCATAGACACTGTATAATTTATGTCTTATAACAAATGCAAATTATCAAGCTGATATTATTGGATACTAGAACATGATTTATTAAAACTGGATAATTTATTTATGACTGAAAAATAGAATATTCAGTAATAATGGGGTTATTTTACAATTTTTATTAACATATTATAAATAGGGATAAAAGAAAATTAGTCGTTTGCACAAAAAATCTTTTGGCTATTTTTTGAGCATTGAAAATGCTCCAAAATACAACTTTAATTTTTAAGGGCTCTTACGTTAAGACTTTCTGGCACTTTCAATATAGCAACTCTAAAAGTGGTTATTTCATATATATATATATATATATATATATATATATATATATATATATATATATATATATATATATATATATATATATATATATATATAAATATATATATACTTGTAATTCCTGGGTCTTAAGTACCAAAGTTTTACAATCTGCAACGTCCCCTTATATATACCATAAATTACAGGAGAATTTTAAAGATATTTTAAAGATTCCTACTGACTACGTGCTACATGAATATAGCCCTAAACACTCTTTAATACACTCACGCCCTGTTGCACAAACAATTAAACTAAGTTGACACTTGTAATCTGACGGCACTCATATTAATGTTATTGCCACGAAACATCAATTTTATAAAAATTATTATTTGATTATTAAAGTTTTGAGCAGGCTGTCAATAATACCAGAAAGGATGACTTGGAAGGAACATCCGCTAGATAAAGCTAGCTCTTATCCCAGATAAATATTTTTTATTCTAATTGCTAATGGTGTTTGCGTGGAGAGTGGTTTTTAGTTTCCGGTCACTGGTAACAATATTAAAAAATTAAGGATCCTGGGGCCGGGACCGGACTCATTTCCTGCAAAATAACTGGTTGTTTCTAAACAAACAGCAATAAATATAACTTCATGCAATGTAAGTTTGTTTCACTGCCAACACTCATTAGCTAAATTAAAAAAGCGGTCTACTAAAATAACCGAACAACGGAACATAGAAAAAGCTTTCCAATTTTTCACGATTATTTGGACGTTTCATTCGTGTGCCTGAAAATATGTAACAAGTAATCAATGGAGCTATTGCTTAAAAGTCAGCACAATGGAAAGATTCTTTTATAGACTAGGTGCATAAAACTACTGGCATGTCATTTTAAAATGATTTCTTTCTACAAGAGTGAATTAGTACAGAATTGCCAGTTGGAATGTTTTATTTCTCACAGAACTGTTTCTTCAAATGCCATACTAAAACGTAGGTATTGTAAAGTAAAATTCAAAATGTACCGTTGATTTTTTGACTGCAATAAATCCTTAATGATGTCTTAGGCTATAAAAGCTCATAAATGTCCATCCCTTTCAGACAGGGCTGGCCCTTAATATTTTACCTGCGACATGAATTATACCAATTGTTAAGATTATTATTTTCCAATTCATTTTAGGAAAAAATGGTTAAAATTAAATTTTTACAGGTAATTAAATTAATTACCTGTAACTTAAGCACTTAATATTAATAATATATAATGATATTTTATTAAGGCACCTTCAGTCACCTTTTTAGCTTTCCTGTGTGAGGTGCGAGTTGTGTGCGCTAATTTTGTCTTTTTATTTTAACTATTTAGTTTGCTTAGTTAAACTATTTTTTAAGTATAATGTGGCGTCCATGGACTCATGCTGATGGTGCAGCTAGTAGTGTATCTTTAAAAAGAAAGCATTTATCACCCGATGCGAAAGAAATAGTCAAAAATGTATATTCATCTTTACTAAGAAGGGGTTTGAATAAAAATGCTGCTTTAGCAGAAACTAGTGCTTTAGCTAAAATTCCCTTAACTTCGATAAAGGACATAACAATGAAACCTATTAATGCAAGAAAACAACGAAACGACGTTGGCCAATTAAGAAGTATAGACGAGAGTGATAAGGACCTATTAAGAAGAAAAATTTATGCTATGTATGAAGAACAATCTGTACCCACATTAAAATCATTAAAAATTAGGCTAGCAAAAGACGAAACAAATATTTCATGCAGCATATCAAGCCTAAGGAGAATTTTACTTCAAATGGGTTTTAAGTATCACACAATTGATAAAAGACAAACCATAATGGAATCTCAACGCTTACGGGAATGGCGCCAAAAATACTTAACGGCTATTAAACAATATAGAGTAGAAAATCGATAAAGAATTATTTCAGAATTTAAAATTAATAAAGAATACGTATGTGATAAACTTGCAACAGAAAACGGATATACAGTGTTGCGTCTTCCCCCCTACTATTGTATATTTAATCCAATCGAACTAATATGGCACCAAGTAAAATCAAATATTAGAAGGAATAATACTTCCCCAACATTAAATACATCTGTAATAGAATTAATAAAAAACATAGTAAGTAACATCAGACAGCTGGAAAAACTGTATACAACATGTAATTAAGGTGGAAAATTGTTATATGTGTATCAGTACTAATGTTCACCCTTAATAATAAGTGTAGATGAAGATAGTGATAGTGACACAGAACTAAATTTAGAGTAAAGCAGAATTAAGTCGATTATTGTAAAACTTTTCTCTGTACACACACTGTGCTGTATTTTAATTTTAATATATACATTTAATTTTACTATTATTATTATTTTTATATTATTAATTGATCTTTATTTTCGTTTGGTTTAAAATGTCTTTTTAATTCTAAATAAAAATAAATAATTATGTATAATAGATTCATATTTTCAAGCCGACCCTGCACCCATTTATTGCGGTTTGAAGATGTTGGGACCTACACAATGGGGTTTAAGCAGGTAGTTGATTTATTGCAGAAAAGGTCAACGGTATAATGTGAACTATACTTTATATCTAAATTGAATCTATGTCATTTAATAAATAAATTATTTTAAAAATTTCCCTGAAGAGGAATAGGTGTTTTTAAACACTTGTGGACCAGTACTTCTCTAAAATTTATCGACAATCTTTGAGTGAAAACGATAGGTTTAAGTAAAAATTTGCTACCATTTTAAAGAATATACCTGATTTAATAGCAAAGATCTATTTATTTCATAATGGCCAGCTTAATGTCATCTTGCCATAAAAAAAGGCAAAATAGGTACTGGTTTCTTATTCATTCACGTCCTTAAACACTCTTGGCAAGCGGACACATGATCTGTAATTTAAGAATAAATAGAATTATGCTAATTACCAAGATCTACTTTTTCAAATGGTAACAAATTTTATAATGATTAAAGAACAGAAAAATCATTCGAGCTCGTATGAGCGTCATGGGCGGCGTGAAAATATTTTTGTGTAATAAATGTAAAATGAAAACAAATCTAGACTATTAAAACTTATTTGCATTACATGATATAATTACCATTTTTTCTAAGTTCGCTTCAGTAAAACGAGCTCGTTTATAATTAAGAATATCTCTAAGTCTAGAAAAGCTTCTTTCGACATCACAACTTGTAACAGGAGCGAAACGAAAATGATTATACAAGTCAGTATTTTTAGTTTTCAATGTTTCAAGAATATTTGCTATTTCTGAAAATCCTGGATTTCTTTCTAAGATTTCTCTTCATTCTCTCTTCATTTTTAATTTTTCACCAATTTCGGTAGGACATGCTTTGAGCTTGTCTATGGTTGTCTGAAATAAATTGGAAGAAGTCAAAAGAGGAAGGTATTGTGTCTCCAACTGTTCAATTACACCGGGAAGACATCCAAAATTTTCAGAAATAAGCTTTAAATCATTTTTAAGCGTCAGTGCACTTCTAACTACTTTACTTCTTGTTACACTCAAAGCATCGTCTTTTAGACTGACAATAACATTTTTAACTAAGTCGTAATTTGTATGGTAATAATATGTTATATAACGGCTGATAACCATGTTCCCCACCTTGTAATAACAGGTTGTGGGGACAATGGGACATTAGGATACATTTCTTTAAATCTCTTTATTCGTCCTGGTGATTTAAGAAAAACTTTTTTTACCTCACTAACCAAAGTCAATAACTGGATAGAAGTCACGTATCAGTTCACACATTCTATGAAAGGCATAAGCTAGACATGTAAAGTGAATCAAATTTGGAAAATGTTCTTATAACTGTCTTCCTGCTTTTAGCATATATGCCGCACTATCCGAAAGCAGCAAAACAACGTTTTCAGTAACATTCGTATCTGGAATGAGCGACCCGATACTTTCTACTGCAACTTGAGTTATTGTCTCACTATTGGTTTTAGTCAGAAATTTGCTGTTGACTACATTATGAGCTTTCCCCTTCTATAGGATTTAAATATATATTAAATATATATTAAATATATCCATTTTCTAGTGATTTTAGGTTTACGTAAGTGTATTGCAAGAAGAAGGCATTTGAGATTTCAAAGTTTCACTTCTGAATCCTTTTTCGATCCGACGTTTGGTTTTCGAGTTATTAGGAACTAAAGAGGGGTCTGCAAATGGCATTTTTGACTTAAAACAATCAAAACAATTACTTGCCATTCTTCCGATCCTCACCAGTTTCAATAGAGTTCTGAAGCTCCGGGTCCTCTACAACCTCCGAAAATTTACATCGATTTAATTTACTTTTCGACCTGTACCCGATTTCAAGGGAAATCGCGGAAATTTCGGATTTGAGGTTTAATAGCTCCGAAACAAAACATCCTGTATAACTAAATTTTTTACCGAAGCTAGTTGAACTATTTCTCTATTAACCCAGAACATTCGATTGGTCCAGTTTCCGAGAAAACCAAGTCTGTTCGACTTTAGGTTCAGCTTTACGTTAACATGTAGATTGACACTTATATTTGCTGATCTCCTGACGTTATTGTTCATTAAGTACAAATGGCTGCTTTTTAAATTGTAATACATTATACCGAAACGTTAACATCATTTGTAGCTAAATTATCACAATTAATTTTTTCGAGGTGCGAATTTTTTGAAAATTTCCCGAGGCGTCAGCCGAGGGAAATTTTCTTATAAAAATTCGCAACAGAGAAAAAATTTTCGGAGATTAATTCAAGCTTGCGGGAGAGATATATATATATATATATATATATATATATATATATATATATATATATATATATATATATATATTATATATATATATAAGCCGGTTTAAAACGTCTTGCGACGTTGTCCGACGCCTAATCTCCATCTCCTTCGATCTTCCCAGTCTTCCGCTGTTAAATTCTTCTCACTCATGGCTTTGTGGATTGTCTTCTGCCATTCTATTTTGGGTCTGCCTCTTTTTCGTCGACCCCTCGGTTGCCATTCTAGAATTTGTTTAGGTAGTCTTGATGCTGGCATTCGTTGTACATGTCCATACCATGTTAACTGTTTGGCATTTACGTCCTGAACTATAGATCCTTCCACACCCATCCGTTGCTTTACTACCTCATTTCTAATTCGGTACCTTCTGGATATACATAAAGATCTCCTCATCGCATCCATCTCTACTGCCTCCAGTTTTTTCTTATGCCTTTCACTCACTCTCCATGTCTCTGCTCCATATAATAAGGTGCTCTTTACCATTGCTTCGTATATGTTGTATTTTCTTTTCTTAGTAATTTCCTTACTCCATAGTATGCCGTTGAGGCACCCTATAACTTTTTGGGCCTGAACAATTCTTTTTTCGATCTCTTTGACGTCAGTTCCTGTGCTGTCGAATGTAACACCCAAGTACACGTATTCTTGACAAGATGAAATTTGTTACCCATTGTCAAGTACAAGATTGTTCGGCTCCTCACCCACACACAAATACCTTGTCTTAGTTAGATTGACAGTTAGTCCCCACCGGCTATATTCCTCTGTTAGTTTTCTCATCATATACTGCATGTCCTCTATATCATTTGCTATAACGACCTGATCATCGGCAAACTGTAGTGTGTAAATACATCCGTTATCCAATTCAACACCCATGCCACGAACCTTCCTCTTCCATTGCTTTAATGCGCATGCTACATATATTTTAAAGAGAGTTGGTGAAATGCAGTATCCTTGTCTTAGCCCTTTGATAACTGGAAATTCTTCAGTTATGTATTTTCCCATTTTTATTCGTGATCTTGAGTTTTTATAGAGTTCTTGGACCGCATGAATTAGAGTGTAATTGATATTTGATTTTTCTAGAGTTTCCCACAATTTACGAATTGGTACAGTGTCGTAAGCCTTTTGAAGGTCCACAAATGTGATATGAGTTTCTATGTTTTTTGCAGCCCTTTTCTCTATTATTTGTTTTAGACAGAAGACATTGTCGGTGCATGATCTGCCTGCCCGAAAACCGCTTTGCTCTTCTTCTTCGTTCTGTCTGAAATCATCCTCTATTAGATTTCGTAAGATCCTGCCATAAAGTCTACTCATGGTGCTAGTGACTGAAATTCCTCTGTAATTGTTGCAGTTCGTCTTATTTCCTTTTTTATGGATTGACGAGATATATGGTTCTGGTACTGTATGACCATTAAGGCAGTTGTTGATAATAAATGTCAGATTGTTGTGAAGTTTATTGGTTCCGTTTTTTAACATTTCCGCACATATGCCCTCCGGCCCACTAGCTTTTCCATTTTTAAGATCCATAATAGCTTTCTTTACCGTTTCTAGCTGTATCCTTACTTCCTCACCGTGAACACGTATGGGAACTGCTGGATCGTCACTTAGATATTCCTGCCGTGTTTCTGTTAATAAGTTTGCATAGTAGTTTTTCCACTCTTTTGGTTTAATTGATTGCAAAAATGCGTTATCCTTTCCTGTATGTTTAAGGGCACCTATGAAATTCCAGACTTCTGTGCATTTTCGCCCCCCAATGTATGTGTTAATATCTTGACATGTTTTGTCCCATACCTTGTTCTTTTCTGCTGTTATAAGTCTTCGGGCCTGTCTCTTTATCTCTTTAAATGCTTCGTGATCTTCTTCCGACTTTGTGTTGAGCCATTTAAGGTATGCTTGTTTTTTCTGTTTGATCACCATTTCTATTTCCTCGTTCCACCATATTTTTTTACTTGACCTATTCTCTTTTACTCCAATCGCTTCCTTGGCTGCTTGATGTAAACTCCCAATAACGTTTTCATATACTTCAGTGAAGGTGGAGCCTTGTGTCTCTATTAGCTTTTCATCCAATCGATTTTGGTAAAGTAGTTTCGTACTATCATTCGCGAAACTGTTGACATCATACCTGGGCATTTCCAAAGTTTCCACTCCTTCAGTGTCCACCAGGTCTGTATTTGGTCCAATGTTCTTAAATGGAAAGAAAATCCTGGCTCTTACCAGGTAGTGATCCGATCCACATGTGATTCCTCGAAGAACCCGTACATCATTACATCGCAATATCGACTCTTGCTTGCTTATTACATAATCGATAATTGTCCTAAGATTGCGAGTATGCTGGATCCAGGTATATCGGTGGATATCTTTGTGTTTATAGAACCCATTGTTGATTTTTAGGTTGTAAGTTTCACAAAGTTCTATTAGTCTATTACCGTTGTCATTAACCGTTGGTTCACCATATGGGCCTACTATGTTATTGTCTGTTCTACATCCAGTTCTACTATTAAAGTCTCCGAGCATAATTATTTCTCTTGCGGGAGATTCGGTACGAAAATTTTATACCAAAAATTATTTAAAAAAAAAATACAAATTTTGACAATTTGGCAAGCGTTTATTTTGCTTTGAGGTTTGGTGTTTTAATATAAGGTGGCTATTTTATGTATGTCTGTGTTACCTATATTGTGGCTATACACTTATTCATCTATTATTTTTACAATTCCCTGGTACTCTAGTAAAATAAGGTTTGCATCTTTGTATCAAGTTGATTATATTCTATTTCAATCACACAATATTATAGTACTAGAGGATAGGGAAAAATAGGTGTATAGGCACATGTGTTATATTGGGCGCTAGGTGTTTTGTATTTCAAATAGTTTGAATTTGTTTTTTTTTCACTTTCCCTTTGCCCTAGTAAAAAAAACGATTCTCAAAATCCCGAAATGAACACATTTCTTCATACTCTAATAATCTTATATTACTAGAGAGAAGGGAAAATTAATTATTCTCTTGCAAAGTCGATGACAATTTAACGCGGTAAGTATTTAGGTAGGAAACATAAAATCTGCGAAGTTGGCTGTGATTGCTGCAGCGCATTGGTGGAATGACGTTTCACCAATATCTTTTTGTTTTGTTTATTAATTATTATTCGTCATATTAAATTTTGTTGTCGCAAAGAAAATATCATAAAATGAATAGAAAATTGTACAATCTTTGTTCCTTTTGTACGGAATCTGGGCATATTGAAATTTATCACAAAAATATAAAATATTTAGCATATTTGGTGAACAATTCTGGCTTAAATCCCGATCAAGAAGATCTATTCAGAGGTATGAGCAATATTCTTCGTGAAATTATTCCATATTTCACCCAGAAATCCAGTGTTGAGAAGAACAAAATCATATCGAAGTATTAGGTACTTTCATTTCATGAAGCATAGACATTTAGTGAAGAAAACCCACGGCTTTTTACTTTATTCGCCACTGATGAAAAAAGAAGTGGAAAATGAATTTCAGAAATATTTGGAATTGATAATTGATGTTGTTAATAATAAATAACATGTACCTACCTACTTATTATTGCATCGAAAATAAATATTTGTAAAACTTAATCTACGCTTCTGTTGTTATTCTGACATCTGCACGTGACAGCTGTCAAGCCAGGGAAATTATCAGTTATTAATTTTTCAACTAGGTCACGTGACCGAAAAAAGTTTCGAAAAATTCGGGTTGTTGCCATAGCAACCTGTCAAAAACAAGGCATCTGATAGGCTTAAAACAACTGGTATAAAATTTTCCTAGTAATTTTTCTCAAAATAATTTGTTTGTGTTTGTAATGACTTCCTTAAATTTGTTTATTATTATGCAATAAAAAATATGTGCATGCCTATTCCTTATTAAGACGAAAAATTTCACTTCGGAAATAAAGATGTAGTAGACGAGTAACATGTGCAGAGCCGCCTTATTTGCCTAGACAGTAATTGTTGTTGGTGTTGTACAGTTGTCTGTTTAATTACAATGAGTAATTTATTTATAATTCTTTTTATTTAACAAGAAAATTAAGTAAAAAAACTACCCTATAAATATTGCATTGTGCCAATGTGCAAAAATACCACAGCAAGTGCCCTGAAAACTATATTTTTCACTTGCCCAAAACAGCCGCTGTTGGAAAAAAGTACATACCTAGCGCAAAATTAATCAAAAATTTTCCATAAATCAGTATCGTCAAATTCAACCAACATATTTGGCTGTACGTTTATTTTTATGTTACAAAAAATTATAAGTATTTGTAACAAAATTTTAAACTCAAATAAGCGGCCATCCATTAGACAAGCATCATCTTTCAGTAAATTATCCGATTGTCCCTGCACAAATCTCATTCCGGTCATTGTTAATCATCCCTTTTATTTAAATATAATGTTTCTTATTCACAAAATTCCCTAACCTCTGAGAAATAATCAAGAACATAGTTTGACACTGGAATTTATCATGTGCTAGTCATTATAATACTTTTATTTACATGACACATGACAGACATCACAAATAATATTATCGCGTTTTGCAAATTTCGAATTTTGTATGAAAATTTGTAGTAGAAAACCTTTTTTTTGTTAATAAGGACCAATATAAGTGGATAAAAACAACCACAATAAATATTTAATTTATGTAGAGAATACAAATATAGTTATTTATGATATATGTGTTAAAAGTATAATTTTACGGCACGAATTTGAAAGTTTGCAGAATGAGCGAAGCGAATTCTGCAATTCAAATGAGTGCCTTAAAAGTACTTTTAACACAAATATCATACAAAATTTTTTCTACAAACGACAATAAAAAACAAAAATACAATTACAATTTTTAGAAAGTTTAACATATTCGAAACACATAGTTTTAAGTAGCATCATAGATATAATATAAAATTATGAAGTTGACATTTGTCAAAAAATCTAACAACCATTGTTGGCGTCGTAGTTGCCATAGTAGTACTTTTAACACTAGTGCTATAAAGTACTTTTAACACTAGTGCCATAAAGTAACATTTTTAAGGCGTCTGCGGCGTGTTAAAAAATGCATTTTTAACACGTTTGTAGAAAAATTATTTTAGGTTTATTTATATGCGTAAATGGAGGAAAATCTGAACTCTCTATTTTAAACTTTTTATGTAGGTATTTTTCATTGTTTTCAATTCTATTTCATATTTATGTCTGCCGTTATAGTTATTTTATGTAGTATTTTCGTTTTTGAATTCATTTGGTCATAAAAAATCACTGTATAATCTGCAAAGCTTCGTATTTTTCTGTACATGGTCAATTAAATAAATTGTTTAAAATAATTAAATCTCATCTGAGAGACTACCCTGAGAGACTCCATATTTAAATGTTTTTGAATAAGTTTAGGGTTTAGGGTTTAGGGTTTAGGGTTGACCTATTCGTCTTGATATATATATATATATATATATATATATATATATATATATATATATATATATATATATATATATATATATATATATATATATATATATATATATATATATATTATATAAACAACAAATAGCAATTTCTTGTCCGTACTAGGTATAATATATAAATGAGAAAGAAGAATATCGGCTCATCGGACTGTGGAAGTGTGTTCTTCTTTTGCATCAAAGTACGGGGAGTCCACGAAAATGGACAACCCCGGGCCGGGTAGACCATGACAGCTGTTTCGTCCTTGCTAGGACTCATTCAGACAGCCATAACCCAGTCGCACCGAGGCAAATGATGTTACTGTATCTTAAATCCGTTTTGCAGAACACAAGCAGGAAATAACATACCATAACGCCACTTAGCGGGTGCTGACTCTAATGCAAAAAGCAGAACACACTGAAAAGGTAGAAATCTAAGGGTGAACACGGCATCTCTAGCTTATGCGAGAACGCATTTTTTGCCATTTCGCCCAACTTGTCCGCACCATTCGCGCAGTGCAAGGAGGGAGTCACGACGTCCTCACCAGAAAGACGTGCAAATCCTTAACAAAAGGTCAAGTAAAAATAAAAAAAACAAATAGAAATTTCTTGTCCGTACTATATATAAATGAGAAAGAAGAATATGGGCTCATCAGACTGTGGAAGTGTGTTCTTCTTTTGCATCAAAGTACGGGGAGTCCAAGAACTGTGGTGGCGTTATGGTATGTTATTTCCTGCTTGTGTTCTGCAAAACGGATTTAAGATACAGTAACATCGTTTGCCTCGGTGCGACTGGGTTATGCTGTCTGAATGAGTCCTAACAAGGACGCAACAGCTGTCTGGTCTACCCGGCCCGGGGTTGTCCATTTTCTTGGACTCCGCGTACTTTGATGCAAAAGAAGAACACACTTCCACAGTCTGATGAGCCGATATTCTTCTTTCTCGTTTATATATATATATATATATATATATATATATATATATATATATATATATATATATATATATATATATATATATATATATATATATATATATATATAAATATATGTATATATATATATATATATATATATATATATATATATACAGGGTGGTGCAACCAAGATGGGGTGGACGATTGTGAGTAAACGGTGAGGAATTTCGAAAATTTTTTTTTTGGATATTATAGATAGTCAAACCCGCTATGTTTTAAAATTATAGCCATAATACAGGGTGGTCCAAAAAACCCGTGGCGAACCAAACTTGTGTTTTTTTAAATGGGACACCCTGTATATAATTGTTCCAATTGATTCTCCTGTTCGTTACGATCATTTTGATATATGGTTTATTGGGTCTAAAACTTATAGTAAGGGAATGGGACGCGGTTAAAGTTGAAAAAATGCTCAAAGTTCGGCCATTTTTAAAAAAAATTTGAAACAGGTATGGAAAAACCAAATATTTCATAAAACGTTACATATCCTTGAATACATTAATCGCTTGTAATTTGTTTAAAATTATTCACTGTTATACAGGGTGGTCAACTTTTGCAAATACGCCCTGGACTCATTTTTTTTAAATGGAACACCCTGTATATTTTATTTTCATCTTAAAGATAACATTGCTAGCTTTCAAAAAATACCATACATGATGCCTTTCTGACCAACAGTTTTTTAGTAAACCAGCCGTGAAACCAAGGTTTCTTCATTCTAATACGATTATACTGAATTTACGTTCTTTATTATTAAATATCTAATATTAGGGGGCCATGACACTATCATAAATGAAACAGGATTGACGAACTTGTCAAAGCTACTGCCGCACAATCCATTATTTACAAGTTAAGTGTAGGTGGCCCAATAATTATGAGGTAAGAAGACTGAGACCCGAAACTTTTACATGTTTATTAGAGATATTTCAAAAAACAGAAAATATTGTTTTTAGGAAATGTAAAGTAATTAATAAACCAGTTATAAACAAATTTTTTGAGAAACGAGTTGCCAGTATTGGTTGAAGATTTACGTTTAATGGTAAGGGGATCCTTATGGTTTGAACATAATGGAGCGCCTCCGCATTGCCACCCTGTATTATGGCTATAATTTTAAAACATAGCGGGTTTGACTATCCATAATATACAAAAAAAATTTTTTCCAAATTCCTCACCGTTTACTCACAATCGTCCACCCCATCTTGGTTGCACCACCCTGTATATATCATTCAAGTAATTTTTAATTAATTTCGCAACACTCACATTCAATTGGTGTGGCTATATCTATCTGCGGGTTCATGTACCTACATATATCACGGGTATATACGTATACATATATACGGTATATCACTTTGCTAGTTGAGTTAATGTGTGGAAATCCCAAATGATTTTCTGGATAACCCATGTTTTGATGATACTTTTTTATTGGAAATTTTTTGAACAGGAAAACAAGAAGCGTGTCACATACGCAAATCTCTGTTGTTCAGCTACAAAGTAACAAAACATCCGATTTATTTTACTTCTGTCAATATAGTGATTATGAAAGAAAAGCAAGATTTTACTGTCCTCCTCTACACTTTAATCATTTAAAAATTAATAAATTTAATTTTATTTATTCCAGACACCCACTATAAATTGAAACCCTTGTTAAAGCCCACGTAATCTGTCCCAGATTAAAATGTTATATATAGATATAAATATCACAAAAACTAAAATATTTTTAGACCATTGTAAATTTTATTAATTTGTCACTTTTATATATCAGGGTATTTATAAAACAAAACACACTTTATTGAAATAACGAATTACGGTGTGTGTAAAATCCATGTTGGCTTATTTTGCTTTCAGCTAACATTCTTTTGTCTAATAATTAGACTAAGCACGTTTATTAATTATACATGCAATATAATTAATTGGTTGCATGACACGAATGTCATGCAATTTACGTTACAATTATGTAAATTAGCAAACTTATATTGTCTAATTTCAGAGTGTTGGATTATGATTTATAAATATCTCACGATGAGGTTTAATATGCCAACAAAATTATATCGTTTACTAATTTTTAACAGGAAATAATACACCAATTTATTAAATTATATTCCAGTAACCGCTGATATAAAACTCCATGGCAGCAAATTTGCCAAGTTGTTCCTAATTAACTATGTCAGCTAGATTTTTTTATTATAACTATTGAAGCAGCTTAGCTAAACATCAACAAATTAATATTTAATATAGCAGCAATGAAAACGTCCTATTTTAGTTTTATTTTTCTGGAGTTGAAATTACTTTTCTGCCCGTTCGGGTAATTTGTCATACTTACTGAATTAATTATGACATTTGTGACGTTTACAAATTAGTGATCGGTAAGTGATTAGTCACCCATCACGGGGGCGATAACTAATCAGAATAGTCACTTTCTTGATTTATATCTTAAAAAAAATTTAAACTGAACTAAAAATCTGTGACAAACTTCTACTAAACAGTTGCTTTATTCAATAATAAACTCTGTGTCATAGAAACTTAACCCAGCAACTATTTTATGCTACTTAGACATATATATATATATATATATATATATATATATATATATATATATATATATATATAATAATTATACTAAGTGACAAAGAACGGTAAACACCCATTTATATTTAATATATTTTAATAATTTTTGGCTTACATGTTTAGTAGACAATGGTTAATAATTGATTAGGTTTACAGCCAAATCCGATAAACACCAATGGAATTAAGTTCAATAATGTGTCGAATATCCTCGGTTTCTTATAGACTCATTGACACGCCTGGGCATTGTTCTCATTGTTCTGATAAGATGATCTATATCGTCTTGGGGTATCTCATTCCAGGCTACCTCTACCTCATGTCTAAGTGCTGCCAGAGTCTGAGGGGGGTGCTGTAAGTTTAACAACTTGCGACCAATGATGTCCCACACATGTTCGATCGGTGACAGATCAGGTGATCTTGGTGGCCAAGCGGTTAATGTGGTGTTGGTTCATGAAGTCCAGAGCTTGTCTAGCTACATGCGGTCTGGCGATATCTTGTTGAAAACTAGGGTTCTGGAGGGTTTCCAGATATTGAAGGACATGTGGTCCCACTACTTCCTGAATGTAACGGCGTGCTGTCATGTTACCTCTAATGAAGACTAGAGGTGTCCTGTTACCATATGCAATGGCACCCCATACCATTACCCCCACGGTATGATGAACATGCCTCTCCATGTCAAACTGTGGATCACGCATTTCACCACGTCGCCTTCTTACCCTTGCACGACCATCGTGCATACCCAAACAAAAGTGGGATTCATCGCTAAAGACCACTCTGTTCCATTCATCGTTCCATTGTAGTCTGTCTCTGCACCATTGCAGTCGCTTGCGTCAATGCTCAGGAGTGAGGAGCAACACCCAATGGGGACGGTAATAAAAAATACCAAAACTTCTTGTCCGTCGATATACTGTACGCATCCCAACCACCCTTCCATGTTCTTCAAACCACTGATTCGCAATCGCCCGACTGGTACTAAAGCGGTCTCTAAGAGCCAAAAGTAGACGACGATCTTGACGCTCGGTTGTTCCCCTGCGACGTCCAGTGCTCCTAGCTCTGTATTCACGGGCTTCTTAGGTCCATGCCTGCCAACATCTCAAAATGATGCTTAAAGATCTGTTGGTTCTTCTGTTAATTTCTCTAACTGAAAGACCTGCTTCTCGTAAGCCCACAATCCGCCCCCTCTCAAAGTCACTAAGCTGAGGAATTTGACCAAGTCTACGCACTCGCGGCATAATTATGCCTTAAAACAACACTTTGCAAAACACTTTTTATCAGTCAAGCCACAAATGTGAACATAAATTGCTAAAACTACAATCGCATGCAGCTAAAACCAGTGTAAAATAACCGGGTAAAAACGACAATATACTAGTACATAGATAAGGCTGAAAATTTAATCAGTTTTTATTTGACCCAAAATCAATTTGCATGCAAAAAAGTATTACAATGAAATTATAAATACTGGGTGTTTACCTTTCTTTGTCACTTAGAATTTTTTTAAAATATTTTTAATTAATTTACTCAATATTTGAGCGTACAAGAAACGTCACAAGCACTGCGATCAGTAAGCATCTTACTTGTTTCGGATGTATTTGGATATATCGACTTCGTCTCGATCTTCAAATGAATCCTTAACCAGTACTTACTGACCTTAATACTTAATAATATACTATTTTAACAGTTCATCTTTAAACCTCCGAAAAATCCAATAGGTCATAGGAGATAATAATATACTTGGTTTATTTACTTTGTTCTACTAGTGTTCACCACAATTTTTATGATTTTCAAATAAAAGCCTTCTAGTTTTTTAATAAGTAGTAATAAATCTTAATAAAGCAACTCAAACTCAAAGAAATAAGAGATACATATTTGGACATAGTTGCAGAAGAGTTACGACAAAAACAAGAAATGATGCAACAAGGAAACACAACAATGCTATGAAGATTACAAACAAGCTAGAGAGAGAATAAAGGAACAAGTTAAAGGCTAAAGAATGGGAAGAATTTGGAATAAAGATGGAAGAAAATAGTAAACAAAATCAAAAACTATTCTACCGAGTCCAAAGCAATATGAGACTTGACGGGAATATAAGCAAATTGAGTAGAATGAAAGATAATAAAGGAAACACAATAACAGAATCAGAAGAAATTATGATAAGATGGAAATAATATTTATGTACTGAATGGAACAGACATTATAATCAGCGAGAGGACAAACAATAACTTAGAGATTAACCTACATGAGAAAAGTGATATAGAGAAATATGATTCTGAAATGGAAGAAATTAAAGCGGCGGTAAATAAACTTAAAACTGGGAAGGCGCCAGGCATAGAAACTGACAGGGCAGAAGTGCTATATGCTTTATTAAGATTTTTTATAAAGCCTTGTAGATTAAAAATAATCTATAATAAAATCAATAATATTGTGTTTATGTAAGTTCAAGTTACTTTCTGAATAAAAAATACAAAGAGATGCCTCAATTATGATATGTTAATAGTGTTTATTGTCTAAAGCTACTTAATATTTAAACAATGAAAAATACTTTGTGCTGAGAGGCTTCACTTCTATTGGTGAACAAAATTTTATCCATTTCTTTTCAAAAGAATAAAAAACCTGACCATATTAGGTATTCTGCTTTTTAGGCAAAATTCTGTATTATAATATGTGCCTTAGCAATATAATTTTACAAATATTTATTATAACTAAATCTAAAAGTAGCGCAGCGGCAGTGATAAAGGGTAAAATAGAACATTAATATCCAACCATGGCAGGTGCACTACCAAGAAGAGTAAATTAAAATTTCTTTACTTCACTTACTAATATTAGCCCTTGTCCAAGGGACTGGTTTGCCAGCTCACAACCCGGTCTGGCACTTTGTCAGAGCCCAGCAACCCTTTAGAATGATGGTGATGTACCCATCGAACCCCGGATTATCGGGTATCGCAACATACCTGTTACTATGGACCACCGTATTCACAGTAACATTGGCCTTGGTAACCATCACCACATCGACTGCTACTATAAAAATCGCTCTATTAAAAATATGATATACAATAATGATTTAAGTTACATGGCTGTTTTGACTTATAAAAACAACAACAGCATTGGAAAAATTCTTTTTAAATACGCTTTTTAATAAGAACACATTTATAAAATAAATGTTTAATTCTAAAACAGCCAGATTCTCCAACGCTAGTCCGGTCTAATTTGACAAACAAAAGTTTTAAAATGACAACTGTAAGAATAAGACAACGAAATTTTATACTATGAATTTATTTCGGAGCTTTTTCGCAAATTTATAAAGAAAATGGCAATTTTAGTACCTACGCATTTTCGACAATAATAGAACTAAATTCACTCTAGCAAACCGTTCCAAGATGAAAATCATTTGGAAACCAAGCAAGTCGCTGAAATATTCGAATAATTCATAAGTTTTTAATGACTTCTTATTAACAACGACAGGACAAAAACTTGTCAAAACATAACTGATCAACTATTAATTTAAACCAGTACTAAATCTCAAACCTTCTTAGTGAATCTGGACGTATAATGTTAAGCATGTCAAATTAAAATTTGTAAATCCTTAATATCGAAGACAGAGTTTTTTTAGATAATCCATACAGTGCATGGTTTAATAGAATTTTCACTTTATGATTCCCATATGAACCGAAATTCAAAAGGTTGTTTAGAATTTTATGAAGTTTCTTTATGCACTTTTAAATTATTTTCTGCATGGTTGGATGAAAAATATAACCAGTTTTTATGGGACTATTTTCAGCAGTTTTGGGGTAACAATTTATCTGTCTGTTAAATTAGTTCCTCAGTAAGCATTACATAAATTTTTTAAGATTTTATTGTTGCATAAAATAACTGACAATTATATGTAAATGGGATTCAATTACATTTAGAAAACCTAGACATTGATTTATATGCCCGATTTAAAATTAGCAGATTGTTTCAAGTATGTTCCTATAGCAGATAGAGAAAATTTTCTCTAATTTTTACAGATAAACTTGCAGTTGCTTGACACCATAAAAATTACAATAGGCAGCAATAATGTTTCACTCTTGGCCAAGATTGATTAGTTTACATGTTTGTGTATCAGTGTATCGCAAATTCAATAAAAAATTTTGTATTAATTAAATATTTAATATTTATGTTTTGTAATCCGTTATCAGCAGCCTTATTCTAAGCCAATACCATAGGTTTAAGATAAGTTTATACTATATTCTAATTGTATATTTGGTTGACTGCAATCGTTCTCATGGGGCTCCCATAAAAGTATATTTTATATGTATATTTAGGCGATATTTTACCGAAATTGTGCAATTTTGTGAGGGGAAATATCATGACGCAAAATATATTACATTTTTCTGACGCTTTACTGATTAGTGACTGAAACGACTAGTTAAAATCGTATAGGGATATTAGGAAAAATACGAATTCCAACAATTACTTCATTTTAAAGAATACTTTTTTTACGCATTATTTAGTCTAAGATTCTTGTTTAAGGCTGCAAGCCCTCAGTAACTGATTTAAGAGCAATAACTAGAGCTCCAAAAATTTCGTACCCAACCATGAAAGTCGAGCGGACAGGAGCACCGGCACGCCGCAATATATATTGTGAGGACGACGCTGGGGCACTAGTATGAGTAAATTACAAGTGCGTAAAAACAATTTGCTAGGGCATAATGTTCGGAGGTTTATTTTTTAGTTCCGGACCTAAAATATAATAGGACTCATGTGTGATGTTCAGTGTGTCATAAGGAGTTATTATCTTGAAAAAGATCTCCCTGCGAACGGCATATTAATAGTGCAACGCATAAATAAAAAAGCGGCTGCAAACCATTTATTGAGTTTGATGTAGATTGAATATTTATGATGTGTGCTTGCAATATACTATTCTGTATTCTCGCGCAACGATCCCGATTGGACATTGTCGTCTGACCAAACGTTACGCAATTATTTACCAAGTATGCGCGAAAGAATAGAGAATAAACTTCGGCGTGAAGTGAGGGGCAAAAAAGTGTGGCTAACTACAGATGAATCAACAGATTTAAAGAAAAACTCAGTGGTCCATGTTGTAGTCCGAACATTAGATCCACATACATCTTCAGTTCCCTACTTTTTAGCCAGTAAAAGACTTCATAACGGTACTGGCGAAGCTATAAAAGATTTGGTGTTAACCACCCAGCAAGATTTTCAGCAAACTAAATGCTAGTGTTTGTTACTGATGGGGTATTGTCTATGCTTCGTGCGGGCCGTTTACTAAAACACGTTTGCCCTCGTGTACTACATGTTACGTGTATCTTACTTGAATTACATCTTGTATCAGAAACCATTCACTCCTTTTGCCCATGTTGTGTTGTAGATGCACTGATAGGGCATACAAAAGTCATATTTCTAAAATCCCCCTAACGGATTCGCCAATTTCATGACAAATGTCCAAATATTCCAGAACCTCCACAGCCTGTTCTTACAAGATGGGGAACATGGTTCGAAGCTTCGTTTTATTATCGCCAGCATTTTGAGCAAGTACGGTCACTTGTCTTACAATTTAACGCGGAAGAAGCTGCCTCGATCAAAGAAAGTCAGTTAAAATTTCAAGATCCTCAAGTGGAAATTGATCTACAAACTATTTTTAATAACTACCAAGAAATAACCAAACCATCACAGTATTACAAAAGTCGTCGTTGTCGTTAGCCGAATCACTACAAATATTAGAAAACGTACAAGCAAAACTACAAACTCTAAGTAACAAAAAACATGTCCTTATTAGTGAAAAATTTAATAGTGAGCTACAAAAAATTCAGATTTTGATATTCTTTGATCTTTATCAATATCTTCCTTTAATATAAGAGAAAGCGCTGAACGGTACGTATTAAATGAACTATATGTGATGGTCTTTTCATCTAACAATTTCTGTAAAAAGAAAATCACTTCTGAAACTCCAGCTTCTAGAAAATTTATTTTTTCTACTTCACAGAATTGCCACCAAGCCTTAAATGCTGTGCTATATTGCTTGGTAGTTGACTGTGACAGGGACTCTAAGAGTGTTGGCACTGCACACTCTGGGATTCCTTTTTTACAAAAAGCCGCCCTGATAATGTCCCTGCAACCAGGGAAATTGGCAGTGGATGAGGCCTGCTAAAACAAGAAAGCAACGGTTGAAATAATGCTTGCTTAGAGGTAAACAACAAAAGTGGACACACTAACATTTCATGGAAAATTGGAAACCATGGTTGAGTTTCCCAATTTGGGACAACCACAATACCTTCTGCTTGTTCCTCTATTAGTTTTCGTAGGACCCTTAAAACTAAATTAAAAGGAGGAAAAGCATAGATAAAATAACCATTCATTTTTCATTTTTGGTCCACCAACCATGAGTGATCTGACCATTAGAATGTCCTCCCCAGCCAGAAAGGAAGGAATCTGTATAGATGTTCATTTTATATGAGTCTGTCTTAATTTTATTAACAGCTTTAGATATATTATTCTCCCACCAAAGAATGTCATCTGATACATACGATGGAAGGAACATTTTTGCATCATAATTGTGGTTGTTACACCTTAGAGCTAATATTTTTACAGATCAGTGTTTGAAAGGCCATTTTTAGTATGCAAATATTATATCGCCAGATGTCGAACGGTCGTTTTCCGTATATAAATACAATTTTTCACCTCGGCGAACATGCCACAAAGAAACGACTGTGGAAACATGCGCTATGCTGCAAGTGTTTAGCCGTACACATTCAGATTTATAATCCTAGTTACTGGGTAAGTATTTTTCTTTGTATAATGCATGTTATTATCACTTACTTACATGCAGTTGCGTATTTATGTTTCCGACGCCTATGGTGGGGCAGCGTGTTTTTGAGCTCTAGTAATAACGTCTCGACTCCAAAAACCTTCATGATATTCTGAACCACTTCACTGGTATCGAGTATCTACCTAAATACTCTTTTCCGATGAATCTCGAGCATCTTTAAGCACCAAATCAACATTGGACAAATGGTTCACGAAATGAATCTAAACCAGTATCGCGCTACATTAGGACAAATATACTGCAAACATGCAGCTGGAATCCCTTCAAACCCTACAACTGAAGTGTCGCTATTTAAACCCAGTTCTATTAGAATGGTGATTGGGGGATTTGTTATTCTGTACTAGTCCAAATTCGTTGACTCAGAAGTTACAGACTTTTCGGAAATCTACACCATTGCCCAGCGTCGAAAGGACTTGTTTAGAAGCACTTAAAACCTTATCAAATGTACTGAATTTCTGCAAACATTAGAAATACGAGCACAGTAAACCAACAGAAATTCTAGGACTGTTGTGTCTGTTTCCACCTGAAGCCAATCAATCACCAATCGTCTCTATGGACGTTGCTGCAAAGTATTCACAACTTGTCGTGATAATTTTATCACATTCGTTACGCTGTATTTTTTAAGTAGTTCAATGAATCGCGTGGATTCGCGAGAGCATAAACTCAAAGTAAGAGCATCAGTGAGACCGTTTGATGTTGTTTGACACTTGGCGTTTTTAGCTGTCATTTTCCCGATCACATTCAGATGAACAGGGCCCCTTTCTTAGAAAAGACTAAAATCTGGTATTATCTCCCCTGTTTTTATAAATAAATCTTTGTTGGGGACTCTAAAGGGTGAGCAGTATTAATTGTTCTCATTTTTATTATATAATTTGTATGGGCGTTAATTTGAACCAATAGTTTCGCTTGTAGGAGTCTCATTATTGTTCCTTTTTAGGAAAAACCCTGACTAATTATTTGACTGACCTAATTATTTAACCGGCCTTATTACCTAAGTAAATATTTATATAATTAGTGGTTTGAATGCATCTTCTTACGATGTTCCTATGAGAGCAAGTTACGGTACTTCCTCACAGATTACACCTCGTCGTAGACTGCCCCTTTGATGTTTTTTAGGCCGTGCTTGGATTTTTGATGGTGTGGAGAGGTCTTGGACATGTGTTCCTGTTTAAGCCCCTTAAGGAAGATTAGTGGAGAAGTGTGCTCCACGATTCTTTATGCGCACTTTTTGAGTTTACTTACAGGAGCTTTAATTGCTGGACAGTGGGTTATTTGATACTGTGAGTGGCGTCAAATCAGAACTGTTAATTGGCCTAGACCATTGATACACCTACATATTAAGAAGTGTACATTCGTTTTTGGTATTTACTTTGATAGGTCATTGGCATGTGGCATTAATGAGCTAAAATCAGTAAACTCCCCTCAAGTAAACTGCGAGAGCTAGTCGATGGCCTGTCGTCATACATTTTGGCCTTTCTATAATAACTATAATTGATAACAGCAATAATCGTTATAATTTTAATGCAGAGTATGCTCTCACGGAACAAAGGCAAGAGTGTATGTATAGGCTTATGTATTCTGTAACCTGTTACATATTTGCCAGACAAACTCCAGTAACTTGTAAAAAAAATACCGAAACTTTACATCCACTGCATTTGCTGTGTGATTGTGATATTTTTAAAGAAAAAATAAGGAAGAGTTATTTGTGTTAAGTCCGAAGAGAGTCATTTTTATATGATGGTGTGAGTAACAAAGAGTGTCCACCTAGTGCTTATATGAGAAGCCTGTTAAACTACTACTTGTAATTATGCTTAGGCAAAGAAACTTTATAATTTAATAGAGAATTGCTTAGAAATTACGTAGATTTCTAGAACAGAAAGGGATTAGGAAACCTATATACGCTAATTAATATTGCTTCCAGCCATAAAACACAAAGACGTTCCTCCTCAAGCTCACGTAAACATGAGTGGAAAATCAAATTACCTTGAATTAAGCTTATATACGAGTTATTTTGGGAACTTAATGCGCACAGATAAACAAACAGAATCCATATCTCGGTTCTATGATTTCGATTCGTTTACTATACTCTAAAAACTATTTAAATAGACAGTATACTTTGTTGTCAATTAAACAGCCACAATATTTAAGCTAAAAAAATTTCTTCCAGGAGATTTACTGTTTACTTCTATTATGCTAAACTTTGTGCTATATGATTCAAATTCTGACAAGGAGATTTACTACCAAATCCGGTTGATATTTTCAATTATGGATCTAACTAGCAATGGTATAATTTAAATTAAAAATAATCCATAATCCGATTTGCTAACTAATCGACAGCATTCCATTCTGAACATCATAACTCAAATTTTAATCGACAACTCCTGCTCCAAGTAATTTGAACAGCGACAGCGAAACACTTTTAACACACAAGTTTACAATGTACCTAATAACCACGGTTAGCTTCACTGGTCTAAAGTACTGCATAGTAAATAAATAATCATTCTCCGTCATTTGAGGTGCTGCCACGTTGCTGACTCCATGGTGTGGAAAATTGACCTTTATTTTATATACACAACATTTAAATACTAAAACGTGTGATAATAAAATAGCACTTATGGCCTTTCGCACCGCAGTCTGTTGCTTTTGTTTGAGCCTTGCTTGGTCTGTCACAGTTTGTACCTCAGACAGCGCACTAGGTCATAGTCTAGGCTGGCTTAACATAGTCTGTGTCCAAAATCTGAAAACTTAAATAATAAAAGAAATCATATTATATTTAAAAACCATAAACTAAAGTAAGCGTAAAAACTAAAAACTGCAATGATCGGCAACATTTGATTTATTCTTTGCAGCAGAAGAAACTTAAGTTATAAATAACATACACACATTCAGGGTGACGAGATAAAATGCGAAGTAATATAAATAACAAGTGATACATGTACGTAAAATTACAATAATCTAACTCATAGAACAACTCTGGTTTTTTAAGTTCCGTCATTAAAACTAAACAGAAATATTGCAGGGTATTTAACTTTTGATGTAGGTTATAGTTATACAGACGTGCTAGCTATATAAACAGCGAGTGGTTGATGATATAAATTATATTATTAATAAAAATAAAATATTATTAATAAAAAATCTAGAAACTTTACGTACGTTTTAACGCCATGGAAAGAAAGTCCTTAACTTGTAGGAATGCATTTTCTTGAGAGTAACGTAGGTAAGTGCTATAGAATTTCTAAAGCTAATTGACTGACCTTTAAAAATCCATTCGGGATTAAAGTATACCGAGTTAACTCACTCACGCTGAAATGCCATGTATAGATATTGCGTACGTTTCTGTCTTAAACCGACCCAGTAAAGATTTTTTAAGTATTCGTGTTGTCCAACCGCAAGCGAAGTGTGTAATTGGGTGGACAACCTCTGAAATGACCAATAAGATTTCTAAATTTCCACCTATTTCTGTTGTGGAGTTAATTGCGACATCAATGTCGGGACGAGTAATTTAGCCAGTGCAGTGGGTAAGTGTTTTAGCCTCGAGAATTATGTAAGGAATTTTATGTTTATAGTTTATATTATTAATATAGCTTTCTGGTGACCTTTCGAGGTAAACGAAATTGAATCATTACAGGAAAATGTTGAATTTTCTTCGGTATCGGCAACGGAGAGGAGTCTAGAATTTAATTGTAAGGATTTACTTACATATGCAAATAAAAATTCAAATATACGAATAAATATTTACAGGTGTTTAAAAAAGAAAATGTGGGACAGTACGATACATTTCTTATAAAGAGAATTAATGAATTAACTCAAATTTTCACGTCCCCATTTTATCGCGTTATTAAGGTAGGAGCCGTGACAGGTCATTCAGTAAAGTGGAAAAAAATGACCAAAAGTTTTTTATTATTCATCAAACAAATGTATTTACTGTTGATAAATAAATAAATAAATTAGCACCTTTTGCCTCTCATCGGCTTGATTTCAATAGTGTATTTTCTTAATATCGCATTTTGTCTTACAATACCCTCAAGGTCAGGACTTAAAACTTTAGAAATGGATTTAGTAGTTAAAAGTGTATTATAAATTTTTTCTGGCAAAAGATTTTCCTCTGTAATTTTTATTCTATCTTTACCCGATTTAAAATACTACTAGAAATAACTTATTAAATCTTTTATTGTGCTTCTACTCTATTTGACAAGTTTAAATAATAACCTACTGTTTGCTTCCTTTGCAGAGTCATCTTATCATGCCCGATGAGATTGGAAAGGGTGTAGGGAAGGAGGGAGCCCTTTTTGCGTTCGCTTACTACTTACCTGCGCTCGATTAAACAGATATATATTCAAAATTTTACTAATAGCAGCTAGTTTGTACTTTGTTAACTACATACTAACCTTAATATCCCAAGTAAAACGTACCCACCCCTTTCCCTTCCTGGCAAGGAAAGCTCATACCTCTACATGGTTCTTGCTGATCAATAAAAATACTTTTTTAGAAGCTGGGTTCATGTAACAAAATTTAGCATTAACTTTAATTTCAGTCATAAGAGCATTTCAATTGGTTGAGGCAAGTCACATGACAAAAGTCTATCAATTAGATATATAGATATCTTAAGACTAAAATTACAATTAAAACTAAATTTTGTTAAATGAATCAACCCCTACTTTATTGTTGTTGGCAAAAAGAGCAAGCATCTACATTACGTGATTGATGGGCTTGAAACCCAGTTCAGGTGCTATTTTTACAAATTGAATTGATATGTAGAAATAAAAACATTAATATATATATATATATATATATATATATATATATATATATACAGGGTGATTCACGGTCGATGGTAGGTTAGACGTTTATGGAGAACGGAACGCGGGATTTTTTTGAAAATTTGGCAACGTGGGTAATTAGCTATGCTCTGTCCATCTAAAATATTTTCAGCATTGCGACGTTGCCGCTTCTATCAAAAAGTCCTAGCAACTTTATTTTTTTAAATGGAACACCCCATATATTAATAAATTTTTAGAATCGCTCTTTTATTACAATACTTTTTTGTTAATATTACCCTATACCTATCTCTATCGGTTTTCGAGATAAAAATTAGTTTGTGTTAAATATGGTCCAAAACATGGCCCTAATTACACGTAAGTAAATTAGTGCTCTCAATTCATGGAAAGTTGATATTTTGGCGGTAGTTTAGACAGACCCGATGTATTTATTTTTCACCATGAAATCGACTCCATATCATACAGGGCGTGCTAAGATTACTATTATTTCCGTTGTTCATAAAAGGGGTCAAATGTTCGTTTTTTTAAATGAAACCCCCTGTATATTAATCAATAAATTGAAAGACGAAGAAAAACGCTTTAAGATGGTACATCATATTCCTATACCTAAATCATCAAGTTTTCTTAATAAAAGCGCTTTTTTGTGAAAAAAAAAATAAAGACTTTAATTTTAAGTAACCATGGATATCAAACATCAAAATATCAAACTTACGACATTTTGACGACTGTGTTTAAAAAAATCTCCCAAAATGAACGCAGATAATCATTATTCAAACGAAGTTCTTATGAAATTATTTATTTTACACGGACAATGTGATCAAATCATTGCCAGAACTTGCAGAAAATTTAACCAAATGTATCCTGAATTGACACAAATGAACGAAAGGAAGTTTGTAAGATTACAAAATAATTTCATTAACTATGGCTCAAATTTAAAAGCGCCTCTAACATTACCAAAACCTGTTACTTCAAATGAAGATAATATTGTCAACGTTTTGGCATATTTTTATGCATATCCAGAGGCTTCCATTCGTAGTGCAGAAAAAGATTTGGGTGTATCATATGCTTCAATACAACGAATTTTGGGAAATCACGAAATGCATCCGTTTAAATTTACTAAAGTGCAAGCCCTCAAAGCAGAAGACTTTGAACGTAGAGTGCATTTTTGCGAAACCCTTTTAATACGTATACAAGAGGATCCGGAGTTTTTGTCAAAAATCATTTGGAGCGACGAAGCAAAATTTACAAGGGATGGGATTTTTAATAGAAGAAATAAGCATTTTTGGGCTGATCATAATCCTCACGTGACAAAAGAAATGGGATTTCAAGAAAAATTTGACCTAAATGTTTTTTGTATTTTAAAAAAGCACAAAATTAGCTTTTTTATTTATGATGCCACTTTAAATGCTGAGAGATATCTCGAAATACTAAGGACGACTGTTACCGATTTCGTCGAAAATTTATCTTTAGAGGATTATAGGAATTCGTGGTTTCAACTGGACGGAGCGCCAGCTCATTGCACCCAGGAAGTTTCCAGGGTACTTTATGAAATATTTGACGATCGTTGGTTTAGGCGCTTAGGGCCGTGGGATTGGCCACCGAGATCCCCCGATCTCACGCCGCTTGACTTTTATTTATGGGGTGTTTTAAAAGAAAGAGTGTACAGTACTCCAGTGCCTACCAAAGAAGAACTGCGACGGCGAATAGTTCGGTGTATTGAAGATCTGGATCCCCATGAAATTGAAAAAGCAACTACGAGTCGCGTACAAAAGCACATACTAAAATGTTTAGAATGTAATGGACAACATTTCCAGCATTTATTGTAAAAATTTCTTATTTTGTTTACAGTTTTGTTTTTTGAACCTTCCTAATTTTGTTATTTAATTTATTTTCACATGTTAATGAAATTATTTTGTAATCTTACAAACTTCCTTTCGTTCATTTGTGTCAATTCAGGATACATTTGGTTAAATTTTCTGCAAGTTCTGGCAATGATTTGATCACATTGTCCGTGTAAAATAAATAATTTCATAAGAACTTCGTTTGAATAATGATTATCTGCGTTCATTTTGGGAGATTTTTTTAAACACAGTCGTCAAAATGTCGTAAGTTTGATATTTTGATGTTTGATATCCATGGTTACTTAAAATTAAAGTCTTTATTTTTTTTTTCACAAAAAAGCGCTTTTATTAAGAAAACTTGATGATTTAGGTATAGGAATATGATGTACCATCTTAAAGCGTTTTTCTTCGTCTTTCAATTTATTGATTAATATACAGGGGGTTTCATTTAAAAAAACGAACATTTGACCCCTTTTATGAACAACGGAAATAATAGTAATCTTAGCACGCCCTGTATGATATGGAGTCGATTTCATGGTGAAAAATAAATACATCGGGTCTGTCTAAACTACCGCCAAAATATCAACTTTCCATGAATTGAGAGCACTAATTTACTTACGTGTAATTAGGGCCATGTTTTGGACCATATTTAACACAAACTAATTTTTATCTCGAAAACCGATAGAGATAGGTATAGGGTAATATTAACAAAAAAGTATTGTAATAAAAGAGCGATTCTAAAAATTTATTAATATATGGGGTGTTCCATTTAAAACAATAAAGTTGCTAGGACTTTTTGATAGAAGCGGCAACGTCGCAATGCTGAAAATATTTTAGATGGACAGAGCATAGCTAATTACCCACGTTGCCAAATTTTCAAAAAAATCCCGCGTTCCGTTCTCCATAAACGTCTAACCTACCATCGACCGTGAATCACCCTGTATATATATATATAAAACGTTAATTAAAAATTTTATTTATTAGATCGGTGGTACGCCCATGGGCATGACGCATTTCCTCGGTAAATCGTGTTTTGGCCACTTCTATTCATCGCAGGAACACTGCGACGCACTTTGTTAAAAAAAAAAGTGTTTGATTAAAAACTGTCAAAGATACTATGATGAGTATCATTGACCAAGTACTTACCGCTTAACTTGAAAACATTAAAATAACTCTTAAAGGTACTCTAGAGAAAAACACAGGAACAACAGGGTGTTCTGAGGGAAGCAGGTGTAGTAGAGCGCGTGCAAATTAGCCCTTGGCTCAGTTAGCCGGGTAGGTTCAATTGGACGCCACCAGTTTTTTACACCGACGTAAACTGGAAGTCGCCTAGATGGTTTAGGGACCTGCTTCTCACACAACAAACCCGCTATTCATAATAATAAAAAAAAAAATTAAAACATAGGGCGCAGTGAGCTGGATAAAAGAAAAACGGAATACATTTAACACTGTACATATATTTACAGGAAAAAAGTGTTACAGGTGTTTACACCAATAAATTGGAAATTTTGGGCGATTTTGCCCCCGCCAAAATAGTGTTTATACACAAAATCAAAAAAAAAAAAAAAAAAAAAATGGGCGATTTTGCCCCGCAAATTACATAAATTCTACCGAAAATAAAAACCTTCCTGAGGAAGTCTGTCCTCAGAAACATAAAAGTAAGCTGGCTCCTTAGCCCCTACTGGAGACGATAGGGAGGCTTCTTTGCACCCAGCAATAAAAAGATAGGGATGCTTTGTAGCCCCCACGGAAGACCCTAGGAATAAAACAATTCCCAGTAATTTCAGTGATTCAAATGTAATCAATAATAATAAAAAAATATATTTGAAGTTACGTTAATAAAAAAGTTAATATTTGGAGAGAAACAATTTACTGGAATTAAACCGCAAAATTTAAGAATATTAAATAAAGTGTCAATAATAAAAGAGAAAGACGGTGGCTTGAAATCAAATGCAAAATTTAGGTAAGTAGAAAAATATTTAAAAATAAGAAGCTACGTTAATATCAAAAAAAAGGTTACTAAAAAGAGAAAGCAATGATTAAAACCCACTTGCAAAATTTAAGCAAGCTTAGGATAATATTAAACAAAAAGGTTATGTCAATAAACAAAATAAATTATTATTACCTAAAGGGCATCGATAACTAAATTTTAAAGTTCATTTACTTTACGGATAAACGTTAATATTTACAAAAACTAAGTGTTCACTAAATGACCAGTTTAACACTATATTATGTTATCTTACATTACCAATAAAAATAACAAAAGTACAACAAAAGCAAAAATAATTGATAACTAAATTACAAGTTCACGCAAGATTACAGGTATAAACAAAGCAAAAGGCTTGAGCGAAGACAGTAAAAATAACTAAAAATGAAACCCCAGTTAGCTTGACTTAAAACGTTTAAGTAATATTCAAAGTAAAAGAGCCAAAAAAGGTAAAATAATTAAAACCTCAAACCCCTATAGTAGCTTGACTCAAAAGCTAAGCGTTAACACTACTCATGTAAATAAAGTGGATCAATGTAAGATAACACAAGAATAATAATTGACTTCACAAAATTTTAATCATTTAAATTAAGAGAAAGCACCCTGTATAGGGAGAAACCGTTCGAATATAAACAATGAAAATACACACCGTTTATGTACATTTATAAAAGCACAAATATTAAACTAAAAGCAAAATATACCGCTAATGTACCTCTATCACAAATTTAAATTTAATTAGTGTGTAACTTTTGTATTTATGACCGTAAATGAATAAATTAATAAATAAATAAAGACACAAAGCTTAAATCACAAGCGAATAATACGAGATACCAAAAGTATAAGCATATATATATACAAAGCATCTACGTAACTACCTTACGTTCCCAGAAGCAAACAATACGATATAATAGAAAGGTTGTAAAACGTGTACGAGCATAAGTTTCTAAGCACACCAAAATATTTGCCAAATGGCAAATTTAAAATAAAATAATAGGTTAATGAACCTCTGAAAACAAAAATATTATATAACCCCCCCGTTATAAACAAACGCAAAAATAAATTTAAATTTTCCAGCTTCCTAGAAATAAAACCCGTAATACCTCAAGCCCGTACACGTCTTAGCTTATAAAAAAAAAACAGGAAAATAAAGGATTTGGTGGTATTCTTGACAACCTGGCGACCGAACCTTAATAATAACAAAGAAATTAGTATAAAAAAAAACACTTACTATAAAGCTTAATTTTCAACTTGGCGTTTACGATAACCAACCATACTGACAGAGTACCAGTACCACCAACTCCTTTATATCTACATAAATTACGGTTTGAAACTTAGCGCTACAGATAGCAACCCACTGCAAATGATTTGCGACAGCATAAAGCCGATAAAAGAAACTTGATAAAAACAATCTACATTCTACGCGGGTGACCGACTATTTTAATTCAAATAAACCCAGGCCCGTAAGCTGGTATAAAGAGCCCTTAACATAACTTATAGATTGTACGAGCAAGCTTTACAGCCAACAATCAAGACTCAAAAGGTTAATTGCAAATTAGTTAAAGTGATATTAATATTTAAGAAATTGAAGGCTTGACTACTATAACTCAAAATATGATGTAGCAATAAGAACCACCCGAGAAAACTAGAGTCTTACTTAAAACATAGTACCGTAAAGCAGAACGATAATTATGGTTCGTTAAAATTTTAAATTATAATTTTATGGGCTTAAATTGGCGATTGATAAGTACCTGAGAAACACGGAGCAAAAAAACTTCGAGGTCTAACTCACCTCCTAACAACGAGGGTTCGAATTCCAGCTTCCACAGGCAGCAAAAGGGCACCACACAGCAAGGTTACCACAGGGTTTGGACCTCCAAACTGTTGCCGATGTTCGTGGCTTGATAGAAATAAAGAAAGGAATCCTTAGTAATTGAAAAATTTTACCATGCACGTGGCAGACTAGCAAAAAAACCATCTATATAAAAAACTAGCTCACCTGATATGATGTTATCGAACGAAGTTGCAGATAAAATCTTGCCCAGCAGACAATAATTCAGCAGATGAATTTTAATCGCAGTCCCGGAACTTAATCCATAAACTTGAGCCTTCAAAATGGCTGAAACCGACACCGCAAATCTGCAATCTTCGACGAAGACCAGGGTGGAAATGCCCGACAGTGGACCGCCCTTCCGAACAAAATGGTTCTTACATTAATATTTGCGCCAGCGCCAAAAAGGACCCACAGAACACGGAAGATGATCGGGGGCGACAGCAACTACACTGACCGGAATGACAGTAATTGATAGTCTAAAGATGGCGCCACGGCATACCGGCAAGAACTACGAAATCCAAACCAAAACCAAGCATGGACCAGAAGCTGCTCCCTCAAATGACCCCGAATGCAGAATGGCACAAGTCTCCGACCCCAAACGGAGAAACAAACGCAAAAAAAAACACCGAAACTTAGAACTCCAATCGTCGCCGCGCCACCAAACAAGGGTACTGAAATCATACAGAGGCCTCTTGCGTGAAACAATAAAGTTACGGAAATACTGACCGTTATAGGTACCTACGCCGGTACTGATCGAGACGCACTATTTCAGTACGATGCATCCAAATACTAACGGCTGAAACCCCGAATGTCGAAACTACAGAAAGGAAGACGATGATGTAGTGCTACAAAATTCCAACCTTCCCACACTCGAAAATGCCACTGCAGCCGCTGTGTTCACAAATCGACGGCTCTCGAAAGCGCTTTGGGACTGTTCGTGTATGCGAACAGATCAGATTCTTACCCCCGATGCACCGTCTCTACCTGAATCGACCTGGCGGTCCGAACTGGAAACAGTCCCACCTTATAGTTCCGCCGAACGGAGCACACCACCGTCTCAGCCTTCAATATACAACTGAATTTATTAAATATGTTTATAAAATTCAACAAGATCTTGGAAAAGGAAATCTTGGAGTTTAATTAATAGAGAACGCTAAATTCAGGAATCCAGAACAGTGAAGGCCGTGGAAAACACCGGGATTAAATTTCATCCAAAATGTAGGTAGCCTTTTAAATTTATCCTTTAAAAATATGTTATTATAAATAGACTAAGGGCGACTTGTCTATACACAGAGAGGACTCCAAGCAAGGCGAAAATTCAGGGCCCAACACACAAAGAACATTAAATCGAACTACGAGCCATGTGAGCGATGGCTAAGCTGATGTCAAGCTGACTTGGACAAGAAAGAAGGCAAACAAGATGGACAGGGAGTAACCTGGAACACAGGGCAAAGCGAGCCTACCCAGTGTAAGAGCGAAGTTCAGAATCAAGGTAAATTATTAAGTAAAACTAAACAGGTAATCGTGAATAAAATTAATTAGTATAATTAGTAAACACATACCCAGACAATGTGGCAAAAATGGCCTGTCACAACTCCCCCTCTCCTACGAAAGGAGGGAAATTTTCCAATGAAAATTAACCGACGATAAGGATCAGAGGCTCTCTGTATGATACAAGAAAATCGAAAAAGAAAATAAATTACCTGCGCTATGCTGGCGCCAATAAAAAAAACATAAGTGAAGATACGTGGGAACCCAAGGTAGTACCATATAACTAATACTAACTAACAAGACTGATAACTCAATCTTAAAATAACTAAATACTCAAAGAAATCTTTGGTCCCTTTGCCACTAGTCACCCAGCGACCTCCTCCAGGAAGATTCGGTGTGGAACGTAAACCCTAAGTTGGTAAGGGAGCTAGCATTGCGTTACACCCAAAAATATTGGGGGGAACCTCGTTTACTAGCCTCACACCGTAGAATCGTCCCGAATTAAATCACCAATTGACATGCGTCAAACCAACCAAAGGGTGGACAACTAAAAAGGAAAAGATAAATATAATACAACATAAGTAAAATGATAAGAAAAGAGGGATAGCCCAGATGATCCACCATACAAAAGGGAGTGGATTGTAGCACCCACCAAGCTAAAAGATGCACCAAACGGGAAGCACATCGGTCCCTGTATACAACAAAAAAAAATTAATCAGGGTGTTCTGAGCGGTGGCACTGCCACCGGCCTGCCGCAACCTAATAGGCCGACTTGAGCTCAGGCCGAACAAAGTAGCTTGGTCCTCCCCTGGCCCGCCGAACAAGTTCGATGGGCAAACTATTACCCCAGGGGTCAGACTTCCGCCCCCCCTGAACAGCCCTTCCAGTCGGTCTGCTCTCCGAAGGATCCATGATCTAACAGAGAGCGTCGAAGCGACATCCGGTAGCACCCAACACCGTGCAGCCTGTAAAACGAGATAGGGACAAATGTCAAAATCGATAAAGCCAAAATAAGGTAAAGACGCAATCGGGATAGTTTTATCTTGTCTAAACGGTGGATAGACAAAATATATCAATAAGGATCTAGGCGCAAAACCAGTAAATACTGAAATGGCCGGAGACTAACATATAGTCCTACCAGGACCTAGACCTAAGACAAATCCAAATAAATAAAATACCAAAGGTATTAAAGTAAATTAAAGCCAATCAAAGGCCAATCACGATAAGGTAAGTAAATCAAGGGATGAAAAAAAAAGGTAACGGAATGAACGCAAAGGTAATCGAAATCACGCAAAGCTAAGCAAATAAACGCAAAGGAAAGTAAGTTAACGCAAAGGTAAGCAAATTATCGCAAAGGTAAGAAAAGTATCGCAAAGGTAAGCAAATTATCGCAAGGGAAAGAAACTTATCGCAAAGGTAAGTAAATTATCGCAAATATATAAAAAAGGTAATCAACCAAAAGTAAATGAAACAAGTAAATCAAACTAAAGGTTCGCAAATCGAGATAAAGAAAATTGGGTTACTTGCCAACAACTAGCAGTGAATCCCACCATAAGTGGTATTCTCAACTTCACAAAATCAGCAAAAGGAGAGAAAGAAAATTGTGTTTCTACTCTAAATCCCCAAAGGAAAGACAAAGTCGTACTCGAGCAAAAACACATACTAGTTCAAGTAACCGAAATTTCCAGACACAAGTAGGGAATAATAATAAAATCACGTCAAGGTAGAGAAAATTAAGCCAAATCAAAGTAAAAGGTCACATCAAGGTAAATACGTCAAATCAAGGTAAAAAAAAAAGGTCCAATTAAGATAATAAATAAAGACTTTTGGCCCTAGTCTTTAGTAAAAAAAAAACCCTTAATAGTGAATGCAGATAAAAAAAACGATAAAGAAAATTAGGTCCAAAATTAATTAATCACCGCCTTCTAACCAAGTAATCAAACTTAAATTACCATGTGACACACCGACCCCCATCTCGTCTCGCGCCGAGATGGGTATCTGCGTGAGACTGATAAACGCAAAAAGGTAAGCTACAGTAAATGACCATAAACGTTACTATACGTTACTATACTATAAACCAAGTGACGATAAGGTAAAGATAATCAGGTAATGACAGATAAAAGATAACGAGGCGTAAGGCGGTGTTGGCAAGTGAAAGTAGTAAGGCAGCTGAGGGCTTACCTACTACAAACAATAGAAGCAAGGCAGCTGAAGGCTTACCTTGCCACGGCTTTCAGGGGACTCCTACCCCACCTAGTAAACCCAGTGCAGCGCTATTCTAAGTGACAGTGTCCAAATCCATCAAGTCTCGCGCCCAGATGGATCCAAACACAATCACGCCCACACTGCAGAGCATGAAAATTGCTCACGACTGAGCAAGGAAAGTAAAAAAAAAACAAGAATTTAAACTGGGCCAAAAGTCAAAATTAACGCAACGATAAAAGAAAACTCACTAAAGCCATTATTACCGAAAGAAGAAGGGGAAAAAAATTAAATGTAATTAACCAAATTGAAGCTATGGACTCGAAAATTAATAAATTCAGAAATTAATAGATTGATAAATAAATTGAAGCAAAATGACTAGTAAAACGTAATATTAAATTAATGACAGTAAAATTAACGGAAGGTAATAAAGTAAATAATGACTTTGAGTTGCCTAACAATTTATTCACTCCTACGGACCACCAAATGCAGTTTCGGCATATACCGGTTTAAGGTCTTGTACATGCCAAATGCCCTTACTAACACCGTGTTCATCTTCAAGCTCATAAGTACACGTGCCGGTCTTTTCTACGATCTTGAACGGACCTACAAATTCCGGAGCCAACTTTGCGCTATAATACTTCGCTGCATCGGATATACTTTTATTCTTACGCCAGACTTCTTGGCCAGGAACAAAGCGTACTGGGCGTCGGCGCAAATTATAGTTATGTCGATTTTTAACACGAGAAGCTTCGATTTTAGTGTGGACTTTTCTAAATAATTGTTTGAAAGCTTCTATTCGTTCCCGAATGTAATTTTGACGCTCAGTTTCTACTTGAGGAACACCCTCAGCATAGTCCGAACCGAATAGCTTGTGTTCCCTGCCAAAATTAACGCAGTATGGGGTGAAGCCCGTAGTTTCGTGTCGCGAAGTGCGAATGGCGCAACCGATAGCAGTTAAATTATCTTCCCAAGTTCGATGGTTATTTTGTTGAACGTAAGAGCGCAACATCGTTTTAATAACTCTATTAACGCGTTCAGTATGATCTGCTCTAGGATAATAATTAGCAGTGTAAAATATTCTAACCTTATATTTATCGCAAAGGGCTTGAAATTCTTTGGATTTCATTTGAGTTCCGTTGTCGCACGTTAAGAATTGAGGGGCTCCGTAAACTAAGAAGATGCCGTCTTCGACACACTTTACCAACGATTTTGCTGTTGCCGATCGACACGGGAATAACACGACGTACTTGCTAAAATAATCGGTGACCACCAAAATATGAGTGTTACCTTGTTTAGAACGAGGTAAAGGACCTATGTAGTCTAGGCTGATGGCTTGCCAAGGCTCTTTTATGTCTGGGCGGTTACCCATTAGACCAGCTGGACGCTTCTGCTCTACTTTGTTCTGAGCACAAGTTCTACAAGCACGGACATAACCAGCGACGTCGGATCTCATTTTCGGCCAATAATATCTCTCGGCGACCTTCCAAAAGGTTTTGAAAACACCCACGTGCCCTGCTGCTGGATTATCATGGCATCGAAGGAATATCTCTTTTCGTTTATCCTTTGGTACTACTATTTTCCAGTAAATGGAATGATCTGGAAAACTCGAATTGTTTGTCTTGACATATTTAAAGAGATTGCCATTCTCGACTCGCCAACAGGGACATTTATCAGGACGTTCTTCTAGCTTCTGTATCACGCCCTTGTACCATTTGTCTGAGGTGTCAGAAAATGATTGCGACGGTGGTTCGTCAACAGCTGCGATAGAATCAGAAGTCACTGGCACTGACCTGGAAAGAAAATCTGGCACGACATGATCCCGGCCTTTACGATGGATCAGTTCAAGGTCGTAAGGTTGCAAACGAAGAGCCCATCGAGCGAGACGTCCTTGTGGATCTTTTAGATTATGAAGCCATAACAAAGAATGGTGATCGGTTATGACTTTAAAGTGTACACCCTCCAGATAGTGACGAAGCTTTTCTACACTCCAAATTACGGCAAGGCACTCTTTTTCGGTGACGGTTAATTTCATCTCTTGTTTGGTGAGAGAACGTGAAAGATAGGAAATAACTTTTTCCCCGTCATCAAATTGCTGAGTCAGAACTGCTCCTAGGCCATAAAATGAGGCATCAGTCTGTAAGGTAAATGTGCGATTAAAATCTGGACATGTAAGCACGGGAGCTGTGATAAGAGCCTCTTTAATCAAGTTGAATGACTGATGGCACTCGGAAGTCCATTCCCATTTGATATTCTTCCTGGTAAGCCGAGTAATTGGGGCTATGATAGCTGAAAAGTTCGGCACAAAACGCCGTTACCAAGAAGCGGTGCCAATAAAACGTCGAATTTCGGTGATATTTCGTGGAGGTGCTATATTCACAATGGCCTGCACTTTCTCAGGATCAGGTCTTAAACCTTGAGCGTCTACGATGTAGCCAAGGTATCGTAATTCAGGCTTACAAAAGTGACATTTCTCCTCGGAAACTATGAGTCCTGCATCTCTCAAACGGTCAAAAACTAGGCCCAGAATTCTGAGGTGTTCAGGAAAGGTTCTAGAGATGATAATTATATCATCAAGATACACCATCACGTGATTTTCCAAATCAACGCCTAATACACGGTCCACTATACGTTGCCAGGTGGCTGGCGCATTGGTCAAGCCAAAGGGCATGCGCAGAAAATGATAAAGATTCCTACCTGGAACAGTGAAAGCAGTTAATTCACGTGAGGACTCACTAAGAGGTACCTGCCAGAACGCTGATTTTATGTCGATGGAGCTAATGTAGCGGGCGTCTCTGAGGCGATCCAAAATGGCGGAGATATAAGGTATAGGATATGCGTCTTTCTTAGTTTTTGTATTAAGCTTTCTAAAATCTATGCAAAACCTATAGCTGTCATCTTTCTTGCGTACCAAACACACTGGACTGGACCAAGGACTTTTAGAAGGTTCAATCACGCCAAGTTTCAACATCTCGTCGATTTCCTCGTCCATAATCCTTTGCTTGTATGGAGAAACTGGGTAGTAACGCTGTTTAATTGGCCTAGTGCCGGGTTCAAGCTCAATGACGTGTTCTGCTACCTTGCAGCAGCCAAGACCAGTACCCATTTCCGATATTTTCTCCTTAACTAGTGCATTTAAACACGCTCGGTCGGTTTCAGATAAAGAGTTGCCATCTATAACGCTACAAATTTCCGTAGGTTGATCATCAGTGGAAAAATGCCAGACATCCTGCTTCAAGTCGGGGATCACTTCCATGGTTCTCCAAAAGTCGATTCCTAAAATCAGTTGGTGGGGCAGTTCTGGAAGAACTAAAATATCGATAACCCGAGTTCTATTTAATAAGGTCACAGGAACCTGAAAATAGCCCAAACTAGAGCAAGTTTGGCCGTTCGCGACAGTACAATCAGTCTGTTGCCTAATAAGTTTTAATCCCAGGCTTTCCAAAATTCGGAAGCCGGGTTGACCTACAATGGTGCGTGACGCTCCAGAATCTAATAATCCTAAAATCTTATAACCTAAAATTGAAATTTCTAAATAGGGGCGCTGGTCGCCATGCGCATGAGCTATGATAAAATCTAAAAGGTTTTTATTGGGAAAAGAACTGTTAGCATGTGAATGATTCTGGTTGGAAGGAGAGCTATTGGTCGGTGAAAGGCTTTCATCAGAAATCAAGTTGTTGGTCGGCAAAATGTTTTTACAGTGAACAGAATTGTTAGGGGGTGGATGATTTTTGCTGAAAAGAGAGTTATTGGTTGGCAAGAAGTTTTCATCGGGAGGAAAGCTGTTGGTTGGCAAAATTTTTTCATTGAAAAGAAAGTGGTTGGTTGGCGAAAGGTTTTCACTGGGCACAGAATTGTCAGGGGGTGAATGACTTGTGTTGAAAAGCGAGTTGTTGGTGGGCAAAAGGTTCTCATCGGAAAGAAAGCGGTTGGTTGGTGAAATATTTCCATTGGAAAGAAAGTGGTTGGTCGGCAAAAGTTTTTCATTGGACAGAGGATGGTTAGAGGATGAATGATGTTTGTGAAGAAGAGAATTATTGGTTGGCAAAAGGTTTTCCCTAGGAAGAGAGCTGTTGGTCGGCAGAATGGTATTGTTGGGAGGAAAGTTGTTGGTCGGTGAAATAAAAGGGAGGGGAGTAGTCCTACGACCTATCGACTCTCCCGAGAATCGTTTCCCGAAGAACATTTAGGGCAGTTTTTACTGGTCACATTTGGGGCACCACAGCGGAAACAGTGGATTCTACGCTGTTCAGTGCACTGGCTATTTCGATGACCTGGCTTATTACAGTTCCAGCACAAGAATGGCCCAGAGTTTCTGGGTGTTGTTGGACGTGGCTCTCTTGGTGACTGTCTATCGTCCCGAGAGGTTGATTGTACCGGACGAGATTCTCTCACTTCGTCGATCGGTTCGTTCCTCGAACATGATGCTTCAGACGCTATAAAAGCGAAGTCCGGTTCCACAAAGTTATGCCTTTTCCGAGAAGGTGGGACATAGGTTTCGGCACGATATTTCTTTGCCTCCAGTTTGAGACATTCTTCTTCTAGATCTTCCAACTTGTTAACTACCGGAAGTTGGGTAGTGTAAAAAGGAGATAAATTCCGGGTAATGATATCCAGTTGAACGTCCTCTGAGAGGGAGCCATGTCGTCTAAACAGCGCGCTCATACTTGAGAGGTAATCGACGATACTTTCACTCGAATCCTGAGTCCTGTCCAGAATTTCCTTAAATAGCCGATGACGATAGTCTGGCGGCTCGAAATGTTTGCACAGAAGGTCAGACAAACTAGACCAGTCCGAAAATCGATGACGATTTGCGCGAAACCAATTCAGCGCTCTACCAGTAAATAGGTCGATAGCGGATTCAAACAACTCGCGTTCTGAAATACCACGAGCTTCGCGTAGTTCCGATACTCGCTCCAAGAAATTATGCACCGTCATCTGTTTAGCCTCGCCGGTAAATCTAATTCCCCATTTTTCGACACGCTGCGCCTTGCTACACGAAGGATGGCTAACGGAGGTGGCAGCAGCTGTTACATTGGGACTAACCACGGGTGGAGTGACTTTGGGCGACGAGCGCGTGTGACGCGGTCGACTTTTGGACGCATTGCTAACTACAGACGAATCCGAATCCGAGTCGTTGAGATGAGTTTGATCAAGTAAGGCGCTTAGATTCGGATCTTGTTTTAAGAGATCATCCAAACTGTTTAATTTGCTCAAAGTTTGAAGTAGCAAATTAGACCGAGTTTGCGATTCCTCGGCACTAAGGTTCTCAACCGGAATTCGGTCAACACGAGTGAATAAATGGACAAGTTGCGACTGCAAACGCACGAACTTCGCTCTGGCTGAGTCACCAGAAATATTCTTGATCGCGTTTTCGATATCGTGTAAAGTCTTGGTTATGTAGTCACATTCGTCGTCAAAAACAAAGTTATAGGCCGGACGAGTAAAAATTTTGCCTTTTCTTTCCATTTTTAAAATAGGACGTAACGATGATACAAGTTCTTTTGCGGTATTAGCATTGCTAGCCGGAATTCCACGAATCGTGAGCTCGTAAATAAGCATTTCTTTCCGAAGGCAATGAACTTGCATATTATAATCCATTTTGGAGCGGATAAAAACAACAGCAACTCAAGTCAATAAAAAAAAATCAAATCTAGGTATAATCGCGTAAATCGAATAAATTTACCAAAACTACACCAATGGTGTAGTCAAATACAGCAAATAAAGGTAATTAAATCAGCAAAAATAGCACGAAATAATAAAAAGGTAATCAAGCAATCGTAACACAGTACGCAAAGATAAAGTCACGTAAATAAATTAAGTAAAATCGGTAATAAATCGCAATATCAAAGACAATCAAAGTTACGCAAGACGTAAAATAAAATCGGTAATAAACCACAAATTCAAAGACAATCAAAGTTACGTAATACGCAAAATAAAATCGATAATAAATCGCCAAAATCAAATGCAGTAATACAGGGCTAGTACAGTTTGAGTTAAAATTGATGGAAATTTTCAAAGTTCCATCCAGCTCACTAGACGCACAGGAGTAAAATTAGAAAAAAAAGCGGTAATTTTGTTAAATAGGCCCCACGTTGGGCGCCAAAAATTTGCGACGCACTTTGTTAAAAAAAAAAGTGTTTGATTAAAAACTGTCAAAGATACTATGATGAGTATCATTGACCAAGTACTTACCGCTTAACTTGAAAACATTAAAATAACTCTTAAAGGTACTCTAGAGAAAAACACAGGAACAACAGGGTGTTCTGAGGGAAGCAGGTGTAGTAGAGCGCGTGCAAATTAGCCCTTGGCTCAGTTAGCCGGGTAGGTTCAATTGGACGCCACCAGTTTTTTACACCGACGTAAACTGGAAGTCGCCTAGACCTGCTTCTCACACAACAAACCCGCTATTCATAATAATAAAAAAAAATTAAAACATAGGGCGCAGTGAGCTGGATAAAAGAAAAACGGAATACATTTAACACTGTACATATACTTACAGGAAAAAAAGTGTTACAGGTGTTTACACCAATAAATTGGAAATTTTGGGCGATTTTGCCCCCGCCAAAATAGTGTTTATACACAAAATCAAAAAAAAAAAAAAAAAAAAAAAATGGGCGATTTTGCCCCGCAAATTACATAAATTCTACCGAAAATAAAAACCTTCCTGAGGAAGTCTGTCCTCAGAAACATAAAAGTAAGCTGGCTCCTTAGCCCCTACTGGAGACGATAGGGAGGCTTCTTTGCACCCAGCAATAAAAAGATAGGGATGCTTTGTAGCCCCCACGGAAGACCCTAGGAATAAAACAATTCCCAGTAATTTCAGTGATTCAAATGTAATCAATAATAATAAAAAAATATATTTGAAGTTACGTTAATAAAAAAGTTAATATTTGGAGAGAAACAATTTACTGGAATTAAACCGCAAAATTTAAGAATATTAAATAAAGTGTCAATAATAAAAGAGAAAGACGGTGGCTTGAAATCAAATGCAAAATTTAGGTAAGTAGAAAAATATTTAAAAATAAGAAGCTACGTTAATATCAAAAAAAAAGGTTACTAAAAAGAGAAAGCAATGATTAAAACCCACTTGCAAAATTTAAGCAAGCTTAGGATAATATTAAACAAAAAGGTTATGTCAATAAACAAAATAAATTATTATTACCTAAAGGGCATCGATAACTAAATTTTAAAGTTCATTTACTTTACGGATAAACGTTAATATTTACAAAAACTAAGTGTTCACTAAATGACCAGTTTAACACTATATTATGTTATCTTACATTACCAATAAAAATAACAAAAGTACAACAAAAGCAAAAATAATTGATAACTAAATTACAAGTTCACGCAAGATTACAGGTATAAACAAAGCAAAAGGCTTGAGCGAAGACAGTAAAAATAACTAAAAATGAAACCCCAGTTAGCTTGACTTAAAACGTTTAAGTAATATTCAAAGTAAAAGAGCCAAAAAAGGTAAAATAATTAAAACCTCAAACCCCTATAGTAGCTTGACTCAAAAGCTAAGCGTTAACACTACTCATGTAAATAAAGTGGATCAATGTAAGATAACACAAGAATAATAATTGACTTCACAAAATTTTAATCATTTAAATTAAGAGAAAGCACCCTGTATAGGGAGAAACCGTTCGAATATAAACAATGAAAATACACACCGTTTATGTACATTTATAAAAGCACAAATATTAAATTAAAAGCAAAATATACCGCTAATGTACCTCTATCACAAATTTAAATTTAATTAGTGTGTAACTTTTGTGTTTATGACCGTAAATGAATAAATTAATAAATAAATAAAGACACAAAGCTTAAATCACAAGCGAATAATACGAGATACCAAAAGTATAAGCATATATATATACAAAGCATCTACGTAACTACCTTACGTTCCCAGAAGCAAACAATACGATATAATAGAAAGGTTGTAAAACGTGTACGAGCATAAGTTTCTAAGCACACCAAAATATTTGCCAAATGGCAAATTTAAAATAAAATAATAGGTTAATGAACCTCTGAAAACAAAAATATTATATAACCCCCCCGTTATAAACAAACGCAAAAATAAATTTAAATTTTCCAGCTTCCTAGAAATAAAACCCGTAATACCTCAAGCCCGTACACGTCTTAGCTTATAAAAAAAAAACAGGAAAATAAAGGATTTGGTGGTATTCTTGACAACCTGGCGACCGAACCTTAATAATAACAAAGAAATTAGTATAAAAAAAAAACTTACTATAAAGCTTAATTTTCAACTTGGCGTTTACGATAACCAACCATACTGACAGAGTACCAGTACCACCAACTCCTTTATATCTACATAAATTACGGTTTGAAACTTAGCGCTACAGATAGCAACCCACTGCAAATGATTTGCGACAGCATAAAGCCGATAAAAGAAACTTGATAAAAACAATCTACATTCTACGCGGGTGACCGACTATTTTAATTCAAATAAACCCAGGCCCGTAAGCTGGTATAAAGAGCCCTTAACATAACTTATAGATTGTACGAGCAAGCTTTACAGCCAACAATCAAGACTCAAAAGGTTAATTGCAAATTAGTTAAAGTGATATTAATATTTAAGAAATTGAAGGCTTGACTACTATAACTCAAAATATGGTGTAGCAATAAGAACCACCCGAGAAAACTAGAGTCTTACTTAAAACATAGTACCGTAAAGCAGAACGATAATTATGGTTCGTTAAAATTTTAAATTATAATTTTATGGGCTTAAATTGGCGATTGATAAGTACCTGAGAAACACGGAGCAAAAAAACTTCAAGGTCTAACTCACCTCCTAACAACGAGGGTTCGAATTCCAACTTCCACAGGCAGCAAAAGGGCACCACACAGCAAGGTTACCACAGGGTTTGGACCTCCAAACTGTTGCCGATGTTCGTGGCTTGATAGAAATAAAGAAAGGAATCCTTAGTAATTGAAAAATTTTACCATGCACGTGGCAGACTAGCAAAAAAACCATCTATATAAAAAACTAGCTCACCTGATATGATGTTATCGAACGAAGTTGCAGATAAAATCTTGCCCAGCAGACAATAATTCAGCAGATGAATTTTAATCGCAGTCCCGGAATTTAATCCATAAACTTCAGCCTTCAAAATGGCTGAAACCGACACCGCAAATCTGCAATCTTCGACGAAGACCAGGGTGGAAATGCCCGACAGTGGACCGCCCTTCCGAACAAAATGGTTCTTACATTAATATTTGCGCCAGCGCCAAAAAGGACCCACAGAACACGGAAGATGATCGGGGGCGACAGCAACTACACTGACCGGAATGACAGTAATTGATAGTCTAAAGATGGCGCCACGGCATACCGGCAAGAACTACGAAATCCAAACCAAAAATGGACCAGAAGCTGCTCCCTCAAATGACCCCGAATGCAGAATGGCACAAGTCTCCGACCCCAAACGGAGAAACAAACGCAAACAAAAAACACCGAAACTTAGAACTCCAATCGTCGCCGCGCCACCAAACAAGGGTACTGAAATCATACAGAGGCCTCTTGCGTGAAACAATAAAGTTACGGAAATACTGACCGTTATAGGTACCTACGCCGGTACTGATCGAGACGCACTATTTCAGTACGATGCATCCAAATACTAACGGCTGAAACCCCGAATGTCGAAACTACAGAAAGGAAGACGATGATGTAGTGCTACAAAATTCCAACCTTCCCACACTCGAAAATGCCACTGCAGCCGCTGTGTTCACAAATCGACGGCTCTCGAAAGCGCTTTGGGACTGTTCGTGTATGCGAACAGATCAGATTCTTACCCCCGATGCACCGTCTCTACCTGAATCGACCTCGCGGTCCGAACTGGAAACAGTCCCACCTTATAGTTCCGCCGAACGGAGCACACCACCGTCTCAGCCTTCAATATACAACTGAATTTATTAAATATGTTTATAAAATTCAACAAGATCTTGGAAAAGGAAATCTTGGAGTTTAATTAATAGAGAACGCTAAATTCAGGAATCCAGAACAGTGAAGGCCGTGGAAAACACCGGGATTAAATTTCATCCAAAATGTAGGTAGCCTTTTAAATTTATCCTTTAAAAATATGTTATTATAAATAGACTAAGGGCGACTTGTCTATACACAGAGAGGACTCCAAGCAAGGCGAAAATTCAGGGCCCAACACACAAAGAACATTAAATCGAACTACGAGCCATGTGAGCGATGGCTAAGCTGATGTCAAGCTGACTTGGACAAGAAAGAAGGCAAACAAGATGGACAGGGAATAACCTGGAACACAGGGCAAAGCGAGCCTACCCAGTGTAAGAGCGAAGTTCAGAATCAAGGTAAATTATTAAGTAAAACTAAACAGGTAATCGTGAATAAAATTAATTAGTATAATTAGTAAACACATACCCAGACAATGTGGCAAAAATGGCCTGTCACAACACCGAACACCATACCTGTTTAGACAGATTTAACTTTGAAAGATGTTGAAAGATTTGATAATGATCGAAAAAGAAATTGTGTTTTTTAAATTCCTCGAACAATCTCCTTGTAAGTATAATGCAGAGCCACGAAATAATGATCAAAAATCTGACTTAATTTTTATAAATTACATGATGTCCTCTTGTTTCTTATTCATAGATTTAATAGACTACAATTTAGTCCGTATTACTTTAACAAAATTATGTTAATAATAGTAGTCTAAAGTCAAGCCTCTCTTTCAATTCAAAAATGTTTTGTCCCAGCGTTGTGAGATACGTTATATCACTAATGACGGCTTTACTGGATACGTTTTTTGTTAAAGTCAAAAACTGGAGTATTAGCTCAAAAAACAATTTAAGCAGGCTTTCCAACTTAGTTTAGCTTCTGCCAAGGAGGAAGAAAATTAAATTATCTTGGTCGGACCTTTATGAGATATTGAAGTGGATAATAAATTTTTAGAATACAAAGATATTACGTTGTTTGTGTAGAAACCTCGTTATATTAGGATTTTTTGTTGGCAAGCCAAATTGCTATATATGATATATTTGTGTGCCTTTTGGAAACACGTGCCAAAATATTGTTTTATGTGTATAGAAATAAATTTTTTCTTTAATATTAGATCTGTTAGTTATTGTATTTCTTAACATTAATTAGGTTTGTTACCTTTGAATGTACAGGTTGATTTGGGAAGTATCGTATCGTCTTTATAAATTGCTTTTTTTGGATCCTATTAATGATTTTAACATGAAAAAGGGTATTTATCCGTTAATGCCTTTAGGCAGTGACGAGGGCTATTTGGGGACCTGGGGCAAGAAATGGAGGGAGAGTTGCTAGGCTTTAAAAAAATCATATTTATGAAAATGAAGATATTTATTAGGGTTTAATTGCTGAAAAAGTTAAACAACATTTGCAATTACAAAAAGTTAAATAAATGTTGAAAATGTTTAAAAACACTTTTTAAAAAATGTACGTGTAATAAGGTATGCGTTGAGGCGACTCTCTCTCACCTGTTGGAGATATTTCTCAGTGATAAGGGAGAAACGCCTCGACATTATTTTCTAATTTTGCTCTTAATCGGACACCTGTAAACACATAAAAAAATAAGAAAAAGCAACAAATAACAAAAAAAAAGTTGAAAAGTAATAAATATAATTAAGTTTTAATGCGGCGTCTCTCCCATATCTGTATAGCCGCGTATCCATATGTGCCAATGCCCCGTAACGTAACACCGAACATGTTACGTTACTGCTAGTGGAGATGGCGTACGGTCGCATGTTATCCATAACAAATTTGACACGTGCAACCGTTACAAACCGAAATATCATTTTTCGGTTTTTAGCCGTCGCATCAAAGGAATATTACGTTACGCGCGGCGACTAGTTGGGGCGGGTGCGGTATCGTGTGCCTGCTGCATTCCAGATTTATTTGTATGTCAGTCTCTTGTCGGTTATCGTCGTTGGTCTGGCTTAAAGAGGAAGTAGCATTTGTTTTTCTCGTATATAATCATGAAGTGGAGTAAGTAATTTTATAGAACGTTAACGCTGTGTTGTGTCGTAATCCCGTTCGGTTACGTTACGGGGTGATTGACACGGCCAAAACTTCCGCAGCGAACCGTGTCATCTTGCAAAGTACAGTTCGTGTTCAGTGTTACGTTACGGGACATTAGCACATATGGATACGCGCCTTTAGAGAGACGCATCAATGCTGGGGAGAGATTTTTTCGTTTTCTTTCGTAATTCTGCTCTACCGCAGATGTTACAAAAATTAAAGTACATATACTGTGCAGGACCCATGTAATCATAAATCACAAACAGCCTAATCCAGTCAGAGTTTTGTTGTTTTCGAATATCCCTCAAAACATTCAAGACAGTAGGTTTCTTCTGTTTCACTTGGTTTTTTAACTAAAGGTTTATCGTTATTTTCTGACCAATCGTCTTAAACTGCCCTTTTTTACTTGCTTCAACTTTTTCAATACATTTAGTTATGACTTCTTCTGTCCAGGCACCTCTTTGTTTGGGGTTAAATTATTAGATTTTTGTCTGTAGAACACATCATTTTGCAATTGGGGGTGTTACAAATTGGTGGTTTGCAGTGGACGCATGTCATGTTCTAGATTTCTGTAGCTGGGCAGTAAAGTAATTCATGTGTGATGTGCCTCCTGCTGTTCGGTTAGGAGCTGTCAAATGGCAACAGCCAGCCCCTTCGAGCAAAATCCATGGAAATATCGGTAGAAAAGGGACTGATCCCTGACAGCGCGGCGATGAGCGAGCAAAGGGAGTTTTTTTGCGAGGGGAAGGGTCATTGATGAGTCTTTTGAATATAATCAAGGATGGTAAGTGTCGACGCCGCTCCCTAGATGTTGATCTTATTTATTACTACCCGCTAACCATCCACCACTGGAACTCTTTATTTCTAGCTTCTGATGTCTCTTCAGATAAATGATAAGAAAAGTTCTCGCAAATTTCTGCCCCTTTTATTAATAACATATTAACACTTGATGGCATATAGTACCAATTATATAATGACACATACAGCCTTGCATCGTATCGACAAGTATCAACACTTAAGTTTTGGCCCTAAGAAAGCGCTTGAGGAATTACAATTTAATTACATTTTTGATCAATCCAGTGATTGCTGATGATTTTTCGTAACGTCAAATGTTTGTAGCGCCCTCACTCTATTTTATAACGTATATTAGTATCTCAAGTTTTGTCTATAGTCTGGACTATAGGTACTTTTGGGAACCGAAGGGTAGAAAAATGCATCCATTCGGTGGCATTCTTTTTTTTTTTTGTTCTGACCGCCCACGAAGACCAAAGTCTAAGTACTATGTACCGTGGGTGTACTGGGGAAATCCGACTTACACATCCAGAGCTGTAAACATGCATAGGGACTTCACCAGCCCTTTAAGAGGATGTGTGGGGTGATACCACCTCGGTCGAGGAAGAAATCCACTACCATCTTCCAATCCTAATCCATCCTTAATTAAATTATAAAGTGTACTTAATGAGTTAAGTATTACCTACTTCTTAGAATAAATGTTTAATGAAATAACAATTTAAAACTGGGTGTAATAACGTATTTTTACAACTCTGTAGGCAGGTACTTAGATTCATAAATTTTTTGTCTTATATTATTCTAGCCAGTTTTCTTATTAAAAGTTAAATTAGTTATTATTTACTTGTAACTTCTTAGAAAATTTAATATAATTAATAACATACCTGTAAATTCTTCAAAGCGGCATTAAAAAACAACTTTGTATTCCTGCTTGTGCGACATTACCAAAGAAAAATAATCTATTTTTCAAGAGTTGGACAATGTGGGATGAAATTTTTGTATATTAATAATATATAATAGTTGTGTATATTCTCTAATGTATGTGACAACTTAAGGATATTTAGGTATTTTTTTTTAAAGTCGCACCAAACATTGTTTCTTCTTCGACTAGGACCACGGTTCTTCAAAATTTCATATGTAAGTGAACTTTACAAGTGTTTCCACTAAAATCTGAAAATTTCAAGAGTAGTTAGCTACAACATAAATTGCTTTAAAAATTTTTATAGAACACATATTATGAATTTTTTAAAGTTGGACTTTTTTCGCATCATGTTTATTGTTTGTTTGGGGGAAAAGTCAAGTTTCTGCTCAAAAAGGAAGCACTCGGCGGTGACACATTTGGAAAAAACATTTTTCGAATAATCTAGAGAAAAAAAAAATTAAAATTCGATAGTCGCTGTTGCTTTCTATGTCCACAAAATATCAAATTTATTACACTGTGCGGCGTGGCTTCCCAAAAATTACAGTCCACTTTACAATCTGAGCTGTGTGATTTTTCGTAAGCATAAAGCTTAGAAATCAATTAACAGGAGAAATACTCTAGTCAAAACCCATCTAATCAACTAGAAGATTTAAATTTAAACAATCACTACGTCTAAATCTTTTTTAGTGAGTCCTGGAAATAATTCATACAGATAACAAAAATTAAAAGATAATATTTGTTACGCTTCTAGGCGTATTGCTTTACGCGCATATTTTTATCCTCATCGCGGAAATTAAAATATCTTCTTTTTTATGTTAGCCAGATTCTAAAGCTTATCTTACCCAAAAAATTCTTTAAAAACCTATTAAGCCTAAATAAATTCTCTGAAAATGCCAGTTTAATTGGATTTTTTAGTAACTGGGGGAATCTTTATTGGTGGAAAACAGTCATAAAACTTCATTAAAATAAATAATAAACTTAAATCAATGCTGATGCGGTAAACAATATAAAATTGGTTTATTGGAAACGTATTTGAGGTTTAGTTAAAACATTTATTTTTAACAAGTTATGTTTTTTATACCTATATAATTAAAAGAAAAAATTTTAAACAATGAAAGAATATTTGTATGTTTTGATTTTTTTTTAATTCCTCCTTTAATTACGAGAAAACTTTAAGAAAAAGGATTATTTTAACTATTGTTTGTTAGTTGTATATCTCTGTTCCTACTTACAGTACCCGTAATTTAAGGGTTTTAATAGTGTGCCAACTGAGAATGTTTTGGTAAAGAAAAAAAAAACATTTAGTATTTTGCGAAAAATGGTTGAATTTTTGGTGAGCCACGTCTGGGAAAAAAATGAACGCGTTTAGGTATTTTATTTATTATTTTTTCTAAACAAATGTTACATCATTTTGTCGAAAACTTTTACAGCCGGATTCTCCAACGCTAGTCCGGTGTAATTTGACAACCAAAAGTTTTAAACTAACAAGGGTAAGAATAAGACAACTAAGTTTTATACTATGAACTTATTTCTGTGGTTTTTCCCAAATTAATGAAGGAAAGGACAATTTTCATTTATTCATAAGTTTTTAATGACGAGTTATTAACAATGACAGGACAGAAACCTGTCAAAACATAACTGATCAACTATAAGATCTGAATTTAAACCAGTACTAAATCTTAAACCTTCTTAGTGAATCTTAACGTTAAATTTTAAGAGGAAAAAATGCGTTAGTAGAGAGTTATAGGCATTTTATTTTTTTAAATTATATTTTAGGTTTAAAAAAATTTAAATATCTATAACCTTCTACTAAAACATTGTTTTCTACGTAAAATTGAGAATAAGTTCTCTAAACCACCTGAAAATTCTGTATACAAAAAGGATTTGAACAAATCATGGTAGAACTGCTATTTCTAAAATTTGACTATTTTCTTCTAACATCGTTAGATAATAAAATACTTGTTTTGAATGCAAGAAACTACCAGGAAGAAGGAAGCTTTTTCTTTAGTTAGGATGTCGTCACCTGCAGATCGGTTTCTAACTCTTTGGTTCTCACCAGTACAGGATAGAGGAACATACCTATACCTTCCGAAAAAGTATATCCTTAAAGCTACAATGTCGAACTGCTTAAGCAGTACGACACAGGTAGCGCCATCCATTAGCAGTTTCAAGCTGTCAGAGTAGAGTTTACCGTAAAGTAAAATTTGGAAAAATATGAATTAAATCTACTTGTCAGGGGTACATATAAAGACGTAAAATTGAGAGCAAGTTCTCTAAACCACCTGAAAATTCCTTATACAATAAGGATTTGAACAAGTCATGGTAAAACAGTTATTCTCCGGGCTATATATACCCTTCCGAGCGCTGGATTATATACCAAAATTTGCCGTATTTTCTTCTAACACAGTTAGATAATAAAATATTTGTTTTGAATGCACGAAACTACCAGGAAGAAACAAGCTTTTTCTTTAGTTAGGATGTCGTTACCTGCAGACATAGACATATACATAATCGTCCAGATTCACTAAGAAGATTTAAGATTTAGTACTGGTTTAAATTAAGATCTTATAGTTGATCAGTTATGTTTTGACAGGTTTCTGTGCTGTCATTGTTAATAAGTCGTCATTAAAAACTTATGAATTATTGTAATATTTCAGCGATTTACTTGGTTTCCAAATGATTTTCATCTTGGAACGAGTGGCTGTAATGAATTTAGTTCTATTTTGAAAGTACGTACTAAAATTGCCCTTTCCTTGATAAATTTGGGAGAAATCACAGAAATAAGTTCATAGTATAAAACTTAGTTGTCTTATTCTTACACTTGTCAGTTTAAAACTTTTGAATGTCAACTTAGACCGGACTAGCGTTGGAGAGTCTGGTTGTAAAAGTTTTCGACAAAAATTTGTTTAGAAAAAATAATAAATAAAACACCTAAACGCATTCATTTTTTTCCCAGGGGTGGCTCACCAAAAATTCAACCGTTTTTCGCAAATTACAAAATGTTTTTTTCTTTACCAAAACATTCTCAGTGGGCTCACTATTAAAACCCCCAAATTTGATACGTGTCCTGTAAGTAGGACCAGAGATATACAACTAACAAACAACATTTAAAATAATCCCTTTTCTTGAGTTTTTTATGGTCTTGTTACACTAGCGAGCAAATATTCTTTGCGTTTAACGGCTTGTTAAGTGGAATTCTGAGCCTCCTGTTTTTTTTTACAATGTATCAAAATTTTTGTTGTATTTTTTGAGCTGGGCTTTAATTTATTTTAAACTATTGCTGAAAAAACATATTCAAATTCGAATTGTTTTAAGCATTTTACCAATATCCTTTTTAACACAGCTTCTTTGTATTTTCGGCACCCTATATAATAATAATGAACTTTCACTTCCACATAAAATTTAATGAATTTTTGAAAACCAATAAAACTTTATTTATATATTTCGCAGATTTAAAGTCTTATCTTGCGGGATATTTTTTTTTTCTTCAAGGAGCTATTAAACCCAAATGAGTTTTCTGGATAGTGTTAGAGTTTATTTGGTTTTTTCCAGTTACTGCCGGGGATTTTTTATTGCTAAAAAGCACAGCCGTAAAATCTCATTAAATTCTGGCGATAAACGCAAACCGATTCTGTGGATAAAGTTAATGGATTTATCGGCAAATATCTTTCGAAATGTGGTAAAAATTTTATGTTAGGATATGAATTGAGTGCATAGTTGTAGAAATTAAGATATTTGAAGCTACACCGGGTGATCATTCAATAATTTTCTAAACCTTAAGCAATATAATATGCATATGCATAATTAAATTTACAAAGAGGAAACAGGTATTTTTCATTCCGCTTCTAAAACAAAAGTCCTCCAGGATAATATAAAGTTTAACATATTTAATTTTTCTCTGCTTTCTTCTTATTCAGAGAAATCCTGATTACTCAGCATTAGATTGTTAAATTGGTTGGAATAAGGAACTGCAGTTAGATATCAGCTGGAGAGATCACGCTTTGTTCAATTTGACTCCGGGGCGGAATTTCTGCTTGAAAATTGCAAAGATTTATCGGAAGGCTGCATATTTCTTTAGACAAGGCCAATTTGTGAGATTTAATTAATGTCTCAAAGATTTAATTATCTACCAGTTGCCTTTTTCCTATTTCTTTGCAATTTTTTTCTGTTGGGTAAAACTTATACAGGATTTTTCAAAAGAATGAAACTAACGTTAATATCTCTTAGATAACTAAACTTTGGTGATTATTTCACTCATGTGTTAAAAGTCCCGTACGATGAGTAAAGTTTTTTAAAATTACAGCGATAGCTTTTTGACGTTACGTCAATTAAAAAAAATTACATCGATAATTTTTTCCTGTCATTTTCTTGGTTGTCCTATTAATTTCGATACAAACAAATGGCTTGCAATTGTTATAAACCCGTAGGTCGAGCAGTTTGTGTTTTCATTCGTGAAATAATTCCCTAAATACCACTCGAGCTTTAAAATTACTGATAATTTTTCACTCTTATGTGTTTTCTTTGCAAATTTCACTCGTCCTGCGGACTCGTGAAATTATAGAAAACACGCAATCGTGAAAAATTATCGGTAATTTTTAAGCTCTCGTGGTATTATCCCCGATAATATTTTCCTGTCATTTTCTTGGTTGTCATATTAATTTCGATACAAACAAATGGCTTGCAATTGTTATAAACCCGTAGGTCGAGCAGTTTGTGTTTTCATTCGTGAAGTAATCCTCTAAAAACCACTCGGGCTTTAAAATTACTGATAATTTTTCACTCTTATGTGTTTTCTTTGCTAATTTCACTCGTCCTGCGGACTCGTGAAATTATAGAAAACACGCAATCGTGAAAAATTATCGGTAATTTTTAAGCTCTCGTGGTATTATCCCCGATAATATTTTCCTGTCATTTTCTTGGTTGTCATATTAATTTCGATACAAACAAATGGCTTGCAATTGTTATAAACCCGTAGGTCGAGCAGTTTGTGTTTTCATTCGTGAAATTATTCCCTAAATACCACTCGAGCTTTAAGATTACTGATAATTTTTCACTCTTATGTGTTTTCTTTGCAAATTTCACTCGTCCTGCGGACTCGTGAAATTATAGAAAACACGCAATCGTGAAAAATTATCGGTAATTTTTAAGCTCTCGTGGTATTATCCCCGATAATATTTTCCTGTCATTTTCTTGGTTGTCATATTAATTTCGATACAAACAAATGGCTTGCAATTGTTATAAACCCGTAGGTCGAGCAGTTTGTGTTTTCATTCGTGAAATAATCCTCTAAAAACCACTCGAGCTTTAAAATTACTGATAAGTTTTCACTCTTATGTGTTTTCTTTGCAAATTTCACTCGTCCTGCGGACTCGTGAAATGATAGAAAACACGCAATCGTGAAAAATTATCGGTAATTTTTAAGCTCTGGTGGTATTATCCCCGATAATATTTTCCTGTCATTTTCGTGGTTGTCATATTAATTTCGATACAAACAAATGGCTTGCAATTGTTATAAACCCGTAGGTCGAGCAGTTTGTGTTTTCATTCGTGAAATAATTCCCTAAATACCACTCGAGCTTTAAAATTACTGATAATTTTTCACTCTTATGTGTTTTCTTTGCAAATTTCACTCGTCCTGCGGACTCGTGAAATTATAGAAAACACGCAATCGTGAAAAATTATCGGTGATTTTTAAGCTCTCATGGTATTATCCCCGATAATATTTTCCTGTCATTTTCTTGGTTGTCATATTAATTTCGATACAAACAAATGGCTTGCAATTGTTATAAACCCGTAGGTCGAGCAGTTTGTGTTTTCATTCGTGAAATAATCCTCTAAAAACCACTCGAGCTTTAAAATTACTGATAAGTTTTCACTCTTATGTGTTTTCTTTGCAAATTTCACTCGTCCTGCGGACTCGTGAAATGATAGAAAACACGCAATCGTGAAAAATTATCGGTAATTTTTAAGCTCTGGTGGTATTATCCCCGATAATATTTTCCTGTCATTTTCGTGGTTGTCATATTAATTTCGATACAAACAAATGGCTTGCAATTGTTATAAACCCGTAGGTCGAGCAGTTTGTCTTTTCATTCGTGAAATAATTCCCTAAATACCACTCGAGCTTTAAAATTACTGATAATTTTTCACTCTTATGTGTTTTCTTTGCAAATTTCACTCGTCCTGCGGACTCGTGAAATTATAGAAAACACGCAATCGTGAAAAATTATCGGTGATTTTTAAGCTCTCATGGTATTATCCCCGATAATATTTTCCTGTCATTTTCTTGGTTGTCATATTAATTTCGATACAAACAAATGGCTTGCAATTGTTATAAACCCGTAGGTCGAGCAGTTTGTGTTTTCATTCGTGAAATAATCCTCTAAAAACCACTCGAGCTTTAAAATTACTGATAATTTTTCAATCTTATGTGTTTTCTTTGCAAATTTCACTCGTCCTGCGGACTCGTGAAATTATAGAAACACGCAATCGTGAAAAATTATCGGTAATTTTTAAGCTCTCGTGGTATTATCCCCGATAATATTTTCCTGTCATTTTCTTGGTTGTCATATTAATTTCGATACAAACAAATGGCTTGCAATTGTTATAAACCCGTTGGTCGAGCAGTTTGTGTTTTCATTCGTGAAATAATTCCCTAAATACCACTCGAGCTTTAAAATTACTGATAATTTTTCACTCTTATGTGTTTTCTTTGCAAATTTCACTCGTCCTGCGGACTCGTGAAATTATAGAAAACACGCAATCGTGAAAAATTATCGGTAATTTTTAAGCTCTCGTGGTATTATCCCCGAAAACTGATTTACATTTTTTCCCATGTTTTCACAGTGCCTTTTGGTTGGATAAGAATATCATTGAAAATGTTTTTTAATAACACCCTTTTTGACTGCTCATTGAAAAGGGTAGGAATAATAACTCTATTCGAATGCATGATTTTAAGTGTCACAATTTATTATACGAGGGGTAAAGAAAATGTACTTATTTACAATGTACTTAAATTCTGTAGGAAAATATAAAAATTGGATTACACAGATGTTAAGAATTCCTATTACGGAAAATTTAACACTACCTGACGTATAAATAGTTGTTGCGAGGGTAACGCACATTATTTGATTATGTTTATGTTCTCTGTGTTCACATATTTATATATTACTTTGCCAGCTAGATTGCTCGTACGAAGAGATCCAATAATGGAGTTGCCGTCTAGGTCTCCAGATCTAACTACACTAGATTTTTTTAGGCTACTTCAAGGAAAAGGTTTATTGAAATCGACCAGAAAGCATTGATGTTTTGGTGGAAAGCATTTAAATCGAGTAAGAATAAATTGATTCCAAATTCAAAAAATTATCATGATAGAGGACAACTTATCAGTAAAAATTACTTTGAACACTTGTTAAAAAAAGCGTAATTTTAATAGGTATAAAACAAAATATAAATATCGTCCATTTTTTCACTTCTTGTACATGAACATGACATTTGCTACACGCCCAATGAATGGAGTATTTTCTGGTCTTTTAAATAAACACCACCAAACCCCAGATAAAGCGACACCAGATGAGAAACTGCTCGCCAGCTTACTTTGACCTTGACGCGAGAGATGTGGATGGCCCGCACCAAATACTACATTCGACACCACACCACTCGAATCTAAAATACAACTGAACAACTATATTTTACTATATTATTCTCTGGTGTCTGGCCAACAGTCGGTGGCGGAGCTTTAAATAAATTCGAGTTAACGTGTTAAATGTACACTTTCTCATCCGGTGCGGACCAAACTGTGTTCTTTTTTTTGTTAAAATATGGAAAAATGAGTTACTGTGTATGAACGCTTACTCGAAAATTCAGTTGTTGGGAGATATTAGCAATGTTCCATTCTTTTCATAGACCCCTGTAGTGGCAAAGAAAATCGTATTATTACAAGCCTTATACAAGCTTTTATTTAATTTCACTTGTTAGTTTATTAGTTAGTATGTTTAGGTCAAATATTGCAATAAAAATTTCGATTAGTTCTAATTAAGCTATATATAGGTTTGAAATTTTGCACACGTATATAAGTCCGGTGACAATGCAAAATAGTATATCTAGTATTGTTCTAAATCCAATACGACGGACTCCACAAAATGGTGGATTACTTTTTTATTCACAATCCCCTTGATATGGGTATCAAATAAAAGGGCTTGAGGAGTAAAATACGATAAGCTATGTGACGTCACACTAAACCAAATATGGCCGACGCCATAAGATGGCGGAATACCTTCTTCTTCACAATTCCCTTGATATGGATATCACTTGAAACTCAAAACGTCGGACGCCACAAGATGGCGGATTAACTTTTTTTACAATCCGCTCGATATGGGTATCAAATGAAAGGGTTTGACGAGTAGAATACGATAACAGGTAAAAGACCTTGTAATAATGATGCATTATCAGAAGTTCATAGGTTAAGATGTAACTAAAAATTTGAAAATTAAATCTTATGTAAAAATACTTTTTAGAAACTAGCTTTTATTATTTAGATGTACTAAAACGAAACAAATAAGTATAGTTTTTTCATTGGGGCAACTCTGAACGCCATTTTTAAGTGGACGTAGTTCGCGTGGGTGGATCCTAATAAAAGTAGAATCAAAGATATTACTGAAACAGATGTAATATATTATGTTAAATTTATTGTCTTAAAAGCTTGTCGCGTGAACGAAGAGAAAAAATAGATACGTGGGTACTTGCAATTTCTGCAAACAAAATAATGCCTGTATGAACTTTTCGCGCGCGACAAGCTTTTAAGACAATAAATTTTAACATAATATATTATATCTGTTTCAGTATTAACTTTGATACTGCTTTTATTAGGAGCCACCCACGCGAACTACGTCCATTTATAAATAGCATCTAGCATTGCCCCATTGAAAAACTATACTAATTTTTTTCGTTTTAGTACATCTAACTAATAAAAGCTTGTTTTCCAAAAGCACTTTTTACATAATATTCTATTTTGCAAATCGGATTACCAGATTGTGAATTATTTTTATAAATTTGAATAATTGTATTACCCATGCCTCTCTGTTACTTCTAATTTATATAGAATTACCGATTTAGTTTAAGGTAAACGTTGTTTCCTCGTCACTCATATCGGTAAATATGTTGTATATAATTTAAATTTCTTTTGCTGCGAGAGGCGTTATAGCAGACTATTATAGCTTTTAGTTATTTCATTGAGTTTTCTAATAATTATCTTTTAATCTTTAATTACGCTACGCTGATTTTTAGTTGTTGACACATGTAAATGTTTTTCAGTTAATACATGTTTTAGTTTTAACTAAAATCCAAAAACGCCCACTTCAGACAAATCTTTATTTATTTGTCTATAAACTCCTTGAGATCATATTTTATTAATATCTGTTTTTGATTTATTCAGAGAAGTTCCAATAACAAAGAAGAAATTTGTTCAAATGCTCGAAATAAAGGACAGCTTTTAGATATTATTAGCTAGAGAAATATTATGCTTTGTTTAACTTTTGTTTTCAGAATAAAATTTTATCTTGGGAATTGCGGAGATTTGCGAAGAACTGAGTTCTTGCAAATTCCTGGGTGCTAATTCATGGCTCAAGGGCTATCTCTTTAATACTTTTGAAATGCGTTCATTCGTTATTATTAAACAAGGATTTGTTTTTCTTGAATGATTTATTCAGTAGTAAGATAATCAATATTAATTAATACTTTTAGTAACAACTTATTTGTTTTCAAAACTTCCCGTTCGATTATTGATGTTAAACGACGACCGGCACGGTTAGTCCTTGGATGACTAAACATTGTGTTTAACAGAAGTATCCCTGCTGGATTGAACTACCACCATGTGAACCAGTCACTATTTGTCCACATTCCAAGTGTTGTCACTTTCTTTTCTGAACTGTTATTAAAAACACAATTAATTAAACATAACAAACCTAAAGTATAATATACAATATGCTAGTTAATGTTTACAATTAGGAAAATAATTCATAACCTCATAATCCGAATATTGTAACAATGCAATTTGGGTCACCACTGGCATTTAGCTTGTAATAAAACTATCCGTTAAGAGTCTATTATTTAAGGTAAGTCCGGGTTAGATGGCCAGCTTGATAAATTATCTTGTACATTTACAAAACGCTAAATACAAGATAATCCAAACCTTGTTTAAAATGTGGAAAAAGATATTTAGTTACTGAATTTGAATATGTATGTAACAATATGTAAAATTGAGGGACATTCTAAAAAAGCAATAAACCCTTTCAACACGCCAGTCATGTCATATTGAACGCAATATTACCACAGCTAAAACTTTTTAAACAACTTCTTAAAAACCACTGGTCTGGAACAAATCCAGGACCAGAATGTTAAAAAAATCAACTTTCGGCCATAAAGAAAATATGGGTCATCATACGATACCGGCTGGTGATCATCTTTCCCGAATGATAGGTAGAGATAACCAAACTATCAAATTCAATTCACTTCGGTATTAAAATATCTTAACAGACATTGAACCTACATAATTTAGATAAACCATCAACTCATCTCAATAGAAATGGTAAAAGCAAAGTGAAGCTATGTTGTACATGTAGCCCGACAGAAAGACGATAGTTAGACTAAGAATATTGTACCATGAAGTCCAAGAGAGCACAAGCGAAATATGGGAAGACCACAACACCCCTGATGATACCAAAGAAAAATTAGGACGAAACTGGCATCAGCTAGCTCTGAATAAAGAAGAGTGGAAAATTCAAGAGGAAGCCTGTTCCAGAAGTGGATACAAGTGAAGAAGAAGCAGAAGAAGCCCCAGTCAAAATTTCGTAGTCACATAAGAATCTTTTTATTGTCTTACTGTTAAATACATCGTTAACGAACTCCAGATCTTATTGCAAGCCGCGCTTAGACCTGCCCAAATTACCCACAAGCCCTACGGCGCTATTTAATGACTTTTGTACTGTACCCTTAGGATACAGTTTGAAGATTTCGGGTGATGACGTTTGTTTGAACAGTAAGGTTTATTAACTTAAAAAAATAAATAAAAGAAGAACGCAAAGTGGCTTGGTTGGTTGGTTGGTTGGCTAGTTGAAAAATAGATCACTTTGTTGATTGACCATTATTTTTTTTTAAATTAATCTTTCTGCGGTGCATATGGAGGTTAAACATTATTGTAACTAATTAACTTGTTACCACTTCGGCTACGTATACAAAAATGACTTTCGTTCCTTTTTCTGTAGCTCACTGTTAAGCAAAAAGAAACATCTAAACATTTTTTATTCTTTTTCTTAAGTCTCGTAAAAGTCATACGTTTTAAGACAACTGTTTCAGCATATTTATAATTTAATTACAATTATCGTTAAGTTGCTAAATTGATTAAAATAAGGAACGGCAGAAGCTTTGCTCTGCTCATCTTCAGTATAAAATTTCCATTTAATAATTAGAAAGATTTGTCAGAAGGATGCATAATCCTGTCGACAATGGAAATTTATGTAATCTAATTATTTTTCCTGGTATTTAATTATTTACGTTGTTCCAACTGCTCTCTACTCGCTTTTTCTAAGTAAAAAAGTATATTAAATTAACAATGAAGTCTACTTACTTGTCAGGGGTACATGTAAATATGTAAAAAATGAGAATCAGTTCTCTAAACCACCTGAAGATGCCTTATACTATAGGGATTTGAACAAATAATGTTAAAACGGCTATTCTCCGGGCTATATGCCCCTCCGAGCGCTGAATTACATACCAAAATTTGCCGTATTTTGACTAACACTGTTGGACAACAAAACACTTGGTTTGACTGCAAGAAACGACCAGGAAGAAGGAAGCTTTTTATTTAGTTAGAATGTCGTTACCTGCAGACCGGTTTCGACCTCTTTAGTTCTCGTCAGTACAGGATAAACAAACAACTCGCGTCTACAGGGACCCCGGAATTTCGGCTGCTTGGCTTCTTGACGTTTGACCCGATTAATTTTTGCTCGAAATCTTTAAAAAGTATCAAAAAAGATCCTGAGCAACCATAGAACTGAGCAAACCTGTCCGAGAACGTATTTCTCAACTCCATGGCCACAAGAAGACATTATATTATTTCTCAAACAAAACATAATTTTTAGGTTAAGGTACCTAGACACGATTAATTTTTTGCTCGGGACCTTTAAAAAAAGACAAAACAAGGAGTTCACATATAGGAAGGAGTGCTAACCCGTTTCCAATACACCTTTTAGAGCCGATTTCCTAATTTTGTGTATTTTAAATGACAAAAATTTAAAAAAAATTCCGTCCGGGAACGGAATCGAACCAACCCCTGCGGGTCAATAAGCGAATCCTTTAACCACTGGACTATGCGGCTGATGCTACAAAATCGGTAAACTTGTTAACAACGCAAACTGAAAGCTTCAAACGTCAAGAAGCCAAGCAGTCGAAATTCTGATGTCCCTGTAGACGCGAATAAACAAACATACCTACCTTAAGAAATAGCAAATCCTGAAAGCTAACCATGTCGAACTGCGTAAGCAGTATGACACAGGCAGCGCCATCCATTAGCAGTTTCAAACAGTCGGAGTAGAATTTACCATGAGGTACAATATTTCAACAATGAATGAAGTGTAGCTGTTTTAACAGTATTTGTTCAAATCCTTATAGAATAAGGCATCTTCAGGTGGTTTAGAGAACTGATTCTCATTTTTATATATTAAATTAAGTATAATGATATGGTATTAAAAATTAAGATTACTCTCTTGCTGTTGACGGTAAATGGTAAAATATAAATGAAGACATGAGTGGATGAAGGTGATATGTCGCATTTTTATTGTTTGCGTTTTTTTGGCATGAATGATGTTACGCCTATATACAATATCTATAACATTCAAAAATAATATTTTAAATCTTTAAGTTGAACTCATACTTTCAATATCATTTCTATTGCCCATTAGTTTCCATACAACCCAATGTACATTAGTACTTGGGCTTGCTACCTTTGTGGATTAAACGAATATAAAAGATACAATTTAAGACACCTTTTTGCGATTTTCTCTACATTGTAATACATGTCACCTTCACCTTCTCATGGCTTCAAATATTTGCTGATGACACGTTTTTGTAAAGGATAAAAATATTTTAGAGATTTTTTAGGAAGCTAGGATACTAGGATTTAATATTGCTTATACGAATATAAATATATTTATTGAAGGTAATAAATTAGAAATAGTAAATTTTAATGTTCTGAATGACTAAGATGGTTTAAGATTTAGTACTGGTTTAATTTAAGATCTTCTTGTTGATCAGTTATGTTTTGACAAATTTTTGTCCTGTCATTGTTAATAAGTCGTCATTAAAAATTTATGAACTATTCTAATATTTCAGCCATTTGCTCGGTTTCGAAATGGTTTTCATCTTGAAACAGGTTGCTAGAATGAATTTGGTTCTATTATTGTTGAAAGTACGTACTAAAACTGCCCTTTTCTGTATAAATTTGCGAGAAACCTCAGAAATAAATTCATACTTAGTTGTCTTCTTCTTACACGTGTTAGGTTAAAAATTTTGGTTGTCAAAATAGACCGGACTAGCGTTGGAGAATCTGGCCGTTAGTGTTTAGGTATTAGTATTACGGAAAGTCGGTACTATTCATTGATGTTTATTCAAATAGATACCATTATTTTCATTTTACGGCAATCAGGGATTCTCAAATTATTTATAACCCGCCAAACCATATGGTCCCTCACCTACTTTTTGAGAATGTCTGTTGCGAGGCTGTCAATTATGCAGAATATGTGCAGATTGATAGACTTCACTAAAATAACGCAATTACTGTGGATTAGTATTGATCTACAATCATAAGTACCACAGGCTAATGCATATATGACTAAATGAATAATAAAACATACCAAAATACCATTATTTTTCGTGATAATAAATTTTTGTAATATTTATTTCCAATGCATGGTACCGAAATTTAGAGTGAGAGTGGCAACGTCGCTTCACGGGGCGTCATCTGCTTCATTGAGAAATCTGAAGAATTTGAAATGCGTAATTGTGTTTGTACTTTCCAGACATGTGGGAATTTACGTGATTTTTGGTTTTTCCTTATAGAACTTTATCCATAAACTTTGCGGAACGATGCGTCAGTGGAAAAATGGATTATTGGCATCCGGAAATGTTTCTTTAGAGGTGTGCTTGCTGAAATACAGAATACAGGAAAGCCATTACGGTGACGCGCCGAGACGGAATTACGAGTATAGCGGTAGGTCTTTGTCCTACACATGCACAATTATTAATGAAGCAAACAATGCTAGTTATGTATGAATGCTGTGGTCTCCTCTCGTTGAAAGTCCATGGTGATATCTAGAAACAAAATTAACCCTTATTAGAGTTTTGTGACAGTCAAGTGGCATAAGGTTAATCCCAAATTTAAAAATTGCTTAGGAGTAAAATAAATATAAGATAGGAGGTCATAAATTTATATTTGAAAATATCTCTTAATTTTAAGCCACTTTTGCCAATTACTGTAAATTGGCTTATTTAGACAACATTCACGTTCAGAAATATGACTTTTTTCGACAATTTTCGAAAATATTTTTCAAACTCTGGATGTTATCTAAGGGGTCATTCATAAATTACGTTACATAAATTTTATCGTTTTCTGACCACCCTCCTTGGTCCTTGTCACAAGTAATCACATTCGTGTGACCCCCTGTTGTGACGTCACTCATTTTGCAATTTGAAATTTAGAACTTGATTAAAACAGCTTTTTCAATAATATTATTTTTTAATATTTTCAAATAAGGTTGTAATTTGAACGTTGTCAAACAATAGGTAGGTACTCAAAATAACTAGAAAAAATATATCATTGCATTGTTTTTGGCTGAAAAAAAATCATCATCCAGTGTCGATAAAAACAGAAAAACCGGAGAACTTTTCAGTTTTAACAACCGTAAATGAATAATATCAGTGACGAAGTAAGATAAGGGCATATTTTTCAGATTAAAAATTAAGGTAGAATCAGGTTCAAAAATGGTAGGGAGGTAGGTCGAGGCCGAAAACGATAGATCTACCGTTTAAACGGTAGACCTGGTAACATTGCAAACAAAATAATAAAACAATAAGTCCCGTTAGGTCGGCTTTTTCGAAGGCGGTATCGGTCTTTCGGTATATCTTATCAGACACAAACAATTTCAAACTTCAAAATAACATACTTATATACCGTTCATTCCGCCCGTGGCCCTATTCCCTATTTAGTTGTTTTAATATTTAAGATTAGATGTGGCATCACGAAGCTTATGACTCCCCCCCCCCTTCTCACCTCTCGTCAAACTTTGTGGACCCCCTCCTTCCCCCTTTGCGTGTGACGTAATTAATGGATGACCCCTAATATGAAACGGAAAACAAAATAATGCTGGTAGCTTGGCTAATAAAAATAATAAATACGAACTATTAGGAATATTACAACTAAGATATAGGTACTATACTAATAATAGTTTGCCATATTTAAAAAAAAATTAGATTACCCGAACTCTTGAGAGATTTTCATGTTTTCGTTTCCCCCATGTATTTTAATTTATTTTTCGACTCCCATACTTTAATTGTTTTATTAGACATTTACTACCTGTACTTTAATGAGATTCACTAAGATACAAATTTTCTAATAAGATGCAAGTTTATAACCAATAAAAATGCAACATCAGAGCAATATTCGGTCAAAATCAAGGATCGCCATGACCATGACAAATTTACAGTAATTAATCAACTTTGACAGTTCATAGTGTGTGTGTGTGTGTGTGTGTGTGTGTGTGATTAGGTGTGTGTGTGTGTGTGTGTGTGTGTGTCTTAGTAAATTCGTAACATTTGTGCTTCTTGCAAATAAAATCGGTGAAAATGTGCGATAGTGGGAGTGAAATTGAGAATTTAACTCCACTAGAAATTGTGGACTGGGCCAAAAGAGCCGCAAACAATCCATTACCCGTAAAATCAGCAAAAACATAAAAAAAGCTAATAAACCTTGAACATTAAAATCTTGTTTTTCATTATTGTTACTGATCGTAGAAAAAATAGTGTATGCCACTCACATTTAATGGCTATTAAGACACCCGTATTCATTACATTACGACACATGTCGTAATTCTCATACTAATGTCTTAAGAGCTATCATTAAAAAATGCTGATTGGATACTATACTATATAACAGTTAATTCTGCATTTAGGTAGGCACCAACTTTTTGTAATACTTGCATTTAATAAATCAATTCAACATTTGTTGCCAATTTTTTGGACCACGCTGCAGATACCTATGTAACGGGGCTTGCCAGCCAGATATCCGATATTAGTGACTGAGACCAAATTTACAAGATAAGGGGACTCAACATTTAAAATACTATATATATATACATATATTGTGGGATTTGACGTCTCCATCTTTAACAAATCTTGTTCATTAAGTTATACATATATTTAATTGATCTGTACAACCACCTTTGGCAATTACATCAACATGAATGCTATCACAAAGCAAGTGTTCAGTTAACTTAATTCTTAATGACACAACCATGAGGAAAATAAATGATATACCTACCTATTGTAATATGTTTTAAGATAACTTTGCGAGGTTCTACGTTCTTGTACATAAAATGGACCCAAACTAAAGGAGGGTAATTCTTAGCCCCAAGATGTCTATAATAACTTAAGGAGTCTACCATTTCGAGTTGGCAGCTTATTCTTTCCGAAACTTTCCTTCTTTTCATCTCGATAATTAGTTTTTTGACCCTCTACTAAAAGAAAGCGTATTAGGGATTTGGCCTTCCTTAAGGGTCGATTAGGGCACACAAAATAAACACATTTTCGGTGTTTTACTTTAGCCATAAAATAATTTTGGCGTCTTTAGTTACGGTGACGATTGACAGCGAATTAATACATTGGGCTTCAGTTGTCACAAATTTGGTTGACAAATGACGCTTAATCCATTATTTAACTGCCAATGTTGAAGACGAACTAAAGAAGGGAAATTACTGCTATATATTTTACAACTAGTCAATGATTTTTATCGAACGTCTAATATTAGTAAATAATTATGTTTTCTACCTAGGCTTATCAACACCTAACTGAATAATTAGAAGATCTAAATTTAAACCGGTACTGGGTCTTACACCTTTTTATAAATCCCAGAGTTGTTAATTTCCAAATTAAACCTCTCTAAGCAACAATACATCTGACAGTTGGTTCCCTTTTAACATACTGTGCTTTAATGGATTTAGTAGTAAGATTAATACATTTGAACTTCTGCCGCGCATCCTAAAATATTCCAGGATTTTTTAAAAATAATTTTTAATCTCTAGGTCCATAGTACAATCGATTTTTAGTCAAGCAGGGATATCTCTAAATAAAAATTCCCATAAACGCTGAATCTATTTTCAGGACTTACTTTGATTTGAAGATATTAGCTTGACGCAGTCTACTTTTATTACCATTCTAACCATGTTAGCAAAAATGTCAATAGCAGAAGGCAATAAAATCTTGCTGCAAATCAATGATAAGCTTTAGTCTTGTTGGCGACATCTGGCAAGAGAAACTCAAACTTGGAGAAAAATCGATAACACAAGACACAGACCTCATCCGGACAAGGTTAGAAGTCCTGCATATTTCACAGTAGATGGCAGCATTATGATAATATTTTATTTAAGATCGTTTTATTAATTTTATCACAAATAGTATTTTTCAGCTAAATTGAAATTATGCCGAATAAGTTTAAAAAATAGTTATTTTAATATACCATTAGGAAAGTTTCCTTATCCACTAAACTTGGTAAGCGCAAAAATTTATGATTTTATTTGTCCTTTTTAAACTGGGCGTTATTTTCATACACACACAACAACATACATATGTGCGTAGAAATAGTATTATTATGTAACGAGGGTGGTAAGGAGCTTATTACAAACGAGTGAGATTATGAAGCACGAATGAGCGAAGCAAGCGAGATGGGTAATCAAGCGCGTATGTAATAAGCTTACCATTCGAGTTGTGTACCATATTTTTCTACGAATATAAATGGTGTCCCAAAAGTGCGTTCCATAACGATATCTGGATACTGTGGTTGAAGGTAGAAAAAGCCTTTGAACACGAAAGTTTCTTACTTATCTCAGGTGCACATTTTAAAAATATTTTTACTTATACAAGGTAACACGAAAAGTCTAGATTTAAATTGACTATAATTTTTTTGTTTTGATTTTTAGTAAAGCTTTAAACAAATTTTGAAAATCTGTCAAAGCGTCGGGCGTCGCGCATATACAGGGAGATTCCTAAGTTGACACAGCTTTTTTAACTGGCCGTAGAACTCAGTAAAATAAACAGGAGTTTCAGATAACCTTTTTGAGATAACTTAAAAATAAGGGAGATATAGGCTTCAAATTTTTTAAAATTTAAATATAGGTCCGTCCCTGTGCAAAATAATTTTAATATAAATCGAAATAAAAAACCAACGGCCAGATTGTTCAATGCTAGTCTGGTCTAATTTGACAAAAAAAGTTTTAAACGGACAAGTGTAAGAATAAGACAACTAAGTTTTATACTATGAATTTGTTTCCGAGTTTTTCTGCAAATTTATAAAGGAAATGACAATTTTGGTGCACAATAGTAAAACTAAATTCAGTCTAGCAACACGTTCCAAGATGAAAATCATTTTTAAGCCAAACAAATCGCTAAAATATTAGAATAGCTCATAAGTGTTAAATGAAGACTTATTCACAATAACAAGACAATACTTGTCAAAACCTAACTGATCAGTGATCATTTAGGGAATCTTAATTTAAACCTGCCTTTAACCTTGTTAGCGAATCTGAACGTAAAAGTTTAAACCATGGATTTATTATAATAAGGATTCGATGTTCCGTATACTGTGACCGTATCGAACGTGAAGCCTTATATTTGTTGTTTGTTTTCTCTTGGGGGAACAGTTTACAAACTTTAAGGAAATACCACAGGAAATACGTAATTGAATCAAGAATGGTAGTAGAAAGAGATAAAATAGCATCGGAGTGTTGGAGAACAGGTTGAAGAATCACACCGATGTGTCACCCGGCGATGATATCGAACGCAGTCCAGAAGTGTTGCTGTCTGTGCTGGTTGTTTAGGAAAACGGCTGAACCTCGGTCTGAACACTCGGTTACACGTACGTCTTTGTCTAATGACCTAGAAAAGAAAAAGTGCGACTTATAGATTTATAAATGACTCGGCGCGACTCTAAATAAACACCTTTAGAAATAACATAACCTATAAATAATGAATCCTTTTTAAATTAAATTTATTATTATTTCGCAGAAAATAAAGTATTTTAGGGCATTTATTACTTTTAGTAAATATTGTGATGCTTCTAACGTATTTCTTGTACAAAAATATAAGGTAAAATCAGATGTGGCCAATGTTTACAAATTGTGTTTACAGTGTCGCTTAGAATGGTTTGTTTTGGCTTCAAAGAATGTTACATCATCCCGTATCCATATTATAATAGATCCATGGTTTAAACCGTTAAAAACTTTAGAGATCTTCGGTCACTTTCTTGATTCATTTACTACTTCTAGTACATGTATTAACGGTAAAACACCAATACTAGATACCCTATTTAGACAGGACCGTCTTTCACGCTCTTTCTGATCCCAAAAAATTGAGTTTTCAATTTTTTAAACACAATCTTATTCTCTTTTATCCAAGAAACTATATACAGGGTCGCTAATATGTATAGAAACGGTCGGTTATTTCCTAAAGTAAGATAACTAGCAAAAAACGTTAAACATGAACGTTCAGATTCACTAAAATGGTTTAGGATTTAGTACTGGTTTAAATTAAAATCTTCTAGTTAGGGTTTGAAATGTTTTGTCCTGTCACTATTAATAGGTCGTCATTAAAAACCTATCTGTTATTTTAATATTTCAGCAATTGGCTTGTTCTCCAAATGATTTTTATATTGGAACTTGTTGCTAGATTGAATTTCCATTCCCGAGCAGACCCATAGTTCCATTACCGTGGAACTATGAGTCCTCTATGGACACTCCTAATATAAACTGACTCGCAGTCACTAAAACTTCCTAGACTATAAAGCCGTACTACGGATTACGTGCATTATTTTTGTACTCTATACATTGTTGCCGGCAACAGATTTGCGTAACAAACTTGACTCTCACTGAACAAACTATCTCTTTGGCTGAACCCACTTGGCAGTCTTTACTGAACGAACTTTAGTGTTTATCTGAGCCTTCTTGACAATCTTTAACATAGCTTACTAGGGTAGCATGGAGAGCTAAAAACAAAGAAAATCCCAATCAACTATGACACTCCCTTATCTTATAATTCTGATAATATAAATGCCAATCTGACTACAAATTTAGCATCTAAAGCGTTTTATTTAAATACATAAAATATTTGAAATTTACCTGGAGATGTTTTAAGAGCTTCTAGCTTAACAGATTTTTCTAATATTCGCTAGAAGTCTACCAGCATTTTTCTATGACACTATCCTATCAAAGGTCTTAAAAGAAAGAGCACCGCATCTCACAAATTATACTTTATATATTTTTCTCTATTTTGATACTTTCGTTCTCTAGCCAATCACAAGTCAGCTCTGCTAGAACGCAAACCAAATTCACACTAATTTTTCCTTGTAAAAGAAATCCCCGGCACTTTAATGCTCCAGAAAAACAGTCCTGCGTCAAAATTTTCCCTATAAACTATCCCTACATTTATAAATTATCGATTATTTCCAATGCAGCTTTAACTTTTTTGAGTCTCTCAAGCTCCGCGAACGTACGCAGTTACGGGAGTATCTACTGTTCTTACCCCTGTTGTTCTATTTACTCCGAACTACCATCTCGCAACAATACAAGAATACTATACAAAAACATAAAGGATTACTCTTACGTCTAAACAAATAAAATCATAATATGTCTAAAAAACCTGTAAAACATTGTCCCAATAATAAACCAACATTTACAGAACCTGTTCTAGCGTAGACACTCCAAATCATAGGCACAATTAAAATGCATCAAAGCGCAAATATAGCATTGGTTTAATTCAGGCGCTTTCATATCCAATCGGAAGGTGTAATTCACGACATTCCTTAAAAATCAAAGTAACGGGAAATTAACCCTCTACAAAACTAAATGCTCATCTGCAATGCAGCAGTAGGTATATAATTTTAATTTTCTTCCAATTGTTTGTATTGAAATGCTAAATTTTGCATAGATTTTACCAAAAGTTTTACCAAAGACATAAATTTACTCGTAGCATACTGTGGAATTAATTTAGTTCAGGGTTAAGTTCTATCTGTGTTAAAAACCAATGAAAAACAAACATCTGCAAAGGTTTTTTAGTGGCAATTGTCTATTCAATCAGCGTACATTTGGGCAGTTTCCGTATACAAGAAAATTTACGGCTGTATTAAATTGACTATCTTTTGTTTTCTATACTGAATTAGGATTAGGATTAGGATCCTAACAAGCTACCCTCTTACGGTCTTCCTCCCAAACTACACAGAAAAAACTGCTATGCTATTTTCAATAAAACAGTATTATTCTTGACCGCTCTCACTATGGTTATATTAGAGTTAATACTGTTTCAACAAAACATCATTCAAATAACCAAAAAAAAAAAATTACTTTAAATATAGACTTATTATTAGGGTTCAAAAGTAGTCTTACTTCTTTCAAAACTATATTACTATTATTTCAATTACAAAAGTACTATTGGAAACCAATAAATTACTATTGTTCCTTAGAATATAGAATTGTTTTAGCTAAAACTTTACATTATTTGACGAGAATGCTCAAATGTAATTGGGTAAATAATAGCTATTTGTAGGCGGTGTGATTCAAATTAAAATATATATTATTAAGTGGACAGGAACTACAGTTTAAATAATAAAATCTAAAAACCAAGTCAATTATCCTTATATCATTCCAATTAAAATAAACACTGTTATAAAATATATAAGGTATTAGACAAATAATAAAAAATATTGATCCAATGGGTTCCATTGTTGGCTGAAATATTAATTCTGTTGCTCGCTGAGGGGGTTTAAAATTGTGCTGCTGGTATTTGTTCATTCGATCGCCGTTTTAGCTTGCAGCCTGTTTGTTTATTGCGTTATATGCCAAAAATAATAGATTTTTGGGACTGGGCAACTCATTTCAGTGTTTTATGGTAAGTAAAACAAATCTAAACGATTTGCAAGAAGAAGTTTATTTTTTTATTTGTAAATCTCTCTTGGCGAGTCTATTATAAGGCATTTACTTGGCCGATACCTATTGTTAAAAAACTATTAACATTAAATATGATCGCAAGTTTATTGTTGAATTTGTATTTTTTAGGCATGGTTTCCACCAAATATAGCTGTAAATTTAGGAGATCCGACTGCAGTGTTATGCGTCAAAACTATTCCATCTTGCATCCCGTACCCATACAAGCCAAAAGCAAACAGTTTTGTAAAGAAGCAGGCCCTATATTTGGAGTGAAATAAATATATCTAAAAAGTTTACGTTGTTTGCGTTAGTGTGGTGTTAATAAAATGTCTTTTTTTTATATTTAAATGCTTACAGAATATCTAAACAATGTCAGCCAGATTCCCCAACGCTAGTCCGGTCTAATTTGACAACCAAAAGTTTTAAACTGACAAGTGTAAGAATAAGACAACTAAATTTTATACTATGAATTTATTTCTGAGCTTTCTTGCAAATTTATACAGAATAGGGCAATTTTAGTACGCACTTTCGATAATAATAGAACTAAATTTATTAAAGCAACTCGTTCCAAGGTGAAAATCATTTGGAAACCAAGAAAATCGCTGAAATATCAGAATAATTCATACGTTTTTAATGACAACTTATTAACAATAACAGGACAAAAACCTGTCAAAACGTAACATCAACTAGGAGATCTAAATTTAAACCAGTACGAAATCTTAAACCTTCTTAGTGAATCTGAACGTGTATGTTTAAAGGCGCGTATACATCTGAGCACGAACGCGAACGAGGCATGCGATGCCAAACGAGGCATGCGATGCCAAACGCTGTAACTTTTTTTGATTGCGAACAACAAACGCCGAGGCACCGAACGAGGCGCCGTTCCCATCCTCCGTCCGTACGTTCGTTAGTTCGTTCAGATCAGCTGCGGAGTATGGAGAGCGTCGACGATGTGGTAGTAGCTAGTACTGCGTTTATATTGACGGCTTTTTTATTAAAAAAAGATTGAATTGATGTAGCCTTTACTTGATGACGATCCATTATTAAAATATTTAAAAATAACAACAAAGTTGTTTCAATCTGCACTAAATTTTTAGTCATAAACATGACAATTGTTTCGACAACACAGTATCTTCGTCGGATGGTTGGTATAAACTAACTGTTCTCATTATATGTATTAAATACTCAACAAATTTTTTAGGTAAAAATTTTTAGGTAAAAATTTGTTGAGTATTTAATACATATAATAAGAACAGTTAGTTTATACCAACCATCCGACGAAGACACTGTGATGTCGAAACAATTGTCATGTTAATGAATAAAAATTTAGTGAAGATTGAAACAATTTTGTTGTTATTTGTTAAATATTTTAGAAAAAAAGACGCTGGTGGACAACCAGAATATACCAAAATAGACTTATCACGCGAGGAAAATTATTTTTAAATAGTATGTGGAGGAAGATTGTGGCCATTTTCGAAATTTCACGAGAATGTCTCCCAACGACTTCATTTTTTTGTTGGAATCAATTCGTGAAACAATATCAAGAAACGATACATATTTACGAAAATTTGTTACTCCGGAAGAGAGATTGGCTATCACATTGAGATATTTGGCAACTGGTGATTCATTTATTAGCCTACAATATCTTTTCATTATCCCAACTCGTTTTTAATTGAAACCTAAACCAACGTTTACAACATTAATTTTGTAAACTTTGCCTAAACCACAAAAATAATAAATACGTACACCACACTACACTGACTTTTTAATTTGAAACTCAACGAGGCAAAACACCGTCCACATCTGAACCAAATTCTCTTTGATGTACCGACTCCCGTCGAATGGTATCGCACGGCATCGCTCCGAACGTCGTTCGGCCGAATGCCGTTTGCCTCTCCTCGGTGATACGTACACACCTGTACGTGAGCGGCGGCTCGCTTTTGCCTCGTACCCGTTCGTGCTCAGGTGTATACGCGCCTTTATAATACTAAATAAAAATTATTTTAAAATAATAAAGCGTGTTTCATTTGTTTTACATATAAGTATAATTAATGTAATTGAAATTTTTCATTATCTTAAATCAGAGTAATTGTTCTTCAAAACACGAATATGATTGAATTTAAACAAAAATGTTTTCTTCCTATTGGAAGTTACATTGCATTAATTACTGTTTTAGTTGAAACAATAATAACTTTTTTGCATCAAATGAGGTTCACATTCTTACAGATAAGCTTTTAGTGAACCCAATGATAGTTTGCATTGAATTTAGAACAGGGTATTACTGGCATCAAATAATTGTTATATTTGAACGATCCATTAAAATCCAACACAACCTTATATTTCAAGCAATCTTATAACCTATTGGTTAACAACGATAAACTAATCATTGAAATAAACCGAATTTGTATTGTGCAATACGGAATAGAGTGTGTCATGGAGTAAATGAATATCCAATTCAATATACGATAGTGTTTTTTCTGCGTATGTACCCGGATCGTTAGCTTTCTCTCTAATCGGGACATATATGTCGTAGTGGGCGGTCACTTATCTAACGTCCATCCTTTCAATGCTGGCGTAACCCATGATTCAGTCCTTGCACCAAACCTATTTCTTCTTTACATTACATTCGACTCATCAATGACCCAGTCCTCAGAAGAAACCCTTCTCTCGCTCATCGCCGCGCTGTTGGGATTTATCCCTTTTCTACCAATTCTTCCACGGATTTTCTGAAGAACTACCACTTTAATTCCCCCCTTGACTGTTCCTAATAGAACAACAAGAGGCGTGTTAGGTATGGATCTCTTTGCAGTTCAGCTGAAAAAGCCTAGAACATCCCACTTCTCTCGCTCATTTATACCTAGGGTCTCCGGATTATGGAACAGATTGCCTACAGATGTTGTTCCTTTCTCTGCCAACCTCCAATGCTTTAAATCCCGTGCCAATAGATTACATTTCCTTTCCTTTTAGACGTCTACGGTACGTTAGTACCTAGACTTGAAGTCTAAGTGGGCGGTCTCAGATAAAAATAAAATTTAACACTGGATTAAAAGTTTTGTGCAACGGCTGTAAGAATATTACTTGCTTTCCCAAAGCATTTAATTAAATAACAAATATGATTACCGTTAGTCACCTTTGACAATGACATTAACATTTGTGCTGTCACATTACAAGTATCCCGTCAGAATATAATTATGGGTTAAAATAATTTGATACCTTAACATGCTTATATCTGTAATATAAATAAATTTTTGGGTTTTCATTTAAATTTATAAAGAAAAAATATTTGGAATGCAATGCTCTTTATGATACAAACGTTTCTGCCAACGCCATTCTCGAAAATCGAAGATGCTTGAAACGAAGCTCTCGTTACACTTGAAAATAAGACGGAGTATTTCCAGAAGTGTGAAATTTTCTCGTCCTATAAATACTAATGTCGACAGAGATAATATCATTAATGTCTGTAGTCGTATACGCATGTCTATAGAATGGCATTCTCTTTGAATCTCCTTACCTACTGAGTAACAAGGTCTAACTAATATTTACAATAATCTTCTCAAAACGATATACAGGGTGTTATGAAATTCACTGCATATATTGAAACTGGTAAATCCTTATATGAATTCAGATTTCAGATTGAAGAAAAATAGTCATAAATGGCGCTTCGCAATAATAACCTGGTAATGGCCTCTTAAATTTTCTCAAGCCAGCGGTACCCACCACTGGCAAGAAACACATGATACGGAGTAAGTTGCCAGTTATATCAATATTTTTTATGTAACAAGTTAGCATAAGAAATAATGTTTCTATTATCTTAGTAGTAAAATCTCTTTAAAATATACTTCCTTTGAAAGTACCAATATAGGTACCAAAAAAAGTTGACAACACAGTACAGCCATTAATTTAATGCAAGGAACTAATGCATGAATACACTAAAAAAATTCCAATAATGCATCAAACACAAAATTTAAAATATTCCACGGTATTTGTCACTACTTTAAAAACTGAAAACTTATGTTTTTTACTTTTAAAATAAAAGCTCTGTAAAATTCACTTCCCTTATTATAAAAATATGTTTACATTAAACTTGACACACTACACAATATTAACAAAACCGTAGGAATTGTCATATATTCCACTAACTAATTAAATGCAATGCTTAAAAGAATCCACAAGGTATTTTTTATTACTGCACTATTAAAAAACCCCAGAAAAACAAAGAGTTTGTTGTGAAAAACTGGGAACTAATTTAAAAGGAAAAAGAAAATATTGGCGACTCAAATAAATGATGCCACCTGCAATCAGCTGATGTGGAACGGGGGTAGAAATTGACGGCAAAACTGACAAAGATGCCAAATAATGCGATAATGAAAACAAGGACGAAACGGAAACATTCCCCAAGCCAAACGCTTGAAGAGGACGCCACGCTGTTCTCGGCTTGAATCGCCAACCTGCGAACTACGGCGAAGTCAAAATATTTCATAGTGAGGCTTTGCAACTAGCAACGTTAAGCCAAAAACGATAAAATTTAATGTGGTGTTTCTGACATGATTTATAAAAAAAGACCTAAAAATTAAAATCTCTGGTAGGCTTATAGATTCATTTAGCAAATGAGGTATAAAATCTGACTAAAAATACCACTCTAAATTTTATCGTTCATTAATTAGCGTATCCGCAATTTATTCTTGCAAATTCTCCCTAATGTTAAAAGATATTCCGGCCAGCTTTCCAACACAACAGAAAGAGACGGACAAAGACAGCGAGCAAGAGCGAGATAAAAATAAGACGTATTTCGTAGTTATTTGGTAGCTGCTTGTCAAAAATCATGTACTGTGTAGGGATGTTACGGAATAGCTTTTTTTTGTACCTAGTAGGACCTGTACCTGTTCCAAACACAAACCTATTCCAAATACCTATTCCAGGTCCAACCTATTTCACATCAAATTTATATGATGGGTGACAAGCGGCTGGCGCTATTCCGGCTGCATAAGCATTAAGCATATTCAAGTGATATTCGAGCCGACAATTTTATTACTTTTATTTTTAAGAATATTTGTTTTTTAATAATAATTCTATATTTTTGGTTATTTTTCTATTTTTAATTTCTTCTGATGAAAAATAGAACATCCTATCCCTATATCTTATACTTTTTTACTGACATAGGTAGATAGATAAATCAGGGACTTTGATTCGTTTCTTTTCTATCACATGTTATTGAAAGATTTTAGCATTACAGTCCATTTATTCTACATATTATGAAAAAAGACGCGTTCCAAATTTCATTCAGCTGCTTCGATAATAGGTAACCCATGGGATCTAAGAAAATACCTATTTCCTATTACACCTGTACTCGAATTCTACCTGTAACCGACAACAGATTTCACCGAAACAAGAGATTCCAAACGCGACAGTGCGCCGTAACCAATCGCGGTACCAGCGGAATCGGAATAGGTATATCTGATACCTGGTAATAGGTACACGGAATAGGTAGGTGATACATATTCCAAAAGAACAGGTCCAGTTCCACTGTAACATCTCTAGTACTGTGCAGAAGAAGTTGTAATTTTTCATATTTTAGTGTACTAAATTGTGTTATAAGTTATAATATTGACAAAAACCGATAGTTTATGCGAATAATAATACCGAGGGCAGAACCCTACCGATAAAACAAGTAATAATTGGGTTATTTTTTGCCGTGCAGTGAAATTTTGAACCATCGCTGAAAGAACTTTCACGAAGTATGTTTTAAACTCGGTTATAAACAATTTAGTGTTTGATTTGTAACATTTTTGCAAAGGCAAAAGGTTTAAGCTAGTAGTATGCCCATCTCATTAATAAATAACGTAATAGGTAAGTGACTATTCTTTGTGTTGATGGTACAACATAGCCTATTTTGTTATGGTTACATTTCAACCGAATTCACGAGTGTTCCATATTTTCCGATATTAAATAAAAAATATAAATAAAAATATAAATAAAAACACATCTGATAAATATTTTGTGGAATTAGAAATACTTTTGATTATTTTCGGTTTTCACTAAGACTGATAAGAAAATGAGATGTCGCAATATTATTTAAGTTTGGCAATGCCCCGACTGGATCATTTGTTTTTTCTTTATAATATTGGAGCCCGTGACGTCAGGCTTTTCAGATGAGTCGGACAAGGGCCGGTATTTCGGCATTTTTTAAAATAAAAAAAGTGTGCGATTTGAGGGAAAAACATATTGGATATGTCCGTAGACTACCCTAGGAGTCAGTCATTCAAATATATGCAGTAAATTATATAACACCCTATATAGTCGCAATCTTACGAATGTGTCCTAATGAAAATGACCATCAACTCTCACTCTATTTAACCAAGACTGGCAGATTCTCAGCAACTTATCTGAGATTCTGTTAATTAAACAAGCCGTTCCGTTACTTGATCATTTCTCCAAGTAAATTTCAATCTAAGATTTAAATCCTTTAATGAATATAGGGGATGACACTGAAATTTCTAATTTATTACCAGCTTTACTCCCACAAACCTAAAGGTAATGACACAAATTAATTAATATACGACTAAACATGTTACTTTATATTTAATGTTATAAAAGTTTAATTATCAGCATTAAGTCCAAATATCCCCCGTATTACCACTTTATTACACCGTCGTAACTTCAGAAAAGCCATCATGGCGTTATTTATGTCCCCTCAATATATTTTCCATTTTAATGGATACAAAACCATTAAAATTATGTCCCTTCAGGATTGGATAGAGCGTTATTCCAGAAAATATTTATTAACGGTTTATGACCTTATAATAAAGATTATTAAAGCACTGAAATGGGATTTTTATTTTTCACATAACATATTGTACTATTAAGTGCCTTTAATATTGCGTTATGGAGGAAAATAATTTTTAAATTCAACTTATGTAATACTAAAGTTGAGCTGAACATATAGAACGATATTTTTAACATATAATTTGAATCTTAGTTTCTTGGCAGTTTATCCAAGAAGAGAACATTAAAAATGTAGTACTTACTCTTCATACATTTACTGAAAAACATAATATCTCATTTTGTTGCGTTAATAAAAATAATCATTTTTCATCCCTACTTTGTTTTTTTAACATTATTGCTGCTTAGTTAGTTACTATAAAGAGATCATGACTTTTCTGGGTAGATGCATGAAAAGGAGATGTAAAGCAGGATCACTCAAGATTAAGATCAATTATTTTGTCGCTTTCCAATAAAAAAAGTCCATCAAAACTACAGACAAAGACCCACGCTGTGACCCAAGTATACACATCCGCCACCAGAAACATCTCTTATTTTCAGTAAAATTATTTTACCGTTGCTGAGGGCCTTCAGGTTTTAAATGCATTATTTTCTAACGATAATATATCATGACTAGACAGAACTTCTACATTAGTCAATCTTCCTTTAAACTACTTTTATCAGAATAGGTATCATTTAATTAAAGTCAGATATCTTACATCTTTTTTTAATGCGCCAACATTTATCAGAAATGATTTTTTTTAAAGAAATTAATGAGGCAAATATTTTTATCTTTCTGCCAGTCGCTGTATTACATACATATATGAAATTGACTGATATGAAAGCAAAGCTGTTTATTATATCAATATTAAATATTCATTAAAAATAAATTTAAAGTTACCAAATCCTCACTACTTTGCCTGGATGTACTAGGAATGCATATAATCCATAATAAATTAATAATATCTAGAAATGTTAATATAAAGTAAACACACGACTCTACAAGTAATGATTTTTTCTGCAATTATGTAATTCAAGGCGTATATTACAAAACTGAATGTGATGAAAATAATAGAGCAAGACGCGTCATTTTTGAGCGCGCCAGAGGTGCTTTACATGGGCGAGATTGTGAACGGTTATAATATTCTCTTCGTGAGTAACATAACCTAAAAAAAATATGGTGATTTAAAAAGAAAATTTTAACAACTACAAGCTTTTCCACTAAACTGCTTGTTTAGAGTCATAATTTACGCCGCAAAACATATAATTACTATAACATTAATTAATTTTGAGGAAATGATTGTCTAGATAATTTTTAAACAAATAAAATATGTTTACCTACTTACTTTTCAATAAAAAGAAACACGTTGCAGTTAAACAAAGTCCAACAATATACACCAAAATGTTTAATAAACACAACATAATTAAAATAATGGTAAAATGCTTTCTGAAAACATGGAAAAACCAACAACAATATTACTAAAAACAAACTTTGATTTCATGCGTCATAAATCAAAATCTGACGGACGGTTCTGTAAATAGCGAACTAACGCGGAATAGACAGACGGGTTGAAGACTGCCGAAAAGAGATATGCCGGTGCACACCCGTAAGAAAGGATGCCCATCTACACGGCATTCAATGTGAGGTACTGCACATATTCCACCTGTTGACGCTTTTCCGGCTGCAAGGATTAGATGCGAAATATGTATCTTCGTCGCCTACATGTAAATTTGATATATCTATCTCTCATAATTCAATTCAGCGATTGTCTGTGTTCGCGAGGCGTTTTCTGAATTAGGGAACGTTTAAATCATAAGTTGGCAAATATTTTGGCATGTGTCAACGGCCTCCATTAAACTCTAAGTTGATATTGAGTATGACTGCACTGGACTAAACTCGTGTCATGTTATTATTACACACCATTATAAGTGTTTGTTGACGATTTATTAAAATAGTTTAAGTAAAATTTCACTTGTTCTTTGTAAGGACCACCCTACAAGAATTTTAATGCTCAGCAGTACTCAGCACCAAATAGCCCAATTTTAACTAAAGGATTACGTACCGTGCACGCGTCAGTAGCTTCGTTTAATCAAGTGTGAGAATTGTTTAATCACTATTTTATTAATTTATCAAACCTAATAAGAAATGATTTCAAATATCTGCATATTTAGGCACCCTCAATCAGTACCGATTAGAAGCAATTAGTAATACGTATTTTGTATAAATAACATTAAAAATCATAAGATTCATTTACCAATCATTTAAAAATTAACTATATAAATTCAATCAAACGTATTGACTTTTTATGTTTTTATGGAAACGATTGAAAATGATATTTTGATTTTTTTTATGAATTAGATGCCTTTGCTGTGTGTCTACCCAGGAATGGCATTGCTTTTTTTACAGCAAATAACGAAGCAGCAATAATGTTAAAAAATCCATAGTAGTAGGTAGGGAGGATTTAACGAAAAATCTTTTAAACTGCATTAGGCGGTCAAAGTTTTTCAGAAAGTTAGGTTGGACAATGTTGTAAGTTTATTTCATTAGCAGCATGTACCCAAACTTTAATATTTAACATGTAAGTATATTATTATGCTTAAATAATTCTTCCAATTGTTGTTCAACATATGTTTTTTGTATAATTGTTGCAGAATGGTATATCATTAACTCGACAGATTTCCTTCAGTTTCAAGCCATTACTTTAAACACAACACAGCACAATATTTAGCCATTAATAATTTACCCATTTAAAAGTTAATTCTTTCGTAAGGCTTCTCCAAAATCCATGTACAAGAAATGTAGAAGAAATATTGCTCTGCGTTAACTGAATTGAGTAAAATTCACAAAATCCTTCATGGTCCATTAATGAAATTTCTAAAGTTGAGCCTTTAATTAAATTAAGTCAGCTTGCGGGTTCACAGACGAATAAAACTATTACCAAACTAAGAAACTAAAGGAACAATCAAAAGATATGATTATTTTATAAGGGTCTTTGAGGGTTTCGTGGCATCATCGCTCCTAAATTTTCCCTTAAGTTTGACTGCCGACTATCTCAATACATTCGTTCTTCGCGTACTTTAGAGATACAAGACCGTTTGCAACTGGCGTATAGGAATAGGATAAAGGATGTCCTTCAGTTGTTTGGAAATAAAAGTGTGGGAGCAAGAGGCCCTGGCCAAGGTCGATCTGCACTAACGGACACATTTTTCCAGAAGCAACTCGGCTTACTATTGGGCCATTTCTATTTTTGCACTGGAAATGACTATATTGCTCAAATTTATTTTCGAGGGAATGGTTTACAACATTAACCAAACCTCTTAATTTAATATTCCCTTTTTCTTTCCAAATTAAACAAATTTTAAGAAAAATATTTGAAAACTTGGCGCCTCAATACTGGCGTGAGTATCTTGTACTAAAGGAACAGAGATCTACGGGAGTCTAGGGGACTTAGGGAGGAAATCGTTCTGATAAGTCTTTAATGATGCCATAGCTTAAATGGCAGTATGCAAGAGCATAATTGGTATTAAGAAGTTATTTTGGTTCTAGGGTGTTTTTTAGGATTCTTATAGAAAAATATTCTGTATTTAATTTACCGTAATCTATGTGATTAGATTACACCATTTATTATGTGCATAGATCTAAAAATAAATGCAAAGGAATTCGAAATTATCTGTTTTGTTTAGCGGTTTGTTATTTAATGTAAGATTTGGTTCTCGATTGAATTCTTTACGAAGTGAGAAGTTCGTGTAACAAGCTTTAAATTCGCTTACAATAAGTCTGTTATTTGAATACCATCTGAAAAATTTGTATAAGACATTGTTGGCTCTGCTCTCCAAGTCCTCTAGGCTGCCGGCTGAGATTGCGACCGTGCAGTCATCAGCATAAAATATTTGTTTACTATTTGGTTGTGCAATATAATTTTCCAAGTTGTTTATGAACAGTGTGAAATTATGCTACCTTAAGGTTCTCCAAAATCGATTGTTTGTTGATTTGAAGTGACATTCCAAATTCTAACTGTGATCGTCCGGTTTTCCATATAAAAAATTACCCAATTGTTGATAGCGTATAGACTACTTTTAGCATTAATTTAACATGAGCAATAATTAAAATTCACACCAAATAAGTTATCATTTGCATATGGTTAGTTATACCAAAACGTATTGTGGAAGGATAAGGCTCTAGTTTAAACCCTACCTCCACTTACTGTAATATATTTCCGTTAGGTAACTGGTTCACTGTCATCCAAATGCGCGATCTCCTGCAGCAGCGACTTTTTTACAATAAAAGACGTTAATTTCACTAAACAATTTTGTATATTTGTTACTTGTAAATATGGGTATTTTCTACACTATTGGTTCTGACACTAGTACTTTACATATATTCGTCATTTTCTGGTGTTACGAGATGTTACTACTTTTTACAGGACCATGCCTAAGACAAACACTGGGACTTTTCCCACACTGGTACACCTAATTTGTGTCACTTAACGAGATTTACAGGACTAGGCCGAAGAGAAACACTGGGACTTTTCCCACACTGGTATATAGAAAGCCTAAGAAAAAGGGGAAATTCTTCCCGAACTGGTACACCTAATTTGTGTAACGACTTTTATTTGTGTGCCCGGGGCACAACAGACTTGTTCCGAATTGTCTAGTCAACTAACTACGTTCCCTCACGGGAAGTAAGTCAAACTAAAATGTAAAACCTTTTCGGGGATCGATTTGAACGGACGCGGCCAATTGCAGGTCACTTTCGCGATGACGCGAGTCTCGTCTCACCATTAGGGAATAGGAAAAGGCAGTGCTTGTACTCGGTACGGTTCAGAAACGCAAGGGGGTTGGTATTTGTAGTCGTAGTCACCGGCCATCTTTACATTTCCCAGAAACTCTACAGGTAGAAAGTCACAGTAACAAAACTAAGAGATAAAAAATCTTCAAAGGAAACTAAACCTTTGAAGTTCGCCGACAAGATGCCGGTGCTTTAGAAGAACTGAATTAAAGGGACGATTTTCTTTTGTTATTTTAGCTGAAACAGTCTTTGTGTTTTGCCAATGACTGGGTATTTTTATGCAGTTAAATTTACATATGAGACAAGTTTGAGCTTATTTTATAGTTTAGTTAGTTATAGCAGGTATAAAAAGGATTTTATACCTGCTTGGTTATTAATATTTATTGAAATTAAAAAATAGAGTTATAGAGATTGAATAAACAGTTGTGTTTCCCCAACAGTAATGAGTAAAACTTGCCTAAAATAGCGTGAAATTGCTACTATTAGTGTTAATTTCTACACGAGATTTTGAGCTACGTGTCAATCTTAGAAAATGCTTCAATTACATGTTTAAATTCTTCGTAAAAATGTGTTTTTAAATTCATTAATTTATCTCTATATGTATAACAACTTCATCTGGAAGTAATTCTTCATTCCAAACAAAAGCAAAAATAGAAGGAATTCGCAGGGTGAAGCTCTCAGACTTAACCGACAAACTTGCAAACTTTAAACCATTGAAATTTCAAAGATACTCTAAAGATAAACATATCTTTTAGTTGCTCCCTTAGTTTCCTGATTTTGGAAATCGTTTTATTTGCTTCTAAAGCCGCAATCTGGCTGCATTTCAATTAAAACTTAAGCTTTCCTTGTTGCCTAAAACTATCAAATCTTGTAGATTTCAACATAATATCTGGAACATTTTAGATTTGAAATAAAACTAACATTTAGTAATTTAGGGATAGGACAAATCTAATAAGGAGAAGCATAATTTGTAAATAATTATTTGAGTGGGGATAGAATTGATATTTTTGAATGCTATTTACAAAACTTAATACAATAATTTTATAGATACAATCTAAAGTTAGTAATTTTAAATGTTTTCTTTACGAGAATCGGTTTTTTAAATCGCCCTAAAAAGTATTTAAAAACTCTTAGAAAAAAGCATTGATTATAAAAAATGGTTTAGATAACTGTTTTGAATCAGTATCACAGAAATCTCTACGAAGCAATTTGTTTCTCTACCAATCACAATTAATAATAAAATTAGCACCCAAATTACAACAAAATTATAATTGTTACAATTAAGGTCTCGGTCCTGAAGATGGCTTTGTAAAGGTCGAAACTTCTACTAAACACAAACCTGAGCAAACCATAATTTATTATCTGGTCAAAATAAATAATTCAACTCTTTAAGAACAGAGTAAGTGGTTACTACCTAAGTTTTTGTGTTGGATGGAGAAAATTGTTAAAGGGCGCCAACAAACAGTATAATATAAGATATTTAGAAAATTATGGTTATTGGGATTATACGAGTGAGTGATGAGAAATTTGCGTGCTGGGCTGATGAGGTTAGTTGTATTGGTCAACCTGCGCAAGTTCCCCAGATCTTTTCTTTGTATCGGTGTTATCACGGCTCATTGTGGAGAAGTCTTATATAATGTGTGAGTGAGGGAGAACCAGGCTGGTAAGGCATGGCGGGCTGTGCATGGCTGATACTTGCCACTGACTCAAGCAAGCGACGACTGTCCTTTGTAACCTATAGGCCTAAAGGCGCTTCTCCATCAAATATCACGTATGGGTCTCAAAATACGGCGCCTCCACCAAATGTCACGTAGCGGTCGTAGAGGGTAGGTAAATTTAATTTAAAAACGGTTTACCAAAACACTTAATACGTTCAGATTCACTAAGAAGGTTTAAGATTTAGTACTGGTTTAAATTAAGATCTTCCAGTTGATCAGTTATGTTTTGACAAGTTTTTGTCCTGTCATTGTTAATAAGCCATCCCTAAAACTTATGAATTATTCTGATATTTCAGCGATTTGCTTGGTTTGAAAAGAATTTTTATCTCGGGACAGGTTGCTAGGATGATTTTAGTTCTATTATTGTCGCAAGCACGTACTTAAATTGGCATTTTCTTTATAAATTTACGAAAAAGCTCAGAAACAAATTCATAGTATAAAACTTAGTTGTCTTATTCTTACACTTGTCAGTTTAAAACTTTTGGTTGTCAAATTAGCCCTGAATAGCGTTGGAGAATCTGGACGTTATATTTTAAACAGGTACAATCAGCACAATCACTTACATTTTACTGTATAGTTTGACGTAATGGCAGCTTCAGACGAGGGTAACTAATATAACCTAAAAGGTTGGTGCTACTTGGACCGCTATCGCGACACAACAGCACCGCTTGCTCTTGCACTTCGCAGGTACGTCATAATCTCTCAAGAATAGTTTACACAAACAGTACAGACCGGTTAGGATTCATAAAATAGCGGCGAGGAAAACGATATGCAACGGAAGCACATAGAGGGGTTTCCGAAATATAAAATAAATAAATAATAAAATGTAAGGAAATTTGGAAACATCACGAATAAATGGGAAAATATGACAACATTGTGTCAAAGTGACATAGCTCTCCGACGTTTCGCCGTCGGTTTCACCAGACATCTTCAGGAATCATGACTCTGCGAAGTTATACCTTTTTGATACCATCTATTTTCAAGAACTATAATTTTCTGGATAACACAAACCGTCAAAGATGCGTTCTATAGAAGATTAGGCAATTAGAAGAAAAGAAATGACTAATGTGTAGTCATAACCTTATAATAATACCGCTATTTTGTCTATATTTTACTTACTAAATTAGATATACTTTGGAATTATATGAATTATGTTTAGTAATACCTTTTGTTTTCTATATTTTGTAGGTATTTACTTAAGCTTAGAAAGATTAAATTTAGCATACTTTTGGCTCACATGACCCACCTTTATTACTTTTTGTTGTTTATAGTTGTACCTAGGCTTTAAAAATAGTGAATTTATATTTTTTCCATAGTAGTGTATCACTCTGTAAAATTGCCAACTATACTAAACTAGAAAGTATTAGAGATTGGAAAAAATAATAACTATGTTTTTAAATTTACTCCTAATGGAAAATTGTAGATTCACTAAGATAGTTTAAGATTTAGTACTGGTTTAAATTAAGATCTTATAGTTGATCAGTTATGTTTTGACAGGTTTTTGTCCTGTCCTTGTCATTAAAAACTTATGAATTATTGCGATATTTCAGCGATTTACTTGGTTTCCAAATAATTTTTCTCTTGGAACGCGTTGCTGTAATGAATTTAGTTCCATTATTGTTGAAATACGCACTAAAATTGTCCTCTTTTTGATAAATTTGCGAAAAAGCTCAGAAATAAGTTCATAGTATAAAACTTAGTTGTCTTATTCCTAGACTTGTGAGTTTAAAACTTTTGGTTGTCAAATTAGACCGGACTAGCGTTCGAGAATCTGGCTGTTAAATTTTACATATGCGTTAAAGACGTTTTGATATGGAACGACTTTAATGGGTCTGCTTTGTAACTCAATGTATGAATTAGATTTAGCTGAATCCTCCCTAACTTTCTTATAAGACGAGAGCATGTAGACAATATTTCAAACGTGGACTAAGCTAAACCCAGCTTAAACATATACTGTGACGATTAGAGCTAGTGCCTAATTATTTCATGTAATTTAAAGTTGATGATTTTTGCAAACAAATCAGGAACTTTTTTGTCCTGCTAGAGCAAACTGGGTATTACTAATAATTTTTTTATTTTTCAACTAAAAATTGCAAAGCCATAGAATATTGAACGTTGTAACGCGGCTGATTATAATATTATCACGATTAAGGCCGACCAGCAATATCTCCCCATTAAATATAAAACCAATAAACCGATAAATTAATGACTGCAATAAATGAAGTTACGGAACACTAAACCATAAACAAAATTGCAATTTAAGTTTATAAAATAACGAAGCGTCTCATGTGATACGAAAAATTTAAACCCTTTTCAAAAACTATTATTTTCACATTTTATTATGATTAAAAAATAATATATTTGTATATTTGCATATTATGATTAATTTCCGCCATCTAGTTCTTCTGACTAGAAATAAAACGACGTAAGGAAACTCCACTTCGTCATTGTCTTCTAATTTGATGCCGCCTAGAACTCCAGAGAGATGGAAATTGCAAGACGACAAGTCTGGAATATAAGAAGGGTAGGCAAGGATGTCCATTGTATTTTTGTCAGACTTTTTTGAGCGAATTGAGCAGTGTGTGGCCGGGCGATATCATGAAGGAAAATCACATACTTCTGATAGGTTGCTTCTGTCGTTTTATTTGAACAGCGTAGGGCGTTCCGATAAAAAAATCTGCCTAAATGACACCCTTTATGTATCAAAACACCGTGACCATAACTTTCCCTGCTAAAGAAACCACTTTTTGCGGCGTAAGGGAAGTTTCGTGTCGCTATTCCATGCTTGCGTTCTCAGACTCTGGAATAAAGTGATGCACACAGGTCTCGTCATAGGTGACTACTTTTCTTAGTAAAGCTTCTCCGTTGTGTTGAAATCGGTTCAAATGTTGACACCTAAACAGTTCCACGCTAAGCAGTCTTGGTACCCAAGTGGCATAAACTTTACTGTATTTTAGCTCTTAGTGAATAATGTGTACCTATAACACAGCTAATACTTATTTGAAATGATTTTTCCATATTACGTACAGAAACCCACACTGTAAAAAAAATGATTAAATTTTAAATCAAATTCAACCCAATTTTGACTAAATCCAGGTCCACGCCAGATTGATTGAAAAAATTAACACTGCATATTGATTAAATCGAAGGATCTGTGATTAAATTTTCTTATTCAAAATTGATTAACCTAACCATTAATTCTGATTACATCTAAATCAATTTTTATTAAAATTTTCTTCCATAATGATTAAATTTCCATAATACTCTAATCATTTTTTATTAAATCTTAAATCCAATGTGATTGATATGCAATCATCAGTAGCACCGCCCTTCCCCTCTCCGCCCTATAAAGTACCTGATTAGGGCGTCGATTTTATTTATTAAATGACAATACTATAATACATAAGAAAAGGGAACACATTAAAGAACAAACAGATGAAATTATATAAAAGATAGGTAATGCAAATTCCCAAAGCATGGGAATTGTTTGTCCCATATCATAAACAAAAATCCGGGGAGGTGAGGCGTGGACCTGGATTTAGTCAAAATTGGGTTGAATTTGATTTAAAATTTAATAATTTTTTTTACAGTGTAAAAGTTGAAAATAATTATATGAAGTAAAAACACGAAAATTATTTACTCATCTCTAAATAAATACATGAAACACTAATGAAGACCTGGCATGACAAATCTTTTCTTTGAAAATACATGGAAAATAACTTACATTGGTGCATGAGTTCCTCCAAGGGATTGGATTCAAGATCTGAGATTTTTGCGTATTTCTTTTGTTTTTGAAACATAATTTCATCAACATGATGTAACAACAAAGTTTTTAAAATAATATTCGTAAAATTTTAGAACAGGTTGACCACTTCATTCGTTATAACCTCACATTGCACTACCACAGAAACCGCCATACCTACTGCCGATTAAATGGAATTTTTGCAGATTGCAGCGGGGTGGATGGATATCGGTACTCCCTTGTGATTAAAAGGTTGCGTACTGCGCATGTGTTGGCGGCTTGGTTTAGAAGTTTGAGTATTTTTTAGTCAGTAGGTGATTGATACTGATTATTGTGATTATTTTAACAAGGAAATATGATTTAAAATGTTTGTCTTTTTTATGCATTTGATCAGTATCGATTTAAAGTAATCGAGAATGAGTAATTTGTTTGAATCATAACGAAGATTATGAAACTGATTTAGAAAATAATTACAAATTAAATCAAAAAATTTAATCCGGCCAATAAAATCAGACATCTCTTGTGGTTAATCAACTGGATTTTTTACTGTGCACCGATAATTATGCATAAGCTCACCGATTCGCTGAATATTGTCATGTGTGCCATATCTGCAATCACGGGCGGCTCGAGAACATTTACTAGGTGGTGCGAGATCTCCTCGGTGCGCCCTCATACCACAAATTTCATAGCACCTTCTATGCTCGGTTAGCCGATTAGTTAAGCGACATATAGGCTACATTTTCTTTATAAGTAGGAATAAAATTATGATAAGTGTTTTGGTTAAAAAAACACACCTTTATTCGATAAGTAGACAAAGAGCTATAGTTTTCTTCGTGCCATCCCCCCCCCCCCCCCCAATGGCAGGGCCGACGCTATTTGCAATGCGTTCTCGTCCTTCTCGAAAACTTTTACACCAGTAAAGCATTTGAGTTCTTGAAAGGATATTTCCTCTAAACTGGTGACGAAATCTTGCCAAAATGTCAGTTACAAAGACATTTAATAATAATGCATTGCCCAATGAACGGGTTATTCAGACATCTTGTAAACAATAAACTAAACCAAGTGCCACCGTTATGATAGATCCAAGGCATTCTGTATAAGCGGCGTTTGGTAATTTAATTTTTTCCATCGTTTTGCTCGGAATTTTTGACAGGCACGTGGTCAGGCGCACTGATTACAACAACGAGTCATGTGCCTGTCAAAAATTCCGACCAAAACGATGAAAAATATTGAATATCCGAACGCCGCTATTCTGTAATACATAGGTGCATGACACCGTTTGTTTATTGTGTAAATTTTCTGGCGTTGAAAGCAAAAGTCCGGGTCATATTTGATTCTTCTGATATCTTACATATACATTCACAATAAGCATATTTCTGCAGCTCACTCAAGAATGCTAAATTCAGCAAAACTTTATTTTTAATATACATATTTATATTTTAAATAAGATAGAAAAAACTTGCAAAGGTAAATTCTTTGAAGGAAGAAACCCAAAACTCCAAGCCCTTATACTATGCGGCTTAAATTTCATAGATATTACAATAGCTTCAGAGAGAATGCTCAGGATTCTTTGTAACCGTGCCGGCATGAATTTCTCGAGTGTTCTTTAAGCGACGCGACGGCTTGGTTCTAGGGTTTTACTTTAATTTAGGAATTAAATTACAATAAAAGTTTAAAACTCTGGAAAGCAGTAATAAGATTAAAAGATCTTTCTTAAAATGTAGATTTAAAAAAATTGCATGAATAAACGATGTTTAAAACTACTATCCATTTCTAAAGTTTTGACCCCTCAGTTTGGAAGCTTGTAAAGTAAAAAGTACAAGTTTAAAAAATATAATTTTCACATATTTCGGTAAAGTTACTTGTCTCTATTACACATGTAAAACTTTGTAACCGTAGATGCCTTGGTGCTTTTGTAATGGGAAGGTAATTATAAAATTGTCACCATTTTTTCCCTATTTCATCAATTACCCAATTTTAAAAATTTATTGTGCCTTACTGGTACTCCCAGGCCTAACTAATTTTTTACAGGCGATAAAGTGAACCTTACTTTATTCCCAAAAAATATTATTTTTATTTTTTTGTCTTAGGTTTGGTAGTAATATTGAAAAAATGATTGTGGTTATGTAATTACTACCAGTAATCTTACAGCAAAAATTTTTGTTTTTTGTATTACATATAAAGAGATGTAACTTTACGTTTAACGAAAATTTTGTTTTGGCAGTTCTAATAAACCTACAACCAAACAATTAATTTGTGTAAAGGATAGCAGCATTGAGCTTGCGGGATGGAGCGGGGCGTCGAAGGTGCAATAGTATGGGTGGTAAGGTAATAATCATTAAAGTAATGCAATATAGTGAAGGCTTCTTTTTTGTGCTCTATATGATAAATTAGGTAACTGGTAAAATTAAGAAAAAATAAGTATATGCATTTGTAAATATTTACATTTATTTGTATTTAACGGTGTTCGATTGCTTTATTAAGATCTATAAAATAGGCAAAACGTGTGTAGTAGAACAATAGTAATTTAAAAATATTACTTCAAAGTGAGTAACGTAAATAGGCCAATTAGCTTTATTTATTTATAATTCACCCAAAAAAAAAAACAATCTTTTTTATGTTCCCTTATTTTTTTGTTCCATTAAAATTGGTTTATTAATTAGTTTTTCATAGGACTAGTTCTTTAATCCATCGGTACAAAGTCATTTCTGAAAATTCTTGTAAATAATCGACATCTTTCAATTTCTGGTAAACTTCTTTTATAGAAGGAAACCGGCGCTCCAGGTAAAAATTTAATATTGTTCTCCTTATGACGCCCTGCAAAATCTCATCACATTCCAGTCGGGGCCTTCCACTTCTCCCTTTTGATGGTATAATAATACCGGAACTTTTTTCTTCCGCAGTACCACGTTTAACGGTGCTTTCACTAATACCCAGGCAATCCGCTGTTCTTTTAACCTCTTGCTCAACCAAAATATTTTCCAAACCGTTGTCTTTCTCTTGTTGAAAGTACGCTCGGACTTTTAATATAATATTTTTCATTTGGTCGTTGCACTGACGAGAAATTTTAACTTATTAGACTGTAGTTTGGTACCGTATTTTTGGTTCAGATTACATCAGGTATTTATATAAATTCGAACAAGATAATCTTAAAAATCGTGTGAAAACAATAATAATTTCAAATTAATATCTACCACTAACAGCAAAAATTTAAATCAACAATACGTAGATATAAACAACCACGATCAAATAAATAATATTATTTTACAAATCTTTTCGATACATAACAAATCGATTAAATTCTACACAAACAAAAATACATGGACCTACGGACTAAAGACGGAGAAGCGTGACCTTCCACCGTACTGTGGTTATGTCGGTAAAGGCGTTTAAGACTTTTCATCTCTTTCTTATGTCGCTTTTAATATTTATTACAATTTTTACAATAACTAAAGGTGCTTTTTTTAATTTTGTGTAATAAAATACATTTGTATAATAATAAATACGTCTACGAGTGTAAAGATTTTTTTAAGGTTGTAAATTGTCCACAGTACAGCTGATACAAAAACATCATTAAAAAAGAAAAAAATACAATTTCAGACACATGCTACCAATCTCTTGCGAAAGTATAGATATTTTTCTATCTACCTTCAAAATTGCATTTAAATAGGGAACAAATTAACCAATATATAGACATGAGAAAATCGTTTATCAGTATTAACGCAGTAAAATCGTTGTTTTTTTCTAATTGATTATCAATAAGTTCAATATCGTTTACAATACAATAATACATTTTTTGGAAGAAACTCTTGGATAACGTCCTAACAAGCTGTAATTTTTTCAGTTTATTCTGCCCCGTGGTTTTTTTGTTATTGACCCTCAGACTGAGGGGTCAAAACTTTAGAAATGGATAGTAGTCAGAGAGATTAGTCTCTGAAAAATAATATTCTTTTAGAAATTTTTTCTTTTGTATCATACGACTAAAATAAAATTAACTAATGCAGCTTTTTAAGGTGCTAAAAGTACTAACATAAAGTACTAATTTATTTTTATAATAAAAAGAAGGGCTGACCATTTCCTATCAAAAACGAACCAAATATCAGAATTTGGTCCAATAACTGAAGGTCTAAATAATACATTTTAGCTAGGCTGCTGCTTTTTTGAGCAAGGCTATATACTGTCACCTGAAAAGACCCAGTACTACTTTGTGCCAAGCACTTTGAGAAGGGCCGAAAGAACATGTGACAGTTGGTCGTTGACTTTTAGTTTTAAAACCAGTAATTTGGAAAACAGTTTTAGCCGAAAGAAAATAAATTCTTATGAAACAAATAATGACCACTTCTTCCATGTCTGTAAGGCATGAGAGGCGCTAGTTATAAATCCAATATTATTGCCTCGCAGCTAAAAAACGCCAACTCGTTTAGTATTGGGGCCAACAATGTGGCCATACGGGCATTTATGTTTCATTCATCAAAGAAGACGACATAATAAAGTTGTTATTGACTTTTGCGCATCACTCACGGCTTACTATAAATTGGAGAAAGGTTACCATGGTATTTTTTATGTATATTGTTTTACAACTTCTATCTAAAACTTTTTTCCAGAATATTTTAGATTTTTGAACTTCTTGCGAATCCTTTTTCCGTCCTCGGCACAAAGTACTACTGGAGTGTTCTTCCAAACGACAAATCTACCTTGTTTTTTAATAGTAGCAGCCTAGCTAAAATCTCCTTTTAAGATCATCCGTTATTGGACTAATTATCTGAACCTGTAACTCGTAATAAATTTAAAACTTCTTATATACTAAATGAGCGGTTGAAATACGTTAAAAAAGATTTAAACGTAGTTTTATTGAAAATATAGCTTTTACTAGTGTCTGTCAGTACATTTTTTAGCACCTCAATTCATAATGATAATGATTATATGATACATTTTAGACCTTAAATAATCAAACAATATACTAACGTAAATTTTAAAGTGTAAAAAATGTGCTTATATACTTCGATATGGACTTATATTCGTAAATGAGCATTTTTTAAATAAAAATTACGTTTAAATGCTATATTTTGACGTGTTTCTATGACAAGTATTTGTTATCAACTCAATTATCGATACATGTACATTCATACTTGCTAAACCCGATTTGCAATTGGCAATAAGGAATATGCATGTACTTTTTTTATTGCATGCGTTTAAGGAAATTATTACCAACCCAAAAATATCATTTTGATGAAAATTACTATGACAATTTCACTAAAAAAAATTACTTCTCGGTATAACTTGCGGTACGGTACGGTATTAAAATTTAAAAAGCAACCATTTGCGCTCATTGCCAAGTGACGTCAGGAGATAAGCACAAATTAGTATCAATCTAGACACAGAAGAAAAACTATCGTATATTGAATTGGATACCCATTCACTCAATGACACACTCAACTCCGTATTGCACAATACAAATTCGGTTTATTTCAATGATTAGTTTATCATTGTTAACCAATGGGTTATAACATTGCTTGAAATATAAGGTTTCATTGGTTTTTAATCGATCGTTCAAATATAACAATTATTTGATGCCAGTAATACCCTGTTCTAAATTCAATGCAAACTATCATTGGTTTCACTAGAAGTATAGCTACTATTGTTTCAATTTTGTGAAGAATTTCTATTACATCAATTATACTTATATTTCAAACAAATGAAACACGCTTTATTATTTTAAAATAATTTGTATGTAGTATTATTAAACATACATTGTTTAGACCTTCTGTAAACATTTAAATTAAAAAAAAACACATTTTTATATTAATTTCACTCCAAATATAGGATCTGCTTCTTTGTAAAACTCCCTTCTTTGGCTTGTATGGGTACCTACAGGATGCTAGATGGAACAAATTTAACACTGCATTCGAATCTCCTAAATTTATAGCTAGATTTGGTGGAAAACATGTCTAAAAAATATAAATTCAACAATAAACTTGCGATCATATTAAATATGACATTAAATATTAATGTCAATAGTTTTTTTAACAATACCTATCGGCTGTGTAAACAGTAATATAAAATAGACTAACAAAGAGAGACTTACAAATAAAAAAACACACTTATTACTGCAAAGCTTTTTAGATTTGTTTTACTTACCATAAAACACTGAAATAAGTTGCTCCGGTGTCCAGCCTTGTAAAAGATCTATTATTTTTGGCGTACGACTATTCAACGAACAAAGAAAAATTCTAACCTCTCCACGGGTGTCTGCGAGCAATAGAACTAATATTTCAGCCTACAATAGGACCCATTGAATTGATATTTTTTATTATTTCTCCAAAACCTGACAATATGTTTTAAATCAGTGTTTATTTTAATTGAAATGATATAAGGATTATTGACTTAATTTTTACATTTTTTATTTAAACCGTATTTCTTGTTCGTATATTGTAATTTGAATCGCACCGCCTACAAACAGCTATTTTTCGCCCAATAATATTTAAGCATTCCAATCAAATGTTTTGGCTCTAACAATTCGACACTTCAAGGAATATGAGAAATTTATTGGGTTCCAATAGTATTTTGGTCATTGAAATAATGGTAATATAGTTTTCAAAGAAGTAGGTATAGTTTTGAAGTCCAATAACAAGTCTATATTTAAAGCAATATTTTTTTTTTTTGATATTTCAGTGATGTTTTGTTGAGACAATATTAACTTTAATATAACTAATGTGACAGTGGTCAGAAACAGTACTATTATTGAAAATAGCACAACAGTTTTTTCTGTGCATGCTAACTTAAAGCTTAACCTAAGGATGCCACGTATAGAACGTATAGAAATCGACAACTTCTGTGATAGTCCGTGAACATTTTCTCTTGCGATTGTATCTATTTCAATTTATTTACCAAAACGATTGTTATCTTTTATAATGTTATATGCTTAAGAGTGACCAAATGTCAGTCTACAACACCTACAGTTAAAAAAGTTTGTCATGCAACACAAAAAACATCCACATTTCCTAGCGTCACATACTATAACCGATTTATTTTTTCCTCTTCGCAACACGACATCAACCAGTCAGACGAGGAATTTAACTTCGGAAACAAAGGTGTGCGTTTAGACTAGTATTATGTAGAGAATCGCCTTTTCTATCCAGGCAGTAGTTGTTCTTCGTATTACGGTAGCTTTGTAATACTGTGTATTTTGTGTATAATTCTTTTTATTAAACACTAAAGCCTATTAAAAAACTACCCTATAAATATTGTATTATGCCAATGTGCCAAAAAACCACTGCAAGTGCCCTGAAAAACTCAATTTTACCTACCCACAACAGCCGATGTTAGAAGAGAGTACATACCTAATGCAAAATTAGCAGGCGCGGATTCAGGGGGAAGGACCAAAGCCCCCCCCCCCCCCGAGCCCTAATAACGGCATTAATTTATTTTACGTATTTCTTTAACCCGTTATAAAATTTGGCACGATCGGCTCGAGTCGCACCCCCCCCCCCCCCCCCCCCCCCACAACAAAAACCTGGATCCGCCACTGAAAGTTAGTCAAACATTTTCCATGAATAGGTACCATTATTAGTATCGAAAATTCAAGTAAGCATATTTGGTTGTACGTTTATTTTTACGGTACAACAAATAATAAGTAACTAAATTTTAAAGAGAAATAAAATCGACCATCAATCATACAAGCATCAACTTTAATAAAACAATCCGATTTTTCTTGCACAAGTTCCGTTTCATTCATTGTTAAACATTCCGTTTATTCAAAAGTAATGTTTCTTATCCACGAAATCTCCTAACCTCAATGAAATAAAATTAATAACATCTTGTACAAAATACTTTTTAAAACCAAGCTTTCATTATTTAGATGTACTAAGACGAAAAAAATTAGTATAGTTTTTTCATTGTGGCAATGCTAAATGCTATTTATAAATGGACGTCGTTCGCGTGGGTGGATCCTAATAAAAGTAGGATCAAAGTTATCACTGAAACAGATATATTATGTTATATTTATTGTCTTAAAAGTTTGTAGCGTGCGAAAAGTTCATACAAGCATTAACTTTGTTTGGCAGAGATTGTAAGTAGATACCTAAGTATGTATTTTTTCTTTTCTATTCACGCGACAAGCTTTTAAGAGAACAAATTTAACATAATAAGTATATTATATCTTTTTAGTGATAACTTTGATACTACTTTTATTAGGATCCACCCACGCGAACTACGTCCACTTATAAATAGCATTTGGCATTGCCACAATGAAAGAACTATACTTTTTTTTTATTTTAGTATATCTTAACCTATGCATTTCTGATAATGCTGATGCATTATCAGAAATGCATATTACAAGAAATTTTACCTGTTATCGTATGTTATGCGTCAAACCATTTCATTTAATATCAAAGGAATTGTTAAGAAAACGGTAATCCGCCATTATGTGGCGGCAGCCCGCCATATTGGGTTTAGAATGATGTCACATAGCTTATCGTATTCTACTCGCCAAACCCTTTCATTTGATACAAATCTCAAGGGGGTTGTGAAGAAAAAGGTAATCCGCCCTCTTGTGGCGTCCGCCATTTTGGGTTTAGAATGACGTCAAATAGATTACCGTATTTTATTCGTCAAACCCTTTCATTTGATGCCCATATCAAGGGGATTATGAAGAAAAAGGTAGGTAATCCGCCATATTGTAGCGTCGGCCATAGTGAGTTTAGAATGACGTCACATTGCTTATCGCATTCTACTCGTCAAACCCTTTCATTTGATACCCATTTCAAGGGGCTTGTGAAATAGGGTAATCCGCCATCTTGTGGCGGTCGCCATATTTGGTTTAGAATGACGTCACATAGCTTATCGTATTCTACTCGTCAAGCCCTTTCATTTGATACTCATATCAAGGGGGTTGTGAAGAAACAGATAATCCGCCATCTTGGGGTGTCCGCCATATTGGATTTAGAACAATATTAAATATACTATATTGCACTGTCCCCGGACTTATACACGTATACAAAATTTCAAAGCTCTAGCTTAATTAGAACTAGTCGAAAGTTTGATTGCAATATTTGACCTAAACATACTAACATCCAGACATACATATTAACAGGTCAAGTTAAATAAAAGCTTGTAATAAAATAAATTAACACTGGAATTCACCATGTACCAGCCGTTATAACACTTTTATTTACATGACATGTGATGTCACAACCAATAGTATCGCGTTTTGCATGTTTAGAATTTTGTATGAAAATTTCTAGTAGAAAGTTTTTTTGTTCATAAATAGGAAAATAAACGGGTAAAAACAACCCCCATAAATATCTAATTATGCAGAGAACACAAAAAAATATTTCGGGTTAATTTCGGTTTTATGCATGTTCCTATTTTAATTTTAACATTTTTTTTTATTGAGGTCAATTATTAAATGCGCTTTTTATTTAACGTCAGCCTTCGAAATGTGATTGAACCCAATGAAAAATGCGGATATACATTGCCAGCAATGAACTTTTGCTAAATGTAAAGCGGGCTTTACAACAAGGGATTATGTAGTTTCAAAAAGGTATTAAATTTATCACAAATTACAGGGTCAGATAATTGGGAGGCAACCTCCCAAACTAATTACAGGTGAAAGTATCCATATCCTTGAAGGAATATAGAGTTTTAGGCTATATTATCAGTTTGTAAAACCAATAATTCCTGACATTAATTAACTGCCCATCTTATTCTGTTGATAAGCGACTTAACTTCTTGATATAAAATGTCCAAGCCCGCATTAAATAACGGGATAATTTAATAAAATTAAAATGTGCTCAATAGGATCTAATACTGCGAATTAATTTCTAGCACCCTATGGCTTTAATCGTCGATGCAGTTGTTGGATAAACAAGGCAACATTCCAGCCCTTCCTGTGATGGTCAACAAAACAATTTTATACACCCTTTCGAGGCAATAACGTCATAGCTTGAGGCAATTAGGGTAACAACCAAATTACTTATTGTAGAATGAGGTTTGGCATTTAAAGCCTGTCGTTTTGCTTGTTTAGGAGGGTTTGGTTTGATTTTTAAGACTTGAACTTTGGACAATTCCCAAAGTTCCATTTAAAAATATTCAGTTGCGGTAATACTCAGTCGGCGAACTGTGGTGATGGTCCTAAAATAACCGCTTTCAAGACAGTTAATGCATAGTATGTAGTAAACAATTTTTTTGGGTTGCATTACGTCAAAAGAATATAGGCTACTTTTCATGCCGACTGGCTAGGTATTTCCCCAGGGTTACACAATTTAAAATTATATTTCTACATTCACTGGTTAAAAGAATTTAAGATCAGGGAGTAAAGATGTACTTACTTGAATACTAAGGATTCTACATCGTGTTCCCATGTTTAAAAGCATTTTCTTGAAAACTGCTAAACCAAATTTAAAAAACTGAAGCAGCGTCCTTTGAAATGAGCTATCACTTGACCCCTACTCTCATTTAAAATTTTAGGGGTGAAGCTCACTAGGGGGTTAAAGTTAGAGGGGTGAAAATATAAGCAAAAGGTATCCCCCGGTCACACAAGATATGTTACACGTGTCAAAGCGGTTTTTTTTTCTAAAGGGACGATAAATATGAAAAATCGGCCTTGCTTCGTTTTCACTGGCCAACCCTGTATATAAATTATCAAATATGGCCTTGAAAAGTATATAAATAAATATTTTTTCAAGTATGCTGTCTTAGTATCTCATTTCCGCACTAGTGTGGTAATGTCAATCCTTCGGTAAAACAGGTGGGACTCTTATCTAATGATTGTAGATTAAACTAATAAAAAATACATGAAATTTAAATAAACTATACAAATTATTTTACGTTTTCGTATCCTCTTACCATCATTAAACTATATATCATTTAAAACAGCAAAAACCCCGGAAGGGTAAATTTGTTTTATTAAAGATGTCTCAGTCAGCTTAAAATAAACATTACTTCTAATTAGAGAACTTTACCAAACAAAGGTAATTAGCAGACAAAAACAACTCCACTCTTGTAAAGTAATTACAAAATCGGTCGAATTACTCATCATTAAAATAATAGATATAACTTGGTAAACTTCAAAGAAAAAAAGAACAAGCACAATTAGATAATGAGCTCAAAAGTTTGCGAGGAGAAAACACTTTAGGCATTTTATGCGGCATTTTTACAAATAAAGGCGGTTACGAATACAGGGCGGACTACGCTAAATTTATGATATACTTTTCAACAATAATGTTTAAAAATTTCAAAATTTTTTGTGTGTTAAATGTGGTTGCTGGTTTGTTTCTTGATCTTTCGAAAGATTTTAAGGCAACAACTTATAAACTACTTTCTATTCGATGTGTGGTCTCAAAGGGATAAATGCATAGAAATTTTACGTTTATAGGTACTATTTATTGCTGTTAAAGAAGTAAATCATTCTTCAAAAATATTAAATATGAAACAAGAGGTCTTCTTGGTCTATATTCTATCCAATTTAATTTGAGAATTATGACCGAAAAAACAATTGAACAAGAATTAACCCTATTGGTCAGTTCCATGGACCGTTTACACCAGAACATATTTAGTAATCACAATATTCATCTCTTCTTTCCGGATAATCATGGAGGAATTAGATTTCTTTCTACCCGTGTTGCCGAAAGTGCATTAGAAAAAGACAAATAAAAAAAGAATTTGTTCAAATTTTTATCGTACCTTCTTCGCTTGAGGAAGTAAGCTGCTACTTTGAAAGATTACTCATCGCACAATTATTTTCATTCTGATAAAATTCCCAACGGAATCCGATTTCTTTTATCCTTGTTAGCAAAAGGGACATTAGTAAAAGAAAAATACAAACGACGTTTCTGCCGATAAAAAAGAATACGTTTAAGCATTGTATATGATTTTATAGCAAAAGACCTGATGTTTTTACTGAACACAAACAGCATTTGCAAAAATCTCGTTTTTATTAAGCAAAAACAGTATCAGCATAACCACATTACCGTAAAATTGGGTGACTCGAGACAATTTTCAACTTTGAAGGCGCACCAAGCATACATGCTCAAAGATACATCAATGTCAGGTGGGCCTAAATTTTAAGTCGTGATCTTTAGAATGGGGTTTTCTATGTACCAAGCTTTTCGATCGCGTACTTGAATATCTATATTATTTGTTTTATCGGTTGTCTCAAGTCACCCGCGGGTGTAGGGTGTCTTGAGACATCAATGCTTCTTCTGGTTGCAAGCGCAATATACCCGTCGCAGAAGTCGAGGTGAGACAAATATGAAGGTGTAAAAATATGTGGGTATGGGTTAGGTACGCTTTAAGTAAGGCTATTGACATAATAACAATGTAAAATTCAAAGGTTTTATCATTAGGTGGTGCACATAAAGTTTTGCACAGTACCTATCTGAGAAATGCATTATACAAAAAATGATGTTAAGCGAAAAACTTTGACTTACCTTTACTTGATCGGGCTAAAAACCGCTCCGTCGTGAAGACCGAACTAATGGCAACTGAACGCCACCAATATACCAAACGAATTCTATTAAATTACAGTGTTACCACCTGTCTACAAAAACGTGAAGTTGTGGCGCAAGTCACCAGGCTGTCTCAAGTCACCCGGTTTTACGGTAACCTTCTTATTTTATACTAACTTAAATTGTCTAAGAAATTGTAATTAATTAATTGCTGAAACAAGTGTTTTACAGGTTTTAATAAATCAACCCCTAATGGGGTGAAATAGGAGTTCAAAGTTTGTAATACCGCGGACGAATTCGCGGGTGGAAGTTAGTCTATTTTACTGATATAAACTCATGCAGTTTAGACAACATGCTTTCATGAAAAATTATCAACAATTTTGATGAGGTGTAATTGTTGTGTAATTACTTCCCATAATTTTCCTTTATGTAATAAATACAGCGATGCAAGCTTGACCTTGATATTCTAAGCAGTATTGCCACTTTTACATTTTTAAGTTCTGACGCGTTTATTTTATATATTATTACCATTTTGAAAAACTGTATGTACTTATGTTTTATTTTTATTTTCTAAAGTACAATTATAATAGGTTTAAGGAATTGACAGTGCCCTGCCACCTACACCTACACCAATAGCGCTTCCCACTAGAAGAGCTATTGCACTTTGAGGGTATTTGAAAATTTTTTATTCCGCATGTTTATTAAGAGAAATATGTGGTGTTTAAATCTTAATAATATTATACAGTTCATTTTTACCAGAATCAAATCAGACCTAAGTTGTCCGATGATAACTGACTTTTAGTTTTAGTTACAGAATAAGAAAATTTGTTTCGAATAACAAAATAAGAATTTCTTTTAATTTCATAATTATAAGGGTTGTTAGGTATCAGTTCTCATTTACAAAATGTCCCGTCAGTTTCTGCCTTGTTCTCCCTGTATGAGAACCTGTCTATTCCAAGAAGTACGCTCTTTTGTTAAGTTGCAGCTTGGGGCGATCATAAAAAGACCATTTCAAAAGAATGATGTCCCGGAAAAATTTTACATCTTTTACCAAACCTAATTGGCAACAAAGTTATAAAAATTATATAGGGGCAAAAAGTTAACTTAATTAAATTTGCTTTAAGTATACCATTTTAGAAGTTTGATAAAATTATAATTTCTAAACGCAAGTGACAAAACTAAATGAAAACCTTAATTTTGTACAGTGTGTGTGTCACAACAAGCTTACGTTAAAAGTTTATGGGGAAGAACTTTATATTAAATTTAAATAATTTGGAAATTTATGTTTCTCGATGCGCTTCAAATAAAATATAACCAGCGATCTAGCTTTTTTGGTAACCGTGGTAATAGCTATTTATTTAACCAATTAGGATATGCTTTACTTTGATTAACGAGTGTAATGTTTGAGGGACGAGCGAAGCGAGATCCCTCAAAATTATACGAGTTAAGCAAAACTGCATTTCCTAAAGTATGTCATACAAGATTTTTTGTAATTTTGACAAAAATATGTAAACAAAATTATTAATATTAACTATTGTATCAAAACATCTAAGTAGGCATCAGAGGAAGAAAATTTTATTTCTTCTAGTAGATAGCTAGTAGACAATTGTCTGGATTGTCATGATGTCGTTTTGAAATTTTATTTGTAAAGAAATTTCGGGTCACAAATTAAGCTTTTTCTTTTAAAAATATTGAAAATATCTGATTTCGAGACCCCAAGTGATATTGAAGAGGCAGCTCAAAACGCGTTATCATCGTACATAAACAATAAGCATCCAAAAAAGGGCGGCGAATCGTAGTGTGGGTCTACTATTGTTTGTTTATGTACGATGGCGTTATCTTCTATTGTACCCGAGAAGCCAAGAGAGAAATACGAAATATTGATATTTTTGTCTTTTATTTTTTCATAACTAGTTATGAAATTAATATTCCGTCACCTGTTAGGAAATATTTTACTTTTCGTAACTAATTACGAAAAGTAAGATGTTTCAAAATTGTCATCAGTTTTGAAAAGCGTCATTCCATATGTCAAAATTAGAAAAACAATATTAACTTGGTAATTTTAAACGGAACATATTTTCCAATTTTTACGTATGTTATTAAGAACTAACCATTTTTATTCAGCATACCGATGCCTAACCCTTTGTATTCTTGAGATTGCATTTTATTCAGAAATCTTATTGATTTCACCCTAGTTTTCTTCCATGAATATGTTGCTACCCTTATTAACGAAAACTTACTTGAGTAGTAGAAACTGGCAAAGAAGTATATATATATATATATATATATATATATATATATATATATATATATATATATATATATATATATATATATATATATATATATATATATATATATATATATATATATATATATGTATATACAGTGACCGGCAAAAAGTTCGCAACATATGGGAAAAATTTTTATTAGGTGAGTATTGGAAAAACTTTTCCGGGGGATCGGTTCTGCATGTCCGATAACCTAAAAATCGATTTTGACATACGTCACGTGACCACTGGTATAGCGTCAAATTAAAAAAAAAATTGTTAATTTGCAAAAAGTGAGGTTAGTTGACGAGATATCAAAAAAAGTTATTTGAAAAAATTGCTTAGAATTAAATTCTAGGTCCTTGTGCAAAATTTTAAGATTTTATTTAAAAAAATTGGAAAACTCAATTTTTTTTAAATATTTTTTTATCGATTTACAAATTTCCGGTTTTTTTCGTTTAGATAGCTTGGCTAATGTAAAGCCCATGTATCTGGATGAAAATAAACGAATGTAGTAGTTTTTTCTACAATTGACAGGACAAAATTAAAAAAAACAGGGTTTCGCCGGACGCTAGCTGTTGCAATGATTTGTATCTAGCAGCAGTGTCAAAATTTTAGAGACATTTCAATGAGATTACATTGAGAAAACCTTAATCGTCTTAAATATATCTGAAGTTCGACTTTTTGTAAAGTTAAGGGGAGTAAAATAGATAATAAACAAAAAATTACCTGTTTATTTAATCGAAATTTCATAAACGAAAACCAATGTAAGGAAAACTTAAAAGTAGTCAAATTCTGTACTAACAACATAAAAAATCATTGTTTTTCCTTGGGTGCACAAAATTTAAAACTCAGTATGACCACCATTTCTCTCCATACATACTATTGTTCTCGAGCGCAACTCTCGATTAACATTTCGGAGCATTTTACGATTTATTTGCAATACACAATTTCTAATGACATTCTCTAAATTTTGTATATTCCTAAAGGGTCGATGTTTGTACACAGAGTTCTTTAGGTATCCCCACATAAAGAAATCTAACGGAGTCAGATCTGGTGATCTCGCAGGCCACGGATTTTCAGAAAACCGTGCTATCCACTGGTTTCCAAATTCTTGATCCAGCCATCTCTTCACCTCATTTGTGGAATGAATGCTAGCTCCGTCTTGTTGAAAGTATAAATTTCTTCTTTCGGCTAATGACAAATTGTCTAAAAAGTCAGATATCTCAGTTTGTAGAAATTCTAAATATCGTTCTGAATTTAAATTGTCTCTAAAGAAAAAAGGTCCCACTATTCTGAGGTTGAAAATTCCGCACCACACATTAACCTTAAAACTATATTGGTCTTTACTCTGAATTACAAAGTCTGGGTTTTCGGTGGCCCACCATCTACAGTTTTGTGAACTGACGGTTCCGTTAGAGGTAAATGTAGCTTCATCCGAGAAAAGAACGTTCTTTGGGAAATTAAAATCTTCCTCAATCATACCCTGGAACCAGGCACAAAAATCGAAGCGGGCGTCATAATCCCTATCTTTAAATACTTGTACAAATTTAGGTTTGTACGGATGAAATTTGTTTCTTTTTAATATCCTCCGCACAGATCTTTCGTGAATGTTAGTGATCTCCGATATTTGACTAACTGCTAATTGGGGTGTTTCTGTGATCGACAAACACACATCCAGAGAACCTTCGTCACCTGTTACCGGTTTTTCATGGGAAACTTTATACTGATTTTCTACCGATCCCGTTTCTTTAAATTTATTGACTAGACGAGATACTGTGGAATAATGGAGGGATTTATCGGGGTGCCTCTCATTAAAAATTGCTGCTGTTTCTCTATGGCTTTTGTAATTATCTCCAGAAATTAAAATAATTTCTATCTTTTCCTGAAGAAGTAGTGTGGGTGCCATTTTAAGGAATAAAATATTAATAAACTTATGTAAAATATCAAACTTAGTAAGATGCGAGACATAAACCAATGACATAGGTTGAAATCAAACAAATTATAATTTGTTTGACATTTTTCTGTTGTTTTTAACCTACTAGATTATTTGGTTGTTTTAATTTCAGAGCCTGCTTTGGTAGTTTTAAGTACAACTAAATAGACCTGGTTGTTAAATTTATGTGCGAAAAATCTTAATAAAATCTTGATACAGTCATTTCATTAGATTCAAACCATTGCAACAGCGAGCGTCCGGCGAACACCTATTTTTTCGATTTTGTCCTGTCAATTGTAGAATTGTAGATCTGACTCCGTTAGATTTTTTTATGTGGGGATACCTAAAGAACCCTGTGTACAAACATCGACCCTTTAGGAATATACAAAATTTAGAGAATGTCATTATAAATTGTGTATTGCAAATAAATCGTAAAATGCTCCGAAATGTTAATCGAGAGTTGCGCTCGAGAACAACAGCATGTATGGAGAGAAATGGTGGTCATACTGAGTTTTAAATTTTGTGCACCCAAGGAAAAACAATGATTTTTTGTGTTGTTAGTACAGAATTTGACTACTTTTAAGTTTTTCTTACATTGGTTTTCGTTTATAAAATTTCGATTAAATAAACAGGTAATTTTTTGTTTATTATCTATTTTAATCCCCTTAACTTTACAAAAAGTCGAACTTCAGATATATTTAAGACGATTAAGGTTTTCTCAATGTAATCTCATTGAAATGTCTCTAAAATTTTGACACTGCTGCTAGATACAAATCATTGCAACAGCTAGCGTCCGGCGAAACCCTGTTTTTTTAATTTTGTCCTGTCAATTGTAGAAAAAACTACTACATTCGTTTATTTTCATCCAGATACATGGGCTTTACATTAGCCAAGCTATCTAAACGAAAAAAACCGGAAATTTGTAAATCGATAAAAAAATTTTTAAAAAAAATTGAGTTTTCCAATTGTTTTAAATAAAATCTTAAAATTTTGCACAAGGACCTAGAATTTAATTCTAAGCAATTTTTTCAAATAACTTTTTTTGATATCTCGTCAACTAACCTCACTTTTTGTAAATTAACAATTTTTTTTTTAATTTGACGCTATACCAGTGGTCACGTGACGTATGTCAAAATCGATTTTTAGGTTATCGGACATGCAGAACCGATCCCCTGGGAAAGTTTTTCCGATACTCTCCTAATAAAAATTTTTCCCATATGTTGCGAACTTTTTGCCGGTCACTGTATATTTTACGACCTCTTTTAAATGGGATAAAATAAGTAAATTAACCGACATACCATTAACAGATTTTTTAGAAGCCGTAGATTTGACATTAAACTCGACATATTTTATTTATAACAACAAAATTTTTAAACAAATAGAAGGTTGTGCCATGGGAGCATCCATCTCAAGCGTCATTGCACAACTTGTAATGGAGGACCTTGAAGAAAATATAATAAAAACCCTTAATTTTCACACACCTTTTTTCTATCGATATGTGGACGACTGCATTATAGATATACCAACAAATAAAATACAACACGCGTTAAATCATTTCAACAGTTGCCACAACAAGCTTCAATTTACCATAGAAAAAGAACAAGATAATAAAATAAGCTTTTTGGACCTTACGCTCCACCATAATAATAGCGACATAAAAACGGAATGGTATACTAAAGACACTTGGTCTTCCAGGTATGTCAACTACAATTCCCAGCACCCAATATCCCAAAAAAAAATCAGTAGTTATCGGCTTAGCTGACCGGGCAATAAAGTTGTCAAGCCCTGAATATTGGGAAAACGCAATAAAGAAAGCAAAACAAGCCCTTCAGCTAAACAGCTACCCCGAAAACCTGATAAATTCCATCTTTAAAAAACGAATACATATTTTCTATAACCACAACCAACCCAAACCAAAAACTTACTTTCAAAAGTCATAATGTTACAGTCGCACACAAAGGCTACAATCTGTTGAGGAGTTGTTTCAGTTGCTTAAAATCAAAAATACCACAACATATGAAAAGCAATGTCGTATATCAAATACCCTGTGATAACGGCGATAGCGTCTATATAGGACAGACAAGTCAACTTTTAAAAAAACCGATTGAATGGACATAAATATGACAAGAAGAACAGAACAGCTCTAGCTAACCATATATGCTTGAGAAGCAGCATACCTTCAATTACGAAAATGTAAAAATCCTAGGCACTGAATCCATACAAAGAAACGTGAGATTTCGAAATGATAGAAATCCAAAAAATCCAAAAAAATAAATTCAAAATCTGATACAAAACACCTCAACAAAATTTATCACAATTTGATAAAGTAATTAAAAAGATATATACACGTAACTATTAATAATTAATAAAAGAAGGCATCCAAAGAAATCCAATTCCTCCTCTATCTCAACAATAAAATATTATTTTTCAAACAACCTTTAAACAAAAAAGAACGGAATTCCATTCATCACCATTTTTATTATCTATAAGGATCTCAGTGTTCAGTAGACACGCAGACTACGTGTCTGCATATTCTTTTTAAAATTGTCTACGTTTGTTTTAAACTGTTTGTCCAGAGTGTTGGTGTCTGTATGTCATTTTTAATTCATAACAAGGAGGGTGCATTCCCCAAAATATTTTCTCTCACAGGTATGTTAATTGTATGTTCATAGGACTAATATTACTAATTAGAGCGGTTTTTCAGCACTTTATTCTGAAGAAGGTCACAAGAATGACCGAAACGTACTTAAATACAAACAGAAACAAAATATAAAAAAATAGTAATTATTCCGGATCTATAAATCCCAAGAAAATACTTCTATAAATATATATATATATATATATATATATATATATATATATATATATATATATATATATATATATATATATAATATTTATTATAATATATTTTTTTCAAAAGAATTAACCGACACAAAAGCAAATGTACTGCAAATATGAAAAAAAAAATACGTATTTATTACTGAGACTAATGGTTAGCTTAATTTTATTCAAATTTTAATAACCTTGAGATGAGACTAGTCTTTTTTCTAAATGTTTTGGGTGTTGCAATAAAGTTTAGCGGGTCAGTGTAAAGGGCGAACATAGGACTTTATTTTGATTTGAATTTTGCTGAAAGTAATAAAAAACGGTTAGCTACAATATTTAAATATACAACCAATTTAAAATATCTGACGCTACATTAGACGCTTAAAATAATAAACAAGTACGAGTATGTGTATATTTTAATGCCTCTGGCCGAAAAGCTTCCAGCACAATATTACACGGCACTTTTTAGGGTACTTATAAAACCAGTTAAGGTATGTGAATTCCTTAAAAAAAGTAACTCCCTACAAACAACAATTTGTAAATTGAAACAGTGCAGCAAAACAAGGTTATGCTACAACTTGTACACCAAAGTTGAAGTCGGCACAATTTTAAAGGGTAATAGGAATCCTTAATGATACTACAGTAATAAATCATTAATAGACAGTAATATTTTTAGTTATTTAATACTGAGCCATCTGGTACGCCTAATTGTGTTTAACTTTAAATAATGTGTACACCAATGTTCTAAACTTTAAAGTAAGCGCAACTCCTAATCAACTGCTTATGAATTAACATTACGGATCCTTATCTTGCGGAATTGCGCCGACTTCATGGTTTAGAACTGTGATTCTCCAACGCTAGTCCAGTCTAATTTGACAACCAAAAGTTTTAAACTGGAAAGTGTAAGAATAAGATAACTAATTTTATACTATGAATTTTGTTTCTGATTTTTTTCGCAAATATATAAAGAAAAGGGCCATTTTAGTACATACTTTCGATTATAATAGAACTAAATTCATTCTAGCAACCCGTTCGAAGATGAAAATCATTTGGAAGCCAAGCAAATCGCTGAAATATCAGAATAATTCGTGGGTTTTTAATGAGGAATTATTAACAATGACAGGACAAAAACCTATCAAAACATAACTGATCAACTAGAAGATCTTAACTTAAACCAGTACCAAATCTTAAACCTTTTTAAGTGAACCTGAATGTTGATCTACAAGTTACCGAACTTTGGACAAAATTAAGCTTAGCATCATTAACCTCAATAATAAATACGTAAAAATAATATTTTATACTTTTCAGTGCTTTTCTTTTTGTGACATCGGTTAATTTTTCTGAAAAAAAAATCTTTATTTTTAGTGCATTCTCTCTCCTTCCTTCCTCTTATCTCCACCTTTTTTATTTACACTGTACATTAAATATAGACCTTTTGACCTTAATATTACTAAAAATAGAATACTACACTAAGTTTTAGAAAAAGTAAATCGTTCCTCGATACATTTCATCCCACCCATCCTATCTGTTTTATCTTTTTCCCTATCTTTATCTCGCCCCACTCTTTTAAATTTATTATCATTTGTTTTACAAATTTATATTTTCTGACATCAATAACTCCTAAAATGACCCAATAGTTAACATTTTTGGAGAAATTCCCAGCCGTCCCGTTTTATTTTTGTACCTCCCCAGGCGCGGCCCGTGAAATTTTAGATGTGTCGTATCTCAGTTCCTACGCATGAGACCCACGCCAAATTTTAGGATGTTACTATAGGGTACACTAAAAAACATTTTCGTAAAAAAATATTTAATTTTAAAATTTGCAAAAAAAAAATAAATTTTTTGGGCCCCTTCACCTGAGATCTGAGAAAGTTCTGAAGAAAATTTTACTTCCAAGATTTTTTCATGAATTTTATCAGAATTTATCGACAAATTCCAAATTTCGTGAAAATATTCTAATTTTCGTTAAAGAAATGACATTTTAAATTATTTCTTAGACAAAATATTTTAGGGCACAAATTTTAAAAATTAATTAATTTCAAGATAGTAGAGGTAATTCAATGAAATTTGAATTCAGTCGATAAAATCTGATAAAATTTATGAAATAAGCTTGGAAATAAAATTTTCTTCAGAACTTTCTCAGATCACAAATGTTTCTAGAGAACCCAATAGTAACAGCCTATAATTTGGTGTGGGTCCCATGCGTAGGAACTGAGATACGACACATCTAAAATTTCACGGGCCGCGCCTGTACCTCCCCTCTTCCGCATCATTAATTTTTTAATATCTTAGACAAAATTAGATTTTTTGAACTCAATAATTTTCGGAGAAATTCTCAGCCGCTTTCTTTATTACCCCTATCTCCCCCCCCCCCCCCAACTGTAAATAGTTAGTTATTCATTATTTTACTCAGCAAAAAACCCTTAAAATGGGACCATCCGGGAGAACAAACAAAACAAAACAAAATTCATCCAACTCGGTGATTCCGTTCAAATAAGTTTTATACTATGAATTTGTTTTGCATGAGTTTTTTCGCAAATGTATAAAGAAAAAGGCAATTTTAGTACATACTTTATAGCAACACGTTCCAAGATGAAAATTACTTGGAAACCAAGCAAACTGCTGAAATATTAGAATACCTCATACGTTTTCAATGACGACTTATTAACAGCGACATAACAAAAGCCTGTAAAATCCTAAGTGATCAACAAGAAAACTTACTTTAAACCAGTACTAAACCATACACCTTTTTAGTGAATCTGAATCTGAACGTTAGGTTTTAGTATATAAACTCATACTGACATTTTCTATAGAATCTGGAATAGAGACCGTAAACGACTGTTAAGAAGTTAATCTTTGCATTTATATATTTTTTATATCACCTCTATACACCGAAGAAATTTCACATTCTTTACAAACTGTCGTACAGTGATGCCCTTGCACTGTCGAGGTAATTCGACTTATTGTTTTGTATCAGCAGCCGAAAATTTTGACGCAACACTGGGTGAACCAGATGGCGCAAGCCACTATATCTTACCCATCCAAAACAAAGCAATAGATATAAGGTTTCATTTTGATTCTGGCAAAAGCGTGGTATGTTCTTCAGACACCCTGGGTGTGAACCTTCCTGATGAAGAGTAATGGCCCAGAAATCGCGACAGCAGGAGGGCACCTAGACCTGAATCATGATACAAATAAAAGAAGATATGATACCGCGCAGGTAGGCGTGGCCATTTACGTCACGCCGTGACCAATTCCGCGATATTTTGTAAACGAAACACGTCTTTCTTAAGATCGCGTTGGGTTTCCAACTATTTTTTGGTGTTTTTATATTACTTTTACTTTAAAAGTAAAAATGAGATGTGCTGTGTATGGTTGTAATGTGAACAATCAATCAACCAATGTAATCAATGTATGTATTTATCCCTTTATTTATATGATTATTTTAAATCGTATACTATAAAATTTGTATTATAAGGAGGAAGCAAAGTATATTGCCAATAGAATTTATATAAAATCGCCTATAACTAACATAACCTCTATATTGCGCGTTATAAAGTTCAAAAATAGAACACAGCGTGACGTCATGCCCGAACCCGGACGAATTTGACACGGTTTGGTATCATACCTTCTTTTATTTGTATCATGGACCTGAATCAAAAACAAGTTAATCTTTGCATTTATATACTTACATAATATTTGATAAGAAAAGTAATTAATTTTCAATTCTTTAGATCGTAACAGAAATTGTAACCCATACTAGAGGGAAACACTTTTAACTAGAACGGCATAGGCGTGCCACCCGAATGCGCATCATCATTTTTTAAAGCATCGCCCCTTGCCGCCAACGTGTACCCAGTCGGTTCCCGCGAATAGGCGCACAGCGGGGTCGCTTACAGGAAAAATTGGCGAATATGATAATGCCTTTATTTATTTGTAAATTTGAATTACCTTTTTTTAAGCAAAAATCTATCGCTCTGTTGAAAAAAGTGGTAAAATATTGATGTATAGCTATGTGTTATTAGGTATTTCTTTTTTTCTAAATTTTGCACAATAAATTTTAAATGATTTTTTTGATAAGTAACGAAAAATACTATATTTTTAAATTATAACAACAAAGACATTAAGGAATTAACAACTAACGATATAAATAGCAGAAAGGAAACATATACTCACTTCTAACATTGTTGAGAATGGCAGCTGTTACTTCTTGGCAGAGTTCCAAAATCGATTTCATTACTGCCAAGAAGTTCATGGTGAACATTTTGAACAACTTGTAAGGTAATTAGGGAAATAAAGGTACTTACATTTTTAATCATTTTTTACGATTTTTAGTTTTCATAGGCTTGCCATTTCAAAAGGAAATAAGATACGGACCTCAGGTTTGCGGTAAAATGATTCTTTTTGAAGACATTTAAAATGAGGTACCACGCGGCATAGCGCAAATTTTTGACCTCAACTCCCTAGCACCATCCCTCAAGGGGGTTGAAAATGTTAAATTATATAAAAAGTAGATTTATTAACCAATAAGATACACCTAAAATTTGGTGTCTCTATCTTTACTAATAGAAAAGATATTTGCCCATACTAAGATTTTTCGGACATCCTGTAATATATCTTTTACTAGCCGACAGCAAAAGTGGCAGTTGTAGTCGCCGAATAATGCAGGTGTGTAGAAGCATCGTTTACTAAAAAAAATCAAACAAGGCTTTGGATGTATTTTTAAAAGTCTACCCAAACTTACAGGTAACAAGAAACATACATAGTCAATACATGGATGTTTTTAAACTGTATTCAAAAATGGAAATCATCCATAATAAGAAAAGTATAGTATAAATATGAGATAGATACCTACCTCTTTATGTAGTCCTCATATTTTAGGAGCACAGTAACACTCGAAATAAACGCACAATAAACCCTTATTTAGCAGTGCACAAAAGCTATAATTTTCCTGTTGTTATAAATAATCGAAAATGCTCTAATTTAATAACAAATAGCGCACTATCTAAAGACTAAAACAAAATAAAAATGGCTAATTAGAGCTATTCGCTTATTTTACTTAATAAATCTATAGGAAACAAGTGCATTTTCGATTTTTTAGCATTGGTGACCTGACCGTGCGGCGGTTAAGCGTTGCGGGAATAGTTACACAGCTCTATTGACAGCAGTGATTTGTATATTTTTTATTCAAAGATTTTTAATACAAGTAACTGATTCTGTATAAATTCATTAAAACTAAACAATACTAATAACAAATCAACACACTTTGGCCATTCACAATTTTTTTAATGTAAATAAACTAAGTGAGTTCATTTAGCCTGGGGAGGAACAATTCCCAACTGCTTATGCAATTCAGGAACAGAATCATCGTATTGAGCCCGATAAAAATTGCCAGCTTTCAAGTCCAGATTATATTTCTCTGCAAATTTTTTAGAAGAAAAGAAACGTCTAGGAACAATTTCATTGTTAGCCACTACTTTTTCTTCAAAATCGATTTTTCTTGGCTGTGTGTAGAGTAAAAATGTATAACGGTGGAATCCGGTACCTAGTCGTGGCCCCGAACCTATGTACGCTGTGAGTTCTTGACCTTTTGAGATGTCAGAGCCAGGAATGTTAACTACCTGTCAAAAGAAATAGACGTGGCTAAAAAATAGTACGCAATTATCAACAGTTCTTTGTTAAATTTCAAACTTACCAGCCAATGCCTAATTTCTCTTCCTTCAGAATTTCCCCCGCTTATATTCGCATCAGGATCAGTGAAAATCAACGTATAATAAGAGTTAGAATCTGCCTCGTATTTAACTTCAGGTTTCTCCTTTACATCAACAGGGGCTATTTCGTCTCCTAAATTTACTTTTTTCCCCGATTTTGGGTAACTTACATTCAACAAATGCTCTGGCGGAAATGACAGAACATCTGGAACGATTTTATTTTCGTGAAATGCCTAAAACCACGAAAATAATTGGCAAGTATTCAGAAAAATGTATAATGATTTTCATCTGGATTCACTATTGATAATACCAGTACAATTTGTCAATTATAGGCTTAAATTAACAAAAATGTAAGAATAATTTAACAGAGCTTTGTAATTTATCCAGAAAAGTATTTATCCAGTATGTATTTTGCACAATAGTAGAACTGAAATCATTGTAAAATCCAATAATAGAAAAATAGAATAAAAACCAAGCAAGTCGCTGAAATATCAGAATAATTTTAAAATTTTCCACGACGATTTATTAACAATGACATGAACTAAAATGAAATAGATCTGAATAATTTAAACCAGTACTCAATTCCAGGGAATTTTCTGACTCATACAAAGTCTCAAAATTTAATCCCTGGACTCAAACTGTAGTCGAGGCTGATGGATGTCCCATTTAGTAGTAATGTCATAGCGGGTTTCTATTAAAATCATAAATGTTAAAAAACAAAATCATTAAACATCAATATGTCTAACTACTGCCCCTTAAAAATCAAATAATAAAATTTTAAACATATTGACGGGGCTAAAACAGAAGTGATAGAAATTTGAGCGTATAAGAAAATTCAGTTGCAACAGAAGAAATTAAAGAAGTATTTTTATAATGAAAAAAGGTGAATCTGGAACTACAAAACAAAACAATGTCCAACCGCAAACTGCCTCCAATATTATGAAGCGTTATTTCCTCTTCAGGTACCTGTGCGATTGAGGCTTATGTGGTTTTATGCTTATCAGAAATAACATGAGTGCATCTAATTACAAGTGTCCAACTAGCTTAAATCTGGATCAAATTGTTTGTGCAACTGAACGTTAGTAATGTACTAACAATAGATCGGTATAATTTTATTTCCATTAAAAAACTGCTAATGTTCCATTCGTTTACGGAAATTCTCTTCGTGAAGAAAAAAGTATTTACAGATTATTTACTTATTCTCATCTTAATACCACAGCTAGATGACTCAATAGGTACCTACTCATCTAAATTTTAATGTTTTAATAGCGGAATATATTTTCTAGAAGATAGTTGTAGATAATTCATATACCTAAATATCCACAACTCGTGTTATCTAATTAACTGTAGTACTAAGGTGACGATATTAATGTTTAGTTTTAAACAATAAACGAGCAAAACATTATTACAAGTAATCAATTTTAATCGGTACTTAAAAACAAAAAACATTATGTAAATAGATTCAAATGTTTTTTTCAGAAATTTGAGATATTGATTGAAATATTTTTTTAAGCTGTACCCTAAAGATCTGTTAAAATCATTGAGTCGTTTATTTAGTAAGGCATCCTAGAAATCGAGACTCGATATTTCGAGTCTCAAATATGTTGTTCTCTTTCGAGACCGAAACTTGTAAGAGATGTAAAAATTTCGAGACTGTTCTTTTTGTTTTTTTGTGAATTTATATATGATAGTTTTCTATTAACATAAAAAAATGTTCAGTTTAAAAGAAGATTTGTTTTGTTTTATGTTGTCTAATGATTTCTAATGATTTTTTTATTATCGTAAGAGAGAGTTTTTAGCTCTGGAAAGAACATCAAATTATTGTAGGTTGTTTAGTAATTGAAATCATGGAACAACATTAAAATACAGATAAAAAGACATAATAATTTGTATTGAATGTTGAACTGAAACTTTTTATTGATTTGATTACATACATATGGTATATCTTGATCTTGTTTGTTTTAACATTAACTTTTGAGGCACTAAGTAAAATGAATATAAGCCCAAAAAGCTTTTAAAATTGTAATTTATTATGTATAACTTTTCTACTTCATTATTATAAACACTAGTCTCCCAAAAGTCTCGAAATTTCCGGGAAATTCGAGACTCATATAAAGTCTCGAAATTTAATCCCTGGACTTAAGTAGTCGAGCCTGGTGGATGCCTCATCTACCAGTAATACCACAGGGCAGTTTCTCTTAAAATCATAAATAATAAGAAACAATGTTATTTTATAATATGTCCGCGGATGAGGTTAATAAAATGTCAAATGTACCAAATTTTACAAGATACGTAAAAATGTCACTCCCAAAAAAAGTTTTTTGCTTGAAAAATAAATAAGATTGAAGTTAGGGAAAATGTTTTCTACAGAGAGCGTAAAAAATCCGAAAACATTATTTTGCTTAAGAGTACATGCACCTCGTTTATCATTTTCTAGCATGAGAACAAAATATTAAATATGTTTTAAATTAAGCCCTAAGCCGACGTACAAGATTTTACTAAAAAAAGTTAAATATTAAATATAACAAGTTTTATCACATTAAGGTTGATTCTCACTATACCATATTCCATTTCCGTTGTATAATAATCATTACATATATGTTCAGTTATGTCTATTCAGAATTCAGAAGAATTGCTAACGTATTCTGGAATATATGGAATTTCCCTAATGGCTTGGGAGCTCTTGACGGAAAACACGCCATGATACAAGCTCCAGCTACTTCCGGATATTAATTTTTTAATTACAAAAAACCTTTTCGATAGTTCTGCTAGCACTGATTGATGCACAAAATAATTTTATTAATATCGATATTGGAAAATGTGGCAAAAACAACGACGGAGAAGTCTTTGCGCACTCTAATTTATTAAAGGCTTCAGACCAGAATGCCTTAAATATCCCCAACCAAGTAGAACTTCCCGGTACGAACCAAAAGGCAACTTTTGTAATAGTTTGTAAAGCTTTTCCCTTAAAACCTAATTTATTGAGACCCTCTTCTTCAGCTCAACAACGAGACGATACAACAATAAAAATATTTAATTATAGATTATCACGTTCTCGAAGATGTTCCGAAAAGCCTTTTGCTCTCTTGGGTCAAAAGTTTCGCTTTTATAATAGAAGATTATACGCTGCACCAGAATATGCAGATAAACTTGTCTTAACTACATTTTAATTGTATAATTTTATTAAATATTATCACATTACTTCCGAAAATTCTACACCAGCTCCAAATTCTTCCTTAGGAAATTTGCCACAACAAGGAAGAAATGCAACAACTACTGCGTTTCAGATCCCAGATGTTTATAAAGATTTTTTAATACTTCAATAGGAGCTGTTGACTGACAAATGAGTGTAATTTAAAAAGTATAAGTCAATAGTCATCAATTCGTAATTATTTTTGATATTTATATTGCAATGTTCTAATAAAATGAATAGTTAAACTCATAAAAATTCTTGTTTACTTACCCTGTGCGATTTTATTTTTTTTTTGCAATTTCCGACCAGATCTTCTCTTTATAGTTATTGTCACTGTATTTAGAATTTTTCAAATCATAGAGGGCCGTATTTTGCCTCACCGGTTCAATTAGCTTCCCATCATTCATATTTAAATATCAAGACAACACACTTTTCAATTCAATTTTGTACGTATAAAATTTGAAACTGAAACAATGTTCCCACTCTCATTACCATTTCCGACACGTCTCAGCCTGTTCGTCAAAAATACGTCAACATCAATATGGAACGGAACTGTTCGGAAACGGTATGTGAACGGAACGGAACCGGTATGGAACGGAAACGGAACATATAGTGAGAATCAACCTTTAAAGTCCCAACTATTTTCTCTCACACCTTTAGCCAGAGCACCAGTTTCTACATATTAAACAATAATGACACCTATGAACATGTTTGACGATGTCTTTATTAAGTGAATCAATTAATTATTTTAAAATACTTCTCATCAAGATGCTATCTACTGAACAAAAGATTTTTATAGTCCAGTGTTATGGAGATAGCCAAGTATCATACCGCTTCATCATGAAACAATTTAGTGATAAATTTGTAGGAATTCCAATAACTGAAATGACAAGCACGATAAAACAAAATAAAAAAGTTCCAAATAATTGGCTCGGTTTTGAATCTCAAGAAGAAGAAATATGACCAAAACGACACGACACAGTTTTACTTCTTCAGTCTGTTAGAGAATGTGATATCCCTTAAAAATCGAGCTAAACCTCTTCTAGAAGTTTTGAAAAAAACTCATATTCAGATGGTCCTAAAAGAAAATAAATTATTTCCGTTCAATCCTCACTTTAACCAAACATTGGAAGAGGGAGATGAAGCGAAAAATACTAGATTTTTGTTTATGAGTGGGAGAGCAATTTTTATAAATTTATCATATTATCTGATGAATGTACATTTCCTACTAATGAAACTGTAGCATCCCACCATGTTAAAGTCTTGAGAAAACCACGAATTTAGAGTAATGTGGTGAAAACAATATTTTAGAAAAGTGAACGTGTGGTGCGCGATATCTGTCCATGGCATTATGGGGCCATATTTTTTAATAACACCTGCAATAGAATATCTTACTTAGAAATGCTGGATACATTTTTTAGCGACGGATGAAAAATTTTCCATTAAATTTTGGCCAAAATGGTTGCCCAGCACATTGCGCTCGCCAGGTAATAGAATGGCTACACCCCAGATTTGGTCCAAGATGGCTTGGTATAAATGGCAAAATTTTATGACCCCCAAGGAGCCGCGACTTAACATTGGCCTATTTGTTTCTATTGGGCCGTTTAAAATAAGTTGTTTATGCCACGCCAATACCAAATAATATTGACGTGCTAAAAGGCAGAATAAGTTCGTTCAATATCCCAGGAAGAAATCAGAAATTTCTTCAGATATCTACGGAAGCAGTTACAAAAAATATGTTGAATCTGGGGGTGGAGTTTATATTAGTTTATATTGTACTCTTTTGAGTTTGATTAAATGTTTGTATTATTTAAAAATTTCACTTGAATAAGAGAAGTTTTGAACTAAATAAATAATTGCTTTATTTAATCAAGACATTGACAAACATGTCCATAGGTGTAATTTATATCTAATATGCTGAAACTAGTACTCTGATTAAAGGAGTGAGAGGGAATAGTTGGGACTTTAAAAAAATAATGTGATTAAACTAGTTACTTTCAATATTTAAATTTTTTAATGAAGTCTTGTACTTCGGCTTACGGTTTAACTTAAAACATATTAAATATTTGTTCTTCTGGTAGAAAATGATAAAAAGGTATATTTTTCATGCTCCCTGTATAAAAAATTAAATGGTTCATAACGTGAATCTTATTTATTTTACAAGCAAAACTTTTATTAGAAGTGACACTTTTACGTATCTTGCAAAATTTGGTCCATTTGTCTTCTTCTAAACCCCATCCGCTGACATACTGTAAATTATTATATCAAACTACATCAAACATTAAAACTTAAATAAAGAATTGAAAGCATATTTATAGGCCTAAACTAGAATCGATAGAAACCTGAGCATATGGGAAACTTCATTTGCAACAAAAGAAATTAAAAAGTAGTTTAGTAAGGAAACAAGATGAACCTACAACTACAAAACCAAAAAAATTTCCAACTGCAAACGGCCTACGGTATTATGGTTTATGTGGTCTTAACTGTCTTATCCTCATCAAATTTTTTTTCAACTTGACTGACTAAAAATAAAATAGTATGGAGGAGGAAACTAACAGTAAGACCAGAGACAAGTTTTTCTATAGTCTCTGGTGGTAAAAATAATTTCGTTCGGCTAAGGTTACAAACTCATAAAATTGCGACCAGAGAATGCCAAGATATTCCTAAGATAAATTTACCCTTTTAAACTCTGATTAAATTAAACACATTTATTAAAAATTCACAGCACAACACATGAACATCAACACATTATGAACCTAATAAAACTACAGTAGGTCGGATCGCGTTTTACTTACCAAAGAAACCATTTCAAAAAAAAAATTATAATAAAACAAACTAATTAACACCTCAGTGTCTGATTTTACTTTGTTGTCTATTTACTGACTAAGGCGCCACTTAAAAAGTAAAATGTTTTAAGTATAGTATAAAAAAATGATAAGAAATATCACCGATAAGCTATAAAAGACGTGACTGAATGAATCTACACAAATAATTCAGTGGTTTAGTTCTAAAGAACCAAATGTCAAATATGTTAGTATTGAGAAAACTTATAAAAAAGTGCATCAAGCCATTGAATTATTATAAACTATTCCGGAGATGTGACGAATTCTTCTGTGACGTTTATCTTTAAGATACGATATGCACTTGTAGCTGGGTAGAGACCAAATATCCGACTCATTTATTTATTTACGTTCAGGGTCATTAGGAAGGTTTAAGATTTAGTACTGGTTTAAATTAAGACCTCTAGTTGATCAGTTATATGTTGGCAGGTTTCTGTTCTGCTATTGTTTATAAGTTAAAAACTTTTGAACTATTCTAATATCTAAGCGATTTACTTGGTTTATAAATGATTTTCATCGTGGAACGGTTTACTAGAACGTAGTAAAATTGTCCGTTTCTTTATAAATTTGCAAAACAACTCAGAAACAAATTAATAATATGAAACTTAGTTTTCTTATTCTTACCCTTGTCAGTTTAAAACTTTTGGTAGTGAAATTAGACCGAGCTACTTTTGGAGAATCGAGCAGCTAGCGTTTATCAATTTATGAGTTTATACGTATACATATGTATTGGTTTATTTAAGAAAATATACGAGACTATTCATTAAAAATAATACATACTGTAGGATTGTAACTGACTATAAATGTATTTAAGAAACTATACATATTTTTGACATCTAATACATACCTACTAATAAAATACATATGTAGTATTCATAACAAGTTTGTTTTCATCAGACGCGCGTTATAAACGAAGCTAACAGCCCAAGAATGCGTCGACTCCTCTTTGTAACCGCAGCAGAAAAAATTGGTCGAGGCTGAACAAAAATTGCTCGTTTTATGCAAAGCTTTGTGGCAGTTTCGCAGAGAATATTTGCTCGTACTAAAAGAAGTTCTCGTTAAATCCGAGCTCGTTGTATCCGAACTCAAGTTGTATTAAGATTAATGAACGATTTTTCGTACCACTGAAAATGACTCGTTAAAACTGGACGCTCGTTATAATTTGTACTCGATATAAGCGGACACGATTGTAAGATACATTTGATTAGAAAAGAAAATAATTTCCAGTTCTTTAGATTGCAATAGAAATTGTCACAGAAACTAAAGGGAACTAGAAAGAAAACACTTATAACTAGAGCGGTATAACTGTTCCCGCGCGGTATAAGCATGCGCGTTATCATTTAAAGCATCGCCGTTTGCCATCAACCCAGTCGGTTTCCGAACTGGCGGCTATGTGCTGCAGGAACAGTTACACAGCTCTACTGATAACAGATTTTACATTTTCTATTCAAAGATTTTTAATACAATTAACTGATTCAATATAAATTCATTACAACTTAACAATACTAATAACAAATCAACACACTTTGGCCATTAACAATATGCTCAGTGTATAGAAACTAAATTAGTTCATTTAACCTGGGGAGGAACAAATCCCAACTGCCTATGCAATTCGGGAACAGAATCATCATATTGAGCCCGAAAAAAATTGCCGGCTTTCAAGTCCAAATTATATTTCGCCGCAAATTTTTCAGCAGAAAAGAAACGTCTATCACCAACTTCATTGTTAGCAACTACTTTTTCTTCAAAATCGATTTTTCTTGGCTGCTTGTAGAGCAAAAAAGTAAAACGATGAAATCCGGTACCTATTGGAGACCCCGCACCTATGTACGCTGTGAGTTCTTGGCCTTTTGAGATGTCGGAGCCAGGAATATTAACTACCTGTCAAAAGAAAATCAAAAAACTGTGAAAGTCCTAACTGGTGAGATAATTTATATATTAGCATTATTTAAGAATTATACTGAGGCTTACTTTACGTGAGTAATATCTGACTTCCACAACATTATTTACAAAGGTCGAATTCCACCGAAGCAACATTTCGGCAACATGTAACACGCAACATTTTTAAGCAGTGAATATTGATTGTCCATTGTTGAACAATGCTACATGCGACATGTTTCTTCCGTGAAAAGCCGCTTTAAAAATTCATTCTTTATAACTACATTAAGTTAGCAAAGTAAATGTAGCTTTGTGGTCATTGTTCTTAAAAACGAACTTATTGGTTAGGATTAGGCATGGCTTTATCAAATAAACTACAGACAATTATTATATCATGGAAGTAACACAAACAGGAGATGATATATTATCATGGTAGTGATAAAAGCAGTTTAGTTTCTTTGATCCTGGAAATAATTTGATGACAAGAAATAGATATGGCTAAAAAATAATAAGCAATTACAACTAGTTTTTTATGCAACTTTTAAAACTTACCAGCCAATGTCTACCTTCTCTTTTTCCTTCAGAATCGGCCCCGCTAGATGCATCAGGATCAGTGAAAATCAACGTATAATGACTGTTAGAATCGGCTTCGTACTTAACTTCAGGTTTTTCCTTTACATAAACAGGGGCTATTTCGTTTCCCAAATTTAGTTTCTTTCCCGATTTTGGGTAACTTACATATAACAATTCCTCTGGTGGAAATGACAGGATATCTGGAACGATTTGATGTTCTTTAAATGCCTAAAACCACGAAAACATTTAGCAACTATTCAAAAAAATGGATAATTACTTTCGGCAGGATTCAATATTGCTAAGATCAGTTGATCAGTAGGTACAATTTGTCAATCATAGACCTAAATTAACAAGTGTAAGAATAAGACAACTAAGCTTTGTAATTTATTCAAAAAATTTAAGTATATAGATTGCAAAAATTCTAAGTTAAAAGCGATATAATTCAAATTTCTCCATGGGTACTGATGAGGAAGGTTAATACAATAATTTCGCTGTACCAATTATATTATTGTATTACAATTATATTCAAATGTATTCGTTTTTAAGTAGACAGTTTTATGACAGGTTTTTCTTTGATATTTGTGTAGAGTTTAGAAAAATTGCAGGTGTTTGCAGCTATTAGATTTATTTAATTATGAATGACAGATTAGTGTAGATAATGAAACAAAAAAATGAAATTGCTTTCGGGCCCGGCTTTATTTATTATTAATTTTTTTAGGTACTACCGCTATGTTAACAAAATTGGAGCTTTTCCAAGAATGGCGAAAATACAAAAATTTGAAGGGAATTATTAATTTGTTTTATATTTCTATATCAATATATACAAAATTATTTCTTATTATTAGTCTTTTCTTGGTATGTAAACAGGGTGTCCGAAAAGTCTTAGTATGGGCAAATACCTTTGCTATTAGTAAAGATAGAGACACAAAATTTTAAGTGTTTAGGATATTGGTTCAGAAATCTACTTTTGTTCACACCGTTTTATTTACACCTATTACGTTAACGTTCTACAGGTAGATTTATGCCAGTTAGTACACCATCCCTAGGGAAATGTTACAATGTATACCTATTTACTTCAAACGCAATTCTATTTAGTACTTCTCTTAATATTCCAGATTATTTTTATTTTCTTCCAAGGCCGTTTTTTGTATATTATAACCTGGCGGTTAAATGACTTTTATTCTCTGAAATGCCTAATAACTCCGGGAGACAAACACATTATCTATTTTTAACATTTGGCTGATAATACTAACCCTAATTTCGAAACCAAAAGTTTGGTCGCACCCACATCTAGTACCGTTAGAGAAAAGGTACTCTAATTTTCATTCACGATTTATATAAAACAAATATTTGATAACCTTCTTTTATATTTTCATATAAAGTTCTCCCCATCCCCCTTTCTAGACTTTTAATTTAACATTTTTGAATAGTTTATTTTTTATCGTTTATAAGATTTAACTGAGATGTACCATTGCGATCAAAAAATACTGGGACAAAGAAACTTGCTTTAATCTCCTAGACTATTATAGGTAACATAATAATATGTTAATTTGCAGGTAGGTAATCCCTAAAAAAGTTTTGATTTGTTGTCATCAATTTGTCAAATAATATAATCTATTGTCATCAGTATTTACTAAATTTGCTATATAAAAAACGATAATGCTAGCATTAACTCTAGAACAAAAAGCTATAATTAACACCAGATTGAGGTACAGGGTACTTGTAAGAGATATTGTTGCGGAATTGAGAGTAAGCAAGAATACCGTGATATCATGCAAGAAAAAAATTGAAGAGTACGGGGAAATTAAGAGAAAACCAGGTTCCGGTAGGAGGAAGATCTCGACGGAGGTTGAAGATACCGAGCTTGCCAACTTTCTAAGAGAACATCCTTTCAAGACAGCCTTAAACGCGAAAGAGGAAACCAACTTCCCAGGATCCGCCAGAACAGCAAGACGTAAAATAGGAGCGTCAGATATAAAAAAGCGATGTGCTACTAACAAACTATTTTTGACTGATGAAAACAAACTGAGAAGAGTAGAATTGGTTTCATAACACTATCCAGGCACCTCTAATTTTGGAATTTTAACACATTTTTTATTTGTATTGATATAACTTACGTTTATGAATGACCTTTAATGCGAATAACGCCATATTTTTACTCAGAAATTGCTTTATTAGTAAAAAACATGATTTTTATCAACTATTTTATGGTTCTGCAACATATTTGCGGTTATGTTAAAAATCAATTTTGATTGACGTTTTAGATTATGGCAATACTGTGTTGCCACATTTCTTATTCTTTTTTTTTTTGGTATTTTTATTCTTTTTTGTAAAATTTTGTCACTAAATCAAAAATATAATTATTAGTTGCGAGTTGTGATTACTGCCGTCGTTTAAAAACGGAAATGAATAATGTTATTGTAATATTATTATTTTCTATTGCATTGCTCGAGTTTGCTGAGTTTCATCGATATCTGTATATATTTATATACGTACGTTGAAATTCTTAATAATCCTTTAGATTTCCTCTTAACGTGTTTCAAGCCGCAATGCCGCAATATCGAGTACAGAATATCTGTAGGAAACCCAGTCAACTTTGACCATACAACTGACATTTTATTATGCAATTTTTCAGATTTTAATTTTTTTTTTCAGAAAAATTCTGAATATTCCTCAATTTTTTTTTCAAAAAAATATTATTTGAAATATTTACTTTTTGATGACATATGAAAAAGTTCTTAATTCGGGTGTCCAGAAAGCGTTCCGGACCCGTAGAATTTTGTTGGGAATATCTCAACCATAATAATTTATGGGAAAGAGTAATATTTTCTGACGAAAAAACATTTCAATCGTGCAACAACCCAAGCAAACCCAGATGACGTATGACGAGAGATATATTCATAAAACTAATCAAAGTGGACGATTTTCGATTAAAAGTTTGGGCTGGATCAGTCCTAGGGTACCAGGAGTTTTGCAAATTGTTCAGGGAAGACTGACGGCTATCAAGATTATCTTCGTCGAGTCATGATTCCATCGGTTGGAGTGATATATGGAGAGGATTACATCTTCCAGCATGAAAATGCACCTATCCACAAGGATTGTTCAAGAATTCACCGGAGAAAACAACGTTTACATCTTAACATGGAGCTCAAAGAGTCCAGACATCAATTTTATTGAGAACGTTTGGGGAGAAATGGCAAAATATATGTATAGGCATGATTTTAGACCAAGAAGCCAAGAAAAACTCCGACAGAAGTAAGTAAGTAAAAAAGAAAACCAATTTACAACTTGCTTAATAATAATAAAACCAACAATACAAATTATGTCACTCTAAACTAAACAGAGAGCAAAGGACTTACTGTCAGCGTAACACAAGAAAAAATCACTAGAGAGGAAAAAATTTAAAAAAGTGGAAAATTTGAATGCCTTTTCCGAACGCACTACGGGTATAAATACCCGTATCTCCCTCGACGGGGAGGGTAGCGTGGCTTAGCTAAATGACAGCGTCACTAGGCCATGTGTTTTTAACTTTTTTAAAGAATTTAACCTGAACGACACTTTTTACTTTCATATTTTTAGACTATTTTCAAATAGATGTTTATGTATGCAAATTTTACTGGAAATAATATTTAAGAATATAAATTTTCCTTTAGCAAAATTTCGTCAGTTTTTCGCTAATATATGGCTCCGAGTACTGCCCGTTTCAGTAAAAATCGACACATATTATTATTTTCCTATTCCTATTCCTAGACACCAGAATTCACTAAAAATATTTAAGATTTACTGGTTTAAATTAAGATCTTCTAGTTGGTCAGTTAGATTTTAACAGGATTTGTCACCGCTAATAAGTCGTCAAAAAAATCCTATCAGTTATTCTAATATTTCAGCGATTTACTTGATTTCCATACGATTTTTTCTAGTGGCGTGTTACTAAAATGAATTTAGTCCTATTTTTTTGGAAAATATGTATTTAAAGTGTTTTCTAAAAAAAATTTGCAAAAAGACTCAGAGATAAATTTATAGTGAAAAACTTGGTGGTCTTCTTCTTCCTTGTCAGTTTAAAACTTTTGATTTTAAAAATATACCGGTCTAGCTACCTGTGGCGACTCTGATGGATAAGGTTTTAAAATATGTGGGAAGCATATTAACTTTTTAAAGACTAACAAACTTTTGCTCAAAACTTTGAATCAAGTAATACATTTAATTGACGTTTAGAGGCATCTTTGGTAGTGACTCTAACATGAGTGCTTTTACATTACCAGTATTTCGGCCCGATTCTCCAACGCTAGTCCGGTCTAATTTGACAACCAAAAGTATTAAAGTGACAAGTGTAAGAATAAGACAACCAAATTTTACAATATGAATTTGTTTCTAAGTTTTTTGCAAATTTATAAAGAAAAGGGCAATTTTAGTACGTACTTTCGACAATAATAGAACTAAATGCATTTTAGCAACCCGTTCCAAGATGAAAATCATTTGGATATCAAGCAAATCGTTGAAATATCACAATAATTCATAAGTTTTTAATGATGACTTATTAACAATGACAGGACAAAAACTTGCCAAAACATAACTGATCAACTAGAAGATCTTAATTTAAACCAGTACTAAATCTTAAACCTTCTTAGTGAATCTGAACGTTGTTCAGTTTTAAAAACAAGACTTGTTTTGTTTAATGTTATCTAATGATTTTTTTTATTACCAATCATAAGAAAGAGCTTTTAGATCTGGAAAGAAGACTATTTTAGGTTGTTGAGTAATCTAAATCATATGACCACATAAAAATACAAATACAAAAGCATAATAATTTTTATTGAGTGTTGAACTGAAACTTATTATTGATTTTATTACATAATATCCTAGTCTCGTTTGCTGTAACATTAACTTTTGATGCACTAAGTAAAATGTATGTAAGCCCTGTTGTAAAAACTTCCAACAATTTCTAATTATTGCCGCTATATTTAAGAAGTCCCTTAAAAACGGAAAGTACAACTCATAAATATTTCTCCGAACAGTGGCCGGAATTTTCAATTAGTAACAATAAAAACCCTGACCCAAGCCCTAAGAATGGTGCACCGTAATATAAGTTGACCTGCAAGCAATAGGGTTTTTCCAGGCTGGGTCACGTCCCTTTCTAGTTTTACACAGTTTTTGAAAATAGTTGATTTTGTAACGTGCTCTGAGATAGTCGACTGACAACTCTGCTCTAGCTCTTGCCCTAACACTGTTCGCGTTGTAAGCGATAGCTCCTCTCTATATTTTAATATCACTCTGCATCTCTAGCACGTAATATATTATGTGCACTTTTATTTGTAAAATTAAACGTAACACTACGTGTAAATTTTGTAGCTGTTGAAGAAGAGAATTAAATATATTTTTGTTAATTGAATATGGTAGTGTTGTTGTCGAACTCCTGAAGAAAACCCCTATGGAAATTCACGCGCAACTTGCAAAAATAAGTTGCTGGTCCTTCGAGATATTGTGTTGCTAGAAGCCGCAACAAGCCCAAATCGCTTTTAATATTGTGATTTATTATGTATAACTGTTCTACTTCAGTACCAAAAACTAATCTCTAAAAAGTCTCGAAACTTGGAATTTCGAGACTCATATAAAGTCCCAAAATTAAATCCCTGGACTCAAGCTGCAGTATACTGATGGATGCCCCATTTACTTCTAATGTCATAGGGGGGTTTCTCCTAAAATCGTAAATATTAAGAGAAAGAATTAGACATAAATATGTCAAATTACGTCCCCTCGTGTATCAAATAATAAAATTTAAAGCATATTCAAGGGGCTAAACCAGAACTGATAGAAACCTGAGCATATGGGAAACTGCACTTGCAACTAAAGAAATTAAAAAGTAGTCTTGTAAGAAAACGAGATTAATCTGCAACTACAAAACAAAAAAACGTCCAACCGCCAACTGCCTCCAAAATTATGAACCGTTACTTTCGTTTCAGGTACCTTTTTTTTATCTAAGACATCCCACGTAGACTTCAAGTCTAAGTACTAACGTACTGTGGGTGTCTGAAGAGAAGGGAAATGCAGTCTATTGAGCTGTGCTATTTTGGTCAGTTTTATTTCTATCAGGTTTATGTGGTCTTAACTGTCTAACTAATCCTCATTAAAAATCGATTATCCTGACTGACCAAAAAGAAAATGGTATGGAGGATGAAACTAACACTAAGGCCAGATACTAGTTTTTCTATAGTATCGGGTGGTAGAATTCATTCACCCTTTTACTATCTGATTAGATTGAACACATGTACGTATTTAAAGTTCACAGCAAGACACAGTTATTATAAACTAACTAAAATTACAGAATCGTGTTTTACTTACCAAAGAAACCATTTTCAAAAAAAAAAAAAATAAAACAAACTGGTTAACACTTCAGGGTCTGATTTTACTGTGTTGGCCTCTTTACTGACTAAGGTGCCAGTTCAAAAGTAAAATGTTTTATAGTATAAAATACATGATAAGAAAAATCACTGATAAGCTAGAAAGGACGCGACTTAACGAATCTACACAAATAATTCAATGGTTTGGTTCTAGAAGTACCAAGCAAATGTTAAATATGTTAAGATTGAGAAAACTATAAACTGTGGCATTGTCCCCTCTTGCATAAAGTTACTAAACCATTCCGGAGATGTGACAAATTCGCCTGTGACGCTGTTGATGTTCAAAAAGAATATTTAGTCTTAAAAACGATATGCACATTTCAATAGTATGGCGTACGTACAGCCTTGAATTTTAATTGCATTTTAATGCACATTACTTAGCGTGCGCAAAACCTCTCTAATTATAATTTTTGGTACCGATTAGCAGGAATTTTAAAGCTGGGAATATACCCCCGATTTTTTCTTTGGACAATCCCATCCGATTGTCCCAACGGACTATCGGAAGGCCAGATTTTCATAAATTATTGCTTGTCTCCACACACATCAGACAACAAACCATCCTACTTGAAATCGGCCTTCTAACTCGGATGCAAGCTTACAGCACAGCATATAAAATAACACAGCGTCCGAAACCCACCTCCGATATAATTAGGGACACGAACGATACTTCGATACCAGTATGGTATCGATACTTTGGTAGCGATTCCGAGAACTTTTGGCATCGATACTTTTTGTCCGATTCTTTATCAGTATCGATACTGGCACGGCCTTAAATTACATCCTTAGTATCGATACCAATACATCCTTCTACCAATGCGCGAACGACCGTTTGTGTTTCTTGCGAACGACTACTTACGCTATTAGCCGATTTTAAGTGAGATTAATTTCATTAGTAACATACGAAAACATACCATGACGTCATATTTAGAGTTATATAAAAAAATGGTTCTTATTTACTTTTCGGTTGTAAGTCTCGATACTATGGAGTATCGATGTTTACATTTCGATACCAAGTACAGCATCGATACCAAACAGCGATACTTTTTGTGGTATCGGGTATCGATACTTTTCAATCGATATCGTGTCCCTAGATATAATGATCATTCAAACTGTCTGAAGGAACCCACATAGTGTTACTATTGCGCATAACGGACGTCCGACCGCCATTTCTGTTTCGGTCCTGAGCGAGTACACCGAAAAGACAGTGAGAAATATTAATCGGATCGCCTAATCTTATATGTGAATGGTGTTTCCGATCCCATAGTCGGGTCGGCAAAATCGGATGTATATTTCCAGCGTCAAACGCAAGATTCTTAACAATGGCTGGCCCTGAAAGAAAAAAATTCACATCAGTATTGTACTAACAATAAGTCGGTATCAAAAACTGCTATAAAAATGTACCATTAGTTTACGGATACTCTCCTCGTAAAGAAAAAAATGTTTACAGATTACCTACTTGTTCTTATCTTGATACCACAGCTGGATTACTCCAGTAGGTACTCACCTAAATTTTAATGTTCTTTGTTGCACTGAAGAGCATTATTTGTGATATCTGGATTTTCAATTTAAATTGAAACAGAACTTATCTTGAGCATTGAAAATTGCAGAAGATATAGACGATACTTTTAGATTATTCATATAAATTCTACAATTCGTGTTATCTAATGAACTATACTAAGGTGATGACATTAAGGTTTAGTTTTGAACAATAAGCGGGCAATAATTTATTACAAGTCATCGATTTTAATTGGTCCTTAAAAACAAAAATCACTGGGTAAAAATAGATTCAAATGTTTTTACAGAAATTAGTGACATTGATTTCGTTACCTCATTTTCTAAATATATTTTTAAGCTGTACCTGTTATAGTTTGTTTGAATCTGAAGATCTGTTAATTCTGTTAAAATTCTTGTTATAAAAAGTCTATTTAGTAACGCATCTATCCTGGAAATCGAGACTCGAAATTTCGAGTCTCGAATATTTTTGTTCTCTTTCTATACCGAAACTTGTAAAAGATGGTTCCGAGAATTTCGAGACAGATTTTTATTTATGATAGTTTTCTATTAGCAACATAAAAACGTTTATAGTTTTAGAAACAAAACTTATTTTGTTTTATGTTGTCAAACGATGTTTTTATTACCCATCATAAGAAAGAGTTTTGAGGTCTGGACCAAATTATTTTAGCTTGTTTAGTAATCTAAATTATGTGACAGCATAAAAATATAGATAAAAAGACAATAATTTGTATCGAATTTGTACTGAAACTTTTATGTTTTGATCCGGTTGGATTTGCTTGGGTTTGCTTTAGCATTGACTTTTGAGGCACTAAGTAAAATAAATATAAGCCCAAAAAGCTTTTAAAATTATAATTTATGATGTCTGTATAACTGTTCTACTTCATTACTAAACACTTGTCTCTAACAAGTCTAGAAATTCCCGGGAATCTCGAGACTCATATAAAGTCTCAAAATCCATGGACTCAAGCTGTAGTAGACTGATGGATGCTCCATTTACCAGTAATGTTATAGGGGGGTTTCTCTTAAAATCATAAATACCAAGAACAACATTAGACATAAATATATCAAGCTGCGTTCTCTCATAAATCAAATAATAAACCTTAAATAAAAAATTAAAAGCATATTCACGCGACCCGTAAGTTGTTTTACAGGTGGGTCAAAAGTTTGTGGGCAACTAGTGACATCAACGCAACAATCAAAATACACTTTTTTAATTAAGGAAGGTTTTTTAATAATGTGCCTATAGTTTTGCCAAGAAATTATTTACCTACAAATAAACACCGCAAAAATCATAAAATAGGTACTGTAGTATATTGAACATTGCCACTCTAGATGTTTATGACTTGTATTATTACTTTTCTATGTGTTTTAGTCTAAGATTGTTAGCGGCTGCCCGTTTTGATACGTCTGCGTCTCCTCAATAGTGGTCGCGCCTTGTACTAAAAGTATGATACAGGCTGCCGGCTGTAGTAGATGAGATTATCAATAATTTTAAAAATATTTTATTGAGGAACCAGCGCTAAACTTGTTGCCAATACACCTTTTAGAGCCGATCTATTTTTTTAAATAACAAAAATTAAAAAAAGTCTACCCGAGCACAGCCTCAAACCCACGACTTCTTGGTTCACTAGCTGAGACTACCTCTGTACCACATTGCTAATGTGAGAAAATCTGTGCCGAGGCCGTTAAATTTGATGACTAACATTGGCGTGGCTGAGAGATCGTATTTCCATGTTTAGCCGCTAATTATTAATAATTCGTGAATACAATGTCTAACCAAAATGTTTTGAAAGAGTATATTTCACGTGGCGGTTCGAGTGCATTTCCATAGTAGGAGTGGCGCAATATTATTGGTGGGCCGTCGACAAATAAATGTTGTCTCTTTTTAACTTCCTGAAGCGCGTATGTCTTTCTCTCTTAGTTTTGATGAATTTATATCGTCCATATAAACCTATGAGGCCAATATAAAATACGACCCAGCCCGGAGCAAGCTTGAATATCTTTCGACATCTTTCATTCGCGTTGAACGGGTTTTTTCCCGCAATTCCATACCAATTTCAGGAAAATCTACTATTTTTTGATGATAAATTACAGTTACAAATTAAGTTACATATAAGTACCGAGGTTAAAAAAATTGCGTTTTACCAAGAAAATAATTTATCTTTTACGTCTCTAGTAGCCTTACTGGTAAAAATAAGTCACCGCCGTTGATTGCTAAAGATTTATTGCTTACAATATAGAATCAATTTCAGCAGGAAGAAGATCCATGGAATAAAGTTCTTACGTTTTCATATTGTTTCGCCCGGTTTTTCAGTTGTTAGTTAACTTGCAAATCGCTTAACTTTTAGTTTGAATGTGACTCACACGCCGGTTTCAGAAATAATTTAATCACGAATTAAACTAATTAGACATTTGTAATGTGACAGCACTCATGTTAAAGTCATTGCCTAAGATGACTCTAAACGTCAATTAAATTTACTACTTGATTAAAAGTTTTGTGCAACCCGCTGTTAATTGCCAAATTTGTCGGTTTTAATTGTAATTTAACTGTTAGTTTGCCAACTTTCAGTTTGCCTTGAGTATTTTAGACTGGTAACAAAAAATTGTCCAAATTTTTGGCAAACGTCAAATTCCAGTTAGTGGATATCAGAAATCAATAGTTTTACGTTCAGATTTACTAAAAAGGTTTAAGATTCAAAATCTTCTAGTTGATCAATTAGGTTTTGACTTTTAACAGGTGTTTGTCCTGTCATTGTTAATAAGTCGTCGTTACAGACTTATGAGTTATTGTAATATTTCAGTCATTTGCTTGGTTTCCAAATGATTTTCTTCTTGAAACATGTTGCTAGAATAAATTTAGTTAATTGTAAAAAGTGTGTACGTCCTCTTTTCTTTATAAATTTGCGAAATAACTCACAAACAAAATAAATAGTATCAAGTTTAGTTGTCTTATTCTTACAATTGCCAGATTAAAATTTTTGGTTGTCAAATTAGGTCGGAGTAACGCTGGAGAGTCTGGCCGTTACTTTTTTCATGATTTTTAGTTTTTAAGGGGTTACATACAGTTAGAATTTTCACAAATCGATTTTTTTTAATTTCATTTTCGCAATGTACATATATTCCAGTATATACACAGAAAATTTCAAGGCAATCCTGCGATTATTTTCGAAGGTACACGCATATTTGTAAAGACGTGTCAGAGCGATTGTACACTATGTAAAGTAAGTGCTTTTGAAACATTAAACGCGTTTTTCGCAAAACTGTGTTTTGAAAGTCGCTGACGGAGATTTCTCGGAAACGGCTGAACCGATCGGTCTGAAATTTTAACACAAGCTGCTTAAGTATATTTTTTGCTAATTAATCGAAGGTTTTTTCTCACCGATAAATATTTTTTTTATTTATAAACACTTTAAGGCCAAAATTTTGGTCAAAAAGCGATTTTTTTTGAGAAGCCGCCATGGAGTCAAAAAATTTAGTTTGCTTATTCCGTCGATTAGTTAGAAGATTATACATTACTTTAACGAAATCCGTTTGGTTTTTTCATTTTCGATGATCCAGTCCAGAGATATCGTTGTCACCGCAAGATGCCTTTTTTGAGAGGAACTCCTGGGGATCAGCCATAGCAGCTTTCAAAATTATTATTTTTACCAATACAAAAATCTTACAAAACAGTTAAAAGTTACCATAATATGTGTACAAATTTTCACATTAATAAATTTAGAAGTCTTCTCAGGAAAAATTCTTGAAAAATCGCTTTTTTAGGCCTCCTAACTGTATATAACCCCTTAAGGGCTTGCCATTTAAAAACGAATTAAGATACGGACCTCGGGTTTGCGGTAAAATGTTTCTTTTATGAAGACCTTTAAAATGAAGTACCATACGGTATTTAAAATTTTTGACCTTAACTCCTTAGGCGTCACCTCTCAAGCGGGTTAAAAAAGTTAAAAAACATAGAAAAGTCGATTTATTAACTAACAAGATACACCTAAAATTTGGTGTCTGTATCTTCACTAATAGCAAAGATATTAGCCCCTACTAAGACTTTTGGGGCACCATGTATGTGATGATGATGGGTTCAAAAATGTACTTATTTAAATACATTTTGTATTTTCGTTAAAAAGCAACTGTTTTTACAAATATCTCCCGGTACTTAACCTATTTCGTATTTCTAATAATTCCAGGAATCTGTTATCATCGTAACTCCATGCGTTTTATATTTGTGTTTAGTCTCTCGAGTAGGTACCGTCTAAAAATATGTGTGTATAAAATAACTGATAGAAACTTGTGGAATTTTATTAATTTGTGCTTCTAAGAAGACTACACGACAAAAAAAATAAAGCAGATTTGTAGCTGGCCACTTACCTATTTACACTTATTTATCGAGTAAGTAAAGAATGTGATTTTTATTATTATTAATATGTGAATAAATAATCCAGTGAGTTAAGTCGATGCCCCGCCTCAAGTATGAACAAACCAGTGTTGCCAGATTGAAAAAATGTTAGTTATGATTACTTAGGTATTACGAAAAATTGTTAAAAGTTACCATATATTTTTAATTTTATATTTACTAAGATCATTTTCTTAGTTTTTAGCTGGAAAATGTGAGAATCGAGATTCGAAATGACGCTCAAAAGACATGACATTGTTGAAGATATGTAGTAAAACTAAATAGGTAGGTGCGAAAGTAGGTAAGAATTAAATTTGAATTCTATATACAAGGTGTTTCAAAAATACGTGTTATCGCTCCTTGTACGATTCCTCGCCCAAAAATAAGACAAAAAATAGTTCGTATCAAGTTCTCTCTCTCTCTCTCTCTCTCTCTCTCTCTCTCTCTCTCTTTTCTCTTGCTTCGTTTACAGGATGTTTCTCTTTTTATATGACCGAAGACGAAAAAGAATTTCAGTGGCGTACGATGAAATTAAAAACTAAAATTTGAAGGAATGTTACGCTGTTTCGTGGCATTTATGTCTTTTGGGGAGTGTACTTGAGTAAGGCCTTTATATTAAATATGCAATGATATAGTATACCAGGGATAAAGGAGGTATAAACCGCCCCATAAATACGTAAAATTCACTAACTTTTTAATTATTCCTTGTGCCGTCACAGTTTTCTACCAAAAAGTGTATATTCATGTTGGCTCTAATATTTATACAGACAAACTTAATAATTTATGGAAAAAGGGGTCAACTACCCCATAAGTTTGCAAAATTCAATATCGTTTTAATCATTTCTTGTACCATCACAATTTTCTAGCAAAAAAATATGTATTCATGTTAGCTCTAATATTCATATAAAAAACTTAATAAATTAGGGCATGAGGGGTCAACGCAACACATAAATTCGTAAAATATATTAGGAAAATTGACGGTGGGCAGCGGGGGTGGGGGTAAGGAAGAGCGACTGCCAACTACTCTAAAAATGTTAAGTAATGGGTCATTTTCGGGGTTACTGAGGTCTGAAAATCCAAAATTTCTTGGACATTACAAATTTAAAGAGAATGCGATAAAATAAAGGGGGGAGGGAAAATAGGTAAACTAAAAAGAAAGATTTTTTTAAATTAACCAACTTCACAAAAGAAAAGGCTCTAAAAAGTATTAGATTATATTTTTACGTATTTATAACTGTGGTTAATGGTTAAACTAATTTGGTTCAGGTAATTTGTACACCGAACTTGACGTGACTTGACTTTGAAGTCGGCGCAATAAGGAATATGCACATATTTTTTTTATTGCATAAATCGTTTAAGAAAGTCATTAAAAACCCAAAAAAATTAATTTGAAGAAAGTTACTAGGATAATTTAGCTTCAAAAAATATTCACTTTTCGGTATAATTTATTACAATTTAAAAATTAGCCATTTGTCCTCAGTGAATAGTGACGTCAGAAGATCAGCAATGTGTCAATCTATATAAGGTTAACGTACCTAAAGCTTAAGGGGATTCATCACCAACAATTTTTGTATTTCCAAGTTTTTGTCGTTAATATGCATTATATCAAAAAATGTTTAGATATAAATGTCACAGAGAATTACTTTATCTATTACGCTATAGAGCCAAAAACTCAAATATTAATTTTTTAAAGTTTTATTTTTTGAAATAAAAGATACTTTAAAATATAGACGTAATACAGCCCTCGTGGGTATTAATTTAGACATGCTGGTAAAAAAAGTAAAAGTAAAAATTGAATAGTTTGTCCATAATCCTGGAAAAACGATTTTGCAAAAAAAGCCCTGGTGCAATACGCCCTCTTTCGGCGCCAGACCATCTATTTGTACTTTTGCCTAACGCTGGCAACGACGCAACGTGCGGCCGGCCTTGGGTAAGACAGAAAATGGTTAGTTCTAGGAATCATAAATAGCGCCGTCCAAAATGTTCCCCCCGACATAGGCGTGCGCGTCATACTAAGTAAAATATAACAGAAAAAGAAAATAAAGGAAGTAAATCAGTGATAATTGTGAAAAATGTGTGAAGCACTTACCCTCTTCAGTAGCGTTATCACTAGAGACCGGATTCTATTACATTCCAGGAACGGACTCCGTTGGAAACACAATGTACAACCACGTGTTTTGCAGTTTTTACTAAATCAACCTCAAATATTTTCTGTGTACAGGGTGTCCGGATTTCGTTGTAATTGCAGGGTATCTCGGTTGTTCTTAAAGATAGAGGGTTGCGGTTTTCGCGAAGTGTTGCTAAACGAAAGATGGTATAAAAATATTTTTCATGGCCCCCTTCGGTTTTGACATACAGGACGAAATTGATTTTTTCCCATTTTCGGACCCCCTCGCATTTCAGTTATCTTGTAACTTATTAAAAAAGTAAACATGAATCCTATTAGAGTTTTCTACGTGTGGCGTGGTTAGATTTTCATCAGATGTGATATTTTTCGAGATATTAACCAAATATATGTTTTTTTAAATGGAACACCCTGTATATTTCTTAACCATTAAGTGATCCCTTTCGAGAGCTTTTCAAAAATATATAATACTTTAAAGTTCTTTTTTATTTTTAGCACTTAAATCGAACTATTTAATTTTAAACTTTAATTTTGCGTAGTTGGCCGTGTTTAACATGTGGTTTAACGTCAATTATTCAGGTATTTAAATTTAAAAAAGAAACTGGCTAAACCCTGTATTTTCATTAATTTATTAAAATTGGTATTATTTTTTAAACTACAGCACTACTTGATATCTTAGATATACAGAAAATCCTAACCAGAACTAAAACTGCTTTATTTTTAATCACTTGAAGATTAAATTAGTTGTCTTGGCTTATTAATAGCTAATAAAAGTCAAATTTAAAAGCAAAACATACAAAACTTTAGGTAACGAAAAGTGTTAAAATGGACTAACTCTTTTCTTACCTGAAGTTTTGTATGTTTTGTTTTTAAATTTGACTTTTATTTGCTATTAATACTATAATTCAAGACAACTAATTTAATCTTCAAGTGATTAAAAACTAAGCAGTTTTAGTTCTAGATAACAAGTAGTGTTGTAGTTTAAAAAATAATACCAATTTTAATAAATTAATGACAATACAGGATTTAACAAGTTTATTTTTTAAATCTAAATACTTGAATTGACGTTAAACCACATGTTAAACACGACCAACTACGCAAAATTAAAGTTTAAAATTAAATAGTTCGTTTAAGGCCTAAAAATAAAAAATAACTATAAAGTGTTATATATTTTTGGAAAGCTCTCGAAAGAGGAAACTTAATGGTTAAGAAATATACAGGGTGTTCCATTTAAAAAAACATGTTTAGTTAATATCTCGAAAAATATCACATCTGCTGAAAATCTAACCATGCCACTCGATTCTACGTAGAAAATTCTAGTAGGATCCATTTTTACTTTTTTTATAAGTTACAAGATAACAGAAATGCGAGGGGGGTCCGAAAATGAAAAAAAAATCTATTTCGTCCTGTATCTCAAAAACGGAGGGGACCATGAATATTTTTATGCCATCTTTCGTTTCATCAAAAAGTAGCAACACTTCGCGAAAATCGCAACTCTCTATCACTAATAACAACCGAGATACCCTGCAATTACAACGAAATCCGGACAACCTGTACACAGAAAATATTTGAGGTTGAATAATTAGTAAAAACTGCAAAACACGTGTTTAAACATTTGTTTTTTAGAGTACTTCAATGAAGTTTCGACTTAATAGGACAATCTAATATTCTTTTTCCATACAAGGTTTAAACCCCTATTTTACCTCCTTAGGGGTTCAATTTTGAAAAACCCTACCTTGGTGGATGCCTCCGTTATATAAGAAACCTCTGTGCAAAATTTCAAGTTCATAAACATAATTTAGTTAGTATCCTACACTTTGATTACCTTAAAGGAAAAGTGTGGGTAGCTGGTAATTTCCTCATTTAAAAAGCCAATATAGCAGCAAAAAGCTTAAAAAAAATATGTATTAAATTAGGTTGTTTCATTAGCAGCCCTTACTTTTTTCAAAAATACCATGACTAATTTACCAACAACATCGACTACGACCGACCAGAACGGCAAACAAGTCAATGAAACAATGAAAAATTAAACATAAGTGAATACCGCAAGAGCAAAAAAAAAAGCCAAAATGCAAGAAGCGATAATATAAGATTTGGTAACTATACGTGACAATTATACATTATATTTAACACCATCGGAAATTTTCAAAATCCTGCCTTACGGCTAGGGGAATATTTTGATATTGTGGACTATTTAAATTTACATTTACAGACATTAACAGATACCCCAGGCATATCGTCGAGACAAAAAGGCGTTTCCGAAAACCCGAATTTCGTGTTATGGCCACCTCCCAAGGTCATATTTATAAAAATACAAACTGGCGTATCTCTCTCTCTCTCTTATGGTTATCGTGATATTATAAATTATATAGGCGTAAGTCAGCCATGTATGAAAATTTTCAAAAAAGTTAATAGACAAAAAGTATCTCCCTTTTAAAATTCGGTAACTCCGTAAATACATCTTTCTGTGCAAGAAGCATAAACTACTTAGTCTACTAAACAACTTACATAAGGGTACTGTAAATTATAACAGAAGAAGAAGGTTCAGTAACAAATGCAATACTGGCTTAATTTTCAATCGCTTCTCCTGAAAAATATGTTAAATGGAGTTACGCTCCTTTGTCTTTCCAGCAACGATATGTACTACACAAAAGTCAAACGAAGTTTTACGGAAAAATCCGAATTATACACAGTTACATGCCGTTGTGAGTGTTTGCGTGAAGGACGAGCAACTGCTTATGAGCAACAATACGCATATGCCAATATAACATCCTTATATGCAGAACGTTCTTTTTCAAAATTCACCTAATTGTTTACTGCAAAAACACGAAGGTTATCTGCCGATACCATGAAATGTTTATTGATGATGCAGTTGTACGCGGAGACAACGCATCAGCCAGTTATCACTAATAATCAAACTACACCACACCTGTACCTATTTTTGTATTTAGTTTTTCCCATGTGCTGCAGCCCTTCATTACGACTTTTTATTTGGCACATAATTTTTTACATCTAAGTAGGTACATGTGTTTTTTTTTGGGAAATAGGTATATCTAATCTTTAAAACCGTGGTATCATGTCCGTGACTTTAATGTTCGTATTGCAATGGTTGTGAAAATTGTTGCATTTAGAACAAAATGGCTGCTGGCGGCCGCCGTATTTGCTATTGTTTACGGAGTACAGATCTTTCACCAAGACCTTTAATGTGGCATCCCCAGTGAAATGTTTGGAAAGTTGGTTTTAGATACAACTTAACGACATCGCCGCCATATTTGTTTTTTTTTCTGGAAAACGTATAGATATATCTTTAAAATTTACAATGCCTTCATCACCACCTTTCCTTTGGAAGGTATATTGCAATGTGAGGAAAAACTTTTCTTTTTCTGTACAACACAATGGCTGCTGTCGGCCGCCATATCTGTTTTTCTTACACCACCTATCTTATGTCACTCTTCGTATGAAGATAATTTACCGACGAGCCATTTTCTGGAATTGGTCCCTCCATTCCACGTAATATATACACATTATTGTACATACACCCCTATATACATAAATCGCGCGTATATTTGCATTACATAAATTTTGCATTTACATTACATGTGCGAAAAACATACGTCTACCTTTACTTGCGCGCAGGTAGGTAAAATACAATAAAGATTAGGTATGTATTTTCTTTGTACTTCATTTTATCCATGCGATGCGACAGACGTCGGTAACGTCACTGGATAGGCTTAAAGAACCAAGCTAAATAATAAAATAAATAATATGTGAATATCTCCGGTCGATCAGCTGTGTGGGTCACCCGTCATGATAGTTGCGGTGATGCCGGTGCAAAAATATAATTTACCGGGGGGCGGTCTTAGACAGAGACAGACAGTGTTGCTGTCCTATGTTAGATCGGTATGCCGCCGGAATTTCTTTTCGCTGATGATTCGCCTTAACCTGTAGTTGGTTTCTTTTCTTGGAAACAGTCAGAGGGCAGGCAATGGAATTTTTTGGGTTGATAGAGGAATAGTGCAACTAGATTCGGTAAAAAAAAAACAGTTATACAGGATGTTTCGTTTCGGAGCTATTAAACGCCAAAGTCGAAATTTCCGCGATTTCCGTTGAACTCGGGTACAGATCGCAAAAGTGATTAAATCGATGTAAATTTTCGGGCGGTGTAGTCCGGGAGGACCCGGTTGAGTTAGCTTCAGAACTCTGTTGAAACTGGTGAAAATCGAAAAATGGCAAGTAATTCTTGGATTTTTTAGGACGAAAAATGCCATTTGCAGACCCCTCTTTGGTACCTAATAACTCGAAAACAAAACGTCGGCGTTGGATCGAAAAATGGATTCATAACTGAAACTTTGAAATCTTAAGTATTTTTTGCAATACATTTACCTAGACCTATAATCACGGTAAAATGGATATATTTGGAAAAAACTGAAAATTTCGATTTTTGACCCAAATATTTCACGGTTTTTAATTTTTGTGGGGTTATCATCGAAAAGAGCTCCTCGAAATAAATGATATCCATGCTTTTTAGTTTTTTCATTCTTTATAGGAACGGTGCAATAGCCGATTAAATTTCGATTTCGATCCTTTTTGCACGGTATCTTATACAAATTTTTCAAGAATCAAGAGCTGGACGTAGATCTATGCATCTATCCCTTCCACATGATTTCCAGTTAATCTTAGACTGGGATGTCAAAAATCTTGGTTAGTTCAACGCCTCCAAAATTCAGTCTTGCTCCCTCTTACACAAAAAATACAGAAACACCTATCCTATCAACATAAATGGTCAAGCCCAACATAACAAAGAAACTTTTGAGCTCCGCTGGCAGCAACACGTGTACTTCAATAGCCAAATCAGCTGCCAAAGCTTGGCTTTCTCTTCCGAGCCACAAAATACCTCACCTCTTTCAACTTATACACTACACAGCGTGTCCAGAAACCATCGTAACTAATGGGAATCTTTTTTATTTTTGAATTTACGGAAATAAGTTGTTCTTCGTAAAAAGTTTTTCTTATTGAGAAAATAAAACTCAGATCAAAAATTTTGACCCAGCATATACGGGGTGTCAAAAGTTAAAACGATAAATACCATAGAAGGAAAACTATCTTTAATTTTAATTGCAAAGTACAATAACGTAAGAAAGTATCTTTCAGAACTGAAAAGTAATCAAATATGAAATTTGACAAAATAATTGTATAATCTACTGCGCCAAAATGGCATTGTTTTTGATTGTGTTTGACGGTCATAATTTAGTAGGTACTTTAATGGACTCGGTCCAATAAAGTTACTTTATTGGATTCAGCCCAATAAAGTTACCGTACTGGACAGAGGAGAGAAAAATTTAAAAGAAATACTTTTTTTAAATTTTAACAACGGTAACTTAAGCCTACAAAGCCTAAATATCAATTATTTAAACAACAGTAACTAAAGCCTACATAGAACAAAATTACATAAATGGCAATTAATTTTAGTGATAGTGAATATTTATGACACATTGTATTACAGCTAAAATTGAGACCCGTGCTGGAGGTAGAGCAAACAGCTGAGTCTGCTACAGTGGTATTCTAAAGGTTCTGAATTTTCATTGTTTTTGGTGATTCGTAAGAACATTGTGGTCCCAATATTCTGGTGGCAACATTTATTTTGCTACTTTCAGATTCCTCAATGTAGCCCTCTGCTACATTTGATGAGCGCCATCCCCCGCGTCGCATTAGACTTTCCATGCTTGCCCCTGAATATTAGGTTCTCCAGTCCAAGATATTTTACAGCAATACTTGGCGCACCCAATTTTGTGAAATCCAACTGGTTGCACGGTGCATTTTTCTTTTGTATGATTTACAAAAAAATCGATTGTGCGACGCTGTGGCTGTTTTAAGTTTTATGTATTTTAGAATTATTTTCAGTAAGTTTACATTTACCATTTCTTCAGGCAATATACTGAAAGATCTATCTTTCTTTGTCTTTGTATCAAACAGTTTAACTAGAAGGTGAGTTTTAAAATCTTCCTTTGCATCTGTTTTTAGCGAAACTAATCGTTCCGCCGTACCACCTGCAATGTCAAATATAAGAATAACCTTGTTTAATAAAAAATGTTTTTCATCTGCTTGAGTTAAAAATAGATCTACATTTTCTTTGTTTAGAGTAAGAGACTTTTTAGGTTTGTGTCCTTCAGATTTTCGATTTAAATATGGTATCACACTAGGAAATTTAGCTATATCTATTCCCTCATTTAAATTGATAGTAGATCGTAACATCGAGTACTTAGTCTATAATGGAGAGCTTTTGAAGGACCTAAATTTGCCTTTAGCATATGCTAAAGTGGAGTCCACTGTCAGTTTTCGAAATGCTCATACTTTGACACCACTTACGATATTCGGAATATATGTTTTAGCTTCGGATTTCTTGGGTAAAAGTGCTTCTTTCGCATTGGCTGCCAATAACTCAACATTTTCTTCTTCCTTAAAACTGTCCACTTTTATGCGTTTCCGAAAAATTTTATCGCGTTTACACAAAAGCTATTTGATTATTCATTATCATAATCAACAATGTTAACTTAAAACCAAAGCATACTAGGAAATCGTAATTTAGGATTTTCATTTTAGTAAAAACCATGCAGTAGAACATAAAACGATGTATCTTACTCGTACATAATGCACTTTATTAGACTCGCCTTCTTTATCGGCTTCGCTCGCTACGCTCGCTCATTCATAAAGGACTGGTCCAGTAAAGTTATGCATTATGTACTAGAAATATAAATATCTATTATGGCCACATATTATGTAAACGGATTTCCAAATAAAAGTGAACAGGCCTTATAACTTTTTTATTTTTAAAGACGGGAAAAAATGTTAAGTATGAAAGTTTTGGGGATTTTCATGGATATATCGTCCTATTAATGCCAAAACTCACTAACTGACATATTGCTACTTTCGAGAAAATTACATTTAAATGTTGAATGTATTATTTATCAACACCTGTATAAACATTGTATTTTAGCTTATAGACAATAGTCAAGCGTACGGTAATTTTTTTTCCATATCTCAAGGCCGAGTCCGGCGGCGAAACATATATAAATCGTGTTCGTACATCAAGCCGATAGTATAAGTTTCGATATAGGTTGTCATTTGGGGGTCGACTCGTTATACGTGTCCTGCTACACCCATTTTTACCGTTTTCCCCTTGTAGTCCTTTCCATTCATTTTCCGCATGTTGTAACCCCAATCTTTCAAAATTCTTGCCCAATCTTCTTCTGAAATTGTAGCATTAAATTCGTACTTTCGTTTAGAACAAAATGCCTTGCTCCACACTTATTTCTTCGACTTCTTGGTATTTACTGAAACGCATTTTTTTTAACATTTTTTCTTATATTTTCCAGTGAATATGTTCCAAAACGCTCCATTTTTGATAAATTTAAAATTGTCGACAAAAAATTACGTCCAACCTTGTTTTGTTTGTATTGTGTTGTTACTCTTACCAACAAAAATTTTTAGATTTATAAGCTTACTATAAGTAAAAAATCGAAATATATGCAAATAAGATGGGTATCTGCAGGGAAATATTTGCGAACATTCTCCTGGCTAGCGGACAAATAGACATTTTGACTATTTTCCTCCACTTTTTCATATGTAAGAGAAATAGTAACTTTAAGTTCCTTGTTAAAGAGATCCATTTCCTTTCTCTCCAAACATCTGCGATATGTTAGTATTGAGGCTTAAAGACTACGTGAGCTATGCCCGATAACTAGTAAATTTTTGAAGCCCTTTTTACATCGAGAAATGTAATTAATAAGCTCTAAACCAATTATTTTATGTATTTTTAGATAAACGACTGCACCAGTAGGCTGCCTAGAATGACTGCAATAAACGTTCCTTCAGATGGAAACTGTCTATTGCATTCCATCGCATTGGCTTTCCTAGACCCGACAAGTCTTGATGAGGAATTTGCAAGAAGATTTGAATTATTATTTGGCTCTGGATTTGACGTCGAATGCGATAATTTATATCAACAATTTTCCGTCAATGCTATTGATGCGAATTTGTATAAGCACATCAGCAGTAGCCAGACTTGGGAAACATTGATAAATAGGTTTAGATTTAATCTAGTAGAATTTATGAAATCAAAATCAGATGATTTGGTAAATCCTTTTGACGGCATATGCTATATACCAAATAATAATGATTTTTTTAATACAGCGACATTTGATAGATATTTAGAAATTATAGCAAAACCGAGTATTTGGCTGGGCCGTTTGGAAATACGTGCAATCAGTTTCTTGCTGGATTGCCGCATTGTAGTTCAACAAAAAAATTCAATAATTGCAACATTTAATAAAGTGTCTACTACCATTTTAACTCTTGAGTACCTTAACGATAAAAACCACTATAATTTTATTTTGAAATGTTCTCCCATTCCGAATCAAAAACGAAAGTTTTCCTTAACGGAATCGGAATTCTATTCTCGTTCTGATTTACCTAGTAAAGCTTCTAAATCAAAAAGACCTAAACCACCGGATCATAATACTGATCCGTACAAATCGTCCGTGTCTGGTCTTAAAAGAGCTTTGCATGGTACTATATATCAAATGGAGCTGCTAGTGCTATTGTTGCTTAGAATTGAAACATTATCAGAATTTTTCCTTTTGGCAACGGAAATGGACTTTGCAGAAAAATTTGATGACGCTGTGTTAAAATATAAAACAAAGGACGATGATCGATATAAATGGCGTTTTATCCAGGCAAAACATAAACAAGATCCAACAAAACAAAAAATTTCAATCAACGAACTTACTTCAGGAAAAGATGACGATTTCAGCCTACAAAAATACTTTCTGTCATTTTACAAAATAAGTACTAATACGTATTTTCAAGATGTTGAATTGGAAGACTTTTGTATACTCACAAATACTACTTTTGATCTAGAAATTAAGGAAAAACAAAGGAGTGATATAAGAAAATCCAAGGAAATGTGGCAGACATTTTTTTCAGAATTTAGGGATCTTCAGGATGACCCAATTCTCTACATTGATGGAGAGGAATCGCAGCAAGTACGTTTTAACCAAGACCAATCGACACTTCAAAATTTAAGTGAGATGATCAAGTCGTCTCTTCAGCTGGCAATAACAAATGCAAACAAAAAACACTCTGAAATTTTTTTGTCATTAGCTAATTCAAACATTGTTCCTCATAAAATAAAAGATCAAATCAAATTATCGAATAAAGATCTTAGTGACACTAGATTAAAAAAAATATTAGACATTGAGGAAAAAATAACCAAGCTTAGTAAAAAAATAGATAGAGGTCAACTACTTAAATTAGCTGATGATATTTTGGAGTTGGATGTGTCTCCACAACTTGTACTTATACAACAAGACTTTACGAAGCAAAAGAGGACAAACGAAAAAGAAAAAAATGAATTTTTAAACCAGCTCAAAGAGGGTTTAATAGAAATGGTAGATAAAATGTCAAATACAGACGACTGGCTACAAAGCTCAGGCAATACGGATAGTACAATCAAGGTGCAAGATCTACAAGAAGCCTTAAAAAATTTCGATAAACATTTCGATAAGTTTATTTCAAAGTTTCGTTTTGTAATTAATTACCCAAGTCTGGATAATTTAACTATATGTGTTTCTTCTGAAATAGGTGCCAGCGAAAATCTTTTGACCCCAGATTTATTTGCACATTCATTTGAAAAAGTAATGCTAAACTGGTTGCAAGAAAAGAATAGCAAATTTTTGACAAACAATGAAAGTTATGACTTCCGAGAAGATATTCAAGTGAAATTACAAACCTTAATGGTGGCAGGTTTGAGTAAAGCTTATCCAGAGAAGTTAAACAGCTACAATATTAGGTTTCAGAATAACTTCATTGAAATATTACAACCTATTTTGACTTTTCTTCGGGATAAAAATACTCAGTTACTACATTTAGTAACCTCAGAAACTCTGTTAACATCACTTAAAGTTCTTCAAATATTAAAGGATTTACAAAACTTAACAAAGTTAAAATGGTTAAAGGGAGAGGATAGCTTTATTTTTATTCAGTTGGACTCATTGGTTCTTCCAGAAATTAGAAATATTGCAATAACTTCATTTTCCTCTAAGTTACAAAGCCAAAATTTGTTTATTATTGAATGTACATCAGTTAGTAATAGTAATAATATTGAGTATGTAAAATTGTTTAAAAGCCTCACATCACAAAAAATTAAAGGAGATTGCAATAAACAAATTATTTTCATAGGCCCAGAGAATGACAGTTTTATTAAAAAATTTAAAAATATAGAAAACATTAAGGATGAAACGATTTTTACTCATTTAGACAGAAACTCACAAAAAAATATATTGTCTCAGCAACTGGTACTCCAAGGAGAAGATATACAGCTCGGCGATATAGTAGATGAGACTCTGGGAAGGGATTTAATAAATGAACCATTTCTTGTTGCTCTTATCCGAAATAACCACCTTATAATTGGCGACGTTATGAAGCCACATTTTAATTACAATGACCAATATTATATATCGCGAAAATTGCAGCACCAAAAATTAAAGAAATCTATATTAAACTCTGGGTTAAATCTTTTTGTGTCAAATATTACACTAGAAGAGCTTACAATTCTTAAAGCCAGGAAAGAAAATTTGTGTGCAATTGAAAATTTCGATACTTCAAAAAATGTCGTTTTTACTGAGTCGCAAGATATAGCCAATGCCCGGTATTACTTTAATAACTTATGTTCTAACGACAATAAAAAATCGTTTCACTGGATTATATTTAATAAAGGATGTTTAGAATGGGCTTCCTCCAATGGTGGCGTAACAAATATTTTGGAACATGTTGATACTGAATCCAGTTCTCATATTTCCAAAAATACTTCTGAAGTTGATGATGTTTCTGATTATAATGTATCACAAAAGACAGTAATTATAGCCGATAACCCGGGTATGGGCAAATCAACATTGTTAGCACATGCTTCATTAAAAATAAAAGAGAGTAATCCAAGCTGGTGGGTGCACGTCATTAACTTGAATGATTACAGCGCTCCTAATCACCCCTATGCTTTAAAAAACATAAAGTTTGATGATGATGATTTAGATGGTGCTGTAGATTTTTGCTCATTCTTAGTTCTGCCATCGGATACTGAACGTGTAGAAAACAAATTCATTCGAAATCTTTTTAAAATAAGCTTGTTAAATGGGGATCTAACTCTTAAGTTAAACATCGTTTTAATATTTGATGGATTTGATGAAATTTCACCAACGTATCAAAGGGAAACCGTTAAGCTGTTAAAATGTTTACAAAGAACTAACATAAAACAATTATACATAACCACCAGGTTACATGTCAAAAATTTCTTGGAAACGGAATTAAATTTTCCAGCTTTATTACTTAACCACTTTACCAATTGGGATAAAGTTTTATTTTTAAATAAGTTCTTAAAGTGGCATTTACAATGTAAAGAAATAAATCTTGAAAAAGCTCTGCAAGACTTAGCTAACGTTAAAAGCCTGCATATAAGTGAAAATAATGGCCATCTTAATAGATTTAGACAAGACGTTGTTCGATTAATAGATTCTTTAAAAAGTAATCCTCGTAAAGAGTACGTCGATTTCTTAATAGAAAATTTAGACCCATCAGTGTATTCTTGGAATTTATTACTTAAGTGGCAGAAAGCTACAATAACAAGAAAAGAAGATGTAACATCAAATCCGCTACATTTAAAAATGTTGGCAAAAGTTACATTTACGAGAAATGAAAACTTTAATGAAAATTTTAATATCCTCACTTTATACGAGTCTTTTGTAGATGGGTCATTTCAAATATTTTTCAGAGACAAAAAAACAATGGGAGACGTTTTAAGCGGTAAAATGGTGGAAATATCATCTATGATGAACTATAAGAAAATACATCAAGAATTAGCTTTGAAGTTTTTTATGTCACACGTAACTATTGGATCCCTATTTAGCTACCTAAAAAATGAAACTGATAATTTCGATCAGTTTAATTACGGATCACACGAGCCGAAAATAACCATAGAAGAAATTTTAGTACAGATCGGTCTAGTGTTGTTTAACTCCAATGCCGAACTTACTTTTATTCATGGTACTATTGCTGAATACTTCTTGTTTAAGTGGCTTGTAACGCATATTAAGGAAGAACAAGTACAAGAAATTTTAGTTAAAATAATACTGATTGAGGGTGATTATTCTCTCACTTGCGAGTTTTTTGAAATATATCTAAATAATCAAAACGAACAACTCTGTGTCTTTTCTGAAAAAATTGTTAGCTATGTAGCCCAACATGACGTAGAGACGTATTCCAATAACACCATTATACATTTAGCAACTCGCAAGGATCAGTCTAATATAATAAATTTCTTGATAGATCGTTTCAAAAATTATGATGTAAACTATTTAAAAAATATATTGCTAGCCACCAACAGAGCCGCACAAACTGCTTTGGAAGTTGCCAGCGTATACAAAAATGTAAAGTGTTTTAAAATATTATTAAATTTGTATGGTCTTTATTGTCAGGAATCGTTGAATTACAATTTAGTTTCGATATTCCTAAATTATTTTAAAATTTTAAATAACCAGCAAAGGGAAAATGACAAAATTATATTCCAAGAACTGGTTCTTTTTGCAAAACGAGAACTCCATGAAGAAGGCTTTAAAAGGCTTTTATCAACTCCAATTGAGACTGTGTATTCTGTAAAATATGGACAGGTTGGTACTTGCAATATACTACATGTCATGGTGTATTTTCAACAAAAATCTAACATAAAATTGATATTGGATCAACTTAAAGATTGTCCCCTGCTTCTTAAAACACTTTTAATGGAACAAGAAACCTGTGGGGATGGCCTAACACCATTCTATCTAGCTGTCCGTAAAAACTATTTAGAAATCATAGATTTATTTCTGACATCTTTACTGCCAAATTTAAGGCTTTTGAGTTTTATGATACTTTCACTAGACAATTACCGCATTGCTTTGGGGTTACTACAAAATCACAAAACATTTGAGTATGTTATAGAAGCCATTGGGCAATGTTTTAGCACAAATGAGTATACAAGAATAATAAGTACTCTACTCTTAAAGCATAACATTAAGAAAGAAACAATTTTCTCTCTGTCTTTTAATCAAAACATAGACAATAAAGTACTAATATTTTTATTGCATAAACTTGACCTTCAGGCACTTTGTGAAGATATATTAGTAATATCGATGTGCTGTAAGAGTATAGCACCTGAACTTAAATATAAGTTCTTGGACTGGTTTCAGAGTTGTGTCATGGAATCTGTGTATAAGGATAACAACATTGTATTGGACACAGTTAATAATGCTAAAAAGATAATACCTCTAGTCACGGAAGAAACTGAAAATTTAACTCAACAAGTAAGTTCTTCAACTCCAGATGTAGTAAATAGCATTTTTAAAGCCGGTCAGCATCACATAATTAGTAAACAGTTGCTACTATCTTTTAAAACGAACACCTGCATAAACATTTCAGAATTTGTGTTGCTGAATTCCGAATTTGAAATCCAGGAGTTTGTTCTTAATTATCTAAGGGCTTATCCCTATATTTTTGGGGCAATTGTTTTAGAAGCTGATGCTCTAGGATGTACGGTTTTACACAGACTCGCTATTAAGTGCAAATCAGACCAAATCAAAGTACTTTTAAACTACCTGAAAGAATTTCCCAACATTATTGAAAATGTAGTCTTAAAACCTAACAATTATGAAGAAACGGTTGCTCACATAGCTGCTAGAAATAAAAACAGAGAAATACTTGAAAACGTTCTTCACCATGCTAACTGCAACGATTTCTTGATTGATGTCATTTTTGGCACAAATCGGGAAAAGAGAAATATTCTTGAAATCGCAATTGAGCAAAGAGCTGAAGATATCGTTAAAATGCTACTGTCTTTTATAAATCTTTTTAAGCATGAAGATATAGTTGATCTTATGCTTGCTACCTACAAACATACGGAAAATGTAGTATTCTTTTGCTTTAAAACAAGCAATCCAACAATATGCACTATTTTATTAGATTTTGTTCTGGAACATTTAGAACGTGTTAAAGTTAAAGAAATATTTATGGAATCAAACTATTTACCAACTATAAGTGAAAATGAGTATGGAACTTTAATTTTTGCTGCAGCTCAGCAGGCAGAATTTCTTGTAGTAGATATATTGTGGAAGTATGTTAAAATTCTGTTTGATAGTCCCACCGATTGTATGAAATATATGTTATCATCCAGTCCTAACAAAGATAATTTTTTACATATTAGTTCAAGCGCAGGGTCTTGTAAAAATGTAGAATTCTATTTAGAGGAACTATGTAAGATGTCGGATCTCAAATCGGTCGCATCTTTGTTATTAGATCAAAACAATTCTTCTGAAATGACACCATTACACAACGCGGTGCTTCATGATCAACCTGACTCACTTAAAGTGTTACTATCTTTTTGTAACAAGCACTTAATCCTTTTGTATCCCAGTTTGCTTTGTAAGTTATTACTTTTAACAGAAATATCTGGTTGCACGCTACTTACATACGCTGTTGAAAAAAAATCTCCAGAAAGTTTTTCTTTATTGTTATCGATGACTAAATCTTTAGAACAAAACCAAGCTGGTATATTACGGAAACTTTTGATGAAGAGAAATTTAGAAGGGAGAACTGTTCTTCATGGCATTATTTTAGAGGGTGAAACGGAAATGTTACACCAGTTATTGGAGGTCTTAGGAATGGATCCGACTCTCCTAGATGAGCTAGTGGTAATAGAAGATAATAATGGGGAAACAATCTTACATGCTCCTTTGTATGAAGAGGATGATATAGACAATATAAAAACAATATTGACAAAAATAAAATACGACAACACCATACTAAAAGCTTTAACTAAAGAAAATAAGTATGGTTTGACTCCTTTGCATAAAGCGTATTATAGTTGCGATGCGAGTAGTGCCCTCACAGACCTAAATGTACAGTTTTTACTTGATCAAATGAAACATCGAAATCTGAATGAACAAACCTTTTCAAAATTACAGAAAGCATCAGAGATAGCACAACCTTTAGAAAGTGCTATTAAAAATGAAAATCGCGAAGAAATAGTAAGAATCTTGAATCTGTCTCGTGATTGTGCAAGAGAATTATTTCTAATGGGAACACCTTATTCTATGCCATTTTTAAAAGCAGCTTATAAAACTAATAATGTAGATATCGTTAAAAGCCTGTTGGAGTTCTTAAAAGAGTATGTCGGTTTACTTAAATATGTCTTTTTGGCTGATTCAATTCAGTTGCCAGCTAACATCTGCGATTTTGAAATATTTTCGTTAACATTAGAATACGCCAGAAGCATTCAAGATGAAGAACTTTACATCCACTTATTATTAGAGTTTAATGTAATATTAATCTTAGCAATAAAAAAAGGAAATAAAAAAACAATAAAACTATTAAAACAAGAAACGAATAAAATTGCTAAGTCAGTATTAACCACCGAAGGCAAATCACAACTTCAGAATATTGGATTGCACTATTTAATTAATTTGAAAAACTATGTAGAAAGTAATGAATATAATGGACCTTCTCAGGAGGAAATTGTTGAAATTATTAAAATGGAAGTTTTTCGCCGCAAGGATCTAAGAAAACAAGATCTCATAAACGTTTAATAATCCATTAGGCATATTACGAAATTTCCATATCCAGAAACGGCCAACTTGAATTGACCAAATACTAAAAGACGATTTTTTAACCAACACAAAAGAGTTTCTGTGTATGTACAGGGTGTCCAGTTTTCGAAACTTTTGCAAGGTATCTCGGTTATCTTTACAAACAGAGAGCTGCAGTTTTCGCAATACTGTTAGTACTACTGATTAGCATATAGTTTTTTGCGTAGAATCCAGTGGCGTAGTAGTAGTATTTTTTATAGAGGAAACGGATTTGAAGATAAAAACCAAAGTTGCTTTTTTTAAATGGGACACCTTGTCTATTTTGTTTTCATTCGACTGCTATTTTTCATAAGCTTTTCAACAATATATAATTGTTAGTATATATCTTTTGGTTTAACTTCCGAATTTTACAATTAAAAAAAAGGGTATAATATTTCATATTAGGCCGTGATGAAGTGACTTGAAACAAATTAATATAGTCCAGTGTGGTTAGCCGTGAAAAATTTAAAATTTCGGAACCGTTGAAGTGAATGGTTTTTCATGGGACTTGTTCCATTGAGTTCTAATCGTAAGGACTTCCATCTTTTACATTAAAAAATGATTGCTAATAATTATCTAATTATTTAAACAAATAATTCTTAATTATCGAATAATTAATTTTTCATGTTTTTCTAAATAAAATTAATTATTTTTAATTATATTCTTAATTAGTCATTCAAACACAAAAGATAGATGCTTTCACATAAAAATCCAAAATTTTTTAGAAAAAAGTGATAAAATGGAAAACAAAATGTTGAAATGCAGTAATATCTACACAATTCCAAAGCGATCATTAAAAAATAGGATTCTGATGGTGTTCGGTACTGCTGAGAATGAATCTATGTTCAAAAAACCAAAATTCAAAATTGCTCATACAATATGGCGCATATGTCACAAAATATGTATATAATTCGATTACAAAGTAGTCATTAAGGTCAAGGAAGTGTCTAAATGAAACAATATGAGATTTCGAGCATAGTAAAATATCTATTTTAAAAAAATTATGCATAGTGGCATTATGCATGAACATAGTGTTTGTAACTAAAAATTATATTAATTTAACACAATTTTATATTATTTCTTGGTGTTTGTAAAATTGCTAGCGTTTTATTGTATATGTTTAAATTTACTTTTAAATTTTTTAATATCTATACTTAAAAAAAAGTTGTATCAAAAATTTATATTAATTCGAATAACTTTTCATGGTGTTATAGCTTTTTACGTCATGCAGTACGTTAAATTCTACACATTTTTTGTTTGCCAGAAATATGTTACATAAATATATTTAAGATATTTTTTTAAATTATGTTGTACCTATTTTTTTAAGTTGATGTGAAAATTTAATTTTTTATTATATCATGTTTTGATGGTGTTTTTTTTTTAACTTGGACAGCCCACGCAGACTTCAAGTCTAAATGCTAACATACCATGGGCATCTGATGATAAGGAAAATGTAATCTATTGATACACAGGAGGCTGGTAAGGAAAGGGAAAACATTTGCAGGCAATTTGTTACCTAATCTGGACACTCTAGATGTAAATGAGCTGGAGGATTGGGGGGTGGGGGTTAGCTTTTTATGGCTGGACAGTAAAGTGATGCATATGCGACGCGCTTCTCGTTGTTCTGTTAGGAACATTCAAGGGCAATAGCTATCAGTTCTTCGGCGCCAAATCCATGGAAATACCTGTAGACAAGAGAGAAGGATAGGTAGATGGCGTTGCAATACGTGTAGCGTCTTCTTAAATTGCTTTCTGGTTTTTAATAAGTGGTTGTTTTCAATAACAAAAAAAATCTCAAGGGAAGTTAGATGGTTATAAATGAATGGTTAACAAGTGCTAAATTAGCGTTATATAAAATATATGTGAAGAGTATGAAATAAGTTCGGTGTTAAGTTCTCGTGGTCTCGGAATGGACTCATCTTTGCCTGTGTCAATAATATCAAAAGAAAAATTTTATCCGAGGGCGCCTTCTAAAAGTTTTAGTGTGAGTAAACCGCGAACTGTAATTCTTTATTTTTATATAGATATAGATATATATATATATATATATATATATATATATATATATATATATATATGTATATATATATGTATATATATATATATATATATATATATATATATATATATATATATATATATATATATATATATATATGTATATATATATATATATATATATATGTATATATATATATATATATATATATATATATATATATATATATATATGTATATATATATATATATATATATATATATATATATATATATATATATATATATATATATAGGGAGATCCTATAATGCAATTTTAAGTTTCTTATCATTGGATTTTCTCTTTACGGCTTAAGATTAGGTTACTAGTTTTTCCTTTTTTCCCTTCATTCCACACATTATTTTATAAGGTAGGAAAGTAATTACATAGGAAAGGGCATACCCAGCCGTCTCAATCTGTTAAAAACCATATATTTTTGTAAATTCCTCTTTTTTCTATTTTTTTTTCTTGATATAGAATCAAGTATCATATTGCTATTTGCAGGATAATGACGGATAGGATTTTTTTTATGAATGTTTATTCTCTACGACGATGTACCATAATAATCATGTTAGTAATTTAAATGATTAACTCTAAGCTTAATTGTGCACATCTTAATGTAAGGTCAGTACATTAAGATGTGCGCTTTCGAAGACATTATACTGGCCCATAGTTTTGATGTAGTTTGCGTCTGCGACACCTGGTTAAATAACAATATTACAGATGAGGGAGTTAATATTACTGGATATAAATTTATCTGAGGGGACAGAATGGGTCGAGGGTGTGGAATTAGTATTTATATTAAAAGTAATATTGGTTTTAAAATTTTACTATACAGCAATTCTATGGAACAGCTCTGAATTGAGTTGAGGCTGCCAAGAACTAAGGTGAACCTGTGCTGCCTACAAAGCACCCAATTTTAACTATAAAGATTTTTTTAATGTGTTGTTGAATCCGAGATATCTCAAATTATACCCAAAAGTTGACAATATTTTATGTTTCAGAGACTTTAGCATCGATCTCCTCCGGGTGGACAGTGCCGAGACAGTGTTTGTCACAGAATGCTTTTAGGGCCTTGGACTGGGACAGCTTGTAAACGATCCAACTTGAATAATTGATAATTCTAGCAAAAAGTGCTTATTAGCAAAACTGTAAAATTTTCTCACCTTTCCAATGACTTCATCGGCGTTCCGCTATATTAATAAATAACTAAGATATAACTAAAAAACCGAAAAAAAATTAAAAAACCAAATTAATAAATTAATTAGCAACAAGATATTTTTTTAAAGAGATCACTGTATATATTTTTTGCTTATTTCGGCCCTTCAGATCTAACGTGGCTCCTCTATCCATTATTTTTCAACTTTTATATAGGCGATTTTTGGTCAAATTGTTTATTTTTATGAGTTCTACAACCCATTAAAATAAATGCCTTAACTTTGAGAACGCCCTGTATATATGTATGTATATTATGTAATAAAATACAATATAATAACACCGCAAATGTGGACGTTGTAGTACCGTATAAATAAAGTTAGAATAATTGTTACCCTGGATATTTATCAACAGAGAAATTTGAATAATGCCAAAAGAAATCTAAAATTACTGACACCTTGAAGATCGTGGCAGGAGTCTGTTATTTGTTACATTTTCCATTTCGTTAGTTGATAGACCCTTGATGATATATTACAATAAGACAAGATATTTACAAGAAAATTATTGTTTTTTAGCCAGAAGCGAAAGCAATGAATTAAGGTAATTAAATAGGGAACGCAACTGCAGTTAGTTATTTGAATGTGCAGTGTTTAAAATTATTACAAATACGGAAAACTTATTCTCGAATATCATAAATCTTTGCTAATTTCATTTAATCTTCGTAATGATATTAATGTGTTGTGTTTTTCTCTTTTCAGGTATCTTGTTTAGGCTACTTGAAGGTGCAGTTACTCAAGATACTAATGTGTATGTGTATCTTACTGGTTAATAAATCTGCAACTGCAGTTAGTTATTTGAATGTGCAGTTTTTAAAATTATTACAAATAAAAAAAACTTATTCTCGAATATCATAAAACTTTACCAATTTCATTTAATCTTCGTAATTATATTAATGTGTTGTGTTTTTCTCTTTTCGGGTATCTTGTTTAGGCTACTAGAAGGTGCAGTTACTCAAGATACTAATGTGTATGTGTATCTTACTGGTTAATAAATCTGCAATTGCAGTTAGTTATTTGAATGTGTAGTTTTTAAAATTATTACAAATAAAAAAAACTTATTCTCGAATATCAAAAATCTTTGTCAATTTCATTTAATCTTCGTAATGATATTAATGTGTTGTGTTTTTCTCTTTTCAGGTTTGAAGGTGCAGTTACTCAAGATACTAATGTGTGTGTGTATCTTACTGGTTAATAAATCTGCAACTGTGTAATAGGGCGTTAAACCCCTTGGTTTGTTACCCTTAAAAGGCTTTATTGATGCTCTACTAACAGTGGTAGAAAAAGAGAGGTTAATCGGGACGAGGTGGCTTAACTTCCAGGAAACTTCGCAAACCTGGTGAAATCTTCCTAGAGACACGTAGTCACTGTCTACTGTACGGACTAGCTCGATTGCCGGGGAGTGGGGTGGGTAATATCTCGAAGGAAAAAATATGGGGCGCCACCTGCTTTATTTCGTCCCTTGGCTAGACAGTGACTGCTTATTTTAGCAAAGTAAAAACAGGAAAAACTACAGTACTACTCTATGGAAAGAAAACACAGAATTCCTCAAGATTTCCCGGTGTATTTGGATAATTAATTAAAAAAACATTTTGTAACCATTAAAAACATTCCTACCAATATCCGCGAGAAAGGGGATGCATGCCGTAGAGTTCGAGGAAAAAGAACAGCTCTACGCCGTTTGACAATCAGCTGCTTTTGATTTTTGAAAGCGAACTATCGAGGTTAGGTCAATTTCGTGACTGTATTGTATTGAGTTTAATTTAAAATTTACCTACATTTATCATTAAAAATCCGCAGACCCTACGTATCGTACAAGTTATAAAAGAACTTGTAATAAGCATAATGTGTGATTAATAGTATTAATAGTGATTATTGATTATGAAGTGAAATTATGAATAATGGAAAAAAGGTAGCCTGACTTTCGTAACCAGTTTGATTGGGTTTCATGCCACAATGTGATGTGGCAATCCGTACTTTACAAAGTATCTTGTCCGTATTTTAATAATTATTAAGCTTGCCAACTCATTGGAGTGACACCAAGTGTCCAAGTTAAACATGTTTCAATAATAAGGCACGATTTATATAAGACTACACTTAGTCGAGGGTGCTTATAAACACAGTATGGCCTGCAGCCAATATTTTGGTGATCTGAGAGTATTTTTCCGTACAAGAGATATATCTATCAAACCTGTGCCCAATGGGGCTCGCCTAAGGTCCAAGGAAGTCTGCTTTACTCCAAGGAGGGGTACACGACGGAGTCCAACATGGTGATTCTGGGGACCTGTGAGCCTACCCAAGACTCAGGTTCAAATTATGGAACTGGATGGACAGGATGCCATAAAAACTAGTCAGGAATGTGACCTTGGATGTCCAGGTCATAAAAAAAAGGCCTACAAGAAAACCGACTTTCAGATCTATGAAATTCTGGACTTGAACAAGGTATGTATACATTTAAACACGAATATAAATTAGAAATAGAATGATTCTGTATTTAGGAATATAAATAAAATCTTACCTGAGATGTTAGGTGGCCTTTTTCATGTGGAATTTTATAGAATTTGTGGGGGTTTTCTCCCTTTATAACCCGAAAACTGAAACACAACTAAAATAGTGATGGTGCAAAAAAATATGTATTTTGCCACCAACTTCGAGTTAGGGAACCCGCAAAAAGAAATCAGCAAAAATGCCTAGACTTGCCTCAGTGCACCACGGCAGCAGGTTCTTGTCTAAAAATTAACCACGTTTCTCTGCGAAAAAGGCGGTAAATGCCACTGTCAAAACTTTAGGGATTTTATTTCTAATCTTTGACTCGACATCTGACAATTGTTTAAATAAAAAAAAAATCAAAACAAACCCGATTAACGGCATGCCAAAATAAATCAAATAACTGTTTAATTACACAATGATTTGTTTTAAACGAATTTGGATAGTTAATTTGTCCGAAAACAGTCCTCTATTAGTTATATTTTTAGGAGTACCCAGCGATGATAAACTTCATTGTTGATAGCCTAAGCAGTTCTACGACAAACTTTTAGTCGATGAAACTAATGCATTTTTTCCCTTTTTAGGTGAACCGAGAAGAGCTGAAAGTCCAGGCAGAAATTAAAGTGTTTATTGGAAGATGCTGGGTAATGTTTTACTGAATTGTATGAGCGATGTCTGTTAAAATAAAGAGCAAAAGTTAAAAAGTAAGAAATTGGTACTTTTGGTTTCATTAAAATAAAAGCGTCCACAGACTGGTAAGTGTTGATAATTATTTTCCGGATTTTCAAGAGTAGGAAAATTTGAACCGTAACAACTGCAGTTAGTTATTTGAATGTGCAGTTTTTAAAATTATTACAAATACGGAAAACTTATTCTCGAATATCATAAATCTTTGCCAATTTCATTTAATCTTCGTAATGATATTAATGCGTTGTGTTTTTCTCTTTTCAGGTATCTTATTTAGGCTACTTGAAGGTGCTGTTACTCAAGATACTAATGTGTATGTGTATCTTACTGGTTAATAAATCTGCAACTGCAGTTAGTTATTTGAATGTGCAGTTTTAAAATTATTACAAATAAAAAAAACTTATTCTCGAATATCATAAATCTTTGCCAATTTCATTTAATCTTCGTAATGATATTAATGTGTTGTGTTTTTCTCTTTTCAGGTATCTTATTTTTAGGCTTCTTGAAGGTTCAGTTATTCCAGATACTAATGTGTATGTGTATCTTACTGGTTAATAAATCTGCAACTGCAGTTAGTTATTTGAATGTGCAGTTTTAAAATTATTACAAATAAAAAAACTTATTCTCGAATATCATAAATCTTTGCCAATTTCATTTAATCTTCGTAATGATATTAATGCGTTGTGTTTTTCTCTTTTCAGGTATCTTATTTAGGCTACTTGAAGGTGCAGTTACTCAAGATACTAATGTGTATGTGTATCTTACTGGTTAATAAATCTGCAACTGCAGTTAGTTATTTGAATGTGCAGTTTTAAAAATTATTACAAATAAAAAAAACTTATTCTCGAATATCATAAATCTTTGCCAATTTCATTTAATCTTCGTAATGATATTAATGCGTTGTGTTTTTCTCTTTTCAGGTATCTTATTTAGGCTACTTGAAGGTGCAGTTACTCAAGATACTAATGTGTATGTGTATCTTACTGGTTAATAAATCTGCAACTGCAGTTAGTTATTTGAATGTGCAGTTTTAAAATTATTACAAATAAAAAAAACTTATTCTCGAATATCATAAATCTTTGCCAATTTCATTTAATCTTCGTAATAATATTAATGTGTTGTGTTTTTCTCTTTTCAGGTATCTTATTTTTAGGCTTCTTGAAGGTTCAGTTACTCCAGATACTAATGTGTATGTGTATCTTACTGGTTAATGAATCTGCAACTGCAGTTAGTTATTTGAATGTGCAGTTTTTAAAATTATTACAAATAAGGAAAACTTATTCTCGAATATCATAAATCTTTGCCAATTTCATTTAATCTTCGTAATGATATTAATGTGTTGTGTTTTTCTCTTTTTCAAGTATCTTATTTAGGCTACTTGAAGGTGCAATTACTCAAGATACTAATGTGTATGTGTATCTTACTGGTTAATAAATCTACTTCTTCATATAATTTAATGTTTTCAACCCCCTTGAGCGGCGACACTAGGGAGTTAAGATCAAAAATTTTAAATGCAATTCTATGCCGTGTGGCACCTGATTTTAAAGGTCGCGAAAAAAAGTAAAAATCTAAATACCTTTATTTCTCTTATTACTTTTTGTTTAAAATTACCACCATGAACTTCTTGGCAGTAATAAAGTTGATTTTGGAACTCATTTCTCACATTTTCAAGAACGGCAGGTGTTACTTCCATATTTATTTATTAAAACTCATGAATCAACGTTAATAGGTTTTGTTGCTATGTCTATTTCAATTCTAAACCGTGTATGCTAAACCATTTTAAAAGAAGCGAGTATTGTGACGTAGACTCTCGCGATTTTAATTATAATATTTATTTCGTTGTTTTCTATTTTCTTAAAAAATACTATCATGAAGTAAGTACGTCGAAAATTCTATTGTACTTATTGTACACAATGACACCAAAATCAAAATTTAATGAAACTTAATGAATATTTTTTGCTTTTAAATTACTTACTTCTAGTTTGGTGTGCCCTTTTGCTCGATGTATTGCCAACTTTATCTGTTTTATTCATTTTTCTGTATTTATTTGCCGGCTTTATTAAGATATTTTGTCTTATTGAGCTTCCACTTTCATTCCTTTATAATAATTAAGTGCTGTAATCTAGTTAATGATATTATTGTCGACGAATAATTTTCCCTTATATAAAACAATTTATTTAATTTAGGTATGCTACAGAAATGTACGTTTTATTGTCTCGAAATATTAACTGAGTTGTCTGCGTAAAACATTATTTTTATGTTCCCTGTAGTTTATCGTCAGCCATTACTTGATGAGTCGCCTTTTCTTTTGTATTCCTCGACGTTCCCTTTGTTTTTTAATATTTCAGTAACACGTGCGTACAGGATTTCCATAAAAAATAATGTCTAGAATATTACATGGCTTTATTGGTCTGTGTAACGCTTGATTCAAAAGCGTTAATAATAAAGCATTCATACAATTTTTTTGTAATTTTCGAAAAAAAGTTTTTTGACGAAAGGAATTTTTTAGAATACATTTTTCGAAACCGTTTATCTTTTATAATATTTGAAAATGAATTTTTGGAAAATACAGTTTAAAATAATGTTTTTTCGAAAATTCAATTTCAAATTCAGTTTAATACCTATTTAATTAAATGGACCGATATAAAATAATAAAATAATATTATTATACATATACAGGGCGTCCGAAAAGTCTTTAGTATTTAGTAATTTAAGATATTTTATATCTTATTGGATAATAAATATACTTTTTTATGTAGTTTAATTTTTTCAAACCCCTTGAGGGGTGACTCTAGGGAGTTGAGGTAAAAATTTTTAATGCAACCCTATGCCGTGTGGTACCTCATTTTCAAAAAAGAAGCATTTAACCGCAAATCCGAGGCCCGTATCTTAATTTGTTTTTAAACGGCAAGCCTTTAAGGATTAAAAATCGTGAAAAAAAGTAAACGTCCAGATTCACTGAGAAGGTTTAAGATTTAGTATTGGTTTAAATTAATTAATCTCATTGGTGATCAGTTATGTTTTGACATGTTTTTGTCCTATCATTGTTAATAAGTTATCATCAGTAATGAACTATTCTGAGATTTCAGCGATTGCTTGGTTTCCAAAAGATTTTTAGTTTGTAATAAGTGCTGTAATGAATTTTTCCTACGACCACATATGAAAGTGAGTAACAAAGCACGGTTAACTTGTCGAGAAAGTGCCTTATATCACACGCGTGTTAAAAAGTACTTTTCAACACGTGTGTTGAAAAGCACTTGTGAACATGACATTTAAATAGATGGTGCCAATTTCATTTGTTTTATTTTCAGCACAATTGATGAAAATGTTAGTGTTGAAAGTGAGGGTTTTAAAAGACAGAAATTGAGTTTTTTTGTAAATATTTTTGTGGTCGTAGGAAAAATATTGTACATTACTCATGTGAAAGTAATTTTCGCACACTCGTGGGAGTATCACGTACTTGAGGAAGTTAAAAAGAGACAATTTGTCGACGGGCCACCAATAATATCGCTTTCGGGGCGCGCGCGGTTGTCGGGTTATCGCAAATTCTGGCTCACTAATTTAAATCTGACCAATTTATTATTAAAACAATGTTCGCGACTCGCGATACATTTATACGTTTAATATAAGCTTACCTAATTTTATTTTAAGATATTTAGGTAATTACTAATAATAATAGTAATAATTGTAACTGTGCCTATAAAACATTAAAACCTACTAATTATGACTTTGACAACAAGTTGGCAACGCAGCTGCAGTATCCAACCCGTCTATCGAATTTAAAACTGCGGGGATGCGCACTAGGTTGCGTTTTCCTTAAGTGTATTTTCGCGAGATCCCGTTGATATATCTCGAACAGCGTGTCACATGTATGTCACTTAATATATCAATGCAAATATCACGTGACTTCTAGTTCCCGGCCGTTCACGGTTGGTTCACGGAATCTCGCGAAAAATACCCTTTCTTTTTGTCGATGTCGACGTGTCAAAATTAATTGCCTACATAACAACCGAATTTTTATTTTAAATTGTTCAAGAGCTTTAGTAAAGAGGTGCCAAAAATACTGTTTAGTTTTGCTTTGGTGTTTTGTGATATTTGTAAAATAGTTTCATTTGTGTATGTGGTAGTACTGCTCTGTTAGAAAGTCGTTAATCCACAAGAAGTGTTGAGGATGAGAATCTAAAATGGCACATTGTGGGGAATGTAAATTGGATTTCTGTGAACCCTCTAACTTGAGAGCTCACGTTAAAAGGAAACATCTAGGTACCTACATTTCTGTTATGCAATAACTAGTATTTCTATCGTAAATACTTTTTGTTTGAGATAAACTGGATATAGCACCAATAACTAGAAATCCATTTGGTTCTGGTACCTAATTATTATTCATGCAGAGAATGTAGTAAATTCTTTGTTTTGTTTTGGTAATCTAAGGTTTCATGTTACTGTTTCATAGGTACTGTAGTACCTACAGTACCTATTTTATGTTTTTCGAGGCGTGCATTTGTAGGTAAATAATTTCTTGGCAAAACAAGGCACATTATTAAAAAACCTTTCTTGATTAAAAAAGTGTATTTTGATTGTTGCGTTGATATGACTAGTTGCCCAGAAAATTTTGACCCACCTGGAAAAAAACTCACAGGCCGCGCCTGCTGAATTATAGATTATTTTATATGTGTGTATTCTTGATCGAATTACCATATCTAGCAACGTGAATTTTTTAATACTATTTATTTATAAAAAAAATATTGTATTTCTTTCCACAGGAGCTCGACTTTAAGCTAGGGAATCCAATATCGAGAAATATACCTTGAAGATGTTTTAACAAAATACATTTTAACCTAAGGAAGCTCAAAACGGAAATCAGTCTTGTTTAGCAGCCTTTTCAAATCAAAGGTTAAATATTTAATGTATTGTTGAGTTATTACCTAGAGGCCGAGAAAGCGAAGATTTTCGAAAGATCGGTATCACTGGAAAATATAATTTCCAGACGTTGCAAGTCATCCTTAATGCAATTTATAACGGAAAATCTCAGAGACAATACCCTTGAGTAATTTCGAGAAAGGCAGGAAAATCTTTATGAAATATTCTGGAAGAAAAAGAATACATGAAATTTAAGAACTGTATTACAGAAAAAATATACTGTTTATAAAGAAGCGCAATCTACAATTTCGCTTACTTAACACAGGAAAGTATTACTGGCACTGGTACAGACACAGACGAGACAGTCAGCTATGCCGCTGTCTAAACGCCTGCTGTCTTTCAACAATCGCTGGCGTGACAGTTGTCGCATCGGCTGACGTGACAATTTTCATGACAGTATTTAATACAGTTTGTTCAGCTTTTTCTTAAAATAAAAATGGCAGAAATCAAATTTCGTGGGCAACAGCTTGTTGATTTTATTAAAAAATACCGAAAATGTGATTGTTTACAGAACAGTAGTCTTTAAAAAGACTGGATTTAAAGCAAAAGTGTTACGAAGAGCTGAGTAAAGAATGTAAAGTGGCCGACATAAAAAAATGAAAAGCTTAGGTGGGGGACATGCATAGCTGAAAGGAGAAAACTTTTAGAATACAAGCCTAGTGGTTCAGGGGCGATTGATCCACAGACAGAGACAAATTACTGTCTCTGTATAGCAAAGCACATCGAGAAGGCTATGATCCATATGAACCAAATTTGTTATGGTATAGCGAAATATATTTTTTGGCCAATGTTATTGTTTTCAGAAAATAGACTAATAATATACTACCGGTAAGTTATCGAAAAGAAAGTTAAGTAGTCTCGATTTTAATTTTTTTTAATTCTACAACAAAACAAAATAAATATTCGTTGGGTGTTAGTGTACTAAAATCGGGGTACTTACATTATAGGGGGCAAATCGCCTCAGATGCCCCTGCGCGGCGCGCGTGCCTGAAAACTTGCCACTCTAGACTCATGATCTCGCAATGAGAACGCCATTAAAAAAAGAACTGAAAGATGCTTTTCGGCGTATTTTTCCCTTAGCTTTCCGATGGTGTAATTTGATTTTCAAAATTCCGCTTCCTTATCCTCAAAAAAACACTACACGTGCTGTATCTCGCAAAACGCCATTTTTATCTTTTTTTAATACGCTAGATCAGGCTTTTTTACGCCGAAACAGATTTTTTCCAAAAAGGACAAGGCAACGGAGATTTGAGGGGTGCTTGAAAATGGGACATTTTCAAAATCGCCCTGTATCTCCGAAACGAAAGGGGCTATGAAAATTATGTTTGTAGGGTCATACGTTTCAGGAAAAAGTAGCACAGTACTGCGAAAACCGCAGCTCTCTATATTTAAATATAGCCGCGATATCCTGCAAAAGTGTCGAAAACTCCCTGTACAGGGTGTCCGAATTTCGTTGTATTTGCGGATTATCTCTGTTATTAGTAGAGGTAGAAGGTTGCGGTTTGCACGTCATGACGCTACTGTTTTGTGACTCGAAAAATTCCAGAAACAGAATTTTCATAGCTTTCTTTGTTTTCGAGCAACAGAGGCTGATTGTGAAAATTTTCCTTTTTAGAACCCTTTGTATCTCGGCTATGCCTCATCATATAAAATTAAAAAACTGGCTTTTATGTAGAATGTTACGTAGAATACGATGACGTAGTTAGTTTATTTTCTAAATATTATAATTTTCGACTAATGTTGTTGTTTTTTAAATGGGACACCCTGTATATTTATCCGTCGCGTCGTTACATTCCGCTATCGATGCGAGGAAAGTAATTTTCCAAATAAGTTCTTATAACGTGAGAATTATGAGCAGGAGGTCAGTCTTGATGAAAAAATATACTATGTAACGGGACCAAAGGGACATCTTCGCGAATTTCTGTTAACATATCTTCCAGGAAATGTGGATATCTGTTTGCAGTTAGGCTTCCTTCCTAACACAACTACTTTTCTCGTCACTTAAGGACTGTAGAACTATTTGCACGTCATCTAAAATTTGCAAAGACTCCGCTAAAGACAACGATGGATTCTGTAATTTTTGTATCGCTCAACAATATTATTATGTATGTTTTCGTTCGTTTTATTTACCTAGATACCCGAACCCTGACAGCGCCATAATGCAAGTGAATCGAAAGTGGTGCGCCCTAATGTTTCTTAATTTAAAAGTACCGTATCTATACCACAAAAATCATGATCTTAAAATACTTATCTTAAATTTTAATTAATTTGACGTTATTCAAAAAATTAGCTCCAGCTATAAGGTAAACTAATATCAGGATTTTACGGTATTGACTTTCCCAAATACTTGCTTGATATTACGAGATAAAAAAAGATTAAAGAATGCCAACTCAAGCATTGAATTAAAATACGAAATAGGTTTCCGTCTCGTCTACATTGCTGAAAATTGTCGCTTCGGAAATTTGCTGGTTCCTTTATCACAAGAGCTTGAAAGTGCCTTCTGCCAATTATTGCTTTCCCGTATGACCCCATAACCTCCGGGAATAATTGTAGGGGCGTCCTAAGAATTTCTTATTACGTCTCGACTTTGTCAACGTGTATATTGGATTTTCATTCTGTGGGAAAGTTTAATATTTCTTATGAGGTAAAATTTCTTTGAAGGAAAATTAATATAGAGGTGCTTCTGAGTAATTTTACGATATTGTGTCTCATTCCTTTACATTTTTGGCAAAAACCAAAACCGTAATTAGGATAACATTTATTAATGTATGGTATTTTTTAAGATAAGATTAGATTTTGATGTCAATATATAATAAAACTTGTACTTGCACAAGTCACAGCAAAGTTACATCAAAAGATTAAAACTGCAAGATCATAATTTAGATATTAACAATTAAAATGATAATTCAAAATATGAATGGAACAAATTAAAATTATTAAAATTATAGTTAAAATAACTTTACGAAAGAAGATTTAAAAAATGTTAAGACAAATTAATACACTACACAAATAAATCATTATCACAATTTAAAAACTCTTGTATGTTATACAAATAAACCGTTCTTACAAAGGAATGCTTTAGTTCAATGTTTAAACTCTTTGAATGCTAGAATCTTAATTGCCAGTCGGTTAACTAACTTTACTGCTATATCATATTATACTCTGATCTATTTTGGCACTTTTTTCATGTCTGGTGTCATAGTCATGAACATCTCTGTGAGTTAAAAATAAATGTTTACGTTGTTTATTATAGAGTAGATTTTCCATGGCATACACTGAGGGAAAAGTTAAAATTGCGTGCCCTTTAAACGCAGGCCTGCAGTCGTCTCTATAGCTCAAGCCCGCAAAGATTCTCACCACCCTGCCCGAAAGACCCTATCCGCCCACGCTGCACTGCCCCACATCATTATGCCATAATAATATGACCTAATGGAGTGCATCAGGAGTAGACATGATGGTCTCTAGCGAGAAGCAGCCAGTCAAATTCCTTATTCTAATTTTTTTATTATGAAAATACAGCTTTTGAGCCGCCCAGAGGCTCTGTTGATATGGAGATATCATCTAAGTTGGAGTCAATGTCATACACCCTCATAAATTTGACCTCTGCTGCGTTCATTTACCACTCCATCTCTTTTACTGAGAAACATCATTTTTGAGTTTTATCATCATTTAATTTAAGTTTATTTGCATTAAAGCATTCTCTAGCTCTCGACTGTGCCTCCACAGCCACCATCTCGACAATAATCAGGTTACCACCGAGCACCGTCAAAGTATTGTCATCAGCAAAATTAGTGCATTTTGCTTTTACCTAAGTGAGTGAGAGACCATTTATAAAAACCCAAAATAATATCAGCCGCAGTACATATAGCCCGGAGGGACTCAGGGGGAACAGACTTAGTTACCAAACCCCAGTTCGTCAACTTTTTGTGATTTACCAAACCATGATCTACATCTTCTCAAGTCTAGGAAGAGACGTGAATTTTTGGATATGGCGATGCCCCCGTAGTGCGCAATAGACAGCGGCCAAACTTGTCACTTGCTTATTATGTCTTTAAAAATAATCTGCTAGTACAGTTTGTGTAAAAATAGTGGAAGTATTGCGTTTATTTTGAGAAATAAACCGTGTCCGATTTTCGGCCACTTCCGGTTAAACCGGAAGTTGAAATTTTTATGAAGACAATAAAAAACTCTAAGACGCACGATTTGGATGTTAAATCCTGTCAAAGTGGAAAAATGCCAATTTTTAGCTGTCAATATCTCAGAAACTATTTAATTTAGGTACAGGGCATGTTACATCGAATATGTCTAGAATCGACCAGAGCACCTGAAAATGTAAAAATATACAGGGTGTTCTATTAAAAAAATAGAGTTGCCGTATGTCCTGCTTTTTTGAGCCACCCTGTATACGTGACAATCAGTTAGAAAAATGTTAAATCAAAAATAAAATTGACGTGTGCGAGCACTGACCTGAAAATTAATTACCTGACTTTTTAATCAATTTATTCCAACTTTTTGAGCTTACTGTAGAAAATACCATAAACCAGTAAACCCACAAAAAGTCTCAAGGGAGACCGGCTTTTTCGACGTATTCGAGTATCCGTCTATATTCTTTATAATCTCTGGTATTGCGTTTTCTCATACTCATGTTTTAATAGCTATTATTAAATGCTCATTGCGTAATATACTATTATAACGCCCCTCGTACAAATAATGCTTCTTGTTTACTCTAGAGTACTGGCTGCGATTCTTTCGTTACAAATTGCATTAGGAGTGACTTTCGATCTCTAAAAATTATATTTTTAGTAATGGCCATCTTTCGAAAATCTTCGCTTTCTCGGCCTCTAGGTAATAACTCAAGAGCACATAAAATATTTAACTTCAGAGTAGGGAACGGTCGTTAAACAAGGCAATATTGATTTTCCTTTTTCGACTTCTAAGCGAAAGTGTGTTATTTATTAAAATTCTGCTTTTTCTTTTATATATAAGGTATTACATTATGGTAAACTAACTGGTCTTCCTTCTAGTCCTGGATTGGCTGATTATTTTAAAAGCTAGACAAGTTAGCGAAAAATATTTCAAATAAAAGTTTTTAAAAATCTACAATTTGAAAATAGGTTGCAATTTAAGTTCTTAATTAGAGTGGCCTATTTTCTGCTTTAATTTCTGGTTCTGCTTATTTATTTATTTATTTATTTATTTCCCCTCAATGCAATGTAACTAGGATTATAAAGCATTATGGGATCGTCAGTTAAAAAAGTTAAACCTCAAGGTCATGTAATATGTATGTACGGGGATATCCAAATAATAGTGAACAGGCCTTATATCTTTTTTATTTTTAAAGATGGGAATAAATGTTAAATAAGAAAGTTTCGGGGATTTTTATGGTTCATTCATGGATCTTATCAGCAAAACAATTGAGCACCGAATAAAAAAAATATAGTATAAAAGATCGATTTTCTCGTTTATTTTAAATTTAGTGGTATGATTTTTATCATATTCTTGGATTCTAGGAGAAGTTCTAGACATATTTTGTATAACATACCCTATACGGTTTTTCAATCGTTTTTGAAATATTTTAAATTAAAAATTATTTCGCATAAATATAATTTAAACGTAACTATCCAGGTTGCGAACGAAATACCTCCCACGTTTTAAAATTTTCTTCATAGTAAGTCAAACTTAATGTCGAGGTTGGCAATAATACTTTAGTCACAGTGAATATATAATTTTATTTTTAAGCAAAATGAGTTATTCTATTAAACAATAAATGTTTATTTTTATTAGTTATTAATATTTGAAAGCAATAACCAGTGATTATAAACAATAACAAATAATTTATAATGTAAACATATAAATGTTAACATTGGCGAATAAATATCAAAAGAAATTTTTAACATGCCACCATTTATTTTTCCGCACTTTTCATACATTCTTCTCTGCCTCTGAAGTGTGTTTATAATATTTTCAGCATCATTTTTGTTCAGTTTCCTTACTTTATTTCTTACCTTCCTTTGAATTTCTTCAATATTTTAATAATGATTGCTGTATACGACATTTTTCAGATGATCCCAAAGAAATATATCTAAAGGCGTGAGGTCTGGGCTATTTGCAGGCCACTGTAACGTTCTATATCTACCGATACATTCGTTATACTGATGGTTTAAAACATTGCGAACCTCAATTATATTAAGTGGGAGGCGCTCCGTCCTATTGCCATATAATACGTCGACGTTCTTCAAGTGGCAATTCGTCGAGAATATCTTCGATTTCATTTTCTAAAAAATTAAGATAGCGCAGGCCAGTTAATGCTCCCCGAAAAAAAAAATGGTCCTAGAATTTTATTTTGTAAAATCTCACATCAAACGTTGATTTGGTTTGATTGGGTGATTATGCACCGAAACGGGGGTTTAAACTTTGTATGAAGAAAAATATTAGATGGTCCTATTAACTCGCAACTTCATAGAAGTACTCTAGAAAATAAATGTTTAAACATGTGTTTCACGGTTTTTAATAAATCGACCCCTAAGGGGGTAAAATGGGGGTTCAAAGTTTGTAATGGAGTAAAATTGTTATACCGCGGACGAAGTCGCGGGCGCAGGCAAATAATTTATATATCACCTCTATCGCGCTGCAATTTATAATTCATGTTAGGCAGCAAATTTGGATTACTGTCACCGAATTATTCCTATATATTATTTATAATTTAAATGTGTGCTGCTGCAGAGAGCGTATTTACAGATTTTTATAGTTTTAATTTTAGTTTTACTTCTTTAAGTTATTTTAATAATTAAACAATTTAACAATTAAATTAAAATAATTTTTTGACACAAATATTATTTTACTATACAGTGTGGTCGTTTAAGTGTGCAACATATGGGAAAGTTTTTTATTACCGATTTCTCAGAAAATTTTATTTTTGATAAAAGTTGGTGCATGTTCGATAATTATATTGGGTGTACTTGGAATGGTTGCAAGTCAAACGGTGTACAGGGTAGGGCAAAAAATATAAAATTTCTACAAGAATAAAGTACCCCTATTTCAGAGAATTCAGCAAAATGTTATTAAGAAAATGTGTTTAGAATTAAAAGTTATGCATAGGTTTGAAAACGTGACCTCATAAAATAAAAAACAAAATTTTTTTGAAAATATTAATTATTTCCTAAAAAAAAATTTTTTTTTATTATCACCCTAAAAACCTTCATAAATTAAACAAAATCAATTAATTTCACACATCTTTGTTCAAATTCAAGCATATTTGTAAAATTAACTTAGCTTTTTAATTTATTAAGGAATCACAAACATCATGTTTGTTGCAAGGACATTAAACACAACTTTAAAATACCGTAAAAATTACTTTTAACAAGATAAAACATTAGTAATGATAATTTTTAAATTAAAAAACCCTCATTTAAATTACAAAATATTTATTTTAAATGTTTATTAGAAAATTGTACAAAATAATATACAAACATGAAATCATTCTAACATAATGGCGTTGTGGGGCATTATTAACAAAACAATGCATGCATTATGTCTGCGTTTAGTGCAAAGTCAAGAAATACAATGTTCCTAAACGTATTTGAGTATGGTGCCAATGGTTTTGTCAATTTTTATCGGCTTCTTTTTATTATAACTTAACAATAAACAAATTTAAAAAAAATTAAACAGACAATATTTGAAATGCAGAAAAAAATTATATTAGGTATGTTTAAAAAAATTATCGACGCGTCTCCGTATGTCCACCTTCACGTTCAATGCATTTAATTGTCCGATCATAAAATTCACTAAGCGTGGATCGCAATACACTTGCTGGAATATTTCTGCAATGAAATCGTATCGAAATTTCAAGCTCCCCAACATTATTAAAGGGTCGATCCTTGTAAACTTTTTGCTTTAAATATCCCCATAAAAAAATCTAGTGGGGTGAGATCTGGCGAACGAGGAGGCCACCGTGGATCGGTATTTCGTCCTAACCATTTATCACCAAATTCTCCATTTAACCATTCAGAAACAATTCTAGCAGAATGAGCCGGACAACCATCATGTACAAACCATAATTTACGTCGTTCTTGTATACTCATATTATCCAAAAAATCTGTTAGTTCGTTTTCCAAAAAATGTAAATAGGTATCACCAGTTAGGTTTTGGCGAAAAAAGAACGGCCCTATTAATTTGTCGTTAATAATACCGCACCAAACGTTTGTTTTTTGGTAATACTGGTTTTTGTTGTCAATGACAAAATTTGGATTTTCGTCCGACCACCACCTACAATTTTGGGAAGAAACAACGCCATTTGTAGTGAACGTGGATTCATCCCCAAAAAGCATGTGTCTATGGAAATCACGTTGATCTTCTATTTCTCCTTGAATCCACATGCAGAAATCATACCGCAAGTCATAGTCTTGTCTTTGAAACGTGCAAATAAACATTGGCTTATAGGCGTGATATTTTTGTTTTTTAAGAATCTCCTTAATAGAGGTTTTTTTTATACCCGTATAAGCATGCACTTCTTGGGTGGATGTTCTAGGGTTTTCAACAACTGCTTGAAGTACTTGTAATTGATTTTCTTCAGTACATACAGTTTTGGTACGTTCATTTTTATATTTATACTCTAAAGACCCTGTCTGTTTAAAATTATTTAAAATTCTGCTTATGGTTGAATAGTGGACTTGTTTATCTGGATGTCGTTCATTGAATATATCTCCTGCTTCACGCACTGTTTTATAGTGTTCTCCACATATTAGCACTAATTCTGCCTTTTCGGCTAACGTTAACTTTACTGGAGGAGGCATTTGAGATCAGCTAATAACAATAATTATTTAAGAATGAATAATGCCACCAAACTGTCATAATGTTTACTTTTAACCCTTATTTGTTTTCTTTCCATAGGTATCTGCGATTATTTTAGTAGGATTTCATGTTTGTCGATTATTTTGTACAATTTTCTAATAAACATTTAAAATAAATATTTTGTAATTTAAATGAGAGTTTTTTAATTTGAAAATTATCATTACTAATGTTTTATCTTGTTAAAAATAATTTTTACGGTATTTTAAAGTTGTGTTTAATGTCCTTGCAACAAACATGAAGTTTGTGATTCCTTAATAAATTAAAAAGCTAAGTTAATTTTACAAATATGCTTGAATTTGAACAAAGATGTGTGAACTTGATTTGATTTTGTTTAATTTATGAAGGTTTTTAGGGTGATAATAAAAAAAAATTTTTTTTTAGGAAATAATTAATATTTTCAAAAAAATTTTGTTTTTTATTTTATGAGGTCATGTTTTCAAACCTATGCATAACTTTTAATTCTAAACACCTTTTCTTAATAACATTTTGCTGAATATTCTGAAATAGGGGTACTTTATTCTTGTAGAAATTTTATATTTTTTGCCCTACCCTGTACACCGTTTGACTTGCAACCATTCCAAGTACACCCAATATGATTATCGAACGTGCACCAACTTTTATCAAGAATAAAATTTTCTGAGAAATCGGTAATAAAAAACTTTCCCATATGTTGCACACTTAAACGACCACACTGTATATTATGCTTTTCGTAATAATATCCAAAAAATTAATAAATTTGTTCTTCATCGAGCAAGCTAAGTGGCAACACCTCGAATCGCGGATAACAAAACCAGGATTATTTATTCCCTGGACAGTAGTTCAATGCAGTGAAGCCTGCCTTCTTTAATACATAAAGAACTTGCTAGTTAAAATTCTTTCTCTCTCTTTTGAAGTTACCCGGAATCGGGTTGCCGTTTGTTATAAGTATTCGCAAGCGATGCTGCGAGTATCAATTACTTAGTTCCAAAATGACTCAAAAAATCTTAAAGCCGAAAAACTACTAAAAAGGATAAATTTTAATTCCAAGCTTTTACTCCTCTGTATCTCGAAATTCAGAATATTGTAACCACAGAATTCTCCCATTTCCTTTATATTATCATTATGTTTGTTGTTTCAGATGAGCTAACAAAATGAATAAAAGGTCAGGAGGTGGCTCCTGGAATCGGAGAGGCAAGCCCTCTACGAAAGAGTTGGGTGGCATGAGACGGCAGCGTAGTCTGGAATGGAGAAATGAAAGAGATTGTAGTTCAAGTGACGACGAAGTTGCTAGACCGGTGGAAAGTCAAATGTTTGCTACTTTATTAGCCCAGGCGCAAAAGGAATTTAAAGGTAAGGTACTAAACTTTAACTAAAATAAAAATAAGTTGTAGTCAGTTTGTAACACCACATTTTTTTCGATTTTTCCACAGTTAGATTTTCAGGAAAAGTGTGGCATTCCTACTGAAGCATAATGCAATTGCAGAAAACATAATATCAGATGAATGCCGATTATATGCTCAAATATGCACAAGATTGTAAATAGAAACGGACAGTAGAGATACAATATTTATTTCAAACATTCGTTGGTTCAAACCACTTTTGTGTTTGAAACCAGAAAATTAATATACCTAATTTTATCAAAAAGTAAAAAAAATTAAATTGCACGCCTATCTGTCGTGGTGGACGATCACTTATCCTGGCTGACGTAAAGGTTCAGTACTGGCACCAACCCTATTTCTTCTTCACATTAACGACCTGCTGTCATCAGCTACCAATCGCATCCACAGTTACGCTAACGACAGAACTATTCACTCCAAAATTCATTTTTCCAAACAGATGTCGAATCTAGAGCTGCACAATAGATGCGCCTATCCAATTCGCTAGATCTCTAATTAATTAAAACCGGAGCACCAAAAACCTAGTTCAGATAAACGCTTTTAAAAGCCAACTTGCTCCCTAACCTATAACACTGTTACCATATGTGGAATGCGACATCACCCTCGAAACTTAACATCTTTGATTCTATCCGACTCATCAACGACCCAGTCTTCACAAGAAAACTCAATTCTCTCGCTCATCGCCGAGCTATTGCGGATCTGCCTCTTTTCTAAAGATATTTTCACCGATATTGTTTAGAAGAACTTACCCCTACCATCCTCCATCCCTTCACTGTTCTTAATAGGACAACTAGGAATCCAGCCACAAAAACCTAGAACATTTTACTTCTCATTCCACTCATTCATACCAAGGGTCACCAGATTAGGGAATAAATCGCTTGCAGAGGTTGTGCTATCTCTCTTTGCAAACTCCGATCTTTTAAGTCCCCTATCAATTAAATATATTTTTCTCCTCTTCCAGGTACCACGGTACATTAGTACTTATCATTGATTTTGAATCGATACCACTATTTTCACTTAAAAGGAATTAGGGATTCCCAAGATATTTATAACCCGCCAAACGATATAGTCCCCCACCTACTTTTGAGACCGGCTGTTGCCAGGTTTTCAGTTAGGTAGAATATTTGCAGATAGATAGACTCTACTAAAATAATGCAATTACTGTGGGTTACTACTTATCTACAATAATAAATACTACATACTAGAGCATACGATTTAGGATTAATAAAATATTAATAAAATATACCAATATACCAACCATTACTTTTCGTGATAATAAAATTTTAGTAATTTATTTTCGCTTCACGGAGCGTCGCAGAGCGTGACTTTGTTAAAAATCTAGCAAGAAATAAGTCAAAAATATTAGGTTTTTTAATCCCTTAAATTCGTAAAAGACTATTACTGGATGATAAACAAACCATTTTTAACAATAATTATCACCAGTTTGGTTTGATGTAGACCGTAACCGATGAAATTTAAATATAATATTTACCAGCGTTGTTAGTGTGCATCAGTACTAGTATTTGTAACTAACGCGTAGTTTAACCCTTAGCTGGCGAGCCGAGGTTTGTCAAACCCCATTAAAACTTAAAAGATTCGCCGCGCTCTTAGGGGTAGTTGGAGATCAGTCATCGCTTCTATAGCTTTCAGTCAGATGAAAAATTGAAAAATGTTATCAATTTATGTACATCTATTAAGGTGGTTGTATCAGAACATAAAAATTAATTTGTGCCGATAATCGTATTTGGTAAAATCAAAAAAAAACTGAGAAAACAAATTTGTATTTTAGTACCAAAAAGAATTTGAAAAAAACATATTTCCTTCCCTGCTTATATTATAAAGATATAGGTATTTTATTTTTAGTGTCCTCGATTATTTTGACGATGTGTATATATCAATGTGACCGTTGCATCCCTAATCAGTCACAAAACCTGCTGAATCAGCACCCAGCAAGTGCTAATTTTATCGAATCAGATTAAATGGGTGATTGTTAATACGTAATTATTCCGACAAGCCCCTTTCCGGGCAACCCTTTATTTCGTTGACCGGAAATTCCGCTCACGTCCAACATGAAAGTGCACGGTTAAATTTCAAGCTGAACTCGGACCTATAAATTTATTTCAAACTCTGCAGAATCGGTTATTTTTTTAAAGCGTTTTACAAAATGCTGTGACAGATTTAGATCTGTTTAAAAGACACCTTAAGATTTAAAATGTTTAATTTTTTACCCCTATTAGGCCCCGTTCTATTAGTAAAGAAGTATATAGATCAAATTTGACATAATTAAATTTCAGAGTCTTAAAATTATGTTGATTTGCCAAATATGCCAAAAAAGCTCCAAATAGTATATTATGCAATAAGCATTTAATGATAGCCAAGTATGGAAATTACGATACAAGCTGAAGGCGTGTGTCGTAATGAATAACATTTAAACATTTAGCATGAAACATTTAAAAAAGAAAATATTAAGCACACTATATCTCGAAAAAGAAGCATTTGAGGATCCATGTGTATACAGGGTGTTCCGGTGATCATGTTACAAACTTCTAGGGTAGATAAAACACTCGAAAATAAGAAAAAAAGTTCATGTGAACATGGGTCCGGAAACGCTTCTTCAGGGAGCTAGAGCCCTTCGAAGATGACCTTCAAAAACTACTCTTCGTTTTATAGCTTCGGTACTACTGCAGCTATCGCCACCAATTTTGGGACATGAAATCTACTTGGTAGGTTCATCAATTTGAGCCTTCCGGATTTTGTCACCTTTAACCAGGGGGGTATTTGGGTAAATTTGACCCTACTCCTCTTAGGCTTTAATTTCTTACCATTTTTATATCTAATTATGATTTTCCAATGCCTTTTACATAAAAAAGGTACTCTTAGTAAAAGTCGCTATCTGTCACCGTTTCCTCGGAAAATGGTTAAATCCAATCAATAATAAATTATTGGTCTTAAACCAATTATTACCTTGAAATATGAAAATGAGGTTCAGTACAGATAGTGAGCATTAAAAGTTAGACAAATCTTCTTTTTTAATGAAAATAAATTAGATTAGAGAGATTTATTGCCTTTTCGAAATTGAGGGTATAAAAAGTAAAAGGGTATACAAAATATTCCAAAAAAAAAAAATTAAACCTACACAAGCAAAACTAATAATAAATTTGCAATAAATCATTCACGAGCACCAATGAAAAACTTAAAGTTTAGAAATTTCAAAAATACAAAATAAACAAGTAACACAAACAGGTTTAACGAGTGAGTCAAGGAGAAGGCAGAGTAAATTTTTGTCTTGAAGATGAATTTACTAACGCTGTCGTTGACTGACCCTGTACGTACCAAAATAAATTCAAAATAACAATTGCTGAAAATGCCTGCCACCACGTTCAATACATTTATTGCACCTACGTAGCATATTTAAATTGACGTCAGTGAAAACATCAGGCATGGTTTGGATCATTTCAGCCGCAACAGAAATCCTAGCCACCAAATCTTCCTCCGACTGAACTGGAGTTTCATATACAAGGCTTTTCATATGTCCCCAAAGAAAGAAATCCATAGGAGTTAAATATGGGGACCGGGCTGGTCAGTTGACATCGCTTCCACGTCCAATCCAACGTATTCTAAAACGATCATCGAGGTGCTCACGTACGACATGTGAAAAATGAGCGGGTGCTCCATCATGCTGGAACCACAGATTCCGACGTATGTCGAGGGGCAGCTCATCCAATAACTCAGGTAAGGTGTATCTTAAAAAATTGAGGTATACCGTCCCAGTTAGTCGAGGAGGCAACATGATTGGTCCAATTAGACGTTCTCTAACAATTCTAGCCCACATGTTCACCGAGAATCGATGTTGGTACCCTCTTATTTGAAGAGCATGAGGGTTTTCCTCCGCCCACACATGGCTATTCCGTGAATTAAAAATACCTTCTCTCGTAAAAACAGCCTCATCAGAGAAAAGCACAAATTTCGGAAATTGGGGTTCTTGCGTACACTGTTGAAGAAACCACTCGCAAAACTCTACGCGGGGTGCATAATCATTTGGTCTCAATTCCTGTACTTTTTGGCGATGGTAAGGATGAAGAAGTTGTTCGTTAACAATCTCCCATACACGTACATGACTTACATTCATGGATTCTGCAACAGCTCGGGTACTAACACCAGGATTTTCCTCGAATTGTCGGAGTACCTCTTCCTCAAATTCTGGAGTTCGTACAGTTCTTTGAGCGCCAGTATCTGGCCTCGTTATTTTTATGGAGCCAGTTTCCCTTATGCGCTGATTTACCCTCTCGAACAGCGTGTGAGCAGGTACACGCCTCTCAGGAAACCGCTCCTGATACAATCTTGAAGCGGCTCTTCCATTGCAATGAACTTCGCCATAAATTAATAGCATATCGGCATATTCGGCGAAAGTATAATCCATGATTCACTGGCGACACAATATTTTATTGACAGATTTTTGACAACTATCTGTACTGAACCTCATTTTCATATTTCAAGGTAATAATTGGTTTAAGGCCAATAATTTATTATTATTGGATTTAACCATTTTCCGAGGAAACGGTGACAGACAGCGACTTTTACTAAGAGTACCTTTTTTATGTAAAAGGCATTGGAAAATCATAATCAGATATAAAAATGGTAAGAAATTAAACCCTAAGAGGAGTAGGGTCAAATTTACCCAAATACCCCCCTGGTTTGTACGCCCCTGGTTAAAGGTGACAAAATCCGGAAGGCTCAAATTGATGAACCTACCAAGTAGATTTCATGTCCCAAAATTGGTGGCGATAGCTGCAGTAGTACCGAAGCTATAAAACGAAGAGTAGTTTTTGAAGGTCATCTTCGAAGGGCCCTAGCTCCCTGAAGTAGCGTTTCCGGACCCATGTTCACATGAACTTTTTTTCTTATTTTCGTGTCTTTTATCTACCCTAGAAGTTTGTAACATGATCACCGGAACACCCTGTATAAACCGATTTTCATATTTTTAGATGTAGAATTTGCCATTACAATTTCTTAACATCTTTTTGTGACACCCTATATAAAACTCCAAAGAAGCTACTGCATGCAGTAACTCCAAACGATCGTTAATTTTTATTTTTAAATGTCTACATCCACTACTTACCTGCTATCATCCTTATCGAGCTCGGGCTGTTTATCAACAGTTTCAAAATTTTATTTGGTAAGAACTTCCGGTTTAGAGTTAGTTCCAGAAAACCCATAAGACCTTTTAAATTTTTAAGATTAGCCGACGATTTTTCAGGTCCCCGAATAGAGTATAAACATTTCAGTGGTAGCTCGTTTGGCATTTTTGTTTTATTGCTGACTAAAGAATCATTTTTTGATGCACCAGCTTGATCTTTATCCATTTCATAAGAAGAACTTGCAGTATTTTCGATCAAAAATCACTATGAAACTTTTAACAAACAAGTAACATTTATATAAAATTTTACAGGTTATGTCTAATGCATAAATGAAAGTTGATTATTGGAAGCCCCATTTCCATCAGAAACAACTCCAGTACAAAAAGTGTTTTTAACGGAAATGACTGAACTTTTGCTGTTTTTTAGCGGAATCGGTAAATTTTTGATTTATATCTTGGAGCGCTAATATCCTTAGCGTTAACGACTGTTGTATATGATGAAAGAGAACAAAAGGTATACAGCGAAATTAACACAATTTTTGATTTTTTCGACATAATTTCTTTTTCAAATCAACGCCTCAATAGGGAATATGCATATAACCCAAATAAATCAAATTTTTTTTATTATCCATTTATTTTGGTCTTTATAAACAAAAAAAAAGGGTTTTCTACTGCAAATTGGTGCGCGAATTTCGAAACTTGTAAAACGTGATCCCATTGGCTGTGTCGTCAAAAGTGTTTTTATGACTCATAATGAGTACATGGCGAATTCCAGTGTTCCAGTTTTACGAAAAATCAATCAAAATGGCATTTAATGTGTAACTCATCCAATAAGATACCCCTGCACTTAAAGTATAAGGTTCTTAAAATCTTACTCAAGTATATTTGATGCCGAAACCGGTCCAGAAACCTTCAGATCTAGCAAAAAAAAAACTGGTATTTTGAGAAATTTTGACACATCATATTGTCACAACGGGGGTTGTTGCGACTGAGACTAAGTAATAGTCTCTGGGATCGTATGGAGGGAATGAAGTTAAAGCAGGTTATAAAAAACAGTATTTAATAATTAATCAACAATAATAACAATAAAATAAAGTTTGGCTTTAAATAAATAAAATGAGACACTTACTAATTTACTTCTCTTACATCTTCTCTGTAAGGGCGGCTCTTCTCCCGACAAACGGACACATGTCTTGTCTCGAGATCTTAAGAACGACTACCTATCACTCTATTATACAGTTATCGACGATCGGTGCATTGCTAGGTCAGCATACCTTGACTTACTCAATAAAGTTGAACAAAACCAAGCTGACCTTCAATGTCGTCACCAAGTCCATCGAATAACAGAGTGTCTATTCATCATTATTGTCAAAATAATCTTTATATAAATAAAGTATGATTTTAAAAATAATTAATAAAATAATCCATGATAACATAACTATGACAATATCTTAATAATTTCGAGTAAATTCTTTGGTTTATGGCAATCTTCGAAAATTCGAATAAATTCTAAAATTTTCAAAATTTGCATGTCCCCGATGCAAATAAACCTATTTATTTATAGCTTTAATGAAAAACTAAGCGATTTAAATTAGTGGGAGGTATTCTCAGATAATTAGTGGATAAAATAAAAAGAAACACTAAATAAGGAAAGTAGTGTAGAATAAGGTCGGCTAAAAATACGATTTGTCGGAAAAACACGAAAATTCGGTTTCTACCCCTTAAAATACGCTCCTAGATCACCCACTCGGTAATCATTTTAAACTATGCTTATCCCTTTATAAGATAGTGTTTAAAAATTGAGAAAGAATTAGATAGGAAAAAATACCGAGTGATTCAGCTGTACCAATGTCAAGGGCAAAAAAAGAAAAAATGTCGAAATTTAATCGGCGATCGTCCCCTTCCTATTAAGAATAAAGAAACTAAAACATATGAATATCATGTATTTTGACGAGCTCTTTTCGATGACGTATAATGGATTTTAATTTAACTCATTTTGAACCAACTAAAAATTAAAAACCGTTCAATTTGGGTCTCAGATCAGAATTTGCAGTTTTTCCCAAATACGTATATTCATTTTTCAGTGATTTTAGGTTTAGGTAAATGTATTGTAAAAAGAAAGTATTTGAGATTTTAAAATTTCACTTTCACCCACACAAAGAGGGGCATACAAATGGCATTTTTCGACCAAAAAAAAAATTCGAAGGAATTACTTACCATTTTCCGATCCTCACGAGTTTCAATGTCAGAAGAAAAAAAAATTAAATAAATGTTGTTATCTTTAATATTTATTAATAAATTGTTGTTTACTTTAATATTTATTAATAAATGGTCGTAGGAAAAATACTGTATTACGTACTCGCATTCGTAACTACACTTGCCAAGGCTCGTATCGTTACTTTATGCTCGTATATTAGTAGCCATCATTAAATAATCGTTGCATAATATATTATTTTCCAATACCATTTATTAATAAATATTAAACTTAACAACATTTAATTAATTTAGCAACAGTTAAACAAATTAAATTTTTCACCATCAGTAATTCCATAATCTGACATAATTTCTAATTTAAATAATATTCTTAAAAGTTTTAATGAAAATTCAAATTTAATAAACGAACTGTCAAAATCAGATCATTTATAATAAAAAGAGGCCATTTGATTAAAAAAGTATAGGTTTCAAATTGACTGATATCGCGCTTTCATAATTAAAATTTGAATCATAATGAACATTATTATGAAACATATCGAAGACATTTTACTTGAATATTAAAGTATGGGATTATAAAAAAACAATAATGTGGTGTAGTGGGTGTGAAAAATTAATGTTTCCTCATTTGTTTCTAACTTCTTGGTCCACACTTCAGATATATACAAAATCGATCCGTTGCAGTAAATGTGTGTACAAACATTTAATATACTAGTAGTTATTCGCTTTTAGCGCCAATAGTGTGAATAGAACTAAAGAAGTTTATACATTGGCAACTTTTAGGCTTTACTACATTTTGCAAAGTGTATTAAAAAAGTATAGATAGTTTTACCTAAAAATTTAAAACAAATAAAAGGAAAGACACGAACATAGCAATTCAGGGTGCATTTCCAGATTATTTGTATTCTCCTTCTTTTATAATATCAGAAAAAAAAGTATGTACTCTATGAAAAACTATCCACTCTTAGTTTGTCTGTATGTATTACTGATAACTGAACTTATACTAAACACACTTATTTAAACCTTTATTAGACTTTTATTTACTGACAGTGTCACAATAACCTCTTTACTGCCAACAAATGAGCACGTTTCTAAGACCAAACTGAAAATCAATCCCTTATCCCTTATATTGCTGGTCCTGCAGAATTCTGAACCAACCAAACAATAAAATAAAAGACTGTGGTAAATTCTAGATATTCTTTCATAGGCGTTCCTTGCAGAAAATAATTAAATTGAATATTCATTACAGATCCAGACCTTTTTTCATTGGCGTAACATGTGAAAATTAATCAAGATATTAACATAGAGACTATAATAAAAAGTAAATCCAAAATCTCAAAATATACGAACGTACATACACCAAAGCTAAAAAAGTCCATACAAATTCTAGGAAGTTGGTTAGCGTAACAATATGTGCAATCGGGGCCAAAATAATTTTTTTTTCCATAAGATAAAGCATAAACAATGAAACTATTTAGGTTGACGCCTGTACTTCCTAAGGCGATCTTCGCAACACAAAGAATTTGAGATTTTGCATCGACCATGTTTTCGTTCAATTCAGGATAGCCGGCAGTGGCCGATTCAGGGAGGGGGCGAGAGTGCGCCCCCCCCCTAGAGCCTTGTACAAAAAGGATTTCAATAGCGAATTTTTATAAAAATAAATATTGTAATATAAACATTAACCATTTCTATATATCCTACAAAATATTATAAACATCTGCCATATGCGATCTATGTAAGGTCTTTGAAATGAATTCTACCAAAAAATATGAATAATACTTAGATCAATACAAATATTATGTAATATAAAAAATGCAAGCCTTTTTGGCATTTTTCATTTACATGTTCTTAGATTGTTCTTGTTGTTGTTAGAAACGAAACAAATATCCCAATAATTCACATAATACATATTCAAATAATCTTTTACAGAACTGACATTTGATAACAATTTTAAAATACTACATGTAGAAAATAAAGGTAAAAAAATGAATTTATGAAAATCTGGAGATAAATCGGTTGAAAAACTCCGACTTATTGCTTACTGATCAATTAGAATTAAATAACTCACCCTTATTAAACTTATTTACCTATAGTCTATCCACTGAACGTACGGAGTAATCGCGAGCAGACAAGGCGGTGCCGGCCGGCCAGGTTTACACTGCACAAGTACTTGCAGAAGTGATAATGCGAAAATAGCATCAGTGGCGTAGTATATAGGTAAATTAATGAAAATATATTAATTTATTTTAGAAGGTGTGCCACAATATAATGGTTAATATTATAATAGTGACTTTACTACTAAACTAAGCAGGCTGAATAATTGAAATGATTTTCTTTGTGTTGTGGACTTTTGTTGTGCCACGATGCCAGATTAACTCGACAGGATTAAATTCACAATGGTACGGCGGCAGGCGTAAAATTCTGCGATTGGTGGATTTGGCCAATTCATCAATGACATATTTGTCAGCACCTTTATTTTCTTTAACAAGAGTTAATAATTCTGCCTTGACCATATCTTCCTCGAATGAAATAATATGCCTTCTTAGCCATTCTTGTATTTCGGCCATTCTTGTTCCGGTGTTCGGAGCTTTATCAATACGCCTACTGTGGTACGAAGCATTATCCATAACAATGACAGCGTTCTCTTCTAGATGGCTTAGAATATTTTTGAACCAATTTTCAAATAAATCAGCATTCATGTCTGCGTGGTAGTCACCCATCTGCTTTGACTCAAAAACTAATGAGCCGCCTTCTACGAAGCCGCCATCGGATCCGATATGTAAAATAATCAGGTGTTTCCCTTTACCTGAAGGATTTTTTAATCCTGTCGAAAGATCTTCCAGAAAGGCTTGCCTGGGATGCTATATTGAAGCATCCACCCATACTTTACTAACAGTGTGTCCCGCATTGACCCAAGTCTCGTCTAGGTAATTTATCTTCCTACCTTCCCTTTCCCTGCCCTTTTTCATAAACGGACAAAGATCGTTTTATCCGTTTCTTTGGTGGTAATTGAGGCTCATTCAATACGATATTCATAGTGAATGTTACTTATTCAAATAGAGCTGCCAGATATCCCGATTTTAAAGAAAGCACACCGAAAAAAGAAGCAACACAATATTTTTAAAAAGCACTCAACCAACAAACAAAATTATAGACCGTACGCCACAGAACTCAGAATACAAATGAAACACCCGCACCAATTGAATATTGTAGGGTGTAAAGAGGACCGCTTAAATTCCGAAAATTTGACCTGATTTTACCTGAACCTGAATATCAGGTAGTTTTGTTACTCCGTACGTTCGGTGTACAGACTTTTTTATAGTAGAAATGAAGCCCAGTGGGAATTACCCATAAGGAATTAGTATAACAATAACAATCCTAAATTAAAATTTTATTTATTTACCTAGATTGTTGTATTTTATGACACCTTTGTGAACTTTTAGTTTAAGATTTATTCTGTAACAAACATCCAATGAAGCTATAGTGTAGCGAAACGCGCAATGTTATAAAGTATTAAATAAAAGTGGAAATTTGGCTAAAATTGTTGTCTTTTATGACACCTTTGTGAACTTTTAATTTAAGATTTATTCTGTAACAAACCCAAACGAACGTTTTTTAGGCTTGATCGGGTTTACTTAGGTTTGTTACGATACTTTCTCGTAAGTTACTTTTTCAAAAAGCCGTTGCTTAAAAAAATTAATTCTATCCGAAAAAATTTAATTTCGAAAAAAGTGTTCTCTGGAAAAAGTAATTTTTGAAAAGTACTTTAAAAAATGACAAATTGGTTTTAGACAAATTGTTCTTTCGTAAGTACTCGTATATCCCAAATGAGCAGAATGCATAAATAAAAAAAATGCCGCAATATTTACACTTCCATATTAATCAAACAATTTGTCCTGTCGCGTGCAAACTAAGATGACTAACTCTTTTAGCTGTTTCTTTTGTCAACAAATATCTTTTTTGATATTAAATTAAGCCGATTTTTTAGAAAAACAGCTTCCTCGAAAATATATTTTTTTAAAAAATCCTTTTAAAATTACATTTCCCAGAAATATATTTTTTAGCAAACATAGTTTTTCTAAATTCGAATTATTAATGAATGACAAAAAGATGCTAAACTACACTGTAAAAAAAAATGATTAAATTTTAAATCAAATTCAACCCAATTTTGACTAAATCCAGGTCCACGCCAGATTGATTGAAAAAATTAACACTCCATATTGATTAAATCGAAGGATCTGTGATTAAATTTTCTTATTCAAAATTGATTAACCTCACAATTAATTCTGATTACATCTAAATCAATTTTCATTAAAATTTTCTTCCATAATGATTAAATTTCCATAATACTCTAATCATTTTTTATTAAATCTTAAATCCAATGTGACTGATATGCAATCATCAGTAGCACCGCCCTTCCCCTCTCCGCCCTATAAAGTACCTGATTAGGGCGTCGATTTTATTTATTAAATGACAATACTATAATAATACATAAGAAAAGGGAACACATTAAAGAACAAACAGATGAAATTATATAAAAGATAGGTAATGCAAATTCCCAAAGCATGGGAATTGTTTGTCCCATATCATAAACAAAAATCCGGGGAGGTGAGGCGTGGACCTGGATTTAGTCAAAATTGGGTTGAATTTGATTTAAAATTTAATAATTTTTTTTACAGTGTAAAAGTTGAAAATAATTATATGAAGTAAAAACACGAAAATTATTTACTCATCTGTAAATAAATACATAAAACACTAATGAAGACCTGGCATGACAAATCTTTTCTTTGAAAATAAATGGAAAATAACTTACATTGGTGCATGAGTTCCTCCAAGGGATTGGATTCAAGATCTGAGATTTTTGCGTATTTCTTTTGTTTTTGAAACATAATTTCACCAACATGATGTAACAACAAAGTTTTTAAAAGAATATTCGTAAAATTTTAGAACAGGTTCACCACTTCATTCGTTATAACCTCACATTGCACATTGCACTACCACAGAAACCGCCATACCTACTGCCGATTAAATGGAATTTTTGCAGATTGCAGCGGGGTGGATGGATATCGGTACTCCCTTGTGATTAAAAGGTTGCGTACTGCGCATGTGTTGGCGGCTTGGTTTAGAAGTTTGAGTATTTTTTAGTCAGTAGGTGATTGATACTGATTATTGTGATTATTTTAACAAGGAAATATGATTTAAAATGTTTGTCTTTTTTATGCATTTGATCAGTATCGATTTAAAGTAATCGAGAATGAGTAATTTGTTTGAATCATAACGAAGATTATGAAACTGATTTAGAAAATAATTACAAATTAAATCAAAAAATTTAATCCGGCCAATAAAATCAGACATCTCTTGTGGTTAATCAACTGGATTTTTTTCTGTGTAACCTAAACGAACATTTTCTGTATTTGGTCAGTTTGACGTTTCCTTGTATTTGTGACTCTCTAGTAAATTACTTTCAAAAAAGTGTTGTTTTTTAATATCAATATTCCAAGTCTTTTTCGAAACAATGTTTAAAAAATATTCTTTCTAAAAACATGTTTTCTTGGAAAAATTTAGTTTCAAACGGTGGTTAAAAATTAGAAGTTGATTTCAGAAAAAGAAAATTGAAAATTGAAAACATCCCTAGTTTTCGAATATCTGAATTATTAAAAAAGTTCGGTTTCAAGAAAATATATTTTCCAAAAATTTTCATATATAACTCCAAGTGTACAGGGTCTTTGATTATATTTACGTGGCTATCTGGAGCCTTTATTTTTGAAGATAGAAAAAATGTTTTATATAAAAATTGTAGTTTTTTTTCCATATTACCTTTTGAAATTATCAGTAAAAAAATATCGCATTAAAAAAATGGAAAAATATAGGCAACTTCAATTTTTTTAAATGGAACACCCTGTATATTATGCGCTACAACGAAAGATCTTTTTATTCTGATTTCAAATATATATATATATATATATATATATATATATATATATATATATATAATATATATATATATATATATATATATATATATATATATATATATATATATATATATATATATATATATATATATATATATAGTGATGATATTTGGGTGAACCATTTTTGAGATATTTTAGCTTAAACTATAAATAAATTGCAAAAAAATTTCATATTGGTATCAAGAAAGCCATGGAAACAATCAAATTGTAGAAAATAACTAAACTATAAATTTATAAAACATAACAATTTTATTGTTTCCATGGCTTTCTTGATACCAATATGAAATTTTTTTGCAATTTATTTATAGTTTAAGCTAAAATATCTCAAAAATGGTTCACCCAAATATCATCAATATATATATATATATATATATATATATATATATATATATATATATATATATATATATATATATATATATATATATATATATATTTGAAATCAGAATAAAAAGATCTTTCGTTGTAGCGCATAATATACAGGGTGTGCCATTTAAAAAAATTGAAGTTGCCTATATTTTTCCATTTTTTTAATGCGATATTTTTTTACTGATAATTTCAAAAGATAATATGGAAAAAAACTACAATTTTTATATAAAACATTTTTTTCTATCTTCAAAAATAGAGGCTCCAGATAGCCACGTAAATATAATCAAAGACCCTGTACAGAAGGTATAAGTAATTAAGAAAATGCTAGAATACTGGTAAGTTAGGATGACAAACCGTTCTCTTTTCGCAAGAACAGGTTTTGATATTTCGTCCATTATAGTGTACAGGGTCTTCCAACGAGGACTGAACAGGGGCTCATTTTTGAGCTTCCTTGTATTTAAAGAAAAATCTAAAATAGCCAATCGATGTACTTTTTCCTGCAGAATTCAAAAATGAAACCAAAAATTTATTTGAACCAGAAACAAAAGAGTTACGCTATGGATAAGGTGTTTTTTAAATGGAACATAGCTTTTTTTATACGATTTTCGGAACGAGTGATTTTTTTTATGTCCGCTCTGATTAAAATATTTAATATTGTGACAGCTATTTTTATTAAATTTTAATGTTTTATCCAGTATAATTTAACTTCAACCTGTTTGAAACATACACTAGGTAATAAAGGTAAAATCACTTAGAAATCCTTCAAAGTCAAAAAATTTGACAAATTTACTATAATATTGCCGAAATGAAATATTCATTAGATGAGAGATTGCAGATTGTTATCTTGTTCTACAAATGCCAAGGAAATGCAAGAGAAGCAAGGAGAAGATATTTCATTTCGGCAATATTATAGTAAATTTGTCAAATTTTTTGACTTTGAAGGATTTCAAGGTGATTTTACCTTTATTACCTAGTGTATGTTTCAAACAGGTTGAAGTTAAATTATACTGGATAAAACATTAAAATTTAATAAAAATAGCTGTCACAATATTAAATATTTTAATCAGATCGGACATAAAAAAAATCACTCGTTCCGAAAATCGTATAAAAAAAGCTATGTTCCATTTAAAAAACACCTTATCCATAGCGTAACTCTTTTGTTTCTGGTTCAAATAAATTTTTGGTTTCCTTTTTGAATTCTGCAGGAAAAAGTACATCGATTGGCTATTTTAGATTTTCCTTTAAATACAAGGAAGCTCAAAAATGAGCCCCTGTTCAGTCCTCGTTGGAAGACCCTGTACATTCCGTAGAACAATAAAAAAGTAATGTCGCATTCGAGGTTGCCCGTTTTTTTTTTTTTGTTTTTTTTTGGTCTGTAATTTTGTGTAGCTCGAGGTGACTTTGCGCCCCCCTAAACGAAATTCTAAATAATCCGCCCCTGTTAACCGAATCTGTTCATAGTTTTTGTTTTAAATTTAACGCTGTTTTTATGTGAGAAATGTCCCGCTTGCTTGACAGTTAAATATGTACTTTGTGCTTCACGTGAGTGGAATTTCCGCTGATCGAAATAAATGGTTCATCCAACACGTTCCGGTCTAAATAATTTGGCATCAACAATTGCCTCTTTAATTAGTTTCGGGGAAATCAGACGCTGTTGGGTGCTAATACTACGGGTTTCGAGATTGATTTTTAATTAAAAATGAAATGTTAGATATTTTTAAATTGTAATATTTTTTGCAGACTTATGTAGCACTGCAACCAACTAAACTACATAAATAGCTGTTATGTAACCAGTTAGGAAATGCTGTACTTTGTTTAACGAAGTTAATATTTAAGGGACGAGGGACGAGCGAAGCAAGATCCCTCAGAACTATACGAGTTAAACAAAATTGCATTTCCTAATGTGTTTCATACAAGATTTTTTGGTAATGTTGATAAAAATATGCAAATAAAATTATTAATTTTAAGTATTGTATCAAAACATCTAAATAGGCATCAAAACAATTTTTATTTCATCTAGTAGGTACTTAGTAGACAGTTGTCTTACTGTTCTTAACTATATTCTATCCAATTTAATTTGCGAAAGATGACAGAAAAAACAACTGAACAAGAATTCACCCTATTGGTCAGTTCCATGGACAGTTTACACCAGAACATATTTTAGCGATCACAATATTCATCTTTTCTTTCCTGATAATCACGGAGTAATCAGATTTCTTTCTATCCGTGTTGGCGAAAGTGCATTAGGAAAAGACAAATAAAAAAAAAGAATATGTTCAAATTTTGTCGTAACTTCTTTGTTTGTGGAAGTATTGCTGGTTCATACTTCGAAAGATTAGTCATCGCAAAAATTCTTTTCTTTCCTGATAAAACTTCCTACGCAATCCGATTTCTTTCTATCCTTCTTAGCAAAAGGGCATTAGGAAAAAAATACAAATAAAAACGATGTTGTTGCAAATAAAAAAGAATAATCAAATATTTTATCACAGCCGCCTTTGTGCAAGTATTTCTTGTTGTAAACTGTGAAAGTAATCGGAATTGTAATAAAAAATAAATTTCTTATCTGGCAAAATACTTATGTAAGTTTTATGATTATATAGCAAAATACCTTTGTTTTTACTGAACACAAACAACATCTGCAAAAATCTGATTTTACTAAGCAAAAACGGTGTCAGCATAGCCACATTAACCTTCTTATTTTATACTACTTAAAATTGTTTTCTACCTACCCCTCTAAAAAACAATACTCGCTTTAACCAATAATTTGCAATAAAAAGATTGGAGAAAAAGTTCTTAAATAAATAAAGAAACAATTGCTAAAATGAGTAAGTATTTTAATTAAGATAAACATTTATATTAAGGTTAAAAAAATATTCCCTATTCTCCGATATCTCTCTATATAAAAGAGTAAACTGACTGACTGACTGATTGATTGAGGTATCAACACACAGCCCACACCGCTGGATCTAGAAACTTGAAAGTTTGCACAGAGGTTGCTTAACCGGGGGGAAGGGGAGAGCGAGTGGAAATTTTTCCGAAACTGTTATCATTGTCGGGGTGATTAAGGTCAAAAATATAATTTTGTGTAATAGATGTTGTTAAGAAACAGAACGGGGGGGGGGGGGGCTGAGGATTTGCAATTTCTCCAACAATGTTTGCGAGAAACTATTAATGTGACATTTTCGGTTTTATTGAGGTCAGAAAAACTATTTCTGTCTAATAGATGTTATAAAAATTAAGGGCGGGGGGATGAGGAGCGGGTTAGAATTTCTTCAAAAATGTTAACTAATTAAACATTTTTGGGGTTATTGAGGTCAGAAAATCTAATAAAACATGGCCATTACAAATTTAAAAAGGGGGAGATCAGATGAAGGGAGGGGGGGGGGGAGGAAGATTAGGTGCATTAAAAAGAAAAAACATTTTCATAAAAATGCACAAAATTAAGTTAACCGTAGTAATAAATCGGTACATAACAATATTATTTCATCCTTTTCAGTGCATTTCCTTTTGTGAAGGTTCATTGAAATATTTTTTTGGAGCAATAATTCATAAATACAACCTGGCAAAATATAATATTAATTTCATTTCATTTACGTACCTTTTCTATTAGTTACCTGAGTCCGGCCCAGGTTTTTTCGTCATATAATATTGAAATCCGGTCTCTAGATATAACTAACCTAACCTAACATAACTCATGTTTCATGTATTAATAATTATGACATCAAAACTACACTATTATCACCTAGACCAAGCTAGTATTATATAATACAGCCTACATGCTAACAGTGCCGTTTGTGTCAGTCAAAGTCGCAATAAAAATTGTTTACTCGAATATACCAAGTAGTTTCACAATTTTTAACTGTAAATTTTGTAAGTCGGATAGATACACTTTTTAATGGCACTGTGACTTCAGCTTTAAACCGAATCTAAATGTTTCTAAGGCGCAATTGTCAATAATTTTTCAATAACTAAAGAAATCTTCTGTGATGCCCTCTGTTCTCATGTTTATATCGGGTCGGCGTTCCTGTTACTCATTCCCATAACGCCCGATCGAAGTAATGTAAAGAAGAACAAATATGTACCATACGTAATATTTCAATAGTTGTTAGTCAGTCCCAGATTTATAGAACACAGGAATTTAAGCTGCTAATACTTTATATAAACTCTTTAAGTATATGTTTACACTGCAAAAACAACTTATATAATAGGACATGCTTCAAATAATTTAGAAATATGTCATGTTTATATTTCCCATCATAAGCTAACTTTCTACCAGCTGTAAAATTTTACGAGTATAAGAGAGAAAGAGGAAGAGAGAGAAAAAATGAGAGAGAAAAGGACATGAGAGAGAGAGAGAGATATATAATTGATCTCTCCGTTGTAAAATGGATTTCTGTCATCAGTCTCAAATTAAATTGGATACGGTATAGTTACTTCGTAGACAGTTGTCTGGGTTGTCCGGTTGAAGTTTCATTTGTAAAGAGGTATCGCGTCAAAAATTAAATTTTTTCTTTTAAAAATATTGAAAATGTCCGATTCCGAGACCTAAGTGATATTGAAGAGGCAGCTTAAAACGCGTTATCTTTTGTTGTATCCGAAAAGTCGAGAGAAATACGAATTATTTATATTTTTGTGTTTCATTTTTTCATAACTAGTTAGGAAATTAATATTTCATCACCAGTTAAAAAATATTTTACTTTTCGTAACTAGTGAAGTAAGATGTTTCAACACTGTCATCGGTTTTAAAAAGTGTCACTTTATATGTCAAAATTAGAAAATAGCTATTTATGCCATCAGTTACGAAATGCCTAATTTTGTGTAACGCGTGAGATTTTTGCGGAACGAACGAAGTGAGTTCCGCAAAAACTCACAAGTTACACAAAATTTCATTTCGTAACGTATTGCATACAAGATTTTTTCTAATTTTGAAAAAAGTAATAAAAAAATAAAGTTTAATATAATTGATAAAAATTTTAAAACATAAATCTAGTTTGTTGCTGTTACTTCATGTTAGTTGTCAGTTTGACATTTTGTAAAAAAGTCTAGTATGTCGTCGGGAATTAATTTAAATAATTGCAATAATTGTGTTATCAATATTTATAATAATTAATTAATTTATAATTTATGTTGTTATCGTGTATTAATAATAATTAATTAATTTATAATTTATGTTGTTATCGTGTATTATAACAGTTTAATAAATAGAATAATTCTTTTTGTCACTAATTTTGAAATACATTTTTCGTCACCAATTGCATAAAATTTTACTTTATGTAACTAGTTACAAAAAGTAAGACGTTTCATAACGTCAATCAGTTTTACAAAGTGTCACTTTAAATGTCAAAATTAGAAAAAGTATATTTTTCGACATCATTCCTGTGTATAACAAGATGTGGATAATAGTATATTATTCAATGAGCACATAATGGTGGCTGTTATTCACGCGGATGTTTTATGACACGAGCCGCAGGCGAGTGTCATAAATCACCCAAGTGAATAACAGCCATTATATGCGAGTAGAATACTATACTTTATCCAGGACTATCAAAAAAATTTAGATAATCTTAATATATGTTTTTATTTTTAAATGTTGACGTTTTGAATTAAACTCGGAATTAAAGTAACCACAACAGCGCGACAACGCAACGTGACGAAGCTAATGTTTTCATAGCCACCTTTGTTTTTTATTTTGTGCGTACAATCGCATTCCAAGCCGGTTTGGATCGAGCACAGCTCTTGTTTGGAGTTTGGATCGAGGTATCCGTGGAAGCGGTGAATAATGAAACCATTATTCACTAGTGAATAATGAATATTATTATTATTTCATAAACTCATGTATAATAATCAAATTATAGACGAGTCGTGGATAAAATGATATAATAAGGCATTTCTGAACTATTTATATAAATAATACCTTCTTTGCTTTGAGACACCGAAAAACAAGTTTATATTCTTGGTAATTGCAGCTACTAGTAATCGAAGAATTAAAAAAAATATTTTAAGAGTTGAAAGAGCTGCTACACAATAACTTCGGACAAATTTTAGTTCTTTTTTTTTTGGGCATAGTGTACCTATCTATTTGTAGAGTCTATATTAACTCCTTCTCGGCTCTAACTAATACTATTATAATTACTACATGGAATATTTTAGAAACTCCTTAATAATACGAGTGTTAGCACAACGGAACCGTATTTGATTGATGGGCACACCCCCATATAAAACCAATCAAGCGCCCCCACATCCGTCTTCAATCACTCGTCGGTCTTTATGCTTCCATAAGTTTTCAAGCGCTTATGTCTATCTATCTCTCTCCTTTTCTTTAATTTTCGATACATCAAAGTACGGGCTGACATGTTATTTTCCATTAGGTTGAAATTATATAGAATGGGGGAGTTTGTTTGTTGCTTTTTAAAGATTATGTTTTCCTTTTTTGATTCAACTAATTCGTAATGTTGTACTCTAATTGCGCTGTCATTTTATATCTCGAATGATATAAAAAAGAAGGCATATTTTGCCAGGGCCGACACCCTTATTGGTTGCCATAAAGCGTCACTTTTTGAGAAAAAACCTCTTCAAAATTAACTGTATAAAAATTAATTATATTATCTAAACCTTATTTGCATAAGTTGTAAGTGCTTATCTACGCAGTGCTTCGCCTAAAAGTTATAATTTTTTTAATGGTAATATTAAGGTACTTATTAAGATTAATTTTTGCTTCTATAGATTAGAAAACCAAGTAGATAACCTAACAGTAAGATAAAATAAATTACATTTTAGGTGTGATTTTGAACCATACACAAAGCGTACCTGCTGCCATCTATCTTAGGTCCCCAGAGGCCAGAGACTGATAAGCAATCACCTGGAAAGACAGTCGTCACAATGGGCTTAACCACCATTTTTTTTATTTCATAGTACAAAAGTACTCAATTTGAAAAGCTTATTCGCAAACAATTAGAAATTTTTCTGAGAAAATTCAACCTCAAATACCGATCAAACATCGCTTATTATAAAATGGGGAGATGACATCTGGTGGCGTAATCCCACGATGGGCTCAAATTTAAGAAATAAATTAAGAGTTGGCATCGCTGCAAAAATTTTGCGGGTTGGTAATCGGTGTTGTGTTATCAAAATAAATTATAAAAAAATAGTATTCAAAATTATACACATAAATAGAGAGGTATAAAAATTGAAGCACACTTGTCCTACTGGAATCGGACGGTATCGAGCAGCAAAAATTTCGAACGATAAATGAACGAATTCTGTACGTGAGTGCGCACATTTGGTTTACATACCAAAATTTGACGTATTTTCTACCAACACTGTTAGACAACAAGTAGTAGGAGACAAAATTTGGTACTTAATCCGGCACTTGAAGGGGCATATATCCCGGAGAATAGCTGTTTTAGCATATTTGTTCAAATCCTTACTGTATAAGGCATCTTCAGGTGGTTGAGAGAACTGAATCCCAAATTTACATCTTTACATGTGCCCCTGACACGTATAGACTTCATTTATTGTTGAAGAACAAGCTAGTTTACAATATTCGAAAATATTTTTCTGCGTATTTCTCGCATTAAGTTGTAGTTGTACCACAAATAATCTGCATTTACTCCAATCAAGTCACTTTTGCCTCTTACGCTTGACGTGCATTGGCATTATATTTTCGTGTGTTGTGGTCGACACGTTTGGTGTGAAATATTTTAGTTTGAGGTAAGTAGGTACTATAATTTGTATTACCTTTATTAGTTTTGTGCACTAAATTAACTGGGAGATAGTGATTTTAAAAATTTACTGAACTTTTGCAGATTTTTTATAAATAATTATGCAAGGTTTTTTAAATATCTTAAGTCAGTGTCTTCTTAACTGTATATTAAATACGTGAGGAACACTGCAGATGACTGAAAAACAATGTAGTTTTAGTTACCATGTCATTTACGAGAAAAGAACTGTTGGATGTTTGGCGACAGGATGATACTTTAGAACGTAAAAATGCTGCCGTATTTTTATACCTGACGTATGAAAAAAAAAATGCGGGCATATTTTTATTCGTCGCGTATGAAAATACAGCCGCATTTTGCACTCCAAAGTATCTTCCGGCCGCCAAACATCCAACAGTTCTCTTCTCGTAAATGACATGGTAACTAAAAATAAATTGTTTTTCAGCCATCTGCAGTGGTCTGCACGTATTTAGTATAAAGTTAAAAAGGCACTGAGTTAAGATATTTAAAAAACCTAAAAACACACAAAATCTGGGGAAATCTTAAAACTGCGAATATGCCTTTTGCATAATTATTTATAAAAAATCTGGAAAAGTTCAGCAAATTTTCAAAATCAAGTTACCTCCAAGTTAATTTAATGCACAAAACTAATAAAACTAATAAACATTATAGCACCTACTTACCTCAAACTAAAATATTTCACACAAAACGAAGCGAGCGCAACACACGAAAATATAAGGCCAATACACGTTTAACTTTGGTGGTCGAGCCACTGCGTTCGACCACCCAGCGATCTTTTATGTGTGAATTGTATATAACTAAATAGAAATTTGTAAATATTAAACAATTTTAAAACCTTGTGTAAATTTGAACCCCCCGACTCTGTAAGCCTGGCGGAAAGAGTCCTCCCCTGCACCTCCGCTACACCTGGCAACCAAGGGCTAAGACCAGCCCCGGCCGCACTCCGGTTGTCTTGTCGAGTTGGACCTCCCCAGTTGGGGGGTTGTAACCTGAACCACTTGTAAATAGTACTTAATTAAGTTGTCAATGTAGATGTATACAGGGTGACGCTGATCTAAATGTACATACGATACCATAAGATAGAGACCACCTTGGGGGTTCTAAATCACTCGCATTTAGTAGTCCAATCTCTAACCTTTACCGAGATACAGGGTGTTTTGTAAGTTTTGCCTAAAATTTATTTTTGCAATATTTCTGTAAGCACTTGAAATAAAAAATTCATAATGGGTAAGAATATTTTGTACAATTTGTGGGTTTAAAATGCAATATGCAAAAGTTCTAAAATCCAGGTCCGTACTTAAAATAAAATTAGTTTTTAATTTTTTTTAAATTCAACACCCTGTATATCGGATTTTTGAAACTTGTAATTTCTACTCCAAACAAGCATAAACATATGATTCTATTGACATGGTTTTCAAAGTTGCCGCACTTACCACGAAGTCATAAAAAATAGGCGTTTTTAAGAAATCAATGAGAAAGTACATTTCAAATATACAAAATCTGCTAAAAAATAGTTGGTAGCCTGATAAAAGTGTCCATATTGACTAGAAATATTATGCACTACTTGTCGGATTAAAATGGCATACGAAAGTGATAGAATCCAGGTTCTCACTTAAATAATGGGCCCATTTGTAATTTTCGAAATTTGACACCCTGTACATCAAATTTTGAAAAACAAAAAATGCATTTGGAACGAGCATAAAAACTGAAATTATTGACATGATGTTCGAAGTTGCCACACTTATTACTTTATCGTAGAAAATAGGACTTTTGCAAATCTACATTTAGGTAAATTGTTTTATTAACAGTATTAATGGTTAAAAACAATAAGGATTGAATTCGAAAAATTGGGAATAAATATTAATACCTAGAACAACTTAAAATAAACCTAAATCAACAACAATTAATTAAAATAACACAAATATAATCATACATAGTACAAGGCATACTGTTCCTCAAAAACACATAATTTAACAATAAAATAAATTATTTTAGAAGATTTCCAAAATGACCGCCATTGACTTCTTCACCCTTCTAGGTATTAATATTTATTCCCAATTTTTTGAATTCAATCCTTATTGTTTTTAACCATTAATACTGTTAATAAAACAATTTACCTAAATGTAGATTTGCAAAAGTACTATTTTCTACGATAAAGTAATAAGTGTGGCAACTTTGAATATCATGTCAATAATTTAAGTTTTTATGCTCGTTCTAAATGCATTTTTTTTCACAATTTGATGTACAGGGTGTCAAATTTCGAAAATTACAAATGGGCCTATTATTTGAGTGAGGACCTGGATTCTATCACTTTCGTATGTCATTTTAATCCGACAAGTAGTGCATAATATTTCTAGTCAATGTGGACACTTTTCTAAGGCTACCAACTATTTTTTAGCAGATTTTGTTTATTTCAAATGTACTTTCTCATTGATTTCTTAAAAACGCCTATTTTTTATGACTTCGTGGTAAGTGCGGCAACTTTGAAAACCATGTCAATAGAATCATATGTTTATGCTTGTTTGGAGTAGAAATTACAAGTTTCAAAAATCCGATATACAGGGTGTTGAATTTAAAAAAAACTAAAAACTAGTTTTATTTTAAGTACGGACCTGGATTCTAGAACTTTTGCATATGGCATTTTAAACCCACAAATTGTACAAAATATTCTTACCCATTATGAATTTTTTATTTCAAGTGCTTACAGAAATATTACATAAATAAATTTTAGGCAAAACTTATAAAACACCCTGTATCTCGGTAAAGGTTAGAGATTGGACTACTAAATGTGGGTGATTTAGAACCCCCAAGGTGGTCTCTATCTTATGGTATCGTATGTACATTTAGATCTGCGTCACCCTGTATATAAGTAAGTAATAAATATGTTTGAAAATGAAGTGCGTTCGATCACCGAAATTAAGCTACGCTCGGCACGGTTATTACTTGGATGGGTGACCGCCAGGGAACGCCGTGTCTCGCACTAAACAAGGAAGGTGGTAGAGGAATTCTTCCTCGACCGTGGTGGTACCACCCCGCACATCCTCTTAAAGGGCTGGTGAAATCCCTACGGATGTTTCCAGCTCTGGATGTGTGAGTCGATCCCCCGGTACACCCACGGGACATAGTACTTAGACTTCGGTCTTCGTGGGCTGTCAGAACATAAAAAAAAATGGGCGAGGCAAAAATAACTTGACTGAAGTAAATGCAGATTATTTGTGGTACAACTACAACTTAATGCGAGCGATACGTAGAAAAATATTTTAGATTATTGTCAACTAGTATGTTCTTGTTAAAATAGTCTAGATTATTTCGGATTTTTTAAATTTTTTTTTGGATTTATTAATTGCTGAAATAGATAAAATGCGCTTCGCGTCGGTTCTCAAAATAGTACGGACCGATAATTCCTGAGGCCGACATCTCACATCACACATTTACGTTTGGGCTATGTAGGGGCGTTTCATGTTATTACCTTTCATTGTCTGGTGCCCAATAGGGACAATTTTGCTTATTAACGCCTAAAAGGTGAAAGTGCAACAGAATATTGTTAATTCGGTCGTTTGCAAAAAAATGATCTATCATTGTTTCGGCGAAAGAACAACTATTGTATGGATAAAACTTCAAACTTGTATGGATAAAACTTCAAATATCTCCTTAAAGTTATCTATCTGTACAGATGATTTATGCATTTGCAAAGCTTGTGATGATTTACGAATTGATCCACTTGGGTTTCAAATAATCGCGGCACGCACAGCTTCAACATTCTCAGGAGCAGTTGTTGGACGACCACGGGGTTCCATTTACAGCTGACGATGTTTCTCTAAACCTCGGCATCCACGAGTTCACTACATTTTTACTTGGGGCATCCTCCACATGCCTAATATTGAAGTGAGCACAATACCTTCATCTTGCAACTGTGTAAGAAACGTTACTCTTAAAGTCTTCCTCAATAATAAACGCGTAATGCGCATGCACATGACTAACGCTTTATTTTTACTAAATAATACGCATCGATCCACTATCGAACGGCGCTAACCTGACCCCGCTTCGTTACACGGTTGCCAAGTTATTCAAGTTTTAAAAGGGAAATTCATTCCTGGACACCCTGTACATATACTTACAACTTGGATATTGAATATATAGGAGTCAATGAAGTACCTACAGCAATAAAGTACATAGATCACTGTTTCGCCAGTGCAAAGCAAACACTAAAATAGACGCTGAAGCCCATTATAAATTAATTGTGTTTACATCCACTTACGTTAAATACATTCTGTAACTCCGTTAACTTTATGAGAACACAGGTAAAACATTTAACTTTAATGGCTGCTAGAAAGTCGGTGTTGTATTTAGGCATACTGCGCCTTGCTGGAATATTAATTTTGACAAATGGTGTTTCAATATTTATTGTAGAGCTCCCCCTGATATACCTGTCGGTCAGGAAGGCCGTACCTTAGCAATTTCTTTACCGTTTAATTTTTATACATAGAAGCTTACATTTATTAAGCTCTGTGTCTTGTGAGAAGATGCGAATTATTTTTATTGCCGAACTAAAATTAAAAAATACATTTTTTTTTGCGATATAAACCTTTCTTAATTAATTAAAACTACAGCAGCGTACTGCTCAGGTTTCTATTGATTCATAAAAAATCGCAAGCAAGGGCGTATTATCCAACAAGCTTAAGAAGCCCGGGCTTTTTAAAAATAAAGGGTAAATTGAAAAATAAACGAAAAAGTTATTGTCAAGGTCAAAATTCCTACCTAGTCCTCAGCTTATATAGATTTTCACAACTTCAGTACAGCAGAACTGAAAGTGAGCACTTTCTGGTCACTATGAAATGATACAAAGGGGTTAAGAACATAAAAAAAGAAGGCAAAAGAAAGAAAGCAAACACAAAATAAAGTGTTACAAACTGAGAGAAGGAAGGCATAGGGAAAAAGACCAGGATGCTGTGAAGGTAAATTTGCAATAGATAAACATAACAACGCCAGTAGAAGAAACATGAGAAAAATACACAAGGGCCTCAATGAGGGCATGCGGTACAACAAGATTCATAAGCACAGAAAATAGGAGAACTCACTGGTGAACATACAACATACAGCAAGCACTAAAGAGTAAAAAGTAGAAGATGGAAAAATACTTGGCTAGAAAAACACCAACAGATTCTCCAACGCTAGTCCGGTCTAATTTGACAACCAAAAGTTTTAAACTGACAAGTGTAAGAATAAGATAACTAAGTTTTATTCTATGAATTTATTTCTGAGCTTTTTCGCAAATCTATAAAGAAAATGCAATTTTAGTAAGTACTTTCGGCAATAATAGAACTAAATTCATTACAGCGGCTCGTTCCAATATGGAAGTCATTTGGAAACCAAGCAAATCGCTGAAATATGAGAATATTCATAAGTTGTTAATGACTGATTAACTATAAGATCTTGATTTAAACCAGTACTAAATCTTAAACCTTCTTAGTGAATCTGAACGCAAAGGACTACGAAAACTACAACACAGAAAGGAAGAAAGTAAAATATTTAGTAAAGAAGAGTAAGGAAAAATCGTGGATAGACTTTGACCTAAAAATGGGAAAGGCCGACAACCAGAAGCTCTTCTTCGGTATATTGAGGAATTCGGGGAAAAAGAGAACTCTAAAAAACATAAAAACAGAGAACGAAGAAATACTGCAGGACAGTATTAGGGAAAGATGGAGATAATACTTCAAAAAACTCTTGAAAGGAAAAGATATAGAAGAGAGCAGACAAATAGAAATATCTAAAGACTTAACAGAGGAGCGGCAAACAACCATTGAAGAGAGAATAACACGAGGAGAACTGCAACAAGCCATAAAGAAAATAAAACGAGGAAAAGCCCTGGGACGAGACCTGATATCGGCGGAAATTTTAATGGCACAGGGAGAAGAAGTGAAAGAAATCCTAAGAGAAATGTTGACCAAAGTATATCAAACAGTGGAAACACGTGAAGATTGGAGGACCGGCATAATCACACCCATACATAAGACGGGAGACACTAGGGATTGCAATAACTACAAATCCATTACTTTACTCGGTATAATAATAAGGAAAACGTAATATGCAAGAATTTTGGAAACAAAACTAACAAACCTGGTAGAGGACACAATAGAAGACACGCAGTTCGGTTTTAGACCCAACAGACTTAAACTTCATACTGCAACAGATCACACAGAAAAGACACGTCCACCATGCCTTGGGGATCTGGGAAAAGCCTTTGATTTGCCTTGAAAGGAACCAGTAACTATGCAAGAACATGGCATGGAACCTCAAAGATGTTTGAGACAACCAACGGTGTAAGGCAAGAATGCACTCTTAGTCCGTTAATCTTTACAGTCGTCTTAGATGAAACAATGAAAGAAACAAAAAAATGTGTGAAAACATTACAACGCGGGGCACGGAACCTAGAACAAAGAAAAAATCTCGGAACTTACATATGCAGATGACATGGTTCTAATAGTGAAAGGCACCCTAAACCAAAATGTAAAAATATACAGCAGAAAACTGGAAGCAATAAACATGAAAATTAATATAGGCAAGACTAAGACAATGATTATAGGCAACCATAAGAAGAAATCACACAACACACCTAGAGAAGCGATTCTACAACAAGTCGACACGTTTAAATATCTAGGCAAATAAGTAACAAAAGACTGACGAAGACGTAAACGAGAGGATAAGAGCGGCGGGTAGACTCTTTAATAGCATAAAAAGCAAATTCTTGGGCAAAAAATAAATCCCCACATAAACAAAAGTAGAAATATTCAAGAGGGTGGCCACCACGATTCTCACCTATGGATTGGAAGTATAAACAATGACAGAAAACCCGAAAAACTAGTTACAAAGCAGGGAAATAATGTTCCAGGGAAGACAAGACTTGACAAAATAAGAAACACAACCTACCGAGGAAACATAAAACCCACACAGAATATCACAAAGGAAGGTCAGCAAAGGTATGACAAATGCATAGTATCTCGTCCTTTGGCAATAGTATAACGTAAGCATTTATTAAGTAGGTCCAGTAACAAGTAAAATTTTATTTGCTACATTTAGGGACAAAATTACAACAATCTGATGCAATAAATTCCTCATATTGTAAAAAAATAGATTTTACACGAAAAATCTTGGGTTCAGTTTTATTATAAAATATTATTCCTCGCTCTAGAACTGTAGCAAAATTAACAGTTTTCTCTTTATAATATAATGCCGTATTTTATGAAACATTAAATTCAACTGAAAGCTCTGGGTACATCCAAATAATTCTTTCAAACATAAATTCCAGATTTAAAGCAAACGCAGAAAATTGTATTGCATAACCTGTATGAAAGTACTTGAAACTTCATGAAATAAATAATAACATACTGGTGAAAAATATAACTACTGAATAAGTGATATTTGTCTTAGGTTAATATCTTGGATGAATTAAGAATGGATACGGGATGATTTAACATTCTTTGAAGCCAAAACAAACCATTCTAAGCGACACCACAGTTGAGAAAAAGCGTAAACGCGAATCAGTTTGCCAACTCCTGCGAATTTCATTCATAAACGTGAAGCACAAAATTGTTTTTTATACCTGTCTGCCTATCACGAGTGTGCGCAGTAGGAGCCACGTGAGAGCCGAAATATCGGCAAATGGTTCAATTTACGACGTATGTGCTACGATTAGGCAGAACCGGATTACTACAGTTATAGCAAGAAAAAAGTTTCACGTACGTCGTATCCGTATCGTAAGCATTTTCTTGCAGTGCTGCCGATTCTCGATAACCCTAAACCCGAAGAATTGTGTTAGTAATATTCTAGAAATAACACAATCAGAGTAAAAAATTTATTTTTAGGTTTTTTTAGACTATAAACTAATGTATTACTATTCTTGTTACAATAAAACTACCTTTTTACCCCCTAAATTAACTAAGCGGAAGCGTAACCCATCACTATATTAACGGAACCAGTTGGTTCAGTCAGGGTTAACAGATATGTCTTCTGTATTAAATTTGACTATAATCCTTTGATTAGAATAACATAATTAGTTTTAGCAATATAGCATTTACATGTTTTCCTACGCCTACTTCTTAAACGTTCGTCGTGGAAACAATGTTTGCCGCCTAGAATAAATTGAAAAGTGCGCAAGCGTCAACTTAGCAGGCCTGCTGCTATTGGTCTAAATTATTGGCCTCAACGATCTTGCTAAGATACCCAACTGATGCGGGCCGAAAAGCCCTGTAACACTGTAAACACAATTTGTAAACATTGGTCACATATTTTACCTTGTAATCCTTGTATTTTTGTACAAAAAATACGTTAGAAGCATCACAAGATTTACTAAAAGTAATAAAAGCCCTACAATATTTTATTATCTGCTATATAATAATAAATTTAAGTTAGAGAGCTCTTAAATACATTTTTTCTAAAGGCTTAAAGTCGCTCCTAGTCATTTATAAATCGCACATTTTCTTTTCTACTTCATTAGACAAAGACATACGTGTAACCGAGTGTTCAGACGTATTTCCTAAGCAACCAACAGAGACAGCAACACTTCTGAGCTCCAACACTCCAATGCTATTTTATCTCTTTCTAGTGCCATTATTGATTCAATTACGTATTTCTTAAAGTTCGTAAACTGGACTTCTAGGGTAAGGTGTTTTCATAACAAACAATAAATAAACAGGCTACACGTTCGATACGCTCACAGTATACGGAACACCGAATCCATTTTAATTCATCCAAGGTTAATATATTGTATTTATTAGAGCAAAAACCAAAAATTGTAGGGCACCTGCATGTACGGCGTTAAAAGTACCTTAATTTATATCAAGAGTAAAAGCCTTGACTGTAGACAAAACACAATTTTTGTAAAATGAGTAGAATTTTAGTTAAAGCAACAAAAATAAATATTATAGTTTTTTAAGATGCCCGCCCTGTTTTTATTTATGTCACCGGAAACCTGTTGCGAGCCAGGACAAAGCTTAATCCATATAATATGTAAAATTACATTATTTGTTCAGGTAGTTTTCGCGCCGACAGACAGACTGACGGCAATGAAAACCCATTTTTTTGTGACTCAGTTTTAACAATCCTAAAAATGAAAAAAAAATGTCAAGAGTTTATTTTTTCACGAATACAATAATAATTCTTGTAGCAACGAAAGTAAACAGGTATTATTTTAATTTTGGTCTCATATTGCATAACATGCCCCTATTTCATATGGCGAAAAATCAGAAGTTATGCATATTTCACTACAAAAGAAATTGTCACCATTTTTCCTCTCTTCCGCAAAACTGTTGATTTTGGACTTGGTCAGTTTTTATATTAGGTCGAGGAATGTAGTATTAACAGATTCTATTATAAAGCACACATGCATAGAGTATTCCACAAAATTTTCTAATAATAATTAAATAACGACACTAGTTGAAAAACGCGGTCCAGTAACCCAATTAATTAGAAAATAAATCACAATTAATTAAGAAATAAAACGAGTTCCTTTATTTTGCTAAAATTTAATTTATCCTTTCTGACGGTCAACAAGTTTCTCTCAGTTTTTGCAGCGTAAGAGGAAAAATCGATGACCGGCCGGTCGGATGAAAGGGTATAATTCCCGGGAAAGAAAACAACTGTAATAACATCAAACATCGTGTTCTCAAGGGTGTATTTCGATTGGACTCAGTGGTTTTCTCGAACACAAATCGTGAATGTGTCACGTTAAGCACGTGGACTTTGTACCGCTGCTGGCGGGGTGTCAGCCCGTAAAGCTCATCTATCACGGCTCTACTCAACGCTTTATACGTAAACTTTCTTTCTTAGAGTGGTTTTCTAAATTACTTTTGAAAGGGTAAATAGTTTTAAGATATAAATGGTCGTACATGAGCAAATTTCTGATAACTGAACATTTTAGGGTTTCCGGTGATTTTAATTAGAAATACAAGTAAAAGTCACGATAACCTTAGTTGTAAATAATCTACACACTTCAAGAAATTTGGTATTAGTTTATTTTTGTTATATTTGTATACAGGGTGTTATGAAATTCACTGCATATATTGGAATGGGTGCCTCCTGGGGTAGTCTACAGACATACCCAATACTTTTTCCCCTCAAATCGCACCTTTTTTTATTTTTAAAAATGCCTAAATACAGGCCCTCATCCAACGCATTTGAAGAGCCTGACGTCGTAGGCTCTTATATTATAAAGAAAAACAAATGATCCAACCGGGGCATTGCCAAACTTAAATATTATCGTGACATCTAATTTTTTTATCAGTTTTACTGAAAACCGAAAATAATCCCAGGTATTTTTAATTCCACAGACGCATTTTACCAAAAATGTGTATTTTTTATAGCAATTTCTTTACTTAATATGGGAAAATATGTATACCACTCGTGAAATCGGTTGTGTAACTAGAACGAAACAGCCTGTTATATCGGCAACACAAAGTAATGAGATTAACATTATTCCTACTAGGCACCTTAAACTTTTTGCTAAAAAAGGTAAAATTAAAAATCAAAACGATAAACACCAACTGAGCACAACTAAACAGTATTTTAAAATTATAACCAAAATTCTTTCATTGTAGCATTTGTAAAAAAACAACATTATTCTGTTTCATACAGCACGTTCAGAAAGTTGATATTCGCCCTTTTGCTAATAAAATTACCATAACTTATCGATTTTTTTGAGTTTATCTAAAGTCAAGATGTATCTAAATCGCTTTGTGGCCCCTGCAAACGTTACATAATATGTAAACATTATTAGTGTTAAATTTAATTTAGCTATTAGACCAACTCTGGCATGTAACAAAAATGGACCAAAAAGCGGGCATCCATTGAGACATTTTGAGGGTTTACTGGTTTATGGCTTAGAAATTTGTTTGTCCACAATTATATATCCATGCGTTTATTTGTACTATATAGATATATAATGGTGAACAAACAAATTCCCAAACCATAAATCAGTAAATTCACATAAATGTTTCAAAGGATGCCCGCTTTCGGTCCCATTTCGGTGTAGTCTAGGATTTGTCTACTGTTATTAGGCTAATTTAAGAAGCACTATAATTAAAGCACAAACTAGATAAAGCTAAGCAAACTATTAGTTAACAATGGGGAGAAGACTATTTTTTAGGGAGCAAAAAGAAAAAAACTACATTATAATTTAAAACCATTTTCTAAAGAAAAAATATTGATAACACTAATAATACGCACGCGTGTTTATATAGTTGCCTATGCAGTAGGGAAGGTACGTTGAAGTAAACAAAAACCAGACAGGGGTAAAATTATTTCAGACATTTAGATATTTCAACGTTAGTCGCAGGAAGTTTGTTTTTTGTTTCATATAAATGCGAATTGAAATTGGCAGAAAAACGATAAAAAGATTGAATTCCTGAAGGCTGCTATTGTTTACACACAACTTTTTTTTCCATCTCTTAGCAACAATAACTATTGGTAGTTTTTTTGGGTTTGGTAAAAATATTTGAAACAATTAGATATTATGTCAAATAACTGCAAGAGACCGCAAGAGTTGTGTTGTTTAATAAATAAATACCTTTTTAGTTTTTCTTTTACCGTGGATTCTTTTAAGCATTGTGTTTTAATGAGTTATAGTGGACCGATTTTTACATTAATGGCTATACCTACTGTTTTGTTAGTATTATATAAGTTTAACGTAAAACCTAACAAACCTATTCTATTTTCTTTGGTAAAATCTTTCTATACGATGTGTATTTTACAGAGATTTTACTCTAAAAGTAACAAAAACATTAGTTTTCGTTTTTAATAGTGCGGATAGTGACAAAAATGCGTGGAATCTTTGTGTTTAACTGCTGTTGATTTTAATTATTAGTCGAGTGCTCGTTTTTGCATTAATGGCTGTACGGTGTTGTTAGTGCGTATTTGTTAAACTAAAATATGTTCAAAAGTGTATTTTAAAGGGAGTTTACTTTAACGGTAACACAAGCAGTATTTCTTATGATGTCTTGTAGCATAGAAAAAATTATTGATAGAATTTTCAACTTATTCGTACAATGAGTTTCTTGCAGTCGCGGGTCCCGTCGCGCGTCGGTTGGAAATAGTTTAATGGGCGATTACCAGCTTATTATTGCGAAGCGCCATTTATGATAATCTGATTTCATACCAGGATTTACCGGTTTCAATATATGCAGTGAATTTCATAACACCCTGTATGTAAGTTAAACTAAATTAACGATTAACTGCACAGCTGTATACGTCCCATTTTAACATTCATAATGACAAGGACAGAATACATCTGATGTCATCAAAGAAATGAATGAATAATTTTAGTACGCACCCACTTTTAACCTAAATGATTTAGTCTTGGATAACCCTCATTTGTAGTAATTAAAAGGGTCTGTATTGGTGTCAATTTACATAGATATTATTTTTAATAACAGTCTTGCTACGGAGCAACAATTTGCCGAAGAAGCTTTTTGTTCGGATTAACTCCTTTGTCAGCTGATGTCGAACCCTTTTTTTAATTTACAGCTAGCGAAAAAAGACAACAAATCTCAGCGCTGATCAGTTACTCAGATCACAGTTGCCGCTATGCACATGATTTTATTTAAAAAATTATCTGATAATGGTTTTCCAAATTTTCCTGGAATTTTATTTTGCACTTATTATATTTTTATTGGTAATAAATAAGGCTGGACAGTTTTGGTCTGCCCGAAGGGGTTTTTCTGCGGGGGAAAGCATCCAAACCTACGCACAGTGTGTCGTTTATATAGGGACTAGCTGGACAAAAATATTTTATTTATGTTGGTAATATCCAACGATATATTAATGTGTAAAAATGAATAGTAAGTAAATTTCAGCCAGAGAAAAAAGCAAGGAGATATCTATTCTTTCTACAGGGTGAGTTTTTAAAGTGTTACAGGGCATTATCTCGACAACGGCTTAAAATATTTTCATAAAATTTGGCTGAGTTGACAGGGAGATGGGGGAACATATTTAAATATATTTTAACATTTACCCCTCTCTAATTTGAGTGGTGGCTACGCCGTCGCTATCAAGGCCGTCAGGTGCGCATCCATTTTCCGGGATCAGCTGATTCTCGGGGGCGGTCAATTGTAAACATTTACCGGGTGCGTCGTACTATTTGTTTATAGTTTGGGGGTTATTTGTTTAAATTTTGTGCTTGCGGTAATATTTAATGACCTAAAAGTTACGTTGTGACTATTAAATTAGTTTTTGTGTTAATAATTTTGTGATTTTTGTCTTAAAAAATGCCACAAAGTTGTGCTGCGGGATGTAAATCAAAGTATAATACCGGCGAATATGTTGCAAGTTTTTCTTTCCCAAAAGACAAACAGAGGTGTGAATTGTGGCTGAAAAAGATCCCTAGAGATAATTTACAAGTAACAAAAAATACATCTATATGCATTAAACATTTTGATGAGAAATATTTAATTGGAGAACTCCGGGCGACTAGAAGTGATGGTAAGTAAATTAGTGTTTTGGGTTAATATTTGGTTTTGATAAGCTTATTACCCTAAAAATCATGCAAATTCTTTAATATTTCTGGTAGAATGAGTATTTTTTGCCATTATATATACTTAAATATAAATCCATATTTTACTTCCTGGATGTACCCGCATAACCAAAAAGTTGAGGTTAGATTACAGTCGCTAGTTGATTTGGCATGTTTTGGGGCTATGTTTCTACGTATGAACTCTGCAAGAGTCGCATATTATATACATAGGCTAACTAAAAATTGGTAAAATGGTAATTAGTCTATGAAGCTTAAGTAGGTGTAGGTCTCGGTGTAGGTAGAAGTTTAGGAAGGTAACTTTCTTTGTAGGCATGTTTTGGGTTTACGTATCACATATACATAAGTCACATCACTAATAACTGGTAAAATGGGAATTGTTCTATTTAGCTTAAGTAGGTGTAGAAGGTAAGCTTATACAAAGGCGTATTTTGGGTCTACGTATCACCTCTACAGTAAAATTAAAACTAGGGTTGAGTACCGTTGAATTATACTATTTACTTGGTGCAGTTAAAAGTTTAAGAAGGTAACCTCTTTATGTATGTAGGCATGTTTTGGGTCTAGGGACCAACTTCACATAGCTGATAGATATCTGACTCGGTATCTAAGATCTTTACAGAAATTCAAATCGATAAGTACTATATTATGACTGATGGTATGACATAGTTACCTTAAACAGTTTAAACTCTATTGGCAGCCATTATTAAAAATTCTTCGAAGGAATTCAAGGGTAAATACGAATAATTAATATTATGAGGGGCCAAGGGAGTATGAAGGTGGATTAAGCCAGTATATACCATAATGTCAATGTCGTATAATGTAGACTGATGTGTACTTTTTAATTTTGAGTATCCATGTCTATTGTTAGTTTAGATAGGTAATATTTATTTAAATAAATAGCTGTATACGCCTCGAGATACTCCCTAACCTAGGAATAAAAATTTTAAAAAGATTACTTAGTAGGTACCTACATTGTTTATTTTTTTATATTTTTTTTATTACCTGATATATGTTGTGAAAGATAGATCAAAATTTACCTATGTACCGCCTATTCGTGTGACGTCATAATCCCTACATTACGGCCTGATCTAGATCACGACGGCAGTGGTGGTGGAGTGTAACTGTGGAATTTTAAATGGCATGATGTACCTTTGTTTATCAAATTCGAATCTACGTAAAGAACTTGTATGTATAAAATGTTTCTTTTTGTTTACACTTTCGGTTACGGAATTATGATTAACTAAATTTTGATTGAGTTTAGGATTTTTTTTATGAATAAATCAAGTTCACTTATCTCAGAATTATTAGTCGTTTCCATGGAAATGCGTTATTTTTACTTAAGTCAGTTGAGAATTTCGATGCTTTAACAATTATTTCTCAGTTTACCGCTAGGTCCCCGGATTTGACCCACTTTGACTTTTCTTGTCTATTTGTTAAAGGCTTGACGACTGCACCTACAACTTTAGATGATATGAAAGACCGAATCCGCTTTGCCTACTTATTAGTGACCCCTAAAATGTTACAGCGAATACGAAATTCATGTAGAAAAAGAGTGACAAAGAGTTTTAAAGTTGACAGGGGATATTTCGAACAATTTTTAAAGCATGACAGATGATAAATAAGTTGAAATTAGATGGTAAATTTTATTTTATTTTATAATCTAATAAATCATAATTCCGCAACCGAAAGAGCAAAACAAAAACATATATATAGGGTGTTGCATCGTCGAGCGGGACATAGGAAATCCCATGTAATTTTAAATGGGGTCAATTATTGGCTTCCCTAATTATTTTAGAGAAAAATTCTATTTAGGTTTATTAAAGAGCACTAAAACCCACATTCAAAAGAATAACTTGAGATATTTTTGATTATCAAGGAAATAGTTATCAAAATGTGTCAGACATCTTTGCTGCTCTGTATCCGAATAGACCGATACCTGCAAAATCTACAGTCGAAATACTATCAAGAAATTTGAGACAAAAGACACTGTAATAAATAACTGCAGATGTGAAGCAAGGCAGGAACAAAGAGAAGATGCAAGAAATGATAGTGACTAGCAAGTTTTATGGTGCGTGGAAGAGAATGATGGGAAGATCAGCACAAGGAAACTTGAGGATGACATAGGATTATATCACACCACAGCGTTACGAGTTTTGAAACGACATGGATATTATTCATACAAATATGAAAATCATCAAGAGCTAAGAGATAGGGACGAAATACGATGGCAGGAGTTTTGTTTGGATATGATGGAAAGAGCAAACATGGATAGGGAATTTTTAAAAAACATTTATTTCACTGAATAATGCACATCTACCTTAAACAATGAACCCAATGTTCAAAATTATCGATATTGGAACAAAGAAAACCAACACAGGTTTGTTGAAACAAGGATGCAATATCAACAGAAAGTAAATGTTTGGGCAGGGATTTTCGGACAAAATATTATCGGGCCATTATTTCTTACACGAAATTTAAATGCTGAATATTATTTGGAACTACTCGAAGATCATATTTTACCTACTTTACATGCTGCCGCCAGGGAAAATCAGGAAGTTTGGTACCAAATGGATGGCTGCCCGGCACATACATAGTACCCTGGCTGTCCGGGAATATTTAAACCATGCTTTTAATGGAAATGTTATTGGCCTAAATCATACAGTAAATTGGTCAGCCAGGTCTCCTGATCTTTCGCCAAATGATTTCTTCCTATGGGGCCATTTAAAAAACAGGATATACAGGGATAAAAAATTCCCAAATGTAGACGAGTTAAAAAATGCTATTTCTGCGGAATGCAATAGAATTTCAGTTTACCAACTAGCGAATGTAAGAAGAGAATTTTATGATCGCCTCGGTTATTATCTAGCATTCAATGGAGTGAATATTTGAACATCTTCTTAAATCCTAAAGTTTTAATAGTACCTATTAATTAGTAAGTTATTGTAGCATGTAAAATGTCATAATTAATCTTGTAGTTGAATACTTTAATTTAGTTTATTTCAGATTAATTTGTATTCATGAATACACCTTTAATATTTACGATGTACGAGTTTTTATAACAATAAAGCACACATTTCAAAATGACAACTTCATTTGACAGTCATCTTTTACCTTGACTGGTGCTCGCAAATACGGAGCCATAAAAAAGGAGAAATATTTAAAAAGAAATCGGCGATAACTCGTAAAAGGGCTAATCAAAAATACCTAAAGTTATTCTTTTGAATGTGGGTTTTAGTGCTCTTTAATTAACCTAAATAGAATTTTTCTCTAAAATAATTAGGGAAGCCAATAATTGACCCCATTTAAAATTACATGGGATTTCCTATATCCCGCTCGACGATGCAACACCCGGTATATTTTTACACACGTAGTTTTTACGTAGATTTGAATTTTATAAACAAAAGTTCATCATCCCATTTAAAAATTCCAAAGTTACTCACACCCTTCAAAACAGAGAGAGAAGGTAAATGTGAAAAATATGTTTAAATATATCCCTCCATCTCTCTATTAACTCACCAAAATTTTATGAAAATATTTTAAACCTTTTTAGAGATATCGCCTTGTAACACTTTAAAAAACTCACCCTGTATAATAAAACTTTGAAATTCACTTATACCAAAATATATCCAATTAAAAAATAAAGGTTAAAATAAGTGTTAGTGCTAGAGAGATTGCGCCATAGTCATTAGCCCTTTTGTGGCACTGTTGCGCTTAGTCCCTCAGCAGAAATCATATTAAATGGGTGCTTTATTTTCCTTTACTCGTTTGATATTTCCAGTACATTTGCCGACCTAATTCAACGATTAAATGAAGATTGTGCCAAATTTATTACTGCTACCTATATAGCCACGATGTTTCAATTAAAATAGCAATATTCTCTAAATTGCTGTATTAGATTCCAAACGGCACGTTTTATTGGAGTGGTTAAATTTAATCTAATCAATAAAACGCTACAATTACACTTTAATTGTGCAATATTGCAGCGATGGGCCGTTGAAAATGCTGTTAAAACCTATACTATGACCAGTTTTAAGCGACGACTAGAATATTTGTTGCAGAAATTTCGGTTATTTTACCGCAGTGTTTTTTCAACTAGACACAGAAAAATATACCGCCCCAGTGTATTTGAAATTTTTCAGAAAATGAAGTGCTCTCGTATTACGAATATCATTCAAGCAGGTATTGAAGGTTTGATTCCACATACCCACAAGAAACCTAAACTCCACCATCTTCTCCATGGCCTGTGATAAGCCAGGCTCAAAAAAGTCCAAGCTTACAAAAGGTATCTTCAAAATCCAAGGGCTCTCGTATTACGAATATCATTCAAGCAGGTATTGAAGGTTTGATTCCACATACCCACAAGAAACCTAAACTCCACCATCTTCTCCATGTCCTGTGATAAAGCCAGGCTCAAAAATGTCCAAGCTCACAAAAGGTATCTTCAAAATCCTACACCCAAAAATTGTAAAATTTTCACCGAAGCAAGAAATATCATCCAACCCAACCAAACTATCTTAGAGTCCAAAAATGCTTTTAACAACCACATAAGAGATAAAGTGCTTTCCTGTCTCAATGGCAGCAAATATTTCTGGTGACTTGCCAAAAACATTAGTCAAAACTTCTGTAGAGGCACGTTACCTCCCCTGACCTCTGACAACGAAATTATTTCCACCTCTAAAGGGAAAGTTAAACAATTTGCCAAACAATTTGCTGCCACTTCCACCCTAATCACTCATGCTAATTTCACTTTTCGAACCACTACGTCTGTACCCCACAAAATGCCCGATATAATACTTAAGCTCAAACAAATTCAAAAAATTCTTCTAACCCTTGACACCAAAAAGTCCTCCGGTCGGGATAGCATACCATCCCTTCCATCCAAATATAGACTTATCTCTCTTCTCTCTGTTGTCAACCTACCAAACTATGTACCTGGATCAGTAGCTTCCTCTCTAATCGACGCATATCTGTTGTGCTTGACGGTCACTCATCTAACTTCCATCCTATCAATGCTGGCGTCCTCCAAGGTTCAGTCCTGGCACCAACCCTATTTCATCTTCGCATTAATGACCTGCTCTCTTCAAATACCAATCTCATCCACAATTATGCTGACGATAGTGCTCTTCACTCCAATTTTCATTTTTCCAGACAAGTCTCGAATCAAGAGTTGGATAATAGACGAAGATCTATGCACCTGTCCCTTTCCCAAGATCTCCAATTAATCTTAGACTGGGGTGCCAAGAAGCTTGTTCTGTTCAACGCCTCCAAAACCCACTCTTGCTCCCTGTCACGCAAAAAATCTGGCAACGCTTACCCCATCTACATGAATGGCCAAGCCCTACATAACAATGAAATGTTCAATCTTATTGGCGTCGCTTTCAAACATGATCTCAGCTGACACAAACACATTACTTCAGTAGCCACATCGAGAGCTAAAAAGCTTGGTTTTCTCTTTCGAGCCGGAAAATACTTCTCCCCTTCCAACTTTTACACTCTCTATGCTTCCCAAACAAGACCTAACCTAGAGTACTGCTCCCACATGTGGGGAGCGGCATCAATTTCGACACTTAACATCCTTGATTCTATCCAAAAGAGAGCCATTCGACTCATCAGTGACCCAGTCCTCACAAGAAGACTCTCTTGTCTCGCCCATAGCAGCGCTGTTGGGATTTTGGTCTAAAGAACTAACCGGTATTATTCCTCCATGACTGTTCCTAACAGAACAACCAGAGGAGCGTTACGTATGCATCCCTTTACTGTCCAGCTACAAGAGCCTAGAACTGACCATTTCTCTTGCTCATTCATACCTAGGGTCTCCAGATTATGGAACAAATTGCCTGCAAATGTTTTCCGTTCCCGTCTCAACCTCCAATCCTTTAAACCCCGCGTCAATAAACTACATTTCCCTTCTCTTTAGACGCTCATGGTACGTTAGTACTTAGGCTTAAAGTCTACGTTGGATGTCTTATAAAAAAAGCGACATTCATCATCAAACTAATATAGAAATTCAAAAATGTCACCAGTTGTCATCTTCAGATTTTGCTGTTTGTAGCATTTCGTGTTTTGCTGTTTCGTTGTGTTTTAAAAATCGTTTTTGGGAATTTCATTTTTGTTAGTATTCAATTTTCAAAAGTTAGACTGAAAATAGATATAGGTATATATTGTTACGGACTTCGCAGAAGTTCATAGATTTTTTTAGCTAAATTTATGTTCGTGTGTTTCGAGATACCCTGGTTAATTTTCACATGTTACGCCTATACAAGTAGGTTTGGATCTGTGCAGAATATTTGATTCTGTTGTTTTCTGCATGAAACGCCTATATTAGAACGCCCAGAATTTACCACAGTCTTCTATTTTCTTCTTCTAATGTTCCTTGTATTCTTCTAAAATGTTTTAGAATTGTCCAGAACCACAAAAGAGTATATAGAGGGTCCAGACCGACTTTCGTTGCCGATTTTATGTGCAGTCTTAGAAAAGCGCTAGTTCGTTATCAGTAAAATGGTTATTGTGACAGTGAAGAGAAGGTTATTGTCAGTGAATAAAGATTAGAAAACGGAAAGTTTATTTAGTGTTTCGGCCGTCAGGTACAATTGGTCTCAGAAGCATGATGGTGGAACGATTTAACAAAACTTTGGAAAATTACATTAAATTTTAAGTCAATGAATCACAAAGGAACTTGGATAAATGAAATGCATTCCGTCATTTTTACTCCCTGAGCGCTCTGCAGTCCATGAAACAAGTGGAAAAACGCCTGCTAGCATAGTTTTTTGAAAAGAATTAGGCCTATCGATCGACTATCGATCTGCTTATTTGATGTTCACCTGGTGTTGAGGAAATATCAGAAAACTACGCCAGTCAACTTAGTTATCAACATCAAGCTCCACACGAAAAAGCTGGTTACAAGTTACAAGAAGAAAGTGATAGAATAAAGACCCGATAGGTGTTGAAGGCCAATACTGGTGGATTTATCCCAAAAGAACTAAAGAGCGCTCACCAGAACTCCAGAAGTCATAAGAAGTCACAATAAGTCACACGGCTTAATGATCTGGTGTACCGAATTCGGAGTGTCCTCTTTCGAAAATGGAATTCGAGTATCCTGTCAGGTTGGCCCGTTATCAACATCAACAAACTAGGTCAAGAAGAGACGTCGCAGGAGTTTATAGATCTTTTAGCTTTAATTTATGTTCGTGTGTTTTGAGAGTTTAGGTTTATTTCAGAAAACTTAATGACGTCACAAAGAGGGGGAGTTTTCCACTACCAAGAATTTATGACACTCTAGATATGTACCTTGACCGGGTCAAAACGATTCTGAACGCTATGCCTAAAGAGTGGCTATTGGCAAGTGCACCTCTATCCGGAAAACAAAGAAAAGTCCGCCTTCTCTACTTGCACAGGACTATGGCAGTTTAAAATTATGCCATTTGGTTTATGTAACGCCCCAGCGACTTTCGAACGTTTAATGGAATTAACACTACAGGGGCTAACCTGAAACACCTATTTAGTATACCTGGAATATCTGACGATCACCTAAAAATATTGAGTATGTGATTCAAAAACTAAGAAGTGTCCAGCCGAATCTTAGTCTGAAGAAATGTCATTTCTTTCAGAAAGAAATAAAATACCTGGGGCACGTGATCACCGAAGATTGTGTTGCAACAAGTGAAAATTACCAATATTATATTAATGGTGTAAGATTTGTTTACAATCTCACGAGGATTTAAAAAGCTTTTTTATAATTGTTAAATTTATTGACGAACTTTTTAATTCCATCTTTAAGTTTTAGAAATCAATCTTTTCATTTATTTCAGCAATATTCAACACGGAAATCTACTTTTTCTTATTGTTTTTGTTTTCTCTTTTTCTAGTTTTTTATTAATCTCTTTGGCTCACACCAAATTTTCTTAGTTGACCAGTTTCTCGTGTTAACCTACCTTCATTGATTGGTTTATTCTCTTTACCATCTTATTTATTGTTATGTAATAATTTGTTTCTCTTCCGATAATTGTTAAACTAACTTTTCAAAATATAAATTATATTTTCACTTTATACATGATGTAGGTAATGGTAGTTTTAAAATTAGTCTTGTAGCATCGTATTTCACGTCTTGTATTCTGTATTTGTGATACATACAAAATTTTATTTTGTGTTTTATTTTTTAAATTTAATCTTTTAAGTTCCTACCCAATGTATGTGTAAAGTCCAAAAATATCATATTGGGCCTTTTTACCGTATGGAGCACAGGACAGGATCGAGCCCAGTCCGATTTTCAAGAGGTTGTTGTAAAACTTATTACTGGTGTTTAGAATAACAGCCCATCGATAGTACCAAATTAAGAAACTTATTGATTGAGAATTGAAATTAAAGAAAAATAAACGAGCATAAGGAAAAACAGAAAGAGAAAGAATGCAACTAATACTTTAAAAACGTTTAATGAAAGGAGTAGAAAATTAAATAAAAGGTTATAAAAGCAGGAGAGGAAATTATTCCTAACCTTAATAATATACGAACTGATTTCCTTGTACTGGAACGTTAGCTTCAAGCCTAAATACACGTACTGTAAATGTCTAAGGAGAAGTGAGATGCAATCGACTGATAAGAGAGACTTGAAGGATTCAAGTTTAGGAGAGGAAGAAAGACTCTTGAACGCAAATGGTTTTATAATGTGGACACTTTTGACAGGAATAAAAGAGAAAAAAGGGAATGGAGCAATTAAAGAAAGCACATGTGATATCCTTATTGTTGCTTTATTAAAATTTGCCAATGGGAAATAATTTTTTGAAAAATCTTTGGTACCATAACCTGAAAATTCGTCTGTTGTTCAGCTAAAAATCTGGAAGTGGTTTGGGGAAATAGGTACTGGAGTGTACAGTAGGCACTCTCACTGATATAACCAAAGAGGGGAATAATAGTATAAGAAAGTAGATATGAAGAAGAAATAGGCGTTACCTGCACTGTAAAAAAAATTTGAGGAGTTCAGGATCCAACAATGAGATCTTTGATATTGCATTGGGTTTGAATTTGGGATTCGCCATTAAATTCAAAAAACTCGTTCAGTGACGTGAGAAAGTTTAAAAGATCTGTTTTGAATCTGTAATAACGAAGTTTGTACTTTGTGTCATGAATATGATTGGGTTATATTTATTATGTTTTTAATAAAAACTGCTAGGTAATTAGATTCCCCAAAACCTTTCAGGCAATGGGGAGGATTTTTTTTAAATTTAATTTTTTGTTTGGCAATATATACTTAAAAACTTCCTTCTGCAATAATTGCCTTATTTTTACTTTTATATTTAAAATGTCAAACTAGAGCCGTTTCAGGTTATGGCGAAACTATATAACACATCTACAGATAAAATTTGCAGGAGAAATTTAATTGTTCTGTATATTCAGAATTTGCAAAGTATGTTCTACCTTTTTGCTAATCAAATTACGTGATATTTTACCAGTTACTATAAAAATAAGTTTTTAGTACAAAGATTCAGCTTCAACTATCAAAGACTAATTAAGTGTAGCTAAGCCAAGTAGTTTTTTAGTAAGTAACGGCGATTTCTTTTCTCGTACAAGGTAAACCGTTCAAACACCATTAATTTGAAGTAGCTTTTAGTATCTAGAGAGCTTTTAGGCGGAAACTCTTTTGAAGATGTACAGGGACAAAGAAGGCTCCTTTTCAACTGACACTCGGAAATACCTACTTAATTAAAAGTTAGCTGAACTCGACAAGAAATATTTTCGTTTCGTTCGATCGCTTCGGTTTTGTAAAAACTTGGAACTCGATCCGCATAGTAAAAATTGTCCTTGATCCAGGTTATAAGTATCGATGGACTAATTTGAATAAAAATCAATTCTCCGATTTATGATAAGTAATCATAATTCAGATTATAGTCGAAAACGGCGATTACGAGTAATTCGAAAAGAATAATAAAGAATTTTAATTAACAAGCAGTTTACAATGTAGGTATTAAACAAGGTTATCTTACCTATGTTATCTTACCTATGCAAAATCACTTTGTCTTTCTCAACTGACCGTCGACATGCGAAACAAGATCTCATTTTCTATCTAAAATATTATTAACTCTGTGTCGATATTGTACTTTAAAGTGTATAATAATTTATACTTACTGGTTTTTCTGATATTTTATTATAAATTAAAATAAATATTCACAAAATAACGCTACGGCGAAATCGAAGGCTTGTCAGATTCAAACTTGAACTTTTGAATATGACAGGCGCGAGCGGCCATGTTGTCATATTTGGTATTTGATTAGCTGACGGTACGTAGTATTGAGTTCACTGGCTTGGGAAATCACGTGGTTATTTATGAGGGATGTTCAGTACATCACGTGACTGGTTAGCAATTGTGTCCAAAGGCTACGTCTTTGCTTCCACATTTTTTCGTCGTTCGATATATAGTAATAATACGTATACTCGTATGCCATCAGCGCCTACTTAACCTGAGCAAACCTCGGCCGCCCGACCTCTGCCCATCTGCTGCGCTTCCCGCCGCCGACGGCATATCACGCATGCGCGGAGCGTTTCGACTGAGCCAAATTAAAAATTTTGAAAATCGGGTAAGCTCAAAAGTTGCCGCCCGTACATCGAAATGGGCAGTTAGAAGGAAATAAACAATTAAATCGTTTATAACAATTGGTCGCGCTAGAATTTTTCAATCCTGATAATTTTGGTTCAATCTACACCTAATTCTCAAAATTCATGATAATTTTCAGATTTTTCTCAGAGATCCTTTTGGTGATGAGGGTGTGGGACAGCAATTTTTAAGGGGTTTTCCCGAAAATCGTTTCTAAAAGTGGATAAAAAAATACATTATATACTTATATCGTTGAATTCGTGCTTCAATAAGCTTTCATTTGACACCCTACATAATGCCATTAATTTGTTTTCAATTTCCCAATTTACCTCGTAATATTAACTCTCAGAATCAGTTCAGCTTTTTATACTTCACCTCTATAATTGGGCCATCACACTCTATCTCTGTGCTAAATTTCAAATTTTTAAGTCAAATAGTTTCAGAGAAAATCGCCTGACAGACGGACGGACGGGTACCCAGTGATTTCATAAGTGTTCCGTTTTGCTAATTTCAGCACAGAACACTAAAAATGTATAAAAATAATAGTATATTATTCAATGAGCATATAATGGTGGCTGTTATGCACGCGGATGAAGTTTATGACACGAGCCGCAGGCGAGTGTCATAAACTTCATCCGCGTGCATAACAATAATTGCAACAACAATAAAATTACGTATAAGTGATAATAAACTTTATATTATATGTAATACTTATCCAGTTCGACATCTACAGGTGTTATATTTGAGTAGTTGAATCAGCACTGTTACTATAAATATGTCTTAGTCTTGCAATATCTGGATATTTTCTTATTACACTGTAAAATTTTTCTCTAACCCAAACATCTGTCTCGTCATTTAAAGTCTGTAGCACTTTTTGTACGTCATCTACTATTCGCAAGAATTCACCAAAGGATAATGAAGTATTTTGTAACTTAGTTATGGCATCAGTAAATTCCGCGTAGTTTTCCGGAATAGTTTTTAAATCTGTTTCTACTTGTGCGTTTTGAAATTTGATCTGAATTTCTCTAATGGCTGCTGATTCTTTACTATCAAACTGTAAAATTAAGGATTTTATTTTTTGAAAATGTTGCAAATAATATATCGCCACCTTTAGCAATGTACCCCGTCGTGTAAGAATCGGCTGTGGAGGTTCTGGAATTCCAAAATACTATTTATGAAATTCTCGAGTGCGTTTGAGGGATTTACGAAAAACTGCTTTGGTGTTAGCGATTAATGATCATCATCCGGATAACACCTGCGAATCTTTTCGGCTGTAAGATGTAAGGCATGCAGTATACACGTAATATGTAGTAAATGAGGACACACAGCTTTGAGGAAGCGGCCTGTAGTAATTGTGGCGCCATTACTGTGAAGTAGTAACACTTAATTCGTTATAAGTTAAAACTCTTGTAGGTACCTAATGTAGTTAATATCAGTGGCTGAATTTCTTCGTTAGTATATTTTTCTAATCTTTTACTGATTAATAACTAAGCAGGTGCCGGGTCAAGTGGATTCAGTTCACGTTCTGTAACATTGGCCACAGAATGTATTTTAGAATCTGTTGTCTCGTCTACGGCTAACCACAGTTTTGTATTGTGTAGTTGGGATGTAATATTACTTTTAAGTCGTTTGCGCACAGCCGACAGTGTGTTTGCAGGATTATATTCCTCCTAAAACTGACGAAATGGTTCTTTATTTAAGATAAATAATGGTACATTACACGAACACAGCATAATACTTAAATCAAAAAGAAATTGTGTATAAGGACGTTTCCTCCTTTCTTTGAATTAATGTGTTGCACTATTTACCTGCCTTATATGTATATAAAGATTTCTTAAAGGCCAATAAAAAATTACACCTATTATTTGCGACGTATTATATTTTAAACCAGCAAATTCCCATATAAACCTTCTGCAAACAATCGCGTGTTACTGCACACTTTCGGCGTATTACGAACCACCCAATTCACAGCAACACGATGCACACGATTGCCAAGCTAAACTGAATTGCTGCTGCTATCGAGTTCCCCGTGATATAATGCCACTAGAGCGTCAATCATGGTGGGCAGCTTTAGTAATAATTTAGAAGTTAAGATTGGATGTGAATGGTAAATTTTCAGCATCAAAGACTTGTTACTGGAGGAGGGGGAATGTTCTCGTCTCATAACCTTCACAAACTGTAAAATAAGGAAAAATCAAAAAAAAAATATTGGTAAATATTAGAACTAACCTCGGGAGTTCCAGCTCGGCAATTCTCTTGCTCCCGACTGATTCTTGAAAAATTCTTGAAATTGCGTCGTATTTTTGATTTACCATCTTATATGTTTGTCTACACAGAAAAAACACTAGCATATATTGAATAAGATACCAACTCACTCAATGATACAATCTGTTCCGTATTGCACAATAGAAATTCGGTTTCTTTTAATCATTAGTTTATCATTGTTTACCAGTAGGTTATAAGATTAGTTGAAATATAAGTTTTTATTGGTTTTTAATAGGTCGTTTAAATATAGCAATTATTTGATACAGTTATACCCTATTCTAAATTCAATACAAAATATCTCATTGGTTTCAGTAAACGTTTATTTGTAAGAATATACATCTTTAATCGAAATACTTATTATTATTGCAAAGTTTTTTAGATTTGTTTTACTTACATACCATAAAACACTGAAATGTGTTGCTCCAGTCCCGAAAATTACAAGAGATCTATTATTTTTGGCGTACCTTTAACTCAATAAACAAATAGGTTGCAAGCTTAAACTACTCTTCCACGAACAAATACCAATAGCGCAATTTTAACCTCTCCAAAGGGTGTCCGCGGGCAATAAAAGTAATATTTCAGCCAACAATAGGACCCACAGAATTAATATTTTTTATTATTTCTCTATTACCTACCTTATATGTTTTACTGGAGTGTTTATTTTAATTAACATGATATATGGATTATTGACTTAATTTTTAGATTTTCTATTTAAACTGTGGTTCTTGTTCGTTTAATAAAATATATAATTTGAATCACTCTGCCTAAAAATAGCTATTCTGCTCCTTATTATCTTTAAACATTCTCATTAAATAGTTTAATTTTTTGCTGTAACAATTATACATTCTAAGGACTAAAATAAATTTATTGGTTTCAATAACATTTTGGTCATTAAAAATACGGTAATATAGTTTTCAAAGAAGTAGGAATACTTTTGAAGTTCAATAATAAGTCTATATTTAAAGAACATTTTTTTTTGATCATGTCAATAATGTTTTGTTGAGACAATATTAGCTTTAATATAACTAATGTGACAGTAGTCAAAAATAATACTATTATTGAAAATCTCATAGCAGTTTTTTCTGTGCAATTATATGATTGTTTTAAAAACTTTACTGTCTCTTTGATAGATTTCGGTGGCGTAAAGTGTGTGTCCCCTTCTGTATATTAGTTCTTTTAAAAATTATTATAATATGGCAATCGGCTAAATGAGCAACACTTGAGGCCAAAAATTAAAAAAATAGTGATTCCTCCATGCTTTTAAAGTTGTAACTGTAGCGTTGAAATTAAAAGTCTCGCTAACTAATATAAGAACTAAAATGCCTTGAAATATTTTATTCTGACCTATCCCCGTACAGCTGAACCCGTTGTGACCTAAAAGCGCATAGGGTAAAATAGCTATTCTCCAATATCAGCCATTTCCGGTAAATGTCAATTATAACGTTGCAGAGGCTTCCTAATTGCAAGAGACTGTTCGGGTGCCAAAGCACGACGACAATCTCATTTTGCATTCGCTGTAATTAGAGATCAGAGATTGCACCGACTACCAAATGCATTATTGCGGTGTGACAACTGCTGATTATCTGGCAGTTGCCGGATCTAATAACTTAAATTATTCCATTTCTGTTTTTTATTCTGAAAGGTGTCTTCTAACAAAGCTGACAACAAAAATTAACTCTGACCGAAAAAACCAACAACGAAAATTCATATTCGTAATTTAATATTTTTGAAGCCTTTTTTAAAACTTATTTAATTTTAATACAATATTCGATGAATGAGGAGCAATAATTTGCATTGTTACTATAGATAAAACAAAATTTATAATATAAACATTTTATCCAAATACTTATAAATAATATTTGTGCTTGTACAGGATGATTCTTAAGTTGGTACTTCTTTTTTAAATGTTTATGGAGCTCGTTAAAATAACCAGATTTTCTAAATAACTTTTTTTAAATAACTCAAAAATGATAGCGGTAAACCTATAACAATAAACAATTTTTTTTAATTTATGCCCGACCCTGCACCAATTATTTATTAAAAAAAGACGAAATGAAAAATTAGAAGTATAAACTTTTTAAACCCCTACAAAATGTATAAATCTTCGATCACTTTGTTTAGTTGTTTATTTTTAATACTGACTGTTTGTTTGTTACTGACTGTCTGTTTGTTTAGTTGTTTATTTTTAATACTGACTGTTTATTTTTAATACTGACTGTATTTTATCGGCAAAACACTATTTAGACTGTATTGCATGCTCTTTCAAATACCAACAAATTTAATTTTTTAAGGACGTTGTTCCTACTACCAAAGGGACCATATATTAAAAAAGTATCAAAATAAAAATCACTCTGTATGTATATACCTTACTACAATGAAGAAAATCTATTCAATCAAAAGGTGTATTAAATATGTTATCAACAATATTGTCCACTATTTTGCTATTGTTGAGAAAACCGTCTTTTTGTATTTACATGATAGGGGGGCGTTATGGGGACTTATTGTGAAGACTGACCGCCAAAATCGAAAACACACTAGGGTAGAGCCTAAAATTTCCATTTCAATAACATAAAGTTTGGCCTATTTTCTTCGAGGGTTTATGAAAGATTTATTGTGGTTTGATGAAAACAATCTAATCAATAATAAGCCCACTAGACCCTTGTATTGAGACAAGGTGACTCTCGATGTCAGTTAAATTTATTAATGAATTAATGCTTTGAGAAGTCGATCGTAAGAGATCAAAACATGTCCTGCTGGTGGCTATGGCCTCTGCGATTTACTTCATAAAAATAGGAAGCTGTAATTTTTAACATCAGGATTTTCGTTGTCCTTTTTTAGGTTCAGATTTCTGGAGTGTATTTTTGTTTCTATCACACGATATCTTTAAGAATAGAAGTGGAAAAATTTAGAGTATATTCCGAAAGTCACCAACAAGTAACCGACAGTTACCAGTGTGGTTGATGGATAAACCCTGAAATTCGTGGTTACCTACGAAAGAAACCTAAACCCCGACAATTAAAACATTACCTTACTTTTTCAGTTTAGTGTATTTTAATCAATTCCTACTCTATCTACGAGTATTTCTGAGGTTTTTTTGCATTTTTATTACTCTTAACAGGGAAGTTTACTAAACTGTTTTCACATCAGCGCCTACAGGAATAAGAAAATTACCAAATTATTGCTGCAGTTATAATTTCTAAGTAAATAATTAACAAATAACTAATTTTGCACTTATCACCTTTTTATAGAAAAACCAAAATGGTTTAAATTTTGCGAACACGGATTCCAAAAATGACAAAAGACAGATGACACCAACTCACTTCGACCGGTTGGCTGGTTGACATTTGGTAAACTGTATTTCAGTAGACCTGAAACCAGTAACCAGTTTCCGAGAACCAGAGTAGGTTCTTCATCACAGTTTCTTGACAAGTCTTAAATTCTTCTTTCATGATTTCTTGCTTATTCTTGAGTTCTTGATTCATTAACATCAACTGGTTTCTAATAACTTTTAATTGTTCTTCCATGTTGGCTTTTTTACTTCTTGTTTCCGCATTTTTGATTTCTCTTTCTCTTTTTGGTTCTATTGAAACCCCACACCTGACACCAGTTGTACCTACCGGACAGCCGAAACTAAATTAACTTCCAGCTTTCTAAACTTTATTTACTGATGGTAAGTTTCTTTTCACTATCAATGTCACAATAAAGAGTATTCATCTTTAAGACAAGTGAAAATCAACAACGAAAACCGATCTAGACCCTTTATATACCCTTTTGCTGGTTCTCAAGAATTCTGAAACATTTTACAAGAATACAAGAAACATTAAAAGAAGAAAATAGAAGACCGTGGAAAATTCTAAGCGTTTAATCATAGGCATTCCATGCAGTGGTGACATACGGAACACAGAACCACCAGTATGGTTACTTTCGGAACATACCCTTAAGTAGGTAATTGAATCGAACCGCAAAAATGAATTTTGTAGTCATTGCAGTTTCTGATATCTACTAAAGTTAAATTTACAAATGATCTCGTGACGTTGTTGAAATATCATTGTTATATTATGTATGGGAATTTAATATTTTACATGATCAGTGTCACTCTTCTTTCTATCATCTCTCAGAAAACGAATTGATACAAAAATCCTTCTATTGGTGACTCAAATAATAACTTTGCGTCCTCTCCAGCAGATTTGCAAACTACTGTATAACGGATAATGGTTTTAACATCCTAAAAAAATTTCCAGCCGCTTTTTCTAACTAAATTCATTCTAGCAACACGTTCCAAGAGATCATTATTTGGAAACCAGGCAAATCGTGGAAATATTAGAAAAACAGTTTTTATTGATGACTGTTTAACAATGACAGGACAAATGCCAATTAAAACCTAACTGATTAATTAGAAGATCTTAATTTAAACCAGTTCTAAATCATAAACATTTTCAATGAATCTGAAAGTATAATTTGAAATACTATTTTTGTTAGGGTCTCTTTGAAATTATTATCGTCAAACTGTATTGTTTCCATAGTTACGGTCACAAGTTACTTGGTATTTATAAAAAAAAATTAGCTTTGTTTTGCGATTAATTAAGACTGTTTTTAATACTATTTATACTAAGATACAACAGTTGTAGAAACAATATTGTTTGCAACTCTTGTGCAAAATTTTTTAGTGATCTCAAATGATTTTATTACTCGGCTACGCCTTGTCAAAAAAGATTTATTCTCGACCACCAAAGTATTATTTCGCGCACTAGAAACAAAAATAACTATTGAGGCTAAAATCGATTTTTACAATATTTTCGATAAACATGAAAAAACAATTATTTTACCTTAAACAAATATACCCCTGTACTATAACTTAAACTTTATTTCCAATAAGCAAACATACTATACTAAAACTAAATTTTAATAAAGCAAACATACATATTTTAAAATTTATATATCAAATATTTGCTTTGTAAGATTTCCCCGACTGAAATAGAATTCCCAGAAAAATTATTTTACGAGTTATCTATATACCTATATACAGGGTGTTCCAAAAAACATGTGCCATCGCTTAAAGGGAGATTCTTTGAAAGAAATTAAGGCAAAAAGTTTATATGAACATGGGTCCGCAGATGCTTTGTTTCAAAGATACAGGACGTTAAATTTTTAAATGGTCTTTACATATTAAAACCGATGGTTGTGAAAACGAAACCAGTAAGACGGTTAATAAAATTACATGTATCTCCTAAACGAAATGAAAACTGAAAAAATATGAAGAGATAAGTTTTGTTAATAATTTAACATACTATTTGACCGATATAAGAAAATGTGAAAAAATCAGTGGCGTACATGTTTTTATTGGAAAAATATTGTACCGTTTTCTCATATGTACGCCCCTGGAGGACCTGTCAAAGTCTTTTCATGGTCAGAATTATGCTCAGTTTAAGTACTTTACACAACGTAAATTTCATCAAAATTGATGAAGCCATTTTGAAAACATTTTGGAAAAACTGAAAAAAATTTAGAAATTTAACACCCTGTATCTTTGAAACGAAGCATCTGCGGACCCATGTTTATATAAACTTTTTGCCTTAGTTTCTTACAAGGAATCTCCTCTTAAGCGATGGCACATGTTTTTTGAAACACCCTGTATAAAATAACATGTCCTGACTGACTCACCATCGACCGCCGCCGAGTCTGCTGAAGTTATTAATATGAGATTTAGTGAGTAGTTTTAATTTATAATGTAGAGACTCACTAAGAAGGGATTTTTCAAAATTCAACCCTTAAGGAGGTGAAACAGGGGTTCAAAATTTGTATGAAGAAAAACAATTAGATGGTCCTATTAACTCGAAACTTCATAGAAGTACTCTGAAAAACAACGTTCAGATTCACTAAGAAAGTTTAAGATTTAGTACTGGTTTAAATTAAGATCTTATAGTTGATCAGTTATGTTTTGACAGGTTTTTCTCCTGTCATTGTTAATAAGTCGTCATTAAAAACTTATGAATTATTGTGATATTTTAGCTATTTACTTGGTTTCCAAGTGATTTTCATATTGGAACGAGTTACTGTAATGAATTTAGTTCTATTATTGTTGAAAGTACGCACCAAAACTGTCATTTTCTTGATGAATTTGCGGTAAAGCTCAGAAATAAATTCATAGTATAAAACTTAGTTGTCTTATTCTTACACTTATAAAATGTACCTACACATATAAAAATGTCTACAAAATATAGGTTAATCATAAAAAAAATTCGGTCAAGTGCAAGCTATACTTTCACAATTAGTGTCCCGTGCCCCCCACTTAATCTGAGCAAACCTCGGCCGCCCGATATCCGCCCATCTGCCGCGCAACTCGCCGCCGACGGCACCAACGCAATATCACATCGCGTAGCGCGCGGCTGATTGGGGATCGTTTCGACTGAGCCAAATTAAAAATTTTGAAAAACATGTAAGGACAAAAGTTGTTAGTTACATCGTGAGAAATATTTTTCTCCAAAAGTTTTTTCTTTTATAAGGAAATAAACAATTAAATTATTTATAACAATTGATCGCGCTAGAATTTTTCAATCCTAATAATTTTGGCTCAATCTACACCTAATTATCAAAGTTCACGATTTTTTTCAGGGTGGAGAACGGCAATTTTTAAGCGTTTTTCCCCAAAAATGTTAAAAAAATGCATAAAAGGATACATCATATATATATATATTTATATATATATATATATATATATATATATATATATATATATATATATATATATATATATATATATATATATATATATATATATATTGTTGAATTCGTGCTTCAGTAAGCTTGCATTTGACACCCTATAACCCTACACCCCTTGAAGTCAACCCCAAGAATCAAAATTCAACTTTTTATTAATCACGTCTATAATTGGGTCACTACACTCTATCTCTGTGCTAAATTTCAAGTTTTTAACGTCGAGTAGTTTCAGAGGAAATCGCCTGTGACAGACGGACGGACGGAAGTACAACGAAGTGATTGCATGAGTATTTCGTTTTGCTCATTTTAGCATGGAACACTAAAAATTTTAATTCGTGTACGCATATAGGTAAAACCTATAGGCACTCAACAACATTAAAATCGTTTTACTTAAAATACTAAATAGTTGGCTTGTAGTATTTACTTATTCAATTCACTGGTCGCAGGTCGCGCTAGAATTTTTCAATCCTAATAATTTTGGCTAAGTCTACAACTAGTTCTGAAAGTTCATGATTTTTTTCAGGATGGGAAACGGCAATTTTTAAGCGTTTTTCCCCAAAAATGTTTCATCCTGTCCCTTATATGCAATTTTATGTTGTTTTTTACTCTAAAGCGGCAGAACAAATGACTTAAAATTTGAGTGATCGTACTTTAGTTGTCTTATTCTTCTACTTGTCAATTTAAAACTTTTGGTAGCCAAGTTAGACCGGTCTAGCGTTGGAAAATCTGGCTTTTGATTTTCTAATAATTATAATATGATTTTTTTGTGTGTTTACTTCTAAAAGTCATTGATTTTTTTTTTTAGTAAATTAAAGAACGACAACTAGACGAACACGAGATAGTAGAGGTGAGGGCTGACTCTTTTTACGCAATTCGCATTATACCCAGAGTGGCTGAAGAACACATCACGTTCGAATATCACCCTACACTTATTGTTAACTTTAGAGTAAATAATATATCAGATATATTATTTCTTATTGACTTTATTCCCGTCGTCAATATGTCTTGTTATATTTAGATTCAAGAAAAACACATCTAGAGTTACTGGCAAAACAACCCTCAGGCTGAATCAAGTGCTAAACAGAAATTGTTTAACAAAAGATGAGACAGTAGGATGTTTTCGTATCAAATACAGTACATATAAATATCGATGACATTTAAAGTAGACTTTAGTTGTACTAGTCATGTGTTGAATGTGAACCGGGTTCTTCCAGCTGTCTTAGGAGTTTTTGTTTTTTCTGTTACGGGGTACCGTTGTCGGGTAGAAATGTACCATTAAATCACTTAAGTATCCAAGGTTTATTAGTTTTCCTTGATTAAAGTCACTCAAAACTTACTGCGTATGGGACCTACGGGTCAAGGGTGTGGCACACCAAGGTTTATTAGTTTTCCTTGATTAAAGTCACTCAAAACTTACTGCGTATGGGACCTACGAGTCAAGGGTGTGGCACACAAAATACTTTTCATTTCTATCTCCTGAGGTTCTTCAGGTAGACCTTGCGTTGTTTCTTTTTAGTTTCTGGGGTTTTACAGCTAGTCCAGCACACTTTTAGCACACACTTGCGTTGTTTTTCCACTTTTACTTTTAGATTTTTCACTTTTAATTCCTCCACTCCAAAAAACGCCTTTTATCCGTTTCTACCCCCTAACCTCTAACCTCTTCTTCTTCTTTTTACAGTTCCCTACCAAGCCACACTTGCCCAAAAGAGTTTTAGCACAAACTAGTCAGAAAAGAGTGCTTGCACAAGTATCTTTTGTTACCGAACTTATTTTATCCGTTAAATTTACATTAACTGTTTCTTACTAACTAACTACACTAATTTCTAAATTATAAAATAAAATAAGGAAGGCCGGGTCAGCTCTGCACACAGCCCCCCAATTAAAGTGGATTGTGAAAGATCATCGAATTTTACGCCAGATGCTTTAATTCCAGCTCCTGCATTGAAGTGACTGGAACGACAAGGGTTTAAGGTTTCTAATATTTTGAATTCCCAAAAGTTCGCCAGAACTACCCACTACTTTATAAGAATTCTCATGCAACACCTCTGTTATTTCACACGGACCGCGATAAAGTAAGAAAAACTTTTTTATCTCATAGTTTTCAGCTGACGACAAAGGATGGTTCTTTACCAGAACTCTGTCACCTACTTTAAATTTAACAAACTTCTTAACTACTTTATTGTGCCTCTCTTTACGTTTTTCCGATTTAGTTAACAATCGTTCTCGAGCTAAAAAGATAAAGTTTTGTTCAGACCGGTTTTCAGGGTAATTAATTTTTTTAATAAAGATGTTGTCTCGGGAGAGACCAAAATGAACTTCATTGGGCGAGAAACCCGTACTATCATGAATCGTTTGATTCAGGAAAGATTCAATTTCCCTAATGAACATTGCCCATTTTCTATGTTTCAAGTGACAACACGCTCGAAGTAATCTGACTATTTCCTTATTGACCCTTTCTGTCATATTATCCTGTGGAAAATAGGTAGAGGTATGAAGTATTTTCACTCCATGGTCGCGTAATTGATTGGACCATAGTTTACTTGAGAAACAAGTAGCATTATCAGAAAGAATAGCGTCCGGCTGACCCACCTCAACAAAATACTTCTCCCTCAAACAACGCAAAATAGCTTTTGAAGTACCCCTTCTCAAAGCATAACACCGAACTAGTTTACTAAATGCATCCACCATCACTAAAAGTGGGATGGAGGCAACGGGCCAACTAAATCCAAACAAAGAATTTGGTTAGGAGCCTCTGGAACAATAGACTTCATTTCTCCAAAACAAGTTTTAGAATGCTTTGTCTTTTGACAGAGATCACATCCGGTGATAATACGTCGGACACAATGTTTCATCCTACGCCAAAAATAATATCTAGACAAATAGGCAAGGCACTTGTTCGCCCCGAAATGACCATTCTGCTCATGTTCTTCCTGAACGAGGGAAATTATCATTGATTTTGGAATACACAATTTGCTGCCTGGGTTTAATTCTGTGCCCTTACGGAACAAAACGCCATCATGTAAAACATACCAATTAAAATGCTTTTTTTTCAACTCAGCCTGAGATAATTCTTCAATTATCCTCTGACAAAATACATCCTCTTGTTGCATGGTCTTAATCTGGTCAAAATTCGTTTTCAATTCCTTTGATCTGGGATCCAATTTTAAGGCTAACACCTCCACGTCACTTTTGTTAGGGACTTCCCTCAATTCCTCATCCTTGTCCACCAAAGGAAATCGAGAAAGGGTATCAGGAATTAAATTTTCTGATCCTTTACAATGTATAATTTCAAAGTCAAATTCTTGAAGATACAATACCCATCTAGTTAAAAGAGAATTTAAAAGTTTGCATGTCTGAAGGAAAGACAAGGCTTTGTGATCACAACCTTTAACTGCCTTCTAAGGACAAAAACTCGCCAATGTTTTAACGCAACGACAATAGCTAGGGCCTCCTTCTCCGTCACTGTATAAGTTCGCTCAGGACCCTTTAACGTACGACTGTAAAATGCAATAATATCCCGATCCTCCGTCTCGGAATTAATTTGGTACAAGGTCGCTCCAATACCAAAAGAAGACGCATCCGTTTGAATATAGAAAGGCTTACCTGGATCAGGATGAACCTGTATCGTGACTTCCAAAAAGGCCTCCTTAACTTGCTCGAACGCCATATTTGTCTCAGAACTCCACCACCACTTAGTACCCCTTTTTAACACCTCCAACAAGGGAAGAGTTAAATCAGAAAACTTCTCACAAAATCTGCGATCATAATTCACGAGACCAAGAAAACCCCTTAATTCTCTTATATTCCTTGGACGACGAAAGTCCTGAATTGCTTTTATTCGATCCTGGTCCATTGATATTCCTTCTGGAGTAAGTATATGACCCAGAAACCGAACAGAATTCTTTGCAAAACTACATTTTCCCAGTTTGAGCGTTAACCCTGCGTCTCTTATTTTCTGAAAAATTATTCGTAGATGCTCTAAATGGTCCTCAGCACTGCGAGAATAGATCAATAGATTGTCAACATAGGCAAACGAAAAACAATCAACACGGTTTTTAAACATCTAATGAAACTTCCTACAGAAGTGGATAGTCCAAATGGTAAGACTTGAAACATATAAGTTTCACCTTCGAAGGAAAAACCTAAATATTTTTGACGCTCCTCAAAAACAGGAACCTGCCAATAAGAAGCCGTAAGATCCAGGGTTGATAAATTTTGCTCCATAGAAAAAGGAAATTCTAATTCACTCGGAGTTGGGGGTACCACGTGATCAGAAACCATGGGCTGATTAAGAAAACGAGCATCCAAACAGACTCTTATTGGTGCATCTTCCTTCCTAACAATCACTAAAGGACTAACATATTCGGTTTGGCCCTTTTTAATTACTCCCCAAGACAACATTTCACTAATCTGCCTATTGACTTCCGCTTTATATGCATGGGGCACAGGAAAACGTTTTAAATGAAACGGTTCATAACTTCGAAGATAAATTTTATGAACATATTTATTAGTTAGACCAGGTTTTTCAGAAAATATGTCTTGATAACTCCAAAGCAATTCCGAAAGGTTTTTCTTATCAGATTCTAAAAAAGTTTGCGCTTTAGCAACAGCACTTTCAAAACTTTCCTTACTATACCCAAAATCGTTGTGTTCTGAAAACTCAAAATCATTGGTTTCAACCTCAACCATAACCTCAGAAAGTGTACTTTCATCTTTAGCCACTATTACTGTCTCTAAACTAATCTGATATAGTTTTTGATCAATCAAACAGTTAACCTGGGATTTTTCAAAATCTAAAACTGCTGAAAATTCATTCAGCCAATCCGACCCTAGGATCACTTCTCTGGACAGATTTGGTACAACCAAGAAAACAAACCCAAATAAAAAATTATTGTTTGAAATATTTAAATAAACTTGAGATTTGACATTTTGGCTTTTATTTCTTAACACACATATTCGTACACCATTGGTTGGTAAAACCGGTACATCAGGATGCATTTGTAGAATTTTTCCAAAAAATTCCTCGCTAATACAACTCAACATTGCCCCACTATCTACTAATATATCTGTTTTTATACCTTCCACCAAACCTTTAATAACAGGAATAACATTAGGCTTCTGAATTTCCATATCAGGTTCAGACAACAAATCTTCAGGGTCTCTCCAAAATAAGGTACTAACATCACGATTAGCATTGGCTGCATACTCATTCCGATTTGCATTTGGAACTCCACTTGGAAAACTTTGGTTATTCCTAGGAGCATTTCTAGAAAAATTATAGGCCCCCTAGTTCAATTATTTTGTTGTGATGTAGTTGAATCACAATTTGCGTTTGGACCAGACAAACTTCTCGACTCAACAGATGGTTCTCCAAAAAATTGATTCAACCTACGCAAATAAATTTCTACCTCATCCACCGTACCGCATCCTGAACTCAAAATACCCCTCCTAACATCGTAATCATAATGATTAATTAAGATATCAATTATTTCCCTCTCACTCGGTGGAGAATCTAAGTAATTCGCTTCTCGAACTCTTTTCAAAAAGTAATCCGCACGCGACCCCTCATTGTCATATGAATCGTACCGCAATTTACGAAACATTTCACGTTGAATATCAAGGTTCCAATAACGTTCCAAGAAAATCTTTTTAAAATCTGAAAAATCCTGACACGAGTTCTGCTTCAACTCACGCCAGTCAGCAGCTGAACCCCTTAATGCACCTATGGCCAAGCCTAATTGTTTTGATACCGGCACATCAGCCTCGTGAAACAATGTAACTAATTTGTTTAAAAATTGGACCGGGTTGATACCACAATCAGGTCGAAATTGAACGATATTTCCACCTAAATCCCTCCAATGTGAAACATAATTAACATTATTTTGTAGCAAAGAGCCCCCCACCTGTGACAGTCCTGGAGAACTTTCTGGCCTATGCGCATAAACGCTAGTTAACTGTGGCATACTTGCATTACCTGCTTTATCTTCGTCAACATTTACCGTTTTAAAATTATCATTTAAGCAAGAAATTTGATTTTGTATCATACTATTTTGATTTGCCAAGGTACTCAAATTCTTATTTAACATGACATTACTTTGGTCAATAGAAGTTTTAATGTCCTTCATTAGCTTTGTTAAAAGCAAAAAAGATTCATTGTCACAGGGCTCGTCCTCTACAGTAGCCCCCTTTTCCCTTTTTTATTTTTATTTGACATTTTTATTTATCAATAATAACAAATTCGTCTAACTCTGATAAAAGCTTAACTAAACCTCCTTCCTGTATATCGATAAAAATCTACGCTGTAGGTACTCAAAGTTTGGATAGTCTCTTTTACATACTTTTTTACTTCCAACTAACTAAAACGATTTAATCAGTCTATGTTATAGTTCAATACTCACAATACACAAAATCATTACAATCTACTACTGCCTACTACAATCAGAAATAGATGTTCTTTAAACAATTCCCTATACAGCTCCACTAGTTGGGCGCCAAATGTACTAGTCACGTGTTGAATGTGAACCGGGTTCTTCCAGCTGTCTTAGGATTTTTTTGTTTTTTCTGTTACGGGGTACTGTTGTCGGGTAGAAATGTATCATTAAATCATTTAAGTATCCAAGGTTTATTAGTTTTCCTTGATTAAAGTCACTCAAAACTTACTGCGTATGGGACCTACGGGTCAAGGGTGTGGCACACAAAATACTTTTCATTTCTATCTCCTGAGGTTCTTCAGGTAGACCTTGCGTTGTTTCTTTTTAGTTTCTGGGGTTTTACAGCTAGTCCAGCACACTTTTAACACACACTTGCGTTGTTTTTCCACTTTTACTTTTAGATTTTTCCCTTTTAATTCCACCACTCCAAAAAACGCCTTTTATCCGTTTCTACCCCCTAACCTCTAACCTCTTCTTCTTCTTTTTACAGTTCTCTACCAAGCCACACTTACCCAAAAGAGTTTTAGCACAAACTAGTCAGAAAAGAGTGCTTCCACAAGTATCTTTTGTTACCGAACTTATTTTATCCGTTAAATTTACATTAACTGTTTCTTACTAACTAACTGCACTAATTTCTAAATTATAAAATAAAATAGGGAAGGCCGGGTCCGCTCTGCACATAGTTAAAAATAAATTTAAATGAAAAATAAATTTCTCATGTTGCTTGACGGGCGTGCTACAGACTTTTATTCAACAAATAAAAAGAATATAATCACTGCAACATAGATGCTTGGACCAAGAGACTTTGCTGACTAAATGGGATTGTTCAGTCATTTAGCCTTTTTGGTAAATATGTTAATATTGTAACGTTCGCTACTGTTGTATTTTTTAGTATTTCAGTTGCTGTTTGGGTTTTGGGTATTTTCGAGCAGATGAAACACGTGAATTCGCACTTGGATTTCGAATAATCGCGTGGCACGCACAGCCTCAACATTCTCAGGAGTAGTTGCAGTCCTTGGATGATCACGGAGTTTCACATTTACAGCTGAACCACGATTTCACCAAATTGTTACTTGGGATGTCCTAAATATGCCTAATATTGAAGTGAGCACAAAATCTTCGTCTTGCAGTTGTGTAACAATAGTTACTCTAGAAGTATGCCTTAATATTGAACGCGCGATGCACATTTGAGCAACGCTTTATTTTTGCTAAATAATCCACATCGATCCAGTATCGATCCAGTACGTTACACAGTTGCCAAGTCATTCGAGTTTGAAAAGGAAAATCCATTCGTAGATACCCTGTATTACTTTTGCACCAAGTTTATCATGCAGAGACTTTAAAGTGTACCACTTAAACCGATTAATTTGTTTAAACTGAAAGGATGTAGATTTTTAAGAACTAGTAAGATTGGTTTTTGGTATTTTCAAACTTCAATTATTTCTTCCTAATTAATATTTATAATACTTCCTTGCATCTATTTACTTAAATATAATATTTACAGTTAAATGCCAATATGTACATTTCTAAACAATTGCCAGAGGCAAGCAGCCAGGCTGTGGCTGGGGCTGGTGTTGGCCCTGGGTAAGGAATTGTATTATACGCCATCGGCCCCATCCGATAGTAATCTCTTGGAGCCATGTAATTTATTTTTATTTATAGACTAACTTTTAATTTAAATTTTGGTTTTATTTTTACTGGAAAAATCAGCTCGACAAAACCAGCTTGAAGATACCTATGATGGTTTGCTATAAATATTGGTGGCCTATTTACGGTTTGCTCTATTACAATACTTATGGGACTTACACGTGATCAAAGACGTCGCATCAGTAGCAACTAATAATTTTATAAAAAAAGGATAACTGTTTTTAATTTCTTAACGTTCCAATAAATGCTAAAGACCTAAATTATGGGATTAAGTATAAATATAATATGTTAACCAAAATCCCCCTCTCGTTTAAAATTGCTTTTTTAATAATGATAGAAATCCCTTGAAATAAAATCCCATATTATACCGTAATGGGAATAATTCGATAATCTATATTCCAAGGTACATGCTGATACCGTAATAATATCAGAACGATATTAGGGTTGCGCGTGCCTTGACTACATCTTTTGAAATGAAAATATTTTTGCCATGTTAGTGCCAAAAGTCGTAGCAAATTACCTTAATATACATCTTGTTTTCCACAGAAGAATTTCATTTCATCTACTTATGAAGTATACAGAGTTTGTGAGAGCATGTCACACTACCATATTAAAATAATGCTGGAATGACAATGTCTATACGGTAGTTTTAATAAACCAAAAGAATACTTTTAAATAGCAAATAAATAATACGCAACATACTAAAGCAACCATAAGAGGTTAAAAATTAAAAGAAAATCTACGGATTTTAATTTTATTTATATTCCTGTATTAAAAATATATCATTTCTAAATAACTATAAACTATTGTTCAACAATTCTGTTAGCATTTGTTTTTATTAGAAAAGTGAAGATTATTGCTTTTCGATAATTTATTAATTATTAAATATTAAATCATTTTTTCTTCTTTTTATTTCTAACGCATAATTCTATATTAATAATTTGAACTACTTTAGGAATAATAATTAATATTATTAATCAGTAAATTCCTAAACAATTGACATTTTATGAAATAATTTCATCACCATTTTCTCTATATTAACCTTCGGTATAGCTAAAAGTTTACATCAAAAGAAACCCAAGTTTTTTCATGAAGTTCAGTAATAAGAATAACCAGGAGTATCGATCGTCTATTGAGTAGCAACACTGAAACTTCCTTTATGCTAAAAGATGACATTGAGCGAGTCGCAGAAATAATAGAATAACTAATAAGATTTTAAAGACGATTTTTTATTAAATTTGATAGGACAAAAATTTGTCGAAACTAGAAAAGGTATTTTAACCATTAATTTTAGTGAATTCCGAGTACATATTGATTTTTTTAATCAATCTGTTGAAAAGTAGACCATTATTTTCAGTGAGCCATGTTTTTACGATGCATAATGTTATTGCAATAACTCACTTTTGCCAGAGGCAGCTATTTCATACTGATATCCATGTAACCACGTTTACGAGGGTTTTCATTTACCTACTCGCAATTCCTGTCTGTCATATAACGGTGTATATTTCCTCAAACTAAAATTGATTCTCTAGTCTTTGCTCTAATTACATTTTAGAGCTTGATTATGAACAAATTATTATGGTTTAAAGATTAGTTTACTGTATTACATAGTTATAGCTACCTCAACATATTAGCGGTAATCGAAAAGGTACGGAATTGAAGTGAAGTTGCAATTACCCGTTTCAGTTTCTTCCCATTATTGCCAGGTAACTGAGGAAATAGAGATATTTATCAATTAAAAAGTCAGATCATTAAAATCTTGAAACTTTACTACGGAAATAGGAGATTAACACTTATTAAGGTTATAAATTTTGATTTAGAGATTCTTTGTACAGTTATAATTTAGAGTCTTGAGAAATCAACGGTTGAGATCATTTCAAGGCTGCACGCGTGGGTTTTTATATAACTGATGGTAGACTATATTATACTATATCGCATACCGTTTTTTTGTGTTGTGGTCCCGACAGTATTTCACAACCTCTTATGAGATTTTTCATTTTTGTATTATTAGTTGTCGTTTGTTTTTAAATGTTATTGTATGCTATATATTTTTTATATATACACAATCATCTACTTTAGTTTTTTATTTTCATTTTTTATTACCTTACTTCGCCAACATTTTCGCGAGATTTATTTGTTGCTTTTTTTTAGGTTTTTTATGCAAATAAGACTTAACTTTGTCAATAAAAAACCTTTTTTAAGACAATAAAGTACAGTTTGAGTTTATGTTTGATTTATTATTAAAGGTCATTTCGTTCTTAATATGAATAGGTAAAAATTCTTGGGTGGTCTAGTTTTAAATAGGAATTTAAGTTCAATCGTATTCAATCTGAAAGCAGAGAGTAATGCCTGATGAGATGAGATCATAATATAAGTACAGCAAAAGGATTATTTATGGTACTGGTGTTCTATGTTTTATATAACATAACCACGAGTGAGTTACAAGTTTTAACCCAAACATATAACTCACTAGTGACTGAGTTTAATATGATATTAACAATAAGACGCAAGTTCTGTATAAAAATAAGCACTTACTCGGTTTTACAACTAACAGATGTGTTATTTACATTTTCTTATTCAATATAAAACGGATGAATAGTTTTGAAATAAGCCTGACTGTTTTGAAAAAAAAAATTGTGATGTTCTAATATGAACAATGTAAATTTTAATTTTATTTAATATTTTTTTCTTTCTCCCACTTTTAACTGAATGTGTTTTTGATCTACACGCTGACACTATGACCGTTCTAATTTTGACAGTGAGACTGAAATAGACAAAAAAATTATAAAGGAAACTATAAAATTTTTATAATTTTATTGTAAAATAAAAAAGCAAGATATACCTATTTTTTTAAAATTGTTTACGCTCGGTCCTATATGATCTGAATTTTAGGAGGACCTGGGTCTTTCTGCTGTTTGAGGTAAAACGATTCCACTGTCGGAAGAGGTTAAGTATCTGGGTGTTACCTAGGACTCCAGACTGACATGGAACAAGCACGTGGAAACAATTATCGAGAAGTATCCCTAGTGGTAAATAGGCGAATGTACAGCAAGATAGGACTCTTACTCAAGGGTACTCTTACACAAGCACTGGCTATATACCAGTGCTGCAGTGTGGTGAGACAAGCATTCACATATGTAGTCTTGGTTTGGTGGTCCAACCAAGATACTTTCGTACCGGGCATGCTCAATAGAGCTATTTCTAAAAGAAACGGTGGCAGCAAAAGATCGACCATAGATTTATTCAAGTGGCACTTAACTGACCTCTAAAGATGCGTATTTTCTCTTCAAACCCATAATATTGTGTCTTTTAGTATTTAAGTATTTTATCCTTTAATTTAAACTTAGTTTTATCTATATTCTATTAAATCTACTATCAAATAAAATAAATTATCAACATTATTACTTAATAAATGCCAAAACCAAGCCCGTATATATTTACTGCCCAATTTGCCGTGCCGCAGCAGGAATAAATCTTTTTGGCGTTGGCGCGGAAAAAGGGCCATCTCTTTTAATTAGGTGAATTTCAGGGGTATGAAGCTCCAAAAAGGTTGATAATACCGCGAGAGAAGCCGCAGGTGCTTTGGGGTATCTGTCTTTCACCTTTGACTCCGTTTGGTATTTTGTTAGCTATAAAATAGCGGCCAGTGGCGTAACTAATGAAACATAAATCCCAAAAATTTATTAGGTAGGTAACTAGTAAAGGATATTTCTTATTTTAATCTAATGAATGGTGGAAGGCGATTCTATTGCACGTTTTAGATAAATAGCTTTAAAAAATATCTAGGCAGTAACGATTAGTTTTTGAGATACGTGGTGATAAATTTTAAAGAACCGTGGCTTGTATATTGTAACATCAAAACGGTAAGAACTTTTAGACGCTCAGCGTATACATGGTGTTAGTTTTCAATTAGCACGTCGAAGTTTGAAGCTTTTGAAAACAGCGCTGGGTGTTTTGAAGAAGACTACCACGTGATTATTGTTTTACAATCCAAAGACATTGACAGCTGACAAATATTTTTAAATTAAAAAGTACTTTATAAAGCCAGAGATTCAAAAGTTTAAATAATTTCCTAATATTTCTGGTTTAAAATTAGAAGTTGTATGTTTTGTAACGAATAAAATATTAAATGTGTGCCAAAAAACTCAGAGGCAGATATTTGAAACGTAGTAGTCGTTTTCCAAATGCTTAGTGCTTTTTCCAAAACCCTAATGGCAGCTTATCGAGAATTCCTAAACTAGACGATAAGCACGTGCTAATTTACGTCCTTTATGTATTGCGCTAGGCGTTTCAAAGTGCTTAGCGTTTCGAAATAAGATGCGGGCCCCGGGATATCCTAAAAAGGTTTTTAAGATTTAGTACTGGTTTAAATTAAGATCTTTTAGTTGATAAGTTAGGTTTTTATGATGTCACTGTTAACTTGTTATTTAAAAAGTTAATCTAATATTTCAGCGTTTTTTTTTGGTTTCCAAATGACTTTTTCCTTGGAAGTCTTTAAAAATAATTTAGTCCTATTATTGCGAAAAATGCATACTTGAATTATGGTCATTTCTTTATATAAACTGCTGGCCACCCGAACTTACACATAGAGATTTTTAGGAAAAAAAATTTAAAGTTCAATATTTTCAACAGGAATGCAAATTTTTGAACGAGTCTTGCAGATTTTAAGAGCTAGTTTTTTTCCGGATTAAGCTGCATGACGTATATTTACCGTAGGACCATAGGTTTATTATATACGGGGTGATCAATGAAGTCATGCATAAAATCAAAAAGTTTGTATGAGTGAAATTTCCGCAAAATTTTTTTTTGGTCGATGCAATATGGTTAGTTACTCAGGTAACATCAATATCTCTAGACGTTTTTGTCACTTTTTGGATTAAGGCCCTTAGGTCTTGTACACACTACTAAACATAAAATTTGGGTAGCAAAATTTTTCAAATGCTATAACTTGACAGTGGATTGACGGTTCTTGATGATTTTTACGGATTTGGAATCCTTATATCACGTAGATTTTCTATAATCTAAGCATTTTATTTGGGGGTTGAAATATACAGGTTGAAATTTACACTTTATACCGGGTCGATAATAGACAAAAACGTAGGGTACAATGCACTCTAAGGTTTGGCATTATTTAAGTTTTTGTAAAAATAAATTCTTACCTCAAGTTGTTTTTGTTTAATGTCCTTCTCACTGTTCTATCCAAAACTTTCACCCCAGTTTATTGTCTCAAAGAGTAATTCAGTTCTTTGTCTACCCCCATGCCCATATTTATGATCGGCTGTAATTTCTACGCGACGCGTCAATTTCAGAGTAGGGTTTTTTAGGGATTGCAGGAACCTTTAAATTAGGTTAAGAGCATTCATCACCAGCTGAAACATCCTAATTTGTTTCAAAGAATTGCACCAAAACTAACCAACGAAATGATCCGAAATTTTGGGAATATATTATAATTTTATAGCAAAATGAGGGAAAGTCATTTAAAAAGAAAAATCAAAAAATTATTTTTAAAATTTTTGTTATTTTGTAATATTTATTTTTTTAAAAGACTTTCCCTCATTGTTCACGATTTTCTCTATAATTTATGCGGAGATCGAATTTTTGATTAAACCTTTAGATTTCTGTAAAACTTTGGAATTCCGTAATTAATGAATTTTGGAGAAAATCGCGTAGCCTTTTCGGCAGTTAACACATTTTGGCAACACAGCAAGCATCGGACGACACCGGGAGCAGTCTTATTATTAAGATTAGCGTGTGATTGTGATTTGGATTTTCGGTGTATTTAAATAGCTATCATGGGGCGGACTAGAAAGAACGAAAATTTATGTGTCAGAAAACGATTATGTTCATCCACAAGTCGCAAAAATAGACGACTTTCTATGAAAAAACGGTAAGTAGTGTGTAAGTAGTTCTACTGGTTATGGTAGGTATATATGATTTATATGAAATTAACCGATATAAACACGTAATAGTCTAAGATCCGAAGTAAGCTCGTCCTTCACCGATCTGCTTACCGGATAAAAAGTATTTTTCATCAAACATAATATGTTAACAAATATATCGCGAATGGGTTGCCTAATGAAATATGGTCATGGCTATCCTTAATTAAAAATACTGTAACTCATATTTTGTTTAATATTTCACTCACTTGCTTACCAAACGAACTTAATACACTAATCGAAAGTATAAAGCATAAGGAACATGCAAAAGTTAGGTTGCCTACTTTTTTTCGGTCCCTATACCGGGTTGCCAGGTACTTATAAACAGGTGAGTCGATTTTAGTAATTTGTACTCATCTGCTTTCTCTTTGAAACTATATTAAAATAAGGATAATTTTATTGCGAACACGGTGGTATAAGGTTGCCTGCGAAAAATCGGTCATGAATCACGGTTGCCAGGCTTTGAAATTTAAAAATTGGAGCAAGCGATGCGCGACAGAGAAGCATTGCGCGTACTATTCGGTGCGATAGAGGAGGACACAGCATAGCAGCTGCGCGTGACGCGACGTTCGGATGAAAGAGAAACTTTTTTTACATGACACTAATGTGTTCATCATTTTACATACATTTTACATACCCTAATTTCGTTCATATTAAAAATCCAAATTTCATTTTTGGGTTGAAGTTTTAGTTGACAAAAACACATTTTTTGCCATAAAAAAAACAATTCAATATTGATTGTGGTTTCTCCGGAGGTGAGTTTAAGTTTTTATTTTCAATGGCAACCTACCAATTTTTTTATACCATTAGATAGCTCTTTAAATTCCCTTTTCGGTGACATAGGTATCATAAGTGGTAGTTTTCTCTCAAAATGGCGACACTGGAGGCATTTTTCTCAGTTTGAGTAGGTCGCCATTTTGAAGTCCCTGGTTGTTTCATTAAATAACTCTGTAGTTTCGTGAGGAAGACTGTTTAACTTTTATTTTTTAACATCATTTCGTAAAACTCTTTTTAAATAATTGGTATCTGCAAATTTATGTTTTACTAATATTGCCCATTTTTAAAGCAAATTTTCACCAAAATATTAAATAGAAAGGACCAAAAGTAAAATTGCCGTCGCGTAGTACATGTTACTAATTACCTAAAATTATCAAAAACACATTTTAACGGTTTTTTCTAAAAAGAAAGTCAAATAAACAAGACAAAGTACGTTAAAAAGAACATTTATTTAACATAAAATCGGCTATGCATTTACCTAAGTTGGCGTTAAAAAACATCCCACTTAGGTAAATGCATAAATCTGATTTTATGTGTAATAAATTGTAATGTTAATCTTAACGTACTTTGTCTTATTTGATATTTTTTGGAAGAAAACCGGTAAAATGTGTTTTTTGATAATTATTATCAAAAAGACACATTTTACCGGTTTTCTTCCAAAAAATGTCAAATAAGACAAAGTACGTTAAGAATAACATTATTTATTACACATAAAATCAGATTTATGAATTTACCTAAGTGGGCTGTTTTTTAACGCCAACTTAGGTAAATGCATAGCCGATTTTATCTTAAATAAATGTTCTTCTTAACGTACTTTGTCTTGTTTATTAGACTTTTTTTTTAGAAAAAAACCGTTAAAATGTGTTTTTGATAATTTTAGGTAATATAATAAGTAACATGTACTACGCGACGGCTATTTTACTTTTGGTACTTTCTATTTAATGTATTGGTGCAAATTTGCTTTAAAAATGGTCCATATTAAGAAAACATAAATTTGCATACACAAATTATTTTAAAAGAGTTTTACAAAATAATTTTAAAAAATAAAAGTTAAACAATCTTCTTCACTAAACCACAGAGTTATTTTATGAAAATAACAACCAGGAACTTCAAAATGGCGATCTACTCAAACGGAAAAATGACTCCAGTGTCGCCATTTTGAGAGCAAACTACCACTTATGATATATTACCGAAAATGGAATTTAAAAAGGTATTTAATGGTATAAAAAAATTGGTAGGTTGCCATTTAAAATAAAAAACTTAAACTCACTTCCGGAGAAACCACAATCAATATTCAATTGTTTTTTTATGGCAAAAAATGTGATTTTGTCAACTAAAGCTTCAACCCAAAAATGAAATTTGTATTTTTAATATGAACAAAATTAGGGTATGTAAAATGTATGTCAAATGATGAACACATTAGTGTCATGTAAAAAAAGTTTATTATAAAACAATAGAAATACATGCATGCGCACTCTCCTTCATCCGAAAGTCGCGTCACACACAGCTGCTATGCTGTGTCCTCCTCTATCGCACCGAATAGTACGCGCAATGCTTCCCTGTCTCGCATCGCTTGCTCCAATTTTTAAATTTCAAAGCCTGGCAACCGTGATTCATGACCGATTTTTCGCAAGGGTGTTCGCAATAAAATTATCTTTATTTTAATATATGTTTCAATGAGAAAGCAGATGAGTACAAATTACTAAAATCGACTCACCTAGGTTAGGTTGAATTCAAAATTATTTCTAAACACCAAAACCTTTAAATCAGGGTATTTTTGTTACACAATAGCGTTATAAGTAACCTACAAATTTACTATTATATAAGAAATTTTTATTTCTACAGGAAAGTACAAATAATAATTCTCCAAATATTTATTACACCTAATAAATTTCTTTATTTTGACAAGTTGCAAACAATTCTGCAATAGCGATACCTAGGTATAGTTTCACACTGTAGGAGATATAATTTGATTATTTGGTATTTTAGCTAGTAGTGATGGGTATTTCACATTAAAATCGAAATTTTTCCATTCAAATTTGAAATTTTTAACATAGTAATATGGTTTCACATGATAAGTATACTGTTGATGCTAATAAATACTGTATCACCGATATTACGACCTCCCGGCTATAACGAATTATTTAAGGATCCCCTTAAATTCCTCGATGATTCGTTATATCCGAAGTTAACTGTAGTTATGAAATATGAAAATTATAACTAACATCATTGCCAACATGTTTTTATAAGTAAAATAAAAGCAACAATTTTCAGGAAAAAAATAGGATCAAATACTCAGAAGTCTAAACAGAATAGTTCTAGCAGTGCTAACAACATTGCTATGCAGGCGAACAGGTAAAAATAGTGTTTTTTTTTTAGTGTGAACTACCGGAAGGTCTTGAAAACTCGTTAATAAGCCAAAAAATAACATTTTTAGCGCTAAGAATAAAAAGTGCAAAATACTCTAAAAGGGGGACTGCATTTTAGTATCGGTAATAGAAATTTTTTAATCGGAAAGAAATAAATAAGTACAAATAAATGCAGTTTTTATCTATTTTTTAACGCTTTTGCATGATATCTGTGCAATTTTAAAAATTAATTTCATCTCATTTCAGCTTTTGCTTTTTAATTTTAATAAATCGTGGCATAATGGCATTTTAAAAACTTATTTATGTTTCCTATCTAGAATTTTGAGATCCACGTACAAGAATTATTTTTAAAAATTATTGTAAATACAAAAACAAAAGCTTCATATTCTTTTTCTAAATTAATTATTAGAGTTTCTGTTAAAAACTGGAGAATATTCTTTTTCTAGAATATTCTTTTTTTAGATAAATCGTGATGAATCCTTTTGGCAAAATAAAATGTTGCCGAAATTAAGATTTTTTATGACAATTTTATGTTTCCTGAACTGGTTGATCCGCTTTTGCCAAAAACCCTACCCATTGGAGATAATATATGTGAAGGAAAAGTATCTTATATTATGCTATAAATTTGTTTGCTGTTATGTCATTAGGTAGTATTATTTTATAATATTACACATTTATTAATGCACTTTTTCTTATAGATACGTACAAAAAAGAAAGAAAAATGGCTGCCAGTCTACCTACCTATCTGTTTATGTATTTCTGTCTATATCTATTTTTTTACAACTTTTATTTTTTCCAAATAAATAACGAATTCTTGAAAATTTGTCTTTAATTTTTAACGATTCCCATATGATAGACAAAAAGATTAAATAAACAAATAAGACATATAATGAATAAAAAGAAATCAAGATCAATAATTATTATCAAAGAATGTCCTATGTCCAACATTTAATAGTTTGCGATTATTTACAGTGAAAAGTGAAATAATTTGAAATCCTAAATACATAATATAAACTTGCTCAAAAATAATCAATTATTCTTCAAGAAATCAAGTCCTGTCCTAATACAACTCACGACGGCGAGGTCGCGTCGCGTCTCCGAATGGCCATGTTGCCAGATTGCTCATTAACATTGATTTACGCTCTTCAGTTGCGAAATCCCGAATCGGAGCACGCGGTCCACTGATGTAGGCTCTTAAGAATTAGAAATTTTGTAAGAATTGACTTTTGGCCGTTGTTAACCAATCTTGTATGTATATTGTAGAATATAATGTAATAAACTTGTTCTTGTCGCTACGTTTTTGTCTATTGTCGACCCGGTATGTGTAAATTTCAACCTGTATATTTCAACCCCCAAATAAAATGCTTAGATTATAGAAAATCTACGTGAAATAGGGAGTCGAAATCCGTAAAAATCATCAAGAACCGTCAATCCAATGTCAAGTTATAGCATTTTAAAAATTTTGCTACCCAAATTTTATGTTTAGTAGTGTGTACAAGACCTAAGGGCCTTAATCCAAAAAGTGACAAAAACGTCTAGAGATATTGATGTTACCTTAGTAGCGAACCATATTGCAACAACCAAAAAAATTTTTTGCGGAAATTTCACTCATACAAACTTTTTGATTTTTTGCATGACTTCATTGATGACCCCGTATATAATAAAACTATAGTCCTACGATAAATATACGTCATGAAGCTTAATCCGAAAAAAACTAGCTCTTAAAATCTGCAAGACGCGTTCAAAAATTTGTATTCCTGTTGAAAATATTGAACTTTAAGTTTTGCCTAAAAATCTCTGTGTGTAAGTTCGAGTGGCCAGCAGTTTATATATATATATATATATATATATATATATATATATATATATATATATATATATATATATATAAATAATATAGAAAATTATCATACATTTTAGTGGTTATTGTCATTTATTGGAATAAAAACTCTGTACGAGATACCTAAAATTCTTTGTTTAGTCGATATTCTGATAAACATGGGTCTGAATTTAATTTTAATTAAAAATATTTTTTATACATAGTGTTGTATAATTTTCGAAAATTCGTTTTTTCATTTGACAATATAATCATGTTTTGCGTGGTTTTTGTTTTAATCCCCCTGGTTTAATATAAGCTTAAAATTTTCAGTCAGTATGGTATTATTACAAAGATAAATGAATATTGTTATTATAACATCACTAGCTTGTAAGGCCAGCGCAAAATGTTAATAAATTTATATTTAATATTTAATAAAAAATACTGTTATTACACATGTATAGTATAAATAAAAACATATTAAATATTTTTTTAAACTTTCCCGTGGATAAAAATTTTATTTTCCTTTTAAACTCGTAGGCTTGGTATATTTCTCTTAAGCTAATATTCTGGAGTTTTAGCAAAAGAAAACTAAGTACCTTTTTATTTTTTATCTTGTACCAATAGGTACGTATTTATAAAAAAAAATACGTAAAACAAGTTTTAAAATATAAAATCTAAAATAAATTTAATATGGAATTAAAATACTTTTTTTTATAACGCAATGTTAACCAATGCGTTTTTAAATAATATTGGTGGAAAACCTAACGTATGCTAGATAAAGACTGTTAAAGAACGGAGAGAGAAACTGTACAACTTGAACATAGTCTGGAGTTTTCCCAAGGGGAAACAGCTCAAGATTGAATATGAAAATTTAATCAGGTAATTTCATAGGGGATGATGCCTCAGTGCTCCGCTTCCGAGAAAGTGCGCTTTTCTTTTCTTTAGTTAGTGCCTGGAAGCTCTTGCAAAAACACCTTAGTTAATTAACAATATAATTGTCGACTAACTAGCTTATCATCCAATTTCTTCCTTGCATCCAATCATAACGTCATTAAATTAGCTGAAGTATTCGCTGCGTGTAAACAAATTTATAGAGAGGAGTTTTTGTTCTTATACGAGGTTGTTTTTGTTTTAAGATTTGCCACTTCTGAGTGACTGCAATAGCCATATTTCGACATCTAGTTGAGTATCGAAATGAATCACATTTTCGCAATAGTGCGATGACATTTTTTTTTCTCACTAAAAAAATTCAATTCCATTTACATATTTATTTATTGTAGAGGGTAATATACAGTTCACACAATTGTAGAAATACTTAATCCCGATAAATTTGTGCAAACTTTTACGGAGGTATCCATTGACACTGTATTTCAGATTGAATATTATTTATTTCTTCTTTTCCTTTCTCCCCCATCATTTTTGCGGCAATTTTCCTTTTATTTTCTGAAGAATCTCAACATATCCCCTAGCCATAGCTGTGCTGCTTTTCGAACCACCATATCTCTTCGATGTATGAAAGTCGGTTCCAGAATCCGCTAACAACCATGTGAATGAGCGTCGAATGCAATGGCAGGTATATTCGTTTACATTGCATCGCTTATTTTACATTAAACCAAAGACTAATAACAATATTTCCAATTTAGAAAAATGATCCCTAGTATCAAACTAGGTCAAGCTTAATCACAGACGTGCAACGAATTGTTCCAGGGGACAATGGTGGCCGCCACCTTTTAATCAGCGAGATGGGTCGGAGTTAAGATGTTTTATGATGATGAGATGTTAGTGATTTTAAAAGTTTTACACCATGCCCCTGTATATAGATGTTGTGCGAGGAAAGACAAAAATCACGAATTGTCAAGCCCGGCTGCAGTCTGCCTTTCACCAACACTCGTTTCGATACTAGTATCTAATGAATCAACAACGCCTAAAACAACAAATTGGTTATATTAATATCCGTTAAAATTTGGTACAAATCAGTGGTGTTAATATTAATTAAAAATATAATACCAATGGTTATATTAATATCAAATTAAAAGAAAGTAATACCGTGTAATTAAATAAATGGGGGTATAGTCCCCAAACGTGATCACGTCTAGTTTACAGTACCTTCGCACACCCTCTATTATAACCCCTGACTTAAATCTAACATATGGGAGACGATAAGATTCCCATTAGTTAACTACCAAAACAAAAGAATTATTCGATGACACTTATAACTAGTATCAGTAAACTGTTACATTAGTATTATATACAGTAAATAGTAAATTTTTCATTGGGGGGAATAGAAAAAGTAAATTCTACATTTAGGGGGGACAGAAAAAGAGTAAATTTTACATTTAGGGGGTACAGAATAAGTCTCGTGTTGCTTCTCGGGGTAAAATTTTGAGATAAGTATACTTATTATTATTATTATTATTATTAGTTATCGAGCAACAAAATAATGGTTGACATAATAAAACAAAAAAATGATTCAAAAACGCGCGGTCTCCTTAGCTGGTAAGGGCTCAGCCTCTTCTCTTTGGAGGGAGTGGCGAGCCAGCAACAATCGCCTGAGGTCTGATATGTGTAAGATGGAAAACCTCGGTGGTAGGAGTCCTGGACAGATGTGGAGTCCTTTAGTAATGACTGGGATAGCTATGAGTGATCTTCAAAATCAGGCCGGACGCAAGGAGGGCCGCTCTATCCCAGGAGACCTTAAACCAAACTAACACGTAAAAATTAAAATGGAAATAGAAACCCCTTTAGATCTTAAACGGGGTAGCACGTGGGGCGTCGAGAATTTTGCTCGTCACAATGAGAGTGGGCGGCCAAATTCCATAAAAACTAACACAAAGTTCCAATATATGACTTAAGCCCTCGACGAGTTATTTAGCGATACTCCCTAACAAAAGGATACTAATTGAATCACTCAAAACAGTAAAACTTCCAAAAAAGCTCAGTTTTCTCAGGCCACGGCCTAAACGTGTCGTGCTAGTAAGAGGGCTAATTTACATCTGATTTCAATTCTCTAAACCAGCTCTATACTAGATTAATCCGGATTCCGTCCGTTCGAAACCTACGCATGCGCAGAAACCAGCGAAGCTTTGCTTCTAGATTATTGATTGCTAATATTGTAATCCAACGCGAAGTTAAATGCAACTCCATTAAGAAAAGTTTCCTCAACACAAAGCAGGTCTTTAAGGGCTTTCCGAAGAAATTTCGCTTATTACTTTTGGAGATTTTCACCAAAACGTACCCTCGAGTTTTGGTTCTAGGCTATCAGGCCTTGATAACAACACTTACCCCAGGAAAAGGGTGTGTCAAGCTAAGTCACCGACTGACACCACTGTCTTGATAACGTCACTTAGATGGCAATTACACTGACAGATGTCAGACAGACGTCAGAATCAGAAAATAAGTAAACAAGCGCCTGTAAGAGAAAAAAGATTGAAAATTGCTGCTTAAACAATACAAAACCATAAATAAAACTACAGAATATCCACGTAAGTACGCCAAACCATTCCTCAAACCCTGGTGTCCTGGAGTGAAAATTAATCCAATTTCTACATATACCCACACAATGCTCTGCTCTAAGCACTAATTATTTTAGGAAAATTGACCAGAAACCAGTCTAAATTGATTTCCACAACACTCAATAAAGTGCAACACTTATCCACAATTAACGGTGGTCAAAATAAACTAGAAATATTTGGGCAACCATAATGTAAACAAACTAGATCGAGCACGGTTAAGCAAGAAAGGGGGCCCTCTAGGAGAAGCTCGTAAAATACAATAACTCTGTACGCAAATATTGCTTGAAATTAGGCTAACAGTTGTCTCACACACAGATATTCAACAATTAATGACAACCAGGCATCTGACTAACCAACTGATCAAAGCTATCGAGCGAATATTAAGGTAACAACAGTAATAATATCTAAATGACAGCTCTGCTTCCATTGCTTCTTGTTTTTCTTTTAGTGGAAAGAAAGCACTGATTCAGAGAAGTACACCTCAAATGGATCTAAATGTGATTTTACACTGAAGCCTGCAAAAAATGGTAAATTGATATATCTATCATATTTTAATTTCAATGAGAACTAACCAAAAAGAAAATTTTAGAATAAGTGGACGTCACTTACAGTAAGTACATTGTATTCATAACCTGGAGAAGTGATTACGCTTGATGAACAAATAAATAACCCGAAAGGAAAGAAGACATAGACCTGTATATTACTGTAATTTAGCTTTTCTAATATTCCTTCCTTTCTTTAATAAAAACGACATACTGGATATTTATTTATTTGCTTTAAATTACTGTAATTAAGAGAGAAAACTATATCCGCGCATTCGCCAAAATATAAAAGTTAAGTCGAATTTTAACACGTTACAACATCTTGTAGTTTTAAACATTTTTGGATGATTCTTCACTTATTGTCTCCTTGAAACTTGGCATTTTACTCAAGCTCGAGTCCAGCTAACATTGAATATCCAATCAATCACAAAGATTGTTTATGTCCACCTAATAACCATGAACTCATGGGTCCTGGCACTTGATGCGTCAATCATTAGATACCTTCTGGACACGGAAATCAAATAATGGTAGCAGAAGCTGGTTTGTTATTGCTGGAACCATCGTTTGTTAGAAATTATGCAACGTTTTGATTTATTGTTTTAACAAAACGTTTCCCACTATCCGACAAACTACGCACATGGTAAATAAGAAATTAAAACAGGACTTCTCCCAGGAAGAATAATTATGAAGCTGCAAAAAGGCATAGCTATGTAGGTAATTAGACACTACTTCATATTAAAATAATAGGTGAATTAAATAGCACCATAGAAGTAAAAAACTTTAGTCAAAAAATTGTGACTCCTCTGTACGATTAACAGAATCAGAGTCCCGAGAAAATGGCCGGTATGACGACCTACGAGTACCACGCATGGATACTAAACGATATCTCGTCTGCCTGGATGTAAATAATCAAGACATTTTGGAAGCTGGCGAATGCGCTGGATCATGAAAATTTTCAAAAATATTGAGAAATAATAAGGGTAATAGTTGTTAAAAATTTAAACGCTACACCATTAATGTTATTTTACCATTACATTTTTACTTGTTTGTATAAATAGGTAATATTAAAATCTAAAAAATTAAATAGTCATTTTGCCTAGAAGTTAGCAAACTGACAACATCACAAATGACGGATTACAAACACCAATTTTGTTGTTGTCAATTCAGTAAAGTTATAATACATTGCGTACTCGCTAGTTCAAATTATTTCTTGTTTTTTTTTCCAAATTGCTTGAATTATGATCTTCATAATCGGTTAAATCCGATTATTATTTGAAAAATCGGATTACCTATTATTTTTCACTAATCTTACTGCGCTACAATTCTTCTTACCGATTGTAGTATTGCTTCCATCCCATGTAATAAATATTATACTATGGGGATGGTAACATGTAATATAAACTATTTCATTGTAATTTTTATATTTCCCATAAAAAATGCATGGTCTGTTATATTACTAAGTTTGTTGAACACTCCAGCCGGAGTGTATTTTGCTTAATAAAACAGTAAATAAGCTCCACCAGCCGAAAGAAAATTTGCATTGAGATTATCTCGTGACAGTTTCCCAAATTGAATTGCCAATTTTAAAGTCATCTAATACCAGAAAAAGGGGTGCTTAATATTCATTGGTTGTCAATGTAACGCTACGGGATCTCCTACTACACCGTATTCATCACGTCTGTACAAATATACAACTGTTGTTGAATGCGCGATATTTTGGATGGGGAAATTGCATTTATCGGAATATTTTCAGTGGAACTGAAATGAAGCATGCATGAATATTTTTGTAAAAAAAATTATTCAGCTTTCTTTCCTAAAGTATCAGTTTATTTTTAGCATTAAATAAATGTTTGCACAGATAGTCCATAGAGAAAAGGATCGTATTTTATTAACAGTATGTATTAATTTAAATCGTGATATATTAGTTTACTTAAATTAAATCTTAAAACACTTAAAAATAGTCGTCTTACAGCAATGTGCAAATAAAAAGTTAAATTTCGGATAGCCAAAATACTTTTGGCCTATAAAAAATCATATTGCTTATAAGCTGCACACTGGAGTGCCACAACAGTAGGGTCGCCGTATATAAGCAACTACATAAAATATAAGTGATAATATATGATATGTAATACTTACCCAGTTAGCACTCGGCTAAACATTTGGAGCATGGCGTATGTCTCTAAAGTCGCTTCCGTAAGCGATGTCCGATGCGGCGAAAAAATGCTTTTATATAAAGAAAACGACCACTCGACATCTAGATATTATATTTTGCGTATTTTCGGATCTTATTTAATTGATCCAGATCAGCACTGTTACTACAAATATGTCTTAGTCTGGCAAAATATGTATTTTTTCTTATTACACTGTAGGATTTTTCCCTAACACAAATACCCGTCTCCTTATTTATTTAAAGTCTGTAGCAGTTTTTGCACGTCATTTACTATTCGCAAGGATTTACCAAAGGATAATGAAAGTATTTTGTAACTTGTTTATGGCATCGGTTAATTCCATATAATTATTATGGATAGTTTTTAAATCTAATCAAATCTAATAAAATTTGCGGTTAGTTTTTGTTTTTGACACCTAAATCCCCTTTTTTTCTATAATTTTACGCAAGGTTGGCACTTTTTTCATTCACTTTAAAGTTGACAATATTATATCGTCTAAGGACTTCTTCATCGCAACCGTCCAATTTTCTTTTTAGTGTTTTGTGAAACGGAACACTTATGGTGACCGTCCGTTTGTCCGTGCGTCCGTCTGTCACAGGCGATTTTCTCTGAAACTATTCAAGTAAAAATTTAAAATTTAGAACAAAGATAGAGTGTGGTGGCCCAATTATAGACGTGAAGTATAAAAAGGTAAATTTAGATTTTGGGGGTTAATTTTGAGTGGTAGATTGGGCGATGGGAAATTTTTTTTTCAAGGGAATCCTGTTGGGTGTCAAAAGAAAGCTTGTTGAAGCACGACTTCAACGATATATTTGATGTATTTTTTATGCATTTTTTTTTAACAATTTTCGGAAAAAAGAAAAAAATTGCCGTCCCCCACCCTCATCACCAGAAGGATCGCTCAGAAAAATCTTAAAAAAACATGAACATTGAGAATTAGGTGTAGATTGAACGAAAATTATCAAGATTGAAAAATTCTAACGCGATCATTTGTTATAAACAATTTAATTGTTTATTTACTTATAACTGCTTAACCATTGGTATTGGAGAAAAAGTTGGTCCACAAAAAATATTTAACACGATGCGAGGAACGACTTTTGTGTTTACACGTTTTTAAAATTTTAAATGTATCCCACTCAGCTCTGCGCATACGCGATGTGATACGGTACCGTCGGCGGCGGGTAGCGCGGCAGATAAGCGGAAATCGGGCGACCGAGGTTTGCTCAGGTTAAGTGGGGGCTGATGGCGCGGAACACTAATGGTGCAAGTATAACTTGCACTGATTAGTGTGACCAATTTTTTTATTAGGAATTGAAAATGAAGAGCGCTCGCCATTTTCCGCTTTTCTCATCTCACTTACTATTGTTCGAATTGTGCAAATATACATGGTAGCAGTTGAAACACGTCCTTGAACTTTCTTTAAATTCTTGATGACTTGAGCTTCTGGGCGCATAAAATGTGTAATATTTACCATCATTTCATGAATTTGCACAGATATCACTGCCATGTACTTTAAACACGAACTAAACACTGAAATGCACGTCACGATAGTAGAACATAAATAAATAAAAGGTACAGGTTCTAGTTGAGCTAAATCTGTACTTTTCTTCTTTCCAGATGATATTGAGCGCAACTACAGATCCGACGATACGGAAGAGGCAGCTACAACTGATAACCCGAATACGCCTTTTCCCACTCCACCTCCAACTCTGGTATCACCAAGGTCCCCGATCCCTTTACACAGGCAAGCGTCACCATTTCCCCTTGAGAGTATAAACAATAGAAGAATAAATTATCAGACTCCACAGGATAGGTTAAGAGGTGTTGGAGGTAAGTAGCACTATGTTAAATTATTTTACTTTCAAAGTTAGCAGATTTATTGTGTAAAACATTTGGTCGCTTATCACAATGAGATTTCGATTAATCTGTGGGAAACGTTTTATTAGTGTCTGTAGGTCGTCACTTTCGAATAAATGAAACCGATCGGATGCAGTTCTATTGCTACGCAACAATCGTGATTTGCACGGTCGCGCTTGAAACTGCGATCGAATATAGTATTTCATCTCAGTCCTGTTCCGAAATAGATTCAAACTCAGTTCCATCGGGCGGAACAAAGTTTTCATACGGGAGCAGTTTGAGTTGACGGTCTGAGTATTCGGGGCATGCTCAATGCGTTTTTTTGGAAAATCCGAGCGCATCCTGTTGCGTTTGAAATGGGACGGAATACGTTCTCCGAGCGTGTCCGCTTTGCTCGAAGTCAACCTATGAAGCGTTGCGAGTGTGTAGCAAACATAACCTGATTCTCACTATTCTCACGTAAAGCGAAACGCGCAATATTATAATAATTATTTAATCACATATACAGTTCATTCAGATAAAACTCAGCATTTCGACATTTTTTAACAATCACAGAATGACATCAAAAGCCGATAGTGGTTCCTTCGAAAAGTTCCTAGATCAGTAGTGGGTCGTATCAAGCTGACACGACAGGTCGCGTCGTTTTATTTTCATTTGATTTTGATGATTTTTAAGTATCTGTGGGTGTTTTTTGTATAGTCTATTTTTTAAGCATTTTACTTTTGGACTTTATATGTTTCAGAGTCTAGATTTCCTTGGTGTTTATTATTTATGTTAAACGGTAAGTACAAGTCCGGCCCTCTCTTTTTAGCCAACCTCTAAAGGTAAAATAGACCTGACCATCAACAGGGTGCCATAAATGGCAAGTGACTTTGCCACCATATTACGAGATCTAAGAAAAAGTTTACTATTTTTATAATCTGTAGTAATAGTAAGTTTAATATAGAAATAAAAAGTTTATGTAGGTAAATTTAGAAAGGTTTTATTAAACGTAAAATTTTGTGTACAAATAGTTTTGAAAAACATTGGTGGATAGACAAAGGGCATTCTACCAAGACTTTACCTCCATCTTACTGTAAACTATTTCCATGGGTTGCTGGTTCATTTCATCTTTATGCGCAATCTCTGGCAGTTGCTTTTTGTAGGCATTAAAAGGCATCAGTTTTACTAAACATGTATATTCATCTATTTACATATTTTACACAACTCTTGATGTGACAGTTGTAATAAGAATAGCCAGTTTTACTTGAATCTGTTGTTCCGATATTTTACTTCTTTAATTGGCACCTGACCGAAAGTTCTAAGGTAGGTTTTGTTAGCATGATAAATTAATTGTTATAACGAGCGTTGTTATAACGAAGAAAGGACCAAAATGGCGATTCTTTGTTATCGAGTCGCACCGTCCTGGAAACTCGGCAATTTACTACCACGCATGTTCATTGCATTCTCCAACAAGAAGAAGGGTCAGGAACCGAATGCGGTGCGAAAGCTGATTTTCGCAAGTGGGCTGACAGATTCGTAGCCGCATTCGATTCATAGACAAGATATATTTAGACCATCACAACGTATTCGCGACACCAGCTGAATCCGTCCAATGTATGGGCGAAAAAGTGGGTTTGTAGGCATTGGGCGCCAGTCAGATTTTTAAACGGCGGTCCACTCGAAGCATGCGCACTCGGGACGTCTCGTAAAAGTGGTTGTGAAACGCGGCGATCAGAACCGGGCCGAAAAAATCTCAGTCATTTGTATGTTATGGTATTTTTGGTTGGGGTGGCGAATATAGCGAACCTCTGAAGCTTGTTATTTCGATACAAAAATAGTCTTTACAAAGTGTTACAGACATTTCATATGTTTCGCCAATTATGTATCCAACTTTTAGATATAAGGAATTATTTCGTAGTCTATTTCTTACAAGTAGTGCGTAAATACAAATAGTTTAATTCCAAATTTAAATTATATCAATATGGAGGTAAAAAATATAATTTATCTTACATGCACTCCGGTGTTGAAGTGAATACACACACGGAGAAGTAGAAATATTTGTCAGTAACGTATATTGAGTGTGGTCAAGGTGTCAGAAAGGCACTGATGGGGTGTGTGTGTATTAGGGGCATTGTATAAGGGGTAAGATGGTGTAAGAAGGTCATATATAGTGTCAATGCCTCCTTCCCCTATATTGCATAAGGGTGAGTGTGACCACAAGGCATATTTGCGCTTTCGCCAAAGGGGCACTAAAAATACTAGTGGATTAGGGTAGAGGGGAGTATTTTAAAAGGGATGGCGAAAGAAAAAAGTGCTTTCGCCAAAGGATCGCTAAGATATCAGTGGATTAGAAGGGTGTGTCCAAAAGGCATATTTGCGCTTTCGTCAAAGGGGCACTAAAAATACTAGTGGATTAGGGTAGAGGGGAGTATTTTAAAAGGGATGGCGAAAGAAAAAGGCGCTTTCGCCAAAGGATCGCTAAGATATCGGTGGATTAGATTGACATGGGGCCGTAAGTAGTAGCGCTTTCAGCAAAGTATCAAGTGCACACACTGTAAATAGGTGTACAAATATTTACATCTTACGCTACAACTTGGTTTGTTCAATAATTATACAGGATGGGATGCCAATCCAATAAAATATACACATGTAATTTTTTTGATTTACTATTTTACTTCTTAAAACGGTTGCATATTTTATTTCTATTGTTTAGAATACTATGTTTATATTTTATTTCAACTTTCAATTTTGTAAATGTAACGTTTAAAAAATTAAGAGGGCGGGGGACATTAAAGAGACACACTGTATATATATATATATATATATATATATATATATATATATATATATATATATATATATATATATATATATATATATATACATATATATATATATATATATATATATATATATATATATATATATATATATATATATATATATATATAAACTGAGCTATTTTCGAGGAATTATCGACAGTTTTGTATAGCAAGAAAACTCAGATTTAAGCCAACAAAATATACAATTTTTGTTAAAATCTCACTAATGGTTACATTTTTATCATTAATAAAAAGAATAATTTCAAGTAATATATTTTAGCATTTACTACTGGATAAAAGATTCACGTCATGTGAAATAAATTTTGAGGTACGGTCCTGTCTATCACAAGGCAAACGTTCGACAATGCGCAGGCCCGTAGTGGACCGTCTTTGTTTACGGATTCAGCTCGGTAAATTTGCCGCATTCCTAATTGACATGGATCTATTATAATATGGATTCGATATCCGTATACTGTGAGCGTATCGAACGTGAAGCCTTATATAATATAAATATTTTGTTGTTTGTTATTCTCTTGAGAGAGCAGTTTACGAACTACGAACATAGACAAGACTACGAATTACTACGTAATTGAATCAAGAATGGTAGTAGAAAGAGATAAAATAGCATTGGAGTGTTGGAGCTCAGAAGTGTTGTTGTCTGCTGGGTGCTTAGGAAAAACGTCTGCGAACGCTCGGTTACACGTACGTCTTTGTCTAATGAACTAGAAAAGAAAAAGTGCGACGTATATATTTATATAGATTTATAAATGACTCAGAGCGACTTTAAATAAACGCCTTTAGAAATAACCTAACATAACATAACCTATACTTAAATAATAAAACCTATTTAACTTAAATTTATTACTATTTAGCAGAAAAATACAATATTTTGGGGCTTTTATTACTTTTAGTAAATCTTGTGATGCTTCTAACGTATTTTTGTACAAAAATACAAGGTAAAATAAGATGTGGCCAATGTTTACAAATTGTGTTTACAGTGTCGTTTAGAATGGTTTGTTTTGGCTTCAAAGAATGTGAAATCATCCCGTATCCAGTCCTAATAAATCCATGGTAATTGACATTATTTCTCTACTATATATTTTCTCTATGATTCGATTCGAAACTTAAGTATCGTTTCTGGTTTGCCGAGTCCGTGACGCCTTAGGTTGAAGGCCGGCAATTCATCGCATGGAAATAAGACGCGCGTCCCGTATGCAGTCCGAAAATGGTAAAAAGAGCCGCCGACTGCCGTTGGTTTACTGGGTCAAACAGCTTCAGTGATACCAGATGTAACGTAATTATCGAATTTTAACATAATATTTCTTACAAAATCGACTCAACAATTTCCTGTACCATAATCGATAATTGTAACATTTTAATTTTTTTTTTATTTCAATTCAAAGTTTAACTTAATTAAAATAAATATAATAAATCGACTTTGTACAAATGCTATCAATGCAGTGCTTTTAGCATCCCATAGTATACCAATGGGGAAGGCTATAATTTAGAGAGTGCTCGTCCTATGATTAATGCAATGTCCTCTAATATCTTATACAAATCAGAAGATGAACAAAATGTTGACTTTTTTTTAGCAATAATGTTTTTCTTAAACATTTTTTTTTTCAGTGATGTTCTGTTTTAGTAGGTACTTATTTTTTTTTGTTTTAACTGATTAAAAATTCCTAATAATCGTAATAATAATATGTATGTATCTATATCTGTAAATAGAGCTTTTTATGTTTTTGAAATAATGCTATTTTTTATATTTCTTTACCAAAAACTAAAACGACAGTTCAGTTTACTAAAAAGTCATTTTTCACAAGAAAATGTTAAGTTTTTAAGTACATATTTTATTATTGTAACATAAGTTTCTGAGAAATCCCATAATTTTGGCAACCCTGCGCCATAATTTTGTCAGAGCGTGCTGTGTAATCCTTATATAGTTTGTGGTAATTTGACTGTGGTGCCAACATCTAATGATATTCTAAGAATGAACGATCCCGCTGGTGAAGAGTAATAATTCGGAAGACGAGCCTGGTGCGTTCAGTACAGATGAGTCTCTTAGCATTACGCCTAATGAGTCTAATGTAGTTTTTTGAACGCTTCCTAGCCTAATCAGGGGGTGAATGATCCAAATTTGGAACAAGTGTCTGTAAATGACTGTAAGACTGTAAGTGTATTTTTTTGAAGTCATGCTATTTTCTTATATTTCTTTACCAAAAAGTAAAAACTTCTGGCATCGCTGGACAGCTTTGTCAGAGCGTGCTGTGTAATCCTTATATAGTTTGTGGTAATTTGACTGTGGTGCCAACATCTAATGATATTCTAAGAATGAACGATCCCGCTGGTGAAGAGTAATAATTCGGAAGACGAGCCTGGTGCGTTCAGTACAGATGAGTCTCTTAGCATTACGCCTAATGAGTCTAATGTAGTTTTTTGAACGCTTCCTAGCCTAATCAGGGGGTGAATGATCCAAATTTGGAACAAGTGTCTGTAAATGACTGTAAGACTGTAAGTGTATTTTTTTGAAGTCATGCTATTTTCTTATATTTCTTTACCAAAAAGTAAAAACTTCTGGCATCGCTGGACAGCTTTGTCAGAGCGTGCTGTGTAATCCTTATATAGTTTGTGGTAATTTGACTGAGGTGCCAACATCTAATGATATTCTAAGAATGAACGATCCCGCTGGTGAAGAGTAATAATTCGGAAGACGAGCCTGGTGCGTTCAGTACAGATGAGTCTCTTAGCATTACGCCTAATGAGTCTAATGTAGTTTTTTGAACGCTTCCTAGCCTAATCAGGGGGTGAATGATCCAAATTTGGAACAAGTGTCTGTAAATGACTGTAAGACTGTAAGTGTATTTTTTTGAAGTCATGCTATTTTCTTATATTTCTTTACCAAAAAGTAAAAACTTCTGGCATCGCTGGACAGCTTTGTCAGAGCGTGCTGTGTAATCCTTATATAGTTTGTGGTAACTTGACTATGGTGCCCACATCTAATGATTTTCTAAGACTCAACGATCCCGCTAGTGAAGAGTACTAATTCGGGAGACGAACCTGGTGCGTTCAGTACAGATGAGTATCTTAGCATTACGCCTAATGAGTCTTCTAATGTATGTAGTTTTTTGAACGCTTCCTAGCCTAATCAGGGGGTGAATGATCCTAATTTGGAACAAGTGTCTGTAAATGACTGTAAGACTGTAAGTGTAAATAGTATGTAAGTAATAAGTTATCAACAATAAAAAAAATTTCGAGCCCCCGATAGAGTTTAAACAGTCGATTATTTTTTTGTCATCAAAATGTTCAATGCCTATCTAACAAAATTTTAATGCTCGATGTGGCGCTTGAAGAATCTAAATGCGATTTTCTGCTAATTACGGATCGCTGGCTGAACAGTCACCAAATGTCCTAAATAAGACTTCAAAATTATATGCTAAGGTCATCTTTCAGTTGAAATGTCTCAAGGCACGGAGGGGTTGCTATTTTTGTAAGTTGTTCTTATAAAGAAACGGTTGATCACTGTGATGTGTCGCTTTTCTGTAGGGAGGAAATTTTTAAATGTTGTGTTAAAATTAATTGTCTCAAACAGTTTTTAATTGTTATATATAGGCCTCCCCCTGGCGGTTTTACACTGCTTCTTCAGCTACTCAATGACACATTTAAATAGACCTGTTAATTTATTTATTAATGGGGGTGATTTTAATGTAATTTTTTTGATTTCTAGTACTGATTTAGCTCTTCAATTGAATCTTATTGGTACCTTTAATATTGCCTGTAAGATTATGCAACCGACCAGGGTCAATGCGGTGTTTGCAACATGAATTAACAATTTTTTAGTAAAAAGTGTATCTAAGTGCAAAGGTGAAGTTGTAAATCCTAATGTGACCTCTCATTATGCTTAATTTCTTTGTCCTGAAACGGACTGTGAAATGAAAAACCACAAAATAGGACAGCTTTTCGCGGGTCTGTTAGTAACAGTAACACTTCTTCCTTTCTAAGGCGGGAAAATTTCCATGACGTGTTGAGTGAACCATCGCCTAATGAGGCTTTTAGTATTTTTGCTGAGGGTTTACACCTTACCAAGTCGGATTTTCTGCGGAAAATTGTCTGAAAATTTCAAAGATTTTTCAGTGATTGTTTTCTTGTCTGATATCATAACTATATGAAGTTTATGAAAAAATGTTGAGCATGTGAAATTGGCAAACCGATTGAAAGTGTGGAAAATGGTGACAGACGAAAGAAAAGTTGCTGAAAAACATATGAAAATTTCCGTAATTTTTTCTGTCTGTCATGTCGTATTTGAGTTAACAATATTGTTTTACGCTCTCAAGTTAAAAATGGCGGACAGATCTATAATAACCAACGTTTAGAAAATTATAAAAAAGAGCGCAAAAATTAAAGAAAGGCCGGTGCATGACAAATTTTGCGCGACTTTTTCCTATCAACCCTTTCGTATTTAACATAAGAATATTGTTCTAAGCTTAAGTTAAAAGTGGCAGACCGATCTGTAATAAATACCCAAGGTGTGAAAACTTATAAAAAAGAGCACAAAAATAAAGAAGGTCGGTGCAAGATTTATGACTAATTTTCCGCGATTTTTCTATCTGCCATTTCATATTTAGCTTTAGCATGTTGCACTAAGCTTAAGTAATAAACGGCAGACCGATTTATACTTTAGGAACGATGTAAAAATATCGCATAATTCATTAAGAAATCTTATCATTAAAAAATCTGGCTTGAAGTATATGAAAAATGTTTAACTTTATAAACACTCTGCTATTTAACAGTCTATTCTTCTAATCTTTTGATTTTTTAAAGTTCCGTTTATACCAAACTACATAAACCGCAAATTGGAAATGGTGGAATTTAGATTCACTTTTTAATTCAAGAACGCGTCAAGGTGAGGCACCGGCTGTCCACCGAAAATAAAAAAACCGTTTGGTTGAAATATGGTAGCATCATGTTTCCACCCAGTATACTTCCGCTGTAAAAAAAACGCCCTTTAAACTACATACTTATATTAAGAATAAACAGATCCACCAATATCTTCTTCCTTGTTACATACCTTCTTCCTTCACAAAACGCATATAAACCTATGATCCCAAAAATCACACATGTTGTTTACTATTGAACTAGCTATGTACTTAATTGTAAAACTTGATCAAGAAGTGGTATTATTTAAATCTAAACTTAAAAAATTGACTAGATTTTTAGAAAAACTTGTTGTTAACGCATCCAGTACGGGAAGTGAGTTCTTTTGGGCATGTGATTTGTTCGAATTTGACTTGTGGATTATCAGCGTTCTGGTACCAACCAAATCTAAAGTGACAACCAGCTTGCAATTTTTTTGGAAGTTTACTGCATTCTGCATCTGAGCTTACACCTCCGTATTGTTGACCCCAGCCAGTCCAAGGAGCGTTCCACTGAGTATGGCAACCGCGAGTGAAGATACCAACACCACCTGAAAGAAAGAAATAAAATATAAATAAGTAATTTTTGTTTATCGATTTATTATAGCTAAACATTCTATCTTAATTTGTTAACAAACAAACGTCTTAGGTAAGAATACTACTTTTTGAGAAAATGTAGATTTTTCTATTTGGAAAGACATCTCATTACTACTTTGTGCCGAGCCCTTTTAAAAGGACGGAAAATCATGTGACTATTCGTTTTGACTTATAGTTTTAAAAATAAAAATAATTTGCAACAAAAGTTGTTAGGAAAATAAATCGTCACAAAAAATGGGCAATTTTATATTATGCGTTAAATAAGACACAAGAAGCGTGCAAATTTTAAAGGTAGATACACGAATCTACTGATCTTTCTTTCGTCCTTTTAGAGTATCTAAATTTAAATTGGCTTTGGTTTCAAACCTTTTTCTGAGTGCCCACCACCAACCCAATAAGACTGCCATATTGTTTTTTAATATGGTTTGGAATTGCTTACCATCCCTCTAAAATCCTTGATACGCAAGGATTACTTACAAATATAATATATTTTTCCATATTTGCATTTACTTTGATATTCCAAGGATCAGTTGTATTTTCTATTTACATTTAAAATTTTTATAATTTATTAAAATTATCGTCTACTCGAGTTCTTAAAATGGCAGAATTCAATATGTTTTAGATATGTTTAATCACAGGCAAAACAACTATATTGCCTGTGGTTTAATAAACATCTTAAGGATGTTCTTTGTGCTACTTATTAAAATTATCACAACGAATTATTGTTTGAGAAGCAGCACAAATGTGCGTGATTATTTAAAATAATTTCGATACTTTCAGCTTTCTAAAAAGGTGTGCTACCAATATAAATTATTTTCTCTAACAGATTGGCTGTAGTGCAGCCTATACAGCTACACAGGGGAATCTTTTTGTTTTACTTTCACTAAATTATATAGCAAAAACAAGCTACTTCCTTTTCTTACGTAACCAAAAGCAAACAATATTGTTGCAGTTTTGTGTCTAAGACTTATTGCCCTCCTGATGCTAGTTTATTTGTTAAATTGATAATGTACCCTGGACTATAGAATTTTTAGGTATAAATGATATTAAAATATTTATCGGCTAGCATCTCATAATAACGTTATGAGATTGTGTTTTAGTAACATAGGGACGTCCATTATGGTGCTAGTATCATAATGAAGTTCAAAAAGTTGTAGTGCCACAGTGAAGTTCAAAAAGTACGAAAGTTTAAATATTAATTAAAAAAGTTAATTTTTACTAAAAGAAAAGCCATACAATAAACATTTACAACGTTGTAGCATTTCCTCTAAAAATCTGATCTTAAGTTGGGATATAGACACTTACCTCCAGGAATTTGGACATCAAAGTGGTTAGAGCTTAAATCTCCGCCTGTATTGACGTTTTGTACAACAAAGACTTTTCCTTTAAGGACATTGGTGAAGGTAAGTTTAAGACAAATACAACATTTGCTGTTGTCGACACCACCAGTGAAGGAAGCTGCGACAAATCCGTAAGCGAAGGAGTTGTTGACTGCCCAGGGTTGGAGATTGTTGCACTCGTAGGAAGTGCCGCCTATAAATGTAATAAGAAAATTAAGCTATCTGTATTGGAAAACTTAGCTCATAATCTAGTAAACTAATTTGTCTAGACATTAGTAAAATAGTTTTTATTATACTTCTTTGAAAACACCTTATTTTCATCTGTTTTAGTAATAATGTAAGATGGGCTTTTTCGGGCTAGCGCACGGAAAGAGCGCACGGAAAAAATTTTCCTGGTCTCCAGTTCTTTCAGTGTGCTGAATGAAGATACCGACTATTTTTTGGCTTTAAAATAGAAATATAGGTATAGGAAAATAAACTAAACTCAAGAAAGTCTATATGCTATCTGATATTTAATATATACCTATTTTGTATTTTATTTCGTAAATATTTGAATATTTAGATGAATTTCTGAAATATTTTTTGACGTTTTGTCAATCTTATCTGACATAGACAAATTTAAATCACCTTTTAAATGATTTGAAAGTTACCATGAAAACGCATCATACCTGCCAAAGACCATATTGTCAGCGTTGTTAATTTTCTGTCAATTAAATTCATTCTAATAAAATGTTCTCTCAACCTGAAAAAGTGGCATCTTTCATTATTAATAGTTAATTTTTAATTACTCTAGTAGTTTTTTTTTTAAATTCCAATAACAGTTGTGAAAATAAAAATATTCCAAGTTTATTTTGTATGTATGTATTTTTTTATGTTATATTTTGTTTTATGTTATCGTTTTCAAAGAAGTATAATAAAAAATATCGTTCATTACACGTCCAGAAATGGATTTTCCGTGCTTGCTTGACTTCCCGTGTTCGGCTGCGCCTCACACGAGAATTTGTCAACCGCGCACAGAAAAATCCTTTTTTCCGGACTGGTAATGAAATATACTATTCCTACAAGCCTTAGGAAACATAAAAAAATATGTTATTTTTTAAACATGGTGCATAAACCAATTAGCCATATTTTAAATAAAATTACCTTCCTGCAATCCCAATAAACCGGTTAGACTAACTGGCCTTTTCAAAATTTTGCTTTTTTAAAAAGGTTTAGGCCTTAGCTTATATTTTATTTTACATTTTAATTGCTCATTGTTAAGGCTTTCGAATTTCAACTTGGCATATGGGAGTTTTTGGGGCTCACAAATAACGGCGCGTGGTGAGTTTTTGTATAAAGCGCGGAGGACACCAATAACACCTTATACATAGTTTTGCTTTTTCTGGCATTTTTTGGTGTGAAATAAATTTAAAAAAGTGGTTTGCTGTTTTGAAGAGGCATTTATTTTTTAAAGAGAGGCATTCTTGTTTAATTTGGCATTCCTTTTTTAAGATAACCTCCATGGGCACCTCATGGTTAAAATCATATTTTGTAAAAATAAAAATTTTTGATCTACCATACTCAGACGAGTGTGATATAAATCCAGTATTTTTATTCGGAAATGATCCTCCTATAAGCCGCTATTTATATTTTCCTCTCTTTTATACAGCTATATAATCAGCGTGGTGCATTCCTTTTCTTTTAAATAACCTCCAATTGGTTGAAGACTTGATTTAAATTATGTTTTGTAAGAATACAAATTTTTAATCTACTGTATACTTAGACGAATGTGAGATAAATATTTTGCCCTATTTTTTTCTGGAATGATTCTCCTGTAAGTCGCTGATTATGTATTTTCTTTTACCCAGCTGTTTACTTACCGTCATCACATCCAGAGCGAACTGAAGCACTCACTTTTTTCACTCCATCTTTTGCACAGGAAACAACGGGATTCAGTTTACCAACATTTTCTTTCCATGCGCAAGATGGTTTGCAACAATCCCAGTATCTGGTGGTGGTTCCAGTTCCGCTGAGACCAAAAACTGCTCCTATTGCTAAAAAAGAAACTCTAGTATTGGCAAATTATGGTTCAGAAAATATTATGACAACAAATTTAAGTATAAAACCTTTTTACTAGTAAGTAAAATCCAAAGAACTGCACTTTTACCAAACGTGCGGCACGTGTATTTTTAGAACTTTAGAGCTCGAGAAACTGTGAAAATGACACCGTAATAATTCCTACTAAGCTAAATTTAAAAAAGGCAATTTTAGAGATGGAAGTATGTATATAAGGTTACTGCTGGATTTTTGAGAAAGGTCTACTTATTGATCTTTGAAAAATTCATTAACAGCTAAAATGGTATACAGTTAGTACCACAGATGTATTGTATAGATAGTTCCTCCGGGATACTTACATACTTTAATATTATACTAGGGAGTGTTATTATGTACTTTTGGCCTACCATATAAAACGGCACTATAATAAATTCCAAAACAAAATTTTACATATTTAACATAATCTTCTTTAAGACTTACACAAATATCAGCACGTTTGTGTCAGTAAATCCTTACACCTTTACAAATATTATAAAAAATGCAAAAATATGTTTTGTTGTTAGTATACGAGTACAGAAAACTGAAAACCTGTATCATAAAGAGTTTCGGTAGGTGAGATTGATAGCAATTACCAATATTTTAAATAATGCACCAGCCAGCAAGCTGTCACACTTGCGTTTCACTACTTTTTGCCGTCAGTGCATCAAAGTAAAAAGGATTTCAAGTGTAACCTATATTTTGTAACACTATCTTGCGTCCTGTTACGGCTCTTTAGTATCAGATACTTTATGAAAGAGGAAAGATTTTAATTTAGTCTTTAATATTATCAGTATAACTGGTAAAAAGCTGAAAAATGTAAAAGATAATCTTGTGAAAATATTTTTAAAATATTTCTTCCGAATACTATCAAACCAAATGCTGTTAAACAGAGATGTTTTGTCAAAAATATTAATGAGACAAATCGCCGAGTTGGAAAATTTTTAAAGCTATGCGATGGTTGCTAGGGGATAAACAAAAAGTTGTTAGTTAAAGAAAAAGCTTTCCACCCACGCCACGTATGGAAAGTAAGTTTTCCACCCATTGGCAACAACTAAAAGTCAAAAAAGTGGCTCTTTTAAACTTTTAAAAATTCAGACATATCAATATTACCAATGAAGTCTTTTTTAAATAAAATACACAAAAAAATAACTTTCTTACCGAAGGCGACAATGATCGAAAGAGCCACAAATGTTTTCATTTTGAGAAATATGGGTTGATGTTTCTACTTAACTTTTTAAGATCAAATACTAAGTAAATGTCTTTTATAGGGTTTAAATATTATAAGTGTGATGCTTATCAAAAAAAAATCTTAGATAAAAAGCATTTTTACATCTAGTATTAACAGGTTTACAATAAAGAAATTGCCTTGTTAAATGATAGATGATATAATATCAGGTGAGGTGATATTAAGCTAGAGGCTTTGCTCTTCATAATTTATCTTGAGACAACTTCGAATTAAAATAAATTTAAAATTTACTTTTTTGTCATTATGTAATTTATTTATTTATTTATTCACAAACTTACGACACTACAGAATATTGAAAATGCATCCGGCTTTTTACATTATTGATTAATATTGGGATTATACCCTATTTTGTAACATAAAATAAAATAAACAAAAAGAAAATTAAACAAATTAATGCAATTACATTAACAAACACATGTGCGAAAAACAATTGTCAACCTTGACTTAAATGTTGCAATCGTGGATTGATTGATAGATTTATTGATTGATTGATTGATTGATTGATATTTATTTCATGCTTTACAAAATACATTGCTTACATACGTCAGGTGTAACATACAGATATTGTAGAAAATACAAAGACTATTTTAGACAAACTATGACATAAATCAAACAATCAAAAAGTATCACAGCCTATAAACTCATTCCTATCATAGAAAGGGTTCTCAAGAAGTAGTTTCCGCACTCCACTCTTGAACTTGTTCATAGGTAAAACCTTCAGGCTCTCTGGAAGTTTATTATAAAATTTCACCGCCCAGTAGTTTGGACCATCCCGGCTCCTCTCCAGTCGCCTCACCGGCACAGACAGTGTTCGTGGAAGAAAATACCTCAATATAATTACAGTATTTATTACTAGTACTTTGCATTCTAATCATTACGTCCTAGATTTGTTCTTCTAAACGGAATATTAAATAGTTCCTGACTTCTGAGTTCCCTAGAAGGGACATTAAAATGTAAGAAAGATAGAAGTAAAGGCGAATCGATCTGGTGGTTAATAGGTTTCAATATAGTACGAAGGTCTGATATGTATCGCCTTTCGTGTCAGGCGTAAAACTCCAAACCTTCGAGCCACACTTTCAGGGGTACCGTCTGATTTGTTCTCATGTATGAATCTTACGTTTTGTTATATCAGGCACATTTTTCAAAAACACAGAATTTATTCTTATATACTTGGCGAGTTTTTTAAAGTGTTACAAGGCCCTAAGAAATATATTTTGAATTGCTTCAATCCGGTTTACGTGTACTTTGTAATTCGCATTCCATATACCTGAAGCAAGTGAGAGTTTGCTGCAAACAGAGGCATAATAGAGCAAAAGAAATGTTTTTGGGTCTCTAAATACTTGACAACTTCTAATGATATATCCCCGCATTCTGTTTGCCTCAGCCACACTCTTATCAAATGGAAACGGAAAGACCATTTACTGTACAGAAGGACACCAAGGACTTTGATCTGATCAACCCTTTTCAATCCTTCGAAATTAATAGAGTAATTAAAATCAATCTGGTTCACATTCTTTGAAAAAGTTATTGATACACACTTATCCAAATTCAAAAAAAGACTGTTGGCATTACAATAAGTAAGTAACCTATCTAAATGTTCCTGGAGTTAAACATAGTCCTGCGGGGCTTCTGTCGTGCGTTAAATCTTAAGGTCATCGGCATTCAAAATAAAGTTACTGTATAGAAAGCATTTACTGATATTGCTAATATAGATTATAAAAAATAGAGGCCCCAGGTGACTTCCCTGGGGCACGTGACTTCCTTGGGGCACACCCAAGGCGGCTACGAATGTCCCGGAGGCATATTCGTTAACTGCACCCATTATAGACTGTTCGGAAAGCCGAGCGTTGCCTTGTTAACTGCGGATGATATAGATAAACTTCGCAACTATATCGTCTGCACTTAACTGATTCTGTCATATTGGTATGCTGACATTTATGAAAATGACAACGGAAAAATGCGGTCGGAACAGGGTTAGCACCTGGTTAGGGGCCCTGACAAGTCTCTTCGCCTGCGAGGAAAGAGACTTGTCAGGGCCCCTAACCAGGTTCCCACCCTGTTCCGACCTTAGGGTGCCCTCCGATTCGCTTGGCCCCAATTTAACGCTAACGCTCGGCTTTCCGAACGGTCTAAAATGGGTGCAGTTAACGAATATGCGTCCCGCAATGATACCCATTTACAACAAACACCTGTTCACGACCACAAATGTTGGACCCAACCCAAGTCAACAGCGACTTGCACATCCCGACGTCAGTAAGTCTCGCCATCAGTCGTTCATGGCTGATCTGAATCTGATGGCCTAGCTGAAGTCGGTGTAGACGGCGTCTACCTGCCTTTGACTGTCCATAGTTGAACTGGCATCTTGGGCGTAGCATAATAGGTTTGCTCCAGAGATCTTCCAGGAAAAAGTCATGTTGTTTTTCCATAATATTGTTTTTTACCGTATTAAAAATATTTTGATATACTATTTTTCGAGCATTCTCGCAAATATACTAATTTTACTAATAGGTCGATAATTAGCAACATTACTTCTATCGCCACTTTTAAATATTGGTGTGACGTGGGATGTTCTCCATTTCTGAGGAAAGCATCTGTTTTTTAAAATACGGCGAGTCCAGCGCAAGCCTGGCTTGATTATTTCTTGGAGAGTTTTCGCATGGAACTTGCACTTTTTTGAAAGAAAAGATTATTTTTGGGTTTTAAAGATTAAATTATTAGGTAGGTCATTGAAAATAAATTTAGGTGGGTCATTGACCAAATGACCTTGTGGACGAGCCGCTCCTCCTCACAGCTAATAAACATCTGCCGCTCTACTCCTTCCCCTACTCATCCCCATTACATAACCTTACAGGTATATCTATGGCCTCAAGGTCCCTTCGAGAATTTCAGTGGAGTTATGAAAACCGTAACAATAAAAAAACAATGCATCTATTCAATATCGAGGTTTTATACTGCAGGACCTATTCAAAGCCGTATACGCGTACATTCAATATTTATGCAAAATCATTTTAAATTTCAATGTTTAAACTTTTTGGTTAAAAAATATGTTTCTTTTGTGTTTGTATGGCTAATTAAGAAAAAAATTAAAAATTATCAATTTTATTGCGAAAAACATGTAGATTCATTCTATAACTAAGACTTGTTTATTTAAATAATTAAATAATTATTATCAATAATTTTAATGTAAAAGATTGAAGGTCCTACGATTATAAACTCAATGAAACAAGTCCCATGAAAATACATTTACCATAGACGGGTCCCGAGATTTTTGATTTGTCACGGCTAACTGCGCTAAACTAAGTATACAATGTAAATAACACATCAAGAAATGGTATTCATCAGTATTTATTTAAAACTAAACTTAAAAATTGACAAGATTCTTAGTTGAAGTTGTTGTTAACGCATCCACTAAGGGAAGTGAGTTGATCTGGGCATGTGATTTGAAGTTGACTTGCGAATGATCAGCGTTTTGGTACCAGCCAAATCTAAAGTGACAACCAGCTTGCAATTCTGCTGGAAGTTGACTGCATTCTGCATCTGACTTTACACCTCCGTATTGTTGACCCCAGCCAAACCAAGGAGCATTCCGCTGAGTATGGCGACCGCGAGTGAAGATACCAACACCACCTGAATGAAAAATTAAATACAAATATATAAATTTTGTTTTCCAATTATTCTAGCTAAACATTCTGTCTTAATTTGAGGAAAACTCTAACCATTCGTTAACGTATTAGTCCAATAAACGAACGTTTTAGGAAAGAATTTTAGCAAAACTGCTTCTTTTTGTAAGAAAAGGTAGATTGACTCTTCTTTCATTTGGAAAGACATTCCAGTACAACTCCGTGCCTAGCCCTTTTAAAAGGGCGAAAAAACATGTGACAATCCGTTTTAACTTATAGTTTTAAGAATAGAAATAATTTGGGAAAGAGCTAAAGAAAAAAGTTCTTGAGAAAATAGATCAGCATGAAAAATGCCGTTTTCATTTTATGTATGAAATAAATAAGACTTGAGAAGAGTGCAAAGTTTAAAGATCGATGCACGAATATACGGATCTTTCTTTCGCCTGTTTGCTTGGCACAAAGTAGTACTGGGGTGACTTTCTACAAGAACTATAACTTTAGTTTTTTTAGCAACATGCTACACGACAAAAGTCATTTGGAAACCAAGCTAATGTTGTAATAATAGAATAGTTTATGTTTTTTAACTTAATCGATCAACTAGAGGATCTGAACTTAAATTGGTTTGAAACCTTTTCTCTGAATCTCTACCACCACTCCAAGAATTAGACTGCAAAACTTTTTATGTGAGTTGCTTATCCGTCGTTGTTCAATCCTTGATGCGCATTGTTCCACTTAAAAATTTCCTTTATTTTTGCATGTTTGCATTTACTTTTGATATTTCAAGGATCAATTATATTAATTTAAAGAGTTTATAATTTATTTAACTTATCATCTACTCGAGTTCTTAAAATATTAGAATAAATCTCTTGAGGATGTGCTTTATGCTAGTTAATAAAATTACTCAACGAATTATTGCTTGACAAGCAGCAAAAGTTAAAAGTAATTATTTAAAGTAATTTCCAAACATTGAGCTTTCTAAAACGATGTCCTACGTATATAAATAAATTTAATTAATTTTCTGCGCAAAGATCCAGACCTTCTTTTATAAGCGAAACATCTGAAAATTAACCAGGGTATTAAATTACAAACTAATATAAAATAAACCTAAAATTTTAAAACACACAAATAGAAGCTCCTTAGCAACATTCTAGAAAACTAAATTGAATTAAAAGTGTCACTGAAAACTCCTGAACAAATTGACAATGCTGCTTACAAGTTATTAAACATATACAAGACGCCGCATTGAAAAGCAACACCAACAGACAAAACAACTAAAATGAAAGGGGTAGGTACCTCAATACTTAAAGAAAAGATTGCAGACAAAAGGAAAGCTCGTAAACGTTGACAATTAAATCGAACCCCAGAAAACAAAACAGCATTAAATAAACTAACAAAAGAGCTTAAAAAACTAATGCTTGATATAAAAAACAAAGAAATACAGAACTATCTAGAACAACTAAATTCAACAGAAGCTATTAATTATTCCTTATGGAAAGCTACTAGGTATTTAAAGAGACCGCAACAATTTCACCTCCCAATAAAATCCCAAAACAACGAATGGGTAAGAACTAGGAAAGAGAAAGCATTGGCTTTTGCTGAACACTTAGCACATGTTTTTAAACCATTTTCAAACGAAGCACCTCACGAACAACTTGAAGAAATAGAAAAAGGTTTAGATACTCCATTCAAAATGAGTTTCCCTATCCAAAAATTAAAATTAAAGGCATTAAAAGAACAATTAAAAATGAAATAAACCCCAAGAAAGCACCAGGGTATTTAGTTACAGGTACCATATTAGAAAAATTACCGTTAAAAGCCATTACAGCAGTAACCCAAATTTGTAATGCAATCCTCAAAATTGGGCATTTCCCAAATGAATGGAAAGTTTCTAAAATTATTATGATTCCCAAACCTAGAAATCCTGCAGAAGAGTTTACGTCATACGGAACTATTAGCCTGCTACCAGTCTTGTCAAAGGTGTTTGAGAAAATGTTTCTGATCTGATCTGAAGCGGTGGGAGGGTGAGCCGAAGCTCTACGGCACTTAGGCCTCATTAGACCCATTGTGCGTCCTCCCGAAATAGGAGATTTCCTCTCAGCGCGTCAACCAGCCTACTGATTTAAAGTAGTTGATGACGTCACCGGGAGGTGCCTCTCTGACGTTGTTTAAGGTGGTCCAATACTCGCCGAACACGGTTTTCCTTAAGAGTGTAAAAGTCGGGCAGTCACAAAGGATATGCTCGACGGTCTCGTCTTCTTGTTCACATCCTCTGCATAGGGGTGTGTCAGCTTGACCTATTCTGTGAAGGTGCTTGCGTAGTTGACAGTGTCCTGTCAGAATGCCCGTTGTAAGACGCAGGTTCTGCCTTGTCATCGTCAAGTACTTTTTAGCTGTTCCGCTGTCAGGGTAACTCGTTCCGCTGTCAGGGTAAACAGAGAAAATGTTTATTCAAAAACTTACTAGTGTAATTAATTCCGATAACCTAATCCCGAACCACCATTTTGATTTTAGGAACGAACATGGGACGATTGAATAAAGACACCGAATAGCCAACAAAGTAAATGAAGACCTAGAGGAAAAGAGATAATGTTCAGCGGCATTTTTAGACATTACACAAGCCTTTGAGAAAGTCTGGCATACGGGGCTGTTGTACAAACTAAAGAAAAGTTTACCGTATAGTATTAAAGTCATATCTGCAAAATATACATTTTATAGTAGAACACACGGAAGATTGCACAGATCTGCGTCTTATTCTAGCTGGAGTACCTAAAGGTAGTGCTCTGGGCCCTATATTGTGTTTGCTCTACACAGCTGATATGCCTACTACTCGTCAAACATTAACGGCAACGTACGCAGATGATACTGCCACTCTATCGTCACACATAGATCCCATAAGAGCTTCTCAAAATTTACAATTTGCCTTAAACAAAATAGAAGACTGGCTAAAACTCTGGAGAATAAAAGTTAATGAAAAGAAATCTCTTCATATAACTTTGACTGGTAAAAGGAAAACTGCCCTGCCGTAACATTTCATAGACAACAACAAAATATTTAGGAATGCACCTTGATAGGAAATCAAACTGGCAAAAACACTTCTTTACCTAAATAAAACAACTTGGCCTCCAACTCCACAAGTTGTATTGGATGTTAGGTAGAACATCCAAACGGTCTGTAGAAAATCAAGTGTTAATTTTTAAAACTGTGCAAAAGCCGATATGGACATACGGTATCCAGCTATGGGATACAAGTAGTAATTAAAATATTGAAATTTTACAATGCTTTCAAAACAAAGTTCTTCGTTTGATTGTCAACGCTCCCTGGTACGTCCCGAATGCAGTGATCCAACGAGATTTAAATGTGCCACCAGTTAAAGCAGAAATTAAGAAGTTAAGTGCAACGTATAGTGGACGTGTTAAAGTGCATCCCAATGTGCTCGCCAACCAATAAACAAGACGATTGAAGCACTTTAAGCTCACAGACTTACCAACTAAGTTTAATTAGACATTAATTAGGCATAAGACAAACCTTAGCCAAAATAAGCGTAATAAAAAGTAACTCGCGTGAATTTATTTAGGGGACTGCTCCCTGTAACATTCCCCTCATGCTATAAAGAGACATAAGAAATACCTATTGTCCTAAAATAGAACAGATTGTATGTTTTACAGGGTTAATAAAAAAACATAAACTAAACCTAAAAACTCTACAAACTTCTGCGAAGTCCGTAACAATATTTATTTTGAAAAAAGTATGAAAAATATTATGAACAAACAATTTTTATAAATGTCTTTATTCATTGTTCTCATACTCTATTTCATTCATTGTTATCACTTGTGCTGCTTTCAAGCAGCTATTGCCTTTGCATTGTGAACAAGCTAGAGAGCCATGCAAACCACTTTTCTTGCATCCACAAGTTGGTCCACATCCGGTCTTATACGAACAAAAGATCATTTTTAGCAAATTTTAGGGAGCTGGTGGCTAAGTCATCGTAATTGGCTACACAACTTGTTCCCAATTTTCCATCCTCAATTTTTTGATGGGACACTTTGTCCTAACATGCAAATCCTGTAAATGTATGTAAAAACAAGACGCGTTCTATACTGAAAAGTAGAGTTTTTCAATACTTTTATTTGAATAAACTTGTTGCGATGTCTGACCTTTTGCTGGTTTTCGAAAATATAGTTATCCGTTGATTGGAGTTAAAGCGGTCAACAGAACTAAAACATCGATATCCTCGGTAGCAACTATTGCATAATTCGATTCGATATTAATTGTTGTTTGCAATTAACGTGTCGGTATAGACTAAAAAAAAGCTGCAAAAAGGCATGTTCAAACTAAATATTATGATCGGACATTAAACATCATGAACTATTTTTTAAATTTCAAACAAATCCTTGAACTAACACTTGTAGTTCCAAAGAATTTTTTATATAAATGACTTTGTATTAACTATTAACACAAGCAAGAATATTATCTATGTGGCTTCTAAAACGAAACTGCTCTCACAACCAGACGCGGCCCGTGAGTTTTTTTGCAGGTGGGGCAAATTTTGTGAGCAACTAGTGATTTCAACCTAAAGGCAAAATGCACTTTTTTAATTAAAGAACGTTTTTAATAATGTGTCTAGTACTGCCAAGAAATTATTTACCTACAAATAACACCGCAAAAACATAAAATATTAAAATTGCATTTTTGTTGTGACTTTTCTTAAATTACGTACAAACCTTTTTAATACAATTTTTTAATATAATTTACTCACCTTTCATGTAGTTAAATGTGTTTGTATATCAAATCGATACTTCTATCCTTCAGTTGGGAGAAATGTTCAATCACTAGCTCATTAAAATTATAAATACTTCCAATAAAAGTTTTTTGAATGCTTAACATTACCTAGGTAAAGCGACTAACCCTGATTCCCCCATTGTATTTCTTAAAAAAATTCTTAATCCTTTTTAGTGTTGAAAAGCACCTCTCACTTTCCCCTGTCGTCATTGGAATAGTACATACAATCTCTTAATAATTTTACGCTTTCCGAAAACGTTTCACTAAGGTTCATTTCTAGCAACAGCTGCAAAATGACAACAGCACCCGCACAATTATAAAAATCTTCACGATTAAATAAAACTTGCAGTTCTGATTTAAGCTTGGAAACGTTTATCATCTCATAATTATTTGTAACGTATTTTAAAATGTCTTCAGGAAAGTCTTTCTTATAATCAGCAAAATAATGTCATTAAATAAACCTGTGACACTTAAATGTTCTGTAAAATTAAAACAACAGCGGATAAAATTAGGTCCCAAGCCGAAACGCTTCTTCAATTTAACAAATGCCGGCGAGTCCGGCGACTGATGATGAACTATAAACAAGAGCTTGGCAGCAGCATGGATACAATTCTAAAATATTAATGCGTCGAGTGCTGCGTAGCCAAGTTATTGTCAAAGTCGTGATTGCTGTAGGTTTTAATGTTTTATAGGCACAGTTGCAATTATTATTATTATTATTAGTAATTACCTAAATATCTTAAAATAAAATTAGATAAGCTTATAGTAAATGTATAAATGCATCGTGAATACTGTTCTAATAATACATTGGTCAGATTTAAATTAGTGAGCCAGAATTTGCGACAACCCGACGACAGATGCGACGACGTCGACGGCTACGCACGCCCCGAAAGAGATATTACTGGTTGGACTACGACAAATTTTGTCTCTTTTTAATTTTCTAAAGCGCGTATGTTTGTTTCTCTCTTAGCTTTAATGCATTTTATACAGTCCGTGAGGTCAATTTAAAATACGGCGAGTCCAGAGCAAGCTTGGTTTTGTTCTTTCTTGGGGAGTTTTTGCGTGGAAGTTGCACTTTTTTGAAAGAAAAGATTATTTTTTGGTTCAAAAATATAAATTATTAGGTAGATTATTGAAAATACATTTAGATGGGTCACTGATAAAATGACTTGATGGACCAGCCGCGCCTGTTCACAACTAACATACCTGCCGCCCTGCTCCTTCCCCTACTCCTTCCTATTTCCTAACTTTGCAGGTATGCTTATGGCCTCAAGGTCCCTTCGTGGAGGTACGAAAACCGTAACAATAAAAAAAACAATGAATAGATTCAATATCGAGGTGTTATAGTGCAGGACCGCAGGACCTATTCAAAACCATATACGCGTACATTCAATGTATGGGCAAAAAAATTATAAATATTAATGTTTAAACTTTTTGGTTAAAAACAAATTGCTTCTGCTGTGTTTGTATGATTAATTAAGAAAAACATTTAAAATAATCAATTTTATTGCGAAAAATATGTAGACTCGTGCTATAACTAAAAATTGAATTGAATTAAATAATTATTAGCAACAATTTTTTAATGTAAAGGATTGGAAGGTCTTACGATTGAAAACTCAATGAAACAAGTCCAATGAAAATGCATTTACTGTAGGCGGGTCCCGAGATTTTAGATTTGTCACGGCTAACTGCACTGAACTAAATATTCAATACAAACAACACATCAAGAAGTAGTATTTATCAGTATCTATTTAAAACTAAACTTAAAAACTTACAAGATTCTTAGTAGAAGTTGTTGTTAGCGCATCCAGTAAGTAAGGGTAGTGAGTTCTTCTGGGCATGTGATTTGTTCAAAGTTGTCTTCCGGATTATCAGCGCTTTCGTACCAACCAAATCTAAAGTGACAATTAGCCTGCAATTCCGTTGGAAGTTGACTGCATGCTGCATCTGAGCTTACACCTCGGTATTGTTGATCCCAGCCAGACCAAGGAGCGGTCTACTGAGTATGGCAACCGCGAGTGAACATACCAACACCACCCAAAAGAAGAAAATAAAATATAAATATTTAAATATACAATTTTTGTTTTCCAATTATTCTAGCTAAACATTCTGTCTTAATCTGAGGAAAACTCTAACAATTCGTTTACGTATTAGTCCAATAAACGAGTGTTTTAGGAAAGAATTTTAACAAAACTGCTGCTTTTTGTAAGAAAATGTAGATTTTTCCATTTTAAAAGACATTCCAGTACTATTTTGAACCGAGCCCTTTTAAAAGGGCGAAAAAACATGCGCCAGTTCGTTTTAACTTACAGTTTTAAAGATAAAACTAATTAGGGAAAAAGCTTAAGAAAAAAGTTCTTGAGAAAATAGATCTTCATAAAAAATGCCCGGTTTCATTATCTGTAATAAATAAGACATGAGAATCGTGCAAAGCTTAAAGATCAATACTTGGTTCTTTCTTTTGCCTGTTTGCTTGACACATAATAGTACTGGGGTGACTTTCCACAAGAACTATAACTATATTTATTTTAGCAACATGCAATACGACAAAAATCACTTGGAAACCAAGCCAATCGTTGAAATAATAGAATAGTTTATATTTTTGATCTTAATCGATCAACTAGTGGATCTAAATTTAAATTGGTTTCAAAATTTTTCTCTGTGTCTCTCTCCTCCACCAACTCAAGAATTGGACTGCTACAATTTTTTATGGGGGTTGGAGTTACTTAACATCGTTGTAAAATCTTTGGTGCTCATTATTTCACTTAAATATATCATTTATTTTTGCATGTTTGCATTTACTTTTGGTATTCCAAGGATTAGCTGTATTTTCTATATTTATTTAAAGTATGGATAAGTTATTAAGCTTATCTCCTACTCAAGTTCTTAAAATAGTAGAAGTCAATATCTTTAGATATGTCTAGTAAACCTCTTAAGGATGTTCTTTGTGCCACTTAATAAAATTACGCAACAAATTATTGTTTGACAAGCAGCAAAAGTCAGGTGATTATTTAAAATAATTTCGATAAACTCAGCTTTCTAAAAAGATGTCCTACATATTAATAAATTATTTCTATAACTGGTTGACTGTATTGCAGCCTATACAGTTACACAAAGGAATATATTTGTGTTACTTCCAATAAATTATATAGCAAAAATAAACTAATTCTTCTCCTTACGTAAGCAACAGCATAAATTATTTTTGCAAAGTTTCGTATCTAAGAATTATTGCCTTCTTAATGCTAATTTATTTGTTAACTTGATAATGGACCCTAAACCATACATTTTTTAGAATTAAGTGGTACGAAAATGTTTATTTGCTAGCATCTCATAGTAGCAGCGTTATGAGATTGTGTTTTAGTAACATAAGGACGTTCATTATGGTACTAGCATCAAAATGAAGTTCAGAAAATACTAGTATCATAAAAGTTAAAGGTAAAGATACTTTTTATTAAGTTCGTTGGCACTACACGCTAGTGTATTGGCCCCGGGACCTACAAATTAACGTGGGCTCCGAACCACGGTCCTCAGTAACACGACAACCGGAGCATCACAGCAACAAGTGCTATCAACCCTTTGTTACGGGCTACCCTGTGCTGCCTTTTCGTTAGCTACAGACTGGGGAGCGGGAAACAGGGCCTTCATCCTACGAGATATCCGATATCATTCGGCCTTTCACCAGCGTGAATAGGGCGGTTTTGACGTCGAATTATCTTACACTTTTCCCTACTCTTTTCTACCTACCGCACGGTTACAAGTACCATAATAAAGGTAAAAAAGTACTTGTAATATAAGGGAAAAATAAAATGCATATTAGATCAGTATGTAAACTATTCGTTGTTTTGTTGTCGAGTAAACGGCAAAACAGCTCACTATTTTAAAATAAACAATTAAAAAAGGTACCTGTCGTTTTAAGAATAACAATTAGCTTTGAAATTTTTTAAGAATATAGTTAATGCCAGCATATAAAGTTTCTGCCAATGGAACACAGTGGGCTTAAAGCGCCGAGAGGTTGAAAAAAAAATGACGAAAAAAACTGAAAACGGGGTGTTTTAGAGAAACTCCTGTAGTTTTAAAAAACACTTGGATGAGAATCTACGTCGCTCGTTTTGGCAAGATATCGATTTTAGAAGTTTTTATAGGTTTATGGGTAAAAATTAATAATTGGCTTTTCTAATACTTCAAACGTTTAGTTTAAATTTAGTGCCTTATAAATACAATTAGAATGGGGATTTCGCTAGACAATTTTCTAGCGATAAAATGAGCGGCTTATTGTTTTATATCCGACGATCCATCAATAAAAGCGCAGAAACGCAACGAAAATCGAACTCCGCCACAAACTCTCATCTCAATCTATAGGCCAAAGCCACTCGGATGCTACTCAAATATTCACAACTGCTTCATACGCCGTAGTCTTGGAAAAGTAGATTATTTATAGTTGCAGATTAATAGTATAACAACTGGATCAGTTTAAATTATTATAATGGGTCCTAAATGTACAATGAAGGGAATCGGAAAAAAGTGTGCCCTGGGTGGAAAAAAATATCATTTGGAAAAAGTACCGAATCTTTTGTTGAATAAACGTTTTTGTAAAACCAATTCAAAATATCCATTGGGCATTTGTTTGACATGTTGATTGACACTCTCTGAGCACGAACAGAACAATTTGAAAAGATCATTACCAATCATGTCCAATTATGAAGACTTAATTTGCCAGCAACAACGCGTGCGAATGGAGATAATATGTGTAATTTTTGATATCCCTCACAGGACGGTCTTTCGTTCATTATAAACCCAAATTAGGAAGAGGTCACATAAGTCAATTTTTAAATTAAATTTGCAGTTTAAATGGCTTTATGACAATTCAACTATCACGGTGTTTTCTATGGTAGAAAAAGACAATCCTGAACCGCCAACTATCAGGTATTGTAAAACGTGTCATCAAGAAATTGCTAAGGGTAAGAATCTTCGCTGGACGAATAAAAGCAAAAGTCGTAATTGTGTCGTTACACTTGTGGAGTCCTCGCTACAAAACAAAAGGAATAAAGAGAAGTTATCTTTACCCTTTTAAAAAGAAAAATCGAAGAGAAAAAATCTGCGTGGTAAAAATTACGATCCGAATAGTGATAAATTAGTTATCGGTACTAGCGGGAGTAAAGCTAGAATAACGATAAATGATACAAAAAACTGTAATGGCTACTTTCTCTGCCAAAAAGCTGGATAATTTTTAAGCTGTTGTTGCTTGTAAAATTAAGCCTTCATAATTTGGCATGATTAAAAACGGTCTTTTGAAATTGGTGTTTTCGTGATCACAGAGTGTGAACAGACATATCACACAGATGCTTAATGGATATTTTGTATTTGTTTTACAAAAACGTTAACTCGACAATTGTATTATTAGTTCTTCAGATTTTTTAGTGATACCAAAAATTCGGCACTTTTGCCTAATGATATTTTTTTTGCTCCAATCGGAGCACACACTTATTACTTCCGATTCTCTTCATGTGTACATTTAGGATTGTATAATAATTTAAACTGATGCAATCATTATATGAACACTTATAAAAAAACTATTTTTTCACAAGAGGGTTAAGACTACGGCGTATGAAGTAGTCGTGAATATTTGAGTAGCAGCCGAGTGGTCTAGACCTAAAGTGAATGGATAAGGGGCATTTTACCAAGACCTTACCTCCATCTTATTGTAAGCTATTTACATGGGTGCTGGTTTATTTCACCGTTATGCGCAATCTCTGGCAGTTGTTTTTGTAGATATTAAAATACATCAATTTTCACTGAACACTATGTATATTTGAACCACCTGTTTGAAAAAGGAAATGAATCCATACTATTGATTTTGGGAAAATGGAAAAAAAAAATTTATTTCTTTTTTCATTTTTTCTTGAATTTAACTTTTGGGTCAAATATAGTGCATCGTGTTTTAAGTCCAGTAGGATAATTGGACGCCATATAGTGGTTTTTATTAGTTGGTTATCATAATAATAAGGGGCTTGGATTTATTTCCTTCTTCAGATTTATGATTTTTTTAAAGAGAATAAACACAATAACTCCAATAACCACATGAAATGTTGTTATTTACTGGGCATATTAATAACAAAAACGATGTACTTAAACAGTAGGTTACGGTAAGCTAAATTTTTAAAAACTGAAATCTACGCTACCTGAGCCCAAATATGACTTTCTAGCTTTCGTCTTCCGCGGGAGTTTCAGATGAAGTAGTTGAGATGTCAGTATATTATCGTAGAATTATTTTTTATCATCTAGTATATACTGAATAATTTTGCGGATATCTTCCATCTTTTTTTGATTTATTGGTACTTTACCCTCGTACGCTACAGTGGTCGTTAATGCAGGGTGTACCCCAGCTTTACGGAGCACAAAACTGTTTTTACCAGTCCATCAATGTGTTCTAAGGCTGTTAACAGACCTAAGCAAACCTGAACAAATAAGGTCGACTCTCAATAATACCAGAAACAGTACTGAATAACTGAATTAATATATGACAGAGTACCTACAATAGTTTGAAGAAGGGAATAAATCCAGGATATATTTCCTTCTTAAAACTAATGTAATATGTTACCGCCTATCTCTGCGTAACGTGTGAGGTATTTATGTCCTTCTTAGCACTAAGACATGGGTGTTGCCTTAAAAATGCTAATTTTAATAAAAAGTCATTTTGTCATATTTTGGCTTTTATTTCCTTCTTCTAACTGGTGATTCATTTATCCGTTTGCTTAATTACACAACTCTTGATTTTGACAGTTGTAATAAGAATGTTCATTTTTACATGCCACATTGTTACGATATGTTATTCGTCGAAAATTGTTATAACGTAAGTAGTTTAAGGACCAAAAATGGTTAACCTCCGGCTCTGATGGCCTGCAGAAGTATTGAGATAGGAGGGTTCTGTAATCCGAATATCACTGAGCTGAGACTTCTTGAGCTCTGAAGGATCGAAAGAAAATGAGGACGATACTTTGCCTTGTTGGGATTGAGCTCTGAAGGTTCGAAAGAGAGTAAGGTCTCTACTTTCCCTTAATGGGGGTTCTGTGACCCGATTGGCACTGGGCTGAGAGTTTCTCTTGAGAAAATGAGGGGGTTCTGTGACCCGATTGGCACAGGGCCGAACAGAAGTTTGCCTTGAGCAAATTTTGCCTTGAGCAACTTTGCCTGGAGAAATGAGTGGTGACTGCCAGGCAAAATGGGTGGTGACTACCCGAGATAGAGAGCAGGACCATGCCTGGTTGGAAATGGGGAGGTTATGTTGACCCGATAGAGAGAGAGGTCTTTTTCCCACAGTCACTACTTTTTTACCCCGACATTTTGTGTGGCCGGGTCTGGTCAGACACTTGAACGACTCTTCACCGATGAGTTAACTCGGTAACTGACTTGCCTTTCCGGGGAACCCGCCCGTCCGCGTTGACCAATTAGAGTAGGACTGGCGATGACGCGTATGTATTATATTTTAGCAGATATTTTATTTGTTAGAAAGATATAAGGAATGGATCGCTGATGCATCGGTTGGACTAGACGACGACGAATGGGGTAGGATATCTGTAGCCATGTTTGCTCTTTTTTATGCATTTGGGAGAAGTATATTTTTAAAACGCAAAAGCAATAAAACTAACAGATAAGAGATTTTCGAACGGAACTAGGCTTTTGAAGTTTTCGCCGACAAAGGTTCCGGTTTGGAAGAAACAAATTCAAGGATAGATTTTCTTTAGATATTTTCTCAGAAATAGGCTTTGTGTGTAGCAGACTACTGCGAATTTAAAATAAAAGTTAAATAAACCAGAAATACTAGCTTGAATTTTATTATTTGCAAGGGGTTTTAGACTTTACTGATTTTTAATATTTATTAGAAAAGAGAGAAAATAGAAGTTAAACGAACTGTTGAGTTTCTCCAACATAAAGATTAAGATGACAGTCTGTGACTGAGCTAGAGTTTCGTTGCGTTTCTGCGCGTATATTGATAGATCCTCGAATATAAAACTATAAATCGCTTATAAATGTACTTGTGTATATGAACTTACGCAATTAAAGTAAGAACATCAACTACTGCTAGAAATTGAAAAAAAAATCCCAGCAGTATATTGAAACCAATCGTTTGAAGTTTTAGAAAAGCCTATTATATTGATTTTTACGTATAAAATTCTAAAATCTTTTAATATCAATATCTCGGCAAAATCAGCGACTTACATTTTCATTCAAGAATTTTCGGAAATTACAGGAGTTCCTTTAGAACACCGTAGTTTCAGTTTTTGTCTCTTTTTTTCAAACCTACCTTCGGAAAGTGTAAAAGTTTTAATATAAAAAAAAAGTTCATAAACAAATTTGCTGACGGTTTACACATTACAAAGTCGGGTTTTGGCGGACAGATCTATAATAACAATAACCAACGTTTGGAAAGTTATAAAAAAACGCAGAAATGAACCATGACCAATTTTCTCCTGTCTGCCATTTCGTATTTAACGTAAGAATATTGTTCTAAGCTCAAGTTAAAAGTGGCAGACCGATCTCTAATAAAAAACCAAGGTTTGAAAACTTATAAGAAAGAGCGCAAAATAAAGAAGGTCGGTGAAAGATTTATGACTAATTTTCCGCAATTTTTTCTATCTGCCCTTTCGTATTTAACTTTCAGATATTGCTCCAAGCTTAAGTAATCAACGGCAGACCGATTTATAATATCGAACTTTAGGAATGATCTAAAAAAAAACGCACAATTCACAAAGAAATCTTATCATTAAAAAATCTGGTGTGAAGTATTTGAAAAATGTTTACTTTATTGTCACTCTGCAATTTAACAGTCTATTCTTCTATTCTTTTTATTTATAATCTTTGGTGGAAATTTGGATCCACTTTTTAATTCAAGATCGCGTTATGGCGAGGCACCGGCTGTCCACCGAAAATAAAAAACCGTTTGGATGAAATAAGGTAGCATCATGTTTCCACCCAGTACACTTCCGCTGTAAAAAAGAACGCCCTTTAAACTACATAATTATATTAAGAACTAACAGATCCACCAATAACTTCTTTCTTGTTACATACCTTCTTCCTTCACAAAACTAATATAAACCTATGATCCCAAAAATTACACATGGTATTGTTTACCATTGAACTAGCTATATACTTAATTGTAAAACCAATTTTTTTATCTATTACTAAGATTTTCTTACAACACATCAAGAAGTGGTATTATTTAAAACTAAACCTAAAAATTGACAAGATTCTTAGTAAAACTTGTTGTTAACGCATCCAGTACGGGAAGTGAGTTCTTTTGGGCATGTGATTTGTTCGAATTTGACTTGTGGATTATCAGCGTTTTGGTACCAACCAAATCTAAAGTGACAACCAGCTTGCAATGTTTTTGGAAGTTGACTGCATTCTGCATCTGAGCTTACACCTCCGTATTGTAGACCCCAGCCAGTCCAAGGAGCGTTCCACTGAGTATGGCAACCGCGAGTGAAGATACCAACACCACCTGAAACAAAGAAATAAAATATAAATATATAATTTTTGTTTTCCGATTTATTATAACTAAACATTCTATCTTAATTTGAGGAAAATTCCATAAATTCGTTTAAGTATTAGCTCAATAAACAAACGTCTTAAGTAAGAATTTTTAGTAACTGCTGCCTTTTTGAGAAAATGTAGATTTTTCTATTTTGAAAGACATCCCAGTACTACTTTGTGCCGAGACCTTCTAAAAATGCCGGAAATGTGACAGTTCGTTTTGACTTATAGTTTTAAAGAGAAAAATAATTTGGAAAAAAGCTTAAGAAAAAAGTTGTTAGGGAAACAAGTCTGCATAAAAAATGGGTAATTTTTATTATCTGCATTAAATAAGGCACAAGAAGCGTGCAAACTTTAAAGGTTCAATCAAAACTATAACTAAATTTATTTCAGCAATATCCTACACGACAAGGGTCATTTGAAAACCAAGCTATTTGGAAAAAAATAAAATAATATATATTTTTAAACTTAATCGATCACCTAGAGGATCCAAATTTAAATTGGCTTCAGTTTCAAACCTTTTCTTTGAGTGCCCGCCACCAACCCAAATAGACTGCTACATTTTTTTTAATGTGATTTGGAATTGCTTACCATCCCTCTAAATTCCTTGATCCGCAAAATTACACTTAAAATATAATTTATTTTTTCATGTTTGCATTTACTTTTAATACTGCAAGGATCAGTTGTATTTTCTATATGAATTTAAAGTTTTTATAATTTATTAAACTTATCGTCTACTCCAGTTCTTAAAATGTTAGAATTCAAAAATTTTTAGATATGTTTAATCACATTCAAAACAACTATATTGCCTGTGTTTGATATGATGTGTATGATAAATAATCACGTCCCAAAAAGGTAGGTGATTATTTAAAATAATTTCGATACATTCAGCTTTCTAAAAAGGTGTCCTACCTATATAAATAAATGTCTGTAACTGATTGGCTGTATTGCAACCTATACAGTTACACAGGGGAATCTATTTGTTTTACTTTCAGTTAATTATATAGCAAAAATAGACTAATTCTTCTTCTTACGTAACCAAAAACTTACAATAGTTTTGCAGTTTTGTGTCTAAGACTTGCCTTGCTAATTTCTTTGTTAAATTGATAATTAACCTGGGCTATAAAATTTTTAGGTATAAATAAAATTAATACGTTTATCTGCCAGCATCTCATAATAACAACGTTATGAGATTGTGTTTTAGTTACATAAGGATGGCCATTATGGTGCTAGTACATAATGAAGTTTAAAAAGTTGTAGTGCCACAATGAAGTTCAAAAAGGACAGGAGTTTAAATATTCATTAAAAAAGTTAATTTTTACTGAAAGAAAAGCCTTATAATAAACATTTACAACGTTCTAGCATTTCCTCTAAAAACCTGATCTTAAGTTGGGATATAGACACTTACCTCCAGGAATTTGGACATCAAAGTGGTTAGATGATAAATCTCCACCAGTGTTGACGTTTTGTACAACAAAGACTTTTCCTTTAAGGACATTGGTGAAAGTAAGTTTAAGACAAATACAACATTTGCTGTTGTCGACACCACCGGTGAAGGAAGCGGCGACAAATCCGTAAGCGAAGGAGTTGTTGACTGCCCAGGGTTGGAGATTGTTGCACTCGTAGGAAGTGCCGCCTGTAAATGTAATAAGACAATTAAGCTATCTGTATTGGAAAACTTAGCTCATAGTCTAGTAAACCAATTTGTCTAGACATTAGTAAAATAGTTTCTACAAGCCTTAGGAAATATAAAAAAAATAGGTTATTATTTGAACAGGGGGCCTAAACCAATGAGACATATTTTAAATAAAATTACCTTCATGCAGTCCCAATAAACTGATTAGACTAACTGGCCTTTTTAAAGTTTTGCATTTTTAAAAAGTTTTAGGCTTTAGTTTATATTTTATTTTACATTTTAATTTCTCATTGTTAAGGCTTTCGAATTTCAACTTGGCATATGGGAGTTTTGGGGCTCACAAATAAGGGCGCGTGGTGAGTTTTTGTATAAAGCGCGGAGAACACCAATAACACCTTATACATAGTTTTGTTTTTTCTGGCATTTTTTGGCGTGAAATATATTTAAAAAAGTTGTTTGCTGTTTTGTAGAGGCATTTATTTTTTAAAGAGAGGCATTCTTGTTTATTTGGCATTCCCTTTTTAAGATAACCTCCATGGGCACCCCTATGGTTAAAATCATATTTTTTAAGAATGCAAATTTTTGATCTACACTGAAAAGACATTGTGGGATATTTCACTACAATTGTGTACCTTTTTCCAATAATTTGTTCTTAAAAACGTCCAAGACCAATTTGTAGCAAAATTTGCTACAAGTGTATGAAAATGTATAAAAACTGTTGTTACTAATAATCCAATTAGAGTAAATTGCTCTACAAAGACTTTGCAACAATTTTGTGTGAAAAAAGTCCAAACGATTTTTTCAGTGTACCATATACTGAGAAGAGTGTGATATAAATCCAATATTTTTATTCGGGAATGGTCCTTCTATAAGCCGCTATTTATGTTTTTTTCTCTCTTTTATACAGCTATATAGTCAGCGTGGTGCATTCCTTTTTTTTTAAATAACCTCCAATGGGTTGATGACTTGGTTTAAATTATGATTTGTAAGAATACAAATTTTTAATCTACTGTGTACTTAGACGAGTGTGAGATAAATATTTTGCCCTATTTTTTTCTGGAATGATTCTCCTGTAAGTCGCTGATTAAGTAATTTCTTTTACACAGCTGTTTACTTACCGTCATCACATCCAGAGCGAACTGAAGCAGTCACTTTTTTAACTCCATCTTTTGCACAGGAAACAACGGGATTCAGTTTACCAACATTTTCTTTCCATGCGCAAGATGGTTTGCAACAATCCCAGTATCTGGTGGTGGTTCCAGTTCCGCTAAGACCAAAAACTGCTCCTATTGCTAAAAAAGAAACTCTAATATTGGCAAATTATGGTTCAGAAAATATGACAACAAATTTAAGTATAAAACTTTTTTACTAGAAAGTAAAAACCAAAGAACTGCAGTTTAACCAAACGTGCGGCACGTGTATTTTTAGAATGTTAGAGCTCGAGGAACGGTGAAAATGACACTGTAATAATTCCTACTAAGCCAAATTTAAAAAAAGGCAATTTTAGTGATGAAAGTATGTATATAAGGTTACTGCTGGATTTTTTAGAAAGGTACTACTTATTGATATACCTACTATCTTGCGGCCTATTACAGCTCTTTAATCTCGGATACTTTATAAAAGAGGAAATATTTAAATTGAGTCTTTAGTATCATGAATATAACTGGTAAAAAGCAGACAAAAATAAAAAATAATCTTGTCAAATTATTTTAAAAATATTTTTTCCGAATACCATCAAACCAAATGGTGTTAAACGAATAACAAAAAATAATTTTACAGAAGAAATTAATACTTAGCTGTAGTTTTTCAGTCATGAGTAATGTAGTTTTGAATGTACCTTTTTAACCAATAACATCTATCTTTTTCCACAAATTAAAAAAAAAACATTTTTCGAAATTTTAATTAGGTAACAAAAAAATATTTTTATTTATATTTATATTTAAATTTTGTACTGTAATAGTATATTGCATTCCGAGGTGGAAAGTGTTTTATTAATGTCGAGAGATAGGATAGTTGGCCAAGGTGCAAAGCGTCGATGATCAACTAAATTCCGAGACTAGAACGAAACTTTTCAAGTTTGCGTATACTGTTTTATTTTCAGCCTTAATTTTTGTAATTTCTGATGAAAAACATTTAGTCAACCATAATATTTATTTTCAAGTTTGTATACTGTTTTATTTTCAGCCATAATTTTTTAATATCTTTTATTTTTTTTTTTTTGATTTCTGATAAAAAAAATGAGAGATGTTTTGTCAAAAATATCAATTAGACAAATCGCCGAGTTGGCAAATTTTTAAAGCTATGTGATGGTTGCTAGGAGATAAACAGAAGTTGTTACTTTAGGAAAAGGCTAGCCACCCGTAGGCCGAAAGTAAAAGTCAAAAAAGTGGCATCCTTAAATTTTTAAAAATTCAGAAATGTCAATATTATCTACATTATATGGACAATAAAGTCTTTCTTAAATAAAATACACAAAAAAAACTTTTTCTTACCGAAGGCAGCAATGACCGAAAGGACCACAAATGTTTTCATTTTGAGAAATATGTGTTGATTTCACTTAACTTTTTAAGATCAAATACTAAATAAATGTCTTTTATAGGGTTTAAATATTATAAGTGTGATCATTATCAAAAACATCTTTGATAAGGATTACTTTTACATCTAGTATTAACGGGTTCACAATAAAGAAATTTTCTTCTTAAGTGGTTAGACGATAAAATATCAGGTGAGGTGATATCAGGCGCGGCCTGTGGTTTTTTTTTACAGGTGGGTCAAAATTTTGTGGGCAACTAGTGATATCAACGCAACAAGCAAAATACACTTTTTTAATAATGAGCCTAGTGTTGCCAAGAAATTATTTACCTACAAATAATCACAAACACGCAAAAATTATAAAATAGGTAATGTAGTATATTGAACATTGCTACTCTAGATGTTTGTGACTTTAAGTATTACTTTTCTATATGTTTTAGTCTAAGATTGTTAGCGGCAGTTTTGATTCGTCTGCGTCTCCTCAATAGAGGTCGCGCCTTCTACTAAAAGGATGATTATTCGTAAAATAAAATTAGGACAACTAGCCGAAACTCCGTTTTCTTTAATAAATACAATTCTGGCGGCTAGACAGCGTAATGTGATCTTTGTCTAGGCACGCACAGGCTGTCAGCTGTAGTAAATGTGAGATTACCAATACTTTCTTAAAATATTTTATGGCGGAACAAGTGCTAAACTTGTTGCCAATACACCTTCCAGAGTCGATCTAATTCTTTAAACAACAAAAATTTACAAAAAAGTCTACCCGAGCACAGCCTCGAACCCTCGACCTTTTGATCCACTAGCTGAGACTCTACCTCTGGACCACATTGCTATTGTGAAAAAAAACCCGTGCCGATGCCGCTATATTTGATGACTATGGCACATTGGCGCTGACGAGAGACCGTATTCCTATGTTTAGCCGCTAATAATACAATATACAATGCAAATACAATGCGCATATTAGGTACCTAATTAGTTTTTCTTTGTCCAACCCAAATGTTTTGAAAGAGTATATTTCACGGGGCGGTTCGTGTGTATTTCCATAGTGGGAGTGGCGCGATATTATTGGTGTATGTCTGTTTCTCTCTTAGTTTTAATAAATTTATATAGTCCATATAAACCTATGAGGCCAATTTAAAATACGACCCAGCCCGAAACTAAAAAAACCAAAAATATTTAGAAAAGAGGTATAAAATGGAAAAAATATATGTTGAAATGTAATGTCTTTCACAATTCTAATGTTGTCGTTAAAAAATAGAATTCTTACGGTTTTCGGTACTGCTGAGAATGAATCTACCAAGAAATCAAAATTCAAAATCGCTCGTTCAAAATCGCGAATATATCGTTAAAGCATATGTACCTATATAATTCGATTGAAAAGTAGTCATTAAGGTCAAAGAAGTGTCAAAGTGAAACAATATAAAATTTTGAGCGTAGCAAAATATTTATTTTAAGAAAATTATGAAAAATATTATGCTAAACAATTTTTATAAATAATGTCTTTATTCATTGTCCTCATACTCTATTCTCTATACTCTCACTTTCCACTGTCGTCATTGGAATAGTACATAAAATCTCTAATAATTTTACGCTTTCCTAAAACGTTTCACTGAGGCGCGTTTCTAACGAGAGCTGTAAAATGGCAACAACACCCGCTTAATATAAAAATCTTCAGGACTGAATAAAACTTGCAGTTCTGATTTAAGCTTGGAAACGTTTATCATTTCATAATTATTTTTAACGTCTTTTAAATGTCTTCAGGAAAGTCTTTTTTATAATCTTGAATGAAACAAAATTTTTGTATTAAGTGCAAATTTAATAAAATAGCAGATCGCTTTCGGCCTTATAGGTCATCATCAGTGCTTCTTGTCAGGATAACAGTCAGAAATCTATTTGAACGAACAACAGATATACACATTAAAATAGTCTTACATTACATTTAAAATTAAACATTCATTTTACGAAACAAATTTTGTTCAAACGGTCACATTTTTGATGGTGTTCGACACCATATTAATTTATATCATATTTTTATATTATAATTATATTATATTTATATTATACACAGTATAAAGTTTCTCTAATATCTCTTCTCTATACAAAGGTTGAACCACTGTTTCACCCCCTTAGGAATTAAATTTTGAAAAACCCTTCCTTCGTACACGCCACGTTATATAAGGAAGCTCTGAGCCAAATTTCAAGTTTCTAGACCCAGCGGTGTGGTCTGTGCGTTTATCTGTCAGTCAGTCAGTCAGTCAGTAGCCAGTCGGTCAGTCAGTTTATTCTTTTATATAGGTATAGAGAAGATTACCTAAATATATTAAAATAAAATTTAGTGAGCGTATATTAAATGTATCGCGAATTGCGAATATTTTTCTAATAATAAATTGGTCAGACTTAAATTAGTGAGCCAGAATTTGCGGCAACCCGAAACTGCCACGACGGCGTTGACGGCCACGCGCGCCACGAAAACGATATTACTGGTTGGCCGTCGACAAATTTTGTCTCTGTAACTTCCTAATGCGCGTATGTTTGTTTCTTTGTTAGCTTTAATGCATTTTATATTGTCCCTATACAACTGTGGGGTCAATTGAAAATACGGAAAATCCAGAGCAAGCTTGGCTTCATTCTTTCTTGGGGAGTTTTCACATTGAATATCCACTTTTTTGAAAGAAAATATTATTTTTGGGTTTTAAAAAATAAATTATTAGGTAGATCATTAAAATTAAATTTAGGTGGGTCATTGACAAAATGACCCCGTGGACAAGCCGTGCCTGCTCACAACTAACAAACATCCGCCGCTCTGCTCCATCCCCTACTCCTTCCTATTACCTAACTTTACAGATATGCCTATGGCCTCAAGGTCCCTTCGGTAATTTCAGTGGAGGTACGAAAACCGTAACAATAAAAAAACGATAGATTCAAAATCGAGGTTTTTTAGTGCAGGACCTATTCAAAGCCGTATACGCGTACATTCAATGTTTTCGTACAAAAATTATAAATATCAAAGTTTAAACTTTTTGTTTAAAAAAATATGTTCCTCTTGTATTTGTATGACTGATTAAGAAAAAAATTAAAAATAAGCAATTTTATTGCAAAAACATGTAAATTCATTCTATAACTAAGAATTGTTTATTTAAATAGTTAGATAATTGTTATCAATCATTTGTTAATGTAAAAGACTGAAGGTGTTACAATTAAAAACTTAATGAAACAAGTCCCATGAAAATACATTTACTGTATACGGGTCCCGAGATTTGAGATTTGTCACGGCTAACTGCACTGAACAAAATATACAATAAAAATAACACATCAAGAAGTAGTATCTATCGGTATGTATTTAAAATTAAACTTAAAAATTGACTCTCAGTAGAAGTTGTTGTTAAAGCATCCAGTAAGGGAAATGACTTTTTCTGGGCATGTGATTTGTTCAAAGTTGACTTGCGGATTATCAGCGTTATGATACCAACCAAATCTAAATTAACAACCAGCTTGCAATTCTGTTGAAAGTTGAGTACATTCTGCATCTGGGCTTACACCTCCGTACTATTGACCCCAGCCAGACCAAGGATCGTTTCACTGAGTATGGCAACCGCGAGTGAAAACACCAACACCACCGGTAAGAAAAAAATAAAATATTAAGAAATAACCTTTCTTTTCCAGTTATTGTAGCCAAACATTCCGTCTTAATTTAAGGAAAACTCTAAAAATTTGTTAACGTACTAGTCCAATAAATGAACGTTTTAGGAAAGAATTTTGGCAAAACTGCTGCTTTTTGTACGAAAAGGTTGATTTTTCCTTTTGGAAAGATATTCCAATACAACTTTGAGCAGAGCCCTTTTAAAAGGACGAGAAAACATGTGATAATTCGTTTTAGCTTTTGGTTTTAAAAATAGAAATAATTTGGAAAAAAGCTTAGGAAAAAAGTTGTTGAGAAAATCGATCTGCATAAAAAATGCCCAGTTTTCATTATCTGTAAGACATGAGAAGCGTGCAAAGTTTAAAGATCGATACACGAATATACGGATCTTTCTTTCGACTTTTTATTTGGCACAAAGTAGTACTGGAGTGACTTTCCACAAGAACTATAACTATTAGGGTGTCCGTTATTTACCAAGTTGACTTTTTTTCTTGCGACGACCCCTAAATTTTTAGTTTATCGCCTAAAAAAAAATATCAGACCAAAATAAGCTCTTAATATTCATAATGAACCTTGCCCTAAAGACGATACATTTCCCATTTAAATTACATGGGATTTTGCAACTTTTTACAATAAATTTTTTTCTCTCGGACAAGATGACTTGTAGCAACGAGACGTACATCTTCTTATAGGAAATTGAACGCTCTACAAAAAAGGTCTCTCATAAGGTTTCGATTAATTTACTCCTTCAAAAGTTATTCGAGGTGAAAGTTGAACTCTGTGTAAATTTTCAGATTTTTTTACTTTTACGGCAAAGTTCTTATTATTTCGATGAAAGTTATTAGATTATTTCTAAAAATAGATAATTCTGGTGGTATTAGGGTAAAAAATTTTTAAACATGGAAAATAATATTCAGACTATTCATTTATAACACGCAGTCAACTAATTTTTATTGAATTTCATAAATTTTGGTATACTTTCATGAAATTTCCCTTCAATACAGTAAGTGACTCAAAAATTACACTACAAGCAATCCCACCAACACACGGATTTTCTATTCACGCAAGCGCGCTCAGTCGCATTTAGTACCTTGAATAACTTTTGAAGGAGTGAATTAATTGAAAAATTATAAGAGATCTTTTTTATAGAGCGTTCAATTTCCTATAAGAATATGTATGTCTCATTGCTATAAGTCATCCTGTCCGAGAGAAAAAAACTTAATTGTAAAAAGTGGCAAAATCCCATGTAATTTAAATGGGAAATGTATCGTCTTCAGGGCAAGGTTTATTATGAATATTAAGGGCTTATTTTGGTCTGACATTTTTTTAGGCGATAAACTAAAAATTTAGGGGGCGTCGCACGAAAAAAATCAACTTGGTAAATAACGGACACCCTAATAACTATATTTATTTTATCAACATGCTATATGAAAAAAATCATTTGGAATCCAAGCTAATCGTTGAAATAATAGAATAGTTAATGTTTTAAATTAATCGATCAACTAGAGGATCTAAATTTCAATTGGATTCTCCGAATCTCCACCACAAACCCAAGAATTAGATTGCTACATTTTTTATGTGGGTTGGAGTTGCTTACCATCCATCGTTGTTAAATCCTAGATGCGCATTTTCCCACTTAAAAATATCACTTACTTTTGGTATTTCAAGGATCAATTGAGTTTTTTTAACTTATCATCTACTCGAGCTCTTAAAATATAAGAATAAACCTCTTATGGATGTTCTTTGTGCTACTTAATAAAATTACGCAACGAATTATGGGTTGCCAAGCAAAAAAGTTAAGTGATTATTTAAAATGATTTCGATACACTCCAATAAATTATTTCTATAACTGATTGACTGCATTGCAGCCTATACAGTTACACAAAGGAATATATTTGTTTTACTTCCAATAAGTTATATGGCAAAAATAAACGAATCCTTCTCCTTACGTAAGCAACAACTAAAATTATTTTGCCAAGTTTTATGTCTAAGTTTTATGTTCATTATGGTACTAGTATCAAAATGAAGTTCAGAAAATTGTAGTACCATAAAAGTTAAAGGTAAAGTTATTTTTTATTACGTTCGTTGGCACTACAAGCTAATGTAATGGCCCCGGGACCTCCAGATTAACGGGGACTGCGAATCACGGTCCTCAGCAACACGACAACCAGAGCATGGACTCCCCAAGGGCTATCAACCATTTGTTACGCGCTACCCTGTGCTACCTTTTCGTTACCTACAGATTGGGGAGCGGGAAACAGCGCCTCTATCTATCCTACGAGATATCCGATCTCATCCGGCCATTAACCAGCGTGAATAGGACGGTTTTGACGTTGAATCATTTTACACTGTTCCCTACTCTTTTCCACCTACCGCTCGGTTACTAGTACCATAATAAAGGTAACAAATGACTTGTGCTATAAGGAAATATCTAAGTGGTTTTATTACATTTTCCACCCGAAAACCGACAAATAACTATACAAAGACAAACAACTAACTTTGCATACAAAACTCTACTTAAGCTTTCGCAATTTGTAGCTCTTATACACCGCAAGGGTCACCGGACGGTATGTTGAACGATTCAGGAGCTGCACTCACGATGACTTCCCTAGGGCCTCCACCAGCCCCCGGCACTGCCGGCATTCCCACGCAGCGGACGATATTCATATCTACGCTGCGCATGTACTTTATTATATATATATATATATATATATATATATATATATATATATATATATATATATATATATATATATATATATATATTTGTATTTGTACTTTGTACTTTGTACTGATGTATGTATTTTTTGTAAGTTATTGTGAAACTGTTAATTATTGTTATAATAAATGTCTTTAAAAGTGTACTATAAGGGAAAAATAAAATGCATATTATATTAGTGTGTAAACTATTGGTTGTTTTGTTGTCAAGGAAATGGTAGAACAGCGCACTAATTTATAGTAAACAATAAAATTAAAAAGGGCACCTGTCGTTTTAAGGGTAATAATAAGTTTTGCAATTTTTTAAGAATCTAGTTAATGCCAGCAGATAAAGTTTAGACCAATGGAACACAGTGGGCTTAAAGCGCCGATAAGTTGAAAACAATTGACGAAAAAACTGAGAACAGGGTGTTTTAGAGAAACTCTTGTAGTTTTCGAAAACTCTGGGGAAAGGGAAAAATAAAATGCATATTATATCAGTGTGTAAACTATTGGTTGTTTTATTGTCAAGGAAACGGTAAAACAGCTCACTATTTTATAGTAAACAATTAAAAAGGCATCTGTCGGTTTAAGAATTATTATATTATAATGAGTTCTAAATGTAGACATGAAGAGAATCGGAAAAAAGATGCCCCGTTTGGAAAAAAATATCGAATATTTTCTTGAATAAACGTTTTTGTAAAACCAAGACAAAATATCCATTGGGCATTTGTTTGACATCTCGGTTCACGCTCTCTAAGCACGAAAAGAACAATTTGAAAATACTAAATTCAAATTATAAAGATTTAATTTGCCAGCAGTAACGCCTGCGAATGGCAGTATTATCTGTAATTTTTTATATGCCTCACAGGACGGTCTTTCGTTCATTATAAATCTGAATTAGGAAGAGGTCACACAAGACAGTTCTTAAATTAAATTGAGAGTTCAAATGGCTTTACGGTAATTTAACTATCACGGTGTTTTCTATGGTAGGAAAGACATTCCCGAACCGCCAACTACCAGATATTGTAAAACGTGTCATCAAGAACTTGCTAAGGGTAAAAATCATTGCTGGTCGAGTAAAAGCAAAAGTCGAAATAGTGTCGTTTCTACAAAAGGAGCAAAGATATCTTTACCGTTTTAAAGAGAAAAATCGAGGAAAAAAAATTTGGGTGGCAAAAATTTCGATACAGGCATAAATACTGGCAAATTGCGTAACCACACGAAGATGTTACAAAGTTGCTTCTGGCAAAATTAGGCCTTCATAATTTAGCATGATTGGTAACGGCTTTTGAAATTGTTCTTTTAGTGCTCAGAGAGTGTGAACCGACATGTCACACAAATCCTCAATAGATGTTTTGTATTAGTTTTACAAAAGCGTTTATTCGACAATTTTATTATTGGTTCCTAAGATTTTCTAGTGACACCAAAAGATGATATTTGTTTTCCAGACGGGGCACACACTTCTTTCCAATTCTCTCCATGTGTACATTTAAGACTCTTTATAATAATTTAAACTAATGCAATCGTTATACTTTTAATCAGCACTTACAAAAAATCTACTTTTTCACAAGAGGGGTAAGACTACGGCGTATGAAAAAGTAGTGAATATTTGAGTAGCAGCCGAGTGGTCTAGACCTAAAGATTGAGACGACAATCTGTGACTAAGTTAGATTTTCGTTGCGTTTCTGCTCGTATACTGATAGCTCGTCGATTATAAAACAATATGTCGCTTATAAATGTACTTATGGATATGAACTAAGGCAATTAAAGTAAGAACATCACCCATCGCTAGAAACTGAAAAAAAATAACAAGGCAGTAACTTTAAACCCATGCATCGGTTGAAGTATTAGAAAATCCTACCATATTGATTTTCACGCATAAAATTATAAAATCTTCTAATATCGATATTTCGGCAAAATGAGTGACTTAGATTTTCATTCAAGAATTTTCGGAAACTACAGAAGTTCCTCTAAAACAATTATTTTCAGTTTTTGTCGACTTTTTTTTCAACCTATCGGCGCTTTAAGCCCACTGTGGAAATGTATACAAGATTTTAATATGAAAAAGTTGATAAACAAACTGGCTGACGGTTTACACATTACCAAGTCGGGTCTTCTGCAGAAAATTGTGTGAAAATTAGAAAGATTTTTCCGTGATTTTTTCTTGTCTGCCATCATAACTATATGAAGTTCATTAAAAAATATTGAGCATATGGAATTGGCAGACCGATTGAATGTGTGGAAAATAGTGGCAGCCGAAAGAAAAGTTGTTGAAAAACATGAAAATCTCCGTGATATTTTTCTGCCCGCCATGTCGTATTTAAGTTAAGAATATTGTTTTACGCTCTCAGGTTAAAAATGGCGGACAGATCTATAATAACCAACGTTTGAAAAATAATAAAAAAGCACGAAAATGAAGCAGGCCGGTGCATGACTAATTTTGCACGACTTTCTTCTGTCTGCCGTTTCGTATTGAACGTTAGAATGTTCCAAGCTCAAGGTAAAAGTGGCAGACCGATCTGTAATAAATAACCAAGGTTTGAAAACCTATAAAAAAGGGCGCAAAAATAAAAAAGGGCGGTGCAAGATTTATGACTAATTTTCCGCGATTTTTTCTATTTGCCATTTAGCATCTGCCATTCTATCTGCCATCTAGTTTGCGTATTTAACTTTAAGATGTTATTCTAAGCTTAAGTAATAAACGGCAGACCAATTTATAATGTCTAACTTTAGGAATGATTTAAAAAAAGCGCATAATTCATAGAGAAATCATATCATTAAAGATCTTGTGTGAAGTATATGAAAAATGTTTAACTTTATAATCACTCTGCTATTTAATACTCTATTCTTCATGTTAATTTGTTACTCTGACATAAAATAACAATAGTTAGAAATGAACAATCGATTTGTTTATGCAAGGTGGTCCAAAAGTAATGGGACACAGAGCAGCGGCGGTTCGTGGTTTTTGAATATGGGGGTGCAAAGCAGTTGTTAGGAAGAGGGGGAGGAGGGTTAAAGGTGAGGAATGAAAAGCGCCGAATGCTGGCTTGCATTATTTTTTTTTTCAAAACGTCATAAACACCGTTGATTTTATTTCTAAATCGGGTGTTGGACCCAACTTTTTGATTCCAACTTTATTTTCAAATCGAACAGGTCTATTTTCTAAAATATACTTTACAGAATTCATATTGACGATGAAAATACCGAAAAAACAGAAAACAAAACAAACTATTGAACGACAAAGGCAGAAAGGCTGTAGAAGTTTTGAGACCGAAGCACGTGTACTATGCCGACCGTTGTCATAGCAACCACAGATTTATTCGCAATCTGATTGGTCATACAGCATCTCGTCGTTTTGCGTGACATCATCTCGCGGTTGTTCTCACGCTGAGACGGTGCGGAAGTAAGGATTAGATTCGCGCTTGGTCCACCGTTCAGATTATAACGTGGACTTTTGCCAAGGTACTCCAAACTACCTTCCAAGCAAAAACGCTCCATTTATTTTATGCTTTCGCTGGCTCTGTACTTTATGTTACGAGGAGAGTTTGAATAGTTTTTTGGTGCTATGAGTTGCTTTAATGAAATATTTTATATATTTATTTTATTATTTTAGTTGGTAATTTAATTGGGGGGTGCGAGACCCTGCGCCCCCTGGCAGTAGCCGCCCCTGACACAGAGCAACAGCAAATTCCTCATGTCGAAATAATGCGATTTACTTAAACTTACCTAATTCCAAAGTTGATAATTAAAGAACGGAAAAAAGGTACGAGCTCTGCCCAATGAGTAACGCTTATCGACTTGAAATATGAAAGTTGAGGTGCGCCGTGAAAATATTTTTTGTTATAATAAATGGAAAACGAAAATAAGTCTAGACTATATTATTACAATTTATTGGCATTACATGATATAATTAACATTTTTTCAAAGTTCGTTTCAGTAAAACGTGGTCGTTTATAATTAAGAATATCTCTAAGTCTGGAAATGCTCCTTTCGAGTATAGAGTAGTGTTGCAACATACATAAAAAAAGTCAAAATGGCACCCAATTTACCCGTCCGGGCGGGGCATAAGTCAATAACCGATAGCCGACTTCTGGTGCCATACAGTACCAGCCTGGGCAATTCATGTCCACATTATTTTGTGTTTTTGTGGGAAACTTTTTTTTCCAACTTTCTTAAGAAAAATTAATTTTTTGTTCTTTATAGTTTCCATTTTTTGACATCTGCGCAGTAGACCAAAATGCATACCACTCGCAAACCGAGCGTGCTAGACATGCGCACGAAATTTCGGGAGATGTACCTTGGTGTCTACACTGAACTGTGTTTTAAGGGGTAAAATTCAAACACGAAAAACGTAGTCTTATGTAAAAAAATAACATAGAATTGACATGTTTCGGCGTTTTTCTAAGAACTTAGTAGTTTTTAAAATATAAAATAACTTAATTTTTAGGGGTTGCTGTTGCCCCCTGCTGCGTGCAAAAGTTTCAACATTTTAGCATTAGTAGCTTTAGCTGGGCGTTGATGAATCAGTGAGTCAGTCAATTTACAAATTTATAAATTTGTATAGCGGATAGTAATTTGCCTTGAAATAACGTTAAATTAAAAAAAATAAATTTGGTTTGTTGTTATTACGTAATTGTTTATATATCTGTGACCCAGGACCCAGTGTGTCAAAAAATGGTTTTTGCGTTAAGAAAGGATTCGGGTGCCTAAAAACATATACCTAGAATGACGTGGAATCCCTTAAAATATTTAAAACCTTCTGTTTATGACCAAACAGCATACATGACTGCTGTATACATACAAAAAATAATTAGCCAAATAATACCATTTTTTTATTTTGTCCTTTTGTTTTTGGGCGATTTTCTGCTAGTTTTGGCGCTAGGTCCTGTTTATCTGGATCGGAGCATAAAGTGCGAATGTTGTCATAAAGATACCATTTTCTTTCAATCGGTAATCCGTTTAGTAGAATTATAGAAAGCAACTCACTGGCAGAAGGCGGCGTGTGTAATTGTAGATGAAAAGTTTCCTCTTCTACGAATTCTTTATGTTAGTTGCTCATCGTCAGCTATATTTGCTGAGTTAAATTTTGCATGCGACGGAGCGCGACTTTAAAATCAAATAATATTTGGAGAATTATTACTACTATTTTCCAAGGGTTGTCAATCGGAGAGGATGGGTGAGGGGTTGGGGAGTAAGGGTACTCTTTCGCTAGTTAGTTTTAGATTATAATATAAGGTTATAACATTCTGTTTTTGTCACAAGGATTTATAATATATTTTTATTACTGGATTATAATTTCGATATAAGTAGCGCCACCTTTGTTTTCAGTTATGAGGTGTACCTACTTCTGATCTCGGTAGTTTCCAACTGAATGATCGGTTTAAGTTTATGTGTGTGTTCATAGAGTTCGCGTGACGTTCTCGTTTAAACGGTGGTATATGCAACTGGTGTTTAAGTTACGACCTTGTTCGGGTATTGTGCGCGACGGTGTTGTAGGGACGTGCGGTTAGATCGAGCCAGAAGCTATCGATACAAATTTGGATGTTTTATTTTTGCATAACGGACAATATGTTACGAAATTATAAGCGGGACGGGGCGCGATATGTTTTTTCTACCTAGTTTTGACACCCGACCGTTTGACGTGTTAAGGGGTTAGTTTCCGTCGCTGTCGATACTTGACGGAATCGACTACCGTGGTTCGAATAGATACTATTCTACACCGCTCTATAGCGTGAACAGGAGGGAAAAAAGGAATGAATTTTGGGTTGGTCAAAGTACTGAAAAATCACGGTCATTTTTCACCTTGCTGCTAGCTCAAGACGGTAGGGGCGAGCAACCCTTCTGCCCTGCAGGGGCCTTAGCAGATTTGGGGTCGCCACCCCGAATTTTTTTTCCGGGTTTTGTTTGGCAATTGGTGCTGTTTGGTTGTTTGATACCGTTTTGGTTTGGCTTTGGATGCCGTGCAATACACATACTTAATTTAAACGCTTTTTTCTCAGAAGCATATATTCGCACACTAGGTCCCCCCACTAATAACAAGGGTATCATAGATAAAAATAACTTGAAATAAAATGATGCTCAGGAGCGCACATATGTATTTGTATACATAAGAGCAGTTGGTTTGCTCAAAGTCCAGACTAAGGTAGGAGACACTGGAAAATTTACCGTAAAACTTGCTACTTGCAACAGGAAACCCTTTTTATTATCTCTTGTATTCTGTAAAATGATATACACTGACAACAATGAAACAGGAGATCAAAAATTGTTGTAATAGGGTATGGGGAACATTAGATAATAAAGCAGAATTCCTATTTCATGCAACAGTGTTTCACCAGTTTCCCTTTGGCGATCAAAAAGATTGAATTTGCCGACGAGTTAGCCTAGTGCAGTTAGGTTTTTATCTCGGAACCCGTCTATAGTGAACAGATTTTCATGGAACTTTTTTCATTGAGTTTCTAATCCTAAGAACTTTAATCTTTTACATTAAAGAAACATTGCTAATAATTTAGCAATGTTTTAGCATTTATTTTAACAAATAATTCTTAATTTAAATGAATCTTTATGTTTTTCACAATAAAATTTATTTATTTTCTTAATTAGGCAGACAAACATAAAAGACACATACTTTCACAATTTTTTAGAAAAATGGGTTAAAATTGGAAAAAAATTATGTTGAAATGTAATATCTTTCGCAATTCCAATGTGATCGTTAAAAAATAGGATTCTTATGGAGTTCTGTACTTCTGAGAATAAATACGACGTCACACAATATGTATATAATTCGATTAAAAAGTAGTCATTAATGTCAAAGAAGTGTCAAAATGAAACAATATGAAATTTCCAGCGTAGTAAAATATTTATTTTGAAAAAATTTCAAAACATATTGTAAACAGGCAATTTTTATAAATAATACATATCTTTATTCATCGTCCTCATTCTCAATTTCAATCATTGATATCACTGGTGCTGCATTCAAGCAGCTATTGCCTTTGCATTGTGAACAAGCTGGAGAGCAATGCAAACCAGTATTCCTGTATCCACAAGCTGTCCCACATCCGGTCTTACACGAACAAAAGATTGTTTTCAGCAAATTTTCGGGGGCTGGTGAGTCATTCTAATTGGCTATAACAACTTATTCTCAATTTTCCATTCCCACACTTTGTCCTAACCATAGCTGCACCTGTAAATACATCCTTGTTATGTGTTCCACGGCCGCATCATGTGTAGGCACTAATGAAACTAGATTGACACAGCCATTCTTAAAGGTAGCTTTAATGGACGGTTAGCACCAAAGTTAATTCAAATTTTTCACGGTTCATGGAGCACTATACAATGCCAAAATACATAAAATACCGGTTTCAAAAATATTTATAATATCGCCGCTCGAATTTTTTAATACTTCAGCTGCTTCTTGCAAATCTTTGTGTTTTTCAATCAGCTTGGCAAAGTTATTCTTGCCCTTTCTGTAAAACGCAGACGTTGTGTCACATCATGTAAATGTATATAAAAACAAGACGTGTTCTTTACCGATAGGTAGAGTTTTTCAGGACTTTTATTTGAATAGACTTGTTGCGATGTCTGACCTATTGCTGGTTTTGGAAAATATATTTCTCTGTTATTTAAAGTTCAAGTGGTCAATAGAACTAATACATCGCTATCCTCGGCAACAAATACTACATAACCCGATTCGATAATAATTGCTGTTTGCATAATTAACGTGTCGGCAAAGCCTAAAAAAAAGAGCGGCAAAAAGGAATATTGAAATTAAATATTATGATCGGAACACTAGAAATCATGAATTATTTTATAAACGGTAAACAAAACCTTAAACACTTGTAGTTTCAAAGAATTTTTTATATAAATGACCTTATTTCAACTATTAACACAAACAACAATATTATCTGAAAATCCACTGTTGATAATACGCATAACGACGTTCTATGTGGCCTCTAAAACGAAACTGCTCTCACAACTATCCGACATCTGCCGCTCTGCTCCTTCCCCTTCTCCTTCCTATTACCGTACTTTACAGGTATGCCTATGACCTGAAGGTCCTTTGGAAAATTACAGTGGAGGTACGAAAACCGTAACAATAAAAGAAACAATGAAAAGTTTCAATATCGAGGTTTTATAGTGCATGACCTATTCAAAGGCGTATACGCGAACATTCAACGTTTATGTAAAAACATTATAAGTATCAGTGTTAAACCTTTTTGGTTAAAAAAATATGAAGAGTACAGGCCCAAGGGAAAAAAGATTAGGGTCCACTTCTTACTAAAACCAGGCTAACAGTGTGTGTCCTATCACTAATGCTAAATATTGTGTAGTCGGTAAAAATGGCTAAAAGGAAGAAAGTACAGGTATATTACCATTTTAAATTAGGTAGGTGTGGGCAAGAAAGGTGAGGGTACCAGTGATTGTAGGCAAAACACTAGTCCAAGCCAGTTGGCAGCAACGCCCACAGCGCTCTCTGGTTGTTAAGTCTTGGCCTAAGTTCCTCTCTGATGTTTATGTAAACAAGTGCTCCTCTCTCACAAGACCTGTAAGGACAGCACCTAACACCACCCTCGGATGATGATGCATCTGTCGACATATAATGGCTCAGAAGGAGAAAGTGTAATGATAAGACCGCACAGGAAAATGGCTTCATTACTTCCATCTTTGACATAATATGATGCATTAATACCTCCAAACTCAAATATGTAATACATCAGCTAAGAAAGCCAAATATGTAATACATCAGCCAAGAAAGCCAAATATGTAATACAGCAGCTAAGAAGCTTGGTTTGCTTAATCGAGCCAGAAAATACTTTCCCCCTTCCAACTTACACATTCTTTATGTTTCCCAAATAAGACCTAACCTTAGAGTAATACTCCCTCGTCTGGGGAGCGGAATAACCTTCGACACTGAACATATTTTATTCTATCCAAAAGAGAGCAATTCGATTCATCAATGACCCAGTCCTCATCAGAAAACTCCTTTCTCTGGCTCATCGCTGGGCTGTTGGGGATTTATCCCTTTTCTACCGATAATTCCACGGATTTTGCTCTGACGAACTAGCTGCTATAATTCCCCCCTTGACTGTTTCTAACAGAACAACAGGAGGTGAAGTATGTGTAGGCTGTCTCAGATAATAAAAAAATGTAAATTTGCACCCAGAAAAATTTTGTTCTGAAAAATCAAAAGGGTATTTTAATAAAATACCGCATTCTTAATACTCGTCTTGATTATTTTCATATCACTAGTATTGTACCTCTCATTTAATTTGCCTATTATAGTATGGACCCTCATCTTTTTTGCCCAGTTTTGTTTTTGTACTGTAATGAAGTTTTAATATTTTTTTCCTTTTAAATGAAGCCTGTTGGAATCATTCGATGTACTATCAGTAGAGTATCTTTAGTTATTGTTTAAAGCTCTTTAGTAGATTTGTATTGAGTTGTAATAAAAAGTCTTAAAAGCTAAAAATTGCATTTTCTCAGAAGTCATATTATTGGACCCTCATCTTTCTTCCCCTGTGCTCTTCATGTGATTTCTTTGTGTTTGTATGACCAATTAACAAGTCCCATGAAAATACATTTACTATAATAGACGCATCCCGAGATTTTAGATTTGTCATGGCTAACTGCACTGAACTAACTATACAATATAAATAACCCATCAAGAAGTAGTATTTATCAGTATTTATTTAAAACTAAACTTAAAAATTGACTAGATTCTTAGTAAAAATTGTTATTAACGCATCCAGTAAGAGAAGTGAGTTCATCTGGGCATGTGATTTGTTCGAAGTTGACTTGTGGATTATCAGCGTTTTGATACCAGCCAAACCTAAAGTGACAACCAGATTGTAATTCTGTTGGAAGCTGATTGCATTCTTCATCTGAGCTTACACCTCCATATTGTTGACCCCAACCAGACCAAGGAGCGTCCCACTGAGTGTGACAACCACGAGTGAAGATACCAACACCACCTGAAAGAAGAAAGTAAAATATAAATATATAATTTTTTTTTTCCAGTTATTATAGCTAAACATCCTATCTTAATTTGAGGAAAGTCTAAAAATTCGTTTACGTATTACGTAGGTAGATTTTACATTTGGAAAGGCATCTCAGTACTACTGTGTGGCGAGCCCTTTTTATAAGGTGGAAAACATAAGACTATTCGTTTTGACTCCAAAATAATTTGGAAAACAGCCTTAGACAACAGTTGTTAAAAAAATAAGTCTGCTTAAAAAAATTAATGCCCAATTTGTATGTGTAACAAATGAAGCACGAGAAGCGTGCAAACTTTAAAGGTCGATACACGAATCCCTAAATATTAGGGTGGGTCGAAAAAAGTGAATTTTCGAGTATCGAATTCTAATAGCGAGGAAAAGTTGCGTACTTGCGTGCCAATAAAGGAAAAAATATTGAAAAAATTCCTATGTTTAATCTTCAGTTCGCGCAAAGGGCCTAAAGTTTGAAAAAAATGGCAAAAACATGCACCAATTATTACCTTAGGCTCGAATTTTACAGATTAAGTTTATCGACTTCTAAAGGCATTAACATTCTTCAATTGAGTTACCAGATAATAGGAAAAATATTTTTAAGAACCGCGCGCTAGATTTTGAGTTCGCGCATAAGGCATAACTTTTGCGAATTTTGGTGAAAAATTAATGTTTATAGAGTTTTACAAACAAATTCACTGCTGTATTAAAAATATATACAAGACCAGTTTCAGTGACAATTTTGTTCCTATGAGTGATTTTACATATTCAACTTTGATCCGAAAACATCAGCTTGCAGCTCTTCACTCTTCACCCATTTCACAAAATTATTTTTGCTGAAATGACCCAGAACTTACCACGTGGAGGTGCCTGCAATTCAAGATCCATCGGCGCCCTTCCCAATCATCCAACCATTCAGGACGTGGTAAATTATGTTAATTCACCACTATCACTCAAGGGCGTTATCATGAAATAGGAATTTTGGTGAAATTTGGCCGTCGAAAACCTTGAGTGCAAAGTTGCTCTAATATAGCCATCTCCGATATTTTGTCCACACACTTTATCAGCGGACCGTCAGAGAAAGTTAAAAACTTCAAGCTCAGGAGTTTTATTTTGCAGAAATGATGAAATATTCTCTGTTGTCAAGCTCTCCATCACTGGAGAGGTGACAGCTTACATTTCGTCCACTCAATCAGCTCATTGTAGCCCGTGGCACCAAAATTTATTGAGGGAGGCATAAAAGTTCTAACTCATTGACCCTTCGGCTGTTGATTTCTCGCTCTCATTATTGCATATAGTGCAAACTGAGTTTTTCGATTGTTCATTTCCCAAACGAGTCCTACCAACGAACTGAGGATACTTTCCAGCTACATTGTGAAGGCGTATGCTCCTGTCTGGTTCGACGGTAAGAAATATCACTGAGTAAAATATGGTCCTAAGCATATCTTCAAGGTCATGCAAACAACGAGACATTTGCCGGACAACATTAAAAAAATTGTCGATCAGAAACGCATCCTTCTGTCATCCAGAGAACATGTTGTTGGCTATGATAGGGGATAATAGACAGCACATACGAGAGTTGGCTTACAGGAAGTAGGAAATGCCCTAAAAATCGAGTTAAACTTTGGCGACTTTTGTCGCACAGGCGAGTGATGCCAACATTTCCCTGCATGTTGCCAAACCATTCGTCGCTCGAGCTGGCAAGGTTTATTGTGTTAGATTGTTTTACAACGGTCACCTTACCTTACAGACATGCTTTGTTCCACGATTAAATTTATTGCGGACTTCTCGAGTCAAAACCGATAACGGTGTTAAGCTATCCTTTTCTGATGAGTCATATTGAAGAGGTCGGTCATAAATCTTTGATTGCCTTAAGAAAAATCTGATTTCATTTTGATAAACTACACCCTACCCACTATCGTTTTAGTTATAAATAATATTTAAATTCGATTAGGTGCAACAGACCCTCCCAAGTCCATATTTTCCAGAATACTCTAATTAAATTTATTTTAGCAATTGGCTATATGACAAAAATTATTTGGAAACCAAGCTAATCCTAGAAATAATGGAATAGTTTTTGTTTTTAAACTTAATCGATCAACTAGAAGATCTAAAATAAAATTGGTTTGAAACCTTTTCTCTGGGTCTCCACCACCAGCCCAATAATTTAGACTGCTACATTTTGTATCAATATATTTTTTTGTGGTTTGGAATTGCTCACCATCCCTGTAAAATCCTTGATCGGCATTATTCCACTTAAAAATATAATTTATATTATATTTATATATGTGTTTGCATTTACTTTTGGTATTCCAAAGATCAATTGTATTTTCTATATTAATTTAAAGTGTTTATAATTTATTTAACTTATCATCTACTCCAGTTCTTAATATATTAGAATTCAATATTTTTAGATAATATATTTATTAAACCTTTTAAGGTGTTCTTTGTGCTACTTTTTAAATTTACTGTAATACGCTATTGTTTGACAAGCAGCAATAGGTTACGTCATTATTTAAAATAATTTCGATACACTTAACTTTCTAAAAAGATGTCCAACGTACATAAATTAATTTCTCCACAACCATTACAGAATGTAGAAATTCCGAAATCATTTTTAATAATAGAACATATACATTCTGACTCTTGAGTTAGAATATTTATTCTGAAACACTTACTTCTTATGTGTTTCGCATGTATTCTCATTCCATAACAAGGTACGGTATGAATATTCTGTAATCGAACCAAACGACATAGATTGCCGTGGATTTCAAAATTGTCAGTGACAGATGCCAATGGTGGTGGCGTCATAATTTTTGTCAGAAAAGCTTCAATTTAAATGAAATAATGAGTGAAAAATCGAATGAATCAGATATAGAATTTGACATTCATTAATTTGATTCATACTTTCTGGTCGTGGAGAAAATATAGTCTGTTACTCAGTTAGAATGAAAAAACTCAATACTCGTGGTTCCACTCGTATCGAGTTTTTTCATTCTAACCTTGTTACAGAATATACTATTCTGTAACTGATTTACTGTATTGCAGCCTATACAGTTACATAAAGGAGTCTATTTATTTTACTTTCAATAAATTATATGGCAAAATAAATTAATTTATATAATAAATTATTTTTTTAGATTTATTTATAATACTAATTGCCTTCTTAATGCTAATTTGTTTACTAGATCAATAATGAACCCGGAACCATAAAGTTTTTAGGTATAAATGATATTCAAATGTTTGTCTGCTAGTGTCTCATAACGTTACGAGACTGTGTTTTAGTATCATAAGGACGTTTATTATGGTACTAGTATTATAATGAAGTTCAAAAAGTTAGTATGCCATAATGGAGTTCAAAAAGTACTTGTACTATAACGTAAAAATGAAATGCATAATCAGTATGTAAACAATTCGTTGTATCGTTGTCAAGAAAACGGTAAAACAGCTCACTATTTTATAATAAACAATTAAAAAGGCACCTGTCGTTTTAATGATAGTTAGTTATGATTTTTTTAAGAATAGAGTAATTGCGAGCAGATAAAGTTTTTTATGTAATTTGAATCATAAAGAATTTCAATTTTGATGGTTGATACTACCATGTTTGTTAGTTTTCAGCTAAAGTTAACCATATGACTAAAAACGCATCCTATATAATGACGTAATATAGGAGCAGAAATTCAAAAAGTGTTAAGTCATGGGAGATTTTGGAAATTGGTGATAAACTAGCCAAAGTGGATGAATTAAATGCCCTTTGAACATCTAGTTATTTTCTGTATATTTGTACAGGACTTACTTTTTTTAGAAATACTTACCCTGAAAAAATCGTTTGGACTTTTTTTCACACAAAATTGTTGCAAAGTCTTTGTAGAGCAATTTACTCTAATTGGATTATTAGTAACAACAGTTTTTATACATTTTCATACACTTGTAGCAAATGTTGCTACAAATTGGTCTTTGACGTTTTTGAGAACAAATTGTTGGAAAAGGTACACAATTGTAGTAAAATGTCCCACAATGTTTTTTCAGTGTACTATTAAATTATAAATATATCGGATTCAAAATGAATTCAACAATGTTGTACAGAAATTTTAATAATTGCTCCAAAACTGCACCGAAAATTTTCTTTAGTTTGTTGATGTATCTATAACAGAACTTCGCACGTAACGCTTGTTAGAAAATGTATTTTTGTAGCAGTAAATATAAATCTAACGGAAGTTTAAATAGGAGTTGAAAAAGCTAATTTTTAGTAAAAGCAAAGTCATGTCATAGTCATTTATAACATTGTAGCCTTTCGTCTGAAAACTACGGATTTCGTCACCAAAGATCCACATCAGATCACCTTAGCTTTGTCACACATAACTGGAACAAGTCTCTCGAATTTCATGGCGAATCTCAGATTGTTGCCCTTGGTATTTCCAAGACATTTGACCAAGTATGGCATGCCGCATTCCTCAACAAACTACCTTCTTACGGTCTTCATACCAAACTATGTACGTGGATCGGTAGCTTCCTCTCCAATCGGCCCATATCTGTCGTAGTTGACAGTCACTCATCTAACTTCCAATGCTGGCATCCTCCAACCTGACACCAACCCTATTTCTTTTTCACATTAATGACTTGCTCTCTTCAACTACCAATCCCATATCACATCCACAGTTATGCTGACGATAGTACTCTTTACTCCAATATTCATTTTTCCAGACAAGTCTCGATTCAAGAGTTGCATAATAGGCGCAGATCTATGCACTTATCCCTTTCCCAAGATCTTCAATCAATCTTAGACTGTGGTGCCAAGAACCTTGTTAAGTTCAATGCCTCCAAAACCCAGTCGTGCTCTCTGTCACGCAAAAAATCTGGCAACACTTACCCCCACATGAATTGCCAAGCCCTACAGAACAATGAAACGTTCGATCTTGTTGACGTCGCATTCGAACATGATCCCAACTGGCACAAACATATTATTTCACTTTTCTCTTTTGAGCCAGATAATACTTCTCTTCTTCAAACTTATACACCCTCTATGTTTCCCAAATAAGACCTAACCTAGAGTACTGCTCCCACATATGGGAAGGGGCATCACCTTCGACACTTAACATCCTTAAGTATATCCAAAAGAGAGCCATTCGACTTATCAATGACCCAGTTCTTAGAATAAAACTCCCTTCTCTCGCTCATCGCTGCGCTGTTGGGGACTTGACCCTTTTCTACCGGTACTTCCACGGATTTTGCTCTGAACAACCAGCCGGTATCCTCCTAGGCTGTTCCTGACAGAACAACAAGAGGTGCGTTACGTATGCATCCCTTTGCTGTATCAGCTACAAAAGCCTAGGGTCTCCAGATTGTGGAACAAATTGCCTGCAGATGTTTTCCCGTCCCAACCTCCAATCCTTTAAATCCCGTGTCAATAGACTACATTTCCGGTCTCTTCAGATGCCCACAGTACTTAGACTTGAAGTCTACGTGGGATGTCTTCGATGAAAAAAAAATGAGTAAGTTAAGATGTAGATACTTACCTCCGGGAACTTGGACATCAAATTGGTTAGATCCTAAATCTCCACCAGTGTTGACGTTTTGTACAACGAAGACTTTTCCTTGAAGGGCATTTGTGAAGGTAAGTTTAAGACAAATACAACATTTGCTGGTGTCTACACCACCGGTGAAGGAAGCGGCGACAAATCCGTAAGCGAAGCTGTCGTTAACTGCCCAGGGTTGAAGGTTGTTGCATACGTAGGAAGTGCCGTCTGTAAATATAATAAAAAGAATACGCTTAGTATTGGAAGACTTAATTCATAATTATTAACTTACAATAAGCTACTAAACTAATTTGTAGACATTTGTAAAATATTTTTCGTAGAAGTCTTAGGAACCATAAAAAATATTTAATTATTTGTACAGGGTGTCTGGAAACAAATAAGACATATTATTTTATTAGTGCCTTCCTGGAGTCCACATAAACCGATTAGACTACCTGGCCTTGGTTTAATTTTGCTTTTTTAAAAAGTTTTAAGCTTTAAAAGTTTATACTTTAAACGTTCGAATTCTAACTTGGCATACGGGAGTTTTTGAGGCTCCCAAATAAAAGCACGTGGATATTTTTGTGTAAAACTAGAGGGTAACACCCTATACATGGTTTTATTTTTCTTCATATTTTTTTTGTGACTTAAATTTAAAAAAGTTTTTTGTTGTTTTGAAAGGCCATTCATTTTTCAGAACAGAGAGGCAGTCTAGTTTATTGTAATTTTTTTGAAGATATAACCTCCATAGGCTCAACGACTTGGTTTAAATCATGTTTTGTTAGAATACAAATTTTCGATCTACTATATTATATATGCTTAGACGAGTGTGAGCTAAATCTTTTCCCCTAGCTTTGTTCTGGAATGATTCTCCTGCAAGTCGCTATTTATGTTTTTTTCTTTGACATAGCTATTTACTTACCGTCATCACATCCAGAGTGAACTGAAGCATTCAGTTTTGTAACTCCATCAGCTGCACAGGATGCAACAGGATCCATTGTAGTACCAACATTTTCTTTCCATGAGCAAGATGGTTTGCAACAGTCCCAGTATCTGGTGGTGGTTCCACTTCCACTAAGACCAAAAACTGTTCCTATTGCTAAAAACGAAAATTAGGTTTTGAAAATTTATGATTCAGAAAATATGACAAAAAATTTGAGTATTAAATCTCTTTACTAGTTTAGTAAAAACCAAGGAAATTCACTTTTACCAAACGTGCGGTACGTGTATTTTGAGAACGCTAGACTTCGAGTAACGACGAAAATGTTGCCGTAATAATTCCTACTAAGCTAAATTAAAAAAAAGGCAATTTTAGAGATGAAAGTATATAACAGATTACTGCCAGACTTTTAATATACTGCTTTTTGATCTTTGAAATATTTATAAACAGTTAATGGTATAGTTAGGACTATAGGTATATAGTATAGATCAGCGCTTCCCAACCTATGGTACCATCGTGCCGATAAAAAACTAGGACAGCAAAATCACAAAACAGGGAAAAGAAATACTTATCTCCTAGACTTTAAAAGGTGCTCTAGAGCTGGAAAGGTAAATACGCCTAACTTTTAAAAAGTAACCTAGGTTACATAATTTAACGCTTTGTATTTTGCGATACTAGGTAGCATCAAAATATATTGTTGTATAAATTTGAGTTCCAGTTTATACGGAGAAACTAAATTTATTGTCAAAAAAGTCAAATTTTGTATTTAAAATATATTTAACATCGCCTGAAAATGAAAAATAAAACCACATAATAAAATAAATTCAATAAAAAATAAAAAAACACAATCACGAAATTTGTCAAAGCAACAGAAAATTTGTAATATTTGGTCATAGAACCATTTCTGTTTATTACTTGTTGAAGCCATTGCGGCATACTTAAAAAAACTAGGTTTCTGCATAATTCGCCCGTTACTTCATCCCAAGCTTGATTTATCCTGTAGCGTAATTCATCCCTGTTTCTTGGTCGAAAATCATATTTATACATGGATTTGAACATTTTGCCCCTAATGTTTTCGACGAGGTTCAAATCGGGACTCTTTGAAGGCCAGGGAAGAACTGCTATATTATTTTCTTGGAGAAAATTTTGCACAATGCGTGCTGTGTGTATTGGAGAATTATCATGCTGAAATGTAAAATTTTGACCATATGCAGCGTTTATCAATGGTATCATCACTTCATTTAGTATATTAACGTGTATATAACCCTGCCGTTATTTTTTTTATCTTCTGACAGCCCACGAAGACCGAAGTCTAAGTTCTATGTACCGTGGGTGTACTGGGGAATCGACTCACACATCCAGAGCTGGAAATATCCGTAGGGATTTCACCAGCCCTTTAAGAGGATGTGTGGGGTGGTACTACCTCGGTCGAGGAAGAATTCCTCTACCACCTTCCAAAGTTAGTCTTCCTTCCACAATTTGGTAACCTCCTGGCCCTGTAGCGCTAATCCAAACGCAAACATTTATAGAGAAATGCCCACTTTGGTTAGTTTTGTGGGTGTATGTCCCATCATAGCGCATGCCGGAAGGCCTATAAACCCAAATTCTTCCATTATTACATGATTGAAAAATTGTCTCGTCAGAAAATATAACTGTTTCCCAGAAATTATTCTAATCTAAATATTCATGTGCAAATTCTATCCTGACCTTATTTCTTTCCGTTAAAAGTATTCTTTTAGCAGCACAACGACTTCGTATATCTGAATTTCGAATCCCGTCTCTAGCAGTATTTGCAGAACCTGGAAAGTTGCATCAAAGTAAAAAGGATTTTAAGTTTTACCCATATTTTGTATTACTATCTTGCGGGCTATTATGACTCTTTAATCTGAGATACTTTATAAAAGAGGAAGGGCCCAAATTGAGCCTTTGTATCATCAGCACTATATTCGAATTCTTATTGATTTCACAATCAAGATTACGGGCAAACAGAAAAACGTAAAAATAACCTTTTGAAATTATTAGAGACCGGATTAGAATATTACATTCCAGGAACGGACTCCATTGGAAAGAATCTGCACAGATACATATAATAAAATAAAATTATAAAAATATTTTTTACAAGACTAGTAATAACCTACCATCATATTTTACACTGAAGTAAGGAAGAACTATAAATTTTAGTTGGTTAACCATATGTATTATCAATCCATTAAATCAAAGGTGATTGTTTTTCTCTTTACAAATCAAAAATAAATCTGTATCATCAGCACTATATTCGAATTCTTATTGATTTCACAATCAAGATTACGGGCAAACAGAAAAACGTAAAAATAAGCTTGTGAAATTATTAGAGACCGGATTAGAATATTACATTCCAGGAACGGACTCCATTGGAAAGACAATCTGCACAGATACATATAATAAAATAAAATTATAAAAATATTGTTTACAAGACTAGTAATAACCTACCATCATATTTTACACTGAAGTAAGGAAGAACTATAAATTTTAGTTGGTTAACCATATGTATTATCAATCCATTAAATCAAAGGTTATTGTTTTTCTCTTTACAAATCAAAAATAAATAAGTATTTAACATTCAAAGTGCTAAGCATAGACGTAACTAGCTTCGATTTTTTAGGAGGGCTACTTCGGGGTTATTGGGTTAGAAAATTTAAAAAAAAAGTATCAACATGGTACATAATTCTACAGCTCATTCAAAAGTGGCGACCGACGGAAAACCAACCCAAACTTGTCTCTAACAATTTTTTTTTCCAACATTCTTAACTATGTGGCATTTTAACACCGCACAAAAAGAGGACCCTGTCGCCTTGCAGGCTATAATAAGATAGGGGATACAGGGTTATTGGTGATAAATTTCTGAGAGTTTAATTTAAATTTTGGGGCCAAGTCCCCAAAGCCAGGTATGCATATGGTGCTAAGATGACTCAAAAGTACTCCTCTTTAATGGCTATTCAACACTGTGCCGTCATGTGAAACCTGCAGAGGACACGCAGGATTATCAGATATTTTATACGGATCTTTAATGTTCCCTCCCAATGAAACTCGGTTTACTTTAATGATTATGACAAAATTATTGTTTGTTTTAAACATAACAATTGTTACACCATTTGGATATTTTCTCAACAAAAATCAGTGGCAGTTTCTGAACACAAAATAAATTTGAGAGGGTAAAGGAAAATAGTTGTGAAATTTGCAAGGAAAAATTTTGTTTTTGAGAAGCCATGAGTAAAAAAATGGTTGTTAAATACTGTAGTGTTCATATTTTTCTAATAATTTTAGTTATGTTTCATTCCATATCCTTTTTGAGCGGTGTTAAAATGTCACATTTAAGAATCTTAGAAAAAGTAAGACATTACAAGAATGGCATAAATATGTTAAATAATTCAGTTAATGTATTGTTTTTTGGTCTTCACTTTTAAATGAGCGATACAATTTTGTACCTTTTTGACCATTTTACGATGTATGTTGCAAGGCTACTTCATAGAAATAAACATATTCAAAATTACAGCACGCCGCCGCGCCCTCTTGAATTTTAAACAACAATATTTATATTAAAAGATAGTACTTTCATTATAATTAATTAGATGTACCAAGTTCCAATCATCTATCATATTGGTTAACTAACAAATGTATCAAAATAATTTTCATTACATAAAAGTGGCGCACCTAAAACATTTTCTTGTTATTTTCTTGGGAGCAATAATTCATAAATACAACCTGACTACATCCAGTATTAATTTAACTTAATTTACCGTTTCTATCAGTTGTCTGAGTCCGACCGTGATTTTTGCGTCATGTAATATTGAAATCCGGTCTCTAGAAATTATTATAAAAATATTTCTTCCGAATACCATTAAACTGATTAAAACGAAAATAAAAAAAAGTTTCCGTATTGAATTCTACAGAAGTTAATACTTAGCTGTCGTTTTTTAATCAAGGGTAATATATTTTTGTGTGTTTCTTTTTAACCAATCTGTCTTTGTAGACAAGCTTTAAGAACACATTTTTCGAAATTTGAACTAGGTAACGAGAAAATATTTTCCAATTTTAAACTGAAAAGTCTGTAAAGTTATTAATAAAATACACAAAAAAAAAATTTTTTTCTTACCCAAAACGGCAATGACCGAAAGGGCCACAAATGTTTTCATTTTGAGAAATGTGTTAATTATCCCACTCAACTTTTTAAGATCAAATACTGAATAAATATCTTTTATAGGGTTTAAATAGTATGTGTGATAATTTTATCAGAAAAAAAAAACTTAGATAAAAGATATTTTTAAATCTAAGTAATAACAATAACCTGTTTACAATAAAGAAATTGTCTTGTTAAGTGGATAGATGATATAATATCGGCTAAAGTGTTTTTAAGCTAGAGGTTTTGTTATTTATAATTAATGTTGAAACATGGACGTCAAATTAAAAAATTTTGAAATTTGATTTGTTGTCATTATGTAATTGGTTTATATAGCTATGAAGTATGTAGCTTTATTTAGCAGTTTATAATAACAAGGGTATCATAGATATTAATAACTTAAAATAAAATGATACTTAGGAGCATACATTTTTTGAATGTTAGGGTGGAGCGCAAATTACCGTTTTTAATTTCTTTTTTAATTTTGGAGACGAGCTAGCAATAGAATCGTACTACTATAGGTGTAATTATTAACCAAGCAAACCTATTCAACCCACTAGCTCATCGTCTTCAGGAACCACACGACCATCAAACTTTTTTTTAAGAAAGGATAGATAGAGTTTCTATATATTTGTACGGTCTTTTCCATCATTTAGTTAAAAATTTATATATAATGAGCTACCTAGAACTAACCGCGAGAAGGTACCCGTACTTAGAGTTCCATCCCGCCCACCCATCTTGTCTAAAACTCTCTACTTAAACTCCCTTTTGGTACCAAATTTCATGTATTAATTTTAATTTTGCTGTTATACAGGGTATTACGAAATTCGCTGCATATATTTGAATGAGTGACTCCTATACTTTTTTTCTCAAATCGCACTCTTTTTTTTATTTTAAAAAATACCCTAAATCACCCCCGTGTCCGACGCTTCTAAAGATCCTGACGTCATAAGCTTTAAGATTATAAACAAAAAATCAAATGATCCAGCCGGGACATTGCCAAACTTAAATATTATCTTGACATCTCATTTTTTTATTAGATTTAAATAATCTAAATTATTATTAATTCCACAAATGCATTTTGCTAAAAATATGTAGAGGTACCTATTTTAATTTAATAGCAATTTTGTTATTTTATGGGAAAATATGGACCACTCGCGAAATCGGTTGAAATTGTACCCAACCAGAACTAGCAACACCACGAATTATGACTTAACCTATATTATGTTATTAATAAGATGAGAATTATTCCTGCCAGCTTAAACTGTCTGCTAAAAAAAGGTTAAAAATCAAAACGAAAAATACTAACTGAGCACAGCTCCACCGTATTTTAAAATTATAACCAAAATTATTTCATTACAGCATTTGTCAAAAAAAAACATTATTCTGTTTCACACAGCACGTTCAGAAAGTTGTTATTCGCTCTTTTGCCAATAAAATTATTCTAAATTACCGATTTTTTTTTAAGAGATCCTCTAAATGAGTTTTTCTAAAGTCGGAATGTAGGTGTAGGTATCTACACAAATCGCTTTCTTGCAACCCCAACGTTACATAATACGTAAATATTATTAGTGGTAAATTTAATTTAGTTTTCAACCCAATCAGACTAATTTAAGAAGCACTAATCAAAGCACAAACTAAATAAAACTAAGCAAAATATTAGTTAACATCGGACCGACGAAGAGCATTATTTTTCTAGGCAGCAAAACAAAAAGAAACTAGTTCAGTACCCTTGGAAACTACCTAGAGGCGATATTATTTAAAGCCACCTTCTAGTTCTAAAGCAGACACTACACGATCATTATTACTGTCAGATTTCAAAAATATTTTCAGTAATATTGTTCGTGTAGAATGATCGAATGAAGTAAATTCAAGGTATGGACTGACTGAATCTATAAATAATTAACTCAATATTAGTCTTATCTTCTTAATTAGTGTAATCCTCCTAATGAAAATAATTTTAAAATAATAATAAAAACTTTCCTTGAATCTAGTGCTTATTATTTAGTTGCGGAATATTTAGAACTAAGTCCACATACCTTAAATAATGCCTTCTAATTTTTGTTTGTTTTTTATAATTATATTGTCTGTATTTTACCCTCATAAATATTTTTAAAATTTTTATTTATTCGCTTGTTTTCTGTACGCTTGTTAATATTTGGACCAATGGATAGTTTTTTCTTTGAACAGATAGAACATTTTTGAAATCAGAGAAATTGTAGATTTCCACTAGGAAATGTAACTGAAAAAATAGTTAAACATCAAATAAGCGAGTTTTGAAGTTTTTTCTGAGGGCTCCCTATATTATTTTTTTAATTCTACTCGCTAAAAGTTCTATTCGACTGTTCTCCTATAATTTAAAAAAATAAAACGAAACTTAAGTAATTTTCCACACCCTTCGTATACGAGTCAATGTGAGTCGTATAGGGTTTCTGTAAAAACATTGACAATCATTAGTTAAGTGACAGGTGCTGCAGGCATTCAGAGAACGACAGTTCATTTTTAGTTACTTACATAAGGTTAGATCAAAACTCGCTTATTTGATATTCAATTGTTTTTTTTTTCAGTTACGTTTCCTGATGGCTTTCGTACAAATCTATTTTCCTAATTTAAACATGTTTCTCTCTCTTTAAACAAAGAAGTTATCTATTGATCCAAATATTATCAATAAACTTTTACATTGTAGTTTGCCTCGCTACAATTTGTATTACTGCAAAAAAGTAGCTAAATAACAGTATGAGTACGTAATCTAATTGATGTTTTTCATGAACAAATTAAAGGAATATCTATCAACACCCTTATTGTTGGTAAAGTTGCAAAAATCATTACCACTTATAGTGTGTAACAAAAATATGGAAACCTCGAAATATCTTGCAAACCGTTCATCCAATTTTTATGAACTTTTGTATGGGATGCTCTATATTTTATTGGATTTCCGAATTCAGTTTAAAATTTTGATGCACTCTTAAATGGGACGCTCTATATTTTATTTGATTTCCGAATTTAGTTTAAAATTTCGAATTTTTTTTTATCTTCTGACAGCCCACGAAGACCGAAGTCTAAGTAGGTACTATGTACCGTGGGTGTACTGGGGAATCGACTCACACATCCAGAGCTCGAAACATCCGTAGGGATGGGCATAGGGCATATATATATATATATATATATATATATATATATATATATATATATATATATATATATATATATATATATATATATATATATATATATTTGTTGTACAAATAACGGCCGTGTAATAAATTAAATGAAATAAAGATTACGGGGATTCGGCCAGAAAGTCTTTATTATATTTTTCTTATAATGTGCCTAGCTTTCGAAATGTTTCATTTCTTCCTCAGGGCACTAAAAAATTAAATTAATTTATAATTTATTATTTAAAATTATAGGAAATTAGTAAAACTTACATATTTAAATATAAAGACAGCTAATTTTCGAAATTTTATGAAAAAATTGGTTGAAAAATATTCTACTTGGAATTTTGACAATATTTTTTGAAGTTGACAGTAAATAAAAAATTGGAAAAAAATATGTTAACTTGATGCAAGAGGTAGAAATCAGACATTTGACAAAAAAATATATGGGAAGGTATTCATGATTTTCTAACATCTGTCAAAAATGTGACGTTATTCATGAAATTAAAAAATTTTTTAATTTTCTAAAAATATTTATGGTAAATTTTGGTTTATATTATTTATATTATTGTCTATATCGCTGTATCAGTGCAAAAGTGTAACATCTCAAAATTTATAGTTTTGAGAAAAACGAGTCTGAAGATTTAGTGTTCGCAATATGAGTATTGTTGACACACTTTTCTGTGTTTTTACATTCTGAGAATTTTTACAGAGACAGATAGGTAATTTTCCCAATATAGTTCAGCTATATATTCAGGAGTAGTGTATAAATAATTAAAAGAATAATTAAAATATACAAAAATTTAGAGATGTTACTATATTGCACTGATGTTTCATTAAAAGTATAATTTGGTAAGAAAATATTTTGGGATATTCTCGTATTGCATTTTTAGCTCAAAGGAACTTATGAGTTTGTTTTAAGCTACATTTCTATTATTTTCGTTTTTCATTGTACTAAAATGTTTGCTTTTGTTATAATAATTATGTATGACATGTTTTACTGTTATTTACTAAAACACATAATCCTTGGCATGAAAATATTTATTATCTAAAACATTTTAAAGCAAAATAATAAAACAACTGAAAATTACTTTTAAGTTCATGATTCATCTCGGTTCACTTGTAGGCTTTCAAAAAACCAGTGGTATGCATTTGGAATTGCTTTGGTCTTGCATAATTCTAACAAGTCCTGTTTTTTCTGACTGGTTATACCAGGTGCTGTTTTATACGCTGGCGCTAGCTCAAATATATTTGTATCTTTGTTTTTGTGCCTTTTAGGTCTAGTGTCAACTTTAAATTCTTTCATTTCTGTGTTGTCGTTAAACGAATATTTGAAATAAACAGAAACTGGAGACTCCTTTGTCACTTTAAATACTTTTATTTCGTTCCACTTTATTTTTTCTCCGTCAGTTGACATTTGAAAATTATGTCCAATATTTTTGGAAACAGCTTTCCAATCAAATATATCTTTTGTTCCCATCTCCTTCACCTCATATTGTTTGGAGCATGCCACTTGTGCAATTGTTACGAGCTGACTAGGGATGTATATAGGGTGTTTTTTGATTACTTGCTTAATTTTTCTTTCGATAGCTGAATGCATGGAATCGCCGGCATTTTGTGTGTGGCCGGCAATGAGATATTTATGCGTGACAGATTGAACGTTGAGCACTCGTACGGCATACAAGTACATTGCAATAAGGTATTGGTTTTTGTTCTGGGATGAACAGTTGTCTGAGTAAAATATAACATGCTTCCCGTCACATTTTTCCCTTAAGAAGTCGTAGACGAAGGAAGAAATTTCAATTGCTCCTCTTTTTGCTATTCCCTCATGCCAGATATAGCAATGGCCTTGTTGTGAAGTGAGATTATACACTGTGAAATCAAAAGTGTTCAACTTCCTTTTATAAAAAAATGCTGCCTCTCGTGCTCGTGGAAGCTGCATAACAGCCTGTAGGTCAAATACAGCAACCAGTGTGTTTGAATTCTCCTTTCTACTATCCGTTTTGTCTTTTTTCTTTTCCATTCTGGCCATTTCCTTTTCTTCCAGATGATTCTTCATATTTTCTTTCAGTTTCTCTTTGTCTTCATCGGAACTATTTTCATACAACATGCAAAATGTACATTTATCTTTAATAGGAACAAAAAAGCCTATATTAAACTTTGTATTGAAAATCTCGCCGTATTTGTGTTTTTTTACAAAGGTTTTGTTGTTCCTGATACAGCTATCCTTATAAAGCCGATACATTTCTGCAAGATTTAAGTCACCATCAATAAACTCCCTTTGATTGTCAGCCCTCCAGTAGTGGGACTCAATTCTTTTGAAAGAATTAATGTGGTCGTAAACTCCCTGAATGATATCGTCCTGAATTTTTACCCGATTTTGGTGTTTTCCTCTCTCGTCTTCTTTTACTAATCCACATTCTGTAGTTTTCTTTTTAACAGTAGTGAGAAAGGTAGCACTAATACAAAAAGTATCGCAGAACATCTTTTTGCATACACGAACTTTATTACCTTTCAAGATGAGGTAGTATGAACTGTTATTACTCCGATTGGAATTATGTTTCTTGTATACATATCTAGGGTTAACGTCTTCCATTAATTTGGAAATAAAATCTCTCTTTCTGTTAATATCTGTTAGAGAATAAAAATTCCCCACCAATAGTTTCCTGTCATCATCAGTTATTTTTTCTCTGCATTTTAACTTACATTTATCATTACATCCTTCTTTAATATTTTTTGGTGACACAGTTTTTCCAGATTGTGTAGTGTATGCCTCTCCGCTATTGACTTTCATTTTTTTAATATTTCTCGCCCATTCCTGAGGTCTGCGAACTCTCTTTCTAGTTTTCTTAACTTCCTCTTCCTCTTCTATATATCCTGCACTTTTGTCAGTGTTATCAGCAGCTTCTTTTGCATTAGATAAGGGCTTGGGTTGCTTTTCTCGGTTCAGGGGATTTTCTACCTCCTCTTCTCTGTCTGTTCTCGCTTCCATGTCATTAACAGATTCTCTTTTTGCTTCCAACTCCAGAGCCTTATACCCTTTATTGTCAGTCTTCTTTTGCTTTAAATTTAAGTTCACTGCTTCTTCATCTGTATCCGAGTCAGAATAACTATCAGGTTCAAAATCAGGATCTGTATCTGCCAGGCTATTTTCAGCACATGGATGATGTTCTTTAACACAGTGATCATCAAACTCATCCAAATTTCTCTCTTCTATGTTGTTAACTAGGCCGATGTCCGTATGTAATTGAAGATAGTCTGGTTCAACGTTCCTCATTTCAGCGAAAGTAGGAGAAGGACGTTTATGCAAAACATCTAAATTCACTCCGCTACTGGGAGAATCCTTAGAAATCGGTTTGTTAAGTTTAACGAAGTCTGGACCATAATCATTTTCGCATTCGGTAATGGTGCAATCGGTGTTGTACAGAAATGATGCACTTAGTATATCAACAGAAGTTATTGCACAATTATTATTGGATGTGTGCTCACAGTCAGTATATTGTAACGTAGTATCGGAGGGATACTGTAAGCTCTCGAAGCCAGTAATCGTAATTTCTTGAGCAATATCTGCAGGAATATTTTGGCATTCGTTATGGTGCATAACTTTCTGCGGGATTTCGTAAAGCATTGACTCTTTTTCGGAAAACTGCATTCCCTCATTTTGTTGTCTGTTCTCTTCTTCGTGACTGTTGTCAAAGCTTTGCATTGCATCATAATCATCCGACCCCCTGTATTCTGGTGCATGTTCTGCACTTGTAGCTAAATAAACATCGCCAAAGGTGGTGGAAGGTGATGGATGAAGTAAGTCTTCTTTACTGCGGCAGGATTCTCTTCTATCTACTGTGCATTCCTGTAAAAAGTACATTAAAAGTACTTCGTCTGCTCATACTTTCTTTACAAGAAGACATTTCAGAACATTTCTTGGTCGCATAACTGCAAAACAGATACATCTCAAGGCACGTTCTTTCTTCCCTATCATGAACCTTTCCACACACAAAAAAAGTTCTCTTGTTTTGAAACCCGCGACGGCTTGGAAATATTCTGAGAGTCACCGAGGTCTCAAATTAAGGTAGTATACAAACATTTTGATAAAACTAGCTCTCATTTTGAGTACAAAACTTGAGATTATGTTTTCAAGTAGAGGTAGGCTATCTTAATTTGAGAGAATTTGTCACTTTCATATACTCTGAAACCGCGTGGTTTCAAAATATATGAAAGCCACCGATTGTCTCAAATTAAAGTAGCCGACCTCTATTTGAAAACATATGATCTTAATTTAAGTTTTTCTCACAAAATGAGAACCTGTTTTATTAAAATATGCGTATACTACTTTAATATGAGATATTGGTGACTCTCACAACATTTCCAAACCCCCGCGGTTTTTAAAACAAGAGAACTTTTTTTTGTGTGCAGTTCCAGTCATCTTTAGTGTTTACTGAAATGCTTTTATATTTTTAACTAACTTTTATTCGCTACTTCGTCCGTATGGAATTAATATTTTAAATTAAAAACGATTATTTATATAGGGTTAGTACCTACTGAACTTCTCGACCCTAAAAAGATCCATATTTACAGATAAATCTATAATTTTTACCCCTCTAAACCCCTGTGAACCCTACCTCAGATTTTTTCTAGAAAAAAAAGTAGAAGAGATATCATGGATATTGAAATGTTGGACCCCGAAAACGTTAAAACTGACATAAAACTCGATATTTTTTATTTTCACCGCCCTAAACCCCTACCAACGCACCTTGTCCTTTTTCTTCCCTTGGAAGAGAAAAAAAATTGTTACAAATGTACTAAATATTTTTTTATTTTCACCCTCCAAAATCCCTTATTTTTCCACTCTTAACAGAACTTTTCAAAAATGACGTCACTTATCCACTAATTTTGTTACATTAAGATAACTACCATACCTACTTTTAGATCACTGCCGTTTTTCATTTCCGAGAAACAGTAAAGAGAGTAGTAACCAATTCATATAAACATAACCTCAAAAATAGAACATGCAAACAAGTACTTACCAGGTTATTTTTATTGGTTTCTTCCATGCTTATCAGCTGAATTAACTTTTTTCCTCTTGTAGGAGGCAACTTATTTAAAAAATTGTTCATTTTTTACTTAGAAAACTAGCAGAACAGTAAGCTAACTAACAGAGTACTTATCACAAAACGTGTGCCCTTAACACTAAACTTGGCGCCAAATAATAGTAATATGTCTATGATTTTCATATTAGATTTAATAAGGCCGGCAGAGCAATAGTATATCATTTTCAGATATTACAGTATTGCACAGAAACCGAAGATACAAATTAATAAATGTTACAGTATTGCACCTCGTATTGCACGTAGAAAGACTAATGCAATAGTGTAATATATCAAAATATTATTCTTTTGTACGGACAATTTCGATTATTTTCTTGTATGCAATATAAAAACTTGTGTCGAAAATTAAAGTAAATAGTAACATTTTTGAATATTACAGTATTGCACTGTCTTCTTTAAGGGGTCCTAAATGTACTGGCAGAGTATTGCAAAATATGAAATTTTTGACTTGTTACAGTGTTGCACTGATACAGCGATATGTAAAATAAAGGAATATATGGAACTTAAATTTTGTAAGTCATTTTTTTTATTCATAGGACAACTTTCTTTATTAATTTCAACCATTTCTAGAAAAAGTCTTTTATTTAGATTATTTTCAATGTGTAAAATTCTTGTGTCGTTAAAGCTACAGGTATGTCCAGTGTCAATTAAATGTTCGGATAGTGCAGTTGATTTTTTGTTTAATCTTGAGTCACTTTTATGTAAACTAATTCTTTTAGAGATTTTCTGTGAAGTCTGTCCTATATATTTTTTGTTACAGTTAGAGCAAGGAATACTATAAACGCAGTTAGATTTATTAAAAATAGGATCTTTATCCTTTAAATTGCTATAAAGTTGATTAATTGATTTTATATTACGTTGTGAAATTTTAATATTTTCATTTTTAAATACTTGAATTATTTTAGGACTTAAATTTCTTATATATGGGATAGAACCATAAAATTGTGAATTGTTTGTAATAATATTATTATGTTGGGGAGTGTTAATGTTGTCATTTCTAGTATTATATAATATACGTCTGATAAGTTGTATTGGATATGAGTTTTCTAAAAGAATATTTTCCAAAATTTTAAAGTTTTTTTGTTTAAGTGTAGGGTGAACAAGTTTTTCTATTCTGCTTTTTAAAGCTAAAATTAAATTAATTTTCATTTTGTTACTGTGATAAGACATGTAGTTTAAGTATCTACCGGAACTAGTTGGTTTAATGTACCAATCTGCAATAAGAGAATTGTTATTTAATTTTATTATATTAGTGTCAAGGAAAGCAAGTTGGTTGTTATTTTCAATTTCTAAAGTAAATTGTAAAAATGGGTTATAGTTATTAAAGGTTGAAAGAATTTCATTACATTTATTATCAGGAATACAACAAAAAATATCATCAACATATTTTTTTATAAAAGGAATTTCAAAAGAAAGTAATGGAATACAAGAGTCAAGTAAATCATCCATGACATATTGTGCAAGTATTGGTGATATTGTGGATCCCATAGGAGTCCCTAGAGTTTGTTTGAAAAATTTTTGATTAAAAGAAAAAATGTTACTGTTAAAAATAAATTCTATTATATTTAAAAATATTTGTTGTGAAATAGTACATTTGTTTTGAATCCTCTCCCATCTTTTAGTAATGCTACTTTTCACTAAATCTAAAGGTATTTTACTGAACAATGAAATTACATCTAAGCTTATAAGTAAGTGATTTTCAGGAATGATTTTTTCGTTAATAAAGTTGGAGAACTCAAATGAGTCTTTTGTGTAGTATATGTTATCAGTGTTGTATGATTCTGTTAAAATATTACAAATAAAGTTAGTAATTTTACTATTTGGGGAATTTATTGAAGAAACAATAGGTCTTAAAGCTAAATTGGGCTTATGAATTTTAGGTAGACCATAAAATTTAGGACAGACGCTATTATAACTTTTTAATTTTTTACTTTCTTCTTCAGAAATCATATTTAAATTTTTTAGTTTATTTATTAGATCATTAGAATTCTTTTCGATTGTTGTAGTACTGTCATTATTAAGTTTTTTATAAGATTCTTCATCATTTATAATATTTTCAGTAAGATTAATATAATCTGTTTTATTCATTATCACAGTAACGTTTCCTTTATCTGATCTAGAAACAAAGAAAAATCTTTTTAGATCGCAACTAACCAACATAATTACAAATTTTACACAAAAACCAAGTTTTTCAAATTCATATTTTAATAAAATTTTCAAAAAAACAAAAAATTTTTTCAAAGAAAATACTGATTTACTAGTAACTAGATCAGATAAAGGAAACGTTACTGTGATAATGAATAAAACAGATTATATTAATCTTACTGAAAATATTATAAATGATGAAGAATCTTATAAAAAACTTAATAATGACAGTACTACAACAATCGAAAAGAATTCTAATGATCTAATAAATAAACTAAAAAATTTAAATATGATTTCTGAAGAAGAAAGTAAAAAATTAAAAAGTTATAATAGCGTCTGTCCTAAATTTTATGGTCTACCTAAAATTCATAAGCCCAATTTAGCTTTAAGACCTATTGTTTCTTCAATAAATTCCCCAAATAGTAAAATTACTAACTTTATTTGTAATATTTTAACAGAATCATACAACACTGATAACATATACTACACAAAAGACTCATTTGAGTTCTCCAACTTTATTAACGAAAAAATCATTCCTGAAAATCACTTACTTATAAGCTTAGATGTAATTTCATTGTTCAGTAAAATACCTTTAGATTTAGTGAAAAGTAGCATTACTAAAAGATGGGAGAGGATTCAAAACAAATGTACTATTTCACAACAAATATTTTTAAATATAATAGAATTTATTTTTAACAGTAACATTTTTTCTTTTAATCAAAAATTTTTCAAACAAACTCTAGGGACTCCTATGGGATCCACAATATCACCAATACTTGCACAATATGTCATGGATGATTTACTTGACTCTTGTATTCCATTACTTTCTTTTGAAATTCCTTTTATAAAAAAATATGTTGATGATATTTTTTGTTGTATTCCTGATAATAAATGTAATGAAATTCTTTCAACCTTTAATAACTATAACCCATTTTTACAATTTACTTTAGAAATTGAAAATAACAACCAACTTGCTTTCCTTGACACTAATATAATAAAATTAAATAACAATTCTCTTATTGCAGATTGGTACATTAAACCAACTAGTTCCGGTAGATACTTAAACTACATGTCTTATCACAGTAACAAAATGAAAATTAATTTAATTTTAGCTTTAAAAAGCAGAATAGAAAAACTTGTTCACCCTACACTTAAACAAAAAAACTTTAAAATTTTGGAAAATATTCTTTTAGAAAACTCATATCCAATACAACTTATCAGACGTATATTATATAATACTAGAAATGACAACATTAACACTCCCCAACATAATAATATTATTACAAACAATTCACAATTTTATGGTTCTATCCCATATATAAGAAATTTAAGTCCTAAAATAATTCAAGTATTTAAAAATGAAAATATTAAAATTTCACAACGTAATATAAAATCAATTAATCAACTTTATAGCAATTTAAAGGATAAAGATCCTATTTTTAATAAATCTAACTGCGTTTATAGTATTCCTTGCTCTAACTGTAACAAAAAATATATAGGACAGACTTCACAGAAAATCTCTAAAAGAATTAGTTTACATAAAAGTGACTCAAGATTAAACAAAAAATCAACTGCACTATCCGAACATTTAATTGACACTGGACATACCTGTAACTTTAACGACACAAGAATTTTACACATTGAAAATAATCTAAATAAAAGACTTTTTCTAGAAATGGTTGAAATTAATAAAGAAAGTTGTCCTATGAATAAAAAAACTGACTTACAAAATTTAAGTTCCATATATTCCTTTATTTTACATATAGACAATAATATAGATAATATAAACCAAAATTTACCATAAATATTTTTAGAAAATTAAAAAATTTTTTAATTTCATGAATAACGTCACATTTTTGACAGATGTTAGAAAATCATGAATACCTTCCCATATATTTTTTTGTCAAATGTCTGATTTCCACCTCTTGCATCAAGTTAACATATTTTTTTTCCAATTTTTTATTTACTGTCAACTTCAAAAAATATTGTCAAAATTCCAAGTAGAATATTTTTCAACCAATTTTTTCATAAAATTTCGAAAATTAGCTGTCTTTATATTTAAATATAATGTAAGTTTTACTAATTTCCTATAATTTTAAATAATAAATTATAAATTAATTTAATTTTTTAGTGCCCTGAGGAAGAAATGAAACATTTCGAAAGCTAGGCACATTATAAGAAAAATATAATAAAGACTTTCTGGCCGAATCCCCGTAATCTTTATTTCATTTATATATATATATATATATATATATATATATATATGTGCCCTATGCCCATCCCTACGGATGTTTCGAGCTCTCGGTAGTGGTAGTGTTCAAATTAGCCAGTAAACTAGCTATTTTAGGCAACTAGGACAGTTGTAGTAATCATATTAACTAAAAGACAATTGGATAGTATGCAAACTATATAAAATATCTAGTTAATATAAAAGCAATAATGAAAAATCTGTACATTAACCAATGTAAATTCATAGTTTGCATACTAACCAGCTAGTTTCCAATAGATCAAAACTCGCTTATTTGATATTCAATTGTTTTTTTTTTCAGTTACGTTTCCTGATGGCTTTCGTACAAATCTATTTTCCTAATTTAAACATGTTTCTCTCTCTTTAAATAAATAAATAATCTATTGATCCAAATATTATCAATAAACTTTTACATTGTAGTTTGCCTCGCTACAATTTGTATTACTGCAAAAAAGTAGCTAAATAACAGTATGAGTACGTAATCTAATTGATGTTTTTCATGAACAAATTAAAGGAATATCTATCAACACCCTTATTGTTGGTAAATATATATATATATATATATATATATATATATATATATATATATATATATATATATATATATATATATATATATATATGTATATATATATATATATATATATATATATATATATATATATATATATATATATATATATATATATATATATATATATGTTACGGTTAAATTGGTTACTTGGCTAGTTTTCAAACTAACCAGCTAATTTGCAAACTAACTAAAGACACTGTTAATTTGAAGGAATCGGCCATTTCCCACAAAATAGCAGATGATCAGTGGATGGTTTAGAAACTATCTGGTTAGTATGCAAACTATCGATTTGCTTCAGTTAAGATGAGGATTTTATTGAGGTATAACATAATAGCTGTTGGTTTAGGTACTAACTGGCTAGTTTACAAACTTTATTTCAGTTCATGTTAATATATGACGGTTAATATGGTTACTCAATTAGCTTTCAAACTACCCAGTATAAACAAATTTGTTGTTGATTAATAGTTTTTATTTCTAAACAACTTTAGATAGAACAAAGTAAAATTTAAGGAAGTACCATAGCAAGTACCTACACCAAGTTTTGAAAAAATTCACAACATTATTATAACCTAACTTTATATCTCGGTCTGACTAAGGTTACGTTAAACGTGCCGTGATCTAATTGTTTACAAGTACAGTCGAGAGCTTAAAATCGTGCGACGTGCACAGTTTAATAATTGGCAGCTTTTTTAAGAAAACGTTATACATTAAAACCGACAACACGAACGCATAAAATCACTAACCCTTAATTTTTTACCGTGCCTGTCAAAAAATACGATACGGTAAGGTGAAAACGTACGGTAGTGGTAGTGTTCAAATTAGCCAGTAAACTAGCTATTTTAGGCAACTAGGACAGTTGTAGTAATCATATTAACTAAAAGACAATTGGATAGTATGCAAACTATATAAAATATCTAGTTAATATAAAAGCAATAATGAAAAATCTGTACATTAACCAATGTAAATTCATAGTTTGCATACTAACCAGCTAGTTTTGAAACCATCCCCTAATTACCTGCTATTTTGTGGGAAACGGCTGATTCCTCTAAAATAACAGCGTCTTTAGTTAGTTTGCAAATTAGCTGGTTAGTTTGAAAACTAGCCAAGTAACCAAACTAACCGTAACATATATATATGGCGGTTTTAAAAACGACTGTTTTGAATTATTGTAATTAGTTTTATAATAATTAGGGACCAAGTACAAACACGAAATGTTATTATTATATAATAACATGCCTTGTAAATTGTCATAGTAATTACTAGTGGGTAATAAATCACATCATTTGTTTTTATATATAATTCCGGATTCCAGATAAATTAACGTACCTGGCAACAAAATCCAGTGTTTATTTTAAATACTACGAAATCTACTTTTTATCATAAGTATTCAACCTTTTTTTATAGCTTAGATTTTATAATTTCTTGGAATCGTTATCTTTTTATTTATTTGTGCTTTTTAAGCAGCTCCTCGAAAAGATTTCTATCCGAATTGATTACAGTTTTTTTTATGAGTATTTACCACTTTTATTACAAGTATTAATTTTTTTATCTATCAATTCAAAAAGTTTCGTGTTCCAAAATAAAAGATGTATCGGAAATAATTTGATTTAGACAACTAAATTTAAGTCTGTGGCATATTTTATGTATAATAAGAAAATAAATCATTTCTTTCGAAGTAGAAATTGTCAGTTCCTACGATATAAAAATATTAATAAACCTTAACAAGTAAACAAAGGATCTGTGTGAGGATAGGTTGTACAACTGAAATCATACAGAAAGAAGGTTACAAAAGCGAAATATGGAAGCACGACAATAGCTAAACTTTAAATGAAAACAATCTGCTTAAGTGGAGAATATGAAATATGACCGACTATCAATAAGGAATACCTATGCACATATTTTTTTATTGCATAAATCGTCAGAGGGAGAGAAATCGAAATTTTTGGGTTGATAGAGGAATAGTTCAACTAGCTTCTGTAAAAAATTCAGTTATACAGGATGTTTCGTTTCGGAGCTATTAAATGTCAAAGTCGAAATTTCCGCGATTTCCGTTGAAATCGGGTACAGGTCGCAAATGTGAATTAAATCGATGTAAATTTTAGAAGGTTGTAGGGGACCCGGAGCTTCAGAACTCTACTGAAACTGGTGAGGATCAGAAATAGAACGCCGGATATCGGAAACCTCGCATAACGTGAACAACATGTTCTTATGCATATGCCACCATATACCGTAAACCATCTAACCTCCCCTAATGAAAACAAAAGCAAAAATCAGTATTTCCCTGTTGCTTTACGTGTGCTTCGATATACATATTTAGTATTTCACCGCTCAGTATACGCCGAAAATATTTTGTTTTCATTTCAGGTATTCACTGTGTACGGTCAGAGAGTAGTTTATTTTTGCTAGTGGATACAGTGTATTTGCGTAGGTACGCTGGTGAGTATTTTCGGTGCACGTAAAATGTCGCTTAAAAAACGAAAATAAATTTGTGATTGATTTTTTCTTTGTTGCTTTATAATCAGTATTAACGTTATGTATGTTTATTTTATTCATTACATTATTTTTTAATTATGATTATTAAATATAACCTTCGTTAACGTTAATAAGTCGATAATGTGAACAGGCATGGTTTTTGTGTGTCCACGGTACCGAGTGTCTAAACTGTTAATCTTTTTAGAAAAACAAAGATGCGCACAAAGAAGAGTGAAAGAGAAAGAGGAAGAAACGAAGAGAAAAGTTAAAATCGGACTCAAATGTTTATTTCAGTTTTAAAGAAAAGGACGCTAGAAGAAAAAAGATATACAGGAAAATACAAAAACAGAAAATTCTGTATGGCTTTGAGGTATTGGAAAGCATATTGTACTTTTAGAAGGTATCCGGTCGGGCCATTTTTAAGCCTAATAACAACCAGAGTTTAATAATGGGCCGCACAGAATTGAATAATTTAAAATCTGTGTATATTTAAAAAAGTTAAGTTGTAGTAGTAAAATTACAAAATTATGTCACATGTGGTTGTAACTTGAAAAATAAAATATGAAAACACAATTTATTGAAGTTTTATTTTGGCTGAATTTTGTCCCAGTCATCCTGTCCCGTCCAACAAACAAAAAACATTCATAGTTGATTTGCTTACAATATTTTTTTCAACTAAAAGTATATGTTTTGATTTTATTACATTCTTGGTTGGCTTCAAGATCTGCTATTTGTCTCGTGTAAGCCAATTCAGAAACATAAGAAGGAAAAAAATATCAGAAAACTGTTTGATTTTTTCTGTCTCGGTCATCCTGAACTAGTCAAGGGTAGTCTTAGAATTCTGAATGTAATTTATTATTTCTCAATATTTTATTGCATAACGAATTGGCCCCAAGAAATAATTTACTGAAAAGGATCATAACATTTCCAGTAGTATTCCAATACCAGATATTTTTGATATCGGCTTTTTCTGATTTGTCCCGTCCATCCGCTTGAAATGGCCGTAATGGCCTGCTCTCTCCAACTACTAATCTTATTCATAGTTACGCTAACGATAGTACCTACTCTTCACTCCAATATTGATTTTTCCAGACAATTCTCGAATCAAGAGCTAAATAATAGATGAAGATCTATGCGCCTTGTTCAGTTTAACGCCTCCAAAACTCAGTCTTGCTGCCTGTCACGCAAAAAATCCGGCAACACTTACCCCATCCACATGAATGGCCACGCCCTATAGAACAATAAAACGGTTGATCTTGTTGGCATCGCCTTCGAGCACGATCTCACCTGGCAAAGAAAAAGAATACCACAAACAAAATATAAAATATTTAAAAATTCTAACAGATTTTCGATTGGAATTAGGTCTGGGGATTGTGCTGGCTACCGAAAAATGAAAACATTCTTGTAAAACCAATCTTGAATAAGTCGCTAAGAGTGCTTTGAATTTCCCTAAATGATCTTTGAAAGTCTGCGGCTAGATGTATTGCTGAAATTCTAGAAATTCTACTAAAACCCAGAGCAATCCAAACAAGATTAGTTCAAGCAAATATATTTAGTCGCACGGCTTGCATTTGCTCGTCAGTATCTAAACTGGACAGCAAATGACTGGAAAAAGTCCACTTTAGCGATGAGACCTGTTAAACAATCTTTAATTCCGATTGAATGAAGCGCGTAAGGCATCCAATTAGTACCAGGTTCAATCCTAAATACGATACATCCATAATTAAGCAAGGCCAACGAAACGTTTTTCTATAGGGTTGCTTCTCGTGATATGGGACTTGCCCTTTACACTTTATTAATGGTACCATGGATCGATTCATGTACAGGGATAGGACGGAAAATGACATGACACCTTAGTTAGAGTGGGAAATGCCATTGCGGTTTACTTTACCCAAACATTTTTTGCGACTTGTTCAAGAATTGCTTCAGGAGAATAATATTTCAGTTTTTCAATGGCCGGCAGAATCCCCATTCCTAAATCTCATCGAAAATCTGTCGAAAAAAGTAGAACGTCGTATCCGCATACAATTGTTTTCAAATAAACAACCGTTGGTAGACAAAATCAATAAGGTTTGGGGAAATCGTCCTGAAACTGTAATATAAAATTTGATTGCCTCAATGCCGCGACGTTATCAGGAAATTATTAGCAGTAATGGATATTCTATTAATTATTAACATAATGTTTCTGGCACCTATGATGTTTGAATGTTGTATGTTTTGTTGGTTATATCCGGGAAAGTAAAATACTGTTTGGAATGGCATGGAATTTGTTGCTTTGCTTTTGTCGATTTATTGTTTACTTCTTTATTTATTATAATTATTATTTGTCACTGTAAATGGTGTTTAAAATTTACCAGATTGTTATCAGATGTTACCAAGATTGTACGGAGAGTATTTAACTAAAATTAAATATTGTACATACGCTTATAAAAAAGAATTAGTGGAATTTAACGAAGTAACCATTTTGTTGCTCTACTTTTGTCCAATAGCGTACAGGTATAGTTTTGCCAGTCCTAAGTGAATCTCATAAATCTAAATTATTAAGATTTAAGTGGTATAAAAGCCAGACAAACGCCTGCCGCTCATACCGGGCTCGCTCGATTCCCCATAGCAAGTATCCCACATTTCATTCAGATTTGTTAGTGATAACTTCGGTATATAATGCAAACAGCAGCTGCCTGTCTCGTGAAGGGACACCTGCAGCGACGATTCGTTTTGTCTCTTTTCCACTAAGGGTAATATTATATTGTCGCATGCAGTGGAAGGAGTCATTTTATTATAATTAAGACGTTACGTCTAGACAGATGCTCGTTTAGAACATGATTTATGTGAAACAGTTAAGTTTTAGGTTTTGACCAGTGAAGTGCGTATTATTTTTATTTTTAGATATCTACTTGGTTTATGTAAGTGAATTTTTACATGTGAAGATTTACATGTTCAAAGTCAACGAATAATTCTAAATATTTACGGCTGTTTAAAAAAAGAAAATCCGGCACAGTCAGATAAAGCCATTATAAAAAGAGTTAACGAATTAACACAACTTTCGATATCTACAATTTATCGCGTAATTAAAACAAGAGATGTTACAGATCATTCGGTAAAGCGAAAGAAAACTAATCAAAAGTTTCAGAAAGTTGACGATGCAGCAAAAGATGTCATTAGACGAATTGTGTACAATCTATATAAGGAAAATACGGTGCCAACATTAGAAATGATCCGGGATAAGTTACGCGATTACCCTGATTACAATTACCAGTCATTGGAAACTCTTCGAGGAATTTTATTAGATTGCCGATTTAAACACGAAAAAATTGATAATCGGATGGTTATAATGGAATCGCGCCGTCTTGTTGAACATCGTCAAGAATATTTGCGTAAAATAAAAGAACACCGGGAATCAAATAGGTATATAGTGTATCTAGATGAGACATGGTTTGATACTCATGATGTTGTTCGGTACGGTTGGGTAGATGAAACTCAAAATTGCAGTTTAAATGCACCGTGTTCAAGAGGAAATCGCGTGATAATACTTCATGCCGGAGGTGAAAATGGTTTCGTGCCCAATGCACTGCTTTTGTCTGCCAAAAACATAACCCAATCTTCTGCCGATTATCATGAGGACATGACTGGGGATTTATTTGAAAAGTGGTTTGTTGATCAGCTTTTACCGAACATTCTACCAAACTCGGTAATCGTCATGGACAATGCACCATATCATTCGCGTATATTAAACAAAATACCGAATAATAATACTAAAAAGGAAGACATTTTAAATTTTATGAGGCATAAAAATATGGAAATTCCTGAAAAGGTCCCGGTAAAAAAAGAGCTGATAAAAATGATAAAGAGTCGAAATTTTAAAAATGAATATGTAATTGATAATCTTTGCACTAGACACGGCCATACCCTGTTGCGGTTACCTCCTTATTATTGCATATTTAATCCAATTGAAATGATTTGGGGCACTATAAAAAAACGTCTTCGTAAATGTAATCAGTCACCAACATTAAGTGCAGTGGTACTGGATAATATGCGACGAGTAATAAGTGAATTGAGCCGTGATATTTGGAGAAACTGTGTAGCCCACGTTATAAAAAAAGAAGACGAATATCCTATTTTACCGCCAGTAGCGCCACTTGTGATTCAAAATGCGAATGATTCTAGTTCCGAATCTTCTGACGATTCCAACAGCATGTAGATATTTTTGTTTTTTTGTTGATAATGGATTTTACAGGTTTCTAAAATATATAGCATTTGTTGTGAAAACCGCTTTTCACAATCCTCAAAATACAGAGAAACCTTGATAGAAATTCAAGTTTTGAACGAAATTCTTTCAAAAGCGGATAAATATACTTTTGGAAGACAAAGATCTTATGAAAACTTCGAAAGTTTTCAAGAAAAGACGTTTATTGAGCTTTTACAGCAACATTGCGTCTACTGACGGTCTCGATTGCTTCAGGATATAGGCAAAATAGGTGATACAAAAGAAGACCAAGGAATCAAATAGAGTAATGAAAAGGCAAAAGTGAAGTGCTAGTGCGAGTGTAGTGCAAATGCTAGCGGTAGTGTGAGTGCGAACGCGAGCGCAAGTGCTAGTTCGAGCCTGCCTGAATACCAATAATTAAGTCAAATATCTAAGTTCCCACATCTTAAGATTACTTAGGTAAATAGCATGTCATGCACACTTAGTTACGTAACACCGTATGTAACATACAAATATCTTAAGGCTAGAGACAAATATTATCTTAAGTAGGACTTTTGTTACCTTAAGGCAATATTGTAAAAATTTTCCTTTCAGGACAGAGATAAACCCCATATTTGTATGCGAAAATATGGGAGGGTTATAAAAATTCGGCATGACAACGGGTCAGCGGTTATAATCTATAGAGAGATACTTGGTTTATAGACTCCGGTCCGAAACCAACTACCCTAGGGGGGGTGTTTAGTCAGTAAAAATCGTGACATAACCCACGAATGTCGCATGTGGGTATCTTTGGAAGATTCACCTCCTCTTACCCCCAAAAAAAAAAAAATTAGACAGTATTACGATGGCCATGGTCACGTAAGAAACTCCAATAATTTCAAGATTCTCGGGAACGCATCCGAGCCCTTATGTGGGTCCTTGGTTCTCAGTTGAATAGCTGATCTCGATCATGACAATAGATATAGTTACAAGATAATATAGTTACACTTACTACAAAACGATCATAAAAATAACAACGTATTTATGCCATTAATTTAAAGTCTTAATTATCGGTCGACGGTACGCCCATGAATACAATTATTTCTATGGTTAAACATCGTTTTTGCAGATTCAGTTAGGTTTTGATATACCTATAAATAATATTTGGTTAAAATGTTAAAACTTTTTATTGTGTCCCATCTTAAATTGGTTATAATATTTTGGGACGCCTATGGCTGGACCTTATCGGCACGGCTGCGTCAAAGGTGTCGGCTTCGTTACCTTTTTTTTGCGGTTTCACTTACCTTTAGTTATACTATACAAAGGGTTAATTTGAAGTAATCAAAACTTTAGTGATATTTTTTTTTCGAACATTAATGTTATGGTTAAGAGATGCTTTTTTAAATACTAATAATTATTCTCGACCCATCCATATTATAATGTTTTAGTATTACCTTAAAGCTTATTTCTTTTATTGCAGGAGAAGTGATATATGCCACCGGAAACAAAAAGGCCTTATCCAACAACACAACTTTAGGCCGATCAGGACGGCGGCATAGAATGGGAGGAATGACGTCAAGTAGTAGCGCAACTTCCTGCAACAGCAACTGCAACGATAATATATTGCAGCCGAACGGTGACATTCCGTACCATGAACATTCTCGAAGACTTAGTAATGGTAGGTTGAGTTTTAAATATTTTTTATTCGGGGGAAATTAAACAAAAACTGGTAAGATAATTTCAGATAATATTATTAAGATTTATTTGTGAAAATGTGGATCTGGAGATTTGGGAATATTAAAGCACAATTATTATTGAAACCAGCTTTAATTATTATTTATAAACTAAAAATTTCCAGATAAACAATTGCTTACAGGATACATAGATAATTGCAATATACATATTTTTTTAAAAAAAGTTACTTTTTATTTGGTACTGTTGTGACCAAAATAATGTTTAATTTTTCTTGAGAAAAACCATTAAAAATTAACGTATATTTTGGCCACGATTGTACATTAATATTTCTTATTCCTCTTCAAATGAAAATTACTACCCTCTATTTTGAGAATTGAGGACTGGCTGACTCCCAAATTAATATTATGATATTTTTGTCTTCCTTTTCTTTTCCTTTCGAAGCGTCCAAAATAAATTAGTTGATACCCGGTATATAAATTTGTTTGTCATTAATGGCGTTTTGTACATCTACTACCCTAATTACTTATTTATTAGAAACCTGGGCAAATTATTGAAAAATTCCAGTGGCTACAAAAATATCTTTAAAAACTTTAATAATGATGCCTTCAACTTCAATATATTAATTCAATTTAATTAAAAATAGTTCACAATGTGCCTTTTTTGTTTGATCAATCAGCATCAAGCCGTTCGGTAAATCACTTCGATGGTTACCGCATCGCCTCTGAAGATGTTTGCCTCAGATACAGACGAAATGTCGGATGAAAATACCTTTAGACTAGAGCCACAAGCCCGGAAACAAACCATGACAATTAATGAAATTTCTGCCGACACATTATTAGAATTTAGTTTTCATTTAATTTGAAGGTCTAGATTTTTGATATGATCCGCTATGTGAATCGGGGCAGGACTCGATACCTATATGTATTCATGAATATTCTCTATATATATTCTCATTTTTTACATAAGAAACCTGAGCAAACCACCGGAGGATGTTATCCAGTTCTGCATCAAATTTAAAATTGAGTTACCACATCTTCGTTCTGTTAAAATGAATCATCGCCTTAGATTTAAAAACTTTGAAGATCGTTAAGTACATGGTTTCTGCGACGCGCGACGCTTCGTTGAAAGGATTTGCTGTTTGTGTTTATTTCCGATTCTCAGTGGGTGAAAATCATCGTAGTTTTTTGGTTTTTGGAAAGTCCAAGACAGCTTCTTTAATAGTTTTTTCTCTACCACGTTTTAAACTGTGTGCTACAGTCTTATGAGCTGACTTACTTTCGTTTATTATGAAGACATATGACGGCAGGTTGGAATTTTCCCACTTATTTGCATGATGAGACTCTGTGGTGGTACTTTCTTCGATTTAGTCATTCCTCCATAAGTGAAAAACTTTTGTTAGCAATAAAGTGGCCTAACTTCAGAACAGGGTTAGTCCATCTTTATGGAATCATGTTCCAGACGTAGAAAACCCCGCAGACTGCGCACCCAGAGGTTTTCTTTCAGCGGAATTTATTGGCGACTCAAATGAAGAAAGCCAGCTGCAATCAGCTGATTTTTAACATGGAAGAAGTGCTCACTTGACGACAAAATTGACAAGGATTCCAAACAACACAATAATGAAGACAAAGACGAAACGAAAACATTCCCCGTTATAGTAGTTAGCAAACCGGCTGACGAGGATGCCACGTTCTTAATATCTTAATATAACCAATAAATCATTCTGTGCTGGAGTGGACTGAATGAGTAAAAGTGTTGGCCTCCAAATAATCGTTCTAATCTTGATTTAAATGTTGATCAAAATTTTATCTCTAAAAAAATATCTGTGGTATTGGTAGCTTCTTATGAACCAAGCATTATATTACTAAATAAATTTTCATCTTAAGATAAAATTAAACGAATTCATATTGTTTAAGAAATTAAAAGGAACTGATATCACTTTTCTCGATTTGAGTGTAGCAAATTCTCAAATGAAAAGTGCATTAGTAGTTTTAATTGAACATGAATAAAAGGCTTGTTTTGACGAAAATCTTGAAAAATTGTCAATATCTTCTAAACCCTTAAGAAAATTGGCTGTCTTTTCAGATGAGGGAGGCTTGCTCAGAGTGAGCGGTCATTTGAAACACGCAAACTTGTCATTTTGAACAAAAATATCCCATTTTGTTACCTAGTAAGCATAAGCTAACTGACTTGATTGAAAGTTTTCATATTCAATACTTGCATCCGGGTTTACGGACTCTACAATTTATTGCTTCAGCAGTTTTGGATTTCATCAGCAAAGTAGGCTATCCGATGTGTCTAAATATGTTTTAAAGAAAATCCGAAACCTGTCCAATCCTACATGAAAAAATTGCCTTCTTGCAGAATAAATCAAGCTGATGCTTTTCTTATGTAGGAGTGGATACGGCTGGTAGTTTTCCAATTATCACGTCTAGGACTCAGCGTGCTAAAATTTTAAAAGCTTATTTTTGTATCTTCGGATGTTTTACTACTAAAGCCATACATTTAGAACCCGTATTTGATTTATCGGCGGATGCTTTTTTGGCTGCACCTAAAAGATTTATTGCACGTCGTGGTCAAGTATCTCATATATTTAGTGACTGTGGGACGAAGCTCGCAGGTGCAAATCGTGTTTTGCTAGATAACTTTAAAAGTGCGGTAGACTCTGAAAAAATTAAATGGTCGTTAAAGCCGCCGTCGGTACCTCATTTTGGATATTTGTGGGAAGCTGGGGTTAAATCCGTTAAAAGTCATTTTGTTCGAGTAATCGGTGAGCAAACTTTAACTTACAGTCTGAGTCTGAGTCAGTATTTAACTCGAGATCTCTTTGTTCTGTAAGCTCAGATTCAAATGATTTAAGTGCTTTGACACCTGGGCATTTTCCAACCTTAGCTCCACTTTCCACTTTGTCGGAACTATGTAAATGTCAATTAATATAGGAAATGTACCAATGTTTTCGGAAAAGGTCGCATAATGAATATTTACACTCATTGCAGCCACGTCAGAAATGGCTTAAGAAGCAAAGACCTTTAACCAAGCTGTGTCCTTTGCCTAACCAGTAATTTGTTGTTAAATCCTTTATTTTTCTTTAGTTTCTAAATTAAAAGATTTTTTCTTTCTTTTACTTCAATTTTTTGTTATTCTGCAAATCGAAATATATATTAAAATGAAGAATTTTCTAAAACTATGTATTTAGTGGGCGGTAATGTTGGTTTTTTTTTACATAATCCATAAATTCAAGCCAAAACGATTGGGGTTTATTATTAATATTATTATTATTTTAATTTGGTTTGGTAGTTTTAAATGTTGTTAAAGAAATAAACTGAACTGAATTTGTTTAAACACTTGTGGAATTGCGCGCCATAGGAATTGGCCTATGCAACAGACGTATTAGACGAGTACGCACAAAACCTTAGTACGAAAATGGTCTTCAAATCACTACTTTGACGGTACCGCTGATTCAATAGTTGATTCAATAGTTTGAGAATCGTTCGATGGTGTTTTTTTGTGTAATTTGGTGAAAACAAATAGTGTGGGTTAACAGAAGTATGCGAGAGGAAGAAGGATTGGTAAGTCGTTTAAGCCTTATTTCTCGTCATTTAGATTTTTGATTCATAATTAATGTTTAACAATTTGCGTATCGATATTTCGTATTTACATTCCACTCTAAAGCAGTGGCGGCTCGTGGTTAAAAAACCAGGGGAAGTGCTTAGGAGAAATTTATTTCGAATTCGCCATTTTGTTTAAAAAAAAACGCACACTAAGACTACTAAGACTTGCTAACATTCTGTAGACTAAATGCATCCTTCCTATGATATAGTGTTCCTTAAGATCGATTTTAGATACTTAAGTCATGAAAAGCTCCTTTCCACAGATACACTTGTTGAGGGTATCGTTAAAATTAGGGAGGAAAGTTTGTAGGATCGCTTCCGTAAAAATATCTTCAGTTTCATTTATTTTTTTTTACAAACTCCTGCAGCGAGCTACTACTACTTAGCCATTTGTAGGTAGCAAATTAAAAAGACTGAAAATGGATATTCCATGATCTGCCACATTTTATAACTACTAATATCTTTCTCTTTCCATTGATAAATGGCATTTCCAAGGTATTACAAATAATATCATTTACAAGATACATAATGTGTAGTCAATAAATACTAGTCTACCATTACCTACTATTTAATTCAAAATTAATTAACAATCACAAAAAATACTTATAAGTACCTTCACCGGCAAAATAAAAACAACGCCGCGAAATCTATATCTGCGGGGTAGTTGAAGATCTTTTCAACGGCAAGCACCTCATCAGCTGATTTCCTCCAGTCGTATTCATACGGAAAATAGATTAAACATTGGACATTGCCATGGCAACGGTCCGTTCACGCGATCAACACCATTGTAGCAATACCGTCGTGGTCACTTCTGTCGAATTTGTTGGAAGAGGACAAAGCGCGCCAGCGGTAGCATATTAGAAAATATTGAGTTGATATTAAATTACGAAAGTGTTGAGCGTCAACTGCCAGTAAATAAGACAATTAAATTTTTATATTATTTGTGGGATTTTCTGATGAACTGGCACCTCATTCACTTCACCTGAATAGCCGCCACCGCTCTAAAGTTGAATTCAGTATTAAACATAACAAGTATCTTAGTAAAGTTTAAAAAATTAAATAAACTTGTCTTTCATACAACCGCAAAACAATGGCAACGTCCCAAAATACTCATAGTTGTTTTATTCACTATTTGGCAGTCCAATCTAGTAAACCTAACCTTGTTTGATACTGCTAACTGCTCATTAGTTAATTCTTTCGTTCTCTTTTCGAATCATGTGCAATCAGAGTTTTGGATTATAATCTGAATTGTATTAGTCATAAATTTTTTCTTTAAGGAATATAAAATTCTTTTCTTTTACTCTTTCACTACTGCTAAATTTTATATTCTTAACAATATAACCAAACTTCAGAAAAAATATCTTATTGACATCACATCCGCCCTAGCTAATCAGCTTTTAAATCCAGTTATTGAACTTCTCTAGAAACAAGCGACTCTAAGACTCATAATAAAATTAGTTGCGGCTTGAAAGTTATGCTAATGAATGTCGACTCATAATTAACTTAAAACCCGATAGGTGGCGTTTCGAGTAGTATCTCGCATCAACTAACAGGATTAAGCCATTTCCAGTGGGATTTTCTATCTGTTGGTAAGGTCCGGCGAGAATAGTTTACAATCCTGCTTTTTATTTAATTTAACATGGCGAGATTACTTAAGCTGATTAAGAAGGATAAATAAACTTGGATCGAGATTTAGTTACATCTAATGGACTTGTAGTGTTTTCGCAGTTATATATTTTGTGGTAAAATATACTGACGTGAAAGGAAATAAATCTTCCATTAACAAAAAACTTAGTTTCGTTAATTTTGCATGCACATGTTTGGGTACTGAAATGATATAAATATTAAAATTCATTTAGGGACATTGTACAGGTTGAGTAGTTGTCCTGGTGAGTAAAATTGTTTTTAATGTGTAGAGCTCCCCCGATGCAGTACATATTTTGTTTGGTCTTTTCCGCATTAATCTGATGAGGACTTTGTTAAGTTATATGACTCTATGCTACTTATACTTCATGACAGAGATTTTACAGTTGACAAGGATGAAGTAACTAAATTGGTTCATCATCTCCCAATCATTTCACAAACATGTTTAAATATGTCAACATCTAGAGGTGGCCAAGAATAAAGAGCGATTTGGAAATTTGCGCTCTAAGGAAACCATATCCACGTGAGTAAGGCATTATCTTGTTGAAAAATGGGATTGGACAGCTCCGAAGATGTAGTATAAGAGGGAGTTTGAAAATTTCATGAATCTATATCCATGAAATTGTCGAACTACCAACGGGTAGTCATGGTACCTGTAGCGAACTCTAGAGGCACTAGAGATGATCTACTACAATATACAAGAGCGCTTTAGACCAACAACCATCGTGAAAGTAAAATCATTTTTCACTGTAAACGCAGGTGCCAATAATCAACTGATAGAGCTAGTATTAAAAGAGGACGAGAAGAATAAAATTGACATGACCTTAGGCATTGGTAGTCAGATCGCATCAGAGAAGAACCATCAACGAGAAGCGACTAAACCGTCGAATCCTATGTTCTTTCGTGTTCACGAATGTTTGACAGTAATCAGGTCTCGTACGCTTAGGAAAATATTACGACCGCGTAGTAATTGCTTGTACGCTGAGAAACTAAATTTGTATTTTATACGAAATTGTAAGAAATCAATCCAATTTACAGGGGGTATCGTTTTTTTCTGGCGCTCTTTTACTAAATACGTCTGTTCATGCTGTGTATAATTTGTTTGTCTTTGCATTTGTTTACATTGCATTTTACCATTCTGTATCTGGGGCTGAGACTGAGGTTCTTTAGACTAATTATTAGTCTGTAAGAAATTTTCTGTTTTAGGAAAGCATGTTCGATCCTGCATCTTATCTCATGATCCGGATTCCATCTTTTATTAACCATGCCATTAACCAACTACTTAAATTGCGTGACCCGTTCGATGTCCTCTCCATTTATATGTATTTGAATGTTGGGAATGTTGTTTCTACTAACATCCATGAGCTTGGTTTTGCCGATGTTAATTTTTAGGCCTATTTTACTTGCTTCAGTGATCTGGTTTAGTAGTGTTTGGAGATCATTTGCATTATCTGCTAATATTTCTGTACTATCCGCATATTGGATATTATTGATGGGAATTCCGTTTATTTTATTGCCTATGGGACTGTCCGAGAGTTACTCAGTGAATGGTCTTTCTACCAACAACATTGGAGACAAGATGCACCCTTGTCTTACGCTTTTTTTTATTTCAGTCTTCTGTTGTTCCCGAGTTGTGCAATCGAATATCTGTTTTCTGGTTCAAGTACAGATTACTGATAAGCCTTATGTCGTTTTCATCTAGTCTCAGATCGCCAAGGTATGATGTGAGGAGGCTATGCTTAACATTGTCAAATACCTTCTCGTAATCTATTAAGCATAAAAAGACATGTGTTCTCTGTTCTTGGCAATTCTGTACTAATGTTTGTAAACTAAATATGGCTTCTCTGGTTCCGAACCCGCTCTTACATCCAAATTGACTAGCCCCACTCACTTCCTCACACTTTTTATAGAGCCTTGTGTAGAACTCGAAGGAAGAGCTTTAGAAAATGGCTTATTGGATTAATTAATTAATAATTAATTAATTTGTTTGCGGTTATTAATTATCTTTGATTCAGATTATCTAATCGCTAATATTTATCCTATAGTTTTTAAAAATTTAGTTCATAAAATACTAAATTTAAGTTCATATAAATATCGGTTAACGTTAAATAATTGTTTAGTTACCGCGCATAATTTTGTTGAAAATTAGAAAAACCAAAAATGCAAAATCTTTTTTTGTAACTTCCATTTAAATAAAACCGTAATAATTTTGTATAAATTTCCATGTCATTTTCGCCGTATTTACATTGCTCTGTTATTCTGTGACGTTCATTAAAATTCAACAGTGTTTACTTAATCTCTTGGTCCGAGAACTAAAATTGTTGAGAATCTTTGTTAATTGTTATATTTAGTTTACAACGAGTCTTTGATAATATTTCCAAGAGAAAATTTCCAAGCAGATTTTGTTATTATTGTACGTATTAAAAACCGTAAGCACACTTTCAAGTTTTTCCATTAAAGCTTTTTACAAGAAAAAATAGTCTTGTTGTTTGTTGTTGTATACCTTGTAACTTAATATTTTTCCTCCGAGATCGATCTTTAATTTAAAAAATAAAAAAATCTTCCAAATGATTTACATGGAAATTCCTTCGCGAAATGAAATTGTATAGTAAAGGTACCTAATATCGAAGAGCAAAATGCCCAGCAAAAAATATATAAGGTTAGAAATGTTAACTCCTAAGTAAAATGTAGATACACGAAATTTAAATAAAATTCAATAAATTAGCACGCATCGTACCACCCGATGACGCTCCAGCTCGTTTTCTCGTGGCGGGTAGTTTAAAAGTGATATGTTTAATATTTTAATTTATTTTCAAGCTAGTATTTGATTATTTTAAAGATGATTTATTGTTTTTTTTTTTCGTATGGCACGATAAAATATTATGTATTCAGTAAAACGAGCTATAAGTTGATGATTTTACTGATTAGATTGTATTTTAGAGGACATTACCAATTACCAAGCTAAAAAACCATAATAGTCTTTAACAATCAAATGCTGATACTTAAATAAACCCTACATAGAATAATATGTAAAATATAACTTATACAGGGTGTTTCATAATTGAATGCTGATCCTTAAGGGTGATAATCCTTGGATGATTTTAAGAAAAATTCTTTATATGAACATAGGTCCGCAACAGCTTTATTTCTGAGATACAGGGTGTTGAAATTTAAGAAAAAAATCTGTTTTTCTTCAATATCTCTAAAACCGCTTTGTATTTTTGTTTTAAATTTTGGTAGGTGCAAAGTACGCTTAAAAATACATTTTCTTCAGGATAAAGGTTTTTTAAATTTTCATCAGTGGCGTCCCTGTTAACATGCCCTGCAATATTTTTAATCAAAAAAATGATACGCCACTGTTTTTTTTTTAAATAAATGTTATTTTAATAATTGCCTTCTATCTTCTCATAAAAATGGTCTCTTGACTTTTTTTTATCCGGCGTACGGTTTTCGAAATAAAGTTCATTCATTTGCTTGTCCCTATGTGATTTTTTTCTTGTAGTCTCAATTTCGCAATTTGTGGTAACCAAAGCATCTAGGCTAGATTTTTATATTTTATAGTAACTAACTATTATTTAGTTCTAATAATAAGCACGCATAAAAATACATTTTTTATTTGTAAAAACTTAACCATTTTGGACAAAATATACCAAAATTAAATTAACTGTTTGCGTTTATAAAACAACGAAATGTGTTGTTAGCATACTAGATGTTTCTAGCCTACAAAATAATCCCACTCTTTAACGGCTTTAATTACTAGAACTAAATAATAGTTACTATAAAATATAAAAATCTAGCCTAGATGCTTAGGTTACCACAAATTGCGAAATTGAGACTACAAGAAAAAAATCACATAGGGACAAGCAAATGAATGAACTTTATTTCGAAAACCGTACGCCGGATAAAAAAAAGTCAAGAGACCATTTTTATGAGAAGATAGAAGGCAATTATTAAAATAACATTTATTTAAAAAAAAAACAGTGGCGTATCATTTTTTTGATTAAAAATATTGCAGGGCATGTTAACAGGGACGCCACTGATGAAAATTAAAAAAACCTTTATCCTGAAGAAAATGTATTTTTAAGCGTACTTTGCACCTACCAAAATTTAAAACAAAAATACAAAGCGGTTTTAGAGATATTGAAGAAAAACCGATTTTTTTCTTAAATTTCAACACCCTGTATCTCAGAAATAAAGCTGTTGCGGACCTATGTTCATATAAAGAATTTTTCTTAAAATCATCCAAAGATTATCACCCTTAAGGATCAGCATTCAATTATGAAACACCCTGTATAATAAAACTACAAAGTATGTACATTTCGGCTTTATTTACCAAACAGTTATTGTTATCACATTGTTATTAAAAGAATAGCCCAAAATGCAAGTAAATAAAAAAAATACAAGTTAGTAGATTAAACAGGAAATATAGCAAGGTAAAATTTCCAATTTATTTTATTTAGATACCTAAATACAGCTGGCAAAAATGTTTTAAAAACGACACCCTCTATTCTGCGACTTGGCAGTTTGTCCTATATAAAAGTGCAACTTTTATAACACTTTTGTTCACTAAATTTGCTTGTGAAACGTGTGTTAGGTTTGTCCCTTTTACATGTGAGTACTTTCCGATGGAAATGTGTAATTTTAATAAAGTTGAGACTATATACCTATATAATACCCCTAAGTTGCCCCTAAGCTTGAAAGATGACCCCAAATTTTTACAAGTTCATGCTGAAATTCATGGAGGAATGGAATGAATGGATAACTATACAAATGTAAAACCAATACTAAAAACATTGTCTACCAGGATTTATAAGAAAATTTGGGATTGCGGGGAAACAAAATTAACAGACAACACTGAGTTGAGGCTAAAACTACAATTAATTTATCTGCCTCCACTGCAACCCAGCACTATTTAAAACAAATATTAAATATATTGTTTCAACAAAAGCAGAATTCTTAAAGAACAAACAACAAAAAGAACAATGTTAGGCTCTTTTGTGTCCATTAAGGCAGGTGACAAAAATGATATTTTTTGTGAATTTTGACCTGGTGAACATGATGGCGCAATCATGGGCGCACCCAGGATTTTGCCTTGGGGGGCTGACTGGTCTTGGTGGGGGGGGGGGGGGGGGAGGGTGGTCTGAGTGGTATAATTCGGTGGATTTCTTCAATTAGTAGTGCCCTTTTTTAATTTAAGTGTGTCTAAGATGTTGGTCGGGGGGGGGGGGTGCGGCCCCCAGCCCCCCCCCCCCCTCCCCTGGGTGCGCCACTGGGCGCAATTACAATTACCGGATGCTTCCGGGAAAACCGTTTTCTTTAGTATCAAGTAAATTCCATAATCACATCACGTTGTTCAAAATCCATTATATATAAATAATATTATTATCTTTCACTTTTGATATCTTGGCAGGCAAAAAATTGTTTCTTTTACCATTGTTCTTTAAACACATTTTATTATTAAAACAAAACATACACTTTCACTTCACTTCACTTAAAACCATCCTAAGTTTGCAACAGTTTCTACGTTATAAATGAATTTAAAAAATACAAAAATAGCTAATGAAATTGTTTAAAACTCGAAAATAATTATTGCACCGACCTGTCACAGATTGCGGCGAAATTTGACAAACGTTTACACGTCAACTGTCTTAAAGTTCAAATAGCGAGTGAAATGATGGTAGCCTACCTGCAGAAGAATTATCCTACAGTGCCACGTAGTGGTACGATGGACTACTAATGGTGTAACGGTCGTGTTTCCACTTATTCAATTCAAGTTTCAACCATGTGATGCCCAATACTCGATTCGTTGTTTGTGAGTAACACTGAGTTTATCCTCCAATCATGTTATAATCATAAAATATATTAAGAACCGTGGTTTAGGGTGCTCTATTTGGGCTGCTATTTTATCGGTTTTCAACCGGTTTTTAGGCCAGTATTTTTCCCGGTACACCAACGGGAACGAAACACCATAATACAGCATTTAAGGGTTATTTGGTTTGATTTAGTACCTCTATAACTCTTTAATGGTCTTGGTCGATAAAAGGGTGCATAAAAGGGTAATATAATCTTCTAATGAGTTTTCACGGGAAAAAGCATTTGAGCTTAGTTTAAACTGTGAACCAACCATGTAGTTACTGAAATGAAATACGTTTGTCCTGAACAACAGTACTTTTTAATTTAAGTTTTAAGAATTATAAATCATTTTAGGAAGTAATTTACACATAAGAGATATTCCGAAATCCTATGGTTATCGTTACCACTATTATTGTGAAGATGTTCCTTATTAAAATTCAGTCATTAGCGTCGGACATATAATAAAGTAAGGAAATTGAGAATCGGCGGAACAGAGCATCGCAAAGCATTCGTTTTCTATAATATTAACAGCTTGGTGCTCAAAACTTTTAATCAAGTGATCAATTTATTTGACGTTTAGAGTCCTCTTTGGCAATGACATTAAAATGAGTGCTGTTACATTAAATGTACCATCGAATAGTGCCGAAAAAAAACTGATACAGAAAAATTCTAGTTGTAGAGTAGCTCCTAGGCTATTAGGGAATATGCATAATCTATTGAGCACAGGTTATCAGTTGCCATGAACGTGAAATGGCTTTCTTTGTTGTACTACCTTTCTTAGAAATACGAGGGGAAATGTCTATTGTTTTAAAATCTAACAAAAATTAAATCAAGAAATTAGCAGATTTTTTTTTAATTTGGTCATGGCACCGTTCTTATCAATCATGTCTTATAATCTTCACGGTATACTTAAAAGTAAATTTCTGGTATACTCTTCTATTGTCGTGTTATGCGTCATTTATTTGTTGTCGTAATCCTTATTGATTTCTTCGGCGGAAGTCGTATTTATACATATATTTTGTCATCTCACCCCAAACATTCTTTATTGGGTTAAGATCTGGACACCTCGAGGGCCATAGTAAAACATGGATTTGATTTTCCTCAAGATAATTTTCAAGTCTTCATGCTTTATGTATAGGGGCATTATCATATTAAAAAATAAAATCATTATACCATATAATACGCCAACAGATGGTATCATGATTTCATTTAAAAGACTGCGATATAACTCTGCTTTGACTCTGCCCAGTATAATTTGATAAACCCCTGGCCCCCTGGCGCTGATCCAGTCCCATACATTAACTGGAAACCGTTCACTTTGACTTGTTTTATATGTATATCTTTCATCATACCTCATTCCAGTGGGCCTGTTAAACGTGGACTCTCCCGTTGTGACACGACTGAAAAGTTTTTTCATCTAAAAATATAACCTTTTCTCATAAATCATTTCGATTTAATTATTCATGGGCATATTCGACTCTCCTTTGCTTGTTTTGTCTGTCAAGAAACCTTATTAGCAGCACATCGACTATCTATATCTGAGCTTCGAATTCTGCGTCGAGCCGTATTGACCTAACCGGGAAAGTTGCTCTCTTCTTTCGCTACAGTTGCTGTTTTAAATGGATTATTTGTTGAAAAATTTATTAATTCGCTGTCTTGAGTATTACTTGAGATTTTGGGGCGACCAGAACCTATTTTCCTTGCAAATTATTCCATAGTGCGCGATTTTGTTCTTAGCCAATATAACAGTACTTTTACTTTACTTTTTATCCTGCATGTATATTATGGCTTTTTGCTCAGGGATTTATTGCAGGTATATCTTGAACAAGTAAAATTTCTTGACAAACATCAATAATAAATTTAAATGAAACTGATGACAACTGGTTGTCAGTTTAAAAGAAAATATTTTATAATAATCTAGGAGATTAGAATATATTTTGCGGTACCAATATTTTTTCGGCACGATAGTACCTAATTAGTTTTATTCTTGATTAAATTGTTGGTGCTCGAGAACGTTATTGTATTGTGTTTTAAATTATTTACAAAATAAAACTACTTAGGTTCACTCGTTTTTAGTAATCCTTATCTTGTTTTGAAACATAAAATCATTATCGTTAATAAAGAAACTAGAAAACTAGAATTAGGATAATCTTAAACACTATAATAGCGGTTTCAAAATCTCTTTTGTACTTAGTAGGATATCACTGTAATAGTAAAACTTTTCCATATTAAGGATAGTAAAATGAAACCAGTTGTCAGTACCGATATGAAAATAAAAATTTTAAAAGCATTAAAATGTTCATTTATAAATACAATGTGCTATTAAATTCACTGCATATACTGAAACTGGTAAATCCTGGTACGAATTCAGGTGGGGGAAAAATAGTCACAAATGGCGCTTCGCGATAACAAGCTGGATATCGCCTGTGTAAGAAACAAAATTTGAACCACTGCACACTACTGATAATAAACGCACGGCCATATAAAAACAGTTAGCTAGTTTGTTGTGTTGCCAAGTCTCTCAACAAGTCTGTGTAACAAGTTTGAAAAATTTTTCATAAATATGTATCATTAAAGGCCAGTAACATCAAATTTAAGTAAGCATATTTGGCTGTACGTTTATTTTTTAGGAGATACTACGTTTATTTTTGACAATAATTCACAAAAAACTTCTAAATTGAATAAAAAGGTAAAATTAATATTGTTTAAGCCCGATTGCATCGGGAGAGCGAACGCTGTTTTCTACTATATATTGGTTTAATAAAATTAATATTGCAGCCAGTGTTTTTTTACAGACAAACAGCTTGATATGTGTGACGTCCACCTCGTATCACTAAGTCTTTTTAGTTCCACAGGTTCATCTCCTGGATGTAGCTCTTTTTGAATTTGTAAAAACGCTTAATGTACGGAAGATCCACTAATAAAAACATAAAGGTTCTCAATTTTTTGAATGTAATGCCGACAGGGCGGTGTTTATTTTGATTTCCACATACAAAGGCCTTCCGATCGACCGGATCGACAAGCGGCTTAAAACAAAGGGGGCCGCATTGTATCGCGTGCCGAAAATGCAATAAAATGAGATATATTTTATTTATTCGTTTATGTAGGTATAGGACAATAGTAGGTATAGTTGTTTTTTAATAGTTTATGTATAAATATTAATATATAAGGTCTATACATGCAATGTTGAAAGCGACGGTTTATCTTTTTTTAATTTTAACTACTGGGTTTTTCTATATTTTCTTGCTCAAATGCTCGACTTAGCTGGTTGGGCGAGCACGATCTGGGTTGGGCTCTCGCCCAACCGCGCCTACCCCTGGCGCCGCCACTGTTCTTACACTTGCTAAGTAAAACTTTTGGTTTGCATATTAGACTGACCTAGCATTGGGGAATCTGGCCGTATATGTTTAGCTCTGAAAGGTCATTTTTCCCTTGGAAGATTCTAGTTAGGCAGTCTGCAAAAAATATATTCGTTACCCACACAGCTTTTAGTAGCGGCAGTCTAGTTATAAATAAAAAAACATTTCTTCTCTGTCCGTGCTTCGAATATATTTTAAAACCATTGTCGGGGTTCTAGAACAAAACGTATTTCTCATTGACACGATATTACAAAAAAAATAATTCCCCTTGCAAAGAAATCTATATGTTCAGAATCTTGTGTTATTACTATAACAAAATTCTTACTTTTAGATGTTATGGAAGATTCTCCTCCAGAACCTGCCCCACCTGAAGTTCCTCCTCGTGGAGGTTCTCTTCATTCCGTGACTTTAAGAGGAAGAACTCAATATCAACTGTCACCCAGCGAAAATTTAACTTCGTGTCAAGAACCTCAGTATCTGCAAGGGGGTAAGTTATATTCCGTTTGTGTATTACCTGCTGATTGTGGATATACACATGTAGGCCGGGACCTAATAAAGAAGTTGCAACCTCTAAAAGTATGTACCGCCATTAAAAATCTAAATTGTCAAGTCTATATCGACAGTGAACTGTCAGTAGCTGTACTTGCTAGTTAATTGACTGCCACGCCATTTAAAAGCAGTTTTATTTTGAGGCCATGTCAGTCATAAAGGGCTGACACGGTTTCTTTAGTAGGCGCCGCGTCAGTCACATTTGCTGATATGTAAAGGTTTACTTGCCGCCGTGTCGGACGTTTCTGATGTCATTTACATGGTTTACAGATAGGGGGATGTTTTAACGGCGCCACAAGGTGCCTTTTAAAACGAAAATTGTCAAAAATCTAGAGATGGATCATCACCTTAAACTATTATTTTCCGACAATTTTTTTTTTGTAGCATACTATTTGATGTTAAGAGAAACTAACAAAACTTCAATTCATTTTTCAAACATAAACTTATTAATTAATTTACGTATAAAATACGTAAATTATAGGAAAAAAACAGGTATACATTTAAATAAAAAAAAAGTATTGGCGATTCCGTCATATCGTCTGTGATCATAACATGTAAATTGGGCGAGGGTCTTTCTTTAAGCACCTGCCTGTATGAGATAATTACCTAACAGTTACTACTACGCACACCTCATACCTATATATGTATGAAAAATTTGCTTTTGCGCCCAATTTACCTATAGGATTACACGGACGCTAAAATCCGTGTGCCCAGTTTCCAAGTTCATGTTATGGAGCAGGTAACGTTCGCGCCCAATTTACCATGCCGGTTCTAGTTCAGCGTTAGTTAAATCTTTTTTGTCCTGAAAAAATCAGATCTTTAATACACAAAAGCCTTTAATATATTTACACCACAAATATAAATTGAAAAACAGAAGTATTTAGGATTTATTTTTTCGTATTTATTGTAAAAGTTTTAAAAGAAAATTAAGTAACATTTACTTACATTTTTGTTTACTGACACTAACCAATTTAAGCACAAAAAATGGTCGAAGTCAACAGAAAATTTTGCACGCGTAATTAACCCTCCAAGTAGCATACCGGTAAATAGGTCTCCGCTGGCGCCGCGTCAGTCACATATGAATCGTTCTATTTGACTGGAAAAAAACGTTGGTGCCATCTAATAGTCAAATGATGTGTTTAAGAAGGTTCTTTAGCGCGGCGAGAAGTAGATATCTTTCCTCGGCGCCACATTTGAAAACCGGGTTTTAAGACATGGCGCTTGCGGACACGTTACTGTCAGTCATTTATGACTGACATGGCAGTCAAAGTGTTAATAAACAAGCCAGTTATTTAAATGTTAAATAATTTTAAAGGAAACTTCCCATACAAGACATTAAATAGTAAAAATATGTAAATATAAGCCAAAAGAAATATTCCGCAAATCTCTAAATATGTACCAAATATAATTATAATCTTTATTTCAGACAATTAAAGAACTTCCAGAAAATAACACTTAAAAGTAATTTTAGTCATTTTAGGAACTAATCGCTTCTGCTAGATTGTATCCAGTTTTATATAACCCCTTTATATAAGAGACATTAAGATTATCATGATTTAAAATTGAAGTTAGATTTAAGAAAAAGTGATAATAATTACATAGGTTCAAAATTTACTTAGTTTAGTGAATCATACTGAATACTGGGAAACTGCTTCTTGAATAAAAATAAACCACTGCTTCTGCACAACTCAGCAAGCGGTTGGACCAAAACGACAAACATGAGTGCACATAACTAATTTATAGGATTATGGCTGTAAGCTTAGCTCTTAGTTTATTCCCGAAAGTGTATGTTTGGTACCAAAATAATTATCTAAGATTCATTACGTTTGAGGGCATGCGGACGTTCAGGCATCCATAGTAGAACCGCAAAACTTGTAAAGTACATACGTAAACTAAGATATAAATATTTTAATTGTCTATTCGCCTTACAGTTTGACGAACGAGATAGAATAATAATTGGTAGAAATTAGTAATTACCCTTTCAGGAATGAACGAATTTGGCGTCCAGATTTTCCTAGATTTGCACAGAGGCTACTTCTTTTTTTTTTTCAGCATGACGTATACACAGTATTACACAGTTTATAACGTTGATGGATCTTTTTGTGTTACCTTCACTTTTGTCCTCTTCTAGTAACATTTTGTAAACTACTTTTATATTTCAGTTTTCGAAAAATACACTTCGCACAAGTCTTCCAATGTCTTCCTGTAGTACACTGTCCCACTCTTCGACTAGTATAGGGCTTCTGTTAGTTGCTGAAGGGTCTGGCATGGATCTGGACAGCGTCGAATATGTCTGTTCAATATATCCAATACGAGTTCAATGGGATTAAGGTCGGGGATTAACGTTGGCACTCCATTGTACGAATTTCATGCTTATTATGAAAATCTATAGTAATCGCAGCAGAAATTAGGCCATGCACTATTATGCGTGAAGAGAAAATCATGGCTTATACTATATGCTATACTATATGATCTTACAGAATGATATCAATATACCCTGCAGCTGTAAGACTTCCTAGTATCACTACAAGATCTGTTTTTTCCTCCAAACTTATTCCACCCCAGGCCATTACTGAACCATATCCAACTCTGGATACTTCTTGCACAGCAGCAGTGGAGTAGCGTTCATTGGGACGTCTATACACACGTACCCGGCCGTAACAAGGGGTAGACGAAGTCTCGATTCACCTATGAAAGTACAAGTCTCCAGTGTCGAAGTTTCCATCTCAAATGATCACGAGCAAAGTTTAATCACAGAACGTTATGACGTTGAGTTAAAACAGGCTTTCGTATCGATCTTCTTGGCTTTAAATAGGCTTTTCGTAACCTATTTCTGTCTGGTCTGGTCAAAAAAGGTTACCCGATGAGCCGTCCTAAGTGCATTTTTACTACTAAATATCGGTCCTGGATTCGTGTGGTTCGGTCGTCTTTTATATCGCCCAGTCTTTCTATAGCGATCACACATTCGCTTGATGATTAGCGGGCCGTGATTGAAAGTTCATGCAACTTGCCGAATTTTAACACCATTTTCAATTAAAGCTATAGCACGAGCGACTTCTATCTCGCTAAAATCTCTCATTTTAACAGATACTGAATTAAACAACAATAAACTGTCATGCAGTTACCCAGTGAAGCTGCCTAAACCTACTGCAATATAAAATCTAACTGTGGTTATTTTCATGAGAAGTTTATTTTCTGTATTTGCTCTGGAATCTTGAACTTGTCTTCGGTAATTAGCTAAACCCTTTTCTTTTCTATTAAATCCCTACATGTCAATCAATTATGAAAATATCATTCCCACTCGTTTATAGCAACGAGCTAAAAACTTACAGGCGTACCAAATAGAGTTCCCCTAATTTTTAAAAGCAGTGTATATTTTTAAAAGATTCCAAAAAATTTACTTATCTTTGGTAAAAATATTTTTAAAATTTTGTTTTTCGAAAATTTTTGGTAGATTCCAATCATTTTTTATAACACGAGCAGAAATATTAAAGCATGATATAAATCCTTATAATCTTAGACTGGGGTGCCAGGAACCTTGTTCAGTTCAACACCTCCAAAACCCAGTCTTGCTCCCTGTCACGCAAAAAAACTGGCAACGCTTACCCCATCCACATGAATGGCCAGGCCCTACAAAACAATGAAACATTCGATCTTGTTTCGAATTCGATCTTTGAACATGATCTCAGCTAGCACAAACACATTACTTCCACACATCGGCAGCTAAGAAGCTTGGTTTTCTCTTTCGAGCCAGAAAATACTTCTCCCCTTTAAACTTATAGACTCTCTATATTTCCCAAATAAGACCTAACCTAGAGTACTGCTCCCACATCTGGGGAGCGGCATCACCTTCGACACTTAGCATCCTTGATTCTATCCAAAAGAGAGCCATTCGACTTATCAATGACCCAGCCCGCACGAGAAAACTCCTTTCTCTCGCTCACCGCCGCGCTGTTGGGGATTTATCCCTTTTCTACCGCTACTTCCACGGCTTTTGCTCTCAAGAACTAGCCGGTATTATTCCCCCCTTGACTGTCCCTAACAGAACAACAAGAGGCGCGTTCGGTATGCATCCCTTTACTGTCCAAAAGCCTAGAACAGACCACATCTCTCGCTCATTCATACCTAGGGTTTCCAGATTATGGAACAACTTGCCTGCAGATGTTTTCCATTCCCGTCCCAACCTCCAATCCTTCAAATCCCGTGTCAATAGACTCACTTTCCCTTGCCTTCAGACGCCCACGGTACGTTAGTACTTATACTTGAAGTCTACGTGGGATGTCTTAGATAAGAAAAAAAAACTTCCGAAAAGACAATGTCTTAATACATTTAAAACATTGTACATTTATAGTAGCTACTTTGTGTTTTCAATTGCGGGTAGGTATACTAAAAATTAAACTCCATTGACTGCAAATTTTATTAAGCATTCTTTAAACTATATATATTCTAAAGCAAAATTGGTCCAAATTACTCTTCATGATGACATGACTTACCTTAAATCAAACAACCATCTCTTTGTGTCGTCGTTAGTACAATTCTGGCCAAAGGACGGTCAGTTAGACGGTGTGTCGTGTAATTTTCCGTAGAGACACGGCCGATGCATACTAATTTTGAAGTCGGGTGTCGCCTGTAAACTTTATTGCCACTTAGTGGGGCATTAATAGTGATTGTGAATCCCGTTCGGTGCGAGCAGGAATCAACCCTACAGGGACCGAAATTAAAAACGATTCATTGCGACACGTCCAGGTTGGAACTACGCACGTTTTCGCATTATTTAGGGGGTACGTTCAGTTTGCTAAACAAAGAGTTGGGACTAAAAAAACCTTTTAATTTTGTATCATGCCATACTCTAAAAATTAATATTTGGAAAAACTAAATGTTATTGCGCTAAAAAGTATAAATTTTTTGATGAAATGAACTCTTAACATGATAATGTGCAATAAACATATTATTCATGCATTTAAAAAACTTTTTAACAGTTTTAAAAAACAAAAATAGCAATATATAAAATTATCAAGTTTGTATCCTTTTAATAGTTACTATAAATCAGCATTAAGTTAATTAACTTTGTTCATTTATAAAAATAATTGTTCTCTAAATTTTTCAAATGTGCATTAACCTTAACAAAGTGGGTAATAAACGGCAACACTATTACGAATTATGATACCAAAAGGTGAACTCACGCTGGTTAGCGAATGTTTGTTGAGTTAGTTTTTATGTATTTTTTTTTCTAATCTCATAGTATGTAGGGTCAATATGGGAACAGTGGACCAAGAGGGTACAGTGAACCAAGTTAGTTTTCAGTTGAAAGAAACATACTTATTTGTTGTACCCACGATACACTTACAACGGTATGCTACGTTGTGACGTCACTTCGAGAAAAAATCTTAAATTGACTAGGCGCTTACCTGAGCAAATGAAATATGACAAGGATATTTTAATAAACGTCAACTCAACACAGTACCCAACAATAAACTGACCTGTTCTTATGTACAAGGGGTGCAAGCGTCTAGTCAATTTAAGATTTTTTCTCGAAGTGACGTCACAACGTAGCATACCGTTGTAAGTGTATCGTGGTTGTACCTATAGTTCAATTTATGATAAAATTCAGCGTTTTGACATTTGACAATCACAGCTGATATTGATTCCGTCGAAAGTCCCTAGATTACTAGTGGGCCGTATCAATACACACGACAGGTCGCGTCGTTTGATTTTCGTGTTTTGTGTCTGTGATGTTGGTGTTTCTGTGGGTGTTTTTTGTATACATATGTTTTAAACATTTTACTTTTAGACTTTATAGATTTCAGAGACTAGATTTTCTTGGTCATTATTAGGTATTTAAGTTGAACGGTGAGTAAAAGTCCGGTCCTGTCTTTTTAGCCAACCTCTAAACGTAAAATGGACCAGACTTCAACAGGGTACCATAAATCACACCATACCATAGATTTCATTTATGTTTTCTTTAGACGCCCACAATACTTAGGTAGTCTACGTGAGCTGTCTCAGATAAAAAAAATAATAATGTTGCCACACAGTACCAAAAGAAAATCTATTGATTTTTATAAAAAACGAAACCTTTTTAGGATATCGGAAGTATTTCCATAAATAAAGTATTAAAAAATACAAAAGGGCAAATTGCCGAAGTATGTAATCTTAATGGGAAACACGTGTGCCTTTGTATATATACGAAAATAACTTAAAATGTAAAATGTATTCTTTTGTTAGCTTCCTGCACTTTCATCCTACGTACCTACCTAATAAGAAAGAAATACTGGGTATGAAGAATGTAAATCGCGTTTTACCAAATATGATATACCTAGCCACGATGTTGTCTATTTTAACAAAATATTGTATATTGATAATATAATAATTTATTACACTTTGGAGTTAAAAGAAACACACGAATGCCTTAAGGTTATACAATATACACAGCAGTGCTACTTCTGAGCAAATTATCGGTGCCTTCCCCAGGCAATTCATTACAAGCAGTCGCATATTATGTATATTGCAATATTATCGTATGTACACTATTTGTTGTCGAACTCTATATAGATATATTGGGACTGAACTCTGATTAGGTCACCTTATTTTAGAAAACTCATGGATATTTGAAGGGTATTTGTTTTGTTTACTTTTGTTCGATCAGCTGGCTAGAATTTTGAAAGTTAATATCAGAACGTTGGCATTAACATTTTTGTCGTCTGACCAAGGAAGGCGTGTTTGCCTATCTTTGAAGTAGCTGTATTCCGTTGGCAATCCAGTCAGAATTTGGCTCTTAGAGGTGGCGACTTTCGGCCAATTACTGGATTAGAGGATTTTTGTAGGGGAATTTAATTTTGGATCTGTTATGGTTGTTCCCATGGATCTATTATAATAGTTGTTCCTGTAAAGGTGCGGTTGTTTTTTTTGTTTCCTGCACAGAAAAAACACTATCGTACATTGAAATGGCTACAAATTCACTCAATGACAAACTCTATTCCGTATTGCACAACACAAATTGGTTTATTTCAATGATTAGTTTATCATTGTTAACTAATAGGTTATAAAATTTCTTGAATTATAAGGTCATTGATTTTTTAATAGGTAGCTTAAATATATCAATTATTTGATGCAGTAATACCCTATTCTAAATCCAATACAAAATATATAATTGGTTTTAGTAAACCTTTTTTTTTGTAAGAATATGCTTTTCTTTATCTAAGACATCCCACGTAGGCTTCGAGCCTAAATACTAACGTACCGTGGGCGTCTTATTTAATCAAAATACTTACTATTATTGCAAAGCTTTTTAGATTTGTTTTACTTACATACGATAAAACCCTGAAATAAGTTGCTTCAGTCCCCAGAATTACAAGAGATCTATTATTTTTGGCGTACCTTTAACGCAATAAACAAACTGGGTGTAAGCTTAAACGACCATTCAGCGAACAAATACCAACAACACAATTTTAACCTCTCCAAAAGGCGAGCAATAGAAGTAATATTTCAGTCAACAATATATCCCATCGAATTATTATTTTTTATTATTTCTCTAACACCTTATATGTTTTATTGGAGTGTTTTTTTTAATTAACATGATATAAGGATTATTCACTTAATTTTTAGGTTGTTTATTTAAACTGTAGTTCTTGTTTGATTAATAAAATATATTGTAATTTGGATCACACCGCCTACAAATAGCCATTTTTCGCACAATTATATTTAAGCATTCTCATCAAATAGTTAAATTTTTTGGCCCTGAGAATTCTACACTCTAAGGAATAATAGAAATTTATTGGTTTCCAATAATATTTTGGTCATTGAAAAAATGGTAATACAGTTTTCAAGGAAGTAGGAATACCTCTGAACTCCAAGAATAAGTCTATAGTTAAAGAAATATTTAAAAAAAAATTATTTCAATAAACTTTTGTCGAGACAGTATTAACTTCAATATAACTATAGTGACAGTGGTCAAAAATAAAACTATTAATAAAAATAGCATAGCAATTTTTTCTGTGTAGGACGGAAAGACGATAAATCCTTTGCTTTTATGGCCGGCTACCGAAGAGCTAATAAGTAGGAGGTACCAACGAGTTTTCCCTCTAGTTTTTAGACGAGAAGTAGCTCATGGCAAATGGAATTTTGCTGGAATAATTCCTTAAGAGCGCAAGAGTTGGGACCTTTGAGTATTTTGCAATCTATGGCCAAGTTGCCAGGTGGCTGTAAAACACTTATTCATTAGGAATTTTAAGGTTGGTTATAGCAGGTACCTGATCTCATGGGAATTTTTGGATATTGGAAGAATGGAAATTTTAAGGGTTGGTTATGATACTTGTTCTCATAAAAATTTTGGACCCTAGAATATTGGAAGTTTTAGGGTTCGATTACAGATACCTAATTCTTAATGATTTAGGACATTGGAAGAAATTTTAGGGTAGAGTTATAAAACCTAAATCTAGGTAGACTGTGGTAAGATAAACTTTGGACATATTTAGAGTCAGTTTGGACCATGGATTTATTAAGACTGGATACGGGATGCTTTAACATTCTTTGAAGCCAAAACAAACCATTCTAAACGACACTGTAAACACAATTTGTAAACATTGGTCACATCTTATTTTACCTTTTATTTTTGTACAAAAAATACTTTAGAAGCATCACAAGATTTACTAAAAGTAATAAAAGCCGTAAAATATTTTATTTTTCTGCTAAATACTAATAAATTTAAGTTAAAAAGTTTTATTATTTATAGGTTATGATATTTCAAAAGTGTTTATTTAAAGTCGCTCCGAGTCATTTATAAATCTATATAAATCTATACGTCGCACTTTTTCGTTTCTAGTTCATTAGACAAAGACGTACGTGTAACCGAGTGTTCAGACCGAGGTTCAGCCGTTTTCCTAAACAACCAGCACAGACAACAATACTTCTGAGCTCCAACACTCCAATGCTATTTTATCTCTTTCTACTACCATTCTTGATTCAATTATGTAGTAATTCGTAGTCTTGTCTATGTTCGTAGTTCGTAAACTGCTCCCCCAAGAGAATAACAAACAACAAAATATAAGGCTTCACTTTCGATACGCTCACAGTATACGGATATCGAATCCTTATAATATAATAAATTCATGGTTTGGACGAACCTTTTAGTACTTTCACAACGCCAGGAAGACAAGGCTTTGTAGGAGAATAGAGAGCATCCTCCTTATGGTTTTACCGGACTAGTAGGAGGCAACTACAGTGTTTGCGAAAGCTAAGTGTCTATTTTAAAAACATCATTACCTGAGCTTAAACATTGGCTTTTACAGAGGGGCACTTTTCCCTTTTATTTCTCATATGCACTTTTGGTTGTACCTCCTAGAAGTTCATTTATTTTGGATAGCTTCATTTGTGAGTCAACGTTCTAAACCTTACTGGTAGAGTCTTTTAAATCTAAAATGTTACTTTCATGGCCTCTTTTGGTAATTTTCAAGTAAGTAATTTAAAGTAGAATGACTTCGACTAGTCATGTAACTACATTTTATTTCGACTATTAAATATTTTTAGTATATTTTCCGGCGAAGCTTTGAACTGGAACCATAGTGACCAATAAATTTTAATATTATTTTATTCGAGTAACTAGGATTATCGGTCCTGGTACTATTTTTACCTGGCCGAAATTTAGGGCTAAAGTGGTAAACCAAGAACTGATCTATGTGGCTTTATACCAAACAAGCACATTTGGCTTTCTAGGTGCAGAGGTATTTGGCTGCCGCTGTACATACCAGGTCCTACAAAATCAGGTTTGACTTTTCATCTTTTTTGTCACTTCGATATTGTATACCTTATATAGCCTTTAATTTGTGTTTTGTTAAATTAATACCTTAAACTTTAACCAGTAACATAATATCATAAGAGCAAATTTTATCGAAAATTTTTTCGATTGTTATAAAAATTTGTTGCTTGACAATTTCGAGAATGACATTTTTAATAAAGCCTCGAGACGTCAGCAGAGTGATTTTGAATAAAATGACATTAGCGAAATTGCCAAAAAGCAACACACTTGAATAATACGAGAGGAAAATTTTGTCTAAAAAACATTTAATTTGGCGAAAAAAAAAATAACACTTTTAGGTCAACAGAGTTATTTATTTAGCAGATTAAAATAACAATAATTGTTAATTTGTTGACATAGCAATAAGATTTTTTGAATTCACAGGTTGGTAAACAATAATTTTTTTCAGGTCGAAAATTTTACCGCTGAAAAACCATGTAGGTTTTTCAAATTTGTAATATGATTGGTTTAAATAGAGGCGAAAAAACTTCAAGGTAGATGTTTTTCTACTTATTAAAATAGGTCGTTGCTATGTAATTTTTTCCATGTAAAATATAGGTATGAGTAAAATAGTTAAAGAAAACTTTTTTTAATTTACGTTTTTTTTTTGGAAGACCATTGTAAATTTTAAGAAAATACATATGTAGTTATGGTTTATGACCTGGTAGTTCAAACAGAACTCACAGGTATCTGTATAGCAGCAAGAGAAATAACCAGTAAGAATATTACTGGACAAAATGTACACATCCTCACGGACAGCAGGCAAGCACTTCTGGCCCTGGACAGACCACGTATCATATCAGGTACAGTATTAGAATGTCACCGAGCCCTAACAGAAGCCTCCAATCACAATGTGGTCACTCTGAGGTGGAGGAAAGGGCACGGCACATCAAAAGGAAATCGCATTGCTGACTCCTTAGCTAGGGGGGCGGCCGCCCTAAATATGCTCGGGCCTGGCTGCTCCACTGACTTAGCGACGTCGGTGGTAGCGAACCTAATTAAAAAACACTCCCATGAACTTTTTAAAAAAGTATGGGATGAAACGGAAGGCTGCAAACTTGCCAAGGAGCTACTCAGTTACCCTGACAGCGGAACAGCTAAAAAGTACTTGACGATGACAAGGCAGAACCTGCGTCTTACAACGGGCATTCTGACAGGACACTGTCAACTACGCAAGCACCTTCACAGAATAGGTCAAGTTGACACACCCCTATGCAGAGGATGTGAACAAGAAGACGAGACCGTCGAGCATATCCTTTGTGACTGCCCGACTTTTACACTCTTAAGGAAAACCGTGTTCGGCGAGTATTGGACCACCTTAAACAACGTCAGAGAGGCACCTCCCGGTGACGTCATCAACTACTTTAAATCAGTAGGCTGGTTGACGCGCTGAGAGGAAGTCTCCTATTTCGGGAGGACGCACAATGGGTCTAATGAGGCCTAAGTGCCGTAGAGCTTCGGCTCACCCTCCCACCGCTTCAGATCAGATCAGATGGTTTATGACCAAGTTTAATGTACAGGTACCAGATTTTTGCCATTTTTTGATACTGCTACCGACCGGTTCAAGGCGGTTGAAAAACATCTTATTTTCTCTTTAAACGTTGCACCATAACTTAAAAAATTTCGGAACACTGTCCATCCTTCTCTTGTAATGATCTTTGTTTCAACCGTATTCTAAAGGTTTAACGAAAGTTATATTTTTACGGCGCAGGTCTTTAATTCCCGCTCCAGCGTTCGAAATTTTGAATTATATCAGAGATCATTTCAATTTTACTTGAAACTGAGGCAGTTTGAAATATTTAATCGTCGAAAGAAATAGATAATCCTTTATAAAACATAACGTTAATAAAATATTAAATATGATACATGATTGCAGTGGCGGTTCGTGGCTTTTGAACATGGGGGGTGCAAAGCAGTCGTTAGGGGATGGGGAGGAGGGTTAAAGGTGAGGAGTGAAAAGCGCCGAAATGTAGCTTCCATTATTTGTTTTCAAAACGTCATAGACACCGTTGATTTTGTTTTTAAATCGGGTGTTGGACGACCCAACTTTTTGATTGCAACTTTTTCTTCAAATCGAACAGGTCTTTTTTCTAAAATAGACATAATTCATATTGACAATGAAAATACCGAAGAAACAGAAAACAAAACAAACTATTTAACGGCAAAGGCAGAAAGGCTGCAGAAGTTTTGAGACCGAAGCACGTGTACTATGCCGACCGTTGTCATAGCAACCACAGATTTATTCGCAATCTGATTGGTCATCGAGCATCGCGTCCTTTTGCGTGACATCATCTTGCGGTTGTTCTCAAGCTGAGACCATGCGGAAGTAAGGATTAGGTCCACGCTTGATCCACCGTTCAGATTATAACGTGGACTTTTGCCAAGGTACTCCAAACTACCTGCCAAGCAAAAACGCTGCATTATTTTTTATTTGTGCTTCCGCTGGCTCTGTAATTTACGTTACGAGGATAATTTGAACAGTTTTTTGGTGCTATGATTTGCTTTAATGAAATAAATATTTTATATATTTATTTTATTTTCTTATTTTAGTTGGTAATTTAATTGGGGGATGCGAGACCCTGCGCCCCCTGGCAGTAGAAGCCCCTGCATGATTGTATTCAGTAGTTAAAGAACTTTCAACAAGTGAAATAAAAATACAGGTCTGTGTTAAAAAATAGACCTGATGGTGGTAGGTATATAAGAAATGAAACATCGAACAATATCGCCATTTTGTTCAGCTTAAAAAGGCGTCCTAAAAAATGCTTTTTATTTTCTTGTAGCGTAAAGATTTTTTCAAATATCTCCGAAAGTAGGTATTCGAAATATTCTTAATTTCTAAAAGGCCTATAATTCGGCATCAAATTATGCAATTTTGCCCCAATTTAACCAACTCTCTATATAAATCTAAATGCCATTGTTATCCTATCGAATTTGTAACACTCTGTATGTATGTGTACAGTTGTACAGGGTAAGCTTTTTAAAGCGTTACAAATATTATCATGAAATTTTGGTGAGTTTTTAGGGAGATGGGGGGCATATTTAAACATATTTTTGACATTTACCCCCTCTCTCTATTTTTATATTTTATATAGGATGTTGTACTTCTGTTTGCGTAAAATCTGTAAAAAAAATTCTATGTGTACAATCTTTTTTGATTTGCTCTTTCGATTACGAAAGTAGGCTTAACTAATTTTTAATTGAATTTAAAAAATAAATAAATTTTACCAATAAATCAAGCTCACTTATTTCAGAATTATTATTCGACTTCATGAAAATGCGTTATTTTTGCTTAAATCAGATAAGAATTATAACGTTTTAATGATTATTTCTCAGTTTATTGCTCAATTAAACTATTAAACATGGAAGTGAATTTTAATGTGTCAGTTGATATGTTGTTAATTTTGGGGGAGTGCAGGAAAACTACAGAGAAGCTGCATTAGTGTGGGCGGAGAGGTTTGTCCCCGGATTTGACCCCCTTTGGCTTTGATTGTGGGGTTTTATAAAGGGCAAAGTGATGGCGACTGCACCTACAACTTTAGATGATATGAACGACCGAATCCACTTTACCTGCTAGTGACACCTGAAATGTCACAGCGGGTACGAAATTCACTTAGAAAAGGAGTAATAAAGTGTTTTGAAGTTGAAGGGGACATTTCGAACAACTTCACAAGTATGACAGACAATAAATACGTTGAAACTAAATGATGAATACTTTTTAAATTTTATAACCTAATAATTCATAATTCCGTGCCCGAAAGAGCAAATCAAAAAAAACATTGTACACTTCAAATTTTACATACAAAAGTACATCATCCCTTTTAAAATTACAACGTTACCACCACCCCTCAAAATAGAGAGAGGGGGTAAATGTCAAAAATATGTTTAAATATGTTCCCCAACTCCCTATTAACTTTAATTATTACTAAATTTTCATGAAAATTTTTTCATTTTCGAGATATCGCCTTGTAACACTTAAAAAAACTCACCTTGTATATCTTGTTATCGAAATGCCAGCGAATTTGTAACACCCTGTATGCATATATTAATTTAGCTTTGTCTTGGTTTTACAAATCTGGCAAACAATAAAATGTGTTCTTCTTTACGAAACCGAAGGCACACTTTTAAAGGATATTTTTCCTATCTATGCAAATTCACGAAAATAAAATCCTCTGCCAAATGTAGCTTATTAAAGTATAGCAAATATGAAAAGTCGGCGTGAAAAGTGTGAGCAAATGTGATATGCAAAATGATGAATTGGTGTGATGTGCTTTAAGGCATAAAGCACTTTGCGAAACTTTTGACTCGTAGGGATTCCTTCTCGGTGGCATTTTAGCTTCTGTAAATCGTGTACCGGCTTCCAGAGGCGCTACATTTTTTTTATATATAAGATACGTGTATTCTAAAGGTCAACAAGTTATATTTGAATGACACAGATATTTTATTTTAAGAGCAGCATTCATCGCCCCCGTTTTTTCCGTTTTTTAACATTGTTGTTTTTCAGTTATTTAATATAAAAAATTATACATTTTCAGTGTGAACACATGAAAAAGAAACATATTGGGCTGGTTCAGTCATTTCACGTATTTAATACATATGTCAATTTTATTGCATAATCAGTCAAACGAAAAACGCACACAAAAAATTGGTTTAATGGATTACAACAAAAATATTAAGGTTTAAAATTCGACCCAATTAATAAAATTCGGTTTCTCGCGTGACGTTATCCTACAAAAAACATCTGAACGTACACTAAAGAAAATTATATCTTGGTTGAAACGCATTTGCATTTTACTCAATGAAACCGCGACTTTCAATAGGGCCAAATGAATATACTCTTAAAAAAATATATTTTTTCTCTTAATATCAAACCATATGATTTTGAATAAACGTTTGACCTAAGACTAAAGGTCTGTTTCCAAAATACAAGATTTCTCAATTTTCTTAGCCTAAGGAATAAATAGACATAATTTAAAATAATAATTAAAGTCACCTGTTATTATGACGTGCCTGTATCCTCTCTGCTCAACGATGCGCGATACGCCCTCAACAGTGCTCATAATAACAACAGAGTATCCATTTGGGGGGCGATATACACTAACAATGGCTATATCCTTCACTTTTACGGCAGCCACCTCACAACGAGTCTCTGCGGAAATGTCCACTAATGTCTTGATGTTACGGCTCTTAAGCCCTTTTTTACCCATGATCAAGATGCCACGATTACTGTATTGTTGACGTACAAATCTGGGCAATGGAACATAATTTTCCATTTTAAAGAGTTTAATTTCATCCATCGTTAAGTGATGCTCACTAACGCAGAGAACATCATACTTGGCGTGGTGCTTATGCAGGAACACTTCCAACTATTCAACTTTATTTCGAACTGAATGTACATGTAAGTGAAAGGCGTTAAGGAAATCTGCCGCCGTTTTGAAGAAGGTTCCTAAAACATTTTGGATCAACTTGTTACTACGGACGAAACGTGGATCCATCACTATGACCCAGAGACTGAAGAGCGATCCAAAGAGTGAAAGCATTCTGGTTCTCCACGACCCACGAAATTCCATATTCAAAAATCGGCAGGCAAGATTCTTGCTTCAGTTTTCTGGGACAAAGATGAGATAATTCTAAAAGGTTATTTGAAACAGGGTAAAAGTATCACGGGAGAATATTATACTGAGTTACTAACTAAATTACGTAAGCAAATTGTGGACAAACGCCGCGGAAATCTTGCCAAAGATTTTCTGTTTTTGCAAGATAACGCTCCTGCTCACAAGTCGTTGATCGCACTGCAAAAAATTGATAAAATTGGTTTTGAATTGGGTCAACACCAACCCTATTCTCCGGATTTAGCACCGTCGGACTATTATTTGCTCAAAAAACATTTGAATGGTAAAAGATTTTCGACAAACTTTATGGCAAACCCATATATGCCATGGTGCATTGCGGAGTGGTTAGGAGACCAAGACAAAGGATTTTTTAATGGTTTGAATTACCTTATGAACATTCGGCTAAATGTGCCAGTCTTAAATGAGATTATGTTATGTACTTATCAATACTCCCTCGTACACTTTTGTTGATACTAATAAGGCAAAAATATCCCGAAAAAACTTACGATTTATTAGACAATAGAGGAAGCGCCCAAATGTAAGTTAGTCCATTGCATTTATACCGTGTATTACTCGTATCTTAACAATTTGTAAAATTTTGGATTTATCTTGCTTTTTAAATTTTTTAAAAATTTTGTTTAATAATAAAACATTCTGTCCCTCTTCACAAGACACCGTTCTTAACAATACAACTCGGGATCCAGTTATTACATCAACAGCTTCTATTTCTAGTTAAATTAATAACAGAAAGCACGTCTCAAATAAAAAAAGTAGGTATAATTTAAAATGTTCAATCACTTGGTCGATAAAAAATTATGCTGCATCAGTTACTGTAAGTAAGAACTAATTTTTTTCATTTTACTTTACGAGAACATTCGTCGCCTCGCATTGAAATTTTTAACTCGCAGCAATTTAACTAAACGTCGACACAGCGACAGTCACAGATGCAGCGCGATATTTTAAAATGATTAATCGTGATAAAGAGACCTAACAAGCTTCCTCTATGTGCCATAATTTCAACTATTTTGCGTGTATTATTAATTTCTTGTTGTAATCATGAGACATTTTGTACTAATGTCTTACGAAAAAAATGATGTCATTCTTTTATGATAAACGAACAATATCGGGCAGAACTAAAGCAAAAAAAATTATCGTTATTTAAGATTGTATCGTTCACTATGGTTATCTTTTCAGGTAGTTCAAATGAATCTCGTTTGGGTGTAGTCGCTTGGATTCGCGGTAGTAGTATCGATCGCGCCGCCTTGTTTGACGTTGCCGTTTGACATTTGAAGCGGTTACTTCCGATCCCGTTCTGAGGGCTGGGGAACAGGGCTCCCTTTTTGAGAAAGCTAAATAAAATCTGTTTCCATACCTGTCTGTTCACAAAGATGAGTCATTGTTAGGCACTCTAAAGGGGAAGACCCAGCCCAATTACCTAACCTAATGGCCTAATGACCTAATCGTTTAATTATTTGTCCAACCTAATTATTTAACCGGCTTAGTTACCCGATTAGTGGAGGTGGCCCGACAAAGAATATCATCAAGATAAGTACTTAGTTCTGTGATCATCAATAAAAGCCAAATGCTAAGAATAGCGATATTTTTTTAAGATAAAACTGATTTATTATAGTGTACCTAGCGTGTAAAGGTGTTGTAACTTCTTAGGGCTGGTTAATGGATTATCATTTTCCTTTCTATTACAACAGATCCACATTTCACGATGTTTTTTTTAAATTTAAACATTTAATTTATTTTTAACATTTTTTCATTAAGGGCACTTTTTGAGTTTACTTACAGGAGCTTTAATTGTTGGGCGGTTGGTTATTTAACACGTTTATTACGTAAGTGGCGCCAAATTAGATCTGTGTAGTGGCTCACACCGATAATGTTGCAGAGTGTATATTTATTTTTGGTAAGTACATGGGCTGGTCATTAGCATGTGGCATTAATAAGCTAACTAGTAAGTAAACTCTCCTAAAGTAAATTGTCATGCGACATTAGAGCTAGAGCTAGAGATCGCTCGGTGTCATATATCCTAGCCCTTTACCATAACAACAATTAATTGATAACAGCAAAATTAAATACGTTTTAAAATTTGATTGTATTTTATTGTGAATCAGTGCTTTTTACGTAATTAAATACCGATCTTAAAGTGATACCGTTTTTCTAAGACATCCCACGTAGACTTCCAGCCTAAGTACTAACGTACCGTGGGCGTCTGAAGAGAAGGGAAATGTAGCCTATTGACACCGGATTTAAAGGATTGAAGGTTGGAATAGGAATGGAAAAATCTGCAAACAATTTGTTCCATAATCTGGAGCCCCTAGGTATGAATGAGCGAACGAAGTGGTCTGTTCTAGGCTTTTGTAGCTGGACAGTAAAGGGATACATACGTAATGCACCTCTTGTTGTTCTGTTAGAAACAGTCAAGGGGGGAATAATACCGGCTAGTTCTTCAGAGCAAAATCCATGGAAGTACCGGTAGAAAAGTGATGAATCCCCAACAGCGCGGCGATGAGTGAGAGCAGAGAAGGGAGTTTTCTTGTGAGGTCTGGGTCATTGATGAGTTAAATGGCTCTTTTTTGGGTAAAATTAAGCATGTTAAGTGTCGAAGATCATGTCGCTCCCTAGATGTGGGAGCAGTATTCTAGGTTGGGTCTTATTTGGAAAACATAGATCGTATATGATTTGGAAGGGGAGAAGTATCTGCCCGACCCAGGAGCTCACAAAGACAAGCATTAAATCATTCATTGCAGATGTAGAGATGTTCTCCAAAAACAATTTAAATAATGATACTCTCTCCAACAAAAAGTTAATTAAAACCATCAAATCCAGAATTAAAAACTATGATTTAATTCTCGTAAAGGCAGATAAGGGTAGCTGTATAATTATAATGGACAAAAAATCCTATGTTGAAAAAGTTTCAGATTTCTTACTCAACAATAACACTTTTATTCCCATTAATAGGGATCTATGCTTGAAATACACGGCCGATCTAAAAAGTCCCTTATTAGAATACAATGATGTTTTTCAATCTTTTAACATCTGTAAAGCTAAAATCCCTATGAAACCCGTAACCCCCTTTCCCTACGGCATGGTGAAAATCCACAAAGAAAATAAACCTATTCGTCCAGTTGTTTCCTTCATTATTTCTCCAGCCTATTTTCTTGCCATGTGGCTCAACAATTTCCTTAAACATAATTTAAATTTAAATTTTATTCACAGCATTAAAAGTTCAATTGAATTGGTTAATAAACTTCGTAACATTATGTAAAAACGCTTACACTAAATTTGTAAAAAAGAACAAGCATCACTGAAAAGACATTGTGGGACATTTCACTACAATTGTGTACCTTTTTCCAACAATTTGTTCTCAAAAACGTCCAAGACCAATTTGTAGCAACACTTGCTACATGTGTATGAAAATGTATAAAAACTGTTGTTACTTATAATCCAATTAGAGTAAATTGCTCTACAAAGACTTTGCAACAATTTTATGTGTGAAAAAAAGTCCAAACGATTTTTTCAGTGATCCTTTAAGGGTTTCATTTCCCTCCCATATCTTTGTAAAATTTCAATAAAACATGGTCGCCCTGTAAAAAAATACTTAATAACGATCCGTTTGTGTGTTGTAGGTCAGCTGGTACAATCTCTATACTTAACGATAAATTACGGGGGTATTAATTCGGATTAATGGAAGCGCCGAATTTTTTCATGAAATTTTGCTCGGACCCTAATTTTGGGTCGTAGAACACGAATCTGAAGTCAGTTTTTGGCGGTCTCGAATGGATTTTTCCAAAAAAAAAATTTTAACTTTTAGGTTAGCTTTTTCAATGAATTTCTTTAAATTTCGGAACTTTTACTTAAACACATCTATACAAGTCATTACACACTATTTTCCTGAACCATATTTAGGCAAATTTATGTAAAAACACATTAAAAAAATCGAGAAAATATCAAAAAACTGAAAGACAATAAACACGCAACCCGTGGTACACATACTCGAAATTTCTGATGGAAAGACGCGCCACCTTTTTGCTCACCCAACCTGAGCAAAAAGGTGGTCAGGTTTGCTCAGTTTTCATTGATATAGATACATATATATCTATGTCAATGAAAACTGAGCAAACCTGACCACCTTTTTGCTCACCCAACCTGAGCAAAAAGGTGGTCAGGTTTGCTCAGTTTTCATTGATATAGATATATATGTATCTATATCAATGAAAACTGAGCAAACCTGACCACGTTTTCACTCAGGTTTGGTTGGGTTGGGTATACACCTTTTTGTTCAGATATGGTTGCATGCATCAGCATGCAAGTGTTGGATTACTGATCAATAGGATATTGGTTAGGTCTGATGTAGGTTACGATTTAAAAATGTTCTTGACTAAGTTGGACAGAATAGTAACTTTAGTTTGTTATGGTTAGCTTTTTTATTATTCCTAATTTACAACTTTTTCACGAAAAATAAGTAAACCTGGCAACGCCGGACACAGGAATATTGTTGACAGCTGGGAACATAATGGCGGCTAGTAGCGAGTTAAAATAGAATTTTCTATAGGGAAAAGCAATTTTCTTAGCTATTTTTGCCTAAATGTGGTGTTTTGTGTGACGAAAAAAAAATTATAAGTTTACAGATATGTTTAAGTGAAAGTGTCGAAACGTAAAGGAATCTATAAAAAAAGGTAACCTAAAAGTTAATTTTTTTTTTGGAAAAACCATACGAGACCGCCAAAAACTGACTTCGGATTCGTGTTCTACGACCCAAAATTAGGGTCTGTGCAAAATTTCATGAAAAAATTCGGCGCTTCCATTAATCCGAATACTTAACAATACGGGATCTAGACAAAACGGTGTTTATTTAATTTCTTGTGATTCGTGTCCTGCCGAATATGTAGGATAAACAGGCCACTCCCTTAACACCAGAATTATAGAACATCTTGGATCCAGTAGGCTACAACATGACAACAAATCACCCTTTGATAGCCACATCAGAACATCCAGTCGTACCTTTAATTTTTATATACACTTCAAGGTTTTGCACCACCTCGCCAAAGACAGAAAACTGGATGTGATGGGAAACATAGAAATTGCGCTCTCCCAATCCCGCTCTCCACAAAACCTTTATGAAGAGAGCATTTTTTCATATTAAGAACTAATTAAATTAACTACCACAGATCTTTTTAAAGACTAAAATTTTTTAAAGAATTGTTTCAAGAAATATGAGTCCTTTTAAGTTCTGCCTCCACTCAATTTTGCATCGATCATAAATAAAACAGTGTGAATTTTTTTCCATATTAATCATCTAAGAAAACAAATATTTTTTTTTTCGTACGGATAGTCACGTCTTCACGGTGCTGCAGTTCAGTTGTGTTTAGGTTGTCTAGTTTGTAACGTATAATTTGACTTAGTCTGTAATTCGTCATAAATGTTAGAATTTTGTGTAATTACATGGACATTTTGTGTCGTGCGCCTTGCCTGTATCGATTGTGTGCTTAGACCTCTAAGACCTGTAAGTACCTACTGAAGTTTTGCACTGTAATTTTGAACTTTTTAAAATTTTTATATTTTATTACTTGTTGTATAAGACCTTTGCTTTTGGTAACTTGCAGAACGCCCTGATGATGGCCTACTCAGGCTGAAACGCGTAGGCTCTAGTATAATATAAATTTTATAGGGAGAAGGATGAGACTTTAATTGTTCACCCTTTAATAATTAACCATTTATTTTTATTCATTCATTATCTATTTTATCTGAATGGCAGTTACGACTTAGATAAACGTATACAAATTGGAACTAAATATTTCTCTGGACTAAACTGAGGTTAAATCTTAGAATTAATTCCGGCCTCATTAACTGAGACTAAATTTGAAATATTTCTTCAATACTGACCTTGTCCTCGGTTTTTAATTAAAGAAACTTCGAATTTAAATCTGAATCTTCTGAAAATACTATAAATAGATTCGATTTAAAAAAAAATACTTTAAACTTATCAAATTCCCATTTTACACTGCGAATTTTACTACACCACTTTCGAATTTATTATCCATTTTAGAAAAGTTCAAGGTCTAAAGTACAAATACATTAAATTCCCAGTTTGAAGCAAAATTATTATTAAAAATTTCAACTTAAAATAAGTGTTAAATTCTCAGTCCATTTTAAATAAATTCCTACTTCATACCAGAACTTTTATTAAATTCTGACTGTAGGTACAACAGGAATTTTCTGAATTTACACCTCCATTCTTAGTTCTAAAATTAAAGTAATAGGTTGGGAGCCGGTGACACTGAAAGTACCGTCATCGCGGAATCAAAATTTTTTTATGTAAATTGATAGTTAATAGTCATACGAACAAAATGAGCTCGGTACGCCGGGATTCATAAGCCGAAAGTATTTTTAAAACAATTAATTATTATAAAAAAGCAAAACTGTTTTTTTACCCAGGGTGTTTTCTAATTGAATGTCAATATTTAAGGGGCGATTTTTGAGTCCATTCTAAAAACAAAACTTCATATGAACGTATGTCCTAAACGTCTTAACTTTTGAGATACAGGGTGGTAAAGTTTTCAAAAATAAATAGTTTTTTATTAAAATCTGTAATACCACTTTAGATATTTTAATTAAATTTGGCATACATGTACTATGTATCAAGAGGCATTATTTAGTGTACCACAATTTTTTTTCTTTAAACCAGTGGCGTTCGTACGGAATTTAACCTGCCTATTTTGGCAGATATTGATGGTACGCCACTGATTTCTCGTAAAATTAAAATCATTCCTGAAATTCCCAATCATTTCTAAGCAAATTTGATCTCTTGCATTTTTTCAATCCGATGCACGGTTTTCGCTTAAAAAAATAAAAACCTTTACTCTGCTATATGAACGATATTGTTATAATCAGGCAGAGAAAAGATTTTTATTTTTTTAAGCGAAAACCGTGCATCGGTTTGAAAAAATGCAAGAGATCAAATTTGCTTAGAAATGATTGGGAATTTCAGGAATGATTTTAATTTTACGAGAAATCAGTGGCGTACCATCAATATCTGCCAAAATAGGCAGGTGAAATTCCGTACGAACGCCACTGGTTTAAAGAAAAAAAAATTGTGGTACACTAAATAATGCCTCTTGATACATAGTACATGTATGCCAAATTTAATTAAAATATCTAAAGTGGTATTACAGATTTTAATAAAAAACTATTTATTTTTGAAAACTTTACCACCCTGTATCTCAAAAGTTAAGACGTTTAGGACATACGTTCATATGAAGTTTTCTTTTTAGAATGGACCCAAAAATCGCCCCTTAAATATTGACATTCAATTAGAAAACACCCTGGGTAAAAAAACATTTTTGCTTTTTTATAATAATTAATTGTTTTAAAACTACTTTCGGCTTAATGAATCCACCGAGCTCATTTTGTTCGTATGACTATTAACTATCAATTTACATAAAAAAATTTTGATTCCGCGATGACGGTACTTTCAGTGTCACCGGCTCCCGACCTATAAGAAAAGAGGCCCAAATTCTCCAACGCAAGACCGGTCTAATTTGACAATCGAACGTTTTAAACTGACAAGCGTAAGAATAGGACAACTAACTTTTATACTGTGAATTTATTCCTGAGATTTTTTGCAAATTTATAAAGAAAGGGGCAATTTTAGTACTTTCTACAACAATGGAACGAAATTTATTGTAGAAACACGTTCCGAGATGAAAATCATTTGGAAATCAATCAAATCGCTGATATAGTGGTGAGGGAGATGAGTGGGAGAAGTCGCCAGTAAGGTCAAATAATTACTATTATTGCTCGTGGTGATAATACGGTGGATAATCCGAGATAAATTTCTGATTAATTTAATGAATATTTCATTACGCTCCCAAAGAGGTAATTAAAAATTTTCCAACATTTTTTTCAGATGATAATATTCATAATTTTATTCCCACACCTTGTAGTCTTTTTTAAAGCCCTTTGTTACCCAGGAAATTAAATCACTGGTATGCAAAAAAAGTAAAAAATCGAGTTGACCCGACAATGTATCTGGGTACCACCTAAGAATAGTTATTGAACAAATTGCAGCTCAGTTATCTTATTAACTTTTTTCCGAAAGGGCATTTTAACATCCTTTACAGACCTACGGCAGTGAGAGCAAATTCTCTTTTCCTATTGGCTGCTTTAAGGTCGGTCGGTAGAAAACCCTTCTGAAGTTATGTATGTGTAGGTACTAACTACGAGCGAAATTTAAAAGTGAATAAAATGTAAGATTTAATACCAGAATAGAGCCAACCTGTCATTTTAAAAACTCGTCGCCGTTTGGAAACCTATGAGTTAGTCTAATAATATCTATTTCAGCGATTTACGTAGTTTCAAAATGATTTTCATATTGGAACTTTTCTGAATGAAGTTAGTTTTACTAGGGTGGAAAGTACGTACTAAGATTTTATTGTCCTCTTATTCATGAGTTTGCGAAAAAGCTCTGAAACAAATCCATTCTATAAAGCTTAAAAGTTATTAAATGCTATTTTTTATTACGTTGGCACTACAAGCTAGTGTATTGACCTCGGGACCTACAGATTAACGTGGACTCCGAACCACAGTCCTCAGTACCACAGACCTCAGACACCCAGAGCATGCACCCCAGATGTCTTTTGTTACCTACCGAGTGGGGAGTGTGAAACGGCGCCTTCATCCTACGAGATGTGCGATCTCACCCGGCCTTTAACCGGCGTGAATAGGACGGTTTTGAAGTCGATTCATTTTAAACTGTTCCCTTTGCTTTTCCACCTACCGCGCGGTAGCGTGTACTTCACGGAACGTAGAGTAGGCTCAGAACGTATAAAACTTAGTTGTCTTCTTCTTACTCTTTTCAGTTTGATTGCCAAATAAGACTAGTCTAACGTTGGATAATCTGGCAGTAATTGTTGAATTCGGAATTTACCCTCAGTGTTCACTACTTACTTTTAATTTTAAAAGAGTACGAGGTATGAATTTAGTAAAATTTCCACCTGAAAAATAATAAACAATGTTAAGTCCTAGTTTACACTCGAAAATTTAATAAACTAACAGAACAATCAGAGGCGCGTTACGCAAGCATCCCTTTACAGTCCAGCTACAAAAGTCTAGAACATTCCACTTCTTTCGCTCATTCATACTTATATAGGGTCTCCAGATTACGGAACAAATTGCCTGCAGATGTTTCCCGTCCCCTCTAAACCTCCAATCCTTTAAATTACGTGTTAATAGACTACATTTACGTTCTCTTCAAACGCCCACTGTACGTTAGTACTTAGGCAGGCTTGAAGTCTACGTGGGCCGTCCCAGATATAAAAAAACATTTGATTTTAGAAATGTTAAAAGTTTACAGTCCGAGAATTCGAATTTAACGTTGAGATTCACTAAAAAGAGATAAGATTTAGTATGTATTGGTTTAAATTACGATCTTCTAGTTGATCAGTTAGGTTGTGACAGAGTTTTGTCCTGTTATTGTTAATAAGCCGTCACTAAAATCTTATGAGTTATTCTAATGTTTCAAGGATTTGCCAGGTTTTCGAATAAGTTTTATTGTGGAACGTGTTCTTAGAATGAATTAAGTTCCATTATGGTGCCAAATAAGTACTAAAATTGCTCTTTTCTTTACAGATTTACGAAAAAGCTCAGAAAAAAGTTCATAGTATAAAACTTAGATGTCTTATTCTTACACTTGTCAGTTTAAAACTTTTAATTATCAAATTAGACCTGTCTAGCGTTGAAGAATCTGGCTGTAAAAGTCTAAATTTGGTAAAAGTCGGAATTTAAAATTAATTTTAAAAAAAACATCCGATTTTACAATAGAAATTAAATTAAATAACTTTTGAGGTTACTGGTTAACGCTTCAATTTAAAAAAAAAATCCGATCGGAATTCATAAAATTCTTGTTGAGTATTTTTGGCGATCAATCTAATCAAGAGACCGAGATATACCGACCCATAAGTAAGTATAAGTTAATAACCTCATAATGTGTTCAATTTATTCTTGATCAGGTCCCCGCTGTTAATCTAATAAACCTCAATTTTACAGGCTCTGAAATAGTATACTAATGTGAACTTTGGTTCAAATTTAACAACCAGCGTTAAAAAAATATGATCACATATAACCTACCTTTAACAAACATAATATAACTAAATTAGAAAAAAGACGCGAAATCCACTTATCCTGTTTTATATATAAAATAATTTTAACTCAGAAACCTAGATATTTATTTGAAAAAATTGAATTCAGGAATAATATTCATAATGTTAATACTAGAAATCAGAACGCAATAGAAATACCTAAACATCATAAGTACTGAAAAATATAAGTTTTCGTTTAAATATACATCTTCTGTAATTTTTAATAATATTCCTTCTAGTCTAAGGGGCTTAAGCTATATAACTTTTAAAAATAATATAAAAAATTATTTAGTAGGGGTAGGATTGGAAGAATGATTTCTTATAAATCAAAATCGTACCTATTTATGCCAACTAGTATACTACTGTCATTTTTTGGTTTTCTTTTTTACTTATCAATTTTATATTAATATTTTAAATTATTTTTATTGGTATAAATAAACATCTTTATTATTATTATTATCATTGCTATTATTATTATTATTATTATTATTGTTATTATTATTATTATTATTATTATTATTATTATTATTATTAGTATTATTGTTATTATTCTGCTCTCATTATTTTAATAACATATTTAAGATTAATAAGACTATCAGCCAGATTCTCTAACGACAGTACGGTCTAATTTGACAACCTACAGTTGTAAACTGAAACGTGTAAGAATAAGACAACTAAGTATTATACTATGAATTTTTTTCTGAGGTTTTCCGTAAATTTACAAAGAAAAGTGCAATTTTAGTACCTACATTCGACAACAATCAGTGGCGGTTGGTGAAATTTCAAAGTTGTTTATCTCTGTTCATACTTACAGGACCCGTACCAAATTTAGGGGTTTTAATAGTGAGCCCACTGGGAATGTTTTGGTAAAGAAAAAACACATTTTGTAATTTGCAAAAAAAAGTTAAATTTTTGGTGCGCCCCTCCCAAGAAAAAAACGAACACGTCTAGGTATTTGATTCCTTTTTTTTTCTAAACAAAGTTTACATCATTTTGTCGACAGTTTTTAAATTTTGAGTTAAAAAAATGTGTTAGGAGAAAGTTATAGTCATTTGAATTTTTTGTAAAATTATATTTTGGGCTTAAAAAAATTCAAATGACTATAACTTTCTACTAACACATTTTTTTCTCTCAAAATTTAAAAGCTGTCGACAAAATGATGTAAACTTTGTTTGAAAAAAAAAAAGAAATCAAATACCTAGACGTGTTCATTTGTTTCTTGGGAGGGGCGCACCAAAAATTTAACTTTTTTTCGCAAATTACAAAATGTTTTTTTTCTTTACCAAAACATTCCCAGTGGGCTCACTATTAAAACCTCTAAATTTGGCACGGGTCTTGTGAGTATGAACAGAGATAAACAACTTTGAAATTTCACCAACCGCCACTGACAACAATGGAACTAAATTCATTACAGCAACTCGTTCCAAGATGAAAATCCTTTGGAAACCCAGAAAATCGCTGAAATAATAAGAATAATTCATAAGTAATGATGACTTACTAACAGTGACAGGACAAAAACCTGTAAAACCTAACTAATCAACTGGAAGATCTTAATTTACACCAGTACTAAATCTTAAACATTTTTTAATGAATCCAAATTGAACATATAAATTTAGTGGATTCTGCCACTTTATATGAACCAATTCTTTTTTGAGTCAATAAGAATTCAAAAATTACTTGTACTATTTATCTTATTTCTAACTATATTCCGACGAGAGATTCATATGAGTCAAGTTTTTATCGAGTATATACAGCATGCCCACGAATGAGGTTTACAAGAGGACAAATAGACCAAATTTTCAAAGATACGAAAAGAAGCCATTCTTAATAAATGGTTTTGCTGGCCGGAAAATTAGATTCGCAATACGAAAATTTTAATTTTTTGTACGGGGTGCTCAAAAAGTAGGAAATAAACATGCGTCATTCATCATTTTAACGTCAAATGTTAAATTAGAGAGTTATCTTAAATCTTTTAATTTCTTAATCCAAAATTGTAACAGAAAAAGTGCAAACGAGTAAAAAAGTAGAAGCTTAAGATGGAGCTTTAACTCCTAATTTGTGATGTAACTCCTAATTGACAAGGATTGCATTTTCTCTTGCACTTTTGAATTTCGATTAATTATAAATTTCAAAACAACGTTCTTATTCAACATTTTCCTTTAGAGTGAAAAATTAAGCACGTTTATTCTGGACGCAATTTCATGTTTTTGTATTTTTAAGCACCTTTTACAAAAAATCAAAATTTTATCATCGTTATTCCAATTTTTTCGGCAGGCGCTTTTACTAAGAATGACTCTTTGTGCTCTTGTCTACTCCATCCGTGGGCCTGGACATAGTGTATAATAATATTATGTAGTTTGCTATTTTAACCAATCTTTAAAACACTTTATACACACAAATATACGTAATACGTTTTTCCTATAACAATAACAAAAGGTGACTAATTCTCCCGGGAAGGTGGCGACCTCGCAGGGCAAATTGAGTTAACTACACTGCCAGGTATTGACCGGCAGCCCGTGGCATCCCTCTCCGATGCGTCTTTCTGTCCGTCCTTGTTTGCAAAGGGAGTCCGACAACAGATCGACCTTTTCACTGTTCGACGTTTATATTTGGGGAATTCGCTTTTTATGAGAAATTTACTTTTTTATTTCATTATTATAAACGTAATATATTAGTAAGCAATAATTCCTAAAACTGGAAACTTGTCGAATGTACACGACATGCAGGATATTGGAATGTACAGTGTACATGCATGCAAGAATAATGAGTTTGTACAATCAATAGTTTAAATAAGGAATATGCATCTATTTTTTTATTGCATTAATCGTTTAGGGAAGTCATTACAAATAAAAAAATAGTATTTTAAAGAAAACAAGTAGGATAATTTAACTAAACACAATTTTTACTTCTCGGTATACTACTTTATTACAATTTACAAAGCAGCCATTTGCCCTCAACTCAGTGCTAAGAGACGTCAGGAGATAAGCAAAAGAAAGTGACTCAGCAGCCGGCGCCTCCGCCTGTTGCCAAAATGTTGATGCATGGATACCGGCGCCGGCACCCGGGTACAAAATTTCTCGGGTGCCGGCGCCGATTCCGATACGGCCACGGAATGCCGGCAGTTCTAACCTAAAATAATTATAGTTACGTATTTTAAATGACATAATAATATAAACATTGTGTTGTAATTTTGCGTAAAAACTATAAAATATGAGTGTGTGATAAATTTTCTTCATATGAAAATTTTAATTGTGTTTTGGTGGAATACAAGAAAACCACAAACAATGAGTTTTGGTTGCGTGATAGCAGAACAAAAATGACGATCAAAGACAACGAAATCCTAAGTGTGGTGGATATTAATCCGGCTCTGAAATACTATTATCTGCGGTTAGACCATTCAAGACAAAAAATAAAAAGGCAACAAGGAAGTGTTCCACGTGTAAGAAATGCTGCCGGGCTAGCATTTTCTTGAAAGTAAGTGAGTGTAAACAATTTCTGTGCATCCTGGGGATTGAACAAAATCACAATCATACTTCATGCAAAGCTTATTTCAAGTTTCTAGCAAAACAGAGACACAGAGTTGCAGATCCATATGCTCTGTTAGTTATTTCTACCTCAAAAAATGGCAATATGTCCATAGAAGACAAGAATTCCAATCAAACTGATATCAGACAAATTGAACACTCTTACTGAAGGTATGAAAAGTTTGATTACAATGCATATGTGCGAATCACGGTCAAAATTTTCAATTTAAAATAACTTAAACATTTTCTTCAGTGGAACGTCTATGTTCAGAAATTGGAAAAAAGGTATAAAGAACAGCCCAAGTTTGAATTACGAGACATACAGATACCAGGAAAGGTAAAAAAACGTGGACGTCCGAAGAGACTTGGAAACACAGTAATAAGGTTGAATCGGGAAAGGACTAAGAAAGTGAAGACTTAATTTTAGGAAAAGTTTGATGTTTATTTTTCTTATTTCTACCCTTAAATTCGCAGAATAATAACAATTGTTATATTTTTGTAGGAAGATTTAAGTTTCGTTAAAGTTTACACTATAATAAATCATTATTTTTTGATTGAGTTAAAGTATTTTGATTCTCATCTTATTTTGACACTAATTTTCTGATGCTGCCGGCTCCCAGCTCGGCGACCGGCGCCGGCATCCATGATGGCTGCCGGCGTCGGCAGCGGAGTCACCTCCTAAACAAAAATAAGTGTCAATCTATATGTTAATGAAAGCTTAACTTTACTAGATGTGCTACATATATACAGGGTTTATGGTTATTTCATTTATTTTCATTTATTTATTGATACTTCTTACAAACACTTATAAAAATAATTACATGTAAGAGGGTGACCTTAGACTAAGAGTTAAAAACTACAAAGATAAAAACTAAGAGAAGTAATACATAAAGGCAAATCGTTTATGATCGGTTTTGATCATGATATAGTTACATTTATGATAAATACTACTAATTTCTTTTATATTAGTATTAAAAATATCTACATTGAGTTTAACGAGAACTTTATTGCAATGATCCAGCATACGATTTAATGGAGAATAACTACTAACATTTATATAAAATATTTTAATTTACCTCAGTCTTAGATTGATTAATTATTTATGGGAACACTTACCCCATCCACATGAATGGCTAGGCCCTACAAAACAATGAAACATTCTATCTTGTTGACGTCGCTTTTGAACATGATCTCAGCTGGCACAAACACATTACTTCAGTAGCCACATCGGCAGCTAAAAAGCTTGGTTTTCTCTTTCGAGCCAGAAAATACTTCTCCCCTTCCAACTTATACACTCTCTATGTTTCCCAAATAAGACCTAACCTAGAGTACTGCTCCCACATCTGGGAAGCGGTATCACCTTCGACACTTAACATCCTTGATTCTATCCAAAAGAGAGCCATTCGACTTATCAATGACCCAGTCCTCACGAGAAAACTCCCTTCTCTCGCTCATCGCCGCGCTGTTGGGGATTTATCCCTTTTCTACCGCTACTTCCACGGATTTTGCTCTGAAGAACTAGCCGGTATTATTCCCCCCCTGACTGTTCCTAACAGAACAACAAGAGGCGCGTTGCCTATGCATCCCTTTACTGTCCAGCTACAAAAGCCTAGAATATACCACTTCTCTCGCCCATTCATACCTAGGGTCTCCTGATTATGGAACAAATTGCCTGCAGATGTTTTCCCTTTCCATCCCAACCTCCAATCCTTCAAATCCCGTGTCAATAGACTCAATTTCCCATACCTTCAGACACCCACGGTACGTTAGTACTTAGACTTGAAGTCTACGTAGGATGTATTAGATAAAAAAAATTAAATTTTATATTATTGATAATCAGGTAATCTTTATATTTTACCCAATCAAAACTGCACAGTACACAAATATCACAGACTGAATCATTCTTCTGCTCTCAAGAGTTTTAAATTTAAAAGTATCCAAGATTGATTGATATGAAACCAAATATTGGCACAAATTAATTTCTTTGACATAGAGATAACGAAGAAACCTTTTCTGAACACGGTCTATAAGATCGATATTGCTGCCTGTGCAAGGGCACCAAATGACTGACGCATACTCCAACTGAGATCTAACCATAGCATTATACAACAGAACAATGCTGTTAATATTTTTAAAGTGTTTTGTGTTTCTAATTATAAATTCCAATGTTCTATAGGCTTTTATAACAATATTTAAGTAATGGCAATTCAAGGTAGCTTGCATATATACTCCAAGATCCTTAATACCATCTTTGCGTTCAAGTATCTGTTTATATTTTAAATGGTACCTAGAGCTTTTATTATACGAGTTATCAAAAAATAGTAAACACAAAAGTTTTAGGGTTTATCATGAATCGCCAGAATCTGTTAAAAAACGAAACAAATATGACTATCGCAAAGCTAACAAATGAGCATCAACTTCGTTATTTTAAACGCAATGCCCTGTATATTTTTCGTTATTTTGAAAGCTTATTTTTCCTGTTTTCAAAATTAGTTTGCCTCTATTCCGATAAGTAGTTTTCATAATAGGTACCTACTAAAGTTTAAAAGTGACAAACCTAACTCCCGGCTTCTTTGCATCTACAGCATAGTGTGCTATGATTTAAATTATTTCTCAAAGATGGCCGCGTGTGTTCTATGTCAATATAAAAAATTAATATATTATTTAATCACGATGAGTTTGTCCAAAGTGAAAAAATTAAATATAGTGAAATTTTATTATAAATGTAATAATCTATTACATGAAACAAGAAAGGCATATTATATAAGAGAATTTCCGAATAACGCGGCACCAAGCAAAGTAACAATATTATACATAACACATTTTTCTGTGGTTAAAGCGTTTCAAGAGAGTTTCAAAACAGTTTTAACGCGGACGCCATCCCTCAGTTGATGCACAAAAATGACCCATTTTAAAATGGCTACGTCATTCATTTGAACCCTATTTCTATTTTTTGGCATAACCTGTACCAACTTCAACTAGGATGTCGTTGCTTACAAAAACATTAAAGAAACACAGCACCCAAAAATACAAAACAGTAAAACAGCACAAAGTACAACATAAATAAACCCAATCAAACAAATTGCAAATGCAAATAGCACCTGCGTGAAACCTCTAACTCCAAGGAATAATACAAGGTAAAGAAATAACGACAGGAAAATTTATAAAAAAGTGAAGAAAATATCGGGGATGTGTCTGTAAGGTAGTGCTAGACACTAGAGCTTGTGTTGGTTGTTGCCCAGAAAACCCTGGGTCTCGTGACATTACGAATGTAAAGATGGTGAGATAAGATGCAGGGAGGGGGAAGAATGGGTACACTAAAAAGAAAAAATAATGCACAAAAATGAACAAATTTAAGTTGACCATTAACCGTCGTACTAAATACGTGACAATAATATTTTATACATTTCTGTGCTGTACCTGTTGTGAAGTTGGTTTATTTTTTTGAAAAAAGAAGTAGTTTTTAGTAGCAATATTTAGATATAAATACGACCTGACAAATTAATTTCATGTCATTCACATTTTCTATCAGTTACCTGAGTCCGACCCCGATGTAATATTGAAATCCGATCTCTAGATATAATTAACCTAAACTAACAAAACTCATGTTTCGTGTATTCATCATGTTTCATCATAACATCAAAACTACTCTATTGTCACCAATAATACGCGGACGCAGTTGCGGGCGAAAGCTAGTTAGTTATATAACCTATATGTAGTTATATACAGTGACCGCCAGAAAGTGCGCAGCATATGGGAAAAAATGATATCTTTGAATTTAACAAATTTATTTTATTTCGACAAAGTTCTGCATGCCTTTAAACCAAAATAATACCCAACAAATCCGGTTAAAGCCTTAGGGTGTACGAGGAATAGTCAAAAATTCGAAATTGCGTTAAGGGTAAAATACCCCCATTTTTCCCTTTAGTTTTTTTTATTAAGAAATGTTTAAATTTTAAAATTATACCCAAATATCAATTTTCGTTTACTTTGGACAAAAAATAGAATTCAATCGTTTTTTGTGAATTACGCTGTATAAAAAGTAGATCACCATGATACAGTACGCAAATACTATTTTAAATAAATTTTATGTCAGAGTAATCAGTTTCAAAAATATTATGGCCATTAAAAATAAAAACATAAAAATTTTAAATATTTTTGTTGTACACCGTATTTTATTTTTTGGGGGATTAAAAGAATTTCATCTAACCGAAATTTCGTGATATACTTTAATTTAAACTATCTTCCAAATGGTATATTTATTCCTAAAACTACAAAGTTTTCTTTATCTATGTTTTAATCGTGGTCCTCACAAGAAAAAATTGAAAAACCCAAAATATTTTATGAAATTCGGGTATAAAGATTGATTCATAATTACTTATATCCAAATTTAATGATAATATGTATTTTAAAAGAAAAATATGCGGTTCAAATTTTATTTGGATTTAAAGTGTACAACATCATATTAAGCTAAATTTTTTGTTGCAAATAAAGTATCTTACGTTCATAAAATATTTTGGGTTTTCAGTTTTTTCTTGAGTACCACGATTAAAACCTATATAAAGAAAAAACTTTGTAGTTTTAGGAATAAATATACCGTTTGGAAGATAGTTTAAATTAAAGTGTATCACGAAATTTCAGTTAGATGAAATTCTTTTAATTCCCCAAAAAATAAAATACGCTGTACAGCAAAAATATTAAAAATTTTCATGTTTTTATATATAATGGCCATAATATTTTTGAAAGTGACTACCCTGACAACATTTACGGTTATCTCTAATAAAGTCTGCAGAAAATACGATTTGCGTACTGTATCATTGCGATCTACTTTTTATACACAAAAAACGATTAAATCCTATTTTTGTCCAAAGTAAGCGAAAATTAATATTTGGGTATAACTTTGAAATTAAAACAACATTTCTTAATAAAAAAATGTTCTAAAGTGAAAAATGGGGGTACTTTACTCTTAACGCAATTTTGAATTTTTGACTCTTCCTCGTATACCATAAGACTTTCACCGGACTTGTTGGGTATTATTTTGATTTGAAGGTATGCAGAACTTTCTCGAAATAAAATAAATTTGTTAAATTCAAAGATAAAAATTTTTCCCATATGCTGCGCACTTTCTGGTGGTCACTGTATAAATTATTCCGCCATCGCTGCCTCTGGTTATTTAGCCTTGTCAGTTATTAGGAATTTTGCGCTCTGTAAGAAATTCACAATATTGTATGTGGTACAGAACCCTCTATGCGCGAGTCAAACTCGCATTTGGCCGTTTTTAATTAAATTATTTTTGTCAAATACCGTATACGTACATACTTAATTTTTGCATCGACCGACGCCTCTGGTAACAGACGAAACTGGCCAAGCTTAATAATAATAAGTGATGTTTAGTCGCTATTTTAAGGGTGAATTTGATCCGAAAAAATTATGATTTTCTGATTGATGAAGCTTTTCGAATGGAGTACTTTTGTAATATGAAATAAAAAATTGCTGAATAAGTCCATCAAAAACATTTGGTTTTCCGACTTTATAAGCACATTGATATTTCAGTCGCCTCAGATTATTATTTGAGTTACGGAATCCAGAATTTCGGCCCTGATTAAAAGTTAAAAACCCTCTTGTGAATAAATTACGCGCAAATATGCATAACAATAAATTATTAAAAAAAGGCGAGCACCGTAGAGTGCTTTCCCATAAAGATTTTTATTTAGCATCGGGTCGATACATTTAAACATAAAATATGGCTGCGATAAAGATAATTCGACTGCATTATTTTTACCTAGCGTTTGCATTTACCCGGTGAAAAATGATGATTAAATTTATCGGAACGGCTATTTTCTCGTTGACTCTATTTTTGTGAAATATACCGTAATCCTCATGTCTTTATGGTTCTCCATAGGGTAATAATATAACAAAGCTAACTGCATGGCAAATGTCCAACGCTGTAAAAGCAATTCCTAGGGCGTTCACTTTGCTGTGTTTAAAATTTAATCTTGCTTATAAAGGGTTAAACGTAACGCTAATATGGTTGGCTTCAGCTTTTAAAACAAATATTTATGAAGGAAAAAGTATTTACCATAATCCCTAACTTTCTGTGTGTGGATTCGGGAATGAGCATTACTTTTAACGATAAAGAGTATTTACATTTTACTACTGTACTTGCTCTGTGTTAATATGAAATGTGGTGTGGAAATGTGGAAAGTTTAAATACTTGGGGCTTATTTTCTCTTGCTAAATATTTGTAAGGGTTTAACTTGATGTCAAAACACATATACAATAAAACATATTTATTTGCGTTTTCCTTTATTTCTATTAAAGCAAATAAATATAGTTGTTTTAACAAATAAATGGAAGAATCATTCGCTGCTTTTCTTCTTTTTTAAAATAAAAATATTTCGCAACTGCAGCAGTATTAGTGTGCCCCAAATGATCGACGCGTTCGCCGTCACGATGACAGCGAACGCCAATCCAGGACCCTAGGCCTCAAACCTTTGGAAGAGTCTTTGAGTTGATCAATGCCCAATATTAACTGCATTTCCATCAAACTGTTTTTAGGGTACCGATAAAAATCTGCTGAAATTAATTTTAGAGTTTTTAAATTCATTTTTTCATCAGATTGCTCATCGGATTCATCACACTTGAAGACCGATATTTCTGATGGATGCGTAGTGGGAATGGCAGCTGTTTGAGGGTGAGGTTACTAACATAAGAAAATATTTAAATGTGTTGGTTTTAAAAGATATTTATACCCGAAAAAAAACTGTCTTGTCGGTTTAACCAATAAATGGATGTATAAATAATCTAGTTTAAGAAAATAACATTTTGTCCAATACGGCACTATCCATAAGTTCGTTCTTAAATCTTGCTCATATGAAATCCATTGACTTAGTGACGTTAATGATATAATGCGAATAAATTAATTCATGTGCTCCATCATGCTAAAAAGTAAAGATAATAATAGTATTATAAAATAGTGTCTTATGTACCAAAATTCTAAAGAATATCTCATATTCCCGAGAGTTTGTTGTTCGAGCTTTAGTGAGAACATTAGTAGCACGAGGAATAAAAAAAAATTTAGTGTCTTGTAATAATGCACCCTATTTTGTGCACTTAACATTAATAATAACCCAAAAAAAAAACATTATTTTTTTAGAAGCAAATTAAAAAATTATTATTTAACAATAAAAGATAGGTAGAAAGGATGAATCTGGTTACTATTGACGCACAATGCAATCTTTTATTTTATTTTATAGTTTCAAATAAATTCCGTAGCTAATTTAACTTCTAAAACTTAACTCCAATTATGAAATTTACGAAACCCAAAAATATTGAACACAGATAATTTTAATTTTGTTGTTTCCCAAAACCGCAACCAATGTCATTGTTATCTTCGTTTATTTTTAATTTAATCCCACAGGGACTAAAAGCATTCTTGGTCTCTCAGAGATCAAAACTGACAATTTGTTATTCAAAATTCAAGCCTAAAATAGCACTTTTAACATGCGGAGTAAAAAAGAATGTATACTAATAATGCAGAACTAGCCTAAGTCCAATTTTAGCAGAAATTAGATTTTTCGCCCAAATGATACACTAAGATAGTATTTATTGTATGCAGAGGCAATATATGTCCTAATGTTAATATTCGGCGCGTAGAAATAAAATATCAATTCCTGACGCTACATATCTCTTTCAAGCAAAAGTAGCCCAAATACAACGTCAAGCATATGTGAATATTACTTGAGGCTTAGGATTTTTCTACTTAAAAAAGGGGATTTATTGAATAACAGAGCAAATGGTTTAATCACTTCATCGATTTTTGTTACATTATTTTAAAGAATAATTGTGTAAAGTAAAAAAACTGTCTCCTGTAAAATTTAGTTTTTTAGGCCTAGCAACAGAGCAAAATATTAGCGATTTTTTGACATTAATCCTATTAGAAAACCGCCTGTGCCATCGGTAGTGCTTTAGCCGATTGTCCACCAGGGATATACAAGGATATGTTTTTAGCTGTTTTTAGCTGTTTTTAGCTGTTTTTAGCTGTTTTTAGCTGTTTTTAGCTGTTTTTTAGCTGTTTTTAGTTATTTCATAGCTGTTTCTCGAAACAGTGGGTCTGCTTTTAGCTGTTTTTAGCTGTTTTTAGCTGTTTTTAGCTGTTTTTAGCTGTTTTTTAGCTGTTTCCAGAAACAGACCCCCTGTTCAAACCTCACAAATTTCAGAGTTGGAGTCGTTTAGATGATGGCACAGACGGTTTTCTAATATTTATTTATTTATCAACGTATATTGTATATTTACAAGATTTAACCATACACTGTGATTAATCTGCACTATTTTAAAATTACACTTGTAGTCAAAGCTTTGAATTTCTCAAATAGTATGTCCGACAATGTGGGATGTGGAGAAGGGTTTGCTTACGAGTCTGATAGCTAGGTACGTGAATTGAAAAGATTTCAACACATTCAGGACTCTTTATAATATTGTAAAGTACTCTAAAGGCCAAATAGACATCGTAAAACTCCCTTCTGGACGCAAGCGTGGCTAGGTTCAGGTAGGACATAGTCTGGTCATCTGTAAGATTAATCCCCGTTTTGAAGAGTAGAAATTTGACAAATTTGTGCTGGACACTTTCCAATCTATTTATATGAACTTGATAGTGTGGTGACCAGACTATGCTTGAGCACTCTAAAACAGATCTCACAAATGAAATAAATAAAGTTCTTACAGCGTACGCACATCTGAAGTCCCTGCATGATCTCTTAATAAAACCAAGCATTCTATTCGCTTTACAAGTTATAGCATCAATATGCTCAGTAAAGGTTAACTGAGTGTTCAAGTAAACGCCCAAATCCTTAACCACCAACACCTCCTTCAGAGGAATGCTATTTATACAATATAAGGAAATGGGCACCTGGATCTGCTGAATCTCATAAAGCAGCATTTGTCGACATTGAGCGACATGTCATTAAGCTGACACCAGGAAAAAACAGTGTTTATATCCCTGTACAGGGAAATCATGTCACAAGAGGATGTCACACATGTGTACAGTTTCAAATCATCAGCAAACAGTAAATGATTCGAAGATAACAAACTACCCAAGTCGTTGACAAACAAGCTAAATAAAAGAGGTCCTAGGTGGGAGCCCTGAGGAACTCCGGACGTCGTCTGGAAGGGCTTAGACAGGTAGCCATCTATTTTAACCTGTTGTTCTCTTTCGGACAAGTAGGACTCAAACCAGGAGAACAGAGTGCCAGCCATCCCGTACCTTGATAACTTTGAAAGCAGGATGGCATGGTTTACCTTGTCAAAAGCTTTGCTGAAATCGGTGTATATTGCATGAGTCTCAGAATTCTGTGCAAAGGCTGTGTTAATGAATTTGACATAGAGGAAAAGGTTTGTATCAACAGATCGACCCGACATAAATCCATGCTGCTGACTAATTATTATGTGTTGAAAGTGACTAGTTAATACAGTTTCAATGCAGTGTTCGAATAGTTTAGGTATTGCTGATAGAATACTGATTGGTCGGTAATTCTTAATGTCATTCTTGTTGCCGGACTTATGGATAGGACAAACATATGAAAGTTTCCAAATGCTTGGAAAGTTAACAGAAGTAAGAGATTGGTAGAAGATATAATATATAAGGAGATAAAGAGAATGTGCACATGATTTTAACACTCTGTTGGGAATACCGTTAGGACCTTCACTTTTATTGACATCAAGCTTGAGCAAAGTTCTCTGAATATCAGTAGCACTTACGATAATATTAGTGAGAGTGTCAAATGCATCAGGCAAAGCTTGCTGGGGATTAAAAGGGTGTTTGGGGTTGAAGACCGATGAAAAATATTGGACAAAGAGATATGCAATGTCAGAACCACTATCAGCTTTGTGTGTATCAAGGTGCATTTCCTTTGGAATTGCACCCTGATTGGATTTAGAGCGAATAAAGCTCTAGAAAAAATTAGAATTTTCTGTAATGGCGTTTTCGGCGCTGCTGATATACCGCTGATAACATTCTTCTGTTAGGTTTCTACATTGCATTCGTAGCTGATGAAAAGTATTGTAATGTTCTTGATTGTTCAACTGTTTGTATCTCTTGTGTGCGATTTTCTTCTGAAATATAAAATTTTTCAGTTCTTGTGAGAACCAGAATGGAAATCTATTGCCAAAGTGAGACCGTTTCAGAGGTACAAACATATCACGACAATTATACATAACAGAATAAAGGTTGTTTACAGTTACTTCTATATTCTCATTTAAAATTGACAGCCAGTCATTCGAAAAGAAAAAATTGTTCATCTGAACAAAATTGGCATGCCTAAAATCGTAGTACAAGTGACTTACAGGATTTAAGTAATTCAAGTTACTAGAACAAATAGATGCTTCCAGTGCTGGGCGATAAGAATCACACTTTACTAAACCATCCCTCCTTACAATAGATTCAATGTCAATATTGGTAAAACAGAGGTCAAGAATAGCACCGTGATCATTCACAACCCAGTTAAACTGAGATAAGCCCAGAAAAGCAGTTGTATCACAGAGTAAAATTTCCCTCTCAGTCTTTACATTACCTGGCAGTAGACCAGGATAACCGTCATTGGTGCACCAAGTTATGCTTGAAAGATTATAGTCACCTATAACTAGTACGTTTCTTCAACCGACACAATATACAGAGTCTCCCTCAGTCACCGAGACCCATGTCTCCTCTACGGAAGGACATCCTATTGCAAGACGACAGGACTTCAAGTTATTCTTAACCGCCACAAGAGTTCCACCTCCGCCACTTTTGGAGCTGTTGTTCAGGTTCCTATCAGTTCTGTATACATCATAACGGAGATCGAGAAACTCTGCATCACCTATACTGCAGTCTAAGTTCAGTAAGCGCAATAATGGAATACTCCTCGGATTGAGTAGCACAGATAATAGGATTAATGTCACGACAAATCGCTCTATTGCTTGGCCCATTTAGACTTAGGCTAGTTCTGCATTAAATCACTTATGAAAGTGTCTTTAGTAACACTTTAAACAGTTAAATAGTTGCTTATTGTTTGCTACTCAAACATAAGCTAGTGTTTTTTTATATAATTATTCTGTTACTTGACTTTTATCTCATGGTGATGACAATGGAAAATGTCACTTTGCAATAAACTTGAGGAACAATATTTTTCTAAATATAAAGCGACTTTAATAAAAGTTACTTAAACTAATTTTAAAAATGCATGGAAGCGCCCGCAACAATAATTATAATTTAAATTCTTATTCTTTCAGCAACTTTAAATCCATTAAATGTTACGATAAGATTCTCTCCTTAAGTCTCGCTTAAATCGTTCAGCCAGACAAGTAATAAAACCCAATTAACTTATAATTCCTTTATCCGACTTTCCTTTCTCCTTTATTGGGAAACAAAAATAATAAACTCCAATTTTCAAGTAATTATTGCAGGACTGTTTAAAGAGAATCGACGTGGAACAAATGGAGGCTATCAAATAATCTCCAAGTAATTAAAGTTTTCTGTTTTTATCTTATGAGGAAGGAGGAGGCGGCTGCCAGGTCTAGCTAAAGCTTATAGTCTAAGAGACAAAAGAGTAAAATGCGAAAATTCAGTATGATAAAGTAAGCTGTAGAATGTCTTTGTTCTAGTCTTATATACTAGTGTAAATAAGGAATATGCATATATTATTGCATTAACCGTTGAAGAAAGTTATTACAAACCCAAATATATTATTTTGAAGGAAATTACTAGAATTATTTACCTGATATGTATAAGACTTGTCACCAGCTTTCAGCGAAAATCACCCTCCAAAAAGTGATAACCACCCTCCCAAAAAATGAAAGCATCCCCACGAAGATGTTGCCAATCAAAAGCTTATGCCCGCAGAGAGGGGTCCTATTGCTTCTTCTATGGAACTTGGTGGTTGATGAGTCGCTAACACGTCTAAATACAGAGGGCTTCTATGCCCAAAGATGTGCAGACGATGTGGTAATACTCTTTCAAGGAACGTAACCCATTATTATGCAAAAAAAGCGTACAGCGCTGGTGCGAGACGGTCAACCTCAAAGTCAATACTGCTAAGACCGTAACACTACCGTCCCAATCAAACCCAACCAAGCGTAGGATAATAGGGAACTACAAAAACGTAAACATCGCTGGGGAACAGATAAAAGCAGTTAGTTTTATATTATGAGAAAAGAGGAGGCGGCTGCCAGGGGCTAATCCTCGACGCCAAGCTAACCTGGAACCAACATATCAACAAAAACCTAAACAAAACAAAAATCTGCATTATGAGATGCAGGAGCATGTTTGGAAAATACATGGGGCCTGAGACCACAGATGGTAAACTATGTGGTGTGGTGGCTATGATGTGGTGGACAAAAATACAGCAAATTACGATAGCCAACAAGCTAAATAGTTTGTAGAGGCTGGCTTGCCTGTGCATTAGTGGTGCAATGAGAAACATCCCCACCGCAGCAATGGAAATCACACTAGGACTAATACCCCTAGCTCTACCCATCAGAATGGAATCTAGCAGCAGCGCCTTCCGGATAAAATACATCGGGAAATGTAAATAGGACTCTGAGAAACTAGGTCATACAAGAGTCACGGATACCGTCAACGAGAGTCTCTTGGAGATGCCGACAGATAATGTGAAAGTGATCTGTAACTTCGAGAATCGATTTAGCATCAGATTTGACTCTGATCTATGGACAAGAGGAACGCCTCTTTCACTGACCAATGGTCTAGTACGGTACACTGATGAATCAAAAACGGCAGATAGAGTAGGCGTGGTTATATTTGGACATAAGCATCCCCTGGGATCCAACGCCACAGTATACCAAGCAGAAACTCATTCAATACAAGCATGTATTCAGGAAAATATTGAACGGGGATATCACAACCAAAACATATTTATTCTGTCAGACAGCCAATGTGCCCCTAACCCAATCAAACCCAACCTAAGCTCGTACCTATTGACATCAAAGATCATGATGGAATGCCTGAGCATACTAAAAGATCTATCTGCTAGGGACAACAGGGTTAAACTTCTATGGGTTCCTGGTCACTCGGGGATAACGCGCAATAAAAAAGCAGATGAGCTGGCCAGAGCTGGAGCTGCACGAAAAGTCAGGGGCGCAGAACCCGCCTTTGGAATATCGAAAAAGGTGGCAAATGCAACAGTGAATAGATATACACAGCAACAAGATCTACATCGATGGAACACAATACCTGATCAAAGACACGCTAGGGCCACACTAGGTAACCCTTCAAAAGCGCTAACCACTGTAATGCTGCTTCTAACACGCATCCAGATAAAAAGTGACGGGCTCATTAACAGACCACTGTAGGTTAAGAAATCGCCTACAAAAATTAGGAATCCACAATGGTTCCATTGAATGCAGACTATGTAGTGAAGAGGAAGAAATTGCCTCACACATTATTTACACCTGCGAAGCACTGACTCGCAGAATATTTAAAATATTTGGAGGAATCCAATGCGTTGACAGCCTCCCGCATGGGAATGTTGGAAGGAACCTACTGGATCCGATCAAAGGAACCGGGCTTTTCTGACAAGACAGGGGTGCACAATAAGCCATAAGGCTGCAGTGCAAAGAAGATCAGGACACACATCTGACCCCCGCTCTAAACCCGCCAACCAACCAACAGCTGTTTTAACATTATTAGCTATAGAACCAAAAACAAAAGTGAATTTTACGATAAAATTTCATAATAGAAGCTTACTATTTCCAAATATCCAACGTATTTAAAATAAAATTTAATCTATATATTCAAAAATAAATTTAGTATTGAATTGAAATAAAACTTTTTGTTTGCATAAACTAACCAAGCTCGACTTCTTGTTATAACAATAATTTTAAATTTAACAAGAAATATGCGATGTGTATGTATGTACTTTAAAAACACCCACTTTACTCTATATCCACTTTATGCAGGAGTATACTCACATTAGTTGCGTGTCAGTGTTCCAGAGTTTCCCTCAGTTTTCCTCGAAAAGTGTCTTTGCCGAGAGAAAAAAGAAAAATGCACTAACGTACAAGGTTTTAAACTCTCGAGTTTTCACCTATTTAATCATTGCCCATATAAAGAGCACCGCATTTTTCACTTCGTGGATAAATAAAATGGCGCAGGTGGAGAATGAGTATCTCGTTTTATTTTACGGCATTTAGCTGTAGGTAAATAAAAAGGTTTCATTACCGCTGTTAAACTGTTTATGTTTTTCTTTTACATTACAAGGCTTCTTTCTAAAATTCCAAATTATTAGTGATACTGACCCAATTTCTTTTTTAATTTAGAATAATAGTTATTATGTCAGTTAACCTTATTTTGTGTAATAAGTCGGATATTTACGAGACAAGCGAAGCGAATTTTCGCAGATCGCATAAGTTTCACAAAATTGCATTTATTAGCGTGTGCAGTATTTCTTATAATTTCGTTAGAAATCTTTAATTAATCGATTAATACAATTTTTCTACGACTATTTAATAAAACCATCATTTTCATGCCATTTAAAGTTGTGGCCGAGTAGTGTCGTGGATCGAAAGGCGAACGGTCACAGGTTCGGCGATAAGGAAATGTGTTTATCGAACCTTATCACGGTTTAGTCGTAGTGCAAAAAACAGCCAATAGGCCTGCCTTTCCAAAACGTTGTAAGTGCCAATTCCCGATATGGACTTTTCACTGATTTTGTGATCATGCTTTAGGGTGGTCTCACGTTGGAACCGACTACGTGCGACTTTTGGTCATACATAGTCGCACGACAACGCATCTTGCTTCAAATCGCCCATTAAATGGTGAAACTCGTCATGCTCTTCTTTCTTCAGTTAACCCATTTCGTTCTTCTTGACCATCGTCTTCTTCGCCTCATCAGCAAACCACGACATTCAACCAAGTAAAACAACTTATTCATCCACAGGAAAAACACTATCGTATATTGAATTGGATACCCATTCACTCAATGACACTCTCTATTCCGTATTGCACAGTACAAATTCGGTTTATTACAACGATTAGTTTATCATTGTTAACCAATAGGTTATAAGATTGCTTAAAATATAAGGTTTCATTGGTTTTTAATAGGTCGTTTAAATATAACAATTATTTGATGCAGTAATACCCTATTCTAAATTCAATACAAAATATATCATTGGATTCAGTAAACGTTTATTTGTAAGAATATACAACTTTTTTTCGAAATACTTATTGTCATTGAAAAGCTTTTTAGATTTATTTAACTTATATACTATAAAACACTAAAGTCCACTCCAGTCCACACAAACACTGAAACACTCCAGCCCCCAGAATTGCTTAAGATCTATTATTTTTGGCGTAACTTTAATGCAATAAACAAACAGGCTGCAAGCTTAAACGACTATTAAACGAGCAAAATACCAACAGCATAATTTTAACCTCGCCAAAGGGTGTCCGCGAGAAATAGAAGTAAAAAAAATGAATGAAAGGTGCAATAAAATATAAAAATTAAATATAAAAAGGAATTCAATATTCACAAAAGAGTATGGAATAACTACATCTTAAAATTCTTTTATAACTAAACATAAATAGACACAGCAACTAATTAAAATTACAAGAAAAGATTCAAACCAAAGATGGATGAACGAAAGGTGCAGTAAAATGTAAAAATTAAATATAAAAGGATTCAGTATCCACAAAAGAGTAGGCAATAAGTACATCTTAAAATTCTTTCTTAACAAAACATGAATAGACAGCAACTAATTAAAATTACAAGAAAATATTTCAACCAAAGGTAGATAAACGACAGGTGCAATAAAGGAAAAATTATTGTAAAAAGAGATTCAATACCTATCCACAAAAGAGTATGGAGGTATATCTTAAAATTTTTTTATAACAAAATATGAATAAACACAGCAACTAATTAAAATTACAAGAAAATATTCAAACCACAGATGGATGAACGAAAGGTCCAATAAAATTAAAAAATTAAACATAAAAAGAGCTTCAATATTTATAAAAGAGTATAAAATAGGTATGTGCATCTCAAAATTGTTTCATAATAAAAGATCAGAATTAGAAACTGCTGTTTGATTGCGGTATAACTGCTCCACATTTTCGACTTTAGATTTAGAACATTTGATAAAGGTGTGTATACAGGGTTGGCCAATGATTAGATTTGCCACGGGGGAAGTTTTTTGTTACCATTTTCAATACTGCAACTTCAACCCCCTAGGTTGGGTGGGACCAACCCTTAAAATTTAAATTGAAAGAGGGGCCTTGCGATACATCATTTTAATGGTCTCATTGAGTACTTTATGATCCTAAAATATTACGCCATTATTCGCTCCGAGAACAAAATGTCGGTTTATTGAAACAAATATTCTACAAATAAAATGTAACGAATATTGCTAAGGATTTTTAATTGGCGGTTTAAAAATACGCTTCTGATGATAGCAAGAGGTTAAAAAAATGTTAACAAGCCCTCCCCAGCCCCCACTTATTAAAATAAAATATAAATTGGGTTAAAAATGAGATCCGAAATTATTGAAATAATCCAATAATGCATTAAAAGTCTAAAGGCCTTCAGCAACGTTAAAATAGTATTACTTAAAGTAAGAGATGTTTTGTCAGTAGTATATTCATGCATTCACTGTGGGCACTGGGTAGCAGGTGAGAATTTGCTTGGGTCGTTGTAATGGGCATCTGTCTGTAGTTTTTGTGGGCATTTTTTTATGTTATTTTTACATAAAGTTAAATATGTATAACTTATAATAAACGGGAACGCCAACGATAATTTATTTGTAAAAAAACAAGATGCAGACTCAAAGCTTTTTTATGACAAATTTAAATTTAAAGCAAGAATCTTAGCTTGGAAACTGATTTTCCTGAAAAAAAAGACATCCCTTAGGTAAAAACAAGATTGCAGAAAATGCAAGTTAAACAAAAAAACTTTTGCATAAATTGCAGGGCAAGTATAGAGCCAGAAATCACCGCATATTTAAATGTGTAGAAATCGCGAAAGAATTACTAAAAGTACGAGTACATTGTGAAAATATAATTTTGTTACAAGCATGCCAATCTTGTTCCCGTATAATTATGTTTTGTATAATAATACAAAACATTGGAGTCGTTCGCTTATGTTAAAATAATACAGAATTTATATGCAAATTATATGAAAATATGAGCCGAACGAATTTTCATACGCCCGAAAAAATTACTGAACTTAATATTAAAAAAATAACAATAATTATTATCAGGTGGGCTATTTTGGAATAGTAATTCCAAATTCCAATTCCTCGTAAGGTGGCAATGCAAAAAAATATTTTTCAGTTTTAAATCAGCTGGTTAGGTGTACCTAAGCCTGGTGAAAGTTCTCAGTTGTGACGAGAGAGAGGCAAACTCGGAGTCACGTGACCAATTACGTAATGGTGTGAGAAAGTAAAACTAATAAAAGTGCTTAGCTTTTACGTACTATAAAATATTAACGGTCCATTAGTAGATTTTTTTACAACTACAAACTTAAACATTCTTTATTTCCTTTCACATATAGAACACAGAATACACTACATATTATTTATTTGCATATTATACTTTACTGAAATTTATAGATTTCCATACACTTTTTTCACATTAATATGAGAGAATATATAGAGCAATAAATTTACAGCCAACTTTAATGGTTTTAAAACTTGTCCACAGAACAGAAACTGTGGTTTAGGGAAGTTTGTTTAACTCTCGATTTGAAAACTTAATTAAATGCTTTCAATTATTTTGTTTTCATAAGGATGATAGTTATACACAGAGAGAAAAAAAAGTTGGTGGGTATTAAATCACATTCTATAATTTTTTCAATAAAAAAATAATTCCCTGGATAAAACCATATTTCAAATAAAAAAGCGATACTTGCAACAAAATTTCTTTTATATTTTGCATAATTACTGTAATTAAAATATTTAGTTGAGAAATATATTCTTAAAAAAATTTAATTATTTTTCCGCCAACAAAAGCTTTAATAAATTAATAGAAAAATTCGCATAATCAAACATTGTATTAAAGGTTTCATTGTACAAATTAAATTGTATTGTCGCAATATCGAAGAAAATCTACTGACAATTATAATTTAATTTTCCTAATAAGTGAAAAACAGAACTAAATATGTAATTCCAAAAATTACAGTTTATTCCTGACAACTAAATCGCGGCTTATGAGAATAAAATTATTCTTTCATCCCGGCGTGCATCGCATTTACCCATCGTCCCTTGATGAGAAGGCAGACTAAGCGGCTACTCCGGTAGTAACAGTGAAGGTGACGGCCATTTGGTCTATTTTTGTTAGTGTATATATTTATGGATAATATAATAGCCTTTTGTTGTTTTATTTTGTAGGGATATACCTATAAATGTACCAAGATATGCATGTATTCAGTGATAACTAAAATTTAAAGTTTCTTTGTATTTGGTAAATATTTGTTGTCGTTATAGTATAGATCTTTTATAGAACAAAAAATAAAATATACTTTTCTGTATGGCGACTTTATTGCAGGGTTTTATTGTGTCATTTTAAAAATGATTGTATGACATTAAATGCAATAAATATGTGAAACGAAAGTAGATATTTTCATCTTTTGTTTTATAAAAGCTCTATATTTTAACCTCAAGAAATATTTTCTTACTGCTTAAGTTCTCTTTGCTCCGCTATGTTTGGTATTGTCAACCTAATTCAGTTTTTTTACGTTTATCTGCTTTACTTTAGCATTTGAAAAAAGGTATGTATAATATGATATTCGTTAAGCAAATCATTACTAGGCTAGTATGAACGCATATTTCAATCTATTTCTTAACTGTTTGAGATAGATTGAGATATGCGTTCATACTAAACTAGTATATAATGATTTGCTTAACGAATAGCATATTATACATAACTTTTTTCAAATGCTAAAGTAAAGCAAGTAAACCTAAAAAAACTGAATCAATTTTTTTGGGAACTATATCGGGATTGCAAATAGTATATATATCTTTCTTAGTAAAACTAAGGTTTACTTCACGTAATTAAATTAAGATATTTTTATTAACCAATATTAGTTGTAGGTATCATACCTTCACATTAAATGAATTAAATGATAATTGATACAATTAAGTCATATTTTACTTTATCGTGTAAATTTACTTACAGAAATTATGATTTACTTCAGTTAATTAAACCTGCCAATTAAATAATTTAATTCGCTGAATTATATATTTAATTGCTCGATACCAATTAAATAATTTAATTGAAAGAAAAAATTGTACTTGTGTAAATTAATTCTTTCTCTCTGTGTAGAGTTACACACCTCTTTGTAGTTAGAGCAAGATTATATTTTGTTATTAAAGTATTAGCATTTTTTTAAATTGAAAGCCTGCGTCGTTTACCATTATTAAAACTGGTCTATTATATCAACCATTATTTTTCTTTAAATTTTTAAAAACGAAGATCATGATATACTAAAGTTCACCCAACCAACCAGAGGTTTATCTTTATTGTCATGACTCATGGTCATGGCACTAACCACTCACACACTAGCACGTTGTACTTCGCTGTTAAAAAATCTACACTAGTTCACAGGACTTGGTGCTCTTTAGCCCTCTAACTAGGTCCTGATTATCAAGAAGCCTTATGGCTTCAACATTAACATCTTGGTATAGTCGAGACTCGTGCTGGATGAGAAATCTTTTAATTTCACAAGGGACATAAGGGATAGCATGATCTCGATGTAAGTTACTATTATGTATGTGCCGCAAGCATATAGATATTTTAGGCAAATGACTTCTGTCTAGGCAAATGCTATCTGCCTGAGAAAATGACTTCAAAAAGTAATTTATATTTAGAAGTTATTTACCTAGAAAATAGTATTTGCCATAATCGTTGTTTGGCAAATGACTATGAACTTATTAATCTATTATATTAGGCAAATGCTATCTGCCTGGGCAAATGATTTTTTTTATTGCTGAGCGACTAGGCAAATGCTATTTGACTAGGAATGTGGTATTTGCCTAAACCCTTTTTAGGCAAATGGAAACAAAACCATTTTTTAAGCAAACCTGAGCAAAAACTTTTGGGTAACAGTAAGAAACTCTACATATTACATGGCTATAAAATTGATAAACAATCTAAGGAGCAACACGAACTGTACAGGGATATCCAAATAAAAGTGAACAGGTCTTATAACTTTTTTATTTTTAAAGATGGGAAAAAATGTTAAATATGAAAGTTTTGGGGATTTTTATGGATCATTCATATATTGTATCAGCAAAACAATTGAGCATTGAATAAAAAAAATATATAGTGTAAAACATCTCGCTTATTTTAAATTGGATGGTATGCTTTTTATCATATTTTTGGATTCTAGGAGAAGTTCTAGACATATTTTGTATCACATACCCTATGCGGTTTTTCAAACGTTTTTGAAATATTTCAAATTAAAAATTATTTCACATAAATACACTTTAAATGTAACTATCCAGGTTGCAAATGAAATACCTGCTACCTTTTTAAATTTTCCTCGTAGGTAAGTCAAAGTTAATGTCAAGGTTGACAATAATACTTTAGTCACCGTGAATTTATAATTTTATTTTTATGCAAAATGAGTTATTCTATTAAACAATGATTGATTGATTTTTATTAGTTATTAATATTTGAAAGCAATATCCAGTGATTATAAACAATAACAAATGAATTATAACATAAACAAATAAATGTTAACATTGGCGGATAAAAAAGCAAAAGAAATTCTCAACATGTCCGCCATTTAATTCTTGCCACTTTTCATATACTCTGCTTTGCCTCTGAAGTATGATTATAATACTTTCAGCCTCATTTTCAATCAGATTTCTTACTTCATTTCTCACCTTCCTTTGAATTTCTTCAATATTTTCGTTATGATTGCTGTATACGGCATTTTTCAAATGACCCCAAAGAAATGTATCTAAAGGTGTGAGGTCTGGGCTATTTGCAGGCCAATGTAACTTTCCATATCTACCGATCCATTCGATATACTGATGGTTTAAAAAATTACGAACCTCTATTATATTATGGGGAGGCGCTCCGTCCTGTTGCCATATAATACGTCGATGTTCTTCAAGTGGCAATTCGCCGAGAATATCTACGATTTCACTTTCTAAGATTAGATTAAGAAGAGAATTAAGATAGCGCTGGCCAGTTAATGCTCCCCGAAAAAACGAGCGTAGGAAATTTCGGCCCCGGCCAGTTAGCGACCAGATTTTGACAGGAACTTTCGGCCCCGGGATGGAAGGGTCATATTTTTATTACTGGTATTTTCGGCCCCAACAGTCTAATATTATAACATTTAAATTTTTTTATGACCTTTTGTGTTTTGAATCATTTATGAAATGAAAATGCAAGGTAAGGTTTGTATATTTCGGTTTTTTATTTCAAAATTATTATATTTCATCACTAACATACATAAAAAAGTATATTTACATATTACAACATACTTTACACAAAATCTGAAAATTACTAATTGCTACTACAGGAATAATATGCTACAGTTTTTACAAAATCTAAGAGATATGCCCCAATCTAGAATGAAAAGATTCGCAAGCATTTGTAGTCCTAATAATTGATGAATTTTTGTTTGCCCATATTGTCGGCGGAAATTGGGCACTTTGAATAATGTACACCTCTAAAAGGAAAACAGCGTATTTATCAAGAAGGTCATTATTTGGCTTATAGCTCATTAAATCAAATACAAAACAGTCCTCTACTTCTTCTGGAGCTAAATATGTTAAGCTAAATGTATGTCTCAGCCATTTTCCAATATCTGAATTTTTGTTTTTAAATTCGGGAACCAAACCAAGCAATTGCATTTTTTTAAACCAACTTTGATGTAAGTGAAAACGGCAGCCACTAATTTTTACTTGTGGAAAAATACTTAGCAGTGCAAGATGAATTGCTTTTTCGAAATCTACAAAGACTTCTACAGGTTGTAACGACAATCTAAAAATATCAAGTATTCTTGATTTTAGCAGAAAAAATAGATTTTGGTATGTGGCTGCTGTTTTATCTCTTAACAAACAATATACTAACGGTATATAATGTCCATTTTCTAGCCCATGTATAGTAAATAATTGGCAAAAATATTTGCTACAGAACGAAAAGGTTCCGTCCATATACAATTTTTCCATTTCACATAATGCATGAATGTTTGTTTCGCATGAAAAAATAATTATATTATGTTCGAGATTATTTAAAAATATAAAATCTTCTCGTATGTTCATTTTAAGAGAATAAGCACTCCCTGCACTATGAACTTCAATTGTTTTTGGTAATGAACTTGGTAGCAATTTCCGACGACAGTTGTAAATATTTTTTCGAACAGCCTCAATGTCTGAGATTGTCACATCATTTGAAGAATTTGTAACAATAGCTCGTCGAATAATCTTAGCAGATTTTTCTGTTAAATCTTCTTCAGCTTTTCGTTGGCACGTATTGGTGATTATTTTTCTCTGTGTCTTGCGTTCATCTATTCCATGATTATGCACTAAGTCTGCTTTCGTTATTGTAACGTCAGAACCGATTGTCACCACTTTCGCTTAGCATTTAGAATTCTTCTGGATGCACCGCCACGATACTTCACCACTTTTTAATTCTTTGCTTTTGCAAAACGTATAATTTTCTACAAGAAGTAAATCGCGGTTACGGGAACTTTTTATTAAACTCATTTTTAATAGATTACATAAAACATACAACTTCAAGAACTGAAGAGGAATGATTATAATCGGTCTCTAAACATGAATAAATACCCTTCATGTCGTTGTTATGACAATTTAATTATATCAACACCATCCCTTAAGTATACCTAAAGTACCGGGTCGGGAAATACCCGGGGTGGTTACTTAATTGATATTGAGCTTACTTGTCTGGGGCCGAAATTTCTTGCAAGATTACTTGACCTATAATTTCTAGCAGGTAACTGACCCAATATGGGGCCGAAAGTTCCGCCGCCCGAAAAAACAATGGTCCTAGTATTTTATATTATCCCACACCAAACGTTGGTGTAATTATGCCCTGAAAAGTAATATCTTCGACGGTAAAGGGATTTTCATCCCACCAAACATGAACATTTCGTCTATTAAACTTTCCGGCAGTCGCAGTTGAGCAAGTTGCTTTGTCTGTCCAAACGATTATATGAAATAAATTAGGATCTTGCCGCATTCTTTCGTTAATATTTGTGACAAAAGTATATCTCCTTTCTTTTTGATCGGCACTAAGCTTTTCAACTAGCATAATTTTATATGGTCTATACTTGAAATACTTTAACGTTCTTTGAACTGTTCCATAAGTCAACATTTTATCTCTTTTTCCATATCTGAGATACCGCACACAATCGGGAATTGATTTTTCTTGGATTCTTTTGAAAATAAAATAAAATCGCTAGGTCCCTTTCTTCATTTCATTCCCTTTTTCTTTTTCCATTGCCCAGAATTCCTCTTTCTTCTAGTCTTCTATTTATTTTTATTATGGTGTTTAATGATGGAGTTCGTTGTTCCTCTTCAATAATTTCTTCATATTGTCTTTGGGCCGCTCCAACATTATTGTTTGGTTTGCTTGGATCTCTCATTAATAGAATAATTCATTTTGCATAAAAATAAAATTATAAATTCACGGTGACAAAAGTATTATTGTCAATCTTGACATTAACTTTGACTTACCTACGAAGAAAATTAAAAAGGTAGCAGGTATTTCGTTGGCAACCTGGATAGTTACGTTTAAAGTATATGGGGCGAATCGCCTCAGATGTCCCAGCGCGACACGTGAGCCTGAAAACATGCCATTTTAAACTCAAGAAGTCCCGGAATCTATTAAAACAGTTTCAAAATACCTAAGGACACAAAAAGGACTCTACTATCAAATAAGTAGGAAAAATTTCCACGCCGATCTAATCGAGATGAAGATATCAGTAGATTTTAAGCTCAAACCCCAACACATACTCGTCCAGCATATGCGCTGCGTCGCTGTGAATGAATTTAAAAACTAATTAACTCTAAAGAGAATCTAATTAATTCGCATTTTTCTTCAAGATTGATGAATTCTTTTTGACATTTTGAAAAAAAAAAATATAAACAAAAATAACACTTTTCCTAATGCACTATAACTGTAGCCAACGTAAATAAAATAAGGCTGCGTGCAATACGTCCAAAATGGCAACCAGCTAATAGCAAGACGCCCTGACGATGGGGGACATCTAGACCGAGAGAACACTGAAAAAACATTGTGGGACATTTCACTACAATTGTGTACCTTTTTCCAACAATTTGTTCTCAAAAACGTCCAAGACCAATTTGTAGCAAAATTTGCTACAATTGTATGAAAATGTATAAAAACTGTTGTAACTAATAATCCAATTAGAGTAAATTGCTCTACAAAGACTTTGCTACAATTTTGTGTGAAAAAAAGTCCAAACGATTTTTTCAGTGAACACAGTTTTATCAGCTATGTTGCGACCACATCTTTAATAAAATTTAAGCTCAAAAAACGAAGCCATGCGGCTATCCGAATTAAAGAGATGCGTCCATATTATGACTTTTAAAAATAGGTGTCCGGATTAATGGATGTCCGAATTAAACTGAGTCCGAAAAATAGAGGTTACACTGTATACTGTTTCCGGTGTAAACCTTGTTTAACAATATGGACGCTAAACGCAAATTATATCACACTCATTATTCGCAATTAGCAATAATTCACTTCTTATTATATTCATCCAAATTCCTAGGAAACCGATTATATCTACCCTCAAAGTTCTCATTTCTGTTTGTTCCCAAATATTCTTAAAACTCCAAATGAATTATCATATCCCATTAAAACAAATCGTCATTGCCATAAAATACGGACATTATTTTACCACACCATTAAAAATGCATGTAACCGGCATACACAAATAAAGGCACTATTTGTTGAGTAAAAGCCTTTGAATAACTGCCCTTACACGTAATGGGGCTTACCACATATGTCTAAAGTATACAAGAGCGCTATAACTGCGTGTCATAAGGGACCCACACTTATTGTTCAAGATATACAATTGCACTGAATTGTGTAAACACAATTACAATAAAGATTTATTTAGGACTTTCGACCATATGAACACAAAGGGCAAGAGTAGACATTGAAACAAAGTAGGTATGTGGGGATTTATTAGTGTTATTTAAAAATAAAGCGTAGCGTTAGTTAAATATATACAGTGCATTTTTTAAAGCCGTCCATATTTATTTTGGTTTTTATTAACAGGGTCTCCGGTGGCCGAGTTGGTACGGCGCCAGCTTTGCAACCGAGAGGCGCGGGTTCGAATCCCGCTTCGACCATGGCTATTTTGTGATTGTTGGAAGGTGGAAGAGGAATTTTTCATCGACCGAGGTGGTACCATTTCACACATCCTCTTAAAGGGCTGGTGAAATCCCAACGGATCTTTCCAGCTCTGGATGTGTGAGTCGATTCCCCACTACACCCAAGGTACATAGTACTTAGACTTCGGTCTTCGTGGGCTATGAGAAGATAAAAAAAGTAGTTTCTACTTCAAATTTTCGCGCGAATTTCGAAACTTGTAAAACGCGATCCCATTGACTGTGTCGTCAAAAGTGTTTTTATGACTCATAATGTGTACATGGCGAATTCAAGTGCTTTAGGGTCATCGAAAAACCAATAAAAATGGCATTTAATGCGTAACTCTTCCAATTAAATATCCCTGCACTTAAAGTAGAAGGTTCCTAAAACCTTATTCATGTCGTATATTTCAAGCTGAAATCGCCAGATGGGACCTTTTACTAAATTTTCACACATCATCTCTTAATAATTTCAAGTAAATAAATTGCTATTCTTTGTTTTTTTGGAGATCTTCGAAAATTCAAAAATTTTATTTAATAACTATAACAAAAAATAAGCGATTTAAATTAGTTACAGGTACTCTTGGATGATTAACGGATAAAATAAATCCAAAAAGAATGACTAAATAAGGAAAATAGTGTGAAATAATGTTGGTTAAAAATGAGATTTGTCGGAGAAATGGAAATGATATGTGGAACAAACCATATTTAAATTTTTTTTGCAGTAAAAAATCAAAATTTTAATTAGGATGTTTTACTTTTTTAAAATGCAATGAAATACCGGAATCATGCGAGAATTTCTAACTAAGATACACAGGCAATCCCATCTAGGGACACTCTGTAGATTGTAATCATATCTTTCTATCAACAAATTACTTTAGCCAACGATTTTTCAATTATAAAACAAACACACATTTTTCCCGCAATAGCTTTAGAAAAGAAAGGCCTTTTATCGACTTCAAATAAATGTAAAAGTTTCTTCCTTTAAAGCTCAAACATTTCGAAAACATACTTTTGTCTTTAAACGTAAAAGTTAAGATGCTCAGCGTGCCTCATTAACTTATTTGTGTCCTTGTTTTTGAGCTCCTTTTTCTTGTCCTTATGTTTGCTTGCCAAGGGATATTTTGACGTAAAACCAGTGGCGCTTTTTACGTTACTAATAAAAAACTTTCGTATTCTCTATATTTTAGGGGGTATATTTTAGATCGGATCTTGGCTGCTTGCTTGTGCTACGATCTTCTAAGTCGTTTAAAAGGACTTTCGTGCGCTGTAATATTTTTTTTCATTTTCTATTTAGTATTTATTTGTTAAGTAAGAGCCGATATTTATGCTTCATGTACCAAACTATAGCAGTTTTGAATTGAATATTAGTGCTCGTGTACGGATCAAGATCTAATAAAGTAAAATAATGCAGATTTTGTATTATCTAACAGAAGTAACAAAAAATAGGAGTTATCGAGATTAGAAAGTAACATGTGTTTTTTGTTGTGCGAAGAAACATCAATGAAAAAGCAATCCAGTGATCGTTGGATCGAATGATGTTACAATATAAAAAGCTATAGTTACCGATTTTTTTTGCGAACACCGCCGTCGGTGATCGAACCCGGTACCTTTCGATTGGTAGGTAAGAGCTGAACCGAGCTACCGAGCCTCTATATAATTATGAAAATGTATGGCAGACTTTAATTTCAGCTGCATATGTTCAGTAGAATTACTTCCTGCGAAAAAAATTCAAGATACAAGTTTAGATAAAGCACACTTTGCTTGAATGTGGGTTTTATTAAATTACACCTCCATTTAATTACAATGAGCCTAGATTCCTTACTATTTACAACAATATGACAAATAAGTGAACCGCCATTATGAAAGAGAAGTCGTTCTAAAATACCAAAGGCTAAAGAGATATGGATCCGTTCCTTGTATCTCTCGGCATTCTTCTTATTCTCATTTTAGTTGCAGAATTCTCGTATGTTGTAAATATTTTGTTGTTACCAAAGCACGATATATATAATATATTTGGACCTATTTGCTCCAGCTTCTCTGACATCAATATTAACAATATCTTTTTCAACTCAGCACCCAGCCTTAAGACAACTGCTTTAATAAAACCAAGAAACATCAAGGCTGAAACATTATTTTTAATTAAATTTTAATTCCAGTTTTTTAAGGATAGCAAGCGTCTGTTTAATTTTAATTTCTCAGCCTAAATGTAATATTTATAAAAGTACTTAAATCACTCAGAAATAATTAGGTCAGTCAATAAAACGCAGAGGCTTGTTAATGTCTTTATAATGTATAAACGAATTCATTAGGGCTGGTAAATTCTAGTTAAATTTAAAAAACTGAGTGGCATCAGAGACAGTTGATCTATTTTTTTATTTATAGCACGTTTACTTTGAGAAAAACCTATGTTTCACAGAAAAGTGTTACATTATTTGTTTAAGGAAAGTGAGTACTTTTCAGTCAGAGTACGGAGGTACTTAACTGAACTAAGGCTAGTCGCAAGTATCGTAGCTACATAATTTTTTTTTAAATTAAACGACTTCACAAAAGAAAAAGCACTAAAAAATATGAAATAGGTAATGTTTTTACGTATTTATAACTGTGGTAAATGGTAAACTTAATTTTGTTCATAGTTAGGTAACTTGTACACCGAAGTTCAAATCTTTGAAGTCGGTGCAATTTTAAAGTATAATATGAATCCTTAATGATAACATATTGATAAATTATTGTTAATAAAAAGTACTATTTTTAGTTATTCATTACTGAGCCTAATGGTCAGCCTAATTGCGTTCGACTTTTAGTAATGTGTACACAAAAGTTCTAAACTTTAAAGTAAGCGCAACTTCTCACTAATTGTTTATTAATTATGATTACGGATCCTTATACTATGAAATTGCGCTGTTCGGTGTAATTACTTGACCTCAATAACCACGAAAATGACATCCGAGTTAACATTTTTGGAGAAATTGATAATCGCTCCTTTTTATCCCTACCCCCGTTAATTTTTTTTAACATCGGTCAGACAAAATTAGATTTGGTGACCTCAGTATCCTCAAAACTAATATATTAGTTAACGTTTTTGGAGAAATTCTCAGTCGTTCCTGTTATTCTCCCCCGCCTCCGTAAATTTTCTTGTAACATTGTTAGAAAATATTTGATATTCTGAACTTGCTAGCCCCGAAATTGACATGTTAGTTATCCCAGTAACATAAGATGAAATAATTAATAGCGAATTATTGTGAACGAAGTAAATACTTAAAATGATTGTTTTATTTTAAGAAACTGTTCTCTTATTGGGGGAAAATAATAGGGCTAAAGACACGAGTTTCTCACTTTAAAAAAATCTTTTACGTAACATAAATCGAAGACAAAATGTACCTAAATATTGTAAAGTAATTTTCGTTAATGTAGAAGTGTCTCTTTTGTGTATAAAGTATTAGTTTTGAATTACACATGTAAATAATTTCACAATCATCACCTGTCAGATTTGAACTGGTCAACAAGAAGATCTAAATTTAAGTAAATTACGACTAAGCTTGTGCAGGTGACATATTTTTAATATTTTATTATAATAGGTGATTTAATTTCTAGATTTGCTTGAGGTTGGTATTGAAATTTTTATGTTTAGGTACGTGGTGTGTTATCCGTTCATAGAGCATTTACAATAAACAGATTGAACACGTCATTAAAATTTGGCGTTGATACCTACATACAATTGTCTTGAAATATTGACAAAATACGTAAAAAATGTTTACAGTAGGTACATTTAATGTACTATACAATTATATTATACAATATAATGGAAACTAAAGATATTTAAAATTTGAAAATCACACAACAGAAAGATACACACACACACAGCTTCAAACATTCATCAAACTAGATAAATAATCTTTAAATTCTTCAACCGAGTAAAAACAATTTCGAAGCTCTATGCTGTCTCCTAACTTATTCACTGACGTGATATTCTTCAATGCTATAGGCAGCCCATTGAGCAATCTGCTGCCAAAAAATAGAGACCATTCTTAATAAATGTTAATTCGCATAAAATGAAGTTTAGTGTTTGTAGTAAATATAAGAAAAATAAAATGTTTGCGGCATTGCATTGCAAAAGTATTGATTATGTTATTCAGGGAACTGCCTGATGGGGTCAGTTTTATGATCCCCAACACAGGTTAAAGGTTACGATCAGCTCGATCCGGGGTTTTTCATTGGTTCTTGGATGCTCCGTACTTGAGTGCAAGAGCAGAACACACTATCTTTTTTTGTTTGCTATGCTACACATATTTTCCTTTGTTGAGGAGCATATTTTATAAAAATGTCACAGAAAAGAACCAATAATTTTTAAACAAAACTTTCATAATACATTGAGGGGAATTTACACATCGATAGTAGTTCCGAAAATTACCTCGAACATGCACACGTAAATGTAGAAACTCTCAGTTCACATTAGCTTAGATTTAGTAATATTTTAATGTCTGTTTAATAAACGTTTAATAAAACTTAAAAATATATTTTTAAAATGCCAAATTAAATATGCAGGCACATAAAATTTTAAGCGGTTTAGTTGTTGACTGAGGAACCGGCATAAAGTCAGCTTTTCCCATTTTATAATTAGATGTTAACATTTTATGAGTTATCTAAAACCATTTTCCGCTTATTCTTTCATCCCCTTGCATAAAGAGATAAAGGATATTCTTGCAGTTGACAACTTAAGGGGGTAATGCCAGTCTGATTTTAATTACGAAAAACGACAGCTGAAAGAGAATTAAAAACAACGAGAAAATAACTTTTCGATTAAAGATTAATTGAATCCCTTTTGTGTACCCCGCGGAGAACTAAATTGGCTTTAAATACGTCAAGATGTCTGTACACAGAGAAAAGTAATTTATCATTCTGTATACCTTTACATTGTCGACGTTTTAAGTACAAAGTTGGATAATTAAAGGCAAAGTTTCGTAGCCGCACGCTAAAGAGGTACAAGTGAATGTTTTCAAAAACGATAAGTGCATTTTTTATTGTTGAAGAATTCATACGGAATAAAACCCTCTGCATATTCCGCTCTGTACTACCATTACACAGCTCCACAAAAAAAATCGAACTTTCGTTTGCAGGGACCTGACCCACCTTTCTATATGTAATCGAGTACGCTGAATCCGAATCCGGGTTCAAAATGACCCCATCACGTCAGGTTTTTTTCTAACCTCAAAAAAAGGCTAAAACTCATGACAATCTATACAAACCGAAATACAACCCCATCATTATATATCCCACTGACCCCACAACGCTATAAGCTTCAAATCCCATAACCTCGAACCCTACAACCATAACCCCTTAAATACCATAACCCTGAACCTCTCAACCACGTAACGTTTGAACCCCATTATCCTAATCTCCATAACCTCAAAAACCCCAAAACTCTATAATCTCATTACTGTGTAGGTGACGAATCGGAAGAGTCTTTTCTATCAGTTAAAAAAATAGAATATTTCTTAACGAGGGAGAAAACACGATTTTCACTGGTGTGGCATCATCCCGAGCCGAAGGCGAGGGATGATCGAACGCCACACTCGTGTAAATAATATAATAAAACTCGTTACTTTTAATATTTAATTATTTTAATGAAATCTTGCACTTCGGCTTAGGGTTCAATTTAAAAAATATTTAATATTTATTGTTATTTTGGTAGAAAATTATAAACAAGGTATGTTTGATCTTACGCAAAATAACGTTTTCGTATTTTTTATACCCATATAAAAAATTTAAATTTTTGCATTTCTCAGGAGTGACATTTTTACGTATCTTGCAAAATTTGGTCCATTTGTCCTCTCCTGAAGTCCATCCGTGGACATACTATATAGGGCAATGAAAATTATGACTTTCCGCGTTTATCTTTTTTGTTGTTTTAAATTTCCTTTTTTATAGAAAATAAGAAACACAATAAACCGCAAAAGGTTTAGTAACATTTTGTGCACAAAAATCTAGACACGACTTTTAAAACTACACGCTCAAATTCACTAAAAATGTTTAAGATTTACTGCCAGTTTAAATTAGGATCTTCTAGCTGATCACTTAGGTTTTGACAGATTCTTGTCCTGTAATTGTTGTTAACAAGTCATTAGTTAGAAAGTATTTTTTGGCTTTTACGCAAAAATTACTAAATATATATTAGAAAAGACAAAGAAAAAATTCTATGTCGCTAGTATTGGAAGAACTATATCGGTTCCTACACAATACTTTGGACACTAATTTCTTATTAAAGAAAAAATCTTTATGAACATCTAAAAATATCTAAATTTACATAGAAAACATTTAAGTTCATAAAGTAGCAAGAAAAATGAGATCTTTTAAAATACAGAATTGTGAAAAAATAAAAATTATCATAAAATGATTTGGAAAAAAATTTTACTTATATCTCAATCCTGTTAACAATATATTGTTTCGGCCTTTTTAGGCCTCCTCAGCTCAGGAATATGAGCTCCTAATCTAATATTTATCTATTTTTGTTATAACAAAACACTCAAAAACAAATTCACAGTATAGAACTTAGTTGTCTTAGTTTTACACATGTCAGTTTAAAACATTTGGTTGTCAGTTTACAATTGAATACTTTGACAGGAATGTTCTTAAATTTAGCGATTAGCAGCATCGCTGAGTAAATTCCCTGTTAAAATTCTCATTATGACAAGGATGGTAACTCTGAACTGTTGAAATTGATTAATTGTAAATCTTTCATGGACATGGTAATCTTTGATTTTGACCGAAGTTGCTGTGATGCTGCATTTCTATTGGTTATAAACTTGTATCTTAATGAAAAATCTGTATCTTGTTGAATATCATTAAAGTACAGGAAGTAAATGTCTGATAAATCAACTAAAGTAGGGGAGTAGACAAAATTTAACTAATTTCCCGAATATTTTTATATGTGGTAATACTGTATGCGCATGCCAAGAACATTTGCAAAAATAGTGGTCGAGTTAACCCACGTCGTACCTTGTATCATGGTATCTTTTTTTATGTACATTCGAAGAAGATAACAAATCATTGGCGCTGATCACATCAGCCAGATTTTTAAATTCCAACAGTTTTGTATTATTATTACTAATTTTACATACGTATCTGCCTACCAAGAAGTTATCATAGAATACTCTTCAAGCGCCATAGTCGTGTTTCATGGAGGATCATTAAATTGACTCTATGTGTCTCACCAATTCCTCAAATTTCTCTATTTACCGAAATTTTAGCAGGTTTCTAGTTCTTCATAAAAATTTAATTGAGACCAAAGGATTATTATTGCAAACTAGATACCAATATTATGCTCTATTTTAAGATAACGTAAGACGAAAAGAAAACGTCCCTAAAGTATCCGTGGAATCAATCAGGCATGCCTTGAACTATTCCTCCTGAAAGGTAACGTAGGTAAAAGATATAGGTGAATGAAAAAGAAAACTGTCAAGTTCTGAAGTTTTTATTTTTAATAGAAAAGTAAAAAGAAGAATGAGAACATGTTTGGAAGTAGAAAGTGGACACGGCTCTCATTTAGTTTAAATTTATAATTTTGAGGTTTTCGTTGTATATGTTTTTTTTAATTCTGTATTATGCAATGACAATGACAATAATTCAATTTTCTTAAAAACAAAACTTTCAGAACTTGACAGATTTATTTTTCATTCACCTATCCCTTTTACCTATGTTACCTTTCGAGTGTAATAATCCAAGACATGCGTGATTCATTCCACAGCATACTTCGAGGATTTTTTTTTTATCTTACGTTATTACTATTACCATTAAATTCAGTTATAGTAAAATAGTCAATCATAAAGAAATACCCTGTACATGTAGAGGATAACTTGGCAGCAGACCACCTAAACAGTATTGTTCTTTAGTGGTCTGTGAAATCACACATGTCTTGACATTTGGACTGACCGTTTCAGGCTTGGCCTCCTGGCATCAGTCTCTAATGTAATAATTTTACATGACACCTGTTTCTCATGTTCTCATATTGTGTCGGTGTGGTATTCTATTCAAATACAGCAATTAACACATTAACCACATGACTGAAATGTAATCTTAACATTTACGGCATATTCACCTACTCTTTTAAAAGAGTTAAGAAGCTAGAAGACATGAAGAGTTTTTGTATTAATAGGATTATTTTAAATATTAAAATTTAACAAATCCGATATTTAACACTACGACATAACATGTTGTTTAAAACAGTAGATATATTAAATTGTGTTTTATTTTAAAGCATTTTATTAAATTACGGTTAATGAAAATATTACAGTTGCTCAGGTTTGATGTTTTGCAGCTAAAGCGACTAGGCGGATGGAAATCTAGCTCCGTTGCCGAGGGTTATGTCAAATCATCTCAATCATCCATACGAAACCAATCTAAACGGCCCAGATTTTCTCTACCAGAAACACCATCTTGTAGTACTACTAGCACAAGCCAAATAATAAAATCCAGTGCCAATGCAGTACCTCTACAAGTTATAACAATATCAGATCAAACACAACTCGAAGAGGGTGTAAAAATTTCTATAAACGCCTATAATAACGCAAATCTAAGTATTAATTTTAACAAGTAAATGTCTTATTGTAAACTTAATTTTAGAAACTGTTGTAAATACCTATGTCTTTCTTTTAAAATTTTATGGTTGACGATTATTTATTACTTTTTTGTCTTAAAATTGAAAAATCATATGATCAGGGAAATGGGGATGGGACATAAAAAGACAGAAAAGTGACTTATCCAAATTTTAAAAAAGTAAGAAAATAAAACTATTTTATTATCTTAACACCTGTTTTATTCACCTAACTTCAAATAATTTTTCTATTTAAAATATTTTATCGTTGCTGACTCCTGCATAACTCAAAATAGAATTAAAAAGTACACTTGATTTCCTACATGCTACATGTTTCAATCCATCCGCTTTTGTCAATTTATTCTCTAAAAATCACAGTTCTTATTTTTTCCTCATTTCCCATATAACTGCAAGTATACAACTTCTGAGTAAAAAGAGCAATTTGTGTAAAATACGTCAAAGTACCGTGGAATATAGATACCAAGTATATTTTAAGGTATTGGGCACTACCTAAGATAACCCACTAATCACATTGTTACCTAAATATTTTTTTTACTATAATATAACATCACAAGATAATATTATTTCCTGGGTACTCCTTTGGCAATATCATAAAATTGTGATTCAAACTGACTTGGTTTATATTTAGTCTTGTGGCTTGGGTCTCCAGATTGTGCAACAAATTGCCTTCAGATATTTTCGCTTACCTTCCCAACCTCCAATCCTATAAATCCCGTGTCATAAGATTACATTTCCCTTCTCTTCAGACGCCCACGGTACAGTACTGCTTAGGCTTAAAGGCTACGTGAGCTGTCTCTGATAAAAAAAAAGTTTATTGGGTCTGAAATGTCTGTTTCTCTAAACATTAATCAACCTATACATTTAACCAATAATCACTTCATGTGACTGGACCGTTTGCTTTTTTAACTGCAATATATAATAAAGAATTCTGCGTTGGGACTATCTTATATAGGTTTTCCAAATACAATGAACAAAAGGCTTACTGAAAAGTCATATTGACCATCTAAATGAATGTTTTTGCTTATACGAGTATAGCTTACATAGGTCTTATTTTTCAGAACAACCAATATTATCATCCTTTATTTGACATTAGTAAATAACACGCTGCCGCCATGTGCTGAAATAATCCATCATTTCAAACTAAAAATTCTGGACAGATGAGTCATGAACCAATAAACGAAACAACAAGTGTGACACATCAACAATCGATCTAAACTGACAAAAGGACGCGAACGGTCCCTTGATTACTAATTGTTTAATAATACGGAAAAATTATACATAAGCATAATAACTTTGTGAGCAACCATATATTAATATTTATTAGGAGACACCCAATTAGGTTTTGTTATTAGGTGTTTATGTAATAACCAAAAATTAAACTGCGTTTTTGAAGTGCTAGAAATGGTTTTAGATAGGTATTTACAGGCACAACTGTTTGAGTAAAATTGCACATAAAATATTAAATCAATTAACAATTGGTTTAATGCCAATACTCTATCCAATTATCCTTCTTCTTCCTATTCCTTGTTGCCGGCTTTTCTCACTTTTATATGAAGTCGAAGTGGTTAATCGTTCATACAATGTCTGGTCACGAGCTTCTTTTCATGTTAAACTTTTTCCTCTTGGGTCGTTCTGGCCTCCCATATCTTTCCCTACATTTCTCTATACACTTCCATTGTTAATATTTTACTACCAACTCCGAGCCCTTTACGCTCTTTTCTGTATCTTTCTTCTATTTAGATTTTTTCACTTAATTGATTGTTACCACTATTATTTCATTCCTGACTTTATCTCTCTACCAACTCCGATCCCTTCTTTAAGCTTTTTTCTGTATCTTTTTCTATTAAGATTTTTTCACTTAATTGATTGTTACTACTATTATTTCATTCCTGACATCTCTCCAAGTTACCACACATCCGTTTTAATATTCTCGTTTCTGTCACATTTAATCTCCTGTGATGGAGTTTTGTTGGCCATATTTCTGCTTCAAACATCATTGTAGGTCTGACTACTGTTTATAAATTGGTACCCCTTTCTTGCAGTGATCCTATAGTCACACAGTGCACCGGATACGTTCTTCCAATTTTTCCATCTTCCAGCTCGCGCTCTACATGCTATTTCGAAATTCAATATTCCTGCAATATTGAAAGCCTAATATTTGAAATTACGATAATTAACTTAAGGGTGTACGATGTACTTGTAGTGAACAGACGTGTTTGAGAGGTGTCCTCGAAAATTAATAGTTGCTAAAGTTCTTTGTGAATGGATTTTTATGAAACAAGCACCAAAACAAAGGTAAAAGCGACTACTTTCAAGCTGCCTTTTTGTTCTTTGCAATTTTGGTCTTTGGAAGGCGTAGTTTTGAGTTATTAAATCTAAACTTTTTTTTTCCTCTATGGTCAATGCCATTGGTATTTTGGGCGTCGGACAGTGCGCACGAGAGTAAATTATGGTGGATCAAGTACAAGACAAATATGGTGAATTATTAGCGTGCATACGTAAAACGGCGGAAGAAACCAGGCTAAGTGTCTCTGAAACTACAAAGGGGCACATAGAAGAGGGAAACAAGCAGATTTTACGTTTATTAGAAAAACAAGATGATAAAGTGCGTAAATTGGAAAATCGTTGCACAAGAATCGAAAGCCAGCATACTAAATTTGAAAGATGGTTTCGTCGCAATAACCTTTTGATCTTTGGCTTGGAAATTAAAAATAATAAAAATTTGCTTCCCTTTGTAATTGATTTCTTCAAGGATAAACTAGGAGTTGGTATATTGGATACTGAAATTAACAATATCTACCAGTTAAAACACAGCAAATCACTTAAAGTAGCTCCCATAAAAATTGAGTTTGTAACAGTTGTTAAGAAGGAGCTCGTGCTTAAGAACTGTTTTAGGCTAAAGGGAACACATATTTTTATTGCACAGGACCTTTGTTTTGAGGACAGACAGGACCTTAAAGTCTTGCAAGAGCATTTAAAATTGGCAAGAGAAAAAAATTACAACGCTAAGATTATTCGGGGAAACAAACTTATCAGTAACAATGAAATTTATACAGCGGACCAACTACGGAAAATGTCGGGCAACTCTTACAACTTAGATGTCGCTCCTGAGTTCGAGCAAGCAGTGCAACGATCTAGCAGTGCGTCTACTACGCCATCCCAGGAAAGGGTATTTCAGTACAACCAGGAAGAATTAGTAGATGGTGAGAGTGAAGTTGATGACTCTGCGGATAAATTAAAAATTAGTGAAGCGGAAAAGCGCAAAGGTGATACGAATACGGACTTGGATAAATCTTTCGTAGAAATTCCGAAAAAATCTAAAGTGCCGGTTCTGACTAAAAACTTGAGATCAGCCGCCAAAAAGTAAAATTAGTGTAGTTTGTACGTGGCCCGTTTCTTCTTTAATTTGTATTGGCAATTTCGAAACTCTTTAATATTTAAAAGGAATTTATAAAGTAAGTGTTTTGGTATGCTTTTTTGCTAATACATATGTATTTTTGCACACTTTTACAGTTAGGAAAGTAGACATTATTGTACTTTTTTCCCTCTTCTTTGCTTTTTCTTCTCTTTGGTTGATCTATAAATATTTTAGGGAGAGGGAGAACATGACTTTAAGGGTGTGCCATTTGAATATAAGATCATTGTGTGCCCATCTTGTCGAATTAAAAAATATTTTAACATATAATAACTTTGATATTATCACGTTGAGTGAAACATGGCTCAGTTCAAATATCTCCAATGATAGTATTCAAATAAATGGTTATTCTTTAGTTAGAAGAGATAGAAATGGTGGCGCAAGGGGAGGTGGTGTTGCAATATACCTAAAAAATTACTTAAGTTTTACTAAGCTAGAAAATACTGCCGACTTGGAAGATCTGTGGATATGTGTAAGGCAGAAAAAAACAAATTTTGCTCTGGCATGTGTATATAAACCACCTGATTTCGACAGTAATGTTTTTCTGGATTTATTTGAAAGTACTTTGATAGATTATTTGCCAAAATATGATAAGCTTTTCTGCTTTGGCGACTTTAATATAAATGTTTTTTGCGAGTCTATGATATCAAAAAGGTTCTTGAATATGCTGGAGGGTGTCGGTCTTAAACAAATTGTAAATTTTGCTACAAGAATCACCTTAAATAGTATATCAATTCTCGACTTATCGTAGTACCTGAAGACTTGAGTATTCTGGATTGTAATTCAATTCACGTTCCCCATATATCTGACCACGAACTTATTTTTGCAGTATTTAATTTGAATGCAGATAAACAGAAAGCATTAGAAATTAGGTATCGAGACTATAAGAATGTAGACGCTAAACAACTATATTCGGACCTTCAATCAATACCCCGGCGAAATATTAACGATTTAACTACCGTGGATGAAAAGGTAAATTTTTTGAATGAAAACCTTAACATGTTGTTAAATATTCATATTCCTTATAAAACTGTAATTTTAAATAAACAACATAAACCGTGGATTACGGATGTGATTAAAATCATGATAAGAGAACGAGATAAACTTCTTTCGAGGTATAAACGAACTAAAAGACCTCTAGTTATTCAGGAATATAAAAGAATGCGTAATTTTGTAAATAAAAGTATTGAACGGGAAAGGAAGGCTTTCTTACAGCATCAATTGTCCAATAATAAAAAATCTGTTTGGGATACCTTAAATAAATTAAATATCTATACTAATAATAAAGAACGAGTAATTCCTAATCATTTATCAGACCCTAACAAAATTAATGACTTTTTCATAAATTCTATTCCCAAAGTTGGAGGGTCTGCCACTGTGTCTCAGTATTACAGTGGGGTTTACAACAACATAAACAATCATCTGAAGTTTCATGCCGTGACAGAGGAAGTTGTTTATAAATTTTTGCTGACTATTAAGACTGGAGCTACAGGTGCTGATGATTTAAATATTAAATTTATTCTGCTTTGTTGTCCTTTTTTGCTCAATTATATCACGCATATTATAAATTTTTGTATAGAGTATTCTCAGTATCCGTCACTGTGGAAATTAGCCCATATTATACCTCTACCTAAAATCAGTGACCCTAAAGATTTTAAGGACTTACGTCCCATAAGCATTCTGCCTGTTTTTTCTAAGGTACTGGAAAAGATTATTAAGCAACAGTTGGTTGAGCATTTAGAAATGAATAAAATTCTCCCAGATACACAGTTTGGCTTCAGAAAAGACCACAGCTGTGCCTCTGCACTGCTTACTGTGACCGATAATATTTTCAACGCTATGGACGCAGGTATGGTAACTGTTCTTATTCTTTTAGATTTCTCTAAAGCGTTTGACACCCTGCAACATTCTATTTTATTATCTATTTTAAAATATATTGGCTTCTCCGCCGAAGCTGCACTTTTTCTGGAGAATTACCTTAAAGAACGGAAGCAACTTGTTGTGATTAATGGCCAAATTTCAAATACACTGATGTTAACCTGTGGCGTGCCACAGGTATCTATTTTGGGCCCAGTGCTGTTTTCTATTTATACTGCTTTTTTCCACAAGTTTATTAGGAACTGTACTACTCTAATGTATGCAGACGATACACAACTACTATATTCCTTTCCACTAAATAATATTGATCTAAGTTGCGAATTAATTAATCTCGATTTAAATAATATTTATAGTATATCTATGGAACATTCCTTATCGCTTAACCCTAATAAATGTACTGCCATGTTGTTCAGTAAGTCAAAGAATCGGAACAATTTGAGAAATCAATTGAAGTTAAATATTAATAACGTGGAGGTAGTGTTTAGTGACCATGTTCGTAATCTGGGGTTGTGAATGGATAGTGACTTGAGATTTAGCCGGCACGTCTCAGAGTGTATAAAAAAATCAGTATGTAAGTTAAAATTGTTGTATGGCTCTAGGCATGTGCTTGATCTTGAGACTAAACGTCTGCTTTGTGACTCTTTGATATTGTCTACCTTTAATTACTGCGACATGGTGTATGGCCCATGCTTAACAGCACTGGATTCTCAAAGAATTCAAAAAATTCAAAACAGTTTTGATTGGGTATTCGTCTAGTCTGTGGTATTCGTAGGAGAAACCCAGTGAGCCATAAGCTGAGGGAGTTACGATGGTTAAATATGAAAACAAGGAGAAAACTACACTGCGCAGCTTTTTACCATAAAGTTATGATCACAAAAACACCCTCTCAGCTATACAGAAAAATTGTTTTTAGGTCGGACGTGCATAACATTAATATTAGGCATAGAAACACCATAACCCCACCGTTTCACAGAACTAAATTGTTCGAACGGAGTTTTACCTATAATGTCCCAGCTGCTTATAATTCGATACCTGAAACTCTAAAGACATCTTCTTTGAAGGCTTTCTATAAAAAGTACAAACGTTATTTAACTGAAGTTTAATATTTTTGTTTTTTCTACTCATTTAATTTGTACAAGTCCTTTGCTAAGCAATTGCTTAAGGTGGCATTAATTTCATTGTTTCTTATTGAGTAATTTTTGGGGAGATTTATTTATTTTTTTTTTTATTTTATGGTTTGTTATGCCATAATATAGATTATTTTTATTTATATTCCGATTATGATTATTAATAGGTTGTGGGAGGTGACTACGCTGCAGGATTTCCTAGTCATCAAACTAAACACCTAAACTTATTGCTGTGTCGATGCAGTTAGTCACCTCTGTTTTTGGTTAAGTGTAAGATCAACCTTTATGCGAGTGAAGGATGAACTTCGCCATTTTGAAGAATTGTGTTATTTAATAATTAACTATGTAGTTTTCCTTGTAAAATCCTTTCAAATAAAGCTTTTATTTATTTATTTATTTATTTATTTATTTATTTATTTATTTATTTGCATTACTATCTTCTTTTCCTTCTTCTTTCTAAAATGGTATGTACTGTTTTCCTCCTACTCACTTTTGGACCCCTATTTTATCAGGATCCTCTCCAACTTTCTTTTCAATGTCATTCCTACTCCTCTACACTCTAAAATTATTCTTATGCCAGTATGTATTATTTATTCTATGCTAATTGTTTAAGAAATTTTATGTTTTCCCGCCGTCTCCTAATTTTCTGAGTGTCCTCCAACCCTCCAGTTTTCTTTCAACTTCTATTTTATTTCTATATTTGCCTGTTGCCTTAAATTATACTTATGTCTTTTATTATTGCTCTAATATTTTCAGCATCTTATTTTTGGTTAGTGTTTAGTCTTTTCTTATAAAATGTTACCTAAAGTGTAGCAAGGTAATGATAAGTAGTTTTCTTTTTTCTTTCTCCCATTCTTTTTCAATCTATTTTTTTATTTCTTGTCCATCCATCGGATTATTTTTGTGTATATGAAACATTTCTTCGTAAACTTACTATACGATAGAAGTTTCTTCGGGTACGTACATATAATGGGCTAGGTACCACTTCTAATCCCATACCCAAGCAATTGGAACTATGACAGGATAGTTAAAATCCGCAAATCTCTTGATATTATATAGTCTAGAAGTGTAGTGAATTTATAAAAGTAATATAATAAATAGTATGCATGCTGAAATACATTTAAAATTCGTCGCTTGTTGTTTCCAACTTTGTAAAATTTTTCGACAAATCTTTTTCTCGAAAACTTTCATAACTCCAATAAAGAGCATTGATCTTCCTACATTTATTATCGTCCTCTCACAATACGCGTTGAATGGAAGACAGTGCCCCAAACGGAATAAGCTTTGTCCATCCAAATGAAATGTTACCCAAACGATAGAGCATAGCAGCTCAGCTGTAAAGTGACATAAAACATAGATTCTTCGAAATTTTAGAGTAAACTCTTAATAAGAATTATTTACAAAAAACGGCTTTTTTCTTTTACTTTCCTACTAATACTCAAAAATACTAAATCTCCAAATTAAGATAAATTATCACGTGCTTTCAGGGCCGCCTAAAGAAACTGCAGAATAAAGTTGGAAAATAAATTTAAAACTCCTTTTAACACTTTATAAATATTTATACATTGCCACCGAGGCATCTGAATGCATTCCAAATATTTTCGAAATAATTCCCACATTTTCATGAAAATCACGAACTGTACAGTTTATTCAAATTGCTTTTTTTAGTACTTTTTTCCAGCTTAAAGTGTTGATGGACAGTGTAATTAAATCAAAAAGAAAAACATTATTTCTGTTCGGGATTTGTAATTTTAAATCATTTCCAGATTGGTTAACTAGGTCAGGCATTTTACATTTTCAATTACCAGTAATTTCAGCGGCATTTTTTTGGCGGGATTTTAGTTAGAGACTATGATGATGCATTAAATCTTCAATATTGTTGAAGTTTTGGAACTTTCAACGCTAAAACTTAGTTCTACCTGTATAGGCCAAGCAACAGAGCAAAATATTAGCGATTTTTTGATATTAATACTATTAGAAAATCGCCTGTGCCATCATCTGAAAGACGATCCGTAGTTGATTCCTGTTATATTTCCAACTCTGAAATTTTTTACATTAATTTGTTATAAACATTTTTAAAACACGATTTTTAAAATTTTTTGCTTATAAAATGAAAAGTAATGAAGCAATCTTAATGCTATGAATGGACGATTTGTAGAGAATAAAAATACGAACAAAATGAGAGGCCGAACGTCTCGATAGGATAAGTAGCAACGGAGAAAATCCGGAAAAACCGGAAAATTAAGAGTTTTTTTTTAAATTCATAAATGGACCATTTTTAAAAGTAGATGGTTCAAACTTTGGGAAAAGGTGGTAATTTAGAGCTACTTTATGTTTGCAAAACCCTGACGCTGTCCGACGATTAGTTTTGCCACAATCGTCATTTTAATTTTTCAACACACTATTTTGCAACAGGTCTGGATGCTCTATGGATTGTCCGATTTTAATTATTGAAACGGATTTGAAAAGTATAAGTTTAATTGAACAATATGTATATTTTAATTTTTCCATAAAATGCTGCGAAACCGGTTGAAAATGCACGTAAAGATGCGTGAAAATGGCCGAACGCGCGAAATCGATCGAGTAGCGGGAGAGAAGCGGAGCGAAGGGGAGCCAAAATATCCGCGCGCTCTGCCATTTTCACGTATCGTTACGTGCATTTTCAACCGGTTTCGTAGCATTTATGGAAAAATTAAGATATACATATTGTTCAATTAAACTTGTACTTTTCAAATCCGTTTCAATAATTAAAATCGGACGATCCATAGAGCATCCCGACCTGTTGCAAAATAGTGTATTGAAAAATTAAAATGACGATTGTGGCAAAACTAATCGTCGGACAGCGTCGGGGTTTTGCACACATAAAGTAGCTCTAAATTACTACTTTTCCCAAAGTTTCAGCCCTCTACGTTTAAAAATGGCCGATTTATGAATTTTCAAAAAAACTCTTAATTTTCCGGTTTTTCCGGTTTTTCTCCGTTGCTACTTATCCTATCGGGACGCTCGACCTCTCATTTTGTTTGTATTCTCATTCTCTACAAACCGCCCACATACACCATTAAGATTGCTTCATTACTTTCCATTTTATAAGCAAAAAGCTAAAAAAGTCGCATTTTTTTGCTTAAAAATGTTTATAACAAATTAATGGAAAAAATTTCAGAGTTGGAACTATAACAGGAATCATCTACAGATCGTCTTTCAGATGATGGCACAGACGGTTTTCTAATAGTATTAATGTCACGACAAATCGTTCTATTGCTCGGCCTAGTAACGATGTTGCGATTGATCCTTGTTTAAACTGTATTTTTATTGGGTTTATCATCACAGTTTTCTTTGGGATAATATATGAAACTTTGTCTCACCTAGTGTTGTGCCGTTGTCAACAGTGTAAATAAATAAAAAAGTGTATGATAGCTATTTATGTAAACACTTAGGAAATGCTTTTCTTTGTTTATAGAGTGTAATGTTTTACACACAAATTATACGAGTTAAACGAAATTGTATTGCCTAACGTGCTTTATACAAGATTTTTTGTAATTTTAACAACAACATATAAATAAAATTATGAATTTTAATTACTGTATCAAAACATCTGAGTAGGCATCGGACATATTTTTCATCTATACGGTATCCATTATTTGGTTTTGAGAATGATGACAGAAAAATCAATTGAACAAGAATTAACCCTATTGGTCAGTTCCATGGACCGTTTACACCAGAACATATTTTAGTGATCACAATATTCATCTTTTCTTTCCTGATAATCACGGAGGAATCAGATTTTTTTCTATCCGTGTTGGCGAAAGTGCATTAGGCAAAGACAAATAGAAAAAGGATTTGTTCAAATTTTTATCTTACATTCTTTGCTTGTGGAAGTATTGCTGGTTATATACTTCGAAAGATTAGTCATCGCAAAATTCTTTTTTTCCTGATAAAATCCCAGCGGAATCCGGTTTCTTTCTATCCTTGTTAGCAAAAGGAGCATTAGTAAAAGACAAATAAAAACGATGTTGTTGCCAATAAAAAGGAATAATCAAACATTTCATCACCGGCGGCTTTGTTTGTGCGCAAGTATTTCTGGTTGCCTATAGTGAAAGTTTAATCGGAGTTGTCATAAAAAATAAATTTCTAACCTGACAAAATACTTACGTCAGTTTTATGATTTTATAGCAAAATACCTTTGTTTTTACTGAACACAAACAGCATTCGCAAAAATCCCGTTTTTATTAAACAAAAACCGTGTCAGCATAGCCACATTAACCTTATTATTTTATAGCATTTAAAATTGTTTCCTACCCAAATAACAATACTACCTCTAACCAAAAATTTGCACTAAAAGGATCGGAGGAAAAGTATTTAAATAAATAAAGGAAAAATTTCAAAAATGAGTAAATATTTTTATTATGATAAACAATTTATAATAAGGTTAAAAAATATTCCCTATTCTCCGATATATAATGAAAATGGGTCTATAATATAGCCTACCTGCGAACAGTGATGTTTGTGTAAGTTAATGACGCGATAAACATTGTTTAATCTAATATACCAAGTAGTTTCACAATTTTTAACTGTAAATGTTGAGTCTTAGTTCCAGAAGGATAGATACGCTTTGTAATGGCACTGTGACTTCTGCTTTAAACTGAAACCAAACGCTTCTAGGGCGCAATTTTCACTACTTTCTCAATAACTAAAGAAATCTTCTGTAATGCCTACTATTCTCAACTTTATATCGGATCGGTGTTCCTGTTACTCATTCCCATAACGCCCGGTCCAAGCAATGTAAAGGAGAACAAATATGTACCTTGCGTAATATTTCAATAGCTGTTAGTCAGTCCCCGATTCATAGAACACAGGAATTTAAGCTGCTAATACTTTATATAAACTTTTGATGTATATTTTTACACTGTAAAAACAACTTATATCATGGGACAGGCTTCAAATATGTCATATTAATCTTAATCTGTCACATAACCTAACTTTCTACCAGCTGTAAAAAATTTACGAGTATGAGAGAGAAAGAAGACGAGGGAGACAAAAGGAGAGAGAAAGAATATGAGAGAGAGACATAATTGATCTCTTCGTTGTAAAATGGGTTTCTGTCATCATTCTCAAAAGTAAATGGATACGGTATAGTAGGTAGGCACCTACATACACATACGGTATAGTAGGTAGGCACCTACATACCTAGTAGGCAGTTGTTTGGCCTTGCGTGATATTGATGAGGCAGCTCAGAACGCGTTATCTTCTGTTGAACCCGAGTCAAGAGAGTAATACGAATTACTTATATTTTTGTGTTTAATTTTTTCATAACTAGTTATAAATTTAATATTTTATCATCAGTTATGAAATATTTTATTTTTCGTAACTAGTTACGAAAATCAGGATGTTTCAAAACTGTCAGCGGTTTTGAAAAGTGTCACTTTATATGCAGTAAACCTTTTCACAGCGGACACTAAAGGAGAAAAAACTTGTTCGTCGTGTAGAGGCGTTCGTTGTCGAACGGTCGGAAAAAACCAAGAAGATAATAGGTTGGGAGCCGGTGACACTGAAAGTCCCGTCATCGCGGAATCAAAAAATGTTTATGTAAATTGATAGTTAATAGTCATACGAACAAAATGAGCTTGGTACGCCGGGATTCATTAAGCCGAAAGTATTTATAAAAAAAATTCATTATTATAAAAAAGCAAAAATATTTTACCATTATGACGGATCTCAATGAATTATATGACATTCGATAGGAAATTTTGTAATTAAACAGAAAAAAATTGGCTTACCAGCTTTATTTGGCCGAAAGAGTCTGGCGTACCTATTTGAAAGGTGTGAGAGGGGGTAAAATTTTACCGTTACCATGTGCAAACTTTTTTTTTTTAATTTTACTCGTTTCGATGTGATGTTCAAAAATATCTTGGTACGCCTGCCCAAAAACTGCCGGAAGTATCTAGCATACCACTTTTATTGCATAGGCTCGATTCGCATCAATTATACAGGGTGTTTTCTAACTGAATGTCAATAATTAAGGGGGCGATTTTTGGGCCCATTCTACAAAGAAAACTTCATATGAACGTATGTCCTAAACGTCTTAACTTTTGAGATACAGGGTGGTAAAATTTTCAAAAATAAATAGTTTTTTATTAATATCTGTAATACCACTTTAGATACTTTACTTAAATTTGGCATACATGTACTATGTATCAAGAGGCATTATTTAGTGTACCACAATTTTTTTTCTTTCCACCAGTGGCGTTGGTACGGAATTTCACCTTGTTACGGTTTTATTCCGCTTCTAAAATATTGTACAGATAAATTAAAGACTTACCAGATCTTCGATTAATACTAAGAGAATAGAGCTTGGTTTCTGGTTTTATAGATGCCTTTATTTAAGTCTTAATAGGTACAATGTAGGTATAAGTATACTTAATTCTAGTTCGCCTTATTCGTCAAGGTCTTTCTCAAGCTGTGTATAGTCCAGGCCATCCTAAAAGTATATCATAATTATTAGCTTGTGCTATTCGTGTAAGAGTAATAAGATTTGGTAGACCCGCTAATAAATCATCGTAATGGTTAAAAGCTCTACCTGCTACTTCTGCATTTATTAGTGCATTGTTAGGTATTTAACAGTATTTGTATCTGACTTCATCTTCTTTAGTATCTCGTTCTAGGCCTCATCTTGGTTCTTTCTTTCGGTTCAGAATCGAGACCTAAAAATTACAAGGTTGAGTGGAATGAACGCCAGTTTTGGGGAATAGGAAGTGTTTTGGGCATATTTAGGGCACTGTGTCTTAAATCTCTTATCTTTAAATAGTAATAAATAAAACTCCACTTTGTTATTGTTTTTGAAATGTCAAAAACTGTCAGAGGTCACACTGCTTAGATTTAAAAGTCCCTAAGACTTTGACAGATGGAATCCTGCGCCGTTTTTCATGACATCAAGGGTGTTTTTTTGGACTAGCCTTTTTGCAGCGTGCATTCCAGGAGTCCAACAGCATTTTTGCAGATATATTTTGAATTTTTGGTACCCAAAGTTGTAATTTGGCGGTAATAAACCTTATTACGCCATACAATTAGTTAAAATTGATTTATTACAGTTTTATGGGGAAAATCCCAAAGTTCGTTTTTTTGGTCATCGACTCATCGACAAGGCCACATGCCATCTAGGGTAAGTCTCGACTTTAAATATCTAGTTTGTCTTGTGTGACTTCTGAAGATAGCACTTAGAGTTATTCTATAAATACCACAGATATATATTAAAATCTACCTACCTTATTTTATGCCTGAAGGTCACGTCCTGAAGCTCGGTTCTGTTTCAGGCCTATTTTTCCTAGTTGTGTTATTCCTGCTCTTCTTTGGTTCCATCATTTGGTCTTCTGTTCCTTACGTTTCTGTCTTGGAGCTTCCACATCAGGGCAGGAGTAGACCATCGTCCTAACACCTTGCGGAGTGTGCTTTCCCTGGTGACACCGTTCAAGCTTTACGTTTCATCTGGCTGCTTGAGCACTGGGAGCACCACAACCTCTACACCATCATAAATGTCAGGTTTGATATGTTTGTGACGTCCTAGTAGAACGATTATTATATCACATCACTCGAGGCTACAGGCCTCCACTAGCAGAACTATAGACTGTTAAGTAATACACCATCGACCAACTTTGTGCTAATTTTATTGTGAAATGTTTATTATATTAGGTAGTGGGTACCATAAACGTTCATTTGTGATGCACAAGACACGGTAGGAAGGCCTTCTTATTTCGTACACGTGCACTGGTTTAATTATCAGACTATTATTGTACATAATGATTAACCGTATCCGTCACTGATTTTTGCACCACGATATTCTTAACAATTAATTTGAAACAAACACAAACTAGAATAAAATGATCTCAGCATTCATCATTTACAATCATTAAAATCTAACCTATTTAATTTAACTTTTCTTCACTTTCGAAAGTACTGTCAAAATCAGTAGAGAGGGGCAAATAGATCGATAACAATCCACGATAAGTGTGGATACTGGATTTGTTAGGTTTTAAATATTTGTTTCTTCTTTACATTACAACCATAACTTTTCAGTTTAATTCTAAGAACTAATATCATATTTTCTCAAGGATATTGAGTTGCATTATTTAGTATAGGTGTAAAGCACCTTGATTTGAGTTTATTTGGCGGTACCACATTTTTTATTATTTTTTTTAGTGAGTTACTCCCTTTAAGATTTTTTTTTTCTTCAATTTTTTGTAGGGGTCGGGTTTGTGTGTCACTTTGCGACACACCTAGATCCTAATTATTAGGATTCGATTCTTAGTATATGTACATATGTGATTAGTTTCGTTTAGCTTAAGTACTAAGCATTTGATATTAGCGTTAAACTTTACTTGCGTTGCTAGTAAGTTTAGTAGTATTTTTCTAGATTCTTTTTTTTGCGAGATTCAGGCAAAATGGAAATTAATCTTTTGGGTGCCGATGAAATTAAATACGAGTTGGCAATTCGTGGGTTACCAGTAACTGGTTCGTTTCCGCAGAAGCGTGCGTTATTAAGGGAAGCCATGCGTACGGAGCGCGAGGGACGTGTTTCGCGTCCAACAACATCGTGTTATGATGCTGAGACCGACCTTTGCGTTTGCAGGGCAAAATTATTGATTTTGGAGCGCGACATCCTTAATTTCGATGTAGGTAACAAAGACAGTGAGTTTAAAAGAATTTACACCTTTTTACTGCATGTTGAAAACCGTCTAAATCGCGTTCAAGTTCTGGAACAATCGGGAGTCAACCAAAAGGGCGAATTGATAGATAGGTGTGAACAGCTGATAGGCGATTTACATTTGGTTTTGGAGGGTATACCTCGTACTTCGAACGATGATCAAACGTTAACGCGATCGGGCCAACCAGGTGCAATAGCACATAACACAAATGCGGTTACTTCTCGTGTGGTAAACACTTCTATTTTGGATACCGAGAATGAACCGGAAATAAGCAGAATCTTACCTGCAGCTATCACGCCACAGAGACAGGTACAGGTGTCTTATGACCTGGTTGATATTGATGAGGAAGTAGTACACACTCAACCGGTGCCCATCGTCCAGCCTGCTGTTCCTTTAGTTTTAGAACCCCAAACATTCCCTTCAATCATTGATTATTGTTCACTTCTGTTAAATTCCTCTAGGGAACCCAGTTGTGAGCGACAGATGTTACAAAACCAACCCCTTAATCTAGATTCTGTAAATAGACCACAACCTGTGCAATCTGCTGCACGACGTGTAGTAGATCCTCAATTCTTAAGCACAGGCCACTCTAATTTTTCAGTTTCTGCACCCCTCTCCCATCAGAATCGTTTCTTGGAACAAGCTCAATTACCCCCTTCGTCCGTGGAAGACTACCGGTTGAGCTCGTCGAGTCAACCAGTTCGATCTTACTTACCTGAACATAATTCTGTTGATCAGATTTCTTCTCGAGGTACTCGTGTAAATCCAACCCATCCAACGTATTTGGAACGTGCGAATACCTTAGAAGATTTTCGAGTTCCCGTGTCAACCCATGACAGTTCTGTCCCCGTTGGTTACTCGTTGAGTAGACCCGTCCGTGAAGCCCCTAATAGGACTATTCGTCCTACCGTGATCCCTGCTTCTTCGTCTATGAGACGAGGCTCACAAGTACATTTTGCGGATGAATCGCAAAATGTGTCCCGATTGGCAAATGTTAACTCCACCCGACAGGATGAGCCGTTAGGCTATTCTGATCCATTTGTTGATCTTGCCGATCGATTAGATAATTTCCAGTTTTCTCCCTTAAACGGGTTTCGTCCCGAAGAATCTCGTGTTAGTAATTTTAGTTCTAGATTTTTAGATATAGATAAATGGAATGTTAGGTTTAATGGACAAAGTAGTGTTAATGACTTTTTAGAACGTATAGAGGAGCTTCGTGTGTCACGTGGTGCAACGAAGGAACAGTTGTTTCGTTCCGCGCCTGAACTTCTTTCCGGTGATGCTCTTCTATGGTACCGTACTTGTCATTTTGTAGATTGGGATGATCTCGTTCAACAGTTGAGAGATACATTCCAACCTTATGATTACGAGTTTGCATTATGGGATGAGATTCGCCGTCGTACACAGGGCGCTCAAGAACGCGTAATTAGTTTTGTTGTCTCTATGGAGAATCTCTTCCGCAAACTCCCAGTATTGCCTTCGGAAACTACTCGGTTGCAGATGATACTGCGCAATTTACTGCCGTACATTCAGAGTAGGCTATCGACTCACGTGATTGTTAGTTTACAAGATCTCGTAAGATTAAGTCGTGCGATTGAGGAGACAGAATCCCGGATTCAGCGATTTGTTCCCCCTTCGACGAATTATCGTCAAATGTTAGAGCCCGCCTTGGCTTATCGTAAGCCACCTAATCATGTCGCTCCCATTGAAGCTCCTACTGTTATTAGTCAGGCGCCTAGTACGTCTGAAGTAGCAGCTCTCAATGTCCCATCTAATTCTACTTTATGTTGGAATTGTCAAGAACAAGGCCATCAATTCCGCCAGTGTTCACAACAACGTCGAAAGTTTTGCTATAGGTGTGGTAAGAGTGACGTTACCTCCAAAAGTTGCCCTTCGTGTACAAAAAACGTAAATCTGGGAAGGCAGTAACAGGCCAACCGTTCTTCCCACCTAAAGAAACTTTCAAGGCCGATTCAAACCAAGTTATTTTAAATTATATATTGGAGCATGCTAAGGACGACAAGAGACCCTATTTAAGGATTCACATTTATGGTAAAGAGCTTTTAGGTTTGCTTGACAGTGGTTCCTCGCGAACCATTATTGGTTCTCATGGCTGGGATATTCTGAAAACAGTCTGTCGCTTGGATTCAGCTGTAGTATCAACTTGTACGGTTGCTAATGGTCAGGCTTGTCAGAGTATTGGTTCGATCAAGTTACCATTTCAACTTCAAGATAAAATAGTTCTCTTGGATACCTTGGTTGTTCCTTCTTTACCGCACACGCTTATCTTAGGGATTGACTTTTGGAGTCAAATGAAAATTGTACCTAACTTGTACAGTGGCGAGTGGTCGTTTCGATCAGATTTAGATCACAATCCTCATATTTTTGCCATCCATTCCCGTGATAATCTTACATCTGAGCAGCGTCAAATCCTTGACAACCTTGTAGAAAATACTTTTTCATCTATGGGTAATAAGCTTGGATGTACGACGTTAGTGGAAATGGAGATCAAAACTGATTCTACCCCAATAAAGCAGAGATACTATCCCTTATCTCATGCCTTGCAAAAAGAAGTCAACAAGGAGTTAGAGCAGATGTTGGCGGATGGGATTGTGGAACCATCTGAGTCTCCCTGGTCTTCGCCAATAGTTATGGTTAAGAAAAAGTCTGGTGGCTGGCGTTTTTGTGTAGATTACCGCGCTGTTAATAAAGCTACAATTCCCGACGCATATCCCATACCTTACGTGTCAGCTACGTTAGATAAATTACGGGACGCAAAATATCTGAGTACGCTCGACATAAAGTCTGCTTACTGGCAAATACCCATTGCAAAAGGTTCCAGACCTCTCACTGCGTTTACTTTGCCGTCACGTGGGCTCTTCCAGTTTACTAGAATGCCGTTCGGTTTGACTAATGCCCCCGCCGTATGGCAAAGATTGATTGATCGGGTGGTAGGCGTCGATTTAGAACAATTCGTGTTTGTTTACCTCGATGACGTTATAGTATGTACTCCAACTTTCGAGGAGCATATTCGTGTTTTACGTGAAATTATTTCGCGCATTGTAAGTGCAGGTCTTACACTTAACCGAGAAAAATGTAATTTTTGTAAGCCTGAGCTTAAATATTTAGGTTATGTTGTCAATTCATCAGGACTTATGGTAGATCCTGAAAAGATTGAGGCAATTCTGCGTATTCCTACACCGAAAAGTGTAACTGAAATAAGGCGAGTTATTGGTCTTGCTTCCTGGTACCGCCGGTTTGTGCCAAATTTTTCCTCGGTATTAGCGCCACTCTCGGCCTTAACGAGGAAGAATGTTAAATTTGTCTGGGGTCCAGAATGCGAAGCAGCCTTTAATACAGTCAAGGAGCACCTTGTCAAAGCACCGGTACTTTCTTGTCCGGACTTTGAACAACCGTTTATTGTCCAGTGTGATGCATCAGATTTTGGTCTCGGAGCGGTGCTTTCTCAGGTTCAGAATGGCGAGGAACATGTCATTTCTTACTTGAGCCGTTCGCTTACCAAAAATGAAAGAAAGTACAGTACTACGGAGAAGGAATGTTTAGCTGTTCTCTTTGCCATAGAGAAGCTTCGTTCTTATCTCGAAGGAACCAAATTCACCGTGATTACTGATCATTACAGCCTTAAGTGGCTTAACTCTATCAAGGACCCTGTTGGTCGCATTGCGCGTTGGGCCATAAGACTGCAGCAGTATGATTTTGAAATCATACATCGCAAGGGTAAAGAGCATGTTGTCCCGGATACTCTTTCTCGATCAGTCCCCGTCGTTGATGCCATCACTAATCAACCAAATTCGACTGATACTGCCAAAGACACTACAACTCCGCGTGATCGCTGGTATCTTGGCATGATCAAGAAGGTTGTCGACTACCCTTCTAAATATCCCCTTTGGTGGGTAGACAACAGCAAGCTTTTTAAAAGAGCTAAACACCCGTACGCTGCACTTGCAGATCCCGAGGACTCTTGGCTGATGGTAGTTCCACGCGAAGACCGATCCTCAATTATTAAAGATAATCACGATCCTCCTACTTGTGGTCATCTTGGAATTAATAAGACGTTCTCCAGGATCGCCCAACGTTATTATTGGCCAAGCATGCATAGTGATGTTGCAAGATACATCAGACGTTGTCGTGTTTGTCTCCAGACCAAGCCCCTTCAACAAGCCCCTGCTGGTCAGATGCTCAGCATCCAACCCTTGAGTTCACGTCCGTTCCAAACCATAAGTATAGACTTAGTCGGACCGCTACCTCGTTCTGCCTCGGGGCATTCATATATTCTGTCGGTGGTTGATGTTTTTAGTAAGTTTTGTCTGTTCTTCCCTCTCCGTTCTGCCACCGCACAGAGTATAGTTCGATGGTTGGAAAATTTTGTTATCTTAGTTTTTGGAGCTGAGACGATCATTGCGGACAACGGAACTCAGTTTCGCAGCAAGATTTTTCAACAAGCAATGGCTCAGTACGGGATTAAAATACGCTATACGGCTAACTATCATCCTCAGGCCAATCCCGTTGAACGTGTTCACCGTGTCCTAAAAACAATTCTTACGAGCTATGTAGCCGAGGACCACCGTCAATGGGATAAACTTCTCGCTAAGGCTGGTTTTGCCATTCGGTCAGCAAAACATGAGGTTACCGGGTTAACCCCTAACTTTGTGGTTTTCGGTCGTGACGTTCGTCTGCCCCGGGACTCATGTCCACCTTCTGATGACCCTCAGCCCTTTGATCCCGTCTCTAGGTCTCAAGCTGTGAATGAGATGTTTATAGACGTGCAGAAAAGACTTCGGCAGGCGTATGAGCGTGGCCGTCATACTTATAATCTCAGGAGACGAGACGAGCGGTTTCAGCTTGATCAGGAGGTCTGGAAGAAAAACTATTTTCTCTCAGACGCTACCAAACATTTTACCGCGAAACTTGCGCCTAAATTTTCGGGTCCCTACGTCATAACCAAAGTGGTCTCACCTTGGTCCTATGAGCTATCTGACCGGAATGGTCGTAATCTTGGTGTTTGGCATGCTAAAGACCTTAAGGCTCACCCTCCAGACGACATACCATAGTTGTTGTCCGACTTACCTTAAAGCTATGGTTCTTGTAAATATTGGACTTACCGCTAAGATACTGTCTTGTAAATACTCTACTTACCTTTAGTCTGTTAGTTCGTAGTTTTGTAAATCTTATAGTCAGTATACATTGCTGTATATATTTCGTATTGTTAGGCTCTCCATCTAAGGCCGCAGAAATTTTTTTGTAAATAACAAAAAATTTTCTCTGAGGAAGGGGAGGCGTGTTACGGTTTTATTCCGCTTCTAAAATATTGTACAGATAAATTAAAGACTTACCAGATCTTCGATTAATACTAAGAGAATAGAGCTTGGTTTCTGGTTTTATAGATGCCTTTATTTAAGTCTTAATAGGTACAATGTAGGTATAAGTATACTTAATTCTAGTTCGCCTTATTCGTCAAGGTCTTTCTCAAGCTGTGTATAGTCCAGGCCATCCTAAAAGTATATCATAATTATTAGCTTGTGCTATTCGTGTAAGAGTAATAAGATTTGGTAGACCCGCTAATAAATCATCGTAATGGTTAAAAGCTCTACCTGCTACTTCTGCATTTATTAGTGCATTGTTAGGTATTTAACAGTATTTGTATCTGACTTCATCTTCTTTAGTATCTCGTTCTAGGCCTCATCTTGGTTCTTTCTTTCGGTTCAGAATCGAGACCTAAAAATTACAAGGTTGAGTGGAATGAACGCCAGTTTTGGGGAATAGGAAGTGTTTTGGGCATATTTAGGGCACTGAGTCTTAAATCTCTTATCTTTAAATAGTAATAAATAAAACTCCACTTTGTTATTGTTTTTGAAATGTCAAAAACTGTCAGAGGTCACACTGCTTAGATTTAAAAGTCCCTAAGACTTTGACAGATGGAATCCTGCGCCGTTTTTCATGACATCAAGGGTGTTTTTTTGGACTAGCCTTTTTGCAGCGTGCATTCCAGGAGTCCAACAGCATTTTTGCAGATATATTTTGAATTTTTGGTACCCAAAGTTGTAATTTGGCGGTAATAAACCTTATTACGCCATACAATTAGTTAAAATTGATTTATTACAGTTTTATGGGGAAAATCCCAAAGTTCGTTTTTTTGGTCATCGACTCATCGACAAGGCCACATGCCATCTAGGGTAAGTCTCGACTTTAAATATCTAGTTTGTCTTGTGTGACTTCTGAAGATAGCACTTAGAGTTATTCTATAAATACCACAGATATATATTAAAATCTACCTACCTTATTTTATGCCTGAAGGTCACGTCCTGAAGCTCGGTTCTGTTTCAGGCCTATTTTTCCTAGTTGTGTTATTCCTGCTCTTCTTTGGTTCCATCATTTGGTCTTCTGTTCCTTACGTTTCTGTCTTGGAGCTTCCACATCAGGGCAGGAGTAGACCATCGTCCTAACACCTTGCGGAGTGTGCTTTCCCTGGTGACACCGTTCAAGCTTTACGTTTCATCTGGCTGCTTGAGCACTGGGAGCACCACAACCTCTACACCATCATAAATGTCAGGTTTGATATGTTTGTGACGTCCTAGTAGAACGATTATTATATCACATCACTCGAGGCTACAGGCCTCCACTAGCAGAACTATAGACTGTTAAGTAATACACCATCGACCAACTTTGTGCTAATTTTATTGTGAAATGTTTATTATATTAGGTAGTGGGTACCATAAACGTTCATTTGTGATGCACAAGACACGGTAGGAAGGCCTTCTTATTTCGTACACGTGCACTGGTTTAATTATCAGACTATTATTGTACATAATGATTAACCGTATCCGTCACTGATTTTTGCACCACGATATTCTTAACAATTAATTTGAAACAAACACAAACTAGAATAAAATGATCTCAGCATTCATCATTTACAATCATTAAAATCTAACCTATTTAATTTAACTTTTCTTCACTTTCGAAAGTACTGTCAAAATCAGTAGAGAGGGGCAAATAGATCGATAACAATCCACGATAAGTGTGGATACTGGATTTGTTAGGTTTTAAATATTTGTTTCTTCTTTACATTACAACCATAACTTTTCAGTTTAATTCTAAGAACTAATATCATATTTTCTCAAGGATATTCAGTTGGATACTCTTTAATTATTTGCGTAACAGCTATAATACATGTAAATATACCTTTTCATCTCAATTTAGGAACTGATATTGAGATCCTTACTTTAATTATTAAAATGAATAACCGTTAGAGCAAGCTGTTTTATTGGGTCAAACTTTTAGTTTCCTGTTTTTATTTTTAAAGATCAGTCTCTGCCTTACCGGGGCTAAAACAGGTGGCGCTTCTGTTTGTTCTGTTTTTGACTTTACCCACACCACTCTCGGCATGAGCTAGCCGTCGTTCGCCCAAAAGGTAGAGACTACACTTGGACAGTAAAACAGTGCAATTCTCACTCTGGATCATCAAGGCATCATATCCGCAACTTTAAGGTAACTTTCTTTCGGTTAACTTTAAAATGACGCCTTCTTTGTGGTCAACTTTAAGATAAAGAGAGTTATTGTCGTTTAGTTAACTTTAAAATAACCTCTCTTTGGTTGACTATTATTACCACTCATTTGTTATTTCTATATTACCCATCAGCGTTAAATATCTGTAGCAACCTGCTTATTTTGGCAGCCATTGATGGTACGCCACTGATTTCTCGTAAAATTAAAATTATTCCTGAAATCCCCAATTATTTCTAAGCTAATTTGATCTCTTGAATTTTTTCAATCCGATGCACGGTTTTCGCTTAAAAAAATAAAAACCTTTTCTCTGCATGATCATAACAATATCGTTAATATGACAATATCTCCATGCAGAGAAATTGATTTTATTTTTTTATATCAAATTTGCTTAGAAATGAATAAGGATCTCAAAAATTAACTACCTTATTCATTTCTAAGCAAATTTGATCTAAAAAATAAAATCAATTTCTCTGCATGGAGATATTCATATTAACGATATTGTTATGATCATGCAGAGAAAAGGTTTTTATTTTTTTAAGCGAAAACCGTGCATCGGATTGAAAAAAATCAAGAGATCAAATTAGCTTAGAAATGATTGGAGATTTCAGGAATAATTTTAATTTTACGAGAAATCAGTGGCGTACCATCAATGTCTGCCAAAATAGGCAGGTAAAATTCCGTACGAACGCCACTGGTGGAAAGAAAAAAAATTGTGGTACACTAAATAATGCCTCTTGATACATAGTACATGTATGCCAAATTTAAGTAAAATATCTAAAGTGGTATTACAGATATTAATAAAAAACTATTTATTTTTGAAAACTTTACCACCCTGTATCTCAAAAGTTAAGACGTTTAGGACATACGTTCATATGAAGTTTTCTTTTTAGAATGGACCTAAAAATCGCCCCCTTAAATATTGACATTGAATTAGAAAACACTCTGTATATAGGGAGAATAGATGTCGCTGCAGTACGAGTAGCGTCTTCTCAAATTGCTCCCTGATTTTTTAAAATAATAAGTGGTTGTTTTTCACCTAAAAAAAGGAGAAAGTTACTGTTCGCGAGAGTGTTTCCTTTTGCGCCAATGGGTAGAACAACACGCAACCACCCGCAAGGAGTTCCCCAAAAGGATAACCCTGCAGATCTTGGGCAGGAAGTCAACAGACTGGACGAATATATGAAACGTCAAGTAAGTGAACTTAGAAGTCTGATTCTATCCAAAGGTGTAAGGGATGCCTCATCGAACGAGGACCCGAGTGAATCTGACCAGCAAATACTACAACAAATTAACATTTTCGAAACAAATACTCAAAAATCCATTGAGTTTCTATAATCTGAAATTGAAAAATTAAAACAACAAACAGCAATGTGTGAGAAAAAGATAGAAGATCAAAAGCAGTTCGGTCTTTTGAATGGCCTCGTTATCAGTGGTGTCGTCGAAGAATCTGAACCAGATAAGTTACGTGACGTAGTAGTAAACGTCATAAATTCCAAAATACCAAATATTTCCCTGACCACCAGCGATATCAATTATTGTTATCGCCTGGGAAAAAAAGAAGGCCGTCAGTCAACAAAACCACGGCCGGTCTCAGTGATGTTTACAAACAGGTGGAAACGAAATTTAATTTTTAATAATAAGAAGTGTCTCAAAGGAAGTTCGATAGTTATAAATGAATGGTTAACAAGTGCTAAATTAGAGATATATAAAAAAACATGTGACAAGTTCGGTGTTAAGTTCTCGTGGTCTCGGAATGGTCAGATCTTTGCCTGTGTTAACAATATCAAACGAAAAATTTTATCCGAGGACGACCTCTCTTAAAAGTTTTAGTGTGAGTAAACCGCAAACCCTATTCTTTATTTCTACTATATACAGGGAGATCCTACAATGCAATTTTTGAGTCTTTTTCATTTTTTATCATTAGTTTTTCACTCTACGTCTTAACATTAGGCTACTAGTTTTCTAATTTTATTTTTTTTATTCCTTCTTTCCATACATCACATTATAGGGCAGGGAAGAAATTACGTAGGGAACGGCATACCCTGCCATTTTAATCTGTTAAATATTTTTGTAAATTTCTCTTGTTTTTCCGCCTATTTTGCGTTTTATTATTGCGCCATAATAATCACGTCAGTAATTTAAATGATTAAATCTAAGCTTAACTGTGCACATCTTAATGTAAGGTCACTTATGGCACATCGCGACGCTTTCGAAGACGTTATACTGGCCAACAGTTTTGATGTAGTGTGCATCTGCGAAACCTGGTTAAATAACAATATTACCGATGAGGCAGTTAACGTTGCTGGATATAAATTTATCCGATGTGACAGAATGGGTCGAGGGGGTGGAATTGGTATTTATATTAAGAACATTTTCGGATTTAAAATTTTACCCTGCAGCAATTCTATTGAACAGCTCTGGATTGAGTTGAGGCTGCCAGGGACTAGGGTAGCCATCTGTGCTGCCTACAAACCACCCAGTTTTAACTATAGAGATTTTTTTAATGTTTTTGAATCCGAGATCTCCCAAATTATACCAATAGTTGACAATATTTTATGTTTCGGAGACTTTAACATCGATCTCCTACGGGTGGACAGTGCCGAGACGGTGTTTGTCACGGAATGCTTTGAGGGCCTTGGTCTGGGGCAGCTTGTAAACGAGCCAACTAGAATAACTGATAATTCTGTTTCATTAATAGACTACATACTGACTACTTCATCTGATATCGTTTCGTCTGTTAACGTGCAGCCTGTAGATTTTAGCGACCATGAACTTATATCTTGTCAAATAAATATTTTAATAAGCAAGCCAGCCCCAAAATTTAAGACCACTCGCGATTTTAAAAATATAAATATTACTTAGTTTGAATATGATCTGCGCTCTATACCTTGGGATAACATCTACGATTTAAACAATGTTGATAATAAGGTGGACTTTTTTAATCAAAATATTATAACTCTTCTAGATTATACATGCGTCTCTGGTGACTCACCGCATAACGAAACCCTATGCACCATGGTTTACCCAGGCGTTGCGTGCAATGAAATCAGACAGGAATAGGGCCTTGAGCAAATATAAAAAAACAAAGATGCAAGCGGACTGGAATAACTATAAATTATTGAGAAACCTATTTACTGCTACAATGAGAAGGGAAAAAAAGGCCTTTTTTAATCAGAAGTTCTCTAGAGGAGACAAAAAAGAATTGTGGGCAAATTTAAACTATATTAACATAAAAATTCACAAAAAGTCTCTCTCTGATCTGCCTGAACATCTATCTAATGTAGACGACATAAATACCCATTTAATCAATTGCATACCAAATATATTGCCTAATCAAGAACAGATATCGTTTTATAAAACTAGTCGCCTTGTGTCCACACAATTTGCGTTTTGTACTGTTTCGGAGTTGGACATCTTAAGAATAATTACAAATATTAAAAGCACTGCCATGGGTTTGGACGGTTTTAATATTCTGACAATAAAATTATGCCTACCATTCTTACTGCCTTACATAACCCATCTCATTAATTATTGTATAACACACTCAGTAGTACCGCATCAATGGAAAGAGGCGCGCGTATTCCCTCTTCCTAAAGCCCTAAGTCCTGACACATTTAATGATATAACACCTATAAGCATTTTACCAACACTATCAAAAATATTGGAAAAAGTAGTTGAGACCCAACTTCGAAAATTCGTCGAAACAAATAAAATTATACCAGAACATCAGTCGGGGTTTAGACAGGGTCATGGGTGCTCCACAGCCCTACTGAACATCACTAACGACATTTTCCAGGCTCTGGATGATGGCAAGTTAACTGTCCTAATACTGTCCGACTACTCTAAAGCATTTGACACATTAAGACATGAGGTGTTAACGGCAATTCTCTACCATATTGGTTTATCGGACTCAGCCCTGGGTATGATGTCTAGCTTTTTGACGGGGAGGTCGCAGGTTGTGAGTTACAGGGATAAACAATCTGCATTTTTGGGAGTTACCACCGGCGTACCCCAAGGATCTATTATCTCGCCGCTTCTGTTCAGTATTTATACTGCCAGGTTCCCTAATATTTTCAACTCTTGTAAACAGCACTACTATGCTGACGATGTTCAACTTTATCTGTCTTTCTACCCTGACGAATGTCCACAGGCTATATCAGCTATTAATTTTGACTTAAACCGTTTATCTGAATTTTCTGTTAATCATTCCCTTAAATTAAATCCACAAAAAACGAATGCAATTATATTTGGGAGGAAGCATGATAGTCACTGAAAAAGGCATATATAAATTTAAAACTAATATTTCAAAATCGACATTTTATGATCTGCGCTCTATACCTTAGGATAACATCTACGATTTAAACAATGTTGATAATAAGGTGGACTTTTTTAATCAAAATATTATAACTCTTCTAGATTATACATGCGCCTCTGGTGACTCACCGCATAACGAAACCCTATGCACCATGGTTTACCCAGGCGTTGCGTGCAATGAAATCAGACAGGAATAGGGCCTTGAGCAAATATAAAAAAACAAAGATGCAAGCGGACTGGAATAACTATAAATTATTGAGAAACCTATTTACTGCTACAATGAGAAGGGAAAAAAAGGCCTTTTTTAATCAGAAGTTCTCTAGAGGAGACAAAAAAGAATTGTGGGCAAATTTAAACTCTATTAACATAAAAATTCACAAAAAGTCTCTCTCTGATCTGCCTGAACATCTATCTAATGTAGACGACATAAATACCCATTTAATCAATTGCATACCAAATATATTGCCTAATCAAGAACAGATATCGTTTTATAAAACTAGTCGCCTTGTGTCCACGCAATTTGCGTTTTGTACTGTTTCGGAGTTGGACATCTTAAGAATAATTACAAATATTAAAAGCACTGCCATGGGTTTGGACGGTTTTAATATTCTGACAATAAAATTATGCCTACCATTCTTACTGCCTTACATAACCCATCTCATTAATTATTGTATAACACACTCAGTAGTACCGCATCAATGGAAAGAGGCGCGCGTATTCCCTCTTCCTAAAGCCCTAAGTCCTGACACATTTAATGATATAACACCTATAAGCATTTTACCAACACTATCAAAAATATTGGAAAAAGTAGTTGAGACCCAACTTCGAAAATTCGTCGAAACAAATAAAATTATACCAGAACATCAGTCGGGGTTTAGACAGGGTCATGGGTGCTCCACAGCCCTACTGAACATCACTAACGACATTTTCCAGGCTCTGGATGATGGCAAGTTAACTGTCCTAATACTGTCCGACTACTCTAAAGCATTTGACACATTAAGACATGAGGTGTTAACGGCAATTCTCTACCATATTGGTTTATCGGACTCAGCCCTGGGTATGATGTCTAGCTTTTTGACGGGGAGGTCGCAGGTTGTGAGTTACAGGGATAAACAATCTGCATTTTTGGGAGTTACCACCGGCGTACCCCAAGGATCTATTATCTCGCCGCTTCTGTTCAGTATTTATACTGCCAGGTTCCCTAATATTTTCAACTCTTGTAAACAGCACTACTATGCTGACGATGTTCAACTTTATCTGTCTTTCTACCCTGACGAATGTCCACAGGCTATATCAGCTATTAATTTTGACTTAAACCGTTTATCTGAATTTTCTGTTAATCATTCCCTTAAATTAAATCCACAAAAAACGAATGCAATTATATTTGGGAGGAAGCATGATAGTCACTGAAAAAGGCATATATAAATTTAAAACTAATATTTCAAAATCGACATTTCCTTAAAAAGGAACTTAGGGCTATGCTATGCGAATGTCTTGTTCTCTCACATCTAAATTACTGCGACACCGTCTACGGCCCATGTCTCACCTATGTGGATGTCAATCGGATACAGAAACTACAGAATTCATGCCTGAGATTAATTTACGGAATAAGAAAATTTCAACACATTAGTCACAAACTAAAGGAAATCGGTTGGTTGAGTATGCAGCAAGGGCGCCAGCTACACTCCGCCTCTTAATTTTATTCTATAATTTGCCAAAAAACTCCCCCGTACCTATACAATAAAATCAGATTTCGATGTGATGTCCACAATATAAATGTTCGGTTCAAGGGTAAACTTACCATACCATCTCACTCAATGGAGATATTTAAACGCTCATTCTCCTATAACGTTGCTAAATACTTGAATGATTACAATATCGACTATACAAACCGAACACTGTCAAAAAGAAAATTTAGGGCCATGGTCTTGGAAAGCGTCTCGGGTGCCGGAACCTGAACCCCCTTCTTCCCCTTTTTCTTCTGCGGGTATGCCTATCCTCCTTGGAGTATCAGGTCTTAGCAATAAACTAATTAAATAATTTTTTTCTGTCTCCGATTCTCTCCTTCTTGTATGATTCTTCCGTGCCGCCTCTGTTTAATTAATTACTTTAGTTTTAACTTAACATTACTTACTTACTCTCTTTATGTACTAGCTCGTTTTTTTTACTGTATACTTGTGAGAAACTATCTATTTTTTTCTTTACATTAAGTACTCCGCGGGTTAGTTGAACAGACGCCCCGGACATTTGCAATGTCTGAGGCGAACTGAACCTCGCCCGCTATACTAATTATTATAACGATGTAATATGTTCTAATTAAATAAAGACCTTTATTATTATTATTATTATTATTATTATTATTATAATTGATGTGAATCGAGCCTATGCAATAAAAGTGGTATGCTAGATACTTCCGGCAGTTTTTGGGCAGGCGTACCAAGATATTTTTGAACATCACATCGAAACGAGTAAAATTAAAAAAAAAAGTTTGCATATGGTAACGGTAAAATTTTACCCCCTCTCACATCTTTCAAATGGGTACGCCAGACTCTTTCGGCCAAATAAAGCTGGTAAGCCAATTTTTTTCTGTTTAATTACAAAATTTCCTATCGAATGTCATATAATTCATGGAGATCCGTGATAATGGTAAAACATTTTTGCTTTTTTATAATAATGAATTTTTTTTAAAATACTTTCGGCTTAATGAATCCCGGCGTACCGAACTCATTTTGTTCGTATGACTATTAACTATCAATTTACATAAACATTTTTTGATTCCGCGATGACGGGACTTTCAGTGTCACCGGCTCCCAACCTATAAGGAACTAACTAAATGTGTAGAAATAGAAATACCTTTTTCATTTTTATTCTAATAATGGGTGTATGGTGCAAATTATTATATATGTACTCTTGTTATACATACGTACCTACACCTACATATTATTTACAGTTATTTTTTGAAGTAATCTTAAATTTTAGTTTGATTTTGTTTTTGACTATGACTTTTACAATTTCTGATTAAACATGCCAGGATATTTGAGAAATTTTTTGCGTTGCTACAAAACCCGAGCACGGTAGTTATTCTTTTCAGAGCACTCTATCACCGATAATTTCTCTTTCAAACTTAAAAAACTTTGTCTTTATTTTAGACATTGTTACTCTTTGAATAGACAAATAAAACCAAATTCACAAAAGAATCAATTACATGTAGGTTATTCCAGAGCCGATAATTAAATTGTTTTTTAAAATTTCGATATAAAAGTGCCAAGGCCCTAAAGAAAAGACAGGTAATATATACCACTAATACCTACCGTCAGTCCTGAGAAATTCGGTACCCACCTACTTTGGGGAAGGGGGGGTTCCAAGGAAATTATGATTAGTATGTAGGCATATTTTAATGGACACAATTGTCCATTGTTGGAAGGTAAATGTTAGAAGTAAATCATAACAACTTTTGTCCGGAACCGTTGTTAAGAGGGACCGTTGTTAGCAGAGATTTTATATAGGTACCTACATAAGGAATGTTTAGTAACTTAAAAAGTGGCCGTTTAGTAGAAGGGTCCATTGTCTAGAGGTGTCCGGTGATACCCCACATATCCTCTTAAAGGGCAGGTGAAATCACTACATATGTTTCTAGCTCTGGATGTGCGAGTCGAATTTTCCCAGTTTTGGTCTTCGTGGGCTGTCAGGAGATAAAAAAAATCTCTAATATTGTTAGCTAATTTAAAATAAAAATATAGATTTACTTTTATGAACAAATATAAATAAGGTTCCCGAGGTCAACTTACACCATGGTAAAATTAATTGAATTTGATTATTGTTTGTTTTTCTTCTTTTCATAAAATTACCAACAAGGTAGAGTTAACAATAGCCAATTATTACGTGATAATAGTAGCGTGACAATTCTGCGGGTAGACTACCAAGTAGGCATGTTGAGGCTCGGTCAGCTAACACTGTTCAATCATTTATCTTTAATTAAAAGCTGTAACCAATCAATCAGTCATATCATGAAGGCTATTTTCACAACGAATAAGTATATTCAGATTCAGGTCTCATGTTGTAGTAGTCACTTGAAGTTGCTATGCAAATAAGTTTCAGTTCGAACAGCGGTTCGTTAATTTCCTGCTTTTTTAAAACAATTCAGAATATTACAACATATTAATTTTAGCAAAGTTCCAAGGCATTCATGAAGAAAAACTTGATTCAAAATTACTTTTAATCCGCTTTAATCCAGAAGTGGCTAATAGTTAAATCATTTTCAAACAAAAAAAAAACATATTTAGTTGTTGCTATTTGTCATTTATTTGATAGCGAAAATACATCAAATGGATTTTTGAAAACAGTTACTTTTACCACTGAAAACTAAGGTGATTTATGTTGGGCCATTATAGTTTAAAAGTCTTATCAAGTGAGCAATCGCGCGACAAAAAAATCTCGTTGTGCGCTAGGACTTTCATTCTTTTCTTCTCTACCCAAAAAAAACAATTTTCTAAAAAATATCAGATCAAATATCACGATTTTATTCTTAGAAAATAAATAAAGCTGTCTCTTAACAAGAAAATACTGCTGTTCTTCCAAGCAGACGTTGCAAAAAATTTATCTCCTAATACACCGTAGATAATTCGTCTTGTTTAAAACTTAATTAGGAATAGGCCTCAAAATCTAACCGATTTTAAACGGAAATTGATTAGTTAACGAAATCGAGTCTTCAAATTTATCCATCAGTAGTGTATTTGGCCCTTCACCCCTAAAGTACGCTTTAATGGTCCAATGAAGCAGGAAACGTGATGCTGAATATTCAGGTTTTAAAAAAGTATATTTCTGGAAATTTCAATCGAAGGAGAGGCTTTTATTTTCAGGTTAATCAGGAAAGAATTGTTCCCATTATTTTTTAAAAATACTAATTTATATGTGACTTTGACAGAAAATTAATTCCCTTAGTTACTACTTTTTTTTTAGACGGGTTTCAGTAATTGAAAAATAGATAAAACTTATTAATTAGTCAAAAGATATACTGTTAAACGTGGTAGTTGATTTTTACGTATTGAGTTTTACTCAAAAAATGTAAAAAAAGTCCCATTGGGGTATCAGTATCAGCACTAGCTCCCTGGCCTTTTAACTTTTAACAAGGTTGGAAAATACACCCCAGGATTAACCAGAAAGGTTTGACATTTAGCGTTTGTTTAAATTTTAATCTTCGAGTTGATTAGTTACATTTTTGCCATGTCATTGTTAACAAAAACTTTAAAAACTTATATGGTATACTATTATTTCTGGACAGTTGATTGCTAAATGATTTATATATTGTTTTTAATATTAATTTAGTTCTATTGTGGCAAAAGGTAGGTATATAATTTGCCTTTTTCTTTTTAAATGTGCAAAAAACTAATAGTACAAAAGTTAGTTCACTGAGGAAAATGATCTAATAAAACAGTACTGCTAAGAATTATTTTGTACGGATAACAATTTTTTTATTAACCAGTATTATTTAATCTATTGGTGTAGTAACACAGGTTAACAACTACAGCAATCCCTAAATTGCTAGAACGGCATTTATAAACAGTATGCATTAATATCATTCATTACCAATACAATTCTGTCTTATGCCGTCCAGTCCTAATACAACTTTCATATAAGGGTAAAAATTTCATTTCTTACTACTACACGTTAATAAGTATAATACAACGCTTTATTACTTTCGCAAAATTGTCATGCAACTGTAAAAAATCTTTTTGTATCTGTTATTATTTAAAATCCAAAAAGAGGGCGGGATTACCATTTCCGCACAATATCATTGCCCATCGGCGGTTTATCGTTTTAGTATGGTTCTAGGAGAAGACCAAGTATGAGCTTTTTGCGTTTCGGTGTGTCCCTATTTGATTTTTCAAAATTACAATTTCGACAGATTGGGGATGTCGTGATATGTTGTTCTTAGTGGGTTTGTGTTTCTTGTTGTTGTTGTCTTAGTTGTTTGTGCAAATCATTGGAACAAGGGAAATCTTTTTATACCAAAGTATTAATTATCAGTGTTCCATATTTTAAAAATACTCTCAATTATACGAGGTCTATGAAAAAATCCGAATTAATTTTGTGAATAATGTCTTAAATTTAAGTTAACTTTGATATCCTACAGCTCGAGATCTGAAAACGGACTCAGTTATCGGAAAACGAATTGAAGTTTCACACCACTTGTATCAAGTTCTTTTCTATTTGTGATACTACTGGTACTATGTAGAGTCAGTACTAAATTACAGTATTGAAACTGAGAGGGAAGTAATTGATTGATATCTCAAACCGTTTTCGAAACTTCAAAGCTGAAACAGATTAATTGTCAACTGACTACATTTTGAAATCAAGTGAACTTACAGAAGTATGGGACACTTCACAAAATTAATTTGAAATGTTAAGAGGAAACCAAAAATTTAATAATATAAATGATTTTTTTATTATCACGCTTTTTTAATAGATCTTATATAGTTAAGAGTATTTGTAAAATATGCTATATTTATAATTATAAGAACTTCTTGCATAAAAAGTTTTTTCCAATAATTTGCTCCTAACAGAAACCCACTAATAACACCCTGTATACCTATGAGAAAATGTTGCTACTCTAATGAAACAGTTCTATAACTGCAATTCGAAATATTAAATAACCCCAGCAATAAGACAAGCAGTCCTAATACAACTGAATGTTAAGGGTAACAGTCTCAAATTTTACAGGCAACAAGATAGATGCATACACCATACGACACCGTTTCGTTAGCCCAAAAAAATTGGGTTATACGAGCTGCTATTTCGTATTATATAGACTATACAACGGAATTTTAGTGGCTATTGTATTGGTTAATAACGGTACGAAAATAGGGTTATTATGATTGTTGCTCAGTTTTATTACAACTGTAAGTTATATTATTACAGTTATAAAACTACATAATAGTCCCAATATTACTGGTTGGTTACTATAAAAATCTAGGGGATTAATGCCTATTAAAAAGCTGTATTTTGGTTATGCTTTCAATTTTTTACTGACTAAGTCACCATATTGCTACCACAGTAAGACGGTCTAGCAATTTTTGTTGTATTAAATAGTTGCATAAAGAGTTTAAGAATTCTTATAAGGAATAATTAGCTTTTTTCTCAGTGTTGTCTCGTTATTACACACACACACGTTAATTGAAAATCTTAATGGGCTTATTAAGATTTTTTTACTTTCGAATACAAAAGTAGGTACTGCATTCGAAAAGCTTGTCCCCAAAAATGATCAATAAATGATTTTTTTCTCGGGGCGCCCTCTAAGGGTGTTCTAGGTTCTATAAGAAAATATCTGACAAAATACGGCGGCTCTCGGACAATGGGACTTTCGTTTGAAATGTCATAAAAACATTAAAAATGACACTTATGCCACTTCTAACAAAACTCGACGCCCTTTCCCATTGTCCAAGAGCCGCCGTATTTCGTCAGATACTTTCTAATAGAACCTACAACACCCTCAGAGGGTTCCCCGAAAAAAAATCATATTTATTTTTTATCAATATGGAGATGGGCCACCCTAATGAGCAATCAAGGCTATTCATATTCTGAAATCTGATACGGTACTTAAAATCTGTCGGCCAGATTCATCAACTCTAGACTGGTCTAATTTGAAAATCAACGTTCAGATTCACTAAGAAGGTTTAAAATTTAGTACTGGTTTAAATTAAGATCTTATAGTTGATCAGTTATGTTTTGACAGGTTTTTGTCGTGTTATTGTTAATAAGTCGCCATTAAAAACTTATGAATTATTCTAATATTTCAGCGGTTTGCTTGATTTCCAAATGATTTTCAACCTGGAACGAGCTGCTGTAATGAACTTAGTTCTATTATTGTCGAGAGTACGTACTAAAATTGTCCTTTTCTTTCTAAATTTGCGAAAAAGCTCAGAAATAAATTCACAGTATAAAACTTAGTTGTCTTATTCTTACACTTGTCAGTTTAAAACCTTTGGTTGTCAAATTAGACCGGACTATAGCGTTGGAGAATCTGGCTGCAAAAGTTTTAAGCTGACAAGCGTAAGAATAAGACAACTAAGTTTCCATGCTACGAATTTGTTTTTTAGTTTAGGGAAGTTTAGTACTAAATCCGTTCTAGGAACACGCTCCAAGATAAAAGTCGTTTGTGAAGTCGTTGAAATTTTACAATAACTTCTAAGTTATTAACAATATAAGGACAAAAAACCTGTCAAAATCTAACTGATCAACTAGATCTTAATTTAAACCATCAGCTTCAAATTTTAAACCTTTTTAGTGAATCTGAACGTCTAAGTTTACTATTAATTTTTAAAGTTTGTAAAGGTTTCAAAATATTAAAGTTAGAAAACATCTATTTTGGTTTCTAAATTGAGGAAAACGGCATAGAGAAAGTTTTAAAAACCCATAAATTTTGAAAACTGTTGTACTACATTGCGAAGTTTAACGCATTTATTGGATGTAGGTTAATGCAACGTCCTTACCTTCATGTTCACAGCGCTTTATTACTACATTATTCGGGCCCTCGCTCACGTTGAGGGTTATTAATTTTAAAGTTGGCAACTACTCTTTAAAAATCCAGTAAGCTTGTCTGCATTTTACAGCAGTACAAAATTTGTAAATGTGGGGTAGCTATCGCATTTGCTAATCAAATGTGGATTGGAATAACTTTTCTCTTCACAATCTCAATTGGATTGGAGCGCCGAGCCGAGTGAATTTTACTTACTTTGTCAGCTTGCCTACCACATATTTGGGCTTGGAAAGTCTCAAGATTTATAAAAGAGGTGCGTTGTGTTTTGCGAGTCGAACGTGTGGTAGCATGAGGATCGCCTGCGCTGTCTCGATTGGATCGGTGCGACGAGTAAAGTTCACTAGCAAGCTTGCTTAGTACGTAAGAAGAATTTTGCAGATATTAGTTCTTGCGCACACAACAAGAAAGGAGGAGACACTATTGTTTAGATTTTAAAACAATAAGTTATTTCATGTACAAAATACATCTTGTTATCTCGCTCTTACTTTCCTATTCCTGTCCTCCGTCTCTTTTTTTATTTTTTTTTATTGCTGCAATGTGGTGTTCAAATCAGCAAATCGACCGATCTCCTAACTACCGTAATGAGTGTTATTAGGGAGATTTTGCAAGAAGAAATTGCAGATACACTAATCCACAAACGATAGGATTTAGATTGGTATTTTAATCAGAGTTTTCACCTCATTTTCTAAATGAATTTATAAGCCTACCAAAGATTTTGAATTTTCTTTTTGATTTTTAGGTTTTTTTATCTCAAGTGGATAGAAACACCACTTGAAATTTTATCGTTTATGGGTCAGCGTATCTGCAATTTTTTGTTGGAAAATCACACTACGAAGTGTTTTGGCTTGGCTAATTTTTTTATTATATCTGTGACAGCCCACTTAGACTTCTAGTCTAAGTACTAACGTATCGTGGGCGTCTAAAGAGAAGGGAAATATAGTTTATTTACACGGAATTTAAAGGACTGGAGGTTGGAGGGGGGGGGATATCTGCAGGCAATCTGTTTCATAATCTGGAGCCTAGATATGAATGAGCGAGAGAAGTGGGATGTTCTAGGCTTTTGTAGCTGGATAGTAAAGGGGTGCATACGTAACTCGCCTCTTGTTGTTCTGTTAGAAACAGTTAAGGGGGGAATTATAGCGGCTAGCTGTTCAAAGCAAAATTCGTGGAAGTATCGATAGAAAAGGGATAAATCTCCAACAGCGGCGATGAGCGAGAGAAGGGAGTTTTCACGTGAAGACTAAGTCATTGATGAGTCGAATGGCTCTCTTTTGGATAGAATCAAAGATGTTAGGTGTCGAGGGTAATGCCGTTCCCGAGATGTGGGAACAGTGCTCTAGGTTATGTCTTACTTGGAAAACATAGAGAGTGAGTAAGTTGGAAGAGGATTAGTATTTTCTGGCTCGAAAAAAAAATCAAGCTTCTCAGCTGCCAATGTGGCTACTGAAGTAATGTATTTGTGCCTGCTGAGATCATGTTCGAAAGCGTCGCCAACAAGATCGAACGTTTTATTATTCTGTAGGGCTTAGCTATTCATGTGGATGGGGTAAGCTTTGTCAGATGTCTTGCGTGACAGGGAGCAAGACTGGGTTTTTGAGGCGGTGAATTGAACAAGGTTCTTGGCACCCCAGTCTAAGATTAATTAAATATCTTGGGAAAGGGATAGGTGCATAGATCTGCCTCTATTATCCAGCTCTTGATTAGAGACTTGTGCTGGAAAAATGAATATTGGAGTGAAGAGTACTGTCGTCAACATAACTGTGGATGGGATTGGTAGTTGAAGACAGTAGGTCATTAATGTGAAGAAGAAATAGGGTTGGTGCCAGGACTGAACCTTGGGTTACACCAGCATTGATAGGATGGAAGCTAGATTAGTGGCAATCCACCACGACAGATATGCGCCTATCAGAGAGGAAGCTACCGATGCAGGTACATAGTTTGGGAGGAAAACCGTAAGAATATAGTTTGTTGAGGAGTGCGGCTTGCCATACTTGGTCAAAGGCCTTGGAAATATCAAGAGCAACAAGACATGAAATTCAAGAGGCTTGTTCCAGTTATGTGTGACAAAGCTCAGGAGATCAGCCGTGGATCTTTGGTGACGAGATCCGTACTGTCTGTCATGGATGATTTTGTGTCTTTCTAGATATTTTAGAATTTGCTAGTTGATCGCTTTCTCCATAACTTTGCTGACAACAGAGAGAAGAGAGATAGGTCTATAATTGGAAGGAACTAGACTGGCATTGGCAGCGAATTGTTTGGCAAATAGTTCAGCTTTCCCTTAAGAGGTGGAGATAATTTCGTTGTCAGAGGTCAGGGGAGGAGAAGTACTTCTAAAGAAGTTTTGACTAATCTTGTTGGCAAGTGAGCAGAAAGATTTGCTGCCGTTGGGACAGGAAAGCATTTTATCTTTTGTGCGGTTGTTAAAAGCATTTTTGGACTCTAAGATAATTTGATTTTATTGATTTCTTGCCTCGGTGAAAATTTGACAATTTCCAAGGGAAAGCAGAGAAAAAGTTTTGAAAACCATCCCAGTCGACAGAATTGTAGTGCCAGATCGTGCGTTCTGGCATGATGTCAACGGACTCGGAATGTACGGGACAATACACGGTAATGAGGCTGTGATCTAAACGACCAAGGGGAGCGCATATATATGTTAAATATGGCTCTGGATGGGTGGTAAGGAAAATATCTAGTGGGTTTGGATTATGGGTAGGAACGCGGGGAAAGTGTGTTGGCTCTCTGATTAAATTGGTGAGGGAATTGCTAATTACGAAGTTTTCTGCCGCCTCCTGGTTCGGTTTCTGTGGATTCTAGTCATTCCTAGCTCTGGCCGTTGAAGTCGCCTAGGACGATAACTTCGGCGGAGGGAAATTCAGAGATAAGATGGCCAATTTTGCCGAAACAAAGTCAAATAACTCATTGTAGGAGTTGTCTGACGTAGAGCGGTAGATGTAACAGATAAATTTAGTAGAATATTTAAAGGTAAGTTTTAACTAGGTAACATCGGGCTTGCCTGATTCCAGGTTCGGGAGTCTGGAGTAAGAAAGGCTGCTGCGAACTTAGGCGCATACCCCACGATGGAAACGAAAAGATGACAGAAATGCATAGCCTGGAAACAGGAGATGATTGGTTGAGGATTTGGGACTGATTTGGGTTTCAGTCAGCAAAAGAATGTGGGGTTTGCATGATTGAAGGTAGTGGTGAACAGAGTCTAAATTGGAATAAAGCCCGCAGATGATGGTAAAGGTTATTAAACTTTTGGAATTCTTTGATGGTGGGTCCCCTAAATACCACCCGCCCGGAGATCCGAATGGGGGAGTAGTTTAACTCTGGAATTTTTTACCACTAGGAGCGCCATAATCATTTTTAATTTTTTTTGGAGAGGTGGATAGTTAGAAAAGATTAGGATCAGAAGTGACAGAAAAACAAGAGAAAAGAGAAAGAGTGACAGTTGGAAGAGGAATGGAAAGGAAAAAATCGACTAACGCACCCAGGCCGGCAAAATCGGCTAAGATTTCACCAGCTCTTTAAGTGAGTGCGTGGGGTGGTACCTCCTCGATCGAGGAAAAGCTCCTCGACCACCTACTAAATGACTACGCTTTCTCGTGAATGTCATGTTTATTAAAGCAAGGCGTTGTCATTTTTAATAAATAAATACATTTTTAGTTTGCAGTTTTTCAGTAGTGCTAATAGTAAAAAATACCATGAATTCTTTTAAGCATTGTATTTAATTAGTTAGTGGAACGTTTTTCTCATTAATGGCTATACCAACTGTTTTGTTAGTATTGCATAAATGTGTCAATTTTAATGTAAAAATCTGTCTAACAAGGGAAGTGAATTTTACAGAGATTTTACTTTAAAAGTAACAAAAATATTGGTTTTCAGTTTTTAATAGTGCGGGTAGTGATAAAATACCGGGGAATCTTTTAAATATTATGTTAAATGGAAGTTTCTTAGTGTTAATTGTTGGTCAAGTTTTAATTTCGTGTAGTAAATTAATGGATGTACTGTACGGTCAGTGTTTTTTTGGTATATTGGTACTTTAATTTAGCTTATTCCAAAAATCCTTAGCGACTAATGGATCCAAATTTAGGAGCGCTAACAATTATTTTATATTAGATTTAATGTAGACCACTAAAAATTAAATAGCAAAAGAAACAAACCTAAACAGCCGTGAAAAAGAAAGTGTACATCCGATGTATGTCCTTTAGAATATGTCCTTTGGAATATCATTCCAAGATCGCCCTTGTGACAATTTATAACCTTTATATGTCCTTTGTCAAATATTGGATGTTTTATTTTAGAGGGTTTTTACTACAAAGGTAACAATGACATTATTTCTTATGCTGTCTTCTTACATCGAAAAAAATATTGATAGAATTGGCAATTTATTCGGCATCATTTGTTTCTTGCCAGTGGCGGGTACCGCTGGTTAGAGAAAATTTAAGGGCCGATTACCAGCTTATTATTGCGAAGCGCCATTTATGAATATTTTTCTTTGACCTGAATTCATACCAGGATTTACCGTTTTCAATATATGCAGTGAATTTCATAACACCCTGTAAATATCTGTTTAAGTAATAAATTAAAAAAAAAATATTTTCATTGTACAGTGCGAAATTTAGGGTGATAGTGGCAACGCCGCTTTCCATTTCTAGTCCTGCTCATTCATGGATTAAACAGCTGTATAGGTGTAATACCTTTTTGTGTACAGGATCGCCAAGCAATGTAAATATTTATGCTGTAGTGAAATTTTCAATGTATTTTGTTTATTTTTTAAAGGATTTTATCCATAAAGTGTGAAAGTGTGAAAGAGTGTATACTCTCCAGCGGTTTACTCAGTTGAATACAGACAGCTCGGAAAGCCATAGCGAGGGCGCGCGAAGTCTTATGTTAAGCGTTCTCTCTCTCTCTCTCTCTTTCTTTGTCAACAAAACAAAGGGCTATTTATGACTGAATGGTATCGTTTCCTCTTACTGAAGGTTAATTACTGCTCTGTAGCTATTTATTCTCGTAACACAAAAATACCAAAAATATACTAAAATAACTAAACGTGTTTTTAAAATAGATTTTACAGCAGTGCACATGACCTCACACGGTTTTAATTGGTTTCAGTGGTCCAGTCAAGCAGCAGAACGTGACGCTGAATATTCAGGTTTTGAAACGGCATATTCCGAGTTATTTTAAGCTGTTTTTAATACAAGGAGGAATTACAAACCTTCGCAAATGCTTAGCATTAATGGGCTTTTATTGATATTTGAAGCTTTTAGAGGTTGGAAAGCATAATTATTTAAAAATTTTATATAATATTCTGAACTGTAGGGTCATGCTGTAATAGATTAAGGTTCGAAAATGTACCCTTTTAATAATGTTTATATTATATTCTTAAGTTTTCTATAAGAGAGAATAGAAGGTATAATAGATAGCTTTTATAATTTCTTACTAGCGGCAATGCTTATACTTCATGATGTTAAACACCATGTAGGTGTAATCACTAATCAGGTTTGTGGCATATGAGGAGCTAAAAAAATTTTGACAGAATTTTGTCTTGGGAGACTGAACAGTGGTTATTGAAAAATTGACGACGGGAAGGTAAGAGGAAAAATATATATTATTAAAAAAGTAAAAAGTTGGTATTAAGTAGGCTGCAGCCCCATAGCCCCGCCTTGAGAAGTGGCTAAGCACCGATATCTATACTGCGATCAATGTAAGAAGATTTGACACACTGGAAGTGAAGGGTACATAGGAGAAATAGGGATAATTATCTCTCTCATAACAGGTCTACACGTTCGTTCAGTGAATCAAATATATAAAGGTCGACATGTGTGTCTTAAGAAAGAATTTTCAAATTTGTTTTTAAGAAGGTAGTTGTGAAAAGTACGGTCGTTGTTGTGGCTTCAATAGCGAGTGGACTGTATTCCTAAGATTATATTTATTGTTTCTTGACGAAATATTACAAATAGTATTTTCAACTTGGCTTAATTTATTTAAACCACAGACCACGTACATAAACAACACTACCACTTATAACTACTTAACAAAAAGTTATAATGGTTCTCGTTTTACTCATGTCAAAAAACATATTAAACATTTTGTTTTTGGAAACTATCGAGAATTACAGTGGTAACGCTCTTTCAGTTGTTGGCGCGCTGTCAACAGCAAGACTGAACTCGAGACAAAGATGCATTTTTGTCTTTCCTAAAGCGGCGGTATATCAAACGTTGCTGCGAAGTTGGCGTGATATATAGCTAATTCCAAAAATCCTCAGCGATTACCCTAAAGGATCCAAATTTAGGAACGCTAACGATTATTTTATATTAAATTTAATGTAGATCAGTGAAAATTAAATAGCAAAAGAAACAAACCTAAACAGTCGTGATAAAGAAATCGTACATCCAATTCATGTCCTTTGGAATATGTCCTTGGGAGTATCATTCCAAGATCGCCCTTCTGACACTTTATAATCTCTATATATATATATGTCCTTTGTCAAATATTGGATTTATTTGGATCTAATAAATATGCAGCAGAACAAAATATACATTTCATTTTCGTAACTGATGAATGGTAAAAAGCTTGCTAAAATCGAAAAATAAATCTATCTTTTTATTTTTCATTTGTCAATATGATCTATCTTATCTGAACTAGGTATATTTGTTCTTTACCCGACTATGTTACTGTTTCAGAAGCGAAGGTTTTTAACTCTTGGTGGGAACAATCGAGTTATTAAATTATAATTATTTTCATAATCCAATTAAAATTCGAATTATATTAGATACCTATTCCCACTGCCATTTATACCTAATTCATATTAGGCAGCAAATTCCGATTAGGATAGCCAATATTTCTTTATCACTCAGTATTCGTATAAACAGTATTATGCATAATTTAAATTCCTGCTGCTGCTAGTTTATTTTTATTTATAATCAAATTAAGATAATATTTAGGTGCTTGACACACAAATATTATTTTATTATTACATGTTTTGATTGGGTTTGATTGGGTCTTGGTGCAACTCGTTTTTTATATCATCAATCCAGAAACGTGACAATACCTCGAGTTTTCGATTGTACTCGTATTAGTTTGAATTGCAATTTTTTCATCACGATAATAGTAATATTAATATCGATATTAATAAGAATAATGTCAGCTAAGAAGAAAATATCAGCAACAAATATGCTTGCTGACCCAGTCCTTCTCTACTCCTTTGGAGTACTGAAGTGGATAAGAAAGGAATTGCGCTGTTTTGATTCTAGTACCCGAAAGGTGTTGCATCTTCATAGAAGCGTTCATCCGTGGTCATTTTGTTCAACGTGTTATTAGAACAGTGGGACAGCGACCTACTAAACTTGTAGAAATTTCACGATAGGATTGGGTTGGAATTGGTCTGCAATGTTCTTAATATCCTGGATCAATTGCTGCAAATGGTACAAGCTCATGAATTTGCTGATGCTGGTGCACTTATTTTTAAGGTCGCCAGATGCGCCTCGAATGAACTTGGTTTCTACTTTGGAATCAAGGAGGAACAACTACAACGTTAACAGGATATGAAATCTATCACACATTTGGAACCTCGATTCCTTAAACGAAAGCTAAAGGCTGTAGAACATCAGAACCTACTTCAACAGCATATCGAAAAACCAGAGCACGGCGTCTTTTACTGAAATGCAGAGGCACTGGGGCTGTCAATAGATTTTACTTTTGCCTTTCTGACGTAATTCAGATTAAAATCTGAAACCGAGGGATTTCGAATAGCTTGCCAAAATGGAGTTTTTAATACTCTGATTTTCCCTACGCATTCTGCTAATAAAGTACTGGACACCAGATACAGAGCTTGTCATAAAAAATCCGAGACGCTGATGCATTTACTGTCAGCTTGCTTAAAGTATGCTGCTACTTCTTATATGAATCGTCATAACTTAGCACTTTAGTCTGAGATTGAGGGATTCCTAATAGCTTACCAACTTATCAACTTATTAATACTCTGACTTACCGCACTCGTTTTGCCAATGAAGTACTGGATAAGAAGTGCAGAGCTTGTAATAAAAAACCCGAGACCATGCCACAATAAAAAAAGGAAACCGTACCAAATACGCAGATCTTCTCTGGGAGCTGCGCAGTGCGCATGCTATATCCGGGATTTTCTGTCAAAATGGTTTTCTTGATAATTGGTGTTCTTGGATTAATCAGAAATGCGTTTCCCTTTAAACTAAGAAAACTAACATCGTGTCGCAACTTTGCTCACTCACTCATGCAAAAGCGGTCATCTTAAGTTCACTCCGTCTATTGTGGCAAATGAGTTTGGCTAACAATCACTGATCCAGCGGATGCAAGGAGTGGTTGTCAATATCGAGATCCTTCGCGTGGGTCGGAGCCAAGAAGACGATCTCGATGGCCATTTGAACAAAAATTAATGAGAATAATGATATTAATGATAATACAATAATTTTATTTCTCCAATTAAATTCGATGATACGAATTATTTGAGAAATCGGATTACTAATTATCTTTAATTCGAATTATTCCATCGCTACTTTTATCATCAGGTGGGCATCGAACAACAGGAAGCCAGAAAGGTTTTAACTGCTGTAACTGTTTTAGGATAGTATGTATTGTGTCAGTACATAAATAACGCAAATACACCATGTTTTGCTACATTCTTCAGGCACTGCTAGAACAATGTACTACTTTCTTGGAGCAACAGTTATTACATATTTTTATACTTTACATTGTGTGACTATTCATAATCAACCCAAGCAAGCCGATGTCCTTAAAAATATACAGGGTTCGGCAAAATGAACTACCCGATTTAAACAGCTTATAAAAATTTATTAACTTGAATAATGAAACGAATTAATACATATTTTTAAACTAGAAAGGTGGCAGTTTTTATGATTTGAATATAGTGCTTCGTAAATGATCGCCATTGTTCTCAATGGATTCTTCTAATTCATTAGCCAATTTTTGCATAGCGTTTTGAAGAACGTGACGTGGGATAGCATTGATATCATTTCTAATGTTTAATTTCAAATCTCTTAAATTTCTGGGTTTATTCACAAACACCTTAAGCTTTAAATAGCCCCAAAGAAAATAAACCGGACCTGAAAGATCTGGCGATCATGCTGGCCATGGAATCATACCATTTCTTGAATTGAGTCTGTTTGGAAAGGATTCTCTTAAAATGTCCATGTTATTCTCGCCGTATGACTTGTTGCCCCGTCTTGCTGAAACCAGTAATGCCCTATTTCTTCTTCAATTGGAGGTGAAAAGAATGTCTGCAGCATTTGAACATAGCGCGCAGCGGTAACGTCTGATAATTGTCTTCAAAAAAATAAGGCCCAATTATTCTAGACGATGAAATGGCAAACCATACAGATACTTTAGGGCAATGTAAAGGTCGCTGACGAATTTCCCGAGGATTCTCTTGAGCCCAATAATGGCAGTTTTACTTATTTACATCGCCGTTGAGATAAAAATATACCTCGTCACTCATGAACAGGTTATTTTCGATACCTTGGTGATTATCATGAATCAGACGACACAATTCAAGTCTATTAATCTTATCTTGATCATTTATTTCCTGAGCTATTGCGATCTTATATGGATGAAAATTTTTGCATTTTAATATTCTTCTCGTGCTTCGATCACTTAAACCAAGGACGGAAGCATGCTTAACAGCGGTTTTTTTCGGACTAGCATTAACTGCATTTCTTACTCTTTCTTCGTTACGTTCATTGCAGGCAGTTCTTGGTCTTCCACTTGACTTTTTGTCTACAGTAGATCCCAGTTGTCTCCATTTGTTGCGCAAAGCCAAAATAGTCTTACGCTGAGGACAGCGACAGACATTGAAATGACGTCGAAAACACCTTTGAACAGCGATTACTGAATTAAATTGAATCAATTTCTCAACACAAAAGAAGCGATGTTGTGTAGACCAACGGTCCATTTTAACAACAGTCAACAAAGGGCTGGTGAAGTCTGTACGAATGCTTCCAGCTCTGGATGTGTGAGTCGGATTTCCCCGGTACACCCACGTTACATAGTACTTAGACTTCGGTCTTCGTGGGCTGTCAGAGCATAAAAAAAATTCTAGCAAAATTTCCAGAGCCTACTTTTCCATTTAAAACTATTTTCATTCAAAATAACCGTATCATTTTTGTGTTATTAATGCAATAAAATGGGTAATACATTTTGTCGAACCCTGTATAAGCAGTAAAATCCTAATGTTATACTTTTTCATATTTGCTTGTAATTTAAATGATGAATAAAAACGGTCTAAACAGGTATTTAATCCTATTTAAAAATGAGATTTAGCCAAGAACTTAACCACAATTTAAGTGTATAATCGCGTATTAAAATAAAATCCACCAGCGGTATATCTGGCTCTTACACGCCTTTAATACGCTCAAAAGAACTATTAAAGCGGGAGAACGTGACCGTGAATATTCATGTCCTGAAAAAGCGCATTGCAAGTTATTTTAGACCTGTGACGGAGTATTTAAAGGTCGTTTAATATTAATGGGTTCCTATTGATCTTTAAGGTTTGTAGAGGATGGAAAACATAGAAGTTTAGGAAACTTTTATATTGTTTTTTAAATCATAGCGAAACGGTAGATGCAGCCTGGAGAATCTAAAAGTTTTAGAAACTTTTAAATTGTGTTTTACTGCTTAGCGGCTTTACATAGACTGGTTCAATGGTGTACCAAAGTTATAGTTGCATGTTTATTTAAAACACACATATTTGAACTTCTGTCTGCTGTCTTTATTTTAAAATGGCCAACAATAAACTTAAACATTGTGGAGCCCAAATGTTATCACAATACTAAAAAAATGGCTCTAAAAAATTAGTATTTGCGGATGTAACGGATATCTACAACTATATGAATGAAACAAATTTTTGTATTAAGTGCAAATTTAATAAATAAGCAGAGCGCTTTCGGCCTTATAGGTCATCATCAGTGCTACAGTCGGAAATCCATCTGAACAGACAGCAACTAACATATTAAAATATTCTTACATTACATTTAAAATCAAACATTCAATTTACAAAACAATTTCAAATTTTGTTTAAAAAGTCACATCTTCGATGGTGCAATCTGAAAACGATCTGCTTATTCATTAAATTTGCACTTAATACAAAAATTTGTTTCATTCATACTTAAAAAAGTGCACACAGCCTTCACACATTCCTCATCTACAACTATGACGTTGGAACGTTCGTGGCTGTAATATTTGCAAGTAGTTCAAATAAGTCGCGTGGATTCGCGACAATATCGATGATACTGTTTTGGCTGACGTTTGTGACCTGGGAGTTGTCATTTGTTAGTCATTCGTCTGATGTCAGTATGATGGTTGGGTCCACGTTTGAGCCCCTTTCTGGAGAAAACTAAATAAAATCTAGTTTCATCCCTGCCTGTTTTCACAGATAATCCTTTGTTGGGGACTCTAAAGGATAACTAGTATTTAGTTTTCTGATTTTTATAAAATATTTTGCATGGGCGTTGGTTCTAACCTATAATTTCACGTTTCGGTCTAATGACAGTAAATGACATTAATTACCTAGTTACCTGGTGACCCGATCGTTTGATAATTTGACCGACATAATTACCTGATTAATTATGTATGTGACTAATTGTTTCAATGCATCTTTGCACGACGTTTCCTTGGGAGCTAGTTACGAAGCTTAGTAGACTGCCCTATTGATTTCTTTTGGTCGTGCTTTGATGACTAACGGTTTAAAGAGATTTTGGACGTGTGTCCCTGTTGAATCTCCCTGAGGTAGATTAGTGAAGGAGTGCACTCCACAAAGAACACCGTCAGGATAAGTAGTTAGTATAATCACCATGCGAAGCTAAATTTTTGAATGAGTATTTTTATAGAGAAAACTGATTAAAAATTCTAAGAATAGTTATATATATACAGCGTGTCTTCGGAAGTTCTTACCATATGAAAAATTTTTTTATTATTGATTTTACGAAAAAAAGTGCCTCTTTATAAAAAGTTCTGCATCGTGATAAAATAGCATTTACATTCAAAAATTTTCTCTAGTACATACAGGGTGGCTCAAAAATGTAAAAGTCCTAATACACGTGAAGCTAAAAAGACATAAAATCGTTATTTAAAGGTAAACTGCCACTGCAAATATGCTAGAATTAACTTTTTTATTTTAGTAGATTAGGTTTGGAACATACAGGAGGTCCCAAAAATAAAATTAATTTTTTTTATCGCCTTTACAAAAAAAGCATATCTTCATAAAAAGTTCTACCTTGTAAAAAAGAGCATGGTTATTTATAAACTTGATGTAGGACAATACAGGGTGGCTTAAACAGCTGAAAGTCACAATTTAAATTAAAATTATTTTGCCACCTGTATGTCCTAGGTATATAAAATTTTTGAATAACCATGCTCTTTTTTCACAATGTAGAACTTTTTATGAATATATACTTTTTTTATAATGGCGATAAAAAAATTAATCTTATTTTTGGGACCTCCTGTATATTCCAAACCTAATTTACTAACATAAAAAGTTAATTCTAGCACATTTGCAGTGGCAGTTTACCTTTAAATAACGATTTTATGTCTTTTTAGCTTCATGTGTATTAGGACTTCTACATTTTTGAGCCACCCTGTATGTACTAGATAAAATTTTTGAATGTAAATGCTATTTTCTCACGATGCAGAACTTTTTATAAAGAGGCACCTTTTTTCGTAAAATCAATAATAAAAAAAAATTTCCATATGGTAAGAACTTCCGAAGACACGGTGTATATATATATATATATATATATATATATATATATATATATATATATATATATATATATATATATATATATATATATATATATATATATTAATATGAAATTTATTTAACGTAGTGTCCTAACATGTAAAGGCGTTGCAACTTCCTAGGGCTAGTTAAAGGATTATTTTCTTTTTATTACATTCCCCTTATTTATATTATGTGACGCCTACGCCTTGCTATTCTTTTTTATTATTAAATATTTAATTTATTTTTTAACGTTGTTTCATTTTGTGCACTTCTCGAGTTTACTCTAGCTTTAATATTGGTAGAGGGCTATTTGATACATTTACATATAATACTGATCTGTTTATTAGCCCATACTAATAATGTTAAGCGGTGTACGTTTAGTTTTGGGAAGAACATGGATAGGTCATTAGCATGTTGCATTAATGAGCTCAAATTAGTAAACCCTCAAGTATATTGCCATGCAACATAAAGCTAGCCGATGGCTTGTTGTATATATCTTGACCCCTTACCATAACAACTATATTAATTTGATGACAGCAATTATCGTTATAACGTCACAAACCATTAGGTAAACATATACTACTTTTGTAAATATTCTCTATCTAAACACACGCACAGACTCGCTACAAATATATAACTTTTGTAGTATGTAGTATAATAGTATAATACATACCGAGTATGGAAAGTTACACCTTATATGCGACTGTGAATATTAACGCACAAGGCCCATTGAACAATAACTTGGCTACAAGACCATAACTAAGTCACCCTATATCGCATTTTAGAAAAAATATATTTTTGGAAAAGCATTTTTTTACAAAACGTATATTCGAAATAAGTGTATATCAAAATGCACTTTGCACTTTTGAAAAAGACATTTGTCGGGAAAATATATAAAATATAGGATAAAGCTGATAGGATTTTAATTCAAACGGCATTTTGATATATAAACATGTACAAACACGCAATCCGCTTGTGGAGAGAGATTAGTCATATCTATCATTGCTTTGCAAGCACTGTGAGATCCCATATGTATGATTAAAATATTTGCAACTGATTAACGGGATCGAACACTATTGAAAGCAATGGGGTATGTAAGGCGCGTTACTTTCGGTTCACTTTCATTATCGTGAGGTCGGGGTATCCGATATCTAGGCAAATAAAATGAACAAAAACAAGTCAACGCAAAGCAAAGTAGATATTGTTCGGAAATGAACATTCATTATGTCATGTCATAAATAATTTAATTGATCTCGTGACTGTTTTGTTAACATGACGGGCGCGGCCGAAAAAGAAGGCGTTGGTGTAATGCGAGGCGAGAGAAAAACCTACTTTTTTTACAGATTTGATAGACGTCGAGTATTCGTCATCGTTATAATTCCTGTCTTTCGAAGTTAAGGCAGTTTATATTTGTTCATCGTTAGGATAACACATTTTTAAGTAAACAGGTTGTGAAAGCAGCTTATTCTATTGTTTTTTTTTTATTAGTTGCGGTCCTCAGCATTGAGTAAATATGGATGTTCAATTCTGATACAATGGGAAACATGGTTACAAGCAGCTTTTTATTATAGTGAACATTGAAAAAAATAAAATCCGTAATTTTAAAATTTAAAAAAGCCGCTTTAATCAAGGAAAGTAGGACAGTTTAAATATCCTCAAGTTAAAGTCTATTCAATAACTATACATAATAATTATCAAGCAATAGCAGAAGCGATACAAAAATAATACAGAATCCTTCGGAGTCTTTCCAAATTTTATATGACATGCAAATAGCTCTCCAGTCGTTAGACAACGACAAAAGTGCTGTGTTGGCCTCACTAAATTGAGACAGATTTAAAATGATAGTGTTCGAATAGATTCGTTAAGTATTTTAAGCATTTTACCGCAAAGGTCACATTATTGGATGTCAAACGGTCGTTTCCTTTGCATTAAACGCTGCGGCCATCGCTCAAAGAAGCGACTGTGGAGACAATATGGCATGCTGCAGATGTTTAGCCGAGCTCATCCGTATTTCTAATAGTCACTGGGCAAGTGTTTCATTCTATCATATAAATTATAAATTATTCTAACACAGCTGGCTGTTTATAAAATTGATGCCTATGAAATGTAACCGAGCCGGCGTGAGTATGATTAAATAAAATAATAAATACTTGGATAAATTTTTAAACAATAATAAATGAAATCAAATCAAGAAAAATCGCAGATTAATGTTAAAAACTCCCAAAAGATCAGAACCCTCTATGTTATTGTACGAGGATGGTTCAAATACAACCCGGACTATTAATACAACTCCTTATTAAAACAAAATTTTAAAACAAGAACTTTAATTCTCCTAAGTCGATTCACTTTTGTCATCGTAGGAGCTTTAGAATGCCTTCACAATATAAGGTTTTTGGTTATGCGCCCCCAGTTTTGCACAAAATTTTCAACTTTATCATTGTCATTAATCTGGTGCCGCCTAGATATTCTTTAAGGAGTCCAGAGAGATGAAAATCACAAGGCGACATGTATGGGCTATAAGAAGGGCGGGAAAGGGTGTCCCAATGCATTTTCATTGTTTAGTGAGTCAATTGAATAGTATGCGGCCCCCCTCCAAAGCTAACCTTGGTGATGTTTTGTGTCGCCATTCCATGCTTGCCTTCTTAGACTCTGGAATAAAATGATGCACTCAGGTCTCGTCACAGGTGATCACTTTTTTCCTTCGTTTTGAAATCGGTTCAACAGATATGTTGATACTTTGTGTGTTGTGAACTGTCTTCTTGTTCCACGCTTAGCAGTTTTGGGACCCAAGTGGTACAAATCTTTAATATTAATTTTAATAAATTTCGTAAATATTGTGTTGAACACTGCCAATACTTATTTGTACGGAAACTCGTCGATCATTATGGATAAGCTATTCGCTGAGTATTCTTAGAAGTGACTGAAGTTCGAGGACGCTTTGCGTGTGCCATATTTTCAATGCGTTCTCGTCCTTCTCGCACTTTTTCCCCGCAAAAACACTTCGGTTCTTTAATTGGTATTTTCTCCAAACAGTTGACGAAGTCTTGACAAAATTTCAGTTGATTTAACGTTTTCGTTACAAGGAAATTTAATAATATTGCACTGTTTAGGAGAAGTTTAGGAGAACTATGCACGGGTTGTTCAAACAATACCAAATCAAATGCCACCGTTATTAGAGATCATAGGCATTTAAGATTGTATAATGCATTGGTGCATAACACTGTTTTGATATTGTGTAAAAATTTGGGTATCGAGAGGGAAATTTCAGGTCATATTTAAACCATCCTCGTAATAAAACCCTAATCTCCGAACATCTGCTAATCTGTAGGAAGATGGGACACCACTGCGCCGACCACGGCTAATTTTTAAAAATATGTCGTGTAAATAAGCAAAGAGAATACAATATTCGTAGCAAGAATTTGTACATATTAATTTTACTGTAAGAAATACTTAAATATCTGTCCAAAGAGGATTTGAAAATCAATAAAACCCCGTAAATTTTAAACGGTCTTTAAATATAAGTTTAAACGACTTGCAATACGGTCTTTCAAACCATGAATATTCAGCAACACGTTCTGCTGCTAAAGCGTAGTCAGCGAGTGCAGAAAATGTCTGCCGCAGCACTATCGGTAAACAAAATGAGGTACTTCTATTTAGCATACAATGAAATTAACACAAATACAATTCAATCGTTTATATTCACGTCATTTTGTGTAATAATTTTTCAAAATATTTTGCTTAGTAAGTTAGTTCTAAAATATGAACATTTTAGTTCAGAAGTGGGATTATATTGTTTTATGTGTAGAAATAAACCACATTTTGTGGTCTTATATTTATTCTTAAGATATCAGATCCTTTGAAAAATTAAATGTGACCACGGCGATTTAAGCAAATGAAGTTAGGCGTGAACAAATATTAAAAATAATAATAGTAATTGTAATAATAATAGTATTATAATAATAGTAATAATAATAATAGAATCAGAGGAACTGAGAACCTTCTCTTTTTTGAAATAGGCTACCCGTACCATATTATTTGAATGGGTGGAGGAAAGGGTAACCATTCTCGCGTAATTTTAATAACATAAAATTTTAATATGACGCTGGCGGTTGCTTGGTTTTCCTTTATTTTTACCAACAATGTAACAAAGTAGTTGTATTTTCAGACAGTAATAATTACTCGTAATTATTTTACATAGCTATCTCCCTAATTACAAGCTTGTATTTAACTTCACCTGTTAGTTTGCTTGTATCTATATTTGTTAGTATGTTTAGGTCAAATACTGCAATCAGAATTTCGACTAGTTCTAATTAAGCCAGAGCTTTGAAATTTTGTACACGTGTATAAGTCCGGTGACAATGCAATATAGTATATCTAAGATTGTTCTAAATCCAATATGGCGGATGCCCCAAGATGGCGGATTACCTTTTTCTTTTGATAACCCTTGATATGGATACCAAACGAAAGGGTTTGACGAGTAAAATACGATAAGCTATGTGACGTCATTCCAAACCCAATAAGGCGGACGCCACAAGATGGCGGATTACCTTTTCCTTCACAATCCCCATTGATATGGGGATCAACTGAAAGGGTTTGACGAGTAGAATATGATACGCTATGTGACGTCAGTCTAAACCCAATATGGTAGACGCCACTAGATAGAGAATTACCTTTTTCTTTACAATCCCCTTGATAATGAAAGGGTTTGACAAGTGAAATCCGATAACAGGTAAAATGCCTTGTAATAATAATGCATTACCAGAAATGCATAGGTCTAAACGTAGCTAAAATTTTAAAAATAAAATCTTATATAAAAAATATTGTTTAAAAACAAGCTTTTATTATTTAGATGTATCAAACGAAAAAAAATAAGTATAGTTTTTTCATTGTGGCAATGCTGAATGCTCGTATAAGTGGACGTATCTCGCGTGGGTGCAATCCTAATAAAAGTAGTATCAAACTTATCACTGAGACAGATATAATATATTATGTTGAATTTATTGTCTTAAAAGCTTGTCGCGTGAATAGGAAAGAAAAAAAAACATACTTAGGTACTTACAACTACTGCCAAACAAAATTAATGACTGTATGAACTTTTCGCGCGTGACAAGCTTTTAACATAATATAACATATTATATCTGTTTCAGTGTAACTTTGATACTACGTTTATTAGGATCCACACACTCGAACTACGTCCACTTATAAATAGCATTCACTATTGAAACAGTGGAAAAACTATACTAATTTTTTTCGTTTTAGTACATCTAAGTAATAAAAGCTTGTTTTTACAAAGTATTTTCACATATGATTTTATTATTACATGTAAAACTGTATAGTCATTTTAAGAGAATATTTTATTGAGAAAAGTGCGTTTTTATATCACGTACGAAGATGTGGATTCGTCGTCAATATTAAGACGAACTATCTCAGAAAATTAATTGGCAAGAAATTGGCAAGAAAATTTTGAGGTTTGTGCAAATTTTTCACCGCAGCCAATAAGGCTTATGTAATTTTTCTTATCCTAGGCCTGGTTAAAAGGTTTGTCACCTTTGTCAGTTTAAGTAATCCTTGTTGTCTAGTGGAGGTATTTTTCAATCTCATATTATATTAATTTTGAGAGAAACACAGTAAAACTACTGCTTTAAATATAGTATTATATCCAAGCTATTTATCTTCAGATAAGGTCTCATTTGGGATATCATTTTTACATATGGGGAGAGAGAAATATTATTTTTAATACTTAACATAACTGACTGTGTTTAAAAAGGGCATCTGATTCGTCGATGACGCCGCGCCGTCCATACAAGAAAACTTCCGATTCGGTGAGCAAGAGAAAAGAGTCTTCCAATCTAGAAACAGTCATTAATACATCGGACGGATCTTGAATCCATCAAAAGACGACTGAACTCTAGTCCAGGATTGTGTGTGTCAAAGCATATGCCGCTCCTTGAATGCTTGAGCCATACTCTAGTTTAGCTCTTAGTAGCTGATGCAATAAGGTGCTTGTGCCAGCTAAGCTCATGTCCAAAAGCCAACGAAATCAAACTTCATTCTTGAATTTAATTGGTCAAGTTGTGTAGTAATAAATTGTATTTTACTTCTCTCCAGATACGGGACGTTAATATTGAGGCTTGAAGCCTAGGTGGACCACTCCAAAACAAGAAATGGCATATTACCTATGTATTTGACACAAACATTTTGCAATTTTTCTAGATAAGAACTTCAAAACTATTCGCCATCTTTTTACTTTAAATAAGCCCGACCTGATTAATGAAATCTGGCACGAAACTTTTGTAAAGCCAGATAGGGAAAAAGTTATAACAAGTTAAGGAAAGTTATCATATAGTTTATGCAGTTACGATTGGCGGTTATATTTTAAACTTTAAAATGACTACAGACTACTTTCCTATTTTCCTGAAAATGCAGAAGTTATTTACGATAAGATATGAATAGTTGATATTTAAGGAGACTGCTCCTCGCTCGAAATAAGCTGGCAAAAATGTAGGTCAGCATTAAACTTAATATCATATTTTTATTTGGGAATTTTATTTATTTAAAAACTTCCCTATATTTTGCTAATATTGTAATTGATATTAAATTACATTACTTTATTTGTTCATTTTATAAATTATTATACTCTCTTATATACTTACACTCTCTTATATATATATAATAAATGTAAATGCGAAGATTTACTTCTTCGCTAGTGCAGCGAAAAGGCCGTGAATGAAAAATAAAAATAATGAGGACTATCTTTGATTCTGGTCTGGGTGACCTCCTGCTATCGATTTCTGGGCCCTTACCCATCAGCGGGCAGGCTTACACCCAGGGTGGCTGAAGAACAGACCACGATTTGACCAGAATCAAAGAGAGTCCTTATATCCAAAATGTTCGGAAAGGATAGGTAAGATGTAGTGGCTCGCGCCAACTAGTTCACCCAGTGTTGCTCCAAAAATGTTTGGCTGCTAACACAATAATACTCGAAAGTATGTCGAATGTCGATTTTCTCGACGTCGACGGTACAAATGCACCATTGTACAACAATAGTAGAAAAAATGGAAGATTTCTTGGCCTATAGGTAATATAATAAATGTAAATGCGAAGATTTACTTCTTCGCTAGTGCAGCGAAAAGGCCGTGAATGAAAAATAAAAATAATGAGGACTATCTTTGATTCTGGTCTGGGTGACCTCCTGCTATCGATTTCTGGGCCCTTACCCATCAGCGGGCAGGCTTACACCCAGGATGGCTGAAGAACAGACCACGACAAAGATAGTCCTCATTATTTTTATTTTTCATTCACGGCCTTTTCGCTGCACTAGCGAAGAAGTAAATCTTCGCATTTACATTTATTATATTACCTATAGGCCAAGCAATCTTTCATTTTTTCTACTATTGTTGTACAATGGTGCATTTGTACCGTCGACGTCGAGAAAATCGACATTCGACATACTTTCGAGTATTATTGTGTTAGCAGCCAAACATTTTTGGAGCAACACTGGGTGAACTAGTTGGCGCGAGCCACTACATCTTACCCATCCTTTCCGAACATTTTGGATATAAGGACTCTCTTTGATTCTGGTCAAATCGTGGTCTGTTCTTCAGCCACCCTGGGTGTAAGCCTGCCCGCTGATGGGTAAGGGCCCAGAAATCGATAGCAGGAGGTCACCCAGACCAGAATCAAAGATAGTCCTCATTATTTTTATTTTTCATTCACGGCCTTTTCGCTGCACTAGCGAAGAAGTAAATCTTCGCATTTATATTTATTATATTACCTATAGGCCAAGAAATCTTCCATCTTCTCTACTATTGTTATACAATGGTGCATTTGTACCGTCGACGTCGAGAAAATCGACATTCGACATACTTTCGAGTATTATTGTGTTAGCAGCCAAACATTTTTGGGGCAACACTGGGTGAACTAGTTGGCGCGAGCCACTACATCTTACCCATCCTTTCCGAACATTTTGGATATAAGGACTCTCTTTGATTCTGGTCAAATCGTGGTCTGTTCTTCAGCCACCCTGGGTGTAAGCCTGCCCGCTGATGGGTCAGGGCCCAGAAATCGATAGCAGGAGGTCACCCAGACCAGAATCAAAGATAGTCCTCATTATTTTTATTTTTCATTCACGGCCTTTTCGCTGCACTAGCGAAGAAGTAAATCTTCGCATTTACATTTATTATATTACCTATAGGCCAAGAAAACTTCCATTTTTTCTACTATATATTTATATATATATATATATATATATATATATATATATATATATATATATATATATATATATATATATATATATATATATATATATAATGTGACGATATTTCTCAATTTTCGCTTGCAGTATCTCCTCTTCTTTTCGTTCGCGTTGTTCCATGTAAAGATTTTTGATTTTTGTTAGTTTTGGGTTTTCTTGTATAAAGTTTTGCTTGTCACAGAGAGGTTGACAAGGTTAGCAGGTTTTTGTTTGAGCATTGTACTTTTGTCTACTCGGTACAATAAACAATTCTCATGACGACCATCGACTATAAAAGGCAGCCCGGAACGCGGAGAGAATAGAAAGTCAGTCCAGCTCCAGCTCCCGACGACTGCAGAACTCCTAACCTAAAAGGGTAAGCAAACAATTTTGTAAATTTACTCCAGTTGATGAATAGGATTTTCTTATCCCATAAATTCGTCGCTGGTCCTGCTGTTGGGTCGGCGCGCGGTTGACCTGCCACGAGCGTAGCACCCCGAAACAGCGGAGCCCCATTTTAACCTCTGCTATTGAGATCACACACGGTTGACCTGCCACGGGTGTGATACTCTTATATAGCGAGGCCCCCTTTTTAATTTTTATTCTGCTGTTGGGTCTGCGCACGGTTGACCTGCCACGAGCGTAGCACCCCGAAACAGCGGAGCCCCATTTTAACCTCTGCTATTGAGATCACACACGGTTGATCTGCCACGGGTGTGATTCTCTTATATAGCGAGGCCCCCTTTTTAATTTTTATTCTGCTGTTGGGTCTCCGCACGGTTGACCTGCCACGAGCGTAGCACCCCGAAACAGCGGAGCCCCATTTTAACCTCTGCTATTGAGATCACACACGGTTGACCTGCCACGGGTGTGATTCTCTTATATAGCGAGGCCCCCTTTTTAATTTTTATTCTGCCGTTCGGTCTGCGCACGGTTGACCTGCCACGAGCGTAGCACCCCGAAACAGCGGAGCCCCATTTTAACCTCTGCTATTGAGATCACACACGGTTGACCTGCCACGGGTGTGATTCTCTTATATAGCGAGGCCCCCTTTTTAATTTTTATTCTGCTGTTGGGTCTGCGCACGGTTGACCTGCCACGAGCGTAGCACCCCGAAACAGCGGAGCCCCATGTTAACCTCTGCTATTGAGATCACACACGGTTGACCTGCCACGGGTGTGATTCTCCTATATAGCGAGGCCCCCTTTTTTAATTTTTATTCTGCTGTTGGGTCTGCGCACGGTTGACCTGCCACGAGCGTAGCACCCCGAAACAGCGGAGCCCCATTTTAACCTCTGCTATTGAGATCACACACGGTTGACCTGCCACGGGTGTGATTATCTTATATAGCGAGGCCCCCTTTTTAATTTTTATTCTGCTGTTGGGTCTGCGCACGGTTAACCTGCCACGAGCGTAGCACCCCGAAACAGCGGAGCCCCATTTTAACCTCTGCTATTGAGATCACACACGGTTCATTGGGTTTGATTGGGCACCCTTGATGATACCACTTCATTATTTACGTTTTTAATATTTTCGTATCCAAAAATCACCTTTCAGTTGAAAAGATAATAATAAATAATCCTATTTTACCTAATGGTTTCATTTCTGGTGCAACTCATTCTGCTGGTACAGTTGAATTACTATTTACTGGCTTTGAAAACAAACCATATTATCTCAAATTAAAGACTTTTAACTATATTCTAGCATAAAACCATTGTCATATTTACTGGGTTCGGATTATAAGGAATTCGAATCTAAAATCCGTTGTCTGCTTTATTTTTTGACGTTGCGTTGAATTATAACATATGGACGGGCGGACGAACAGGTTGCTGGACGCGATTGGACTGACCACACGAAGCCAATCACCCCTCTAAGAATTAATTATTAGGATTTGTTATAATTAAAACTAAGCTTATGCTTTTTTCAGGCGTTGGACCAATTTTACAAACTTGAGGGTCCTGGTTAGTAATCATGATTATAATTAAAATGTTCCAGTTAAAACAATTTAATCCATAGTTACTGATTCTAACCTAATGGTCGCCATAATAGGTCGTGAAATGGCGCATTAACTTGAAAAATGCCAGGGCCGTACTGGTAGAATATCCTGATGATGATACTATTCTTCGCCAAAACGTCGAAAAACATAATCATGTGATACACAGTAGTAAAGGGTATGAAGTATTCTTTCAAAAAATGCAGCAAAAAATCCAGGACCGTATTTGAAAAAAACAAGTTAGTATCAGTAACTCAGTAAAAACAAATGGTATAAAGAAAACAATAACGTTACTTTAGAGAAGGTAAAAATTCGTGTGATTTTTGTAAAAACAACTTTTTTCTAACTATAATAGTTTTCGGGATATTTAAGAATTAAATTTTTGACTATTTTTAAAAAATCCCCTGTAGATAAGAAACTACAGAGAATCTGGCAACTCCGTAAACGGAATATGAATGGGGACTAGAAATGGCACATTTTCTCTAATTTAACCGACCTCGTATCTTTTACCATTTCGGAGATAGCAATAGTGGTATCACCTATTTTAGACACCCTGTATAAATACGTAAAATTGAGAATAAGTTCTCTAAACCACCTGAAAATTCCTTATACAATAAGGATTTGAACAAATCATGGTAAAACAGCTATTCTCCGGGCTATATGCCCCTCCTACATACCAAAATTTGCCGTATTTTGACTAACACTGTTAGACAACAAAATACTTGGTTTGACTGCAAGCAGCGTTGGGCTTTTGATGGTTGCTGAATGTACTAGAATTTTACATACAATTGTACTAGATTGTAATAGATTGAAATCCGTGGCGTGTCCTCACTCCCATCGCCAATTTTTGACCACCTGATTAGTAATACATCATTTTTTGGATGAACAAATAGCTTTACTAAATAGGTTTGATTATAATTAACAAAACATGATACTTTCAAATGACATAATCAACAAAAAATCGAAACATGAATAGTATATCATAAATCAATAATTAAACATTATAAGTAGACAAACAAAACATTCTTAACAGTCTTAACAAATAAATATATTATGATTGCTACATATTCAGGTAACATAAAAACAAATGCAATTCTTAAAAAACATATTTCTGAGAATTTAAAATGTAATATCATCAGGTTCTTGATCCTGCAAGTTTGGATTCATGTTTAGGCTCAACAGATGTGACATGGTTCAAAATTATAACACTCACTGGTTATAAGCGACTTTGTATGTAACAGATCATCACATGTATTTTAAAAAGAGAAGAATAGCAATAGTTTGACATGTCCATTATCCGCTACACGCGCCACAGTTTGGTCATGGGAATCCCAAGCGTAATAAGAAAATTACAAACCTACCGTCAATGGCTGTCTCCTCTTACATTACTTTTATTTAGAGAATGCCCTACTCGGTTGTCGGTATGTCGGTTAGCCAGATGTCGGACACGAGGCACGACACCACATTGAGTTCAAGGTTGTGCATGAAGTTGAGAATGTACTAGATTATTGGGGTTTTTGGTAATGTAGTAATAGGGTAATATTGAATGTTAAATTGTAATAGATCTAGTACAATTGTAATAGCAAGCACAACGCTGACTGCAAGAAACTACCAGGAAGGAGGAAGCTTTTTCCTTTAGTTAGGATGTCGTTACCTGCATACCGGTTTCGAACTCTTTAGTTCTCATCAGTACAGGATAAACGAACATACCTACCTTCACAAACAGCATACTCTTTAAGCTAGCCACGTCACACTGCATAAGCAGTATAAAACAGGCAGCGCCATCCATTAGCAGTTTCAAGCAGTCGGAGTAGAATTTACCGTGAGGTAAAATATTACAACAATGAAATGAAGTCTACTTGTCAGGGGTACATATATAAATACGTAAAATTGAGAATAGCTGTTTTACCATGATTTGTTCAAATCCTTATTGTATAAGGAGTTTTCAGGTGGTTTAGAGAACTTATTCTCAATTTTACGTATTTACTTTAATTATTTCTAACAAAATCAAAAACAATCACAAAAATCAATTTGTTAAGTGCTCAAAATGACCCTATTAATTTTTTTGTTTATTTATTGTTTGTATTATTTTGCAGAAAAAAATTGCACTGTGTGCCAAGATATCTACCTAAACTGTCAGTGTCTAAGCTGTTTTAATCATTTCTAGAGTACAACAGAAGTTATTACTGTTATCCGATAGCTAGTTTGGCAAAATGGCCACCCAGACACCCCGACTGAGGTCCTGTAGATGTTTTAAATAATAAGTGTACTAAATAAAACCAAATACATTAGAGTCAAAATCAATCGTGTAAAGTACAATGACGTTGGTGCCGGCGGAGGGAAAACTTTTAGTTAACCATTGGTTTTTAATGAAGCCACACAAGGTTCGAAGGAGACGGCTTCGCAACAATCTTTACGCCGGCACCAACGTCATTGTACTTTACACGATTGAATTTGACTCTACAAGATTTACGAGAAATACTTAACAGCAAATGCACACAATGGAATCTCATTTGTACTATGACAAGAAAGTTATGGCGTCGTTTTGAGGACCTAATAAAATTATTCTTATGTTTGTTTCTGATTTTGTTAGAGTTAATTCAAAATCTTTGCAATGTATTTGGTTGTGTTTAGTACAATTAAATTAAGATTTCAACGGCCAGTTTCTCCAAAGTTCGACCGGTCTAATTTGACAGTCAGGAATTTTAAACTGAGAAACGTAATAAGTATAAGACAAATACGTTTTATTTGTTTTTTCACAAAATTATTAAGAAAAGAAAATTTTAGTACGTAGTTTCCACAATAATAGACCTATAGTAATAGATTGTAGGAACACGTTCCAAGATCAAAATTACTTGGAAACTAGGAAAATCTCTGAAATATTAAAAATTTATAAATTTTTAATGGCGACTTATTAACAATGAAAGGACAAAAACCTGTCAAAACCTAACTGATCAACCAAAAGATCTTAATTTAAACAGGTGCTAAATAATAAGCCTTTTTAGTGAATCTGAACGCAAAGGTCTACATAAAAAGAAATCTAAATGAAGCCTAGGTGGGGATTCTGTAGAGCCTCTTCTGCCGATCCAACGACCGAGTAACCAAAAAATTTGTTTTACTCTAGAAATTATAAAAAAAGCTTAAACATTGTTGTGGTCGGTATCTTGACCGACCCCGCTATTTTTTATGAGAAATTATGCAAATTAGATCTACTCAAAAATCAATAGGGTAATTTTCAACACTTAATAAATTGTTTGGTTTTAGATTTTAATAAACATGACTAAAGATTCAATTTTTAAATTAAAAAAGTTGAATTTTATTCTCTAAACGAAGTGAAAAATGTAAAAAAATTAAATAGAGAATTAAAAGACGCTTTAAATGAAGGGTTACTTGACACCTTTTCTCATTGGAAATTTCTGACGTGGGGGTTGGTGGGGGTAACAGCAAAAGGTGTCTCCCTATTTGGTATTTATTTATGGGCGATATAACATATTATTATTACCGTAATATGTAAACAACCATCCAATTATCACTTTTTGGCAAAACTTTAAAATTAGTATACCAACCAATATACAGGCTTCATATCAAACTTTTTGCAACGAGAAAACCAAACTAAACAATCACTTTATGATATCACGAAAGACTATTGAACTATAAGAACAATGTTCAGTGAGAACGTGAAAGTTGGAATAAATTCATTTAAAATTCAGGCATTTTTTTTTAGAAAATTGCTGGAACACATCAAATTTTGAATTTAGATGCGCCTTGTTTAAATTAAATTCGATATATACAGGGTGCCTCAAAAAGAGGATATCATATCACACTAAATTTTTTAAATAGAGACTTCTTTTTTATTTCAGTTTTGAGTTCTGCGTAATATTTCAATCATATTTCATGTATCATACACTATATCTAAATTGAACCGTTTTTGAAAAAAAGACAGTTTGAAAATAATAAAAATAGGAAACGGCAAACAATGGAAAAATTATTTCAACAAATGTTGGAATCGACCTCCATCAAGCACCCAAGATGATTTTCGAATTCTTGCAGAACATTTTGAAACACTTGCGGTTCTATTAATCTATAGGTAATTTCTTGCTTTATTCGGTTTTTCATGTCGTCAATATTATTTGATCTATTGACGTACACTTTGGATTTGCGATAGCCCCACAGAAAGTAATCTAGCGGGGCTAAATCGGGGGATCAGGCCGGCTATTGTATTGGACCCCGTCGACCAACCTATCGCACAGGAAAACGAAAAATCCTAGCCTTAAATAACTAGATAAAGCGCTAGTGGCGTGCTAGTAGCGCCACAGATGTGCATTAGTATTGTTCCTTGGATTTCGAGGTTTCTTCAAGCACGGGTGATACCTTGCTTAAATTATACTTCAGGGTCTCAATGAGTACGACCACGCCATCAAGGTACTCCGAGCTTAAGGTACCCTTAAAATTAAGCAAACCAACAACAGAGACCTGTAATTTCATTTACATATAATTCATAAACACACCATCTTCCGAGATGGCAGAAATTTTATTTTAGCTTATAATATGTATTAGTCTAACACCAAATGTGTTATTACAGATACTAAACGCTTTTGCACTTTTGTACAACTTGTTTACTTTAAAATACTCTCACCCCTTTGTAACGTTATATTTAAATTGCAAACTGCGTCTTTCGGGGGAATTCTAAGCACGCATACATTATCTTACTGCTTGCTTGACAGTTATTTGTTTCATTAAAGGGCTTTAAACTTGTGCACAAAGGACTTTTTGACCAAATTAAAATGGGAAACTTGGTTATAAAATGTGCTAGCAATGTAGCGTGCGATATTCCACTTCCCGTTTTGTATGCAATAAATATGTCCTTTCAACTACAATTTTATTCGTCTGTTTGAATAAATCAGTGAATTCACGAAAACGATTTTTTCAAGACCATGATATATTTTCAAAGATGAGATTTTCGAAAACAAAAATTTTTTTTCGAAAGCATACATTTTTAGACCAAAATTTTTTAAAACTAAATTTTCGAAAACAACTAGCTTTAAAAAGTATAACTCTTTCCAAAGACAAAATTTTCAAAACTATTTTTTTTTTCGGAAGGATAAATTTAGCATTGAAAATAATTTTTTTTTAAAACTAAATTTTTGTTATATTTTGGGACAGAATGAAATTGGTAAACCTAAAAGGTTTAGTTTCCAAGTCTACATTTTACGAATTGGGATAAAAGCGTCCAAATTTAAACTGAATAGTCATCGTCATAAAAGTCAACATTACCGTTTATTAAATGACGTACCTATTATATAATAAACATAATAATGGGTCTGAAACCCCCCCTTTAAAAAAATATGTATGGGACAGAACACTTTTCAACTTAAAGAATACTTAAATAATAATATAAGAGTTTTTTGTCTTACACGCCAAAGAACTTCGCAATTAATTTTTAGAGTTGTTAAATGAACCACGCCCCTCTTCTTTCCTTGCGGCTCATAAGGCGGTAGCTGACATCACTAATGCCGCTAGGACAACAACAAGGTAACAAAATAATAAAAGTGCTTAAAGGTACCACTAGGTGATCATATATCTGTCAATTGAGCTACTGATCGCTGGCACCCTTTTCACTATGAATTACCAAGAGCTTTTTGTGCATTTTCTAACCGAAAGTATTTTCTAATATAGGTATTTCTTATAATTTGTTTTTTAAAAATACCGAAAAGACGACGACGCTGGATATGTAATGCCAGAGTGCAGCAATATTCCATATAAAATATAAAATGTTCCAGGAACGTAGTTTTGGAGGTACACAGCAAATATTATCGAGTTTTTCTCTAGTTTGTAAGCTATTTTGAAATTTTGTCCTTTGTATGTTTGGTAAATAAAAGTCAAATACAACATACCGACTACTGCTTTGTAATGGAAAAAAATTAATACAGTTCTGTACTATCTCTTTGATTATGTTACTTTTTTATTTGTGATTGCGCATACAGGTGCGCTCCTATTGCTGGTGAGACCATCGTCATCGATGTCGTAAGTGGTCTATTTCCTAACCAGGCGGAGAAGTACAATACTTTAAGCAATTGTTTCCCCATGAATAATCATGCATTTGAATAAAATAAGCACCATTGTTTTTATAAGTATAATTCCTAATATGAAATATCATTATATGCATTTTTTTTATTTCGTATAAGCTTATTGAAAAGAGAAATAATGAGGAATGATTTTATGGCTATAATTCCCTACTGTACCTCTTTATCCCTTTTAGTAAATGCTGTATATTCGAAAACCAGTTTAAAGTAGCACCAATTACCCTTAAAATGGAATTCTCGTAAATCCTCTTTATTTATCTATCAAACGCTTAAAATCGAATCATCCGAACGCCAAGCGTTCTGTGTATACCGATCACGTGTTTAGTTTATTGCTTCAATTTAAACGTTTACAACTAAAATTTAACCTGCAATGAGGCGGTGTAATCTTTTTAAATTATGGGTCAATACTGTTGCCAATCTGGTCGTTAAACGAAATTTTATTTATTTTATATTTGCTCTGGAATAACAATAGAACTGAAATTATAACAACGAAGAATATAAAGTGTCGACAGAATAAGGCTTTTTTCATTAACTTAAAAAATTTCTGAATAGTATAGGGTAAACTGTCCCACAGTGAATCACTTTTTACCTGGAAGGTTACTACCTCTTCATTTTAATGGAAATACATTAAAAAATACATCAAACGGAATACATCACGTATTGACTTTTAACCTGTGTGATAATGTGACCACTCAGTACGTATTTTAATATTAATTTTTATATATTTGTTAAACTGTCCTCATGGTTCACTGTGTAATGTGTTGTGGATACAGTGAACCACCAGCCAGTGCACAGTGAATCAATTTATTTCTATCATTTTTATACAAAACAAAATATAAACTAACATTGAACAAAAAAACTTTTTATTCTTTAGTTAACAAACTAACGTTCATACATGTCAATTTTGACGTTTTAACAAAATCTAAGAACTACTATTTAAGGTAATGTTTGGAAAACAATCACAGTAATATCCTTTAATTTTAACAAATTAAACAGTAAGATAAATGAAAATAAAAACATTATTAAGAACTAGCGAATATTAAGACCAGAAAAGTCTATGTTAAAGGAATAAAAAGAATTCTTGCTCCTGGAGGTACTGCCATGGTCTAAAGGTTTTGGCAAAATAATTTTGATGTCCAATTTCAGCACCGTAGATAAATCAGGATTGTCAGGAAGACAGAACATATATTGCGTTGAAGATTTTCTCCTCAAGAAACTCACTTCATATTCAGTGCCTTGAACTGTCAAAACTTTATCTAGGTAGTAAATTTTATCCTTTTTTTTGCCTTCGAACTCAACCAGAACAAACTCCCCTTCGACAGGATCTCTTGTAAGTTGCCCTAACTGCTCTTTTGCACTTTGCAAATTATCGTCATCTGAATTTTTATCTGTCATAGCATCATCACTTTCCAAAATCATAGAAGCATCCGATTCAGACGTAGAGCTATCCTGTAATACTTTTCTAATAGCGTTTTTTCCTTTTTTATTGGCACTTGTTACTTTTTTTTCAATTTGTCGCTTCTTTGCTTGTTTTTCCCTTTCAATTTCTTCTTTTTCGGGGTTGTCTGTTGCTATCATACTTCTACCCTTTTTTCTATTCTTTGTTAAAGTTTTTCTTGGTTGTGCTTTTAAAGGTGCACGGAATTCTGCCGGACCTATGAATTGTTCATTATTTATTTGTGGAGATTTATTGAATAAAACATTAATGATATCTGTTGAATTTTTATCCGTGTTTTCTTTTTCTTGGGACTCCATATCTCTGGATGTATTAGGAAGACTGCGTTCGTCCGTCGCGATAATATTGGGATTAATTTTTTCCAGTTGCGGGCGATCAGTTACTGTGCTCGGCAAGAAGTCGATTTCTGTAAAAACGGTTCGATCGAACGGAAAAATTTCTGTTTTTCTAAAGCTATTAGTTATTGAGGTGGGTGTCATAGCTTTTTGATATGCCTCACCGACGAAAGCACCCACATCATATATTGATACAGGTTGGCCGGGATTTCTCATCATCCAAGAATCCATGCTAGAATTGTAGAAGCTTTTGAAAGGTTTAAATAGTCCTACATCAAGGGGTTGTGTTTTATGGGATGAATGTGGAGGCAAGGTAAGAATCGTAACTCCGTTTAATTTTGCCAATTCTAAAGACTCGACTGACAGATGCGATTCATGATTGTCAAGGATTAAGAGCGATGGATTATCCTTTGAAGAAGAACTCCATTTTATAAAATGTTTCATAACTTCGGGAAACAATTCTGAATTCATCCACCCGCTTGGTGCAGCCAAACCTAGAGTGCCTGGGGGTGTGCCCTTAATCATATAGTTCTTAAAGTTCTTTCGAGGAAAGATTATAGCTGGGGGAAGTGAATACCCACTAGCACAAACTATAGCACATGTTGTGCATAACGTTCCCTTCTCGCCACTTGTGACTTTCGAAATACTTCTTATACCTTTCGGTGCCAGCACTTTCGGAGGCTTTTGAACAGTCGTTGTAGACGTTTCGTCCAAATTATACACACGTGTCCCATTAGCGAAACTTGGATGACGTTTTAGAACATCTTCGAGATTTTGGAAATATTTGTCAACGTTATGACGATTAAAACCTGTTGCTCGAGCCAAGCTACAACTTTCTGGTGCTCTAAGGGATAAATCTGGATGACGCACTTGGAAAGATCGAAGCCATTCAATGCCTGCAATTTTATTTTGTTTCCAGGACTCTGGAATGCTTATTTTATTAATCGCTGCTATCTCGTATGCTACCTTGCGACAATCGTTATTTGTTAGGCCATAAAAAAGGTATGCACAATCTTTAAGATATTTTTTCAATGCTGTTTCCTGTTCTGAATTAAAAATCTGATTAACATTATAGTTAGGAACTAATTTGACATTCTCTCCTTCGCCTGCATTTTGAGTTTTCAAATAATATCTTCTAACAGTTGGGTAAGGAATTCCTCTAAGTTTAGCTGCTTTTCTTATCTTTAGGCCACTTCTAATAAGCTCTAGAGCTGCTGTCATATTTTCTTTTGTGTGGGTTCCTATTTTACGAGGCATTTTCTTGCGAGACATGCTGCAACAAAATAAACAAAAATATTATTTACCCTACAACCAGTAAATAGTACACAGTGAACCAGTGATTCACTGTGTACCATATTGCTTTGGTTCACTGTTAAACACCAGGTACATAATTATTTGAAGTTTAGAAACCAAAACTATTCACTTTTATAGCCAGTAATTATCTATTGATTACTATTCAACATAGAATAATATTCAAAATTAAATCTTAATATTACCACTAGGTAATGTAGTTATTGAACTAGAACATAAATAGTAATAAAAACATATTTTTTACTCACCTTGCTAAATACTTTATTTTGTAACACACACCACTCCGTCAAACGTTCGAGCGGCACTAAGCGCCGCTTGAAGCGCTCGATCGGTGGTGCGGTGGGAGGCACTTCAACTACTGCGTTTGTTTTACTTGTAGTGGGGATAACTGAATCCTGTATGCAAAAAGTTCACTGTGGGACATGGTTCACTGTGGGACAGTTTACCCTACTCAGTTTTCAACTTGGTTTTTTGTTCGTCATCTTTCGTGTTAGCTATTTCTGTTTGTCTTTATATGCAAAAACCACAAACATTAGTCATTATTTTTCACACCACAATCACCACATTAAAATAACCGACAACAATTTAATTAGCAGAAAAGCATTGAGGGACAAACTGCGTTTTGTCCGCAATAATGCGATTTGGGTGTCTCTGGAACTTGGAAAAAATGATTTTTGTTTGTCTAGGTTATTTTTTTGTGCCCTTGTTTGAATACTCAGCGCTGATGACAACTACTATTTAGTGATAGCTGTCCTTTATTAATTTGATATCAATTTGATATTTCAATTAAGTATTCTAGAGCCAATGATTTCTTTTCTGGCAATTAAAAAGGTCCAATTATAGCGACGTCCATCTGTAAATGGCAACGTCAAAAGTGACAAGCTGGTATGAAAATGTATAAAAGCGAATGAAAATGTGCCTTTACAATTTATTAGACAAAAATGTAAATAGAATATATTATTCTAAAACGTATAAAATAAAGCTTTTGTCACCGGATATAAAATTACCAATCCAGTTTCATCCAATTCACGCAGGCGAACATGCGAGTTTATGCTAGAGGGCTCTAATCGAATCAACTTGATACAGCAAACCAAGCTACATACGACAAATAATACGCCCACAAGATCAGCTCGAATTCTACCGCATTTTCCGAATATATTCGAGTTATATAAACGAAGAAATTACTGCAATAAACTGATTTGATTGCTTTACAATAAGGCCTTTCCATTTAATGGATGCCATATTAAGCTCGTAGCAGATAGCTAACAAATCTATGGAAATACATACTTATTTCAGTGTAAATACGGTAACTTAATCATACAGCAGTACAATATCTGCTCTCTTTGAACTACTTAAAACTTATTAAGCAAAAACTCATGGTACGTATACATTCCTTGCAACAATACAGTTAATAGAGTTTAGGATTTTGGAACTATAAAAGATACACCATAAATTATTTCAAAATTCAGTAACTGCGTTATACATGTATGGCACACTTTGAATTCCTTCTAAAGAAACCTTTTTTTTAATCCCGTTTATTGATTGTCTAGTTCCTGAGTAATTTTTCACTTTCGCGCCACACCCTGTGGGCCATTAATCGGTATAAATAGTAGCCTATGTCCTTCTTATAAGCCTTTAAACTTTTTGTTTCTTGTTTTAAAAAATCAAACCGATTTAATCATTTTTAGGATCCACATAGTGTGCATGTTATACCCTGTATGTAGCTAATTTAATAAACAAAAACAATGAAATTCGGTATATTGTTATTGTCATACAGTGAATAAACCCTCACAAAAAATATTTTTTACTCCCCTGTCGCATGCATTTATGACTAATAGTCTTTATCGTGGCCCACCCTGTATATAAAATACCGGTAAGAGCAAGTTTACACAATCTGTAACAATTTTTTAATGGGCTTATACAGCAATTTTTTTTATTTCATAATACAAATATGTTCCTTTCGAAAAGATTAGAATTTTTTTGATCGAATTCACCCTCAAAATAGCGGTCAAACACCGCTCATTATAAAACGGGACAATGGCGTCTGGTGACGTAGTCCCACGAAGAGCAACCCAAGTTTAGGAGATATCTTAAGCGTTGGAACCGCTGCATTCACCACATTACCAGTTACTTTCAGTTGTTTTTAGTGGGATGACGTCAAGCTGGAAACTGAATATTTTCTATATTATCTTTTGAACACTTTTTCTTTCAAAAAGTTCATGTCGGGCATTTTTATTTTCATCAGTTCATCACTTCGACGTGCCGTCGATACGCCGACTACGAGCGCCATCTGAACCAAAAGAAAAAGGAATAATTAAAAACGATAATTAGACAACAAAATATTTTGAAAAATATTTTGTTTTTTTTTTTTTCAAAATAAGTTATAAAACTTCTTACCTTAAAAGGGAGAAATCTCTTTGGAGCGTTCTGTACAAAATCTTCTATGTTATTTCTTGAAAAAATGTTAGACTTCGTTGGCTTGTGGCCTACATTTTGTTTCTTCAGGAAGGCGAGGAGCTTTCCAAATTTCGAAGTATCAACTGTCTTCCTGAGAGCTAACATGGTTTTTATCATGCTGTACTTTGACCAAAGTCTAGACGGTTTCTTATCTTTGCCCATATCGCCAAGATAAGCCAATAGAATGGTTTCTGAGGCAACATTTCTTGCGTGTTTCTCCATACTCCAGTTTTCGTATATTTTCAAGGTTTTTTCGTAACGCTCCCTACTTTTTTTGGGCAGCAAATTTTCCTATACCTTCCTAGCTTTTTCCCTAAGTTCAGGAGGCGTTTAGTTTAGAAAGGTTTTTACTATCGCCTGACAGTTTTTATTATTTTTTGTTGTAGAAACTAAAAATTTGCGACTTTTTTTTTGATCGAATTTTGGTGGCGTGTTTATTTCTAACAAATTTTGTTTACTCCCTAGCAACCGTCGCATAGCTTAAAAATGGGCCAACTTAATGATTTGTCAAATTGATATTCTTGACAAAACATCTCCGTGATATCAGTCACTCACAAATTAATGTCATAGTTGACTGATTTTTTTTCATCGGGAAAATCAAAAAAACAAGATAAAATTAAAAAATTATGATTAAAAATAAAACAGCATTCAAACCTCGGTGAATGCAACTCGCACCAGCAACCGTAGAAAAATGGTGCAATAGGGAAGGATTGAGGGTAAATCCAACAAAAACTTCAGTGATAGCTTTCACACGCAAGAGGAACCTTAATGAGATAGGGATTCTCAAAACTGGAGTATATGGGAAAGAAATAAAAAGATGCACGGAAGCCAAATATTTAGGGGTCACCCTTAACCACAAACTGACTTTCGGACAATGCTTGGAAAAGACAAATAAGGCCATAAGAGTCCTATGGACCTGCGAAAGAATGTTGGGCAAGACATGGGGACTGAAACCGGGCATGATGCACTGCTGGAACCCGGGTAGTCATACCTACAGTCACCTACGCCAGTATGGTATGGTGGCATAGAACTAAAAGCTTGACAGCTATAAGTAAACTGAGTAAAATACAGAGGCTAGCGTGCCTGTGCATAACAGGCGCAATGGGAACGACACCCACTGCAGCCATGGAGATGCTCCTGGGACTCCCGCCACTGCATCTAGTAGTAGAGTCGGAGAAAGAGAAGGGCAAGAAAGAGAACTGGAAAATAAAAATCATCAAGGATCCGTCTGGTACACAGATGGGTCAAAAAACAATATAGATACTGGGGTTGGAGTATACGAATCAGCAACCAGGGAGGGATTATTCATCAACCTAGGCGCATACGCTACAATCTTCCAGGCAGAAACAATTGCAATAACAACTGTGCACATACAATTATTAAGAGAGGATATACAAATAGACAGATCCATATATTGAATGACAGTCAGGCGGCTCTAAAAGCACGAGAAAGACCAGAAATAAATTCCAAAAGAATGGAGGAATGTCTTGCAAACCTGAAAATTCTGGCACGGCTCAACAGGGTCACCCTGGAGTGGGTACCCGGATATCAAGGAATACAAGGAAATGAAGCTGCCGATAGGTTTGTTAAACAGGGAGCGACAGAAACCTTGATTGGCCCTGAACTCACATGTGGACTCTCGTACCAAACAGCACGAGGAGCAACACAGGAACATCTGGCAAGACAACATCAGATGTACTGGATATATCATTCTGGTTTAAGATAATCGCGATCTTTTATTAGGGAGCTGGACAAAAATAGAACCAAAGCACTTCTGCAAATAAGCAGGATGAAACTTAGAATGGCAACAGGAGTCTTTACGGGACACTGCCGCCTGAAGAGACATCTAAATATTGGACTAGGGGAGGATCCTACTTGGAGAGCGTGTGAGGAGGAGAAAGAAACTCCTCACCACATTATAATATGCCACTGTCCTGCTCTAAGCATGGCAAGACTTAGGCATTTCGGGGAACTATATCCTGAACCTGAAAAATGGCAAGAGCCCCTATCAACAGTGTTTTGAGCCCCTATCAGCAGTGTTTTGAGCTATGTGGAGAATACTCGACGGATGGGAAATTGATCTTTAAGCCGTCAGTAAGCTTCAATGCAATTGGGCAATGCACCACAACCCTAAGCGAATGGATAGAGAATTTTTGCAAGGGAAAAAGTATATAATTAAATTTTGATTTATTTCATTTAATGAATTATATATTTTTTACACTGGAAAGTCATTGTTTTTGTATAGGAAATAACTAGGCAACAAAAGCCTTTAAAAATTAAAATGGTATTCGTTTGCCCTGAATATTGGTCATAAAGTTTGTTCAGGTAGGTATGGCCTTAAGTAGTATATTTCATATCAGTGTTGTAGCCTTAAGGCTGTTATTTTCGGCCAGTCTGAGTTACCACACTTCTTCTGTGGTGTATATTATACATTAGAACCTTACCATCCATTTTCGTGCTGTCTAAAATAATTAAAGTAAATTATTTGCTCGCTCTTATTTTATACATTAAAAGCGCCTAGTGCAATTTGGTAAAAAGAAATTTCTATTCTAATTTAAAGCCCTGATGTAAAACAAATAACTGTCAAGCAAGAAGTCGGATAATCTATGCGTGCCTAAAATCCCCCAGGACACAACTTGCAATTTGAATTTAATTTGACAAAGAATAAGGTCTTTTTATCGAGGAAACAATTTAAAATATTCTTCAGCTCGCCGATGACTTTGATTCGTTTTAAAATTTTGTTTTGTTAGTGCACTAGCAACAATAAAAAAATTTTTGCTAACATAATAAGTAAAATAACGTCGAATTTCTTCGACAGTACATGTCGGTAAATGCAAAAGCTTTAATTCTTTCGCTAGTGCAGAAGACCGTAAAATGAAAAACCAAATAAAGTAGGACTATTCTTTTTGATTCTGTGTCCTCCTGCTATCGTGATTTCTGGGCCCTTACCCTTCATCAGGCAGGCGCGCACCGTCCATTCAGCCACTACGGGCTTAGCGGTCCCCAAATTTGGTAATATTCTGTCCATCCTTTTAAAGATGGCAGAACGTAAATCTTCATCTTGAAAAAACAAAGTGATATTAGCATGTGGTAGTAACAAAAATGTTATGCTTTCTGTTTGGTACTACCGTGGAAACCAGCACGACATCTATGAGAGTTGTAGCAATTTTCAAACATACTTAAATAAAATAGTCACTTTCATCCTATTAAAAAATGCTTCCGGAACGAGAAAGAATTGCCATCATTATGATGTTTGGCTGGGAAGATCGCCAAAGGCGTCTTGACGAAGTTTACAAACTTTTTAATAACACACATCCAGAGCGACTACAACGTAATTACAACATATACGGTCAGCAAAATTTTAAAAAAATTCCATAAATGTGGTTGTGTAAAGGATCTGCCCAGGACAGATAGGCCAAAACTAGGTGATTATGTTAATTTAGATGTTTTGCTCAGTTATGAAGAAAATCCACATCTACCAACCCGTCAAGTGGCATTACATTCAAACATCGCACACTGGAACCGGGGACGCTAACAGTTGGAATTTCATCGAAATACTAAAATTTACCTATGATCAGCAAATGTATGTTTTTGTTAACATTACTAATCTCCGCGTAAGTAGACGAAGTATTGTGGTTTGCACTTTAAGGATATCGGTGGCGCAGTATCACGAAGTTTAAGCTCTGTGTTCAGACAGTGTGTTTGTGTGGGATCTAATGAAGAGGCATTATATTCACGTTTTTGTTCTAACATTAGTTTTTTAGATAATTTTAATAATGAATGTGTTGCCTACGGATATGTACTTTTATTTATTAAAATAAATATCAACAAGTCTTTACTTGTTTTGTTACTTAATATTAATTATAGTATTCTAAAGATTTGAAAATAAAGCAAATTTTTACTGGTAAAAATCAAACAGTGTGTAATAAAGTACATTTGAAGGCTTCGTAAGTTGAGATTCTTATATTGCTGTATTCCTGGTCAACTGAGCAACTGAAAAACTACTAATTTAGCTGCAGCGTTTTGCAGTTTTTAAAGCTTGAACGGCTTAAAGTAGAATAAATGATCTTAATACTAGGCGTTACGTATAACATAGATTTCGTTTTTGTTGCCGGATCGCAACAAACGACCTTAGAGTTGTCTAGATTAGAACTGTTTAATATTATGAGGGAGTCAGCGTACAAAAATATGGATTCGAGAATTAATCATTTTCATACAGAAATGACCAAAAGAACGAATTGTCCTGAAACCAAAATAAAGTAGCTCATGACACTTGCAATGTACTTGAAAATGCAATGGCAGTCGGTTTTTGGCTTAATAGAATTAATGCCAACTTTTAGGGTCTCCTGCCGCACTATGCATCGGTGAAAAATTTTCTGAACAAAGAAAAAAATCATCCATACAAAATAAGTTTAATACATGAATTAAACGAAGGCCACTATGACCGCCGCCTCCAGTTTTGTGAAATTATGCAAGAACGGTGCAACATGCAACATGTGTTCGTTTTTGTGTGCAAATGTTTTGTTTTCGGATGAATCTACCTTTTTTCTCGAAGGTACTGTTAACCGGCAAATTTGTAGGTATTGGTCTACAAGGAATCCCCATTGGGCTCTAGTGGTTCATACGCAACATCCTGAAAAGGTCAACGTTTCGGGCTGGAATATTTCAAGACAGGATTATAGTTCCCTTTTTCCAAATGGAATTAATTCCTGCCTTAGCTTAGCTATCTCCAGGTTGTGAGCCCGACACACCCACTTTAATAATGTTGTTTCAACATGATGCAGCACCACCGCAAAATTCACAACCTGTTAGGCAGTATCTCAATGAGATGTCTCTCAGCAGGTGGATAGGAAGTAGTGGCTCCATTGAATGTCCTGCGAGGTCACCGGATTTGACAGCCCTGGATCTTTTCCTGTGGGGATATTAAAAAATCAAAAGTTTTCTTCAACAGACCTCCTACAATAGAGGCTTTAAAGAATCGTGTAAGGGATGAAATTCGACAAATTCCACCTTCTTTCATCGAAAATGTACAAGTTTATTGATAAATTAGGATATTGCCAAGAAGTTAACGGTCAACAATTGCAGCATTTGTTGCGTTAAAATTTTTTATGTTGGCTTATTTTTATTATATGAAAATTCGTAAAGTAGTTGGGTTTGTTTAATTTTGCAGCCGTAATTATTTCGTCATAACTTTTATTGAATATTATCAATAGTACCAAATTTAGTGGTCGTACTTACCTTTTAAATAACGTATGATATAACCTAAGTTTCCGTTTAAAAACATTGGCAATGACGTTATAACTTTGACATGTTAAAATTTAAAAACTTTATCAACCAATTGTATTGTAAAACTAAAAATCAAAATCGACGAGTTTTTGCATTTTTCCCTAATATTTCCTGTGTCGATATATTTTCAGGTTTCCAGACTTTATGACCTCACTATACAAGGTGTTCAAGATAAGGAGGGCCAGTATAGGGATCCCGCTTATGGTTAGAAATGCAAAATTGGTTAAATGGGAAAAATTGCGTAGCTGAAGAACTAATAAAATGATGTTCCGACATCTTTTAGATAATTTTTCTTTTTCGAGTAATTCTGAAAAAACAAAATTTTCGAATTTTTAATTTAATGTTTTTCTGGCGTTAATATGAAAGGAAGGGCAAAACTAATAAAACTTCTTTGTAGCAACTTTTATTGAACTTAAAGATTACGTTATCAATTTTTTTATTCGACGTTTTGCCTTTGGGCATCAACTTCATTTTTTTAAATACCGTCCTGATTTTTTGATGTCAAATTTTAGAAGCCCTTTTTATTGTGAATTCAACAGTGTACTACACATTATGGTTAAATTACTTTTTGAATCTTTTTTTTTGGTCATTATTAAGAAATTTTTGTGATACGGACCTGTCTCCTACAACATTTCATACATTGTTCCAGATTTTGTAATTTAATGTAGAAAATACTGAAGCATACTCAAGCTTTTCAATTTCTTATTTTAATTATAGCTTGTAATTAAGAAAAGGAGAATCAATAATTACGGTTGAAAAACATTTGTTTTTCAAATGAGTTGGATTAAAAACATCTAGAGTTGCACGAACCCTCAAAAACATTTCTAAAACAGCACCACAAGAATTTTACGAGTGTGTTAGGTAACACTACTGATGAGTACCTACCATCCATGTATATCCTCTATTCATTTATTTGTGGTGTATTATTAATAGTATTTGTTTGTTATTAAATTAATGTTTCATACTAATTATAAAATGCATTTCAACCTAAAATTTGTCAATAATGGTCAAAAAAGGCTTAAATCCAATTAAATTGACAATCAAATAGACAAATATACTACATTTCCCTTCTCTTCAGACGCCCACGGTACATTAGTACTTAGGCTTGAAGTCTACACAGACGTTCGTATTAAAAATCTAGCTTGACAAAAGGTAAAATTTCTTGAACTTTAAAACAACATATATTTTATCTTATTATGGCCATAAATAGTTGTGTATCTATAAAGTACAACCCGTTTTAGAAATAACATAATAGAGTCTACGCAAAATCAGGCAGAAGTCTCTGTTACCGCGATCCTTTGTAACCCGATGGCACCCGTCTTCATTTATGTTCGGAACTACAGTCTCTGTACGGGTAAAATCTTATCTAATAAAGAAGTGAGTTTGGCAGAGTAAATTACAGGTATTTTCCTTGGTTTTAATATATTTTTTTGTAATTTATTATTATTATTGTCTTCTTTGGTTGACGTAATTAAAGGGCCAAATTTCTTTAAATTGTTCGATTTCTAATTGAAATAGCAGGCCCGCAATTGCAAAGGCCGCCGAAGGCCGTTGTAACGATATTTTCAGCGGTTAGTTTACCTCTTTGGGTGTTTAATTTTAACTATTTTATAACCATGTTCAACCATATTTTTTTTGTAATAATTTTTTCAGTGATCTTGGAATTCCAAGAAGAAAAGTGTTTGAGGTTTGGCGAAATGCCCCTAACATCTCAAGAAGACTAAAGTGTGTTTGTATGATTATAATATAATGACTAAAAGTGGTGTGGAGGAGCCTGATGGAAACATTCGCGAGCTAGTGCGAAAAAAAAAGTGTCAAATTTTGTAAAAAAAAAATCGTTTGCACTAAATATTTATGAGGAAATATACAAATAGCAGCCATTTTGTATTGTTATTTTCCCAGAAAAAACATAGAAATAATTTTGTCAAGTCAGATTAGTTATCGGAACCACTGTGCGTGGGATGACTTAGATAAAGAAAACACACTGTTTAGTTTGTGTGGTAGGTATACGCTGGTCTTGGAATATTTTTTAGCAATAACTAATTGATAATTTTTCTTATTTGGAATCCATAATTAAAATAAGAAATTAAAAAGATTGAGTATGCTTCATTTTTTGTTTCAGTAAATTACAAAATCTGGAACAATGTATGAAATGTTAGGAGACAGGTCCGTATCAAAGAAATTTCTTATTAATGGTGAAAGAAAGACTTAAAACAATTTAACCATAATGTGTGTTACACCGATAAATTAAAAATAAAAAGAGCTTCTAAAATTTGACATAAAAAAATCAGAACCATATTTAAAAAAATGAAGTTGATGAGCGCTGCCCAAAGACGAAACATCGAAAAAAACTCGATAACGTAATCTTTTAGTTTAAATTAAACGTTGCTATAAAGAAGTTTTATTAGTTTTGCCCTAATTTTCAAATCAACGCCAGAAAAGAAATTAAATTAAAAATTCGAAAATTCAGTTTTTTCAAAATATCTCGAAAATGACAAATCATCTAAAAAATTTCGGAACATCATTTTGGTGGTTCTAAAGAAGTAGACTAAAAATTACGCAGTTGTTTCCCCATTTAACCAATTTTGTATTTCTAACTATAAGCGGGATCCCCATACTGGCCCCCTTCTTATATTGGTTGGTTGGTGTATATTACCCAATACCGAAAATTTTTTCTCAATATTCCAGAATGTTTTAAACTTCTATACCGTTTTTCTTGAACGTTACTGTAAATTATTCCTAATTCACAACCTTCGCTTTTTATTTGAACCGTTTTCCTTCACCATGCAATTGACATTAGAACAAAATAAACGTGTTAATGCATAAGCATGGACGCCATTTCATTAACTTAAATTTGTGGATTTTAATTCGAATTATCCACATCCACCCCAAACAATACTACAGCCATCATGATTTGTCTAATAAGGCCCAACTTGAGCGATTTTAAATGGGCAAGAGGCGCCACCGAACCCATGGGGTGTTATAAGTGTACGAAACACGCACGCATACAGAAATGCCTTAATTGCTAATTGCCATTTTAGTCGGTTGCCGAGCGACGCTGATTTAAGTTCGCTTTTAAGCTTTTTCGAAGTCAGTTATTTGTGAAATATTGCGTAGGGTAAGTTGAGCCGCAGCGCATAAATTAAATTTACGGGTAAACACAACTTTTACACACCGAACGCAAATAATAAGACCCAAAATTGTCCAAATTTGGTTAATTTAACATATTCTCTATATAACTAATTACATGGTAATACAACTGTGAAAAAAATGGTTATCGAAATTGCAATAAAAATCATTGGTTATGAGCAGAGAGCGGAATATGTGCAACTTGAATATATTATGCAATGTTTTCATATTTTGATCAATTTAATACAATAATACATATTTCTCTTTGCTGATGACTTAAAGGTTTTTAAACGCATTGAAACAATCCAAGACTGCATTGACTTGCAAGCTGATTTGGATTCATTCTTTTCATGGTGTTCTAATAATAAGATGAACTTAAATGTCAAAAAATGCAAGGTTGTGCGGTTTTGTAGAAAAAGGACAACACTTAATTTTGATTATAAACTGGGTGATGTTTCGATTGATGGTGTGGAATCTATTAGGGACATTGGGGTTCTGATTGATGATCACTTGACCTTTGGTGAACATATAAGTCATATTGCTAATAGGGGGCTAAAACTCATTGGCTTTATTTCCCGAAATTTATCGGATTTTAATGATATTTCATGTCTAAAGAATGTGTATTGTTGTGTTGTTCGTTCCATTCTGGAGTACGCATCACCGGTATGGTCGCCATACTACAGTATCTATAAAACACAGTTGGAGAAAGTTCAAAAGCGATTTTTAAGATTTTTGGGTTATAAGATGGGCATACCCAGGGATGACATTGACTATACTTCTCTCTTGCTTCAACTTAATTTAAAGTCTCTTGAGAGCCGGCGAGAGTATTTTGACTTGCTTTGTCTTTTTAAGATTGTAAACGGTATCATTGACAGTCCACAATTACTTGAAATTATAGACTTTAATGTCCCTCAAAGAATGATAAGGCATGTTGAAGTATTTTCGGTTGATGCGCATAGGACAAATTATGGAATGTATGGCCCTATTAATAGAATGTGTAGCTTGGCTAATAAAATATCCAGAGAACATGCAGTCTTCGACATATTCAATATGTCGTTGACCCAGTTTAAAAACTTTTTAAGGCACTATCTCTAGTGGCTGTGAATTTCTTTGTTTATTTTAATATTGCTGTATTTTATATTTGTGACTGAATTTTAATTTTAATAATTATATATAATTATCTGACATCTATTGTAAATGTAAATGTAAAATGGCTACCTAATCCGTTAATAAAATATTTATTTATTTATTTATTTATTTATTTTAAAAATGTATTATTATGCATATTATAGGATTGTTTAATAAACTAAATTTTCAAACTGCCTGTTCTGTCCACTTTTATGACCACACCGTAGGAGTTTATTAATTTCCAGATGTATTGTCAGATATCAGCACCAGTCGACGAATTACAGACGAATATAGCAAGAAAAACATGTTGTTTGCTAGTTCAGTTATTACTAGCATTGTGAAAGTATGGTGTCGATGCTAATATTACTGATTGTGTTTATAAATATTCAAAATGCCGAAAACTTCTTTATGGCTAAAATTTTCCCAGAGTTAGAGCTCGATGGCGACAAAGTGTTTTGCGAAGCTTGTGCTAAAATTATTGTCTGTGAAAAAAAGTTCCAGGTACTAGATCAACACGTAAAAACAGCATTGCATGAAGCAAAGCTTCAGAACATGAAATCAAGACCGGTGCGGCAGATGTGACAAAACGAAAAGTGAAAAGAAGGGATTTAATCATGACTTGTGTAGAACTTTGGCCGCAGCCAATGTTCCTTTAAAAAAGCTATAAAATCAACAACTAAGGGAATTTTTGCAAAAATACTGTGACCGCAATATCCCGAATGAGTCTACATTAGGAAAGAAAAATGTGCAAGCAGTGAATGAACCGTAGTCCAAGAAATCAAAGTCGTGCCGAACGAAAATAATTTTTACGTCATTATCGACGAAAGCACAGGTGCCTGTGGTCGCTATATCGTGCATCTTTTAATTGGAGCCCTAAAAGAAGATGAACTAGGAAATCCATACTTAATAGCACCAAAAGAGTTACATAAAACTAACAACGTGACTGTAACTCGTTTCATTCAACAGTATCGGAATTTTTCTTGCCCAATCAGCGTTTTTGTCCGATGCAGTAGGTACCTTATATGGTAATACATCGGGGGGACAAAATCTAAAAATATTTTATCCCAATATGGTTCACGTTACTTGCCTGCTACATGGATTAAACCGAGTCACTGAATCAGTCAGAACCGAGTACCTCTTAGTAAATTAATTAATTTCAAATATACTTTTTTAAAGCAACTTGACAACTATATAAGGAAAAAATGCCAGGAGTTAACTTACCTCCGGAACCCGTAACCACCCGCTGGGGAACATGGATTAAAGCGACGATATTCTACGCATACCCTTTTGAAATAATCATGGAATTAATTCTGGATATAAAAGATATCTCACAGTGTGTGGTGCAAGGTCAAGAAATGTCAAAAAAATCGGGCAGTTGCTACGCAACTTACCTTAATAAAGTTTAATTTTAGTTTGATACCAGACATTATTATTTCCTTGGAAAATATAAATTTAGGTTTAAGAGCATCCATTGATGTGACTAAAATATTTTCTGATAAATGCAAAACTGTTCCCGGTGATATAGGTGTTAAAATAAGACAAAAATGACATGTTAATCTAGAAAAAAATGAAGGATTTAAATATTTAATGGAAGTGGTAAATATTTTTGATGGTAAATTAACCGAAGCAGTTGTACCTTGGCCATGTGTGTTAATACCAAAATTACAGTATCGTCCGATTACATCAGTAGATGTTGAAATAAGTTTCTCGGTGGCTAACCAATCTTAACATATTTTTACCGTCAGAAGGCAAAACTTTTAGTAGAATATTTTAGAAAGCATTTAATTATAAACTCTTTTTATAATATATCAAATTAAAATTTTAGCCTAGCTACTGTATTATTATTGTATTCTTTTAATTTAAAAATAAATGCTGATTTTTGCTAAAATCAAGTATTGTGTGTTTTTCTATCTTCTAACCCATATATCTTTCATGTTTAGGTAAAATTGCTACATATTTTTTTAAAGACTTATTTCTATTATATTTTTTAATTTAAAAGTAAAGGTTTGGCTTTAAAAATCAATTGTATGTGTTTTTGTAAATTCGTAACTTCTATACATTTCGCATATTTAGGGTAAATTGTTGGAAAATTTTGCTAAAGAGGATGCATATTTATGTGCATATTTTGATTAAATTTAGATGCATATATTCCGCTCCCTAGTTATGAGTAACTATTTGAATATATTTTATAAACGTAAGTAATCAAAACGAGGTGAAAATTAGTATTATTTTTACAATTACTTTATACATTTACATATTGTGTGTGAATTACCATGTAATACAATGATAATTCTCACAAAATAAATATTTTTACCAAAGAAATATAAAAATAATAACAACTTTGACCTAGTTTACGTAAATTTATCTGTAAAATATATCCAATTAGTCCTGGCAACCCATGGACAATGAGTTTTACCGTAATGTCAGTAAACAATCTTTTTAATGTAAAAGAAGGAAAAGCGGTTAAAGGAGGAAATTTACATAATTTATAAAAGTATGATTGGCATGTAACATAAAAGTTTACAAAAAAATCAATAATTTTTGCATTTTTTTAAATTTTTTGTAATTTTTTCACTTATACGAAAAGTACCTTTAAATTTTCTAATAATAGCTTTGTTTTCTAGAGAAATGTTAAGTTACATTCCGTGCATCATATTCTATTCAGTAGTGACGTACCAAAACAGTTGAGAATTATACCTTTATAAATTATAACAACTGTTGAATGACGTGGTTTCTGATCATGCCATTATTATTTCGTTATTTATCAGTTTTTAGTGGTAATCTACTACACACTTATTAAAATCGGATAGAACAATATAATTTTTTATAGGAATGCGCTCACATACCGACAAAATGCGGAAAATCGACTTATCCATTTCGTATTCAATTACGGACCGAACCATGGTATTATTTTAGATTGGATCGAATGTGATTGTGTCATTTCGGCTCCAAGCGGATGGGGTGCGGTCAATTGTGTTTAAATCCATCTAGCAAAATCCGCCTCGATCCGAATAAGTGTATTTAGGGTCTAGCACTAGTAATAACGTCCACAGTGAGGACTAAGTTAAATAAAAATATCAACGTATGAAATTTTTAAACTAATTTAGTAGAGTAAAAATTATTATATTTTCTCCATCCAAATAATTTTCAATTCTCTGTGTCGACAGATTGACCAAAGAAAATGGGCAATCATGTTCCTTGTAATTTAAGTACGCCGAAATGTGAAAATCTGGAGAAATCTTGATATGTGTTTTTTACGATAATACTTCGTTCTAGTGAGGGAACTAAAATAAAATAAACAAATACAAAAGACGATCAGACAAGCAGTAAAATTTTTGTTATGCTTTACCAAGATCTTTCTTAGCTTTATTACTCCAAATATATTCGTACGCGTATACAATGATCACCAGAAAAGTGACCAGTTTTATTGTCCAACTTTAAATATTTATAACTTTTAAATCAGTTAACTTACTGCAATGAGTTTTTTTCAATTCGCAGATATATCCTTTGGAATCACGGTGGCAACATATTTTTTTTAATTTGATTTTTAGGGCCAATTAATAATTATTATATGATACGTACGCAACGCATTCTTTTTCATATTCTACCACATGGGGCGAATGGAATCACACGCTTCAGGATAAAGAAAAAGGGCAGAATTGAATGTAGTACATGTGCAATGTTCATAAAAGTAATGCCACGGGAATGGTACTGCCAGAGGCAATGGAAAAGTACGAGATACGTGTAATCATGTACCAAGCAGTGGCGGTTAATCTCATTTTAAAAATAAGTTTTGCACGTCCAAGATTTTATTGTGGTATTTAGGTTTTTTTATATAAATGTTGTTGTTATCCATTTTGCCTTGATATTTTGGGCGAATCGGATATGTTTTTGTATTTTTTAGCAATTCGTTTGTTAGAAAAATAATCCTTATATTTGTTTTTATTTTTATATTAGTATTATAGCTAAATGGGGACTATAATAGAGTGTAAAACTCCAGGAACGTAGGTAATTCTTTTGCCAAAGGTATAGACACCGTTTCTATTAACATACACTCCTGGACAAAGAAAAACTTGTCAAATACAATTTTGTTCAAGTTTAATCGTAAATAAATTAATCGTAATATTATAAATCTTGCATCGATTTTAATGAACTTTTGATATATTGCAGATGCTTTCATCTTGATTTTTATCTGCTTTTCAGTTCACAAGAGTTCTATTAAATTTGGTGACATACGAGGAAAAACCAAAAGTTACGTTTTTTGCCATAAATTTCTGAACACTCTGTGGAAAAATTAAGCGGCGTAAAGTAGTTTCAGTATATTCTGTTTTTAATCTTCATCTATTTTTAACATTTCTATTTTAATTCATTTCAATATCTTTATTCTAAAAGCAAACACAAATTCTAAAAGAGAACTATGCAATTTACAATTCAATAAATTGAAAAAAAAAACAACACTACATTAAATTATTACATAAAGCAAACACTAGTATCGTGTTTTGCCTCCTTGTGCTCTAATAACTTCTGCCATGCGACGTGGTAAGCTCTAAATTCAATTATCAATAGCCTCTTGCGGAATGTTTTGCCACTCTTCTAGAAGAGTCATTCGGAGATCTGGAATAGTTTCTGGTTGTCGGTTGCGAATAATCATTCCTAACATGTTTCACATGTGCTCTATCAGATTTAGATCTGGGCTACGTGGGGGCCAATCTAATTTTTGAATGTCCATAATATGATCCAGATAATCACTGACAACTCGTGAGACGTGGAGCCTGGCATTATCGTGCATTAATAAAAAATTCTGACCAATAACTGGGTCGAAAGGAATGACGTGGTCCGCTAAACATTCCTGGAGGTAACGAGCTGCAGTTAAAGCACCATTTTCGATTAAAACTAGGTCTGTACGAGCATGTATGAAATTCTAGCCCACACCATGAACTACCGTCGCCAAAAGGTGTTCTTGAAGATATGCAGCACTCAGAAAATCGTTCTACTTGTCTTCTTCAGATACGCTCTCGTCCATCCGGTGAGCTCAAACAAATCACGATTCGTGTGTGAATTACACACATTCCCACTGTTCGTCTACCCAGTCTCTATGTTCACGGGCAAAATTTAATTGTTGAGCACGTTGGGCTGCTAATAAAGCTGGACAAGTGACTGGTCTTCTTGACATCGTCCCCTGTTCGTGTAATCTACGGCGGACGGTCCGTGCAGAAATTCTTTTGCCACGTATATTGTGAAGTCGACAACTAATATCGATAGATGTTACTTCGCGGTCGCATAAAGCAGTTAGAGTAACAAAATGATCATCACGTTGATTTGTGACTCGTGGTGTCCTTGATCCTGGACGGAGTGTGTACTCATCAGTCTGACGAAAGCGACTGATCGCATCTTGTATAGTACTACAGGCTCTGTCCAAGATATTTGCAATGTACCATATATTACGACCATCGTCACTCAGTGCAACGGGTCGTGCAACATCTTCTGGCCCCATATTATTAATAAAAAAACTTTAACTTCGATAATGGCAATACACTAACGCTTTTGATAAACAATGGAAACAACATAAATGGTACCATCAACATACCGTTACGATGAGTTTTAACGTTATTGACACGTGATGTTTTTAATTTTTGTTAAGTTAACTGAATAGTTCTCTTTTAGAATTTATTTTAGGTTTTGTTTAATAAAATACCTGGTCTTAATGTTTACAATTGTAAACATGTAGCCCTTAAATTATAATGTAAACAAATGATATAAATGTGTGGTTCAAGTTTGTAATAAATAAACATGTTGAATTTCTTAGATTCTTCAATTTTTATTTGATTTATACTGAAAACTCCCCGGGAAATTTTTCCGTCATGATTTTGACATCAGAGAAATAGACTCCTACTACCGCTCGTGAAAAAAAATAAGTTATAAGATTTAAATGACAAATGATTAGCGATGACAGGACAAGATCTATCAAATCCTAGCTAATCCACTAGAAGATCCTAATTTAAACCAGTGCTAAATCTTAGACCTTTTTAGTGAGTCTGAACGTTTGTTTATTTTTTATTTTGTTGGCACCATCCGTCCAATTAAACCCCTCTAAACGGTCGAAATCTCCCTTCTGACATAAACTCGCTTTATAACCATTCTATGGCTGAACGAAGATGTTCTACATTAATTTTATTCGAATCCAATTCCCAGTTGTAATTATTTTCTCTATGTCAAACTGACACTGATAGACTTCGGAGTTGCACCGACTTGACAAATTCTGATAAAATTCAAGAAGGATAAATGAAGGGGTTTAGAAATGGTTACCGAAAACCGGTTTATAATGCCCGGAGAACAAGAGAACAGCTCCTAATTAAAGTTGTTATAAAATTTTAATTGGTTTGAGCACTTTTTTATAAAAACGTGTTTTAAAAAAAGTTTCTTAATTTAAGTGAATTGGGGGAACTGCGTATTTGAGGCAAGAGTGTTACTATACTACTAAAATTCTATAGAGGTTGTTGCGGTTCTGGCAATGTCAGTGTATTGTTAACACAAGTTTTCGTTTTTGTAATAAACTGGTTTAATTTTAAGTATTTTTTTGGGATTCAGTTCCCCAAATAGAGGTGTCGCTGGTTGGCCGAGACAGTAATTTTTTTTACGCGAGCTAGGGGTTTATTTTATAATAAAACAAAGTTTTGTCTATCCCTGTATGTATCCATGAATTAAGGTATTATTAACACTTTCTGGAAAATGGCATTATTAAAAGGTTTGACAGGTTGTGTAAAATAGATATTTTTGTATCTAGGGCGCAAAATGCTACTTTAGTGATCGAGATCCAATTTTTTTAACGAGGCGCAGCCGAGTTAAAAAAATAGTCGAGATAACTAAAGTATTTCGCGCACGAGTTGCAAACAAAATTTTTTCTACAAACGTCAAAATATGTATACTTTTATACAGGGTGTTACGGGTCTGGTTGAGATAAGGTCGGTGCGTAATTTTGATTCAATCCCCAAAACTCCAATATTACGAGCTGAATCTGAATTGTCTGGCTTAGGAATAAATATTGGTTCGTGTACTGGCTGTACCATTAATGTTAACATTGTAAATAATAAATAAAATTAGGTAGTGTAAAATTTTGTCATACTTTGAAAAGTGTTAATTACTGTCAAACATTTAGAAATAAATTTGGTTTGTAGACTAAAGCGCATTCCTTAAATTCCTTTGATAGACACAGATCCGCTGGCCAACGTATAATTTACATGCTGTGCGCGAAATGCCTATTTCGCACACTACTTCGCGCACGCGGAGTCATAGTAACAGGAAAATGAAAAAAAGTGTCACTTCGCATATTGTTATCAATGCGCGAACCTTGTCATTTTTTGACGTTTGTAGAAAAATGTATTTTTTCTTAATTTCGTGAAACATTATCGCTTTTATGCTTAACTAAACTTACGCGTTACTTAAAACTTCAAAAAATCATTTTTGGTCAGTTACACGCCATGAACTAGGGTTGAACTGTACTTACAAATACTAATTTACTGGCAACTTACACAAGGAATTGTTTAAAGTTATGAGATTAAAAAATAATATTGTCGGCAAAGGAAAATAAATTTAATGGTTTTAAACAATAACATAATAATAGGTACTCGAAGCAATAAATAGCTAAATTATTTAAATAAATTGTTTAAGGCTATTTAAAAGGGCCGAACCGTCCAATCCAGCTAGCAGGAAACAGGCTGTTTAAAAAGTCAGCCACGACTGCTACGCTATGAGCTGGCGGCCCATTGTGCTTAAAAATTACCTCTTCATATCTGTTTGCTAACGCAGGACCCACTTCCCTTTCTACAAGTTCCAGATTTTTTTCTGCTGTTAATGCGCCATATATCAAATATTATCCGATGATCCTATTCCCTAAAATTCCTGCCGAAACATTAACCATTTCGCGCCTCTATGTATGCGTTGGCTGAATTACGTAAGAATTTTCTCCAGCTATATTGTGCACCGGTGTTTGTTTACTGTTCATTTTTAGAAAAAGAACTTTCGTCGTTAAGAAGAATGAGTTTTGTAATATTTGGAGTATTATTAATTCTATCCATCCAATATTCACAAAATGCCATGCGTTCAAAATAGTCGTGCGGTAGAAGCTCTTGGACGTTTCGAACTTTATATGATTTAAACTTTTCTTGCAGGTGCCTTGGAGCAGCTGCTTCTAGATCTATTTGAAGTTTCAGCATGCTGCGTGGGATTAACTAACGGATTCTCTTGAACTGCTGGGCGTAGGTCCATTTTTATATCGTCATTTACTACAGGGGCCCATCTTTCTCACTTTGCTGCGAAGAAACAAGGCAACCCGTAGTTATAAATTTTTCGCGAAGTCGTTGAACTGTTGTCTTGCTGGTTGTTGGACGATCTCGATACGCTGCAGTAAAGTGATCGGCAACTTCTCGATAAGACGTCAATCTTGTACAGTTTGAAACTATTTCAGTTCTTTCATTAACAGCGTAAATGTACATCATTTAAATATTTTAGTGGACGATCACTCATCCAACTTCCATCCTGTCAATGCTGGCGTACCCCAAGTTCAGTCCTAGGACAACCCTATTTCTTCATAACATTAATATCCTGCTCTCTTCAACTACCAATCCCAGCCACAGTTATGCTGACAATAGTACTCTTCACTGGCTCAGCTGGCCAAACACATTACTTCAATTGGTTGGTTTCCTCTTTCGAGCCAGAAAATACTTCTCCCCTTCCAACTTACACGCTTTCTATGTTTTCAAATAAGATCTAACCTAGAGTACTGTTCCCACATTTTGGGAGGGGCATCACGTTCGACACTTGATATCCTTGATTCTATGCAATAGAGAGTCATTCGACTTACCAATGACCCAATCTTCTCTCGCTCATCGCCACGCTGTTCATCCCTTTTCTACCGATACCTCCAAGGATTTTGAACTAGCCGCTATAATTCCCCCCCCCCCATTGACTGTTCCTAACAGAACAACAGAAGGCACGTTATGTATGCATTCCTTTACTGTCCGGCTACAAAAGCCTAGAAGATCCCACTTTTCTCGCTGGTTCATACCTAGGGTCGCCAGGTTACGAAACAAATTACCCGCAGATGTTTTCCCTTTCCCTCCCAACCTCCAGTCCTTCAAATTCCGTGTCAGTAGATTACATTTCCCTTCTCTTCAGACGCCCTGCGTATGTTAGTACTTAGGCTTGAAGTCTACGTGGGCGGTCTCAGATAAAAAAATTCTAGCTTCACTAGCATAAACTATTGCAAAATAAGTAAAAATAACTCTTGTTTATAAATATATTCGTCATTCATACTTAAACAATTAAACATTTATTAATAATAAACATTTATGTATCAAAAAAGCTCAATACTTGTCTTCATAAAAAATAAAAGTACTAACTAAAAAACAGTAATTATGAGGTCAAACCAAAAACTAAAAACTAAAATTTTCTCAATCTCAGTGTGTAAATCAACATATTTTGCCAATAAAACATAGGTACATCCATAATTTATTATAGTAAAATAAATATACATAACCAACATCTTCAATTATAAACAACAGGTGAATTAAACTACACTTTCAAAATCCAAGTCTCATCCTGAAATTCCAAAAAAGCGTTACAGTAAAATGATGCCAAGTTATTTTGTGTTCGGCCGTAAAAAGTGGTGAGATCTATTTTACAAATTTCTCTTAAGTGTATTGTTAACCAAAACTGACTTCATATGACTTTTTCATTACGCATTTTAAGTAACAGTCACAGCCGTGTCTTCGAAGTGTATCTACGCGAGAACCGCTACACACTCTATATGATATACTTAACCTGTAACGACTCTTTCCCTTCTTAATGTTACGTCAATATAATGTGGCGCTTCTCACCCTTCGCAATATTTTACAAATGACTGATTTTAGAGATTACGAGAGGACCCGAATCAGTGTCTCTTGGCAACCGACTCAAACAGAAATTAGCAATTAAGTCACTTCTCTGTGTGTGCATCTTTTATGTTTGCACACTGTATGGGCTAGATAACTAGTTCGTATTTTCATCAGTTTTATTTAATTGCAATTAAATTTCACTAAAAAGGAAACGTTTGCTTTTGTTTGTCATTCTATACAGTATGTCCGCGGATGTGGTTGAGAAGATATATGTTATAAACTAATGGTTTTAAAATATTTGACAATATTTTAAGTACACAGAAAGGATTTGTTAACATTTTTTTTTTAATTTTGGAAACTGGCGATATTTTCACCAGGGTGGTAGCAATATCGCCACCAATTTTATGTTTAATTTTAAATTAATTTTTATTATTTATGGATAATCAAAAGACTTCATTTTTGGTTAATACTATTTAATAAAGATCACCCGAGAAAAAAAATTCTAACCATAAGTAAAAATTTAATTATCCTAAGTAAAAAGTTGTATACGATATGTGACAAGTATTTTATGTACTTAGGGTAGCAAACACTAGGTTGCTAGCACAGATTGCTTGCTAGTAGTTCATAGCTACGAGTACTTACTTTTTTATAATAAATAGTCAGGTTATTACACAGAGAGAAAGAATTCATTTACACAAGTAAATTTTTTTTCTTTCAATTAAATTATTTAATTGGTATCGAGCAATTAAATATATAATTCAGCGAATTTAATTATTTAATTGGCAGGTTTAATTAACTGAAGTAAATCATAATTTCTGTAAGTAAATTTACACGATAAAGTAAAATATGACTTAATTGTATCAATTATCATTTAATTCATTTAATGTGAAGGTATGATACCTACAACTAATATTCGTTAATAAAAATATATTAATTTAATTACGTGAAGTAAACCTTAGTTTTACTAAGAAAGATATATACTATTTGCAATCCCGATATGGTTCCCCAAAAAAATTGATTCAGTTTTTTTAGGTTTAGTTGCTTTACTTTAGCATTTGAAAAAAGTTATATATCTCAATCTATTTTTTAAATGTTTGGCCCTCAAAAAATTTAGTGACTTTTTCTGACACCATGATCGTAAATTTTTTGCGGGCCAAACAGGTAAGAAATAGATTGAAATATGCGTTCATACTAGCCTAGTAATGATTTGCTTAACGAATATCATATTATACATAACTTTTTTCAAATGCTAGAGTAAAGCAGATAAACGTAAAAAAACTGAATTAGGTTGACAATACCAAACATAGCGGAGCAAAGAGAACCTTAAGCAGTAAGAAAATATTTCTTGAGGTTAAAATATAGAGCTTTTATAAAACAAAAGATGAAAATGTCTACTTTCGTTTCACATATTTATTGCATTTAATGTGATACAATCATTTTTAAAATGACACAATAAAACCCTGCAATAAAGTCGCCATACAGAAAAGTATATTTTTATTTTTTGTTCTATAAAAGATCTATACTATAACGCCAACAAATATTTACCAAATACAAAGAAACTTTAAATTTTAGTTATCACTGAATACATGCATATCTTGGTACATTTATAGGTATACCCCTACAAAATAAAACAACAAAAGGCTATTATATTATCCATAAATATATACACTAACAAAAATAGACCAAATGATCGTCACCTTCACTGTTACTACCGGAGTAGCCGCTTAGTCTGCCTTCTCATCAAGGGACGATGGGTAAATGCGATGCACGCCGGGATGATTTATGTCGACGGGATGGCATGGCGGTTACGGCCAGCCTAAAGAATAATTTTATTCTCATATAAGCCGCGATTTAGTTGTCAGGAATAAACTTTAATTTTTGGAATTACATATTTAGTTCTGTTTTTCCCTTATTAGGAAAATTAAATTATAATTGTCAGTAGATTTTCTTCGTTATTGCGACTATACAATTTAATTTGTACAATGAAACGTTTAATACAATGTTTAATTATGCGAATTTTTCTATTAATTATTAAAGCTCTTGTTGGCGGAAGAATAATTTAATTTTTGTAAGAATATATTTCTCAACTAAATATTTTAATTACAGTAATTATGCAAAATATAAAAGAAATTTTGTTGCAAGTATCGCTTTTGTATTTGAAATATGGTTTTACCCAGGGAATTATTTTTTTATTTAAAAAATTATAGAATGTGATTTAATACCCACCAATTTTTTCTTCTCTCTGTGTAGTGGTAAGTATCAAGAATAATAACCACTAGTTAACACTAGAATTGTCACAAGTACGCTCGTTGTTTATGACGACTTAATGTTCATTAGTGGCTAGTATTTAGTTAGTAGTCATGTTATCAGTGGCAAGTATAGAGAATAATAACCACTAGTTGATATTTTAATTGTCACTAGTATGCTCATCGTTAATGCTAGTTAATGTTTATTAGTGGCTAGTGTTTAGTTAAGTTGTAACGAATAAAATATTTATAGCTGCTAATATTTGGTTATTTATGATTAGTATTTTCATTGTACGCAGTAATGTTCAGACTATCAGCTACTAGTAATGTACTTTATTTATCACTGGTATGTATGTTATTAGTAGCTAGTATAGGGCTTAATTGCTACTAGTGGATACCTTAATTATTATAGCAAGTAAACATTTAACTAACTGCTAGTATTAAAAATTAATTATGGTTCACTTTATTACCACAGTATCGTAGCGCTTATCTCCTCTTTCACATTTCTGATATTTTTCCCATTTAAAATAAAAGATTAAAATAGAAACCCTCAGCAGCTTGCCAGAAATAGTAGGTGTCTGTTATTGTGTATAAAATCGGAAATACGGCTATTCTTCAGAGGAAAGATTAGTCAATAAAAATACCAAAAAATGCTTTTATTATGACCAACTAAAAGATAAACTCTTATTACTAAAATGGCATGAAAAGTTTTTGTGGTAACTTGGTAGCCAAAATTGGGAACACATACACTGTATACTATTATTTTTAACGTATTAAGAATAATTTATACAGGACGTCCATTTTAGTAATAGTAGTATTGCTAACTCTAAAACTATAATCGCTGTGGAGTCAATTAAATTAGAGCGGAGCTTCCTGTTTAAGACATAATTTATGCTACGTTGTCAATGCTGTTCCTAGTTTCCGAGATGCATTGTAATTTCTGCTTCCTGCACTTTGATGTTTAAATATTCTCTAAGTTTACTGGAGAAAATTAAACTTGGCATATCGTCTGTAATCTCTTCTCCTAAAAATTATAATATCTCTATAAATTTATTTATCTTCGAACGAATCAGTTCTTGATGAACCGTTGTTAACACTTAGTAAAGCTACTTAGATTAGGTTCGGTTGATGCTTTGTCAACAAAATTTTTAATTCTATGGCATTAGAGCTTATTTGAACTTCGGCTATTTTTTTAGTCAATTACAGATTTGTAATAATGACATTATTACAAATCATAAAAAAATAAACAATTTGCAAATTAAATAATTTTATTTGTTCAAAATTTCTCCTCTAGATCCGATTATTAAATTTCATATTTTGTTAAAACCTAGGTACGACTAAATTTAATAGTTTGGAAGACATTGATATTTGAAAATAGACATTTATTGACCTTTGATAATGTAGCATATAAATAGTGCATTTTAAAAAAAGTTACATGCCCCTATTTCCATACCTACATTCTCTAAATAACTTCGGTTTAACCAAAAGTGACTAAGTCCAAGTTTTTATTTCCGACTGGAGTTCCGATTAAATCGGATATTAGCATTGTTTGGTAGAGAATAAAAACTAGGATTGGGATATTATACAAGCGGTTTTTCTCTGCTCTGCACCATTTGAATATTGCAAGCTGGCACGCAGCAAAATTGATCACTTCTCAAATTTCAGTGTTTCGAAACCCAAGCATAGTGTTTCATATCATAAATACAGAATACTTTTAGAATCTCAAGTACAACTTAAAAATGAAATCTTATACTGAATATCCCATTTAAACTGTAAAATCAATCGATTTAATAAAAAATAATACAGAATAAACACTCTCAAAATAACTTCGGTTTAACCAGAAGTGACCAAGTCCAAGTTTTTACTTCCGACTGGACTTCCGATTAAATCGGATGTTGACATTGTTTGGTAGAGAATAAAAACTAGGATAGGGATATTCTACAAGCGGTTTTTCTCTGCTCTGCATTTGGTACCTAATAACTCGAAAACAAAACGTCAGATTGAAAAACGGATTCATAAGTGAAAATCTCAAATGCTTTTTTTGCAATACATTTGCCTAAGCCTAAAATCACTGCAAAATGGAAATATTTGGAAAAAATTGGAAATTTAGATTCTTTACCCAAATATTTCAAGGTTTTTAATTTTTTGTGGGGTCAAAATGGTTCAAATTAAAATCCCATCTACGTCATCGGAAAGAGCTCGTCAAAGTATGTGTTATCCATATATTTTAGTTTCCTCATTCTCTGTAGTAAGGGGACAATCGCCGATTAAATTTCGATTTTTTTTTACTTTTTTTGCCCTCGACATCGGTACATTGGAATCACTCTGTAATTTTTCCTATCTATTTTTTTACAATTTTTCAGGCACTATCTTATAGAGGGATAAACACACTGTAACATGAATACCTAATGGGCGATCCAAGAGCGTATTTAAGGGGTAAAAATCGGATTTCCTTGATTTTTTCCGACAAATGCTATTTTTAACCGACATTATTCCGCACTATTTACCTTATTTAGTGATTCTTTTTGGGTTTATTTTATCCGTTAATTATAATTACTATCTAAGAATACCTCCCAATTCAAATCGTTTATCTTTTCGTTAAAGTTATAAATAAATAGGTTTATTTGCATCGGGGACATCTAAAATTTGAAAATTTGAAAATTTTCGAAGATTGCCATGAAAATAAAGAATTGCAGTTTATTTACTCGAAATTATTGGGATGGTATGTCAAAATTTCGCAGAAATGCCAATTTTTTGGCAAAATTGAAAGGTTCCTGGACCGATTTCGGCTTGAAGTATACATGAATAAGATTTTAGGAACCTTCTACTTTAAGTGCAGGGATATTTCATTGCATGAGTTACGCATTGAATGCCATTTTTATTGAGTTTTAGATGACTCTTCAACACTGGAATTCGCCATCGACTCATGATGAGTCATAAGTTCAGTTTTGACGACACAGCCAATGGGATCACGTTTTACAAGTTTCGAAATTCGCGCGAAAATTTGCAGTTTTAAATCCTTTTTTTTTTGTCATTAAAGACCAAAATAAATGGATAACAGCAAACCCCCTTAAACATTTAATTTGTGTAGAGAATATAAAAAATATATTTCAGATTTATTTGGGTTATATGCATATTCCCTATTACACAAAATTATAGAACTACCCATAAAGATATTTTAAACATAAAGGATATCGATGGGCAATGTCCTTTCGTGCTCTACATCAGCTTTGGCATCTATAATACAGGTAACAATGCAACGGCCATTCGTGACCCAATATAATATATTTACTCGTCGTTTTGTTGTTAAGTGAATTTATAACTAGATTTTAATTGGAGGGCGGAAGGACTAATTTTACACATTACAGGGCGATTGTTCAGGAGGTGAACACGAAAGGCAACAACAAACTGGGTTAAAAATGGTTAAATATTTAAAATGCGTTTACCTCGCGATTAAATCAATAGCTGGCGGCTATATTTAAAATGGCTTATAACTACACTAAATACTTTTTGCATTTAGTTGCTGTTCGTTAAAAAAATGTGGAAATAGTAATAGTATGAAAATCTATTAGGTAACATATCAACTCATCATGTAGACCTTACACTCACGTCGTCGGCGTACGCTTAATAATTTTTTTTAGTCTGTATTGATCAAATGACCAGCCATTGTACAACGAGTTTTATAAATGATTTTTTTTATTAACAGCCGTTAATCCCAAAAAAAGAGAATTCGCTAAGAAAATAATAGCCCATAAATTGTGGTACAATGTCATGGACAGATAGAAACAAATAACTAAGTACGGGTTGGAATTGTATTTCGAGGAGTTCAGTAGTTTACCAAATTTAGAGACTTAGTATGTAGGTATGTGGTGCGGAGTTAAGTTCTTGTAACTGTTTGGCCGTAAAAATTGGTGAGATCTGATGTAAAATCAGGTTGAACATCAGTGTTACTTGCTTGGTCTCAATATTTTTATTTTACAAATTTATCGAATAATTCAACCTATGTTTTGACCCAAAACAAACTGAATGTGACTTGGCCGTTACGCATTATTAAAACGTGATTTGGCTGTTATACAGGGTTCCCCATAATAAACTAATCATTTTGATATTTAAATAAGTTCTATGTAAGATAACTAAATCAATTGTTCTCCACAGGAATGTTGTTTGGGATGTATATCAACGTATATTAATCGAGAAGACGCCTGTCGCTAACCACATTTAAGTTAGTAATTTGTGCAATGTCCTTTTTCTATGGAAAGTTGTTGATTGTCATCAAAAAATGATAAAATTTTAGGCTTTTAGACATTATTCTATAGTCTAGTTGAATTTTTATGAATTATTTAGCTAACAACGTGCTTTAGCGTACCGTGAAATGGATTACTTATGGAATCACTACGGTGTCTGCCCATGTGTCTATCACAGGCGATTTTCTCTAAAACTATTCGAAGTAAAAATTTGAAATTTAGCACAGAGATAGAGTGTGGTGGCCCAATTATAGACATGAAGTATAAAAAGTTGAATGTTGATTCTGGGGGTTAATTTCAGGGGGTAAATTGGGAAATGGGAAAAAAAATTTCAATGGCATCGTGTAGGGTGTCAAATGAACGCTTATTGAAGCAAAAAATTCAACAATATATATGATGTATTTTTTTATTCGATTTTTTTAAGGGAAAACGCTTAAAAATTGCTGTCCCCCACCCTAATCACCAAAATCATGAACATTGAGAATTAGGTGTAGATAGCGGGAACATTATCAAAAAGTATAATTTTGATTCTGGGGGTTAATTTCGTGGGGTAAATTGGGCAATAGAAAAAAATTTTTCGATGCCATCGTGTATGGTGTCAAATAAAAGATTATTGAGGCACGAATTCAACTATATATATATAATGTATTTTTGGAACATTTTTCGACAAAACGCTTAAAAATTGTTGTCCCCCACCCTTATCACCAGAAGAATCGCTCAGAAAAATCAGAAAAAAATCATAAACATTGCGAATTAGGTGTAGATTAAGCGAAAATTATTAGGATTGAAAAATTCTCGCGCGGTCAGTCAGTTGTTATAAACAATATAATTGTTTATTTCCTTATAACTGCTGAACTATTGGTTTTAGAGAAAAAGTTTTTTGACAAAAAATATTTCCCACGATGTAAATAATACTTTTTGTCCTTACACGTTTTTCAAAATTTTTAATTTGGCCCATTCAGCTCCTCGCATACGCGATGGCGTTAGTGCTGTCGGCGGCGGGTAGCGCGGCAGATGGATGGAGATCGGGCGGTCGAGGTTTGCTTAGGTTAAGTGGGAGATTGATGGCACGGGACACCAATTGTGCAAGTATACAAGTATTGCACTTGACCGATTTTTTGTGTAGAAACTTACATAAGAAGTAGTTCGATAGAAATATTTACAAGTGCACTTCGGCGTCAGTTCAATAACAACAATAGGGGTCATGCCCCAAATCATAAATCTGTTATGGTATGGGTTCGTCATTGGAGTGAAAATTGTTCTATACAAAATTTGAAGAAGCTTGAACGTCAAAGAAAAGTTCGTACGCCTAAAAATATCGAACGATTCAGAATTGCGCTCACGGGAGGTCCTAAAATTTCTGGTAATCGGCAGTCCCTTATTTTGGGAATATTAAAGGGGAGCCTAGATCGAGTCCTTCAAAAGGATTTAAAATTTCACCCTTACAGATATCAAACGGCACAGCCGCTTATTAATATAGATAAAGAAGCAAGGTTAACCTTTTGGAAAGAATTTTTGAATTTACATCGAGAAACAATCTACAATCTCCTAATGAGCAATAAAGCAAATTTTTATTTGAATGGTATGGTTAATAAACATAATTTTAGATAGGTACCTACGCCAGTTCTTTAATTATTTATTCGGTTGTTTCCAAATATTTGGATCATTATTTTACATGTGAATGGATTGGTCGCCGTTTTAGCGGTGGTATTGCATCGCTGGACATCCATGACGCATCAATGAGCTTCATTGTTGTTAATAATAATTTTCCTATTGCGTTCTCTGTAAGGTTGCTGGAAAATAGAAAGAGGTTTTATCTAGAAAATGCCAACTAAAATGAACCATAACAATCATAAACATAACCTCACATTAACATAATAGTATGTTCATCGACCCCTCCACATCCATCGGATCCATCAAAGACCTGGGCCTATTGATTTGTCGTTTTTGATGTTATTCTAGCACTAGAACAAGGAATGGTGCAGTAGATTCCATTTTTATTCCATCACTGGAATAAAAAATGACCCAATCAACAAACGCTTAAGGCACACGATCAGTCGCTAGGGAAAAGAACATGCCTATTGTGGAAATCCTGATACCTAAAATATTTATTTATTATTTACATACCTACTTTAGCAAAACATTTTACAAAAGTATTTTATTAATGGTTTTGTGTCGACAATAGAGGGCAGTGACTCAAATGATCGAACAGTCATTAAATATTAATATTATTCAATTTAAATAATTGACTTTTACTAATAAATATTAAATATAAATTACCTTATGCAGCAATAAAAAAATAATTTATTAGTTGATAAAATGTAACTAAATTTGAGGCTTTCCAAATTTATAATTTAGTACAAGCTCTTAGAGAATATTATTTATGTGCCTATAAATTGTTTTCCATATATTTTTATTATTTTATTCTGTAACGGAATTTTTGTCTTTTAAGCCTGTTAGCGCTGATCTATTTTATTTTTACTGTTAGTTTTTTAAAGATTATTTTAAGCTATTTTACTTCCCAGAACTGATATTAAAAGCGAACCCAAATATTGTAAGTTGCCGAATTAAAGAAATCGATCTGTAAACCATTTGTTTTAATATGTGCGGGAAAGAGAGAACAATACTTTAAAGACCTGCTTTTCGTAAATAGCAGCCTCTATCCACCGGCCAGTGGCTCGGTGGGTTGCGCAGCAGAAATGCGAAGCGGGTTCACTTGACCTTGGCGCCGCACCTGGTTCGATTCCGGTGCTGCACCATAAAATAATAACGGTAGAGGTCTGGGTGTTTTTGATTGTCTGTATGAATGAAGCGTGTGTATGGTGTATGCGTGCTGAATGAAGGAAGGTGGTAGAGGAATTCTTCCTCGACTGAGGAGGTACCACCCCACCACCTTCTTAAAAGGGCTGGTGCAATCTTTATGAATGTTTTGAGCACTGGGTGTGTGAGTCGGCTTTGCAAGATATAACCCACGGAACCTAAGTATGTACTTAGGATTGCTGCCTTCGTGAGTTGTAGGAAGATAAAAAAAACCTGGCATTTTAATGAAATAGTTGTTATAGGGTGTTTCTAGTTTTAATACCTGATGGAAAAAAGTCTTATATTTTAATTTGTATAACTTAATTGTTAAATAATATAAAATTCTGTTAAAATTATCTCGGGATGAAGGTAATATAATATTTTAAAGAAAATTTTGTAATAAATACTTCTTAAAAACAAACATTTATTATTTAGATGTACGAAAACGAAAAAAATAAGTATAATTTTTCATTGTGGTAATGCTGAATGCTATTTATAAGTGTACGTAGTTCGCGTGGATGGATCTTAATAACATTTGTATCAAAGATGTCACTGAAACAGATATAATTTATTATGTTTGATTTATTGTCTTAAAAGCTGGTCGCGCGCGAAAAGTTCATACAGGCATTAATTATTTTGTTTGGCAGAAATTATAAGTACATAAGTGTGTATTTTTTTCTTTTCAATTTACGCGACAAGCTTTTAAGACAATACATTTAGCATAATATATTATGGCTCTGTTACTATTTAGGACGCACTGGCGCGGTACTTTGAGCGCTGAGATATTTAAGCGCAAGAATATTAAGCGCTAGGACTTATTAGCTCAGGACTATATAGCGCAGAAATTTTGAGCGCAAGGACATTTCAGCACAGGACTATTTAGCGTTGGGACAATCTGCTTGGGACTATATAGCCACATTTATTATATTTTTGGTGTTTTAATTCTTTTTTGCAAAATTTTCGCATTAAAGCTGCTGTTAGAAATAATATAAAATATTCTTGTGGCCATGAAGTTATGAAATACGTTCTCGAACAGGTTTGCTCAGTTTTAGGTTTAATCAGTATCTTTTTTTAAAGTTTTTATTTAGTTAAAATTAAAGAAAGATACCGATGAAACCTAAAACTGAGCAAACCTGTCCGAGAACGTATTTCACAACTGCATGGCCACAAGAAGAAACTGTATTAATAATAATAATAATAATAATAATAAACCACTTTATTATTTACCAAACATAGATTTAAATACTAACATATACTATAATTATAATATCTGTGGTAATAAATGGCCTATAAAATGCAGACAACTGGTATACACAGATACCAGATACTGGTGAGGCCACGCATTAATTACTTGTTGAGTTTTTTTACTGCGGCTGCGCGATTCGTGTTGGTATAAACTTTGGGCAACACCGCATACAACTGATAATTAATTATGCAATTTTTATTTCTGCGCTATATTGTCTCAGCGTTTAACTGTCCCAGCGCTAAATAATCCTGTGCTGTATCGTCCCAGTGTTAAATGATTCGGCGCTTTATTGTCTCAGAGCTAAATAGTCCTGCGCTTATATTATTATGTCACTTGGTAGGTACTTCTGCGCTCAAAGTCCCGCGCCCAAACGTCCTGCACTAAATAATAACAGAGCCATATTATATTATATCTGTTTCAGTGATAACTTTGATACTACTTTTATTAGAATCCACCCAAGCGAACTACGTCCCCTTATAAATAGCATTAAGCATTGCCACAATGAAAAAACTATACTTATTTTTTTTCGTTTTAGTACATCTAAATAATAAACGCTTGTTTTTAAAAAGTATTTTTACAAGATTTAATTTTTAAATTTTTTAGTTACGTCTTAACCTATGCATTTCTGATAATGCATCATTATTACAAGACATTTTACCTTATCGTATTCTACTCGTCAAACCCTTTTATTTGGAACCCATATCAAGGGGATTGTGAAGAAAGCGATAATACGTCATCTTGTGGCATTCGCCATATTGGGTATAGAGTGACGTCACACAGCTTATCGTATTCTACTTGTCAAACTCTTTCATTTGATACAAATGTCAAGGGGGTTGTGAAGAAAAAAGTAATCCGCCATCTTGTGGCGTCCACCATATTAGGTTTAAAATGATGTCACATATATTATCGTATTTTAGTCGTCAAACCATTTCATTTCATGCCCATATCAAGGGGATTGCGAAGAAAAAGGTAATCCGCCATCTTGTGACGTCTGCCATTTTGAGTTTAGAATAACGTCACATAGCTTATAGTATTCAATTCGTCAAAACCTTGCATTTGACACCCATATCAAGGGGATTATAAAGAAAAAGGTAATTCGCCATCTTGGGGCGTCCGACATGTTGGATTTAGAACAATATTAAATATACTATATTGCATTGTTACCGGACTAATACACGTGTGCAAAATTTCAATGCTCTAGCTTAATTAGAACTAGTCGAAATTTTGATTGCAATATTTGACCTAAAACATACATATATACATACATACATACATACAAGCAAACTATCAGGTGAAGTTAAATTAAAGCTTGTAAAAATGATTCTAATTCTATTTAGTTAAAACGGGGTCGGTTCTTTAGCCACCCTGGGTATAAGCAAGCATGTCTGATAAATGGTAAGGGTCCAGAAGTCGCGATAGTAGGGCGTACGAGGACTAGAATCAAAAATAGACCTTTTTTCAAGTTTTTAAATGGTCTTGTATTCCAGTAGCAAACAAATTAATCTTGGCATGTTTTCAGTATGAATTTCCGTATTTGTTTTTAGTAACAACGTGGCATGGATAATGATATAGATAGATAACTTAATTAGAATAGCAATTCGATTATTAAAATTTATAACCTAGTAATTTGATTTCTAAAATAATGCGATTTTGCCCATTACTGCTAAAGATACAAGACCCAAACTTAGCACGCTCTTTTTTTTATCCGTTTTATCCCACTACAATTCTAACTTACTTGTGTGTTAGTTGGGCCAATCTTTAATATATTGGTTGAATCTCGAGATCAGTTTAAGTTAATGGAATAAAATGATTTACTTTAATTAATTTTATAATTCAATAACCTTAAATTAATTGACTAATTGAAAATGGTAATATATTAGTAATAAAAATTAAATTTGGTTTCGTATGTTGATAAAATACTAGACGTAATAATTACATTTTTCGCCCGTAAGCTGTGGTTGAACTGACTCAGGCACTAGGGATTAGATGGACTAATGACAGATTATTTTTTTATTGTACTCAATAGCTTTTGTACTTTTTAAGCAGATTACCAAACAGTTACGCACAATGCAGTACTGCATTGAACAGGTATTCAGAGAGAAAAAAAATGGTTAGAAAAACATCAAAATAAACATTTTTGATTCTTTTTATGAGACAGACGAACCTTAAGCTGCAACAGAAAGAACAGTAAGTGACATTAAATCTTGTAAGATTATATTTCTTTATTAAACTTACTCACTATCCTACTTTAATGTCACTGAATTCTTTCAAAACCGAAATCAAGAATACTGATCTAACTTTTAAACTTCGCAAACATAGTAACATTTTACGTTAATTTTATACTTTTTGAATTCTTTGTTGCAATATCCTAATCATAATACCACTGATATTATTTTCCAACTACCTCGACAATGGCAATTCAAAGTATTCTTGGAAAATCCTTTTACTTTAAATGGAATTGGAATTTGGCAAACAAAGAATTTACATAGCAATCTCATTCCGAAATCGAACTTGGCCAAGTCTATTATTCCATCGCCTGATTTGTTCCTAACTTTGGTATGTTATTTTTGTACTATTGTTGGAGAGCAGGATAATTTACATGCGCATCAGAAAGTTTTCATGATGTTTAGCGGGTGTTATTTCAAAGATCACACAAATATTGAGTAAGAATTGGAATCAGAAAAATGGTAAATTTTCGGAAATAAAGCATTCGAGGCCATTTATTTGCTGATTATAATAACTTTCAGCGAAACGAGCAGTAATAGGAAATATTTATGCATGTATTTTTTATTGCATAAATCATTTAAGTTAGTAGTTATAAACCTAAAAAGATTATTTTGAAGAAAATTACATAGGATTAAATATATACATATATATATATATATATATATATATATATATATATATATATATATATATATATATATATATATATATATATATATACAGGGTGTCTGGAAAAGGTCTGTACAAAATTCTACCACGTATTCGTGAGACTAAAATAAGACGATTTAACCCAACTTACTTATATCCAAAAGTGTTTCGTTAGGGAGATACAGAGCCCCAAAGGGGTACTTAACGATTTACTTTTTTGGCTCTAACTTTTGAACCGACTTGTATAATTTAATGAAATTTTAATATTTTATGTTGGTCATAAAGACTCATAAAACCATACTACAGTAGATGTTTGAGATCGTCAGGGAAGTCAGGAACGGACTTGCACCACACTCGTTGGGCCAAATTTTTGACAGGTATCATTTTACAGAGCTCAAAACTGATTTTATAAATACTTTGGTCATTCCTCTTTAAAAAAGGTACTCTACATTTGTTTCGATAAATTAGCCGTTTTCGAAAAATTAAGTTTATGTATAACACGTTATTGAAATAATTTTATCAGAATACTACAATAAAACGCCTGTCGTTTTTATTTCGTTAACAATGTGTTATTGACAACACTTTTCAAAATTGTCTGACTGATTGTACAAGAACTAAGTAATGTAGCATTATTCCTATAGCGAATATGCTGACATGCATCTAATTTATGGACAAGCACTTGGCAATTGTGTGGAGGCAAGAATTTATTCTGGTACATTTCCAAATCGACGTTTACCGCACCGAAGAACTTTTGAAAGGCTGGATCGTAGCTTAAGAGAAAACAGGTAAAAAGCCAAGTGAAATAAAATAAAATGCTAAAAATAGCGAATCTTTTGCTAATCAATTTTAGGAAGTTTTTTGCCGCGCCGTGGTGGAGAAGTGTCTCCAAGAAGAGCAAGACACTCTCAGTTAGAGGAGGAAATTCTGGATGAGATTGCTGAAAATCCCTCTAATAGTGTAAGAAAGTTGTCGTTCAAGTTCATGCGACAAAGTGGGTTGTTCATGAGACCCTTCGAGAACAACTGCTACATCCGTATCACGTCCAAAAGGTACATGCCATGTCTCCCGCTGATTATCCTGCAAGAGTCAATTACGCAAATTGGTTTTCTCAACGATTTAGGCAAAATCCAAATTTTACTAGTATTGTTTTTGTTCACGGACGAAGCCGGTTTCACCCGAGACGGTGTAATAAATTGTCATAATTTGCATATCTGGCATGAAGAAAATCCCATTTTTAACATTTTTCTGTTTAAGCGATTTCTAAAATATCAAAAAGATTCAGTTTTAAGTACTTTTTATGATTTAACTTTACCTGTCACTAACACATTGATAACGAAATAACAACGACTGGTGTTTTATTGTAGTATTGTAATATTATTTCAATAACGTGTTACACAAAACCTTAATTTTTTCGAAACGGCTCATTTTATCGAAACAAATGTAGAGTACCTTTTTTAAAGAGGAATGACAAAGTATTTAAAAAATCGGTTTTGAGCTCTGTAAAATGATACCTGTCAAAAATTTGGCCCAACGAGTGTGGTGTCAAGTTGGTTCCTGACTTCCCTGACGATCTCAATCATCTACTGTAGTATGGTTTTATGAGTCTTTATGGCCAACATAAAATATTAAAATTTCATTAAATTATACAAGTCGGTTCAAAAGTTAGAGCCAAAAAAGTAAATCGTTAAGTACCCCTTTGGGGCTCTGTATCTCCCTAACGAAACACTTTTGGATATAGGTAAGTTGAGTTAAATCGTCTTATTTTACTCTCACGAATACGTGGTAGCATTTTGTACAGACCTTTTCCATATATATATATATATATATATATATATATATATATATATATATATATATATATATATATATATATATATATATATATATATATATATATATATATATGTATATATATATATATACTATATATATATACTATATATAATACTGTGGGGCACGAGCCCAGGGCCCCTGGCTTGATGGGAGCTGCAATGCCAAAACCAATGCCCATATATTTTTTATTTAAAATAATAAATTTTAAAAAACACATTGGTTTCTTAGTTCCGCCCATAATTAACTAAAACAGGTGCGAAATTAATTTATTTATATAACGGCAACACTAATAGACGGCAAATATTAATGACGATTGTCAACGAACAAAAAGCAGCAAAATACTACGGAATAAGCATGGATTCCACACCAGATCTCTCCCATGTTGTTGTTTGAAAGCCTTGATATTTCAATAAAGGATTATCGCTGCCAGAGTTATGATAATGCAGTAAATACGGCTGGAAAGTACCCTTTCAATCAATGCAAGAATAAAAGAACAAAGTGAATTTGCTAGTTTTGTCCCACGTGGGGCACATTTACTAAATTTGGAAGGTATTCAGTCGGTTGGATGTGATTTAGAAGCAGTAGCATACTTTCAATTCGTCCAAAAATTGTTCAATTTTTTGGATAAATCGATGGAAAACATTTACAGAATGTTTACGTGCAAATAAAGTTCTGAAGTCCCTGTCTGAAACCAGATGGTCCGTACGCGCTGATGCTGTTAACGCTTTGCGTAATTGTTACAATCATATTTTTAAGCTTATTAATTGCCAGAAACACCGATAAACCAGTAGAAACAAGAAACTAGGTTCAAAGTCTTGCCAAAAAAATGGAAAAACTGGACACTATTCTCCTAACGGAGATATGGAATGACCTTCTGAGAATTATCAATAAAACAAGCATAAGCTTACAGAATAATACCATAATAATGGACGTTGCAACAAAACTTTTTGCATCTCTTGCAGCTCAGTAGCCTACGCAGTAATTTCGATCACTACGAATCGCCAAAGAAAAATGCTGACTACAAGGATAAATCTCAAAAAGGAAGAATTCGCCGCAAACTCATCACTTTTTGGGAGGATCATCAGAGACTGTGCATGCATCCAATGTGTCCTATAATCGACCCATTGAATGCCCATTTAAAGCAACGATGGGAATCAAACAAGGAAGCTAACAAGCATTTTAGTTTTCTTGCTCAGTTAAAAACAATCGATCGTGACCAGTTAAGAAAAAAATGCGAGGAATTTGCAGAATTTTATCACGAAGACGTTAACGCTAATGACCTCAAATCAGAATATTTTCATCTAAGGCAGTACTTGAAAAATCTTGCAAATAAATCCGCGGACTCGAGAATCTCAGCCTTACATAGTCTCATAAAGGCAGACAAATTAGAAGAAACTTTCCCGAATGTGGAAGTTGCTGCAAGGATATTCCTTTGCCTAATGGTCACCAATTGCAGCGGAGAGCGTTCATTTTCACAACTGAAAAGAATAACAAATGAATTACGAACGACCATGTTACAAGAACGACTTACTAATTTGTCAATCATGTGCATAGAAAGTGATATCTTGCAAAAATTGGACTCTGAAGATATAATTGAAGATTTTGCATTTCAGAAATCTCGAAAGAAACCATTAAGATCAACGTAAGTCCAATTCTTGAAACAGTGATCACATAACTAATATTTGTAAAGCTAACCAAAATAACCAGTAAAGTCATTAAAGGAAAGTACATTTTGATGTTTTCATTCACTTTTTTTAGCTTTCTAAAAGGGCCCCCAAACTTTGTGTGCCCAAGGGCCCCTGCATGACCTAAGACGGCCCTGAATGCAAGTTCTAATTAATTATCTTCCAAAAGATCAAACAATCACAGGCAAATACTATGCAAGTCTTTCGGAAAGATTAGAGAAAACAGTTTGTGGAAAGCGTCCTGGTTTAGCCAAGAAGAAAATCATTTTCCATCAGGATAATGCACGACTCCACCTGCGTATATAGCAAAAATGCACGAATTAGGCTTTGATTTGCTGCCACTCCCACCTTATTTGTCAGACTTAGTACCGACATACTTCACCGGTTTCATGCCTGAAAAAATACCTGACAGGTCAGAAATTTTCAAGAGATGATGATGATGTTAAAACTACTGTGGATGCCTATTTTTAAGAACTTAACACGACTGAATTTTATCAAGGCACAAAGACTTTGGATCATCGCTAAATGTATCGAGGTGGCAGGGAATTATGTTGTAAAATAAACGTGATTTCTAACCGTTCTGTTTTTCATTTTCATTCCACGAACCTTTCAGCTAATTTTCGTCTTATCAAAAAGTTATGCGAAGTGACGTCCTTCCTTCTAATGGTATTTTTCAAATTATAAGAGCGTTACCGCCCGAGCTGCAGGTTCACTATAGACGGACTGACAAACATTCATTACTTAGAGCAATTTTTGTCCCCTCGGGTCAATTTAATCAATTTGGATTACTAGCCGAAATAGGTGCTTCCCCATATTTCACCAATTACGGTGTTTTTGTTTGCCTGGGTGACAACAAGGACTTAATGAGAACATTCTTCACAGTGTAAACAACGTAATAGATTTTCGTTAGCCTTCAGATTTACTTAAAGCCATTTAGAAGTGCGTATTGCAGATTGCGATACACTGAAATAATATAACAGGAAAAACTGCATTAGCGCTGTTTTCTAGTCAGCAAATTCGTAACAAAAATCTAGGTATGCATTTTCTAAGTTCTAGCATTTTTCGTAAAAGATCGGTTAATATGCTAGTTATTTTAGAACTTTATGATCATTACTTTGTAGATGTGGATGCACTGGAAGTAGTATTTTGAATATCAGACAATAGCAGAACTGGGTATTAATCAATTTATTTTGGGGAATTCGGGACCGGGATTTGATATATTTTTCAAAGCAGGATTTACAATCTGGAGACAATTTCTTTCTTTTTATTTACTAATTCTTTTCGACACAGTAGATGTAGTATTTCAGTTTTTATTAGCATAATAAAAGTTCTAAATTATTAAAAGCAAAATTTCAGACTTCCACGATCTTTACCGTTTTCAACTAAATGTTAACCAAAACGGATAGTGAACCAGAAGAACATTAAGCCAACGGAAGTCTTTAATTGTAGTTTTGCCAATAATTTCATACTAGCTTTTTTTTATCTTCTGACAGCCCACGAAGACCGACGTCTAAGTACTATGTACCGTGGGTGTACTGGGGAATCGACTCACACATCCAGAGCTGGAAACATCCGTAGGGATTTCACCAGCCCTTTAAGAGGATGTGTGGGGTGGTACCACGTTTCAAACTACGAAACAAAGTATTTTGCTCGACAACTTCTTGTAAACTTTTACCGCCTAATTTACAAAGCTTGCTTTACATTATATTTTTTGAGGGTTTTAATGTTTTTTATCTTGGACAGCCCACGTAGACCTTATGCCTAACTACTAAGGTACAGTGACTAAAACCATTTGGCAAGGAGACTTTAGGTATGAATTAGTGAGGGAAGTGGGATGTTGTAGGCTTTGGTAGCTGGACAGTAAAGGGATGTGTGCCTCTTGTTGCTCTGTTAGAAACAGTTAAGGGGGAATTAGAGCGACTAGGTCTTTGGAGCAAAATCCGTCGAAATATCGGTAGAAAAGGGACAAATCTCCAACAGTGCGGCGATGAGTGGAGTAAAGGAAGTTTTCTTGTGCAGACTGGGTCACTGATGATTCAAATGTTTCCCTTTTGGAGAGAATCAAGGATGTTAAGGTGAAGCCGCTTCCCAGATGTGAGTACTTTAGGTTAGGTCTTATTCGGGAAACATAGAGAATTTGTAAGTTGGAAGGGGAGAAGTATTTTCTATCTCGAAAGCGAAAACTAAGCTTTTTAGCTGTTGATGTGGCCCAAGTAATGTGTTTGTACCAGCTGAGATAATGTTCGAACGCAATGCAAACCCAAGCAAACCCAAACAAGATCGAACGTTTCTTTGTTCTGTAGGGCTTCGTCATTCATGTGGATGGAGTAAGTGTTGCCGGATTTTTTGCGTGACAGGGAGCAAGACTGGATTTTGGCGGAGTTAAACTGGACAAGGTTTTTGGCACCCCAGTCTATGATTAATTCAAGATCTTGGGAAATGGATAGGTGTATGGATCTGCGTCTATTTTCCAGCTCTTGATCCGGGACTTGTCTGAAAATTAATGTTTTAGTAAAGGGTACTATCGTCAGCGTAACTATGGCTGGGGTTGGTAGTTGAAGAGAGCAGGTCATTATTGTGTAGAAGAAATAGGATTGGTGCTAGTACCTTGGGCCATGTCAGCATTGACAGGGTGGAAGTCAGATGAGTGACCGTCCACCACGACAGATTTGCGCCGGGTGAAGATATCGATCTAGATACATAGTTTGTTAGGAAGACCGTAAGAAGGTAGTTTGTTACTGCGTGTGACATGCCATACTTGGTCAAATGTCTTTGAAATATCAAGAGCACCAACCTGGGATTCGCCATGAAATTCGGGAGGCTTGTTCCACTTCTGTATGACAAAGGTAAGGAGATCCGTACTGTCTGTCATTGTGTTTTTCTAGATATTCTAAAATTTGCAGGTTGATGACTGTCTCCATAACTTTGCTGTCAATAGAGAGAAGAGAGATAGATCTATAATTGGATGTATAATCGGATGGAAGGGACTTGGAACCTTTCTTCGGGACAGGCTGAACACGAGCAGCCCTCCAGCTGTCTGGGTAGATGACCTTGTCATAGGAGACGTCGAAAAAATGAGATGGAGCACATTTTTTTTAGAACAATTGCTGGTATGCCATCCAGACTGGAGGACTTTTGGAAGTCAAGGGATAAAAGGATTTTTTAAACTTGTTTGACCTTTAGCATTATGTCGACCATTTTGTGGGGCTCAGGCGTAGCAGTTGGAAGAGCAAAATTGATAGGAGGCATAAGAGTGAAATTGGCAGCGAATTATTTGGCAAATAGTTCAGCTTTTCGTTTAGAGGAGGAGATAATTTCGCTGTCAGGGGTCAGGGGAGATGGCTAATTGATATTTGTAAAAAAGTATATATATATATGTTGGAAGGGGAGAATTATTGTCTGGCTCGGAAGAGAAAACCAAGCTTTTTAACAGCTGATGTGGCTGTTGAAGTAATATATTTGTTCATGTTTGAAAGTGATGCCAACAAGATCGAACGTTCCTTTGTTTGGGTTTGATAGAGATTGAATAGGTGTTGATGGATTTTCGGCAAGACTGGGAACCGATTTTCGTATTAAAACGTGTTGCATAAATTAATTTAGTTGAATTTATAAAAAACGCATACTTAATTAAATACCTTTCTCTCTACGAATTTGAGAAATAAATAATTTATAAATAAACGTTATTGTAACATTTGTCAATTTAAACCTTCAGATGTCAAGCAGGATTTTTTTGGTTGTAAAAGGTAATCGTAAAGACAATTCAAGTGTTTTTTAACTCGTTGGCGATTAAAAATCTATCTATGGGATCTCGATACCCTGGGGTACACCTAGTGAGGGGATTGCTATCGAAACCTGATTAAGGTAACAAACATTGTTAACGAGAATTAATATGTTGTTAATTTTGGGGGAGCGTAGAAAAAAACTACAGAGGAGCTGCACTACTCGTCGCTGGAAAGGCAAAGGGGCGTAACTCCATTTAATATATTTTTCAGGAGAAGCGATTGAAAATTAAGTCAGTATTGCATTGGTTACCGAACATTCTTCTTCTGTTATTATTTACATTACATTTATGTAAGTTGTTTAGTAGACTAAGTAGTTTATGCTTAATATTATATTCCTACAAAAAAAGATGTATATGCGGAGTTGTCGAATTTTGAAAGAGAGACCCCTTTTTGTCTATTAACTTCAGAAAATTTTCATACATGGCTGACTTACGCCTATATAATTTATAATATCACGAGAACTAGAGAGATTTACGCCAGTTTCTATTTTTATAAATAAGACCTTGGGGGTAGGTATGGTGGCCATAACTCGAAATTCACGTTTTCGGAAATATGTCTTTCCAGCGACGTAGTGTGGACGGGGAGGTTTCCTTGCAAGTGACCTGCTAAGTCCTTGAAATTGACACCCTTGACTTTTTCTTTTGGGGTTTTATAAAAGACAAAGTGATTGCGACTGCACCTACAACTTTAAAGGATATGACAGACCGATTGCGCTTTGCCTGCCACTAGTGACACCTGAAATGTTACAGCGGGCACGAAACTCATTTAAAAAAAAGAGTCAAAAAGTGTTTGGAAGTTAAAGGGGGACATATCGAGCAACTTCTCAGGCATGGCAGACGATAAATAGCTTGAAATTAAATGGTAAATATTTTTTTTTATTTTATAACCTAATAAATTATAATTCCGTATCCGAAAGAACAGGTCAAAAATTGTTATGCACATACGAGGGGCTCAGTGGAAAAGTGGTCCAAGTGCGATTTTCTTAAAAATTGATATAAGTACAGATATCTTCAAATAAGATTCATATTTAGTCAGAGAAAAAAATGGTACAAGTGAATATGTGTAATAGTAGCGACATCTAACATCATAAAGTTTAAGCTCTACAGAAATATTCCTTTTCTGTTTAAGAAAAATGGTACAGGTGCACTTGGACCACTTTTCCGTTCAGAAAATTTGCGTTTAGTTGATAAGTCCACTGTTAGATTATGATGGCACTTAGACCATGTTGCTTTTGGAACTGTCCATTTTATGTTTGAAGCTTAGGTTATGTACAACTTGTGTGATTTTCACAGAAGTATTTTAGCATTGCTTGAACGTTTGATTATTAGATTGTGATTAAAATGGAAGGTAAGTTGGAGCTTAGTACTAGTTATCCATAAAATTTTGAATTTCTATTATTTCAAGAGAAAGTTTGATTTTCTAACCTTAATTGAATTTTTTCAGGTTTCTCTGATTTCGACTCGGATGATTCGATTGCTGACAAAACGTACGTGCCTTATGAAAGTGATAGTGGTAGCAGTGAAGAAGAGAATGAAACTGACGAGATCAAAATTACTAATGAGTACGAAGATGAAGAAAAAATATTACGGGAGACAAGCGGAGACTCCGTTGAAGCAGGAAAAGGAAAGAAAAGGATTAGAAAGCCCGTTTGCTATAACAAGATGTTACGGTCTTATTTTTCCCACCCTGTAATTTTGTAAATTATTAATTTAAAACTTACCAGCTGCGGTTTGCTATTGCTTAATTAATAATAAAAGTACCAATTTCCTATTTCGATCTTTATTTTCTGATATAAATCAATGGTAAAATTCAGTAACTGTAATACATCAAACAGAAACATCTAGTAGTCACATAAATCTCCCAAGTACTTACAGCCATCTTCGGTACACCTAAAAATAAGAAAATACAGCATTAGTTCATAGTCACCGATTGACTAAAAGTTGGTCCTAGAAGTTGAGGTTATAAAAATTGTAGATAGTCATTTCTCCAATTTATATAATAAATGGGGGTTGTTTTTGGACAGGTTGGTTATCTGAATTTGTTTGGGACCTGATATTTGTTTAATGAATATTTGCTTAATTAATTTCTTGTTTACCTTTTTTGCTTATCTCAACTGGACATTTGTCAAGTGTCATGTCAGTCGGTTGAGAACAAACATCCCTAAGGTTTTTGACAAGGAAACTTGCCGCCTTTTTCGTAAGAAACGTGTCATTTGGACAAAAACCTCCTGCCGTGGTGTATTGAGGCAAGTTCTGGCAATTTTGCCGATTTCTTTGTGGGGGTCCCTAACTTGAATTTGGTGGCAAAATCCTCTTTTTTTGCACCAGAGAATCTGTAGTGTTTCAGTTTTTTTTCTCGTTATATGGGAAAAAACCCCCCCACATTTCTGTTTGAAAAAGGCCACCTAACATCTCAGGTAAGTTTTCCTCACTATTTCTAAACATTAAAGCTGTCTATTCCTAACTTACGTTGATATAATGTATACATACCTTGATTGTGCAAATGTCATAGATCTGAAACCTGGTTTCCTTATAGGCCTTTTTATTTTACATCTTATCTCTCCTCCTATTGTGTCCTGGTTGTTGAAGAACCACTTCCTGGAGCACTTCATTTGGAAAGCTTCCATCCTGGTCCATGTCCTATCATCTTCGTCTTGGCAGGCTCCGAGAGGTTCCCAGAGTTGACATGCAGGGCTCCGACAGACACCACTCCTTGGAGTAAGGCAGCCACAGCGGACCTCAGACGATCCCCATAGGGCACAGGTTTGATAGGCTTAAGTTATGTGTGTTAACTCAATAATCAAGACACGGTTTCACAGTCCTTGAGCCATACATTACGAGTGCCCCCCTTCACTTTTGCTTAGCCGATGCCACCCTTATAGGGTTTGCGCCTTGTTTTACCCTGCGACTCGGCTCTAACACTCGGTGTATACCTTCACTTTATTAATTTGGCATGGAAACAAAATATAATTCTAAAAACTTCACAGTTCACACCGATCTATTTATGTTTATGCACGGCATACTAGTAAATTACTGTCTTTTCTTTTTGGCATTATTCTTGGCATGATTTTTAACACGTATACAAACTAATAATTAGCAAGTTAAACTGCTGTGACTCCAATTATTCAGTTTAATAGTGAATTCACACTTTGAAAACTTCTCTAATCTAACCTGCACTTTTTATACATCTTTCAGCTTTCAAAAGCAGCTGATTGTTATCAAATCGAGTAGAGATGTTCTAGGCGTTAGCCGCGGTTCCCCTTTTTCGCGTTAAGAATGAGCTAATTCATTTGAAAAGAATGTTTAATTAATTTTATTTAATATTAGTAAGTGGGAACGTCACCCCCTTTTTAAGTCATTGTTTATGCCCATCCTGGGCCGAGATATTAAATACATTTTAATATTTTAATAAATGGGAAAATATTTATGAAATTCGGTTGTTTTCTTTAGGAGTCCCTAAGGGTTTTCCTGTTTTTGCGGTCATCTGCAGTCACTGCCTTTATCCATAAAGGGCATATTAAAACAGGTGGCGCTTTTATTTGGTAGTTTTACCCAGCCCACTCACCGGCAATGAGCTAGCCTTGAAAAAGTCAGTGACTACGTTTCTCCGGTAGAAAAGCATACGAATTGAGTTGCAGAAAATTTCCCTCGCCTCGTATTGACTGCGTTTTCCGGTCCTAACATCAGACCCCCTTTTTTTTGAGAGGTAACGAATCCGGCCACCACCCGCTCATCACTTTTTTTTTAAGTCATTGTCCATAAGAAAATGGCGCCCAACGTGGGGCGTTCAAAAGAAATTGAGGAACAGTGGAAAAGCATATATCGGACACAAAAACAAACAGAAAGGTGAGAAAAAATTCGCATATTACAATCATGCATGCTTGTATAAATGCACAGACATTGCTGAGCCAGAGGCATCAGAAATATTCACACATTTCTGGGAGTTAGGAGACTGGAATTTACAAAATTCATATATTAGTTCCTGCATCAAAATAGATACCCCTGCCCGAAAACGACAGAATACACGTCAAACAAAACAAGGACTGTTATTATTATGTTAAAGAACCACAGAGTCTGTAAGGATTTTTTTTTGAAAACCTTAGACATAAGTAATGGGAGGTACTCGCGAGTTGTACAAAATTAGATGCAAGAGGAAAACAACCGAATCCTCACAAAATACCAGACAAAGATATACAATTTGTTAAACAACATATTAATATATTTCCAAAATATGTTAGCCACTATGCACGTAAAGACAATGCGAACAAAAAATACTTGCCGTAACACTTTAACATCAAAATATTGTACAAATGCTACATTAAATTTTGTGAAGAACATCAGCGCCAACCTGTTAAAGAATGGCTTTACCGCCATATCTTCAATACATCGTTCAAGTTATCCTTCCATCAACCACATACTGACACATGTAATAAGTGTGATAAATTTGAAATTTCATTGAAGGCTGCTAGCAGTGAAGAAACTAAAAGAGCTGTTGAACTAGAAAAAGAAGTACATCAACGAAAGGCAGAAAAGGCTGTACAAGAAAAAAAGAATTCGAAACAAGTGGCACAAGAATCAAATGGAGAGGTCACTGCAATTTGTTTTGACCTGCAAAAAACTCTTCCCACGCCAAGCTTGACAACAATCAAAGTATATTACTTGAGAACCCTATGGACCTACAACTTTGGAATTCATGACTTGGGTAACAATAAAGCCCACATGTATGTTTGGGATGAGGCCACTGCTTCCAGAGGTTCCGCAGAGGTCGCGTCTTGTTTGTTGAAATTTATCCAACAGTTGCCCGAATCTACAAAACAGATTATTGCTTTCAGTGACTCGTGCGGAGGCCAAAACAAAAACAAGAATCTGCCGAAATTCTGGATGTATGTGGTGAACACAACGAACATAGAAAAAGTAGACCACAAGTTTCTGGAGCCTGGACACACATATATGGAATGTGACGAAGATTTTGCTCTAATTGAGAAACATAAACGTCACTTCCCTTATGTTTTTATTCCTGCTCACTGGGCACAAGCTATCAGAGAGACCTGCAAGAAATTTGTTGTCAATGAAATTGTACCAAATGATTTTTATTCTTTTAATGAGATCCAAGGGATAAGCAGCAATGTTAAGCAAAATTCTGAAAAGCGTTCAATTGGCTGGAGAGATTTAAAGTGGATCCGGGTAACTAAGAACCGGCCTTTTATAATGCAATATAAGCACACATTATCAGAAGATTTTCCGTTCTACGAAGTCGATTGGTCTGTAAAAGCTAAGGGGAGACCCGCTAAGCTAGTACTCAACCCTCTGTACGACCATCGTCCAAAAATAAAATATTTAAAGTGGAAGAATTTACAAGAATTGTTAGAGTTTGTTCCGCCAGTTCATCACCAATTCTATAATGACCTACCACATGAGGACCCACCAAAAACGAAGAAAAGGGGGAAGAAAATGAAGAAGACAGAGCAAGGAAAAGGAGACGATGATACACAAGCAGAAATCGATGACACACAAAGAGAAGATAATGATACGCAAAGAGAAGACGATGATGCAGATTTTCTAGAATATGAAGGTGGTAAATTTATTTTAGTCTCCGATGAGGAAGATCGTGATTACAATGATTAACACTTATTAATAAAATATCAACCAAGTATGAAAAACAAGTTTATAATAAGTTTAAAATAAGTTTATATTGAATGCTTGTTTATTTTATAAATAAAACATCTTTGAAATGCACTTGTACCAGTTTTACTCTAAATAATCTCCGTTGGAAAAATGGTCCCAGTGAGAAAAGTTCTCTCAAAATTTTATTTTCGAGGAAATTTCATCCCATAATATCGCGATACGATTTCTCAAACATGTATCTCTCAATATAATATAGAATGTTATTGATTAGACGTTTACAGATTTTTCTATGAAAGTTAAACTTTATCTCGAATTTACTCAAATCAAGTTTCTTGTCACTTGGACCACTTTTCCACTGAGCCCCTCATACGTAAGATTTTACGTAGATTCGAATTTTAAAGTTACCCCCACCTCTTAAAATATAGAGAGGGGGTAAACGTCAAAAATATGTTTATATATGCCCCCCTATCTTCCTATAACTCACCAAAATATAAGTCGCTGTAAGTATAAATCATTTTAGCAATAATTATGATTAACACAAAAGTCGTAATTTTTGAGCTGTTGAAATAATCTCAATTAAAAATACTATCAATTTTAAATGACGCCGACACGAAAAAGGCTCCCATGTTAATTACAGAATAAAATACTCGTCGTAAAATCTCTTCTCTCCCATTAAATATGTCATGAATAATTTCAGTCACGCTCTAATAGCTTTTGGACTAGCCGCAGCTAAAACTTTTTAAAAAGTTTTCAAGGATATAGACCATGGCACGTAGTCTAGTTTCTTTTAATTCTCAATTACTCTAAAAGCATGGGTTGGATGAATAATAAATTTCAAAGTCAAAGGAGAATGGAATTATAACAAAAACTTAGCACTTACACTGTTGCTGCTCTAATGAAATCCAATTCTTTTACAGGATATCCGTGTTCGATTATATATACACAGTAGGATTTTCGGAGTAAAACGAGCACGAATTTATAAATAAAAAAGATATATGATATTTTTCTTTGTTATTTTCCCTTGTTTCTCTACATTTTTGTGATAATTGATAAATGCCTTTCTGGCACTTATAGATTGGAAATTTCCCCGTTACATAATTTTTAAAAGAATTTCGTGAACTCCACCTTTTACCTTTCCAAATATCTTGTAGCGAATGAACGCGCCTGAATTGAACCGATATTTGTAGTCTGTCTTTTACCCTTCGCGCGTTCTATTGGCGAGTGGTTTTGGACTAGACTAGTGTACTCTAGAGTAGGCTCTGTAAATTTGGTTTATTATAGGGGCCATGTTTTTATATATTTTTATCTATATATATATATATATATATATATATATATATATATATATATATATATATATATATATATATATATATATATATATATATATATAGATATATAAGAGGAGAATTATTGTGGGCATGTCCGCTAAAAGAACAGAACAAAGCAAAAAGTTTGAATGGTAACCCGTCCGACACGTGTTTCTGCTCATTGGCTTAATCAGGGCCACGCATGTGACTGTGCATCTCAACATAAGTCGAGATGCACACGTCACATACGCAGTTACGGGTGTAACCTTAAAAAGAAGAAAAAATAAACAAGGACCACAAACAGCAGTCAGTACACCCATTTGTGGCATCAGCCAAAAGACCCCTTTTTGGGAGCAACAATTAGCGTCGCCGACGGAGGTAACTATAGCTACCTGCCATGGTATCCTATAAGCACCAGGAGAAGAAAAAAAGGTGCTAGATACTAGCGCGGATCGTTACATAAAAAAGAGGAGAATTGTTGTGGGCATGTCCGCTAAAAGAACAGAACAAAGCAAAAAGTTTGAATGGTAACCCGTCCGACACGTGTTTCTGCTCATTGGCTTAATCAGGTCCACGCATGTGACTGTGCATCTCAACATAAGTCGAGATGCACACGTCACATACGCAGTTACGGGTGTAACCTTAAAAAGAAGAAATAATAAACAAGGACCACAAACAGGAGCCAGTACACCCATTTGTGGCTTCAGCCAAAAGACCCCTTATTGGGAGCATCAATTAGCGTCGCCGACGGAGGCAACTATAGCCACCTGCCGTGGTATTCTATAAGCCCAAGGAAAAGAAAAAAGATGCTAGACGATTGTGCTTAGAGCGACTAATTAAGAGCTGTCGTCCCAGGTCAGAACATCTAGATTACCGGGTAAAGAAGTAACTAGAAAATCCTTGGGATAAGAAAATTTAGAAAAAATTATGATGCAAACCAACAGATTGCTGCTATTTCCTATACTAATAGATTTAGAAATAATACCAATAAGATCTCGTGCATACTAGTGTTCGCACTCATACTATTGTATAATTTCAAATCTACAAGTAAAATGCCGTTTGTATTCTTTGTCCTTTAGAGTTATGACAACGTTTTATTTCCCGTGACAACACAGTCGAGCCACTTGGTATACCCTGTATATAACTCAGCTCTACAGAAGCTAACTTATTATTTGAGAATAATCTTGCATCCAGTTAAAATACTGAAAAGAATTGCCAAGTTAGCGCCTGTTTAAAGGGAAAAGACTGTAAAAGCCCAAGGGAAATCAAGCTGACGTCATACACAATAAAGTGTTGAGAAAAGATTATAAACATATCAACTTAAGGCACACAAGACATCCTTACCTTGCTACTTTATACGAATGTTTCCAGCTTTGGATGTGTGAGTCAGACTTTTCTCGTACACCCACGGTTCATAATACGCGGTCTTCGTGGGCTGTCATAAGCTAAAAAAAATAGCAGCGTGCGGGCGTACCACTGCAAGTAGGTCAAATCGGAGACAAAATCCGATATGTGCGGATTATTTCCGATTTGATACAATGATTTCCTTTAATACAGCTCTATGTATTTGTTGCATTATTTAATACATATGTCTCGTCCACTTTTTTTTATATTAAGCTGTGGTTGGCAACTTTGAGGGCACGGAAGTAGAGTGCTGCTTACATTACATTAACCGTTCTGACTTACTTTTATGGGATTTGATCAGATCTATTTAAACTTGTCATTAAGTTTATGATCCAAACGGTAAGAAAAATAGCAGAAAACATTTTGAAAGGATATTGCGTAGCTGCAGGAAACCCTTAAAGAATGTGGGCCTAAAGAGTCAGTACAAAGAAAACCAAGCACATGGGCTGAAACAAAGAAAAAAGAGCAGAAGTTAGAGAGCAAAATGAAAATCTTAGTAAGAAACACATTCGTCCTCAGTTTTTCTCTACACGCATTTTGACCACCTTCTGCTCTCATTATTGGAATTGGAAAATCTAGCAACGCTGCAAGGTTCTTTGATGTTTCAAAATGTTATTTTAGTAATAATAATAATAATAATAATAATCGTCTTTTATTTGAGATATGGTACTACAAAGTTATACTAGTAACAAAAAAATAGCAACAAAGAGAAGTACCTAAAATGAGCCAATCAACAATAACTAGCGCGAGATTTAGCTGTATCAGCTACTCTTACATCTAACCCTGTCTGGTTGTGAAGAAAAATATCAAAAGAGAAAAAATACAATATAATTAAAAGAAAATATACAAATTACAAGATATTAAATTTGAAACCTATTCAAAATTTTATTCAGAAGAAAGATTATACGTATTAACATAATAAAACACTGTGCACACACACACACACACACCAACCTAATCACACACACACAGATACTCACACACGTTTTGTTTAACTAAAGTTAGTTACAGATGTTCAGAACTGCGTTGTCAGCAATATGTTCCTATACCGGGCCTTAAATGCTTCTGGTCTCAACTGTTTGAGCTCATGGTTAAGCTTGTTATATATGTGAATGGCTTGATAGCTAAAACCTTTTTTAAATGAGACGTCGCTTGTTTGGGAATTGTAAAGAAACCCCTGAATCGTGTGTCAGGCTTGTTGGGATCAGTCTATCGTAAAGAAAAGAGGGACATGCCGAAAAGACGATCTTATGGACAAGCACAGGAAATTGAAGTTCACGTCTATTGTTAATACTGAGCCACTTGAGCTCAAGAAGAGAACCCAAACCAGAGTTCTGCATCTGCACTCTCTGAATCTTCCTCTTTTCTACAACATTGAGGAAGGGACCATAAACAATGGAGCAATAATTAAAATGCGACAACACCATTCACTCTGACAGCGTTCGTTTGAGCCTCTTAGACAGTAGATGTCTATTAGCATATAATATTTTCAAACTATGAAAGGCTTTTTGTGCGCACTTGCCCACCTGCTCCACAAACTTTAACTTTGAATCGACGAAAATACTGAAAGACTTTGCCACACTTTCAACTGGTAAGCAACTCCGTCAATCTGCAGTTGTACGATTTTGTCGACGTTAGGCATTCTTTGAGTTCCAAAGAATATTGCAACTAATTTGCGAGGGTTCAGAACCAAATTATGCTGTCGAGAAATTCAGATATGTTGTTTAGTTTTTGATTGATCACAAACTCGCCTATATGATGTTCAGTAGGGAGAAAACTATAACTCAACTGGGTATCGTCAGCGTAAGCCTGGTAAGAGCAGTTATTAATACTTCTGAGTATATCCGATATGTAGATTGTAAATAACAGGGGTCCCAAGATAGAACCACGAGGAACTCCAGATACCACCGGCCTCAACATTGAAGCCTCTCCATCCAATACCACTCGCTGATACCGATTACCCAAGTAGGATGAAATGAAATTCACTGCCGATTGCTAGATCTAACAGAAAATCAATTTCCTTAAATAGAATCACCATTAGGCGTGTTTTTTCCTCTTATTCCGTCAGATAAGCTTCTCTAATAATAGTAAAAGCACAATAACGATCAGTTTTATATTACTGTCGATTAGAACAGTGCTCTTCAACCTGGGGTGCGCGACTCCCAAGAGAGGTTCGGATTATGTGAAAGGATGGCCAAGAATTTTAATGTACAAATTACAAATTCAAAAGTGCATTAAAAATAAAACCAACATATAAAGTGCTTTCTCTAGCATTTCGCGAGTGGAAACATCTAACTTTTAGTAAAAGTTAATGCAAATAGTAATGAACAATTTGTAATCCAGGGAAGTAGTTGGTAGTCACAAATAATTAAACTATACATTCTTTACACATAATAATTGACAATTTTAGTCAAATTTCCACTTTTATGAAATAGTTTATAACATGACGCGTTTCGCTACCACTATAGCTTCATCGGATGTTTGTTACAGACTGATCTTAAACTAGAAGTTCACAAAGGTGTCATAACATAGGTACAAAAATCTAGGTAGATAATGAGGTTTTAATTTAGGTTAGTTAGGTTACTATGGGGAATTCACACTGGGCTTTATTTCTGTTGGGTAAATAAGTTTAATAAGGGTGAGTTATTTAATTCTAATTGATCATTAAATAAAATGTCTGAATTTTTCAACCGATTTATCTCAAGACTTTCAAGCAAATTCAATTTTATATCTTTATTTTCTACATATAGTATTTTAAAATTGTTATCAAAAGTATGTCGAATCTGCAAAAGATGATTTGAATATGTAGAATTATTTTTATTATTAATAAAACCTTTTTTATGTTCCCTTATACGTGTTAAGAATGATCTGCCTGTTTGGCCTATGTATATTTTCGGACATGATCCACATGTTAACTGATTTATTATTTTTATTGGTTTTACTTTTTGAATTTTTCAGAAATTTTCCTAGTGAATTATTTGTTTTAAATGCTACTTTTATGTTTTTTTGACTGATAAATTTTTTAATTTTTTCTGCTGGTTTCCCGAAATAAGTAATTGTTTTAAAAATATTGGGTTTTTCTTTTCCCTTAGGGTAGACTGCAGCAATAGCTTTATTTTTAAGTTTTTTTAACAAAACTCTATCAATAATTGCTGGGCAATAACCGTTATTTATTGCAACTTGTTTAATTAAATTTAATTCGTGCCTGAAATTTTCCGGAGATAAAGGGACACTTGTTAACCTATGTACCATACTATGATACGCTGCTAACTTATATTATACTGGATGTGTGGAATTTTTGTGAATTGTTTTATCTGTATGCGACGGTTTATGGTAAATTGAAAAACTGTGTTTATTTGAAATTTTCGTAATTGTTAGATCTAAAAAATTTAAAGAGTTGTTGGATTCAATTTCTATTGTAAATTTTATGTTTTTATGTAATGAATTTGAATATTCTAAAAATGTAAATATATCATCTACGTATCTGTACCAGTACAACATGATATTTGTATGCCTTGTTATTGTGTATTATTGTTTCTATGTTATTCATAAATATTTCTGCTAAAAGTGGACTTAATGGGCTGCCCATTATAAGACCTTCATTGCTGTTATAAAATTCATTTTTAAAAGAAAAATAGTTTTGTTTTAAACAAGTTTTTAGGAGGTTAATAATGTCCGTTCTTATGATGGGGTTTACATTTTGGTTCATTAACATGGTATCCACCAACTTTACCGTCTCTTCAGGTGGTATACTAGGAAATAAATTCTGAACGTCAAGAGACACAAATTTAGAATTTGGTGGGAGATCTATGTTTCTAATTCTGTCGATCAATTCCGTTGAGTTTTTTATGCTATATTTTGGCTGAAAATTGCAATAGGTTTTAGTAATATTTATGAGAAAGGTAGAAACTTTATAAGCTGGAGCTGTGACATAGGAAACTACAGGTCCAATGGGGTAGCCGTCTTTGTGTAATTTTGTTAATTAATAAAGTTGGGGGGGTTGAGGATTCATAACTAAAAATTTAAAAACATCACTTTGTGATATAACACTACCTGCATGCTCTAGTTCAGACTTTAATTCTTTTTTAAATTTTACTGTGGGATCTGTACTTAAAGAGGCGTAATTACCTTTCTTAACAAATTCCATGGTTTTGTTTATATACTGAGATCTGTCTATTGCGACTACAGTGTTTCCCTTATCCGCTTTAGTGAAAACAATTTGATTTAATTGGGATTTATCTCGAATATCTATTGCGGTTTTATGGTCTGTGCTAGGGCTGGGTTCGTTTTTTAAGAATTCTTTTTTAATAATTTCGGCACATTGGTGTTTAGACGTTGTATTTTTTTGTATTTTAATAAAAGTGGAAATTTGACTAAAATTGTCTATTATTATGTGTATAATGGATTTCCATCAAGTAAAGGCCGACACCATTCAAAGTATACATTCTTTATAATCCAGAAAAATGAATTGAGTCATTTTAGTATCAGTAATAGATTCCCTTAATTTGTTTAGTTTTTATTGGCAAATGGTAATTTTATTTTTAAATTTTAGAATCTATTTTTCTATTAGATTCCGAAGTTCATTGAAAATCATCTAGTGGGCTTTGACTTTTTATTTCCTGTCCAATTACCAGTAGGACGTTAACTCTAATGTCGTCAGAACCTTAAGACAAAATCCGCATGATATAAAACGAGCTTAGGTACTTAATATTTTGGCTTTTAATAATATGTACTTGAATACTAAGACATGTGATAACAAAATAATATTTATGTTCCAAAAACGGAAAACTTAGTTCAACTTAATTAAAACCAAAAAGTAAGTTATTAAAAACAGTATGCTAAATAAAACATAAAATCCTTATTGAATTGGCAACAATGCGATTTGCTCTTTGCAGCAGCGGCAATTTAAATTATGACCAGAATAAATTGATACGTATGTGTGACGTGGAAACATCGGTTATCCTAATCCGAATATCGCGTACATACAAGAAAACCAACATAACTCAAAATAAACGAATTTTGCAGGAAAGGCAATTAAAAGGGTAGGTTTATTGTCAATTGAAAGTTTGTAGAAATTAGTAGTTTCGGAATACTAGTTAAGGCCTCTGGCTCAATTTTTAATAGTTTTTGGTATCGATTTTAATTTCAGCATTTAAATATTAGTTGAAATTTCTTTATATCATGAGTTATGTCATTTTTTTAACTATAACTGCTCCCGGGTGAAAATGTTTCATCATTATTGGAAGAAAAGTACTAAATTTTACGTGAAAAGTGGATTTTTATTATCTTTTAACAAAAAATCCTAAAAAATAATTATTTCGTTCCAGACTTAAGTCATAAATCAAGTTATGAACGAAAAAAATGCGTATTTCAAAAAATAAAACATTAACAGTCATTAAACGAAATTAAATCACAGAATAAAAACTAAAGTAAAGCTTTAGCATAGCTTCTTAGATTTCTAACCCCTTGAAATTTAGAGAACCTCAGTCCTAAAGAGAAAGCTGGGTAGTAACATTATAATTTAAAAATTAAAGGTTGTTGAACGCAATTATCGGTTGGCGCCAACGTCACACTTGCGACCTCTCGCGGCTACAATTCACATTCAACAAGTGCCGTTTTTTCCCATAGAAATATGAGCTTTTATGATGTGAAATGCACAAAACACATAAAAAAAAACAAAATTTGGAGTTTTGCCGGTTTTCTTGTGTACCCGCGATATGTCTTCTGATATGAATTATATATGGCAGCGTGGCGATGTAGCATAATTCAAATTACATGCCTATTGTGAAAATTATCTATAATCGTCGATGTTAAAAATATTAAGATCCAGCCCACTATTAGTTATGACTTATGAGTTGAACAAAAATGACTATCAACAGTGTAACAACGCATTGTCTTCACGGAATCTCTGGGCTCCATCTTGGGCTGTATTTTTATTTTGACTTTAATTTTTTAACTTTCCCTCTATACTTCATTTCAATATATACCGTTAACTTATTGACAGCAATAAAATTTACAGAAGGAAATACCATTCTGTACAGTCCTAAACAAACAATATACCTTAAAGGTGGCAGGGTTGACCTTGCTTTAATTTTAGATATGAAACTTATAACGTTCATTACTGTTGTATTCTTATGTGGTTTAAATGAATAGCGTTGATTCGCGAGAGCATGAACTCAACCTAAAAGTGTCAGGTCTTGCCGCTAGGTATACGTTTACGGCTTTTGAGTTGAATTTGTCCAACGTCATTTATATTGGACGCGTGTCCCTGTTTGACCTCGTTGAGGTAGATTAGTGATGAAGTGCGCTTCACAAAGAACAACATTAAGATAAGTACCAAGTTTTATAAACGCTCAGAAAAGCCATTTTTTTAATCGAAATTTAGTTAACCTAGTGTCCTATCATGTAAAGGCGTTACAACTTTCTAGCGCTAGTTAAAGGATTATTTTCCTTTTTATTAAATCCCCCTTTGTCATCTTCTACGATGCCTTGCTACTCTCTTTTTTAAATTAAACATTCAATTTACTTTTTAACGTTCTTTCATTTTGTGCAATTTTTAAGTTAACTTACAGGAGCTTTAATTATTGGTGGTGGGCTGTTTGACACATTTATAATACTATAACTATTGCCAAATTAGATAACCAACGATGTTAAGGAGTCCATATGTTCTTCTTGTAAGTACGTTTATAGGTCATTAGCATTAGCATGTGGCATTATTGAACAAAAATTAGTAAACGCCCCCCTCAAGTAAATTGCCCAGTAATATAGAGCTACTCGATGTCTTTACAATAACAACTATTAATTAATGGTAGTAATTTATTATTCATTACAAACTAGGGTAATTTTCATGACTCAATGAGACATGGCAATAATAAAATTATTTCTATGGCCTATTTATTTTTATTTAATATGATTTTGAATACAATTTCTACATATTTACAACATTACGCTAACTAACCAGTTCTGTTTGGTTACCGCTGTCTTTGTCATATACACTAATTATTATTATAAGCGTTTGAATCTATTATGTAAAAATAAGAACCTTCAATTTCAATTACATGTCTAATGGCGTTTTTCTAACTTTCCGCAGAAATATACTTAATCTATAATTTTCTTAAAACTTGCGAATCCAATCTAACTACTACACTTCCTATAAGACGGATACACAAACACTCTGTATTAAATGATACGCACAGAAATCAATTGCAAGTAAAATTTAAATACCCTAGTGATGTTATTAAAATATTGGGTTCCCGCACTGCACTAGGTACTTGGAAATCTAGAATCAGGAAGTTTTACACTTACACTCTTTTCGCGCGATTCTGAGACGGAACGTGCCAATCTCGCGTTCAAGCGATGCTCCAAGAACGTGGCGCTCCAAGAACGTGTCGCTAGAAGTGCAACAAATGTAACATTCCAATCGCGAAAACTTGTCCATGCGTATGGAACGTAAGAGGAAAAGCCTGTTCGTGTAAATAGAAAACCGCTGGCTTTCGCGGGTACTTTTCGGGGCTCATGGCGTTTTAGAAAATAGTTACCTTTACACTTACACTCCTTCCCGTGAGTTTAGCACATGGTGTTCCAATCGCGCGCGAATGAGCGGTTGGGTTTGCTTGGGTTTGAAAGCGCGAAAGAGCGGTAATCTAAAACTAAATTTGGCATGCGCGGAAACAGCGAATACATTCTTGCAGACCTGACTTGCACTAAAAGAACGTTGGTTTCGTTTTCGTAGTGATAACTGTCGCAAGCGATTTAAACGCGACAACGGAAACCGATAAGTACGTGATGGCAACATCCCAGTCGAAAATTTAAGATCCTCAAAAGAACGACCTGTAGCTAAATAACGCAAAGTGGATACTAGTCTTCCTTCGGCACTTATACTTTCTCTCATCTTCGTGTTTTGTTTAGAAATAACAGGTGAAATCCAATAAGATATTAGATGTATCAGAATTCATACGTAGATAATTCTTAAAATCAGCAAGAAAATTTTTGTCGCAGTTTATTTAATAGTGGCATATCACCATATCTGTTACGATCCTCCATCCATTTCTTCACCCATATTCTTCTTTTTTCTTTTTATCCATCAAATTTATATGTACAGCCATGCCAAGGGCCAGTTTCAACTTTCTTCGCCTAATTTTGTACATTTTGCATCAGAATCCTCACCAATCTTTTTATAAATTCTAAAGCGCCACGAGCCCGGAAAAGTACGCGCGAAAGTCAGCGGATTTTGATTTACACTGACACACTTCTCATCTTACGTTCCATACGCATGGACAGGTCTTCGCGATTTAACGCTCCAGGAACGCCACGTTCTTGGAGCGTCACTTGCACGCGGGATTGACGCGTCTCATTTCAGAATCGCGCGAAAAAAGTAAGTGTAAAGCTACCCAAAAAAACGAAAATATTACACCTTATTCATTATAAGATTTTTTTTGTAGTTACCCATTTAAAGAAAAGAGTAGCACCTTTAGTAACTTTAACACGGGTGTTAGGCCTTAAGCCTAAAAAATAGCTTGGAAGCATGATAATATAAATTGGAGACACAAATACAAAAAGATTGAGAAACATTGGATTCGAGACCAGAACCACCAAAATAGCCAATTCATTTAATTAACCAAATCGATTTTTTACGATTGTCTCCGATAGACATTAATGTCCTCATTTATACGGTCTCGTCTGACACTTACTTTGATGCATTAGTCCCTTGACTCTACGAGATACAGCCGGGAGCGGGCAATTGTCAACTCGACACCGTCAAGAATTATTGCAGTTATTTTTCTTATTCCATTTAGAAACACGTTTTGCCACCCGTGCAAGAATGTATTATGCTGATTAAACTGGGGGGTAGTAAATAATAAGCAGATATAAGTTCTTACTGCCACAATTTGAAATATGATAGTTTAACACAGAAACTTTGTTACGTATAAGAAATACGGTTTAAGATAAATTGTCAACTTTATATGATATATTGTGTATTTCTTATTCAGCTGGAAATATAAATTTTAAAAGGATATTAAAAAATGTAGCGTAATATTTATAATTTTGATTTTAGTATACTTTCACTAAAACCTACAAAACGCTTTTATTTATTCTATTCTGCCAGTTATATATTTCTCAATGTCATTGTGACGAAGTTCAGGATTTATATCACAAGTTAGTATCGGCATACTTCTCCTTCATGTTTCTTATTTGGTGATTCTTAGTTTTTCTAACCTCGACAAATACTATTATAATTTTTATCTAATTTAAATTTGAGTCCTCAAAATATTTATATATATATATATGTATATATATATATATATATATATATATATATATATATATATATATATATATATATATGTTTCATTTCTTGTTTTTAACAAATATGTTAATGTTATTGTACACTGAGTCAATCGAAATACACATACATATAATTACGTCATTTGGATGGATAATAACAAAAATATTACAGCCAGATTCTCCAACGCTAGTCCGGTCTAATTTGACAACCAAAAGTTTTAAACTGACAAGTGCAAGAATAAGACATTTAAGTTGATACTATGAATTTATTTCTGAGCTTTTTCGCAAATTTATAAAGAAAAGGGCAATTTTAGTAAGTACTTTCGACAATAATAGAACTAAATTCATTACAGCAACTCGTTCCAAGACGAAAATCATTTGGAAAGCCAGCAAATCGCTGAAATATCAGAATAATTCATAAGTTTTTGATGACGACTTATTAACAATGACACGACAAAAACCTGTCAAAACATAACTGATCAACTATAACATCTTAATTTAAACCAGTACTAAATCTTAAACCTTCTTAGTGAATCTGAACGTTAAGGTTTAAACTTCGACCAAATTCAAATATTTCAGTTTCCAGCCTGACATCACCCTATGAAAAACAACTGAACATAACAGGCAATGTGACGACTCAAGTTAAGGATAGGGCAACACTGCCATGTCATTGTATCCTATCGGCCGTTTTAGTACTAACATAACCTCGAAAATCAATCCACGTACGGAATCGTCGGAAAATTTTTGCAGCGGTGCAAACGCTTAATTTCTCTCTTAAATTTTGGTCGCCCATCATGGGACTACGTCATCAGAAGCCATATCTCTCTCTCTCTCTCTCTCTCTCTCTCTCTCTCTCTCTCTTTGTGTGTGTGTAACCTTCACAATCCTGGATGGGTCTTGGCTGTTTCCATAATCTGCTTCCATTGCTGCCTATCCATCATTATCTGGTCTGGGTTTGCTTGGGTATATTTATTTAAAATTTGAACACCCGCTGACACGTTATCCCTCCAGCGCATTCTAGGTGTCCCCAACGGGCGCTTGCCGACTGGTGTCTGCTCCCATACTAATCTTATGATACTATCGTTATCAATCACCTTGATAATGGTCTTCGATAAATTCCTTTCAATTCCATGTTGCTTCTCATACGGTATTGTTGTATATTTTCGTCCTTTGTTGGTCCATATACATATACCCCTCAAGATTCATCTTTCTGCTATTCTTAGTCGGTTCTCGTTTTGTTTTGTTAGTGTCCAAGTCTCGCAGGCGTATGTCATGATATAGGTCTGATTAAGGTGTGGTAGATTTTTATTTTTGTATTACAAGTGATATTTATTTATATATTCGGGGAGAACATTTTTTGCAATTTTTTTTTTAATTTTATTCAAAATTATTTATTGAAAGTACAATTATTAAAAGAGCAATTAGGAAAATTAAAACTATATGCATATGACATATTCGATTCCAATAAAGAGGTGTTTCCACGCATATTGTTGATTATGTTATTATGATGGCCTTGATCAATATTTGGATATGATTTTATGGAATTAGCATTAGCATGTCCTGTAATTTTTAATAATTGCTATTCTTGTACTCCGCTTTTAACCAGCTGACTAACTGCAGTAGATCTGTTCGAGTGGTTGATAATTTTTGTCCTTTTTGTATCCAAATCTATTGCTTCAGGAGAAGATTTTGTCCACTTGTTAATTATATTTCTACCTACTGGCATATTATCTTACCAGTTATCGTTTTCTGTCTTCCAGTAACGATTTCGTCTTAAAAAGACTCTATTGTTTTAATGTTTGTGCCCCGTTTAGATAATAATTTGAGAAATAGCCTGACGGGACATGCGTCGTTGTTATTGTTTCGAACTTTTTGAGCCCCCTGTCATGTTTATCTAAAAACTGCGTTATATTCTATGCAATTTGTTGGAAAACATTCATTATTTCTCCCGATGTGAAAAAATTCAACCAAAGAAGCAGCGGCTTCGCCACCTCTCCAAGCTAATTCAACTGCGACGATATGGAAAAACTTTCGCTGAAGTCCTTCAGGGGTATTTTCATTCCAGAAGTTGATTATTTTATTTATTTTCAATGAACTTAATGCCACAGAGCTCCTTTTACGTTTAGAAGGGTCCTTTTGTAGAATTATCCGTGTTGCGTCGAAGGCATTTAGCGCTTGTTTAAAAATCACACTCTTGATCGGATCTATTATGATTTTGTATTCATTGTAGCACTTTTCTTCTAATAATTTACTTGTTATATTCCAGATAGTTTTAACTGTAGCCTCATTAAACTCTGTACCACCTCTTTTTCTCATATTAACCGGTGGTGTATTTTCTTCAATAATTTTGTCGATTGAAGCACTGCACTGGTTTGTTCACCAAATCTTGACGAAAGTAATGACATTTTAAATTGTAACAATTACAGAATTGTCAAAAAAAAATTTAGATAGTAACGTATGCTGGCCTAAATGATAACTACCCATGGGCTGATATTATTGTAATGTTATTATCATTTGTTGCTTTTGCACACGAGATTACAAATAAACAAAGATAATTCGACTGTTGTTACGTCAAAAAATTGTCCTAGTAATTCTCTACATAATAAAATTTTTGGGTTTGTAATGAAATGACTTCTTTAGACGGTGCAATAAAAAATAATGTATATTCCTTATTGTGGAATCACGAGGAAAAAGGTTATTGGGTCATATTATCAGATTTTAATTCCAGATAATATTAAACCTTTCCTTTTGCGATGGTATGTAAATGTATTTAACCCTCAGTTAGGCGCTACTAGAAATGTAACTTACCTAGTCGCTCCGGTGTACTTTGTACACAGATATGATTTTAGTCAGTTATTTCAAAAACACTTTATATTATGACTTTTACACGCCATCACACATCATTAGAAATACATACACCTGCACACACACACGTTTTCAATCGAAGCAGAGTCGTCATCAGAGCCCCGACTTCTTGTACTCCTTGATCTCGAAAAATTTTAGCTTGATTGGGTTTCGTTCAATTCTTCTGTGAGTTCCGTGAGGATTCCTTAGATGAATTTCATCCCCAGAAATATATAAAAATGTAAAAATAAGTCTTAATTTACATTAAATGAGAAAAAAAACTGTATTAAAAATATACTTACATAGTTAGTCGCTACAGTGTACACAGATGGTGAAAAAGTCGCTATAACCCAAAAATTTTCAGTCCCTGCGGTTCGCCGCTAACTGAGGTGTTAAGGCACGTATACACGAAGGATTTTTTTTATTACGAACAATATACGTCGAGGCATCGAACGAGGTGCCATTCCCATCCTCCGTCCATACGTTCGTTCAGATCAGCTGCGGAGTATGGAGAACGACGACCATGTGGTAATAGCTAGTGCTGCATTTATAGTTTATTAAAAAAAGACGCTGGTGGACAACCGTAATATACCAAAATAGACTTATAACGCAAATTAATTTTAAATAAACTGCTGGCCAATTGAAGCGGGACAAACTAAATTTTTGATAAAATTTAGAGTGGAATATTTTCGAAACGAAAAAAGATTTTGATTTAACTTTTTCAGTATGCAATTGAATAGTTCTTCTAGTTTTTATACTTCAAGGCACTATTGCTAGCAGTCGCTGCAACTCTATTTTACAGGGTGTTAAGTGAAACCCTGACTTTTTTGGAAAAGTTTTCCAGTTCCGAGAATCTAGGAAGAATTTTTTTTGAATTTTCTTTTCATACTAAAATGATCCATGGTCAAATACAAAAAAACAATTTCTCCGGATTTTCTCTATTTTCATTTGTTTTCCGTATACAGGGGTTAGTCAAAATTATCGACTTCTTCTTACAAAGGAACCCCTAATTTGGCCGTTTATTCACAAAAAGCGAAAGACCAAGTAAATTTGTAGTTTGAAGTAGTCCAGCTAACAAAATTAATACAAATTTTTGTACAGGGTGTAGCAAGTTTGGATCACGGGCTAGTAAATTATTATTTTTTAATTTCTACTACTTTTTCCTAAGTTAACTATTAATTATCACGTGCTACGTTAAAGGGTTAAAATTTGTTAGGTCCGATAACAGTACTGGTTAGAAAGATCCTTTTTGCCCAAACGGGTTTTTCATTTTTTGTCTAGTCCCATTTTTAGTGATTAAACGGCTCGCATTTTGAACCTAACTTTTTGCAATTGCATCCATGAACGATTGAAGTGAGAGTGCTTTTTTGGTGGTACATAATGAATGTTTTATCCAACCAAAAAACATGTAGTGGCCAAACAGCTAATGATGCTTATTCGAAGAATTTTTTAGCATTATACAGGGTTGCAAAAAATATACCACCTATACTTTATATGGAAGTCATGTGATTTTCAAATTAATTGAATATAGTCCCAATTTTCTTGGAACTTTTTGCCGAAACTGTTTTTGAATTTTTTTGTCTGGTCCCATTTTTAGTGATACAAATGGCTTGCGTTTAAAACTTAACTTTTTGCGATTGCATTCATGAACTATTGAAGTGGACATCGTTTATTGGTTTAACCAACCAATAAAAAAGTGTCGTGGCCATAGAGCTAAAGATGCTTATTCGCTGCTTTTGTCCGCGTTTGCCCAAAACATATCACCTACATTTTATATGAAAATCATGTGATTTTAGAGTCCTTTAGGTATTCATAAAGTTCCTTTTTGCTATATTAATAATTATTAAAGAAAATGTCCTACTTATTATTAATAAAATCTAGTAACGATACAGATAAAAAGAATAATATTCATTCGGAACTTTTTCACATTATACAGGATTGTGCAGAAGTTACTACTTATAATAGAAGCCACGTGTTTCTCGATATCTTTGGATTTTCGTAAACTTCGATTATTCATTATAAAAGAAAAATATTTTACCACTGCTCTAAAAAGTCAGTACATGGCATTGAGAAATTTTAATTAATAAGAAGTGTCTTAAATTAATAGTCACGGAGTACATTTTTCTCGTCAAAAATTGGAGATGGATAGTGAATTCAACTGAACAAGTTATAAAATTCTGTATAGCGTAGTTTTTAGAAGGTATAGAAATTTCAGAAGATTTAATTACTTTTGAAAGTACTCGAAAAGATACGTAATTTTCAAATTTAGTAGTTATTTTTCCCGGCATTACTTTAGGAGATCCAAAATGTAAATTTTGGTTGTTACTTTTATAGGTAAACAGAAAACGTTTTAAATTATAGAACATTTTTTTTACTTGAAGGTATTATAAAAACTTGCAACTAACGAAAACAAAACAAATCTTAATACCTAGTAGGACCTCCCCTTACATTTATTATCTCTTGGCATCTTCGAGGCGTGCTTATTACCAAATTATTGACAAATTCTTGCTGAATATTTTCCCACTCCTGAACAATGGCGTCTGCAAGTTGTTCTAGAGTCTGAGGAGGATCTTCCCTAGAACTTACCAATAATTTCAATTTAGACCAGACGTGTTCGATAATATTCATGTCTGGTGATTTTGCAGGCCAGACCATCCTGGTAATATTATTAGCTTCCAAAAACTCTTGCACAATGCGTGCTCTATGAGGTCTGGCGTTATCGTCAATTAGCACAAAATCGTTCCCAAAATTGTTTGCAAATGGTAGAACGATATTGCTTAAAATTTCGTCCCTATATACCTGACCGTTAATGGGCTCCAATGTTAAAAAAAGTTCCGTTTTGCCATTAAACATTACACCACCCCAAACAGTAACGCCTCCACCACCAAAAGGTTCCTGAGGAGCCATATTCTCCTCCATTTACCGTTCGCCACGTTCACGCCAAACTAATATTCTGCCGTCCGAGTGAATTAAATTAAATCTTGACTCGTCTACAAACATGCAGTTTTCCCAGTTATCTAATGGCCAATTGCGATGTTCATATGCCCACTGGAGACGTCTTCGCCTATGCTGTGGTAGAAGTCGCACACATTTAGCACGTCGCCGAGCTCTAAAATTAAAATTTTGGCTTAAAAATCTGTAGTATAGGTGTAGGGAATGAACCAATAAATAAGCCAACAGTAGCTTTTATTATACTAAAATGCAAAATTAGGTCAATTTTCATAACGTTAGTTCTAGGGAAGAACTAAGGAACATTACGCTGCAAGCACAAATAATGTGTTTAGGGTCGCCTATCAAAACTTTAATTTATGAACAACTTAGTTCAAGTTTACATTTATAATATCGGTGCGCAAAATCCAAGATTCACGCCTCAGCTGACGTCGATATTATAATAGCCGACTTACTAAAATGAAACACTAAAAATATTGGTACAAAAAATAAGATCTCATTTGAAGTAACTCACCTTAAGTTATTATTGTTTAAAGTTCTTCTAATGGTCCTATTGCTCACACGAATGTGTGTTCTTGCTCTGAACTCCTGGTTAATTTTCTCTGATGAAATTTTTCGCCTTCGACGAGCCTCTCTAACCAACCATCTTTCATCTGCAATGCCGAATTTCTTTTGGCGACCTCCCCCATAACGATAGTTTGCACTTCCCGTTTCGTGGAAGCGTTGACGCAGTCGAGATATTGTACTTCGCCCAACCCCGTACATATCCGCAATAATACTAATTTTTACCCCATCTTGTAGTAAACGCAAACAATTAGCTTGTTCTTTTGCACTTAATCGAGCCATTATAAAGGATAATAACGCACCAATTCAAAGAAGAATACTTTGTTGCCTTGGTAACTGTCAATAGCAAAGAAAATGTTTTATTTTTTGGCCTACTAGATCTTTTGACTAAGAAATAGAAACGCCGCTAAATTAACAGAAATCCACCTGCAAAGTATAGGTGGTATATTTTTTGCAACCCTGTATAATGCTAAAAAATTCTTCGAATAAGCATCATTAGCTGTTTGGCCACTACATGTTTTTTGGTTGGATAAAACATTCATTATGTACCACCAAAAAAGCACTCTCACTTCAATCGTTCATGGATGCAATTGCAAAAAGTTAGGTTCAAAATGCGAGCCGTTTAATCACTAAAAATGGGACTAGACAAAAAATGAAAAACCCGTTTGGGCAAAAAGGATCTTTCTATCCAGTACTGTTATCGGACCTAACAAATTTTAACCCTTTAACGTAGCACGTGATAATTAATAGTTAACTTAGGAAAAAGTAGTAGAAATTAAAAAATAATAATTTACTAGCCCGTGATCCAAACTTGCTACACCCTGTACAAAAATTTGTATTAATTTTGTTAGCTGGACTACTTCAAACTACAAATTTACTTGGTCTTTCGCTTTTTGTGAATAAACGGCCAAATTAGGGGTTCCTTTGTAAGAAGAAGTCGATAATTTCGACTAACCCCTGTATACGGAAAACAAATGAAAATAGAGAAAATCCGGAGAAATTGTTTTTTTGTATTTGACCATGGATCATTTTAGTATGAAAAGAAAATTCAAAAAAAATTCTTCCTAGATTCTCGGAACTGGAAAACTTTTCCAAAAAAGTCAGGGTTTCACTTAACACCCTGTAAAATAGAGTTGCAGCGACTGCTAGCAATAGTGCCTTGAAGTATAAAAACTAGAAGAACTATTCAATTACATACTAAAAAAGTTAAATCAAAATCTTTTTTCGTTTCGAAAATATTCCACTCTAAATTTTATCAAAAATTTAGTTTGTCCCGCTTCAATTGGCCAGCAGTTTATTATGAAGCAGGAAGATAGTGGCCATTTTCGAAATTTCACAAAAATGGACGATTTTTATATTCCTTTATTAGGCACAATATCTTCTCATTATCACAACTCATTTCAATTGAAACCTAACCACAAAAATAATAAACACTTACACCACACTTCACTGACTTTTTAATTTGTGACTCGACGAGGAAAAAATGGCAAAACACCGTCCACACCCGAACCAAATTCTCTTTGATGCACCGACTCTCGTCGGATGGTATCGCACGCCCTTGCTTCGCACGTCGTTCGGCCGACTCGCCTTTGCCACGTACCCGATCGTAGTCAGGTTGGGTTTGATCAAACCCAACCCGATCGTGGTCAGGTGTATACGCGCCTTTAGGACATATATCGCTTCCAGGTTACCTAGAGCGATGTGGGGGAGAAGTGATACACTCCGAGCGACTACTTCAAGGTTAATAACGAAGTAGTGAACGTCTAACATTCATCAGGTTACACATTTTCATTAATTTTTTTAAAAGCGCAATACTGTAATTTCTTTAAATGTTAAACAATCCCACTTATTTATTTGGTTCCCTCCCCCATGACAAATATTTAAAGAAAACATAATATAATATAAATTACCCGAACAAGGCACTTGCAATCCTATTAAAACGCCGCTTTTATTTTCTAGTTTAGTTACTTCCTCTTTAGACAAAAATGACAACGGAAGACGATACAAAGGGACATTTAATTTATATGGCTGTTGTTCTCGAGATATACAGTAATGACTGTTTCGCGTGCCAATAAGAAATAGAAATTGCGCATTATATGAAGGGCTATTGCCGTTTCTGTTTTACTTAGATAAAATGCCTCGCTTTAATAAATTTTAATGAAATCTGCAGTATTTACCATGTCCTATTTTCGCTGTGACGAATGTGTATAAAGAGGAAATGCATTTTGCTTGAATTTTCGAAATGATATTTCATGTGTTTTATTTTAACTGCAGTATAATAAAATAATACGATATAATATATTGGGTAAGTGCGTCTCTATTAGTAGAGATGCTATTTATGTAGATAATTGTAAAACTTGCAAGACGTTGCGAAGATGTGTTATGCCATGAAATGGGTTTTAGTTACATTAGATTCGCATTTATTACAGTGGTTACATTAAGACATTTTTCCTTCAAAGTATACCTATGACCCACATATAAAAATTGTACAAACTGTTTTTTGTGGAAGACTAGTCAACATAATTTGAAATAGGGAAACGTTATGAAGACTACTTGTGTGACCTATTTTTCTGCCTCTAAATTAAATTGTCAGCTGTCACCGTCAAGTTCATGCTAACCATAGACTTTAAAAAAACTAAAGACTAAAGACAAAGTTATTTACTACTCAAAGCAATCAATCATTTAATTTGCACTAAAAACTGGTGGATTGTATTGACTGGTCAACTGCAGACGGTTGCCAAATTGTAGGTACAAAATGTCCTGATTGATGCCATCCAAGCAACACAGTATTTCAGGACATTTATTTGACTATATTTTCGTCATACAAATTAGCATAAATAAGTATTTAGTAATAAAAAACTAATACTCACATTTTGTTCTATTTTATGCATCATAGCCGAATAAACTTTTACTCCCTTCTCACTGCGATACATTATTAAGTTATTAAGTAAAAGTGACAACGCTTTTTGACTGTTTGCTACCAGATTTACTAGGAATTGAAAAATGCCACAAGCGACCATTCATGAAATTCGTTGACGTTTGCTACTGTTCGAAAGTGGATTTGTGTTTGCGAGAAGCGTTTAAGTGTTTTTCTTTGAAGAAGCTGACATTATTTTGCGAAAATATTTACATAATTTTATATATATCTACATTCTACACATTATTAATATTAGGGTAACAAAAATTTATTAGAACAAAGCACGCCAGTGGCGTGGGAAGAGGGAGCCGCCAGGAATGCCGGCCAGTGTTGCTATGGGTTCCACTGTATCTACCTCTCTTAGTCGCATCCATTGCATGTTTTAAACGGACGAATGATTTGGCGCGAAACGATTTTATGAATAAAATGCTTTGTCTATGGTTTTTTTAATATCAATGAAGCTAACTAACAGGATAGAGAGATAACTAGATTTCCAAAATAGTACACAAGTTAGTCAAATTATTATAAAATTAATCTAAAATATGAATGTAAAATAAATGTAAAAGATATATTTAATATATACAATAAAATAAATATAAATAAAAACAGAGCCAAATTACAAAGTATATAAAATCTAAAAAATATAAACCTAGACAAATAACTATACAAATGACAAAAATTAAAACGAAAAAGTACTTGACAAACATTTTTCAGCAATGTAAAAGCTGACAACATAATTATGTACGCAGATGACACAACAATCGTTGTAAGTGCAGACAATTTTAGCGAGGTGGGCGATAGGGTGACCAGGGTACGGCGCACACTGGTATATAGGCGGAAAAAATTAAATTTGTCACAATATAGTGCAATGTAACGTTTGTCCCATTTTTTTGTTTCCAGATAGTTAGTTGTTACTATCCACTGTTATTTTTTAATCTGTGCAATATACATTTTGCTAGGGCATCTTGAACTTGCGCAACTTTTTTGAAGTCTATTTCAGTAATTTCGAATAAATTGAAATTATAGAATTTTATGAAATTTATATTATAACTTTATAAATTTCCTTTATGTCCATTTACACTATCAAACCTTAATGTTCTTTATTATATACAACCATTTCTTAAAAATTGCATATAGCAATTTAAAAAAAAATCGGTATAAATAGTGTAAAATACAACCTTGTATTGTGAATCTTTAGGGATACAAAGACAGCTCCATTCGCCTTCACGCCCATATGCATATCATAGTAACCTTGGTACCTTAACTTATTAGACCTGTAAGTTTCAGCTGCAGAACATTGCAGAATTAGCTGCAATTCCACTTTTAACGCTCTAGGACAGGTTGTGACGCGCTCGTTGCTGCACGGCTTGCATAGGCTTGTTTTTTTTCTTTAGTAAATAATTCGCGTAGAAACTCTTCTGAATTTTTGTTTCTATTTAAAGTTATATTCTTAAAGATCATAATTTGTCTTTTATTCATTTCGTCAGCCTTGAAATGAGATGGATAGTGTCGCGATTCCGTAGTCGGTTTTACGCGATGAACTGTGTACGGACATGAAATACCTAAACTTTACCCATATATCGAAAGAACATACCCTACCCTTAGTGAAGAATAGATCGAAATATGCAATGCAATCGAGAGACGTTTTCTGTCCCATCCCGTAGATCAGAAGTGGCTCAAGAACACAGAAATAAAGATTACGGGCGATACCGGTCTCTTCATTTGAGGAAATGCAGCAGAATCTCCACAAATGAGGATGTCATTCACTGGATTTTGGTATCGGCTGATCCTTTACTTTCTAGTCTTCGGTCAAAACCAAATGAAAGACATTTGTCTATTACTGACAAAGCCTCAGCTGATACAAACGCATTACTTTAATAGTCACATCAATAGCTGAAAAGCTTGGTTTTCTCTTAAGAGTCAGAAAGTACTTCTCCCCTTCCAACTTACACACTCTCTATGTTTCTCAAATAAGACTGGAGTCCCTTTTTTACCGATACTTCCGCGGATTTTGTTCTGAAGGACTAGCCGCTATAATTCTCCCCGTGGTTGTTCCCAATAGAACAACAAGAGGCGCGTTACGTATGTATCCCTTTACCGTCCAGCCAGAAATGCCTAGAACATCTCACTTCTCTCGCTGATTTATACCTAGACTTAGGTCTCCAGATTATGGAACAAATTGCCTGCAGATGTTTTCCCTTTCCCTTCAACCTCCAATCCTTTAAATCCCGTGTCAATAGATGACATTTTCCTTTTCTTCAGATGCCCACGGTACGTTAGTACTTCTTAGGCTGGAAGTCTACGTGGTCTGTCTTAAATAAATAAAGTCGTTTTTCATCCTTATGAGAACCACAAAGAAAACTCTGCTAAACAATAATGTTTGTAAATGAACGTGGTATTTTCCGATTGTCTCTATTTAACTTGATTTCTTGACTTTAACGGTCAGATTCACTAAGAAAGTTTAAAATTTAGTATTGGCTTAAATTAAGATCTTGTAGTTGATCACTTTTATTTGAACAGGTTTTTGTTCTGTCATTATTAATAAGTCGTCAATACATAGGCGTAGTTAGGCCGTCAAGTTCAGGGGTGCCTAAACCCTAGAACCTATTCAGTGTATGGCCTAAAACTTTGTTTGGGGGTGCTAATTAGAGTTTTGGGGTGCTAAACATCCCCAAGCCCCCCTCTTAAGTACCCCTAATAAGGTGGAGACTTGTGCATTTTGGGGGTACTAAGTACAGCTTTTAGGGTTGTAAGCACCCCCAGGCCCCCCTTAACTACGCCTAACTTATTTGGATATAAAAAAGAAAGAACTGATTTTATAAAATTCTAAGGATTTGTTTCAATTTTTATTTACTTTTATACAGGGTGATTGATGGTGAGTGGCCTATTAGAAGTTCTGGCGAACTAGTCAACGGATCACTTTGAAAATTTGGTAGTTTACATAAGTGGACATGACCTTTCTTTTAAAATTATTTTTGACCTTGCGGTGTTGCCGCTTCTACTGAAAAGTATTAGCACCTATGATAATTTAAATGGAACACCCGGTATATTATATTTTTTTTAGAATCCCTGTTGGTTTGTTAATAAGTTTCGTTAACATATTCCTATGTCTATCTAGTATCGTTGTCGAGATAATAATTATTTTCTTCTTTTTTTCTCGGAAAACATGGTAGTCAATAAGGGCTGATATTTTTGAACTCATGACAGATAGGACACTAGAATTTGGTGGAGAGCTAGGTAATACCACGAGGCTATTCACTCGGTGTCCAAATCGTAGTTATATTTGTACAGGGTGTTTCAAAAATAAACATATTTTGATGGTTTGGAAAAATGATTAAAAGTACATTTTTTTAAATGGAACACCCTGTATTTTAACCGCGGTCCTAAAAGCTCTGTAAATTTCCTATCTTTCAATATATCATGTCCCTATACCTATCTCGAATAGTTTTTGACTTATTAGCATTTATTTGGACAATTTAACTATTACAGATAACATTCACGAGTTTTTAGGAAAATTTGAAAAGTAGCCTTTGGAAACTGTTGTTTTTAAATGGATGACACTTTTCTATTATTTATTCCGTTTCGTTGTCAGTTGGTTGCCGTACTTGAAAATTCTAATTTAAGGTTTTAAGAGAAATGGAAGAAAACAATAATTATTCAAATACAGTACTTATGAATTTATTTGTTTTACATGGTCAGTGTGATAAGATCATTAGTCGTACTTGTAGAAAATTCAATGAAATGTATCCAAATTTGCCATCAATGAACAATAAGAAATTTAGACAAATTTTAAACAATTAGTAAATTCTTAAATGCTTAAAATTACTTAATCATATTTAAGTTGTAGTGTACATAATAATATTTTTTTGACTTCTAACAAAATTACCAAGAAAAAAGTAAAAAACATTTAATTAGTTTTTAATAAATGTTCAAAACGTTGGCCGTTGACATCTAAGCATTTTAAAATTCGCTTGTTTACACCATGTCCAGTAGCAAGTCTAAGTTCACCAGCATCCAAATTTTGAAATGCCCGATTCACCCGATCTTCTAACTCTTCCCTTGAATTTACCGGTGTCTTGTAAATAATATTCTTGAGAGTGCCCCAAAGGTAAAAATCCAGAGGTGTTAAATCTGGGGACCTTGCAGGCCAATTCCAAGGTCCCAAACGCCTGAACCAACGATCTTCAAACATTCTCTGTATTTCCGCACTAACTTCGTCAGTGCAGTGAGCGGGAGCCCCGTCCAATTGGTACCAGCAGCTGCGATACTGGGCGAGAGGAAGGTTGTCCACGAAATTTTCGACAAATGTAGTTAAAATTTCTAAGTATTTTCTGGAAGTTAAATTTTCATCATATATCAAATATTGAATTTTGTTGTCCATCATTACACAAAAAACATTAAATCGAAAATTTTCTTGAAATCCAGTATCTCTCGTTACATGAGGATTTTCCTTCGCCCAATAATGAATATTTTTCCTATTAAAAATTCCTTCGCGAGAAAATTTTGATTCATCAGTCCAAATGATTTTCCTTAAAAATTGTGGATCTTCCTGAATATGAACTAACAAGTTTTCGCAAAATAAAACTCTTTGTGGACAGTCCTCAGGCTTAAGACATTGAACTTTGGTATACTTATAATCATGCATATTATGTTTAGCCAATATTTTTTGCACGCAGAAATAGGTTAAGCCCAAATCTTCTTTGGCACATCTTATTGAAGCCTGCGGATAGGCATGAAAATAAGCCAAAACGTTAATTTCGTTGTCCTCACTAGATGTTACAGGTCTGGGTAAATTTCTGGGAACTTTCAAGGAAGAACCAAAATTTTTGAAATTGCTTTGAATTCGTCTAAATTTCTTATTGTTCATTGATGGCAAATTTGGATACATTTCATTGAGTTTTCTACAAGTACGACTAATGATCTTATCACACTGACCATGTAAAACAAATAAATTCATAAGTACTGTATTTGAATAATTATTGTTTTCTTCCATTTCTCTTAAAACCTTAAATTAGAATTTTCAAGTACGGCAACCAACTGACAACGAAACGGAATAAATAATAGAAAAGTGTCATCCATTTAAAAACAACAGTTTCCAAAGGCTACTTTTCAAATTTTCCTAAAAACTCGTGAATGTTATCTGTAATAGTTAAATTGTCCAAATAAATGCTAATAAGTCAAAAACTATTCGAGATAGGTATAGGGACATGATATATTGAAAGATAGGAAATTTACAGAGCTTTTAGGACCGCGGTTAAAATACAGGGTGTTCCATTTAAAAAATGTACTTTTAATCATTTTTCCAAACCATCAAAATATGTTTATTTTTGAAACACCCTGTACAAATATAACTACGATTTGGACACCGAGTGAATAGCCTCGTGGTATTACCTAGCTCTCCACCAAATTCTAGTGTCCTATCTGTCATGAGTTCAAAAATATCAGCCCTTATTGACTACCATGTTTTCCGAGAAAAAAAGAAGAAAATAATTATTATCTCGACAACGATACTAGATAGACATAGGAATATGTTAACGAAACTTATTAACAAACCAACAGGGATTCTAAAAAAAATATAATATACCGGGTGTTCCATTTAAATTATCATAGGTGCTAATACTTTTCAGTAGAAGCGGCAACACCGCAAGGCCAAAAATAATTTTAAAAGAAAGGTCATGTCCACTTATGTAAACTACCAAATTTTCAAAGTGATCCGTTGACTAGTTCGCCAGAACTTCTAATAGGCCACTCACCATCAATCACCCTGTATAAGAGTACATACTTAATTTTCAATATTGTCTCTACACCTTACGAGTTCTCCATTGAGCCCACTTAGTAATTTTTGGGTAGTGCCTAGGTTAATATTATTATAACACACGCAAGTCATTTTAAGCAGGTCATCACTACTCGAACCTCTAAAGAGGTATAATATTTTTTTTTATTCGTGGCCATAACATTTTAATTGTATTTTTATATATTTTATCTGCATTTAAATGACAAACACAATTAAAGAAACATATTTAACAGGAAACCGATTCCATTTCGTTTTGCGTTAGAAAATAACATGGAGTTTGGCAATCAAACTAAGCTGTTGGATATGTACAGGGTTATCCAACGAGGACTGAACAGGGCCTTATTTTTTACCTTCCCTATATTTTTGAAAAAAATGAAAAAAGCAGATCGGCGTAACTTCTATCGCTGAATTTGAAATTGGCACTTAGAAAACGATTGCGCTCAAAACAAAAGAACTACGACATAAACTTGTATTTTCTTTTATGGAATACCCTATATTTTATTTGATATTTGAAAAGCCGCCATTTTTCTGCGTATATTGCAGTGTAAATCTTATCTATTAACTTAATCGTTAACTGTTATTTATTTCGTTTTAAAGAAAAATGTTTCCCTTATTTTTACCTAAATATTGCTATAGGTAACAGGTAATTAATTGATTACCTATGATCTATCAAATAGAGAAAGTCAAAATAGACTTTGGAATATTGTTACACAATGAAGTATTCATTAGCAGAGAGACTGCAAATCGTTACGACGTATTATAAAAGCCAAGAAAACGCTAGAGAAGCCAGGAGAAGATATATTGCTACGTTTGGAAGGAATATATCGGTAAATACCATTTTAAGGATAAAAAATTTATTCGAGGAAAAAAAATCTTTGCGTGACAAGAAGAGAACCGTTGCAAGAAGAAGACTTCGAGACCACGCAATTACGAATTATTTTACACTACATCCTGCGAATTCTATACCTGACGCAGTTCGAGACATCAGATATGGTAATTACAGGCGAAGAGTTAGTTATGGAACGGTAAACAGAACTTTGAAAGAAAACAAATTCAAGCCATTCCACGTTCTTCCTGTCCCACATTTAACACCCCAACAAAAGGAGTCGAGATTTCAATATGTATCCCAAATAATAATTAGGCAGCAAGACAATGATCCGGACATATTTAAGAACATTTTTTGGACAGACGAGGCTACATTTACCACGTCAGGCATGTTTAACCGCCACAACAAACACCACTGGGCCAGTGAAAACCCACGGAAATTTCAACCTATTAAATTTCAGGGAAGAACGTCCGTGCATGTTTGGTGTGCAATGATAAACAATTTAATTGTAGGACCAATATTTTATCATGGGGCGTTAACTGGTCAAAGGTATCTCAACTTTGTTCATAATGAAATTGAAGATTTCTTAGAAGAATTACCTCTGGAAGTATATCGCTCTCTAATTTGGCAACACGACGGAGCACCCCCGCACGCCACTCGCGACGTGAATAATTTTCTAAACCAACGCCACGAGGAATGGATTGGACGCAATGGAACAATTTCGTGGGCCCCAAATAGTCCAGAATTGTCGCATTTAGATTCGTTTCTTTGGGGTCATTTGAAAAATTTGGTATATAGGGAAAGAAACCAAAACATTGAAGAAATTCAGGAAAAAATAGTTAACGAAGTTAATAGAATTAATCGGGAAAATTATATCCTAACAGCAAGTCTAGAAAGATTGCAAAGAATCTACAGATGTTGTTTCGAGAATAACGGCGGTTACATAGAACATTTAAATTATTAGTGCTATTAGTTTTAATATGTTGATTTATTATTTTTATTTTTTTTTTATATTTGATTTTGTTTCCTCGAATACATTTTTTATCCTTAAAATGGTATTTTGACTTTCTCTATTTGATAGATCATAGGTAATCAATTAATTACCTGTTACCTATAGCAATATTTAGGTAAAAATAAGGGAAACATTTTTCTTTAAAACGAAATAAATAACAGTTAACGATTAAGTTAATAGATAAGATTTACACTGCAATATACGCAGAAAAATGGCGGCCTTTCAAATATCAAATAAAATATAGGGTATTCCATAAAAGAAAATACAAGTTTATGTCGTAGTTCTTTTGTTTTGAGCGCAATCGTTTTCTAAGTGCCAATTTCAAATTCAGCGATAGAAGTTACGCCAATCTGCTTTTTTCGTTTTTTTCAAAAATATAGGGAAGGTCAAAAATAAGGCCCTGTTCAGTCCTCGTTGGATAACCCTGTATATTGATTTACAGCTGACGTATGCTCCCCATATTGAGCATGTCTGAGCGATGTGGAAATTACTAAATCCTTACCAGCGTCCTGATTCACGTACACGTATTTTTAATAATCCCGACGTACTTTGCAGGCACTCCTCTCCTCCTCCTGGTGTAAATCTAAATTGCCGCTTCCTCTATTGACGTTTTCTCTCGTTTTAAATCTGTTTCTAAATCGTGATTGCGTGTGACATCACCTTTATTCCTCTATAGTTTCTACAGTCATTGGTGGGTAAATTACAATATGACACATAATGACCAAATGAAAAATAAGGTATATGTATATTAAGGGATGAAACACATAATCTAAGCGATGGAGCTTTAATCATCATTTGTAACGTAGAGATGAAAATATCGACAAAATTTAAAAATCACACATTCCAACAATTTCAATAAATATCAGGGTTTGAAGATCTTGGCTACCTAAAATCGGTTCATTTTCATTTTCAAACTTTTATACTCAACTTTAAAATTTTCCTATTTCCTTTAAGACCTAAGCTGGCGCTATTTAAAAATGTATGCAAATTGTCTAGAAAATGTTAAAATAGTCTCATAACTTTCAGAAATTTCCAGAGTGTTTCTAGAAGCGCTGTCGCAAGCACACCTTCGCTAAAAAGCTGGCAAGACTCTGCCACTTGTTTTATCATAATTAGCGTCATTCAAACCAAATCAAGCACTTTAAATGCTAACATGGAAAATATACTTGTCTCTTGAGCAGGAAAATTTTGCTATAGTATTTACTCCCAGAAACTCTTGGATTTATGATATTATAATATCTGGTATTTCATTTCACAGCCAAGACGTGTTAAATAACCATTTTAATAATTTGGTGTGAATAGTGAGAGTCAATATAATCGGATTAGGTGATGTCTCTAGCGTTGAGTGAATTCAGTCGCATTTATTTAGATAGTATGGACATTGAATTCTCTAGAGAGCACGGATGACTTTGAAATATTTTTAAGAAGTTTTGTTTATACGCAAATACGATATATTAATGTGAATTCAGGGGGATAACTTAAGGTAGTAACTAACTTTTTTTGATGTCTTAAAAAGATATCACAGAACTTTGTTAAACTTTTCCTTTTACATCTACAAAAGTAACTTTTACAGTAATCCTAAAAGAATTTTCAAATTTTGCAAGGGTTTGCAAGATTACTCAGAGCCCCCCCCCCCATTAAGGTCACTTTCGGTTTTAAAACCTCAAAAGAAAGTCTTAGAGACAATTATCTTTCTTATCATAGTTTTCCGATTTGAAAATAGGATAAAATATGTTTACAAAGAAATAAATAATATTGTTTAAGATGCAAGTCTAATACGTACAATCCATTACTTAAAACGCAAAGATCATATTTTGTCCGGCTTATTCTGAAATTTCTACAAAACATAGCTTGTACGGGGTTCCATTTTAAATTTCAAAGTGGAGTCCCTGGGGGTGATGGGGTGAAACATAAAATTTAATATGTATTTTTAAACTTCCCCTTAGATATCTGAATATACGTGTTTTTTGTTCAAACCGAATTTGCTTCAAATTAAGCGGGCTAATTTTGAAACGACATCCCTATTTAGTATGTAGGTAAGTACTTAGGTGAAGTAAGGTTTAGTGGTTTAAATACACCAATTCAAGAAATAAACGACTAAAGATTTTATTGTTACATAATCACTAAACGAGTCTTACTTTCGTAGAAGTTTGTCGCCAATATACCTGTAGGATCTCTTTTTGCTGCCAGTGTGTATATCAATCGTCGGCCTGAAGTAAAAAAAACCTATGCGGATGGCATGGAATTTTAATAACAATCTTAATAACAATCAATACAATGTCAGTCTAACTCAGGACAAATAAAAAATAAATATTATTTTAAATATACTACACAACCTCTCTTTAGGGGCAGTTAAGAATATACCGGCAATATTTTTAAATCCCTGCCAATGAAAGTGTCTAAAGGGTCACAAAGTTGAATGGCAATGGGCAGTACATGTCATAAGGCAGGATGATGATAGATGGTCATTTTGGACAGTAAGGTGGAAATAAAGACCAACGAAGATAGACCCTCAGAGAAGATGGGCCGATGACATCAAACTGTTGAAAATTGAACCAGATTGACCCAAGATATTCAGATATGGGGAGTTGTTGGAAATACCGGGAGAGGACAAATCCAAGCTGAGAAAGAATAATAATAGAAACTTTCGGAAAATGCTAACGTGGCTTCTTTCGGAAAATGCTAACGTGGCTTCATGCACAGTGAGAGTCTTCATAAATTTAAACTCAAAATAAATTTTAGTGTGTTACTGAAGCCTTTACCAAATTAATAGACAGTTATTTAACACAAAAACTATATGATAATTATTTTCCCTTTCACCACGCGTTGTCAACGGTAATAAAGTAAAAAGTGATATAAACATTCACTTTTGATTACAGCCCTACAAAAAAAAATTGTTTGGTGCCTGGAATGTTAGAACTGATTTTGGCTTTATTTGGTGTGTTTAATCCAAATATGAGTTTTTATCTATCAGCTATACTTTTTGAGATGCATCATCAGTAGCTTTTATTATTCAACTTAGTGTTGTATTAACCGTACGAGGTTGCGACGTTGCCAAATGTACGTTTCCCGAAGTTGGGGAAATTTTGTACAACCTGGAAACAACACACAGGGGGTCCCCAGGAATGACCCCCGAATACAATCTTAATACCCTAGAATAATGGAGAAATAATGGAGGCAGCCCTTACACTCTATGTAAGACTAACTTTCGATTCTGTCCGCCAGTCAACACGGGTCAGGACTACATGTAGACCAGCACCCTTATACAGTGGGAAAATATAGGAGGATACCTACGTGAAATCTCGACGATTGTCAGCTTTGATAAATAATTTTCTAGTCCGAAAATTCTAGACAATTACAGAACCATCGATGTGTGTATATAAGCAGAAATCTCATCAGGAGCCTTTTAAAAGAAGCTTCTGAATAACTTTCTTCTAGGTTAAATGATAAGAATTTGCTCGATAGTGGAACAAAAATCACATTCTACCGTACAAGGGAAAAATACTTGCTACCTTACACTACTGCATAATAATAACCGATTGGGATCCGATATCTGGACTTCAATTTCTGGTCAAAATATTAGAGTCTGTAAAGCTGAAATTTTGCAGTCAGGTAATCCTTACCCCAAAGAAGTGCACCAGTACACAGGGTGTCCAGAAAACAAGTGTAAAACGGTTGATGACAGACTCGTGACTTCAAATTAGGCCGATTTATGCCAACTTAGTTATATCCAAAATTGCTTCGCTTAGTAGACGGCATCAAAGATTAAAAAAGATTTTGGTTTTTCCAAAATTTCTTGAAAACGTGACTATTTATTTTAACGATTTTTGGTGTATAGTCTAACACTAAAAAATGACTTCTTCTAAAGGTATAGCTACCAGCTTTAAATAAGCGAAGGTGTTATAAAAGTCACGTCACATGTAAACATTACTTCTGATTTTTTATATCATCAAAGTTATGAAAACCCAGGTATTTTTGTTGGGTAAATGGGTGTATTTGGAAACTTTTTTACCTATTAATAAATTTTTGTTGGACGAGCGGTTTTGCCCGAAAAAAACAAACATGTTCCGTTACCTGCATACACCTATTAACTGTTCGCGCCAATAAATCATTGCGAGTGTTTAACGGAGTCTTGTATATTTTTTAAGAGCGCCACACAAAAAGAAGTCAAATATATTTAAATCTGGAGAACGTGGTGGCCATCTTGTTGGTTTATCATTGCCTCTTCCAATTTATCGATTGGGATATTGGTCGTGTAAATATTGCCGAAAAATTGGGTGTGGCACCATCATGCATATACCATAGTTCCCGCCAAAGTAAAAGAGGCAAATTTTTCAAAATAATTGGTAACATGTTGTGCAAAAAATATAGATAAATATTTCCATTTAACCTATCTGGAATCACAATAGAACCAATAAGGTAGCGATCAATAAATCTTCACAAACATTTATTTTGAATTGATGCTGATGGTGTGCAACTTTAATGGCATGAAAATCCATATTTTCATCCGCATAAACATGCTCGTCGTGCAGGTTGGTGTATTATTACTGTTAATAAGTGTATGCAGGTAATTGAAAATATTTTTTTCAGGCAAAACCGCTCATTCAACGAAAATTGATTAGTAGGTAAAAAGCTTCCAAATACACCCGTTTAACAAAACAATACCTGGGTTGTCATGACTTTGATGACATAAAAAATCAGAAGGAATGTTGACATGTGACGTGGCTTTTATAACACTTCCGCTTATTTATAGCCGTAACTATAGGTACCACTAGAAAACGTCATTTTTAATATTAGACTATACACCAAAAATCATTAAAATTAATTGGCACGTCTTCAAGAAATTTGGAAAAATCCAAAAACTTTTTAATTTTTGACGCCCTCTACCGTCTAAACGAGGCAATTTTGGATATAACTAGGTTGGCTTAAACCGACCTGTTTTGACGTCAGAAGTCTGTCATGAAACATTGTACATGCATTTTTCGGGCAACCTGTATTTTCGATCTCATTTGCCAAGAGGATAATCTATCTCCAATTAAATTTTCCTAATAAACTCCTACTAGATGGCGAATGTTCTGGCCACCACGGAGCTTCGGTTGCCTACTTCATGTGTCGTCCAGCCGTGTACCGGAAGTATGCACGTTGTATACTGAAATAGAGATCTCTTCGCTTTCCGTCTAAGCTCCATGTCGCCGCTGGAATTCTGGATTTATTCATGATAGTAAAATTTTAGACATATCAAATAAATATTTTAAAATAAAATTGTAGGTTAGGTTTCACCAGAAGGAAAAGTTCCCCAAGCGAGATTTTAATGCTGATGAAAAACAACTTCCAAAATATTAACACACTGTTGATTTTTTAACGAGTCATAAGCTATTATGTATTCAGTGCATTTTTTTAAAGCGAACCATTGGATTTTTCATGTTAAATTTTTAACCCCATGTTAGGCCCGGTTCTGCTAGAAGTATAGAGACAAATCTTAGCATAGGTAAATTTCAGAGCCTGTAGATCATGCTAATTTGCCAAGTAGCCAAAAATACCTAAAAATGCATTTAAATTGTGACAGTAGAGTCTTAAGCATAATAAAATATGTGTTACCTTTACTTGGTTTGCGTTAAAAAAAAACGATAATACAAGAAGTGTGAAAGGTGAATGTTTTTTTTTTGGAAAACGGAAGCATTTTACATACTTTTTGCAGGTTTTCTTTGACATAATTGACAAATTATGTTTATCCTACGTCACATAGAAACTGCTAAACAGTTTGGGCCTAGTATATACCTAGCCCCTATTATGTAAAAAGCTACCTACACCTAAATGTAAAAAAAAATATAGTTTGGTATATGTATACTCAAAATAAGTTATATATATATATATATATATATATATATATATATATATATATATATATATATATATATATATATATATATATATATATATATATATATATATATATATATATAACCTTCCGACACAGCTACCAAATGTAAAATATTTGATTTTCTATTAATTTCCTTTAAACATGTATTATATTTCGATATATTTTTACAGACTATGTGCTCTCTGGAAGCCCGAGGACGTCTGTGTATCCTGCCCGTTCACCCATGTCTACGCAACCAAATACAAATAATCAACAAAACAGGTAAGTTCACAAACACAAACTTAAATAAGACACCCGGGGGTATTATCAGAGAAAAATAAGATTGAGAGAAGAATATCTCTTCTTCCCGCCAGATCGACCACGCTATGGCCTTCAAACGGCAACATCCCGAGATTGGCGCGTACGATTCTCACAATACACCCCGACAAAGCCAGCGCGGTAGCAACACGGCAAGCAGGGAGAGATTTCTGCGGCGCGTCTCAATACTCGCTCTTACTGTGCTTTATAATAACCCAGAATCTGCATCGCACGCCCATGGCAGCTTATGACGACGTCGGTTTGGAGGTCATAGAAAGCAAATCGTATTTATGAATGAAATTCCTACGAGATATTCTTCTCTCTATCTTATTTTTCTCTGGTATTATGAGAGCAACAATCTGTAAAATGTAAGGTTTACTGTCTCTCTCCTTCCAAAGAATGAAAAGCAGCTTTGATATAATTTGCTGAACACTGAAAAATATGTGGTTTGAAATCCAAAATACGGAACTTATACACTACTCCATTTAATTAACGCACCACAATGAATTTATCATAATTCTTCTGATCTCGTAATCCGACTGTAAAAAACCTTTTTAGGTTGTAGCTTCATTCTTTGGGAAAGTAAATATGCCAGTATTGTTTGAAAAAAATCAATTTTGTATAGTATGCCAGTGGCGGCTCGTGCCAAATCAGGCAGGTAGTGCCAAAATATTAAATCAATATAAAATTATGGAAGATAACTCACCCTTAGGTTATTATGCCTGGTATAATGTAGATTCAAGTGCTAATTTATTTTCCTGATTATTTCCTAAAGATTAGGGGCTTTAGTGTATAAGGAACATTTCATTTGATTAAAAAGACTATTCAACAATGACCACAAGTGCAACCAGATAATGATGACTGCTTATTTTTATACAAATCCTAACTTTACTCACATCTGCAGAAATTAATGCAAAGCTTAACGGTATTTGTGTAAGGTAATGTTATATGTCAATAATCTCCAAATAAGTTTTTTCTTTTTATTTATCTTACGCTATATTTTAACAGAGGTAAATCATAACCTCACTTGTCTTTAAATGTTTGTTGGGATTTAATATACGATAAAAATAAATAAATATAACAATATGCTTAGTTCAGTTGGCGACATTTGACATTTTATCATTTAATAGTATTTATGTAAAATTTTTAATTAACCTTCCACTACTTTCTTCCGACTTCGGCTGTTCTTGGCACAAGAAAAAAGAGTTTATTCGGGATACTTGCAATGATATTTTTGCCTACTGGCACAATACGGTACTTATAGGGTAGTTTCTAAGAAATTCTATTGTTTAATAAAAAGAATTACACACAAATTACACTGTAATCGTAAAACGAACTCTACGCAAACAACAAATAATTTCTATTTACATCACAAGTGAACAATTTGAGTTCGTTATTCTTAGCATTATAGGCAACTAAATATACACTCGAGGCCGCGTTCTATATTTTTTGATAGGAAGTCATTTGTCATTGCTTAAATGGTTGCTTTTTAAAGTGTAAGAAATTATACCAGCAGGAAAAAAATGTGATCTAAGTAATCTCACCTATTTTCTTCAAAATATAATTTTTGTGTTTGTAATGATTTGCTTGAACCATTTATGCAATACAAAATACATGCAAATTTGCTATTAACATATTTTAAGGTTATACCATTAACTTATTTATTTTTTAATTCGAAATCGGTGAATGTTTAAAATTGGAATTGAAACTTCACAATATTATAATATCCGACAACCCATTTTCATAATATAATATATTACGACACACAAACCTCTATGTTAAACACCGCGGAATATTTTGTGTTTTTATATTTGAACTTACATAACAGTGACAATTTTTTCCAAAACAAATAAAGCACAAACTGTATAATATCCAATTTAATTTGAGAATGATGGCAGAAAAAACAACTGAAAAAGAATTCACCCTATTGATCAGTTCCATGGATAGTTTACACCAGAATATATTTTAGCGATTGCAATATTCATCTTTTTTTTCCTGATAATCACGGAGGAATCATATTTCTTTTTATTCGTGTTGGCGAAAGTGCAGTAGACAAAGACAAATAAAATAAGAATATGTTCAAATTTTTATCGTACCTTCTTTGATTGTGGAAGGATTGCTGGTTATTATACTTCGAAAGATTAGTCATCGCTAAATTCTTTTCTTTTCTGATATATTCCCAACGAAATCCGATTTCTTTCTATCCTTGTTAGAAAAAGTGGCATTAGTAAAAGGCAAATAAAAACGATGTTGTTGCAAATAAAAAATAATAATCAGACATTTTATCACAGCAGCCTTTGTTTGTGCAAATATTTCTGGTTGTCTACTGTGAAAGTGTAATCGGAATTGTCATAAAAAATTAATTTTTAAGCGAGTGTCACAACAAATGAAGTTTTACGGACCTATTAACGCCCCTGAAGTGTACCTTTTTTGGCCGCTTTTTTACTTTACGGCCGCTTTTTTACTTTACAGCCGCTTTTGCAAACAAAGTCATTATGAGGGCAGCCTACTAGACACATTTAATTTGCTTATTTGAGTTATTTCCACGTCCGATGTTAAGATTGTCAAATTATGAAGGCGGCCTACTAGACACACTTAATTTGCATGTTTCGATTATTTACCCATAAATCAAAAGAAAAGGTTCCGTTGCCAGGCTATTTATTTACAAGCTTTCCGTTTCTGTCAGTAAAATGAAATTGTAAAAAGTTGTTACCTACTTGATGAGACACTCGCTTAAAAAATTTTGTGTGCACCTCGGCCGTATGATCTTTTTTGTCCTCACCTGAAACTTTAAGGTGCCGTTGGTTGTTTTTTGAGAAAAAAGAATATGATGATGCTACATAACTTCAAATATAGCCAAAAATCGCGATTTTTGAACTTTTAGGTTAGGATATCTCAAAATCCTGACGTGATAGAGCAATTCGGACCACGGATTCGGATTCTACATGAACAATTACTTCGGAAATGACCCTTCACTTTCTTAGAACAATTCAAACATCTTTTTTTGCAGACCTGTGTTATTTATATAAAAACATATATTATTTTTGCACTGCAAAAACAATTTATATTTTGCAACAGGCTTCAAATAACATGTCATGCTTATGTTTCTCATAACCTAACTTTCTACCGGCTGTAAAAATTTTACGAGTATGAGAGAGATATGAGACGAGAAAGAAAAAAATGAGAGCGAAAGAACATGAGAGAGAGAGAGACATAACTGATCTGATCTCTCCGTTGTAAAATGGGTTCCTGTTATCATTCTCAAATTAAATTGGATACGGTATAATAACTACTATTTTCGTATATTTCTTATCATAACAAACCATCGGGTCAGTTTAGGTGTAGAAGGCATAATAATTAACCCTAACTTTTACTATTCAGTTCCGGAATTCTAACATTATAATCAGCATATATACCGAACAATAAAAATAATGTTACTGTTTTGTTTCACAATTTTTTTTCGTAAAAAGGAAATGCAAAAATACGCTTTACCTACCAATTTTCTAATTTTTTTATTTTAATTTTCTATGAAACATGGAAAAATAATACAGTTTTAAACCTAAATTATTGTTCCTGCATTTGCAGGATATGGAGAATTATTAATTCTTTTCGACTGGAGTAAAACTTTTTAAAATGTCTACTTCGCGTGACACACAAGAATTTCTGTTTTATGTTTTACTGTTAAACGCTGAATATTATTCTAGATAAAGGATACGAGGAAAATATATTGCGCTTTTATATGACCGTTATTTTAATTACCGGTCGCATTAACGCGGCAGAAGTGTAAATAAGAAAATAAAGTGTCGCTAGAAAAATTTATTGCAAATTTCAATTGCAAAAAATGACCGTAGTTTAATGTTAAGTACCGCATACAAAATAAGGGATATGCACATATTTTTTTTATTGCATAAATCGTTTAAGGGAGTCATTACAAACCCCAAAAAAATATATTTTGAAGAAAATTACTAGGATAATTTAGCTACAAAAAGTGTTTACTTTTCGGTATAATTTATTACAATTTAAAAAGCAGCCACATTTGTCCTTGAAAATGACATAAGAAGATGAGCCAGAAACTTCATGTTAACGTAAAGCTTAACCTAAAGTCGAACAAGTTTGATTTTCTCGAAAACAGTCAGAGGGAGAGAAATCGAATTTTTTGGGTTGATAGAGGGACAGTTCAACTAGCTTCGGTAAAAAATTCAGTTATACAGGATGTTTCGTTTCGGGGCTATTAAACGTCAAAGTCGAAATTTCCGGGATTTCCGTTGAAATCGGGTACAGGTCGCAAATGTGAATTAAATCGATGGAAATTTTCGGAGGTTGTAGGGGGCCCGGAGCTTCAGAACTCCACTGAAACTAGTGAGGATCATAAATAGCAAGTAATTCTTTTGAATTTTTTTGGGTCGAAAAATGCCATTTCCTGACCCCTCTTTGGTACCTAATAACTCGAAAACAAAAAGTCAGATCGAAAACCGGATTTACATGGGAAACTTTAAAATCTCAAATACTGTTTTTGCAATACACTTACCTAAACCTAAAATCACTGGAAAATGGAAATATTTGGAAAAACTGGAAATTTTGATTTTTGATCAAATATTTCGCGGTTTTTAATTTTTTGTGGGGTCAAAATGGTTCAAATTAAAATCCCATATACGTTTTCGGAAAGAGCTCCGTATGTGTTATCAATATTTTTTAATTTCTTCATTCTCTATAGGAAGGGAGTAATCGCCGATTAAATTTCGATTTTTTTTACTTTTTGTGCCCTAGACATCGGTACATTTGAATCACTCTGTATTTTTTCCTATCTATTCCCCCAATTTTTCAACACTATCTTATAAAGAGATAATCACACTATAAAATGAATACCGAATGGGTCATCCAGGAGCGTATTTAGGGGGTAAAAATCGGATTTTCTTGATTTTTTCCGACAAATCCTATTTTTAACCGACATTATTCCACACTATTTACCCTATTTAGTAATTCTTTTTGGGTTTATTTTATCCATTAATTCTCCAAGAATACCTCCCATTAATTTAAATCGCTTATTTTGTCGGTAAAAAAATTTGAAAATTTTTGAATTTTCCAAGATTGCCATGAAAATAAAGAATTGCAGTTTATTTACTTGAAATTATTAAGATGATAATATGTCAAAAATGCCAATGTTTGTTGCAAAATTGATAGGTTTCTGTACCGATTTCGGCTTAAAGTATATATGAATAAGATTTTAGGAACCTTCTACTTTAAGTGCAGGGATATTTCATTGGATGAGTTACACATTAAATGCCATTGTTATTGAGTTTTCGATGACTCTACAACACTGGAATTCGCCATGTACTTATGATGAGTCATAAGTTCAGTTTTGACGACACAGCCAATGGGATCATGTTTTACAAGTTTCGAAATTCGCGCGAAAATTTGCCGTTTTAAACCCTATTTGTTTGTTAATAAAGACCAACATGAATGGATAACAGCAACCGCCATGAACATTTAATTTATGTTGGGAATATAAAAAAAATATTTCAGATTTATTTGGGTTATATGCATATTCCCTATTGCCATATGAAAGCACAAAATAAGATTTACATTTCTTTAAAAGCTTAAAACTTGTCTTAAACCGTTACAGATTGTTATCGTTTAACCTTATTTTATTTCCATATTTTTCAGCATACTTTTGATCATAATTTTAAAAGTTCCGAAACTAACAAAAATAAATTTAAAATATATTTTTGGAAATAGCGAAGTTATGCCGCCTAAAAGATTAAATTTGAGACCTTCCTCTGTTTTTCTAGGCTTAGATGCGAGTAACATCACCCAACACGTTGTGCAATGTACACAATCCAATAATAGCAATCGTTATTATAAATACAGGGTTGGCCAATGAATACGAAACAAGCCAAATTTTTTATATTTATCGTTCCTTAAGAAAAAAAACGCTTTGATACGTGTATCTTTTGTGGAAGGGGGCAACCTTTCGTTTATATTTTCAACCCTCTAACTTCAACCTCCTAGGAAGAGTGGGACCAACCCTTAAAATCTAAATGGAAAAAGGGGACCTGCGATACATCATTGGTCCAATTGAGTACTATATGATCCTAGAATTTTACGTCATTATTCGCCCTGAGAACAAAATGGCGGCTCGTTGAAGCAAATATTTTTAAAATAAAATGTAATGAATATTGCTGAAGTTTTTTAATTGGCGGTTTGAAAATACGGTTTTGATCATAGCAACAGGTTAAAAACTGTTACTGAGCCCTCCACCGCCCCCACTAATTGAAATAAAATTGAAATTGTGTTAAAAATTAGATATGAACTTATTGAAATAACACCGAGAATATACCAATTTTTTGGTGTTATTCTTATCGTTTAGTGGGGGTTTGGGAGAGCAAAATGATATTTTAGTACTGGTTTATTATCCCCCACGTAGTGTCGGTAGGGTCAAAGGAAATCCAAGAACTTAGATCTATTAAAGTCGTTAAATGGACGCCAGACAGTGGAATATTGATCAAACCCAACCTGATCAAAATTCTGTTTTCTTCCTCCCTTTCTCACATTAAAAATCAAACATTACTATATCTACCTACACACATTTATTTAGAAAAATTCAAATAATACAAAGGCTCACCATATACTATGTCGACCAATCAGACACTTTCTAGGCCGCAAATTCCCTGTTCAACAGGGGCTGAACCCACTCAGATCTTAAAACCTATTCTCCAGATACTTCACTATGATAGCACTTTCTAACCATAACTATTACTCCTAAAGTACAGATAGTGTTCTAGAACATACTACTGATATAAAATTATATCCTAAAATACGTATGATATACAAGTCTTAAAAACACCGCAATCTTACCGATTATCTAGAACTCCTAAACTACAGACAGTGTATCAGAAAACTATAATACTGGTATAATAAATACCCTAAATAAGTCAGACATCTAACAGACTGGTTTGACTATCCTGCTGTACCTTCCTGTACCAGGAAATTATTCTGCCCTGCGGACACTGCACAATAAACTGACTTGCAGTCACTAAAAACTTTCTAGGCTCTCACTGAGCCTATACTAAAAAAACTGTGTCACAAATTAAACTAATTATTTTGGTACTAACTTGGGAATCTTACTTATGGAGTCCTTTGATTACCAACTTTGGAAATTTATCTTATAATTACTGGAATTTTCCTTACTTCCAAGATGTTAGGATGTGGCAACTTTCCACCACCTAAGACGACATTTCTTACCCCTCCTAGAGAGCCTCAGGCTTTTTTTCAGCTTATATATTTTTCTCGGCAGCTTAGCCAACCAAACGAAACACTTCCTGTCCATCATAGATACCACTACATAAACTACTAATTTTCTCCTGAAGGGATACGTCACTAACTCCAAACACTCCAGAAATTTACAAATTTTTGCAATCAGAATTTTACGTCATTATTCGCCCTGAGAACAAAATGGCGGCTCGTTGAAGCAAATATTTTTAAAATAAAATGTAATGAATATTGCTGAAGTTTTTTAATTGGCGGTTTGAAAATACGGTTTTGATCATAGCAACAGGTTAAAAACTGTTACTGAGCCCTCCACCGCCCCCACTAATTGAAATAAAATTGAAATTGTGTTAAAAATTAGATATGAACTTATTGAAATAACACCGAGAATATACCAATTTTTTGGTGTTATTCTTATCGTTTAGTGGGGGTTTGGGAGAGCAAAATGATATTTTAGTACTGGTTTATTATCCCCCACGTAGTGTCGGTAGGGTCAAAGGAAATCCAAGAACTTAGATCTATTAAAGTCGTTAAATGGACGCCAGACAGTGGAATATTGATCAAACCCAACCTGATCAAAATTCTGTTTTCTTCCTCCCTTTCTCACATTAAAAATCAAACACTACTATATCTACCTACACACATTTATTTAGAAAAATTCAAATAATACAAAGGCTCACCATATACTATGTCGACCAATCAGACACTTTCTAGGCCGCAAATTCCCTGTTCAACAGGGGCTGAACCCACTCAGATCTTAAAACCTATTCTCCAGATACTTCACTATGATAGCACTTTCTAACCATAACTATTACTCCTAAAGTACAGATAGTGTTCTAGGACATACTACTGATATAAAATTATATCCTAAAATACGTATGATATACAAGTCTTAAAAACACCGCAATCTTACCGATTATCTAGAACTCCTAAACTACAGACAGTGTATCAGAAAACTATAATACTGGTATAATAAATACCCTAAATAAGTCAGACATCTAACAGACTGGTTTGACTATCCTGCTGTACCTTCCTGTACCAGGAAATTATTCTGCCCTGCGGACACTGCACAATAAACTGACTTGCAGTCACTAAAAACTTTCTAGGCTCTCACTGAGCCTATACTAAAAAAACTGTGTCACAAATTAAACTAATTATTTTGGTACTAACTTGGGAATCTTACTTATGGAGTCCTTTGATTACCAACTTTGGAAATTTATCTTATAATTACTGGAATTTTCCTTACTTCCAAGATGTTAGGATGTGGCAACTTTCCACCACCTAAGACGACATTTCTTACCCCTCCTAGAGAGCCTCAGGCTTTTTTTCAGCTTATATATTTTTCTCGGCAGCTTAGCCAACCAAACGAAACACTTCCTGTCCATCATAGATACCACTACATAAACTACTAATTTTCTCCTGAAGGGATACGTCACTAACTCCAAACACTCCAGAAATTTACAAATTTTTGCAATCAGAACTTCGAAATATAGTAATCATATACCTATATTTATTTATTAATTATTTCTAATTCCTGCACATCACCCTCCATCTGGAATATCTCATGATCCGCAAAACGGCCACAGCCACGGCAGTGTATACAGTTCTTACTCCGCCTCTACTTTTTTCGAACTACTGTCTTGTTACACTACAAGAATTTATCACAGAAATCTAAAGCATTTCTATTAAGTCTGAACATGTAAGACCATAATATATTAAAAACCTAAATAAAACCCCTCAATAATAAACCATATTTACAGAACCTATTCTAGAGTATACTACTCTAGTCTATAATCACTTGTTAATAGAATACGCAAAGCGTAAAAGACAGATTTTACTGCAAATGAAGGTCCAATTCAGGCGCGTTCGAAAGCAAGCTCGTTCTATAAGATATCGGGAGTAATAAAAGGTGGAATTCACTAAATTATTAAAAAATTTATGTAAAGGGAAAATTAACCAGTTATATTATCAAATAGTCGTAGGAAAAGGCATATTAACTACTTGCAAAATTTAGTACACTGTGCTATGTATGCTAAACATTCCGCGATGTGAAGAAGATTTTTCAGATTTATTCACTTGTACCATAATAAATATTACAATTTAATTCTAATAATAACTGCATTTCAAGAACAATTATCGGCATAGTACACCAGTGGATTACCTAGTAGCCTAAGCGTAAATTTGCTTTGATGTATAATAAAACAACGGAACAATAACTATCCAGAATTATATTCTACTCATTAATATTTTTAGCGCTATCAATTAATTACCCTGGGGGCATTTCAACCGGGGATTGTACAGCTCTGTAGTAATAGTTGATAATTTCTCCCCAAGCAAACAATTTCGGCTCGTAAACAAACAGATGTCATTATAAAACATTCATAACGCGTCCAGCGTAATGATGATTAATCATTTAGATTTAAGTGAATATTCATGAATTCACGAGGGGTTGAAATCCCGTATCCGGGATAAAGCGGGACTTGATAATGTAGAGGTAGCTCTAGATGAAATGTGTATACGGGATCTAGAGCTATTCCTGGGCTAATTAAAACTGTGTTTTCGACCTGTGTGGTGAAATTATCATATTAGTTTGTGGGGATAAATTAAATGGAATTAGGTTATGAGTACAAGTACTTGACATCCTTTATTAAAATTAACAAATTTATCTAAATATACAAAAGGTCTTTAGATTGGGTTATCTGCTTAACAACGATTTTCAAAAAGGTAAATTTTACCTCAAAGGAATGTACATCAGTTCTTCAGGCGCGGCCCGTCCATAAGGTCATTTGGTCAATGACCCACCTAAAATTTTCAGTGATCTACCTAATAATTTATTTTTTAATTTTTTAAAACCAAAAAAGTATCTTTTGTTTCAAAGTTCCATGCAAAAACTCCCCAAGACAGAATCAAACCAAGCCGTCGTCAAAGGATATCCAATAAGCTTGCTCCGGGTTGGGTCATATTTTAAATTGATCTTCTAGGTTTATATGGACGACATACATTCATTAAAAGTAAGAGAGAAACAGACATACGCGCTTCATTAAGTTAAAAAGAGACACAATTGGTCGACGACCCACCAATAATATCGCTTTCGGGGCGCGCGTGGTTGTCAACGCCACCGCGCTAGGTGTCGGGTTGTCGCAAATTCTGACTCATTAATTTAAGTCTGACCAATTTATTATTAGAACAATATTCGCAATTCGCGATACATTTATACATTTAATATAAGCTTATCTAATTTTATGTTAAGATATTTAGGTATTTACTACTAATAATAATAATAGAATAATTGTATTGTATCTATAAGACATTAAAACCTACAGTAATAACAGCAACGTGGCAACACAGCATTCGACGCTTTGTCAGAAATGACAAGTGAAGTGAGTGATGGAGCAAACGTCAAGACTTTGTTTTTATTTATCGGTTTTATGTTCAAATATTTTGACTTTCAAGTTGGATATTATTGGTTATTTGCGTTATTTTTGTGCATTACTAGTACCTACTTGGGTACTTATTTTAACAATAGCTTTAACAGTGCAAGAAATACTGCAGTGTAAAATAATAATAATAGTTCATTACCATTTGAAAAACGTTTAGAAATTAAAGGAAAAGGACGCCCAATACCTCTTTTGGATGTAAAATCGAAGACCACTAAAGACAGAGGAGAAGACATTAGCAGGTATTTTAAGCCAAGTATGTACCATATTTCTGACTTTTACTGGTTGCAATTTTTTCACTCTGTTTTGCCTCATGTTGATATCTTTTTTGTCAATTGCAAAAATCTGGAATTGATGCAATTTTGATTGGTAAATATATTGCAGATTTTAATTCAAACATTCAAAAAATTAGAGAGAGTGTTATCTCTACAGACGCAAATATTAACATCGAGGCAAGTACATCTAAAAAAAGTCCGAAAGAGTCAAAAAGAACAATTTCTTTAGAAATATGGGATATAATTTTATTAATTTTGTCAGAAATCCGCTGTCGTTTTAATTTTACAGAACATTTAATTGTCACACGTTTGTTTAATACAAATAATTTTGCTGATTTATTTGTATTAAAATACAAATAACTTTTGTATTTTTTAAACAGTTTAAAATGTTAAATATTTTTAACATTTTAAAACATGTTTAAAATAATTATGAGATGATAAACGTTTCCAAGCTTAAATCAGAATTGCTTGTTTTATTTAGTCGTGAAGATTTTTATAATAGTGCAGGTGCTGTTGCCATTTTATAGCTCTTGTTAGAAATGAATTTTGGTGAAACGTTTTCAGAAAGTGTAAAATTATTAGAGATTTTATGTACTATTCCAATGACGACAGTGGAAAGTGAGAGGTGCTTTTCGACTCTAAAAAGGATTAAGACTTTCTTAAGAAATACAATGGCGGAGTCGAGGTTAAGAGCTATGTTGAGCATTGAGAAACCTTTTATTAGAAGTATTTATAATTTTAATGAGCTAGTGAGTGAACATTTCTCCCAACAGAAGGATAGAAGGATCGATTTGATATACAAACACATTTAACTACATAGGTAAAAGGTGAGTAAATTATAAAAAAAAAAATAATATTAAAAAGGCTTGCACTAGTTTCCCACAAAATTTGACCCACCTGTAAAAAAACTCACGGGCCGCGCCTGCAGTTCTTTCTGATATTTTTCGAAATTTACTAGAATCGTTCTATCAGTTAAAGTTGGCACGTTCAATGAACGTAGTATTTTATTGTTTGAATTACAATGAGAATTTTGAAAATACAGATGCGTATTCCAGTTATGGTCTAAGAGACAGCGAATATTATTCCGAAAAAAGATTTATCCGCACTAACGATCGTAAATACGTCACGGCGGAAAGTTGGAAAATTTTCAAGTTTCTTAAATCACTCGGTATATGGCTCAAAAATTTACAGGTAGTATTAAATGATGCCCTTATGCCTTCTGTAAACCGGCGGAAACGGCACTGGAAGAAAAGTGGCTGGCGGAAAGCTTTAACCTTAGGAAAATTCCGAAAAGCTTATGACATAATCGGTCAAGTTTATTGTTATTAACTAATAACTTTATTAAGACACTTTGTAATAAGTATTTAATAGTATATTGTACAACGAGCAAGGAATGACATGCATTTCCTACGAGTATGACGTTTGCAGCAAGAGCCGCAGGCGAGTGCTGCAAATCATACGAGTAGGAAATGGTCATTCCATGCGAGTTTTACACTATACTTTTTCTACGAATGTTACTGTTACATAAAATGTGATTAGTAATATTTTTGTTTTTAAGATGTCAAAATAATAATTGTCATTTACTTTTTATTTGCATTGTCTTCGTTGCTATGCGATTACTATGGCGTGTTGACGCAGCGCCGGTCAACGCCACCTTTGTAAAAATATACCCGTGCACATTGAGAATTTTGTAGTTGAATCACCATGGTGATTGAAGCCCAATGAAAATGTGTAAAAAACAATGCACTATGTTCCGAAATTACTGTTGAACATACAATAAAGGTTTTTATTGACATTCGTAGAAAAACTATATTTAGCCTTCGGCAGATATTGAGGAATGAAGAAATTGTAGTAGATTACAATAATTTTACATTCTATCTAATACCGTTGTTGTGGTCGTACCTATTTTTAAAGGGAGAGGTCTCTTTTATGGGTTTCCCAATAGTAGGGGCTTTGAACTTTCTAGAAATTTAAATTTACTTATTATTTTCAAATATTGTGGATGTATGTAGTACATGCGATATACATATATATATATATATATATATATATATATATATATATATATATATATATATATATATATATATATATATATATATATTATATGAAAAATAGAATATTGCGGTTTCAATGGAGCTGCTGCAGCGTGGCAATTTTTATAATGATTTGACGATCTGTGACGTTTACGTAGGTACGTAGTTACAGATTTTTAACCTCTATTTTCTGAAAGTTACTTTGTACTTATCTTCTTAAATTTCTATGCTATAATCTTTAAAAAATATAATAGAAAATTTTCAAATAAAGTGCGAAAACAATATTTACTCACTATAAAGGTAAGCTTTGCACTAACAAAATTGTGGAAATCGCGGGAACATATCGTAGTAGAACTCCTATGAGGATCCGCAAATTTTAAAAAAATATATGTAGTTTGTTATGCGCAGTATTGCCTTAGTGTACTTTACTCACCCAGCACCCCAATTCGCTCGACGGATCCCGAATATCTATTATTTTTTAAATAAATTTTGCTATAACATTTTCACCATCATCTGTTCAAATGCCATATTGACAATACTTTTGAACACACATATTGAAAAGTGCTTTTAAACACGCGTGTAATATAAGACACTTTCTAGCCAAGTTAATCGTGCTCTTTTTCTTACTTTTATATGTGGTCGTAGGAACAAGTTTATATTTACCTAACGTGTAAAAAATATTTGCGTGGAGTCAGAGAAGACCAATCAAACAGAATTCTATAAAACAAATATTTTTCATCCAATATAATTAAAAATGTAAAATATACCTTTGATTCTATATCCATTATAACACCACTTTCTTTCACCAATTCTATGTGGTAACTAAGTAAATACAGGTAGAGATACACACAAAATAGTTCAGTGATCTGCTCAGTTTAAAAGGGCGCAATAGAATTCGAATAAATTCTCACTTTGACAAACGAAAATTAATGAGGGACTGAACAAGCCGGTTTTTGTTCATATATCAGTAAAATTCAGACATTTCTGAGTAAGTTGGTAGACTTTGGCGCCAAGAAAAAATTATGAACTTTTGGGCTTCATGATCGCAGGCGGAACCACAGTGCAACGATTGTAATCGAATCTCGGCTTATAAGGCGTGAAAATTAAAAGATAGTAAAAAGAATATAAGATGCATTCGTGATAATTTCAATAATTTTTGATATTCCGCGGAATTTCTTGTTAATGGAAAACTTCCCTTATCAATAGCCTAAAGGAACCACATCTTATGAATATACAGGGTGACATTTACTGCATATATTGAAACCGGAAATTCTGATTTGAATTTAGATTGAATAAAAATATTCATAAATGGCGCTTCACGATAAAAAAAAGGTAGATATCGGCCCCCAAAAAAAATTGTTTATTCGCTGCGTACCACTGGGAATAACTACATGGCCATATAAAAAACATTGAACAACGTCAGTCACAGAAAAAAAATTGTTTTGACGTCAGTACTGGCTGTGGCGTTACCAAGTCTCTCTAATCCATATTCACATGTAAGAAGTTTGAAAAAATAATATTTTTGTTGCCTTTAAAGAAAGAAATCCTACCAAGGTGGATTTATGCAGGCTACCTTAAATTTAATTTAACCTTAATTTAACTTTAATTTTGCTTTAAGAATTTTTTAGGGCATTGAAAGTTAAAATTAAAGTAAAATTAACTTAAAGTTGTGGATAAACGCTGTTAAGCCTTCATGTATATTTAACTCGTACTAAATTAAATGTAAAGTTAAATTAGGCTTATATTAAATTTAAAGAGGTCTGCGTAAACCCACCTTAACTCTTTCAAAACTCTCAAAATCAAAAATTTAAAACACTACAAAACAAAAAAAAATCCTGAGACCGGCTGTTCAAACCAAGAGTACAATAATATTGTTCAATTAGGCCGACCAGAAATTTTTAGAGGAAAAAGAGTACCTATACAGAAATTTTAGTTCAAAATTAGCTTCAAACAAAAAAATCCTAATACTTAACCATGTAATTTTTTTATTTACCTATTTTTAATCATATTTAACAGATTTGGCTTTTATTAACAGGTTTATTTATATCGTCCTTAATTTTTAAGCGAAATTCCTCACGACTTAAATTAATAATAAACTTTACATTCATAACCTCTTTCAGTGTTAAAACAGTCGTTCAACTTTTTTCATCTGTCCGATAATTTTTAATTTCGCTATCACAGGCACCAGGTAACGTAAAAATACTCAAAAAGATTTTTTGATACAATTAAAAGTTGTTTCAAATGCATCATTGTATTTATACTTGCCTAGCACACCTATTTACGACAAGCAATTGAAAAACTCGACAAAATAACTATAAAAACGAACGCGCTTCCAAACGACGCACTACGAGGCTCTTGACTGGAATTAAAATCAAAAAAAGCAACAAACTTTTTGTGTCGGACTCGCATGCTGTTCAAACAATAATAAAATTTATTACTATTTCTACACAATACAACCCAGCCGTTTGGTTAAAACCTGAAAGTCCAACAAACTCTACGAAAGGTTTTGTTTTCTTATAAATGGTAAACACTATAAACACACACTTTTTTCCCACTAGGAGAATGACAGAATTTTAAAAGCCGGCCGGTCAAAGTTCGCCAGAAGAACTAACGGGCCACTGCACGAGCCCGTTATGACGTCGTGATGATGCGCACTCACTTAATGCGCCGTTATGCCAGATATTCAACCAATCACAGCGCGTGAGCTTTCGTCACTTACGCGTCCGGCGAAAACAGAAGCGTGAAAGTCGTCGACTCCTCTCGGCGCAAGAAATAGATGAAGAGAGAAGAGCGATAAAAATGAGAACGAGGAAAGAGAGAGCACTGCGTCCGAATATATGATCAAAGCATGTCGCCTTGTAAAATGTAAAAAAATTCAATCGTCGATTGTTATCTGGAACAAATAACTTGATTTGTAAAAAAGCGAGCATTAAAAACTATATGGAGAATACCCTTCAACTGGTTCTGGACAATACGCAGCGGACGCACGCTTGTTTGGAAGCAAATAATGGAAAACATTTTCAACATACCTATTCTCGACTAGATAAGTATCATTTTTTGAAACTTATTTATTAGTTTTACTTATTGATATTGAAATTATGTTAGGCAAATATTGGTTAAAACTAAGGCTGCCGACAACAAGGAGTAATTTCGCAGTGGCCTTTTTAATAATTTTTTTCCCTTAGCTTAGGAAAAGGTTTGAATTTTTTTTACCTGTGTCTTAAATTACGCTTAAAACAGAAAATAAATTATCCCAAAAGATTTCTATGTCTAGCAACGTTACAACAAATTCAATTGTTTTAAGTTTTTCGCGCGCAATTTTCTGTCAGGGTTTTAGGGTATTTTTGAAAATTTTTAAAATGTTCGATTTAAAAAAATATATTGGGGATATCTGTTGACTACCCTAGGAGTCACCCATTCCAATATATGTAGCCATTTCCATAACGCCCTGTATTTTCAAAGACTTTGGAAAAAATATTTCAAAAATACCTACTTTCGTATAGATCCGGTAAATCCAACTATTTAAACACTGATTATAGCGTGTTGAAAGTATTGTTTTCTGCTTGCACCCTCGTATTTGTTTTATCACGACAAACCTATCTATAAATACCAGAGTGGGAAGGAAGTAAATTTCGGCGGAATCTCCGCGGGTATCTTATAAAATTGATAAAGCAAATAACGTGCGAGCCTCCGGTTGTCAGCCGGGATGGTAAATTTATAGCATTCTTGGAGGGAACGGCACGCCGTCACCTACAACAAAGAGAAATGAACGAACCGCTTCTATTATTTTAGCCGAGAAAATTCCGCGAACGTCCAGATGTCTGGTTTCCACTTTTCGGTCGCAAAATAATGCACGAAGAACAAAAAGACGACAAAGAAAGGGCAAAGATAAAGGAGAACATCGGGAAAATGAGCACGCCTACGCAGTAAAAAATTGCCTCGCTGTTTTTACGTTTATCATTCGACGATTGGAAAACTTTATTAAGAGGTTAGAGTTGAGCCTTGAGTCATTTGATACCGTAATAAAACAACGAGTTCAAGCGGGTATAAAAGGTGAAAAACAGGGATAAATGATTTGTAAAGATTTTTTTGTTTATGAATATTTCGATAAACAATAACTACGGAATTTACCAAAAGGTTTAAGACTTAGTACTGCTTGATCTTTTATGGTCAATTTACATTGAGAATGATGACATAAACGGAGAGATAAATTATGTCTCTCTCATCTCCTTTCTCTCTTATACCGTGACATTTTGACAACTAATACAAAGTTAGGTTATGAGAAATATAGCTGACATATGTCGTTTTTGAAGTGACTGTCTGACTCATGTATTTTACACCGAAAAAAGTACATAGCATAATTTTATCAAAATTATGGTAGTCCCTAATTTTATGTCGGTGAGTGTATTTGACAGGAAATTTGCGCCAAAATATTGTAACCAATTGGAGTGCTTTCGGGTTATCGCACCGTTGGAAAATGGATGCATGAAGAGTAAGCTAAAAAAGTAAACTAATCAATACCTAGGTTGGTGAGCATGACGTCACCATCACAGATATTAACAATTGAGGAGATAATGAACTTTTGGGTAATAACTCTGGTCGTTTTCAATACAGAAAGAAATACTGCCCAAGGGACAAAAGCAACTCAAAATCGAACTAAAATGCCTGTTTGTTAGGGAAAGTTTACTAATGAATCAAATTTAGTGTTTGCTGGGTACACACAATAAACAAAAATATTCTTTACGAATCATTTATTTTATTCGTGTTATTTTATCTTCTATTCTAAATGTTTGGTTTCCTAACAACAAACGTCTTAAGGCTCAATTCTATCTAATAAAGTTTTTCAATCGTCGCATAATAAAGGAAATACAGTTGCGAACTTTTTTACCCCGTAAGCGATCTGATTTAGTGAGTTAACATACCATTTTTACTTTCTTTATTTTTCTATTTATTTTATTGAAAACAACTTCCAATTTTTTTTTGTATAGTATCAAGAGAATAAACACATTTTTTCTTAACTTATTGGATTGGCGTGAGTTTGTTGTAGATTAATGGATTGAAGTGAAATCAAAGAAAATCTTTACAAAAATACGATTTTAAGGAAAATTCTTATTTTCTTACAAAATAGAGGACCATAATATATATACTTTTATCGTCTTTATCCTATATAATTTCCATTTCATTGAAAATTAATTCAGAAAAAAAATCTCCAATCAATTTTACTGGTTCTTGAATAAAAATATTTTTTCTTAAAAAATGGTGCAAGTTGTTATTCTGCCAAACAAATTAATAGTACATTATTCATCAAGGGAGAGAAATGCTTGATTTTTTCCGAGGTGCAGTTTGTAGCCAGAGGGTGAAGCCCGAAGGCTACAAAGCACTAAAATAAAAATAGCTTTCTAGGTGTATATATTATTTTTTTCGCGACCCATGTAAATTTAAAACGAAAAACCTAATTTGCTTAGTACTCATTGATTTTAAAATTATTAGTAGCCTTTGATCAGTTGAAAAAAAGTCCTTGACAACTGTCAAAATTTAAATAAACAAGGTTTCGTTTGTGATAAAATATGGATTTAAAAGTTTTTTATATAGAAAAACCTAAATAAATTACTGAAGAAGCAAATGATGTGGCAGTCAATTTACTACCAGATATTATTTCAAGCAGCATATCCAATTTCTAAAAAGTGGTGCTCAGAAAAGCATGTAGTAAACTTTACTGAAAATGCGATGGTGGTATACTTTGTAAGCTGTTTTTTAAAATTTTGAATATTTTCTTTTTGTATTTTAAACACTTTTTTTTTTGGCGGTTGTAGAAAAAATATTGCATGAAACTCGTGCGTGAAGCATCTTTAAAAATTCGATCATTTATTCTCGACTGTCGGCTTGATCAATAAACTGTAATCTCGTTCTTTAAAGATGCTATACTATATTGTATCCAAATTTATGTGAGAATAATTCACCCTATTGGTCAGTTCCATGGACAGTTTACACCAGAACAAATTTTAGTGATCACAATATTCATATTTTCTTTCCTGATAATCACGGAGGAATCAGATTTCCTTTCTATTCGTGTTTGCGAAAGTGCATTAGACAAAGAAAAATAGAAAAGAATTTGTTCAAGTTTTTATCGTACCTTCTTTGTTTGTAGAAGTATTGCTGGTTATATACTTCGAAAGATTAGTCCTCGCAAAATTCTTTTTTTTTTCCTGATAAAATTCCCAACGCAATCCGATTTCTTTCTATCCTAGTTAGCAAAAGGGGCATTAGCAAAAGACAAATAAAAACGATGTTGTTGCTAATAAAAAAGAATAATTAAACATTTTATCACAGTCTGCTTTGTTTGTGCAAGTATTTCTGGTTGTCTACTGTGAAAGATTAATCGGAATTGTCATAAAAAATAAATTTCTAACCTGACAAATTACTTCCGTAAGTTTTATGACTTTATAGCAAAAGACCTCTGTTTTTACTGAACACAAACAGCGTTTGCAAAAATCTCGTTTTCATCAAGCAAAAACAGTGTCAGCATAGGCACATTAACCTTCTTATTTTATACCACTTGAAATTGTTTCCTACCCAAGTAAAATTCTCCCTCTAAACAATAATTTGCAATAAAAGTATCGGAGGAAAAATTTTTAAATAAATAAAGAAAAAATAGCAAAAACGTGTAAATATTTTTATTAAGATAAACAATTTATACTAAGGTTAAAAAATATTCCCTATTCTCCGATATATGATGAAAATTGATCTATAATACAGCCTACCTGCGAACAGTGACGTTTGTGTAAGTTAAAGACGCGATAAAAATAGTTTAATCGAATATACCAAGTACTTTCACAATTTTTAACTGTAAATGTTGAGTCTTAGTTCCAGAATGAGAGATACACTTTGGAATGGCACTGTGACTTCAGCTTTAAACTGAAACCGAACGGTTCTAGGGCGCAATTTTCACTACTTTCTCAATAACTAAAGAAATCTTCTGTAATTCCCACTATTCTCAACTTTATATCGGGTCGGCGTTCCTGTTACCTGTTACTCATTCCCATAACGACCGGTCCAAGTAATGTAAAGGAGAATAAATATGTACCTTGCGTAATATTTTAATTGTTGTTAGTCAGTCCCAGATTCATGGAACACAGGAATTTAAGCTGCTAATACTTTATATAAATTTTTTAATTATATTTTTACACTACAAAAACAACTTTTATTATGGGACCGCTTCAAATAATATGTCATGTTTATCTTTCTCATAACCTAACTTTCTACCAGCTGTAAAGATTTTACGAGTGTGAGAGAGAAAGAAGACGAAAGAGAAAAAAATGGGAGAGAAAGAACATGAGAGAGACATAATTGTTCTCTCCGTTGTAAAATGGGTTTCTGTCATCATTCTCAAAATAAATTGGATACGGTATAGTTGCATATAAATCCATTGTTTTGTAGGGATTGGTCATTCATGTGGATGGGATAAGTATTGCCAGATTTTTTGCGTGATAGGGAGTAAGACTAGATTTTGGAGGCGTTGAACTGAATAAGGTTTGCCCACATTTTCTACCAACTAAGAACTCTACAGTTTTTTCAAAAGATGTTCAGTTTTATCAATTCATATTTTAAACTGATTTTAGATCGACTGTAGAGTTTCGACGTTACCATTTAACTGTGCATTTCGGACTATTAAGCGTCATACACGCTAGGGTATGCCTGATAGGATTACCTTGACAGTTTGACTGTACACTTAAACAGGAGCGTGTATGTGGCAAAACTGTGCAGGTTTTCTCACCTGTACAGGCGACCTGAACGGATACAGAAATTGATATTTTTGCTAGTCAAGTATACCAGTGCAGTTCGACTGTACAGGCAAAACTGAGTATGTGTATCACATGTTCCTTGAATGATCTGCCTAGAGCTTGAGGTATTATGGCAGAAAATTTGAAACATTCGTTTGTTCTTCCTGATTCAAGAAATCTTAATGTCACTGTATGTCTCTCATGTGGCGGTATCACGTTTCTCATAACAGTGTCCTGCTTTTGAATAAAGGGAGTCACCATTAATAAAAGTTTAAGATACCGTAGATAATTAGTAATCTTTCAGAGCAATTCTCAATTCCATTAATAAATTATACCGCTCGGGTATACCAGACAGGTTTACCTGAACAGGTATAACTATCAGGTATACCCTAGCGTGTATGGTCTGCCTAAAGTTAAATCGTACAGTTTGAACTGAAGGTGTATGGCCCACTTTTTAAGCGGGCCATACAAGCTAAGGTATACCTGACAGTTATACCTGTTCAGTAAACCTGTCTGGTATGCCTGAGCTGGGAGGAGCACATACACGTAGCGGTAAACCTCTACACAGTTTCAATTGAAACATGGCATAGGTGGTGCGGGACGATGTCACATTAGCGCTTTATTAGTGTTGAAAAACCCAAAAACCTAAACGAAAAGATCATATTGAGTGGTGTAAAGAATGGTTATTCAAAAGGAAACAGTATTCTCGCGTTAATTTATTAAAGGAATTGAGAACTGCTCCCAAAGATTACCACAATTATCTACGAATGGATGAAAAAGCGTATCTTAAACTCTTATTAATAGCGACTCCCTTTATTCAAAAGCAGGATACTCTTATGAGAAATGCTGTATCGCCACATGAGAGACTTACAGTGACATTAAGATTATTGCATCAGGAAGAACATACGAATGTCTCAAATTTTCTGCAATAATGTCAGTTCAGGCTCTCTCAAAATCATTCCAGAAACATGTGATGCCATTTATTGGCGGTCGCCTCCGCCACACATACTCAGTTTTGCCTGTACAGTCCAGCTGCACCGGTATACCTGACTAGCAAAAATATCAATTTTTGTATCCCTTCAGGTCGCCTATACAGGTGAGGAAACCTGCACAGTTTTGTCACATACATGCCCCTATTTAACTATACAGTCTAACTGTACAGATAAACCCATCAGGTATACCCTAGCCTGTATGGCCCGCTTAAAGTTAAGTCGTACAAGTTTTAACTGAAGGTGTGTGGCCCGCTTTAGATAAGCAATGATAAATTAAACCAAGATAAAATCTACTAAAAACTAGAATTTACTAGCGGTTGTATTTTAATTTATTTTGGAAACAAAAGCCTCAAGCAGTGGACAGATTGTATTTTTTCGTGATAACCATCTAGCAAATAATATATTACTACTAATTAATTACGTTTTGGTTCCAAATTTGTTAAAATGATACACCGCACACCCATAATTTATTTTGATTGCGTGTTGAAGTTATTTGGCTTTGCTCGTTTTATTATCCAGTCACCCCATATACCACTTTAATTGAAAAAGCTTACTTTTATTATACGGAACATAATTTTCGGTTGTACTACACGAATTCACGGGCTTCTTAATTTACGACTTTAGACAGTGGTCGGTATTATAAATTGAAAAGCAAAATATTTCCCTAAACCAGCAGTGGCGGTTTTTGTGTAGGATCAACTGTGCAGTGAACACCCTAAAAATCTACGTAAAAAGATGGTTTTCTATACCTTATAACTATACTATTATACTATTACACGTCAACCATAATTGGTTTTAATTTTTTTATTATAATTTAAAATTTTACATTTACTTTTACAAAACTGTCTAATAGATTTTTGTATTTTTATAACAGTCAAGCTCTTTTCTTTCACCGTCTAACATTAACATTAATACGAGCTCTAGCGCGTTCAATATCAGAACTGAACGCTGAGAGTATCGGCAAAGACCGTGTGATGGAGAAAGAGGAGTCCGGCGCGTGAGACAAAACATCGTCGTATCAAAATGATGCAAATTTTAGCGTTCTGCCGTGCACTGTGCACTGTACACTGTACAATGCACCTGACTCATATCAGTCAGTAGAATGGTGATATATGCGGGAGCCCAGACGGCTGGTAGTGGTAGTAGGTTATTGTCGAGGTTATTTTGATTAAAATGCAGTACCAGATTTTCAATTTTAATCGCGTAATTGAAGTTTTTGCAAAGAGAATTGCAGGAAAATGGACTTTTTACACAGATAAGCTTAAAGTGGTATGCATTTTTTTGCAATATTTCCCATCGTATTTTTCTTGTATAACCACCGAGTTGAACACCCTGTTTAATACCTCGCGAGCCGCCACTGAACCAGAGGTTCCCATAGATTTATAAAATGCGACTTCCTTACGATTTAAAAATATTCCTAAATATTTAACGGCGTATCCTCATTGGGGTATAGCTATTATAAGAGAAAAGTGGACAGCTTGGAAAGCCAGGCAAACTGAATGAATTATTACAAAATATTTTGCACTGTATTGCTAAAACTAAATGGGTAAAACATGGAATTATTGTGGTCTATAGGCAATATATTGAAAAAAATCTTCGCTAGTGTAATATATGTAGATTTAAAAACAAGGCGCAGATGCCATTATATACATTTTAGAGCAATCAGAGATGCCAGGGATATTCTAATCTGGCCACCTATGTGGTCCCCACCTATATTTTGAGAATGACTGTCGACAGCTTTCAGATTGATGAACTATACTAAAATAACGTAATTACAGCATATGTGTAATCGCAAATACCACTGGCTAGAGTATATGATTAAGGATTAATAAAATAATATACCAAAATATCACTATTTCTCGTGATAATAAATTTTCGTAATTTATTTCCAATGAATGTTGACGAAATTTAGAGTGAGAGTGGCGATGTCGCTTTTTTTCCGTAGCACGTGTCGTAGTCTCATTTATTTAAGGCGTAGTATTTTGTGTGTAATGCTTTTGACAGATCGGAATATACGTGTAATAAAATCTTAGGTATTTTTCTAATGACTTTATCTACAAACTTTGGAAAATGGTGCGTCGGTGTGTGAAAAATGGATTATTTTTATCCGGGACTGTCTTTTCACAGATTTGCTTGTTGGAATACAGACGGCTCCGAAAGTCATAGCGACTGCATGCGAAGTCGGATGTGAAGCGTTCTCTCTCTCTCTCTCTCTCTCTCCTCTTCCTTTGTCCTACATACGCATAACGTATAAAACAAAATTCAAAGCTACCTACAAATGAATGATGTCGCCTCCTTTTTTTGAAGGTCAATGGTAATATAAGACTGTTAAAAAGCCTCCGGAAAAAAGGACTATTTTTAATTGCGGTCGGAATGCCCTCCTGATATCGCGATTTCAAGGCCCTTATATCCTTCATCAGGCAAGCTTATACCCAGGGTGGCTAAACAACAGACCACTTTAACTAGAATCAAAATCAGTTTTACAGGGTGTAGGAATGGATTTCCAATTTTATACTCGAATGACTTGGCAACCGTGTAACATAGCGGGGTAAGGTTAGCGGTGTTCGATAGTGGATCGATGCAGATTATTTGGAAAAAATAGAGCGCATTCATTATTGAGGCATACTTCAAGAGTATCAATTAATTCTTACACAGTTGGAAGACGAAGATTTTGTGCTTACTTCAATATTAGGAGTGTGAAGAATGCCCCAAGTAAAAATCGTCACGGGTGCTCCAATATTCATTCGACTGCTAACACACTAAACTTGTCGATTTTCTTCGGCTGCCCAAATGCACAACTGTATGAATTTTTTTTTAATTGTTCTTTACAATTTTGCGACTTTTTTTATTTGATAGTTGTCAATTTAAATCCTCAATTGCCAAATAAGACCCATTTTAGAGATAAAAGTTGATGGCCGATCTGCCCGATTAGTAATTAGTAATATTTATTTATTTAGTTCCCAATATCCAACAGGTTAACCAATTATAGGACAAGAAAAACGAAAACATAAAATTAACATAAGTTTTAAAAAAAGACTTAACCATAACAATAGTAACGTATACTTATACTATAAAGGAAAATTAGACAAATAATATCCTTTTAATTTTAGCAAAGCTATAACAAAATATACACTGTGTTTTATAGCAGTATAATTCTTGAACATTTGCTAAAACGGTGACGAAATAAGGATATTTGTCCGCGGCGCTGGTATTAAAAGAGATTAGACCTGCTAGCCTCCAATCTAGACACCCTAATTCTTATATAATCTGTGAGACCCACACATTTAATTTTATTATTCAGTATTCTAGACATGATAGAATAAAGTGATCGCCTAGTAGCTAATTCAGACAAATTAAATCTGCTGAGCAGCACATCGTACGGGTATCCGATCGCTGACCAGAAGTCATGCGATATAAAAACAAATGCTTTCATAAATTTACGCTAAATTTCTCTCCAACCTAGAAATGGAGGACCTGGTAGATTGGATTTCGCGCAACAGACGCGTACTCAAGTTGGGATCTCCCAAAGGTCATATACAGAGCACGAAGAGTAGAGGCCCGTCGAAATTCCCTAGAGTTCCGCACTATAAAACCCAACCCTTTCGGTGCATTGGTACCTAATCACATATTCAATATATACGACATAAATATAAACGACAATTGAGAGTCAAATACTACACCAAGGTATTTTATAGTATAACTTCATTCACATTATAATTATTATAAATAATTTGATTTAGTTTATGAGTAAAGGACACGACATTGTATTTTAGAGGATTGATTGTAAATTTATTTTTTCGGCACCAATCAAAAACCACATTTAAGCTATTCTGAAGCCTAAGGGTGTCCTCAGGAGAGAATATTTCGCACATAAGTTTAAGGTCATCAGCATAAAGAAAGCAGTCGACCTCCAATCCCGAAACAATGTTATTAATAAAAAGATTAAAGAACAGTGGCCTAAGTACGGATCCCTGCGGCACATCAGAAGACTCCAGAAATCTGGCAGACGTGTAGCCCTGCGGCACACCACGTGACTGCACATATTGATACCTGTTATAAAGATATGATCTTATTAATTTTATTAACGCTCCTGAAAATCCAAAGGATGTAAGTTTATTAATCAAGATGGCATGGTTAAACCTGTCAAATGCCTTTGAAAAATCTGTGTAGATAATATCCACCTGACTCTGTCTAGCTATTCGCTTATGGATTTACTGAGTAGTACACATAAGATTAGTGACGGTCGACTTAGTACTCATAAATCCATGCTGATGATCAGATATTATGGACACGTGCCCACCCAAAAATTATGACGCACAGTCTCAAACACTGAACTAAAATTATAAATTATGGCAATTATGGTGGTTATTAATGTCATTGCGGTTACCCTTCTTAAATACGGAAGAAATGCGGGAAATTTTTCAAGAGTCCGAAAAACATGACGTCGACAAAATTTTTTCAAATATAATAGTCAAAGGGTGTCAAAATGCAGAAAAACAATCTTTAGTAATAAATGATGGAGTGAAATCGGGGCCCATTGTCATGTTCGGTTTAAATTTACTTGTAGCTTTTTTGATATCAGATTAGCATTAAATTAAATGATTATAATTATTTGGAATTTCCTAATCCGTTTAGGTCCTATCTTTAAATTTTTGTATTATGCATACGCATATATAGTCTAGAAAGAGGTTCTACTCCATGTAAATGGCCAGGACAAACATACTTGCATTGAAAATTTGCAATTGAAGAAGCTACAAAAGGGAGTCAAAAGAAAATCGACCGAAGACATATCTCTACGCCCATCAAAAATTATTAATATGGGCATCAATGAGGCTTCAGAAGTCTTATTTAACTGAACAACAAAAGATATTAATAACATCAGAAAAAGTGTCTACCAGTCGAGAAGAAGTTACTGCCTTCATTACCACGATCACTGGAAGATATCCACAGCGCGTTGGACTCCTACACTGCCGTCCTCAGTTGAAAAGCGGTATCTGCAGACAGCATAAAATTGAGAAATTGTGTTTTAAAGTTTATTGCCTGGGCCGCCCATATTTTTATTTTTTATTTAGGAAAAAAATATTCCCCAGGACTTCATATTATTACAAAAATATATAGTGAAAAGGATTTGTTTTTATCTCCTTTTTTTTAGATGAAAAATCACTTACGGCTTTTTAATTATGAAACTTTTATTTTATGAGGGCATTACAAAAAAAAATTGCGCCGTATCTGCAGCAAAAAGAAAAATAACTAGGAAATAAAACTATTTTAGAGTTGCTTTAAGATCCTTAAATAATAGAATGTAGAAGAACACATCAAAACTATATTATAGTAAATATTTTTATTCATCGCATTTTCCTCCAGAACGGGGAGACTTTCCCAAAACGTTTTTTCCATTTTGCGGAAAAAGATCACCCAGCTGTTTAAGAATATTCTCTTTTCTTATTTGAGAAAACCCTGTAGGTTTTTGAAGAGATGACATAGTTTTTGTAAGGGCACATACCTGTCGTGGTGGACGGTCACTCATCTAACTTCCATCCTATCAATGCTGGCGTACCCCAAGGTTTACTCCTGGCACCAACCCTATTTCTTCTTCACATTAATGATTTATTCTCTTCAACTACCAATCCCATCCACAGTTAAGCTGACGATAGTACTCTTCACTCCAACATTCATTTTTCCAGACAAGCCTCGAATCAAGAGCTAGATAATAGACGCAGATCCATGCACCTATCCCTTTCCCAAGACCTTTAATTAATCTTAGACTGGGGTGCCAAGAACCTTGTTCAGTTCAACGCCTCCAAAACCTAGCCTTGCTTCCCGTCACGCAAAAAATCCGGCAACACTCACCCCGTCCCCCAACCACATGAATAACCAAGCCCTACAGAAGAATGAAACGTTCGATCTTGTTGGCATCGCTTTCGAACATGATCTCAGTTGGCACAAACACGTTACTTCAATAGCCACATAAGCAGCTAAAAATCTTGGTTTTCTCTTTCGAGCCAAAAAATACTTCTCCCCTTCTAACTTACATACTCTTTATGTTTCCCAAATAAGACCTAACCTAGAGTACTGTTCCCACATATGGGGAGCGGCATCTCTCTCGATACTTAACATCCTTGATTCTAACCAAAAAAAGCCATTCGCCTCATCAATAACCCAGTCATCACAAGAAAACACCCTTCTCTCGCTCATCGCCGCGCTGTTGGGATATATCCCTTTTCTACCGATACTTCCACGGATTTTGCCCTGAAGAACTAGCCGCTGTAATTCCCGCAATGACCTTCCCCAACAGAACAAGAGACGCGGTATTTATGCATGCATTCCTTTACTGTCCAGCTACAAAAACCTAGAACATCCCACTTCTCTTGCTCATTCATACCTAGCCTAGGGTCTCCAGATTATGAAACGAATTACCTGCAGATGTTTGCCCTTCCCCTCCCAACCTCCAATCCTTTAAATCCCATGTCAGTAGATTACATTTCCCTTCTCTTCAGACGCCCACGGTATGTTAGTACTTAGGCTTGAAGTCTACGTGGGCTGAGACAAAAAAACTACACGTCCATAAAATAATAATTATTTATAACTCCAAATAAATCACAATTGTGAAATAAGAAGATAAATATTAAATTTAATCTGCACCGGCCCCACCTTAAACACGTCTAATAAACGAATACTCTAATAATGCGAATTCTAAATTAAAACGCGGTATACGCATGGTGCTTAATTAAAAGGCAGTATGTGCATTTCGCCAACAAGCATATACTGCGTTTTAATTGAGTAGTATGCATATACCGCTATTTAATTAAGAAATAGACCAAATTTTGCAGATACGGCAAAGTTTTGTAAATACATTAATCGATTCAGTGAAGAGATACCGCGTTTTCTTGTTGTAAGGTAATAGATTAACATCAGTGTAAGTCATACATGACGAAAACTCGATTTCCGAATTTCTTGTAGATACGGCCTTTTAATTGAGGACGGCAGTACGAATGACATACTAGTAAGGCGAAAACTTTTATTAATTAATTATTCCAGTTTACATATAATTTTATTTTCATGCCAAACTAATTTAAAGTACTTGTGTAGTCGTCCAAAAATTTATGTCGATGGTACATTTGATTTTTGTCCTAAATATTTTTTGCAGTTAGTCACTATCATTCATACAGGCGCAAATGGGCATTATATCCCTAGTTTTCATTCTGTTGCCAAATAAAAATTCAGAAACTAACACTAATGCATTTGAATTACTGCGTAATTATTGTAGTAGCATCAATTTGTGTTTAAATCAACATGTAATTGAAACTAACACTAATGCATTTGAATTACTGCGTAATTATTGTAGTAGCATCAATTTGTGTTTAAATCAACATGTAATTGTTTGTGATTTTGAAAAGTCAATTCATGTTGGTATTAAGAAGGTATGGCCACAAATTTGTATTATAAGATATAGATTTCATTTAATACAGGCGTGGTTTACGAAAGTACCAAGTTTAGGATTAGTAAGTGAATACAGAAATAAGGCATATCAGATAGTTCAGTGGCTTAAGTGGACATTTGGACTATTGTTTTTAGATAGCAGTAATGAGGTAGAGTGTTTTGTTAATGGCTTGTATTCTCTAATTCCACAAAATGAAAATGTTATACCAAAGTCGCGACACCAATGGCAGTTTAAAGGCAACAAGTTTGATTTTGAAAAACTGTAAGTTTAGAAACTCCAGGTGTAATTCGATGAGGTACTTATAATATAACTAAGAAACTAAACGCGTAAAATACAAACAAGTATAATTATCTTTTAAAGTTTTTAGAGATCTTTAGAGTTGTTAAAAAAGACACTTAAAATTTTTCAACAATTTTTGCAACTAAAGAACTCAAAGCTTCATGAACTGATGAAAACCCCATTACCGCCACTCGCTCACTTAATAAACAATATAGATACTATTATGTATCCACTAAGACTTGAGAAGGAATACTGAGAAAAGCCAAGTTTATAAATTAGGAATGGTGACGTTTTAACATGCCTAAGCCTTATGGGAACAGCAGACTTTAAATTTTAAGTGACCTAACCGTAAATCTGGAGCATTTTCCTAGATACACATATACGTGTACTGTGCATCTAATTTAATTTAAAATTCAAGGTAATTGTTACCACAATACTGGCTTTACGATGCCGGTTTAACTCATAATATATGTGTATACCACTGTGTCTGGTTTAACTAATATATATATATATATATATATATATATATATATATATATATATATATATATATATATATATATATATATATATATATACAGGGTGTCCCACGACGAACTGCCGCGATCGATTATGGAAAAAGTATAAATAGCAAAGATCTGAAAATTTGGTAACATACTAATGTCAATGGGGGCAATTCGGCTAAAATATTTTCAAAATGGTGGTACTTCCGGTTGTACCGGAAGTAGATATCAACTTGCTTATTTTAAATGGAACACCCTATATATTATTTCATTTTCGGATTTTACGTAAAATTCTAATCGCATATCATGTATTATCTCCTATACCTAACTCAAACCGTTTTTGACATATTTCAAATTTTATGCCAAAAATGACGTTTGCAGGCCGAAAAATAATTATCGATTTTTCCTACATGAATGCCTTTATGATTTAATTGGGGTTGGTTTCCTTATGGAAGGGGATCTACTTTAGTAGACTGTGTTGATAATTTGGTAATAAATAAATACAGGGTGATCAAAAACTAACATTAAAAATGAAATTGAAAAAATCGTTAAAAGTCATTTTTTTCAAATGGAAGCCCCCTATTTTTATAATTTTACCCTACTCAGCATTAAAAATAAGGGTAACTTTGTATAAGGTTGTCTATTCCGAAAATCGATAGTTTTAGAAAAAATGGCAGTTTAACATTTTTCGATTGTAAAAATCATATACGGTTTTCAAGTTTTGTTATTAGTTGGCCATGACCGGGAGGCGCGGACAAAAAAACACTCGAGCACTACAGAAATGTCATTATTTCTTGCCATTTGACAATTATTGATAATAATCATGCCAGGCCGATTAAATTATACAAACGAAGATTATTTAAATTTGTTTATTATCTATGGGGAATGTAACAAAGTTTTATCAGGAACATGCGAGACATTTGCTGACAGATATCCAGATAAACAGAAACCGTCACGGAACAGTGTTAAACGAATAATGGAAAATTTCAAAAATTCAGGAAAACAACTTATTTTAATAAATGTTCAAAATTTCCACCATGAGCTTTCAACAGAATTCTATGGATTGAGCTCTTTGAGATTCCTGTATGTAGAGCCACTTGTCTTAATGCTGTCATAGGATATGCCGCAAAATATCCCAAAATTGCAATTTCGACATTTTCATCATTGAGAATGGGTTTTCTTTTATGCATTTTTGCCTTAACAGTGCCAAAATTTTTGAAATTTTCCATTATTCCTTTAACACTGTTCCGTGGCGGTTTCTGTTTATCTGGATATCTGTCAGCAAATGTCTCGCATGTTCCTGATAAAACTTTGTTACATTCCCCATAGATAATAAACAAATTTAAATAATCTTCGTTTGTATAATTTAATCGCCCTGGCATGATTATTATCAATAATTGTCAAATGGCAAGAAATAATGACATTTCTGTAGTGCTCGAGTGTTTTTTTTTGTCCGCGCCTCCCGGTCATGGCCAACTAATAACAAAACTTGAAAACCGTATATGATTTTTACAATAGAAAAATGTTAAACTGCCATTTTTTCTAAAACTATCGATTTTCGGAATAGACAACCTTATACAAAGTTACCCTTATTTTTAATGCTGAGTAGGGTAAAATTATAAAAATAGGGGGCTTCCATTTGAAAAATATGACTTTTAACGATTTTTTCAATTTCATTTTTAATGTTAGTTTTTGATCACCCTGTATTTATTTATTACCAAATTATCAACACAGTCTACTAAAGTAGATCCCCTTCCACAAGGAAACCAACCCCACTTAAATCATAAAGGCATTCATGTAGGAAAAATCGATAATTATTTTTCGGCCTGCAAACGTCATTTTTGGCATAAAATGTGAAATATGTCAAAAACGGTTAGAGTTAGGTATAGGAGATTATACATGAAATGCGATTAGAATTTTACGTAAAATCCGAAAATGAAATAATATATAGGGTGTTCTATTTAAAATAAGCAAGTTGATATCTACTTCCGGTACAACCGGAAGTGCCACCATTTTGAAAATATTTTAGCCGAATTGCCCCCATTGACATTAGTATGTTACCAAATTTTCAGATCTTTGCTATTTATACTTTTTCCATAATCGATCGCGGCAGTTCGTCGTGGGACACCCTGTATATATATATATATATATATATATATATATATATATATATATATATATATATATATATATATATATATATATATATATATATATATATATATATAACTGCTGGCCACTCGAACTTACACACAGAGATTTTTAGGCAAAATTTAAAGTTCAATATTTTCAACAGGAATGCAATTTTTTAACGAGTCTTGCAGATTTTAAGAGCTAGTTTTTTTCGGATTAAGCTGCATGACGTATGTTTATCGTAGGACCATAGGTTTATTATATACGGGGTGATCAATGAAGTCATGCAAAAAATCAAAAAGTTTGTATGAGTGAAATTTCCGCAAAAAATTTTTTTGGTCGTTGCAATATGGTTCGTTACTAAGGTAACATCAATATCTCTAGACGTTTTTGTCACTTTTTGGATTAAGGCCCTTAGTTCTTGTACACACTACTAAACATAAAATTTGGGTAGCAAAATTTTTAAAATGCTATAACTTGACATTGGATTGACGGTTCTTGATGTTTTTTACGGATTTCGAATCTTTATTTCAGGTAAATTTTCTATAATCTAAGCATTTTATTTGGGGGTTGAAATATACAGGTTGAAATTTACACATTATTCCGGGTCGATAACAGACAAAAACGTAGCGACAAGAACAAGTTTATTACATTATATTCTACAATATACAAGATTGGTTAACAACGGCCAAAAGTCAATTCTTACAAAATTTCGAATTCTAAACCTAATTTAAAGGTTCCTGCAATCCCTAAAAAAAACCCTACTTTGAAATTGACGCGTCGCGTAGAAATTACAGCCGATCATAAATATGGGCATGGGGGTAGACAAAGAACTGAATGACTCTTTGAGACAATAAACTGGGGTGAAAGTTTTGGACAGAACAGTGAGAAGGACATTAAACAGAAACAACTTGAGGTGAGAATTTAATTTTACAAAAACTTAAATAATGCCAAACCTTAGAGCGCGTCGTACCCTACGTTTTGGCTATTATCGACCCGGTATAATGTGTAAATTTCAACCTGTATATTTCAACCCCCAAATAAAATGCTTAGATTATAGAAAATCTATGTGAAATAAGGATTCGTATTCCGTACAAATCATCAAGAACAGTCAATCCAATGTCAAGTTATAGCATTTTAAAAATTTTGCTACCCAAATTTTATGTTTAGTAGTGTGTACAAGACCTAAGGGCCTTAATCCAAAAAGTGACAAAAACGTCTAGAGATATTGATGTTACCTTAGTAACGAACCATATTGCAACGAGCAAAAAAATTTCTTGCGGAAATTTCACGCATACAAACTTTTTGATTTTTTGCATGACTTCATTGATCACCCCGTATATAATAAACCTATAGTCCTACGATAAACATACGTCAAGCAGCTTAATCCGAAAAAAACTAGCTCTTAAAATCTGCCAGACGCGTTCAAAAATTTGCATTCGTGTTGAAAATATTGAACTTTAAATTTTGCCTAAAAATCTCTATGTGTAAGTTCGAGTGGCCAGCAGTTTATATATATATATATATATATATATATATATATATATATATATATATATATATATATATAATATATAATCAAAACCTATAAGAAGCACGAATCTCTTATTAATGAAATCTTTGAAGTCTGCTATTTTTTACTAAATCTGATATTTAAAACATTTTAATTATTAATTTAATATATTAAAATCTCATTTCCGATTAGGTACCTACGACTACCTAGTATACAAACTATACTGCAGTTTCTATGTCTGTATAATTTAAAATTCCCACCATTTAAAGAATAAATTTAATTTTCATTGTACATAAGTATGTATATTTTGGTTTTATTGACCTTTTTAACAGATAATTTACATTTGTTACATTCTGCCTGCATTCTTTTTTTCTGCCAACAAACTCTGACGGATAGCGGAATTGTACAAGATAAAAATGTTTTAAATAAGATTATTTACCCGGAAAAATGTCTTAAAGTTGTTGACCAAACTGTTAGAAAGTTATAAGCTTGGATAAATCAATGTTTGATCAGCTACGTAACACCGAGGAGCAAAACATTAAATTATGTCTAAAAAGGATTTTATTCAGCACTTGCTCACTTAGTTTCGCCCCAATTGCTAAAAGCACCTTCTAGTTGGCCAATTTTACAAGTTTTTGTCCCACTCACAGAAAAAAACTGTCCCGTACCAAGTATCTCGTTTTCTCGGTTCTACTGATTTGGCCTAAATACTTTATTTAAACGCGGTACAAAATTTGTGCTGAATCCTCTTTTTTCTTATAATAATTAACGATTTGGTTTGAGAATGTAAATCTTGTTTTATTAAACCAATATATTTTACAAAACTTTAAACCACAATAATTGTTATTCTTGAGCCAAGTAAGTCACAATTGGTCGTTAAGAAGTTTCTCTTCTCCTAAGAATATTATTGATTAAATCTTCAGGTCATTAATTAGAAGTTTTAATGTCAGCGAATTTTGGAATGCAAGGCAAATGTTCTTTTATTTATACATACGGGAGAGAAAAGACGGAAAGAAAATCATGTACAAGTACCCATGCATTCTAGCATCAGCCTTGACTTTGGGCTACGCAGTAAACAAGTGGGCGGGGCTATCAGGGATCTCATTATTCTTCATGTCTTTAAACCGCACACATCTGTACAGTCTGCAACAAAGGTATTACCTATATTTTATCTTTTATCAATTTATAACAATGCCTTTTAAGAACAAAGTTAAAAACCGAGTGTTAAACGGTTAAAGCCGTGATACAATATATGCAACAAGAAGCAGATGCAAAAAAACAATCATTGATTTAAGTAAGTTTCACGAGCATATTTCAGTTGCTACAGGAATTAGTCTGAGCACAATTAAACGAATTAAGGAAGAGGCCAAAAATGTCGAATCAGGTGCAATAAGATCTTTTTCCACACCAAATGAAAAGAGGGAAAATAGGAAAAGCAAAATAGCTTTAGGCAACGCTTTTCAAGGTCTTTTGTGCAGAACGATACATAACTTCCACTTGACAGAAAACAAGTACCGATTCTAGCGAGAATTCATAAACAGTTCCAAAATGATACTAATAACTGCTCGAGCTGTTTGAGAAAACAAATGAATCAAATTGGATTCCTTTGGAGAAAAACTAAAAACAATTGAAATATTTTAATGGAGAAATTTGACGCCAGGCATCTTTGCATTCAATTTTTAAAGAAAATGGAACGTTACCGTACAGAAGGACGGCCGATTGCTTATATGAATGAAACGTATATTCATTTATCACATACATAACAAAAAGCTTGGAGCGATGAAGCAGGCAAAGGTGTAAGACAAGCTGTTTTAAAAGGCACACGTCTAATAATCGTGAACGCTGGTGCGGAAAACGGTTTTGTGCCAAATTCATACTTTAGATGGAAGTCACACTGCAGTACTGGGGACTATCAAAATGGTTTATGAAAAATGGGTAAAAAAAAACTAGTGCCCAATTTGCGACCTAACAGTGTAGTCGTAATCGACAATACACTACAATAAGCAAATCGATAAGTGTACAAAGTGTAACAAAAAATGATGATACGAAAAACTGGTTACAAGATATACATTCTAATTAAAATCAGGAAACCGACAGAGGAAAATTATAAAATTGACCAACTATTTCAACTACCCCCTTACCATCCTGATCTTAACCCTATTAAACTAGTGTGGGCAGAGATAAAAGAATTTGTGGTCACAAAAAACGTAAATTTTAACATGGCAGACGTTATAAAATTAACTGATGAGTTTTTCGAACAATTTTCTGAGAAAGAGTGAAAATCGCGTTGCGAAAGAGCAAAAAAATTTGAAGCACAATATATAGAAAACAAACCCATGGTATACATCGTTGTAGAAGACCTAATTATAAATTTAGGTAAAGATGGAAGCAGTTCAGGTAAAAGCTCTGATAAATTTTCAAGCGAGAGTTCTCTGGTGATCCTTGTTCTTCTACGACTTAGACTGTAATTGACTATTAAGCACAAAGTTTAAATATACCTTACTTAATTATATGTAATATGTAAATGTTATGTCTTTTAAACAAAACTGTTAATAATTTTTCGTTCCACAATCCTAAAAGGTATATTTAATAAGTAATAATAAATTATTATTTATCATATTGCAAAACGTTACTGACTAAAGTTGTTTTATAAATATTTCTGAATATCATTACCAGGTTTTCTTATGGCGAGGTACTTAAAATAAATTTAACAAAGGGGAGTTCTTAGGATCTACTTGGTCATTAATGATCAGGTAGATATTAACAACTCCCCTGTGTTAAATTTATTTTAAGTACCTAGCCACAAGAAAACCTTATCATTATATTTACAAATATTTATAAAACAACTTTAGTCAGTCAATTTGATGTTACATTATACGTATTTTGTTGTCCGTATCCAACACTTTTTTAATTAAACTTTTAATACAACTTTTTTAATTAAAAAGGTAGAGAATTAAAAAATTAAAAATAGAGTTCCATTAATGTTTTCATACATTAGACTAAAAAAAACAAAGTATTATGCGGTAAAAAGTCCGTTTTTATTTTCTACGCGGAGTGTACTTTGCGGAAATCAAGTATTGATTGGGTGTCTCTCTCTTACGCTGACTCTCCTGGTCTATCATCTGCGCATCTCCGAGCTCATGCCAGAACGTATGTGCATGTGAGTAATTGTAATGTTTACAATGTATGTTTCCAATCCTAATCGTTATTCCTACATCGAGGGAGCAGCATTATCTTCGACTTAACAGTCTTGATTCTATCTAAAAGAGAGCCATTCGACTCATCAATGACTCAGGCCTCACAAGAAAAGGCTCTTCCCCTCTTAACAGTTTCTGACAAAACAACAATAAGCGCGTTACATATTCACCCCTTTACTGTTCAGCTACAGAAACCTAGAACTTCTCTCGCTCATTCATTGCTATTTAGATTATGGAGCAAATTGCCTACAGATGTTTTTCGTTCCCCTCCTATCCTCCAAATTTTTTTAGTCCCGTGTCAGTAGATTACATTTCCCTTCAGACGCCTACGGGACGTTAAGTACTTAGACTTGAGGTATACGTGGGCTGTCCCAGATAAAATTGTAAGCAGTCGCCAAACACCCATCCCATTTAGTAAATGGGATGGGTGTTGTTAATATGAAGTTTTTGTTAATGCCATTACGGAACACCTAAATGGGCGCAACAAATGCGTGAGATGTTTCTTGACCTCGCAAAGGCATTCGACACGGTCTTCCACTCCATGGTCCTCGATGTACTGAGGGCGTATGGGGTGAGGGGTACCATGTTGGAGGTTTTCGCCAGCTACCTCAGGGGTCAAATCAAGGGCTTCAAGATAGGGAATGCCATCAGTGACCCGGGGGCCATTGAGAATGGAGTGCCTTAGGGTACGGAACTTGGCCCACTACTGTTTAACATCTATGTAAATGGACTTTGTGGACGTCGGAGGTAAAGTTATAGCCTTTGCAGCTGATACTGTCCTAGTCTTTTCGGAAAGGACTTGGAATGGTGTTAGGGAAAAGTTGAAATCTGGTTTCATCAAGATTAAAAACTTGTTGGATACGTTCAGACTTAGTCTAAACTTCAGTAAACCTCATGCTGCTTTTTTAATTAACGTGCGCAAATAGGCTAGGTTCCGAGTCCATACATATACAGAATATAGGCGAACCCATTAAAGAAAGTAGTACCATAAAATATATTGGTATACCCACTGACAAACACCTTAAATGGGACCAGTATATGTTATATTTTTGCAAAACAATCCGATGTCTTAACTTCCAATTTTACACCTTTAGAGAGATTATATACAGCAAATATTTAATTATTATTAATATATAGAGCGCTTATTATCAATCACTTTTGGTATCAAATAATTTTTATGTGTATACCATTGTTAAAAGTCGTCATTAAAAACTTATGAGTTATCTTGATATTTCTGCAATTTGCTTTTTTTTCAAATGACTTTTTGGAAATTGTTGCTAAATCAGTTCAATAAGTACTGTGGTGAGTACATCCTCAAATTTTCCTTTTCTAAATTTGCAAAAAAATGAAATAAAAATTAGTTGTCTCATTCTTAGGCGATTGTCAATTAAAAGCCTTGACGGTTAAAAATTCTTCGACTTTACAAGAGCAGTAATTTTATAATCGACTCTTGCAGCCTTGTTGCTTAAAACTTTTAATCAAGTAGTATAATTAATTGAAGTTTAGAGTCAGCCTTGACAGTAATATTAAATTGAGTGTTTTTACATTACAAGTGTCCAATTAGTTTAATTCTTAATAAATTGTTTGACTATTACGGCCAGATGCTCCAACGCTAGTCCGGTCTAATTTAACAACCAAAAGAATTATCTACTCCTGTTATAGAAAATGGACATCTCTGGCATTGGTTTCTAGATCGCAACATCACCTTTTTATCGTAGGTTATATTGTCTCATCCTTTCCATGACAATTTACTTTCAGTTTGAGCTACGTTCGGTTCGAGGTGCTTTTGTACAAAGTATTTTTATATTATTTAAAAACAATCACGCAACTACACATACATATAAAAATAGTTAGTTTAGCAGAACTTAAAAAAAACTTTATTTAAAAACACATAGATAATATGCAAATGAGCGAATATTGATATTGACATTGCAACTTGTGCAATTTGTCATAAGCACCGAATTGAGGAAAAAAAGGTAATTACAAAATTTATAGTGTTTTAGGTCTACAGTCGTAGGAAAAATGGTGTCTACACCACGTTTCGAAAGTGCTTTGCAATCACTCGCACCATCGCAACTCTCGACCACGTTTCAAGCGGCGAACTCGGTGCTAGGATTGCAAAGCACTACTTTCGAAACTGGGTATACAAATAACTATAAACTGATAAGTGTAAGGATAAGACAGATAAGTTTTATACCACGACTTTGCTTCTGAATTTTTTGCAAATTTATAAAGAAAGGGGCAATTTTAGTAGGTACTTTTAACAATAATAGAACTAAATCCATTCTAACAACCCACTCCAAGATGAAAACCATTTGGAAACCAAGCAAATCACTGAAATATCAGAATAATTCAGTTTTTAATGACGACTTATTAACAATGACAGCACAAAAACTCGTCAACACATAACTGATAAACTAGAAGATCTTAATTTAAACCTTCTTCGTGATTCTGAACTATACTCTTCACGTTCAGAAACTGAAAAAATCCGATTATTTCTGATCTTTTATGCCTGGATTCTTGAGATTATGAAACCCCTTGTCAGCGGAAGATTCTTCTGTCTCTCTCTCCCTCCCTCCTTATATTCTTGAAGTCCTGTACCAATACATATTTCTGTTCCTATAGATGCCCACGGTGCGTTGATAGTACTCGCCTCTATGCCAGGTAAAAACAGCTTGTTGTAAGATATTTTTAAAAATAGGGTTAAATTCGTTTTAGCAACACCTCACCAGACAAAAATTATTTGGGAAACAAACAAATCGAAACGATAATACAATAACTCACAAGTCTCTAAAAAACAGACATATCTGACCAACTAGAGTATTTAAATTTAAAACAGTTTTAAGTCTTTTTTAGTACATTCGGTAGTTAGTTTTTTATCAAGGTTACCTGACCACTGTACGGGTTTCTGAGATATTTATCAAATTTTATCACAAATATAAGTACTTTTTCACAGTTAGAATTGATTTAATCTTGTTAATGGGGTGCATTTTTTATGATCCTCGAGTCAAAAATTATTAATATTTATACACGTAGCATAATTTAATCAAGCCAACTTCACAAACTGCATTTGCACATGCAACTCATTTGAATTAAATCCATTTGTTTTGTTCACGTTAGGTACGGGCCCGATGTTATAAAATGGAAAATTTATTTTTACTGTATGAATTAAATGCCGAGTTTACCGTTTCATTTAAATATTGGGTCATAAAATTTAGTTTCGTCGAATAATAAAATGAAACATGAGCAAACCCATATTTATATAATCTAGAGATGTGCCGTGAGAATGTTCTCAAGAGAATATTTCTGGAGAACGGTAAATTACCGAGAATATTTCCCAGCATAAATTCTCGAGAATTTATGATTTTAGAAAAAAATATAAAGTTTACCGTTTCATTTATATATTGGGTCATAAAATTTAGTTTCGTCAAATAATAAAATGCAACATGAGCAAACCCATATTTATATAGAGTATCTAGAGACGTGCCATGAGAATGTTGTCAAGAGAATATTTCTGGAGAACGCTAAATTACCGAGAATATTTCCCAGCATAAATTCTCGACAATTTATGATTTTAGAAAAAAATGTATAAATTACTGGAAAATTACCGATAATATTTCCGAGAACGAGAATGTTCTCGGGAAAATTCATATTCTTAGAGAATTTGTGAAAATTTACAGACATTTAAGGTAATTTATTTTAATTGCGCTATTGTATCATAGATAGAGCTTGGAGCATCTTTATCTTTATTTCTTTTGTGTCTTGTTTTAAACAACTTGTATAGGCATGTTATTTTATACAATGCGGTTCTAAGTTGTGTTTTATAAATAAAGTTACTCGAAAATAATGGAAATATAAATTGAATGTCTTTATTTTGACTAAAATGCGTAATCACGTTAATTTACAATTTAAATATTTTCTAAATTAGGTATTGTGCAGTGCTATCTCTTTATTTTTTCAGATAAAATTATTATAAAAACTACTTTGGGTAAAAAATATGTTTTTCCAATGTATGCAGTCAAACAAAACATAAAATTCTCGAACATATAAAATATATTCTCCAAAATTTCCGATAAATTATCATTTTGCTTGGAGAATATTGGCCAAAAATAAATTCTCGAAAATGTCCCATCTCTACAACTCTTTATATTTTCAGATAAAATTATCGTAAAAACTACTTTTGGTAAAAAAAAATATCTTCTTTCAATTTATGCAGTCAAAACATAAAATTCTCCTACATATAAAATAAATTCTCCAAAATTTCCGATAAGTTCACATTGTTCTCAGAGAATATTTCTCAAAAATAAATTCTCGAGAATGTTCCATCTCTAAGAGTATCCTTAAAAATGTTAGCAATCTCTGACATTTCTGGTCGAAGTAATACTACAAGTTTATATAATTTGTTCCTACGTCCCCTTCCCTTTCTCTGACGAGATAAAACAAGGAGGTAGTTTAAACTTAATTCTTCATAATAATTTTTTTAGACTAGGTATCCTACCATTAGACTACGTCAAAAATGAGGACCTGAACTTAATCAGCCAGCCGAAACCAAAGACGGACTAGCCCTAAGACTCATCAACAGCGAAATGTTTAGTAATAGCCCCAATTACTGTTTTTTAGTAATTTTCTACAAGAAAAAATAATAATATCCCTTATTGCCGACAAAGTCACGATTACACAACAAATCAATAACAGGTTTTCAGAACCCTTGTATATGAATTTTTAATATTAAATTATAATAATATATGAAGGAACAAGTAAGTAGCACAATTAAGAGTAATAGTAAAAACTGATATGGGGTCTGGGACAATTAATAATTTAAATTCATTGAGCAATGTGACCACACGGAGCAATAGAGTTATATTTTTGCATATTGTAGCCATTACAAAGAGGTTACCCATTAAAGGTAAAGTAGTAAAATCATCTTTGGAGACATTGGTTTAAACTTTTTTGTAATAAGTCTCTATATTATCTATTTGTTGTATGTCGTTAGGTAGAAGTTTATAAGTTTTTATGGCCTTATAGTATGGCCCTCTCTCATAAAAAGTTGAGTTATGCAGGGAACCTTCAGATCAGTTCTTTCCCTTTTCGACATTGTGATTTCCCGTGCATTCATATGTTTATTTAATGGGAACTCTTGAAAACTTCGCTTAACAAACATTTCCAGGGATGTAAAATATAAGGATGGAACTATAACAATGCAGAGTTTGGCTAAGTAAGGTCTACAAGAGGTCCTTGGGTGAAGTCGAAGTGTAACTACACAGTAATGTATTATGAATTTTTGCACCCTAAATATATCTACTGCCTTCGTCGAGGAACCCCAGAAGCATATACCGTAGGTCAGTACGGACTGAATCTGTCCAAAGTAGAATACTCTAATAACCTCGATAGAGAGTATGTCTCGTAGCCTTTGTATGACACCACACAGACTGTTGAGCTGTGCTGATCTGTCCTTAGGCTGTGAATGTGACATTCTCAGCTTAATGTAGAGTCTAGATGAATACCTAGAAAATTTATATGGTCTAGATTTCGGATAGATTTGCCAGAGAGATTCACCAGAAGCGACTTTAACCTGTGATCTAAAGGTCATTAAATCCGTGTTGTCTGCATTCAATGTTAGGTTATTTTCAGTGCACCAACGTTTCATCTCCGCTTTCCAGGTCCTAAAATGGAGCCTTGAGGGATTTCTTGTTTGATCTTAATAATATCTGAGTGGTATTGTTACTGTCTCTAAATGCAGACAATATGGTGTCTACTCTGTCAGTATGATTGAATGATTCAATATATGAATTTGCGATTTTATTGTCATTGATATTATTATGATAGTCTGAAAAGTACTTCTTATAGGCCTTTCTCTCAGACTTGCATGTGTCGTCCCCAACTTGACTGTTCGTCCACTTGTACCACACATAAAAGTCCTTGATGTAACCAGAGTAATTTCGTCTCTCTGGGTTCACTCAAGTTATCCTGTCGGTCTTTATCCTGTTTATGATAATAGGAAATGATAAGTCAAAGTAATAAAAGAATATTCTGAAAAAAGTTGCTTATTTGTCATCATTTCACTAATTTTCACTACTAATGTTTTATTGATTTCTATAAAATACAATATTTTTAAAGAAATTTGAATGCAATAACCCAGATGGTCGGTAGGAATATCAAACATTTAGAAAAAGGGGGTTTTCTAGGATTAAGTTCTTTCAGAGATCAAGGTCAGGGTACCAGATAGACCCTCCCAGGTAGTAGTTATTTTTGCTGCGCCACTTTCATTAATTGCATTAGAAAATTATCAGATTTTTACATTAAAACTGCATTTTATCAAACAGAGTTCATTTTATCGACATCAATATACAGGGTCAGTTTTTTAAGTGTTACAAGGCGATATCTCGAGAACGGTTTAAAATATTTTCATGAAATTTTGGTGTCAATAGGGAGATTGGGGGACATATTCTTGACATTTACCCCCTCTCTCTATTTTGAGGGGTGGGCGGTAGCTTTGGCATTTTAAATGGGATGAGATACTTTTGTTTATAAAATTCGAATCTACGCAAAAAACTACATAAGTGTACAATTTTTTTTTAATTTACTCTTTCGGTTATGGCATTATGGTTAAGGAATATTTGATAAAATTTAAAATATAAATAAATATTATCAATTATAATAAATGAAGTTCACTTATTTCAGAATTATTATTCGTTTTCATGGAATTGCGTTATTTTTACTTAAGTCAGTTGAGAGTTTTGACGTTTTAACGATTATTCCTCAGTTTATTGCTCAATTAAATATGGAAGCGAATTTTAATGTGCATGTTGATATGATAATTTTGGGGGGGTGCACAAAAAACTACAGAGAAGCTGCACTAGTGTGGGCGGAGAGGTTTCCTAATAACCAGAAATCTCATATTGTATTTAAAAGACTGGAAACCAGTAGTCGTACTACTGACTGTCTGAAGATGAAACCACGAGTTCGGAAGCGAACTGAAACGGACCAAAACAGGACAGTTGGCATTTTAGGAGCGGTAGCAATTATCACGCATGTATGTAACAGGCGGCTTGCTATAGATGCTGGAATGGGTCAAAAATCAATTGTGACCATACTGCACTTGTACAATTTTCATCCGTAATACATTACACTCCACCAAGAGTTATATGGACAAGATTTCGAACATCGCATTACATTTTGCAACTGGATCACAAGACATGCAGGTTTATAATGAATTTTATTTTTTCTGACGAAGCTACTTTCCATAATTATGAGCAGGTAGGATTTTAAGTTACCACTAGAGCTCAAAAACATGCTGCCCGACCATAGGCGTCGGAAACGTAAATACGCAACTGCATGTAAGTAAGTGATAATAACATGCATTATACTAAGAAAAATACTTACCCAGTAACTAGGATTATACATCTGAATGTGCACGGCTAAACGCTTGCAACATGGCTCATGTTTCCACAGTCGTTTCTTTGAGGCATGTTCGCCGCGGTGAAAAAATGTGTTTATAAACGGAAAAAGACCGTTCGACATCTAACCATATAATACTTGTATACTTAAAATGGTCCTTGAAAATCTGGATTTTTTTGTAGGACACGTCTTATTCAATACAGATGCTCAGCTTGTCATCCGGGGTTTATTTGGCATAACAGAGAAAAAACAAAGGTCAGTAAACCGGCAGGGTAGATATAAAACGGGTATTTTAAGAAATTTAATGTAATCTGCATTAGTAAAGAGAAATAATATTTAAAAGGGTTGGGTTGGAGTAAATATGCATGGTCGCATTTTACTAACGTATTATCAAGATTGGCTATAATAAAGTAAAGGGTGGGTGTAGGTATTGACATGATGCTACCTGTAGAACGTTAAGAGATAATAGGTATATATAAAACGGTGCGATGGGTTTTCTTAAGAAAGGGTTATAACCGACGATGGTGCGCTGTCGAAGTTTTCGGTGCTTAAGTAATAAGAAAACAACACCTGCTCGAGAAGAAAAGTGACACATGCGTAGGGCAGCTGGACTCTTAACTTTTATTGCACTTTTATATGTTATACGTTAAGGACTCCGATCTTTTTGTTTGGGAATTGAAAGCAGATTGTAATCGGCTAATTACAGTAAATTAATTTAACAGTGAGGTTCCACTGCTAAGGTTTTCGGCTCCTCACGGATTATCCGACAGTGGGGTTCCGCTGAAGGGCTTCCCTACGTAGTAGCATTATGCCAAGCGTGTACGTAATTTGGGGTGATACTGAGTGGTAGAAGGTATTAAAAGTTTAAATAACAACTATACGTACACGTCACAAGGGGCGGTACCAAAAATGAAATGTAGGTTATCCGTGTTATCAAAGAAAAGGGGTTATATAAAAAGGGACGAAGTGATGAAGTGCGTACAGCTGTTCGCTGCAGACGCACAGAAACAATTATAGGGGTTTTGGCAAAGAAATAGGTAAAGAAAACTTCACGAGGATCACCATCAGTGTCGCAGACATTAGAAAGATGTAGCCAAGAAAATCACCGGTAAAGTGCAGACAGGAAAACCACCTGTACTTAGCACCGCAGACAGAAACAGGTGACAAAAGGGGTACAAATTACGAGAGACAAACAGGATCACCATCAGTGTCGCAGACATTAGATGCGTGAGCTATGAATGGGAAAGGCGCAGCAAAGAAAATCACCGGTGAAGTGTAGTCAATAAAATCACCTGCAGTGTCGCAGACATAAACAGATGACAAATTACATGAAATAAGGTACAAATTACGGGAGACAGACAAAGGCCTATGTTAATATATTTAATTGTTAACTGTTATAAATATTTTATTGTTATCTTGAATGTGAAATTGATAACTAACAGGTATACAAATAAATGGATATCTCTACGATGAGACAGCTTAAAAAGGGGAAAATATAATTAAAAGCTATCAAAATCTGATATAAAATTTACCGTTGTACCAAACTTTAAAAGAACCCGCAATAAACATAACGTAGGAAAATAAGGTAACACATCCAGACGATTACTGCCAACCTGATTGACTTTGTCACGTGATTAATAGAGTGGGGGTAGATCAGTTTCATAAAATACAGGGTAAAATGTTGGTGATTGCTTTTTGCCGAAAATTTCTACATTTTGTAATATGGTAAACATATACGTTCAGATTCACTAAGAAAGTTTAAGATTTAGTACTAGTTTAAATTAAGATCTTATAGTTGATCAGCTATGTTTTGACAGGTTTTTGTCCTGTCATTTTTAATAAGTCGTCATTAAAAACTTATGAATTGTTCTGATATTTCAGCGATTTACTTGGTTCCCGAATGATTTTCATCTTGGAACGAGTTGCTGTAATGAATTTAGTTCTATTATTGCTGAAAGTACGTACTAAAATTGTCCTCTTCTTGATAAATTTGCGAAAAAGCTCATAAATAAGTGCATAATATAAAACTTAGTTGTCTTATTCTTACACTTGTCAGTTTAAAACTTTTGGTTGTCAAATTAGACCGGACTAGGGTTGGAGAATCTGGCTGATACATATCTGCAGTTTCTGCAAAATATCACGCTTAAGCTACTTTGTGCGTTCTATTTTTGGTTTTCGTCTATGAAATATAAAATTGAAAACCCAACCCTGTTTAAGTCGGATAACTTGATAATAATAATTAATGACTGAATAATAATTTTAATGCCATTCGACCATTTCAATTAGTCCACCATAATATTAAAAAGAAGGCTATAAAACAGTCGTGCCAAAATAAAGTTCCATTTTTCATAAGAAAAACCATTACAAACAAAACTTTATTTTGGCCATGACTGCACTTGATTTAAAGTTATGTAGCAACATCCCATAAACAACCATGGGATAGTGCTACAAATCCTAACTTTTAAATCTTCAAAATGTTTTCCAGCAAACACAGCCTGAAATAATTGCTACAATAGTCAAAGTAAGATTCAATATTGCTTACGCTAATTCTTATTAAGGTCCATTTTCTGAGGTTTTTCATTTATTCGTAATTATTTAAGTAAAATGGGCTCTATATTTTAGGTAAATCCGTTTCAGCAAACAGTACACTTAAATTGTAACATTATAAGCATCATCATGCTAATATTTACCGCTTTATGTGATAATCCGATATTCCCGTGTCGCCTCTTGTTAATTATAATAAATCGTCACCTTTATTACCTCATATCCCTAATTAGGTGTATGGGCATCATTACGTGTCCCAGAGGAAACCTAAATCTCCTGTATTTAACAGGTATTGTCAAGTTTGTTGCATCTCAATCCTTCGCTAAACTGATTTATGTTATGTTCGTACATCACTTACTTTAAAGATGTTGAGATGCATAATATGTTACATGAACTAGAATTTAGAGTATATTATTACAATTGTAAAAGTTAAACAAACACCTCTTAATTTTTTTATTTATCAGGTCTTTCTTTTCTTGTTACAGTTAGTTTTAATGCTTACAGTACCAACCGTCTGACATAACAATTTATTTTGACAGTCTTGGCGGTAAGAGACCACAGTTTTTAAGAGGCCGAAAGGAACTAAACGTAGGCCCATCTTGGTTAAGAGTTGCCGGCGAAGCTGGAGGCCAAAAGCACTCTCGGCTTAGAGACTCGTGCTGCAAAATGGATGTGTTAGAGATCCCCGCACCATATTTCTATTATGAGCAAATAACCTAGATGCCATCGATTCCGGTACCACATAACTTAAGTTCTAGGGGCACGTTTGGTATATTGTAGAAAACAAAAGAAAAAAGTTCTCTGTCACATTCATATGTCAACTTCAAGAACAACCTTATTTTACAAGCTTGTTTTCTTCTTATACTTTGACTCCATCTTTTCCCAACTTTCTAAGTAGCCGACGTCCCTGGTTAATCGTCACCGCGACGCTAAGCCCAGGGTTTTTTCTCCTGTTTCCTCTTCATTTTCCCATTCACTTCATTGCCATTGACTTCATCCACCTGAAACCTGAGCTAACCTGAGCAAATCATTGTATCGTCTTATTGGTGTAGTAGTCTGTCTTATATATTTGTAGACCACTATTTTATAAAACACTCCTTCCCACACTCCTTTCCCGCGCTGATCCTACGGTCACACAACACATCGGTTACCTTCCTCCAATCCCGCTGGTACTATGTGTGTTATTTTCAAATTTGGCGTACCTACCATCTTCTGTGATGGCATAACATAGTTATTCAAAAAATATTACTTTATTCTAGTTCTGCCTCTTGCATTATTATATCTGCTTTTTTTCTCCCTTGGAATCCATGTAATTGGTTTTGTTCCCACTGATAGGCCTCTATTCTGTGGCAGTTTCATTTTATCACCTTATTCACTTCAAATTAAATATTGAATTTAAAGAGAGAAAGGCACCATAGAATAGGAATGAGATGCATGTAATAAGGAAAGTAATAATCTTTTAACTAGCTCTAGGAAGCTGCAACGCCCTTGCAGTGCTAGAACACTATGTTAAATCAGTTTTCTTTGGAAAGCAAAAACATTTGACTTTCCTAGGCGATTATCACTGTATCGAGTACTTATTTTGATGTCTTTTAAACTTGGATCATAGAACACCAAGTGTCGATTCCAAGATTGAAAAATATTTTTCGTGGGGGTTACTCCTCCACCAGTTCACTCCAAAGGCTTTGTCAGAAACACATTTTCCAAACTATCAAAATTCTCATGACGGTCAAAAAAAGGTTACTGAGCTCACTTCGAAACGCCGTAATTTAATGAAATAATTTTCATTAAATAAACTGGGTTATCCTAGTTTATATAACCCAGAATATAATTTATGCCCACACAAAACATATAATTAAAAAGGGAAAAATCAAGGCACTCACCCTTCTAGAGCCCCTAACAAGGATTCGCCAGTAAATACAGGAGGGATGAAACAGGATTTTAGTTTCTTCCAGAAAAGGAGCCTCTCTTAACAACAGGTTTTAGAATGTCATCGGAAAAATGACATCTTAAGAATCACACACATCAGCTTGGACGGTATGACTGACACTTCTACTTTTGGACCAAGTTCATGCTCTCGTGAATACTCGCGTTTCATTCGCATATGCTCGAAAATAACCAAAACTTAATCAGCAATTGAATTACTTCAAAATATAACAGTAACGAATGTTACAACATATTGTAGCTTACTTGGTTTAAGAATAAAAATTATCGTAGTAAATTCTTGTAAAATATCCTTGTTTAATAAAAATATTATATTCTTGAACCAGAAATTTTAGGGGAAAAACTATTCAGCAGAAATTTATTACCGTGTTTAAATAAAGTGTTTTTGCTTACACGAAGTAAGTGGATACTTACGCCAAATCAATATATCCGAGAAAAAGTGGTACTTGGAATGGGAGTTTTTTTTTGTCTGTGTATTATCTATAACACAAACCCACAAAAAAAAAATTGGTACTCCTATCGAGACAACTATATCCCTATGTAATTTTCGACGCTGAATCCGAATCCGAGGTCAAAAAAAATAGTACGCCCCAAAATCAACCCCTAACGCTAAAAAACACCCCCACAGGGTAAAAATGACAACGCTCCACGAATAGTCTTAAATCTCAATAAATCGAAGTAAATATAAATATTCAAGTATATAACGCATAAACACATAGTTAACACTACTTTCCATTGAAAATCACCCCCATGAGTGGGTGAAAACTACCCCTAATACAACAGGAAACTTAAAAAAATGCAGTGATTGCAAAAAAGCTTACGATGCCCAGTTTTTTTGCAAGGAGTGAGTAACTGCATTAGTTCCGATGCGATGCTCAAAATCTACCCCCACAGAGGGGCGGAAACCAACCCTAGATTAAAATTGCAAGGAAAATCGGGCAAAAAATTTTGTCATTGTTCTATTTTAATCGATGCTAAAATTGGCTAAAGATATGCAGCACTGCAGTTTGGAGGTGAACACTTACACATGGCACCAAAGTCATTCGGTGACATCCCCATGAAAGGGTGAAAATTACTCCTCATATAATTACACAGACCTACAAAAAAAATTTCTTTTGGACCTGCTATCGAGGCAACTGTATCCCTATATAATTTTCGACGCTGAACCCGAATCCAAGGTTAAGAAAAATCGTACACCCCCAAAATCAACCCCTAGCTCTAAAAAACACTCCCTGAACAGGGTAAAAATGACTTAACGCTCCACGAATAGTCTTCAATCTCAATAAATCTAATTACATATAAACAGCGTTAACACCAGTTTCCATTGAAAATCACCCCCATGAGTGAGTGAAACCTACCCCTCACACAACGGGAAATTTAAAAAATCTGCAGTGATTGCAAAAAAAGCTTACGATGCTCAGATATTTTAGAAGCAGTTGGTAACTGAATTAGTCTCGATGCGATGATCAAAAACTACCCCCATAATGTGGCGGAAACCACCCCTAAATTTAAATTTCAGTTGGTGTTGGTCCTTAAAAAGAGAGACGTCTGAAAAGCATAAACGGCAGTCGGTCAGAAGATCATTCGAAAACAAATCCAAAAGATATTACAAAAAGAAAGAATAAATTTAATTGAATTAAAACTACGGGTAAATTTTTGCTACTTCATAATATGGGTACTTTTCAAGTACGTTGTCAAAGATTCTTCTTAAATAAAAAAATGCAGATGTTTTGAGCTTTTCTAAAAGGTACTGCAACTATTTTTTGAATTTATTATATAAGTATATGAGGAGTAATTTTCACCCTCTATTGGGGATGTCACTGAATGACTTTGGTGCAATGTGTAAGTATTCACCTCCAAACTGCAGTGCTGCATATCCTTAGCCAATTTTAGCATCGATTAAAATAGAAATCACGATGACAAAATTTTTTGCCCGATTTTCCTCGCAATTTTAATCTAGGGGTGGTTTCCGTCCTTCTGTGGGGGTAGATTTTGAGCATAGCATCGGAACTAATGCAGTTACTCACTCCTTGCAAAAAAACAGGGCAGCGTAAGCTTTTTTTGCAATCACTGCATTTTTTTAAGTTTCCTGTTGTATGAGGGGTAGTTTTCACCCACTCATGGGGGTGATTTTCAATGGAAAGTAGTGTTAACTGTGTATTTATGCATTATATACTTGAATGTTTATATTTACTTCGATTTATTGAGATTTAAGACTATTCGTGGAGCGTTAAGCCATTTTTAACCTGCTGAGGTGTTTTTTAGCGCTAGGGGTTGATTTTGGGGGTGTGAGATTTTTTTTGACCTCGGATTCGGATTCAACGTCGAAAATTACGTATGAAAATAGTTGTCTCGATAGGAGTACCAAATTTTTTTTTGTGGTTCTTTGTAATTTTACACAAAGTTCTACAATACTTTTTGTTCAATTGGCATTCTGGACTGAAACAAACTAAAACTTTATATAAAAAATGATCACGCTTGCAAATCACGAAAGACACTGTAGTATGTACTAAATAAATGCCTCTATTTTTTTTTACAGAAAAGCACTAACAAATTGTATTGTCAATTAAGTTACCAGTCGGTCAGTAATGAAAAGACCTATATCAAACAAGAAATTAAACTTTTAATTTGTTTTCACAGTGGTAAATAAACAAACGTAGTGGTAATTAATTCAAAATAAAAACATCCAGAGAAATTGTTTGTAAATGGAATTATAAAGCAACTTTTGAAGTGGATATATTTTTCGCCATAACTTTTATTTAAATAGACTTAAAATTAGATTCAAGCTGCGTTTGAACTTCAGGTGAACCCCGTTAAAACTAGTTATACAAATATGCAATTCTATTATGTTGTTTACAAAATTAATGTTAGCTGTATGGTTAAAGCTTTGAGCATTGTATACAAGTACCTGTTAGATGTAGTTTTCCTAACAATGGGTTTATTTCGGTTGGTTAATAAGTACAGTTGGTTGAGCTTAAATTAGGATATTCAGAAAAAGGTTAAATTATTTCCTGCAAGTCTCGTTATAGAAATGGTTCTTTGTAGTGAATGTTTCTTTTCTGCTACTTCTCACAAGCGATGTCAGCTTATTTTTGGGGTGCCCCTTTTAAGGTAATTTTGTGATAATAGGGAATATGCATGGTGTTTTTTATAGCATACATTATTAGATCAAGTCATGACAAACCCAGAAAATGATATTTTGAAGAAAATCACTAGGATAATTGAACTAGAAAAGCTTTTCTACTTGTCGGTGTAATTTATTACAATTTAAAAAGCAGCCATTTGAGCGGGCCCATGAATGACGTCAGATATTGTCTAATACACCGAAAAGGGAGACTCCCTTGAGACATTTGGTAGGTTTACTGGTTTATGATTTAAAAGTTTGTTTATCCACCATTATATATATACTTATATATATATATATATATATATATATATATATATATATATATATATATATATATATATATATATATATATATATATATATATATATATATAAAATAAAGAAATATCGACAGGACTATTTATAAAAAAAGGTGACGAAAATATTGGGGAAACTGTCTGTATGGTAGTGCTCGACACGTGTTTCGTGCTTATTAGCACTCATCAGTCGCACATAACCAAGTTATTAGATGGGAAACTTGGAAGTTGAAAAAACACAAAGAGTTCACAGACCAGGGACCTGCTAGCACATTTGCGGTTGATTTTTGTCAGGAGACCCATGGATTTCCGGGCAAGACCCAACATCACCACGGAGGCTGCAATAGCACCTGCGTGAAACCTCTACCCCAAGGGATATAACAATATAAAGAAATAAAGAAATATCGACAGGACTATTTATAAAAAAAGGTGACGAAAATATTGGGGAAACTGTCTGTATGGTAGTGCTCGACACGTGTTTCGTGCTTATTAGCACTCATCAGTCGCACATAACCAAGTTATTAGATGGGAAACTTGGAAGTTGAAAAAACACAAAGAGTTCACAGACCAGGGACCTGCTAGCACGAAACACGTGTCGAGCACTACCATACAGACAGTTTCCCCAATATTTTCGTCACCTTTTTATATATATATATATATATATACACGGTGTTCATTTGAAAACTTCCCACCACGGATTTATCGAAAACCACTGATTAAAAGAAAAAACGCCGAGACACGTCAAAAGATGTGCCAATGGGGACAACTTTTTAACCAAAAACTACTTCACCCCCTTTTACCCTCTGCCCCCCGGGGTCATCCCCTTAAAAATTTTAAATGACAAGGGGTATCAAGTAATAGCTTGTTTGAAAGGTGTTTCAAAAGGCTTTGTTTTGACGTTTGATTTTTTAAAATCGGTCGATTCGTTTTCGAGAAAATTAGAAAAATCTTTATTTATCTTAATTTGTTCAGATAGAAAAAAAACACACGAAAATATCACTTTTTATTTCAATAAGTGTTCAAAATGTTGCCCGTTATTGGCCAAACAATGATATAGGCGATGTTCAAATTCCTGACGGACATTTTGACAAATATGTTGTGGGAGATCATGGCAGCATGATGCGTTGACGAAGTTCATCCAAAGTTTCAGGTTGGGGAGTGAACACAATAGATTTCAAATGGCCCCATAGAAAAAAGTCTAATTGAGTCAAGTCAGGAGATCTAGCAGGCCATTCTATAGGCCCTCTTCGCACTATCCATTTATCTGGAAACTCGTCGTCTAGCCATTGCCGAACCGGAACAACATAGTGAGGAGGAGCGCCGTCTTGCTGGACATATATTTCAGCCTCATCAAGTATAGGGTTTCCATCGTCTTCGATTTGGTTTTCAATGGTTTCAGTGATAAGCGGATTGATGGTATTTTCCAACATATCTAAATAAATGCCTCCATTTAAATTCCCATTAATAAACAATGGCCCAATCACTTTGTTTCCTAAAATGCCTGCCCATACATTAAGTTTTTGGGGGTTCTGAGTATGCCCTTCTACAAAAGCATGATGATTTTCATTGCTCCAATACCTGCAGTTATGCTTATTAACAAATCCATTTAGATAAAATGTGCATTCGTCACTGAAGCAGATATTCTTTACATGAATGGTATTATCATTAATAGCTGCAGTCATTTGTTCACAAAACTTAACTCGCCTATCGAAATCATCTTCGGTTAACTCTAGCAATATTTTCATTTTGAATGGATGAAATTTATGTAATTTAGTAACTGTGTGTACAGAGCCTATTGAAATACCGGTCGCATCAACAATTTTGCGTAATGAAGTATTAGGATTTATGCCAAAATGACCCAAAACTTCAACTTGAGCGGCTTCATCCAAAACTCTACGATGATTACGTTTTTCATTTGCAACAGATCCAGTTTGAGCAAATTTAGTAACAAGGTCCAAAACATACCTATGCGAAGTTATCTTTTCCGGATGTCTGGCGTTAAATGTGACGGCAGTTTGCCGAGCACATTGATTTTGGGCACCATAAACTAGAATAATTTCCACTCTTTCGGCTAGTGTGTAAACCATTTTGGAAGTAAAATGTGAATCAATAAATTAATTTTCACTATCCCCAGATTGTCACAAAGGTAACTGACGGCAAATTAAATTCTTTCTTTTCCTTAGCAACTATAAAAAACTAAACAGGTATGAGAATAAATACAGTTCGCCAATGTTATCTCTGTTGATAAAAAGAAGGCGGAAAAAAATTCTGGTTGTTATTTGGTTGCTGCCACGTATAATCTTCCGAATTGCTGTTTATGTTGGTTTTTGAACACTTATTGAAATAAAAAGTGATATTTTCGTGTGTTTTTTTCTATCTGAACAAATTAAGATAAATAAAGATTTTTCTAATTTTCTCGAAAACGAATCGACCGATTTTAAAAATCAAACGTCAAAACAAAGCACTTTGAAACACTTTTCAAACAAGCTATTACCTGATACCCCTTGTCATTTAAAATTTTTAAGGGGATGACCCCGGGGGGCAGAGGGTAAAAGGGGGTAATACAGTTTGCTTCTTTCGGGGTTTCCGTTAAAATATGTATGAAAAAGTTTTTAAGCCACTCGAAAAATTAGCAGACTACTGTATCTCCTTAAAGAATATAATAAAAAAATGTGTTTTTGTGGTAAAGTAGGTATCGATAGAAAAGCCATAACAGGCATTTGAACTGAAAGCTTAGGTATAACCTGTTATGTATGGCAGACCATTATTTTTTTCGTTTGAAGTTGCATTTAATATAAAATGAACATGTATGAAAGGTGATTACACTGTCTTCAGCCTGAGAAGTAAAATGGGTATCATAATGCAGTGAGTTACGAACGGAAAATTTTTGAAATTACGTGTGTATTATATTTCGCACTATTGTGAGCAGATACCCTGGGTCCACGTCAATTAGTCGTAAGTCAGTTGCACGTAAGTCAAATCGCTGTAGTCCAGTCGCCGTATAAGTCAGTTGGTCTTAAACAAAATTTGTAGTATAAGTCAATTCGCCGTAAGGCACTTTGTCATACAAGTCCATTGATTGTAAAGCAATTCGTCGTATACGTCAATAATTGGTCGCAAGGCAATTCGTCTTACAGGTACTGGTCGTAAAACAAAATCGGTCTTCAACAAAATGGTTGTAAATCAATTTTAATTAAAATGTTCCTTTATAAGTACATTTTGGTAAGACAATAATTTGAAAAACTGAAGTTAAAATCATAAAAAAATATTAATGTAAAGTGACAGAAAAATGTCCTGAGAAAACCTAAACAAACTTGCAGATTGTCTTGCCTTTTGGGTTTAGCCAGCTTTAGATCAGCTATTGTTGTTATTGTTTTTAAATTTAGATAGATATATATTTAGATAGATAGATATAGATAGATAGATAGATAGATAGATATATATTTATTTGACAACGTTACATTCTTTACATGTTTGTTGCAAGTCAAAGGAAAAATGCATAAAAATAAATAACACATTACTAAATAACAATTGTAACCAACTAGATACAGAAAATATTCTTATTTTTAGTAAAAAACACATAAAAAAAAACATATAAATACAAGTATTTAGCTCACAGACGGTGCCTCCATGTATTCATTAACAGAATAAAAGCAGTTTTCTAAGAAAAATTTTTTTATTTTAATTTTAAACTTTATGTAGTTTAATATTTTTACAGCATTGCCAAGTTTGTTATACAGAGATACATTTAATGCATTTCGCTCAGCATTTACAAGTCGATACCTCGGAATCAGCAACGTGTTCGAAGATCTTGTACCGTACGTATGATTGTATGATAGTTTGGTGAATCTTTCAGAGTGGGAGTGGATTTCAAGGAGGGTATGATAAATATAAATACAAGGAAGAGGCATAATACCAAGTTTTTTAAAAATTTCTCGACATGAATCACGGGGGCCAAGACCATCTATAGTCCTGACTGCCCGCTTTTGCATTTTAAATGCTCTGCCGGATTGGGATGCGTTACCCCAGATAACTGCACCATAACTCAGCAGAGAGTGAATGTTGGCAAAATAAACCATTACCAGGATTTTTTTATCGAATGTTTGCTTAAGTTGCCTAAGCAGATAAATTTGGCCACTCAATCTTGAGCAAAGATTATCGATATGAGAAGACCATTTTAATCCATCGTCCAGCAAAAGACCCAACAGTTTGACGTAATTGCCCTCAATGGATGCGCTACTAAAACTAAATGTTATTTCTTGCGTTTTGTCGTTATTTAGTTTAAGACTGTTACTGGAAAACCAGTTTTGTGCACGAGACAAAGCACTGACAGTGTTTTCTTGAAGAGAGTCCTGACTAACAGAAGAAACTATGATTGTAGCATCATCTGCGTATAAAACGCATCTATTTGGAGTTACACTGGTACTAAAATCATTTATATATATAATAAATAAGAGCGGTCCGAGGATTGAACCCTGTGGAACGCCGGTCTCTACTTCTTTTAAATTTGATAATTTTCCGTTTATCGAAACAGCCTGTTTGCGATTGGATAAGTATGATTGTAGCAGAAGATGGGGTGTGCCGTTAATACCGTAATAATTCAATTTATCCAAGAGAATGGCATGAGAGACACAGTCGAAGGCCTTGGAGAGGTCACACAAGGCGGCGGACCTTAGTTCGCCCCCCGAATTTATTATGCAGGGTGATTTTTTTAAAGTACTACAAAGCGATATCTCGAAAACTGTTTAAAATATTTTCATGAAATATTGGTGAGTTATTGGGGACATAGGGGGACATATTTAAACATATTTTCGACATGTACCCCTTTCTCTATTTTGAGGGGTGGGAGTAACTTCGAAATTTTAAATGGGATGATGCACTTTTGTTTATAAAATTCGAATCTACATAAAAAACTATGTAACTACATAAAAAAATTTATATTTTATCTTTCGGTTATGGAATTATGGTTTCACAATTATTATTCGTTTCCATGAAAATGCGGTATTTTTACTTGGATTTTAGAAAGTCAGTTGAGAATTTTGACGGTTTAATGATTATTTCTCAATTTATTGCTCAATTAAACACGGAGGCGAATATTAATGTGCAAGTTGATATGACCCCGGGGGGCAGAGGGTAAAAGGGGGTGAAGTAGTTTTTGGTTAAAAAGTTGTCCCCTTTGGCACATCTTTTGACGTGTCTCGGCGTTTTTTCTTTTAATCAGTGGTTTTCGATAAATCCGTGGTGGGAAGTTTTCAAATGAACACCGTGTGTATATATATATGCAAAATGTCTTATACGCCTCCAAAATCGGAGGCGCATTCGCAAAATCGGAGGCCAAAGCGAATTTGCGTGTATAATGGATTTATTTGTAGATTTAAGTCAGCAGAAGAAGTTTCACAAATTTTTGTTCGGAGGCTTTTTGGGTCGATATACATGTACAGTTATACAATGCAGTTCACAATATTTTATCTACGGGGCGCCACCGTTTTATACGCATATACACTTTAATTAGTGGTACTGACGAATTTGCCTCCACATGCTCTCCGTACTATTATGCCTCTGAAATATGGCAACAAGGTAAGGAGGCCAATAATACGGAAGATTTACGCGTGTGTAAATAATTTACTTTTATGATTATTTTATGTTTTAAAGTAGTTGCTGAAATTACGATTGGGGCTCCGAAAATGTACATATGTGTATAAGATCGGTGAACGCTTTGATATAGGGGTCTGTAACTTTATTTGTACAGTTTTTAATATGATAAGAAAACGATAAAAATAGATAATAGATACTCTTATTACTAATGTATGTTACAGTAGTAGAACTTTTTTAAAATTTATTTTTGCTAAATTGTTGTCACGCTCTAACACGAAACATTACCAAGTCTAAACAAAAGAGATATTGCCCACATTTAGAGGGATGTCCACTAATGGTGTCGAGATTATGCTTAAGTTCGTATATTGTACAGAGGCGTGGTCAAAAATTAAGCGCAAGAGTAATATAACAAATATTAAAGTTGAATGAAGTCTACTTGTCACTTGTCAGGTGTACACGTAAATATGTAGAATGAGAATTTAGAGTTCTCTAAACCACCTGAAGATGCCTTATATAATAAGGACTAAACAAATGATGGTAAAACAAGCTATTCCCCGGACTATATGTCTCTGCGAGCGCTGGATTACATATCAAAATTTGCCGTATTTTCTTCTAACATGCAAGAAACTACCAGGAAGAAGGAAACTTTAAGTTCTCATCAGTACAAGATAGACGAACATACCTTCCTTCGGAAAAAGTAAATCCTTTTGAAGCTGTGATGTCGAACTGTATAAGCAGTAAGACATAGGCAGCGCCTATGTCTATCTTGTACTGATGAGAACTAAAGAGTTCGAAACTGGTCTGCAGGTGACGACATCCTAACTAAAGAAAAAGTTTCCTTCTTCCTGGTAGTTTCTTGCATTCTGAAAACGTATTTTACAATCTAACTCTGTTAGAAGAAAATACGGCAAATTTTGGTATGTAATCCAGCACTCGGAGGGACATATAGTCCGGAGAATAGCTTGTTTTACCATCATTTGTTTAGTCCTTATTATATAAGGCATCTTCAGGTGGTTTAGAGAACTCTAAATTCTCATTCTACAAATATTAAAGTGTTTTTCTTTAATTTAGTATAATATTAGGAGTTTTTGATATTCTTGGTTTTCTATTTAAAGAGCATGTTTTCGTTTGTTTCTGAGCTAAACTTACAGACACGCCCCTGAAGGTGTAACTTTTTCTGCTCCTAAAACAATTTATATCGTTAAAATTTCACTAAAACTAGAACTAGTTCTTGGACCTTAAAGGAATGTCTGAAAAGTGTTCGAATGAAAGTTTTTCAATCAAACATTCCTATCAAAACCCTTCTGTTCTAATTATCAAAATTACCATGTTATTTTTGTTTAAATTTACCTGACACTGAAAAAATGCGAGAAAAACTTTTTATCGTAATATTTAACGGCGTAGTATAATCGACACATTATAATAATTATCTGTAACATCCACACTTTAAATGAGATTTTGCGTAATTTTTTCTGTGTGGCATCAATTTTATTGAAACAAGGGCCTGCAAATGTTTAGTTTTTGAGTCGCTGGCGAATCCATTTGCACACGTTTTTAAAAACGCTATGGTTAAATTTCAGCGGCTCATTTCTTGGCGACTAGCATTAAATGTTGGTCGCTGATTTTCAACAATATGTTTTTTAGAAACGTGTACCAACGTCGGTCGTCAGTACCAACCTGTACTGACTACTCGAAACGTTTGGAATCGCCTGGTTAAATAGTCTACTATATTTTCACCCATTTAATGAAGGATTTTATTAAAATGCTAAAACGTATTTATTTATTTTTAATATTTAAAACTATTACCAATTTTGATACTTTTTTATTACTTACTTATAATTTCTCTTAAAGTCAATGTGTTGCTTAGGGTTGTTAAAGACTTAAGGCAATAAAAAACAAAAAGATGTAAAAAACTCCTTATGTTAGGTAAAAATGGAAAAATACACAACTTTCAACGTTAAAATATAGCGTTAAACAAAAAGCTTAAAGCCCATGTTGACGCAACTCTGTCAAGCGTCATATTCGGGTTTCAGGAGGTAGCAAATTCATATCTAATTTTTTTTTAATTAAAAGGGTCCCAAATCACATCAAATAATTTTCTTTTAACCACTATGAAAACGTACGTCTATGAGGTAAAAAAAATTTTAAATCAGTGGAAATGTGCGTTGTGACTGCATCAACACGCCAAAAATGAAATTCCATAATTAACCGAGCTATTAGCTTGTGTCCACCTTAAGTAAGACACTGGTACGCATTGGTCAAATTTATTTTAGAACCTTATATTTTCCATGGCATACTAGCTAATAAAAAATATTAAAATAGACTTTCGAGAAAATATCCATTCAAAATATTAAAATTAATAAAGACACCCAAATAGATTTGGTTCTTTTTAAATATTATATTTATTTTCATTTTTTATACTTAAAAAATTGTTTTAAAGTCGACAAAAATAATAGTAATGAAATAAATCATTGCTTAAAAAATTTACATGAATATCAAAATTTAATTCTACCCTTTACACCTGGTAATGGTGGATTTTTAAGCTAACAAAATTCTAAGTAGATTATATATTATATATCAACTTTAGCTTTTACCGATTTACAGCTAAATAATGTAATCTACACATAGAGAAAATATATAGTAGAGAAATAATGTCAATTACGAATGCGGCAAATTTACCGAGCTGAATCCGTAAACAAAGACGGTCCTCTGCGGGCTTGCGCATTGTCGAACGTTTACCTTGTGATAGACAGGACCGTACTTCAAAATTTATTTTACATGACGTGAATCTTTTATCGAGTAATAAATGCTAAATATATTACTTGTAATTATTCTTTTTATTAATGATAAAAATGTAACCATTAGTGAGATTTTAACAAAAAGTGTATAGTTTGTTGGCTTAAATCTGAGTTGTCTTGCTATACAAAACTGTCGATAATTCCTCGAAAATAGCTCAGTTTATATATATACAGTGCGTCTCTTTAATGTTTTTAAACGTTACATTTACAAAATTGAAAGTTGAAATAAAATATAAACATAGTATTCTAAACAATAGAAATAAAATATGCAACTGTTTTAAGAAGTAAAATAGTAAATCAAAAAAATTACATGTGTATATTTTATTGGATTGGCATCCCATCCTGTATAATTCTTGAACAAACCAAGTTCTAGGGTAAGATGTAAATATTTTTACACCTATTTACAGTGTGTGCACTTGATACTTTGCTGAAAGCGCTACTGCTTACGGCCCCATGTCAATCTAATCCACCGATATCTTAGCGATCCTTTGGCGAAAGCGCTTTTTTCTTTCGCCGTCCCGTTTAAAATACTCCCCTCTACCCTAATCCACTAGTATTTTTAGTGCCCCTTTGACGAAAGCGCAAATATGCCTTTTGGACACTCACCCTTCTAATCCACCGATATCTTAGCGATCCTTTGGCGAAAGCGCTTTTTTCTTTCGCCATCCCTTTTAAAATACTCCCCTCTACCCTAATCCACTAGTATTTTTAGTGCCCCTTTGACGAAAGCGCAAATATGCCTTTTGGACACTCACCCTTCTAATCCACTGATATCTTAGCGATCCTTTGGCGAAAGCGCTTTTTTCTTTCGCCATCCGTTTTAAAATACTCCCCTCTACCCTAATCCACTAGTATTTTTAGTGCCCCTTTGGCGAAAGCGCAAATATGCCTTTTGGACACACTCACCCTTATGCAATATAGGGGAAGGAGGCATTGACACTATATATGACCTTCTTACACCATCTTACCCCTTATACAATGCCCCTAATACACACACACCCCATCAGTGCCTTTCTGACACCTTGACCACACTCAATATACGTCACTGACAAATATTTCTACTTCTCCGTGTGTGTATTCACTTCAACACCGGAGTGCATTTAAGATAAATTATATTTTTTACCTCCTATTCTTTCACATATTCATATAATTTAAATTTGGAATTAAACTATTTCTATTTATGCACTACTTGTAAGAAATAGACTACGAAATAATTCCTTATATTTAAAAGTTGGATACATAATTGGCGAAACATATGAAATGTCTGTAACACTTTGTAAAGACTATTCTTGTATCGAAATAACAAGCTTCAGAGGTTCGCTATATTCGCCACCCCAACCAAAAATACCATAACATACAAATGACTGAGATTTTTTCGGCCCGGTTCTGTTCGCCGCGTTGCGTCATTGAGTTCAACAACCACTTTTGCTAGACGTCCCGAGTGCGCATGCCTCGAGAGGACCGTCGTTTAAAAATCTGACTGGCGCCCACTGCGCACAAACGCACTTTTTCGCCCATACATTGGACGGATTCAGCTGGTGTCGCGAATACGTTGTGATGGTCTAAATATATCTTGTCTATGAATCTACATCAAAATGGGTTTGCTACATTTTAAAAGTTATTTAGAAAAAAATTACAGGTGAGACAGGTGTAAGCAATTATAGGCAAAGAGGAAAATAATAGAGCTTAAATTTGTTTTATATATATTATTATTTTCACACTGCGTAACTTATAAAGGATACAAAAAATCTGCCTTTCACGGAACAGAAATAAAAATATAAAAAATCGGTCCAGTGCAAGCTATACTTGCACAATTAGTGTTCCGTGCTCCCCACTTAACCTGAGCAAACCTCGGCCGCCCGACCTCCGCCCATCTGCCGCGCTACCCGCCGCCGACAGCACCAACGCCGTATCACATCGTGTGTGCGCGGAGCTGAATAGGCCAAATTACAAATTTTGAGAATCGTGTAAGCACAAAAGTTGTTCTTTACATGGTGAGAAACATTTTTTGTCGAAAATCTTTTTTTCTAAAACCAATAATTTAGCAGTTATACGGAAATAAACAATTAAATTATTTATGACAATTGATCGCGTAGAATTGTTCAATCCTGATAATTTTGGTTTAATCTAGGTACAGCTAATTCTCAATGTTCATGATTTTTTGTCAGATTTTTCTAAACGCTCCTTCTGGTGATAAGTGATAAGGGTGGTGGGGGACAACAATTTTTACACGTTTTTTCCGAAAAATATTTAAAAAATGCATAGAAAATATATTATAAATATTGTTTAATTCGTTCTTCAATAAGCTTTCATTAGGCTCCCCACACAATGCCCTTGAAAAAAATTTCCATTTCCCAATTTGCCACCCTAAATTAACCCCCAGAATCGAAATTTAACTTCCTATACTTCACGTCTATAACACAGCCCCACAAAAAAAAAAGTTTTGGAACTCCTATGGAGACAACTATATCCCTATGTAATTTTCGACGCTGAATCCGAATCCGAGGTCAAAAAAAATCGGACACCCCCAAAATCAACCCCTAGCGCTAAAAAACACCTACTCAGCGGGGTAAAAATGACTTAACGCTCCACGAATAGTTCTAAATCTCAGTAAATCGAATTAAATATCAACACGCATAAATACAGAGTTAACACTACTTTCTATTGAAAATCACCCCTATGAATGGCTGAAAACTACCCCTCATACAAGAGGAAACTTAAAAAAATGCAGTGATTGCAAAAAAGCTTAGGATGCCAGTTTTTTTGCAAAGAGTGAGTAACTGCATTAGTTCCGGTGCGATGCTCAAAATCTACCACCATAGAGTGGCGGAAACCACCCCTAGATTAAAATTGCAAGGAAAATCGGGAAAAAAATTTTGTCATCGTGCTATCGAGACAACAGTATCCCTATGTAATTTTTGACGCTGAATCCGAATCCGAGCTCAAAAAAATCATACACCCCCCAAAATCAACCTCTATCGCGAAAAGACACTCCCTAAACAGGGTAAAAATGACGCTCCACGAATAGTCCTAAATCTCAGTAAATCGAATTAAATATAAACACGCATAAATACAGAGTTAACACCACTTTCCATTGAAAATTACCCCCATAGTGGGTGAAAACTACCCCGCATACAACAGGAAACTTAAAAAAATGCAGTGATTGCAAGAAAAGGTTACGATGCCCAGTTTTTTTTGCAAAGAGTGAGTAACTGCATTAGTTCCGATGCGATGCTCAAAATCTACCCCATAGAGTGGCGGAAACCACCCCTAGATTAAAATTGCAAGGAAAATCGGGGAAAATCATCGTGATTTCTATTTTAATCGATGCTAAAATTGGCTAAAGATATGCAGCACTGCAGTTTGGAGGTGAATACTTACATCGCACCAAAGTCCACATCCCCATGAGAGGGTGAAAATTACCCCTCACATAACAAGAAATTCAAAAAATATTTGCAGTACCTTTTAGAAAAGCTCAAAACATCTGCATTTTCTTATATAAGAAGAATCTTCGATAACGTACTTGAAAAGTATCCATATTATGAAGTAGCAAAAATTTACCCGTAGTCTTAATTCAATTAAATTTATTCTTTCTTTTTGTAATATCTTTTGGATTTGTTTTCGAATGATCTTCTGACCGACTGCCGTTTATGCTTTTCAGACGTCTCTCTTTTTAAGGATCAACAGTAATCTGCCATCATGTATTCGTCCCATCTTCCTCCTGATATATCTTGGTGAAAGCGTTCACCCTGCTCTTCACTGTAGTCGCCTAAATTCATATTGCACCCTAAAGATTTGAAATTTTTAATCATTTCTGCAACAACTTTTTTATAATTTTTATCTCTTTTATTTCCCAGAAAATCATGTGCTAGTTTTTTGAAACTTAGCAATAAAAAAATTTAATTAAATTTAGGGTTGGTTTCCGGAACTTTATGGGGATAGTTTTTGAGCATCGCATCGAGACTAATGCAGTTACATACTGTTTCTAAAATAACTGAGCATCGTAAGCTTTTTTTGCAATCACTGCAGTTCTTTTTAAATTTCCTGTTGTCAGAGGGGTAGTTTTCACCCACTGTGGAGGTGATTTTCAATGGAAAGTGGTGTTAACTCTGTATTTATGCGTTATATACTTGAATGTTTATATTTAATTCGATTTAAGACTATTTGTGGAGCGTTAAGTCATTTTTACCCTGTTTAGGGCGTGTTTTTTCGAGATAGGGGTTGATTTTGGGGGTGTACGATTTTTTGACCTCGGATTCGGATTCAGCGCCGAAAATGACATAGGGATACAATTGTCTCGATAGCACGATGACAAAAATTTTTCCCTGATTTTCCTTGCAATTTTAATCTAGGGGTGGTTTCCGCCACTCTATGGGGGTAGATTTTGAGCATCGCATCGGAACTAATGCCGTTACCCACTCTTTGCAAAAAATCTGGGCATCGTAAGCTTTTTTTGCAGTCACTGCATTTTTTTAAGTTTTCTGTTTTATGAGGGGTAGTTTTCACCCATTCATGGGGGTTATTTTCAATGGAAAGTAGTGTTAACTCTGTATTTATGCGTGTTTATATTTAATTCGATTTACTGAGATTTAGGACTATTCCTGGAGCGTTAAGTCATTTTTACCCCGATGAGGAGGTGTTTTTTAGCGCTAGGGGTTGATTTTGGGGGTGTACGATTTTTTTTGACCTCGGATTCGGATTCAGCGTCGAAAATTACATAGGGATATAGTTGTCTCGATAGGAGTTCCAAAACTTTTTTTTGTGGGGCTGTGTAATTGGTCCACCACACTCTATCTCTGTGCTAAATTTCAAATGATTACGTTGAACAGTTTCAGAGAAAATCCCCTCTGACAGACGGACGTTTTTAGTGTTCCTTGAAATGGAAGTGATTCCATTTCAAGGAACACTAAAAAAGGATAATTAGACAAGAATAAATAAGATTTAATATGTTAAAATGGATAAATACTCTGATGAAACAATAAATAAAAAGTGCATATAGTTTTGCCAGCGACAGAGCTATATGTGAAAAACATTAATAATATATTATAAATATTAAGTTAAATTTTCTAAAGTTGTCCGCCCTATACAGGAGCGTATTATCCAAAAAGCCTAGAAAGCTCGGGCTTAGGCTCCTAAAACTTTTAAGGGTGGCGCGTCAGCGATGCAATTTTTAAAAATAAACAAGAAATTAAAAAAAAATCAGTTTTAATAATTCAGAATTACTGTCAAGGTAAGAATAAATTCCTACTTGGTCCTCAGTTTATATACTTTCTTATAACTTCAGTACATCAGTTCAGTACTGAAAATATATAAAATTCTTTGCATGGATTATCTGTCGTGAAATAATAATAAACTTTCAAAATGCAAACTATTTTGTCTTTAATTGTCAACAGTAGCACGTAACCTACATTAACTAGTAAGCTATAATATCAACTCAAACTGTAGCACATGCAAGTTTATAAATAATAACTAACTAATGTAAAATGTAACTATGTATTATAAGTATTATCGTAGGAAAATATACAGTGCCTTAACTAGAGCAAAAACCAGCAAAATTAAATTTTTTAAGTGGCCCGCCCTATATCTATATAGGGCATCAACAGTGCCTTAAATTATATCAACGATAAAATCTTTAGCTATAGACAAAACACAATTTTTGTATTTTAGTTACAGCGACGAAATCAGAAATATAGATTTTGAGGTTGAATTCCGCCCTGTATAAATTTTATTGGCCGGTTTCGAGCCAGGACAAAGCTTAATTTATATGCAATTTTTTTTTTATTTTGTTCGAGTAATTATTAGCAAGTTTTCGCGCCCACGGACAGACTGACGGAAATGAGAAAATATTTTTTTGTGAATCAGAAACCCCAAAATATAAAGATCTGAAACAATTTCGGGAGGGGATTATTAAACGAAGAAAATATTAACTCCTCCAGCGAGGGAAGAAAAAGATAATATTTGTTTGTTCTATATACAAGGTAAAATGCACTTTAAAAAAGAAAAAGCCACGAACTTACGCTTAATCCCAGTCGGGGAAAAAGACATAGAAAAGATTTTTTTAAACTTCCCACCCTGTATAAAAATTTTACCAAGTTTTTTTACGTAAAATCGTCATTTGCGTGTTTATTTCTTTTAAGCTAATGTTTTAGAGTTATTACAAAACTAAACAAGCATTTTTCTACTCTTTCACATTCTGTTGTAAGAAAAATCGAAATTGTCACTGAAAGCTTTGGGTTCATCAGAATGCTTATATTTTCGAATTAAAGAAACAATAAAAAATACTATTATATCAACGGTAAAAGACTTAGCTACATACAAAAATACAAAGTATAATTTGTGTAAAATGTATCATTTTAAACAAAAAATAGATACTATTTATTAAAATGTGCTCGCTCACGCTGTTTTTAAGTTTCCGCGTCAGCATACAGACGGAAATCGGAAACCATGTTTTCCCTGATCTGGGCACCCCCAAACGTGATCTGAAAAAAATCTCGAAAGATTTTTTTTCGCCAATAAAATACTTTCTCTCGCGATAGAAGTCAAAAGATCTACCCTCTGAATGTGGCGCAAAATTTTGGGGATCATCAGACTGACGTAACCATCAATAGCAATCCTGCATAGTCAACACTTCTTCTAAAACAGAACTATGCCTGCTGCCTGAGGGTTACGTCAGTCTGATGATCCCCAACAAGGTGAAAGCTTACTGTCCTCCCGGCCCGGGATTTTCCATTAGTTTTTGGATGCCACATAATTTAATGCAAGCGCAGAACACACTGTCTTTTTGGTTTGTTATGCCCCAAACATTTTTATTTGACTACATTATTTATTATGGACACTAATATCTTATTTTTAGAAATTAATGTTTTAAAGTTTTCATGCTGTACATAGTTAATCGGAAATGTTTTGGGTTTTAAGCTAGGTCTCAGACTAATATATTTCTAAAATATTTTAGTTTTCCGTCAAGTAGTTTTTAAGTTTTCGCGCCAACGGACAGAGAGACCCACGGAATGGGAGATTTTGTATTGCTGTTCACTATATTTTACAATAATATTATAAGCCGTTTACTGGTATGTTTAAAAAACGAATTTACCACGTGCCACCTTGTTGAAGACGTTACTTAAATTTGGCAACGTTGTCGGAGGCGTATGCGCTCGTTGTGCGCATAAAAATTTATACAGAGGAGGCTTACTAGACGTAAAATGTATGGAGGCGTGTTACATTTAAAAGTATAGTAAAAATTTGTATCTTTTTTGGTTGCTTATTTCTTACCCCTCTCACGTTGCTCACGTAGACATTTACTATTTAATGCTATTTGAATGCAATATACACGGAAATCTTTATTCTTTACAGTGGAGGTCTGGGTGCCTGTGTAACGTATGGAGCCCAGTTAGATAGCCATGCACGTATATATATATATATATATATATATATATATATATATATATATATATATATATATATATATATATATATATATATATATATATATATATATATATATATATATATATATATATATATATATATAGTAGAAAAATGGAAGATTTCTTGGCCTATAGGTAATATAATAAATGTAAATGCGAAGATTTACTTCTTCGCTAGTGCAGCGAAAAGGCCGTGAATGAAAAATAAAAATAATGAGGACCATCTTTGATTCTGGTCTGGGGGACCTCCTGCTATCGATTTCTGGGCCCATACCCATCAGCGGGCAGGCTTACACCCAGGGTGGCTGAAGAACAGACCACGATTTGACCAGAATCAAAGAGAGTCCTTATATCCAAAATGATCGGAAAGGATGGGTAAGATGTAGTGGCTCGCGCCAACTAGTTCACCCAGTGTTGCTCCAAAAATGTTTGGCTGCTAACACAATAATACTCGAAAGTATGTCGAATGTCGATTTTCTCGACGTCGACGGTACAAATGCACCATTGTACAACAATAGTAGAAAAATGGAAGCGAAGAAGTAAATCTTCGCATTTACATTTATTATATTACCTATAGGCCAAGAAATCTTCCATTTTTCTACTATTGTTGTACAATGGTGCATTTGTACCGTCGACGTCGAGAAAATCGACATTCGACATACTTTCGAGTATTATTGTGTTAGCAGCCAAACATTTTTGGAGCAACACTGGGTGAACTAGTTGGCGCGAGCCACTACATCTTACCCATCCTTTCCGATCATTTTGGATATAAGGACTCTCTTTGATTCTGGTCAAATCGTGGTCTGTTCTTCAGCCACCCTGGGTGTAAGCCTGCCCGCTGATGGGTATGGGCCCAGAAATCGATAGCAGGAGGTCCCCCAGACCAGAATCAAAGATGGTCCTCATTATTTTTATTTTTCATTCACGGCCTTTTCGCTGCACTAGCGAAGAAGTAAATCTTCGCATTTACATTTATTATATTACCTATAGGCCAAGAAATCTTCCATTTTTCTACTATTGTTGTACAATGGTGCATTTGTACCGTCGACGTCGAGAAAATCGACATTCGACATACTTTCGAGTATTATTGTGTTAGCAGCCAAACATTTTTGGAGCAACACTGGGTGAACTAGTTGGCGCGAGCCACTACATCTTACCCATCCTTTCCGATCATTTTGGATATAAGGACTCTCTTTGATTCTGGTCAAATCGTGGTCTGTTCTTCAGCCACCCTGGGTGTAAGCCTGCCCGCTGATGGATATGGGCCCAGAAATCGATAGCAGGAGGTCCCCCAGACCAGAATCAAAGATGGTCCTCATTATTTTTATTTTTCATTCACGGCCTTTTCGCTGCACTAGCGAAGAAGTAAATCTTCGCATTTACATTTATTATATATATATATATATATATATATATATATATATATATATATATATATATATATATATATATATATATATATATATATATATATATATATATATATATATATACAGGGTGTTTCCTAACCTCTCTGACAAAAGAAAAGAGGAGAATCCACACATAATTTTAAGACGAAAATGTGTTATAAATTTTTTTAGAATGTCGCTTTGTTTTCGAAATACAGGGTGTTAAAAAAATAAAATTTTATGCGTTTTTTTAAAATTATTAATTAGTGGCAAGCGATATTCCCGTGATATTTAGTACACATAATAAGGGGTTTAAATACTTTACTTTGTGTCGATTTTAAACTTTTCAAATAGTTCAGTGGCGGAGATCCGGGTAACGAGTACCATAATTTCGCAAAAATAAATAATACGGGCCTGTTTAGCATTGAATATTTTGATCTTGCCTAATGTTAAAAATAATTTTAAGCACATTACGTCTCTTGCGTTTTTCTCCTATCTCTTAGGGTTTTAGAGTAAAATGTAATTTATTTGCTATGTTACACGAAGTACCTAGTAGTTGATACAGTATCAATAAAAATCATTTAAATAAAATTATTTAAAAATCTTACATAATGAACTCACATGAACAAAAGTCAAATAAACTGCTGAAAATGTCCTCCATGAGCCAGTAAACACCCGCATACCCTGGATATCACTGGACTATTGCTTGCCAAAAAAACGCATAAAATTTTATTTTTTTAACCCCCTGTCTCTCGAAAACAAAGCGACATTCTAAAAAATTTTATAACACATTTTCGTCTTAAAATTATGTGAGGATTCTCCTCTGTTCTTTTGTCAGAGAGGTTAGGAAACATCCTGTATATATATATATATATATATATATATATATATATATATATATATATATATATATATATATATATAAAGGTGGATAAACAAACTGTTAAATCATAAACCAGTAAACCCACCAAATGCCTCAAGGGAGTCTCGCTTTTCGGTGTATTCAAGTGCCAGTCTATATTCTTTATAGTCTCTGCTATACACATTTTTTTCTCTTAAATTTAAAAATTCTCGACAAAATGAACACTGAACGTGTTTATTTTTTCCCAGTGGAAGCTGCTCATACATTCAACTTTTTTTTCGAAAATTAGAAAATGTTTTTTTTCTTTACGCTAGCATTCGCAGTGGGCTCACTATTAAAACACTTAAATTTAGTACGGGTCCTGTAAGTAGGAGCAGAGAAAGCAAGTTGCGGCTTCGTAAACTGTCCCTTTCATATTTTTTGGCCGTGCTTAGACTTTTGATGGTTTGAACAGATCTTGGAAGTGTGTCCCTGTTTTAAGCCTTTTGAAGTAGCCACTAAGAATGTTATTTCTTTGGAATCGACTCTTGGTGTTCCAGAGTTCGAGCTTTGATCAATATTACAAGCAAGTTAAGTACCTAATTTTTAGAATCTAATACAAAAGCAAGATGCTTAGTATAGCTTTATTTTCTAATTTAAAATTTATTTAACGTAGTATGCAATGGCGTTACAACTACCTAGAGCTATTTAAAAAATTACATTTTCTTTCTTTTTTTTTTTCATTCAATTCATGCTGTACGATGTCTTTCTTTCCATTTTTTTTAAATTAAATGTTGAAATTATTTTTCATTTTTGCTGCATTACGACGATGCGTTTTGAGTTTACTTACAGGAGCTTTAGTTATTGGACAGTGGGTTATCTGATACGTTTATATTACTGCAAGTGGCGCCAAATTAGATCTGTTTAGTGGCCACACCAGTGGTGTACGTATATTTATGATAAGTCATTGTCATGTGACGTTAATGAACTAAAAATTAATAAACCCCCCTCCAAGGATACGACTAATGCCATGGAACATTGAGCTGGCCGATTGCTTGTTGTCATTCATCTTAGCCTTTGCCATAACAACTAATTTATAATGACAGCAATACTTATCGTTATAACTTAATATTTAAAAGTCTACAACACGAAGAAGAAGCATTTTTGCTGCTATTCCCAACATGTTTGTCTTAATTTCTCTGATAGTATATTTTTGGCTATTATTCTTGTTACTTTAGCAACTTCAAGAATTGTGTAATATTGGGTATTTTCACTGCTTAAACTTATTTTTTTAAAATATAAAAATATGTCAAAGCACCATGAAAATAAAATAATACTGAAGCTAAACTTTGCTTAAACAAGACACCTAATTGCTTTAATTGATCGAGGGACGTTTTACTGGAAGTGAATCTGTTAAATAATAATGAAAGATAGAAATGTATATTAAAAATAAGACATCTAATTCCAAATCTTTTATCATTATTTTGAGGGAAAATTATGTAGTATAATCCCATTCCCAGAACAAGGAAAATTTCCGGAATTTTCGTTGAAAATAAAAACATTTAATTATCGATTAGAACATGCTTGGCTGAAATTTTCAAATAAAAACACCTAAGGCTCAGTTGTACAGGCTACAATTAATTCTAAAATTAAACCAAAGTTTTGTTCTGAGATTAAACCTCGAGCTAACCGTTGGATACATCTGATTTCAATTATACAAAGTGTCCCGAAATTAGCGTGCAATATTTCTAGGGCATAAAGTACATCCAAAAATAGAACAAAAATTTTCTATAAAAATAAGACGTCTAACTCAAAATCTTTTATCATTATTTTGACAGAAAATTATCTAGGATAATCCCATTTAGTGTTTCCCAGAAGAAGGAAAATTTCCGGATTTTTTTTCGTTGAAAATAAAAACATTTAATTATTGATTAGAAAATGCTTGGCTGAAATTTTCAAATAAAAACACCTAAGGCCCAGTTGTACAGGCTACAATTAATTCTAAAATTAAACCAAAGTTTTGTTCTGAGATTAAACCCCGAGCTAACCTTGGGATAAAACTGATTTCAATTATACAGAGTGTCCCGAAATTAGCGTGCAATATTTCTAGGGCATAAAGTACATCCAAAAATAGAACAAAAATTTCCTTTAAACATACCCCGAGAAATGCTTCATTAAGGGGCTAGAACCCCCCAAAGGGGGTCGCAGGGAAAGAGTTTTTTCGTAATAGCATGGAAACCGTTTAAGATAATGGCATACAAATTGGTACATGTCTTACAACTAATAGTTGTAAATTACAGTGAATTTAAAGTGAAAATATTTTTTCCAGTGGAGTCGCACGGAGTGGGACTTATGGTAAATATTAGCCTATATTTCTTCTAATATTCTTTTATTTTAAGTTTAATTTTTTGGTAACATGGAGTTTTTTTATTCAAAAAAGATACTCCTGTTTTATTTCGATAGGTACACCATTTTCGAACAAAATTAATTTTAAACATATCGTATTTTTCAAAAGAGATGATACTCTATATGAGGAGTTCAGGTAATTTCGAAAGTTGGTCTTGAGAATTTAGCTACGGTTAAAGTTTAAAAGGCGGACATGTTGAAAACTAATTTAGATATTTAGTCGCCATGTTAACATTTATCTGTTTATGTTATACATTTATTCATTTGTTATTGTGTATAATCGCTGGTTATTACTCTCAAATATTAACATTAAAATTTACTAGAGTAGGTAACTCTTTTGCATAAAATTAAATCGATAAATAGTCTGTGATTAAAGTATTAGTGTCAGCCTTGACATTAACTTCGACTTGCTCAATTGTTTTGCTGATAATATATTATATGAATGATCCATAAAAATCCCCAAAACTTTCATATTTTCCATTTCCATTTTTTCCCATCTTTAAAAATAAAAAAGTTATAGGACCTGTTCACTTTAATTATATATATATATATATATATATATATATATATATATATATATATATATATATATATAAAATTAATAATAATAATAATATTTAAAAATAATTAATATTTAAAAATAAAAAAGTTATAGGACCTGTTCACTTTAATTATATATATATATATATATATATATATATATATATATATATATGTATATATATATATATATATATATATATATATATATATATATATATATATATATATATATATATATATATATATATATATATATATATATAATTAAAGTGAACAGGTCCTATAACTTTTTTATTTTTAGAGATGGGAAAAAATGGAAATGGAAACTATGAAAGTTTTGGGGATTTTTATGGATCATTCATATAATATATTATCAGCAAAACAATTGAGCAAGTCAAAGTTAATGTCAAGGCTGACACTAATACTTTAGTCACAGACTATTTATAGATTTAATTTTATGCAAAAGAGTTACCTATTCTAGTAAATTTTAATGTTAATATTTGAGAGTAATAACCAGCGATTATACACAATAACAAATGAATAAATGTATAACATAAACAGATAAATGTTAACATGGCGACTAAATATCTAAATTAGTTTTCAACATGTCCGCCTTTTAAACTTTAACCGTAGCTAAATTCTCAAGACCAACTTTCAAAATTACCTGAACTCCTCATATAGAGTATCATCTCTTTTGAAAAATACGATATGTTTAAAATTAATTTTGTTCGAAAATGGTGCATCCTATCGAAATAAAACAAGAGCATCTTTTTTCAATAAAAAAACTCCATGTTACCAAAAAATTGAACATAAAATAAAAGAATATTAGAACAAATATAGGCTAATATTTACCATAAGTCCCACTCCGTGCGACTCCACTGGAAAAAATATTTTCACTTTAAATCCACTGTAATTTACAACTATTAGTTGTAAGACATGTACCAATTTGTATGCCATTATCTTAAACGGTTTCCATGCTATTACCAAAAAACTCTTTCCCTGCGACCCCCTTTGGGGGGTTCTAGCCCCTTAATGAAGCATTTCTAGGGGTATGTTTAAAGGAAATTTTTGTTCTATTTTTGGATGTACTTTCATATATATATATATATATATATATATATATATATATATATATATATATATATATATATATATATATATATATATATATATATATATATGTATATATATATATATATATATATATATATATATATATATATATATATATATATATATATATATATATATATATATATATATACAGTGACCGGCAAAAAGTTCGCAACATATGGGAAAAATTTTTATTAGGAGAGTATCGGAAAAACTTTCCCAGGGGATCGGTTCTGCATGTCCGATAACCTAAAAATCGATTTTGACATACGTCACGTGACCACTGGTATAGCGTCAAATTAAAAAAAAAAATTGTTAATTTACAAAAAGTGAGGTTAGTTGACGAGATATCAAAAAAAGTTATTTGAAAAAATTGCTTAGAATTAAATTCTAGGTCCTTGTGCAAAATTTAAGATTTTATTTAAAAAAATTGGAAAACTCAATTTTTTTAAATATTTTTTTATCGATTTACAAATTTCCGGTTTTTTTCGTTTAGATAGCTTGGCTAATGTAAAGCCCATGTATCTGGATGAAAATAACCGAATGTAGTAGTTTTTTCTACAATTGACAGGACAAAATTAAAAAAAACAGGGTTTCGCCGGACGCTAGCTGTTGCAATGATTTGTATCTAGCAGCAGTGTCAAAATTTTAGAGACATTTCAATGAGATTACATTGAGAAAACCTTAATCGTCTTAAATATATCTGAAGTTCGACTTTTTGTAAAGCTAAGGGGATTAAAATAGATAATAAACAAAAAATTACCTGTTTATTTAATCGAAATTTTATAAACGAAAACCAATGTAAGAAAAACTTAAAAGTAGTCAAATTCTGTACTAACAACACAAAAAATCATTGTTTTTCCTTGGGTGCACAAAATTTAAAACTCAGAATGACCACCATTTCTCTCCATACATACTGTTGTTCTCGAGCGCAACTCTCGATTAACATTTCGGAGCATTTTACGATTTATTTGCAATACATTTACCTCTAACGGAACCGTCAGTTCACAAAACTGTAGATGGTGGGCCACCGAAAACCCAGACTTTGTAATTCAGAGTAAAGACCAATATAGTTTTAAGGTCAATGTGTGGTGCGGAATTTTCAACCTCAGAATAGTGGGACCTTTTTTCTTTAGAGGCAATTTAAATTCAGAACGATATTTAGAATTTCTACAAACTGAGATATCTGACTTTGTAGACAATTTGTCATTAGCCGAAAGAAGAAATTTATACTTTCAACAAGACGGAGCTAGCATTCATTCCACAAATGAGGTGAAGAGATGGCTGGATCAAGAATTTGGAAACCAGTGGATAGGACGGTTTCTGAAAATCCGTGGCCTGCGAGATCACCAGATCTGACTCCGTTAGATTTCTTTATGTGGGGATACCTAAAGAACTCTGTGTACAAACATCGACCCTTTAGGAATATACAAAATTTAGAGAATGTCATTAGAAATTGTGTATTGCAAATAAATCGTAAAATGCTCCGAAATGTTAATCGAGAGTTGCGCTCGAGAACAATAGTATGTATGGAGAGAAATGGTGGTCATACTGAGTTTTAAATTTTGTGCACCCAAGGAAAAACAATGATTTTTTATGTTGTTAGTACAGAATTTGACTACTTTAAGTTTTTCTTACATTGGTTTTCGTTTATGAAATTTCGATTAAATAAACAGGTAATTTTTTGTTTATTATCTATTTTACTCCCCTTAACTTTACAAAAAGTCGAACTTCAGATATATTTAAGACGATTAAGGTTTTCTCAATGTAATCTCATTGAAATGTCTCTAAAATTTTGACACTGCTGCTAGATACAAATCATTGCAACAGCTAGCGTCCGGCGAAACCCTGTTTTTTTTAATTTTTTCCTGTCAATTGTAGAAAAAACTACTACATTCGTTTATTTTCATCCAGATACATGGGCTTTACATTAGCCAAGCTATCTAAACGAAAAAAACTGGAAATTTGTAAATCGATAAAAAAATATTTAAAAAAAATTGAGTTTTCCAATTTTTTTAAATAAAATCTTAAAATTTTGCACAAGGACCTAGAATTTCATTCTAAGCAATTTTTTCAAATAACTTTTTTTGATATCTCGTCAACTAACCTCACTTTTTGTAAATTAACAATTTTTTTTTTAATTTGACGCTATACCAGTGGTCACGTGACGTATGTCAAAATCGATTTTTAGGTTATCGGACATGCAGAACCGATCCCCCGGAAAAGTTTTTCCAATACTCACCTAATAAAAAATTTTCCCATATGTTGCGAACTTTTTGCCGGTCACTGTATATATATATATATATATATACATATATATATATATATATATATATATATATATATATATATATATATATATATATATATATATATATATATATATATATATATACAGTGACCGGCAAAAAGTTCGCAACATATGGGAAAAATTTTTATTAGGAGAGTATCGGAAAAACTTTCCCAGGGGATCGGTTCTGCATGTCCGATAACCTAAAAATCGATTTTGACATACGTCACGTGACCACTGGTATAGCGTCAAATTAAAAAAAAAATTGTTAATTTACAAAAAGTGAGGTTAGTTGACGAGATATCAAAAAAAGTTATTTGAAAAAATTGCTTAGAATTAAATTCTAGGTCCTTGTGCAAAATTTTAAGATTTTATTTAAAAAAATTTGGAAAACTCAATTTTTTTTAAATATTTTTTTATCGATTTACAAATTTCCGGTTTTTTTCGTTTAGATAGCTTGGCTAATGTAAAGCCCATGTATCTGGATGAAAATAAACGAATGTAGTAGTTTTTTCTACAATTGACAGGACAAAATTAAAAAAACAGGGTTTCGCCGGACGCTAGCTGTTGCAATGATTTGTATCTAGCAGCAGTGTCAAAATTTTAGAGACATTTCAATGAGATTACATTGAGAAAACCTTAATCGTCTTAAATATATCTGAAGTTCGACTTTTTGTAAAGTTAAGGGGATTAAAATAGATAATAAACAAAAAATTACCTGTTTATTTAATCGAAATTTTATAAACGAAAACCAATGTAAGAAAAACTTAAAAGTAGTCAAATTCTGTAGTAACAACACAAAAAATCATTGTTTTTCCTTGGGTGCACAAAATTGAAAACTCAGTATGACCACCATTTCTCTCCATACATACTGTTGTTCTCGAGCGCAACTCTCGATTAACATTTCGGAGCATTTTACGATTTATTTGCAATACACAATTTATAATGACATTCTCTAAATTTTGTATATTCCTAAAGGGTCGATGTTTGTACACAGGGTTCTTTAGGTATCCCCACATAAAAAAATCTAACGGAGTCAGATCTACAATTCTACAATTGACAGGACAAAATCGAGAAAATAGGTGTTCGCCGGACGCTCGCTGTTGCAATGGTTTGAATCTAATGAAATGACTGTATCAAGATTTTATTAAGATTTTTCGCACATAAATTTAACAACCAGGTCTATTTAGTTGTACTTAAAACTACCAAAGCAGGCTCTGAAATTAAAACAACCAAATAATCTAGTAGGTTAAAAACAACAGAAAAATGTCAAACAAATTATAATTTGTTTGATTTCAACCTATGTCATTGGTTTATGTCTCGCATCTTACTAAGTTTGATATTTTACATAAGTTTATTAATATTTTATTCCTTAAAATGGCACCCACACTACTTCTTCAGGAAAAGATAGAAATTATTTTAATTTCTGGAGATAATTACAAAAGCCATAGAGAAACAGCAGCAATTTTTAATGAGAGGCACCCCGATAAATCCCTCCATTATTCCACAGTATCTCGTCTAGTCAATAAATTTAAAGAAACGGGATCGGTAGAAAATCAGTATAAAGTTTCCCATGAAAAACCGGTAACAGGTGACGAAGGTTCTCTGGATGTGTGTTTGTCGATCACAGAAACACCCCAATTAGCAGTTAGTCAAATATCGGAGATCACTAACATTCACGAAAGATCTGTGCGGAGGATATTAAAAAGAAACAAATTTCATCCGTACAAACCTAAATTTGTACAAGTATTAAAAGATAGGGATTATGACGCCCGCTTCGATTTTTGTGCCTGGTTCCAGGGTATGATTGAGGAAGATTTTAATTTCCCAAAGAACGTTCTTTTCTCGGATGAAGCTACATTTACCTCTAACGGAACCGTCAGTTCACAAAACTGTAGATGGTGGGCCACCGAAAACCCAGACTTTGTAATTCAGAGTAAAGACCAATACAGTTTTAAGGTTAATGTGTGGTGCGGAATTTTCAACCTCAGAATAGTGGGACCTTTTTTCTTTAGAGACAATTTAAATTCAGAACGATATTTAGAATTTCTACAAACTGAGATATCTGACTTTTTAGACAATTTGTCATTAGCCGAAAGAAGAAATTTATACTTTCAACAAGACGGAGCTAGCATTCATTCCACAAATGAGGTGAAGAGATGGCTGGATCAAGAATTTGGAAACCAGTGGATAGGACGGTTTTCTGAAAATCCGTGGCCTGCGAGATCACCAGATCTGACTCCGTTAGATTTCTTTATGTGGGGATACCTAAAGAACTCTGTGTACAAACATCGACCCTTTAGGAATATACAAAATTTAGAGAATGTCATTAGAAATTGTGTATTGCAAATAAATCGTAAAATGCTCCGAAATGTTAATCGAGAGTTGCGCTCGAGAACAATACTATGTATGGAGAGAAATGGTGGTCATACTGAGTTTTAAATTTTGTGCACCCAAGGAAAAACAATGATTTTTTATGTTGTTAGTACAGAATTTGACTACTTTTAAGTTTTTCTTACATTGGTTTTCGTTTATGAAATTTCGATTAAATAAACAGGTAATTTTTTGTTTATTATCTATTTTACTCCCCTTAACTTTACAAAAAGTCGAACTTCAAATATATTTAAGACGATTAAGGTTTTCTCAATGTAATCTCATTGAAATGTCTCTAAAATTTTGACACTGCTGCTAGATACAAATCATTGCAACAGCTAGCGTCCGGCGAAACCCTGTTTTTTTTAATTTTGTCCTGTCAATTGTAGAAAAAACTACTACATTCGTTTATTTTCATCCAGATACATGGGCTTTACATTAGCCAAGCTATCTAAACGAAAAAAACTGGAAATTTGTAAATCGATAAAAAAATATTTAAAAAAAATTGAGTTTTCCAATTTTTTTAAATAAAATCTTAAAATTTTGCACAAGGACCTAGAATTTCATTCTAAGCAATTTTTTCAAATAACTTTTTTTGATATCTCGTCAACTAACCTCACTTTTTGTAAATTAACAATTTTTTTTTTAATTTGACGCTATACCAGTGGTCACGTGACGTATGTCAAAATCGATTTTTAGGTTATCGGACATGCAGAACCGATCCCCCGGAAAAGTTTTTCCAATACTCACCTAATAAAGATTTTTCCCATATGTTGCGAACTTTTTGCCGGTCACTGTATATATATATATATATATATATATATATATATATATATATATATATATATATATATATATATATATATATATATATATATATGTATATATATATATATATATATATATATATATATATATATATATATATATATATATATATATATATATATATATATATATACCCAATGCATGATACGAAGCCCAGCACATACTGCTGGTGAGGGGCAGCCCACTCTAAAATTGCGGCTACTGCTGTATATTCAAGAAATTTATGTTTTAACGTTAAATAAAATGTTTACCTGTGTTAGTATAATAGGTTTATATGAGATGCATTTCTTTTTAGATATCTTAGATGTTACGAGTCCCGCTAAAATGTACGGATATTAGGAAGCCCAAAAGTATATACCGTATATAACGCCCCACTTTTAAGAAGCCTGCGGCGTTGCCACAGCATTTTTTCACGTTCTATCGATTTTTGCATATGTTTTAAATGTCTTTAGGATGCTCTTTGATACATTTCCGATTATACGAAGCCGTGCCACGCGCTAACGGAAATAAGTGACTCGGTCTTTACTTTCGACAAGATGTAAATTATGTCAGTGGTATAAAACCTGATCCAGAGGGAATAGAGAAAAGCTAGTTCTTTATTTAAATCTAGGTGGTTTTTTCCCCATTTTCCCACTTAAAACAAACGAGCAATAACTTAATTAACTAAAATAATAGAAACCAAACAATTTTAAGCTATGCAACGCAGTTCTCTTATACCTTGAATGGACTCCTGGAACAATGGTTACATAATCATTCTGCAGTCATTCTGGTCTCCCCTAGAGGCAACATCAGTTCTCAGTTCCACTGGACTATTCGTGGGTAGGGACGGTCACGCAACAAGCCCACGAAAACTTTTGAACATACATATTATGTTCATGTGTAGTATATTGCATGTTGTATTGTATACACATGTAATGACAGGGACAAAGTGACATATTATTAAGATTATTTCACTCATGCGTTAAAAGTCCCGTAAGATGAGTAAAGTTTTTTAAAATTACAGCGATAATTTTTTGACGTTACGTCAATTAAAAAAAATTACACCGATAATTTTTCCCTGTCATTTCCTTGGTTGTTATATTAATTTCGATACAAACAAATGGCTTGCAATTGTTATAAACCCGTAGTTACTGTTAGCAACCGTCGGCATGATTTGTAAATTAGTTGTTTGTATCAACATTTTAAAGATTTTTCGAAAAATTTCGTAAAAATGAATCGTTTCGGAACTGCTACAGAAGAAGAAATTAACAAAAAGCCATCAAAATGTTATTCACAATTACCACTGCTGTAATTTCTATTATACAATAAATAATAAATAAATTTTAGTTTAATTTAAAAGTAAGGTTTCTTGTTTAAATTGTTTAATAAATATTCAATTCATATTTTTTGTGTTTTCATTCGTGAAATAATCCCTAAATACCACTCGAGCATTTTGTGATTTCATTCGTGAAATAATCCCCTAAATACCACTCGAGCTTTAAAATTACTGATAATTTTTCACTCTTAGGTGTTTTCTTTGCAAATTTCACTCGTCCTGCGGACTCGTGAAATTATAGAAAACACGCAATCGTGAAAAATTAGCGGTAATTTTTAAGCTCTCGTGGTATTATCCCCGATAATAAATAAATTTGAAAGTAAAGTAGTTCAAATATGTCAGGGATTATATGTACGTAGAAAAAGATTTAAGAGAAAACGAGAGAGAGAGAGAGAGAGAGAGAGAGAGAGAGAGATGCATATATCGAATTTGTATTGGGGTCAGTGGTTGACCTATTTGTATCAAGTGTGATACATGGTTGCATTCGGGAGTTAGACAGCTTTTAACAAATATGCAATAATCGCTGTTGTGTACTTAAAATTCTTTTGATGATGATATATTCACCTGAAAGGTCTTGAGAAAATGCTCTTAGAATGTACAATTTATTTTTTGATATTAGCTCTGTTCGCAGAAGAATCACAAACCAGTCAGAGCCAATGAAATTACTGGAAACCAGTTGGCAAACTGTCATGTTACCAAATAACTGAAACTTGATTGGTGCTGATCGGTTTGTGATTGCTCTGCGAACAGAGCTATTAGCAAAATAAGTTCACTAAATAATAAATCCCTATTCAATAATTTTCAATTATTGCGAGTTTCTAGCTGGATCTCATAATTTTCTAAAATTTACCATTTAACCACATCTCTGCATTAAAAGCAATAAAGATCCACAGAGGTAAGAATATTTATTTGGGTGGAGATCCCAATGGTGATTGAATTTGGGACATACAGGTTCCTGCAGCTCACCTCCCGGCTCCTGTAGATCAGTTATCAATTACCTCTCTAATAAGTTTTGCATGCTCCTTTTGTCTGGATGTCGTCGTTCCGGATAACGCTGTGCATAAACTCGACCTGCCAAAAAAAATCAGTTCGTTTCGCATTCCCTAATATGAAAATCATATCTATGACCTCTACTCGGTTGTACTCCATGACAAAAAATAATACTTGAATGTAAACAGCTTAAATAATTAATAACAGTGTTTCAAACTTTTGCATTACTAAACTCAAAATATGATTTTGCCACTTTAATAAACTTTAATGTCAATAAATTGTTTTTCAAAGCCACCTTCGATTTTTATTCATTAAAATTGCTATTGCAATAAATAAGAAAATGAGTTTTCGGCGAATAACTTTTAATGTGTTAGGAATTACGACAGGGTTGTAATTAGAAAAATGTTTGATTGTTTTATTCCGCATCGAATGACATAAAATTATACAGGGACTCCAATTGAAAATAAGAAAAATAAAGTGCTTTAAAATTTGAAAAAGTTTGACACTAAATTTTGAACACCCTGTATATTTCGATTTAATCAAACTTGGGTAACGAGACCGCCAGACCTCACTATTAATGTTTAAAACCAGTGGTGCAAAACTGATTTTTTTTTGTTTTTACTTTTTTTCGCTCATATCCCCGAACCGATTTCAATAAAACTTTAGGGGTATGTAGGTAACCATAAGAGGCACCCAAATAAGCAACAAGATATGTGGCATGCAGTCTAAAAATATATCTTCATGACGTCACACTTTTTTGGGACACCCTGTATAATGAAAAATATTTTTATGAAATGCGCCCTAAGTAAAGCCTGCAAAATATAAAAATCTTAACTTAATTAATAACTGGGCTACAGAAGACGGGAGGTGAGTTGAAGAACCCTGTATATATACAGGGACAAACGAAAACTGAAAAAAATATACTTGTCCAGTTTGGGATGCGATATAAAATATTTCACAATACATTAATATTAAGCTGCTTGATAGTTTAAATAATACCTCTTGTATAAAGCACGCTACTACGCTGGTAGGTATCACAGTATATGAGTATGATCTGTATATTTTAAAGAAAAACATTATTCGTTTGTGACTCCATTTTATAAATGATGATGGAACGAAACTTATTCGTAAATTTGACTCTTATTATAGTATATAAATATAGATATATAAATAAACTGGTCAACAAAATAATCGGCAAAAGCGATTTTAACTCCACTTTTCGAACTGCTATAACTTTTTAAAAACTTAACTTTTTTGAGAGCGGTTTTCGGATATTGATAGCTCGTCTTGCCCAGATTAAGTGTCAAGAAGTGATTTTGCAATGGAAGTGACATTTTCATGCTATACAGGGTAATTAATAAGGTAATGTAAAACTACTAAAAGTTTAGGTGTGTGCCATATTGCCAATAATTTTTTTTGGTCATTCCGACATAGCACGTTAGTAAGCTGGTATCAATATCTCCAGACGTATTCGCCGGAATTTCAATTAATGGTCTCTGGCGAAAAATACAGGAGAAAACAAAAAAAGCATACAAATTTTGGTTGTGTCATTTTTAAAACGCTGTAGCTGGAAAACGGATTGATAGACTTTGTCGGGCTTTTAGGTATTGAAAGCCCTTTCGTGTGGTGTTTTATCTAAAAGACATTTTTTTTTCAAGGTCAAAATGTTTGCGTTGTATAGGGGCGAACTAAAAAGTAAATGAAAACCATTGTAAAAAATGATTTTCTTTAATTTGTGAAAATTGAGCAGTATGTGTTTGTTTTCTTCCAAAATGAGGGCGTTTTGTCCACCTCCCGGTTAGTTATACAGCGTGTCCAGAAACCATCTTAACAAATCGGAAACATTTTATTTTTGCCTTACAGAAAAAAAGTTATTCTTTATAAAAAGTTCTGCATCGTGAGAAAATCACATTGCGATTCAAAAATTTGATTTAAGACATACAGGGTGGCTCAAAAATGTAAAAGTCCTAATCCACGTGAAGCTAAAAAGACACAAATCCTTATTTAAAGGTAAACTGCCACTGTAAATATAGTAGAGGTAACTTTTATGTTAGTAAATTACGTTTGGAACATACAAGAGGTCCCAAAAATAAAATAAATTTTTAATTATTGACTTTACAAAAAAGGTATCTCCATACAAAGTCAACATTGTGAAAACAGATCATAATTATTCAAAAACATGATATAGGACAATACAGAGTGGCTTAAAAAGCTGAAAGACTCAATTTACGTAAAGTTAAAGAGACACCAAATCTTTATTTAAAGATAAACTGTATAGGTACTTTTTTGTAAAGTTGATAATAAATTTTTTTTTTATTTTTGGGACCTCCTGTATATTCCAAACCTAATTCACTAACATAAAAAGTTAACACTAGTACATTTGCAGTGGCAGTTTACCCTTAAATAACGATTTTGTGTCTTTTCAGCTTCACATGGATTAGGACTTTTACATTTTTGAGTCACCCTGTATGTCTTAGATCAAATTTTCGAATGGCTATTCTATTTTCTCACCATGTAGAACTTTTTATGAGGGATTACCTTTTTTGTAAAGTCAAAAATAAAAAACGTTTCGCATTTGTTTAGATGGTTTCTGGACACGCTGTATAACTAATCGAAATTTGAGCAAAACGCCGTAGTTCTGGAAGAAAAAAAACGCTTACTGCGCAGTTTGCACAAATTAAAAGAAAACTTATTTTTAACAACACTTCATTTATTCTTTAGTTCACCCCTATACAACGCAAACATTTTGACATTGAACAAAAAACAGTTTATTAGGTAAAACTCTACACAAAAAGGGCTTTCAATTCCCAAAAAGCCCGACAAAGTCTATTAATCCATTTTCCAGCTACAGCGTTTTAAAAATGACGCTACCAAAGTTTGTATGCTTTTTTTGTTTTCGCCTGTATTTTTCGCCAGAGACAATTAATCGAAATTCCGGCGAATACGTCTGGAGATATTGATACCAGCTTACTAACGTGATATGTCGGAACGACCAAAAAAAATTATTGACAATATGGCACACACCTAAACTTTTAGTAGCTTTACATTACCTTATTAATTACCCTGTATAGCATGAAAATGTCACTTCCATTGCAAAATCACTTCTTGATGCTTAATTTGGGAAAGACGAGCTATCAATATCCGAAAACCGCTCTCAAAAGAGTTAAGTTTTTAAAAAATTATAGCACTTTGAAAAGTCGGGTAAAAATCGCTTTTGCTGATTTTTTTGTTGACCAGTTTAGTTCAAAAATGTATTTTTTAACTTGTTATTGAATTTGTCTTCTTACCGTCGTAGATATAAGTATATACCTCGTTAATACTTCATTTCTGTAACCGAACTTTTCTTGTCAACTTACTGTATTTTAAAACTTCTTTGAAATATGAGCAAGAACTGCGTAATATAAATCGGTCAGCACTGGAGGCACCGGAGATATATCACATATAGAAATTATTTCCAGTAAAATCAGCTATGCCCTTAGAAAGCCTTCGAAACAAAGAATAATGTTAGTAAATATACCAAAAATAATAAAAACAAAACAAATAAAGATCAAAAACGCAGTGGTTATAAATTAAATTGTGGTTCATGTGAAAAAAGTTAGGCCAAAGAGGACATAACTTCAAAATTCGCATTTAAGCACATAAACGAGACTTTTTAAATGAAAAACATAATTCAGCATATTATTATGCAACCCATCTTTTGACGTATAATAATGATTTTAATGAAGATTTTAAAGTTAAAAATATAGAAAATAAAGGTAAAAAACTTTCCATGTTAGAATTCTTAGAAATTAACGAACTAAAAAAGAAAAACCAAATCTTAAATGACCAACAATTCACCATTATTAAATTTAATTTAATAAGTTGTTTTATTTGTTCTTGTTGTGTTATTAGTCAATACTTTTGTTATGAATATTAGCAATAAAATTCACATGAATAAAAATATATCACTGTAAAATTGTGTTAATTAGATAACCAAAATTAGGTACAAAACTATTTAAGAACATTTCTCATTTGTAAGTTTGTTAGTCACATTTGACGAAGTAGCAGTGCTACGAAACATGCCATGCATTTTTTAAATAAAAAAGTGAAAATCTTTCACAGTCTTCTTCTAGTGTAGAAGAATATTTGTATAATATTGTTTGGCCACCCGGTATACAATTACAGTATGTCACTTCCTTCATAGGTCCAATGCTTGAATATTCCCACTCATGTCGGGTCTTTAAAAAAAAGTGTACTACTTTTAAAGAAAAAAACATTATTATGAAAAACTCATATCATTCCTTTCAACTTTTCTCTCTTTCCTCTCTTTATAACCAAACACATAGAGATTTAAACGATTATTAAAATCAAGAAAAGAATATAATAACGGCGATCTAAACAATGTTGCCAGTTTTAGAGGGCTTCTTATAATGCGCAAGACATACTGGGCTGGCTAAAATCGGTGTCATATATTAAGTACATATGCTGCTAAAGTCAATCTCCCCCTACTGGCAAGTCGTTTGAACTAAAGGTACATGTTTTGAGATAATGTATCGATTTTATGAAGCCCCACAAAATTTTCTGAAATTCGCGTGGTAGTATATATATGGCATGGTTGTGCTTAATACATGCTAATTTTTTAAGAAGCCCGAACCGGGCTTCCTAAAACCACTGTGGGCTTCCTAGCATCTGCAGAAAATGGTATTTTTGGCTTCTTAAAGGTGGTTTATATGTATATATATATATATATATATATATATATATATATATATATATATATATATATATATATATATGGATGGCGCATGTTACGAAGCCCACTACAACCCACACATGAAAGGAAGCCCGAGGTTTACGGGGTAAGGGGATTTTGGTGATGTCGTTATTCTCGGATTTTACGAAGCCCAGATGTATATATGAGTTTGCAATGTTTAGAGCACTCATATTATATGAAGCCCGACAATGTTGCCAGAGTGTCAGACAATATTTAATTTATACCGTAGTAAGTACGCCGATTGTACGAAGCCCGTAGGCGTATATATAAGTTTATTTATATCCTGCCGATTATAAGCAACCTAGCAATATTGGCATGTGTTTACCATTACATAAATACTTGGCCTGGGAATAGCTTCACCTAAATCTAATGACGAACAGGTATCTTTTAGTAATATAAATGTCCGTGAAGCCGTTTTTTTTAAATATGTTTTAAGGACAAAGTTAGACAGAAATAATGGTTTATAGACTTTTCCTGACTACCCTCAAATTAGAAGCAAAATCGGTGGGGGTTAGGAGTTGAAAATATTTAAAAATGCTCCAAAAAATCTGTCTTTATTTTGTTTCGTTGATTTTGGATGAGGCTACATATTTACCGTTTGACAGGTGATTGATGCTACTAATTTAGGCGAATGTCTGGAAGGACCCTATCAATCAAATATCAAACGATATATGTGTTGTAAATTGTCAAAATATTAGGAAAAAAATAAAAACGGAATTTTAGGTGCATTTTTTTATATTTTCAACTCCTAAACCCGTACCAATTTTGCTACTAATTAAGGAGTAGTCAGGGGAAGTTTATTAACCATTATTTCTATATACTTTTTTCTTTAGAACGCATATTTTTAGAAAAACTATTTGTATGGAGTTTTGGTGTGGATGATTTTGATTTTAACGCTATTAGCAACCAGAATTTTACCACCGCAATGAATAAACAAGATGAAAATGCCCTCCCTGATAATACCAAAGAACTTGAACTTAGTAGTTCACCAATGACCAGCCAAAACCTTCAAAACGAAAATCCACCACCAGGATGTACCAGTGATTATATTGCACCAATACTCAGTCAAATTAATGAAGATGTAAGCCGTCGATGTCAAGAAGGAAATGCACGTAATATTGGATAAATCCTTCAAGACGAAAACACACCTTGTGATAATTCAAATAACGACTTTGCACCGATGATTAACCAAAATGCTCGAAACGAAAATCCACCTCCAGGAAATACCAGTGATTATATTGCACCAATCCCCAGTCAAATTAATGAAGATGTAAACCATAACCTTCAAGAAGAAAATACACCCGATATTGGACAAAACCTTGAAGACGAAAACACACCTTCTGACAATTCAAATAACGATATTGCCGCTATCCAGAACTTTCAAGGTGACAACATACTCCTTTGTATTGTTAACGATTATACTGCGCCAATGATTAGCAAAACTAAACAAGATAAAAATGTCCTCCCTGATAATACCAAAGGTTGTATTTCACCAATGACCAGTCAAAATCTTTAAAACGAAAATCCGTCTCCAGAAAATACCAGTGATTATATTGCACCAATGCCCAGTCAAATTGATGAAGATGTAAACAATAACCTTCAAGAAGAAAGCACACCCAATACTGGACAAAACCTTCAAGACGAAATCTCACCTTTTGATAATTCAAATAACGATATTGCAGCTATGACCAGGAATAAAGAGTGCGACAAATAATAATAAACAAGAAAACAATAAACCTGAGCAAACAGGCATTTTTAATGGCCGAAATAGTGTAAATACTATGGACAGGCGACTGCAAAATCAGGCATTCCTCAAGACGTGATATAACTTTAAACTGATCTGATTCGACTCGATAAAAATGAAACCCAAAGAAACATGGCAAAAAGGAGGATTTTTATCATTGCACCTCTTGAGGAATGCTTCGTAAATTTTGTAGTCGTGTGTTGAATTAACACCTTTGAATACAGTTAAGATCCGATATTTCACTAATTTCAATATTTAAAGATCTTTTGTCTAAAATCAATACATATCAGATTTATAACAGATTTGTAAGACATGTAAACACTGCACTGCACGTTCATTTTAAAATAAATAATTACGTCTAGTGCATTTTGAATACATACAGGGTGGTGCAACCAAGATGGGGTGGACGATTGTGAGTAAACGGTGAGGAATTTCGGAAACATTTTTTTTGGATATTATTGATAGTCAAACACGCTATGTTTTAAAATTATAGCCATAATACAGGGTGGTCCGAAAAACTCGTGGCGAACCACACTTGTATTTTTTAAATGGGACACCCGGTATATAATTGTTCCAATTGAATCTCCTGTTCGTTACGATCATTTTGATATAGGGTTTATTGGGTCTAAAACTTATAGTAAGGGAATGGGACGCGGTTAAAGTTGAAAAAATGCTCACAGTTCGGCCATTTTTTAAAAACATTTGAAACAGGTATGGAAAAACCAAATACTCCATAAAACGTTACATATCCTTGAATACATTAATCGCTTGTAATTTGTTTAAAATTATTCACTGTTATACAGGGTGGTCAAGTTTTGAAAATACACCCTGGGATCATTGTTTTTAAATGGAACACCCTGTATATTTTATTTTCATGTTAAAGATAACATCACTAGCTTTCAAAAAATACCATACATGATGCCTTGCTGACCAACAGTTTTTTAGTAAACTAGCCGTGAAAGCAAAGTTTCTTCATTCTAATACGATTATACTGAATTTACGTTGTTTATTATTAAATATCTAATATTAGGAGGCCATGACACTATCATAAATGAGACAAGAGATTGACGAACTTGTCAAAGCTACTGCCGCATAATCCATTATTTACCAGTTAAGTGTAGGTGGCCCAATAATTATGAGGTAAGAAAACTGAGATCCCAAAACTTTTACATGTTTATTAGAGATATTTCAAAAAACAGAAAATATTGTTTTTAGGAAATGTAAAGTAATTAATAAACCAGTTATAAACAAAGATAATCAGTTCTCAGGTATTATTAATAGTGTAAGAAAATTAATTAAGCAAAAACAGAACATCTTTTAAAATTATTTAGGTATGTTCTTACTTGTAAACCTAATTTAATATAAACAATTAAAAAAGCTCATATATGGTGTTGAACTAAACCACAATTTTGCTGAAGGCACATTTCGAGTCTATCCATGAATGAAAGTTTCACTTTTCTCAAAGTCTGTTCTGAAATGTTGCGAAAACTGTTTCTTATTCTCGTCTTCATATCTTTCACTGTGGTTGGAACCTCTTTATAGACTTCTTCTCTAACATGCCCCCATAGAAAAAATCTAGTGGTGTTAAGTCGGGTGATCCGGCTGGCCACTTAACAGGTCCACCTCGCCCAATCCAACGATCTGTCTTCCAATTATCGACAAAATTCTTACATTCCTATGGTAATGCGGGGGCGCTCCATCATGTTGAAACCATAAGGATCCCCTTACCACTAAAGGTAAATCTTCAAGCAATACTGGCAACTCATTTGTCAAAAAACTGGTTTATTAATTACTTTACATTTCCTAAAAACAATATTTTCTATTTTATGAAATATCTCTAATAAACATGTCAAAGTTTCGGGTCTCAGTTTTCTTACCTCATAATTATTGGGCCACCTACACTTAACTTGTAAATAATGGAATATGCGACAGTCTTTGACAAGTTCGTCAATCTTTTGTTTCATTTATGATGGTGTCATAGCCTCCTAATATTAGATATTCAATAATAAACAACGTAAATTCAGTATAATGGTATTAGAATGAAGAAACTTTGCTTTCACGGCTAGTTTACGAAAAAACTGTTGATCAGAAAGGCATCATGTATGGTATTTTTTGAAAGCACAGTTGTAAGTAGAAATGTTATCTTTAACATGAAAATATAATATATAGGGTGTTCCATTTAAACACAATGAGTCCAACTTGACCACCCTGTATAACAGTGAATAATTTGAAACAAATTGCAAGCGATTAATGTATTCAAGGATATGTAACGTTTTATGGAATATTGGGTTTTTCCATACCTGTTTCAAATTTTTATAAAAATGTCCGAACTGTGAGCATTTTTTCAAATTTAACCGCGTTCCATTCCCTTACTATAAGTTGTAGACCCAATAGACCCTATATCAAAATAATCGTAACGAACAGGAGAATCAATTGGAACAATTATATACCGGGTGTCCCATTTGAAGAAATACAAGTTTGGTTCACCACGAGTTTTTCGGACCACCCTGTACGATGGCTATAATTTTAAAACATAGCGTGTTTGACTATCGATAATATCAAAAAAAAAAATTCGAAATTCCTCACCGTTTACTCGCAATCGTCCACCCCATCTTGGTTGCACCACCCTGTATATGCACGATAGACATAAATTACGTTTTCAACAATCAATCCAATTTTTAGATTTTTATTCTTTTGTTTTTAAGATTTCAACCGAACCAGTTTTGGTAAAACACCCTGTATAAGACCTCAGCATAAACCTAAATGGTTCGAATTTAATAAGTATTTTTATTAAAATAAACGTTGCCAAACTTCCGGGCTTCTGTTAATCGATGGAACATCTTCGGCTTCGTAACATGCGTAGTATTCCCGAAGTGTATATACATTTTTCCGGACCGCCAACTGGTGGCAGTTACCATGAACTACAAGTGTATTTTTTTAGGAATCACACAACCCTAAACAGCCCGGGCTTCGGATAAGAAATTGCATTTATAGAGTCACCTATTGTACTTTTAACAAAGCCGCGGCAGTCATAGGAAGCCTGAACCGATATGCAACCTAATGCACTTACTTGTAATGCAAAAAGATAGCGCTAACTACGTGTTTTTTAGAAAAAACACTGAAAAATTACGAAGACCGAAATCGGGCTTCCCAAGTCGGTATCGGGCTTCGCATACTAGGTCCAATATAGCGTTTTTAGCTTCCTAAAGGTGGAATCCAATATATATATATATATATATATATATATATATATATATATATATATATATATATATATATATATATATATACAGGGTGTTCCTAAATGTCGTGCTGATAATAAAGAGGGTGATTCTACAAGCGATTTTAAGAGAAAAAGTTCATGTGACCATATGTCCTAAATCATTTAAATTTTAAAATACAGGGTGTTAAAGTTTAACTTTTTTATTCGTTTTTGGCGTATACCTTGTACATTTTTTACGATATTTAATTTAAATTTGGTATACAGTCTACCATAATTAAGCTTTATGAAATGGTAATATTACATTTTAAGAAATTATACAGAGTACTCCTTTTTTTGGGACACGGTTCCTTTAGGCCCTCCCAACTTTTTATTGGAACGCCGCTGGTTATTTTTGCTTCTGGAATCGTATTTCGCATTTTATTTTGTAACTTTTTTATGTCTTGTAATTTTCTGATATTTTGCATTGTTTAAAAGATATTATACCACATCCTCTTCTCGTTAACCCTCGCACCCTGTCAAAAAAAATCAAGATTGCTATGAAAACATTTTTATTAAGTTTTTTGTGTTGTCATCTTTGACAGTACAATTCTTTCGTATTTACAACAGAAGTCATTTTATGCTAAGTAAGTCAATAATTATTAGTTAACATGTAAGCTACAGTTTTGATTTGAAATTTATCTACCTAATAAATATGCCGAATTTTACGAATTCTGAAATGGCTGATATGCACTTTATTTATGGCCTTGCCAATGGAAACGCTTTTGAAGCCAGACGTATTTATGGTGAAAGATATCCGAATCGTGTGATACCTGACAGTAGAACATTCTCGAATATTCATCGACGCCTTCATGAAACTGGGCATTTTCAAAAAGATACAGCTAACGCAGGAAGACCTCGTACTGTTAGAACACCAGCTATCGAGGAAGCTGTATTAAATGAAATAGATAATCATCCAGAAACCAGCACTAGAAAGATTGCCATAAATTTAAATATTTGTCATCAAATTGTTTGGAGAATCTTGTCGGACCAGCAACTTTACCCATACCATCTTCAAAGAGTGCAAGCACTGCTTCCCCGTGATTTTCCTTTACGGATTAATTTCTGTCAATGGTACCTACAGAGGCTCGCAGTAAATCCCCATTTTGAAGGTCAAATCCTTTTTACAGATGAAGCTAACTTTTCAAGAAATCAAATAACTAATTTTCATAACAATCATTTATGGGCTCAGGAAAATCCACACGCCATAGTAGAAGCGCATTATCAAGAGCAGTTTTCATTAAACGTATGGGCTGGTATTATTGGAGATTATTTGATAGGTCCCTTCTTTTTACCTGCTCGCCTTAATGGTCAGTCATATCGCCAGTTCTTGCAAGAAGAATTGCCACTTCTACTTGAGGAAGTACCACTTTTATTAAGAAACCAACATTGGTATATGCACGATGGCGCTCCAGCACATTTCAGTGTTCTGGCACGTGAATATTTAAATAAAATGTATCCTGAAAGGTGGATAGGTCGTGGAGGACCACAACCATGGCCTCCTAGGTCACCCGATTTAAACAGTTTAGATTATTTCCTATGGGGACATATTAAGTCCTTAGTGTATGTAACACCAGTGGATACTGTGGACGATTTAAGAAATCGCATAATCGCTGGATTTGAAACGGTTAGAAACACTCCCGGTATTTTTGAAAGAGTGCGGGGATCAATGAGAAGAAGATCTGAGGCGTGCCTAATGGCAGGAGGGAGCCATTTTCAACAATTATTGTAATTAGTTAACTAACTTGTATTATTAATAATATATTTTTAGAATAATTAATATTTCAGAAAGCTTAGTTAGGTATGTTTAATTTAAATATTTGGTACACAGTCTACCATAACTAAGCTTTATGATAGTACTGTCCAAGATTACAATAGAAAACACTTAATAAAAATGTATCCATAGCAATCTTGATTTTTTTTTTGAGTGCGAGGATTAATGAGGAGAAGATGTGAGGTATAATATCTTCTAAACAATGCAAAATATCAGAAAATTACAAGACATAAAAAAGTTACAAAATAAAATGTGAAATACGATTCCAGAAGCAAAAATAACCAGCGGCGTTCCAATAAAAAGTTGGGAGGGCCTAAAGGAACCGTGTCCCAAAAAAAGGAGTACTCTGTATAATTTCTTAAAATGTAATATTACCATTTCATAAAGCTTAATTATGGTAGACTGTATACCAAATTTAAATTAAATATCGTAAAAAATGTACAAGGTATACGCCAAAAACGAATAAAAAAGTTAAACTTTAACACCCTGTATTTTAAAATTTAAACGATTTAGGACATATGGTCACATGAACTTTTTCTCTTAAAATCGCTTGTAGAATCACCCTCTTTATTATCAGCACGACATTTAGGAACACCCTGTATATACAGTGACCGGCAAAAAGTTCGCAACATATGGGAAAAATTTTTATTAGGAGAGTATCGGAAAAACTTTCCCAGGGGATCGGTTCTGCATGTCCGATAACCTAAAAATCGATTTTGACATACGTCACGTGACCACTGGTATAGCGTCAAATTAAAAAAAAAATTGTTAATTTACAAAAAGTGAGGTTAGTTGACGAGATATCAAAAAAAGTTATTTGAAAAAATTGCTTAGAATTAAATTCTAGGTCATTGTGCAAAATTTTAAGATTTTATTTAAAACAATTGGAAAACTCAATTTTTTTTAAATATTTTTTTAACGATTTACAAATTTCCAGTTTTTGCCGTTTAGATAGCTTGCCTAATGTAAAGCCCATGTATCTGGATGAAAATAAACGAATTAAGTAGTTTTTTCTACAATTGACAGGACAAAATTAAAAAAAACAGGGTTTCGCCAGACGCTAGCTGTTGCAATGATTTGTATCTAGCAGCAGTGTCAAAATTTTAGAGACATTTCAATGAGATTACATTGAGAAAACCTTAATCGTCTTAAATATATCTGAAGTTCGACTTTTTGTAAAGTTAAGGGGATTAAAATAGATAATAAACAAAAAATTACCTGTTTATTTAATCGAAATTTTATAAACGAAAACCAATGTAAGAAAAACTTAAAAGTAGTCAAATTCTGTACTAACAACACAAAAAATCATTGTTTTTCCTTGGGTGCACAAAATTTAAAACTCAGTATGACCACCATTTCTCTCCATACATACTGTTGTTCTCGAGCGCAACTCTCGATTAACATTTCGGAGCATTTTACGATTTATTTGCAATACACAATTTATAACGACATCCTCTAAATTTTGTATATTCCTAAAGGGTCGATGTTTGTACACAGTGTTCTTTAGGTATCCCCACATAAAAAAATCTAACGGAGTCAGATCTACAATTCTACAATTGACAGGACAAAATCGAAAAAATAGGTGTTCGCCGGACGCTCGCTGTTGCAATGGTTTGAATCTAATGAAATGACTGTATCAAGATTTTATTAAGATTTTTCGCACATAAATTTAACAACCAGGTCTATTTAGTTGTACTTAAAACTACCAAAGCAGGCTCTGAAATTAAAACAACCAAATAATCTAGTAGGTTAAAAACAACAGAAAATGTCAAACAAATTATAATTTGTTTGATTTCAACCTATGTCATTGGTTTATGTCTCGCATCTTACTAAGTTTGATATTTTACATAAGTTTATTAATATTTTATTCCTTAAAATGGCACCCACACTACTTCTTCAGGAAAAGATAGAAATTATTTTAATTTCTGGAGATAATTACAAAAGCCATAGAGAAACAGCAGCAATTTTTAATGAGAGGCACCCCGATAAATCCCTCCATTATTCCACAGTATCTCGTCTAGTCAATAAATTTAAAGAAACGGGATCGGTAGAAAATCAGTATAAAGTTTCCCATGAAAAACCGGTAACAGGTGACGAAGGTTCTCTGGATGTGTGTTTGTCGATCACAGAAACACCCCAATTAGCAGTTAGTCAAATATCGGAGATCACTAACATTCACGAAAGATCTGTGCGGAGGATATTAAAAAGAAACAAATTTCATCCGTACAAACCTAAATTTGTACAAGTATTAAAAGATAGGGATTATGACGCCCGCTTCGATTTTTGTGCTTGGTTCCAGGGTATGATTGAGGAAGATTTTAATTTCCCAAAGAACGTTCTTTTCTCGGATGAAGCTACATTTACCTCTAACGGAACCGTCAGTTCACAAAACTGTAGATGGTGGGCCACCGAAAACCCAGACTTTGTAATTCAGAGTAAAGACCAATATAGTTTTAAGGTTAATGTGTGGTGCGGAATTTTCAACCTCAGAATAGTGGGACCGTTTTTCTTTAGAGACAATTTAAATTCAGAACGATATTTAGAATTTCTACAAACTGAGATATCTGACTTTTTAGACAATTTGTCATTAGCCGAAAGAAGAAATTTATACTTTCAACAAGACGGAGATAGCATTCATTCCACAAATGAGGTGAAGAGATGGCTGGATCAAGAATTTGGAAACCAGTGGATAGGACGGTTTTCTGAAAATCCGTGGCCTGCGAGATCACCAGATCTGACTCCGTTAGATTTCTTTATGTGGGGATACCTAAAGAACTCTGTGTACAAACATCGACCCTTTAGGAATATACAAAATTTAGAGAATGTCATTAGAAATTGTGTATTGCAAATAAATCGTAAAATGCTCCGAAATGTTAATCGAGAGTTGAGCTCGAGAACAATAGTATGTATGGAGAGAAATGGTGGTCATACTGAGTTTTAAATTTTGTGCACCCAAGGAAAAACAATGATTTTTTATGTTGTTAGTACAGAATTTGACTACTTTTAAGTTTTTCTTACATTGGTTTTCGTTTATGAAATTTCGATTAAATAAACAGGTACTTTTTTGTTTATTATCTATTTTAATCCCCTTAACTTTACAAAAAGTCGAACTTCAGATATATTTAAGACGATTAAGGTTTTCTCAATGTAATCTCATTGAAATGTCTCTAAAATTTTGACACTGCTGCTAGATACAAATCATTGCAACAGCTAGCGTCTGGCGAAACCCTGTTTTTTTTAATTTTGTCCTGTCAATTGTAGAAAAAACTACTACATTCGTTTATTTTCATCCAGATACATGGGCTTTACATTAGCCAAGCTATCTAAACGAAAAAAACTGGAAATTTGTAAATCGATAAAAAAATATTTAAAAAAAATTGAGTTTTCCAATTTTTTTAAATAAAATCTTAAAATTTTGCACAAGGACCTAGAATTTAATTCTAAGCAATTTTTTCAAATAACTTTTTTTGATATCTCGTCAACTAACCTCACTTTTTGTAAATTAACAATTTTTCTTTTAATTTGACGCTATACCAGTGGTCACGTGACGTATGTCAAAATTGATTTTTAGGTTATCGGACATGCAGAACCGATCCCCCGGAAAAGTTTTTCCAATACTCTCCTAATAAAAATTTTTCCCATATGTTGCGAACTTTTTGCCGGTCACTGTATATATATATATATATATATATATATATATATATATATATATATATATATATATATATATATATATTAGGATATCCCTGTACTTAGAAGACGCAACAACAATGGCTAATAATAATTATAAAAACATTTTTAAAATAAAAAATCAATTAAAGCAACAATTCAACCATACGCCACTGCGCCTCAAATATTTATTTCCCGATTTACTTAACGGGTCAATAGCTTGTTGTAAGGAATTTTATTTCCTGGGGCATTAAATATTAACAGCGACGTGATGGAAAAGAAAGCAGGTATAAAATTTGAAAGGAGTTCTTCGTAACTACGAAGTGAAATTCGATGTTGTTACTCCCAAGCCAAATAAAGTCTCCCATTTGAACACTGATTGCGGTTCCATTTGTTTTTATTTCTTTTCTCGGAAAAACTAAAGAAGCAGAACGTGTTGACTTCAAAAGGTTTTTATTTGTCGCGGTAATACAGTTTGCTTCTTTCGGGGTTTCCGTTAAAATATGTATGAAAAAGTTTTTAAGCCACTCGAAAAATTAGCAGACTACTGTATCTCCTTAAAGAATATAATAAAAAAATGTGTTTTTGTGGTAAAGTAGGTATCGATAGAAAAGCCATAACAGGCATTTGAACTGAAAGCTAAGGTATAACCTGTTATGCATGGCAGACCATTATTTTTTTCGTTTGAAGTTGCATTTAATATAAAATGAACATGTATGAAAGGTGATTACACTGTCTTCAGCCTGAGAAGTAAAATGGGTATCATAATGCAGTGAGTTACGAACGGAAAATTTTTGAAATTACGTGTGTATTATATTTCGCACTATTGTGAGCAGATACCCTGGGTCCACGTCAATTAGTCGTAAGTCAGTTGCACGTAAGTCAAATCGCTGTAGTCCAGTCGCCGTATAAGTCAGTTGGTCTTAAACAAAATTTGTAGTATAAGTCAATTCGCCGTAAGGCACTTTGTCATACAAGTCCATTGGTTGTAAAGCAATTCGTCGTATACGTCAATAATTGGTCGCAAAGCAATTCGTCTTACAGGTACTGGTCGTAAAACAAAATCGGTCTTCAACAAAATGGTTGTAAATCAATTTTAATTAAAATGTTCCTTTATAAGTACATTTTGGTAAGACAATAATTTGAAAAACTGAAGTTAGAATCATAATAAAATATTAATGTAAAGTGACAGAAAAATGTCCTGAGAAAACCTAAACAAACTTGCAGATTGTCTTGCCTTTTGGGTTTAGCCAGCTTTAGATCAGCTATTGTTGTTATTGTTTTTAAATTTATTATGCAGGGTGATTTTTTTAAAGTACTACAAAGCGATATCTCGAAAACTGTTTCAAATATTTTCATGAAATATTGGTGAGTTATTGGGGACATAGGGGGACATATTTAAACATATTTTCGACATGTACCCCTTTCTCTATTTTGAGGGGTGGGAGTAACTTCGAAATTTTAAATGGGATGATGCACTTTTGTTTATAAAATTCGAATCTACATAAAAAACTACGTAACTACATAAAAAAATTTATATTTTATCCTTCGGTTATGGAATTATGGTTTCACAATTATTATTCGTTTCCATGAAAATGCGGTATTTTTACTTGGATTTTAGAAAGTCAGTTGAGAATTTTGACGGTTTAATGATTATTTCTCAATTTATTGCTCAATTAAACACGGAGGCGAATTTTAATGTGCAAGTTGATATGTCTCTAATTTTGGGGGAGTGCAAAAAAAACACAGGGAAGCTGCCCTAGAGTGGGCGGAGAGGTTTTGTAATAATCCGATATTGCATATGGCATTTAAATGGCTGCAAACTAGAAGTCGTACTACCGGCAGTGTGAAGACGAAACCATGAGTTCGGAAGCGAACTAAAACGGACAAAAATAGGGCGGTTAGCTTTTAGCAGCAGTAGAAATGCTGGAATGAATCAAAACTTAGTTGTGACCATATTGCACTATATGAGAAGACTAAAAATCGCGTTGCATTTTGCAATTGAGTCACAAGACAAATGCAAGGAAATAACAGGTCCTAATGAATGTTATTTTTTTCTGACGAAGCTACTTTCTATAATTAGGGGCCGGTAATATTTTAAGTTATCCCTTACCAATAGAAATGTAATTGACCTTTATTGTTTGGTTGTTTTCTTAAGATAAATACATACAATATGCACTAGTGGGCGTCGGAAAATCCCCACTGGATGAAAACTCTGCCAAATCAACGTCCCTAATCAATTCATGTCTGAAGTGGTATACTCGGGAATAGAGTTATTGGCCCGCATTTCTGTTAAGGACATTCAAATAACTTAATGTACACAGATTTTTTAAGAAACCAATTACCCCAATTATTAAACCAAAACCTAATTCGTGACATGTGGTTTCAACATGACGGAGCTCCACTCCATTATACAATACAGGCAAGTAATCATTTAATTGAAATATTTGAAAACAGGTGGACTGGACGAGCTGGTCCGGTCAACAGGCCTGCTAGGTGCCTGGATTTGACCCCTCAACAACTTTAGATGATATGCTGCATATTAGTGATACCTGAAATGTTACAGCGGGTAAGAAATTAATTTAGACAAAGAGTGAGAAAGTGTTTGGAAGTTGAAGGGGGACATTTCGAACAACTTGTCAAGCATAACAGACGATAAATAAGTGGAAATTAAATTGTAAATTTTTTGTTTATTTCATAACCTAATAAATCATAATTCCGTAACCGAAAGTGAAAATCAAAAAGAAAGTACACATACGTAGTTTTTAATGTAGATTCGAATTTTGTAAACAAAAGCACGTCATTCCATTTAAAATTCCAAAGTTACCCCCACCCGTCAACATACAGAGAGGGGGTAAATATCAAAAATATGTTTATGTCCCCCATCTCCCTAACAACGCACCAAAATTTCATGAAAATGTTTTAAACCATTTTCGAGATATCGCCATGTAGCCCTTTAGAGAACTCACCCTGTATGTGTTTAAATTAATTACATTATTTAAAAAGGAATATAATAATTGAAATTGCGATACGACTTATTGTGATTTACGACCACTTGACTTGTATGACGAATTTCTTTACGTTTTAAGGCATAGGTTTTACTTGCAAGGTTGATTTATTTTCTTAGTGATTGGCTTTGGATATGTACTCTAATTTATGATTAGTTGGGATTGCAATGACTTAAAAATTTATCCATTATATATATATAATTTGTAATTTATTGGAAACTACCTTTAGCCTAGCTACTACAACTACCTTTAGTTTTAATACGGTCTGTTGCTGTTTTAGCAGTTTTCATGAAGAAATAAGATAAAAAGTGGTAAATCGTATAAGGTAAATGGCCCTATTGATTTGTTATAGTACTTTACTTCGTAGCATCGGTCTTCGCCATTTTTAAAACCCATGAGCAACCACTGCTGAAGACGATAACCCAGGAATGAGAGCGATATAGTTTGTAATTTATTGGAACCTACCTTTAGTCGTTGGAGATGCGAGGAACAGCTGGACGTTTTAACATGGCCTGCTGCTGTTTTAGTGGCTTTTATGAAAAAAAAGAAAAAGGTGATAAATCATATAAGGCGAATGTCAAGCCCTCGATGTTTGTTATATCACTTTACTCCATAGCATAGTTCTTCATCATTTTTAAACCCCACGATCAGCCAAAGGTACTGGTGAGATGTCGAACGGAAACGTCCCCGTATAATATTGAAAATTAAAAACAAAGAATAACCAGGTTTCCATGTTTAGTGACTTTAAATTGATTTCAGTCACCAATTATTCATTATTTAGAATAAAGCCAATTTTATGACTTTTATTGTCAATGCAATGACAGGTCTGTGTGAAATAGATATTTACCTAATAAATGCGGAAAGTGATCATTTTCCGCACACGACTGGAAAAGCGCACATGTCAGCACGCGTACAAGTGCGTAAAGTAGTTATTTTCCACACGGTCATTTATTATATAGGTAAATAGCTATTTCACACAGACATGTCATTGCATTGAAAATAATAGTCAGAAAATTGGCTTTATTCTAAAGAATGAATCTGGTGAATGAAAAGTCTCTAAACATGGAAACCTGGTAGGGACCTAGTAGGTTATTTGTTTTTAATTTTCAATGTGGATTTTAGAAATGGCGAAGACCTATGCTACAAAGTCAAGTACTATAACAAATCAATAGGGTTGGACATTCTCCTTATATAATTTACTACTTTTTACCTTCTTTCTTCATGAAAATTGCTAAAACAGCAGCAGGCCATGTTAAAACTAAACGTAGTTACTAGTAGTAGTTAGGCTAAAGGTGGTTTCCAATAAATTACAAATTATATCGTTAATGGACTCATTTTTAAGCCTTTACAATCACAACTAATCATAAATTAGAGTACATATCCAAAGCCAATCGATAATAAAATAAAACCTATGCCTCAAATCGACCTTAGAGCAAAGTTTCGAAAAAAACCTAAATAAAACATTGAGCACACGTCGCCGCCTCATTGATGCACACAAATGTGAATAATAGGGATAAATTATTTTAAGCATATTATCATCTCTCTAATATAACGTGCCATCCGCAGACGCGATGTTGGCGTCATCGTTATCATGGAAACGCGTTATATAGTGCAGAGTAGTACAGGTAAATTATAAAATCTTCACTTGGTTTCTGGGTCGTCCAAGCGTCTGTAAATAGAACGGGATAGCCAGTAGAATATTGATGTGGGTGAGTACGTTTACAGAGGTACGTTGTATGCGTAAAGGGTCTACATCCTTTCGTGTTAAGTCAATTCGTCTTAATCAATTCGTCGTGAGAAATAGAAGTATAAGGCAATTCATCGTAAACCAATTCGTCGTAAATGTAAGTGACGGTCGTAGAAAAAATCTTTTTACACAGTTAAACTGCATGAAAATGTTTGCCTTTGGAGAAGCAGCAACTTTTAAACGTAGTTGCCCAATGCCCATGCAGTCACAGAAAAATAATTTTGCATAATTCGAACTTAAAGTAAGTTTAGCAAATTTTTCATCGATTATTAGGCGACAGTACAGTATAATAAAGCTTGAGTCATCAAGCATGTCGAGAAACATTCTACACTTTGTTTAGTATTACTGTTCAAAATTACGGCACTGGTAAATTGCATTTGCATTGCATTATACAGCGTAAAGTATCACCGTTAGAGTCAACAGAATTAATTACGCACTGACAATCGGACGTCTTAACACGAGTTTCTACAATCCAATGACTGTTATAATCGTATATTATTGTTATACACACGTAATCCAGCCTCCATCGTATTGTTCGCAAATTATCTCTGAAACTTAATTAACGGCTCGAGATGGATCAGTTCTGCATAGGATTTAGATGCAACTTAGTTGACAATCGTCGTTGGACGCGGAAAATTTACGGTTTGAAATAGAGACATAATGCATGATAAATAATCTCACAAGTTACAGGTATGAATATAGTATAGGGAATATGCATATCTTCTTTTATAGGATAAATTATTCAAGCAAGTCATTGCAAACCCAAAAATGTTATTTTAAATCAAGTTTCCGCTTACGCTCTGTGGGTAGTTTTCTGCTTCTAGTAGGTTTTTGTAGTTTTCGCTCCACCTAATCGTTATTTTTGATTCCTCTGTTATCATTTCGCCTTCTTCATTTTTAATATTTTTCAGTGGGTTTTTCTTTCCTTGTCTTTTTCCTGTCCTATATAGCATCTTTGCGTTTCCTCTCGAGTCCGGTTCCATTTTCACTTCAAAATCTTCCCATTTCTTGGCTTTGGCTTCTTTTACTGTATTCTTCACTTTATCCCTTTGAGTCTTATATGTTTGATTGTCATCGCTATTCGTTCTTCGCCTATTATTGTTTTTAGCCATTTTACCGTACTTTCCAACACTTCCTCCAGAGCTTCTCGGACAGTTTCCTACCCTTCCATTCCAGTCTCCGATAATCATTAAAGTGTCCTTCTGATATTCCATTTGCTAATGCAATTTTTCCCAAAACTCGTCAGTCTCCTTCGCCGCTCCGTCGTTGCCCATATACTGCCAGTAAGGTGTGTACAGGTCTTTCTTCTTTATCTTCAGTCACTTACTTGATATATTTAATGAAATAATTATAAATCCATTCTGCCTTTTATAACAGTATATCGAAAAATGAGGAATATTTTTTTAAGTCACAATATTATAATACTTTTTTCATTTAAAACAAATCTCTTCTATTCATGTTTGCCAACTTTTCTTTATTTATTTAAACACTATCTCTAATCCTATTACAGTGAGTTATTTGATAGAGTGGCAACAAGTAATAGTAAATATTTAAAATATGTCTATGGCTATGCTGACAGTTTTATTCTTTTCCTAAATAAATGCAACATTTTTACAAACAGTATTTATGCTCAGTTAGAGTAAAGACAAGGCATCGTCTGCTATAAAATCATAAAACTCGCCAAACTGCATTGTTTTGATTTGTGTATTTCTATTGTACCTTTTGCCATGCAACAAGGATAGAAAGAAATCTGATTCCTTTGGTGATTACCAAGAAGGAAAAGAATATTGCGATTCCTTGCTCAATTGTTTTTTTCTGTCATCATTCTCAAACTACATTGGATGGGCCATAGTAGGTACTTTCCAAGTGTTTTAAGGTGCAGTTGTAGGTTTTATTTCTTTAAATCTAAATTTTGAGACTTGAAATTAAAGTCCTTTTTTGAGTTTTAAGTTTGATAACCTTTTTGCAGAAAGATTCGCTTTTTTGTGGCACCTCATAATGTTACCCTAAAATTAAAGCTCCTTCCCTATGGAAGCTTCAGAGCAACTTGAGATGTAACAACAATTTTTTTGTCGCCTAATAATGCTTTGAGTTATTAATTTCAAGCAAATAATGAGTTCAATATTAATCAAGGTGGCGCTTTTACACCATCTTGGAAAAATACTTAAATTGCAAAGTATGCAAAGTGCAGTAATGTTTTACTTATCGACCTGAAGTGCAGTCCAAGCCGTATTACCATACGATTTTAGAAAAACAATATGTTAAAAAAAAATAGCTATTCCAATCATAGTTATCAATAAAATGTTTTCAAAAGAAGAAATATTGTATTATTTGTCACTGCCCTTTGACAAAATTGTAAACGTGTCAGCTTGCTGTAACAGCTGAATTACTGCAAATTTAACTTTAGAAGCTCGGACAGATTCTATTTGCTGCTTATTGTGCTACTTTGTAATATTCAGCCATGGCAGTTAAATTTGCAATTTCGAAACATAGCCTGGAAGTACAAGTACTAATACGATTTAACTTTACTTTGCTTATTGCCCTTATTTGGACAGAGCGATTTGCTATTTTCTAGCAGGCCCGGATTACGATGTGTTTCATTATTCATTGTTTGGTAACTTGTTTTCGTGTAGTGTACCACATTGCAACTAAAATCTGTACATTTGTATATTAGCCCCAGACTTATATATACAATAATAATCTAAACTATTCAGAAGTTTATAAATGTAAATATTTTTATTTAAATAATGAGCAATCTTATTATTTTAGACCCTGTTTTTTTCTGCGTGGGATCGATGTTTCTGGATAATGGTTTCCACGATGCCCGATCCTAGGTTTCTTCTTCTGTTAAATCTTGTTCTTCTAGATTATTCTTGACGATTGATCTCTCTCCACCTCTTTATCCATATTTTCATTGCCGGTACCGTTCTGGCGACACAGTATTTTTTTCGTATTACATTCTAAGTATATAACAGATGCGCAAAAATTTTTGCGCATCCGTTACATTCTTAGTTTTAATCGTAGCACACTCTGTATATAAAAGACTGTTAATAGAAATTTGGCACGCTTTGAATTCTTTTTAATGAAAGATTTTTGTGGTTCTGTTTATTGATTGTCCAGTTTCCAAGTAATAATTCAAGGTCCACTTTCGTGACACATCCTGTATACTACTTATCGGGGTAAAAAGAAGCCTTCACATTTATTCTCATTCACCTAAAATTAATTTAACAATTTGTAGAATCAATCATACTACATATGGGTGTGAATATATAATACATAAAAACAATGAAAACCATTATAATTTTAATACGGTAAACAACCCTTCACCAAATAATAATCCTTATGCTACTGTAGCATGGCTAAAAGTCATCATTGTGACACACTGTGTATATAGTATGTCCGCGGATAAGAGGACAAATTGACCAAAAGGTGAAAGATACGAAAAAAGGTTATTCTTTATAAAAGATTTTGCTTGCTTTGAAAATAAGATCCACGATTTTTTTGGACAGGGTATGCAAAAAATACGAAAACGTAAAATTTAGTTAAAAGTAAAGTTGCCTTTTTTAAATTTTGACCCAAAGCGTTGAATAAAAAATTTGCTTTAAATTTTAAAAAGAATTCTTGGTCCAGATTTTCAAGTAAAAATTGGAACTTTCTAAATTACGCTTTTAAAATCAAAATTAATAATTGTCACCTTTTTTATTTCATTACACCTTTGATAACTGTGACGCATTTGACAAGATAATAAAGATGTTGTCTTTAGAGCAAAAAATATTCATAATCCACAGTTACAGAAATGGTGAGAATTTTCATTTTAATTGAGAGGTTTCAAGAAAAGATTCCCAATATACAATTATTCAGAAGTTCACTATCTACATAAGTTAGTAATCAGATTTAAAAACTTGATCCGTTAGTGATTTAAAGAAGACCAAGAAAAGATACGACGAAAACGATGCTTCTAAGTATTAATTTTGCAATCTTTTGATAAAAATCCTATTATGTATTTAAGAAAACGAGCACGAACTTTACAACTGTGTTAAAAAGCCATATTTAAAATGTGTTGCAATAACAAATTTTAAAATCCATGGAGAGGCCGAAATGGTTGAATTTTGAGCCCCCCTAGGAGTCCCGCTTTGACAATTTGTGATGTTTCTCTGGGGTAGCATTAAGCAACTAACATATGAAAGATCCATTGAAAATGACGAAGAAGTTTTAATCTGCAGAATAATAGATGTATAGATAATATTTTTTCAAATTTACCTCTTGTAGATTCTGTATATGTGGGCCCGGTATTCTATTCGGATCATATGTATCAGTTGTGGGAGTTTGAGATAATATACCTACAGAAGAAATTTAAATGATGGAAATATTTATATATTCGAGCAGTGGCAAATTTGCTGCATTTTATCAAACATTAAGCTATCATTATAACGCAGTTTTCCTATAAAAAGAAACAAATAAAAAATAAAAAGAAAAGGTGGTTCTCACCACAAATAAAAGAAATGCATGGCTTTCTTTGCGAAATGAAGGTAGTACAGAGATGTTTAAATAATCCCGCCTACTCACAGAAATATAAAGTACTTTTAAAAACATATAAAGATACAGTTGGAAATTTCAAAAAGCAAAAAATAATGAACGGTTAGCAAATGCACCAAACTTATCAAAGGAGAGCTGGAGAATTATCAATAAGGATAGAAAAAAGACAGACCATAGTGTGCCTGTAAGTATAAAGAATGATAAAGGCAATGTAGTTGCTGACACTGCAAAAATGTGTTATGTATTTAACGATTTTTTCTTGGAAATATCTAAAAATTGTCCTGAACCTAAATTTGATAACATACCTTTAAATAACTATGGTCCCTCTAGCTTTTTTATGCGATATGTCCCATGGAGGAAAGAAATGTGATTGGCAAAACTACACGGAAGCCAGCAGCTGGCCTGGATGAAATACACTGCATTGCTATAAAAACCGTTCAAGATTTAATCTGTTACCCAATTTCTTACTTAATAAATGAATCATTTAGTAGTGGACAGTTTCCTCCACTTTTTAAAGAGTCTAAGTGCATACCTATATTTAAAAATAAAGGATAAAAAATTATAAAGCGAATTACAGGTTTGTCTGTGTTCAAAGTCAGATATCAAAAGTATTTAAACTTTGCTGTTCGGAGCGGTTAGTAATATATAATATGGAAAGAAATAAGATTATAAATGACAGCCAAAATGGATTTCGCCGGCTAACTCAACAAATACAGTCATTTTAGACAGTCTTAAATTTATCTATGATGCTCTTAACGGAAAACAATCTGGATTAGGTTTGTTTTCTGACCTGAGTCGATCATTCGATACTGTGAACCATGTACCCCTGCTGGATAAACTGTACGCTAGTGGCGTGTGGGGTAGCTTATGATTGGGCAGCATCGTATCTTAGGAATAGGACGCAGACTGTTGTAATAGACAGAGTGAAGTCCCGCTCAGGGCAGAGCGATTTAGGTGTTCCACAGGGGTCAGTATTGGGACCATTGTTTTTTATTATCTTTATTAGTGGTGCTCATGAGTGCTGTGGCGGCCTGGTCGTGCTGTTCTGCATGCAGATGACACAAACATTTTGATAAGTAACGAAAATATAGAGGAATTGGTCGTGGCAAGCAATGCAGAAGCTCATCTGGTCCAGAATCAAAAATAATCCCTTTCTCGCGAGTTTTTATTGTTCTAGAAAATATTTTTTTTGTCATTTTCAATAAAATAATTTTAATAAAATGGCGAAAATTATTTATGACCTACCTAACAGTACATAAATTATTATGAAAATAGGAATACTAGTAAACGGTTTTAAAAAAGTATATGCTTAGATTGCTGATTTTTTTTATTTGGTAATTTTAAACAATTTTTGTTAGAAACCAATGTAGGTAGATAATTAATATTTCAAGAGCTCTCTGTTAACAATTAATCTACTAAATGCAGTGTAGCTGCAAGTACTAAAAAATTAATCCAAAAAACTAGAGAAAAACACCACAATAAATGAAAGGGGAATTTTACACAGCTTTTATTCCATTGTATGTATTAACAATCGGCTTGAAATAAGCATTCGTATTTCGGATTTATTCCGCACGACTCGCATATTGGATTGTTTAAAATCCCATCAGGCCTGTTTTACTGATGGGCATTCCATTTTGGTTTGTTGAAATTTTTCATTTTTTATCATAGTTTTGTCTTGCTGTTACTGCTTGGTGCAAACATGACAATATCTGATAGGTTTATCCAACAATAATATTTTTAAAAAATTGTCAAAAAAATGAACTCACATCATAGAAAGAAAAGCACTGAAAAGTGTGAAATAATATTTTTACGTCTTTATTACTGAGGTCAATGGCAAGCTTAATTTTGCTCAAATTTTGGTAACCTGTACACCAAAGTTCTAAACTTTAAAGTGGGCGCAATTTTAAAACATAATAAGAATATAGTAATATTTTAGTTATTTATTGCAGACTCTAATGGTAAGCCTAATGGTGTCCATCTTTAAATAATTTGTACACCAATATTCTAAACTATGAATTGAAGAGTGTAACTTCTAATTAGTCTATGTGCCAAAAATGTTTAGTAGCAATAATTAATATAAATTGTTTGACTTCAAAAATAAAGGACTTCATTGCAAACATAACCTTTATTCATATGAAGCGTATTGATTTCTAACATAGTGTTACAATGAAACGTCAAAATGAAACAACAACTTTTCACAAAAATCATTACAGACAAAAAATTTTTAAATAGTCTAGGTGCCTTGAGCTAATTAAAAGTAAAACAGTGTAAGTAAAAAACCGCTTATAATGCTTAATAAGTCTAACTCTCTATATAATCAAGCATATCTTTTAAATTTTGGTGCTGAGATTCGATTTTTGCATTGCAATGGTGGTAATGCTGGCAAGTTGGTTAATTTTTCCCCCTGTTTTTAGGATATTATATGTTTTCCAAGAAGTAACTTCGCTTAAAATGTTTTTTATCTGTGTATGGGTGGGATTTTCTGCTAAAACTCTTATTCAGCATGCTTGGGAGACGTTAATTTTTGTGGTGTTTATATATTTATCAGCCACTTGTTGAAGGTCTGTAAAGTATTCTTCTTGCACATGTACTACATGACATATATGTTGACTTTCTTAATCATTTTTTCGATATCCGATGGCACAAAGAGTTTTGTCAATCTTTTGCGCCTTTCAATTTGCACAAAATCGCGATCGTATGGCAAGTAGGTGTTGCTAGAAATTTCTGCTCTATGTGAGTGAATTTACCAGAAGCAACTAGATAAATTAAAGCCATTAATACCATCCCGTTTTATTAAAACAGCTGACTAGTGACTGGCACATAGACTATTTCAGAGTCAGCTACTGGCCGACACAACGACCACAATCTAGGATTTAATAGTTCTACTATACCGTTATACCATACAGGGAGGAAGTTTTAACTGGAATAAATTCAGTATTAGAAAGCCTTGTTATTTGCTGAAAAAATAAAAAAATACGAGTTCCTGCATTTTTAGTTTGGCATACTTTTTTCGTCTCTTCATGAACGTTACCCATCTTTTGGGGCTAGAAAGAACTGGAATCAGGCAAAACGATCAGGCAACTGGGAAGCATATAGGGCATCCCTTACTGAATACAACAAAGCGCTGAGAAAGGCCAAGAGAGCATCCTGGAGAAGGCACTGCGAGACTATTGAAAGTACTCCAGAAAGTGCCAGACTCGCAAGGATACTGTCAAAGGACACTCAGCCTGCAATCAACTCTATTGTTACTGAGAATGGAGAGCACACATCAACGGGGAAGGATACAATGACCGAACTGTTTCGGGTTCACTTCCCTGGCTCTAAAATCATAAAGATAACCTGAAGCCTGAAGATTTGGAGGACCTAATGAAGCTCCCAACAGAGCTCACAGGGACAACTGGTAGGCTGCTAAGAAGGTGATATCCCCTGAAAAAATAAAATGGGCTATAAACTCTTTTGAACCCTACAAATCTCCGGGTCACGACGGAGTTTGTCCAGCGATGCTGCAGCAGGGATCAGACCTGCTTATCAGCAAGCTTTCTCACATACTAAGGGCCAGTCTGGCCCTAGGTCACATACCGAGGATCTGGCGACTGACCAAAGTGGTATTCATACCAAAACATGGGCGTCCCAACTACTCGGTCGCCAAGGCATTCAGACCCATCAGTTCTTTGTTGTAAAAACACTGGAAAAACTGTTAGATAGGCATATAAGGGATGCAATAATGGGGGACGGACCATTTCATCAAGACCAGCATGCCTACAGAACAGGTAGATCGACCGAATCGGCACTCCACCAGCTAGTTAGCAGAGTGGAGAACGCGTTAGGTAATGGAGAAGCGCTTATCGGAGCATTTCTGGACATTGAAGGAGCGTTTGACAACACATCCTTCACATCTATAACCAGAGCAATCAGTGATATCGGGCTGGATGAAACCTGTTGCAGATGGGTAGAAAGCATGCTCAAAAGCCGGGTAATCTATACAGACCTGCTGGGCGAAACTTTGGCAGCCCGGGTGGCCGGGGGATGCCCTCAGGAGGGGGGTTCTTTCCCCCCCCCCTCTGGAACCTGGTAATGGACGGGCTTCTGAGAGAACTAAGTCAAAGGGACTATTCGATCCTGGGCTACGCAGACGACCTGGTCATAACGACTCAAGGAAAATTCAACACAACCGTGAGGGACTGCATGAGGAGCGCCCTCGCCGTAGTGGAAAAATGGGTAGGACAGGAAGAGCTCAAGGTAAGCCCACATAAGACTGTCATAGTCCCGTTCACTAACCGCAGGAAAAAGGAGGGGCTCGGTCCCCTAACCCTGCGAGGAGTTACAATTCCACTGCAGGAAGAGGTAAAATACTTGGGGGTAACACTGGACTCAAAACTTACCTGGAACAAGCATGTGGACAAAACCATACGAAAAGCGGAAATCACCCTTGCGGTGGTCAGACGAACGTATGGAAAAACATGGGGTCTCTCACCAAAGATGGTGCACTGGCTGTACACCAGAGTGGTGAAACCCGCAATAACATATGCAGCCTTGGTCTGGGGGACCAAGGCAACGCAGAAATCCATAATGCTCAGGCTCAGCAGTCTGCAAAGACTGGCCTGTCTGGGCATTACGGGGGCGATGAGATCGACCCCCACCTCAGCGATGGAGAATCTCCTAGACCTTCCTCCCTTGTACCTGGTCATCCAGGGAGAGGCGAGGATGACTCTCTATCGACTGCAAAACACTCTACCCTCTTCATTACGGAAAAGGGCGGGACATGAACTCATAAGAGAGAAGATTGGAGGGCCAGATGTAGAAATGAGATCGGACTACATGACTCCAAAATTCCAATACAACATCCCCTACGAGGTAATAATAACGGATCGTAGGGAATGGACTTCGACAAACCCAGAGTTTCCTCCGGGGGCAATCATATGGTACACCGACGGACCAAAAACCGAAGCGGGAACCGGAGCAGGAGTACATGAGGTCGGGCCAAGGAGGGACATGTCTTTTTCCTTGGGGAAGTACCCCACGGTATTCCAAGCAGAAACCTACGCCATCTTACAATGTGCGCTGGAAAACAATAAGAGGGCTTATTCAAATAAGCGGATCTATATCTGTTCAGACAGTCAAGCCGCTTTGAGGGCACTCTCATGCCACAGAGTCACTTCAGGACTGGTATGGGAATGCATTAACGATCTTGGCGCGCTTGCTGCCAGAAACTCAGTCAAGCTCATGTGGGTACCGGGACACAGGGGCATCGCTGGTAACGAAAAAGCTGACGAACTTGCTAGACAGGGATCGGCTACACCATACATTTGCCCAGAACCGTCTCTCGGGGTGCCAAAGTGCACGGCACGAGAGGCAGTAAACAGATGGATCAAACACCAACACAAAGTCCACTGGAACGGAGTACAGGGACTGAACCACAGTAAGGCCGCTATATTAAATCCCAATCCTAGACTCACCAGGCACCTGCTAAATCTAAGCAGGATCCAGTTAAGGACAATCGTAGGGGTACTAACAGGACACATGGCTGTAAAAGACCTCCTCAACAAAATGAAACTGTACCAGGGAGACCTTAGCTGCAGACTATGCGGTAGGGACAGGGAAACAGTTCAGCACATAATCTATAATTGCGAGTCACTAGATCGCAAGCGCCACCAACTATTCGGGCAACCAAAGTTAGAACCGGATGAATTGATCACCCACTCCCTTGTAGACCTGTACAGGCTTGTGCAGGAAACTGGGATAACAGAGTGGGTGTAACAAAAGTTATTGGGTAGGCACAATAGGCCTCTAGTGGCCGCAGTGCTTCCGGTCTCCTACGGAGCCCAAGGGAAAAAAAAGAAAAACCGCCCCCAACTTTTTTTTTAAATGTAAAGGTAAATGTATTGTGATAGCTCGTTGGAAAGGGCATAAATAAGGGATATGACCGACTATTTACTTTTGCATTTTGGTAATCTAGAAAGTCAGAAAAAAATAAAAACACATTTTTCGACATAATTTGTTTTATTGTAAAAATTGGTGGAAATGTTGCCCAATTTTTTCTTGACAAAACCCTAATCTGAAGTAAACTTCATTCTTGACATTATGTACAATATCCGGGGTTATTTGGCGAATTTCGTTTATGAGTCGTTGCCTAAGTTCCTCTAAATTTTCTGGTTTTGTTACGAAAACTTTAGTTTTTAGGTGACCCCAAAGGAAATGATCTAGAGGGTTAAGGTCCGGCGATCTTGGCGGCCATTCAATAGTACCCCTTCTTCCTATCCAGCGCAGCGGTTTGGAAAAACTTCACTTAAATATTGTGGAACATTTTGGGCGTAATGAGGCGGAGCACCATCCTGCTGCAACCATATTCGATCATCATGAAGATTTGCTTCTGCATGGTGAGGAAAAATATCAGTCAAAGCTGGAATAAGGCCTCCTTGCAAAAAAATCCATATATGTACGGCCATATTTTTCCTCACCATGCAGAAGCACATCTTCATGATGATCGAATATGGTTTCAGCAGGATGGTGCTCCGCCTCATTACGCCCAAAATGTTCGACAATATTTAAGTAAAGTTTTTCCAAACCGCTGGATAGGAAGAAGGGGTTTTCGTAACAAAGCCAGAAAATTTAGAGGAACTTAGGCAACGACTCACAAACGAAATTCGCCAAATAACCCCGGATATTATACATAATGTCAAGAATGAATTTTACTTCAGATTAGGGCTTTGTCAGGAAAAAAATGGGCAACATTTCCAACAATTTTTACAATAAAACAAATTATGTCGAAAAATATGTTTTCATTTTTTTCTGGCTTTCTAGATTACCAAAATGCAAAAGTAAATAGTCGGTCATATCCCTTTTCTATGCCCTTTCCAACGAGCTATCACAATACATACCTTTATATTAAAAAAAGTTGGGGGCGGTTACTACCCCCCTAGAGGTGTAACTTTCATGAAGAGACGAAAAAAGTGTGCTAAACTAAAAATAAAGGAACTCGTATTTTTTTTTCAGCAAATAACAAGGCTTTTTAATACTAAATTTATTCCAATTAAAAATTCCACCCTGTATGTATAATAAATTAGCGATGGGATAATATAAATGCAAAATAGTCCTTAATCGGATTTTTCATACATAAAGAATTTTATTTGCCTTAAAGCATGATGCTTTTAAAGCAAGAAACCACGATTTTCGACCAATATCATAAAAAAAATAGGGATACTACAATTAGTAAATCAGTCATTTCATTTAAATTTCTGTATTAAAAATGTGCTCTTTAATTAAGAACCTAAGCTCTTAAGATAATAAATTATTATTTTCAATTATATCTATAGGCTCTTTAGGCTAAGAAAATTGAGAAATCTTGTATTTTGGAAACAGACCGTTACTTTTAGGCCAAACCCAAACGCATATTTCATTTATTCAGAATAACAAGGGAATAAATACATTTTTTTAGAAAATATTCATTTGGCTCTATTCAAAGTCGCGGTTTCATTGAGTAAATCGCAAAAGCGTTTCAACCAAGATATTCTTCTTTCAGTGCGCTTAAGGCGCAAGACCTACTTTCTGGGCTCAGTGTTGTAAGTGGATGCAGAGGAAATGCCGCCCAGGCCGTTTTTGTCTTAATAAAGTTTTGTTTACTCACGAGGCAGGGTTCATACGTGAAGGCATTGTAAGTTTTAATGTATGGGCAGAAAAATCACCACGAAATTTTTGAAAGTCGATTTGATAATAAATTTTCAATTAATGTTTGGGCAGGTATCCTGGGCGATCGATTAATAGGACCGTACATTATGCCTCAGCGTTTAGATGGTTAGATATTTAGATTTCTTACAAAATACTTTGCCAGTTTTACTTGAAGATATGCCCTACCAACAAAGATTACAAACATTTTTATGCACGATGGGACTCCACCTCATTTCAGCAGATTGATTCGAGATTATTTAAATTAAACATATCCAGACCGATGGATAGGGCCCATTGCCTGACCTCCCCGTTCACCAGATCTCAATCCATTGGACTACTTTCTTTGGGGTTATCTAAAGTCTCTAGTTTATTCAGTACCTGTCGAAAATGTGCAACAATTGGGACAACGTGTAAAACATTGTTGCCAAGAATTCGTAATAAGGAAGTAATTTTCGTAAAAGTAAGAACATCAATGAGAAATCGTTTAGCTGGTTGCATTGAGATGAATGGAAATCATTTTCAACATTTTATTGTAACTGTTCTACTTTTTTTCCGTTTATTATTGTTAAACCCACAACTCATATTTTGTTTTATGTTTAATTATAACAATTTTAATTTAAAAAGAAAAAATTTACATAATTATTCTTATAATTAATGTTAACCATAGGCTACTTGATTTTTTTGACTTCAAAGTTGTGTTTGTCGTAAGACTACTTCAATGTTTTAGTTTAAACACAATTCGATAATAGTTTAAGCAATGATTTAAATAAATCGATTTTTCTCCTTTACTATTAGTCTAGTTATTTGTTTCAAGAATACCTTTTTTGTGTAAAAAAATCCTCGGAATCATAATCTTCGGGTAGAATTTTACAAATATGTAATGTAAAAAAATTATGAATAAATAAGCTAAACCGCCAGGAACGCCCCTGACTAAATTTGATGCTAACTCTCGGTATTAAAAATGAGCATTCATTGATTTTAGTTCGTATGCTAAGACGCGCACCGGTACTTCAAGCGTTTGCAAAGAAATGAAATACAAACCAGTCTTTTTAGGACACCTTTGGATGGCTATAACTCCTAATGAACCAATTTTTTAAACATTACGTTTCTGCTTGCCCTTACTAACAGTTTTAATTTTATTTGTATCATAAAATTACCAATTCTCAAATGTTCACACATTAATTAAATTTGTTTTAGAAATAAGCGTTGTTTGCAACAACAGCAGGACTGTTGCCTAAACAATTTCCCTGCTAAACGTGAGTCTCTTTAATTAGAGATCGAAACATAACGACTAAACAGACGACAGTACAAAGCACATTCGTTGGTTTGAAAATTATAAACGAACTCTCTGATTAAATAGTCAGTTTGAAGCCCAATAATTAAAAAAAAACCTTTGATGTACCCTTTACACTTTTATATCCCCTAACATGTTGTTTTAAAACAATTACTCGTGCTAAATTTAGATTACAGGCATCCAGCAGCTACTGATCAACGTTTTGGAATAAATAAGGTTAAGTGCATGTTTTTTACGCCAAGCTTAAGGGTAGGCTTTCGTACTAAAATCGACAATGGAGAAAAGAAAGAAATGGCTACAGACCGCATAAATGGAAATCTACCACGTTTATTCTAAGAGTCTGTCCTTCTAATGATATGCTACGATACAATGATAAACTTCAAATAATCTAATGGTTTATTCCCGCAAATAAACATGCTCCAATAAACATCGCTAATACTCGTATCTCCAAAAATATCAAACTTGTCGGGAAAACGCTCGAATATAGTAATAGATTTAAACTTTTTCCTGTGTTTGATTGAGCCTTTTGGTTTAATAAGCTTTCCTTATGGGTTTAATAAGTTTATCTTTTTAAAGGCAGTGCTATCTGGATATATTTATTTAAATAGCAACCTACTCTTTGTGGGTGCTCATTGCAAAGGCCAGGAAAAACTCTATTTGACGTCGTGCAACCGAGAGGCGCGGGTTCGAATGCAACCGAGAGGCGCGGGTTCGAATGCAACCCAGAGGCGCGGGTTCGAATCCCGCTTCGACCATGGATATTTTGCGATTGTTGTTATGGAAAACCCTGTATAGAAGTCCGTCATAATTACCTGAAAATAAATTGAATGGTTTTACTGTTTTAGCATTGTGATGGTTATTGTCAGATACTGTCAGATAAAAAATAAAGCATCTTTTCCTTCTGTAATTCTCCATTTTTACCCTTTACCCTACATAAATTGGCGACCGTGACAAAAGAAAAAATTATGGAGAAAAATAAGAACCTGTCCCTGCTACAGATGGAAAGAAAAATTCTCAGAAATATGTTTGACAGAAATTGTCAAGATTTGGATAAAGAATTTGGGGCTCAAATTACCAAACAGGAAGAAGTTACGAAACTATTGAAGCATCTGGAAGACAAAGCCAATAGATTGTTCATGCTAGATGAAGAAATAAGGAAGTTGGTTTTACAAAATGGAAGTGATGCTGAAATAGAAGAGGAACTTGAGTCAGTTGAGGTTTTTAGAGAGCTTTTGTTGACATACAAAAATAAAGTTGAACAATTTTTTTTCAAAAATGAGGATATCAATGACGTAAGTAACGTAGATAATTCTAGTAGCCATAAAACAACATTTACCAGGAGAAATTTTAGACTTCCTAAGCTGGAACTCAAAAAATTTGATGATGATGTTAAAAACTGGATAGGTTTTTGGGGTCAGTTTAGGAAAATTCATGATGATAATGACATAGATTTAGAAGATAAGTTTCAGTATTTACTACAAAGCATGGAGGAAGGCTCGGCTGCTAAATCTTTAGTGGAAAGTTTTCCTCCAGCAGCAGAAAACTATGAAAAGGCTTTAAGTCAGTTAAAAAATAGATTTGCCCGAGACGAATTCTTAATTGAAGTATATGTTAGAGAGTTGCTAAACTTAGTATTAAAGCAAGCTCTAAATAAGTCAAGAATGTCTTTGGGAATGTTATTTGATAAATTAGAAACTCAGCTCCGAGCTTTAGACACATTAGGGGTTACGAGTGATAAATATGCAGCTATGTTGTACCCGTTGGTCGAATCTGCACTCCCTGAAGACATTTTAAAAGCATGGGAGAGGCAGAAGAGTACTAGCAAAAGTAAAGAAAATAATAATAATTATTTACAACTCTTATTAGATTTTTTACGTGTCGAGGTGGAGAGTGAAGAAAGAATACATTTAGCTAGAACGAGTTTTGGAGAAGCCGGTACAAGACGAGGACAAGAATTATCACAGTACACGGCAGCCACAATTTTATCACAGGAAGGAGTTGGTAAGAAAATGGGAAAAGAAACTGAAGAAAACCCTTATCGAGTTGGTAAGAAAGATTATCCATGCTTATTTTGTGATAGTAAAACACATAAAAGTCAGGAATGTATTAAAGCACAATCGTTTACGTTAGAGGAAAGAAAACATAAAGTTTTAACGAAGCATGCTTGTTTTAGTTGTCTAAAGCCAAACCACAGTATAAAAAAATGCAGAGCTTTTGTTAAATGTATAATTTGTGGTAAAAAACATTTTCCTATACTGTGTAGTAGCCTCAATAATAGTGGAGAAACTAAAAGTACCGAAAAAACTAAAATTAAAGACAAAGCTCATCAGGTAATTGATGGAGACTTGACCAGCTGGTTCCAGACAGGTTATGTGTTTGACAACTTCAGGACTGTCATACCCAAAGTGATCTTTCCTACTACTGTAGCTGATATTGCCCCTATACCCATAGTTTATAGTTCCGCAGAAAGCGATTTAGGAGAAGATGAAATCAACTCATCCGATTCGGATGATATTGTTATGTCTTCTGATCCCAGAGACGTCGACAGCAGACCTAAACCTTTAATGTTAGATCAGAAGCACCATTCGGAAGACGGATCGCCTGAAGAAGGCATGGATTTGATGATTTATACTGGATCGTCGAATTCTATAGATGAAGGTCGCAGCGTACCAGAATCACCAGTTGAAATTATTGCACCTTGTTTTGCTCTTCCACCACCTACAGAAGTTACCGTTGAAGCAATGGAAGTTGATGATCGGAGAGTAGCCTTACCCGGAGACAGAACAATTGCGAAGCAGGCTCTTCTAAGTATATCCCTACCTCCGGCTCTACCTTCTCCGGCCTATCTTCCTGCTTTGATGGCAGGCAATGAAGTAGTCAAATCATCTGCTGAATCTTCCTTCCCCGCAGTCCCCGTACCAAAAATATTTAACACCCTTATGTTGAGCCCCAGTAATCGATTAGGACCGTCGAGTGGAGGAGGAAAACTTCAAAGTAGGACAAGAGAAGTAGCGGGCGGCAGGGCGTTGCCATCCACGTCGCATGGGTTTAGAAAAAGAAATCCGTATAGGACGCGGAAATTACCACCAGGGGATTATTCGGAGGAGCAACCGTCCGTCAGGATAAATGAAAGTATCATTTCGTTACTTTTAAAACTACACTCGCAATTATCTGGAATTCCAGATAGTTTTGATCCAGAAGACGATGAAATTGATTATTTTGCTGCAGGGAATGACAAGGTCCCGTGTGGTGATGGCCCATTTTACGTTGGAAAGTTGCTTAAGAAAATAGCAATATCGGATTTGGTTTGTCGCGATTACATACAAAAAGCGAGACGACAGTTATGGCCTTCCGTTGAAGAGAATGAAAAGGCGAAAAAGATGCGTGAAAGCAGAGAGAGGGAAGAAAGAAGGAGGCGAGCCAAAGACAGACAGGAGAAGCTAATAGCGGAATTTGCGAAAAAACAAAACGAATTTTGGAAACGCGAAAAGGAAAGAATGGAAACTGATGAAAACGCAGAAAATATCTCTAATAGCGAAACACCCGATTTAGATCAGATTGGCAGAATTAGTATTCAGAAAAGAATAAAATATATACAGAAAGTAAGAGATAACTTGAAAAGTAGGTTTAGAAATGAATATTTGGCGAATTTGGTAAATGTCGGAAAAAGAAAACACGATACTTTGGAAATTGGTGATATAGTACTCATTGGCTCAGACACAAAGAAAAGGATAGCTTGGCCAATGGGGAAGATAATCGATATATATCCCGGAAAAGACAATGTAGTACGAGTAGCTAAAATCAAGACAGCTAATGGGGAACTCATACGTCCATTACAACGAATTTTTCCACTAGAGATTAGCCGTCAATACAAAGAGGAACTGCCTATCAAACATATACAAGAAAATTCTGACGAAAATACAAGCGAACAAAAGCTTAACGAAATGAGATTCCCAAATGTATGCGACAAAAACTCAACTGACTCTACAGAAGACCAGAAGAAGGAATCTTTGGAAATTAGAAGAGAGAAGCAAACAAAATCTGGTCGTATTGTCAGAAAACCGAAGCGTTACAGTTTTTAGAAGATTATACACATGCCGGACTTGGGCGGGAGTATGTTATGGAAAACCCTGTATAGAAGTCCGTCATAATTACCTGAAAATAAATTGAATGGTTTTACTGTTTTAGCATTGTGATGGTTATTGTCAGATACTGTCAGATAAAAAATAAAGCATCTTTTCCTTCTGTAATTCTCCATTTTTACCCTTTACCCTACATAAATTAATTGGAAGGTGGTAGAGGATTTCTTCCCCGACCGAGGTGGTACCACCCCACACATCCTCTTAAAGGGCTGGTGTAGTCCGTACGGATGTTTCCAGCTCTGGATGTGTGAGTCGGATTTCGCCAGTACACCCACGGTACATAGTACTTAGACTTCGGTCTTCGTGGGCTGTCAGAACATAAAAAAAAAATTAAATGCCATAATTTATTGTTCAATGGGTAAAAATGTGCAGCTACTTAGACTGCACATTAAATCTATAGAAAAGTATTATATTTAGTTTAACGGGTTACGCCACCCTGGCTCTCGGAAAAATAGGTATAAAAATATTTTTTTTGACGCAGCCATTAAGTATTTAAAAAATCTTTATTTCACACATATACATAGTAGTTTTATGAACAATTTGCAATATTAACGATTTAAAATTTTTTTTAAAATGGCGGAAATATGAGCTGATAAGTAGGACCCTCTTTTGAAAATCCTTGCTGGTGGTGTACGTGATTTCTCAGTTAGGCATTGTCTGAAACGAAACAAAATATTTTTTTCCTTATATAAAAGGGTAATAGTTAAAATGTGACGTAGGCAAAAAATTTTAAATTTTCGTTTGTAGAAATGACAGCTGTTTGAAAAAAAAGCTTGAAATTTGCATGGAAATTTTGAGTTTAACAAATTCATAACTTTTGAACATCCAATCAAAAAAATCCTACGTCACATCGTAGATAATATGATAAAGAAGAAGTGTTGTAAGTTTGAGCCAAATCGGTTAAGTAGATCTTGAGATATCGTGTACACCGTTTTGAAAAAAGTAGTTTCGAGAAAAACGCAAAAGCCAAAAAAAGTACGACGTCGTCGTCTGAAAATCAAATATTTCTTTTAATTCTCTTCGGTCTGCAGTACCTGGAATGTACATGGGGTCTTCTAATGTTAACGTATAAACAATTATCTAGCCAAAAAAAAATGTGATTTTTTGAAAATTTCAGGGTGGCGTAACCCCTTAAATAGATGTTATTTAACACTACCTAGTTCATTATAAATTGATGTTGCGATGGTAACGCAAAACATTTATGTTTTCTATTTTCGAATATTTAAATGTTATTTTCCCATCTTGGAGAATCAGACAAGGAGGTTTAATAGAGAGTGAAAAAGTTAAGCTATCAAACGAGGTGATTCATAATTCGGAAAATTTTCATAATAGATATCGAATTGTCAGTGAAGATCGTTTTAAACACATATTAAAACCAAAACCCAATTTTTGACTAATAGGTATAAAAACAGTGTAAAAAATCGTACGATTTTTCGCTCCTCGTATAATATTACGACATTTGTAACACGTCCAATGAATGAAGTTTTTCCTGCTCTTTTTAGTAAGTATTCCCAAAGGGTGGGTTGCTATTTAAAAAAATATCCAGGTGGCGCTGCCTGTCAAAAGGTATACTTATTACCTAAGCAAAAGAGACTGTCAAGAGATGGGAAGCAATTTAAATCGCTTACCGCGTTCAAGCATTTTCCTCAAAATTTAGATATCTGGGAGATATCAGCAATATTCCATTTTTTTTAAATCCTGTATATACAGTTACTAAATTTCTTCCAATTAATAATTTCAGTGTTGTTAAGGTAGAGAAATATGGGTAGTTTAATAAAAATCAAATTTGTAAAAGCTGTACAGTTTTATGGCACAACCTATTAAAATTAGAAAGCAGAATGTGTAAAACTTTACAAATATTTTTTTCCTAAATAATGTTACGGACTTCACAGAAGTTTATACATGCTTTAGTTTATGTTCGTGTGTTTTGAGATGTTAGGTTTATTTTATATTAGTTTATAACTTAATACGCTGGTTAGACCTCCTAGAATTTAACATAGTCTTCTATTTTCTTCTTTTAATGCTCCTTGTATCCCTCTAAAATGTTTCAGAATTGTCCAGAACCAACAAAAGGATATCTAAAGGGTCCAGGCCTGCTTTCGTTGTCGATTTTCAGTTTAGTCTTAGAAACGTATTCTTTCTTAAGACATTGACAGTAAAATATTGTCAGTGAATAAAGATAAAAAAAACGAAGTTTGTATAGGATTTCGGCCGTCCGGTACAATATGTTTTATATGTTATTAAAAGTGTTTTTAAATCTAAATAATCTGTTGTTTTGTAGTATTTATCAGCTAAGGTACCTACTTCCCGAATCCATGCGTCTAGTTTTCGTCATTATCTCAGACGTTGTCGAAAAAACTGTATTTTTGTCCTATTCGTTTTGCGAGGCAAACGAAAATTTTATACATAGAATGCCCAGTCTTGATTTATCTTATATGTACTTCAGTTTAAACTACCCAGTTACCAAAATCACTAGATTTATGTTCTTGCCCTATCTTACGATTTATTCTTAACTAATCCGTCGTTAATACCGTTGGAAACAAACACTAACTGTAAAAAAAAATTGAAATATATTTGATTTAATGTAGTTTCCTCTTGATTGACATTTTACGCTGCGTTACCCCCACGCTAACGATACATTGATTGTATAGAAATGCGCCAACAAATGTGAGTTTCTATTAAAGGTGTCCATGGATACCTCGTCCATGTATTGCCTGACTGGTTTTACAAAGAACAAAAAGATAAGCAGACGGGTATATGGCAAGCAACAGATGAATAAATGTTTTGTTTTATTCGACTGAAATATTTTAAATGCAATACTTTTTCACTGACTATTCCACTCATATTTTTTACAGCCAATCAAAATATAGCATTAATGGAGTTTTACCTGTATTTCATCGAGAAAATTATGAATGGTAGAATTTTGCCGGCTTTTTAAGCCAATGAGAGGTTCTAAACTCTCAAAGGAACCCTATTTTAAATCTAATAAATTTATTTACCATGGTTTTAACGTTTTAACTACTTTCAAACAATAATACAACAACAATAATTATTTTTTGGTTTTTGGTAGTCTGGAATAATTATAATTATCCAGAAGCTAGTGCACGTTACTTTATTTTCAATCGGTCGGTGTTTAAAATGTCGCCTTTTGGACAAGATTCTTTGGAGAAAATAGAAGAGGCTTTAGAAAAAGGGTTCCCATTAATACCGTAAAGACGAAGAATTCTGCATGGCGTCAATTTATGGCCTTTTGTGACGAAAGACATTATCAGTTGCTAGTAACCACACCAGTATAGGTACGTGCACAAATATTTGAGATTGGGCATTTACCATAAAAAAAGAGTAAATAAGATTATAAGGAGAACTGTGTGAAGTCTATTTGGACGTCTACCGCAAAAATGTTACAGGAAAAGTATTTTAGTTTAATTTTTATTTTGACCCACGTACCGACGTAGTTTTAAAAGAGGTCGAGATGCGCGGAACGCTGAAAGAAAATGCCACAGAAAAAGTCAAATAAACGAAAGAAGAGTGCCACAGCTTAAAATATAAAAGGTATTTATGCTATGGCATCTTTCTGGGATGACGATTATCCAGATGAGCTGCAGAGGAAGAGGTAATGGAGAGGTAATGAAGCCGCTTACTGTAAGACCGATATTTTAAAGATTAAATGGACATACAGGGAAACTTTACAGGAATAATAACATATTACCCTATGTTTTCTAAAACTACATAGGGTTGCTCATAAACTTTTGCAAATAGTAAGTGGTTAGCGAGAAACCCAAACAACGTCAGTTTTTGCCCAGTTCGGTTATGGAAGAAAACTATTCAGTAACTAGATTGACTTTAGATAAGTACCTATAGTTTTAAACCCATATTAGAGTAAAATTAATGGATATTCTTGTAGATTAGTTTTATTAGCTAGACATGAGCAGGTACTTAATAAAAAACATAAGCGAAATAACAGCTTAACAACTAATCGTTTGTTTTTAACCGTAAATCCTAGTTGGAGAAGCGGAAGTTGGTGTAAAAACATGCCTCTAAGTTAGAGTTCTCATAAATGGAGCATCAGTCACCGGGACTATTACCAAAATGCGCAAAAAAATCAACAAATAAGGCTAGGCGCACCAACCATTTCTTCAGAAAAAGAAATAAATTATACATTTTGTTTTACTATAAACTGTAGTCAAATATATCACCGTAATTATAAACTATGTTATATTAAATTATGCAAATGCAAGAAAAAGGAAAAATATTGCTTATCAGAACTATTTATTAAGGAAAAAAATACAAAATAAACAAAAGCACATTTTTGCAACTGACCCGGACATTTGAAGCACAAACTGGGACACTGGGACAATGCCTTTGAACTAGGTGACATGTCCTGGTGTACCGGGCCATATATCATATACTCTAGGTGTAAAAAACTGCAATATGGACGAAGATTCCGGCGGAGAAGATTGGCCGTAATACGCAACAGAAAAAATTACGAATCACTCCTGTTGATCGTCGGCAGTTGCGAAACAAGAAGTTGGGGAACAGCAGCTGAAAACGCTGACAGGGCATGCAAATGCTCAGTTCGTTAAACCCTTCCTCCAAATGGATTCAGAGCATCATTCGAAAATTGTGAACCACATGGTGGATAATAATGAAACAGAAACCACAATTTCTGAAACCCGTTGTTGAAATCTCGCTAATGTTATTGCTTATCACAGTCAGAATGTTGACAGAAACTCTATAGTTTACCATAACTATACTTCCAATATTGTCAACAATTACAATAAAAATTAAGTATGTTGATTGTTTACTTGCATTTGAATAAAAATATGGCATTTGCTTGTTTTCTGGCTTAATTATTTATTTGTGAAATAGTCATGACGAATACCATTCGTGATATAATCGTTCCTGGAAAAATTTTTGATTAATAGACTAAAGTTTGTTACTTTTAAGTAATCCATTAACAATGTCATTCGTGAAGTTGCTAAGCAACAAGGATTCGTTAATCAAATTGTTTTTTGTCAAAAACTGGTTAGAATTTTAATGAAAGTTTCAATTAAAATTCCCTTTTAACACCCTTTATCTCTGTTAATGCCAACTTTTGGTCTTAACAAGTTTGACTAAATCGCAATATTTTAATGCCAGAAATCCTCTGTCTCATTAGTTTTGTAATTACCTAACATATCCTGTATAAGACTCCATCATTTAGGCTGGTAATGGGTCAGTTTTTAAATTTATTCATTTATTCTTTGATGGCAGCAGATATCTTCTATCCGCGCCATACGGAACATGATAAAAAGGGACTTACGTAGCGATGGAATTAACCACTTAATTTAAGCAACTATTGACGACTCAGATAAGAACGTGCCGTCCTCTTCAGCCGATTTTCGACTATAATGGGCAATGTTTCGTTTCGCCTTTGACTTCATCGTTGAGTTATTTAAAATATTTGTCATTTTGTCGTCTAGTGAGCCCTTTTTCCCCCGTTAAAAATTTGCTGATTGCAGGTGGCTTCTTTAGTTTGAGTCGCCAATAGATAACTTAAAGGTCGTGTCAACATTGTCCGCATGTGACGTAGATAAATTTTTTTGCTCTGATTTATAAGACGGTTTATAATGTTTTCTCTACCAAGAAACCTCAAAATATCAAAGCCACCATTATTCAATAGGGAATCTGCATATAACCCAAATAAATACAGACCGGCCGGTGGCTCGATGGGTAGCGCCGCAGAAATGCGAAGCGGGCTTTCTCGATCACGGCGCCGCCGCCGCACCTGGTTCAATTCCGGTGCTGTACCATAAAAAAAAGTACAGGTCTGGGTGTTTGTGATTGTCCGTATGAATGAAGTGTGTATGGTGTATGCATGCTGAGTGAAGGAAGGAGGTAGAGGAATTCTTCCTTGACCGAGAAGGTACTACCCCACATACCCTCTTATAGTGCTAGTGAAATCCTTATGGATATTTCCGGCACTGGGTGTGTAAGTCGGCTTTGATATATTCAACGCACGGTACCTTAGTACTTAGGCTTGTCGCCTTCGTGGGTTGTTCGAAGATAAAAAAAATTGAAATATTTTCTTATATGCCCTTAATTTAAATATTTTTGGTGTTTATTTTTATCAATTTATTTTGGTCTTTATTAACAAAAAAAAAAGGATTTTCTACTGCAAATTGTCGAGGGAATTTCGAAACTTGTCAAGCGTGATCCCATTGGCTGTGACGTCAAAAGTGTTATAATAAATACATGGAAAATTCCACTATTATAGGGTCATCGAAAAATCAATAAAAATGCCATTTAATGCGTAACTCATCCAATGAAACTGCACTTAAAGTAGACGATTCCTAAAATCTTATTCATTTATATTTCAAGCCGAAATCGGTCCAGAAACCTTCCAGTATTGCAACAAGAACTCACATTTGGTGAAATTTTTACACATCACATTCTATTAGTTTCGACTTAAATAAACTGCAATTCTTTGTTGGCCGTAAATTCGAAAATTGGAAAGATTCAAATTTTGCATGTCCTCGATGCAAATTAACCTATTTATTTATAACTTAAACGAAAAAATAAGCGATTTAAATTAGTGGAAGGTATTCTTAGATAATTAATTGATATAATAAACCCAAAAAAATCACAAAATAGGAAAAAAATAGTGTAGAATAATGTCGGTTAAAAATAGAATTTGTTGGAAAAAATCAAGTAAATTCAGGTTTTACCCCTTTAATCCGCCCTTGGATGATCCATTCTCTATTCGTTTTAAAATCTGATTATCCCTCTATAAGATAGCGTTGAAAAATTGGAAAAAATTAGATAGGAAAAAATACGGGGTGATTTAAAGTTACCGAGTGTAAAAAAAGTCAAAAAATCGAAATTTAATCGGCGATTGCTTCCTTCCTATAAAGAATGAAGAAACTAAAAAATATGGATATCATGTATTTCAATGAGCTTTTTTCGCTCACATATATTGGATTTTAATTTTGATCCATTTTGACTAGAAAAAAAGTGAAAAATTTGGGTCAAAAATCGAAATTTCCAATTTTTTCCCAAATATATCCATTTAGCAGTAGTTATAGGTTTAGGTAAATGTGTAAAAAAAAACTATTTAAGATTTTAAAGCTTTACTTATCAATCTATTTTCCGATCCGAAGCGAAGTTAATTACGAAAATTACTTGCTATTTTCCAGTCCTCACCAGGTTCAAGGTTCGGAAGCTCTGGGTCCTCTACAACCTCCGAAAATTTAAATTGATTTAATTCACTTTTGCGACCTGTACCCGATTTTGACGGAAATCGCGGTAATTTCGACTTTGGCGTTTAATAACTCCGAAACGATACATCGTGTATAACTGATTTTTTTATCGAAGCTAGTTGCACTACTCCTCTATTAGCCCAGATAACTTGATTGCTCTCTGACTTTTTCCAAGCAAAACAAACCTGTTCGACTTTAGGTTAAGCTTTATGTTATTTTTGCTCAGCTCTTGATATCACTTTGCACTGCCTGACGTCACTTTGCACTAAGGACCTTTAAAATATTTTTGTTGGGTTTGTGATGACTATATATACTATATACTGTATATACTATATATACTATACATACTATATATATCTACTATATATACCTACCTTTAACAAACATAATATAATTAAATTAGAAAAAAGACGCGAACTCCACTTATCCTGTTTTATATATAAAATAATTTTAACTCAGAAACCTAGATATTTATTTGAAAAAATTGAATTCAGGAATAATATTCATAATGTTAATACTAGAAATCAGAACGAAATAGAAGTACCTAAACATCATACTGAAAAATATAAGTCTTCGTTTAAATATTCATCTTCTGTAATTTTTAATAATATTCCTTCTAGTCTAAGGGGCTTAAGCTATATAACTTTTAAAAATAATATAAAAAATTATTTAGTAGGGGTAGGATTGGAAGAATGATTTCTTATAAATCAAAATCCTACCTATTTATGCCAACTAGTATACTACTGTCATTTTTTGGTTTTCTTTTTTACTTTTATCAATTTTATATTTATATTTAAATTATTTTTATTGGCATAAATAAACATCTTTATAATTATTATAAACGATTTATGCAATGAAAAACATACGTGGATATTCCTTATTCTAGTGAAAAAGCCCAATGACAGCCACAGTAGAAGCAACATTTCCTTCGATCGAAACTAAAAAACTCCTTCGTTCTTCACAAATGTTTCTGCGCCGGTGTCTCCTATCCTGAATAGACTCAAGATTAATAAGAAAAAACTGCCTCTCCCGTTTTTTAGTTTAAACCAATGCGTAGCCACATGTTGCCCATTGGTTAAATATTTGATTTAATCCACCTGTTTATCACCGACCTCCTGTTGTTATTTAATCTCGTTGGTAAGACAAATAAAAAACCAAAATTGCTCTCGGAATTGCTGCAATGTGCTTTTTACGTTTTATCAAAATCTACGAAAAAACACATTCAATTTGTGCGCTCTTTAGACGCATCTCTAAATCCAACCAATAAATTGTCAGATATTCTGATCAAACTAAAACCGAACAAGTAGATATTTGCCAGATCACGTCTGGATTGGATTGATAAAATAAACATACAGAATATGAATTAAACCGGGCATTAATGTTTCCCAGCAACGCTGCGGAATAGTAATCATTAAAGAGAGAGGCCTGGCATTTAACCCTGCGTAATTAGATTATTGGGTGTAGTGCTAATAAAGCGAGTCTCATTGACCCTATAGGCAACCGAACGCGAGACTGACTCGATCGCTGGTATCAACTGCAAATCGCAGGTGCATGGTCACACAATGTTTAGACCCAGAATACCTTGTAAGGTATTCTGGGGTTTAGAGTTAAGGTTGAGAAACAGTGTCGTCGAAATGTGAAAGTACTAAGAAAATTGCAGAACTATATTTTTAATTGTTAAGCCTACCTTAAGGTCAGGCACGGCCCGTGAGCTTTTTTTTAAAAGTGGGTCAAAATTTTGTGGGCAACTAGTGATATCAACGCAACAAGCAAAATACACTTTTCTAATTTAGGAAGGTTTTTTTCATAATGGGCCTAGTTTTGCCAAGAAATTATTTACCTACAAATAAACACCGCAAAAAACATAAAATAGGTACTATAGTATATTGAACATTGGTACTCTAGTAAACATCTAGAGTACCAATGTTCAATATACTATACTTTTAGTATTACTTTTCTGTGTTAGTCTAAGATTGTTACCAGCTTCCCGTTTTGATACGTCGGCGTCTCCTCAATAGAGGTCGCGCATTGAACTAAAAGTATGATCATTCGTAAAATAAAATTAGGAAAGCTGCCGAAACTCTGTTTTCTTTAATAAATGCAGTACTATCGGCTAGCCATACTAATACGATCTTAGTCTACGCACGCGCAGGCTGTCAGCTGTAGTTGACATGAGATTACCAATAATTTGAAAAAATTTTATCGAGGAACAAGTGCTAACTTGTTGCCAATATACCTTTTAGAGCCGATCTAATTTTTTAAATAACAAAAATTTTAAAAAAGAGCACAGCGTCGAACCCACGACCTCTTGGTCCACTCGCTGAGACTCTACCTCTGGACCAGTGGCGGATCTACTGCGGGGGCTTCGGGGGCTCAAGCCCCCCCCTCCCCCATTGGCCGGGCAACAACATAATATCATAATTTTTTAGTGTTTCCTAAGAATGTTCTGTCAATAAATAGATATTTCGCACCATAATTTATTACTACGACACAGTTCGGTTCGAATGTATTTCCATAGTGGAAGTGGGCGATATTGGTGGGCCGTCGACAAATTTTCTCTCTTTTTAACTTCCTAAAGCATGTCTGTCTGTTTCTCTCTTAGTTTCAATGAATTTATATCGTCCATATAAACCTATGAGGCCAATTTAAAATACGACACAGCCCGGAGCAAGCTTGGATATCTTTCGACGATGGCTTGGCTTGATTCTTTCTTGGGGAGTTTTCGCATGGAATTTGCACTTTTTTGAAAGAAAAGTTTGGTTTTAAAAAATAATTTATTAGGTGGATCATTAAAAATAGGTAAATTTAGGTGGGTCATTGACCAAATGACCTTATGGATGGGCCGCGCCTGCTTAAGATCACTAACCTGTGTCTAAAACTACTTACAGCAAATGAATAATTTCTAGTTTTCGATACAAATTACCTTCTTAAGTAAGATGGCGTAAATTTATTCAAATTCTGTATTCAAATTTAGGGTTTTATTTTGCTCTACTTTTTGCCACTTCAAGATAACAACATGAGAATATGAGATTAGCAATAAATACAGGGTGGTCCATTAAGTGTGCAACAAATGGGACATTTTTTTATTAGTTGCACAACCGAAATATAAATACCGCCAAAAGTTGGTGCTTGTCCGATAACCATATCAGGTGCACTTAGAATCAAACAGAATACAGGGCGTCATTTTTCCGTTTAATTGTCATTTTTTCGTTCAAATGTTTTCTATTTTATCAGTTTTCAATAAATTAGTATGTTTTTCATGATAGCATTTAAATCAAATATTTCCCCCTTCTTACACTTCTATAAAAAATAAACATAAAAAAGTATATAATTCGAATATGTTTCTTTTCTTTTTTAACGACAAACTGTACAACTTTTTTTATATAAAGCCTGCGGCGTTTACTATTATTAAAACTGGTCTGCAAGACCAACCATAAATTTTTCTCTGAATTCTTAAAAACTAAAATCCTGTACAGGGTCTTTGATTATATTTACGTGGCTATCTGGAGCCTTTATTTTTGAAGATAGAAAAAAATGTTTTATATAAAAATTGTAGTTTTTTTTCCATATTATCTTTTGAAGTTATCAGTGATAAAATATCGCATTAAAAAAATGAAAAAATATAGACAACTTCAATTTTTTTAAATGGAACACCTGTATATTATGCTCTACAACGAAAGATCTTTTTTTTCTGATTTCAAATACATATATGTTGATGATATTTGGGTGAACCATTTTTGAGATATTTTAGCTTAAACTATAAATAAATTGAAAAAAAAAATTCATATTGGTATCAAGAAAGCCATAGAAACAATAAAATTGTTATGTTTTATAAATTTATAGTTTAGTTATTTTCTACAATTTCATTGTTTCCATGGCTTTCTTGATACCAATATGAATTTTTTTTTCAATTTATTTATAGTTTAAGCTAAAATATCTCAAAAATGGTTCACCCAAATATCATCAACATATATATATATTTGAAATCAGAAAAAAAAGATCTTTCGTTGTAGCGCATAATATACAGGGTATTCCATTTAAAAAAATTGAAGTTGCCTGTATTTTTCCATTTTTTTAATGCGATATTTTTCTACTGATAATTTCAAAAGATAATATGGAAAAAAAATACAATTTTTATATAAATCATTTTTTTCTATCTTCAAAAATAACGGCTCCAGATAGCCACGTAAATATAATCAAAGACCCTGTACAACTGACACTTTAATAGTTTTAAATAGCATTGGTTTGGAATGGACACTGTTGACTCTCCCGGCTCCCCTGTCCTACGCCCAAATTTTTCCAAAAATCCATTTTTTAAAAGATCGATCTCTTATGGCGATCTAAATAGTGAATCGATCTCCATGATCACGATCTAAGGTCGATTCGAAATATCGATTTTTTGAGATTTGGTGAATCCCAACCTACCGCACAGTAGCATGATACTTTACAGAACGTAGAACGGGTCTGAAACCTTTTTTGTTTTCGGTGGGACTTGAACCCACGACGGTAATAAAAAATACATTATTCTTCGACATATTATGTAATGCAATGGATCCATAATTCAGCCTACCTGCAAAGAGTGGCGTTTGTGAGAGTTAGGCGATAAAAATTGTTTAATCGAATATAGCTACCATGTAGTTTCTTAATTTTTATTAATTGCAGATGTTGAAAGTCTTAACTAAGATAGATACAATATGTGGTGGCACTGTGACTTCAGATTTAAACTGCAAACCAAACGTTTCAAGGGCGAAACGGTCACTTCTCTCTTATTAACTAGAATAATCTTGTGTAACTCCCTCTTTTCTCAACTTTATATCGGGTCGGCGATATGTTTACATATATTTCTTGTAACACAATTTCTTATTAGAATTGTAAAAATCAGAGTACGAGAGGGAAAAAATGCAATAGAAAGAACATGAGAGAGACACATAATTGACCTCTCCATTGTAAAATGGGTTTCCTTCATCATTCTCAATCGAAATTGGACAGATCATAGTTTAAAATCTAATTTTAGATGACTCCACTACGTTTAATTTAAATAATGTATAATGAAAATGTTACAGCTGCAAGCTAAAACAACACGATGAGCTACGCTATTCGTAAAAACAGGTCCTTAAATATAAGAAAATATCGGAGTTGCAAAATGCTCAGTGAACGACTGCGACAAAATTTGATTTTTATGGAGCTTAATGGTCACAACTATGTGTGCATCAATGTATCTCTTTTTATGTATCTTTCTTTGAGATGAAATACGTATGCGTGTAACGTCCTAAGAGTTTTATAGTGCTATAAACCTCGGAAAGATTAGGGCAATTTTAAGACGCCAACAGTTGTTGCACAAACCTCTTGAGAATGCGATTTTTTCCAACTTTGTCAATTTTTTGGCAAATTGATGGTATAGTTATACTAACAGTCGGTTTCTCAAGGCTATTTAATCAATAATTAGCGAGCAGGACACATTGATAATAGCATTGACAAAGGTGGTTATATACGTGAATTACTAAATGCTTTGAGAAACCGATTATTAGTAATATAAACCGATATAGTAGCAATAATTCACATTTTTGCAATTCTTCGTATACATGTTTAGGTACTTAACTGGTACAAACAATTTAAATTTCGTTTGAAAAATATTTAATAGATACCTAGCTTTTTCATAAGTTATAGCCCCTTCCCAATAAGCTGCACATTCATTAGGTCTTCTCGGCATTGATTTAATGACCTGATCAATTTCATTTTGGGGCATGCTTTTTCTGGTGGTGATAGATGATAGAGCTATAGTCGGGCATTATCTTATTTAAAGCTAATAACGGGGAGCTTAGATGGATAACTGTACAACTTCGTAAACGTACTGATAGGCAGTCGGTGCATGTACTTTATACCCAGTCGATAGATGTATTGTGGCCGTCAGATAAATTCGTACGACTTTTTCATGCATTACATACATATTTTGGTAAAACCATGGATTTATTAAGAATGGATGCGGGATGATTTAACATTCTTTGAAGCCAAAACGAACCATTTTAAACGACACTGTAAACACAATTTGTAAACCTTGGCCACATCTTATTTGACCTTGTATTTTTGTACAAAAAATACGTTAGAAGCATCACAAGATTTACTAAAAGTAATAAAAGCCCTAAAATATTTTATTTTTCTGCTAAATAATAATAAATTTAAGTTAAAAAGGTTTTATTATTTATTGGTTATGTTATTTCTAAAGGTGTTTATTTAAAGTCGCTCCGAGTCATTTATAAATCTATAAATCGCACTCTTTCTTTCCTAGTTCATTAAACAAAGACGTAGGTACGTGTAACCGAGTGTTCAGACCGAGGTTCAGTCGTTTTCCTAAGCAACCAGCACAGACAGCAACACTTCTGAGCTCCAACACTCCAATGCTATTACCATTCTTGATTCAATTACGTAGTTCGTAAACTAATCTCCTGGGGGAAATGTTTTCATAACAAATAACAAATATAAGGCTTCACGTTCGATACGCTCACAATATACGGACATCGAATCCTTTCTTAATAAATCCATGGGTAAAATGGACTTTTATTATGTCGGGTTACCTCTATAACACCAGCCAGGAAATCAATTTTCTTATATTTAAACCAGTACCTGTACTCGTTGTTTCGGGTCGCAATAAAAACGCCCGTCCCTTACATTAGATCAATATCCTTTATTTAAGTAATAAAATATTATATTTATTAAATTATATTAGAAAATAATAAGAACAGGTAACTAAAACACTAATTTTAGTTACCCGGGTCGAGTTATCGGGAATCAAGTACTAAAAGGTCTATAAACCTTACTTTATTTTTAGCAAACGTTTCGATGCTGTCTGCATCTTCTTCAGTGTTTTAGTTTCTCAAAGGTACTTTAAAAATTAAGAGCCTGAAGATGCAAACATCATTGAAGTGTTGCTAATAATAAATTAAGGTTTAAAGATCTTTTATTACTTAATTCTCGTTAACCCTACCACAAAACTTAAAATAGGACGTTATACAAAATTCATGAAACAATAATATTTGATAGCTGCACCACCGGAGTTTAATATGGATTATAGTCTCCTTGGCATTGAGGATACAAGAGAGTTGGGGTATCGCGTAGTTATCTCCCCCAAATATTTTAATTTTTCTTCACCATGAGTCCCCAAACGTTTTCTATCGGGTTTAAATCAGGACTTCTTGAGCACCAAGGCAAGCACGTTATATTGTTTTTCTCAAACCAGTCCCTCATTGTTCTGGCAGTATGCAGCAGGCAGTGGTCTTGTTGGAATTTACAGTTATTTTCCTCATATACCCGCTGACGGAAGCACCATATTTTCTAAAATTTGATGATATGAAATACTACTTAATGTCCCACCAATACTCCAGCATAAACCTGGACCAGACCTTAACTAAAAAACGGCCACTAGTTTCCTTTTTTTTGGGTATAATTTTTGTTATAATGGGAATTTGGTGGTCTGTAAACTCTAATTCTTTCACTCTGCGTTGAGTGAAAAATTTTCTCGTCGGAAAATATAATATTTTGCCATAAGTTTTCATTCTCAGGTAAATATTGTATGGCAAACCCACCTCTTTTTTCCTTGTGAACATTTTTAAGAAAATGGTTTTGAGCAGCTGCACGGTTTCTTAAGTCGGAACACTGCAGTATCCGCCTCTGCGCTGTTCTAGAGGAGGCTGGAAATTCTGTGTTACGCGCAGCAGTTTCAAACGTATTATTTTGCAAATAATAATCTACGAAATTTCCATCTTCTTCATGTGTCGTTATTTTGTTTCTTAAACTTGTTCCTCCAGACTTTTCCACTGTATGCTGTTGTCGCAATTTTTCCGCAATTCCTTGGATAGTACTTATTGATTTTCCATATCTATCTGCCACTCTTTGATAAGACCATCCTTCCTCTATTAAAAAGTAAAAGTAAAAGGTAAAAGGTAATAAAGGTATAAAAATTTATATTTTCACTGAGGCACTAACGGCGAACTAATTTATCTGACGGCCACTGTCCTCTTTTAAAAAAACTAAATTTATATATCTCTCTTCAGAGCGGCTTTGCATTCTTGCCAGATCATCGTGCCTTTAACAGTTATCTTGTTCCATTCACCGTGCCCCAGCGAAGTCGCTCAATAAAGGGTGGCAGTGATCAGCTGTAAGATGTCATCATAAATGAGAACAAAAACAAATGACATTGTTTGTCAGTACAGGGATCACACATGACAATAAGTTTTCCTTCTTTTGCAAACTACCAATTTGCAAGAGCTTGAGGAGGTGCACAACGATATCTTTGTTTGCACGTCAGCACGTCTATACTCCCAAGCTATTATACCTATGTTATCAAAAAAGATCCCAACAACTACATAAGAGTAGAATAAATAATTAACTGTGTCAATAATAATCGAAACAGTGTACACAAAAAAAGACTTTACTAATGACCTTTAAAATTTAGTCACATTTCCTCACCATACTACAATACATTACAAAAAGTTATTAACTATAAATTATTTTTAATGAGTATTTATTCTTTTATGTTACTTACACAGATATATGTATAGTAGTATATTAAATCAGTGTGTATAAAATATTGCAAATGTTTAGTTCAGAACATATGTACATGGAAACCTTAATCATTTCTACAACTATTGCAATATTTTATAAAGTGAAAATCAGACAGATTACATGTAAATATTGTTAACATAGAAAAATAGCAACATCAATAAGCTATTTTGGAAGCGAATCTAAGCAACATAGTTGTTGTAATTCTTTCTTTTACTCGCTTATTTCACCATGTAAAATTGTATTCTAAAATTTTAACAACGATTTGTTTGAAATAAAAACAACTGAAAGTTAGAATAAAAAAAAATTGCAACCCTTTTACTACCACTTCTTTAAAAGGAGAAAAAATGTATGTTCTCTCGTACAGCTATGTAGCTGTAAAGGCACTAACACCATGTGTCTTCTACTCTAAACTTGCCTGGGATTGCTCACAATCTCTCAACCAACTGGCAAAAAAACAATAGTGTATGTAGAAGGCAATCAAATTGCTGACCAATTTACTGAAGGAGGAGCCCCTCTGCGGCATTACTAGAGGTCACCTTATGACAAACCTCAAACAATGTCGAAAGAACAGAATATAGCCCACCGGAGGAACGCTCCAGAACAAAGGCAGCCAAAAATTAGACAGCAAAATTATTAGTCATCGGCCTGACTACACAAAGAAGCTCTTGAAGCTTCAAAAAAGGAACTCAGACTAGTTACTTGACTTCTCACTGGACACAGCCCTTAAAGGTACCACCTCTTATTTTCAGCCATGATGAAGCATTAAATCCATAAAAAGGAACGTGAAAATAATTTAAAGTCCCTTTTATTTATATGCTTCTTTATGTACTTGCTGATATATCAATCGAAAATTTAACGTGACAAAGCATATATATGTATGGATTTTTGAAAAAAAAAACACGTCGAGAAGTAATAGCTTTAATGAAAAGCTACCATGGATACGCGATACATGCAATGCCTGACTGGGTTCAGGCGACCCCAAAAAAAATTCTTTTCGAACCTTTGATCGAAATATGTACATACTTAACCATATTATGTTTTCAGCTTACTTGTCTTCAATTTTCATAGGGAAATTTTTTGCTGTTTTGAAAAAGTATTTTGATTTATGCAGGATAACATTTTCTTTTAGAGTCTAGACGTAGCGATCATAAAAAGGTAAAAGTATACGTGTGTCATAAATCTGTGCTCTATATCAAAGACGAATTTTGTATGCAGGGTACGGGCTTATTTTGTTTCTTTAACATGCAGTAAAGAATATTAATACAATTTTTAGTACATTTTTTTTATCTGAGACAGACCGCTTACACTTGAAGCCTAAGTATTAACGTACCGTGGACGTCCGAAGAGAAGGGAAATGTAATCTATTGACGCGGGATTTAAAGGACTGGAGGTTTGGAGAAAAGGAAAAATATCTGTAGGCACTTTGTTCTATAATCTGGAGGCCAAGTTATAAATGACCGAGAGAAGTAAGATGTTCTAGACTTCTGTAGTGTGACAGTAAAGGTATGCATACGTAACGCCCGTCTCGTTGTTCTGTTACGAACAGTCAAGGTGGGAATTATAGCGGCTAGTTCTTCAGAGCAAGATCCGTAGAAATATCTGTAGAAAAGGAATAAATCCCCAAAAGCGCAACGATGAGTGAGAGAAGGGAGTTTTTTTGTAAGGACTGGGTCATTGATGAGTCGAATACCTCTCGTGTGGATGGAATCAAGGGTGTTAAACATTGTCGAAGGTGATGCCGCTCCCCAGATGTGGGAACATTAGGTTAGGTCTTATTTCGAAAACATAGAGAGTATGTAAGCTGGAAGGGGAAAATTATTTTCTGGCTCGAAAAAAAAACACGATTTTTAGCTGTTGATGTGGGCTACTGAATTTTGTGCCAGCTAAGATCATGGTTGAAAGCGATGCCAACAAGATCGAACGGTTCATTGATTTGTAGGGCTCGGCCATTCATGTCGATGGGGTAGGTGCTGCCGGTTTTTTGTTGTCTGGGAAGATACCCTTGTCATAGGAGATCTGGAAAAGATGAGTTAAGATTGGTGCAAGTTGTGAAGCGCATTTTTTTAGAACAAATGCTGGTATGCCGTCCAGTCCGGAGTACTTTTTGGTATCAAGGGATAGAAATTTTTTTTAAGGTTAGTAAGTATCGGACATCTTGTGGGATACAGGTGTAGAGAGAATTTCACGGGAGGAATAAGAGTGAAATTTTCAGCGAAATGTTTGACAAATAGTTCAGCTTTCTCTTTAGAGGTGGAGATAATTTCGTTCTCAGAGGTCAAGGGGGAAAAATTGATTACAGAGTTTTGACTAATGGTTTTGGCAAGTAACAAGAAAGTTTTGCTGTCGTTGGAAGCATTTTATCTTTTATGCGGGTATTAAAAGCATTTTTGCATTTGGTAGGTTGATTGTACTGATTTCTTGCCTCGCTAAAAATCTGACCATTTTCGGGTGTAGATGACAAACCAAACCAAAGTTGTTTACATACATACGGTATTTATCCTACGAAGCCTCGTCGTTGTAAGAAAGTATTAAGATAAATGATAACTTTACTTTGGCGAAACCTGTGCCATACTATATTAGATGCTGGTGCTGGGCAGAATCGCATTATTTTAAAAATCAGTTTATTAGATTATGAATTCAAGTTAATACCGCCCTACCACTTGTAATTCAAATGGGCAATATATTGTAATTACCATAACTGGTCTTTCCTTGTCACTTATCGGTTCTGCTGCTGGAAGAAATAAATTGCGTTGTTGCCGATTTTTACAAATTTAAGTTTTTGCTTCTACTTTATTTAAATTATTCTTGCTGTTAATTAGGTTAATATAATTTTATTATTACATATTTTAGTTTTTAATTAGGCATATTAATAAAATCCGAAAAATTAGGCCAACTCGTCTTTCATAAAGTTAAACAAGCAAAGTGCCAATACCCTGAATGAGGTTTCTTCATTGGCTATGCGATAATTCAATTCAGCAGAGCTAACCTTGTTTAATACATTGTAAGCTGCTTACTAGTTAAAAGTATTCCTTTCTCTTTTCGCATTAGTCCGAATCGGAGTTTTCAATTACAATTTGAATTATGATTGTCATAATCTGATGACACCGATTATTTGAAAAACCGGATTGTCGATTATCTTTGATTCAAATTATCCCATCGCTATTAGATACTTCATAAAGGGATCTGCAACTAAATTTTAGTGGCGCTGCGCTGTATCGAACAAGAAATAAAAATTTTCGTTATATGTTTGAAGACAAGCAAAAAAAAAACAAATAAACCTTGTAAGAAATGGCCTTACAAATAATTACAAAGTTTTTATTACGTCACAATATCCACATAAGGGTCATGTTGACATGACTTTTAAACTTTAACATCCAGATTCTAGCCCTACACTGTAAAAAAAAATGATTAAATTTTAAATCAAATTCAACCCAATTTTGACTAAATCCAGGTCCACGCCAGATTGATTGAAAAAATTAACACTGCATATTGATTAAATCGAAGGATCTGTGATTAAATTTTCTTATTCAAAATTGATTAACCTAACAATTAATTCTGATTACATCTAAATCAATTTTTATTAAAATTTTCTTCCATAATGATTAAATTTCCATAATACTCTAATCATTTTTTATTAAATCTTAAATCCAATGTGATTGATATGCAATCATCAGTAGCACCGCCCTTCCCCTCTCCGCCCTATAAAGTACCTGATTAGGGCGTCGATTTTATTTATTAAATGACAATACTATAATACATAAGAAAAGGGAACACATTAAAGAACAAACAGATGAAATTATATAAAAGATAGGTAATGCAAATTCCCAAAGCATGGGAATTGTCTGTCCCATATCATAAACAAAAATCCGGGGAGGTGAGGCGTGGACCTGGATTTAGTCAAAATTGGGTTGAATTTGATTTAAAATTTAATAATTTTTTTTTACAGTGTAAAAGTTGAAAATAATTATATGAAGTAAAAACACGAAAATTATTTACTCATCTGTAAATAAATACATAAAACACTAATGAAGACCTGGCATGACAAATCTTTTCTTTGAAAATACATGGAAAATAACTTACATTGGTGCATGAGTTCCTCCAAGGGATTGGATTCAAGATCTGAGATTTTTGCGTATTTCTTTTGTTTTTGAAACATAATTTCACCAACATGATGTAACAACAAAGTTTTTAAAAGAATATTCGTAAAATTTTAGAACAGGTTGACCACTTCATTCGTTATAACCTCACATTGCACATTGCACTACCACAGAAACCGCCATACCTACTGCCGATTAAATGGAATTTTTGCAGATAGCAGCGGGGTGGATGGATATCGGTACTCCCTTGTGATTAAAAGGTTGCGTACTGCGCATGTGTTGGCGGCTTGGTTTAGAAGTTTGAGTATTTTTTAGTCAGTAGGTGATTGATACTGATTATTGTGATTATTTTAACAAGGAAATATGATTTAAAATGTTTGTCTTTTTTATGCATTTGACCAGTATCGATTTAAAGTAATCGAGAATGAGTAATTTGTTTGAATCATAACGAAGATTATGAAACTGATTTAGAAAATAATTACAAATTAAATCAAAAAATTTAATCCGGCCAATAAAATCAGATATCTCTTGTGGTTAATCAACTGGATTTTTTACTGTGTAGTCCGGTCTAATTTGACAACCAAATTTTTAAACTGATGAGTGTAAGAATATGACAACTAAGTTTTATACTCTGACTTTATTTCTGAATTTTTTCGCAAATTTATAAAGAAAAGGGCACTTTTGCTACGTGCTTTCGACAATAATAGAACTAAATTCATTATAGCGACTCGTTCCAAGATGAAAATAATTTGGAAACCAAGGAAATCGCTGAAATATTAGAATAATTCATAAGTTTTCATTGACGACTTATTAACAATGACAGGACAACAACCTGTCAAAACTTAACTGATCAACTATCAGATCTTAATTTAAACCAGTACTAAATCTTGAACCTTCTTAGTGAATCTGAACGTAAATTTATGGGTCAGTCCTTAATTACAGCGAGAAATTCCGTCGCTGTGCAAGTCCTTTTCTAACATATTCATTATGAGAGAAGACATCATATTCTAATGCCATTGAAGAAATGAATGAGTACATTTAAGAAACCCATTGTTAGTCTAAAATATGGAGTCATAATCCCCATTCGTAGTAATTGAGAAAGTTTTCATTTGTCGTAATTTAAGTAAAACTATTAGGAAAATTCAAAATAGTCTAAAGTAACTTGTATTTTAAATGTACTTTTACATTCCTATGTATATTGTATATATTGTTTTCTGTATTTATCAAGCAGGGTTTTTTTAAAAACAGTAATTTAAAATTTATGGTAAGTAAACTTGTATTTTAAATGTACTTTTATATTTTGATGTATGCCTCTGACTTTTGTATAGTTTCTCATAGTTCTTTGTTTTGCATTTGTCAAGTACTGTTTTTTTTTAATTATATTTTTAAATTTATGGGAGTAAACTTGTTTTCTAAATTTACTTTTATATTCCCATGTCTCTGAGTTTTGTGTAATTCTTATGGTTTTTTGTATTTTTCAAGTATCATAAATTTTCATACATCAATGCATTTTTAAAATAAATATAAAGTTTAAAGCAATTTCTTGCTATTTTTTGTGGGACAAACTAAAACTACACAGTATAAAAAATCACCCTCTAGCCTATATTTTAAAAACAACTATAGACAAATGTGGATAACGATGGTGGCCCGAGAGGTATAATATTTTTAACTGACGAAACGGTACTCGAATACCTGCCCGTAAAGAACAACTGATGAAACTTTACAACTACTGCATTGGCAACTGATGAAACGGGCATATATTGACAGAATTAGATTAACTTGGGTTATCTGAGTTTTACTTTTCTTAAATTCAGTTTTTCCGAAATTCTTTTTCTTAATACGTCTTTGCTCTTTTGTAACGTAAAGCTTTAGGTAAGAAAAGAACTGTAGATGTTTGCATCGTATCGTTCAAAATAATTTTTTTCTAATTTTTACAGTGACGCTTTTCAAAACCGATGACAGTTTTAAAACATCTTAGTTGTCGTAACTAGTTACGAAAAATATGTGCTGACTGGTGATTAAATGTTAATTTCATAACTATTTGGTTATGACAAAATTAAACACAAAAATATAAATATTTCCTGTTTTTCTCTTGACTTCTCGGGTACAACAGAGGATAACGTGTTTCGAGCTGCCTTTCAATATCACTTGGGTCTCGGAATGAGACATTTTCAATATTTAAAAAAAAATTCATCTGTGACGCGTCACTTCTTTAAATAAAACTTGAAAACGACTTCATGACAACCCAGACAACTGTCTACTATCCTTCTAGATGAAATAAAAATTTCTTCGTCTGATGCATCTTAAATTTCTGTTCCTGTTTTTTGGTTAGTTCGCTAGGTTATCGAAAGAGGCGCTCTGTTCGTTAGTGAGTCTAATTTTTCATAAAAAGTGTGGTGTTTTTCTCGTTTATTTGTCAAAAACACTTTATTATTTATATATTATTTTTTTCCTAACACTATTGACAAGGAGTAACGGTAAATCATATAAAAATAGAGTTTGCTTTGTGGCGGGGTGTAAAATAGGGTATTCTTCCGATAAGAAGCTCGAGAAAGAACGCGGTGAAAACAACCAAATCCTCTTCGTAGGTCCAAAAGTAAGTTAATTTGCTTATAAGCTGTAATTAAGGGCTAACAAACTCATGAAAATATTATATTATATGCTGTCGATTTTATGGATCTTCCTTTCACTACATCATGGTCGTGTATTTTGCACACAGCATAACCTCAAAAATATATTAAATCAAAAATATTTTAATTGCAGAAACACTTTCTATGTTTTTAGATTAAACTTTCGACATCCGAACATAAAATTGGCAGTGGAAATTAAATCAGATAAGGTCATCTCTTTTGTAGACGTACTTGTACAAAAGAAAGAAAAATGTTCTTTAGGATATTCAATGTATAGAAAGTCAACACACACCAACAAATACATGAATGCTAAATCTCATCATTCAAAAACAATCCGTTATAAATTCACTGGTATTTAGAACTGTCTCAATTAATTGCGAAGCAAATTCACTACTATCTGAAACAGGGAAGCTGACTGAAACTTTAAGGGGTACCTAACGGCTATTATCTTAATGACGTAAAAAATCACTAAGACGGCTTCAAAATCCTCGTTTTAGACAAGAATTTCAAAGGGTTCCACCTGTAAGCGGTACCTTTTATACATGGGACCGCAGATAAAATTGACTTGGCCGATCTAACATCACACAGTTTTCAGTACGCATAAGAAAATTGGACATTGCCTTAGGTTACCCAAAAACACAATACTTCATTCCAAACAGAAGGGGTCTATGAGATCCCTTGTTCATGTGGTGAAATGTATACAGGGTGTTTGGTAACGAATGAGCCATATCTTAACAGTAGCTTCCCTGTTTAAATTTAGATCGATTTAGCCTAACTTATCTTAGTACAAAAGTTAAATTTAAAATGTTCTTTTACATTTTTATTGATATGTATTGAAATAACATACTAAATAAATTTGCAAAATTTGGCGGAGATTTTTTGAGATAGAAAAAGTGTATCCGTTCTTAAATTTGCTGATTTTTTTTTGTAGGAGTGCCACATATAGTATTAAGCTGCGCGCCGACTTAGGCGAAGCGTCGCGAAGCGAAGAGAAGAGAATTTTATCCGTCCGAGAAACTTACGTGCAATCAAATGGAAGCCCGCACAACGCCTCTCGACGCTTCAGTGTGCGGGCTCCCATTTGATTGCATGTAAAGTTCTTGGATGGATAAAATTCTCTTCTCTTCGCGACGCCTCGCCTAAGTGAGCGTGCACCTTTAAATGCCATTTTAAAACGTCCTTATTTTTTGTGCTTCAATGTACACAATTTAGAATAGAAATTCTTATTCCCCTACGTTTTTTAATTAAAAAAGTTATACTTTATTAATTTCGCCAGAAGCAACTGCTTTTGAGAAAAATTATTTGAATTCGGTGTTACACAAATTAAATAAGAAATAAAAAATTTTAGTATCAGCAAAAAATAAACTTTTTTATAAAGAAAATATATTAAATTTTCTTATGGGTAGAATGGCCTAATACACACTTAGGCCAAGCAATAGAGCGATTTATCGTGACATTAATCTTATTAGAAAACCGCCTATGCCGCCATCTGAAAGACAATCCGTAGATGATTCCTGTTATATCTCCAACTTTGAAATTTTTTCCTTTAATTTGTTAAAAACATTTTTAAGCGAAAAAACGCGATTCTTTTAGTTTTTTGCTTATAAAATGGAAAGTAATGAAGTACTCTTAATGGTGTAAATGGACGATTTGTAGAGAATAAAAATACGAAAAAATGAAAGGTCGAACGTCCCGATAGGATAAGTAGCAACGGAGAAAATCCGGAAAAACCAGAAAACTAAGCGTTTTTTTTAATTCATAAATCGGCCGTTTTTAAACGTAGAGGGCTCAAGCTTTGAGAAAAAGTAGTAATTTATAGCTATTTTATGTGTGCAAAACCCCGAAACTGTCCGGCGATTAGTTTTGCCACAATCGTCATTTTAATTTTTCAGCACACTATTTTGCAACAGGTCTGGATGCTCTATGGATCGTCCGATTTTAATTATTGAAACGGATTTGAAAAGTACAAGTTTAGTTGAACAAAATGTATATTTTCATTTTTCCATAAAATGCTACGAAACCGGTTGAAAATGCACGTAAAGATGCGTGAAAATGGCCGACCGAGCGAATATTGGCTCCCCTTCGCTCCGCTGCTCTCCCGCTACGCGACATCTTTCGCGCGCTGGGCCATTTTCACGCATTTTTACGTGCATTTTCAACCGGTTTCGTAGCATTTTATGAAAAAATTAGAATATACATATTGTTGAATTAAACTTGTACTTTTCAAATCCGTTAGAATAATTAAAATCGGACGATCCATAGAGCATCCAGACCTGTTGCAAAATAGTGTGTTGAAAAATTAAAATGACGATTTTGGCAAAACTAATCGTCGGACAGCGTCGGGATTTTGCACACATAAAGTAGCTATAAATTACTACTTTTTCCCAAAGCTTGAGCCCTCTACGTTTAAGAGCGTCCGATATATGAATTTAAAAAAAAACTCTTAATTTTTCGGTTATTCCTGATTTTCTCCGTTGCTACTTACATATCCTATTGGGACGTTCGACATCTCATTTTGTTCGTATTTTTATTCTCTACAAATTGTCCATTTACACTATTAAGATTGTTTCATTACTTTCAATTTTATAAGCAAAAAACTAAAAAAATCGCGTTTTTTTGCTTAAAAATGTTTATAACAAATTAAAGGAAAAAATTTCAGAGTTGGAAATATAGCAGGAATCATGTACGGATCGTCTTTGAGATGATGGCACAGGCGGTTTTCTAATAAGATTAATGTCAAAAAATCGCTAATATTTTGCTCTGTTGCTTGGCCTAAATTATAATAGATCACATGTTTCGTTGAATATAAAACTTTTTCAGCTTTAAAACGAAAAAGCCTTTTTGCCAAAACGAAAAACTACTTAACGTTTAAATTAGCTTTTAAACTGGATCCTAAAGAGAAACAAAATAAACTTCTTAAAATATAGAGAGTGGCAGAACCCAGGTTGATGAATTGAGCTGTCTGCCTTTCTAAGATAGTTAGAAATTGCCATTTTGTGGTTTGCGAGAAGAGGAAACAGAAAATAAAAAATAGCTATGATATATGTGATTTTCCATTTATTTCTGTCAGGTAATTTTCTATAAATTTTCCTTTTACGTATTGGTATGTTTTTAACCGACATGAGCCATTTTGCCCTAATAAGATAATGCGTCTCTGAGGAAACATTCTAACGTTAGAAGGAAATAAGAGCGATATACTCATCTAATCATTCTTATTTTCCTTAAAAAGAATAACGAATATTTTTATAGTCTCTGATAGAACTAAATCGGCTCTTGAAAATATTTTATTGGGTAATTATTAAAAATTGATACAATATTCAATTTCTGCTTTAATCAGAAAGAATTCCCTATCAGATTCACTAAAAAGGTTTACGATTTAATACTGATTTAAATTAAAATCTTCTAGTTAATCAGTTAGGTTTCCACAGGTTTTTATCTTGTCATCTCTTTACATAAAAGAAGAAATTGACTGACTGACTGACGTATCAAGGTACAGTCCACATCGCTGGGTCTAGAATCTTGCAATTTGGCACAGAGGTTTCTTATATAATGTAGGCATGTACTTAAATTAAAATTTAACCCCTAAGGGGCTTAAACTTTGTGTGGAGAAAAAATATTAGATGGTCCGATTAACTCGAAATTTCATAGAGGTACTCTAAAAATTAATGTTTAAACCCGTGTTTTACAGTTTTTAATAAATCAACCTCTAAGGGGGTGAAATGGGGGTTCACAATTTGTGATGAAGCAAAAATGTTAGTTATTAAAAACTTATAGGTTATTTTAATATTTTAGCGATTTGCTTGGTTTCCAAATGATTTTCATCTTAAAATATGTTGCTAGAATAAATTAAGTTCCACTACTGTTGAAAGTACGTGCTAAAATAACCATTTTCTTTATAAATTTGCAGAAAAACATAGAAAAAAATGTATAGTATAACAGTTATCTTATTGTCACACTTGTCAGTTGAAACTTTCGATTGTCAAATTAGACCGGTCTATTGTTGGAGAATCTGGCCGTTTTTTAGTTCTATCAATGTGAACAGTACATTATGTTAATATTTTGCTTTTAATACACTACAATTACAAGAATAGCCAAATTCAATTATTTTAAACCATTAAATATGTTGTTATATTTTTAGAATTTGTTGATTGAAACGGTTTGAAAAGTTAATTGACACCTTCTAATTATTTTTTTTATTCGCCTCGCATTTGTCGATTTAAGTTATTCTTTATATTTTCATTTCGAGCTGTCTAAATAAAAAATATTTAGTTTCTGGGTAAATGAAATTATACGGAGTGTAAAAAATAGCCTACATTTTAATCCCTCGTGTTCTCGTCCTTATCTCAAGAAAAAACATCACTCATGGGATTATAAGATCGCTTTATTCCCCTATTATATAATACACCATAGTACACCAGAGGGAATAAAGGTTGTTTTTTTCTTGTTAAGTTTTAAAAACCCTATCGAACGGTTAGGCAAGAAGGTGATATTTCAATATGCTTTATTACGACCGCCTCCTAACGCAATTCCTTGTGGTGTAACCCAATATCGGTCTTCTCAAGGAAAATAAAATATTTCTTTTTAAAAGAGAAATGATAATTTGTAATAGTTTTAAATTTAATATATTCCTAAAGAAATTGGTGCAGTCACACCAGTTTGACGATTTTGGAAGATTGCGTATTACCCGGTAGTCTCTTTATTACGCTGAAAGAACTTTCACGAAGTATGTTTTAAACTCGGATATAAACAATTTATTGTTTTATTTTTTAATCTTTATTGAAAGGCAAAAAGTTTAAGCTAGTAGTATGCGCATCTCATTAATAAATAACGTAATAGGTCAGTGACTATTCTTTGTGTTAATGATACAACATAGCCTCTTTTGTTCTGGTTACAATTTCAACCGAATTCACGATATTTCGCGATTAAGATTTCACGATATTCGGATATTAAGTAAAACAAATTGCAACCTATTAAATTAAAATACACATATTTGGTAAAATCCGTCTGTGGAATTATAAATACTTTTGATTATTTTCGGTTTTCACTAAGACTGATAAAAAATGAGATATCACAATATTATTTAAGTTTGGCAATGCTCCAACTGGATCATTTGTTTTTTCCTTATAATATTAGAGCCCGTGACAGGCTCTTCAGATGCATCGGATAAAGGCCGGTATTTGGGCATTTTTTAAAAGAAAAACAATGTGCGATTTGAGGGAAAAAAACATTGAGAATGTCTGTACACTACCCAGGAGTCACTCTTTCAAATAAAATAATATGCAGTGAATTATAGAAAATCCTGAATATATATATATATATATATATATATATATATATATATATATATATATATATATATATATATATATATATATATATATATATATATATATATATAAATTAAGTGTTTATTTCGGTTGTTTTTCACTGTTCATTTTGATTTTTATTAAGAAATACAAGAAATTGAAATATTTTTATACAAAATTCGAAACCCAAGCAAAACGCGATCCTATTGGTTGTGACATCACATCTATGTAAATAAAAGTGCTATTGTGGCTAATGTATTGTAAAATCGAGTATTAATTTATTTTCTTGATCATTTCATTTATCTGTCGAAATAGAGATTCTAGCACTAAAATAACAAGTTTTGAAACTACATAAAATATTTACTTTTATGAAGAAATGAACCTCTGACTTTAAGATCATGTTTTAATTTAAAACAGTAATAGATGCTTACTAAACTTAGCAATAAGCCAAAGTAGTAAAAGGCACAAAGCCATGTGCGTAACTTCTGTATTATGGTACAAATTAACTTGGATTTAGCGCTTTTAATTAATAAATGGTAGACAGCTGCATAAACATTATAAAATGTAAATGTACTACTTGGGTACTTTTAGTGTTATACTTAAACTTAAAAGTATAAAGTTCTCCTGACATAAAACTAATTGATGTTGCACTTTAGCCAGGGCCGTAATTACATGAAAAGAAGTAAGAAACCTCTGAACCTGTTTGTTTTGGTTCAGAGTCGATAGTAAATCTAACCCTCAAATGTTTGTGGTACATCGATACCGTCTAAAATGCACAACATAGTACTACTGCCAATTAGCAAATAAAGACAAAAATAATTGTAACAGAAGTGGCGGCTGGTGGGATTTAAAAATGGCTATGCTACCAAAGTCAAGTACTATAACAAACTAGGAAGGTAGAAAATGACATTAGACGATTTACTATTTTTGTAACTTCTTTCTTTATACAAACCGTTAAAGCAGCCGCAGGTCGCTCTTACACTGAAACGTCCCCATGGTCCTCGCTACTTCAACCGCTAAAGGGAGTTTTCAATAAATTACAAATTATGTCGTTACAACAGAAATTTATTTTTTTTAACTTTCCACGGTCATAATACACCATAAATAACACAACCCAAATCTAATAAAATAAAATACAACCAATACCTCAAATTAAGCTTACAGTAAATGTCTCGAAAGAAACCGCATATGAATATGTAAAAATTAGTTGACTTTAATAGCGTGCCGTCCGATAGACGCGATGTTGGCTTCATAGTCACCTTGCCAACGCGACATATAGTGCGCAAACATTACAGGTGAATTAAAATATACTCACTTGGTTAACGGGCAATCGGAGCGTCTGTAAACAGGACAGGATAACCTATAGAATATTGGTGTGGGCGAGTTCAAATATACTTAAAAATAAGAGCATTTTATTTCCGATTAATTTCATATTTTTCAATATTTTGCACGCCCGAATTAAAAAAATTCTTTCATTAGGAGGAATTCAAAGTAAAGGCAAGTCAAATTAAGGAAGCCGGCAGTAATCAGCTGATTTTTAATGGGAAATAATGGCTTACTAGACGACAAAATAGACCAAGATGCTAAATACTACGATAATGAAGACAGAGACAAAACGAAAACATTCCCCGTTATACCTACTGGTTAGGAAATCAGCTGAAGAGGATGCTATATTCTTAATTTGAGTCGCCAAATCCAACTTTGTTTTAACAGTATTTTATATACAGTGGGTGCCACGATAAGGACTATGTATGTATGTCAAAGAGGCGCAAAAATATTTTATTTTGTTAAAGTTTGTAGGAAAATAGGAACGGTTTACACCTTGGATGAATTAAGAATGGATACGGGATGATAATCTTTGAAGCCAAAACAAACCATTCTAAGCGACACTGTAAACACAATTTGTAAACATTGGCCACATCTTATTTGACCTTGTATTTTTGTACAAAAAATACGTTAGAAGCATCACAAGATTTACTAAAAGTAATAAAAGCCCTAAAATACTTTATTTTCTGCTAAATAATAATAAATTTAAGTTAAAAAACTTTTAAATATTTTATTTGTAAAGGTTTATTGAAAGTCGCTCCGGGTCATTTAAAATCTATAAGTCGCACTTTTTCTTTTCTAGTACATTAGACAATGACATACGGTGACCGAGTGCTTAGACGTATTTCCTAAGCATCGATTGGTAATTTTACGTCAACCGCTCAGCTGTTGAGAGGACAACAGAGAAAGCAACACTCCTGAGCTCTAACACTCCAATGATATTTCATTTCTTTCTACTACCATGCTTGATTCAATTACGTATTTCCTTAATGTTCGTAAATTGGACCTCTTAGGTAGGATGTTTTCATAACAAACAACAAATAAGCAGGCTTCACGTTCGATACGCTCACAGTATACGGAAAACCAAATTCTTTCATAATTCATCCAAGGTTTAAACGATATTGTATATTAAGGTTTAGTCCAGCTAGGCCTTGGCCGAGGGCGCCAAAATTTTAAAGGCCACTAAAAATCGGTCTAGAATGTATTGATGTCGATAACTAAACCAAAACCCGATCCTAAATATTTTTGACACAAATTATTTATTAACATCAGCTACGTTTCAAGTGAAAGTACAACCATCATAATAATTAAATTATAATAAACAAATTGTGTCAAAAATAATTTGGATCAGGACTTGAAAAATTAAACTCTATATACCATCACAAAACAAGAAGGTCGCCATATCGGGATAGGCCTAGGGCGAAATCTAACTTAAATCCGCTCCTGTATATTAGGTATATACAGTAGAAGTTATTTAGTATCATATACGTGTACAATGTTGTACGATGGATACTAAACGTAACTAAACCGATTTTATTTTTTTTTACAAAGAAGAGGTTAATTTGAAGCTGCTGGTAAAAGGTAGTATCAAATAAATATTACTTATTCAAATGCAAAAGAATTTCGTTTATTTTAATATTGCCATAAAATCTGAAAAATTCATGTTATAATATATTGCCATTAATTACTTTTACTATGAATATTACATTGTCAAAAAAATTTAAAATAATAATTCTCATATCCAATGGAGCAGTGGAAGAGCATCCGTAATCGGCAGTTTTTTTCTTTAAATCCCAAAGACGAGAAAAGGCATTATTTCCATCCTCAAGGATTAAGTGAACCGAGTTCATTTTTAAGAAGTTTGCTTTTTAGCTGTCTCTTCCATAAAAACAAGCAGAAGTAAATTCATGATAAGATAAAGCGCCTTCTTATAAATTCCTTTAGAAACTGCAAATTGGAAGAGATGTTTAGAACTGTGCGGTTTTTAAAAGTTTGCTGATTTTCATTTGTTTGTCTCTTCGTTATTATTATAAAAAAAAAAGTTAAGTGCTCGTACATTAGGCGTCAAGGGTTTTATTTTAAGATGAAGCTTTTACGGGCGAGTGAGAAAAGGAAGAAAAGTAAAAAGTAGTGATTAGATGTTACCACCTTTACCTCCACCTCCACATTCTTGTCCTCCCAACGTATACTTTCATATTATTTTATTTGTAGGTTGATGTTAATGGGTTACCTAATACACATAGGCTTGTATTACAATTATTAAGACCGAGAAACTGAAATTGCTCGACCCCCAGTTTATTCCTCACGTGTCAAAGTCAATCACGTTGGCTGTAATCGTCTGGATGTATTACCTCATGTTCTTGCGTTGTGTTTATTTCAGGTTCTTTTAAAGTTTGGTACAATAGTAAATTTTATATCAGCTTTTGATAGTTTTTAATTATATTTTCCCCTTTTTAATCTGTCGCATTGTAGAGATAAGAAATCAAAGAATCAGCATCTTTTTATCATTTATTTATTTGTACACCAGATATTTATCAATTTCACATTCGAAATAACAATAAAATATTTATAACAGTTAACAATTCAATATATTAACATAAGTCTTTGTCTGTCTCCCGTAATTTGTACCCTTTTTTACTTTTGTCACCTGTTTATGTCTGCAATACTACAGGTGAGTTTCTTGACTACATCTTACCGGTGATTTTCTTGGTTGCGCCTTTCCCATTCATGGCTCACACATCTAATGTCTGCGACATTGATGGTGATCCACGTAAAGTGTTTCTTTACCTATTTCTTTACCTATCTTGACTGCGCCTTTCCCATTCATACTTATATACTAATATATACTGATGGTGGTCCTCGTGAACCTGTTCTTTACATGTTGTTTTGCTTGTTGTTTTACCAAAACCCCTATACCTGTTACTGTGCGTCTGCAGCGAACCTCTGCATGTACTTTATCACGTCGTTTCTTTTCCGATAGCTCCCCTTTTCTGACATAACCCGGATAACCTGCATTTTATTATTGGTATCGCCCCTTCTGATGTGTACGTATAATTTTCATTTACTCTAAATACCTTTTAACACTCGAAATGACGTACACGCTTGGCATAATGCTGCAGGGAAAGCCCTTCAGCGGAACCCCACAGTGGGGTTCCGCTGAAGGGCTTTCCACCTGTCGGACCATCCGTGAGGAGCCGTAAACCTGAACAGTGGAACCCCACTTTTAAATTAATTTACTGTAATTAGCCGATTACAATCAGCACAATACCCAAACAAAAATATCGGACACCTCGACATATAGCATATAAAGGTGCAATAAAATTTAGGAGTCCATCCGCCCATACGCATGTGTCACTTTTCTTCTCGAGCAGATATTGTTTTCTTATTACTTAGGCACCGAAAACTTCGACAGCGCACCATCGTCGGTTATATCCCTTTCTCAAGAAAACCCATCACACCGTTTTATATATACCTATTATCTGTTAACGTTCTACAGGTAGCATCATGTCAATACCTACACCCATACTTTATTTTATCATTGCCAATCTTTATAATACTTTGGTTAATCGCGATAATTCATATTATTTACTCCAACCCATCCCTTTTTAAGATTCCTCGTTAGTAATGCAGATTACGTTTCGTTTAATAAAATACCCTTTTTAATATTATTTCTCTTTACTAATGCCGATTACATTTAATTTCTTAAAATACCATTTTTCTATCTACCCTGTCGGTTTACTGACCTTTGTTTTCTCTTTGTTACTCCAATTAAACCCCGGAAGACAAACTGGCCATCTGTATTTACAAGAAAGGTGCTTTTTTGCCCTACAATACTGACCCAAATCTCAAAAGCAAAAGTTTATTGACACCATCATCTGGTACCGTTAGAAATTAGGTCTCTCTTCCAGTCATAACTTTCGTAAAATAATATTTGATAATCTTATTTTTTTATACTTCCATTTTAAGTTCTCCCTCAAATGTTGCCCCGTTTCTAAGATTTTAGTTTAATATTTTTAAACAGATTACTTTATATTGTTTATTGGAAAACGAACTCTTCAAAAGCACATTTTGATAAACTAAAATCAACCAACCAATTTACTTCCTCTCTATTTAACCAACAGCTAAAACATCTGATTTTGATTTCTAATAAAGGAAAATGCAAAAATATGTTGTCGTAAATTCTGCATAAAAATGAAAAACACAGAGAACCTTGATAAGCGCCTGTTTATACTTCAATGGATTTTTATTGTTTTCTCTTGGTTTCAGCCAGAGAATTTAATTTTAAAAAAGTTTTGCAGGTATTACATTTATTTTATTTACGGTACGCCTAACACATCATGAGAAAAAAGATTATAACAGTTATTGCTGACATCAAATAATAATTGTTGTAGTAAAGGCTAAGATGTATGACAACAATCCACCTAAAATAGCGCGTCAGTTTACCCGGGGGGGGGGGGGGCTTACTAATTTAGTTCATTAATGTACATAATAATAATATGTACATGCTAATGACCTATCAAAGTACTTACCGTTGGAAGATGTTTACTCCTTAACATCACTGGTATGAGCCAGAAAACAGATCTTATTTGGCGCCACTTACAGTATTATAAATGTTTCAAACAGCCCACTACCAATAAATAAAATTCCTCTCAATAAACTGAAAAACCGTACATCGAAATTAAACAAAGTTAAAAGTAATTTAAATGTTTAATTTAAAAAAGAAAGAAAGTCATCGTAAAATATGAATCGAAGGTAATGAAAAGGAAAATGATAATCCTTTAACTAGCTCTAGGAAGTTGCAACACCTTTACAACGCTGGAACACTAATTATATTAAATCAGTTCTCTTTTTAAACATTATTATTTAAAACATTGGAATCTTCTTGACGATTATAAAATTAGTTACTTATCTTGATGTAATTTAGAGCTTATTCTTTGTGTAGGTTCCTCCTTTACTGCAAAGGCTTGGACTATGACAGAGGCCCAGGACTTTTCTGGACCATCAAAACGTTAAAAAGCTGACTTCTAAACACCGTGATTCAGTGAGATAATTTCATTACATAAATAAACCGAATAACTAAACAATTAAAGCATTAGGCTGGGTTCTACCTAAAAAGAACAGTAATGAAACTCCGACATATGAAATTATAGGTTAGAATTCACCTTCTTACAAAATATAAAATAAAAATCAGAAATATCGACACTACTCACCTCTTTAGAGGTACCATTTGTTCACTCCAGCGTTTCAGAGTGTCATTAGAATAATGACAAATTAAAATCTCAAATGTCAAGCGTCAACGTCAAACGGTATGACTGACACCTCTACTTCTTGGAAGTTCATGATCTCGCGAATTCAAGCGTTTCATTCGCACATGCTCGAAAATAGACGAAACATATTTAGTATTTGAATTACTTGAAAATATAACAGTAACGAACGTTACAAGATGTTTTTAGCAAGCATCTTTTTCAGCCCTTCTCAAAGTCTAGGTCTGGCTGCGGTACTAAATGTTCTATCATCAAGTATTACAGCCTAGAGCAACCTATTTAAGAAGTCTTATTATAACCTAGATTAATGCGATTACCGAACATGGAGGAAAAAGCTAGAAGATAACCATATTAAAATTAGTAGCAGTATGAGAACGAAGAGGCGATACTCGCAAAAAGTACTAGAAGAAAAAAAGTGCAAGAATTAAAGTACATTGCATTTATTGATTGGTGTGAAAAAAAATTTTTGATGATAAAGAAAGAACGAAAATGAGCTACACTGCATTAAAAAATTTAACTACAGGAGAGAAATTCAGAACGCGTGTAACAGTAGACGACACTATTGAAGATAGACGACAAAGAGAAGAATCAGAAAATGGGCTTTAATCAATTACAGTAGAAATATTATAAGAGGTAATGACCAATTTCCATAGGTATAATTGAAAGATGATACGGATAACAATACAGTTGTCACAGATGTTAACTGTTAGCACCAAATTACTTAAACCAGTGTAATATTAAATACAGTATGTAATGCAATGTAATGCAATGACAACCGTTTGACAGAGATCCCAGAATTTCATAGACATTGTAAATGGTTTACTAGCGGATTCGCTTGAAGATGTCTTTTTAGGGTATACCATAAGGGCGCGTATACATACAGCGAGCCAAGGCTGGCGATTTAATTTGACCGAATTTATTCTACATTTAACGAATCAAATAATTGTATTGACACTAGTTTATTTTCTAAAAAGGCATAGAAAAGAACCCTCCATAATAATCGTCGTGGGTTTAGTTCCACAGACAATAATCGTGTTCCTTACAAAATTGAAGTAGTTGTAATGAATGGAATTTTTTTCCACGATCACACCGAATAGAATTTTAATCTGTACAACCGTCTGACAGCGATTCAAGATTGTCGTAGACATTGTCGACGGTTTCCCTGCGAATTCGTTTGAAGGTTTTTTACAGCTTAAGGTGGGTTTAAATTAGAGCGAACAGGAGCGAACGAACGAATTCGTTCGCTTAATCTCGCGTAGTTTAAATAGAGAACAGAACGGGAGGAAAGAAACTCGTTCGTGTTCACGCATGTCGGTAAACCAGCGAACCATCAAAGGAAATTCATGCTCAATGTGGACAGTGTCAGTGTGAAGCGAACGACTGAGCGAAGTCTGTTCATAAACAGAATTTGTTCAAGTTTAGTCATTGTTAAGTTGTTCAATGCTTTTGTTAAATGATTTTTTGAAACTTTTATCTCCTTTAGAAATGATAAGTCCAATCAAATTTAACAGATATTTTAAATCTACCATAGACATTCTACAGAAATTTGTTATTTGGCCCAAATTATCACTTGCTAAATCCGTTAACCCCACCTCCGGTTTTGTTTTTTTATTTAAGGAATCAGAACACCACACTCTCTTATTTTTTCTCTTTTTTTCGGAAAGTCCCGCCATAACTATAAAACTAGCAGCGATACTTATTATATCATCATCTGTATCCGATATGATTAAATATTATGTTTGTTTGGTTGCACAGATCATCGACGAATGCGAATGTTCGTTCAAATGAAAAAGTCGGAATGATGCGTTTAAATTAGAGCGAACAGGAGCGAACGAACGAAGGAACGAATTCGTTCGTATTCGCTCGTTCGTTTGTATTTCAACGTTTTCATTTGAACGAACATTCGTCGAGGATCCATGCAACCAAACAAAATTAATATGTAATCATGTCGGATACAGATGTTGTTACAATAAGTATCGCTGCTAGATTTATAGTTATGCCGGGATTTTCTGAAAAAAAAAGAGAAAAAAGAAGGGAGTGTGGTGTTCTGATTTGCTAAAAAAAAAGAAACAAAACCGGAGGTGATATTTTGTTAAAGGATTTAGCAAATGATGATCTGGACCAAATAACAAATTTCTGTAGAATGTCTATGGTAGATTTAGAATATTTGTTTGAATTTGATTGGATTTATTATTTCTAAAGAAAATTAGAGTTTCAAAAAATCAATCAACAAAAGCGTTGAGCAAATTAACAATTACTAAACTTGAACAAATTCTGTTTATGGACTTCGCTCATGTGTTCGCTACACACACTGGCACTGTCCAAGTTGCGAATGGATTTCGTTTGATGATTCGCTGATTTACCGACACTCGTCTGGGCATGCATGACCACGAACGAGTTTGCTTCCTCCCGTTCTGTTCCTCATTTAAATTACGCGAGCTTAAACGAACGAATTCGTTCGTTCGCTCCTGTTCGCTCTAATATAAACGCACTTTAATAATTTACCTGTATCCATAACGATATTATAGGTTGTTATCGGTGGACAGATTCCCAGATTAAATGAAAGATTTTCATCTACGCGGAACAAAACCATTTCTTATGTCTCTATTGCTGGCTTTAGTACGAAAGTGCACCCTTAAAGGCACAAATTTGTGGAATTATCGAAACTACACCTTCAGGTTAACATTTGCCTTACCTAAACGTATCATCTTTGATAATAATTAAAGCTGCTCTCCCACAATCAAACGTAATCTAACCTAATTGTTGCCCCCGGGCATGTAATCTAAATCTTATCTGACAATAGGTATATTGACATCAGTTAAGGTGCATTATACGTCCTTATTTACCCTAAGTTTGCATCCAGGATAAGAAAATTAATACGCATTAGTATAAATTAAACCATTTTGTACATTAAAGGGTTTTGAATGTAACTGACACGGAGACCGACTGGTCAACACCGATTTTAATGAAATTTGGTAAACAGGTATAGAACACCGAAAAATAAGGGAAATTTTACCATTATTATTTATGCCTTATTGTAAAAGAATACAAATTGTCGACTGAGTCCATTAGATCTAATAATATATGTAGGTAACACAGTAACATAACACAATAACAATATGTAAAAATAAGTCACTACATAACTAGACAAAGCTAATTCTAAGACATACAACCGTAAAATGATATTAAAATTTTGAAAGTACAACCCAATCAGAAGTAGTCATTTCAGTTGAAATTATAAAAATCAAAATAGGTACTCCTTAAAAAACATAATGCTAAAATTAAAATTAAAGGGAAAACATTAGGATAATATAAAAAAGAATTATTAAAATCAAATTTAAGATAGCGCGAAATGTTGATATAAATAATATGTTTGTTAACAGTGGTCCTGGTAATATTCTTTTAGGCTAAAGTAAGTATGATGATAAAGACCTAATATCAATACCGAATGATTGTAAACTTTTATGATCTCGTAAATTAAATAGCGCTTGGTCAATGTCAGCCTTGGGATCGATCGGAAGCGTAATGTTTAGATTTTGATTCTGTCTGATATTCTAGGTATACTGCGTCTGATGACTATAATAGGAATATATCCGGTGGATACACAAACCGTTTCTAATATAAATAATCCTACAATAGTCAAAATCTTGTACTTCATGAATAATGGTTTGCAATGTACCTTACCCATGTACCTAAGCGCTCTTTTCTGAATAACAAAAAAGAGTCCATTAGTTGCAGACTACAACTGCCCCAGAATGCATAACGTGCCTCACACGACTCTCGAAAAATGAATGATAGACCATTTTCGCAATTGAGCAATCGAGTTCGGTCGAAACCACCCTAATCGCGAAACAACTTGATGGCAATTTTTGTTGAGTTCAATTATGTGGTTCTCAAATTTAAATTTAGAGTCAATAAAGAGTCCCAGAAACCTAATCACTGCTTTGTTTGGAATTTCCTTACTATAGAAGCAAAAGTTTTGAAAAATAAAGCCGAAAGTTAGTATATTAGTCTTTTTCACATTGAAACACATGCAATGAGTTAGAATCACACCCATTTTTAATTTAAAGTAAATCTTCGTTTATAATATTTATATACTTCTGCTGCAGTACTCTATGATGCACAAGATCAAAAGCTTTTGAAAAACCGGAGAATAGGGGTTCAAAAGCTTCGCCGTCATTGTTTAAATAAATAGTCTAAAGGAGAGGAAATACAGCATCAGCGATACTTTTGGCACTCTGACAATCGAACTGGAAGGAAGTAGTGAGCTTGTTAGTCGTCAAAAACTAAGCAATCTGGACTTTTTCTCAATAATCTTAAAGAGAGTTGCTAGTAAAAAAGTAGTGTGAAGGATCAGTCGAATCTACTCCCTTGTGTAATGGCATTACAACAGTTTTCTTTACAGATGGGAGAAATTCGCCCTTCAGAGTCGGCAAGGGCTTAAAATGCAACTTCCGGAAGTTTCTCCAAGATTATTATCGAAATCCTAATCATATGCAGACGAGATTTTATTTTTTATTTGTCATAAGGTCTTCCTGATTTCCTTAATATCAGTAGAAGTCAATTCAAAATTTCGTGGGCATCACAATTGCTAATTAGACACATTGCACATTAAAGGGCTAGAGATTGACCTTAAAATTTGGCAAAGAAATCACTCTCTTAGCTATATCTCAGAAACTAAAACTGATAAATGATAATGAATCATGAACGAAAATGTTTCCTAAAATTAATGTTATTTCATCACCTGAAAGAGTTAGCATATAATAAAGGGGCGGAGAAAGGGGATGAAGAAAAAAAATGTTCACCCTCGTTCGCAGTGTTTAAAAATTCGACTTTAGTTGAATGATCCACAAACTACATGGAAAACTGGGAAAAAATCTTTTGAATTTTCCCTGCTGTGACGTAATTCAGAAATTATTGACATAATACATTTGTAAATAAAATCTCGGCTTGATGTTAATTTAGAAATGTTTACTTGATACTAAGAACGTGCTTGTACAATATTACTTAAAATAGCATGCACTCCACTACCACAAGGGCCTTCTTTCCCTTGCCTCACACACAATCCATCTCAGAATTAGTCAGCACCGAATTTAATTATTAATAACATTTTTCTCTTTTTTTTATTAATATTTTATAAACTGGTGAACTTCAAAATTTCATTTTTACAACGCTGCATACTTGAAAAATGTCTTTTTAAAAATTGCTTCCAATTCATGTTATTTTCGAATTTTTTTTTCAAAATTTTTTGTCAATCCAAAATTCTCGTTTTCATTTCTTTCCCATGGATTTACCTCGAATTTTCATACAATATTTTTATTCTAATCGACAAAATTATAAAAATATTTCTTGATAAAAAAAAAGATCTAAAGAAATTAAGTTCATATTTTAACAGCAAAAAAAGTTAAAAATTTGTCAGTCTTGAAAATTGAAACAAAGCATTGAGAGCTATACTTAAAGAAGTGGAATTAAATATTTTAAATTTAGAAATTCTTTTCGCCGAACAAAGGTCAAAGATTCTTAAAATTAAGGAAATTCTTTTTAAATTGCATCAAAAGAATTACACTGAACCTTCTTAAATAAAAATGTTAAAAGTCTTTTAGGGCCAAAAGGGTAATTTTTTCAGCCTTTAGACCGTGTCGTAATTAATTTTTAACTAATTATATAGACCCAAAAAACTTGAATTTTCTTTATTTAATGGGTTGTGGTTCTTGCCCAGTTCTATATCAAAGTAAAATATTGCACTGAAAAAATCGTTTGGACTTATTTCACACAAAATTGTAGCAAAGTCTTTGTAGAGCAATTTAATTGGATTATTAGTTACAACAGTTTTTATACGTTTTCATACAATTGTAGCAAATTTTGCTACAAATTGGTCTTGGACGTTTTTGAGAACAAATTGTTGGAAAAAGGTACACAATTGTAGTGAAATGTCCCACAATGTTTTTTCAGTGTGGGATGCGAGTGGTATAAATAAAACAGTACACTACATACCATGGAACTAAAGGGCATCTTATTATCCCGACAGTAAAGTTTGTTGCCTAAGACAAATACCACACGAGAGATTAAAAGACGCTCTCGTCTTGTGGTATACATTATATGAACCAAATGATTATAACGGGTAATATACATAATATCCGGTCATTAGTAATAATGATAAATACTAATGAACAGTTGATCAATTTAGTGTTGTTTTTAAAACCGCTATAATCTGACTGGGCAGAGTAAGAATATTTCTTGACATTAATTTATCATATTAGTGTTATTTGTTTTATTTAAAACCTAATCTAATAAAAAAAAATAAAAAAAAAGTTCCCCGACGTTTCGAGACGTATGTTATTATCCCCTTATTAAAGAAACTTAATAAATTTAAATTGAATAACTAGATAATATTGTTCTTATTAAAAAAATTTAATAAGTTACACAAGTTTAAAGAAACATTAAAAAAAGAATATCTAATTCTTTGTCCTGAAATCTTTAATTTCTTTTTGAAAACATTTTTGCTCTTTTAACACCATTAGTTGACCCAAGTGAAAATTGCAAGCATTGTAAATCTTTCGCTTGTATTTAAACTAGTATGGAAGTATAGAGAAGTACTTTTTGGCCAATGATTTTCTATGATTATAAGAGGAGTTTAACTTACGATCAAAGTCACCAAAATTTAGTAGCAGCTTTTGGCGACAATAGTTCTTGGTTGTCCACAGTACCTTTTTGGTTTCGCGAATTCAAAAGAATTAGATGTAGGTTAGAAGATGAGCCAAGACCCCGACGACCTGCGGAAGTCGTACGTGCTAAAAGCTATATTGCCACAGAAAAGCTGGTCAGGGTAAGTCGAAATACCAACCATAGGGAGATTCAAGAGGAATGGGGAATATGCGATGCTATGCAGATAACCCAAATAAATCTGAAATATTTTTTTATATTCCCTACATGAAATAAATATTTGTGATGATTGTTCTTATCAATTTTGGTTTTTATTAACAAAAAAAAGGATATTCTACTTCAAATTTTCGCGCGAATTTCGAAACTTGTAAAATGTGGTCCCATTGGCTGTGAAGTCAAAAATGTTATAATGAGTACACGGCGAATTCCAGTATTGTAGGGTCATCGAAAAACCAATTAAAATGGCATTTAATGCGTAACTCATCCAATAAAGTATCCATTCACTTAAGGTAGAAGGTTCCTGAAATCGTATTCATGTATATTTCAAGCTGAGATCGATCCAGAAACCTTCCAATCTTTCCACAAAAACTGGCATTTTTGCGAAATTTTGACACATCTTATTTTAATAATTTCGACGTAAATAAACTGAAATTCTTTGTTTTCATAACCATCAATGGCTGAAAATTTAAAAGTTTCAAATTTTGCATGTCCCCGATGCAAATAATCCTATCTATTTAACTTAAACGAAAAAATACGCGATTTGAATTAGTGGGAGGTCTTCTTAGATAATTAAAGGATAAAATAAACCCCAAAAGAATCACTAAATAGGAAAAATAGGGTAGAATAATGTCGGGTTCAAATAGGATTTTTTGGAAAAAATCAAGGAAACTCAGTTTTTACGCCTTAAATACGCTCCTGGATGACCCATTCTGTATTCATTTTAAAGTCTGATGATCCCTCTATAAGGTAGCGTTGATAAATTGGAAAAAATTGGAGCGGAAAAAATACGGAGTAATTTAAAGGTACCGATATCGAGTGCAAAAAAGTCAAAAAATAGAAATTTAATCGGAGATTGCTCCCTTCCTATAAAGAACAAAGAAACTAAAAAATATCTCATCAAATAGCTCGTCAAAATACATGTATTTTGACGAGCTCTTTCCGATGACGTACAGGGTCTTTGATTATATTTACGTGGCTATCTGGAGCCTTTATTTTTGAAGAAAGAAAAAAATGTTTTATATAAAAATTGTAGTTTTCTTTTCATATTATCTTTCGAAATTATCAGTAAAAAAATATCGCATTAAAAAAATGGAAAAATATAGGCAACTTCAATTTTTTTAAATGGAACACCCTGTATATTATGCGCTACAATGAAAGATCTTTTTTTTCTGATTTCAAATATATATACATTGATGATATTTGGGTGAATCATTATTGAGATATTTTAGCTTAAACTATAAATAAATTGCAAAAAAATATCATATTGGTATCAAGAAAGCCATGGAAACAATAAAATCATTATGGTTTATAAATTTATAGTTTAGTTATTTTATACAATTTGATTGTTTCCATGGCTTTCTTGATACCAATATGATATTTTTTTGCAATTTATTTATAGTTTAAGCTAAAATATCTCAAAAATGGTTCACCCAAATATCATCAATGTATATATATTTGAAATCAGAAAAAAAAGATCTTTCGTTGTAGCGCATAATATACAGGGTGTTCCATTTAAAAAAATTGAAGTTGCCTAAATTTTTCCATTTTTTTAATGCGTTTTTTTTTACTGATAATTTCAAAAGATAATATGGAAAAAAAACTACAATTTTTATATAAAACATTTTTTTCTATCTTCAAAAATAAAGGCTCCCGATAGCCACGTAAATATAATCAAAGACCCTGTACATTGGATTTTAATTTTAATTTATTTTGACCCCAAAAGAAAACCGTGAAAAATTTGGATTAAAAATCGAAATTTCCCGTTTTTCCAAATATATATATTTTCCAGTGGTTTTAGATTTAGGTAATTGTATTGTAAAAATAAAGAATTAAGGATTTTAAAGTTTTACTTATGAATCCGTTTTTCGAAGTTTCGTTCTCGAGTGACTAGGTACCAAAGAGGGTCTGCAGATGGCTTTTTCCGACTTAAAAACATTCAAAAAATTATCATCCATTTGCCGATCCCACCAGTTTCAATAGGGTTCTAAAGCTCCGGGTCCTCTTCAACCTCCAAAAATTTAAATCGATTTAATTCACTTTTGCGACCTGTCCCCGATTTCAACGGAAATCGCGGAAATTTCTACTGTGACGTTTAATAACTTCGAAACGATCCTGTATAACTGAAAAATTTGGATTAAAAATCGAAATTTCCCGTTTTTCCAAATATACATTTTCCAGTGGTTTTAGATTTCGGTAATTGGATTGTAAAAATAAAGAATTAAGGATTTTAAAGTTTTACTTATGAATCCGTTTTTCGACGTTTCGTTTTCGAGTGACTAGGTACTAAAGAGGGTCTGCAGATGGCTTTTTCCGACTTAAAAACATTCAAAAAATTATTATCCATTTGCCGATCCCACCAGTTTCAATAGGGTTCTAAAGCTCCGGGTCCTCTTCAACCTCCAAAAATTTAAATCGATTTAATTCACTTTTGCGACCTGTCCCCGATTTCAACGGAAATCGCGGAAATTTCTACTTCGAAACGATCCTGTATAACTGAATTTTTAACCGAAAAGTCCAAACAAAAAAATGATTGCTGCTTTTTTCGACACAGTGGCCCTGTTGCTATAATACTTCTTGAGAATCGTAGAACTGTCACTGCTGATTGGTACTCGGAACTGTATCTCCCACAAGTCTTCAAAAAATTGTGTAGTGACCAAGATCTGTCTTGCGAGGCATTTTTTTACATCACGATACTGCAACGCCGCACACGGCTACGAAAATTTTAAATTATTTACATGAATATGGGGCCCAACTTGTCATCCATCCTCCTTACAGCTCCGACCTAGCACCCAATGACTTTTTCTTGCTCCTAACGATAAAAAATAGATGCGTTACAAGAGATTTCCTGGCGCCAATGCAGCAGTTGCGGAATTTTAGCGAATTTTTTGGAGCTTCCAAAAGAAGAGTGTTCTGCCTGTTTTGACACATGGTTTTAAAGAATTTTTAAAGTGTATTATAGCTAACAAAGAATATTTTAAAAAACAATAAAGTTATTTTCTTGTAACTAATAGTTATTTATGTTATAAGGATCATAATGACAATCATTATCGTACTAGCCGTGAATATTATCACATAACACGGCGTGTGCCATAATGATTATTATTTATGATCCGAATTGCATACAAAATTTTATCTTTTGACGTAAATTACTTTAAAAATGTAAAATGTTTCTCTGTTGTATGTAGAACCTCTGGGTAGTAATTCCTTCCAATTATCATTCAAGTAAGCTACCATTTACATGATGCGTCCACGTTACTGAGAAACAGTAAGTTGTTTATATAAATTTTTTAAATTATTATAGTCCTAAGACTATAATAAAATCATTACAGTACTCAATTCGATTTTTTTATTTTGACACTAAAAATGACGTCTATAAAGATGTCATCTTGGCACGCCGGAACATAAAGAATTTTTTTGTAACTAAAGATTTTCAGAACAGCCCTCGTAGTATTATGGTATTATGGTATTTTCAGTCTGCAAATTCACTGTTTCCTTTGCTTTTAAATATTATCTATAAAGGGGGAAGAGCAAAAATTATCTTTAAAAGAAAAATTATCCGTACGCATCTTCCTGTTCAATTATTAAAGTCATTACTCACGACCACCTATTGGAATTTCAGAATCAAGGGTGCATGGAATATTGCACTCTATATACGCATACACGTCGACATGGTCGACGTAACATTAATTAACTGTTCTAACTAAATAGCGCCGCTATAACTTGAATGCATGCGCCTCAATTGGCAGGATGGTCGACGGCAGATAAGGTACAATGAGTAGTTGCCGGGAAACATTTTAGGGTTCATCTCCAATTATGACTAAATGAAAGTCGGTGCAGGGGTTTTGGATTGCTCTGGAAGCATACGTCACTTGCAGACAACACACATATGTATGCGAACTAGTCTTTCATGTGGAAATCCTTTATATGAAACATTTTACGGGATCAAAACAGCAGCATCTTCCGGTGTGTTTTAGCGCAGCTCCAAACTATACGGGGTTGTCAAAAAAGTTTGCAACCTATGACAATTTTTTTATTACCAGTTTCTTAAAAAAAATATTCTTAATAAAAGTTGGTGACATAACTAGGCAAAGTACTGAGTAAAAGGGCTTTAAGCCCCAAGCCTAGGGTTACCATCCATCCCGATATATCGAGACGTCGAGACGGTATACAATGACGGTTATACCGTCATTGTAGTTCCTGTCTCGACGTATCCACAAACGTATCAATAGTCCTGATCGACATTATCAAGGTTTCTTAAATTAAATTTTGAAAGGCACACGCACCAACAAACGCGATTTTGAAAGGTGTTTAAAAAGGAAGCTTTTGCGTATAACGCACTAAAATATGGTGGAGCAGTGGATCTCTGTCTTAGGAATTTGAGTATAGCGTCGCGTCGCTATTCTTTGGAAACCAGTTCAGTTGACGTCTGTAGCGATACTCTTAATGGTCCAAGTCATTTCAAAATTCAACGTTTTTGACAGCGTCTGAAATGCCTGAATGGGAAAGTTGGAAGAATCAATAATTATATCTTGAATCGAACGGTTTGATAATTTTAGGGGATTACTGTTGTCAACAGTATTTATACCTTGAGAATTTTATGGAAGAAAAAAACTCTTTAGAAAAGTGAAAAAACAGTTCGATTGAAGGAAGATGGTTAAATTTCTTAAAAAATACAGAACATTTAGATCTGCAGAAATCGAAGTTACTTAAAATGTGTAAATACCTGTTCGCAAATCGGAATCCCTGCGCACAATTCAAACGAGTTTTTTCCTTAATGTCCATCCAGCGATCAGAAGAAAAAAATCGCTGGTTAGCCGAGTCCGTTGAGCCCATTCTGCAATGCCAGTATAACTTTAAATTATCATGTGCAGAATTTTATGAGTACCTAAGTACATCAAAGATCAGAAAGATGTTCTAAAGAAAATCACCTATTCTTATTCAATTCAAATATAAAACTATCAAATCCTAAATACTTTTGGGAGTTAGTTTTAAGGAATATCAGTTATAACAAAGATTTTCGTTATTAATATACAGCTGCTTTTGTGCTTCTGTATTTAGAGGCAGGTAATTTTTTTTAAATTACCCCACTCCGGGTCTTGTGTCCTAAGCACTTACCTGAAGGGCTGGCAGTTTGCAAGCACTAATTACATTACTTTGTCTAAGGACTTCAAATTACTTGTAAAAATCTTCCAAGCACCAAACGCTTTCGAATTGGGCTTCAACCATTCACAAAGTGCCTTAGGCAATAATAGCTTACGACAGCAGCTATTTAATTTCATTGTTAACCAACTATGGCAGATATAAAAATTATATTTTCACAATTTCTCGGAATATGCGTTTATTATTTCTCTAAACCTGCAAAACCAAAACTGAACCCAGTATTTTCAATTTAGTTTTGTTATATTCGAGCATGACAAAGAGCAATGACCCTGGGTTAAGCTAGCAAGGATATGACCCGATCAGCAGTTAATCGGGTACCACAGAACCAGTTTTTATCACGCTCTTTGCAGGTACAAAACAGGTACTGTAAATTTTGTGCCCTGGGCGAATATGATCGGCCGCCCCAGTACCAGATAGCAAAAGTGAAAAACAAAAATAAAAACATGTACCTACTTTGTTTTTATAGTTATTTATTACTCTTGCAGCCGGTTGCAGAAATCTTTTAATCAAGCGTTAAATCCCAATTCATCGTTAAAAACAAAAGATATTCAGTTTAACAAAGCGATAATTTTTTTTCTTTCAGCAACTGCCCAAATTTTTAGCTAATAAATGATTAAACTGACAAATGCCACTAAAAACAAAGTTGTTGTTTACTTTTATTGCAGATGGGCATCTGATTTATGATAATGCATACTAAGCAGATACCTACCTTTCCAAACACTTATAAAAAATGTGGGAAAAATAAAGTTCAAGTACATTATAATGTGGATTTTACCAAAAAATATACCTTTCATCTTCAATACCATAACAAAATTCCTTACTTACTTTATAACATTATTTTGTTGTTAGACTTGTGCAAAAATAATATTCTGTTGCTGGAATTCTTCTTGGTTATAAACTATTCTTTATAGCACTATAATTAAAACAGTTTTCCTACTATAGTCTTCTATAAAAATATAAATATTCTGCTAAATTACGTTTTGCTTACTTTTCTTGAATCACGCAGTTTTCTTTAACACTTCTCTGTAAGTTTAAATAGCAAACCCTTTTGTGGGTTTAAAAATAATATAACCATTAGGTAGTTATTTTCTAAATAATTTTCGTCCTAACAGAATTAAAAAGAATATTATCTTATTTACAACAAAAGTAAAAACTAGTGTTGTAAATATCCGTATTCATTAGATATCCGAATCATACGGAATCGGAATCAGCTAATATCCGTATCCATTATCCGAATACGAATCCATTTCTTGACCCGCGCGAAAGCGGTTACAGATCATGTATACGTATGCATGCAACAGACTAAAACATTTTCTATCCGGATACACGGCTAGGTAGGTCGATGCGGTATCGATATCATACCAGTCGAAGTCGAAGTTTAGGGATAAGAAGGCACCGCGTCGCGCCGTTCTCGTTTGAATTCGGTTCGGGTGAGGCGGGACTAGTTTAACCAATGGGTCTCATCTCATATGATACCTATTACCCCGATAACTATGCCATCTTTTTTTAGGAAATGTCATTAGAAAGAGAAAGCACAATATCAAATATGCCAAATCGCAGACCGTGTTGTTCGCTTACACTCGATTCCGATTCCGTTTTCTCTTTGCACTTTGCATTAGTAACCACCCGATGCGAATTTATTTTGATTCCGAATCCGTATTCAAGTTCTCGGCCGGTTCCGGATAATCCGGATTCTTTTAATATTCGGATCCAACGGATTTTTGGATACGTATCCTTACATCACTAGTAAAAACACTGAAATGCAAGCAAATTTGCATTAATAACTTCTTTTTTGTAAGTCACGGCCGGCCTTTCTCAATAACAGAAAAATTAAGGGCTTGTACATAAACAAGACAAACCTTATTTATATTTTTCAAACAAGACCCTAGCATATAACCTCAAATGTTTGAAGATTTTGAAGTACCAGTGTTGCCAGAAATTTCTTTATTTGGTACTGGATTTTAATTGAGAAAGTACTCAAAATGAAAATGTACTAGATCTTCACCAAACAGACGAGGCAATGCGCTGGCACAGAAGGTATAAAAAATAAAATACGTAATTATTCCTAATTTTAAAAATCAAACAATTAATTTCAATCTATGAAAAAAGTAAGATCTAATCTGCGGAAAAACAAAACAAAAATTACGTGACCTGTAAATAAAATATGAGCTGAGTATCTCTTTAAAATGTCGAATGGTATGTTCGTGACTCAGGTGTACTAGCGTACTAGGGATATCTTAAAAATGTTCTAGATCTAGTATAATTGTACTAGACTGGCAACGCTGTTCACCATCGGGCCTCGCAGGCGCTTAGACCTTAACCAAAGCGTTGTTTAGATAGACCTCTACCGAAAACCGGTTGTTGCCTGCCGTTTTTGATTAACAAATTGGACGATCCAGTAGTGGGACTCCGTGAGGTCGTAAAATTCTATTTGTAGTGACAAAGCGATATTTTTTCGTATTGTTTTACGTTCACTGTCGAATGATCGGCAGACAAAAACAACACGATCGCCTTGTGCCGATTATAGAAAACTATAACACTCGGAGTAGCACCGCAGATCGATTTACGAAGTTTTAGCGAATATACAATAATTAAAATAAGAGGTGTCAGATAACATACAACATTGTGGTATCGTGAAGTGATCCCGAGCAATCTAATTTTTGCCAATAAAATGGGTACGACTTAAGTTCATGCCCTCCAGAAAATGCGAATTTGTTTCGAGTGCATATTCAACTTTCCTAAATTTAAAAATAACATTAATGCCACAGATTAAACTTAAAAAAGCATTTCAATTATCTTTAAAAAATAATAGTTTTATTATGGAATCTTTATCCAGTTTTATAAATTTTCAGAATCATGAACAGGGATATTATAGTACTTAACTGATGTAAACTTACGTTTCGAAAAATCCCAAAATACATTTTATTTATATAAAAAACAAATTATGGTTTAAAAATTATTTTTTCTCCAAATGACATTAAAAGCGGCCTTTTAATGACACTTGGCAGGCTTAGAAGTTGTACTTTTAATGCCTAGGCAGAAAAAGTCCAATTTTACTGCCTAGGCAGAAAAAGTTCGTTGCTAGGCAACCTTCCAAGTAATAATTTAAATCAAACTGGTTATTAAAATTGACAATGACATTAAGAAAACAGTAAACAAACATATTCAACAAACATCATCAGCGGTAACCATAGTAACGCAGGGCCCGGTTACCTTTGATAATAGTTATTAGTTATTTGGATATTGATAATGAAACGCAATTTAAATATGGAAAAGTCGATTTTGCGTGGAATTGGAACAAATTTGAAGAAAAAATTATATGTTTCACACGGCAGAAAAGCAGATTTAATGCCTTGGCTGGTTTCCTAGCCTCGCTACGCTCGGCTATGAAACACCAGCCGCGGCATTAAATCTTGTGCTTTTATGCCTAGTAAAACAAATAACTATTAGCATTCATGTCACAAGTATGCACTTTTTAAGCCAATCTTCACATCACATCTGCAAGGTTTTTTCTTGTGATTTATCTGGTACGTGTAACAAAAGAAAACAAAGCAAATAAAATAAAAAATTACACGATTTTTTTTATCTAAGACATCCCACGTATACTTCAAGTCTGAGTACTAACGTACAGTGGGCGTCTGAAGGGAATGGAAATTGAGTCTATTGACACGGGATTTGAAGGATTGGAGGTTGTGATGGGAAGGGAAAACATCTGCAGGCAATTTGTTCCATAATCTGGAGATCCTAGGTATGAATGAGCGAGAGAGGTGTTCTGTTCTAGGCTTTTGTAGCTGGACAGTAAAGGGATGCATACGCAACGCGCCTCTTGTTGTTCTGTTAGGAACAGTCAAGGGGGAATAATACCGGCTAGTTCTTCAGAGCAGAATCCGTGCAAGTAGCGGTAGTAAAGAGATAAATTCCCAACAGCGCGGCGATGAGCGAGAGAAGGGGGTTTTCTCGTGAGGGCTGGGTCATTGATCAGTCGAATGGCTCTCTTTAGGAAAGAATCCAGGATGTTAAGTGTCGAAGGTGATGCCGCTCCCCAGATGTAGGAGCAGTACTCTAGCTTCAGAACTCTATTGAAACTGGCGAGGATCGGAAACTGGCGAGGATCGGAAAATGGCAAGTAATTCTTTTGAATTTTTTTAGGTCGAAAATGCCATTTGCAGACCCCTCTTTGGTACCTAATAACTCAAAAACAAAACGTCGAATCGAAAAACTGATTCACAGGTGAAACTTCAAAATCTCAAATACTTTATTTTTGCAATACATTTGCCTAAACCTAAAATCACTGGAAAATGTAGAGTATATATTTGGGAAAAACTGGAAATTTCGATTTTGGACCCAAATATTTCACGGTTTTTAATTTTTTGTGGAGTCAAAATGGTTCAAATTAAAATTCCATCTATCCATCTATTTTTTCAGTTTCTTCTTTCTTTATAGGAAGGGAGCTATCGCCGATTAAATTTTGATTTTTTAATTTTTTTCTGCCGACATCGGTACATTTGAATCACTCTGTATTTGTTCCTATCTATTTTCCCCCCGATTTCTCAACACTATCTTACAAAGGGATAATCATCAGCCACTGCGGATGGGTCACTTTAAAATGAATACCGAATGGCTCATCCAGAAGCGTATTTAAGGGGTAAAAACCGAATTTTCTTGATTTGTTTCCGACAACTCCTATTTTTAACCCACATTATTCCACACAATATTTATTTTTTAATAATTTTTTTTTAGTTTATTTTATCCGATCTAAGAATACCTCTCACTAATTTAAATCGCTTGTTTTTTCGTTAAAGTTATAAATAAATAGGTTTATTTGCATCGAGATATGCAAAATTTGAAGATTTTTGAATTTTCGAAGATTGCTATGAAAACAAAGAATTGCTGTTTATTTACTCGAAACTATTAAGATAATGGTGTCAAAATTTCGCAAAAATGACAGTTTTTGTTGCAAGAGTGAAAGGTTCCTGGACCGGTTTCGGCTTGAAATATAAGTACACGAATAAGGTTTTAGGGACCTTCTACTTTAAGTGCACGGATATTTCATTGGCTAAGTTACGCATTAAATGCCATTTTCATTGATTTTTCGATGACCATACAACACTGGAATTCGCCATGTACTTATTATGGGACTTTTGATTAGGGCTGGGCGATTATTGAACAAGATAATCGATTTTCGATTATTGGAAATAATCGATTCTTTCCGATTAATCGATTAATCGATTAATCGAAAAATCGATTAATCGATTAATCGAAATTAATCGAAAAATCGAAAAATCGATTAATCGATTAATCGATTAATAGAAAAATCGATTAATCGATTAATCGAAAAATCCATTAATCGATTAATCGATTATTGAACTAGTCGAAATTATGTCATTACTAATGACATAATGAAAGCGACTCCAGCGCTTACCACTTGCCTATATTGAACACAATTCTGACGGGCGATTTAAATTTTAAACCCTTAAAAGAGCGCGGATCGAAAAGTATTCAAATTATTTCGTTGAATACGTGTTTCACAGTCGAGTTATGATTATAAAAAAGAATCGATTAATCGAAAAATCGATTAATCGAAAAAATCGATTAATCGATTAATCGAAAAATAAATTAATCGAAAAGTCGATTCATCGATTAATCGAAAAGTCGATTAATCGAAAAATCGATTAATCGAAAAATCGATTAATCGAAAAATCGATTAATCGAAAAATCGATTAATCGAAAAATGGATTAATCGAAAAATGGATTAGTCGAAAAATCGATTTATCGAAAAATCGATTAATCAAAAATCGATTAATCGAAAAGTCGATTAATCGATTAATCGAAAAGTCGATTAATCGATTAATCGAAAAATCGATTAATCGATTTTTTTTTTGTAATCGTTCAATCGATTAATCGATTAATAATCGATTAATCGATTATTTTGCCCACCCCTACTTTTGATGGCACAGCCAATGGGACCAAGTTTTACAAGTTTCCATATTTTTTTTTGTCAATGAAGACCAAAATAAATGAATAACAGCAACCGCTTTAATTTATGCAGAGAATATAAAAAAATATATTTCAGATTTATTCGGATTATATGCATATTCCCTCTTCTTAGTGAAACGGTACAAAGTAGATCACTGCAAAACTAAAAAATAACACGATTCGATAAAACGAAAAAGTTATCAATAGCTGACAAATTGTAGTCCTTAAGTACTATCTGCAAATATGTTTTTGAAAAAAAATGTGAAAAACTATTACAAGACGGATATCTTAATATCGTGCTTCAATATATTGTTACTTAAAATCAATAAATGTTACCGTTTTTGGCAAAAAAGAGAAAATCATTTAATTTGGTTAAGTAATTTGGTCAAATTAATTAAATTTGTTGAACCAACATACAACACTGAGTAAATTTTAAACAGTACTAAAAACTAGATTATTACCCCGTTATATTGACAGAAAATATTTAACCACAGCATCACTAAATATTATTTAAAGCTCGTCCGGGTTACTGTTTCATGGTAATTAATTTATTATTACCAAAAATTGGTTTTCCTTTTTTAGGTTATTAGTTTTCAGTGGAGTCGTGTTTTCCGTTGTACGGTATTTTCCATTCTGCTTATATGTTTCTTTCTTTAAGACGGTTTCGTTAGTTGCTTCCTCCAGTTATTTTTAAGTAACAATTGGTAACTAATTATCTACAATCTTATATACTGACTAAATTTAATGGCAAGTATGTGTTACCCTTTTATTTACTGGACATTGCCGTTTGAGATGCCATCTTAAGAAAATGGTCAAAACTCAGAATGCTGCGTGCGTAATGCTGTGGAAACAGCAGAACTCAATAATATACTATGCGACTGCTGGTTAAACTATACAAAAGGCTAAAATACTTAGGAGGGGTCAAGCTACATCCCAAGCGCCCGCATATGCGACGTTGCCAAAATTTTAGATTTGAGGGGAATATGTTTTAAATTTGTTTTACTAAAAAAAAGTAAATTAATTGTCCAACAACCTATTAATAATTTAAAATTGACAAGAATTACTTATAAAAATTACTTACGTGAAGTAGGATATTAGGTACTTTCCTGTATTTAAAAATGTTCTTTCAGCGACGTTTCAAAATTTTACAGCACCACAGAAAAAAACAGTAAAAGCAAGCATTTATTACTTATTTTTTGGTAGGTTTCTGGGTATAAAAAAACAGTTTTCGTCGCTATTATAAATTATTATGACACTAAATTGTAAAAAAACTACAAAATACATCTTCTTATCTCGCTTTTGCTTCCCTGTCCCTTTCCTCCATCTCTTTTTTATTGCTTCAATGTGATGCTCAAATCAGCTGATCGACCGATCTCCTAACTACCGTATCGGGCTCTATTCGGGAGATTTTGCAAGAAAATATTGCAGATTCGCTACTCCATAAACAATCAAATTTAGAGTGGTATTTTAATAAGAGTTTTTATCTCATTTGCTAAATGAATTTATAAGCCTACCAAAGATTTTAAATTTTAGGTTTTTTTTTATAAATTACATGATAGAAACACCACTTTAAACTTTAACGTTTACGGGTTAGCGTATCTGCAAAATCACACTACAAAGTGTTTCAGATTGCCGTACGACCGTGCTTCCTCGTCAATGTCATGTTTATCAAAACTAGGCGTTATCCTTTTTAACAAATACGCGTAAATAAATTTCTAGTTTTCAATTTTTCAATAGTGCTGACAGTAAAAATACCCTGAATTCGTTTAAGCATTGTATTTAATTAGTTAGTGAAACGTTTTTTCATTAATGGCGATACCAATTATTTTGTTAGTATTGCATAAGTGTGTCCAGTTTAATGTAGAAATCTTTCTAATAAGAGAAGTGAATTCTGCAGAGATTTTACTTTAAATGAAACGAAGACATTAGTTTTTAGTTTTTAATAGTGCGGGTAGTGACAAAATACCGTGGCATCTTTTAAATATTGTGTTTGATGGAAGTTTTTTAGTGAATTGTTAGGCATTCGCTGTTTTTTTTTTGCAGTAAATTAATGGATGTACTGTGCTGTCAGTGTTTTTTGGTATATTGGTATTTTCTAATCTTAAACATATTAAAGGGCTTTAACTACAACAATAGCAATATTTCTTATATGTAGAATGAGAATCAAGAGACACAAGCTTTTCCTTGTCTAACTGTGTTAGAAGAAAATACGGCAAATTTTGGTATGCAATCTAGCGCTCGGGGGGACAGTCCGGAGAATAGCTTGTTTTACTGTTATTTGTTTAGTTCTTATTATATAAGGCATCTCCAGGTGTTTTAGAGAACTCTTGACTCTCATTCTACATCTTGACATGTACACCTGACTTAAGAAACTTCATTCATATTACTTATGCTGACTTGTTTCATAAAAAATTATTGATATAATTTCCAACTTATTCGGTATCATCTATTTCTTGCCCGTAGTGGGTACCGCTGGTTAGAGAAAATTTAAGGGACGAGTACCAGCTTATGGCGATGCGCCATTTGTGAATATTTTTCTTCAATCTGAATTCATACCAGGATATACCGGTTTCAATATATGCAGTGAATTCCATAACACCCTGTATAGTTGTTTGTGGTAGTCTGAGCTATTTAATAATAGGATATTATATGACAAAAATAAATATAATTTTACGGATCCGAAAACTAAATACACACGAAAGGAAACCGTTTATAAATCCTTTTTAAGTTTCTTCCTTTTAGAGAGAAAGCAATATCCTCTGAAATACCGGCAATGTGCGGCGTGCAAAAGCAATATAGTGTCAACTTGGACGCCACTAGAATACATTTACGGATCGACAATTTCCTTATCATCTTCTATCTTTGTAAAGGAAATTGCTTACAGTTTTCTCAGGAGCCTATATTTATTTAAAAGAGGTCAACATTCGTATAAAATTTACCAATATTTTCCAGATTTTTCATTGGGTTATTTTTTTCTGATGTATTTCTGTCTGTACTGTTGTAATCATTTAGTATAGGATGTCCAAAATATTGCGTATGTGAAAAAATAGATATTGGGACACTAAATTTTTTTGCAGGATATATTTTTGTCCAAATAAAATGCATGTTTGGGAAATTTATTCATTATTTATGGATTTTTTATCTTCTGATAGCCCACGAAGACCGAAGTCTAGATACTATGTACCGTGGGTGTACTGGGGAATCGACTCATACATCCAGAGCTGGAAACATCCGTAGGAATTTCACCAGCCCTTTAAGAGGATGTGTGGGGTGGAACCACCTCAGTCGAGGAAGAATTCTTCTACCACCTTCCAACAGTTAACAATTACAAAATATCCATGGTCGAAGCGGGATTCGAACCCGCGCCTCTCGGTTGCAAAGCTGGCGCCGTACCAACTCGGCCACCGAAGGCCCAAATTTCAATGTATTTGAAATTTGAAATGCTAAACACACTTAACACCGACCTAAAATTTTTTAGATCAACTAGAAGATTTTACTTTATACCAGTACTAAATCTTTGACCTTTGTAATAAACCCCCGTGAAAAAGTTTTGTCTAAGACAACAAAAAGGATAATAATAAAATAACTAAAGTTTATTCTGTAGATAGGTTTTGGGTTTTATTCTGAATTAATAGAGCAAAAAACATTTGAAATAAGCAATGTTGTTTTCGATAAAACAGTTTATATTTTCGCAAAGTTGTGCCAGTATTAAAAGTTATTCGTAAAACAAAGAAAACACAATAAATAATGATGTTTAAGGTAAGTTTTCAAGACAAATAATTACCAATTTGGCGACGAAACCGAACCAGCAAACTAAACACATAAGTTAGTTGCCACAACAATAGGAGCCGGACTAATTTTTAGTAAATTAGCCCTAATACTAGTAATAAAAGAGTGGGTTTACTTGTTTGTTTATTTTTATGTAAACGGTAATCTTAGAAACCACTGAACCAAACTGACAAATTATTTCGCCAGTATGCAGCTAAGATCTTTCCGAGTGTCAGAGGCTATATACGATTGCTATCCGCGGCTTCAATAACGTGTAACATGAAAAAAATTAAGTTTCAGGCTATACTAAACCAGTTTGGATAATTCTTTTGTTATTGACAGACGTATCAACGCACAGCCCACACCGCTGGATCTAGAAAATTAAAATCTTGCACAGAGGTTTCTTATACAACGTAGGTATGCACTAAAGAAGGGTTTTTCAATATTCAACCCCTAAGGGGGTAAAACAGGGGTTCCAACTTTGTATGGAGAAAAAATATTAGATGGTCCTATTAACTCAAAACTTCATAGAAGTAGGTACTCTAAAAAATAAACATTTCAACATGCTTCACAGTTTTTAATGAATCAATCCCTAAGGCAGTGAAATGGGGGTTCAAAGTTTGTAATGAAGTATAAAATGGTTATACCGGGGACGATGTCGAGGGCGAAAGTTCGTACGATGTATATAGGCTATATGGTCGCATCTCAATTTTATTACATGTCCCCGTATGTACTGTGACTCTTACAGTATTTAAATGTGTTACGTTTATTTTGTTAGATGTATCGAATGTGTCCCCTGACCGCATACACAATGCTTACTATGTCGCTGTTGCCAAAGTCTTGTACATAGGTACCATCACGCATACCACGTGACCTGTGGCATCTATCCTCAAGCGGCATCTCTCTTACATTTACCCTATCGTATTCTTCGGCATGCAAATATTAACATTTGGATTTGTTTTTTTTTCCAATAAATACATTTTTTCCTCGCTTGTCATCTTTCCGTGGACATACTGTATACCGACATGTATGTTGGATATTGCTGGCCGTCTTTATCGATCTCGTTAACCTTCGACATGGATAGGCTTTTACCAGGCGGTATGTCCATTCCTAAACATGACACACTAATCTCATTATCTAATGCTTAAAAGCCGACTTTTTTCCTATTAGCACCACAGCTGACTTCATATAGCTTTTAGCCGATATTAAGGAGATAACTTAATTTGTTGCCCATTGAAGCATCATCAAGCAATTACTGTTATGAGGTTTAAAACTAAGGAGAGATATTTTAAGAATAGGGAATTTTATTTGCTGTTAAAAAGTTGGTAATTTTATTATCGTGTGTGCAAGTTATGGAAATATTCCTTGTCATTGACGGAGTTTTACTGTTTTCGAACAAGTTTAGAGCGGTAATTTAAAAATTTAGATTAGTTTAATGAGAAACAGAAAAATTATTTACTAGGAAAAATAGCATCCCTCATAATTGCAGGTATTTTTAAAACCTGTTATCCAGGATTCACTAAAAAATTTAAGACTTAGTACTGGTGATTGCAATCCCGCAGTCTTTTAAATCCTGCAGGGCATTTGCGGTATTGGTTCTAAGCCCGCGGGATCCCGGTTGGGTTAGCACAGATTATTTAATTTAATAAAATTCGATAAATTAATGTTTATTTAATTAATTATTGAACCAACATTCATTTTTTATTATAAAAATCAACAAATAATCGTATTTCAGTTAAAAAAATTATATAATTTAAAGTCTAGCATCTCTTAACTATACTACTTTGACTATAAATCAATGAAATTTCTTATTAATTAAAGTAACAAGTAACTTTGGGCAAATGAACTTCAAATGTTGATACGCGGGATCCCGCCTAGGTTTTTCAATTTTATAAAATTCGATAAATTAACGTTTATTTAATTAATTATTAAACCAACTTTACTTTTTGGGGGGAAACCAAGCAAATAGCAGATTTATTAGAAAAACTGGTAGGTTTTTGATGACGACAAGTAACAGAAAAACATAACTAATCAACTAGTAGGTCTAAACTGAAACCAATACTGTCTTAAAATTTTTTAGTAAATCCTGGCTAACACTTTTTAAATAACTGAAATTTTGGCTGTTGCAATTTTTTGTTAATATACGGGGTGTCCGAATAGTCTTGGCATGGACAAAAATCTTTGCTATTAGTAAAGATAGAGACACCAAATTTTAGTTGTATCTTATTGGTTAACAAACCTACTTTTTTATGTAATTTACCTTCTTTAACCCCCTTGAGGGTTGACGCTAGGGAGCTGAACGCAAAAATTTAAAATGCAACCCTATGCCATATGGGACCTTATTTTAAAGGTTTTCAAAAAAGAAACAATTTATCGCAAATCCGCGGTCCGTATCTTAATTCGTTTTTAAACGGCAAACCTTTAATAATTAAAAATCTTGAAAAACATTAAAAACTGAATTATTTTTATTTCTCTCATTGCTTTAAAAGTTGTTCAAAATGACCACTATAAACTTCTTTGCAGTAATATAAGCGATTTTGCAACTCACTTCTCTCATTTTCGAGAATGGCAGGTGTTACGTCTTAGCAGAGTTCCACAATCAAATTAGTTCGTATGGTGAAAAACCATGAGTTTTATTTTTAGTGTTGTTGTAACAAATAGCTGCGTAAGGGAGAATATTGAATGGATGTTCGTCGGGGTTTTCTCCTGTATTGGCTCTAGGCATCTCGGTAAGAGTTACGTGAAATCTTTCTATAGAATCGTTTCATTGTGGGTGGTTGGCACTAAAGTATATTTGTTTACAAGGTAGACCGATGTAAATATTAACCGTACATGTCATAGTCAGATGATCTGGTCATGCCTCCATCAGCTTCTTATTCATATTGGCCGATCGGACATTAAATTGAAAGAGGCGTGCCAGACAGCTATCGGCGGTATTTCGCAGGATTATAATTAGGCTGTAATTAGTGAAAAAGGCTTGCTATTATTCGACTTTTTTTCCAGTTTTGACTTGTTTTGTAGTTTTAATTTTTTGCGTTGTTTTGTGTGTTCGGTTGTCAAGGCTGACAATTATTTTAGTTTTTATTGAGTTGTAAACAGTTTTGCACACTGTACATTCTCAATGCGGCCCTAGTCAATTTCACCGTTTCAACCGATCACTTGAAGCAGCGTGAATCTGTTTATATTCGAAATAAATAGACTTTAGAAAAGGTTAATTTTATGTCATAGAGCTCACAGAGATCTTTCATTAAGGTGTTATCAAATTCCCGACCATGATCGCAATGGATTCTTAGTGGTGTACCGTAATTCTGGAAAAGTGCCAATAAAGTACCGACTACGGTTGAGGCCTTTTTGTCTCCTAATGGATATGCTTGAGTGAATTTAGTTAATTCATCCTAATCGTAAGCGCATAATTTCGCGTTGGCAATAATAGCAAGTACCTAATTCACGTTCTATGGTAGAGTATTTTATTTCCGCGTTACATAGGGCTCGGGATGCATATTCAATGGGAAGATCTTTCCCAATTGGGCCTTGTGAAAGTACGGCACCAATGGCAAATGCGCTTGCGTCTGTGGTTAAAAGGAAGGGTTCTTCGAAATTTGGGTGGACTAGAACTGGGTTGGAAACAAGAGCTTGTTTTAACTCATTGAAAGATTATTTACAATCTGAGTCGAAACTGAAAGAGGTGTCTTGTCTTTTTACTATGAACCTAATCCCAAGAAACAAACAATAAAAAAATATATTATAAATGGTTCAAGAAAAATAACAAAGTATATATGTATATATATATATATATATATATATATATATATATATATATATATATATATATATATATATATATATATATATATATATATATATATATATAAGGGAGAGTAGTAGTATATATACATATATATATATAGGTATATATATATATATATATATATATATATATATATATATATATATATATATATATATATATATATATATATATATATATATATTGATGGACGGTATGTTGATACCTCCGAAACAGAGACTCAATATACGTTGTCACCTCATATATAACGTCGATACCTCCGGTTTCGGAGGTATCAACGTATCGCCATATTTTCCACTGTCACCATCATCTAGAGGGCGTTTGCGACCGAAAAACGAAAATTTCTTCTGAGGTGCCAACGTTCACCGAGGCTCTGTTTCGTAACGCCGTTAGTTCAAGCGTGAATCACGGGCGCTAGTGTCGCGCGACGAAGAGACACGCCTAGTGCGTTGATACCTCTGGTATATATGTACATTATTGTAGACAAACGTAGCACGCTGTTACCTCCGAAAAGCGGCAACGTTGTACTGTTAGGCGAAGGTCATTCTTAATATGTCTTGCCTAAATTTCTTAAGCAACACATATTACGCATTCTAGAATATTTTGAGAAGAAATTATTGTTACCGCAATTTGTATTCGTATGTGAGAAGTAAAAACTTTAATACCGGGTTTCACCAAAGATGTTTAGGACTTAATACTGGTCATCTTCTGGTTACTCATTGTGTTTTAACAAGTTTGTAACTCCTTGTTAAAAAGAAGAGCTAGCCAGTTCAACAAAACGTTACATTTTTAGGAAATATAAATGAATAAAGGTATAAAGTAATTATTGTACACTTATATTTTGAAAAATCCCAGAACACATTTTATTTATGTAAAAGTAAAAAAATTCTACTTAAAAATATTTCAGCATCAACGTCAAAAAAAGGTGTATTGTTTTGAGCCAATCTTCAGATTACATCTTCTGGTTTTTTTGGTGAATTATCTGTAACCTGTAACAAAAGAAAATGGAGCAGATAATAAAATGAAAAAAGTTTATACTTAGCAATCTTAATAAAACAACTATGCTTTGCAACCCAGGAAAATAACTTGTTCATAGATATTTTATTCTAAATAGTGAAAACACGTGGTGTGTGGTATATATTTGCATCAAAATGATCAAAATAAAATGATAGTTTCCTTGCAACAAATGTAATGTTAAAATCCAATCTCTGAATCTGTAATCACGTGCAAAACTACTTACCATAGAAATATATGTTACCAAGTATATTTTCTTCTATGTTTGTGTAATTTTTCCATTCGCTTTGCCTACTCACTTTAATTTTTCCATTTTACCATACCAACCAACTTCGATTTACAAGGAATACAAAATAATACCACAGAAAAACCATCTTATTTTTCTCTGATAATACACTCTATGTCATGTGTCATCTGTCTGTGTGATATCAAAATCTGACTTTTTCCCGATGGGGCACGACTTTTTTCCGGACCGGGCCGAAATTTAAATCGAAGTGCGATACCTAAGAAACCGGAGGTATAGACGTTATATATGAGGTGACAACGTACGTCGAGTCTCTATTTCGGAGGTATCAACATACAGTTTAGCAATATAACGGTACTAAACAGTATTAAATTTAACACGTTTAGTTTCATCAATTAGTACATTTTCTTTCTACAACCCGCTGTTATTTTATAATCTTCGCGATCTGTTTAACTTCTAAATGATTTTTATAATACCAAAATTTCCCTTTTTAAACTTGTAAAAAAACAACAGAAATAAATTAATAATACAAAACTTGTCGTGTTCCTACTTTGCCAATTTAAACCCTTGACAGTCAACTTAAACCGGTCAGCCACAGTGGCGTAAATAACGCCCCCGCAAGCCCCGCGTCGCGGGGGGGGGGGCAAAGCCCAGGACGTCCCCAAGTCCCCCTCAATACGACGGATCAAGATGGGTGCAAAATATCAGGGCGCTTTCAGAAATCTGCGGGGGGGGGGGGCGCACATACTTAGTTTCGCCACTGGTCAGCCATAAAGTTGTTCCTGTTTATTATATTTAAATTTAAATACACAAATTGAATGTTAAAATAGGTTGAAAACAATGATCACCGGGCGCAGATCAATCTTTATTTCATGGAGAGAATACCGTAATCGTAATTTTTTCACATATTTGAGGTTGGAAAATCTGTGTTCAAACATGCCATATGACGGGTTTGTGATTTCTGTGGAAACAAAACTAATATTTTCCGAAGTTTATCTGCAGCAAATTTATCAATAATTTGGGAAAAGTTAATATTTTGTACGCTTAAGTTCATGCTCAATATAGGCCAGATACCAAGTGTTTTGTGATGGAAAAAACTCCGGGAAGAAATTTTATATCATGAAATAGCTTCTTAGGATTATACCAAAAAGTTCTTAAGTTTTCCCCCTCAAGCGTTCTTCCTTTCCAGAGGTTTAAAAGGACCGCCCTTTCCCCCCTTTCTATTAACTTTACGTAAAAAATTGTGAATTAATTTCTCTACAGAAAAGGGCAAATTTAATGCACATATGTGTTTTATCAGATTAGAATTTTTCGAAATAACGATTAAAATTAATTCAAACTTAAACAAAGTTGAGTTGAGCATTCTGTTATTACCATAAATTCAGTATATATCATTGTGATACTCATATAATATTATAAATCTTATAAAAAAAAAACAAAATTTTGAAGTACGCCATATATTGCGGACAATGATTTATAGTCCAGTACCAATTTGAACTTCGCGCACCGAGAGCTGTTCTTAATAACTTAACTTCCAAATTTACAGTGATACAAGTAATTATTTTCTAAAACTTTTAGAAATAATTATCAACAGTTGCAGCATATTTTTAGTATTGTTTTATCACAATAATAGTTACACACTCATTTATAATTTGCACTTGACCGAATTTAATTTCGTTATAGGTACAACAAATAAAATCATATTTGTAAGCAAATTAACAATAATATCTATTAAAGTAACAACATCAGAGTAACCACCCCCATTTGACCCCTTTCGGAATTGATAAAATATCAAAATTGCATACATTTTTAAAAATACAAATTAGTATCTTATTGAGAATAAAATGTAATAATTATTTTACCCCTCTTCCCCAACTAACAGATCCTTAGAAATGAAATGTCGACAAGCTCCTTCCTCAGGTGTGATTACGTTATAAAAGTAAAGCATCCCTTAAATTTAAAATTTTTGGGTCCAGAAGTTTGGGCGGATTCATTCGCGTACGGGCAAACGATTCTAAACGGAATAAACTAAGCGAACCGAAAATCCCACTATCTTTTATATTTCACAAAGTCAGTTTAATCTAATAAAGCATATATCGTCGTTGAGGATGCAATAACTCGTAACCCACAGAACATTTTTTACAGGAGAGCCAAAAAACTAACTTTACTCGAACCGGTGATGTATTTTAACAAGTAAATCACAGATTTAAGGCTAAAGATTAATAATGTGTCCTGAAAATTAAAAAAATATATATTTAATAACCATTTTGTGTTTTACGGTGGTTTACGAGATATTGCTTCGGCAAAATTAACCACAAAGTGTGGGTTAACGTAGTGTAACTTTATTTCTTTTAAGTGTAAAAATGGAAAAACTAAGCAAATAATACAAATAAAACTTAGAGGTGGCTTAGGCTATCATAGAAGTGGTGGCAATCCACAGGAATAATTAGTTTAAGTTCCTGTAGGTGCTTGTACTTTTGGGCTCTTATTTTATTTTTTTCTGGGTTTAGCTGCGGCCAATCACGACAGACTTCTTTTCGGGATCGGCGCTGAGGCAGTTCTAGCCATAAATCATCAAATTCGAGTTTATACAAGATTGTTCCATCAGCCGTATATTTAAGGGCTCGAATGTCTGTTACGTTCTTCTTTCCTGGTCGAATACTTCCATATGTCTGATTCTCTTTTTGGGAGAAATCACGAAACCGATCATAATTTACCCATTCAGCACAGTAAGGAAAGGGATTATTTCGAGCCTCTCGACTAATGGACAAATACATGGAAGGAAGATAAATCTCTCTGCTTTGTTTTATTTTAGCTTCAATTCTGCTGTGAACAGAATCAACTTGCATCTGTGTATGTCCACGTTCTAAATATTTCTGTTCAATTGTTTGATTTCTGGTAACAGATAAAAAAAGAAGAGCATTGGCCAAGATGTTGTTCCTATTTTGGTAGGTGCATCCATCGCTGTAAATTATAATCGGCAAGCTATTTTCCGTAAACCTCAAAATATAGTCAACGACCAAAGAAGCGAATGTAGAAGCTGAGAGGTCACTTTCTACCTCACTGAACCAATAACACATTACGTGTTTACTTTTTACGTTCATAACTGTAAAATTGTGACAACATAGCTTGGTTTTATAGTACAATGCACTTGCATTTAAGCTCGGACATACTTTTACAGCTTGTAAGTCCATCATCAAAGTCACAGCTTCTCCATCATCAGCTAACTTCGTGTCCTTTGCTTTTTCTTGTCTTGCCCTATCTTTCTTAGCAATATGTCTCGTAAAAAGTTCTTCTTTTATATTTCCCACTTCATACTGGCAACAAAGATCGCATCGATCTTTCTTGGGCTGATAAATAGCAAGATTTTTTTTCTTCAAACAGATCGTTAAAAGTTGTTCTACTCATACACTGTTTATTTTCAGTCTTACATTTTGAAACATACTCGTTAAATAAGGCAGTTTTAGAAGTCACTGTTTGATCCAAATATAATTTAGATGAACTTTGACGGCAGTAATGGGACGGTAATGTGGGCAATTCATTAATAAATTTGACCAGAAAGTCCTTATCATAATTTGTTTTCTCTCGTAGGTGGGCAGGTCTATTTTCGTTTTTGAAGTCTTTTGATTCGTGCATGCTATGTTCAGCCGTTTTGACCCAGGAGCTTACTTGAAAGTCGCCTAGACATAGGGTGGACAGAAAAAGTTTCTTGCAAACATTTACCTTTTGGCCATCTATTGTTAAACTATAAAACATTGAGAAATTTCTTGATGAATGGTCACTTTTCGTGTATCTTCTTTTGACATTTGAGAGAATTACATTATTAACCACATAAACTTTTCGCTGATCCCATGTCATTTTCCAAAACTTTTCAAACGGCTGTCTTCTTTTCTCTTCTGAAATATTTGAACAAGAACGCAACTTACTCTTTTTGCAAAGATTGGATTCGCGATGTTGGCCCATTTTTCGTTCTGGCTTAGGTGCATTTTGTTTGTATCTTTTTGTTTCGCTATCTTTTTTAAATCCAGTATATTTCAATCCCCTTTCGCGCATCCTCTTATTTTTCTCTCTCATCCATAGCCGTTTTACAGGTTTTCTTTTACGTTTTTTAGTTGTATTTTCTTCATCGCTGCTACTTGATCCACTGTCCAAATTTTGTGCATTTACGTCATAACCTGGGTCACTCTCAGAGTGTTCATTGTTTTCTTGTGAAAACATGGCTACTGTTTGTTCTCCAGCTTGTTCATATCTCAATCTGTTTGTGTTACCATTCTCATCTGTTTCTTTTCCTGGGCTCTGAAGATAACTGCTTGTACACATTTGTAATTCACTGCAAACAGGATTCACGTAAGCTATACTATGACTAAGTGATTGAGGAATATTGTAATTTGTATTTTTATTATACTTCTTTGAAAACACCTTATTTTCATCTGTTTTAGTAATAATGTAAGATGGGCTTTTTCGGGCTAGCGCACGGAAAGAGCGCACGGAAAAAATTTTCCTGGTCTCCAGTTCTTTCAGTGTGCTGAATGAAGATACCGACTATTTTTTGGCTTTAAAATAGAAATATAGGTATAGGAAAATAAACTAAACTCAAGAAAGTCTATATGCTATCTGATATTTAATATGTGCCTATTTTGTATTTTATTTCGTAAATATTTGAATATTTAGATGAATTTCTGAAATATTTTTTGACGTTTTGTCAATCTTATCTGACATAGACAAATTTAAATCACCTTTTAAATGATTTGAAAGTTACCATGAAAACGCATCATACCTGCCAAAGACCATATTGTCAGCGTTGTTAATTTTCTGTCAATTAAATTGTATGTATGTATTTTTTTATGTTATATTTTGTTTTATGTTATCGTTTTCAAAGAAGTATAATAAAAAATATCGTTCATTACACGTCCAGAAATGGATTTTCCGTGCTTGCTTGACTTCCCGTGTTCGGCTGCGCCTCACACGAGAATTTGTCAAGCGCGCACAGAAAAATCCTTTTTTCCGGACTGGTAATGAAATATACTATTTCGTGAGCAGTAGATTTCTCGCTAATTTCATTCACATCAAAAAACAGCCCCTCATCAGTACTTAGATTAACCAAACGATTCTCCATTGCTTCGTCAAGAGTACTACTGTTAAAAAGGGTTGCTGTTGTAGTTTGCATAGTATGAAAAATTTGAGGGTCTACTGGATATTCTTCCAAATTATTGACTGGAACCTGTTCAGCTGGTGGCACAGTTATCCATATGAGCGGCTGATTGTTGTTGGAATAACTGCCAGTATTTTCTATCTGTCCAACGTTTGTGGAGTTCCATTCTAAAAAACAATAGAAATAAAATCAAACATGCGAAAAAAATATTTGTATTGCCGATTTTTTCATATTTATGGCTGTATTTTATTTATTTTTAATAAATTTGCGTAAATGTCTAACATCGGCCGTTCCTTTTTTGTTCATAATTTATTTATGCAATAGCAAAACATTTAAATAAAATAGAAATTAGCAACTTACCTGTAGGTTTTATACACATTTCAACAAGTAATTTACTACGTGTAGAGACCTCCATCCTATCCATTTAACATAAAAAACAAAAGCACAACGATTTTTATTAATAAACTACACCAAAACAAGATTTAGGCTAAAATAAACGAGGCAGCTTCTATCGAATTCTGATGTCAACTGATTTGTATAACTCCATAAAACACACGCGGTACCAATTTATTGTGGGATACAATGTTTTGTTTCAAACAGCAATACCTTGTAACCCACAGAAATGGCGGGAATACATGGCTTACGTGATATTGCTTTTATGCTTGTGGGATACGAGATTTCTACTTTCTAATATACTGGATTCAATATCAAATTGTGGCTTACTAGATTTTGCAGAGCATAGACCTGACCTACCATAGGTGTAATGGCACCAAAATCTCATTTTGGCAAAAAGTGTGGGTTACGAGGTATTGCACCTTCACCGACGATATATACTTTCTTATATGCGCAGCATTTTGCTACCTCTGTAAACCAGGCAACACTGCTAGAGGCAACAACGTTTAAGCAGTGTCACAAAGCTATATATATCACGGAGTAATAACAATTTAAGTTTATCCGGTCATATATGAAAATTTTCAAAATTAAAAATCTTTTCCCCTCTCTTGATAGACCTGTTAAGGGAGCCCCCCTAAGCATATATAGGTAAATTTCTTGTTAAAAAGTCAACTGGTTAAGGTGGAGGCCAGGTCGCCCAGCCTGTGCACCGAAGGTAACAACTTAACAGGCATCAATATATATATATATATATATATATATATATATATATATATATATATATATATATATATATATATATATATATATATATATATATATAATATATATTCGTAAAAGGCAAGGAGAGAAGAAACCGCTTTAGCCATGATTTAGTTAATCTGCACAAACTAGTGTTAATCGATAGAAATAATTAAGTAAAAAAAATCTTGTTTCAAGCTCTGTCGTTGATCTATTGCCTGCAATCGAGACCAGCTGTAATAAAACCCGGTAAATTTGCAAGAACTGTAATCAGGTCCAGCCCTAATAAAATAACAGGTAAAGATAATTTTGATATAATCAGTAAAGGGTATGAATAAAATATTTTTTTACCTGGATTAATAATTTAGAAATATTTTAGTTTCGTTCCTATCCGTTTCGTAAACCGTGCAGTTGTTATATGATTTGGATTGTATTTTTTGTTATTCCGAACGTGCTAAAAATGTGACTTCCTTGAAAAGACATTGATCATAGTGCCTCCGGTAGTGCTAACTTAAAGAGAAAATATGTATTGGCCGATGCCAAGCAAATTGTTAAAAATGTGTAAGATGTTTCTTTATTGAACCGGGAGTTTAATGTAAATGTTGTAAATGTAGCTGCAGCAGAAAGGTCTTCATTAACGAAAACTCCTTTTTCTACCAGTTAAAGATATTGTGAAAAAGCAAATTAACGACACAAAAAAGTACATCGTGATGCTGGTAAAAGCATGTGTTTTGAAGAAAGTGACAAAGACTTAGTTTGTAGAAAAAGTTATGCTATGTACGTAGAGCAAATAATGCCGATGTTGGGTTCATTAAAGCAGCGACTAATAAAAAATGAAACCAACATTTCTTGCAGCTGGACAAGCCTCTGGAGAGTATTACCTTAGATGGATTTTACATATCGGACCATAATTAAAAGACAAATATTAATGGAATCACAACGATTACGACAGTAGCGCTTTGGTTATTTAAAATCTATAAGAAAGTATGGATTAGAAAATCGTTCCCTTATCTACCTTGATGAAAAATGGTTTGATACACATGACACCCCAGCCGAAAGTTGGGTAGATCTATCAGGAAAATGCCAAACCAAAGCCCCAACGAACAAGGGAAAAAGAATTACCATTTAACATTCTGGTTCCGAAGATGGTTGGGTTCCAAATTATTTGTGGTTATCCTCTAAGAATATTAAAGATTCATCTTTGGACTACCATGACGACACCACAGCCATAAAGAGCAGTGAGCTAGTGAGTTGTCCTTGAATTGACCGTCTTGTAGGATCTCGTACCGTTCGCTGAGGTACTCCAGGAGACGGTTTAGGACCAACATATTGTTCATTTGATCCTTTCCTTACAAATTTGTCGTTTCTTTTATTTTAAACAATTCTCCGTGTCCTGGTAGCTCCTGCAGCTTCTCTGTATTATGTTATTGCTTTCCAAGATTACTATCTGACTTTTTAAGTGACCTGCGTCGCGAAAGTTTTCAGAAAAATACTAATATGCATTTTATTGCATTTTAAAAGTAACCTTAGTACATGCATAGATACATAGTTTATTTTCTTCACATTTTAATTTTATGATGATTGCTTTCTTTATAACTTCCTTACAGCTATAACCAAGTGATTATAACTTAGCAACTTATCAAAAAGTGGCAGACTAGAAAAAACGAACCAACGTGTCAAAGAGGCCTTAAAACTATTAGGATGTTGCTCAAAAATTACTTTCTATTAAAACCAACCATAAATTGGTCTGTTTTTGCTAAAACTTCGTGTGAGACGCATGTTGATTAGTTTTAATGAAACACACGGCCCTGTTACACGTTTCACAGTCACGTAAAATGTATAAGAGGGCCCTATTTACTTAAGCTTACACGTACGGTGATGTATGTAAACGATATCATTTAGATGCTATGCTCATTTTTTGCATTTATTTCCTTAACATCCAACAAAACTGCAATTGTGCATGCAGATATGTAAGTCAGAATGGTCAGTGTATTGCGCTATACTGTCTGTTCCGTGCAACAACGTATTTTTAACGCTTTTGGCATGTAAATGGCTGATATTATCGAGAAACTGGAAATAACAATGACTAGACCCTTTTTTAAAGGAAGATAGGACAAAATGTTTTTCTAACTTAAGCGTCAATGACCGCGATCGGTGGCGTAGTTGTAGTAATACATGTTTTTGTACTTCCATGATAAACAAGATAATTTAAAAAATATATCAGTAATTCTTGTTAATCGCGACAGACGGAATGCCATTTGTTTAACGTGCACAACGTTTTGGCTAACTATTACCTGTATCTCTAACGGTTGTCAAAATTAAACTAATTTCTAAAACTACGACCTTTAACATTGCTTGTATAAGGCGCAGCGTTAATACCCGCCTCCTTGTCAGGTGATCTCAGTATTAATGGACTTATCTAGCATTTTTTATAATACAAAAGTACCCACTCAATTTGAAAAGCTTATCCAAAAAAAATTTGAATTTTTCCTGATCAAATTCACCCTCAAAATAGCGGTCAAAAATCGCTCTTTATAAAACGGGGAGGTGGTGACGTAGTCCCACGATGAGAGACCCAAACTTGCGAAATAAATTAAGCGTTGGCACCGCTGTAAAAATTTTGTAGGTTGGCTGTCGAGGTTATGTTATCAAACTATATTATAAAAAAAACGTAATATTTGCAATTTATACTGAACTATTACACAGGAATATTAAGTGAACTGAGAAAACTGTCAAACGCATAATATTTTATAACCAAAAAAGATATTTATTCGTGACTATCAAAGAACCAACGCACTATGTTTTTGGTAGTATTAAATATAAAAAATATAAGCTTTAGGTTACATGCTGTATAGCTACGACCAAATATTATCAAAAATAAAATTAAAACTACAGTAAGTACTCAAAACACCAAATCGTAGCTAAGAGACTGTAACGATAACTCAAAATATTTATGAATATAGGCTAAATATGACCCCACACGAAAATAAAGGTAAAATAAAATAACAAGCCCAGTATAATAATATAATAATAGGTACACGTATTTCATTAACACATGTTCCTTCTTACGTCCTGCGGACAAGGTAGGGGAGACCGGTGACAATTGTAACAAAAAACACATGTGATTTTTTACAACCTTACCTGTCAGTTCTAAATTATTGATCTTTTTTTTGAGGATGTCCCCGAGCTTTGTAAGTAACCTAATAAATTCAGAATGTAGAAAAAATATCTAGTTTCTTGTTTAGAACATATAATTCAAGTCAATGACAAGTGTTTCAATTGACACCCGAGTGGTGGCAATTGTAACGGACATAGGTGTCAGTAATAACAGTACGTACAAACATTATATTTTGTTTTAAATATCCTATTTGAATACAAATAACGGGCCTCCTGTGGCCGAGTTGGTACAGCGCCAGCTTTGCAACCGAAAGGTCGCGGGTTCGAATCCCGCTTCGACCATGGATGTTCTGTGATTGTTAAAAAGTATATTTATGTATATATTTGTATATATTTAATATTTATATATTAATACTAGATGGCCAGTTGGTTTAAACCAGTGCCATAAAAAAATCCTGAAAAAAATCCTGAATACAAATAACAACATTAAAAAATAAACATAGAGTTACACAAATAAAAACGTAGTTTTTTTCTGTTGTTAAACTCGACAAAAATATACCAAAAAAAAACACGACAAATTCGTAACAATCTGTATTAGTAACTTCATTAAAATATAAATAACAATATTTGCAAATACACAAATGCCAAGTAAAATATTCTGTTTTAACTCAAAATTTTTGGCTTAGACTCTTATGGGAAAAATTTACAAATTATTAATTTTAAGTTAATATGCTAGTATTTTTTCTTCCGTACGCACAGTATAAGGTCTCCACAAATGTTTGGTTTCATATTGTAAAACGTTCTATAAAGAAATACATTATGAGGATACACACTTTTTACATTGGTTTCACCTGTAACATGTTACAATCGTCACCTTTATTCATGTTACAATTGACACCAAAGGACATATATGATTTGTTTACATTATTAAACTATGTAATCTAATTCCTAAAGTGTTCTTATTATAAGATTATATAGTCAATATAATCCATATTTCAGTGGTATATTTTAAATATGTATTGAAAATATGGTTAAGAAATTATTTACAAAAGAAAACAAAAATAAATACTTACTTTTCGTGTTGAAAGTCACGTTTCAGCTCGTAACAACAATATTCATCAGAATTCTTAAAGCAACTAACAATCTAAAGAAAGATCTGTCAACAACCGTTGAACATGTGTAACTCGGTTCGCGATAATCCGGCGGAGGGCGGAGGTATGTTGAATGTTACAATTGACACTTGTTACAATTGTCACCGGTCTCCCCTACTCGTATAAAAAAACTATAGATCTACTAGTATTAAAAGACGAGCTTGAGTGATGAACTAATTTAAAAAATCATCCCCTCTCCTTATAGATTGTGTATAATCACGTACACGTGGACGATAGTGGTAAAAAATATAAAAAAGAATAATTCAAAAATAGCCAAAAAAAAATTTAAACTCATTCAGTGTTATCGTGCCGAGTTCTACAGCCATTGAGCAAAACAACTTACCTGAAACTTAGCGGGCTGGTTTAAAGTAAGAGTGTTAACCAGAGTGGGCGGGTCTGAAGTAAGCCTGTTAACCATAACAGTTTTAGATCCAAAAATGAGTTTCTTCCGGAAGCACACGTCCTAAAATCGGCCCAGAACACACGAGCGCTAAAATCTTACTCTTTCCCGTGTATAATACACTATTTTTCTGTGACGGTACGACGCCGACGGCTGCAAAGTATTAAAAACCTAATAAAAATTAAGTGATGTAAAATATGAATTTTAGATCTAGTAGCTTGTGGTAGCGAAAATTCATGTTGTCTTGGTTACCGTTTTTACTGTTTATATTGACATCATAAAAGTCAGCAGTTTTAATCTTGGTTGATTTTGAAAAAGCGCAAGAATGGAGAGCGATTTTGAATTTTCGTGCACTCCACCAGAGTTAGAAGAAGCAGCAAAGGAAGCTTCATTGAAAATAATGCCAAGCAAATCTAAGAACATGTATGAAAATGCGTATTTAAAATTAATAAAATGGCTAGCAGATGCAAGGTGCAGTTCTTTCTTAAGGCCCCCATTCATTGGCGAGCGCGGTCGGCCAACATTGTTGGCGTTTTTTTGGAGGCTGTTCGCCGCTCTCGCCACACACCCACGAACGTTGTATCCCGACAACGTATGACAACATTCAGTGTGTCGTTGCATTGGGGTCTGGAATCATTCATTATGCCGTTATTAAAAAAACAGATATTAGCTTTGGTCGTTATTGCAAATAACTGTGAAAAGGTTAAAAAGAAGAAAAAGAAAATATGGATGAATAATTGGTTGCAGCAAAGAGATAGATACTCTGATTTAAATTTAATAAATGAATTAAGAACCTCAAGCCCAGATGACTACAAAAATTATCTAAGAATGGATGAAAATACATTTAAAAAATTATTAGAACTAGTTAGACCTTATATAGAAAGGGGAGATACAATTTTGAGGCAAGCTGTATCTGCTGAAGCTAGACTGGTTGCTACATTAAGGTATGTATGATATTAATTCAGTTAAAATCATTTTAATACAAAAATAAATTATTTAATAGGTTTCTAGCCACTGGTCGTTCTCTGGAATGTTTAAAATTTTCCATGATTATTTCACCTCAGTTGTTAGGAAAAATTATTCCGGAAACATGCGACGCTATTTTTGAAGTCTTAAGGAAGGCGTACATGAAGGTATCAAAATTTATTTATTAATACATACAACTTCAACTATAATTCCAAACACAGACAATAACACAAACACAAAGTTAATTCTAACTCATTACAAAACATGTGTTTAAAAACTTTAAAAATGAACAAATACTTTGAATTTAGGATTTAAAAATTAAACATAAAGCTCTGCATATCGCAAAATGAATTATAGTATAGTCTTCTAAATTATAATAGATTTTGTGTTTATGAAATTAATTATTTGGATTAAACTGTTTAACGTAATTCTGGTCATTATCAGTTGATGGAGAAAAAATCGAGTTAGTTTGAGAAATGATATCTGCAGATTGTATTGAACCAGTATTGTGGTAAAGAAGATTATTATTCTGGGGGTCATTCTGTCCGTAGACGATAGATCTATTTTCTTGATAATTTGTACTACAACTGGCCTGAGGATTTAGTGCTGATGATAATGTAATGAAAGAACTATTTTGCGTTGAATTAATATTCTCGCGGTTCATAAGGGAATTAATGTTAAATGTTGTTAATGATCGTCTTGATGCTGGAGATTTTTCCTCGTATGATGAAGATGTCACCAATGTTGTATTTTCTGATAGTTTGTTTAATGCGGCTTTATATAAAGCTGTGTTAATTATGTTTTCACAGTATAGCCGTTGTTCCTCAGACAATTTTCTTAATTTTGCGGCAACTGTGACAGCAAACGCATCATATTCATCAGCGTTAGAAAGTGCCTCATATGCTTTTTTTAATATTTTTTCTTTGTTTTCGTCTAATGTCCGTGTTGATGCTGACGTGGCATTTTTCTGTGCTTTTCTCTTTGGTGCAGCATTACGTAATGCTTCCTAAAACAAAACATTTTTTTTGCAGATTCCAAATACTGAAGAAGAATGGCTAGAAGTAGCAAGTGCTTTCGAACAAAAGTGGAATTTTCCGAACTGCGGAGGAGCGATTGACGGAAAACACATTCGGATAAAAAAGCCCGCTAATAGCGGATCATATTATTATAATTATAAACATTTCTTCAGCATTGTACTAATGGCAATCGTTAATGCTAACTATGAATTTATATACGTCAATGTAGGAGCTAATGGAAGAATGTCTGATGGGGGTGTTATCGAATTAACATCTTTCTATGACAAGTTAATGAAAGGACTCTTAAACATTCCACAACCTGAAAAAAATGTACATAACTTAAAATATGTTTTTGTTGCGGATGATGCATTTGCGTTGCACGAAAACCTTTTAAAACCATTTCCATACAGTCATTTGTCTCGAGAACAAAAAATTTTTAATTACAGACTCTCCCGCGCTAGACGAATTGTAGAGAATGCATTTGGAATCATGGCAAGTAGATTTCGAGTGTTCTTTACTGAAATAAATCTTAATCCTAAAACAATTGATAAAGTTGTTCTTGCTTGTTGTGCCCTTCACAATTTTTTAAGGACTGAAAGTACCAATTATATAACGACACAGTCTCTAGATAGAGAAGACACAGATTCAGGAATCACTATACCAGGAGAATGGAGGAACGAAACTCAGGTTCTACATTCTTTGCAGACTACACTTCGCAGAAATTCAACCAACGAGGCTAAGGAGTGTAGAAGTAATTACATGACATATTTTAATACAACTGGAACTGTACCTTGGCAGGATAAAATGATTTAATTTTTTTGTTATAAACTAAACCTACCTACTGTTTTTATTAAATAGTTATTAAAAAATATTTATTTTTAGTAATTAAGTATTTACATACCTCTGTTTCTCCGTTGTCATCACTTTCTTCATTGCTGATTGTGTCCCTAGGCTCTTCATCATCGGCAGTAAAAAGAAGTAGGTTATAGTACCATAAACTAGGTTCCTCAACTTCTTCACCTCCAATACCTGATTTAAGAGTCTTGAATTTTTTGTGCTCTCTTCTGAAAGAAGCCCGCATTGAAGAAATTTTCTTTTTAACTGTGTCCTTCGTAACATTTTCAAAATTGTGTTTTTTATAAATTTCTACAAGCGCATCATATCCCTTTTCTTTCATAAATTTATTGGAATATTCAGGTGATTTAATTTTCCATAAAGCAGTATGTTCTTTATATACGCTTATAAAATTATTCATAAATTCTTGTTCGTTTTGCTTTTTTTGTGTCATTTTGTAACTCTTAATTTAAGAAACAAGACGTTTTACTCAAATATTTATTGTCCGCCAACTACACACTAGCGAGCAAGTGACGAGCGCAACAGCATGCCCAGCCAAGTTTTCCAACTGGACTGAAAACCAGCGAGCGCGGTTGCGCTCGTGTTGGCGCCACACACACACCGGCGAACATACGGTGAGCCCAACAATGTTGGCCAACCGCGCTCGCCAATGAATGGGGGCCTTTAGAGGGTGTGTTGTTAGCTTATTTATATTAATTTTTTCCAAAAGGAAATTTTTTCCCATGGTAACAAATGTTACATTTTTGCACCTGTCAAGAGGGGCAGAAGTCAAATTTTGTTCCCGTCACAGAAAAAACATTTTTTTATATTAATTAAAACGAAAAATTTTCATATATTTTTTTTTATAAAAAAATAATAATTTTTTTTTTTTAATATTGTTATTACTCCGTTATTACAAACTACATTGCTATAACAATACAATTGATTTCCAGAGTACCTACATACATAAAAGAGGGTTATATTTTGAAAACACAATTTTATTTTGGGCAAAATTTCGATGCGCTTCGCCTGTCGAATTGTTGCTGCGTGCGAAATAGTAGTAATCGGCGCTGAGTACTGCTGTTAGTAAATCATTTCACAAATTAGTAGCACCAACTAATATCTGTTATTATTTGGATTTCTTTTTTAGCTATTTTGACACCAATTTTACCTAAAAAAAGCCACTGTCTTGTACTTTAAATAACATGCCATTGCCAATCACGCACATGTGTATGACATCCTTTCGCAAACTAGTACCACAAAACAATATCTCCTATTATTTGGATCTCATTTCTAGCCTTTTATAAACACCAATTTTACTATAAAAAAGTCACCGTCTTGTACTTTAAATAACATGCGAATCACGCACATTCTGGTTTAAAAACGAGGAGTTATGATACTTTAGATATCTGGATATACCACGCGAACGTGAAAGCTCCAGACAAATTAGAGGGTTACGGCAGATCGTAAAACATGTCTAGAGGACGTAAAATGGCACATACTTGTGGGATGTTACTTTGCCTGAACCGCAAATATAGCGGCATAGGGTTTTATATTTTATATCAACCTATTATACAGTGTATAAAATATTTAAATACCTTATATTCACATTTACTTTTAGTCCATTATTATATTTAACATTTTCTAGCTTGCTTGTAGTCGAATCAAGAGCTAGGTGCCGAGGATTCAGTAAATAATAAAAAAAGGACTATTGCTATCACTCTGTTTTCTTCAGCGGACATGCCCACAATAATTCTACTTTGTTTTCTGTAACGAGCTGCAATGGAAAATACAATACAGTCTGTGTAATCTGATCAGCGTCGATGAGTTGTCTTTCTTTGTTAGTTGCAAATAAAAAATAATATCTGATATTAACTGACACTTGGGTTAACCCGAGCACTGTTTCCGTATACAAACTTAAACAAACAAATATACAGTGTTTTCATAATAAAAAAAAATAAATTGAGCACTTTAGCTAAAAATAGCAGTGGCGGCTATTCCGGTGAAGTGAGTGAGGTGCCACTTCACCAGAAAATCCCACAAATAATATAGAAATTTTATTTTCCTATAGTTACTGGCAGTTGACGCACAACGCTTTCGTAATTTAACATCAGCCCAATCTTTCCGAATATGCAACCACTGGCACGCTATGTCCTCTTCCCAGTAGCAGAAGTACCGCGACCGACCGAGCGCCGTGGTATTGCTACAATGCACTGGTGTTGATCGCGTGACAACGTCCAATGTTTAATGTATTTTTCCACATGAATACAATTGGAGAAAATCAGCGGGTAAGGTGTTTGCCGTTGCAAAGATCTTTAACTGCCCCGCAGATGTATTAGTTTTCGCGCGTTGTTTTTATTTTGCCGGTAAAGAATCGCTTATTTCAGAAACAACCCAAATCACATTTGACGTTTCTAAGTTAGACATATTTATCTACTTTATTAAATACTCCGTGTCGTTTAGATGTTGGAATTCCCTATATGCATTTTCTAACACTGTTCAATATATTGTTTATTAGAGAGGTTCCAATAAAAATAATAAATCAGGTGTATATCACTTAACATGTGGATCATGTCCGAAAAGATACATGGGCCAAACAGGCAGATCATTTCTAACACGTATAACAGAACATAAAAGAAGTTTTATTAATAATAAAAATAATTCTACATATTCAAACCATCTTTTACAGAATCGCCATGCATTTGATAACAATTTTAAAATACTACATGTAGAAAATAAAGGTAAAAAATTTAATTTAGTTGAGTCTTGAGATAAATCGGCTGAAAAATTACTTAATGATCAATTAGAATTAAATAACTCACCCTTATTAAACTTATTTTTACCTAATAGAAATGAAGCCCAGTGGTAATTCCCCATAGTAAATTAGTGTAATAATTAAAATAATAAAACCTAAATTAAAATTTTATTTATCTACCTAAATTGTTGTTTTTTATGACACCTTTGTGAACTTTTAGTTTAAGTCTGTAACAAAAATCCGATGAAGCTATACTGTAGCGAAACGCGTCATGTTTGAAAGTATTAAATAAAAGTGCAAATTTTGCTAAAATTGTCTATCATTATGTGTATAATGGATTTCCGTCCAGTAAAGGCCGACACCATTCACAGTTTTAATAGAACTAAATTCATTCTAGCAACACGTGCCAAGACGAAAATCATTTGGAAACATAGCAAATCATTACTTATCAGAGTAACTCATCTCATAAGCTTCTAATGACAACTTATTAACAATGACAGTAAATCAGTACAAAATCTTAAACCTTATTAGTGAATGTGAGTGTTAATATTTTGCTTAATAAAGACTACGTTTTTACAAATACTGTTTGTGTCCGGTATAAGTAAAAACATGAGACCTTTTTCTACAAAATCTTAAAACTCACCAAAGTCAAAAGCTTCTTTCGGGTACCCAACTATCATGCAAGACTAGAAATTTATTTTTTGTGACTTGACTCTGATAAATCTTTCGAAGTAGACAACCAAAAATACCTCCACAAACAAAGGAAGCTGTGATAAAAAATTTAAACATATTTTTTTTTATTGGCAACAACATCGTTTTTATTTGTCTTTTACTAATGCATCTTTTGTCAACAAGGATAGAAAGAAATTGGATTTCTTTGGGAATTTTATCAGGAAAGGAAATAATATTGCGATAACTAATCTTTCAAAGTAGGAAACCAGCATTACTTCCACAACCAAAGAAGGTACGATAAAGAATTAAAAATATATATTGTCTTTTTATGTCTTTTGCTAACCCGGATGGAAAGATATCCTTCCTCCCTGATTATCAGGAATATTGCGATTGCTAAAATATGTTCTAGTGTAAATAGTCCATGGAACTGACCAATAGGACCAGAGGGGTTCTTGTTCCATTGCTTTTTCTAACATCATTCTCAATATACATTGGATGGACGGGCCATAGACCATGAATAAGACGACTAAATTTTGTGTAATGAATTTATGTTCAAGTTTAGGTTTTCCGGCAAGTTTAACTAGACTTAGGTACATATTTTTCACAAAAGTTTCAAGACTAGAATCATTCCTTTAGAAACCAAGCAAATCGCAGAAATAAAAATAAATACATTATAAGTCTTTCTTGCAAATTACTGATATTGACAGGACAATAATTTGTCAAAATCTGGCTGATCAACTAGAATATCTAAATTCAATCCAGTACTAATAACTTTAACCTGATTAGTTAAATCCCCCATTTTTATTAGACTATCGCGAAAACCCTGTATACTAAATTTAAATGTCAAAACCAGAAACTGAGCAAGTTAGCCAAACCTTATAAAATTAAAAGAAAAGCTCTACGGTTATAACTTCTTGATGAAGTAAAAGTATTAAGACAAGTTAGTCTAAATCGTTTTATTCTGAACCTGGGAAATTACCATTGTGCAAGGAACACTGTACAAGAAAAGCTCTTAAAGTTTCTTATACATTTCCTAGCTCTAAAAAGAATTTATGACAACATCTATTATCCAAACATGCATTTACTGCAGCTTGCCTCCTGTGCTACATCCAAAGGGCAAACTTCTTAAAGACAAACTCGGTTCACTTAATCCTAAATGACGAAAATGCTGCTTTATCTGCGACTTAAAGATTTAAAAGGAAAGCCGCTGATCATGAATGCACACTCATCGCTTCCGGGGATATACCGATTAATATCCAGAGTTTAGTTTTGTTCTGAACTTCGGAACCCGGAAAGATAATAATTGAAGTACAAAGTGGAGGTAATTAGGCTGAAAAATATACATTACGTCATGTGAGGCAATTTAATCCAGTTATGTAAATTTGATGGATACGCGAAAATTTTTCGAAATAGTGATTTATAATTGGTTTGTTTCTGCAGCAGTTTCAAATCAGTCAGAGTCAATGAGATTGCCCGGTTTCGATCAGCAAACTGTTTTCCTTGAAGATGATTGGCTCTGACTAGTTTCAAACTGCTGCAGAAACAAACCTAATATAAGTGTTAAAAGTGTCATTTTATTCTCTGAGAAGGGAGACACAAGCAGCGAAGCGAGTAGTCTATCCTTTTGAATAAACAGACTTTTGACAAGTGTACACTGTTTCTTTTTATAAATACTCTTGAACTAAAATTGAAAAAAAAGTGATCAAAATTAAACTCCCAAAGTAAAAATAATTCAAAAAATCGCGTCTTCCATGAATTTAACACTTACTTAGCAACATTTCTTTTGTTGCTGATAACTACAGCAAACCTTTCAAAACATCGGTCAAGTGCAAGCTATACTTGCACAATTAATGTTCCGTGCCATCAGCCCTTCACTTAAATTATTAATAGTAATACACGCGTTTCGACTGAGTCAAATTAAAAATTTTGAAAAACATGCAGGGCAAAAGTTATTCCTTACATCGTGAGAAATATTTTTTATTAAAAAACTTTTTCTCTAAAACCAATGGTTCAGCAGTTATAAGGAAATAAACAATTAACAATTCTTCGCGCTAGAATTTCTCTATCCTGATAATTTTAGCTCAGTCTGCACCTAATTATCAATGTTTTGCAGCAGTCATAAGGAAATAAACAATTAAATTGTTTAGTAAGCAAACCTATCGATCGCGCTAGATTTTTCAATCCTAATAATTTTGGCTCAATCTTGACTTGACCCAATTCTCAATGTTCTCAATTTTTTTTTCAGATTTTATTGAGCGATCCTTTTGGTGGGGGACAGTAAGTTTTGCGCGTTTTTCCGAAAAAATGTTTAAAAAAATGCATACAAAAATACATCATATATATTGTTGAATTCGTGCTTCACTAAGCTTTCTCGCGACACCCTACATGATGCCTTTGATTTTTTTTCATTTCTCAAATTACCCCCTGAAATTATCCCCGAGAATCAAACTTCAACTTTTTGATAATTTTCCCGCAATCTACATCTAATTCTCAATATTCATGATTTTTTCAGATTTTTCTGAGCGATCCTTTTGGTGATAAGGGTGGGGTAGAGCAATTTTTAAGAGTGTTTCCTCAAAAAAATGAAAAAAATACATCATATATATATTGTTGTGCTTCAATAAGCTTTCATTTGACATCCTATAATATGATGCCCTTGAATTTTATTTTTCCATTTTCCAATTTACCCCGTGGAATTAATCCCCTGAATCAAATTTCAACTTTTTATACTTCACGTCTATAATTGTTCCACCACACTGTATCTCTGTGATGAATTTCGAATTTTTACGTCGAATAGTTTCAGAGAAAATTGTCTGTGACAGACACACGGACGGACACCGAAGTGATTCCATAGGTATTCCGTTTCACGGAATACTAAAAATGAGGTAAAATAACAGAATTATACAGGGTGTTTCAAAAAACATGTGCCATCGCTTAAAGGGAGATTCTTTGAAGGAACTTAAGGCAAAAAGTTCTTATGAACATGGGTCCGCAGGTGCTTTGTTTCAAAGATACAGGACGTTCAATTTTTAAATGGTCTTTACATGTTATAACCGATGGTTGGGAAAACTAAACCAGTAAGACGGTTAATAAAATTACATTTATCTCCTAAACGAAATGAAAATTGAAAAAATATGAAGAGACAAGTTTTGTTAAGAATTTAACATACTATTTGACCGATATACGAAAATGTGAAGAAATCAGTGGCGTACATGTTTTTACTGGAAAAATATTGTACCGTCGTCTCATATGTACGCCCCTGGAGGACCTGTCAAAGTCTTTTCATGGTCAGAATTATGCTTAATTTAAGTACTTTACACAACGTAAATTTCATCAAAATTGATGAAGCCATTTTGAAAATACCTTGGAAAAGTGAAAAAAATTAAAAAATTTAACACCCTGTATCTTTGAAACGAAGCATCTGCGGACCCATGTTTATATGAACTTTTTGCCTTAGTTTCTTACAAGGAATCTCCCTTTAAGCGATGGCACATGTTTTTTGAAACACCCTGTATACAGTATTTTTAGAGAAAAATGATACATTTTAACTTATTCTTTTTAAATAATTAATTTTGGTGGCTATCTTTGATACAGCTTGATCATAAAGATCATTCAATTTTGATCTTGAATCTATTGTTATCCCCAAAAAATTTGAAAGTATTGAGAATTTGTATTTTTTTGGGATTATTTTTATTATTAATAATATACCGCCATTAAAAAAAAGAATAGGGCAAAACTTGAGTTTCACTTTGTCCCTTTCTCATTTGTGTACCATTTGATAGCTGCTTGTTTAAAGTTACTGAGTTTTGTAGTATTGCCTGCGGGATTCTGAACGAAAGTCACAAGTTGGTTAATATTTCATTAAAAAACTCGTTATTCAATGTTTCCGGCTCAATACGGCTAATAATTTTGAGGTTACAACTCAATCGTTGATAAGGGTGGAGGACAGCAAGTTTTAAGCGTTTTTCAGAAAAAATGTTTAAAAGTGCCTAAAAAAATACATCGTATATATTGTTGAATTCGTGCCTCAATAAGCTTTCATTTGCCACCCCACATGATGCCGTCAAATCGTTTTAGAGATGGACGGACAGACACCAAAGTGTTTCCATATGTGTTTCGTTTTACGGAACACTAAAAAATGACACAAAGTTGTTCTTTACCCGAAATTTTTCTATTTCAATCACTATAACTTTTTAAGCAGGAATCAAATCTAGCCACAGAATTTTCGAGACAGTCTAACCTAAGAGCCCCAAAAAGGCAATTTTGGGGCATACTTTCTGATTACATCAATCAACAATACCATTGAGTAATATTCTGCTCAAGAATTTTTGCATTTGTATTGACAACCAGGAGTCTTTCCGTCAATTTTAGCTGTCATAGACTTCTCTATCACGTCCAATTCGGAAATGTTTAAAAGCACCATTTTACCACATATCACTACCAAATAATTTTTTAATCCAACTTTTTAGAATGAGTTTATCGACTTTTGGTCAACTAAAGAATGGATATATCTACTTTTGCTTATAGACAAAATTAATTACCTCCCTTGCATCAACTAAAAAATGTGGATTTTTGTGTTATTTTTATTATTTTATAGCATGCGTGTATTTAGTAATGAAAATACTAGTTTTTTTTGTGGCACTGGTTTTAACCAACTGGTCTGCATCATTCTGTATTATTATAATATATGTATAATATTAAATATATACATAACTATGCTTTTTGACAATCACGGAACATCCATGGTCGAAGCGGGATTCGAACCCGCGATCTCTCGATTGCAAAGCTAGCGCCGTACCAACTCGGCACCGCAGACCCCAAAAATACTACTTTACAAGTGCCTTTTATTTAAGAAATATACAAAAAGGGTTATTGTTCTTCCTAGTAGAAAGTATTTAAATTATTTGGTTCTCATTTTTTTTAAATATTCTATAATGTTGTCTATAAGTGTATAATAAAAAAAATTAAATAGCTTTCTAACCTTTTATATTCTTTAACTTTCTTTTAGACGGTTTCGGTATTTTGGCCATTGATCCACTATTACCATGTTTTACAGATATATCAACATCAACGTAATTCATATTCAATACTCTTATGGTCGAGAACCTTACAATACTGAAATCTGTAAACGAATAATGCAACAAGGTGACGTAGTAAAATAACCCACAGTATCATCTTCTTTGGTCGACTAGGAAATCTAATATAACAATGTACTTTCGAAGAACGTTTGTTTAATCTCGGTATGCCAAAACGGAGATATAGTTATGACGTATAAAAATCAACAGTTATCTGGAAAAAGTTAAATAACAGATTTATCGACTTTTGCATGGTCACTCCTCAATTGGTCAAGTGATCATTTAATCAGCTGATACTGATCGAACTGAATCTAAGCTAAACAGTTAAAGCTGTTAATTTGTTCTTAAGATATATTTATTTAGGTATTAGGTTTAATGGATTCTGATAGTTCCGTGTTACTTTTATTGTTAATTAGCTGTAAGCCTCAGGTTCGTTTGCGCATTGTTATTTAAATTATATTACGTACACCACGCTGCCATATTAGGCAGCTTATTTCGACTACGATAATCGATATTTCGTCGTCAACCATTATTCGTATCGACATATATTACTCACAATCCAGATATGTACTGCTACAAAGAGCGAATAGCACTGATGCCGAATATGAAAGTTCTAAGTTTTTTACTTCATTACATTTATTGATTTTTATATATTGTCATCATCCTCATCTATACTATTTTGTTATTTAAACATAGTTGCTGCTCAATTAATCGGTATAAAAAAAACCAGCGATAGACACATAAAAAAGACATATAATTCGTGAAAGAAATGAAAATTGTATTTTGTACTTTTCCTTTAAAACGTGTCCACAAGAATTGGATAGACGCGACAAGCTAACTCTGTAAAACATTTAGATAAGCTTGCCTAATAAGAAGAGAAAATGCTGCCTCAAGTGCTGTGGCTTTAAAGAAAACGTCTGACAGAATGTTTAATCTAAACATGCACATAAGGCTTGTTTTTCATAAGGAAACTAGCTAAGAGGCAAACTTTAGGAAAAAAAACTCGGTTCACTTAATCGTTAACGACGAAAATAATGCTTTCTTCGCATCTAAAGGATTTAAAGGGAAAACCACCGATTAGGGATGCGCGCTCAGCGTTCGGTGGATATGCGGATTAATATCTAGAAAGTTTAGTTTGATGATAAGCTTTTATAGCGAAGAAAATCGAAATACACACGCCAAGTTGACGTTCTTCTTTGGCAAGGAACTTAATGTTATAGTTTTTTCTTTATTTCTTGGAGTTTCTTGCAAAATCGGTAAATTTTAAAGCTAACAAATGAAGGTACTGAATAGGTAAACTGATGCTAATCAATAATTATAACTGTACGTATTTTAAAACAAGATGGCATTGTGTCGTGCCTTATTTTTTTATCAAATAATGTGATTTTCTTTTACTATAGTCGCTGCCGAGCCAAATTCATAAAAACTATCCACCACGCCAAAATTAATTTCGGCGAGATTTCTGAAATTTAAGGTTACTGGTAGAATCCGCTTTTTTTTCAAGCACTTTTGGCAGATTTTCTGCAAAAAACCTAGACATACACCAGTCTCTGACATGGCGCTGTGACAAAGTAATTAACATTTTTTTTATAACATGCCGCCGAAGACACGCTGGGATTCTTGGGCTATTAATTGGTACCTACGCCATAGCAGACATTTAGCGGACACGAAATTGGCAGTCGTAGCTGATACGATTGATTCTGTCGTAACCTGCTATATAGGGACAGCGATATTATGTTTTTACTATAAAGCAGACGCCGCTGACGATCGAATATATACATATATATACATATATATATATATATATATATATATATATATATATATATATATATATATATATATATATATATATATATATATATATATATATATATATATATATATATATATATCGGGTGTCAACGAGATAACTTTCCGGCTGCCATTTATTTAGTATTTAATCGAACAAGATGAAACTTGGCAGGAGTCATAGGCTAATAGAAAGTCACTTTTCGAGGTACTTGTCAAATTTCGACGACTTCCGGTTTGGCCGGAAGTGACACCAACTTTAGATTTTCAAATGAGACACCCTGTATATTTCTTGATTTTTGGAATCTAGAGATCATTTTACGTACAACTGTATTATTTTTATTGCTTTTTGTGTCAATTTACCATTTTTAAAACAAATTTTTTGTTTTAATCTAGAGTGCCATGACCCACCTTAAATCATTCTAATAGACGTGTACATCTGCACAAAAATTTCTACACAATTTTATCACCTTTCATTTGTCTTACCAGAGCGTTCAAAGTTGATTAAATCACTTTTTTGATAATAACTTTAAAAAATTAAATACAACTATAACACTTTCATAGTATAATTAGATGTAGATTTTTATTACGAATCCAATGGTGCATCACAACATCAAAATTCTCTTGGATTTTCTAAAGAAAACTACATTTCATTGCAATAGCCATTTTATATGGTTTGATCAAACATGCAACTGCACGACGATCAAATATTATATCCAGTTAGTCATGATAAAACTGAATAATAATAATGGGTGGCTGTAAACAATTCGCCACAATCCAGAAACATAATATTAAATACCAGAAAAAGTAATTGTTTACAAATTTGTAAAATTCTATCATTTATCCTGAATTCAATTGTTTTCCATGGCAAATTTAACAATATTTTGAGGCTTCATTCCGTTATTTTTTAAACAGCTATAATAATTTAATTGTTTGTCATGGCTAACTGGATATAATATTTGATCGTCGTGCAGTTACATGTTTGATCAAACCATAACAAATGGTTATGGCTATAAAATGCAGTTTTCTTTAGAAAATGCAAGAGAATTTTGATGTTTTGATACACCGTTGGATTCGTAATAAAAAACTACATCTAAATATACTATGAAAGTGTTATAGTTGTATTTAATTTTTTTAAGTTCTTATCAAAAAAGTGATTTAGTCAACTTTGAACGCTCTGGTAAGACATATGAAAAGTGATAAAATTGTGTAGGTATTTTTGTGCAGATGTACACGTCTATTAGAACGATTTAAGGTGGGTCATGGCACTCTAGATTAAAACTAAAAATTTGTTTTAAAAATGGTAAATTGACACAATAAGCAATAAAAATAATACAGTTGTACGTAAAATGATCTCTAGATTCCAAAAATCAAGAAATATACAGGGTGTCTCATTTGAAAAGTTGGTGTCACTTCCGGCTAAACCGGAATTCGTCGAAATTTGACAAGTACCTAGAAAAGTGACTTTTTATTAGCCTATGACTCCTGCCAAGTTTCATCTTGTTCGATTAAATACTACAGAAATGGCAGCCGGAAAGTGATCTCGTTGACACCCTTATATATATATATATATATATATATATATATATATATATATATATATATATATATATATATATATATATATATATATATATATATATATATATATATATATTTAATATATTTTGGTAAAAAGGCCTTGAAAACATTAAGGTCTTTGGAGGACTCAGTCCTCCAAAGTCCTCCAGGCGTTGAATGTATGTAATTAGAAGTTTTTGTATATGAGTAAAAGTAAATCTATTTATTGACATAGCATATTAAAATTTCGAAATTTTAAAGAAAGTGTAAAAATCGACCGACAACCAGCTTTAGCAACATGTAGAACATGTTGGAAGATGTAAATTAATTAAAATTATTGATAATTGATATAAAATTTTTTCATTATTATAAAAGGAAACTTTTTGTAAGTATTCCAATTCTAAATTCTGAAACTTTTAAAAATCGACCCACCCTAACCTGCATCTCGACTCTTTCGCTTTCTTTCACCCGCAAATGTTACCATAATACGTAAATATTATTAGTGTTAAATTTAATTTATTTTTTAACGCTGTTAGACTAATTTAAGGAACACTATAATTAAAGCACAAACTAGATAAAACTGAGCAAAATATTAGTTAACAACGTACCGACCAAGACCATTTTCTAGGTAGTAAAAAGAAACTATATTATTATTTAAAAGTAACTTCTAAAGAAAAAATATTGATAATATTCATTGTACGACTGTTATGCTGTTGTTGAAGGTTAAGTGGAGTGTAATATAGTACATATGGTAGTATAGTACATATCGTACATATAGTACATATCCTCTGCTACTCGGAGCACTTCTATTGCGGTAAAAAATATTAATTCTAGTTTGAACAAAAGTAATGTGACGCACGGCGCTTGATGACATTCAGAAAATCAAAATACTTCTTTTTTATCTCTCTTTGTCACGTCCTGTCTTGAGGAAGTAGATGGCGCTGATTTGACGCAAAAGTTTAAAATACAACGCGTGTTTGTATTGTTGAGTACTTTAAAATAAACAAAAACCAGACAGGAGTAAAATTGTTTCAGGCATTTAAATATTTCAACGCTAGTCGCAGGAAGTTTGTTTTTGTTTCATATAAATGCGAATTGCAAAATTCGCGAAAAAAACGATAAAAAGATTTAATTACTGAATACTGCTATTATGTCCACATAACGTTTTTCCTATCTCTTGTGTAGGGCTGCCACCCGTTCTTCCTCCGGAAGAACAGTCCTTCACTCGAGAATAATGTGCTTCCGTGCTTTTTTCCTAAAAATTAAAGTAAATTCTTTGATTTGTCTGAGACAAATTGGCAAAATGTAGTTTCCAAACTTAATTTAAATAATGGATTTCCTTCTTATATTGAGCTTGAAGGTATATTTTTTATTATTAAAAATGAAATCTAACTGAAAATATGGATGATCTTTTTAATGAGCTCTCTGAGGCTAAAAAAAATTATGAGTTAATTATTTCTCTTGAAGAAGATTACAAAAATTTTACCACACCTTAAAAGTGGAATTATATTTCCTAAACATTGCAAACATTTTCTCTATTGTTTTTTTTTAAGTGTCCCAGCGAGATCTAGTTTTTCTGTATCTGGGACAAAATGGAGACAAGAAAGAAAAATATTTTCTTTAGAACTGATTCGTGCTTAACTTCTAGTTATATTTAATTTTAAAGAAAACTCTGAGGAATTTTATAATTTAATTAAAGAGGACTGTTAGATTCGGCTAAGTCGAACAAAAAATGTACTTATAAAATTAAAAACAAATAAGCAATGGCTTTCTCTTTAATTTTTAGGACCCATGTACTTTCTAATCTATCGTCAAAATAATATGCTAGGGTAATAACATTTAAAAACCTTATTTTATAAATTGGCGGATGCACCAGAAAAGTCCTTCCTCGGAAAGTTGAGAAGGTGGCAACCCTACTCTTATGCAACAATTACTATTGGAAATTTTTTTGGGTTGCCTATGTTTTGTCACGTGTAAAGTATTTGCAAAAATCGATATATTAAATAACGGCGGACCGCAAGAGTTGTGTTGTTTAATAACTAAATAGCTTTTTAGTTTTTCAGTGCTGATAGTAAAAAAATACCTTGGATTCTTTTAAGCATTGTGTTATAGGTAATTAGTTAGTGACCGTTTTTTACATTAATGGCTATACCTACTGTTTTGTTAGGGTTGTATAAGCTTAACGTCAAACCTAACAAACCAGCTATATTTTCTTTGGTAAAATCTTTCTACAGGGAGTGTATTTTACAGAGATTTTACTCTAAAAGTAACAAAAGCAATAGTTCTTGTTTTTGATAGTGCTGATAGTGACAAAAAAGGGTGGTATATTTATGTTTAACTGTTGTTAATTTTAACTATTAGTTTAGTGCTCTTTTTTCATTAATGACTGTACTGTGTTGTTAGTCTATTTTAAAGAGATTTTACCACAATGGTAACAATAATAAATAAATAATAATAATAAATGTTAGTATCAAATTTAATTATTTATTCATATTATTAAATAAAACCGCTCTGCTATAGTATTGTAATTTTTTGAAATTGAGTGTTTTGAAAGAGTTAGTAGGATTTCATTCTTTAACGGTGACAAAAGTATTATTTTTTCAAACTTGACATAGTAATATGGTATAGAGACTTACCAACGCCACAGCGAGTACTGACGTCAAAACTGACCTTTTTTCTGTGACTGGAGTTGCTCATTGTTTTTTATATGGCCATGCATTTATACCCAGTGGGCGCAGTGACTAAAACATTTTTTTGAGAGACGATATCTACCTTTTTTTCATCGTGAAACGCCATTTATGAATATTTTTATTCAATCTGAATTCATACTAGGATTTACCGGTTTCAATATATGCAGTGAATTTCATAACACCCTGTATAAATACGGCTTATAAAAAAAACTAAAAATTAAAATAAATTTCAAAATATTTGGTTGGCTTATAAGTTTATTTAGCAAATAAGTGAAATCTGTGATTAAAATACCACCAAGTACCACTCTAAATTTTATCGTTCATGGATTAACGTATGTGCTATATATCTCACAATCTTTACAATCTCCCTAATAGCGCCTACTATGGTAGTAAAGAAATCGATCGATCAGCTGATTTGAACATCAGCATTACAACAACAAAATGTGACGTAGGACAGGGACGGGAAATCAAGAAATGTGTATAAATAAGATGAATTTCGTAGTTGTCAAACACCATATGCGGAAGAAGTTAGTTGATGTCGGAAATTTTTCACATTTTAGTGTTATAATGGCGACGAAAACCTTTTTTTTTTATGCGAATAACAAATGGGTTTATGTGCTGCAATCGAATTTTGTTTTAAACTCGGTTTTAAATTTATTTTTCTTAAAAATGTGGTGTAGGATATTAAACGAGGAACCCCTTACAGAAAGTATGTTTTTTTGCAAAAATACATTTTTTTAGTAAATTAAATATGCCCTCAATAATAAAATTTTGACGTGCGGGCGCGCGTATGGTCAGGTTTACGGGCGTTATAGACATTTTTTAAGTTGTTTAATTGAACCAAAAAAAATATTGGGTGTGTCTCTATACTACCCCAAAAGTTACCCATTCAATTATATTAAACCACAAAATAGCAGCTCTACTTATAAAGTAATAACTTATTGACGCTGTAGGTTTGCACTTGCCCCGAAAACTGACTTGTCCCAACTTACCAATTTTTATTAGTTTCCCCCCAAAAGCGTAATTTTTTAAATTGCTATAATTGTTAGACCAAACGTGCAAAATATTTCGAATTAGAGTTTTAATTTCAAACCAAATATTACAAAAGCAATTTCGACTCTTCGAGCATAACTATGCAATGATATTTTATTGATAATGATGACATTTTAATAATTTTAACCATCGGCTCTGATTCGTGAAAGCAATAACGAACGTACAAATGCTTCGGTGCGTCCAGGATTACGTAGGGACGGAGTTCAAAGAGCTTCCAATCTGATCTAATTTGCTAAAGGAACTCCACGAATAATCAAAGCGATAAATAAGTTGTGATTAAGTTTGAGCCTGTGTAGTTTATTCACAAAGAATACGAAAAATGGAAACTGAGTATACCTTAATACATTCACCGATAACCTTTTCTAATAATAGTTATAATGCTTTATATATATATATATATATATATATATATATATATATATATATATATATATATATATATATATATATATACATATATATATATATATATATATATACATATATATCTATATGTATATATATATATATATATATATATATATATATATATATATATATATATATATATATATATATATATATATATATATAAATTTGGCAGTCGATAAACTCCTTTAAAAAGTTTTATTTAAATAATCGCGAAGTAATAAAATTTTGAGGATTTCTTCTTAATCTTCTTTAAATGACAAACATTTAAAAATGCCCCTGTAGACAGAAATTATTTTTTAATTTTCCCGCTATTCAAAGGTTATTAAAAAAATCTAGAAGACTGTCTTTTTTTATTTGTCGCCCTGCATTGTATAAAAAAAATAATGGCTTAAAAGCTGTAGCTTCATCTAAGTTTTTGTTTTAAAATTATGTTTTAAACTGAAAGCAATAATACAAATTCCATTTAAAATTGCATACCAGTGCACCTAATTTCATAAATAATAACAACTTTCTTAGGTAACAGAGACTAAGAAAAAGGCAAAGGAAATATACAACTGCCCACAGGATACTGGTCAGGAGTGGACGAAGAAGGCAACGCAAAGGCAGGAGTTGGCTTAATTTTGAAGAAAGATAAGATAAAATCAATAACACGAACGAATCAAATCAACGGAAAAATAATGTCAATCGAGTTCAAAGAAGAAGAACAATACACACTAATAGTAGCATACGGACCAAACGACGACAAAAGAAAAGAGGAAAAGGATAAATTTTGCCATAAACTACAACAAGAAATAGATAAAAGCAAACAGAAAATAACTCTAATGGGAGACCTAAACGGAAGAGTGGGAAAACAGAACCAAGGAATAGAATGGTGCCTAGGAAAATATGCAGAGATGGCAGAAAATACAAACGGAGGAAGAAGACTAGATTTATGTCTAGAAAACGAATTGAAATAGGAAATACCCACTTCAAGAAAAAAGAAATATATGAAATAACGAGAGAAATGCAAAGCAGAAACGAAAAACCTATAATAGACTATTTCTTAATAGATAAGCAAATATGGACAAAAGACTATTACCTTTTATTAATGACAATTAAAGCAGAAAAAAGTAGGAAGAAAGAAGTAAGAGGAAAATATCCTAATACAAAATAAAATGCCATTAACTCAGCAATGCAGAAACAAAGGAAAATTTTAAAAACTAATAGATAAAAATCTTGAAGATATTAACCTAAAGTCCAACATAGAGCAGCTATGGAAAATATTTAAGACTGCAGTCCTATCAGCAGCCGAAAGAAGTTGCGGAATGACAAAAATAGTAAACAGGAACAATAAAAGAACTTATTGGTGGACAGAAGAAGTTAAAAAAGCAGTCGGTGAGAAGAAAAAGAAATGGAAGATATGCCTACAAACAAAGGACAAAAACAAGTATGAAGACTACAAAAACGCAAGGATAACAGTAAAGAAAGTAATAAAAGAAGGAATCGTCGAATAAATTCGGAGAAAACATAACAAGTAACTTTAGAGAAAATCACAAGATATTCTATGGAACTTTAAGAAACATGAAGAAACTAAAAACCAAAAAAAATAAAAAGGGACAAGTTATAGCAGTGGCAGATGAAATCATGGAAAGATGAAAAGAGTATTTTAAGGACCTATTGGAACGAGTTATAACGGAATTAAGAAGCAACACAGACCAAGCAACAATAATTTCCGAAACAGAAGAAACGGCAGAAATAATAACGAAAGAATTGGAATGCGTGATTGGTACATGTAAACTAAAAAAATCACCCGGGCATGACAGCATAACGAACGAAATGGATCACGAGAGATAAGAGCACTACCAAAATCGGCGATAGAAATAATGAACAATATAATGAAACAGGGAGAAATACCAGAAGACTGGAAATAATAAGCCCAATATACAAGAAAGGCGATAACCAGAACTGTCAGAACTACAGAGCGATCACCCTACTCAGCAATGTAGCTAAAATATACGCAAAAATCCTGAAAAAAAGAATAGGACCAAAACTAGAAGAGACACTCGAAGATACACATTTGAATTTATAACCAACAGAGTGACTCAGGACGCTATATTCATATTAAAACAAATAACAGAAAAGACTTTAAAAGAAAATAGAGCAACTTACATTTGCTTTACAGATCAAGAGAAAGCTTGACAAAATACTTTTACTTAAATACTTTTTAAATAATATAAAAAACTTCGTACAAAAGCACCTCGAAACGAAAGTACCTCGAACCGAAACCGTGTATTCTTAATTTAACTACCCTTCATTAATTTAAGTAATATTTTTGATGAAATAAGTTTATTGAAGTTATTTTCTTACTATGATTTCATGTTACTTCAAACCTAGCGCAAATTTTGGACAGAATTTTGGATCTTAAATTAAGATTCTCCTTTTTGTGTGTTAAAACACCAAACAGCCAACTTTCAAACTCTTAAAAAGTACTAATATTACTTTATAACACTCTTTTATTTTTATTACAGGTATGATAAAACAACACATCTGTTTCCAAACTATAGGTAAGAACTTTACCATAATTCAAAGAGATAAAAACCCATTTTTAGAAGAAGTTTCCGAGGGCAATAAATTATCGCCCTCCCATATAACCGCCCTCTAATGAGATTACTTGTTTCGGCACATGTGGTGTGAATTTTTGGGTCGTGCGTAACTTTTGATTTAAAAACAGTGAAAATATTAGAGAACTTTAGCTTGGTAAATATAAAGTTTGACTTCAAAGTAGAAGTACTTTATTTTATGAAAAATAGTCATCTTAGAGTTTTTTAGGTAGATTTTGTAGAGGTTTGTCTATATCGGGTGACACAGGAAGTAGCTGCCCCCTAATTTTCTGAGTAGTTTTAAGGTAAAAGTATACGGGTTCTACCAGTGAATTAAAATTGTCATTTATTAGTAAAATCAGACCTCTAAAACAACAAAACTTATCGTATTTTTAACCATATTTTTAGCTATTATTCTTACACTATTAGTTTCGAAATACTGGCTATCTACGTACATAGATTGCTTTTAGACTATATAAAGGGTGTTCCGATAGGGTACCTACTTCCAGATTTACTTTTTAAATAAAACCGACAATTTTAGAAAAATAACATGCTTGTTTATTTTATCAAAAAGTAGAGACATGGCAGTTACGTTTTAAAAATAATATTCCTCAAATGTCCCCCTCGGCTATTTTTACAGATGACCATTTTTGCCTAAAATAGTCAACAACGTCTTGGCACAACTGCAGTTCAATTTAATTAATAACTTGACAAATGTTTTGCCTCCCCCGTTACATAGATTTTTAAAGAATTTAGTGAATATCACCTTTTAGCATTTCAGATAGCTTATAATACGAGCTTGGTTTCGAACGCACCTGAATTGGACCTACATTTGCAAAGTCTGTCTTTTACGCTTTGCGCGTTCTATTAACGAGTGATTTAGGACTAGGGTACTGTACTCTAGAATAGGTTCTGTAAATTTGGTTTGTTATTGAGGCGCTGTTTTATATGTCTTTTTAGTATATTATGGTCTTACAAGTTTAGACTTAAGGGAAAACCTTTATATTTCTGTAATAAATTCTTAAATAATGTCTGCATGATTGTGGCGGATTCATATTTATATTTATTCATATAGGTGAAACATCTAGGCCAGTTAGTGTTAGGTATAAAGAACATCAGGATTTAATAAGGCGTCGCGAATTTTTTAAAAGTAAATTGGGTGAACACGTTTTTGAAACAGGTCATAGGATAGAGTGGAATAATTCTAAAATTGTATCTAGAGAAACTTTTTCTAATAGGCGTAAATTAATTGAAAGCGCTACTATTATTCTTAATAACGATAAATGTTTTTCTAATTTTTCTGTAGATATAAACAGAATTTGGCTACCAATACTTAGACAGGAAGTTAGTAAAAATAATTTTATTATTGAATAGATAGGTAGTTATATATTTTTTTTGTCCTACGGTACATAGTCATGTTTCCTGCATTACCTGAAGACTTGTCATTTTGACTAATGTCAAAACTCATGCTGACAGAAAAGCACGAAACCATTATCAGAACAATATTTTCGAAAAAATCAGAAGAATTCTATCAGAAAACTCTTGTATCCTTTTTTAATTATTTTTTATAATTACTTAGTTCATTTTTCATTTAGTTAGTTTGAATTTATTAGATTATTTGATAACGAGACTAGATATTAGGTCTCGAAACGTCAGAAAAATTATTTTATTCAGATTAGGTTTTAGACCGAATATAATATACTACACTAGAGATAGATTAGGGTCAGGCATACTTTTTATAATTAAAAGTCACTGACAATGTACAGAACATTTCTGTTTTCAGGATTTGTTTTTTGTTTAAACGCAGTGACATGTATTATTTTTAAAAAATATTAATTTTCCTTAACAGTAGAGTGGCGTAACACCCAAACAATAAATTTCTTAATAAATTCTTGTATTGCAACAAGATAGTAGTTCGGAGTAAGTAGAGGCAGAGTAAGAACTCTATACAATCCCGTAGGCGAGCGGGACTCACCCCTAAAATGACCGACTAGTGACCACGGTCGTCCTAGCCGCTAAAAACAGTTTTACTTTATGTTTTCGAGGTCGCTGAACACGAATCCAAAGTTGTTTTTTGATTAAAGTGGGGGAACATGGAAAAAAATGGCAATTTATTGCTAAATGAGGAAAATAAAATTTTCATACTTTTTGATATTCAACTCGCTATATCTCAGACAATTATTCATATTTCTTTTTTAAATTTTAACCACTTATTCTTTAAGGTATTACCTAGAAAACAAGCTCCATCCGAAGTTCTCAAAGCAATTATTGGCTGAGTGGCGAATTTTCAAAGTTGTGCTATCAGGTTTTATGAGTCCTCACATACTATCGCAAAAGTTGAGTGACGAAGTTTCGAATTTCGAGTAAATAGCTATATAGTATTAAAATATAGTATAGAAGGAAGTTTTTTGTAAAATGTAAGCGCTTTATATTCAATAGAAAAAAATATATACGATTTCAAATCTGAGAGTTGAGTACGGGCGCGCGCGTTTGGCGCGCAGTGATTATCGCGGCAGGCGTATACAGGGGTTTGAATGATTTTACCTAGCTCGATTGCTTACTATATAAATTTTTTTAGATCTTTTTATTTGTGTTAACGAAAAAACATTTTTTATAAATATTCCAAATAAACAAGGTAAGTACAACTCCTAATTAAATGAAAATCTCTGAAAGAAATTTGAAAATTATTCGTTTATTTTATCTACATTGACACATGAATCACTACAGCTACAAACATTACAGCATCTTAAGTTAGATACTATACAAGGGCAAATCGCAGTTGCACAAGCATTTTTACCATTATATAGGAACAAAAATATTTTTGTAGTGTTTCTATGGCAGTGGGCCCATCATAATAATCGAATTGCAATTTGTCGTCTTCTACCAACCATCCAAAGTTTGTCACATCTTCAGAAGCAATTATAGATTTTGTCGCTTGCCTCCATTCGTTGATTTGCCAAAGAGCTCTTAAAATATGCTTTAGCATAGCTGGTTTTGACGAAGGAAGGTTTGAGATGTTTAGATTTTTTTCGATGGTTAAATTAATGCGTAAGGAATTGATGTCAGTGCGAATAGCTTTTGATTTTTTGGGGGGATCATACAAATACGATACGAATAAGCTAACGATTTCTTGGACAATATCTATAGATAAATCATTTATTTTAGCTAAACTAAGCAATTCTTCATTTGACACTTTTTTAGAGTGGCATAAACAGTCTTTTTACCAATATAAAATTATGATGAATTTGTATCACAGCCGGTCAAAGCATGTGCAGCTAAGAAAGATGGACATAAATGATTTCCTAGTTTTTGGGCTAAAATATGTATAGGTATATATCTTCTCAGATCAGTGCGGACCGAAATTTTTTCTGTAAAAAACCACAGTTGAGGACTATTTTCAAAATGTTGAAAGTTTGCAATAGTTATAATATAAGTACATTCAATTAGCACTACACAATGATAAACATAAATCATGTAGCTAACTGTACTTACCTTGTTGATTAAAACATTTGGAATATTTATAAGCAACGCGTTTTCACTAACACAAATAAAAATATCTAAAAAAAAGCGATATAGTAAGCAATCGAGCTAGGTAAAATCATTCAAACGCCTGTATACGCCTGCCGCGATAATCACTGCGCGCCAAACGCACGCGCCAGTACTCAGCTCTCAGCTTTGAAATCGTATATATCTTTTTTTCTATTGAATACAAAGAGCACAAATGTTACAAAAAACTTCCCTATATACTATATTTTAATACTATATATTTATTTACTCGAAATTCGAAACTTCGTCACTCAACTTTCGCGATAGTATGTGAGGACTCATAAAACCTGATAGCACAACTTTGAAAATTTGCCACACAGCCAATAATTGCTTTGAGACCTTCGGATGGGACTTGTTTTCTAGGTAATATCTTAAAGAATAAGTGGTTCAAATTTAAAAAAGAAATATGAATAATTGTTTGAGATATAGCGAGTTGAATATTAAAAAGTATGAAAATTTTATTTTCCTCATTTAGCAATAAATTGCCATTTTTTCCATGTTCCCCCATTTTAATCAAAAAAACAACTTTGAATTCGTGTTCAGCGACCTCGAAAACATAAAGTAAAACTGATTTTAGCGACTCGGACGCCGTGGTCACATACTGCTATTTCTAAGCTACTTTTTGGGGGTGTCCCGCTCGCCTACCGTGGTTGTATACGTTTTGCGGAGCTTGAGAAACTCCGGAAAAAAGGTAACGTCTATGAATTGCAAATAATCAATTAATAAATATAGATATACGTGTATGTTCGATTTGCAAAATTTGTAAAGTTAATGTCTGGAGTGTCTGGAGTTGGCGTTGTTTCCCTTAAGAACAAATTAGCGACGGTTTCATGTAGTGGTATCTATGATGGACAGAAAGTGTTCGGTTTGATTGGCTAAGCTGCAAAAAATACAAATATATAAGCTGAAAAAAAAATACATTAGGGCTCTCTTGCAGCTGGACCTTTGAGTGAGAAGGGTTATTGGTGTTGGATAGTTGCCACACCCTGACATCCTGGAAGTATGGGGAATTCCAGTTATCATTAGATAAATTTGTAAAACTAGTAATTGAGATAGTATGTGAGATTTCGTTCGTGAGATTCGTATAAACTGCCAGTCAGTTTCGTGGTATAGGCTCAGTGAGAGTCTAGAAACGTTTTTAGTGACTGCTAGTCAGTATATTTGGTAGTGTCTACAGGACAGTAAAGTTTCCTAATTCACTGTCTATACTTTAGGAGTTCTAGGTAATCTATAAGATTACAGTGTTTTTATAATCAGTTTATTTTGGAGTGTCAGCAGGACAGTATAGTTTCCCGGTACACGAAGGTAGTGCAGGATAGTGAAGCCAGTCTACTAGATGGCAGGTTGATTTATTTAGGACATTAATTATACCAGTATATAGTTTCCTAGTACACTGTCTGTGTTCTAGGTGATCGATAAGATTATAGTGTTTAATAATTTGTAAATGATACATATTTTAGAGCACAATTTTATATAAGTAGTATGTCCTAGTACACTGTCTGTACTTTGGAAGTTATAGTAATCGTTACGGTTACACAGTGCTATCATAGTGGAGAATCTGGAGAATAGATTCCAAAACCTAAGTGTTACGTATTAGTGGACTTTTCTGAACTATTTAGTCAGAGACCGAGAGACAAGAAGACAGCTAGTGGGTTCTGCCCCTGTTGAACAGCGGCATAGAAACTGTAAGGTTTGTTAACATAGTATATGGTGAGCTTTTGTAATATTTTGAACTTTTACAATTAAATATTTGTAGGTAGATAAATTAGAATTTGATTTCTAATGTGAGAAAGGGAGGAAGGAAACGGTTTGACGATGAACTAATCTCGGAACTTTGATCTACTTTCTTAAAAATTCCACAGGATGGCGTCTATGTAACAATTTTCAATGGATCACAGTTCTTGGATTTCCTTCGATCCTACTGACACTGCGTGGTGGATACTAAATCAGGACTAACATGCGAAAAGAAATTACCCCCCCTGAATGATCATGCTAAAAGCGGCTAATTAAGAGCTGTCGTGCCCAGGTCATAACACCTAGATTACCTGGTAAAGATGTAATGAGAAAATTCTTGGGATAAATTAGGTTACATCATTTGCAGATTGTTAGAATATACTTTGTTCTTGAGGAAGCCTCAAAAGAAAAAATCAACGGGGGTTAGATCACATATGATCTTACATGCCACTGAATATCACCATTTCGAGAAATGCCGCGGCAAGGAAAACGTATCCGTAGCAAATCCAAAGTTTCCCCCGCCTTGTAGCACGTGGCGCCATCTTGGTGAAAGAACATATTGTTAAGGTGCATGTTATCTAATTGGGGCCACAAAAATCTTCTCTACATATTCGTCATTATCATTAACATTACACGTTTCAGAAGCTGTAAAGAACATACCAAAATCTTTCAAGCTCGTGTGTTCCATTTTAGCCAACATTCTTCGAGCACCACATTGTCGACTAAAAATATTTCACCCCCTTCGAAAGTTGATTCTGGTGACATTACCAAGGCCCCTAAGAGGATGTTCTTTATCAGCTATTTTCTTTTTAGTTCAGCTATTTTAGTTTCCGACTTTCTGTTTTAATTTGCTATATTTATTTTCTCTTTTTTAATACAACATGCATTGGGTTAAATTTCATATATCTCCTGAGATTTACTGAATTTTTTCTTTCAATTAAACTACATTTTCATCTAGTTGTTTAGTCAGTTATTTATAATCGTTGTTATATTTTTTTTTGCCTTTATTTCTTATACAATTTGTTTTCTTTAACTTTTAATTTGATCCTTGTACCGTGGTGGAATCATTTTGTTATATTAACTATTACTTTCTTTGATCTTCTGATAATTTATTTAAATATCTGAAATATTTATTTGATAATTTTGTAGTCTACAAGACAAAAAACACTTTACCTCGATTGGCAGCTATTTTATTTAGATGAAGGAGAGGAACTCTATACACAGAAAAAAATACTGGAATTAAAAATATTATTTTTGGACATAACAGATCGATGTACTTTAAAGAAAAAGAAAACGTTTTTCCATAAAAAAAACTTCTACTTTTAAAAAGTAGCTTACTCTCGGCGCAAAGTCTCTATGACCCCTAATATTGTAAATGTTAACATTAAGCAGCAACTTTGAGGCCGGGTGTTTTCCATTTTTAGGTTAGGGAATTGTGTCAACACATTTGAAACAAATTATTGGATTTTAAATTTGGTTAATATCGAGGTTACACATTAGTTTTACTCATGCTAGATGTATAGTAATCGTATCCAATAATTTATATTTATTCCACGATCACTCCGTTTTATACTTCGGGTGTTAGAATTAACCAAGAAATGATTTAGTTAGTTTTACATAGGTATATTTAATCATTACAATTTATATATGCACTGACCTACTTCCAAATATTTACGTTTGTTGCCTCTTGTTCCGTGTACTTTAGCAACATAACAGAAAAAAAAACCTGTGCAATAGCAGTGCCTCGATTATAATATTTTAGCTTTGTCTCTAGAAATCACGAGCTACTCAGAACCAACGAAACACTGGAAATCAGTCAGCAAACTATCACGTTACTATAAATAGCTCAAATTTGATTGGTGGTGACAGATTTGTGATTTATGTGGGAACAAAGCCTTAGTCAAAATGTTTATAATTTTAAAGAGGAAAATCCACAGGAATTTATGCAACCTGTGCGCTATGTAACGAGAGATGTTAAATTTCCGAGAACGTAAGATCACTCACGAGAATTTGCGAATATTCGCAAAAGTTGAAAGCATAACGACATTGTGTTGGGAAGTTTTCTTTAGTTAGAGCGTCCTGCTGAACTCTCTTTAAGTATCTAAAAATGTTAAGCTATACAGGGCGAGCTGACTGATAATTATGAACCTAATGATATGTAAATTTATTAAGATGCAAATTTAAAGATCTAATTTTTAACAACATAAAAAGGCATTTTACACTGAAAAAATAAGTTAAAAGTGTCTGTGATCGGGGGCTGTCCGGAAGGGGAAATGTTTTCACCTTTGCTGTGGAACCTGATTATAAACAAACTACTCTAATAACTGAACAGAAATGTCTTATATACAGGGTGTTGTGAAATTCACTGCATATATTTGAATGGGTGACTCCTGGGGTAGTCCACAGACAACCCCCATACTTTTTCCCTCAAATCGCACACTTTTTTTATTTTAAAAAATGCCCAAATACCGGCCTTTATACGATGCTTCTAAAGGCCTGGCGTTATAGGCTCTAATACATAAAGAAAAAACAAATGATCCAACTAGGGCATTGTCAGGCTTAAATATTATCATTTTTTTCTTAGTGGAAACCGAAAATAGTCCAAAGTATTTTTTATATATTCTTTTATTACAGTAGGAATTTAAAAAAAAAACGTTATTTTGTTTAAATACATAATATGCGAAGCCGAAGGGTTGTTTTCATTCCGCTACTGTATCTCAGGCCCCTACCTGTTTGGCCCGTCACCGTGCCTCCGACCTCCCTGATTGGTCCGTCGAACACGTGCGTCAGCTGTTGTATGTGATAATGTGTAAATATGGATGCATATTGAGTATAATAATGCCGTGTACATTTTTGCTTTCTGTTTCTTAATTTGTGAAAGAGAAAGTTTTAAGGCCTTTTAGTATTAACAAAATATCATACGCGCTTAGTGATGCACATTATAAATTAGTAAAACACTAATTCCTGGGTGTTTAGTTGAAGTTATTTATTTAGTTATTATTTATTTGTTGGTTGAAACAGCTGTTCTCTGGATCGTTTTATTTGACTTGAAAATGTACTTTATTCATCATATAAAACAGTCAACATACATTGAACTTACAGTAATACATATTACAATCTTTGTACAGTTTTTAAGTGCACAATGAATTCTTTTATGAATTTGTGTGTGCACTAGGTCAATCCTAGTTAAATTAATAAAAAATCATGACAAATTTTACAATACTACATGTACATACGTTTACAAAAATAAAATATAGAAATTATTCGGGCTAATAAGTTACACATGCTGCAAGACACAGACACAATGGATCACAAATCACATTATCCGAAACCATGGTACAATATTTGTTATTATGTCAAAGTTATATGTTGTGTTATAGGTAGTATTTTAACTTTTTGAAATTGAGAATTTTGCAAGAGTTAGTAGGATTTCTTTCGTTAAAGGTAATGTAATCAAAATATTATTTCTTCAAACTTGTTACAAAGAAATATTTTTAAGAGACCTGGCAACACAACAACCTAGCTCACGGTTGTGTTGTTCTTTATATGGCCATGTGTTTTATTATCGATGGTGTGCAGTGATTTTTTTTTTGAGGGGCTAGACCTAGCCTATTATCGGGAAGCGCCATTTATAACTATTTCTTCCCAATCTGAATTCAAATCAGGTTTTACCGGTTTCAGTATATGCAGTGAATTTCATAATACTCTTAATACACAAGCTTACGCAGATAGCCTGCTTATTCTGTGCTCCGGGCGTAGGATCTACAGGGTCATATAGCATAGGCTGGTATCCGGGTTATCATCTCCGACAGTATGCAACAGTTTTTCAAGCAACCGTGGGAGAATGGGATCAGCAAGTGATCCCGACGGCATCAGGCCTGAACCCATCATTGCTGTTTTATGGCTCTATTCTGCCGTATTGCTACCTCTGTATGGCTTATGCCAACAGGGTTGGAATAAGTTCGTACACTCTATTAACTTTATATCATTCATTTTGCTTAGGTTGAGCATTTAGCACTTCAGGCTGCCGTCCGAACAAACAAAGAATGTCGTTGTGGGGAAAATGAAATATGACTGAACGGCGACTGAAGCGATACTGACGGATTTAATTCTGAACTGCGCCTGGCGAGTGGAGATAGATCATTTTAAGAATGCAGAAGAATATATTTCGGAACTGAGACAATCGGGACCTGACGGGACGAAGACGGGACGTGACTGATGTGTGTAAATAGACAATGGTTAGTTGACTATAAGTTTATAAAATACTGGAAGGGGGCTCCAGAAATAAGGCAGTTCAAGGATCACATAGAAGATCCAAGCGTACGCATCACAAAGGAAATTTTATCTTTGTGTAGCAATGATATTCAAAATAGAAATTAAAATTAAATAGAATTTAAATGTACCTGGGTTATATAGAAAGCCGACTTACACATCCAGTGCTTCAAACACCCATACGGATTTCACCAGCCCTTTAATTGCGTATGGGGGTAATACCTGTTCGGTTTTCGTCTATCACCTTCCTTCAATCAGCATGCATACAAATGCTTCATTCATACTGAACTCGCATCTCTACTTACAAAGACTCAGACCTGTACCATTCTGTCATAAAGCACAGGAATCGAATCAAGTGACCGCCCGGTAAAGTGGTGCCTCTCTTAGCAAGTGCCCGACGTCCAACAGGTTAAGAACGAAATTCTTCGGAAAAACAATGCTGACATCCGATTACATTAACCAAGAATGTCGTTGTGGGGAAAATGAAATATGACTGAACGGCGACTGAAGCGATACTGACGGATTTAATTCTGAACTGCGCCTGGCGAGTGGAGATAGATCATTTTAAGAATGCAGAAGAATATATTTCGGAACTGAGACAATCGGGACCTGACGGGACGAAGACGGGACGTGACTGATGTGTGTAAATAGACAATGCTTAGTTGACTATAAGTTTATAAAATACTGGAAGGGGGCTCCAGAAATAAGGCAGTTCAAGGATCACATAGAAGATCCAAGCGTACGCATCACAAAGGAAATTTTATCTTTGTGTAGCAATGATATTCAAAATAGAAATTAAAATTAAATAGAATTTAAATGTACCTGGGTTATATAGAAAGCCGACTTACACATCCAGTGCTTCAAACACCCATACGGATTTCACCAGCCCTTTAATTGCGTATGGGGGTAATACCTGTTCGGTTTTCGTCTATCACCTTCCTTCAATCAGCATGCATACAAATGCTTCATTCATACTGAACTCGCATCTCTACTTACAAAGACTCAGACCTGTACCATTCTGTCATAAAGCACAGGAATCGAATCAAGTGACCGCCCGGTAAAGTGGTGCCTCTCTTAGCAAGTGCCCGACGTCCAACAGGTTAAGAACGAAATTCTTCGGAAAAACAATGCTGACATCCGATTACATTAACCAAGTTCATCCAACAAAGCCTGGAGTCAACTATAGATGAAAAGTGGAATGTAAGGAGCCCGACGAGGCCTTGTTGCCAATTTTATTTCTTGTCTTATTTAAAAGTTCTTTCCAAAAAAAACTTTAATCAACCATAAGCAGTTCAGAAAATAAAAGAAAAATTAAAAATTCACATTGTCCATGTCCACTGTCCACATTCTATGACATGGCAAAAATTGTCAACGTATGGACAATAGATCTTTTTAAAGAAATTTAATTTAAATACTGAGAAGTGTGTACCAGTATACCTAATATTTTATTAATCCAAATCGCATTGCGTTTTACTGCGTTTCAGCCGCCTTTATTGCGACAATATTAAATTTTTGTGAAAAATATTACATGGCATCGTACATGCATGAATTTAAATATATTGGTTGTTCCTGCTGATATACACAGCTATTGGAAAACAAAACAAGAATTTAATAATTTCGAAAATTATTGAAGAAATATTTTCGGGCTTGGAGAAGAAAACCAAGCCCTTTGAGAGCTGGTGTTAAAGTCATATATTCCGATGAGATCATATTCGAAAGCGCGCGATTCTTTAACCTGTCAGGTCACTCGAGTAAAAGGGATTAGTGTTGCTGACTTTGTTTGGTGATGAGGAGCCAAACTGAGGTTTAAAAGCACTGACCTGCACCAATATATCTAGCTCAAGGTTTGGCACTGGTTTAAGGAAATAGATATCCAATCGATTGGTAATCAAACCGCCGATCCAAGTACATAATTTGGGCGGAAGAGTTCAAGAAAAAAGCTTACTAAAAAGTGCAGCATGCCATACTTGGTGAAGGCCTTAGATGTTCCAAGGGCAACAATTTTGGATTTGTCATGCAATTCGAGGGACGTATTGAAGTTGTGTCTGACAAATGTTTGAAAACCTATCGTCGACCTTTGATGACAAAAACCGTATAGGTGGTCGGCATGCCCTGCTGTAAGTATTTTGAATTAAAAAGTATAATCAATTCTTATACAGTAATTTTTTTTTAACTCGGAGCATAGGATTTCACGTGGTAACACTTCGACCCCGGGTTAGGCCTTGTTTTATTAAAGATCTGAAGCTAAAATTTTAAACAAACATAGTTCAGGCCATTGTGTATAAGCTACCATATCGTTTGTGTTGATAAAACTGAGAAAATATTTTAAAAATGGGGTTATTTTATATTAAAATCAAGTTTCGTCTATCCCTGTATATATCCATGTATGTATCCATGTGTTATTGTCACTTACTGGTAAATGGCATTATTAAAAGGTTTGACAGGTTGTAAATAAAGATGTATATCTTTCTCGTAATTTCGTAAAAGCTCATCGCTTTCATGCTTAACTAACCTTATGCGTACTTAAAACTTCAAACAATCATTTTTGGTAATCGCTAAGACATCCCTCTTATGCAGTTTGAAACCATTTCAATTAAAGGGACATCTTTTAAAAAAATTGTGACACTAATGTTAAAAACGTGTAAAGTGGCACCTTTACCTGGTAAGCATAGGTAAAAACAAGGAAATACGGAGAGATAAAAAATGGTTTTTATCAAAAACAAAAATGCACTTTTTAAGTAGTTCCCGGAATTTTTTTGATACAATTAATAACTTGACTTGTTTTTAGAACTAGATTTGATCTTTTTTCAAGTTTTAACTTTATAGCTATAATATAAATGGGGTTAACATGGAGTCGAAATTTTACCATGTACAGGGTCTTCCAACGAGGACTGAACAGGGGCTCATTTTTGAGCTTCATTGTATTTAAAGAAAAATCTAAAATAGCCAATCGATGTACTTTTTCCTGCAGAATTCAAAACTGAAACCAAAAATTTATTTGAACCAGAAACAAAAGAGTTACGATATGGATAAGGTGTTTTTTAAATGGAACATATCTTTTTTTATACGATTTTCGGAATGAGTGATTTTTTTATGTCTGTTCTGATTAAAATATTTAATATTGTGACAGCTATTTTTATTAAATTTTAATGTTTTATCCAGTATAATTTAACTTCAACCTGTTTGAAACATACACTAGGTAATAAAGGTAAAATCACCTTGAAATCCTTCAAAGTCAAAAACTTTGACAAATTTACTATAATATTGCCGAAATGAAATATTCATTAGATGAGAGATTGCAGATTGTTATCTTGTTCTACAAATGCCAAGAAAATGCAAGAGAAGCAAGGAGAAGATTTATTGCAAATTTTCACAGAAATATATCCGTCAATACTACTCTAAGGATAAAGAACCTATTCGAGGAAAATAAAACATTACATGACAGAAAAAGAATTCCAGAAAGGAAAAGAAATCGAGACCGTGCCATTGTGAATTATTTTCGACTGAATCCAACCAAATCAATTTCGGACGCAGTTCGGGACGTTCAATACGGCGGCGGTGTAAGACGCAGAAGAGGAGGAAGGAACTGTTCACAGGACTTTAAGAAATCATAATTTTAAGCCTTATCATATCCTTCCACTTCAACATCTAACACCGGCACAAAAAGAACCTCGCTTCCAATTTGTTTCCCAAATTGTGATTCGGCAAGAAAACGAAGACCCTAATTTATTCAGAAATATCTTATGGACTGACGAAGCCACATTCACAACATCGGGGGTTTTCAATAGACATAATAATCATCACTGGGCCGTTGGAAATCCAAGAAAATTTCAGACAATTAAATTTCAGGGAAGGACTTCAATCCATATTTGGTGTGGCATAAAAAATAATAGAATTTTGGGACCAATATTTTTTAACGGCACTTTAAATGGACAGAGATACTACGAGTTCTTAGAAAACGAAATTGAGAACTTTTTGGAAGATTTACCATTGGAAGAATATCAAAATTTAATTTGGCAACATGATGGTGCCCCTCCGCATGCCGTGCGTGAAGTTATTCAATATTTAAACGGACGCCACGAAGAATGGATTGGTAGAAATGGAACCTATGCTTGGCCACCCAATAGTCCCGATATGTCAGTATTAGACTCATTTCTTTGGGGCCATTTAAAGAACGTGGTATACAAGCAGCGAAACCACGATATTGATGAGATCATGCAGAAAATTGTGAACGAAATAAATCGCCTTAACCAGGAAAATCACATTATAACAGCAAGTTTGGAAAGGCTACAAAGAGGTTATCGCTCTTGATTCGAGAACAACGGAGGTCACATTGAACATTTAAATTATTAGTGTTTTTTTTTTAGTTAGTATAGAGTTGGAATTCTTTTTCTGTCATGTAATGTTTTATTTTCCTCGAATAGGTTCTTTATCCTTAGAATAGTATTGACGGATATATTTCTGTGAAAATTTGCAATAAATCTTCTCCTTGCTTCTCTTGCATTTTCTTGGCATTTGTAGAACAAGATAACAATCTGCAATCTCTCATCTAATGAATATTTCATTTCGGCAATATTATAGTAAATTTGTCAAATTTTTTGACTTTGAAGGATTTCAAGGTGATTTTACTTTTATTACCTAGTGTATGTTTCAAACAGGTTGAAGTTAAATTATACTGGATAAAACATTAAAATTTAATAAAAAGAGCTGTCACAATATTAAATATTTTAATCAGAACGGACATAAAAAAATCACTCGTTCCGAAAATCGTATAAAAAAAGCTATGTTCCATTTAAAAAACACCTTATCCATAGCGTAACTCTTTTGTTTCTGGTTCAAATAAATTTTTGGTTTCATTTTTGAATTCTGCAGGAAAAAGTACATCGATTGGCTATTTTAGATTTTTCTTTAAATACAAGGAAGCTCAAAAATGAGCCCCTGTTCAGTCCTCGTTGGAAGACCCTGTACAATCCTATGGCTCGCGTTTAAAAAAATACTATATATAGCAAACTATATAAATGTACGAAATGTCATTACGATAGGTGTATTTTTCTTAGTGTTGCATTTTTTTATGTTTATGTGTTACAATAAAAATATACAAAAACAAATTAGTGACCGATCACCTAAACAAGTTGCTGAATAAGAAAATCTACACAAAGGAATAAATAAAAAACTACATTAAATGGTAAAATCATTAAAAGATTTTATCCGTACCAAAAACTTGAAAGCTGTAATTGAGTACATATTTATATTATTAATATATCCGTAGCATTCGTTATAATTTAGTTGTCTTTTACCAAACAATAGTTGTCGCTATTTTCCAAAATAAATTAAAGCATACACACGTTAGACTTATTGTAAAGTGGCATTGAAACTCTGCCTAGCCTATTAATTAGGCTGTCGACAACAGGAAAGTTGTTGAAATAAATGCCTTTGTCCAGCTTAATAAATGAAAGCACCGGTCTAACAAGCCCTTTTGCGTTTGGGGAATCGTTACGCCAGCAAAAAACTCCATGATATGGCAAAATCTGAAGTTTCACTGCCTTGAAATAGTTGTAATATATTAATCAACAAGTATTACTACTTGTTGACAAAGTAGCCTCGATATAATTTCTTTTTGGTAAAATAATTAAATTAGATTAACTAAAAATCTTCTGTTACACAAATATTAGGGCTAAAATTACTATATCAGTATTGAAAAAATAAACATATAAATACTAAATTTAAACAAGATGAGTTTAAAGTTTAACCTCTAAAAAGATTTAACATTTGGAAGCGACTCCGCAGCCGGCGCCGGTTCCCAAAATGTTGATGCATGGATACCGGCGCCGGCACCCGGGTACAAAATTTCTCGGGTGCCGGCGCCGGTTCAGACACGGCCAAAACGGAATGCCGGCAGTTCTAACCTAAAATAATTATAGTTACGTATTTTAAATGATATGTAAACATTGTGTTGTAATTTTGCGTAAAAACTATAAAATATGAGTGTGTGATAAATTTTCTTCATATGAAAATTTTAATTGTGTTTTGGTGGAATACAAGAAAGAAACAAACAATGAGTTTTCGTTGCGTGGTAGCAGAACAAATGAGAATCAAAGACAACGAAATCCTAATAGTGTGTTGGATATTAATCCGGATCTGAAACACTATTATCTGCGGTTAGCCTGTGTTAAAGGTGGAAGACCATTCAAGACAAAAAATAAAAGTCAACAAGGATGAATTCCATGTGTAAGAAAGGCTGCCAGGCTAGCATTTTCTTGAAAGTAAGTGAGTGTAAATAATTTCTATGCATCCTGGGGATTGAACAAAATCACAATCATACTTCATCCAAAGCTTATTTCAATTTTCTAGCAAAACAGAGACACAGAGTTACAGGTCCATATGCTCTGCTAGTTGTTTCTACCTCAAAAAATGGCAATATGTCCATAGAAGACAAGAATTCGAATCAAATTGATATCAGACAAATTGAACACTCTTATTGAAGGACTGAAAAGTTTGATTACAATACATATGTGCGAACCACGATCAAAAGTTTCAATTTAAAATAACTTAAACATTTTCTTCAGTGGAACGTCTAAGTTCAGAAATGAGAAAAAAGGTATAAAGAACAGCCTAAGTTTGAATTACAATACATACAGATACCAGAAAAGGTTAAACCGTCCACAAAACGTGGACGTCCGAAAAGACTTGGAAATACAATAAGAAGGTTGAATCGCAAGAGGACTAAGAAAGCGAACACTTAATTTTAGGAAAAGTTTGATGTTTATTTTTCTTAGTTCGACCCTTAAATTCGCAGAATAATAACAGTTGTTATATTTTTGTAGCAAGATTTATGTTTCGTTAAAGTTTACAATATAAGAAATTATTATTTTTTGACTGAATTAAGGTATCTTGATTCTCATCTTATTTTGACACTAATTTTCTAATGCTGCCGGCACCCAGCTCGGCTGCCGGCGCCGGCATCCATGATGGCTGCCGGCGCCAGCAGCCATGACGGCTACCGGCGCCGGCAGCGGAGTCACTTCCTTAACATTTAGTACCGATTTAAATTAAATCTTCTAAATGTAGTAGGCTCTGACTAGTTATTGCCCTGAGAACGTTATTCAGAAAAAAAAAAATAATTTTCCCATACCAGGCATCTCTTTATCTTGAGCGTATTTATTTGGCGTATCTTCTTACTTCGTGTAAGTAAACATACTTATTTTAACCACGGTAATAATTTTGTGCTAAATCTTCTTTCTTTCTAAAAGCTATCTATTTGGTTCAAGAATATAATCTTAAACCAAGTTTCTTTTTTCACAAACCAAGATATTTTACAAAGTTTAATACAATAATTTGGATTGTTGAGCCAAGTAAACTATAAATACTATGTACTGAAGAAAATAAAAATGTCAGTCTACAAGATTCTAAGTTGAACAAGTTTGTTATGTAACACAACAAACATCCACATTTTCTAGCATCATACTCTATCCGATTTATTTTTTTCTCTTCGAACACAACACTAACCAATCAGACGAGGGATTTAACTTCAGAAACAAAGGTTTTCTCTAGTGTCACTCGCTTTAATTACGAGAATATCTGCGTACATGTTTTCTTATGCGCGCAATGGTGCAACACTATTACTTTCTTATATTATGTTGTGTTTTATAATATACGTAAGAAATGAAGCATTGCATTATTCTGCTCATATAGAAACAAGACGTGGAAGTATCAAAGATATATATATATATATATATATATATATATATATATATATATATATATATATATATATATATATTATTATATGTATATATATATATATATATATATATATATATATATATATATATATATATACAGTGTGTCTACGTAAGTTGGCGGCATATGGGAAACTTTTTTATTATTAATTGTACGAAAAAAAGTTATTCTCTATAAAAAGTTCTGCATGGTCCAAAACCTAAAATGCAACCATCAGATATAAAATTTTATCGGTCGTATACGAGGTTTGCCAAAAAATGTGATTTTTGATCAAGAGTAAAGTACCTTTATTTTCGACAGTATCGAAAATTATTATAAAGAAAAGATGTTTAGAATTAAAAATATCTTTAAAATATTCAACATTGTTTATTTACATTAAAAACTATTTTTTTTTCGACATTTTCTCTGCGAACCGCTTCTGTAATTATTCTCTCTAAAGGGTTAACATCTTCAAATGATTTTGAAGGTATACCTTTTGCTTTAAGTAACCCTACAAGAAAAAATCGAGTGGGTTTAAATCTGGTGACCGCGGAGGCCAAGGAATTTCCGAAAAACGATGAAAAACTCTTCAATTAAAAATATTTTCAATGTATTGACGTACATCTAATGTGCTGTAACATGGGGCACCATTTTGCTGGAACCATATCTGCTGACGTTCAAGTAGGGGAAGGTTGTCTAGAAAGTCACCTATTTCATTGTTTAAAAAGCACAAATAACTATCCGCATTAAAGGTTTCTCGGAAAAAAGGTCCAATTATTTGATTTTTATAAATTTCGCACCACACGTTTGTTTTGAACGAATACTGGTCCCGAGTTTTCAACGTAAAATGTGGATTCGTATCACTCCACCAACGGGAGTTTTGGCTGGAAACTGTCCCATTTGATGAGAATGTTGCTTCATCCGAAAAAATAAAACATCTTGACATAAATGGGTTATCTTCTAAGATTCCCTGTATGTCAGAACAAAATTCAAATCGTCTATCATTATCTCCTGGTCTTAAAGTATGAATTTTTTGTAGTATGTAGTATGGGTTATTTGTGCTTTCTTAGAATCCTTGAAACTGTATCCTTTTTTATATCATTTGCCAATGAAGATGCCCTGTCTCGCAAAGAATATTCAGGATGTTCAGTTGCAGAGAGCATTACTTGCAACGCAATGTCATTATTTTTTACCATGTTTTGGTGTTTTTTGCTAAATTTATTATGTACATCTCCACAAGTCTTAAATTTATTAAATATTTTTCTTACAGTTTCATTGTGAATATGTTGGAAGTTAAAAATGTCTGCAGCTTCTCGAACTATTTTATAATTATCACTCACTTGTAGCACAATCTCAATTTTCTCTCCCAGGCTTAATGTTGGTGGCATTTCTACCTTCTTATAAACATAAAACTGTACAATACGTATCTCTAAAAACTATGAAAAACACTCTTAGGCTATCCAAAAAAGTGTTTATACCGTGCCACTTTTTAAAATACGATTGTTGACGTTTTTCGAATTTTCGATGTTTTGACAGTTCTCAAATCCTACTTCAAATATCACTTTTAAAAAATGCCAGTGCATCCTAGATTAATTATGCATTAATGTGCAAACTTAAATTTTCAACGTTATCACAGAAAAAATGTCGAAAAATAGTTATTTTTGTATTAAGTGCGTGAAGTGAGTGTTTTTTTAATGGCATATGAGAGTGTCAATTTTTTGCCGAGACCGCAGGTCGAGGCGAAAAATTCTCTCGAATGTGCCATTAAAACACGAATTTCACAAACGAAATACAAACAACATTTTTTGTACAACTGAAAGTTTGAATTAATCGGTAAAATTGTATATTATAATAAAAATTTTACCATATAATTTCACATAATCAAGTTAACAGCCCTGTCGTTACTATAGAAATGGTTTGTTGGCACGTTGCTTGTTTTGTTGTCATACGTTGATAGCTGTTCATATTTATTGCAATTTTTTAAATAAATAGTATAAGTACTTAAAATGGATGTAGATTACGATAGTGATAGCGAGATTCCTTCAGATATAGCCGATATAGCAAATTCGGCTATAGCTAACATGTTACCGGCGAAATCAAAATTTATATACGAGAAAAATTATAACCAATTCCGTGAATGGTGCGGCAAGAAAAATATACAAAAAGTGTCTGAAAAGGTACTTATATGCTATTTTGAGGAGAAATCAAAAACTGTAAAACCTTCTACTTTATGGAGTGTCTACTCAATGTTGAAGAGTATGTTGAATGTTAAAGAAAATATTGATATAAAGAAGTTTTCAAAATTGGTGCCTTTTATTAAGAACAAAAACGTCGGATACCGAGGGAAGAAATCTAAAGTTTTATCGAGAGACGATATTAATAAATTCATTCAAGAAGCTGATGATGAGACAAATTTACTTTATAAGGTACAGATGATCAAAATTTTGTATTATTTCAGTAATTTCAATATTTTTTTAATTGTAGGTTGCGTTAATTTTGGGAATCAGCGGTGCTTGCCGCCGTGAAGAATTATTGAAGGTAACTATTGATGACATTGAAGATACCGGGTCTATATTGATTATTAAAATACCGGATACAAAGACCTATTGCCCAAGAATGTTTACCGTTTCAAATTCTGATTATATTGAGATATATCGCAAGTATAGAGTACTAAGGCCGTCCCATACACACAAAAAGAGATTATTTTTAAAATATTCAAGAGGAAAATGTGTTGACCAACATGTGGGAATAAATAAAATAGGGGAAATTCCTAGTTTGATTGCAAAATGGCTGGGAAAAGAATTGCATAAGAGCTACACAGGTCACTGTTTTAGGAGGAGTTCTGCAACTCTCTTAGCCAATGCAGGGGGTAACATGACATCTATAAAACGCCACGGTGGTTGGAAATCTGCCGCCATAGCAGAAGGATATATAGAAGATAGTTTGAGTAATAAAATTGATATTTCTAATAAATTAAATTGTTCCTCTACTTCCAAACAAATCAATATAACTGATACAATTGTGGACTCAACTTTTCAAGGAATATCTAGCGTTTCTGATCAGCAGCAAGGTGGACTAGCTTCGGGAATTAATATTGGAAGCAATTGTTCGAACTTCACCATCAATTATTATTGTAACAAATGAGATTTTTTGGTAGTTGGTAATTAATTAGTAAATTTGTACAAAAAAATTCAATACATTTTTTAAAAAGTAATGTTTTATCGTTTTTTTTGTAAATCATTTTTCCAGTTAAAAAAAGTCTTTTTTTCACCGTGAAAAAAAGTCTTTTTTTCACTGTTAAAAAAACAAAAGGTTTACGTATCGATAGCGATGAAAAAATGTCAACTTTTTTTGACAGTTGTACAAAAAATAGTTTTTCAATGTAAATAAACAATGTTTAATATTTTAAAGATATTTTTAATTCTAAACATCTTTTCTTTATAATAATTTTCGATACTGTCGAAAATAAAGGTACTTTACTCTTGAGCAAAAATCACATTTTTTGACAAACCTCGTATACGACCGATAAAATTTGATATCTGATGGTTGCATTTTAGGTTTTGGACCACGCAGAACTTTTTATAAAGAATAACTTTTTTTCGTAAAATTAATAATAAAAAAGTTTCCCATATGCCGCCAACTTATGTAGACACACTGTATATATATATATATATATATATATATATATATATATATATATATATATATATATATATATATATATATATATATACATATATATATATATATATATATATATATATATATATATATATATATATATATATATATATATATATATATATACATATATATATATATATATATATATATATATATATATATATATATATATATATATATATATACAGTCAACTTCGGATATAACGACCTCCGCATATAACGAACCACCGGTTATTACGAACAAAAATTATGGTCCGGCCAAAACGCCATAAGAATGTATGTATTTTTTGTTCGTTTATAACGAACCCGGCTATAACGAACTATCGGCTATAGCGAACCCTATTTTGATTAGTTTTTGCTTGTGGAAGTTCGGTTATAACGAACTGTCGAAATTTCACGTATGTATCACTTCCATATTCGTAAAGTAACGGCTGAGAATAGCAACCATAGAGAAGCGACAAAGACAATACAAGATTTCACAGGGCATGTGCGACGATAATGTGGACTTCTGTCTATACCGCATCATTAGTGTGACGAATCTTTCTCCGTTCAATATTGTGGATACGTGTCTGCCCAAGGTCAGCAAAACTGGTTACCCTAAATATCAAAGGCACCGACACGTTTTGTCGCTTCTCTATGGTTGGTATTCTCGGATAACGGGTCGAGTAGCGACCTGTCAGGCGCCATTTCAATTTGTAGTTTAATTTCGGCAATAGGCGAGGGAATATTGTTCTAGCATAGAGCAGAGCGCGCCAAAATTCAGCAAGCGAAAGTTTATAAACACTTGCAGAAAAAGTTGACATAATTACAAAACTGCAAAATGGGGTTGTAAATGCCTAAATCTGTAGGGACTATCAGTTACAAAAGTCAAAGACTATTAATATTCGTAAATTTTAATAATAATAATTTTGACAACAAGAGTGTTGATTGAGCCAGGTGATTGCTTACAAATTAAAATTGAAAAACATGTACTAGGAAAAAGAAAAAATTTCAAATTACTGATTTTGTATAAATTATACAAATATGTATGTTTAATAAGTACATAATTTAAAAATACTATTATGTATTGGTTATAATAAACGACTCATAAAAAGTACCTATACATATGAATGTACATAGTACATATTTGTTTTATTCTCTGCACTTCGAATATAACGAACGCCCTGCTATAACGAACTGTTTAAAGATCCCCTTGGTGGTTCGTTATATCCGAAGTTGACTGTATATATATATATATATAACGGCTGTCAACGAAATCATTTTACATACCCTAATTTTGTTCATATTAAAAATACATATTTCATTTTTGGGTTAAAGCTTTAGTTGACAAAAACATATTTTTTAGTAAATTTTTAAAGTAATAAGTAAAATAAAGGTACTGAGATTTTTTTAACGATTTTTAATTTTTATAGGCTTGCCATTTAAAAACGAATTAAGTTACGGACCTCGGGTGTGCGGTAGAATGTTTATTTTTTTGGTTTCTTGTTTGAAACGGCAATTAAGTATTTATTCATGTGGTTTCTGGGTTGTTAGGCTATCGTCGGTTGTTCTTTATCCTTGACGTTTCGCCAACTCGAGCGGTTGGCATCTTCAGAAGGTACGCTTAGTTTGACTGCTCGCGTACTGTAGTTGGCGAGCCAGTAAAACGAGCGCATCTTCTGGAGATATTGGCGATGGCCGCGAAAGTCTTCACAATTCAATCAAGCATTTATTGGCCTTCCATGTCAAATGTTCTTAGAAAATTTTACGTCTCTTCTAAATAATTATTCCAAATAATTTCAAATGATTCCAAATGATTATTATCTAAGAATAATTATTATTAATATTCCTAAAAATCCCTAAGAAAACTAATTTAATACGATATAGATCTAAATAGCTTATTAGACTCTATTTCGTCCGCTGAGAAATTAGAAAATTTTCAAATAATATTATTAGATATTAATCTCCAAGGACGGATAGTGTCTTCTTTTTTGACCTCAACTCCCTAGCCTCACCCCTGAAGGGAGTTGAAAAAGTTAAATTACATAAAAGGTAGACTGATTAACCACTAAGATACACCTAAAATTTGGTGACTATATTTACTAATAGCAAAGAAATTTGCCCATAGCAAGACTTTTCGGGCACCCTGTATACACTCTTTTGCATATTGTTAGTAAAGAGGGAAATATCGTATCGGATACGATACGATCGTAAAATATAAATCCAAGGGCATTGTTGCATAATTGTGGTGCTTGACACTGCCTGCGTTGCCACTTGCAGTTCTATTTGCGGCAGAATAAAGCTATTTTGATATTTGAATAAAAGCGGGTCCCTTGTAATATCGGGACTGGCCATTTAAAAACGGGACCGTCCCGCCAAAATCGGGACGGATGATAACTTTATACATATATAGGTATTTTAGTCAAAACTTTAAATATTAATAACTTTTGATTTATTTCCTTCTCGAAGCCCTTTTTTGGACGCACGGCGCGAACGTCACGGTACGATTCGGGTATAAATCAAATGTACGAGGGGAATTGGTAAAGTAGGATGATTTAGAAAATGGAAAGATATAGGTTTGTCAAGCATTAGAATATTTTAATGGCACTTAGTAAAACTGAGCCCAAGTAATTATTTAAATTAAACGAGAAAAAAATTCAACAAAAATACAACACAAAAAGTAGTGGGACGCAACAGAGTCACTAATAAGTGTGTTGTTATTAAGGAGTTGAAACTAATTAATTAATCTAATATGACGAAAAGCAAATAATAATAAAAATTATTATGACGTTTTGATTCCTTAGCAATTTTCATCGGTCTAAAATCAAAAATGAAGAACTTCTTTCCCGTTTATAAAGCAAAAACACTCTGATAATTTGTCTTTGGAAGGCCTCTAGCCAGCTAAATTTATTTGACTCCATTCACGAAGCCTCGTAAATTTCGTCCAATATTGACCAAAAAGCAATCTGCTCAGATCATATAAACTGCAATCAGGCGTTATATCTGTTTTTGTATTGCTCAGAGATCTTCTAAGTTAAAGACCGAAACCTTACTTTATTACATAATATAACGTTAAGATACCTAAGTGTAAAGAAACAGTAATGTATTTTATTGTTAGAGACGGGGTTGTTCCATAATTATAGCCATTCTACACTCTTAAAAATAATGATTAAATTTTAAATCAAAATCGACAAAATTCCGATTAAATCCAGGTCCAAGGCAGATCGATTTAAAAAATTAATATGGTTATTGATTAAATTATCTCTGATTAAATTTCCTTATTCAAATTTAATTGAATTAACAACTAATTTTGAATGCATTTTCAATCAGTTTCTAGTGAATATAAGTGTACTGCTCCTCCCATCCTTATTCAATATCGGAATATTGGTACCTCATTATAGGGTCTCAGTTTTAAGAAATAACTGTAGAGCATGAAGACATAAAAAGAACACGTACACTTTTAATTGACAAAAGGCAATGCAGTTGTATCATTGTAATATACAGTATACATACTTTATAAAACTTACATCCGAATCGTTGTTACACAGATAAAATAAAAGATACAGAGAAATTTAACTAAGTATAAAAGAATATTTTTATTTATCACATAAAATATTTAGAAGTTATACAGGGTGTTACAAAAATATGTTAAGAAAATTTAAGGGCAGATTCTACATCTAAAAATATGAAAATAAGTTTATATAAATATGGATCCTCAAACGCTTCATTTTCGAGATACAGCGTGTTTACTATTTTCACACCTCAAGTATTCTGAAGAGTTAGGAGAAATATGCGAAGATGATTTACAGCATGAATTAAAGCGCGGAGAAGCCATTTCCAGCATTCACTATAAACTTAAATAAAAAAAAAACAATTTTGATGAAAAGGTTGCGTAGAGCGCTGCGCATACATCAGTAACTTTATGTAATCAAGTATGATTGTTTTATCGAGCTTAAAAATAAATAATTAAAGTATTTTCATAGTATTGATCACTTAATCAGTATATATTAAAAGTGATAAAAAATATATATAAATAACAACGAAAATTAAAAAATTAGTCCACAGATTTATGAAAAATTAAACCCAAGAAACTTAATAAAAAAAATATAATGACGTCTGCCGAGATTAATCAGTTAAATGTTTTATTGTGATACTTCGATTTAAAAATGTACATTCTACAGTAGTTATGTTAAATTTCAAACTCTGCGGAACTACATTTCGGGGAGGGGAATAAGTTATAGCCCGAGGATTCCAGTTTAACCCACGTTTAGTACGAAGAGAACTATATCTTAGGAAAAAGAGACATTAGACAAATAATAAATCGTTGGTTTGTCCACCTCTTGCTGCGGTCCAATTTTGCAATAAATAATGATTTTTGCGATGATTATTAAAATTTTAAAACAGACGATATCCGGCAACAATAATTTTCTCCTCTCTTTCACTTAATAATATAATAACATGTCCTGACTGACTGACTGGCTGGCTGACTGACTGACTGACTGACTGACTGACTGACTGACTGATTCATCATTGCCGAGCCGAAACCGCTAAAGTTATAAATATTAAATTTGGTCAGCTGATTTATTTTATAATGTAGAGACTCACTAAAAAGGGATTTTTAAAATTCAACCCCTAAGGGGTGAAACAGGGGATCGAACTTTGTAAGGAGAAAAACAATTAGAAGGTCCTATTAACTCGAAACTTCATAGAAGTATATTAAAAAAAAATATTTAAAAACGTGTTTTACAGTTTATAATGAATCAACCCTTAGGGGGTGAAAGGGGGGTTCAAAGTTTGTAATGGAGTAAAATTTTTATACCGCGGACGAAGTCGCGGACGCAAGCTAGTTTTTGATATAGAAACAGAGTCTCTGCCTCAGTCAATAAGCGCCTGACAGTGACTGAGTTCAAGACTTTCAGTCTGTTCCAGAAATATTTATGTGAAAAGGTCTCTTTGAAAATAACAGGCGATTTATTTACATTATTTCATTTATATCTGATCTTTCTGGCTTTCACTCTTTCACGTAACATGAAGCCAGAGCTCTTACAACCACTTACGAGCAACACCCGCAGGTGAACATTGCTCGGGCAATGTCAGGCAATGCTTAGGTTTGTTTAATTAATTAATTAATAATAATCGACAACATTCCACAACAGCGGTTTGATTGTCACTAAAGATCCTACCCAAAGCTGAAACAACGACCGAAAGTAGTTTCCCACCGTCTATAGTAAAACAGAGAAAGCTGTAGAAACAGCTGATTTAGAGGTACCAAATGGTATCACTGGGCGTTAATGGGTTAAGTTTAGTGTAAAACCTTTCTAGAGATTTTACTTTAAAAGTAACAAAATCAGTTTTCACTTTTTAATAGTGCGGATAGTGGAACCTTTTAAGTGTTGTAATTAATGTTTATGGATCTTTTATTAAAATTATTAATCCAGCGTTGATTTCTTGCATTAAATTACTGTACTGACTATAGTCAGTGTTGTTTGGTACATTGGTATTTGTTAAACTTAAACATTTTTGTCAACATATTTTTGTTTCTTGCCAGTATGTGGCGGGTACCGTTAGTTCGGGAAAGTTTAAAGAGCGATTACTAGCTTATTATTGCAAAGCGCCATTTGTGAATATTTTTCTTCAATCTGAATTCATACCAGAATTTACTGGTTTCAATATATGCAGTGAATTTCATAACGCCCTGTGTATATCTGGAATTAATGAAGTTTTGTCCTCCAAAAATACGAGATCTAGAGACGAGAGATTTGGTATGAATATGTGAAGTTACGACCCCCACAAATTCACTTCAAAGTCATCCAAGAAGAAAATAAATATTTCAGTTAAAAATGTGTATTTTCATGTATATGAGAAAACATCCCCTTAACTTCAACTAAAATAATATAGATACCTTCCTTAGAATAAACTTTTATTTATTTCAAGATAATAAATTACTAAACCAAAAACAACGAACTTATGTACTTCCAGATACTTTTTCCTAATTGAAACTTCATCTTTTCTCCTTGGTATACAAGGATTTTTAATTTAAACTCTTGGCAGATGGAGGATAATATTACAGGACGCGATATGTTTGAAATTTAATTTACATTTTGTTCCAGGGTCTGCTTGGGAAATAGATATTTAAATTAATTTTGAAAATAGTCTACGGTAGAAATATTAGTTATATCTAAAAATCCCCGTTAATCTTAGGACTTTATAGTTTCCAGCTTTTCAAGATAGTAGTTCGTAATGTACGTAGTGACGTAATTTTGAATTAATTCCTCTCTCATTTAATAAATTTCCTAGCAACAGAATAACTTCGGTCGACATCCACAATATGGCGTAATGCTTCACTATACGTTTTTATTTCTATAATATTGACTGACAGTATAGCTTAAAGTAAATAAGGCTAAGACAGGTTACAACAACCCTCGCCGTAATTTTGATTAGTATTTTAGTATTAAAAACTGCTGAATTTTAGCTGTAGTTTTATTTAAAAGCATCTAAGAACTTTATGTCTTCGCCTACGTCTAAAAGCACATCTTAGTAGGTATAAATGTCTGCCGTATATTTTGCGAAGCTACGAAATAAAACGAAAATAAAAAAACAGGATACGAGAACGTGTTAAAATATTTATTAAAAACCCATACGTCGACTTACAAATGTTATATAACGGAAACGGGAAAATGTCATATTTCCCAGCCCGATCGTGTTCAACCCTATTCCCAACTGATTTTTACATTCTGTTCCAAAAGACGTTACGGTGAGTTCTCAGCCAGTGCCGTACATTTCTTCTTTGAGATTCTCGATAGAATGGAATCGATTCTTCAAAAAGGATTCGATTAATTAGTACGATTTGCAATTTTTAAAGCCAAAAAGGAATCGATTCATTTTTTCCGGATCGCGATTCCGTATCATTTCTTACATACTTATATTTCCTTGATATAGCCGTTGTATGTGTGGACATCACCGTGTTTACAATAGTATACTAACTTAGACCAAGTCTGTAGAAGAACAGTAATATCGGAATTTATTAAAAAAGTCTGTCAAGTTCTGAAGTTTTTATTTTTAACAGAATTAAACATTGTAATCACGGCAGAACAAAAAGCTTTCATGATCGAAAGTTACTTTAGAAATGGTAGAAGGGTTGATGACCAGTGGGTTTATTCAACACGGGACGCCATTCAGAATTTTCAAACAGGATTTCCACACATAGGTAGTCATGGATTTCGACAAGTTTCGCCAAGTTTTGACTAGATCTGTGGCTTTGTTTAGAGAAACAGGAAATGTGAATGGAAAGGAAGGCTGTGGGAAACCTAAAGTTCACACTGCACAAAAAGTGGAAGAATTGAGGCAAATTGTTAAGGAACGCCCACAAACCCATATTCGGCTTTTAAGTCAGCAATTAAATATATCTTACGGAACATGGAATACAATCCTGAAATGTGACCGGCATATCAGCGCTTATCGTCTAAGCTCAGTCCAAGAATTGTTAGCAAATGACAAGCTGAATGGAATTTTCAGAGTGGTTAATGGGTAATTTGCATAATAATGAAAACGTAGTCGAAAAAAAGTTTTTTACAGACGAGGTATGGCTTTACCTCTCTGGTTATGTAAATTCTCAACAAATGAGAATGTGGAGTTCTGAAAATCCACATTTCTTTATAGAGAAGCCTCTGCATTCATAGAAAGTTGGCGTGTGGGCGGCCATAGCGAAATGAAACACATTAGGCGATGAAGAGATGCGACAAGGCTACTTCCAGCAGAAAGGCGCACCAATTCACTTAACTCTTGATAATTTAAATTTTTTGGAAGAATTTTTCGAAGACCGAATCATTAGTCGTAATATGATGGCCACCACGGTCGTGCGATCCCACGCCGTGCGACTTTTTTATGGCCACACATTAGATACTCGGGTTTCAAAACCCCTTGTGAAAATTTAGAAGACCTACGGGCTAGAACTACAAATAAATTTCATGAGAATAATAACTCCCCCCAAGTGCTCACCAATGATTTCGATGCTGTGAAAAGAAGAATGGGAACATGTTTGGAAGAAGAAGGTGGACACGAACGTGTCTCATTTATTTTAAATTTATAATTTTTGGGTTCTCTGTTTTATATGTTTTTTTCTGTATTAAATGCAATGACAATGATAATGTAATTTTCTTAAAAATAAAAACGTCAGAACTTGAGAGTTTTATTTTTCATTCACCTATACCTTTTACCTATGGTACTTTTCAGGAATAATAATTCAAGACATGCGTGATTGGTTCGATGGCATACGTTGTGGGCGTTTTTTTTTATTAAATCTTATAGGTCATTCTAATATTTCGACAGTTTGCTTTCTTTCAAAACTTAGCTGTTCTATTCTTACTATTGCCAGTTTAAAACCTTCATAGTCAAATTAGACCGGTCCTGGCGATAGGAATTCTCGATGTAAGAGTTTAAAATAAATTATGCGGGAAAATTTTTTTGTAGCTTTAAACAAGTCCCAGATGGGATGGTATACCAGCAATTGTTCTAACAAAATGCACTCCAGAGCTTGCACAACTCGCCTTTTCAAGATCTTCTTTGGCAAGGGTATCTTCGCAGACAGCTGGAAGACCGCTTGTGTGCAGCCTGTCCGAAGAAAGGTTCCAAGTCCCTTTCATTCAAACATAGACCCATCTCTCTTCTCTCTGTTTTGGGAAATGTTATGGAGAGAGTCATTAACTTGCAAATTCTAAAATATCTAGAAAAACACAAAATCATCCATGACAGACAGTACGGATTTCGTCACCAAAGATCCACAGCTGATATCCTTACCTTTGTCACACATAACTGGAACAAGTCTCTCGAATTTCATGGCGAATCTCAGAGTGTTTCTCTTGATATTTCCTAGGCCTTTGATCAAGTATGGCATGCTGCACTCCTCAACAAACTACCTTCACACGGTCTTCCTGCAAACTATTTACCTGGATCGGTAGCTTTCTCTCTAATCGGTGTCGTGGTGGACGGTCACTCACCTAACTTCCATCCCATCACGTGCTCCAGGGTTCGGTCCTGGCACCACCCCATTTCTTCATCCATTAATAACCTGCCCTCGTCAACTACCAATCCCGTCCACAGTTACGCTGACGACAGTACTCTTCATTCCAGCAATCATTTTTCCAGCCAAGTCTCAAATCAAGAGCTGGATAATAGACGCATATCTATGCATTTATCCCTTTCCCAATAATCCTAGACTGGGGTGCCAAGAACATTGTTCTATTCAACTCCTTCAAAACTTAGTCTTGATCCCAGTCACACAAAAATTCCGGAAACACTTAGCCCATCCACATGAATGACCATTGACCAAGCCCTACAGAAGAATGAAATGTTCGATCTCGTTGGCATTGCTTTTGAAAGCGATTTCAGCTAGCACAAACAGATTACTTCCATAGTCACATCAACAGCTGAAAAGCTTGGGTTTCTCTTTCGAGTCAGAAAATACTTCTCCCATTCCAACTAATACATTCTCTATGTTTGCCAAATAAGACCTAACCTAGAGTATTGTTAACATATCTGGAGAGCGGCGTCACCTACGATACTTAACATCCTTGATTCATCCAAAAGGGAGCAATTTGACGCATCAGTGACCCTTCGCTCACTCATCACCGCGCTTTTGGGGATTTGTCCCTTTTCTACCAATATATGAACTTTCCTCCGAAGAACTAGCCGCTATAATTTCCCCCTTGACTGTTCCTAACAGAACAACAAGAGGCGCGTTATGTATGTACCCCTTTACTGTCCAGTAACAAAAGCTTAGAATATCCCACTTCTCTTGCCCATTCATACCTAGGGTCTCTAGACTGTGGAAAAAATTTCCTGCAGATTTTTCCCTCCTAACCTGCAATCCTTTAAATCCCCTATCAATAGGGCTTATTTTCCTTTTCTTCAGACGCTCACAGTACGTTAGTGCTTTGGCTTCAAGTCTAGGTGGGCTCTCAGATAAAAAAAGGGACTGAATTTTCTCAAAATGTCTGTTATAGCGGCATTGAGAGGCATTGAAATATAACACAAAAAGCGTAATAATAGAGGACTTACCTCTGGATGTCTTGTTAAAACTCTACTATTCCAGCGGTGCTACGCAAGGTACCTTTCGGGGCCGATAGATCCTCAAGGTTCAGACACAATCGGAAAGATATAGTCACTACACTTTACGTGTGTTATTGGCATTACCCATGGAGGGTGGAAATCACTCAACTCGTGAAAAAAGCGAAAAATGCATAAAATTAAAGGAATTGCGTGAGTATCTTGTCGAGGTGAATGTTGTACTACCAATCTAAATATTGTCGAAACGGATACGCGATTTTCCAAGCCGCTACAGTGTATTTTTCCAAATTTGGATTTAATGCAATTAAAGAAAACGGATCATGATGTTGGGGTAAAAATATTATTGTAATAAAAACTACCATAACATTCCATGCTATAATTATCTATATCTACCATAGTATTCAATCATCTGTAAGGTATATTTCCATTTAAATTAATGGCTACAATGTATTTTTATCTGGAATCTATACAATGTACTTGTCTACATATGAAAATATATACATGTAGTAAGTAGTAATTACATTGACACAGAAGAAAGTCTAAAATCTTCAAGAATTAATTGTAAAATTTAATGAGTTATTAATAATTGATTGTTGGATTTTTTAGAAATTTTTATTGATGTATAGCTGTGCCTTTTAGCAATAATTTTATGCTACAAATGCAAACTATGAGTTATTGTCGTTGAATATACAGAGGTAAATCCTACACATGCGTTTTCTTTATTTATTATACATTCTCTAGAACGACTTGCTTACAATGTTAAGTTTATATAGGCGTTATTTTGTTTTATGATTCTCTGTGATATCTCTTATTTTATAGGACATAGAATCATATGTAAAGGATGATTTTTATACATGCCAATATATACGTTATATCAGTTCAATTTTGTCACAGTTATTTGCCTATTTTTACTAATTATTCTTGTTAAAAAGTTCCTATTTAATTTCTACCTTGGTTGAACTCTTGTGCCTCCGTGCTTTGATCACGCTTTATAAGTTGGTTCTTGTCTTATTTCCCATTTAGGTCCGAGGAGTTTTAATTTATTTGAAATCTCTTTATCTCGTGTAGACTAGTTCCCTGATTCTAGTAGCTTGCTTTGGTGTAGGGATCCATAATTTGATTTAAACTTTTTTTGCACGAGTGCACGAGTGGTTTTGGAGCACTTTTCTTGACTCTGCAGGTATGTATGTGAACGTACTTTCCGATCACTTGTCAGTGTCGTCAACCCAGGCACCAAGATTTCCCTAGTGTTTTTTGGGTGTTGTCCTTAGTGACTTATTTGGTTCGCCAGAGAACCGTTTTCACTTTCCATTTGGCCGTCGACGAGGTCATCGGTCTCAGGCTAATGCCATTTTAGGACTCTTGTGGATCAAGCCTAAGACCTAGTTATTAGGTCCTGTGATGGATTTTACCTTTGTGTAGGGATTTATTTGCAGCCTTATAGTCGAGGCCAGAAAGATTTTTTCCCTTAAGTTGTTTTTTATTTCATCACATTGATGCTAAAACTAACTAACCGACATTTTTATCGAAACCAAAATAAATCATTGAGTGTGTTTCAATCCAATAAATAAGTGCAAAAAATAATTATCTGTTAAAACTTGTGCGAATTGCCTGTAACAGCGTTTCTTGCAATTAAAATATTATTTAACTGTAACTTTTTTTTGTTTGTAAAAAATAGCTAACTACAAACAAAATGTTTTTAGTATACAGGTATTTATAATAATAGATTAAACCTCTAAACGTAATTTCCTCGAAAGTAACAAGATGTTAGTAAATGGCTTTTGGCATTAATAGAACGATTTATACTTGATGCCACATGCCTTTCTTTGTTATGGTTGAAATCTTGAATTCTAAGGAGTCCTTTTTTTATTTCTTTAACTGAGTCATCTAATGGCATCGGACACCCAGGGTACTGGAGGCAGTTCTTTCTTATGAATTTGTCTCGTCAAACTTAACATCTAAAACCTCCTCCAAGGAGGGTCATTCCCGGAGGGAGGGGTCCGAAGAACCTTTTTTGTTTCCCGGAGTGGACGAATATTCTCCAAACAACTCTTTTTATTTTTTTGCGGGAACCATTGAGCCACCCCAAAATATATTCGCTGGGTTGATAAGTGTAATAACACTGATTATACCTGACAATTGTTTTGTATAATCTCGTTTACCTCACCTTGTTTTTTGTTTAATTAATTTGATATTATCTTGATATCTTTCGAGTCCTATTTAATTATTTGATTTGTTGTGACTTGCGGCAAAGGGACCACGGTTAATTATTATTTAGGAATACAGGTTGTTTAAGATTAGTTTGGTTGTTTTATTTAGCTCACTCCGCCTTATGTATTTTGTTTCGAATTATGAATAACAGGATTGTTGTGTATGAAGCAGGTTCCTAGACCACCAAGGCGACATCCGGTTTGAAAAACTGATGGCGCCTAATTGTCAATTGAACTCCTCGGAGCATGAGCTTAGGGCTAAATTGCACGCACTCTGCTACAGCTTGCTTCGCCCAGAACACTGTTGTTTTTTTTTGACTTGGTCTACTCATTCATTTATTTTTCTCCCTTCTATGTTGATTCTTAGTTAAATATACTCATCATAGTATCTTTGATCGTTATAAAAATAATCATAAAGAAGTGTCTGGAAATATTAAATGTGTCAAATTTGTACAATTAAGTCAATTCACAAATAATATTGTGGATTTCATAGGAGGATAATGATTTTCTTTTCATGAATTAAAACGCACGACGATATTATATTAAAACTAAAAGATCTACAATGATCAGGTTACAAAATTAAGTCTATAGAAATTTAATATCGCAGGTAGATCATTCTATAGGAAGTTTCGAAAAAGGAAGAAAAACATACGTCTTCATTTTCCGTTGTATATTAAAAGACAGTAAATCGTAGTTCGCATTCGTAGCATAAAGTTAGTGTGCAAAGTCATGGTTATGCATCAATAAAACTTCGAACAAGATTTAACAACGCATTCAAAAGTTAAGTTTTAAATTTGTTGAAGATTTGGGCTCGTCCCTTTTTTCTAAGTCAGTATAATTATTACTGGGTTCAAATTACCGCTATATTTCATTCACTGTTCTCAGCAAATAGATAATAATATAAAATTTTACATCTATGATTTAGGGCTCAACAAATATAAGTTATATATTATATTCAGATAGAAATTTTTATTGAGGTTCACCGTTGGATAATCTTCATATAAAATTCCGCATAGACCGCAATAAAAGCATAAATCGTAAAGAATTTTAAAGCAGACAAGCAAAGTGGAATATTTCAGAGAAACAATAAGGAAAGAAAATATTAATATTAACATTCCAACAAACTTCTATCTTTCTTACCCATTTGATTTAATTTTGAGAAATGGGGAGGAGATGCAATTACATCTCCGTTTCGTAGTAGAATAACATAGAGTTTGTCATTTTAGGATATTGTTGTACTTACTTAGGACTTATATACTATATACATACATTGATTTTTGTAGAAGTTAGGTTATCTTAATAAATCACTTAACAGTTTTTTACTATTGTCAAGGTAGGTAGTAGACTAGGCAAATTGCCATATTTATTTATGTCATTTATTACTTCATATCCTTAAAAGTATCTTCAAAATGATGCAAAGTCTTTCGTCAACTGTAACACGTAAGTTACATTAACTGTTCAGTTCTAATAACAACTCAAATTGTATTATATTTAATAATTAGATACTATTACAATATTCAAACGCTCATGATAATAATTTTGTGAAGCACTGAAAAGTATGAAATGGTTGTTTATGATACAAGTATTAAAAGTGGCTTTTATTTTGTAATAAGGAAATTTTGGGGCACGAGCGCAGCGAGCACTTTCAACATTAGAATTCCACGTTAAAAAGCCTACTTTTAAGGTAGCATTATCCTGGTCGGCGCCATATTCAAATGTGGTTATAGAACTACGGTAAAGCCGGGATCGATGTGTTTACATTGATCTCAAGAATTCGCTTAGTACGTACCTGAAAGGTTGAGGAGTTTTCACAGAAAGGTGATAGATTATGGTGTGGTACTTCGTTTTGCGAAAAACAGAAACTACTTGCAAAATACCTTTACTTTTTACGCTGACGACCTTGGCCATAAAATTGCAAATTTACACAAGTACACACACAAAAATAGAAAATCCATATCGGCTCCACCGTCACTATAACTTCCTTGTTATATTACACCCAAAATATTTACACAATTTTCTCCAAATTGTGTTATCACTGTGCAAAATCACTTTACTAAGAAATTTTAAACATCACGTCAACATTTGGTAACTTCTGGGAAATTTGCAATTCTACTCTTGATTCCATGTTAGTTAGCCCTGTTCAGCAACTGCCCTTGAGATGGCCCTGCATTGTGATAACGTTGAAATAAACTTATGAATGACCACAAAAATTTCATTCATAAAATCACATTAGGCTAGGTCTACACAATATAACTGCAAATCGTCAATTGCAATTTGGACCAATCAGAACTACAAAGTGTGTGATTTGTTTATTGCAAAAATTTTTATTGAGAATTAATATTTGGACTTAAATTTCCCATGAAAATATTTTCATTTCCGTCAAGAGTACCTACCTGTTACGTCGAAATACGTATATATATAAGTGACCAGGAGGCAGGCATTACCACGGACAGTCCATCACAAAGATTTGCCAGTCATTTATGCTTGTCCGACAAAACGTCCGCCATTTAGAAAATTATTTATAAGAAGAAAGTAGATATTTTGGTTCGGAAAAGCATTAGGGTTGAATTTTTTTGTTGATAAAACAGCCTGAAATGACAATGGAACCAACAGCAAAATTGAAAATTCCCCAGAAGTTAGCAAAGTTACCAAAAAATAAAAATCCCCTAAGAGACTTTAAAAGCAGCGTTAAACGTTTATTAACGATAAACAAGGAACTTATTCCAATTATTTATATTTTTGGTGTTATTATTCACCCATTTACAGCCATATCTAGAGGTTTGGGTTTCGTGAAAACCTTTTATCACCATCTAAATAAGTTTGAGGTTATGTCATTATTGTTGACATTTTTATTTTATTTGAATTAAAATTATTTTTTTATGTATAATAAAGCTTACTATACCTAGTATTTTTTTATTACGAACATCTAAGCCCTATGGCACAAAAAGGAGTAACTTAAAAACCTTTTGAAATAAAATTTTCCTGCAATTTACCATTTTGAAGTGTTGAGTTTTGTGAAAACGATAATACAGCGATTTAAAAAAGGGGAAAATGCCTTGGAATCAAACCATATTCTTCGGATGAAATTTGACGCGGATCTGTCAACTATCGTGAATATGATGCATCGTGGGCAGAAAATTTATTAGATTTGAAAAAATTTTGCTTTACCGAATACTTGGGGAATAATAAAACGATATACTACATTTTCTTTGGATTTTTTAAAAACTGTATTATATTGTTTTTTCTGTCATTGTTCACAAAATGGCAGTTACTCCCCACCAAAAAATGTTGAGAGGGTTCCCTGTCTTGTTTTCTGAAAAAAAAAAGAAACTATTTGTAAAGGAAACATTAATATAATCTAATAAGTAGTACCTTATAAGTGATATACAGGCTTTCCTTCCTTCTATCTTTACAGGGAATACAAGAAACTTGCAAATTTTCTGTTCGCAATAATATTTGCAAACCTTAAGACCTTAAGTAATTTGTACACGAAAGTTCTAAACTTTAAAGTAAGCTCAACTCCATGTTGATTGTTTATAAATTATTATTACGGATCCTTATACCTACTGTGAAATTGCGTCGACTTCTAAGTTTAAAACTTAAGTTTACCATTAACCACAGTCATAAATACGTAAAAATATTATTTCACGCTTTTCAGTTCTTTTCCTATTGTAAAGTTGGTTAATTTTTTTGAAAAAAAAAATTATTTCTTTGTAGTATTCTCCCTCCCCCTTTCATCTCGTCGTCCCCTCTTTAAATTTGTAATGTCCATGTAATGTTAGATTTTCTGACTTCAGTAACACTGGAAATTACATATTAGTTAACATTTTTGGACAAATTCCAAGCCTCTCCTTTTTATTCTTCGCTCCCCCTCCCCGGTAATTTTCTTAACATCAGCTAGAAAAAAAAAATAGGTTTTCCTGTAATTTTAAAAAATTAAACGAAACTCAAGCAACTCTCTAGGCAGGCCTAAAATGACCTCTTAACGTAGAATCACCCATGTGTCAATACAATAAAATGAAACCCAATCAAACACGAAAAGCAATGTTTCTACATTAATAAAATATAACACAACAAAACGTAACCTCATAATATGTTTTAACCTCATTCATACAAATTTTTTTAACTAAAATGGAACAGTGTTGGACGTCTTTTAAAATATATCTGTTGCAAAGAGCTGTGTCTATATTACCATGTTCGAGTCGAACAGTTCGACCACACACTGGTGTAGTTGTTATTAAACAGATTGTGCTTTTTAAATACCGACTTCAAACTTTAAACGCCCTATGGAGCAATTACGCGGTAAGATGATATTAAACATTTAACTAAACTGCTGGCCAATTCAAGCGGGACAAACTAAATTTTTGATAAAATTTAGAGTGGAATATTTTCGAAACGAAAAAAGATTTTGATTTAACTTTTTCAGTATGTAATTGAATAGTTCTTCTAGTTTTTATACTTCAAGGCACTATTGCTAGCAGTCGCTGCAACTCTATTTTACAGGGTGTTAAGTGAAACCCTGACTTTTTTGGAAAAGTTTTCCAGTTCCGAGAATCTAGGAAGAATTTTTTTTGAATTTTCTTTTCATACTAAAATGATCCATGGTCAAATACAAAAAAACAATTTCTCCGGATTTTCTCTATTTTCATTTGTTTTCCGTATACAGGAGTTAGTCGAAATTATCGACTTCTTCTTACAAAGGAACCCCTAATTTGGCCGTTTATTCACAAAAAGCGAAAGACCAAGTAAATTTGTAGTTTGAAGTAGTCCAGCTAACAAAATTAATACAAATTTTTGTACAGGGTGTAGCAAGTTTGGATCACGGGCTAGTAAATTATTATTTTTTAATTTCTACTACTTTTTCCTAAGTTAACTATTAATTATCACGTGCTACGTTAAAGGGTTAAAATTTATTAGGTCCGATAACAGTACTGGTTAGAAAGATCCTTTTTGCCCAAACGGGTTTTTCATTTTTTGTCTAGTCCCATTTTTAGTGATTAAACGGCTCGCATTTTGAACCTAACTTTTTGCAATTGCATCCATGAACGATTGAAGTGAGAGTGCTTTTTTGGTGGTACATAATGAATGTTTTATCCAACCAAAAAACATGTAGTGGCCAAACAGCTAATGATGCTTATTCGAAGAATTTTTTAGCATTATACAGGGTTGCAAAAAATATACCACCTATACTTTATATGGAAGTCATGTGATTTTCAAATTAATTGAATATAGTCCCAATTTTCTTGGAACTTTTTGCCGAAACTGTTTTTGAATTTTTTTGTCTGGTCCCATTTTTAGTGATACAAATGGCTTGCGTTTAAAACTTAACTTTTTGCGATTGCATTCATGAACTATTGAAGTGGACATCGTTTATTGGTTTAACCAACCAATAAAAAAGTGTCGTGGCCATAGAGCTAAAGATGCTTATTCGCTGCTTTTGTCCGCGTTTGCCCAAAACATATCACCTACATTTTATATGAAAATCATGTGATTTTAGAGTCCTTTAGGTATTCATAAAGTTCCTTTTTGCTATATTAATAATTATTAAAGAAAATGTCCTACTTATTATTAATAAAATCTAGTAACGATACAGATAAAAAGAATAATATTCATTCGGAACTTTTTCACATTATACAGGATTGTGCAGAAGTTACTACTTATAATAGAAGCCACGTGTTTCTCGATATCTTTGGATTTTCGTAAACTTCGATTATTCATTATAAAAGAAAAATATTTTACCACTGCTCTAAAAAGTCAGTACATGGCATTGAGAAATTTTAATTAATAAGAAGTGTCTTAAATTAATAGTCACGGAGTACATTTTTCTCGTCAAAAATTGGAGATGGATAGTGAATTCAACTGAACAAGTTATAAAATTCTGTATAGCGTAGTTTTTAGAAGGTATAGAAATTTCAGAAGATTTAATTACTTTTGAAAGTACTCGAAAAGATACGTAATTTTCAAATTTAGTAGTTATTTTTCCCGGCATTACTTTAGGAGATCCAAAATGTAAATTTTGGTTGTTACTTTTATAGGTAAACAGAAAACGTTTTAAATTATAGAACATTTTTTTTACTTGAAGGTATTATAAAAACTTGCAACTAACGAAAACAAAACAAATCTCCCCTTACATTTATTATCTCTTGGCATCTTCGAGGCATGCTTATTACCAAATTATTGACAAATTCTTGCTGAATATTTTCCCACTCCTGAACAATGGCGTCTGCAAGTTGTTCTAGAGTCTGAGGAGGATCTTCCCTAGAACTTACCAATAATTTCAATTTAGACCAGACGTGTTCGATAATATTCATGTCTGGTGATTTTGCAGGCCAGACCATCCTGGTAATATTATTAGCTTCCAAAAACTCTTGCACAATGCGTGCTCTATGAGGTCTGGCGTTATCGTCAATTAGCACAAAATCGTTCCCAAAATTGTTTGCAAATGGTAGAACGATATTGCTTAAAATTTCGTCCCTATATACCTGACCGTTAATGGGCTCCAATGTTAAAAAAAGTTCCGTTTTGCCATTAAACATTACACCACCCCAAACAGTAACGCCTCCACCACCAAAAGGTTCCTGAGGAGCCATATTCTCCTCCATATACCGTTCGCCACGTTCACGCCAAACTAATATTCTGCCGTCCGAGTGAATTAAATTAAATCTTGACTCGTCTACAAACATGCAGTTTTCCCAGTTATCTAATGGCCAATTGCGATGTTCATATGCCCACTGGAGACGTCTTCGCCTATGCTGTGGTAGAAGTCGCACACATTTAGCACGTCGCCGAGCTCTAAAATTAAAATTTTGGCTTAAAAATCTGTAGTATAGGTGTAGCGAATGAACCAATAAATAAGCCAACAGTAGCTTTTATTATACTAAAATGCAAAATTAGGTCAATTTTCATAACGTTAGTTCTAGGGAAGAACTAAGGAACATTACGCTGCAAGCACAAATAATGTGTTTAGGGTCGCCTATCAAAACTTTAATTTATGAACAACTTAGTTCAAGTTTACATTTATAATATCGGTGCGCAAAATCCAAGATTCACGCCTCAGCTGACGTCGATATTATAATAGCCGACTTACTAAAATGAAACACTAAAAATATTGGTACAAAAAATAAGATCTCATTTGAAGTAACTCACCTTAAGTTATTATTGTTTAAAGTTCTTCTAATGGTCCTATTGCTCACACGAATGTGTGTTCTTGCTCTGAACTCCTGGTTAATTTTCTCTGATGGAATTTTTCGCCTTCGACGAGCCTCTCTAACCAACCATCTTTCATCTGCAATGCCGACTTTCTTTTGGCGACCTCCCCCATAACGATAGTTTGCACTTCCCGTTTCGTGGAAGCGTTGACGCAGTCGAGATATTGTACTTCGCCCAACCCCGTACATATCCGCAATAATACTAATTTTTACCCCATCTTGTAGTAAACGCAAACAATTAGCTTGTTCTTTTGCACTTAATCGAGCCATTATAAAGGATAATAACGCACCAATTCAAAGAAGAATACTTTGTTGCCTTGGTAACTGTCAATAGCAAAGAAAATGTTTTATTTTTTGGCCTACTAGATCTTTTGACTAAGAAATAGAAACGCCGCTAAATTAACTGAAATCCACCTGCAAAGTATAGGTGGTATATTTTTTGCAACCCTGTATAATGCTAAAAAATTCTTCGAATAAGCATCATTAGCTGTTTGGCCACTACATGTTTTTTGGTTGGATAAAACATTCATTATGTACCACCAAAAAAGCACTCTCACTTCAATCGTTCATGGATGCAATTGCAAAAAGTTAGGTTCAAAATGCGAGCCGTTTAATCACTAAAAATGGGACTAGACAAAAAATGAAAAACCCGTTTGGGCAAAAAGGATCTTTCTATCCAGTACTGTTATCGGACCTAACAAATTTTAACCCTTTAACGTAGCACGTGATAATTAATAGTTAACTTAGGAAAAAGTAGTAGAAATTAAAAAATAATAATTTACTAGCCCGTGATCCAAACTTGCTACACCCTGTACAAAAATTTGTATTAATTTTGTTAGCTGGACTACTTCAAACTACAAATTTACTTGGTCTTTCGCTTTTTGTGAATAAACGGCCAAATTAGGGGTTCCTTTGTAAGAAGAAGTCGATAATTTCGACTAACCCCTGTATACGGAAAACAAATGAAAATAGAGAAAATCCGGAGAAATTGTTTTTTTGTATTTGACCATGGATCATTTTAGTATGAAAAGAAAATTCAAAAAAAATTCTTCCTAGATTCTCGGAACTGGAAAACTTTTCCAAAAAAGTCAGGGTTTCACTTAACACCCTGTAAAATAGAGTTGCAGCGACTGCTAGCAATAGTGCCTTAAAGTATAAAAACTAGAAGAACTATTCAATTACATACTGAAAAAGTTAAATCAAAATTTTTTTTCGTTTCGAAAATATTCCACTCTAAATTTTATCAAAAATTTAGTTTGTCCCGCTTGAATTGGCCAGCAGTTTATATTCAAAGTTGCACCGCATGACAGAAGTTACTCAAACTCGAGGGGGCAATAATGCACGCATTAATTTATTTTAAAGTTAACCGTTAAATTTAGGCAACAGTAATATTTAATGTTTTTTTTTGTTAAGTTTCTTTAATCTCTGTTAGGTTAGTACTTAGATTAAAAGTATTTTTCATTAATTAGCTTTTTTGCCAAATAGAGTTGTAGGATTTCCTATATAAAATCTTTTACCCCATATTCTGAGATTGGAGCATACTGTAGATGTCCAAATGGAGATTTGGCAAAGGTCCATAGGATATCCTTCGAGGATATTTAACCTAGATATCCATGACATGGGGTCTGATATTCTCTGTTGAAATACAAGACATCAAAATTTGCAACGAAAAACTAGTAGTAGCTGCAAGAAATCCCTCATCATCGGCAAGAACCAAGTAGTGGCACTGACAAATGATAACACCTGAGTCACAGAAAACTAAGAAGAAATAATAAACCTAGTAACCAAATTCTATAGCGAATTGTACAAGGCCCCAGAGACGATACAGGAACACAAAGCGGCACCACGAATAAATGACGACATCCCAGAAGTTCCCGTGGAAGAAGTAGGGAAGGCGCTGAATAGTATTAGAAATGGTAAAGCAGCAGGCAATGACGATGTGATGGTCGAATTAATTTAATACGCAGGTAAACGAACATGGCAAATCCTAGCAAAAATCTACATTAACTGCCAACCCAACCAGATCAAGACATATTCCACAAAATTGAAATAGTGCCAATATAATTCTAATCCACAAGAAGACATATGAAACTATCGACCAATCAGTATACTACCAATAATATACAAGATATTCACAAAAATCATAAATATCAGAATACAGAACACGCTAGATGCTGCATAATCACGGGAACGGGCGGGCTTTAGAAGCGGCTTCAGTACAGTCGACCACATTCACACATTAAGGGAGGTGATCAGTCGAACAAAGGAATATAAAATACCACTGATACTAGCCTTCATAGACTTCGAGAAGGCGTTCGACTCGATATATTCCAAAGCTATAATAGAAGCCCTAACTAGTCAAGGTATCGACAAATACTAGTTTATATAGAATATCTCTTCTTTCCGGCAGCTCGACAACGCCATGGCCTTGAAACGGCAACACTCCGAGATTGGCGCGTGGGATTTTCACAATCCACCCCGACATAGCCAGTGCGGTAGAAACACGGCAAGCAGAGAGAGTTTTCTACGGCGCGGCGCGTCTCAATACTCACTCTCACTGTGCTTTATACCGTTTGTACGGACGGGCTATTTTGTTTTTAACGCGTGGCTACATTCTTGGAGAATCTTTTAAACTTTTGATTGTTGTTTTTCATATGTGTTTTTTACTTTGCAGCATTTTTTTTTATAATATCCCAAAATCTGCAACGCACGCCCGTGGCAGTTTTATTTAAACGTCGGCGTCGATAGTCGAATGCGTCAAGCCGCTTTGGAGGTTATAGAAAGCAAATCGTATTAATGAATGAAATCAGTACGAGATATTCTTCTCTCTGTCTTGGTTTTTCTCTGTCTGGACGTTAGTATTTTTAAATCGCTGCTTAAATTTAAGAACGTAAGTTTAAAATAGTTATTTTTGTATTAAGTGCGTGAAGTGAGTGTTTTTTTAATGGCATATGAGAGTGTCAATTTTTTGCCGAGACCGCAGGTCGAGGCGAAAAATTCTCTCGAATGTGCCATTAAAACACGAATTTCACAAACGAAATACAAACAACATTTTTTGTACAACTGAAAGTTTGAATTAATCGGTAAAATTGTATATTATAATAAAAATTTTACCATATAATTTCACATAATCAAGTTAACAGCCCTGTCGTTACTATAGAAATGGTTTGTTGGCACGTTGCTTGTTTTGTTGTCATACGTTGATAGCTGTTCATATTTATTGCAATTTTTTAAATAAATAGTATAAGTACTTAAAATGGATGTAGATTACGATAGTGATAGCGAGATTCCTTCAGATATAGCCGATATAGCAAATTCGGCTATAGCTAACATGTTACCGGCGAAATCAAAATTTATATACGAGAAAAATTATAACCAATTCCGTGAATGGTGCGGCAAGAAAAATATACAAAAAGTGTCTGAAAAGGTACTTATATGCTATTTTGAGGAGAAATCAAAAACTGTAAAACCTTCTACTTTATGGAGTGTCTACTCAATGTTGAAGAGTATGTTGAATGTTAAAGAAAATATTGATATAAAGAAGAGAACTTTTCAAGGAATATCTAGCGTTTCTGATCAGCAGCAAGGTGGACTAGCTTCGGGAATTAATATTGGAAGCAATTGTTCGAACTTCACCATCAATTATTATTGTAACAAATGAGATTTTTTGGTAGTTGGTAATTAATTAGTAAATTTGTACAAAAAAATTCAATACATTTTTTAAAAAGTAATGTTTTATCGTTTTTTTTGTAAATCATTTTTCCAGTTAAAAAAAGTCTTTTTTTCACCGTGAAAAAAAGTCTTTTTTTCACTGTTAAAAAAACAAAAGGTTTACGTATCGATAGCGATGAAAAAATGTCAACTTTTTTTGACAGTTGTACAAAAAAGTATTTTAATGTCTTATGTATAAACCTAACAGTTCGAATATTAGCTGACTTCTCTATAACATTATCTTTTGAAGGAAATATTCAGTTAGCAAGCCGTCATATATTTTTATATAGGCGTGTTACTCAGGAAGGTAAAAATTGTATAAAAGCAATTTATCAGTTTACCTCACATAAATAATGACCTGCAGGAATTTTTTTTAAACTACAGGATGATTCTTGCCCATAATATAAAATAATTACATATTATTTACTTTTGCCTAAAAAACAATTTTGTAGTTATTATCTAGAAGTAAGCAATTAAGCTTATATTAAATAGATTTTGCCTATAGTGGAGTTAACAAGTATTGGGCAACTCACTTAATTATAAATGATACTTTAAATACCAGCAATTGAATCTGAGACCCTTAAGAGTAATAATTAATTTTTGTATTTATCCGCAATATATTTATCGATCAACTTCCTTGCCCCTGATTCTATGGCAAAAAACGATGGCTGAAAGATGGTTACATAAATCTCTAGCATTCATGTTACCATCCTTCGAAAAGCAGAAGAATATTAAAAGCGGTTTTTAACGTATGTTTTCTGTATTTCTTCAATGTAAATTTAAGTATTTTTAAAACAAACAATACTCCTTTAAACTTTAAACAAGCGACAGCAAATTAAAGAGCATCTTTAATGCCTCACAGTATGAAAAAGACAGACAGAAATGTTTACCCTACATCACAATTTCTAAAGCCGCTACTGTCTTAAGCAATAAATATAAAGGAGAGAATTCCGTAGCTTTAAAAAAAATATAAGAAACGTTGAAGAAGCAATATCATAAAATAATAAAATTTAATGTGGTTTTGTATAAGAACGAAAATGTTTTATTTAAAATGGAATGAAATTGAACAAAACGATATGAGCGTGCATAAATGATGTTTCTTTTCCTTTCAGCCAGTGGTTGGAGTTTTGTGATTTGTGATTTTATTGTTATTGAGTCGGTTTTGTATATGTATATAAAAAAATTAATGCCATTTGTGATAAATCTTGAAAATAATGTACAGCGAAAAATAACAGTTGTAAAAAAAAAAAATATGTTCACCCGGAGAACGATAAAATGTTAGTAAATTGATGAATTATATAGGAATACAGAGCAACCGTTATAAATAAAATACTGTCTTTACTTTAAAATTTTTTTATGTTTTACTCCAAAACGATTTTCCCGGGATTTACTAAAAAAGTCGTACGATTTAATTTTGTATTAAATTTAGGTCTTCCAGTTGATCAGGTCGGTTTTGAAACGCATTTGTTCTATGATTATGAATTAGTCGTCATTAGAAATTAATAAGTTCTTCTATTGTTTCTGCAATATACTGGATTTCTAAATGATTTTCATCACGAAATTTGTAAAAAATTATTTTAGTTTTATAATTATGGAAAATGCAGATTTAAATAAATCGTAGTACTTTCAAAACTTAGTTTTATAAACCTTACTCTTGTCAATTTGAACTAGTGATTGTTAAATTAGGTAGATCCTAGCATTAATGCATTAGTCTTTTAAATATATAAATACAAAAGATTAGTCAAAAATAATTTAGATTTTTTCACGACACAATGATTCCAAAAATAAGTTTTTATGATTTATGCCGCAAATATCAAGGATTAGATACATCAAAATATGTCTATAGATATTGACGGCCAGATTGCCCAACACTTAATCGGTCTGAATCGACAACCAAAAGTTTTAAACTAAGAAGTGTAAGAATAAGACAAGTTTTATAGTATACATTTTTTATGAGATTTTTCTCAAATTTATAAAGAGGCAATTTTAGTACGTACTTTTCACAGTAGTACAATTAAATTGATTCTAACACGTTCCAAAATAAAAATTCGGAAACCAAGAAAAATACGGAAATATTAGAATAACTCATGAGTTTTTAATGACGACTTATTAACAGTGATATGACAAAAACTTGTCAAAACCTAACTGATCAACTAGAAACTAGTACTAAATCTACTACGGAAGCTATTCTACGAAACCAAAAACAGGAGACCATAATCTACATATACAATATAGATGGGTCGTCGGCGAAGCGGAGTTAATAGGCGCGATTAAAAGGTCGAGTGGAGACATTACAGAAGCCCACATTGAAGTAAGGTCTATAAGATCAAACCAGTATGGAGGACAAACGGCGACGGTAGCCCTGGGGATAAATCAAGCTGCAGACCTAGTCAATAAGGGAAGAAGAAAAATAGGATGGGTCTACTGCAGAATAAGAGAAAGAGTAGATGTAAAAATGTGCTATAAGCGCCTAGCATTTGGACACCGCGCAGCAGTCTGAAAAGTAGAAGTGGGAAAACAAGACACAAATCTAAGGAATGAAGAGAAATGGCATTCTGCCTAACGTGCAATGTCAGCGATCACAGAGCAAACCAGACAAGGTGCCCTTACTTCCGAAGATTGGTACATGAGAAATCGAGATTAGCCCAAAAGGAAAAAATAAGAGAACGACCATACGGAGCATTAAAGGTGGTAACTAAAAATATCAAAATATTGCAAGCAAACATGATGAGGAAGCGAGAATGTCAGGACCTTGCGTATAAAATGGCGCTAGACTAGGAAATTGATGTAATCATAGCAGGAGAACCAAATAGGAAATTATCAGATGGAACCAACTGGTTAAAAAACAAAAGACGGGATGTCGCAATACTATTCGTATATAAACAAAAACTTAGAGTTACAGGAAATAAAAACAAGAGAGGGTTACGTGCGTATCTGCTTTGGACACTGCTACGTCTACTGCTGCTACATCTTCCCAAACATTTCCCCGGCGACGTTTTGGGCGGACGTTGGTGGGGTAATGCATGACTGCAGGAACTATGGACAGGAGTGGAGGGAGACATAATTGCAAAGTCACCCCAAGGGGGTTCATCAGTGATTGATGTAAGAAAGGAATATTAGCAACGAATACCAATTAAGAGAAGCCCGGCTTTCATGTAAAAAGAGATGCAATTTTTGACATTTCAAATTTACTAGTAGGGCCACCAGCACCTGATGAAGTAACTAATGCATAACCCATTTTGCATTAAACCTAATAAAATATCCAATATGATGGAGTTCTGAGATTGCAGCTGACTAGAGGCATAACATCTATTGGCTTCGTGGATAATTTGGCGCTGTTTGAGTGTGCAGTGGAAGAGAAGGAGCTGATGTTCAGATACGGTAAGTCCCTTAGAAGAATTATAATCTGGATGACAAGACATGGGCTGAAATTAGCTCCAGAGAAGACGGAGACGAAAGGCAGTAGAAAAAGTACAAACGTACGCTTCACACTAGAGGAATCTACGATAACACCAGGGAAGTCGGTTAGATACCTAAGAGTTCTAATAGAAGAGAACTGCACGTTTGGTATGCACATTAGGTGGGTTACCAAGAAGGCAGAAGAGAGAACGGCTAGGCTAGCTAGCTAGACTAATGCCGAACATAGGAAGCCCCAAGAAGTGCCAAACGATAGATGATGTAGTGCATTCGATTTTATTGCATGCAGCTCAAACATGGCAAACAGCGCTCCGACTCAAGTGGGTAAAAAAGATGCTGGAGGGTGTCCAAAGAAATATGTGACTGAGAGCGGCGTGCGCCCATAGAACTGTGTCGACAAAGACAATCCAGGTAATAGCAGGTGTAATACCGATAGATTTACTAACAGAGGAAATGAAGACTATATGTGAAGAAAGACATATACATTCAAAAGAGCTGAAAAGAGAGGTGATGCAAAGTATAGTGCAGGAATGTTAGAGAAATTGAGAGGAAAATGTATTAGTAGGGCAGTGGACAAGAAAATTAATATGAGATAAGTGAATGGATCAACTGTAAACACAGAAACGTAGACTACTTAATGACACAGGTATTCAGTGGACATGGACGGTTCAGGAGTTGTGCAAAAAGGATGAGAAAAACAGACACAGCGGAGCATACTTTCTTTAAATGTATCAGGTAGGGCAGAGAGCGACAAGAGGCGACTATTAGATTGGAAGTCACGGTATCCATAGAGAATCTAGAACCACTTATGATCAAAGACAAGGAAGAATGGAGCACGATCAGGGACTCAATAAAAAGAATTATGGAGCGAAAGAAAAAAGACGAACGGGAGGCATAGAGAAGAGGGTAAGGTTAAAACGGCAACCATTCTGACGATATGCCCATCAGCAATTCCTGAATGGGGGCGAAGAGAAGAGGAGTTTTGGTGAGTAGGCACGAACAAGAGTTCGCGAGTCCCATACACTGAGCATGCGCGTTCCCCTTGGGAAAAAATCTTGATCAGTTAAAGTTTGACAGGTTTTTGACCTGTCGTTGTTAATAAGTCGTCATCAAAAATGTATGATTTATTCTAATATTTCATCGATTTGCTTGGAAGGTAAACAATTTCCATTTTGAAACGTGTTGCTAAAATGAATTTAGTTCTATTATTGTGGAAAGTACGTAGTAAAATTGCCCCTTTCTTTATAAAATTACGAAAAAAACCCAGAAACAAATTTATAGTGTTAAACTTAGTTGTCTTATCCTTACACTTGTCAGTTTAAAACTGTCAAACTGTTAAAATTGTCAAATTAGACCAGTCTAGAACTGGAGAATCTGGTCCTAAGTGGCGCGTCCCAGCTTGCTGCCGAGCGATCTGCGGAGCGCCAATATGGACGTACGCTTAGTGTATATCCATACTGGTGCACTGCATATAGTAATGCCACAGATTTACCCACACCAGATACGAAAGGAAGCTATAAACTGCGAACGCGCCTTTGCTGCCACACCCTATTTCAATTGTCAATCGGCAACTGCTATAGTCAGTGAGCTCCGCGACATCAAGTAGTGGCTGCACGAGCACCTCGTTACTGTTTAGTGCGTGGCTTTGTGTTATTTCGGCAGTTAATGAACTTAAAATACTTTATAAAATGAGTGTTATATTTGTTTTTATAGACTTATAATTTTGTGCTAGGTGTGTTGTGTAGTAGTTTGCACTAACATTATAATTTCTAGGAACAAGCATACAATTTTTTGAAAAAAATAATCTATTTACCAAAAAAACGTTGTTTAGAGCAAATGACTGACAACCTTATTTGCCTTCGTTGGTGCAACTAGCTGCCGTACACTCCTACAAGGTCACAAGAACTTATACTGCTGATTCGCCAAACTTACGTATCTGGTGTGGGTAAATCTGTGGTAATGCACACAGGATCATACAACGCACTGCCCTAACTCATCTGCCCCGCACATCGCTTCTCTCCGCTAGTTATTGGATGATTTACATGACGCCTTTATTGTCATCTTCTTCAGATAAATATGATACTATGTAAATCTCTAACAGTCGATGGCCCTACCAGTGGGCTAGGTATTGGGTGCTGCGTCGTTGTGACGATTTATGCTTACGGCAATGTATATTATATTTACTGGGTACGTACAAGGCTACAGTATAGGCTAGGTACTGAGCGATGAGTGATGTGCCAATATAGACGTACGCTACAAGAATGACGAACGTTAATGACATAGTACACTGAAAAAATCGTTTGGACTTTTCTTCACACAAAATTGTAGCAAAGTCTTTGTAGAGCAATTTACTCTAATTGGATTATTAGTTACAACAGTTTTTATACATTTTCATACAATTGTAGCAAGTTTTGCTACAAATTGGTCTTAGACGTTTTTGAGAACAAATTGTTGGAAAAAGGTACACAATTGTAGTGAAATGTCCCACAATGTTTTTTCAGTGTAACTGACAATATGGTTTATCGTCATGTCATTCGCCTTTGTTGACCACATACAGTCGTGATAATATATTTGTTCTCTCTTTTACACATGACCTTCCAGTGAAAAATATTTTATAAATCTCTGTGTGGGCACGCAATCTTTAAGATATTTGCAGGACATTGTTTATTTTAACCAGTCAGATAAAAAATTTATGGGCGTTTTTGACCAATCTAGCCTTTACGTAAAATTCGGAAATTTTCCATTTTTTTAGTGTAGGTGGCTGAATAACGAGCAGGCATTGAGTCAAATACAAACAGGATAACAAAAAATATAAATAATTAGGAATTTTCCGGACATGATATTTTTAATGTCGAAAACATTCTTATTGATAAGCGTGGGTAAAATAAGTAGGTTGTTTACCACATATTTTTTATATGGTTAGGCATTTTGCTTTTTAATAGATCGCATACCTTGTTATTGTCATAAGCAGAAGTCTGCGAACGTCTAGATAACATTAATGATAGCTTCAATACCTGCAACTTTTATATAGTTTTTTTTAATCCGATCAAACCGCTTAGCGCTGTTGCAAAAAACAACCGTTTTTTCGGTAAAAACATTTTAATAAGTGTTTCAAAACAGGAAATATGAAAAATTTTCAATCCTATATTCTGTTTTCATTTTAAACACGCTCCCTAAAAGAATGCGCACTTAAATTGCGGATGGCCGTTTTGACGAGATTTTAGTTTATTTAACCGGACTAGTAGTAACGAAGATGACAATTTCTTTACAATAAACTGATTTTGCCGTTGAATAAGTGCCATAATTAATTAGAAGGGATACAATTTTATTATCACTTGTTATGACCTATAATGGAAGGGTAGGCTCTAGTTTTAAACCTTACCTCCACTTACTGTAATATATTTCCGTTAAGTTGCTGGATCACTGTCATCCAGCGCAGTCTCCTGCAGCCGCGACTTATGTTATTAAAAGACGTTAATTTCACTAAACAATTTTGTATATTTATTATTTGTAAAGATGGGTATTGAATACACTATTGGTTTTGACAGGCAATTGACATATATTGGTCAAGTTCTGGTATTACGAGATGTTACTGAATTATTGTAGTTATTATAATTTCCTTTTGTTTTATAACATAAAAGGTAGGACTACGCCATACCGAAGAAGGAAAGATTTTTCCACACTAATTAGTTTTTAGCCTGCTAGACCTTTTGTCTACGAGACCTTATCGATTATGTCGCACTAAGAGAAAAATATAGGACTAAGCCTGAGAAAACTTTAACTTTACAGAGCCATGTCTGAAGAGAAACAATGGGATAATTTCCCACACTAAATAACTTTACAGAACCATGTCTGAAGAGAAACACTGGGATAATTTTCCACACTAAATAACTTTCCAGAACCATGTCTGAAGAGAAACAATGGGATAATTTCCCACACTAAATAACTTTACAGAACCATGTCTGAAGAGGAACACTGGGATAATTTCCCACACTAAATAACTTTACAGAACCATGTCTGAAGAGAAACCCTGGGATAGTTTCCCACACTAAATAACTTTAGTCTGCTACACTTTTTATCTACAAGACCTTCGCGTATATGTGAAGTGAAGTGTTCCCTCGCCGGGAGCTCAGTTTTACTGAAATAGACTACCTTTTCGGATAGTATACCTGGATCGGTAGCTTTGACTCTAATAGCCGCATATTTGTCGTGGTGAACGGCACTCATCTAACTTCCATCCTATTAATGCTGACGTACCCTAAAGTTCAGTCCTGGCACCAACCCTATTTCTCCTTCACATGAATGACCTGCTCTCTTTAACTATCAATCCCATCCACAGTTACGCTAACGATAGTATTCTTCACTCAATATTCATTTTTCCAGAACAATCTTGAATCAAGAACTAGATAATAGACACAGACCTATGCACCTATCCCTTTCCTAAGATATTCAATTAATCTTAGGCCTAAACAATCAAACCTAAACAAAATCACAGAATAATATCTTACAACCAATACAACTACAAGAAAATCATCTTTATTTTAAAAGCTAGAATCTTAAGTAATGTATATTACTAAGTGTAAAGGAAAAGGCACTAAATACTTACCTCTTAACGTAAAAATTGATCTAACATTACGTGGAAACTGGTCAAATCACATTTTCTTCTAAAAGACGCTAATAATGATGTCACCCGTACCAAGCAGACCAAAAATGAACTTTGGTTGCCAATCCTCCCCTTGTCAAGAAATGTTTGTTGCTTAGATTAAAGCTTGTGTGGTTCAGAATTTATCGGCGACGAACCCGTTTCTATGGTTAGCATATATCCTTCTTTGGATGCGTTATGTAAACAAGGAGAGCAGTTTGCCACTGATGATTTCGGAAAAAGAACTATTCGTATACTACGCAGGCATTCCTGTTGTATAGATTTCACCCATAGCATAGTTAAAATGGCGCAACCTATGTATTTATAAATGGAACTTTAAATATCGGCAGTCCATTTTAATTGACGTCATTGGAGTTGCTTCCTCGTCAACTTTAAGATTTTGCACCATATTTATTGATATGAAACTCTGAACATAAGAAATTTCAGAAATTATATTTATACTTGACCGGCTTTATGAGAATCGGTCCAATGCCGAAAGAGATTGTTGCGTAAATTAACAAAGTCTCCCAATTGAAAATTAAATACTCGCATGAGTGCGGAAAATTTCAAACAAAAATAAAATAATACAAAGTGGGATCCAAAGATAATCGTTATGCTAAACGTAGTGGAAAAACATTTGAAGGGTCTTTTCAAGCACAAGGAAATTATATCGTGTCAGATTTTGAGATCCAAGTAACACGCCTATCCGATATTGGTATCGAAGTCGTAAGCATGACTGGCACAGTTGTCGATAATGGGATATTAGAAAACTTTTGGGTTTATGGGGCAGAAGTGATTTTGATGCAAGAAAATTGTGTTTATACTTGAACACGTTTCTCGATGCCTTAGTATATATTGTATTCGCACCATATAGATTTATTTTGACTGCGAATTGGAGAGAATGTTAAATAATCGTTTAAGTAGTACGAATAAATTCGAAACGATGATATAATAATATGAATGTCTGAGGTGACTCTAGGATAATTTGAATGACTATCTAACTCATGTATTTTACACACAACAAAACAACATAGCAAGAACCTGTTTTAATAAATGGAAAAACATATACCCTGCAGTTTTTTCGCCTCTACCTGAACCAATCATATTACAAAGTTGAACAAACTACATGGTTTTTCAGCGGCAACATTTTTCTTTAAATTATTGTTAGGTACCTACCTGTGAATTAAAAGTCTTATTGCCATGTCAACAAATCAACAATCATTGTCACTTTAATCTGTCAGCTCAAAGTTTTGGTTGAAGAAAAAAAAACAGGGACAATCATTGAACTATTATAAATCTACTTTTAATTTTTTAAATCTAAAATGCCGTTGTTAAATAAATAACTCTGTTTACCTAAAAGTGTTATTTGTTTTTCGTGATAGGGCATTTTTATATTAACCGACACGACAGCAGCACGACACCACTTATGTAAATAAATGGGAATCTTTCACACTTACCGACATGTCTAAGCCTTGTCAGTTTTATAATCAAATATAACCAAAACTGCCTTTGCTTATTTCATCTTTTACATGATGATACATCTCTTACGTGATGTGATGCAACACAAATCATACAGGTTATTTCTCGTGTATTTAAATGAGCGGCCTGCACATTCATGTGATGCTACGTCGCACAGTAATATATTCCGAAACTCAAATGGGCAAAATTAAATATCTCTTGATCGGAAAAAGATTTCGGGATGAACCAAACAGCGTTTTGTAGCTAAGTGATTACCTATCTGGGAAAAATAAACACAAAGTGCCCCTCCTATTGAAAACGGCCTAAAAAACACGTAGTATAATTCGGCATTTTATGCTTTTTTTTCGTTATTTTGGTCGCTGTTTCTTATTGCCTGTTGGAATTTGATGAACATGACTTTTTTTTTAAACTAAATTAAAAAAGCTTTCATTTTCTTTTTTTAGACCCATTTTTCATAAAGTTACGAGTTTTTGAAAGTTAAAAGGTTGTTTATTAATTTTTAGCATATTTTCACAGCAATAATGTACCTGTATTCATAACCTGTATTTATAAAAAATTTTGTTTGTCAAAAAAATTAGTTATCTATATAAAAATTTTAGATCAGATGTGCAGGGTGTTAATAAATTTTATTGAGAAAGCATGAAGATGCTTAAAGAGGGAAGTACCATGATTTATTATTTTAGAAAAAATGGTTATTAAACAAAGTTGTTTATAATCCAAAGTAAGTTAATATAAAATTTAAAATCTTATTTTTAAATTTATCTCAACCATTCGTAAGGTATATGGTAAATTAATTTATAATTTGGAGAAATATGTGGAAGTTGGAGGAGGATATGTAGAGTATTAATTTTTTCCACAATTGTACAAATTCCTATTTCATTTTTATTGTTTGTTTAACACGATTAATTTTTATGTTTGAAAAACATGTGGGTTGAGATAAATTTAAAAATTAGAATTCAGATTTCAAATTTTATATTTGAGCTTTATTTCGGATTATAAACAACTGTGTTTTATAACCATTTCTTCTAAAATAATGGTACTTCGCTTTTAAAGCATTTTCATGTTTTCTCAATTTATTAACACCCTGTACATCTGATCTAAAATTTTCATATGGATAACTAATTTTTTTATCAGACAGAATTTTTTATAAATACAGGTACATTATTGCTGTGGAAATCTGCTAAAAATTAATAAGATCACAAGATGAACCCTTCTTCCATTTAATGACAATTGAAATAGTATCATTTTTTTAATAAAAAAAGGATTTATGTACCTTTTTTTTCTAGTTAAGAACTTATACTTCTTTGTTGTTCCAATATGTAACCATTAAATCCTTAATAAAGGCTTATATAACTGCAAAATTCATTTTTCTTCAACGTATCTCAAAAGAACACACACAAAAACTTTAACAGCCGTTTTTGTGTGACATAGACCCTTTATCCACTTGTGTCTTCAAATAAAGTACCAAGTGGAGTTTTTTCGCCAATGTATAAGGAAACTGACAAAGTAGGTATTCATTTGGCACACTAATAGTACTAGGTTTATGTTAGCAACAAGCTCCAAGATAAAAAATCATTAAGGAATTAAGCAAATCGCAGCAATATTAGAATATCTTATAAGTTTCTAATGACGACTAGTTACCAATGGCAGGACAAACACTTACAAAACCTAACTGATCAACTAGAAGATCTAAATTTACACATGTCTTAAGTCATCAACCAGGCTGGCCACTTTTGGTCCGCTCGCAGTGCTGGTTCACGCTGGAGAACATGGTTAGAAGCAGCTTTTTATTATCTGAAACATTTTCAGAACATCCGACCCGTAATTTTAAACGTCGGTGCTACAGAATCAGCTGCCATTCGTAAGAGTCAAATAAAGTTTCAAGACGGTTAAGTTGAAGTGATTTACAAACGATGTATACTAAGTTTAGAGCACTAGCGGATGCCATACAAAGGATTTCAATATCGCTAGAGGAATCATTGCAGATCATAGATGGCGCACAAACAGTGTTACAGGCTATAACTGCCGGGGAAAATATTCGTGTGAAATAAAAGATTAACAGCGTGTTAACGAAAAATCCTGATTTCGCCAGGTTACGGCAGATTTATAGTCATTTTGCCCCTACCGACCTATTACGTAATTTCAGAGACTTAACTACTATTACGTCATTAGAAGTGAAAGAGTCCTATTCGTTGTATAAATATATTTTTTTCCCTATATTTATCGCTTTCGGAAACCACTGTGGAGACATTTTCAATGCTGCAGATGTGTAGCCGAGCACATCCAAATTTCTAATACTTACTGTGTAAGCCTGTCACATTATATTCCTTATCAGTTATATAAGGTATATGCACTTAATTATTTTCGCCATTGCCCTAGCTTTACCGCAGTTATTGAGAATTTAGCGTTTTGCGAGAAAGTCACAATATTGTGACCTTTTTTTTTATTTCACACAATCACGGCAACGCCCATGGTTTAAGTTCTTTTTGTCAAATACAGCATACGCACGTACTTATTTCCGGCATCGACGCCTCTGGCGACAAATCAAACTGGTCAGCCTTAGTCACCAATCTTTTTAGTGGATCATCAATAAAAGAATATGGGTACCATCTTAGCTTGCGGCCTTAGGAGGCACAATTTGGGTCGACACCGAGCAGATTCCGAGTCACTGGGGTTAAATAAATTAAAACATCCTGTATTTCAAAAAGCGTTTTAATAGTTTTTCATTCTGTTTGAATTTCCAGTAAATAATTTGGTATGATAAGATGATTAAACATACATATATATTTTAATAAACCATGCCTAGGCAAAAAATTTTGAAATTCTGTCATTAAATTTAGTATATTTTTCACGAGAGGGAAACGAGGATTACAGAGGCTGTTACAGTAATACGATAACTAATAACCTAAAATTAATTATACTAAAATAAATTAGGGTCAGCTAACTGCAATATTTTTTTTCTGGTCATCATTTGTAATTAACAGAAAATTTATAGTTATGATTTAAAAAATAAAAAATTCCTTTTACCATTTTAATATAATTCAGTGCATGCTAATAGCAGGAAATTGCAAGCCCCGAAAGGGCTTGCAAGTACTTTAAAAAATCTTGAAGCACTTTGAAAGGGCTTGCAGCCAGCACTTTTAAAGTGAAAGCAAGCCCTATTTTCTATCAATCAGGTAACTTGTATAAAGTAAGTTAATTACGAAGTCTCAGTTATATTTTATTTATTTATTTATTTTAGTTATAATATCCAATAGGTTAACCAATTATAGGATAAGGGAAAAGAACATAAAATTAACACAATTTAAAAAAAAACCTAATCATAACAATGGTAATGTAAACTTATACTATGAAGAAAAGTTAGACCAATATCCTTTTAATTTGAGCAAAGTTACAACAAAATAAATCTACACTGTTTTCTACAGCATTATAATATTTATAATGCTTAAACATTTGATAAAACGGTGACGAAATAAGGATATTTATTTGTCATCGGCGCTGCCATTAGAAAGAGATTAGATCTCCTAGCCTCCAATCTGGGCACTCTAATTTTTACATAATCTGTGAGGTCTATACATTTACTTTTATTATTTAGTATCCTAGACACGAACATGGCAGAATAAAGTAATCGCCTAATAGCAAATTCAGACAAATTAAATCTGCTGAGCAGCACATCGTGGGTATCTGATTGCTGGTCAGATGGGTCGCTAGGGTAAGCGGGACCTCATTCGTGACATCAAATGATCTTCAGTATCGGAATCCATGTTATATGTATTTTTACTTCCTCTTCCTCTGTTTTGTCGAAGTTGTCTGCATGGTTGTGAATTTCAATGGCTTCCCTATAGAGTCTGACGTGATAAGAAGAAGTCAATTCGAGAACTTGTGTTTTTTCGAATTTGATGCAATAGGAACAACAAAACGGTCAATAAACACCAGAATTAAGGAACACAGAGCCAACTGCCACTTGGGATAGATCGATAAATCCGCCGTAGCAGAACCCACACTTACAAAGACAGACCACCGCATTAAATTCGAAGAAACACAAGTTTTCGCATTGACTTCTTATCACGCCAGACTCTACAGGGAAGCCATTGAAATTCACCAGCATGCAGACAACTTCAACAAAACAGAGGAAGCAGTAAAAATACATAAAACATGGATCCCGATACTATACACAAATACAGAAATCGTACCATAGAGCAAAGTACAACATAAGGTGCAATCATATGATGCCACGCATGAGGCCTCGCCCGCCTTAGCGACCCATAAATATGACCTGAGACCACGCAGAGCGCCAGTAGTTCGCGAGCAATCAAACTGAGCGCAGCTTCTGAAGATGCCAACCGCTCGTGTTGGCGAAACGTCAAGAGTGTATAGTGTAAGACAATCGACGATGACCTAACATCCCAGAAACCACACATAAACATATAAGGTGAAAAAGAGTTTACATAGCTAGCAAAAATAACTGTGTTCAAAGAAAATAAAAATTTTCCTGTTCAAAAACTTGACGAATTTTATTAACTGTTTTGTTACTATCATAAAAAAATTTCTAAAATCGGTACAAGAGCCAAGAATCCGCTTTATATACTCACCTCCCTTTTAAGGTTAATATCGTCATTTTAGGCAAGTGACGTATTCACTTTACGGTAGTTTCCTTAGTAGCTATCACGATGCTACTGAACGTTTTTGATAATAAGTATACTTTTACATATCTTTAACAGCAGTTTTAGCAACATTTTAGGTTTAAATTAAAATATAGTAAAATAATATAATTCATTTTTCAACTTTTTGCTTTGCTTCGAAATTCCTTGCCTCACCGTCCAACCCTTATATCTTTTTTGACGGCTCGCGGGAATGTCGGTATATAATTGGTATTTAGTATTAGATTAAACAGAAGACATTACAATGCGATTCGTATTAATTACTAGATGCATGTATTGTTTTATTTCACACCTCTTTTAAGCAGGCGAGTACTAACCCAAAAAACAAAATTTTAAAGCAAATTACTTGGATAATTAAACTAAAATTAATTTTTACTTTTCAGTATAATGAATTTCAATTTAGAAAGCCGCCATTTCAGGCGTCGTTAAGTGACATCAGATGATATCTAAATCACGTCGCTGGTTTGTGCTAATATCTTAAAATCGATCTTTTTGATAGCCGATCAATTGTATTGTTTACAACACTTATTGTGAATTTAAGATATTATCATCAAGTGTATATTGAGTTGCCTGTACTCACTATACCTAACCGGAATCATTTTTCCATGATGTAAATAGATACATTTGTTTGCGTAGAGCTTGTTCCTTGATTATATTGTAATTTGTGTGTAATTCTTTTTACTAAATGATGACATTTCGCAAAAACTACCCTATAAGTATTGTATTATGCCAATGTGCAAAAATGTCACTGTAAATGCCCCAAATAATCTATTTTGTCGTCAGCCAAGAACAGCCGAAATCAGAAGAAAGTAGTGCAAAATTAATTAAAATATTTTCATAAATAATATCATTAAATGTTAGTATCCATAAATTTAAGTAAGGCAGGTACATTTATTTTTATGGTTTAATACATCCTATAGAAAGGTTGGATACCAATGATGAGAGTAATTATTTACCACTGTCAAAGTATAGGTTTCTGTAAAGATTGCTTAAGATAAATAAAAATAAATAACTTATTTGAATATATAATAGTTAATATTAATTATAAATGCATTAGCAACTAGCAATAAAAAAAATTGAATAGGTTTGTTAGTCGGCAAAGTATCCAATTGCCCTCGTGGTCATTGTTGACCAGTCTTTTTAATCAAATGTAAAGTTGCTTTTCCACAAAATCTCCTGATCTTCCAGAAATAATCAGGAAAATAAATTAATACTCGATATAACAGTGCACCAGCCACAAAAGCACTTTTATTTACCTATCACGTGACATCACAACCAATAGGATCACGTTTTGAAAGTATTAAATTTTGTATAAAAATTAGGATTAGAAAATATTTTCATTTCTAAATAAAAACCAAAATAAATTATTAATAGCAACCGCCATAAATATTTAATTTATTTCGAGAAAAAACATATTTCAGATTTATTTGAATTATATAATATATAATTCATACATATTATGTATGTACATGTACATACATAGTGCTTATTAGTATTAGTATTTTAATATCTCCACTTTTACTCAGTGTTAAAACTCTTCCAGATTGTAGCGTAAATCGTCAAAAGATTTTTACCAAGCATTAACGAAATCTCCGACACTGACTTACCGTAAGGTCGACCCACCTATAACCTTATTACACTGAACTCCCTGCACTTTACCTTACGTTATTTTATTAACCTGCAGCGAAACGGTTTCTATGGAGCGGAGATCGCTATTTAGGGTTTAAAAGGGGGATCTAAAAAGAGATTATGTTATAGGAAACTTAAATTTTGTTACAAGAGGTGATTAATTTATCTAGAAGTAGGAAATTAATTAGGGAGTCCGTACTCAAGCAAAATCGAAACAAAGAAGGATGATTAGGTTTTGTATTTTTGGCATTAAATTTATGATATTTACTGGTGAAAAGAAATATAGTATCTCAAATATCCAATTATTATTAATTATTTTCTAAATCGAATTATTATATTACCTCTACCGCGCTGCTTCTAAGGTGGCCTATTCGGATTGCAATATTTTTCTCGCTTATTATCTGTATCAATATACCTATGTTATCCATAATTTAAATTTCTGCCGCTGCGAAGAGCGAATCGTATGGTTGCCTATTCTTACAGTTTTTAGTTTTTACCTTTACTTAATTAAGTTTGTAACATTTTAATTTGCTGATAAACTTTTGGTTATAACATGGATGTAAAATGCATTCACATATACCGATGAAAGCCATAGTTGTCCAAGTCTGACTTAGACCATTATGCCTGTAAACATTTTGTATCGACTGTTAAATGCTGCGTTGTTAAAATCCTAAAAAAAATACTATTAGTGATTCTGACGCTAAACCATATGAATAAAGTTAGAGTGAATATGAGTCATCAGCATCTATTCAATCTGGTTGTTCACTTATTGTTGTTTCACTAAAATGTGCGTTTTTTGAGTTTACTTGCAAGAACTTTGATTATTTGAAGGTGAGCTGATGTGTATATATTTGTGAATCAGTGAGTGGCGCCAAATTAGATCTGTTTTGTGGCTTACTCCAACGATTTTTAAAGGTTGTGCTTTTTAATGTAAGTTAGGTGGCTAGCATGTGTATTTCATGTTGCAGTTTTGCACACTTCACTGACGTGGCTACATAGCACTATAATAGTCTGATTTTCAATTTTGACTGTCACTCTTACACAAGCTCAAAAGATTTGGTCCTCCTGAGCCGACGCACCAGATGTTGATTGTCTAGAAGTTGAAGCCCTTCAGCTTGGGAACGTTTATGTAGTTTCTCCTCGTGAATCCTGGCAATGTATTTTATTTCTTCCTTAACCGTCATCACGTGGAGATCTTTATTTCGGACATACCAGGGAGCTTTTCCAATATTTCTTAGTACTCGGTTCTGGAACACTTGGAGGCAATTATAGTTGCTTTCTTTGGTACAGCCCCACAGCTTAAGGCCGTATGTCCATCCTGGTTTCAGGACTTGCTGGTAGATCAGTACTTTGTATTTGATGGAAAACTGGGAATTTCTTTCCAACGACCAATACGTATTTTTATATTTAAGCTTTAGTTCCTGGCATCTATGTTAAGCCCCATTTGACCGTTTCCTTATACTGATACTGGGTAGTAAATTGTTTTTCTGTTCGTAAAGTTGACGTGAACAGATTTGCTTTCGTTTAATTTTATGCGCCATGGCTTGGTCTATGCGTTTATTGTGTTAGTTGCACCTTGGAGATTGGCTGTTGTCTCTTCTATGGTGTTTGCTCGAAAATAAAGTAAAAGAAACAAATTTTATGGGATTTCACAACATAAACAAACGAGCATACACAGAAGTATTTTTTTTATGATTTTCATTACACTCATTTTTATTGATAAATAAAGTAAAAAAGTAAATATGTGCGAGCAATTTTCCGACGGTTTTACAACATTAATTGCAAAGGGTCAGTTCATGTTCACATTATTAAATCGCCGACACTGGCTCTCCAACCTATAACTTTATTACATTGAAACCCCTGCACTTTACCTTACGATATTTTGCTAACCTGCACCGGAACAGTTACTATGGAGCACAGATCGGTTGTCAGGGTTTATATAGGGGAAGAAAAATAGGCGATTATATTTTGACTGACAATATAGGAACCCCTCTAGATAAGTAACAATAGATACTGGTAGAATGTATGTGTGCGCACAGCTTCAAAGGAACATTTTCACATTTACAATATGTATATACTTATTTTTCTCTTGAATATTTATGATGATATTTTATGAAAAAATTTAAATTACACCCATCGTTACACCCTTATTCATTGCGAAGCTTTAAATTTATGCTTTTCTAGTTTTACCATTTTTGAGTTGTGGCACTACTATTAATATTATTATTTATTATTATTATTATTATTACCATTGAAAAAGATCCCCTCGTGACTCTCCATGGCTCCGACTTACACAGAGAACCACGACGGAAGGCTCGTATCGATAACCACTCCTTGCGTCCGCTCGGTCAGTGGTCATCAGCCAAATTCATCTGCCTCAACAGACGAAGCGAACCCAGAATCACTGCTCTCTGCATCCTCATTACAAGTTCATTAAGCGAATCGCGACACGATGGTAGTTTTTGTAGTTCAGAGAGCAGCGTAGTTCGAATTCCTCCCAAAACACCAACAATCAACACAACCATTTCAACAGAAAAGCCCGGGTACAATCTACGTAGTTCATACAGGAGGTCAGTATATTTTGCGCGTTTTTCCTCCTCTTTCCTTAGTATGTTCGTCTCGGCTGGTGATGAGAACTCAATGACGTAGATGGTTTTCGCGTTTTTGATTAGTAATGTGATTATTATTATTATTATTATTATTATTATTATTATTATTATTATTATTATTATTATTATTATTATTATTAATTATTAATTATTATATTAAAGACTTGTCTTCCAAGCGATTCGAACGTTTTATTTTCAGAACCAGCCAGTACTCAAGCATTTTAATCGCATTTTAAAATTATTTACTTTGTTTAGATTTTCATCTTGCATGCGGACTTTATTATCCTCCATTGAACTTCATACACTCAGTTTTGTTTCTACTAATTTCCAGAGCACTATCTTCTAGGAGCATTCTTCAATTTTCCATTTTCCTTTCAACATCGTCCCAACTGGTGCTACAATCGTCAGCAAATATCATGTACCAGGGGCGTTCATCTTTTACTTAATATGTCAATCCTACTTTCCTTATTAGTATCCCAGCTCCTGTATCCTAGACAATGCACCCACTTAAAGACCTGTTGAAAGCTTAGCGGATGTTACCAGCCCTGGGTGCGTGAGTCGGTTTTCCTTTTCCTCTTCCCACTGTCATTCTTTCTCTTCTGTCTTCATTCTCTGGCACTTCTAATCATATTCTCCTCTAACTATCCACCTCTTAAAAAAACAAATTTGAAAATGATGATGGCGCTCCTAGGGGTAAAAAATTCCGGAGGTAAACTACCCCTTCATTCCGATCTCCGGACAAGGGGTGCTCAGGGGTACCCACCATCGAGGATTCCAAACGTTTCGAACATAAAGTATAATAACCTTTGCCAACATCTGCGGGCTTAATTCTAATTTGGACTCTGTCCTCCACCACCTTCAGTTATGCAAACCCCATATTCTTTTTCTTACTGAAACCCAAACCAGTCCCAAATCCTCAACTAATCATCTCCTGTTTCCGGGCTATGAACTTCTCTCATCTTTCCGTCTTTATGGTGGGGTACGTTCGCAGGAGTCTTTCTTATACCGGACTTCCAAACTTCCAAAATCAGGCAAGCCCGATATTCTCTGGCTAAAAGCTACCTTTAAATCTTCCACTAAATTTTTCTGTTGCATGTACCGCTCCCCATCAGACAACTCCTACAATGAGTTTTTTGACTTTGTCTCGGCAAAAATTGACTATCTTATCTCTAAATTTCCCTCCGCTGAAGTTGTCGTCCTAGGCAACTTTAACCTCCATAGCAAGGAATGACTACGATTCAGAAAAAACCGACCCAGAAAGAAGAGCGGCAGAAGTCTTCGCAATCAGCAACTCTATCATCAACATACTTTCCCCGCATTCCTACCCATAATCCAAACCCACTAGATCTTTTCCTTACCACCCATCCTGAGACATATTTAACATCATTATGCTCTACCCTTGGTCTTTCAGATCACGGCCTCATTACCGTCTCTTATCCGATACATCCCGAATTTATTGAAATCACGCCAGAACGCACGATCTGGTACTATAATTCTGCCGACTGAGATGGTCTGCGAAACTTCTTCTCTGCTTTCTCTTCGAACCCTGTCTTTTTTTCACTCCCGAACCGTCCGAAATTTGCTCAGGTTAGGTTGGGTTTGATAATAAATATGAAAAAATTTTCTTTAATGACTTCGCGCCCAATTTACCTCCGTCCGCTGGCGTACCTCAAGGTTCAGTCCTGGCACCAACCCTATTCTTCTTCACATTAATGACCTGCTCTCTTCAACTACACGTTACGCTGACGATGGTACTCTTCACTTCATCATTAATTTTTCCAGACAAGCCTCAAATCAAGAGCAAGATAAAGACTCAGATCCATGCACATATCCTTTTACCAAGATCTTAAATTAATCTTAGACTGGGGTGCCAAGAACCTTGTTCAGTTCAATGTCTCCAAAACCCAATCTTGCTGTCATGCAAAAAATCCGGCAACACTTATCCCATCCACATCAATGGCCAAGCCCTACGAGACAATGAAACGTTCAATCTTATTAGCATCGCTATCGAACATGATCTCAGGTGGCATAAACACATTACTTCAATAGCCACATTAGCAGCTAAAAAGCTTGGTTTTTTCTTTCAAGCGAGAAAATACTTCCCCCCTTCCAACTTACATACTCTTTATAGTTCCCAAATTTCCACATCTGGGCAGCGGCATTCCCTTCGACACTTAACATTCTGTCCAAAAGAGGGTCATTGACTCATCAATGACCCAGTCCCCACAAGAAAACTCCCTTCTCTCACTCATCACCGCGCTGCGCTGTTGAGGATTTATCCGATACTTCCACGGATTATGCTCTGAAGGACTAGTCGCTATAATTCCCCCCTTGACTTTTCCTAACGGAACAACGAGAATCGCGTTAGTTATGCAACTCTTTGGTGTCCAGCTACAAAAGCCAAGAACATGCCACTTCTCTCGCTCATTAATATCTAGGGTCTGGAACGAATCTGTCAATTTCCCTTTTTTCAGACGCTCACGGTGTGTTAGTACTTACTAATGCTTGAAGTCTACGTGTGCTGTCTTAGTTAAAAAATGTTATGACGTACTCTTTATTCCCTCATGTACCCATATACTCCTACCTAGCATGAATCCAAACAGTTCAGGTTTCTCTTCTTGACGTTTCCACTCCGTCTTCGTTCTATAATATTTCCCCAAATCTTCATCGTACGGGACATCAGCTGGATATTTCTATATTTTTACGTTACTGAGTGTTTTCCTTATCCTTACAAATACTAACATAAATATAAGTTAATTACTTGTAATTTTGGAAGATATTTTATAGATTTTCTTTGATCTTTTCTATATTTTTGCAAGTTATATCAAATGGATTGCTTCACTCCAATTGCACACACTATTTTTCTATATTATTTTCTTTAAGGTAGCTTACTCACTATATTACTATATAAATTAATACTATACTTTGTACATTCTTACTTCAACTTTAGTCTAGGCAACAGTACAGTTGCGTTGCCTAGCTGACGGAGAATTATTGGACGATATGCACTTTTAATTAGAAACTTCATAATAATTATTATGCAACTAGAATTACCTAGTGGACCCTTATCTTAAGGAATATACGGATATTTTATTCTCCATTAATATCAGTTACTATGTGGTATTCACTGACAGTTGGAATTACATATGTAGCACGTGACTTTAATAAACATCTTGTTTTCAGATTGCGTTAGGCGAAAAATAAATAAAAGAATCTCGCCACCCTCCCCTATACTGCTTATAACAGTTTATGAACTGCGGTGTAATAAGCACATAGCGGTTGTAAAAACGCACCTTACAAAGTACTTCTTTTCTTAACTTGAAAGAATCTTGGGATCACAGTATGGACTCATATTTACTTTAAACAGTGGTGCAACAAGTGACGCTAAAATTTGCAAATCAACTAATGCAAATGGCCCAGCGTTATAAAACTTTATTCATTCATTTAAGCAGACCTAAGAAAAATCGTGCAAATAATGATGTTTTAGCAACGAAGATGGAGATTATACGATAAATATTAAAATAGTTAAGTTTCCGAACCAGCTTAAAGGGTTCTAAGACTGATAGCCCACGATCACTGCTTAAAGTCAGTTAAGTATTAAGTTATGTGGTCCTTAAGCTTTTTTTAATTTTAGCTAGGTAAAAGAAACCCACTAGCACAAGTCATGATGGAAGGTGAAATAATATCATCGAAGAGACTTGTCTGTAGATAAAATTATTCTGGTAGCCTTAACGATATTTTTTAAAAATAAATTGATAATAATAAGAAGTGGTGGATGTGATCCTTAAACATAGGTAACTAAATATACAAGAACCAAGCAACCGAAGAATAATAAACAATAAGGCTGCGGAGATGAAGTGTCTACAAGTTGTAAGATATGTTGACCGCTGTACCTCCTATTCATAGGGACCCATTGTATAATTTACAGTTTAGTTTTGTACACAAATCACAAATACAATACTAAAAATGAAATCTAGTAAAACTATCCAAAACAAACCTTTCGACTCACTTATATAAGCAAAACTAATAAAAATGAACCCAAAATAAAATTTACCGCATTGCGGGGAAACCCCATAGATGTAATGTCTATGGGAAACCCCGATACCTACTATGTGAATTCGGGGCATTACCGAAGCCTTAAATCTGCTGGTTTAGCAAAAATGGCGATAGCACGGTGAAAAATCGCTACAAATAAAATTACACATTCGGACGATTGAGGTCTGTGAGTGCAAACACTGCTATAACTAAAAAACGGTTTAAGCTTTTACAACATAAAATAACTCAGTAATGCCTTTTTGCAAGTGTGAAAGGTACCTCGGGTTTCGGGATTATAACTAAAAGAATTTAAAAGTTGTCATCACATTTCATATTGGCCTGGACTGACAGGCCTCACCCGTGCAAAGGAGGGCTAACTGAGTTTTGGTTGACTTTAAAAAATAAATAATTTTTACCAATAAATCAAGTTCACTTATTTCAGAATTATTATTCGTTTCCATGAGAATGCGTTATTTTTACGTAAGTCTGTCGAGAATTTTGACGTTTTAACGATTATTTCTCAGTTTATTGCTCAATTAAACATAGAAGCGAGTTTTAATGTCCAAGTTGATATGCTGTTAATTTTTGGGGAGTGCAGAAAAAATTACAGAGCAGCTGCACTAGTGTGGGCGGAGTAACTTATTTACTTATTCTTAAGTTTTTCTACCATGGTGATGTAAGACTATGAAGTTGAGGTTATTAGTCTTTCCCATTCCTGCCTCTCTTGTGCTATGGTTCTGACTTCATTCCATTGGATCCTTCTCTCCTGTACCATTTCCATCACTCCGTTTTTGCCATGTTCTTCTAGGCCTTCCTCTTCGATTTACTCCTTGGGTTTTTGCTTCGTGTACTTTTTTGTAGGTCTTTCGTCTGGCATTCGGTGAATGTGTCCAAGCCATCCAAGTTGTCTGTTCTCGATTCTTGTCAGTATTGGTTTAATTTTCAGTTCATTTCTAAATACCTCGTTTCTAATTCTATGTCTTCTAGTTTTCCCTCTATTTTTTCCACAAGTCGCATTTCCGCTGCATTTATCTTGCTCTTGTCCCTGTTTGTGATAGTCCATGATTCGCTACCATATAGTAATGATGGACTTATTAACCTTTTGACAACTTCCACCTTTACGTCCTTTGTTACTTCCCTTCTTCCTAGGAATGTTGTTTTTAGTTCATTATACAGTCTTCCTATTTTTGCTGATCTATCATCTATGTCTTTTCCCTGTTTCCCATTTCCTTCTATGACAGTTCGAAGGATACCTGAATTCTTCAACCTGTTCTATGCTCCTTTCCTCTATTCTAATGTGTCGTTGTTTTTTTCCAATAACCATTGATTTAGTTTTGTGAGTATTTATGTTCATATTAATTCTTTTTAGTTATTCATTACGTTTGTCTATATTATGCTCTAAGTTTTCTTCTGAATCTGCCAGAACCACCATGTCATCCGCGAATAGCAGTTCCGATATCCCTACTTATTTCATCTTCCAATATCCCAACGCACCGTCATAGGTTTCATCTTTTGTTTTACTTCCTTCGTTGCCTCGTCTACCACTACTGCGAACAACAGAGGGCTCAGCATGCATACCTCTTTCAGACGGTCCATTGTTTCAAATTCTGCTGATTGTTCATTGTTTGTTCTTATCATATTTTTTGTCGTGTCATATATGGCTTTTATCACTTCTATCGGTTTACTCTCGGTTCCGCTTCTATATGAACTTTCCCATGCATCCTTTCGTCTTATTCTATCAAATGCTTTTTACAAGTGTACAAATTGTATAAGTTTACAAAAACTTGTAACTATAAATTCTAATTTTGCAAGCTCTAATAAATGTTAGTTCAGCAGCTTTATTCAGCCAACACCATTTTTGAGTAATTAGTAAATAAATTGGAAAATATTAATCTCAATGCCAGACCCAACAATCAATATGAAATGTCTGGCACTGACAACTTTGTGTTTTTCAAAATTGCTTTGCCCTTTACCATGATTATTATGGAGGTAAACGATCAACAAGCTAAATCCGTCTACCCGAATAGGCGGGAGGTTTTAGTAGGTCTGCAAATACTCACAAAAGTGTCATTAAGGTATTAATCAGCTTGCATCCCTATTACCTATTTTTTTTACAATCTTGTTGCTCGGTTATCACTTTCGAGTGTAGGGCCATAAGAATTATTAAGGAAATAAAAATTTGTACTTTTCCTTCAAAACTACGCTTTGCAAAAACTCGAAAGACATATCGAATTTTTGCGGGCCGCGTTTGAAATGAAAAATACAAAATAATATATTGATTGCTATGTCTTTTTATATGTATACACGAAATGGCATTGATTTCTTCTATCAAATAACTGAACATAAACCTTGTTAAGAAAATAAAATAATAGAAATTTTAACTGATTGCTTCTTTTATTAGGACATATGCCTATATATTTTTATTTAATAAGTTATTCAAGTAAGTCATTCTGCTGATGAACGTTCGATCTCATACCGGAGTGGAGGTTGGAAAACATTATGCCAATTCTTATTTTATTCACAGCTGTTCTAAATAGTTTTTTGGTGCTTGTTACAAACCACCTCTCTCAGATTTTGCAGCCAGGAAATCCTTTTCCTTCCTCCACTTCTACTACTACTCAGATGGGGGTATCTTGGTCCCCTCACTACGTTGCTAAAATATTCAAGTTTTTGTTTCTTGATTGTCATAACTATTTCTGCATCTGCATAGTACTTCGGTGTTAGTGACCCGATCCATCCACGATATGCGTAGCATTCTGCTGTAGCACCAGAAATTTTTCATTGCGGCCTATTTAAGGGTCCAGGCTTCAAAGCCATAGAGTAAATTTGAGAAGATATAGTAGCATAGCATTCTTATTCTGAGGTCCATTCTTAGATCTCTATTACATAGTATTTCTCTCATTCTTTCAAATGTGGCTCTAGCGATTCCTACGCAAGTTCTTATTTCTTTTTCTTTTCTGAATATTTACGGATCCATGTTTCCAGGTACGTGTACTGTTCCACTTTCTCTATTTGGGTATTATCAATGACAATGTTTTCATTGATATGATGGTCATAAATTTTGTTTTCTTTAAGTTCATTTTTAATCCATATTCATTGCAGTTATAATTAAGTCTTTCCAGCATATCTCTTATATCTTGTAAGGTATCGGTAAACATGACTTTGTCATCCGCGTATCGCATGTTGCTTAAAACTTCGCCAATACCCTCATTGCATTCTGCAATGCTGGTATGCGAATAACTTGGCCATCGTGTAACGTAGCGGCGTTCGATAGACAAGAGCTTGGCGGCAGCATGGATACAATTCTGAAATATTAATGCGTCGAGTGCTACGTCGCCAAGTTATTGTCAAAGTCGTAAGTAGATGCTGTAGGTTTTAATGTTTTATAGGCACAATTACAATTATTATTAGTAATTGCCCAAATATTTTAAAATAAAATTAGGTAAGCGTATATTAAATGTATCTCTAATTGACTAGGTACTGAAAGCGATATTGTTATAAAATAAAAACACTTTTTAATATCCCAAAAATCATACCATGATGATGCTTACTTAGGGAAACCTCTAAAAGTAATACAACAATTCTAGAATTCTAGTTATTTAAATCAATATACATTTACCTTCAGATTCACTAAGAAGATCTAGTACTGGTTTAAATTAAGATTTTATAGTTGATCAGTTATGTTTTGATAAGTGTTTGACCTGTCATTGTTAATAAGTCGTCATTAAAAACTTATGACTTATTTTGATATTTCAGCGATTTGTTTGGTTTCCAAATGATTTTCATCATGGAATAGGTAGTAAGAATGAATTTAGTTCTGTTTCTGTCCAAAGTACATACCAAAGTTGCCATTTTCTTTATAAATTTGCGAAAACACTCAGAAACAAAGTCATAGTATAAGACCTAGTTGTCTTATTCTTACACTTGTCAGTTTAAAACTTTTGGTTGTCAAATTAGACCGGACTAGCGTTGGATAATCCTGAGAAACTTAATTCTTGTTTTATTTAGGTTATTCACTTACAATAATAGCCATTTAGTTTGGAATCAAATAAACGTAGTCAGATTGATCAGGGCTCTTTGCAAAATTAGGAAAACGGAACCCTTATGGACTCACTTCGGTATCGGTTCGTCCGATTCCGTCCACTTCGATATTAGGCGTGTGGAGGACGCCCCAAGTAAAAATTCGGTGAAATCGTAACTACGGAGGTTTAGAGAAACACCATCAGCTGTAAATGTAAAACCCCGTAGTCGTCCAAAGGTATATTTTTACTTGTGCGTCTGGCGGCAGCGTCCGGCGGTAACCGCTAGCGGTAGCGTACTGCTTTACTATATTTTATATGACGCTATTTTCATTTATGCGTCTGAGCCGCGCGGCCCGACGCACACACGGAAAAATCGAGCATTTAGCTTGCCAAAAATAAAAAATCGAAATACCTTAAAATAATACGCAAAGCGCATATATGGTTTTACAAATAGTAGACCTATCTCGCCTGAAACAAATTCTTTCTTACTGTGTCCATGCGACGCAGGGATGCTTGTCGAAACTTTGACATATATGTTTTGAGTTCAAACGTTAACAGAGCGTCATATAAGTTTGATGAATGTAACAGTGCTGTATGGTATTTTGGAGCACAGTCAGCAGTTAAATTATCATGGATTCTGAAGTTAGTGGTATGTACTTTTATAATGTGTTAAATTAATTGCCGTCAGGAAAGTATGTCTGAAAATTTTAGATACCTTTTTAAACTATGACACTTTTCACCCAACTTAGATTAAGTATTTCAGATTCGCAGTCCTACGTAAAAAGTACCTTTGAGTACGGTTACATTTCTTTATTTCTTTATTAAATTAAGCCTTTCTGAACAGAATATCTTAAAAATAGCTGCCACCGTGAGCCACTGAGTTGTATGGAATACTTTCTTTACAGGTAACCGGGCGAAGAAAGCTCCTAGATGCACTGACAGTGATCTCAGAATCGAAAGGAATGAATTATTTCAAGTACTTTATCACAACAAACTTTTTAATTTATGTTTAAACAATTGTAACGAGAAACTAATAGACTATATAATATCCAAATTTACTTTAAATTTGAGCAGTGAAGTGGACCCTATGGACGAATAATAGTTTAATCTATAAGTATTAGGTAGATAAGTAGTTGAGTACTTACAAAAAATATATCATTTTTAACAACCACTATGATTTAGTATGTAAGAATTCTTTACGTTTTTCTTAGGATAAGCGACTGTCATTGTAATAAAAGGTACAGTTTGCTCCGACATAAATACATACTCCTATAATTTTTTATTTTGCGCTTATGAAACAAACTTATTGATAAAATTTTTAGGAAGTAATTATTTATATTTGATTGGGTTTGATTGATATATATATATATATATATATATATATATATATATATATATATATATATATATATATATATATATATATATATATATATATATATATATATATATATATATATATAGGAAACTGTATCACAAAAGTTCGGCAAACCAAATTTTTTTATTGGAACACCCTGTATGTTTTTAAATTTCTAAATTCCTTGTAACGTTATGGGTGTACCTATCTGTCACTTGTCATCTATTAATTTTCAATTAAAGTGATATAAAGAATTAAAAATCGCCAGTTAAGAGCATTCATCATCAGCTGATACATACTAATTTGTTTCAAAGAATAGCACCAAAACTAACCAACGAAATGATACGAAATTTTGGAAATATATTCTAATTTTGTAGAAAAATGAGGGAAAGTCGTTTAAAAAGAAAAAACAATTTTTTTTTTTTAAATTATTGTTATTTTGTAATATTTATTTTTTTTAAAGACTTTCCCTCATTGTTCGCCATTTTCTCTATAATTTATGCTGAGACCAAATTTTTAATTAAACCTTTAGTTTTGGTGCTATTCTTTGAAACAAATTAGTATATATCAGCTGTTGATGAATGCTCTTAAGCTATTTTGAGAGATAGGTTGTATTTATGAAGTATCACCCTGTACATATTTAATATATAAGAAGTAGGAAATGACGTCTTTCCTTTTTATTTGCTTTAACTATCAAGCAAAAATTAAAAAAAAAATATAACACTAAAAATATCGATGATTTTTCTACCCAGGTATTTTTGGCAAGCTAAATGCTCGATTTTTCCGTGTGTGCGACGTCCGAACGCGCGCGTCCCTGTCTCGACTGCTCATAGTAGCAGTCTAGCCGCCGACGGTCGCGCAATCGGTACAGTTTAGGTAATTGTTTTAAGTCTGTAAACGCATTTTTCGGTGTTCACTGCTTTTTTTTTACATCATGGCTCCACAATTTACTGCAAATGAAGACGAATTACTAATTAAAGAAGTTAGAAGGTATCCCGCCCTTTTTGATGCTCGGCTTGTTTTAAAAATGGGATCAACTTTTTGACGCTTTTTTCTCCGTAAAGCCAGTTCCTCTTCTTCTTCGTCATCTTTAATTAAGAGTACAGCAGCGAGTTCTTTTTTATCCATCTACTGTACGAGATACTGCACTTAACTGTCGTTTCTAAACAAGCGCCAAAATGCCAACGCTTTTAGCAAAAACACACAGACGCGACCGCCAGTCGTTACCGCCGGAGGTTACCGTCGGACGCTGCCGCCAAACGCATTCAGCGAAACCATACCTCAAGGACTCCAACTGCTCGCGAGAATGTTGAGGCTGTGCGTGCCGCGATTAGTCGAAATCCAAGTAAATCAGCTCGTAAAACATCACAAGTTTTGCAAATGCACAAATAGCTGAACACATAATTTCAAGCAGAGATTTGAAGTTTTATCTATACAAGATCAAAATAGTGTAAGAATTGAACCAAATAACTTTATAAACCGTCGTTCTTTCGGTGAAACAATGATAGACCATTTTTTTGGAAAAGACCGATTTAACAATATTCTGTTCAGTGCCGAGGCGTATTTTCGCCTTTCAGGCGCAGTTAATAAGCAAAAGTACCGCTATTGGGCACCAGACAACTCATGGCAAAAACACGAAAAGTCCTTGTATAGCCCAAAATTGTGCGTAGTCGGCCTCAGGAAATTATTATCGCTCCATACTTTTTTGAGAACCGACGCGACGCCGACACGGCCCACGTAGCCTATACTCTAAATAGTGGGGAATAGAGCGGAATATAATATGCATTTATGCATCTAACTTTAATCAAAATATTGCTGAACAAATTTCTCATCCTTTTTTTATTCTGTTTCAGGTATGGACAAATGCGATGACTTTATATTGATTGTAATAGGTAATAAAATGTGGTATGTATAATATTATGCACTTATTCTTTTAACAATACTGCATAGACTACCCAGGACATACATATTATCATACAAGTACCTGCATGGTGAGCACCAGGCTTGCCTAGGTTTGTTATTTTTCAGTATGCGAGTGAATTAATACCGTTTGTAACAAAAGTTTTGAGACAAAAATTAAAACCATTCCATTTATTTAAATTTTAATCTTCAAGTAAATTCTATACTACAACAACAGTTAACATTATTTCTTAATATTAAGATTGTACTATAATGCAGCTAGCGATCCACGGTTTTAAATTATTCGAAGGTTTGTTGTTAGGTGTCTCATAAGTGATCGGTATTGTGCGGTGCTTCGGGATTTTTTGGCACCTTAGTTTCAAGAATTTGATGGCTTCAATCAGGATACATGGTTTCTGCAGGATGGGGCCCCCCGCACATATAGCCGAAGCTTTTATGGAAGAGAATTATTCCCGGAAAAGGTCATCTCCTGCTTTGGAGAGCTAAACTGGCCTACTAGGTCGCCCTACCTCACCCACTGGACTTTTTGTGGGGATACCCCAAAAGTAAAGTTTATGTCGATAGACCTATCACTTTTTAAGAGTTAAAAGAAAAAATATGGGAAGAAATTAATAGAATGCCACCTGAGATGTGTTTAGCAGTTTTTGACCACATGAAGACAGCATTGCAAGAGTTTTGACGGAAATGGAAGGCCCGTCGACAATGTAATTTTTACAACATAAAATCCGCATATAGTCTGTGTATTTTCGCCTTGAAAATTATTTTTTAAACTTCAGGAAAATTTTTTAATTTATTTATTTATTTATCTAAATATGTACATTACTGAGAAATTCCAAATAGTACAACCCATACAAAAGAAGGGTAAGAAAAAGAGAGAAGAAAACAATGTAAAAAGTACAAATGCGGTAAAACAAACTTATCCAGTCCAATAATACAACACATCAAAAAGTAATCACTAATATCTTTCCACTGTTCGTTACCCCATTCCACAACAGGGATAAGAATTTATATAATTATATATTAAGATTTTGAATAATATTTCTAATTTTATTTTTAAGTTACCGCAGAACAGTTAAGATTCACATTATATGCATGTTTAAGAATGACAGTATTCGGTTAATGGTGCTGTTGTTTCCAATATCAGTGCGACTAGGGTTTATGGAAAATAGTTCTAGTTGCCTCGTATGGCGATATGGCACTCTACAATTTATCAAGGCCAAGGAGTCCGAGCAGTCTACCCCATTATTCAACAACTTGTGGCCAAAGACCAAGGTCAGCCGGACTCTGCGTGTTTCCAGAGCATCCAAGCCCAATATATTGAGTCGCTCATGGCACGGTAATAGAGAACTGTCCACATTTAGTTTAACCAATAAGAACTTGACAATCTTCGATTGTACGCGTTCTATTCTTTTAATATGTGTGTTGTATAAAGGAGCAATACTCTAGGTGGTTCCGTACCAGTGTATAGTATATAAACTTAAGGACCTCGATGCCCCTGAAGTCCCAGTAATGCCGCATGACAAAGCCCATCTTCTTAAAAGCCTTTGCTGCAACATTGTCAATATGGGCAATAAATCTCAGTTCCCTATCGAAAATGATACCAAGATTATTGATTAGTGTAACCCTCGGTAGTAGGAAGCCATCAATATTATAAATATGACCTACAACATACCTGTTTCTGGAAAAAGATATAACTTTACACTTGTTTGTGTTTAGTGCAATTTTATTATTCTCACACCATGTCAATAACTTTGATATTTGATCCTGCAACAACACGCAATCACTCGTGTTAGAGATGATGCGGTAAGTCTTTAGGTCATCGGCGAAAAATAGAAAGGAGCAATTATCAAATATGTAGGATAGATCACTCATGAATATCAAGAACAATACAGGATCAAGATGAGAGCCCTGGAGTACCCCAGGATGAACCAGGATGTCTTTTGAGAGGTAGTTATTAACTTTGACGTATTGGATTAGGTTACGGAGATAACTGTTAATCCAGGAGACTAATGGATCTCCATTACCGTAATGTTCTAATTTTTGTAGTAGGATATATTGGTTGACTCGGTCAAACGCTTACTTAAAGTCAAAATAAACTGCTTCGACTTGTAAACCAGCATCAGCCAGCATTACCAGAAAATTGCTATAAACACATAAATTTGATTGGCATGACCTGCTAGAGAAAAATCCATGCTGATTCGCCGTGATTATGTCCCTAAATGATGCGAAAAGGGTGTCTGTCACAAGTGAAGCCAACAGCGTAGCGACACATGATTGGTCGATAGTTGGATCGATCGCCACCTTTGAATAGCGGAGTGATAACGTCAGTTTTCCATGCGGAAGGAAACTGCCCAGAATTCAAGGATGTTCTGTAAATGTAGCTTAGTGGTAGGGATAAAGTTGGACTACAGTGTTTAAGGAATACTGGTAAAATTTTGTTAAAACCAGCGCCCTTATGAATATCCAGGCTGACCAATTTGTTTATGTTAATTCGCGTTTAAAAAGAAAAATCCATTCCTAGGCATCTTGTACAAGTAACAGTAAAATAAAAGTATTTCAGCTCGGGTTTGCTTAGGTTGGGTATTTGAAGTACATTTTCAAGTACTTTACTTCAAGTATTGACAGCTTTGCTTTCAAACGCAATAACTGTTATTATTTTCTAACGTTAACTAATTCCTTAACAGCAGAGTGGCATACTACTCAATCATTAGATTAAATTATTGTGAATCCGCCACAATCATATAGACATTATTTAATGGACTGTTACCAAGGCTTCATCCACCTCTACATAGTCAAAGGCACAGCATGCAAAAGTGGTTTTATGTTTTAAGGGTATGTACCAAATAACGGCGAATAATACTTAAATTTTATTCAAACATTTTGATGATAATATGCAATGCTAATGCTTAATAAATACATTTAAAAGCTTACTATACCTTATCCATTTCGTTTGCACAGAGAGATCCAACAACTTAAGTTTCGTCTGTAAGCGGCTTACCCGCTTCGTACTTAACATGATATTGTGTGGCTGTCCTGTGCAGGAGCTGTTATCACAGCACGCTTTGTCTCAAAGCTCTCTATGTTAATCGTGGACTATTGTTGGAATCTTTAACAGGGAGAGAAATTACTGGCAGATAGCGAGGCATGCATATCTCTTCTTGACGACTGCATCTCCCTAATTAGTTTTTTTTTAATTAAGTCGATTAAGGTTTTGCTTTGTGTAACGTGACGTAAGTATTGTTGATTAATATTATCTAAATTAAATTTTAGCTTACTTATTCGATGTTTATCTCCTTGGCTAATTTAGTGTGTCTAATCTTTTACAAGCAGATCCGCCAACGAGTTTTGTCTTAACAACCGCAGTCTTATTTGACAATTAAGGATTTTAATTGTCAAGTGCATCAGAATATTTAGTCTCGATCTAAAAACCTATTTAAGAAAGTTATTTTCTCAATATTAGCCATTACTGAAGTATCAAAATACAAACAGGATAATCAAAGCTTAAAACATGCTATTGGTTTCTATGATTATAATGGAATATAATATTTACTTACAGTCCATGGACTCTCAGCATATATTACGTTTTACAAGTTTACATGTTTACAATAAGGCTGTAATATTTAGTTACTTCATTGGCTGTACCGACCAGGTCCTTGATCCTGAACAATAATTCGGAAATTCTCCTATTCCTAGAATAAAAATGGAGTCGGTCTAGATTATATGCTATAAGCATGGTATACAGAGCATTCCAATTAAAAGGAGTTCCTCTGTATAACTCCGATATTGGTATATTTTTTAAAAATTATAAAACACATCACTTTTGATTACTAGAGGGACACATTTTAATGTTAACTATGATTTGCTGTTACGCCCTAACCCCCACCAACCCGCACGTCAAAGAGGGAAGAAGAAAGTATAGTATTTTTAAGAAAATAAAGAGCAAACAGAAAAAAATTATTTTAAGTGCTGAAAATTACCCCATTAATTTTTAGGTATGTCTAGTTTGGATAATTTTTGCAGAAGGATTGTGTTGTCAGTCGAGATACCTACCTCAACAGTGCCCAAGCTTTTTTAACCAATTCGGTACCCGGTACAGCAAAAAAATGTTATGATTATCCGATCGCTGGGTTGGCAGAAGAACCTACGTAATAGCCTACCAGATTTCCCGACCTAATTCATTTGGATTTTTTTATGGGGATATTTCAAATCTTAAGTGTATTAAACACAACCAAATACATTACATGATTTTTGAATTATTTGGGGCATCCCAATTACGCACATTCAACTTATACATTCTAATACATATGTATAGAGTATGGATTCGTTTCGGACAATATTAACCTAGCATTGGATCATAAATATCTTTTGTTCGTATATTATAATAGCTATGATAAGTAAGAGTCTTAAATTTATTTTGGTTCTTATTAAAAAATAAAATGGCTTCGTAAATGTACAATACATAAACAGTTAACAAACTTTTCAACCTAAATGTACCTCCACGTGACTGCAAATATTGCATTTTATATAATATTCGTACCACACGTGTTTGAATACCAAAATTTTTTTCTAGATTTGAGTTGGTTCCCCAAAAGATTATTCCAAACCTAACCTTTGCTTCAAAATTTGCAAAATATAGGGTTCTTTTTGCTGCTTTATTATATTTGGTTATTATGTGTAGACCGAAGAATATCTTATTTAATTTTCTATCCAAGTAGTTGATAATATGATGTGACCAATCTAAAAATTCGTCAATGTAAATACCTAGAAAATTTGTATTTTTTCTACGGGTAGCTGAATTTGATCAAGTTCTACTAGTTCTGACCGTTCATTTCTACCAAGCTTGGTTTTCAAAATAACAATGTTTGTTTTTTCTTTGCTTCAAAGCAGTTTGTTCTTTGAAACCATACTTTGGTATCCTGGAAAATCTTCGTTGTTAATTCTACCACCTCTTAACATATTAGGATCATCATCACACTCTCTAAGATTGGATGGCCGAGCTAAATTATTGTTTTCAAAATTTAAGTTTATATCATTAATGAATATAATAAACAATATTGGCCCTAATATGCTTCCTTGTGGTATTTCTATTGTATTTTGCAACATTTTTGATTTATACAAATAATTTTCCTTTCCTGGAACTCCTTTTTCTGATCAGTTATCTAAATATGACGAAATCCATTTTAGAGCGCAACTCCTAATGCCATAAAAATCAAGTTTATTCAAAAGAAGCCCTTTATCCAAACAATCATAAGTCTTTGACAGGTCCAAAAACGTACCTATAGCCATCCTTCCTTCCTCAAGATAGTTTAAAATTAAACGGATAAACTGAAAAATGGTCGTTTGCGTTGACCTCCCCTTGAGGAATCCATGCTGGTTCCCTGAGAAAAGATCACATTCATTTAAAAAGTTCATTAGCCGATCGCTCATAACTAAGTCAAAGAACTTTGAAAAGCTCGGAAGAAGGCTTGTCGGTCTATAGTTGTCCATGCTTTCTGAATCTCCCTTATTTTTGTAGACTGGTTTAATTGATGCTAATTTAAGCTGATCGGGAAAAATACTTTCTTTGTGTGAATTATTAACTATGTGACCATATTTCTTACCAATTGCTGTTTCGTACAGTGCACTTTAGATGTTAAATATGTGCAGGATTACAGTCGGAGGGCATGGGAGGCATTCTGCCAGATCAGCGGCCGGATAAGCGTAGTATTCTAGAAATGATCAAAAAAGCTGGGACACGGACTGTTAAGGCAGATATCTTAGCAGACGAAACCGTTTTTTTTTTCTGCAAAATAATTCAAATTACTAAAGGCGCCTGTACACCTGAGCACGAACGGGTTCGAGGCAAAGGCGAGCCGCCGCTCAAATACAAGTGTATACGTATCACCGAGGAGAGGCAAACGGCCTTCCGCCGAACGCGTGCGGAGCGAGGCCGTGCGATACCATCCGACGGAAGTCGGTACATCGAAGAGAATTTGGTTCAGGTGTGGACGGTTTTTTGCCATTTTTGCCTCGTTGAGTTTCAAATTAAAAGTCAGTGTAGTGTGGTGTACGTATTTATTATTTTTGTGGCTTAGGCAAAGTTTAAAAAATTAATTTTGTAAACTTTGGTTTAGGTTTCAATTAAAAATGAGTTGGGATAATGAAAAGATATTGTGCCTAATAAAGGAATATGAAAATCGTCCAATTTTGTGGAAGAAATATGACAAGTTATACTACAAAATTATTAAGAAGGAGGATGCCTGGCGCGAAATGAGCATCATATTCGAGGAAACCATTGATTTTTTAAAGAAAAAAATGAAGAGTCTTCGAGGTTCGCCTAGGAGGGAAAAGAACAGACCAGCGTCTTTTTTTTAAGAAACCCGCAATCACTATAAGCGCAGCACTAGCTACTACCACATCGTCGCGTCGTCGCTCTCCATACTCCGCAGCTGATCTGAACGAACTAACGAACGTATGGACGGAGGATGGGAACGGCGCCTCGTTCGGTGCCTTAGCGTTTGTTGTTCGCAATCAAAAAAAGTTAAAGCGAGGCGTTTGTTTGACATCGTCTGCCTCGTTCGCGTTCGTGCTCAGGTGTATACGCGCCTTTACGATTAGTCAATAGGCCAATAGCGTGTGTGTGTGTGTGTATGTAGGTTAATGGCACTGGTTAAGACCAAATGGCCAGCCGGCCAATAGCACTTAATAAAATGTTTTTTGTGTTTATTTTTGATTTTGTTACAGATTATATTTTCAACTTCTATTATGGTAATTAATTATTACTTTACTTTACAAAAGCCCAAGCCAAAAGAAAAAACCGACGAAAGCAACAATTTGAAGTGACGTCATTTTTGCTACATCATTTATTCCAGACGAAAACCTTTATTATATTAGTTCATGATTGAGTAACTGGTGTTTCGTAATAACTTAAACATACCTAATCTCCTTAAATTACAAACGCAAATTCTTATTACCAACCATATTGTCCAGATTAAAAGCACAGAAGCGTGCCATTTTTAATAATAGAAATTCGCATAACAAATAACACAAAAGCTGTTTCATTCGGCTCCCCTGTCATAAATTATGGCGCATATGAGCTGGGGTTGTCGCCTCACTGGGTTACATACAAAATAATCTCAACTACAATGCACTATTCATATCTAAAATCGGTAACTATATTTTTAAGTCATAAATCTTGCTACCTTTTCATATATGAAATACCTTAATGAAATATTAGGTTGTATTTTAAAAGGGTAGCTAATTTAATACGCTTGACTGTTTTGTTTAACGTAATATACAGCTTAGAACTTTTGTTTCGTTGTATATTTACAAATACGGCGATAGGGAGTAGATGTGCTAGTGTGCAACATGCTCATTTGTTCGTTACTAATTTTAGTTATAAAGCTTATCGCTTACTTATTAACGCGGCACAGGTACAGCAGGTCTTTACTACGCCGCGATATCGGACGGCATCATCGCGGCACAAACACTTCGAGGCGTCGCGTCGCCGTCACGCTATCCGTGCGCTGACGATTCGCTCTCAACTTGGCTACGGATCGACCTCAAGAATGATGACACATACTTTAAGTGGAATCATTTAAATATCAGTACTTTTCTTGATTAGTAAGCGATGCAATTAGACTTTTTTTGTGCAAACCCGGCTCGACATAAGCACATTCAGGGCGCGGCAATGTAAAGCTGACCGCTTGCTGATATTAAACTTAAGCTACGGTTTCCTCGAAAGCGGCACCGTCATATAGAGGCCGTCAAAATCCGGTGCATTACGTTTTACAGCGCAGCGGTGGAAAAACTGCGGCAAAGATCATCGGTTGTTGTAAAGACAAGAAAGCGACGAAAGTTGTTAAACCGAGCCGGTTTTTTAATTCAGAAAAATATGGATGACATCGATCTCGCGCTTTTATTAATCGATAAAATTCACAGAAAATTATACTTTGATTTAGATATGCAACATAAAATAAATAAGTACTTTATTTACCTGATTTACTTTACTATTACTATATAAAATTATTTGCCGGAAACGGTCACCTTCCATGAAAAAACTTTGAACCAACTGTGACCGTACCGGTAAACCTTCGGTTTCCTACAAAGCGGTATCATAAAACAGCAGGCGTAATTTGACGGCCGTTTTTGCCAAAGTAAAGTACCGCCGCTTTGACGGTGAACATTATTGTAAAGTAACGCAATGGTTCTATAAAATACGGGTGCTATGACAGTGCACTTCATTGTGAAAATTGTAATGTTTTGCAAGATGGAGATCTGGCTATCCTAATTTGTTTTGAGGCCGAAGAATCATCAGATGAAGAAAGCAGAAGCGGCCGCTTCCGAAAATACGGTGCTGTACTTGTATGTAGCGGTAGTGAAGAACGCTCTGGAGGAAAACACTCGGCTTTGCAAGCATGTACGAGTTTTTTGTGACGTCACTTGCCGTCTAATTATATCCACTATTTTACGGTACCGCTTTGTAGGAAACCGAAGCTTAACCGCTTTGAATGATCGACAGCGCTATCTTAAGTTACGTAGGCCAAGCAACAGAGCAAAATATTAGAGATTTTTTGACATTAATACTATTAGAAAACCGCCTGTGCCATCATCTGAAAGACGATCCGTAGATGATTCCTGTTATATTTCCAACTCTTAAATTTTTTCCATTAATTTGTTATAAACATTTTTAAGCAAAAAAACGCGATTTCTTTAGTTTTTTGCTTATAAAATGGAAAGTAATGAAGCAATCTTAATGGTGTAAATGGACGATTTGTAGAGAATAAAAATACAAACAAAATGAGAGGTCGAACGTCCCGATAGGATAAGTAGCAACGGAGATAATCCGGAAAAACCGGAAAATTAAGAGTCTTTTTTAAAAATTCATAAATCGGCCATTTTTAAACGTAGGGGGCTCAAACTTTGGGACGAAGTAGTAACTTATAGCTACTTTATGTGTGCAAGACCCCGACGCTGTCCGACGATTAGTTCTGCCACAATCGTCATTTTAATTTTTCAACACACTATTTTGCAACAGGTCTGGATGCTCTATGGATCGTCCGATTTTAATTATTGAAACGGATTTGAAAAGTATGTACAAGTCTAATTGAACAATATGTATATCTTAATTTTTCCATAAAATGCTACGAAACCGGTTGAAAATGCACGTAAAATGCGTGAAAATGGATGAGCGCGCGAAATCGATCGAGTAGCGGGAGAGAAGCGGAGCGAAGGGGAGCCAATGTTCGCGCGCTCTACCATTTTCACGCATCTTTACGTGCATTTTCAACCGGATTCGTAGCATTTTATGGAGAAATTAAGATATACATATTGTTCAATTAAACTTGTACTTTTCAAATACGTCTCAATAATTAAAATCGGACGATCCATAGAGCATCCAGACCTCTTGCAAAATAGTGTGTTGAAAAATTAAAATGACGATTGTGGCAAAACTAATCGTCGGACAGCGTCGGGGTTTTGCACACATAAAGTAGCTATAAATTACTACTTTTTCCCAAAGTTTGAGCACTCTATGTTTAAAAATGGCGGATTTATGAATTTAAAAAAAAACTCTTAATTTTCCGGTTTTTCTAGATTTTCTTCGTTGCTACTAATCCTATCGGGACGTTCGGCCTCTCATATTGTTTGCTTCTTTATTCTCTACAAATCGTCCATCTACACCATTAAGATTGTTTCATTACTTTCCATTTTATAAGCAAAAAACTAAAAAAATCGCGTTTTGTTGCTTAAAAATGTTTATGACAAATTAATGGAACAAATTTCAGAGTTGGAAATATAACAGCAATCATCTACGGATCACCTTTTAGATGATGGCACAGACGGTTTTCTAATAGTATTAATGTCACGACAAATCGCTCTATTGCTTGGCCTAACGGTGTAGAATAACGCTCTGTTGGAAACAACTTGTACTTAAATTGCATAGCAGCTTTTGTTGTGACGTGACCAACCGGTTATGACGGTGCCGCTTTCGAGGAAACTGTAGCTTTATAGGTATGCCGTAAGCTTGCTTGTCGCCAGGTCATTCGTTGACGACACATTGCTTATAAGTGAGCGCACTTGTTCTATCTATAAGGGCAATCGAAAGCGCTCGTGCTGAGGCGATGCGGAGGTTAGGCGGAGCTGATAAGTGAGTTAATATAATAATAACCTTAATAGTTGTAACACGTTCGCGGACAAAGCGGAATATGCCGCTCTCTGTGCAGGGACAAAGCGCGATATGCCGTCCAACTTTGAGGCACCACAAAAGCCAAAGCGTAAATTGCCGCGCCGTATTACATATAAACTAATGGGTAGCCAGGCCTGCTGTCCCAGCAAAAATCAAAACATATAGATGTCCTATCATAAAATTTTATTCCAGCGAATATTCTAGTTGTGAACACATGTGGTGTGTATACATTTGAGCCTTTGAGCCTAACAAATTTTAGCTTTTCGTTGTATCTAAGTAGTGTTTTCGTGCCTTGGTTTCCTGGTAAGAAGGTAAGATATTTATTATTTATTTTTTGATATTTCTTTGTAATTAAAAAAGAAAGACACGAATACACATGAATAGTGGAAACGTGTGAGGTTATGTTTTAGCAATACCATTTTAGGTATAAAATATTGAAAGACTGGCTCTAATAATTTTAAAGATCTTGGAATCGATTTAAAAAAACATTATTTGGTTGATGAATATTATACTGGGTGTCCCATAAAACATTTCAAATTAAAAAAAGTTATTTTTGCTTATTTCTATTATGTGTAGGCTAAGTGGGGGTTTATGGTATACACAATATTTTGAAATTAGTAAATCTTATCTAGGGTATACAGCGTGAAGCAGAAATATATTACAGGGTGAAACAAAATGTTGAGCTAGTTGTAAGGATTTTTACTTATATGATATGTGAAAGGTCGACTTTCTCTTTATAGAATATGGATCCGAGAGAAGAAAAAAGGCTTTTGAGACTCATGGACGAAGTAAGCTCCGGCGAAAGTGAAAATTCCAATTCTGATCCATTTACCACCGTTGACGACGTAGAAGATCCAACGTATCAAGCTGAAGATAACTCTTTACATTCATCCGACCACGCCGAATTTAGGGACTCTTCTGGGGATGAAGAAAATGTCCAAAGAGTAAATTTACCTCCAGAAGATACCCAGGACAGTGAAGAAGAGTGGTGCGATATAATTTCGGATATTCCTAATTTTGACTTTGGCGAATCAGATTGTGGTATCCGTCTAACCTTTGTCGGCAATCCACCAACGGTGATGGACTGTTTTGACAAGTTTTGGGATAATGAAATCATGGAAATGGTACTTGTTTCTATAAATACATATGCCGTTCTTTTACAGAACACTAATCGTCCCCAAAGAAAATACAGCAGATATTCCAATACAAAGTCGATTACAATAGAGGAGTTAAAGCAATTTCTTGGAATATGTATTCTTCAAGGTCAGATAAAATATCCTTTTATAAGGAAAATATTTTCTATGAATCCTTTTTACTATTCTCCAGTTTTCAACTATACTCTATCAGGGAGGAGATTTGAAGAAATTTTGAGGTGTTTTTCGTGCTCATATGCCCAGGATGTTGATCCCACTGCCAAATTAAATAAAATATCACCCTTACTGAACAAGCTACTGCATAACTTTCAAAGTGCCTACTCTCCACCGGAGGAGTTATCACTTGACGAGTCGCTTTTACTTTTCCGTGGTCGCCTTAGCTTTAGGCAATACATCAAGGGCAAATGAGCTAGATACGGTATTAAGTTCTATGAGCTTTGTACAACAGATGGTTATGTGTTGAATATAAAAATTTACAAGGGCCATTCTGAAGATGTCGCTGGATTAACGAAGATAGAAGCATTAGTGATTTCTCTGATGGAGCAATACCTAGACCGTGGTCATCACCTAGTGATGGACAACTTTTACAACAGCATCCGTCTTTCTAAGAAACTTATAAGCAGGAAAACTCATACTACTGGTACTCTCCGGTCCAACCGACGTGGTAGTCCTCAAACTGTTATAAAGAAAAATCTTAAAAAGGGTGAATATAAATGGCAAAGGAAAGGTAGCATTTATGTTTCAAAGTGGCGTGATAAGCGAGACATCTATTGCATAACAACAAAGTATCAACCAAAGCTAATAAATGTTAGTAACAGATTTGGAAAAATTAAAATAAAGCCGGTAGAGATCGCGAGGTACAACGATTTTATGTCTGGAGTAGATCGTTGTGATCAGATGACCAGCTATTATTCGTCTCCCCGTAAATCCATTAGGTGGTACAAAAAGGTGATGTTTCACCTACTAGACATCGCAATATGGAACGCTTATTATGCGTTAAAGAAATAATATGATAACAAACTTACTATTCTGGAATACAGGGAAAAACTAGTCCGAGAACTGCTTTGCATACCTTATGACTTGCATGATGGAAGTAAACTAATACATGATGGACCTGTGCGCGGTGGGAAGCGCAAACGAACAGATTATACAGATTATACAGATAATATTCCAAATCAAAAGGATCCGCAGAAATCCTTTCATAAGAGGTGTAAGGAGTGCTTGAAAAATAACAAACGAAAAGAAACCAAATATATGTGCAAAACATGTCCCGACCAACCGCCACTTTGTGTTGTGCCGTGTTTTGAATTATACCATACAAATAGACAGTAACACTGTTATAAGCACTTAGCTGCATTTGGTAACCTCTGTGTATTTTTACATGTATTTTTGAAGACTAGAAATAAAGAGTTCTTTTCTGATAAAAAATTGTTATTTGTAAGGACAAAGCGGCAACTGCCGCCTTTGTTTTTTTATTTAAAAAACACCATAAAATATGATAATAAACCCATACCAACTTGTTTTACCGATCTATCTCTAAAAATTATACAAATATGGTAGTGGCAATCTGGCAACACCCTCAAAATACTTCATGTCCGCGAACGTGTTAAAATGAATTTTTACGCTGTTAGGTTATTAGTTATTTTCACAAGCCGATTATAATTCAAATGGCGGTGGCCGAGTTGGTACGGCGCCAGCTTTGCAACCGAGAGGCGCGGGTTCGAATCCCGCTTCGACCATGGATATTTTGTGATTGTTGTTGGAAGGTGATAGAGGAATTCTTCCTTGACCGAGGTGGTACCACCCACACATCCTCTTAAAGGGCTGGTGCAATCCCTAGGGATGTTTCCAGCTCTGGATGTGAGTCGATTCCCCAGTACACCCACGGTACATAGTACTTAGACTTCGGTCTTCGTGGGCTGTCAGAAGATAAAAAAAAAATTATATTAGTACTTATACCGCTCTACCACTTATAATTCATATCGGGCGACATAATTTCAATTACGAAAATGTATATTTTTGGGTATGTTTGGCCACGTGGAATTAAATCATAGGGTGCCGCAATGCAAATTCAAATTTTGGAGATTTAGGACCACCCTATTATTCGTAAGTTAAATTTCTGCTACTGTGAGGAGCGAATCATACGAAAGTGTAATGAATGTGCGAGATTGCTACTGAGGTAGTTGCCTAAATAATTACGGGAGTCTGATGATTCCCAACCAGGGCGAAAACTGCTTATCCAATCCAGGGCTTTCCACTAGTTTTTGAATGCCCCTTACTTTATTCGAAGAATGGAACACAGTGTTTTTTTCTCAGTCCGCTATCCCACTAATATTTTTGTTTCTTAAATATTTTGACAAACTTTGACAATCTATCTCTTTTATTAGCTTTAAAACTATCACTATTTTAAGTTAAATTACAATACTTCGCTGCCAGGGATTCACTATTGCTTCATAGATCATTACAGTTGGGTCATCCTATACGTTTTTATTAAAATTTTATTATACTTAAGCCAGGAAAATGTGTAGTAATGTCCTGTCCCATTTGGATACAGATGGTAATACACAATGCAACAATTTTTTCATTGCCAGCAGCAAAGCAACATGTTTTAAAAAAATTATTTCTCTATTAAATCAAAAATCCATTTTTTCAATCACAACACGAAATCTTATAATTTGTGTCGATAACTGCACTTAAGAATTTAATATATTACAGATTGCTTTCAGTTTTCTATAAGTACAAATATTTCTGAATAAACTATAAAATAACATTTTTTATGACATGTGTCTAGTGGAAGAGGTGCTTGTTTATTTGGATTGTCCATTATGCTTGTAATACACAAGGGGAAGTGACCGTTGTTGCTTGTCTAGGGCAGGCGATTAATGATGTCTTTTCCATCGTATGTGTTGGGGTTGACGCCTCACTAGTTTAAATACAATTTAATTCTTCCACAGTATGCATATATTCATACATATTTAATCATATGCATATCTGGAAACCCCAAATGTAATATGTCATCTAAGTGCTCTTAATGAAATTTTAATTCCATATTTAAAAGAATTTATCCAGTCATTTACTGGCGCGATAGTGTATCAAATAATGAAGCTTTAAAAGCTTTATTATTGTTCATTAAAAGAACAATGTTTGTACCATAACATGCATTAAATAAATTTGCAATAAAGTAAGATTCGGCAAATAAAGTTCTTAAATTTTCACTAAATGGAATCTGCGTCTTAGGTAGAAAGTGGAAAGCTTACGACAGACCAACTTTATCACTAAAATGCACGGCTTACCTTTTAATGCAATGTCTTATTACATAAGTGTTTTCAACTTCGGCTCCGCGTAACTTCAAGGTTCCGCGAATTACAAATTCTGTGAATGACCAATCAATAAGCAAAAGAAAAAAGATGTACAGGAAAATCAAGCAATGCATAACGCAAAAGTACTGCATGATGAGTAGAGAGATTATAGATAAGACTGGTGAAATATTATAGACTTTTCTAGACTTATTTTTCTGCATTTATATATTTTGAAACTGTTTTAACAGATCGCGTGAATTCTTACTATCCTAGGCATGTCCTGATATTTATCTGCGAGTATCTATAGATAGCAGTAATGAGAAATGCTATCATCTTTGATGTTATTTGTTGGAAGTGTGCTACGCGACAGTTTCTTCAGATTTTTTAGAATAAATTTAGAAGAACGTGTGAAAATTGAGAGCGAGTTAATTTTATTTTCACTTGTTATAACCTATAGGTTTTCTTTAACTTCTGACAGATCGCGAAGACCGAAGCCTAAGTACCATGTACCGTGGACGTACTGGGGAAATCCAACTTACACATCCAGACCTGGAAGCTTCCCTAGGGATTTCACCAGTCCATTGGGTGGCTATGTGGGGTGGTATCACCTAGGCCGAGGAAAAATTCCTCTACCACCTTGTTTAAAGCGGTGAGACACGGCGTTTACAAGCGGTTACCCATTCAAGTACTAACCGTGCCCGGCGTAATTTAACCTCAGTGATCGGACGAAGTTAATCGTGCTTTCTTACCCGTCTTATGCCAAAGTGTTAAAATAAACATTAGGAAAAAGGGATAATCTTCACTTATCAAATTTTGACATAAAAAAGTCGAAGCGACTTGCTCTCAAAAAAATAACTATAATTTTTCTTTCCGCCTGTTATCTATATGTTCATCGATAAAAAGCAGCAAAAATCACGTGACATATTAAAACGATTTTAAAATATTAAAGAGCGAGAATCCAGCTTTGGTATAATTACACTGGTCAACAAAACATTAACTTTTTTTGTATTTATAAACGTTGTATTTTGGTACTAATCTCATACTAAACTTTTTCCACTTGTAGTGAAATTATTACATACGAAACAAAAGCTGTTGGGATAGCTTTCGCTAGCGGGAGACTGTATCATATTTTAAGCCACATTTTAAATTCAATGTTTATAAGAAATAAATCAATGAAAAATGTTGATTCTGGTTAAGAAATTACTAGCACTATTTAAATTGCTTACTCTTTACAAGTATATCAGTCAGGATTTAGCTCTTGTCATATATATTTACATGTAACACATGCTAGATAAAGACCGCACTATCAGCACAGGCAAGTAAAAAGGGTCAAGTGCAGCGCGAACGCAAAACACCGCAAAAAACCTGTGTAGTTCAATAACTCCAGCTAAGTCAGCTGTGATATTTTTATCATTAATATGTACAGGGTTTTTGATTATATTTACGTAGCATCTGGAGCCTTTTTTTTGTAGTTAGAAAAAATGTTTTATATAAAAATTGTAGTTTTTTTTTTCATATTATCTTTTGAAATTATCAGTAAAGAAATATCGCATTAAAAAAATGGAAAAATATAGGCAACTTCAATTTTTTTAAATGGAACACCCTGTATATTATGCGCTACAACGAAAGATCTTTTTTTTCTGATTTCAAATATATATATGTTGATGATATTTGGGTGAACCATTTTTGAGATATTTTAGCTTAGACTAAATAAATTGCAAAAAAAAATTCATATTTGTATCAAGAAAGCCATGGAAACAATCAAATTGTAGAAAATAACGAAACTATAAATTTATAAAACATAACAATTTTATTGTTTCCATGGCTTTCTTGATACCAATATGAAATTTTTTTGCAATTTATTTATAGTTTAAGCTAAAATATCTTAAAAATGGTTCACCCAAATATCATCAACATATATATATTTGAAATCAGAAAAAAAAGATCTTTCGTTGTAGCGCATAATATACAGGGTGTTCCATTTAAAAAAATTGAAGTTGCCTCTATTTTTCCATTTTTTTAATGCGACATTTTTTACTGATAATTTCAAAAGGTAATATGGAAAAAAACTACAATTTTTATATAAAACATTTTTTTCTATCTTCAAAAATAAAGGCTCCAGATGCCACGTAAATATAATCAAAGACCCTGTACACTATAGGTACTTAAAACAATTATCGCATATTTTGTACCCTGTACATAATACTTTATTCAGAAATTAGGTGAACCAAGATTTTGGTACTGAAAACACAGATTTTTTTATGCAAATTTCAGCAGATATAAGTTTTTATGTGGTTCGTTATCATTTCTTATAATGTTTTTCTGTATAGCTGTAAAATGCCATAGCTTTCACTTATCAGTGGCACGACTATTGCACGATTAGTTGAAGTTTTGGGAGAAATTATTAATTTGTTGAAATTAGAGACATGAGCAATAACAACAGACGTCTAAAAATTTAAGAAATACTAGGGCACAAACGGCTGTTACTCTGTCTACTGAGGGATACAATCAAGTCCGAATTGCGCAGATTTTAAATGCCACCCAATCGCCAGTAAGTAGAGTATTAAGGCGTTATAGGAAGACTGAGGACTTCTTAAGGCGTCCTGGTCAAGGCCGTTCTAGCACCACAACTGCAGCACAGGATCGATTTTTGCGGTTGCAAAAGGAATTTACAAAATGAGCTTAGAAGAACTTACTAGGTTAGGATCAGTGATCAAACGGTATGAAACAGATTGAGAGGACATAAATTAAGCCACAGCTTTCTTAAACTAGAAAGCCATGAAGAAGACGATTGGCAACATCGCATCTCTGGCTGTCAAGTCAAGTCAAGTCAAAATAAGCTTTATTGTATAAGAATAAAAATTCTCGTTAACAAAGCATCCTAAAATAACTTATAACTAATAAATAAATACATTTCACTTCATAAAATCAAAAATTCAAAACGAGGTACTATGGATATTGTAATATCTCCTCTAAAGTAGCCATTAGATATTGTATAACTTGGCAAATGTATAATAATATTTTTCATATTGCTCATTACCAAATCTAAATCGTCAATTAAATATACATAATTATAGTTTACACTATAAATCAATTTAAAAGGTTGATATATATATATATATATATATATATATATATATATATATATATATATATATATATATATATATATATATATATATATATATATATATATTTAAGTAAGTTACAAGAGTACATCTCCAAAATTTTACTCATTACCTAAAATCCACAAACCAACCTGGTCTGTCAGGCCAATTGTAGCTTCAATTGGTGCACCCACGGAATTTATTGCAATTTTTATAACCGAAATCCTCACAAAAGCATATGACTTCGATAATGAATATTATATTAAAGACTCTTTCCAAGTCTATGAAAAATTTAACCAATTACAGCTTCCTGATGGCTATGTGGTAGCAAGCCTCGATGTTGTCTCTCTTTTCAGCAATGTTTACTATGATGCTGCACACAGGGCCATCTATAAGTGTTGGTACCGCATTAGTAACTATTGTAACACAGACAGAGACTCCTTTCTTAGATTAATTGAATTTCTTTTTGATAACACATATTTCTCATTTGACAACAAATACTATAAACAAACTTTTGGTACCCCAATGGGGTCTTCTGTCTCTCCTATACTTGCAACATATGTGATGGACGAATTGCTGGACACAGTTCTTCCTGTTCTCTCCTTTAATCCCCTTTTTTTAAAAAAATACGTGGATGATATAATTGTAGCACTACCACAAAATGGAATCAACGAGATACTAGAAACCTTAAATGATTTCGATCAACACATCCAGTTCACTATAGAAACCGAAGACCCTACCTGCTCGGTTCCTTTCCTAGATACCAAATTCACACGAACTCACAACAACAAAATCGTGATAGATTGGTACAGGAAACCTTGCAGCTCAGGACGATACCTGAATTATTTCTCGTATCATAAACATAATATGAAAGTGAATCTGGTTAAACAAATGAAATCAAGAATTCTAAAAATCTCAGATCCATCTCTACATAAAAAAAACTTAGATATCCTGGCTCAATTATTCATCGATAATTCATATCCACCCAAGCTGATTAATAGAATTTTGTTCAGCACTCCTGCCATCAACATACCTATATTAAATGAACATAACCTAATAAATAATAACAATAATAGGTATAACTGAAGTGACACAAACTAATAAATTCATATCACTTCCCTACATTAGAGAGATAACTCCGGCGCTGTCCAGAATAATAAATCAGGTAGTTAATGTCAAAATCGCGAACAAACCAGTACTCACAATTTCTTCGGTGCACTCCAGGCTTAAAGACAAGGTCCCTCTTACTCGAAGAACAGATGTGGTTTACAGCATTCCTTGTGCAGACTGTGAAAAAATATACATAGGCCGATAGAATCACAGCACACAGGAGTGACTGTAGACTGCATCCAGAGAGGTGTGCTCTGGCAGAACACGCTAATAACTCACTACATAACTTTGATTACGATGCAACCAAGATACTTGCTACACAGAAAAATAACTCTAAAAGATCTTTTCTTGAAATGGCCTTTATTTCACAAGAACCTAATTGCATAAATAAAAAAACCGATATAAAACACCTAAGTGAAATATATTCATATCTATTATTTTTAGACAAGGATCATCGTTTGAACGACTCTGAGATTCAAGTATAATGACAATTGATTGTATAATAAAAATTATTTTCATAGATGTCGCATAAATAAGCTTTTAAATGCAGCCGCTAGGGTGTACTTCCTGAGCGCAATATAAATCCAACAAGTTATCTCTACAAGGTATATAACACACCTAACTTTACAGACTTCTGTAATCATGTTTCGCATATAATTTAATATAATACACAGATGTCGCTAAGAACTGACTTCTGACAGTCCATAGTGAGTTTCCCGCTCAATCAAATCAGTCTGTCATCTCGTGCCGCATGGCTAAAATGAATTTCAAAAAACGGAGAAAGAAATGATTTTTAATTGTCTTCCTTTTTTTTTTTTTTAATTAATGACTTTCATGTAATTTTAATCTGTCTGTGCTATTGTGTAATAATTGTAAATTTAGAATAATTAAGTAATTAATGACGCTTGGTTTTCGATCCCACTCTGGAGAACTTCACTGATTCCCTAGATAATATTTTAACACCGTTAATGAACATCCTCAACTAAGTTGTAAGTAATAAATCTGCTTATAAGCTCACTTAAAACAATGGTTAATATAAGAACCATGTTTAATACTAGTAATTCTTTGTAGTCTCCCTGAAGATGAAAATAAATATTTTCGAAAGCTTGGAACAACTTTAAAGAGTATTCTTTCATTTGCTGCGCAACCCAATATTACTAGTTTATATATATATATATATATATATATATATATATATATATATATATATATATATATATATATATATATATATATATATATATATATTTAAACAGAATTTAAATATTTATCATATGCACATGCATTGCTTAATTTTTTATGAAATGAATTCCAATTCAAATAAAACATTTTTATTATAGTGTCTACTGTTACCATACAGAATACATTATACAGTCAACAGAAAGATTAATTAAATCCACTGATTAAATAAAAATAGAGCAGAATATTATTAAATATTTGATAGGTTGTCCTCAAAAAATTCTTGTAGATTATAATAAGCTTTATCAATCAATAATTTACGAACTTTCTTTTTAAAAATTTTTTCTGAAGGGCATGTTTTTAAATTATTAGGTAGGTGATTGTAAATTTTCAAGTTCTCATATATAACAGACTTCTTGGTTAGAGCAAGAGTGGGCTTTGGTAATTGTATGTTTATAGATTGACGAGTATTATAATATGTATTTGCATAAGTGAAATTCTGACGATTTTTAAACACAAGACATACTGTTTCTAAGATGAATAAGCTATAAACAGTTAAAATTTTTAATCTAATAAATAATAGCTTACAATGATCTCTTGATTTAGCTTTACATAGATATCTAATAGCACGTTTTTGAATTATAAATAATGTGTTTATTAAATAGTAATTTGACATTCCCCAAAAGCAAATTCCATATCTAAGATGGGATTCTATTAAAGCATAATAAACAGTTTTACCAATTGAAAAACCAAGTTCATTAACTATAACTCTTACTGCATAACAACCTGAAGATATTTTTTTAGACAACGTATTAATGTGAGAGTCAAACTTCAGTTCTTTATCTATAATCAAACCAAGAAATTTAGTATTTAAGCGGCTCTCAATACTTACATCTCCAATTACCAAATTCTCAATATTACATTTAAAACCAAGAATATTTGTTTTATTAAAGTTTAATACTAAACTATTTGTATCGCACCAGGCTTTAATTTTAGCAAGGTCATGATAAATATATTTTTTTAATAAATTATGATCAGTACTGTGCCATAATACAGTAAACAGCTGATAATGTAATGATAGTGTAATTAAAACACAAGGTTATCAAATATGGTTGTACAAAGTACCGGAAATGACTGTTTTGATTTTCTTCAGAGACGTGGTTGTGCATTGCCAAAGAAGAAATTCAATTTATATTTTTTGTGCCATAGTTCACTATGTACTATTGGGTGCAAAATATTTTCAACGACGTTTAACCATAACCATATATTTTTAAAGAAATTTAGTTGTGTAAAACCTTATTAAAATCATTTTTGACATATTTGTTATAACACATTGGCGTACTAAAATGGTTCTACAAGGAATTGAGAGAAAAGTTTATTTAGTATTATAGTATAATTAAAAAACTTAACAAAAAAACTTTTAACGCTGCATAATTAAGCGATCTAAAAAACTACAAATTAAGAATATTAGTATTTTGTGTATCCGCCATTAGCATCTAAAAGAGCATCCAATCTTCTAGGCATAGACGCTACTAAATTACCGAAATCGTAATTTTCTAAATTCTGCCATTCATTAGTAATGGCGTCTAAAAGCTCTGGTCTGTTTTGAGGCCTAAACTCATAACTGTAGATCTGTTTGACCATATAACCCCATATGTTTTCCACTGGATTCATGTCGGGACTTCGAGCCGCCCAAGGCAAAACATTGATATTATGGTCGGTAAACCATTCCATAGTAAGATGAGCCGTGTGTACTGGTGCATTGTCCTAAAAATTTGCAATACATCAAATACTATGAAACAATTCATGGTAATAGATAGTTACCTGCTGAAAAATAAAATTATCTCCAAAACGTTCTTGGACCGACGGTAACATTACATCTTGCAATATTCGCACGTAACCTGCTGCATTAAGGCGACCATCTATTATATGTAAATTACCAGTGCCTCGAGCAGAAATCCAACACCAGACATGAACTGGAAAACGTCCACTGTTATCAGTTGGCTGTATATATTCCTCATTAAATCTATGCCCTCTTGGTCTATAGACTCTAAGTTTACCATTATTTGAAGATTGAAAATCTTTTCCATTAGAAAAAATTACATTTTCCCAGAATTCCTGGTCTCTATTATTTAAATCATTTGGCCATTCCATTCTTCTAATTTTATTCGCTTCTGTAAGACGTGTTTTTTTTGCTGCAGCGAAGCTTGCAACCCCACTTTGGCGTATTCTTCTCCGGGCCGTCCACTTGGAAGCGGTAAAATGGGTTTCTGCTTTTGCTTGTATCGCTGTACTAAATGGGCGCTGTCTAATAAACTGTACTAAGTTAACGTCCTGTTCTGCAGTAGAAGCTCGTGGACGACCGGCACCAGGAGTTCGTCTGAGATTCTGATGTTGCAGTCACTTCTGTTTCAAATAAAAAATTGTTGTTTTGTGACAGTGCAGCTCATCTGCAGTTCGTTGGTACGACCATCCTTCTTGCAATTTAGCTATAGCAAAACCCTTCTCGGCCTCGGTAAGTAAATGGTTGGGCATGATGTTTTAATAGTTATTTATGATATAAGTGTTAAAAGTATAATTTTACGGCACGAATTTGAAAGTTTGCAGAATGAGCGAAGCGAATTTTTTCTACAAACGACAATAAAAAACAAAAATACAATTACAATTTTTAGAAAGTTAAACATATTCGAAACACATAGTTTTAAGTAGCATCGTAGATATAATATAAAATTATGAAGTTGACATTTGTCAAAAAATCTAACAACCATTGTTGGCGTCGTAGTTGCCATAGTAGTACTTTTAACACTAGTGCTATAAAGTACTTTTACCACTAGGGCCATAAAGTAACATTTTTAAGGCGTCTGCGGCGTGTTAAAAAATGCATTTTTAACACGTTTGTAGAAAATAGTTATTTATGATATAAGTGTTAAAAGTACAATTTTACGACACGAATTTGAAAGTTTGCAGAATGAGCGAAGCGAATTCTGCAATTCAAATGAGTGCCTTAAAAGTACTTTTAACACAAATATCATACAAATTTTTTTCTACAAACGCCAATAAAAAACAAAAACACAATTACGATTTTTAGAAAGTTTAACATATTGGAAACACATAGTTTTAAGTAGCATCGTAGATATAATATAAAATTATGAAGTTGACATTTGTCAAAAAATCTAACAACCATTGTTGGCGTCGTAGTTGCCATAGTATTACTTTTAACACTAGTGCTATAAAGTACTTTTAACACTAGTGCCATAAAGTACCATTTTTAAGGCCTCTGCGGTGTGTTAAAAAATGCATTTTTAACACGTTTGTAGAAAAAATATTCTAAACTAATTTGGCACATCGACTGACAATGACAATACAAAAATTACTGGTTGACAACAAACGCCACTGAACTTAAGGAGATTTACAAAGCTAAAATAAGTCGTTGAAAATGTTTTTCTCCCAATAGTACATCCTTAGTAACATGCAACGGGAAGAAAAGTTTTCACATGTTACCTTTTCGAACACTTAAATTAGCTGTGCCATTCCGCATCAAAGTGTGCTTTTGCAATAAGAACTATGTAAAATATTCAAGAAAATATTCATCTAACTTACCGATATCATACTGGACTAAACCAATATGTAAAAGGTTAGTAATATAGTAATATTACCTATTTAAAATTTGTTACCACTTTTTCAGTTATGTATTTGTTAGTTTAAATAAGAACAAGAACATATTTATGTGTTCACAATTTTACTTGATTTTATAGTTCAGAGGATCTAAAATATTCTCGTATTTTGTGTTGTTTCTGACATTTTATAAATTATTTGGGTTTTTATAGCATTACAAAAGGTTCCGAAACACGTACTATTTTGTTTTTATATAATTTGTATTCACCATTTTTCCCAATGTGCTATTCTATAATAGGTACATATTATTACCGAAATGAAATCAGCCAAACGTGCGGTGCTGTTTGCGACGTTGCCTTTTATGCTTCATGGCTCTCTAGAGTTTAAGAAGGCTGTGATTAAGGCAACACGGAGCGAAACAACGAGACCACGACTCAATCAGCAACATCGCGTAAACAGCATAGCCTTCCCCAGAGAACACCTAAACTGGAGAGCAACTGATTGGGGCACGGTCTTGTTCACCGACGAGCCCAGATTTATTCTCTCAACAAATGATCATCGCGTAAGGGTATATAGAAGACCTTTAACTTGATTTGTACAGGGCCACATTCGTCAGTTGGAGGTGGAGGAGGCATTATGGTTTGGGGAGAAATAAACTTTCGTGGACGCACCGCCCCCTATATTGTACAACACGGTACTTTGAATGGCGAAAGATACATTACCGATAACCTTCAGGCGTATGTGATTCCTTTTTCCCCATTTGTAGGTGATCATTTCATATTAATGCATGATAATGCCCGTCCACACACATCACGCATTGAGACGAGGTTCTTGCAGGACACCGATATCAGTGGTGGTCGCAGCTTTTTTCAAGGGGGGGGGGGGGCGGTTTAGTAGGTGTTGCGTTGGCCCAATCGTCGGGTTAGTGTGTTACAAAAAAAAATTACCTATGTATATTCAAAATTTCTATTAAAAAAGCATGCATGCAATTTTATCTAGGCCACAGTCTATTCTAGAGACGTGTACTGCCTGCACCAACGGTTTTAAATTTTTTGTTTTACCCGCATCGATCATTTATTAATTATTTCTTCTTTCGTTAAAAATAGTGTCTTGGGTTGGGTAAGGGGGGGGGCGACCGCCCCCACCGCCCCCCCCCCCCTGGGACCGCCACTGCCGATATTGATGTCATAGATTGGCCAGCAACGTCACCCGACCTGAATCCAATTGAACGCATGTGGGATGCGCTTGGAAGAGCCGTTAGAGGTAGATTAAATCTACAGGAAACTTTTGGACAATTAATTGCCTGAAACTATTATAGAGGAATGGAATAGAATTTCCGAACAGTATGTCCAAAATTTAATTTTAAGTATGGGAAGACGTTGCAGGACAGCTAAAGGGGTAATACTCAATATTATTTTATGAATTTTATTCTTTGGCACCTATTATTGCAAACAAACTACAAAAAAATTAAAAGTTGCCTTATTTCGTTACATTTTGTGTAAATTTGTCAACACAATAAAATTTTTTAGAAATATACATATATCCATATTCAATAAAAAATATTTAAATCAAAATTATTTTTATTTGCTGATTAAATAAATATGCTCATTTAAGAAAATATGCGATAATTGTTGTGAGTAGTGTATTTACCGCGTATTTCTTATTCATGTAACTAAATACTTATAGGCAAAACCGTTGTAACCAGCCTTATTAATTTGACCTTTTTGTTGTAATTCTTATAAAGTTACGAAACACGAATTGTTTGCTAAATTAAAATACAACACGAAATAAAAAATTTTCTTCTTGCGAAATCAAAAAATAATCCATCCTAAAGCTTATTCAATCAGAAATCCTATTTCATAGGGGATGCTTAATCACGTATCAAATGTTTTTCCTTTCAGATATTTTTCCCCCTGTTGCTTGCTGTAGGACATCCCCTTTACACTCCTAATACAGTTTTTGTCAAGACCAAAGTCTATTTATTATACGTCAAAAAGCGAATACGAAACAACTTTTCAGTGTCAATAGGAAAATGAAGTGAGCTCGTGTTTCTCTATAGCAGATTAGAGAAAGATGCAATGTGTCATTCTTTGTGGTATATGTAAAGCTTTGTGCCATATTTCGAGAATAACCAATCGCTCATAAAGAAAAATGATTCGAGCACAGTAATCCCATATAGGGTGATATTATTTTAAAAAACTACAGATTTATCATCGTTAACCTAACAGGTAATATATCAGGTAAATATAAATATAATCCTTACCTCTTTACCTATATTATTATAAATGCGAAAATCTGTTTGTTTGTAACTCAATTATTTTTAACGGAACAGCGGATCACGATGAAACTTGGCATAGAGGAAGGTTACGCCACAGAAAAGTATATAAGCTACTTTTTATCCCGTCTGGATAGGTAGTTCCTGCGGGATACACAATTAATTATAGGAAGTGACTTCGCTGCCGGCGCCGGCAGCCCTAAAGGTAACCTTGCTGGGTGCCGGAACCGACAGCCGAGCTGGGTGCCGGCAACATTACAAAATTAATGTCAAAATACCTTAGTTCAATCAAAAAACAATAATTTATTATAGTGTAAACTTTAACGAAACTTAAATCTTGCTTCAAAAATATAACAATTGTTATTCTGCGAATAATATATTCATCCTCGTTCGCCAGTCGCAGTCTTGCTACTATTTCCAAGATTAGTGAGCTCTTTAATATAATTTTAAAACCTGTTTCTCTAATTAAGTTATCTAAATTGATTTTGTTATTTTCCCCAGCCTTCAATGCTTCTTGAGTAGTAAATTTTGACATTTTCTGGCAAATTTAGTCTTTGTTTTGCTAGAGAATTGAAATAAGCTTTGGATGCAGTATGATTGGGTTTGATTGGGTATCATACCTTCAATTTGGATACAAACTTCAAGGTTTTGTACCACCTCTTCCAATCTCGCTCCCCACCAAACCTTAATGAACAGAGCATTTTTTTATGTAAGCCATAGTTCTTTTAAAATAATTTTTAAAGAATTTTTTTAAGAAATTTTAAAAGACTTTTAAGTTCCTGTCTCCACTCTATTTTGCATCGATCATAAATAATACAATATGAATTTTTTTCCAATATTAAACATCCAAAAAACAAATATATTTTTTTCGGACGGACAGGCACCTCTCAGGCGGTATTCTGCTGCAGTTGTGTTTCGGTTGTTCGGTTTGCAGCGTATAATTTGACTTCTGTAATTAGTCATAAATGTTAGAATTTTACGTAATTTCATGTACATTTTAAGTTGTCTGTTGACCGAAGTGCGCCTTGCCTATGTAGATTGTGTGCTCAGACCTCCAAGACCTGTAAGTACCTACAGTGAACAATTTGATTTTATAAATTTAAGGTTTTGCATTTGTAATATTTTAATTTTTTTGTATTATATTCCTATACCCCGGCATACTCGGAGCATTGGACCGTTATTCCAGAGAGGGACTACACTTCTTTACTAATTTCAAGTATTTATAACTAAGGTTTGCAAGTTTCTTCTGTTACTAGAGGCGTCGATGCCGCAAATTAAGTAGGTACGTACGTAAATGGCATTTGACAAAAATAATTTAATTCACGGCCGTGTGAAATAAAAAAAGGTCAAGTGCGAGTACAACTCGCTCATAGGGGGTTTCGTACGGCGTGCCATTAGGCGCGGCGGCGCGCGGCGTGCCGTAATTTTGAAGAATTTTTTTATAGAGTCTTGCAACATAGATTAAAAAGGTCAAAATGGCATACAATTCTACCATTCGGGAGGGGCATAAATCGACAACCGGTAGTCGACCTCGGGTGCCAGGCAGTACCAGACTGTGCCATACATGCGCGCCATGTGTACATTTTTGTTTTGTTTTTGTGGGGTTTTCTCAACTTTTGTTTTCGACTTTTTTATTTTTAGGTTTTTCGACATCGGCGCATTGGTCAAAATGCGTACCATTCGCAAACCGAACGTGTTAAATATGCGCACGGAATTTCAGGGGATGTGCTTTGTAGTCTACATCCGAACCCATCCACTTTTAGGAATATATCTCCAGTTATACAAAAGCTACAACAACGTACCTATTTATCATTTTTTCTCAACTTTTTTTCGACTTTCGTATTTTTCGTTTTTTGACAACTGCGCAGTAAACGAAGATGCGTGCCACGCGCAAACCGAGCGTTCTAGACATGCGCACGAAATTTTAGGGGATGTACTTTGGTGTCTACATTCGAACCCATCCGCTTCTGAGAATATATTTCCAATTGTAAAGCTAAAACTACTTTATTTCCCAACTTTTTTTCGGCTTCTTTATTTTTTGTTTCATATATTTTTAATTTTTTGGCGTCTGCGCAGTAGACCAAAATGCGTACCACGCGCAAATTGACCGTGCTAGATATGCACACGGAATTTCAAGGGATGAACTTTGGTGTCTACATTCGGATCTATCTACTTTTAATAACATATTTTCATTAGTAAAGATACAACTACGTATTTAACATTAGAGACCGGATTTCAATAGTAAATGACCCAAAAATGAGGGTCGGACTGAAATTAATATATTTTGTCAACAAGTCATAGGTGACAATCTGTTTCATAAATTTACTTAGTGTAAGTAAAAAGTTAACATTGAAATCTAATAAATAAAAAAAATTGAACTATATGAAAATTACACACGTTTTTAGTCCTATCTTTCAGGATCCTTAGGGATCGAAAAAATGAAACATTATTACGATCATTAATATTACACCCATCGACACTACAATACCATGGATGAGACGCTAATAAAAACACTACCCTGTATAACCTGCGTCTGATCTTGCCCGGAATCGAGAGCTACGGTCTTAGGCGAGAGGCGAGCAACGACAGAGGAGGGATTTACAGCGCGATCAGCATGTGACTAGACTATTTAGAATATCTTTTGAGGATGCCATATGTATTGAGAATTTTGCGTTCTGTGAGAAATTCACAATATTGTATGTGGTACGAAACCCTCTATGCGCAAGGCGAACTAGCACTTAGCCGTTTTTTTTTTTAAATTTTACTCAATTAGGGCACTGCCTATGAAATAAATTATTTTTGTCAAATACCGTATACGCACGTACTTATTTCCGGAATCGAACCCACTCCAACTCTGACTTATATTTATTACTTGCTGTATAACACCTCTTCTTTTGGTATTTTACAGAACGCCCTGATGATGGGTTACTCAGACGGAAACGCGTAGGCTCTAATTTAATATAAATTTTACAATGAGGAAGATATGACTTTAATTCACTCTTTATTAATGAATTATAAGGGACACGGAGGAATAGGTATTATATTTCGATTATAAAAGTAATTCATAAAATGATAATCTTATATTTAAAATAATATGATTTTCTCCACTAGTATTTATTTCCTTTTTGTAGATCCCTAAACATGAATTATTATCAACCACTCTATATAACGCTGCTACTTTTATAAGTACCCCACTCTGGAATAAATACATCAATTTAATTAGTGCACACGTTAATAAAAAAACTGTTTTGCCGTTGCTGGTTTACGCTTATCGGGTAATGAATTATTATATTAAAAATCCATAGTGCTCTCGAATGTTAAATTTTGCTAAAGGTAATAAAAAATATACAGCGAAATAAAGCACTGCGAATGCAAAGATAATTAATTAATTAATTTTAAAACGAAATCAATACTTACGGCTGCAGTTTCGAGCAAAAAATAGGTTAAAAGCATTTACCAAGTTGAAAATTAGATAAATTATTAAACTCTGATTAAATATTTGCATGCGAATTGTCCATTTTTGTGGAATCGGAAAAAAATAGTTCAAAAAGTTAATTTAATAGAATACTCTCTATTATGGGATGCTAAATAATATATTTTAATCATTTGTTTTAAAATATTATGATAATATTATGTATTGTTTAATTTTCCACTCTTTTTGTGAAAAGGAACCTATATAATTTTTTATTGGTAGGTGGATAATTTATTACTTTTATTACGTTTAAAGTCAAAAATGCAGTTGCTACATTAGAATGGGCTTGTTCAGTCATTTTGCGTTTTCAAAAGATAAATTAATATTATTGCACAATCAGTCAATCGAAATACGCATGCAGAAGTTACGTCAGTTGGGCTCATAAAAACAAAAATATTAAGGTTTAAAATTCGACCAAATTCAAAACATGCAGTTTTCCGGTAGACGTCATCCTATGAAAAACAACTGAATGTACTGGGCAATGTGGCGAATTAAATTTAGGATACGGCAACACCGTCAGACATTTTAGTACTGACAGGAAAGGTTTATATTTTCTTCGTAACTTTAAATTTTTATTTTGAACTTAACTGAACTGAAATAATAGTAAAACCAGAAAATCATTATAGAATAATAACCTCAATTCGACGATTATGGTTAGTATTTATTTGATGCTCATGCGTAAATATCATTTTTAGCTTATAAAATAAAGTGCCTTTCGATAGGGATGTCCTACTTTTAAATTTAAATAAAAGAACTTATGTAAAACATATTGATATATTTCTTTTTTATTTTTAAGTACAATCGATAATGGCCGCCACGACTTCGATTAGTGGCACGAATTCGAGCTCTCCGATTCTCGATAACGGTCTCGGTGTGTAAATTCATGTCTTCATCTTTTCAAAATGGAAGCCATTTTGGCGGATTGAGGATTTTATGATGGGTGTTTTCTTAGTGGGTTTGTGTTTTTTATTGTTGCTGTTGTCTTAGTTGTTTGTGCAAATCATTGGAACAAGAGATATTTTTATACCAGTCTTAAATATCAGTGTACCATATTTTAAAAATACGCTCAATTATACGAGGTCTATGAAAGAATCCAAATTAATTTTGTAAATAAGGTGTTATATATAAGTTAACTTTGATATCCTATAGCTCAAGGCTAATGGTCAACTGACTGAATTTTGAAAACAAGTGAACTTAAGTATTGGACACTATAAAATTAATTTGAAATTTTAAGAGGAAACCAAAAATTTAATAATATAAGTAAGTTGTGAATTGTCACGCTTTCTGAGAGGCGCTATATAGTCGAGAGTATTGCTAAAATTTGCTATATTAATAAAATTATAAGAACTTCTTACATAAAAAGCTTTTTTTCCGATAATTTGCACGTTACAGAAAGCCACTAATAACACCCTGTATACTTATGAGGAAATGTTGATTCTCTAACGAGACAGTTTTATAACTGCAATTGGAAATATTAAGTAACCGCAACAAAAAAACAAGCGGTTCTAATACAACTGAATGTTAAAGGTAACGTCTAAAATTTTACACACAGTAAGATAGATGCATAATGCATATAGCTTACGACAGTTTCATCTGCCCAAAAAAGCTGCTATTTCGTATTATAATGACTATACAACATAATTTCAGTGGCTATTATACTGGTTAATAACGGTACGAGAAAAAGGTTATTATGATTATGTGTTGTCCAGTTTTATTACACCTGTAAGTTATAATATTACAGATAAAAAACTAGAGAATAGTCTTAATATTACTGGTTGGTTACTATAAAAGTCTAGGGGAGTAATGCCTATTAGGAAGCTGTATTTTAGTTATGATTCAAATTTTTTTTTCCTAGCAGTCACCATATTGCTACCACACTAAGACGGTCTAACAATTTTTGTTGTATTGAAGTAACAAAGCGCGTTTCTGTCCCATATAGTATTAAATAGTTGCATAAGGAGTTTAAAAATTCATATAAGGAATTCTTAGCTTTTTCCTCAGTGTATACGTTGACTGTTTTCTCAGTTATCTTAATATTTCTATTATAGTTCAGTATAAATTTAGAATATTATAACTTTTTTTATAATCTAGTTTGATAGCATAACCTCGATGATCAACCAGCAAAATTTATGCAGCGGTGCCAATGCTTAATTTATTTCTTAAATTTGGGTCGGCCATCGTGGGACTACGTCACCACGCCATCTCCCCGATGTTTGATCGCTATTTTGAGGATGAATTTTATCATAAAAAAATAAAAAATTTTGGGGATAAGCTTCTTGAATGGAGTACACTTGGATTATGAATAAAAAAAATGTATGTGGCTACGTAGCTAGTCCTTATAAGACGAATAGAAAAAAAACACTACTGCAGTGATAGAGTGGGAACATAAATTTGAAGATGGCCTTTGGTAATCTGAAAAGAAAATGACGAAATATATCCAAAGACAGCGAGAAGTTCCTAGTGAAAAACTTATTTTGGCCTTGAACAAGTCACCAGTGTCAGACAATCTTCCAATTCACGTAGAATTTAGCATTATCATTACACAATCAAATAATTGAAATTAAAATCTACTTTAATAACCATTTTAAATTTTGTCTTTTTTAATAAATGCATATTTTCGTATTGTGGTATTTTTGTCTACCCTTCGTTAAGAAACCTGCGAATTTAAGGCCCATAACTCCTTTTATTGGAAAACATAAATAAATAAAAACAGAATACAATTTTATCGCCATTCGATCTCAAATAATGTTTGACAAATTTCGACGTTCGTGGCCGCTGTGTTCGCCGTCAGTATTTTAAAAAAGTAATGTTTGATACGCCATTTCCTATTATGGGATTATAGCACATTTTTTTGATAATACGTATAACAAACATTATTATTTACATATGCTGGATTAATTTTTGTCAGACAAGTAAAAAGAATTGCCTCTTCAGTATCGCCGAAATATGTATTTTCAGCACGATGGGTGTCCTGCACATTATGTTGCAGAACTAAGGGTTTGGCTCAATTGCAAATTTGGAAATCGATGGATTGACCGAAATGGTCCAATATTGTGGCCCCCTGGGAGTCCTAATTTGACAATTTGTGATATGTTTCTCTGGGAGCGCATTAAACAAGTAACATATGAAAGACCCATTGAAAATGACGAAGAAGTTTTAGGCAGAGAATAATTTAAGCATCGATTTCTTTAGTTATTTTCGACATTACTTAGAAAAATGCGTAGAATATGGAGGAGATTTTGAAAAATAAATATGATGTGCCCCAATTTTTTTTTAATTTTATAAAATAATACAAATTTCTCGAATATTACAATTAGTATTTAATATCCTATTAGTAATTTTCTTTAACCTGTATGAGTCTGTAATTTCGCATTATAAAATTCTTTGCTATAAAGAAAACGTCTTTATTATCTTGACAAATTGTGACAGTTTAATTTTGTTGCTGTGAGTTTTACTAAATACTATTGTTTAAAGTTTTTTAATTCCTACCTTAAGTTAAGCTGCTGTATTTTTATGTAACGGTTACGCCGTCTAAGTTTGTCTTGCCTTGTTTTCAGGTTGTTTCCTAGAAGCGTTGATTTACTTGACTGCCTTTTATCTCGTCCAAGTCAGCTTGTTCATTGGCTCTCGTAGCTTGTGGTCTGATTTAACGTTGTTCTTTTGTTGTGGCCCTGAATTTCGTTTTCTTCGCCTTGCTCAAACTCCTCCCTATGTATAGACAGTCGCTCTTAATCTGTTTATGCTTATTATTTTTTATTTAACGTTTTGCATTAAAATTGAAAAAATGGCAAGTCTACTTTTAACAAAATTTTACGTTTTTGCATACCTTGTATAAAATAACAAATTTTTTGGCATCCTAGTTCTTACTTTTAAAGGAAGCAAAGCTTTTATAAAGAATGACTTTTTCTCGTGTCTCTCAATTTTTTGGTCCGTTTGTCCTTTTGCCTACCCCATTAGCGGACATACTGTATAAAGCAAAATAATCCCAAAAACTTAATTTCATAAAATTTCAAATAATTTTAACATAGTACTAATATGACCTAAGACCAATGGACATGATTTATATTATTCTTTGTGCAACAAACCTTAATTTTTCTCTCTATTATGGGCAAGCCTGTGTTAATTTCTTTTGTCTTCTCTCAGGTGTTCTAAAACGGTTGTAATATAAATTTCGGGACTTTTTTACTGTCTAAAGTCTAATCAACTTTAGATGACATTCGTGACAGAAAATGCTCATCAGCCGTGATGTTTTGGTTTGAGGTTAGGAACCAAACAGTTTTGTTTCATTTTAAAACTGAAGGGCGTCTCAAATCTGAAAGGAATAAAATTATTAATACTACATTTTAAGTACAAATGAGCAAAAATAAGTAGCAATAGAAAATAAATAAAATTTCGCAAATTATGTAACGGGAACGAACGGCGCGACGACAGAACAGATTTTTGATCTATTATCATTGCTTTCAGAGACACCTGATCTAAAATCCCGTAGTTAAAATAATACAGCACAAGCACCTGCTGCAGGTTAAAACTACCTTCCAATGAGGAATATGCACATATTTTTTTTATTGCATAAATCGTTTAAGGAAGTCATTAAGACCCAAAAAAAAATATTTTGCAGAAAATTACTAGGATAATTTAGCTACAAAAAATGTTTACTTTTCGGAATAATTTATTACAATTTAGAAAGCAGTCATTTGTCCTTAGTGAAAAGAAACGTCAGGAGATCAGCAAAATTCTACAGGTTAATGAAAAGCTTAACTTAAAGTCGAACAGGTTTGATTTTCTCGGAAACAGTCAGAGGGAGAGAAATCGAATTTTTTGGGTTGATAGAGGAATAGTTCAACTAGCGTCGGTAAAAAATTCAGTTATACAGGATGTTTCGCTTCGGAGCTATTAAACGTCAAAGTCGAAATTTCCGGGATTTCCGTTGAAATTGGGTACAGGTCGCAAATGTGAATTAAATCGATGTAAATTTTCGGAGATCGTAGGGGACCCGGAGCTTCAGAACTCCACTCCAACTGGTGAGGATCAGAAAATGACACGTAATTCTTTTGAATTTTTTTAGGTCGAACAATGCCATTTCCAGACCCCTCTTTGATACCTAATATCTCGAAAACGAAACGTCAGAAAAACGGACTCATAAGTGAAACTTTAAAATCTCAAATAGGTACTTTTTTTGCAATACATTTACCTCTAAAATCACCGGAAAATAGAAATATTTGGAAAAAACTGGAAATTTCGATTTTTGGCCCAAATATTTCACGGTTTTGAATTTTTTGTGGGGTCAAAATGATTCAAATTAAAATCGCATATACGTCATCGCAAAGAGCTCGTCGAAGTATATGTTATCCATATTTTTTAGTTTCTTCATTCTCTATAGGAAGGGAGCAATCGCTGATTAAATTTCGATTTTTTAACTTTTTTTGCCCTCGACATCGGAACATGTGAATCACTCTGTATTTCTTACTATCTAATTTTTCCCAATTTTTCAGCACTATCTTATAAAGGGATAATCACACTTTAAAATGAATACCGAATGGGCCATCCAGAAGCGTAAAATTCGGATTTTCTTGATTTTTTCCGACAAATCCTATTTTTAACCGACATTATTCCAAACTATTTACCCTATTTAGTGATTCTTTTTGGGTTTATTTTATCAGTTAATTATCTAGGAATACCTCCCACTAATTTAAATCGCTTATTTTTTCGATAAAGTTATAAATAAATAGGTTTCTTTGCATCGGGGACATCTAAAATTTGAAAATTTTTTAATTTTCGGAGATTGCCATGAAAATAAAGAATTGTAGTTTATTTACTCGAAATTATTAAGACGATATGTATAAATTTCGTAGAAATGCCAATTTTTGTTGCAAAATTGAAAGGTTCCTGGACCGATTTCGCCTTGAAGTATACATGAATAAGATTTTAGGAACCTTCTACTTTAAGTGCAGGGATATTTCATTGGATGAGTTACGCATTAAATACCATTTTTATTGAGTTGTCGATGACTCTACAACACTAGAATTCGCCATACACTCATGATGAGTCATAAGTTCAGTTTTGACGACGCAGCCAAGGGGATCACGTTTTACAAGATTCGAAATTCGCGCGAAAATTTGCAGTTTTAAATCCTTTTTTTTTTTGTTAATAAATACCAAAATAAATGAGTAACAGCAACCGCCATAAACATTTATTTTATGTAGAGAATATAAAAAAAAATATTTCAGATTTATTTGGGTTATATGCATATTCCCTATTGTATATTTGGTTGCCTGCAAACCTTATGGTAGTGTTCCCCTGAAAGTTAATTTTTATTTTTTGTGGTATGCGTTTTCAATACGAGTCATGCCATCGGTTAAAATACTTGATTGATTTTCACATAATTATTCTATCAACTACCGCACTGTGCAAACGCATAAAAGATTTAAAAAAGTAAATATAGCTTCTGCAAGATCTACTTTTCGCTAAAGTCTGTAATCAATTACGCGAAGGTTTGAAAAGCTTCTTCCCTGATATTTAAGTACAAAAGGTCTTGAAGTATAAAATCTTAATCAATCATCTATCCGGATCAAAATTAAAATTTGACGTGGAGATGGCAGGCTACAGCAAAATAAGGAATTTCTTATTAAGCGCCGAGTCTGCCGAAAATAAAAGAACGTCGGCAATATCAAATTAAAAACTAGGTATCGATTTGTGGTTTAAATATTTAAATTAGTACCAAGTAAATGCATCAGGAAAAATTTAAATACCAGCCAAATAATATCAAGGCTATTTTATGCGGATTTATTTTATGGTCATCAGCATGGATCTATTATAATATGGATTCGATATCCGTATACTGTGAGCGTATCGAACGTGAAGCCTTATATAATATAAATATTTTGTTGTTTGCTATTCTCTTGAGAGAGCAGTTTACGAACTACGAACATAGACAAGACTACGAATTACTACGTAATTGAATCAAGAATGGTAGTAGAAAGAGATAAAATAGCATTGGAGTGTTGGAGCTCAGAAGTGTTGTTGTCTGCTGGGTGCTTAGGAAAAACGTCTGCGAACGCTCGGTTACACGTACGTCTTTGTCTAATGAACTAGAAAAGAAAAAGTGCGACGTATAGATTTATATAGATTTATAAATGACTCAGAGCGACTTTAAATAAACGCCTTTAGAAATAACCAAACATAACATAACCTATAAATAGTAAAACCTATTTAACTTAAATTTATTACTATTTAGCAGAAAAATACAATATTTTGGGGCTTTTATTACTTTTAGTAAATCTTGTGATGCTTCTAACGTATTTTTGTACAAAAATACAAGGTAAAATAAGATGTGGCCAATGTTTACAAATTGTGTTTACAGTGTCGTTTAGAATGGTTTGTTTTGGCTTCAAAGAATGTGAACTCATCCCGTATCCAGTCCTAATAAATCCATGGTCATCAGCAACAATATTGCGAGTTTTGCAACATTGCCTAGTCAAGAACTCGTATTCAATGTTTCCGATTCAGTACAGCTGATGATTTTGAGGTATCAATCCAATCGTTTACATTCTCTTGATTATTTAACTTTTTAACGATTATTTTGCTCTCATTATTAATTAATAGTCGTTACGGTAAAGGGCTAAGATATCGGACAACGATTAGCTCTATGCTGCGGGGCAGTTTACTTGAGGGGGCTTTATTAATTTTACTTCATTAATTCCACATGCCTATGACTCTCAATGTACATACTTACCAAAAATAAACGAACACCTCTTAACTCCATTGGTATGGGCCAATATACAGATCTAATTTGGTATTATGAATATGTTAAAGCAACCCACTACCAATAATTAAAGCTCCTGTGAGTAAACTCAAAAAGTGCACAAAATGAAGCAACGTTACAAAGTGAATTGAATGTTTAATTTAAAAGAGAAAGCAAATATCCTAAAATATGTATTAATAAAATGGAAAATAATCCTTTAATTAGCTCTAGGGTGTTATAAAACCTTTACCACGCTAGGGCCCTTTTCCTATAAATAATATGGCTATTTATAAGCGATTAAAAAACTAAGTACTTAGCTTGTTTGTGTTGTTGATCATGGCTCGAACTCTGGAACACCAAGTGTCGATTCCAAAACAAATAATATTCTCAGTAGTCTAATTCAAAAGGCTGTGATGGAAACAAATGTCCAAGACTCGTTCAAGCTAACAAAATCCAATTACGACCAAAACACCATCAAGGAGGCAGATCTCGAAACGCCATGACTCAATAGAGTAGGTCCAATAAATAAATTAACTAGATAATTAGGTAACTAGGCTGGGTTTTCCCCTCTAGAGTGCCTAACCAAGATTCATCTGTGTAACCAGATAGGGATGAAACCAAATTTTATTTAGTTTTCTCAAAAAAGTGGCTTCATGATCACCACAACCATTCAGAATGTGATCGGGAAAATGACAGCTTGAAATGTCAAATGGTATGACTGACGCTTCTACTTCCTGGAAGTTCATGCTCTCGCAAATCCAAGCAACTCATCTGAACTACTTGAAAGTGTTACAGTAACAAATATTACAATCGATACTACTATCTTAAAATCATGCTCTCGCGAATCCACGCGATTCATTTGAACTACTTGAAAATATTACAGTAACGAACATTGCAACGTCAGTCAGATATTTTTATCTGGGACAGTCCACGTATACTTCAAGCCTAAGTACTAATGTACCGTGGGCGTGTGAAGAGGAGAAAAATGTAATCTATTGTCATGGGATTTAAATGATTGGAGGTTGTGAGGGGAAGGGAAAACATCTGCATGCAATTTTTTCCATAACCTGTTGACCCTAGGTACAAATGAGCGAGAGAAGTGGGATGATCTAGATTTCTGTAGCTGGACAGTAAAGGTGTGCATACCTATGTGACGCGCCTTTTGAGCGAGATTTTTAAATAGAATCAAGGATGATAAGTATCGAGGGTGATGCCGCTCCCTTGATGTGGGAACAATACTCTAGGTTAGGTCTTATTTAGGAAACGTAGAGAGTGTATACAGGGTGTTATGAAATTTACTGCATATATTTGAATGAGTGACTACTGGGGCAGTCTGCAGGAATAAGCTCTAATATTATAAAGAAATACAAATGATCCAGCCGGGACATTGCCAAACTTAAATATTATTTTGACATCTCATTTTTTTAATACGTTTAAATAATCCAAAGTATTTTTAATTCCACAAACGCATTTTACCAAAAATATGTAGGTGCCTATTTTAATTTAATAGCAATTGTTCTATTTAATATGGGAAAATATGGATCACTCGTGAAATCGGTTGAAATTTTACCTAACCAGAACGAGCAACACAACGAATTATGACTTAACCTATATTACGTTATTAATGAGATGACAATTATTCCTACTAGCTTAAACTCTTCTTAATTTTGACTGTGGAACCAGTTTTGATATTTTAGGAGCTCTAGATATTCGCTTAAAGCTACCTGCTCATCACCGGTGTAATCTAGGCAATTGACTCAACGTATCTGAGTTTCGGCACCCCTATATAAAATTTTTCAGGTTGTTTCTGGAGTTCTTGCAAAAAGTTGGCGAAGTAATTATCAAACAGGTCGACGCTGTAATCCGGGAAAATACTTTTAATAAATGTCTATTTCACACTTTCAGTTGAATTTCTTTCCAGGTAACAACCCTTAACAGAGTGGTCAGATATAATGGATATGGGATCCTCTCAATCGATTTGACATATGGGACGTTAAGGAATTGGCGGCGCCACTGCTGCTATTTTAAACATTATCGGTTTTTGAAAATTTCGATTGTATCTGTGAAAAATTACTTAAAGCTTGAAAGAAATTATGTTTACAATGATAAAATTACTAGGTGGAGTTTTAAATGCTTCCAGCTTTGAACAATTGAATTTTTCTGCAAGATATATCGAGAAAATGACATAAATTATTTAGATTTACTATCGAATCAGATATTTTCCAATTCACACATTGTATGAAGCACCTTTATAAAATAAACTCTAAAATCAAATTTACTGCTTGCAATAAAATTTTATTGTTATAGCCGTTATTTAGGTGAAAACAATTTTTGTGTTAAAATGTATAAACACGATACTAAAAGAAAAACTTCGCAGCTTTTAGAATTCACAGGCCAATAAAAAGTATCGACAAGGATTGAGGACAAAAAAAGGTGTTTACAAAGGGTTGTAGAAATAAAAAATACTTTTCTGTATGCTTAACGTCCTGAGCACACCGGGCGAATTGTAATTATCTACATATTTTGATGACAGTTTTCAATAGAGCTGCTGGGAATTGAGGTTAGATAATCTAATTTTGTCTAACAGATCTTAAAAAATGTTAAAGGAGTGAAGGTGGGAGGGGATTAAAATATTTTTTACAGGAAATTATTTCTGGGTAATTTGGGCGAAACAGTCGGATCTACACTATAACATTAATGAATAAGAAGTATCGAGAACGATTTATTTTTTCTAAAACTCTGCTTAATATGTTATTTTCTAATGATATTGAGGTCAACGAAATCGATAGTAAATGGACATTAAAAATTTGAATATAGGAAAACAAGAGAAAATAGCTGCAATTAAAAGAAGGAAATTATATTTTTAAATTTTAAATTTAAAACCACCTCTGTAACCGTTTAGTTGAAAATGTAAAGTAAGTGTTTGTTTCTACAAGTCAAATTAAGTATTTCTGTTGATGGTTTAACTAAGAATAAACCGAAGCGTCGAAAGACGTCCTTTGTTTGACTAATCGTCCCAATCATTGACCGACATACCGGGAAATATATATATATATATATATATATATATATATATATATATATATATATATATATATATATATATATATATATATATATATATATATATGTAGTTTTATGTAAGTTTCGGTAACTTGTCCACCAAAGTTCAACACTTTGAAGTCGGCGATATTTCACAGTATAAAGATCCGTACTGATAATTTATAATTAGCAAATAAGGAGTTGTGCCTACTTCAAAGATAAGAACGTTGGTGTACAAATTACTTAAAATTGAACACAATTGAGATTACCTAATAAAAAATTCGATCAAGTGCAAGCTATACTTGCACAATTAGTGTTCCTTGCCATCAGCCCCTTACTTAACCTGAGCAAACCTCGACCACCGGATCTCCGCCCGTCTGTCGAGCTACCCGCCGCCGCCAACAGCACCAAATCCGTATCACATCGCGTATGCGCGGAGCGTTACGACTGAGTCAAATTAAAAGTTTTGAAAAACGTGCAAGGACAAGAGTTGTTCCCTACATCGTGAGAATAATATTTTTGTCAAAAAACTTTTTCTCTAAAACCAATGGTTCAGCAGTTATAAGGAAATAAACAATTAAATTGTTTGTTTGTTGTGTAGAATTTTTCAATCCTGATAATTTTGGCTCAATCTACACCTAATTCTCAAGATTCATGATTTTTTCAGATTTTTCTGAGCAATCGTTTTAGTGATAAGGGTGGGGACGGCAATTTTTGAGCGTTTTTCCCGAAAAATGTTTAAAAAAAAAGCATAAAAAATATATCATATATATTGATGAATTCGTGCTTCAATAAGCTTTCATTTGACATCCTACACAGACTGTCGGCTATTGGCGGACCGCGGTCCGGACCCACCTGGACCGCGGAAGGTAGAAAACTAGACGGCCAAAAAAGAAATTTCTAGCCGACCCCTGCCCTACACGATGATTTTCCAAATTTATCCCCTGAAATTAACCCTCAGAATCAAGATTCAACTTTTATACCTCACGTCTACAGGGTGTCTGGAAAAGGTCTGTACAAAATGCTACCACGTATTCGTGAGACTAAAATAAGAGGATTTAACCCAACTTACCTATATCCAAAAGTCTTTCGTTAGGGAGATACAGAGCCCCAAAAGGGTACTTAACGATTTACTTTTTTGGCTCTAACTTTTGAACCGACTTGTATAATTTAATGAAATTTTAATATTTTATGTTGGCCATAAAGACTCATAAAACCATACTACAGTAGATGTTTGACATCGTCAGGGAAGTCAGGAACGGACTTGCCACCACACTCGTTGGGCCAAATTTTTGACAGGTATCATTTTACAGAGCTGAAAACTGATTTTTTAAATACTTTGGTCATTCCTCTTTGAAAAAGGTACTCTACATTTGTTTCGATAAAATTAACCGTTTTCGAAAAAATTAAGGTTTTGTATAACACGTTATTGAAATAATACTACAATACTACAATAAAACACGTCGTTTTTATTTCGTTAACAATGTGTTATTGACAGGTAAAAGTTAAATCATATAAAGTACTTAAAACTGAATCTTTTTGATATTTCAGAAATCGCTTAAACAGAAAAATGTTAAAAATGTGAAAGTAGTAGTAGTAGTATTCTGATAAAATTAGTTCAAATATTATACAAACACTTAATTTTTTCGAAAACGGATAATTTTATCGAAACAAATGTAGAGTACCTTTTTCAAAGAGGAATGACCAAAGTATTTAAAAAATCAGTTTTCAGCTCTGTAAAATGATACCTGTAAAAAATTTGGCCCAAAGAGTGTGGTGGCAAGTCCGTTCCTGACTTCCCTGACGATGTCAAACATCTACTGTAGTATGGTTTTATGTCTTTATGGCCAACATAAAATATTAAAATTTCATTAAATTATACAAGTCGGTTCAAAAGTTAAAGCCAAAGAAGTAAATCGTTAAGTACCCTTTTGGGGCTCTGTATCTCCCTAACGAAACACTTTTGGATATAGGTAAGTAGGGTTAAATCGTCTTATTTTAGTCTCACGAATACGTGGTAGCATTTTGTACAGACCTTTTCCAGACACCCTGTATAATTGGGCCACCACGCTCTATCTCTGTGCTAAATTTTGAATTTTTTACGTCGAATAGTTTTAGGGAAAATAGCCTGTGGCAGACGGACGGACAGGCCAAACACCGAAGTGATTGCATATGTGTTTCGTTTTGCTAATTTTAGCACGAAACACTAAAAACTAAAATTTCGTAGATAGATGATACCGATTAGTTAAATCTGATTATTCATTATTTTTAATCGCAGTTATCTCACCGCTAACTGAGAGCCGTACTATATTTCTCGTTTAAAAAAAAATCACTAGCGTTTTGATTAGATAACTCCGAAATTATTAATCAATTTACATGCAGTGGCATATCGTACATCCTTGCAGTCCCCAAACCGCGAAGGGGAAGGCGATTAGAGGCCCAGTTGACAGAGAAGATTTGTACAAGTTCAACCGGATCCGAAGGGACAAACGCCCATTCGTAGCTACACCTACACCTCTGGGTCCAGTGTTGGTTTCGCTGGGGGCCTTACGATTTGGCGGTACGCCACTCCTTACGTGGGGAATTAGAAGCTTGAAAAACTATAAAGCACAAATACAACCTTACTGATTGGAATGTTTCCAATACAAATTATATCCGTGGAAGCGTGTCTTTGCTTACTGCGTGCGTTAAAAATAAAGTGTATGTTTTGAATTCTCTTGCAAGATGGTGGCCAAGTCAGTATTAATGGCATGTCTGTATGATTCTGGTCTATTTAGTTTTGTTAGGTTGGTAAAGCCCAGGATTGGACTTAAAAATTACATATAATAATATAATTATAAGTTTATATCGGAAGTAAATAATATATACTTTTAAAGCAGGTCTTCTAAACATACCTTTTTAAGGATAAGGTAATAAGGGGCAAAATAAATTTTCAAACAATTAAAACCAGAATAACAGACATTGTACCAATATAGGCATGTTTTAAAACTCACCAGTAGATCCACCGGTTGTAAGCCATATTCCTGTAATCAGCTTAGTTAAGCAAAGATAGTATGCTTACCCGTGATTTTAAAAACACGTCTCGTCATAAAAACCATTCTTGGCTGTCAGAGCGGAGCACTAAAGACAAAGGGCATTGTGAAAAGCTGACCAGTGTTGTTAGTTACAACTTATAGTGAGAACATTGTGTTTTTAGAAACACGACCGATAAAATATCTTTACTGATTTAGAAATCTTAACGTTTACGTTACGTAGTTATGATCGTACCACCACTCTTCTACCTCTGACGTCACAAGCCGCACCCCTTCTTTTTCTTCTTGTCAGGCATTTACTGCTTGGGCATAAACTACTTTCGCCTTAGTTACTTAGGACTTAACTACTGGGGGTATCGGCTCTTTGGGCATTAACTACTTAGGTTTTAACTACATAGGCCTCAACTACTTACCATTGAGGCTTCAAAGCGTCAACTGTGTAACGAATTGTCACGTATCATTTAGCATAAGTCACCACCAGGTCACCGTCTTTACCCGTTATTTCCAAGTATTAAATACATCCTTTATTAACATTTTCACTCATAAATTACTTTTTTTTACCAATGTAACAAAGATTTTTGGTCCAATTAAATATTTGAAAATTGCGATAATGGTCCGGTACCGTGACTTTACTCACAAATACCAGATGTTAACAATAAAATAAATTAAAAATAATATTTAAAATTGTCTTATTTCCTTTAGCAGCATCATCAGCTGAAGTGCTAGCCAAGCAATAATCATATTCCAGAATTATTTGATGTCTGAAAAAAGATTAATACAATTTTAACCTAAAATATTTTGAGTCAAGTGAATTTTGCTTCAGAGTGTTAGTGAAAACACTGTTAAAAGGTCAAACACAAAAAAGCAAATTGACGCGCCAGCTAAATACGGTCCACTAAAATCTGGAATCCGGGAATATTTCGACGTTACTAAATCAGCTGGACAATGTCAAATGGCTGATGTCAAATGTCGAAATGCGAGAGAATTTAAAGTAGGTAAAGACTTTACTTAGGATTAGGTACAGTATTTTTTAAATTCATTTTTTTTTTACAAAAAAAGACAGTCAAAAAAGTCTAAACTGTCTTTCTTCCCCTACGAACAAACAATTTAGAAACAAACTTACAATGTATAAAAACTGCTAGGATAGCTCAATTATCTTATAGATTTTCTTAGCACAGCAAATATAAACGATATAAAATGCCTTTTTGTACCACTTTTATTTTCTTTATTATCTTTAAAGGAAATATCAGAACAGAACGATAACAAGAACATATGGGATGAGAGGTATATTATTTCAGATAATAAGGGTTTTTTCTTTTATTACCAGTGTTTGACCCCACGTCTGACAAAATGTTTTTATATATGTTTTTGTAGGGTGTTTACTTAGTTGACGAGGTTGTAATTAATATCTATCGGGTTTCTTGAGAGTGAATTTATTTGAGTAGTCTATTAATGGGTTTTATTCTTAAAAATGTAGAGTTAGTCACTTAAGGGTGTCCATTACAACTATTTTAGTTTTTTAACATTGCCGTTGCTTAGTTCATACAATAAAAAACTGTAAAGTAGGAGTCAAGCAAGAAAGAGCCGGGAGCGTCATAGGCGTGAAAACATCACGCGTGCTCTGAGGGGTCTGATTTGGGTTGTTTCAGAAATTTTCATTTTGAATATTGTTGCTATAATTAACTTTAAATTTTGATAACGCACAGTGGTGAGGCCTTATGTAAGGATCCGGCCAAAACCTATGAGCCTTTGTATGTTAACGTTTTTTTTCTATTTTTTGCAATGTTTAGGAAACAGATTAATGAAACATCATTGTCGGATGTGTTTTTTTGTAAATTTGTAATATATGGGGTAAGTATTCAGTATTTTGATTTTATGATATATCATTGAGGACGGTAAGAAAATTTCACCTATATTAAAATTGCGTTCTAAATAAATGCTAATTGAATTTCTAGTAACTACTTTTAATGGAAATGAAACAAAATTTTACCTTTTACAAAATTATTAAATCAATAGTTCTTTGGCTTCCTGTTCCAAATCTAAATGAGCGTTAGTTTTTATCCATTGATGTCTTAAGCTGGTTAAATACGGATCTGAAGACACGAGCAATGAATGTAAAACATCTTCATTTGTAGCAGTTCGCGAGCACTTCCGGGAGAACATTTCACGAAATCTTTTAAAGTCTTTATTTCGCGCCTCGGCTGCTTCCTCACTAAGTTGCCCAATAGGAAGGCACGCAGACTTAATTATGCCAGTACCGTGGAGAAGTATTTGATGGACAGATGACGGCATATAATACCAATTATATTTTTCTACAAACAACTCTGCTGTACTTTGTAAATACAATTCAAGTTTCTGGAGCTCTATAGCTTTTCCGCACGTTAAAACTTGTAAAATGATAGAGAATCTTTTGATCAGTTTCATATCAACCCCTGATACTTCTGCTACTATCTCTGGATTCCTAAAAAATCTTCTAGCAGTGTTGCCATCATTGGAGCTCCCACTACCCTGTCGAGGCACATCAACAACTATCCCTAGTCTGCGTTTAAGTTCATTTTGAATTCTTTTTTTATTTATTTTTACTGATTCTTTTTCGGCAACTGACCTAGCACTCCACTTTTTAAATTCCAGTTTATAAGAGATATTAAGAATGCACTCCATGAAACGAACTAGAGCATGCAAACTAGACAGACCATATTTATAAGAGTCGACTTCAATTGTTTTTGTCCGTATTTTTGGCAAATTATTCATTTCTCTTGGCTTGGCCTTGCATAATGGACAACATGCAGCTGAGGAAGTTTCTGTCAAAACTTGGCGTACTTTTCCGTCCACCATAGTAAAAGCTAAATTATGTGAAATTTGAACGTGTCCATTTCTTGTGGATATCTCTGTCTCATTTAAATTTTCAATTTCATTTTTAAATCTCTCGGCAACAATTTTAGTAAGTTCAGGAGTTTCTTTTGAAAATTCGAAATATATTGGCCTGCAATAATTAGTTGACGATGGATGAGGATTTTGCCAAACTAGTGTATTATTTACAGAAACAAGTTGTAGAGGAAATAGCGATGCCATAAAAATAGATTCATCTATAACACTTAAGTCGCTAAAGTTTTGTTTATAAGTACTGTTTCCCGAAGAACCATCACAACCATATTTAGTATGCAATACAAATGTTTCTGAACCGCTTTCAATAACCTTCTCTAATACATTAGGAATTTTTAGTAAGCGTGTTGTAGTATGATCTAATAACTGTTGAATTGGAATGGAAGCTCCCTTCTCGTTAACTTCTATAGATTCTGGATAACATTCAGCTTTTGCCTTGAAAATTTGATTATAGCTAGGGAAAATATCAGCATTTTTATCTGCACACTGTTGACGTATACAATTGTACTGATATCTTGATAGTTTGACATTTGTAACTAATGCTAAACCTTCATCTCTTGAAAACTTTTTAACCATATTCTGAGAAAGACGAAGTTTAAACTCACTTGCTCCAAGATATAGTGCTTCCTGAATCAAGGCTGCCTCCTCTCGTTTTCCTTCTGCCCTTAACTTTCGCATCAAAAGGCCTTGTAGTTCTAAGAGTGTCATATCACACGATTTTTCTAGATTAGATAACTTTCTTCTCTTACTTCTTTCCGAACTATCTCTAAGATCCTTTGAAGGTCTTCCGGCAGTATCTTTTAAGACATTACCAGTTTTTTTAACTGTTAACTCGCCCATCAACCAATTATTAAATTTTTTATAAAATTCATCTTTCATCCTTTTAGCCTGCTTCCATTTTTGCCTAAACTGAGACAAAAATGTTTTCTGGATGGTATGCTTTACATTTGCAAAATCCGTTGGAGATAACTGAAAATCTTCTTTTACACGAGAAAAAAACTCTTGTTCATTACCACTAGTAATAAAACTATCGGAAAGATATTTTCTACTTATAACAAACATATTTCAAAACGAAATACCGCACAACAATACTACTTTGATAGTATTTACAACAATACGACGCCGCGAGTTTGATTTTGTTTTACGTTAGACATGGCCAACAGCCTACTTGAACAATTGCTATTGCAAGCAAACCGGCAACTTTCGGCAGCCAGAATATTTTTTATAAGAATAAGGATAACACAACGTTTGTTTTTGGCCATAATGTAAAACTTCGGCAGCCTTCGATAGTAAATTTCTTCGATAGTGAACTTGAAACAACGAAATTTTGTGTAAAAATTAACACTTCAATATTTTTTAGTGTTTTAGATAAAAATAAAAATGTTTCGATTGCGGTATGTTATTTTTTAAGAAGTACAAAGGTTCATTTAATTGAGAAATCAGAAAAACAGTTATTGCATAAAACTTACGTTCATCAAATTTAGGAAGATAATGGTTCATTTCTTTCGATGTAAATTTAATTTCGAGAACAAATTTTTCTGTCTTGGCATTTTATACTCAAACACAAGTCAAGTACAGTTTATTTTTGGAATTAGGTGTTTTTTATACCCGTAGATATTACAACTTCGAATATAAAATACCTGTACAAAAATTTACGGGCATATAATTTGTGAGGTTCTGGCCACTAAATAGCATTCAGCTTGCCACTGTGTAACGCCAGAAACGTATTTTTTACATGCAGGAACTGGAAAATGGAATATTCTGAGTAATTAGAAATAAAAAATTAACTATTATTTACGTATGGTACTGGATAAACTAGACTATTTCTATCCGCCTTCACAAGTGGAGGATATTAATTCGATCCGTATGTATTTTTTTATGTATGTACACGCATAATTCTTGAACGGATTTACCGATTTCGATCATTTTTTTGTTTTGTAAATGAGTTCTTCCGAATGGTCCCATTTCAAGGTTTTTTTTTGCTAAGGTGAGTGCAAACCTAAAAAAACTGCGAAAAACCAATAAAAATAACTCTTAAAATCGACAATTTTTGCGTTTGTATTTCGGAATGGCAGCACCGATTTCAATATTTTTTTCTCTGTTGTGTTTAGCGTGACGGTCGGGTGGTCCTGTTGGTATCTGACTTTAAAAAAATAACAAACGAGAGGGGGTGAGAGAAGGCGCGGCCCGTGCAATTTTAAAGTTGTATATCTTTATTGCTACCTATGGGACCCATGCCAAGTTTACGTTTATTAGTAGTGAGCCTACTAGTAATATTTTAGTAAAGAAAAAAAATGTAATTTGCAAAAAAAAATTGAATTTTTGAATTGACCCACCTGAGTAAAAAATTAACACGCTTAGGTATTTTTCTAAACAAATTTTACATCATTTTATCGACAATTATTTTTAAATTTTAAGAGAAAAAATCTGTTAGTAGAAAGTTATAGTCACTTGATTTTTTTAAATTATATTTTAGGTTTAAAAAAATTCAAATGACTATAACTTTCTACTAACATCTACACCTTGTACATCTTGGCCTTTACTATAACAACTATTAAGTGATGAGTGCAATAATTGCTATAGAACTACGATTTCCAGAATCATTACAAGATGATTTAAAATCTATCCCACAGCTAATATAAAGTGGCACAGACATGGTGAACCAACAACTTTAGCAAACTCAATAAACTAAGAGAAAGCGAGGTCAAAACCTACAGAATTTTGTCATGAAAATTTTTTCTTAAAAGACTAAACATCCTATAAGGAAAAGTAGATATAATTTAACAGCAGAGCCAATTCTGACACAAGAAAAGTTGTAGGTCTTTATAGAACCTTGTTTGTTAATTTATTGTAGACTAAAAACTGTCTGCCTGTCTTAAAATAGAATGTTTAGTCTTAAGCCGGGTAATCACTGGCCACCCAATATGGGCGCTAACGTTAGTAAACAATAACGAACACTATGCGTCCTTGGTTGAGGCCTAAAACACGTATAATCAACAAACGTTTATACCTAGCAAAAACTGCTGTATTATTTTCAATAACAGTATTATATTAAAGTTAATATTGTCTCAACAAAACATTATAGAAATAATCCAAAAAAAAAATTTCTTTAAAATATATAGACTTATTGGAGTTCAAAAGTATTCCTACTTCTTTGAAAACTATATTACTATTTTTTCAATGACCAAAATATTATTGGAAATCAATAAATTTCCTTTATTGTAGTATATTTTATTTGTTCGTTAAATAGTTTTTTAAGCTTCCAGCCTGTTTGCTTATTGCGCTAAAGGTACTCCAAAAATAATAAATCTTTTGCAATTCTGGTAACTGGAGCAATTCATTTCAGTATTTTATGGTATGTAAGTAAAACAAATCTAAAAAGTTTTACAATAATTGTAAGTATTTCGATTAAATAAGATGTAAACAAAATAACAAATAAACGGTTACTGAAACCAATGATATATTTTGTATTGAATTTAGAATAGGATATTACTGCATCAAGTAATTGATATATTTTAACGACCTATTAAAAACCAATGAATCCAAATAACCAAATGAAAACCGAATTTGTATTGTGCAATACGCAACAGATTGAGTGAATTGGTATCTGATTCAATATACGATAGTGTTTTTTCTGTGTAATTGTTCACAAAAATTTGGCGATATGTGGTCCGAAGTCGGGAGCTCCAAACGATTTCAGTGTTTGTAAACTTCTTGCCTTTTCTGGTGGAGACGATCACTTGCATTTTACTATACGATTCTACGATATCTATACCTTCGGAACATTCCAGAACATTCCAGGAAATATCTGGTTTGCTCAGCCGATGAAGACATACCTTTAAAAAATTCTCGCATACATCCACAATCATCTGCTATCGTTTATAAACGTTAGCTCAAATTATTTTTAGTGTATACGCGGCTTTGGAAGAAAATACCAAACCAACCCTTCTCCACTTCGTTGACAATATTTTATTGTAAAGCACTTTGTAAATTTTTAACACGTACAGGCATGATTCAAAAAGACTTGGATGTACGACTTACTCCTGTATTCGCATACTGTCACAGAGGAAATCCTGCCATGATTTAAATCACCAGCATTAGCAGTGCCGTATCGTCAAATAAATAAAAAGAAAATATATTCGGCCAGATTATCCAATGCCAAAAGTTTTAAACTAATAAGTGTAAGAATAAGACAACTTTTTGTTTCTGAGTTTTTTTCGAAAATTTATAAAGAAAACTCAAATTTTAGTACGTTTTTCCACAATAACAAGACTAAATTCATTGTAGCAACACATTTCCAGATGAAAATCATTTGAAAAGTAAGCAAATCGCTGAAACATTAGAATAACTCGCAAGTTTTTAATGACGACTTATTAACATTGACAGGACAAACAACCTGCAAAATCAATAGAATATCTTAATTTAAAATGTTCTACTTTCACTCTAAAATTTCGACACCAGGCAATGGAAGTAAGTAAATTAGTAAAAATTAATTATCACAAAAAATAATGGTATAGAGAAGCGGGTACAGTCATTGACCACTTAAGGAATTATCAGTTGAATTTTTAATGTACAGTGTAATTTATACTAATCAAACTCTTGAACGGAATAAAAAATTCCAGAGTAAAAACATTGTTTAACAGCTTTAAGAAATCTACATGAAACAGAAATTTGCTTTAAAACAATAAGCTGCCGACTGTTTTAAAGCAAATTTCTGCTTCATGTAGATTTCTTAAAGCTGTTAAACAATTTTTTACTCTGGAATTTTTTATTCAGTTCACGAGTACTTGGATTGCAACACCTAGGTAAATATTATAACACTCATAACTAGTTAGCGTGCTGTGAACACTGGTCGTTCGTCTCTGGATGTTCTTTTGTATATTTACTTTTTATTGTATATTTATATATTTACTTTTTATTAACTGTAAGGACTTATTCACATTTGACAATATCCGATACTTATAACATTGTAAGTCAATAGTCAAATAAATGTATTTTTTTTCAATTTTTTTATGGTAATTGAATATTAATATTTCGAAAAAATATTTTTATGTTACAACATTTAGACAACATACATTAATTAATTAACCATATTTTGAAGACATATATTATCACATACTTATTGGCCATATGAATCCAGTTATTGTCACATTCGTTTATATTCATTGCCCCACCCCCCCCCCCCCCTAACTATCTGCATTTTCAACATCCTAAATCCCTTCTAGGTTGGTAATTTTTATCCTTGCATCTATAGCACAAAAAAATATCAAAATTTTCGGTTTGCTGAGGGGTTTCTAGGTACACAAGTGATATGGTAGCTTCTGAAACAAAACTGACAGCTAACCCCAATTTTTGATGTAGTTATATTGAACACACTAGAATAGCATATTCCTGAACTAACCCTGTTCTTTATAAACAAATTTGTATTTTTATGAGAAGTAATCAAAATATCTGAAACAACAAAAACCTTCTTACATTCTGGATAGGCTTGATTCTCAGAAAATAAGATATCTTTGTTAACAGATTTATTCTCTGAACCATGGATTTATTATATAAAAGGATTCGATATCCGTATACTGTGAGCGTATCGAACGTGAAGCCTTATATTTTGTTGTTTGTTTTTGTTTTTGTTATTCTCTTGGGTGAGCAGTTTACGAACTACGAACATAGACAAGACTACGAATTACTACGTAATTGAATCAAGAATGGTAGTAGAAAAAGATAAAATAGCATTGGAGTGTTGGAGCTCAGAAGTATTGATGTCTGTGCTGGTTGTTTAGGAAAACGGCTGAACCTCGGTCTGAACACTCGGTTACACGTACGTCTTTGTCTAATGAAGAAGAAAAAGTGCGACGTATAGATTTATATAGATTTATAAATGACTCGGAGCGACTTTAAATAAACACCTTTAGAAATAACATAACCTATAAATAATAAAACCTTTTTAACTTAAATTTATTATTATTTAGCAGAAAAATTAAATATTTTAGGGCTTTTATTACTTTTAGTAAATCTTGTGATGCTTCTAACGTATTTTTTGTACAAAAATACAAGGTAAAATAAGATGTGGCCAATGTTTACAAATTGTGTTGACGGTGTCGTTTAGAATGGTTTGTTTTGGCTTCAAAGAATGTGAAATCATCCCGTATCCAGTCCTAATAAATCCATGCTCTGAACTTGAAAAATTTGTTTTGTTGTGATTATCAAAAATACATTGTATGAAAATTAATGACATCTTCCGATATATAAACATCTTTTTCGGTGAAATCTAAAGCTTGTCTATTGAAAATAGCTTCTTTTTCTTTGAAAATATTTATTTTTGGACTGTGTTCTCTGACTCCACTTTTTAAATTAGTGCTTTCAGTGTCAGCTGCCAGTATGTTTTCCTCAAAAATCTTTCAAAATTTTTTTCTAGGTGTCGAGAATCATCATCTACGTCGTAATAGAATTTTTCGTCGGTATCGTTTTTTATTTTTGTTTGTTTCTTGGACAGTTTGTTAGTTTTCTTTAGAGGTTTAGCGTTCTTATTTGAATTAGTGTGGTTTGCATTATCTTCAGTTTTTTTTCCTGTGTCTTTATTCTTGGTTATTTTCACTTTTTTTTTTGTCTTCTTAGCCCTTTTCGCTGATCTACTTTTCATTCGCTGTTTTTTTCTTTCTTCTTTCAATCTTTCTTGTTCCATTTTTCCTGGATTTTACGTCTTTCTGCATTTTAACGATCCGAAGAAGTAGGCACGAAGGGTAATCTTTCCGTTTGTTTTTTTACCTTTTCTTTCCGGCGTTTCGGGCCAAAAGAAAAACTGTACTAACCCCTTCCCGGCCTATTTTCGATAAACGGATTTTCACGTGTATCTTCGTCTAAAAAAACCTTTGACTGACTCTTGTACATCATCTACTCTCACTGAAAAACATTTTTTCTGGCATGTAAAAATCTAGGTTTTGAGGCGATTCTCTTCTTCCAAAGACAGAATTCGATTAAGTTCAAGTGTAGTTTTTTCTTGAAATTTTTCGCTTGCTCTAAATTGGAGTGTTGCTCTGGAAACTTTAAATTGCTCGGCAGCTCTTGCCGTTTTCAATGCTTTTAAAAGTCAGCTGGACATCTTCCTTTGTGTATTTTTTGTTGTACTTTTTTCCTTCTCAGCAACTGGTATTTTTTATCTAAAAGGAAAAAATACCTAGGCAGGTCTGCCGTTCTGCACAGTTTTTTTATTGATAAAGCCTGCGGCGGTTAGTAAGTATTATTAAAACTGGTCTGTAAGACCAACCATTAATTTTTCTCTGAATTCTTAAAAACTACCTTATATACTAAGGCTCACCCAATGTTAGTTGTTGATCTTAGTCGTCTTACTGTGAAAGCCGTTATTATTCGCTCGGACATGCACTCTGTATAAATACTAAGTTACCTTTTCTGGTTTACCCCTTGATGACATTTAATGTAAATTCCGTTGTTAATTTTTAACATACTTACGTGCATAAGCGTTCCTGCATTTCTGCATCTAATCTCTTATTCATATAAAGCTCCTATGAGCAACGGAGATTAGCAGGAGCGGCCGATCTTTGCTCGATGGGATTAAAACAAGATGGACTTTACTTTACTATCTTAATTTCAAAGTAAATTTCTATTTACACATTTATACTGGTTTAAGCTGGTGACTCTTTTTGCAATTTGTAGCAGGAGTATTTTTAATTGTCGTTAGTCTTAATATAAGTGACAGGAAAAAACAGAAAATATTAGTGGCAAAGCGGACGAGAAAGACAGTGAGTTATGCTCTTGCATTAAATTACGGGGAGTCCAAGATCTAATGGACAGCCCCGGGCCTGGTAGAACACTAAGCTTTCACCCTTGTTGGGGGTCATCAGACTGACGTAACTATTAAGGCAGCGTCCCCCATAGCAAACTCGCATATTCAATTAATCCTTGTGACCAAAGACGGTACAGAATACGCCCGAGCGCCATCTATAGGAAGACACTGTAATGCAAGAACAAATCTCACTAAAGTAAAGTTGCTTCTGTCCTATAAGCAGCCAGTAAAACAATAATAACGCAGCGGAAGCATGACACCCGGCACCGGAACCGATTTCTGGGCATCACTTCAGATCTCCAGAGTTTTGTGATATTCACTAGGGGTCGCACATGCAATCCCGCAGGGAGCCGTGCAGCTCCGTCAGAAAAGCCAAATGATATATAAGAAAAAGGGTTTTAGCATCCGTAATTGTCGTCCGCTTTTCCACTAACCTTTTATTTTGCTAACATTATTCAATACAGACTCAAATAATACAGAATATTAAAGAGCAAAGGCGGAACCCAGGACACAGCGGGAGTAAAAAACATAAGATTTAAATCCAATTCAATGTCTAGAGAAAATGCAAACAAAACACTTTCAGGAAATAAAAAAAGGTAAGCAAAACCAATTAATTAGCATAAATAGATTAAGAGCGCCGTCTATACATAGGGAGGACTTTGAGCAAGGCGAAGAAAACGAATTTTAGGGCCACAACAAAAGAACAACGCTAAATCAGACCATAATCTACGCGAGCTAATGAGCAAGCTGACTTGGAAGAGATAAAAGGCAGTCAAGCAAATCAACATTTCTAGGAAACAACCTGAAAACAAGGCAAGACAAACTTACACGGCGTAACCGTTGCATAAAAATACAGCAGCTTAATTTAAGGTGGAAATTAAACAATTTTAAACTGACAAGTATCAGCCAACTAGATAGAGGACAATATTTAATTTCATAAAGCGTAACAAACATAAATAATTAATGCTAGTATCATGAAAAGTTAGTATAAAAAATGGAAAAGTTTGCCGGAAGGAGGGCCGTTCTCCTCTGATGAAGGTATCCTGGCCCAAGGCTATGACGGCCTAAGCGTGTCGTTCACCACCGTAGAGGGCTTATTATTGGGCTACTGGCTCCTGGAAAATCAAATCAGAAAAAAAACTACTGGCATTACTGTAGTCACTTAGATTAGGAATAGTGAAGATAAAACTTAAATAAGAGAAACTATTTTGCACTACTGTACAGGAATATGTATACAACCAAATTATACACATATAGCAGACATAACCAAGGTTAAACAAAAGAAAAGGTAAAGCAGTATACTTCAATATTCTCATAAAACGTAAATGTTATATATATATATATATATATATATATATATATATATATATATATATATATATAACAAAAGAAATTCAATATTTACAATTACTAAAGATTGATCGTCTCAAAATATAGGAAACTTAAACGTAACTTAATACAGAATGTTAATTACTATACAAAAGTGATTCTTGAGCAACCTAGAGTTATCCTTAAGGTGTTCAGTATGCAAAACTTCAGTATTTCACAACCATAGCGCATAATCAACATTAAAGTACCGTACTCTTAAAACTAAATTATTAAAGATAAACACTGTCCCATGACAGCTACATTAATTGTAATTGCTTATGTGAACAAAAGGTGACGCCAGCTCAAAGGGTACCTACTTCATATTGACAAGGATAATTGGTAACTTCCATCCAATTTTAACCCCGAATTAGAAACTCTTCAATTAAACGATCCAGAATCCAAGACTGCGATGGCTATTGGCCTCAAACAAGGAGGCAAATGCAGTAAAATTCAGAACCCCGAACTCAAATTGTCGCCACTAAAATCATACAAAGACACCATTACGCCCGACCTCTAGTGTAAAAGTTATAAATTCATTAAACCTCTCAAAATGGAAATATTGTCGGAAACTTTATTTATTTATTTATTAACGGGCTTACTGCCCAATTTCATGAAAAACATTACATTAATTAATAATCCTACTGCAGAGCAAAATATGAAAGAAATGAAGTAATTTTGACATGCATACAAAGAAAATGAAAAAATAGCCAAACAAGAACAATATACAAAATATTTATGACAATCTTAGAGATCTCAAACCGTATTCAGTTGTTTCAGTAAAGCGCGCTAAACTAGAAAAGAAGTCAAGTCTGGGATACGTATTGGCTAATCTGCACGACCGGGATATAAAACTGTTTAGGCCAAAATTTGCCCTATGGGCCGGTACAAAGAATGTGCTCCTTAAACGCTTTTCCCTGAAAGGCACATGCAAACTTATATTGTTAAGAAGAAGGGAGCAGTTACAGTTACTATGTAAGAGTAACTGTAGCTCAGAGCTTAGAGCTTAGAGCATTCTAAGATCTTTGATATTTCGGCGATCTTCAAGGGTTTTAATCTGAATAGTAGATTTAATTTGAAAGTAGGTGAGTTGCGGTGCACTAAGTTTAAACGCAATATATTTCAAAAATTTATATTCAACTCGCTCTACATTCCGAATATGAAAGTTGTAGCAGGGATTCCAAACACGGGAAGAGTATTCTAAATGCATATTTATCAATGAACAGTACAGTTGTTTAATAGCGCTGATGTTAGTAAAGTCAAAGTTTACAAGCTTCGTAAATCCCAGAAGCTGGAGGGACTTGGATATCGAGTACTGAATGTGGGGCACAAATGTTAATTTTGAATCCATAGTAAGTCCCAAGTCCTTAATTTCGGAGACATTAGAGAGAACATTATTCCCAATTAAATAAGGATATTATATCTACATTTATGAACTGTTATAGAGTAACACTTGGAGGCATTAAGTTCCATACCATTGTCGTTACACCAAGTTGCTAGTTGGTTCAGGTCAGATTCGAGTTTAAAACAATCGTCTGGGGAAGAAACTTCCACACAACTTTAAGTCATCTGCAAAGATTAGAAATTGACTGTGCTGAAATCGAGATCATTAATAAATAAATATAAAAAAGGGGATCCCAAGTGAGACCCCTGAGGTGCTCCAGATGGAACATGTATACTTTTTGATACAAAGTTATTGAATCAGACAATGAGGGTGCCCAGTCAGGTAACCCTCAATCCAGTTAAGCAGAGTACCACCAACGCCAGCACTCCGAAGCCAAAAGCACAGTGTGGTTAACCCTGTCGAACGCCTTGGAGCAGTCCGTGTAGATCGCGTATACTTGAAAGCCCCTCTCCAAGGCACTCAACACGAAGTCCACATAAGTCAAAATATTGAGTTCGGTTCTATTCCCTGTCTGGAATCCAAATTGTCGGATAATAATAGATGAACCCAGCCGAGCTGTCAGGTACTTGGTCAAAACATGTTCAAAGACCTTGGAAATGGTACTTAAGATGCTAATCGGCCGGTACTTTGTTACCAAATTTTTGTTGCCAGATTTATGGATAGATGTTAAATAGCTTAATTCCGAGAATTCTGGGAATATCCCAGTATTAACAGATGTGTTAAAAATAATATATAATGGTCGAGCCAGCACAAAACTACAGTGATTGAGTGGTAAAGGAGGCAAACCATCGGGGCCTGGTCCCTTGTTGACGTCCAAGGAGGGCAAATGCAAGTATATATCAGATATAGAGATGCTGTAATTAGTGACATTGACGTTATTGTATACAAAATCAGTGATATTTTGTTGGTTGTTTGGCTTATTACTATAAACTTGGAAAAAGTAGTCGGCAGACATATTGGCTATTTCTAATCCCGAACTGCTACTCTCGCCATTGTAATGAATCGCGCTAGATAAGTAGTGACTTTTTCTTTTTGAATTAACAAAATTCCAAAATTGTTTGGGATTTGTGAATAGTGAATTTTCTGTTATAGAAACAAAATTGTTCTAAGATGCTACACATAGTCTTTTACAGAGCAAACGCAATCTGGAGAATTCACGGTAATCGCCCGGAAGCCCAGACATTTTAAATCGCTTAAGAGCCTTCTTTTTTTCTATAATAGTATGTCTAAGCTCTGGTGAATACCACTTAGGAAATTGTCCACGAGCAATTCGTTTAAGGGGCACAAATATATTAATTAATTGCTAAATAAACTATATCACAAAACATATTTGCCATGTCCTTCAGACTATCATGCGCAAGTATAGAATCCCAGTGTATATTTCCCAAATAAGTATTTATCAAACTAAAATTTGTCGATTTGAAATCTCTATAGTATCCATCTCCTACAACAGAGCTATTGTTGAGGTCGCTACTGAAAGGCACAACAATGTCAATTGGTGGGTGATACTGGGGCAACATACATTCGTCCGCTCCATGAACTGAACAGTTAACATCCTGGAAAAGATCAAGAATTCAGTCGGAAATGTTTGTGGTCATGGTTAGTTGAAATAAATTGTGGAGTGCACCGCTGTTAGACACCACTTCCAGAGAGTCCACTTCAGCCGGAATTGCCCGAGGCATAGCTCTGACCACCGAGCTGAGATCATCATTTTCCCATAGCGCGTGTCGAAGATTAAAATCTCCCAGAATTGCAATATTAGCAGGTGGATAACGTTCTGACAATATGTCAATATTTTCACTGGATGTAACATAGGCAGCAGCGGATGAACGAGGAGGAAAGTAAACTGCGGATAAAATTAGAAATTTCCTTCCATTTTCAATAATAACAAAGATATCCTCAATACTGTCATTCACAGGAATGTAAAACTTGTGAAAGAAAACAGATGAAGACTTCAGTTGGTGCTACGCAATTATTTACCTACGGCAACATAATGCAGAATGGTAAAGACCAAGGGCACGATCCAGAATATAGTGCGACTCAAAACCATATAGATTAAACAAGAGGTTCAAGGTCTGAAATGTTAATAAAACAAATGGTTCCAGAAAGTAAACAGCAATTCAACGACGACTAATGAGTAAGGGAGTATTAACAAAAGGTAAAACAATTCTCTTAACAAAATCTAACCGTTATAATAGATCTATAAATATTAAAATAACGGTCAGAAGATAATTAGCAGCTTAACCGTAAGTTTAATATTTTGTTATTTTTGTTCATGCTAGGACAAACAGTCAACTGTCAGCATTATTTTAGATGAACCAACTTTACCTCGGGGTAAATTTAATGTAAATTACTTTTAAATTATTAACGAGTGCAGACGTAATGCGAAAAAGCTTTGGTGCACTCAAGCACAGCCATAAAGAAAAGCCTGGCCTGTATTAGGATCATAGGGATTACCAGTGGCAGGCGAGAGATAAAAAGGGAAGTAATTATATTTTTTTTGTTGGAATTTAATTATAAACTTAAATTTTCGTTAATAATTTTGAAAAAACTACATCATTTTCAGGGAACTTTAGAGCCCAATTGATATTGTAGTTAGCACAAATTAGCATGTGGTCATCGATCGATTTATCGTTTGGAAAACTTCACGCTTAACGAGAAACTTTTAATGGAGGAATGATCTTATAGGGAATTTGCATGTAAGCCAAATAAATCTGAAATATTTTTTTTGTGTGCCCTACATAAATTAGATATTTATGGTGGTTGCTTTTATCCATGTATATCGGTCTTTATTAACAAAAAAAAAGATTTTCTACTACAACTTTCCGTACAAAATTTGAAACTTACAAAATGGGTTAGGGGAGACCGGTGACAATTATTGTAACAGGTGTCAATTGTAACACTCAGCATACGTGCGCCCTCTGTCGGATTATCGTGAACCGAGTTACACATGTTCAACGGTTGTTGGCAGATCTTTCTTTAGGGTGTTAGTTGCTTTAAGAAGTCTGATGAATACTGTTGTTACGATCTCAAACGTGACTTTCAACACGAAGAGTAAGTATTTATTTTTATTTTCTTTTGTAAATTTTTTCTTAACCATATTTTTAATATATATTTAAATTATATCACTTAAATAAGGATTATATTGACTGTAATAACGCTTTAGGAATTATATCACATAGTTTAATAATGTAAACAAATCATATGTGTCAATTGCAACAGGAATAAAGGTGAAAATTGTAACATGTTACAAGTGAAACCAATGTAAAAAGTATGTATGATCATAATGTATTCCTTTATAGAACGCTTTACAATATGAAACCAAACATTTTTAGAGACCTCATACCGTGCCTACGGGGGAAAAATTACTCGTATATTAACTTAAAATTAATAATCTGTAAATTTTTCCCATAAAAGTCTAATTCTAAAAATCTCAAAAGTCAAAAATTTTGAGTTAAAACAGTCTTCTTCCGCATGCACGATATACTTAACTCACGTGAAAAGTAAGGTATTTTAGTAATGTTAACATACCCACGTTTCTTATCTAACTTTTTTCATTTCAAAAGAATATTTTACTTTGCAGTTGTATATTTTCAAATATTGTTATTTATATTTTAATAGGAGTTACTAATACAGATTGTTACGAATTTGTCGTTTTTCTTTTGGAATGTTTTTGTCGACTTTAACAATAGAAAAAACTACTTTTTAATGTTATTATTTGTATTTTAATATAATATTTAAAATAAAATAATATGTTTATACGTACTGTTACTACTGACACCTGTGTCCGTTACAATTGCCACTAGTCGGGTCTCAATTGAAACATTTGTCATTGATTTAAATTATATATTATAAACAATAAACTAGATATTTCTTCTACATTCTAGATTTATTAGGTTACTTACAAAGCTCGGGGACATCCCCCAAAAAAAAATCAGTAAATTAGAACTGACAGGTACCTAAGGTTGTAAAAAATCATGTGTTTTTTGTTACAATTGTCACCGGTCTCCCCTACCATTGGTTGTGGCGTCATAATATGTCATGTAAATAAAAGTGTTATAATGGCCAGTACATGGTGAATTCCAATGTTAATTAATTTTTTTGATTATTTCTCGTAGGTTAGGATATTTCGTGGATAAGAAGCATCACATCTGAATAAAAGGAATGTTTAACAATGACCGAAATGGAGTTTATGCAAGGACAACCGGATAAATGGCTGAAAGTTGATGGTTGTATGATGAATGACCGCTTATTTGTCTTTAAAATTTCATTACAAATTGCAGAGTCGTTTTTAAATACTTAGATTTTATTGTTTAATAAAACGAATTATATACAAATTACCCTGCATTAAAAGAAAAGTAACAAAAACAACAATTATTGTCTGGGCCAATAAGGCGGCTCTCCACATACTATTCATACTATACATACGTTTAACAAAGTTAAATTCCTCGCCTGATTGATTAATGTCGTGTTGCGAAGCGGAAAAAAATTTATCGGATAGAGTATGTGACGCTAGGAAATGTGGATGTTTTTGTGTTGCATAACAGGCCTGTTCAACTTTAGGTCTTGTAGACTGATATTTTGCCACTCTAAAGCATTGAATGTTACAAATAATAATATTTTGTTTGGTGAATCAACTGATATAGATACAATCGGACGAGAAAATTTCCACTTGCTTTCGGACTATCACAGAAGTTGTCGATTTATATACGTTTGTATGTAGCACTTCTAGGTTAAGCTTTACGTTAACATATAGATTGATACTTATTTTTGCTTATCACATGACGTCACTTGGCACTAAGGGAAAATGGCCGCTTTTTAAATGGTAATAAATTATACCGAGAACTAAGTTTTTTTTTTAGTTAAATTATTTTAGTAATTTTCTTTAAAATAATATTTTTGGGTTTTTAACGACTGCCTTAAAAATTTATGGAATAAAAAATTCTTGCATATTTCTTATTAAGTAAATAACTACTCAAACGAGTTACGACAAAAATGTATAGAAGAATTAATAGCCAAATATACTTTCAGCAAAAGTCTAAATTCGTGATTCTACTCTATTCAAATTACCTATAAGGATTGTAATGAAATAATGTAAAACTAGGAAACATTTGCGAAAAAAACTTTTTCGTAAAAAATGCCGATTTAGGTTTTTTTTCAAAATTGAATTTAAAACTGTAGAATTAGGAAAATGTCTCTGAAAAATAGCAAAAAAGAAATCCTGAGCAAACCTGCACACAGGTGGTAAGCTATTTAGAGTCAACTGTTAATTTATATAAACTCAAGGTATATCTAAAATATTTACAAAATTTATAAATTAAGAATTTGTATTTTATTACACGCTATTTTATTAAAAGAAAAAAGTCAAATATTACTTGTAAAGAAAACAAAAAGTTACATTATCACAACACCCGACATTGAAATAATTTTCAAAGTATAACGGTTAAAGGTAATTTTGGGAAAAAATTTCTGAGGGATTTTAATATATAATAATCTTCCAGAGACAATAAAAAATATAACAAAATAACAATGTTTAAAAGAGTACTGAAGAAATTCCGTCTTTATATAAATATCCATTTTTTTATATTTTATGATTAATCTTAAAGAGTTTACAATTAATTGTATTACATTTTTTTAACGTTCATATTATATTTATTTTGTCATATTCCATGTAATAACAATTACGTAAGATCAAAAAAAAACGCCCTCGAAGTAAGCCGTGGAATCAATCAGGTATCATATTAAGTAAAAGGTAGAGGTGAATGAAAAATGGAACTGTCAATTTCTGAAGTTCCTATTTTTACGAAAATTAAATATAATAATCACGGCAAAACAAAATCTTTTATGATCGAAAGTTCCTTTAGAAATGGTGGAAGGGTTGACGGACAGTGGGTTTATTCAACACGGGACGCCATTTAGGATTTTCGAACAGAATTTCCACGCATAGTCATGAATTTCGACCAGTTTCGCCTAGTTTTGACTAAATCTGTGGCGTTGTTTACAGAAACAGGAAGTGTGAATAGAAAGGAAGGCAGTGGGAGATCCAAAGTTCGCACTGCACAAATAGTATAAGAATGGGCTTATCCAGCAATCTTTTTTTATTTCATAATTCAAAAGTGCTCCATTCGAAAAGCTTATCACCAAAAGATTAGAACTTTTTTTGATCGAATTCACCATTAAAATAGCGGTCAAATATCGCTCATTATGAAACGGGACGATGACGTCTGGTCACGTAGTACCTCGATGAGCTATAAGCGTTGGCACTGCCGCAAAAATTTTGCAACTGACTTCGTCAAAATGACATTTGTCAAAAACCTTATTCCCCTTCGAGGATCATGCCGGTGTAGCGTTGGATCCATCACATTGCCCGTTATATTCAGTTATTTTTCGTGGGATGACGTCAAGCTGGAAACTAAATGTCTTCAATTTTGTCGAATTTTATACCTTAATATTTTAGTTATTATCCGTCCAACCGGCGTAATTTTTTGTGTGTGTGTTTCGATTGACTGTGTGCAATAATATAAACATATTTATTGAAAAAGCGAAAAGACTAAACAAGCCCATTGAGGCAAATTGTTAATGAACACCCAGAAATCCCTACTCGGCATTTAAGCCAGCAAGTGAATGTATCCTACGGAACCTGGAATACAATCCTGACATGTGACCTGCATATGCACGCTTATCATCCAAGCTCGGTCCAAGAATTGTTATCGAGCGATAAGCCGCAGCGAATGAAATTTTCAGAGTGGTTTATGGGTAATTTGCAAACTTGCAATTTGAAAAAGCTTTTTACTGACGAGGCATGATTTTACCTCTCTGGTTATTGTAAATTCTCAACAAATGAGAATGTGGAGTTCTGACAATCCACATTTCTTTATAGAGATGCCTCTGCATTCACAAAAAGTTGGCGTGTGGATGGCCATAATGAAAAGAAGGCCAATTGGACCGATTTTTTTTGAAGACACTCTCAATTCGGCGCGATACCATAATAAAATTTTAGAAAATTTTGTAAACGCATTAGACCATGAAGAGATGCAACAAGGCTACTTCCAGCAGGATAGCGCACCAATTCACGTAACTCTTGATAAGTTAAATTTTTTGGAAGAATTTTTCGAAGACCGAATCATTAGTCATAATATGCCGTTAGGTGGCCACCACGGTCCTGCGATCTCACGCCGTCCGACTTTATTTCGAGTTTGGAAATTTTTCAACACATTCCTTTATTTTTTATCAACAGATGCCACTAACGTCTAAATTTGGCCAAATATTGGAGTTACGCACTTTTATAATTACACCGACGATATGTACCTATCCCACTTCAGTTCGAGTGATTCACATAACTCGCGTCGTGTTTCCCCTGCAATGCCGTGCTTCGCACAATCGAGTCGCGCTGAATAAATAAATATGCCCTAATGAAAATGAAAATAATAAATAAAATAATAAATAAAAAAAGTACCGGCCCTAAGTCCCGGTGGTTTATCGACTGAGGAGTGAAAGGGCGCCATCATTCTACAAGACATCAGGACCTGGTTCTCATCCGGTTTTTAACCAGCATGTGTATGGAGGAAATAAAAGAGTACAAAATAATTGACGTCAAAATCGTTATTTTCACGGAGGTAGCGGGTAGACCGGATGTGTGATAGAATGAAGACTCCATTTTACACTTCCAAGTCGGTAGACTGCACAGGTAAAAAGTTTGCGCGATTCCAGTGATTGATAGCTCGGGGTATGGGGTGGAAAACAAGGGGTTAGTGTAGTTAAGTACAAACGGCAACAGTGTGTAATCATCAGTAAAGTAAAATAAAACGCAAAAACGAGAACTTTCAGATGAAGTTTAGTGACACCTAATTAACAAAGTTTCGTCAATTCTGACTGGAAAAGCAGAACCCATATTTTGTTATGGCCCTTATAACAAAATCGCTTACTAAATATTTTAAATAAATTGTATTTATTTTCCCTATGTTCATGTTGGTATTAATCAAAGCATATTAAAGCGCCACGCGCTCCTCTTTTGCAGATTTATCAAATTTGTTTAAAGCTTAACCAAAAACTAAAAAATTAATTTTATTTGAACTAAGACTTTTTGAGTCACCTTGTATACTTGAAAATATGTTTAAAATGTGCAAATGAGATAAGGCACTCTCGTGTTCAAAGTTTTATTCTATCACAGTATCAAGATATTGTCCGGTAACGCCCTTTTAAGACTGCCTGTATATATTTATATTCGTAGAAAAGGTATAGCACACAACAAGGGTGTTAAGCTTATTACCAACTTGTTCGATAGTGAATAATCTTACTCTTTTCTAATAAGCTCCTTAGTGCCCTTGTTATATAATATGTTGTTTATATTATTCCGTATGTCAGACAAATTATATCGAGAGTTATAAGAGATTGAAAAAAAAGTAATTAGAAAAGTCGCAGGGCTTGTCCTAAATCGCTAGAAACTGTTGTAATAAAACAAAGAAAAATCGTAAAATTAGTTAAACATGTAACCTTAGTTCATTTTAAATAGAACACCCGGTATATTTTACAAAAATTTAATACACCTTTTTTCTGATTTTAAAGATATATAGTATGTTGATATTTGATTTATCCGTGTTCGAGATAATATTTCAGTTTTAAAACTTGATTATACTGTTTTACCAAATCGCAATTGCCATGATAAACAAACGATACGAACGAATTTCGCTAAATGACATATTTCGTGTCATATATTAAAATGTGCTACACAGCAGAGGGAAAGCTCAAAATAAGTCGTTTATTTTATAAAAATAATAATAATGTGGTTGAAGCTCAGGCGAAGTATCGGTACATTTATCTTCAAATGCCAGTTCCTGCTAAGTTCACCGTCTCAATTGCATTTTGTTTATTTATTAAAAGGGTACAAAGAATGACATTTATCGACAACGTAGGCGCAAGTCAAGGCAACTGCGATTTGGTAAAACAGTTTATCAAGTTTTTTAAATTGAAATATCTGTAAAACGACTGACCAAATATCAACATATTATTTATTTTTGAAAACAGAAGAAAAATTATTAAATTTTTGTGAAATATACTGGGAGTTATATTTAAAATTAACCAAGTTTGCATTTCTAACTAATTTTGCGATGTTCATTTGTTTTATTACGTAACAGTTTCTTGCGAATTAAGACAAGCCCTGCAATTTTTGGAATTACATTTTCTCTATCTCCTGTAATAAACTCGGTAAAAGCTGCCTAAATATACGGAATAAACCTGTACATCCTATTATACAACTCTAGGATAAAAACACGTCAGACATTACAATTTCAGATATTTTTAAAGCGTAACGTTTTCATTTGTTCAGTGAAGATAAACCGGCCAAATTAAAAATGTACCCCTCCGTCAGCCGAAATTTCATGTTTACACTGCTAAAATTTCAGCCGGGTGTCTGAAACTTTTTCAAAATCTAATCACAGCCTGCAGAAAGGGCTTATAAGTAAACAGAATTTCGTTAAATAGGCTTTTGCACACAGCAGCCACTTGAAAACCGACCCTCTGGAAATGACACAATATAGGCACATAATACAATACGGCTGGCTCTTGTATGTATATTCTAAGAGTATGTAAACTCTGTTATGTATCATAAGCGTAGAAAGAGAATAAAAATAATTCGAAAAGAAGTATTGTAATAAAAAACTCTCAATTTTAGAGTAGTTTTGGTACCAACCGGGAATCCAGCTGTTCTTGGTTAGTCGTCGAGCTGTGCATATATTATCGGCCAAGTGCCATTAATAGTGTTATCTGCTGGCATTTTATAATAACAACGTTATAGGACTGTGTCTTAGTACCATAAAGGCGTTGATTATGGTACTAGTATCATAATGAAGTTCGAAAAGTTATAGTACCAAAATGAAGTTCAAAAAGTACAATGTCTAAACAATTCGTTGTTTCGTTCTCAAAGCAGCTATCCATGTATTTTAAAAAATTTAAAAAAGTATTTGTCGTTATTTATTTATTTATTTGCGCACCGAATAAAAAAAATATAGTATAAAACATCGATTTTTCTCGCTTAGTTTAAATTCGATAGTATGATTCTTATTTTATTTTTGGATTCTAGGAGAAGTTCTCAACATATTTTGTATAACATACCCTATGCGTTTTTTCTATCGTTTTTGAAATATTTCAAATTAAGAATTATTTCACATAAATATACTTTAAACGTAACTATCCAGGTTGCGAACGAAATACCTGCTACCTTTTTAAATTTTCTTCGTAGGTAAGTCAATTAATGTCAAGGTTGCCAATAATATTTTAGTCACCGTGGATTTATAATTTAATTTTTATGCAAAATAAGTTATTCTATTAATGAGAGATACAAACTATTAAAATTATATTAAAACAAGAACAATATATAGAGTGGCTCAAAGACAATATAAGGAAAGTATTGAAGGGGGACAAAGAACTCCATCATTAAACACCATAATAAAAACAAATAGAATACTAGAAGAAAGAGGAATTCTGGGCAATGGGAAAAGAAGAAGAGAAAGAAATGAAGAAAGGGACCTACCGATTTTATTTTATTTTCTTGAGAATAAAAAAAAATCAATTCCCGATTGTGTGCGGTATCTCAGATATGGAAGAAGAGATAAAATGTTGACTAATGGGACAGCTCAAAGAACGGTGAAGTATTTTAAGTATAGACCATATAAAATTATGCCAGTTCAAAAGCTTAGTGCCGATCAAAAAGAAAGGAGATATACTTTTGTCACAAATATTAACGAAAGAATGCGGCAAGATCCTAATTTATTTCATACCATCGTTTGGACAGACAAAGCACCTTTCTCAACTGCGAGAATGTTTAATAGACGAAATGTTCATGTTTGGTCGAATGAAAGTCTCTTTACCGTAGAAGATATTGCTTTTCAGGGACGCACACGATATTATAAAATAAAGTTCTAGGACCATTATTTTTTCGGCGATCGAAGATATTCTCGACGAACTGCCACTTGAAACACGTCAACGTATTATATGGCGTCAGGACGGAGCGCCTCCTCATAATATAATTGAGGTCTGCACTTTTTTAAACCATTAGTATAACGAATGGATCGGCCGATATGGAACGTTACATTGGCCTGCAAATAGCCCAGACCTCATACCTTTAGATACATTTCTCTGGGATCATTTGAAAAATGTCGTATACTGCAATCATAATAAAAATATTGAAGAAATTCAAAGGAAGGTGAGAAATGAAGTAAGAAATCTGAACAAAAATGATGCTGAAAGTGTGATAAACACACTTCAAAGGCAGAGAAGAATATATTAAAAGTGCGAAGAATTAAATGGCGGCCATGTTGAATATTTATTTTGATATTTATTCGCCAATGTTAACATTTATCTGTTTGTGTTATAATTCATTTGTTATTGTTTATAATCACTGGTTATTGCTTTCAAATATTAATAACTAATAAAAATTATCATTAACGGCCCGATTCTCAATCGCTAGTCCGGTCTAATTTGACAACCAAAAGTTTTAAACTGACAGTTGTAAGAATAGGACAACTAAGTTTTATACTATGAATTTGTTTCTGAGGTTTTGAAAAGGCAATTTTAGTACGTATTTTCGACAATAATAGAACTAAATTCATTCTAGCAAGCCGCTCCAAGATGAAAATCATTGAGAAAACTAACAAATCGCTGAAATAACAGAATAATTCATAAGTTTTTAATAACGACTTATTAACAATGACAGGACAAAAAACTGTCAAAACATGACTGATCAACTAGAAGATCTTAATTTAAACTAGTACTAAATCTTAAACCTTCTTAGTGAATCTGAACGTTATTGTTTAATAGAATAACTGTTGCACAAAAATAAAATTACAAATTCACGTTGACTAAAGTATTATTGCCAACCTTTAAATTAACTTTGGCTTACCTACGAAAAAAATTTTAAAAGGTAGCAGGTATTTCGTTCGCAACCTGGATAGTAGTTTAAAGTATATTTATGACAAATAATTTTTATTTGAAATATTTCAAAAACGATTGAAAAGCCGCATAGGATATGTTATACAGAATATGCCTAGAACTTCTCCTAGAACCCAAAAATATGATAAATATCATACCATCCCGTTTAAAATAAGCGGGAAACTCGATGTTTTATACTATATATTTTTCCTCGATACTCAATTGTTTTGCTGATAAGATATGAACGATACATAAAAATTCTCAAAACTTTCATATTTAACATTTTTCCCATCTTCAAAAATAAAAAAGTTATAAGGCCTGTTCACTTTTATTTGAATATCCCTGTACATTATATTTAGGTGACCAGGTCACTGCAGGCGTACTCTAAGTGGCTCTAAGCTTGATCTAACATTGGAGTTGTATAGCATTTAAGTAAGTAAGCGCTTATATGTCATTAGAGTCCCTAGTACAGCGGACAATAAAGCCATAACTTTTCGATGCATCATTTACAACTTTATTTATATATGGCACAAATGAAAGTTTTGACTCGAAAACTACTCCCAGATCACAGAATTGATCAGAGCGGAAGATCCTTTTGATTGTTAGAAAGTAATCGCAGTTAATTACTGAAACTTTGTCAGAAAATGATACAACATTGCACTTACCAATGTTAAGCTGTAAGTTGTTGTTAAGACACCAATCATTAATTTTCTCCGAGCTTTCCTGAAGTGTTATATAGTTGCCAATAGTTCTAATCCGTTTGTATATTTTAAGGTTTATGAAGAAATTAAAAAGTAGGGGCCCAACTACAGATCCTTGTGGAACACCCGAAGTAGTAAGATGTAGTGAAATCTGATGTAAAGTCAAGCTTAACATCGTTGTCACTTACTGAGTCATTCCATTAACTTACGCCTCCAACCACAACTGACTACATGTAACTTGGTTGTTACGCATTTTAAGTAATATTCACAGCCATGTCACGTTTGCGTTGCCTTGGTAATTAATAATAAAAACCACTCACAAAATATTTTAACAAAAGTAGTTTTGCTATCGGAAGCAACAAATAAACGTAAAGGGGCAGTATTTTTACTAGAAGTCGTCTTATTTTAGTCGCGTCCCTGTTATTAGCTTCAAAGAAATACGAATCTTAGGGGACAAAAGGTAATAAAAGAATTGATGCTGCGATGCAGGGCGAATTGCTGCGTGTCTTGTCTAAGATAATGAGAGTTTTCCGTTTATTTCATTAGGGGTTGTGACCCTTGCACTGAACGCGCCCTCGGTTTCCAATAAGTTCGCACAAAACGATGCTACGGCTCAATTACCGCTGTCATTTGATTTTTCATGCAGAAGGTAAAAATCACTTTAAAAAGAAAAGTTATTTAATGCTTGACGAACATCTAATGAAGTGCTCCTCCTTGCTGATTTTTAAAGTTATACAGTTCTTATTTAATTTTACGGTTTTTGGTCGAGTGGGACTTTTTTTCGGTATCGTAAAAGGACATTAATCACGATTGAGTTTTATCTTAAAACCGATTTTAATTGACAGCTCATGCATTACTGTATAACGTTTGGTAGTGTGATATTTTCAAGGAGTTCAAATGAAGCGCGTGGATTGGCGAGAGCATAAATTCAAAGGTACACACATAAACACTATCGCTTATTGAATTGTATACCAATTCGCTCAATTGCACACTCTATTCCGTATCGCAGAATAATTCAAACTCGATCTCTTTCAATGATTAGTTTATCATTTTTAACCAATAGGTTATAAAAGTGCTTGAAATATAAGGTTTTATTGGTTTTTAATAGGTCGTTTAAATATACCATTTTATTTGATGCAATAATACCCTATTCTTAATTCAATACAAAATATATCACTGGTTTCAGTAAAAGTTTATTTGTAAAAATATACGTTTTATTTAATCGAAATACTTATTATTACTTCAATTACAACAGTAATTTAATGTAACCTCTAATAGAAAAAAAAACATTTTTGTTAGATTCAAACATACAGGGTATCTCGGGATGAGGTTAACTCTACCTAGAGATGGAACATTCTCGAGAATTTATTTTTGGGAACTATTCTTCGAGAACAATGACAATTTATCGGAAATTTTGGAGAATTTATTTTATATGTTGGAGAATTTTATGTTTTGACTGCATAAACTGAAAGAACACATTCCTTTACCAAAAGTAGTTTTTACAATAATTTTATCTGAAAAAATAAAGAGATATATGGACAATACCTAATTTAGAAAATATTTAAATTGTAAATTAACGTGATGCATCTTAGTCAAAATAAAGACAAATTAATTTTTGTTTCCATTACTTTCCAGTAACTTTGTTTATAAAACACAATTTAGAAACGCATTGTATAATAACATGTCTAAACAAGTTGTTTAAAACAACACAGCAAAGAAATAACGATAAAGATGCTCCAAGCTCCACCTATGATACAATGGCGGAATTAAAATAAATTACCTTAAATTTCCGTAAATTCTCATAAATTCTCCGAGAATATGAATTTTCCCGAGAACATTCTCGTTCTCGGAAATATTCTCGGATATTTTCCAGTAATTTATATATTTTTCTAAAATCATAAATTCTCGAGAATTTATACATTCTCGTGGCACATCATCGGATGATTGTTACATACCTCCAAGTCTGCCACAAACATCTGATGAATGTAGAGTGTAGCGAAACGCGTCATGTTATAAAGTATTAAATAAAAGTGGAAATTTGGCTTAAATTGTCTATCATTATGTGTATAATGGATGTACATCATGTAAAGGCCGATACCATTAAGAGAAAATCTTTTTATTTTTCTAAAACAAAAAATTCTAAGTGTTAATAAACGTTTTATTTACAAAGTTTTTTTCAGTATGACGGCCGCCAGCCTCTAAACACTTTTGTAGTACCAAACAGATATTTTGGTTAACTTAGTATTCCTTAAATTCGAAAAAAAACTGAGGCATGGAAAAAGATAGATTTAAACAAGCCTTTTTTAAAATCTTTTATTATGACGAGGAAGGTAATTGTAAACAACATTTCCTAATGACATTTTTCTTAAAAACGAAAAATAAAGATAGTCTACTCGTTGGTAAAATTCATATTTTTGAAGTTTTTGACCTCCCTGTATATAAAAACTAAATTTTCTCACCTCAAATTGCGATTTTTTTGAAGGAAAAAATAAAATGAATCGAAGAATGTACACAAGATTTACGAAAAGATTATATTCTTTTCCCAATCTTTACTATCCACTGGTTCTGTTGGGGGCTGTAAGAGCTCTACGACTACTTGACGTCTTAAGGAAGATTTTTCCTGTTGCAGGACTGAGCCAGTGGTCATCGGAGAGTCGAAATATGGAGGTCTGAAGGAGCCAGGAGTCGGAGCACGACGTCCTTTATTGTGTTCTCCCTTGTCCCCGCATGGTGTTCTCTGTACTGCTTGATATAATATCTATTTCTGGCTTCCTGGGCTTCCTCCGACATTTGGCCGATCGGGAGAATCGCCAGTTGGTGCCCGATAAGATTGTGGATTGAAAACCATTTCAGCTTTCAACCAGTCTTTTTCACAAAACGCTCGTGCTTCTTTTCGCTGTCATCAAGTCGCTTGCATAACTTGTACCAAATGTGAAGTACTTGTTCTCTGATATGCGAAAGAGGCGTGTCAACTGTTCAGGTTTTTTCAACTATGAACTGCAAGTTGTTCCTTTTCTTCTCTTTGCTTCCTTCAGCAGCTTTAAGAATAAGATACAGAGCCTTTCTGGTAGTTCTTAATTCTATTTCTGCAATGAATGAATATAAATTACAGAGAGACTATTGATTCCAAGCGTGAAAATGCGTTTTCGCCTTAATTAAAAAGGAAATTTGTATTAAAAAAAGGCGCCGGTAAGCCACCAAATTTTCCGACGGTTTTACCTTATAGAAGAATGGTTTATAAATATAAAAAATATGTCTTAGCGGAAGAAGGCAGAACTCGTTTTAAAACTCAAAGACAAATAAAAAGTTAAGCTACAACTTAGGTTTCTTTAATTTCTTTTCCTTTGTATGAAAAGAACGAATGTAATGGATTAAAAAGTATATGTTTTAGAAATGTAACGCACAGACTAATAATAAAAAAAATCACTTACTTAAACAATCTTAAAACAGGAGAAAAATAAAAACGTAAACTTATCCGTAGTCTGCAACTCCTTATCGCGTTCACTCGATGCCACAATTTTGACGACGTCTAGGAGACTAAGAGTCGGACACAGACCATCACCATAGATAGTTTTGAATACCCTGGGCTAATGCTCCTCCATCATAGCTAGTATTATTGATCTTTTTTTAACAACTTCAAGTTTAGTGTTTTGGTCAGGTTTTCGTCGTTTCTGAAGCATTGTGTAATGGTGTTAAAGGATGTACGTTTAGTTTACTTTGACGTAGCAAGTAGTTTTGCAAAAAACTATAAAAAAAAAGAAAAAATATTGGTAATTAATATATCGTCTCAAATTTCGTAATGGGTTTAAATTTTTAATTTAAAACAACTTTTTTCAGTAACTACTTTCAATATTTCTAAAAACAAGGTTTTATGTACTGTACACTTGTTGAGATTAAAACAAAACGCCCTTTGACACCCTTACTAATGGTTTTGATATTGGCGACTTAAATGAAGGAAACCAGCTGCACTTAGCTTATTTTTAACTGGGCTTACTTGACGACAAAATTAACAAAGATGCCGAATAATACGATAATGAAGACAAATGCAAAACGAAAACATTCCCCGTTATAGTAGTTTATAGTAGTTAGCAAATCGTCTGAAGAGGACGCCATGTTTGATCCGCCAATATTAGTCTTTAGTTTGCAATAGCCACGAATTTTGATCAAGAATAAAATTTTGTTAGGTATCAACAGTAAAAAGGTTTTCATATGTTGCATACTTCTTTGGGCACACTGTATAATGTTAGTAATAATCCAAAAATGTTATATTAAAGAAAACGTTTCTAAACACAAAAGCGATAAAAAACTTGTAGACATCAATGAAAGAAAAGCAATATTGCAATAAATTATGATATAATTGACTTGACCATCAGCTGCTAATTTTTGATTTTTTTCAGTAATTCGAATTGGAAAAAGTTTTTATTATTAGCTGACATATTGTTTCCAAAAGGGCCTACATCTTGACAAATAGAGCACAAGTGTTCCACGTTTGAAAAATGTTTAGTGAATTTGCTAAATATGGAGCAATATTTTTTTTTAATTTTAAATAATTTGTAGATAAAATATCTATATAAACCAAAAAAAAAAAACTACAAGCCCATTTAAGTATGTCAAATGTTTAATGTTCAAGGTGCCATATTTTTGACTAATAATGGATTTGCTTACGTTTCTTCTTAAATTTATTCATTCAATTCTTTCGTGACATCAGAGTGTTCTATTCCTTCACGATAAATATGTTGGAAAGGGACACATCAGTGGAGTTAAAATTACAACTTTTTTAAGAACTCAAAATTTGTTCAAAGATTTTAAAAGAAAATTTTCAAGCCAGTTATTGAACCTGTAGAATAGAATATTCTGTTCAACCAGGAGAAAAGACATTATTTTTTAGAAACAAGATTTTGTTCCCCAAGGACAAGGTCATGAATGCTGCAAATAAACCTTAATTATGTCGGGATTCTAGATTAACCGTTAGTATACTGCTTGTAGAATTGTTGATTCAGGTTTTTCTAAAGTCATATAATATAATAATAATAATAATAATAATAATAATAATAATAATAATAATATAATAAAAATATAATATAAATCTAGAAATTATTTGAAAAATCCTTGGTGTTGAAGGGAAGCCTAATCAACAGTGATTTTACGTTTGCTTTTAAGGTCAAAGGTAAGTTGAACCCCTATACTTCAAAGGCCACAAAATAGAAACAATAAACGTTACTCTAACAAATAGGTCTAGACTACACGATCTTTAGAATCAGTTTAGCCAAAATCGTTTGAAGGATGTTTAGTGAATATAAACCATTGTTAAACCATTTAAACCGCTTTAGAATTGCTTGCTTAATGTAAGGGAACAAGCGAGATTTAAGCAAACTTATACGAAGTTGGCTTATACCTTAATGTAGTATGTTTTAATCTATATTTAAGGGTATTGTTCTAATATCTCTATTCTTAGTATTAATTATGTCTTACTACCTACCAAGGAATAAAAGTATTCACTGATGGATTTCACAATAAATTTATTAAGTGTTGATCGGGTAACTCGCTAATAGAACTTCGTACATGATGTAGTATGTTGGAGGGAACCATTGAATTCCATGTAGGTCATTGTAGGTTCATAATCCTAAGTACACTGATAAACGCTAAGCTGTATCCACATCTCTATAAAAATTAGGTAACCGAGCTCATTGACGTGGGTATTTTTTGTTAAAATTATCGTCAAATTTCCTGCCTTTTGAAATCGAAAAACATTAATTCTGGTTGGTGCGTAGGTATTTTTAAGCAAACAATTCAGGAAAGAATATTTCTCCACAACCATTAAAGAATGTAGAAATCTCGAAATCATTTTTAATAATAGAACATATTTATACATTCTTACTCTTGAGTTAGAATATTTATTCTGAAACACTGACTTCTTATGTGTTTCGCATGTATTTTCATTCCATAACAAGGTACGGTATGAATATTCTGTAATCGAACCAAACGACATAGATTGCCGTGGATTTCAAAATTGTCAGTGACAGATGCAAATGGTGGCGGCGTCATAATTTTTGTGAGAAGCTTCACTTTAAATGAAATAATGAGTGAAAAATCGAATGAATCAGATATCGAATTTGACATTCATTCATTTGATTCATACTTTCTGGTCGTGGAGAAAATATAGTCTGTTACTCAGAATGAAAAAACTCAATACTCGTGGTTCCTCACGCTCGCTGGCGCTCGCGTTCGGAGTTTTCCACTCGTATCGAGTTTTTTCATTCTAACTTTTCATTCGTTATTGTTATTAATAAATACATCGTTTAAAAACAACAATCAAATATAAATAATAACCAATAATATTTTTAGGCTTTTATCTTATACAAATCATTTGTTTTTATGCACCAGATTTTTTTACTTTCTCTAGGGAATCAACTGCTGTTTTTTATAAAAGTGCTTCAAAAAAGGTTTAAATAAAATGGATGTGAGTTTTTCGATCACTAATTAATTTAATTTTAATTTACAAAATAATTTGATTTGTTCTCAGAATGATAGATCTACCCCCAACCTGTTAACTCCAAAATATTTCAAAGTGATTACATGTAAATTTATGTAAAATCACATGAAAACTTAATTAATAATCAAATAATTAAAATTGTTCTTAAAATTGTGCTAAAAATTTAATCACCAATATTTTTTGAAACGATTTATCTTTAAATTTATGACGATCACACTAAAATGTAATTAATTATAACACTATTGTGTTTAGAAATAGATGTTTTCTCACACTGTTAACATTAAAAAATTATCATCTACAAACCTGAGCAAACCCGACCACAACAGAATAAAACATAAATAGTAATAAGAGGACATTCATAAATTACGTAACGCTGAAAGGAAGGGAGGGGGTCCATCCGGTCGTTACTAGCCCCTAGGGAGGGGTCTGGGGGTGTTTAAGGCACCGTTACGTAACTTTACCAACTATTTTTCCCCTTCATTTTTCCCCTTCTAACTTTCTGTATACTTAGCTATTTATTTTATAAAATTAGGGGGGTGATAGGATTTTGTCGTTACGTAACTTGGGGGAGGGGGTCAAAGGCTGCGTTACGGACCTTTACAAGGGGGGAGAAGGGGATAAGATTACTCAAAATTTAGCATTACGTAATTTATGAATGACCCCTAAGGTTCTCATACCATTTATTTTGTGATAGATCAATTATTTTTAGAAAATAGTTATTATTTCAAACAAAAAACAAATTTATTGGACATAAGTTACGATGATTATTCATTTATTTTGACTAAAACAGGGTATACATTTGGATATATGTAGTATATGTTTAGGAACACAAGTTAATCTGAGATACAAAATAATTTCTGAGATTTAATTCCATAATCAGAGAATTTTGTTTCATGACAAAAATTTATTATGGTGACAGGGATATTTATTCCCGAATAAAACTGAAATATATGTATTACTAGTTACCACAAAATAATATTCCGTTTTATTTCTCCCCGACTCTTTTATAAACTGGAAAGAAATACAAAGCCGTGGAGCGAGAAAGCAATAACGGAATAGGGAATACTTGCATTGCAAGACCACCTGCCGCGTGTCTTATCTAGGATAATGAGAGTTTTCCGTTTCTTTTATTGAAGGTTGTGACTTCTACACTAACTTTCTAATAATAGACTTCCGAAAAACGACTTTATGAGTTATTGTTATTAATAGTTTAATAAAATTAAAGGTTTCTATGTTGCAGTCGGTTCAAATATTGTCATTTACTTGATTTAGGTACCTGACTTTGTGTTGCTAGAAGTGATGAAAGGGATTCATCGTCAGATGTGTCAAACTTTGTTTATTATAATTTGTTCTAATTTAATATAATAATATATATTTATTTCTACTTCTGTTATTTATGAAAAGTAATTGTTGGCAAGTTTTTGTAGGGCAAAACAAAGCTTTAAGGGAGGATTTATTTTTGTGCTGGTGCGCTGTGCCCAGATAAGTGGCAATATAATGGCTCTGGAAATCATAATATTTATCTAAAATATTAAAATAAGTATCATATATTCTTGATATGTCGGAATATATCAAAATATTAATACTTATCGGATATTTGCAAACACGTTTTAGGGATAGGTATTTTGATAAAAGTGGTTTAAGGAAGGATTGACTAATATAGAAGTTCTAGCTAGTAATAAGTAACAGCCATGATATAATATCGTTAGCTACTAATGCATTTAAAAATTAAAGGCAACGATAAAATAGTTTTACTTAAAATAAGAGATGTACTACTGGTCATACTGCCAGTAGTACATTGATCCATTCACTGCCGATGCCCGGTGGTCGTATGCAGTCATTGTTTGGGGTCACTCGTGCCGAGCTGGTAGGGTTTTTGGTCTGCATAGAAGAGTTGTGCGGACGATTGCGGGGTTGGCTTTCAGGGAGGACTACAGGGGTGCCTTTCGGACTCTTGGAATACCTTCCCATCAGTCTACATACTCGAAACGCTTATCTATATAAAAAATAACGAAGATAGGTTTAAAGCGCACCGTGATTTACACAACTATAATGCACGCAACAAAGAAAAATTGTTGGTTGGGGAGATCAAACTCTACAACAAGCTTTCTACGGAAGTTAAACAGCTTCCCAACAAAAGTTTTAAAATTAGAGTCAGGATGTTTCTTGTGAAAGAGCCATTTTATTCGACTGATAAATTTTTAGATTATAATACCACACATTCATTGTAATACCACACGTTCAGGATATTTGAGTGTTAATTTTTGTAATTCTGTAACTGTTAAATAGTATAAAATGTGTGACTATGTTAAGGATTGTAACATTTTGATGACGTGTGTAAGTACTATGTAGGTACGCTGGCATTAATAAATTATTTTTCTATCTATCTGTCTGTAAAAAATAACAAAAATAAACGATGTAAGAAAACTTACAAAATGAGTTGAATAATAATGTTTTGTTATTACTAATGCCTTTTGTCAGATATAAGCTGAAAAATAGTTCACTGACCATAGAAACCAAAAGAAATTATTTTAAACGATTCTGGCAATACAGCTTTATAAAATATTATTTATATCCGCATTAGCATATAACATTAACATGTCTTATGAAAAAGTTTTGACTAGAAACATTCAGCGTTCAGTTGACTAGAAAAGGTCGATGTGGTGCAGGTTAACCCATTTACGGCCAAGAAATGAAATCATCATTATTTTTTGTTGGGAATATATTTTTTTATTATTTTGAAGGTCATACAACATGCATTTTTACGAATATTTTTATTTTCTATAGAAAGTTTTTTTAAAGCATGGTGCGTGGCCAATTCAAACAACTAAATTTAACAAACCTATTTTAATTCCTAGTATGATAGTTTTTAAAACAGTCAGGATGTAAATGCACATTGCACTTTTCACAAAGAAGGTAAATAGTATGATTTTGACACAGTTTACATCTTCTTCGCGCATTTTCCGCATGCCTTATTATTAAATGACTTCTTTAGATCATTTGTACAAAAATGAAAATCTTGATTATTATTATCTCGAGCGTATTTCACAGAAAAATCCACCATCATAGAAAGAAGTTCTTCATCAAAAAACAATAAAAATATCTCCAATGGGGATTTTCCCTCCAAACATCCTTCAGATTTTGTAAACTGGTGTCTTCATTTGATACGGGCAAATGGGTATATACCACTTTTTTTCTTTGCCACCCACTAATTCCACTTCTTTCTTTGCGTAAAAGCTTTCTTCGTTTTACCGATAGAGGTTCTTCGTCCGACTCATCATAGGTATCATTATCATTCCTAACCTCAATTTCAAATGTACCAGCAATTTCTCTATCAAGCGATTCTTCCTGTGTAACCATATTGTCATCTATATTTTCTTCATAGGTCAACTCGTCAATATCTGGTGGAATATACACAGCATTGACGTGGCCTATTTGAAAACAATATAGTAAAACAAAAATAAAAAAAAAGTTTATCAAAACCTACCACGATCTTCCTCTAGTTCATCTACAACCTCTTCTAAAGCGTCCTGTGACGCTCTTTGCGTCAAAAAATGTCTTTTGGCCATGACTATCTAGGATTTTATCAACAGTCTTCTTAGCTCTCTACGATGTAAAAGTCGAGCCACAAGTCACAACTAAATAACAAAACGAGGTCTGACAAGTTTCGGTGCCGTTATTACTCACGCGGAAAGCTATAATTCTCATATTGCGCCAGTGGTGCGTTTACGCACCAGTTCGCTTTATGTTCTGATTTTAGAAAACTTGGAATTCTTCTCGTCAAAAACAATATTAAATTGTTTTATCTACTGTTTTGGCAATGCCAATACATACAAATAGTCGAAATAAATGTATGTCTTATAATTTATTTTCAAGTATATTTATTGACATTTTCAACATTGAATAAATGAGGGTTTTAAAAAATGTGCAGAACGAAAATAAAATCTTAAAACAAAATCGTAATATAAACGATAATACGTATATACTTTGAGCAATGCATAATCAAATTGATATCTATTAAATAAGAAAGAGTTTTTTTTTTAACAAAATAAATATCATGGTGCGTATACGCACCATTGGCCGGAAATGGGTTAACTTAAAAACAAAATAAATAAGAATAAATGATATTATTACCCATTAAGTTGAATAATACTGTTTTGTTATTAATAATGCCTTACTTTGAAGTTTCATTAGATATAAACTGAAATAATACTTAACTTACCAGATAACCCAAAAAATATTCTTTTAAACAATACTGGCAATACAATTATATAAAATATTCCCTTGCCTACGTCGGAATTATTATCACATATCTCATGGAAAGGTTTTGACCAGGAATATTCAGTGTTCAGTTGACTAGGAAAGTTCCCGTGTACAGCTCAACGTGAAAATAAATAATTCGTTGTAAGGTTGATTTTCTGGGAAAACCCCACATTATTGAAAGCTAGCAACCCGTTGCTGTTAGAAACATATTTGAAATTCCACTGATACCGAAATCAATAAGATCACAGTTCTCCCCTTGTAAAAGCTTTTAGACGTCGCGTCGTCGGCACGGTATTATAGTGATTGCATTTGGTTGGCACTGAGCTAAAAATTCAATTAAAGTGCCCCGCGCCCATTCCAAATTCTAACTTCATAAAACACTAAATTACAACACCCCAACCGTGAAACATATACACAGGAAATGTCTCCGATGCGTATGATTTAAATCCGGAATGCGCATTTCAATTAGATCGAACGGCGACTAATGAAATTTTATACCCCCGCCTGGTGTAGTTAGTTTTATTTTTTGTACATTAATTTTGAAGGGCCTGACATTTCAGTAATATGCTTATAAAGGGATGGCAAATTTTTGTTCGATTTTTCATATACGATAAGTAATATAATAAGGAATATGCACATTTTTTTTTTATTGCATAAATCGTTTAAGGAAGCCATTACAACCCCAAAACTGCTATTTTGAGGAAAATTACTGCGTTAATTTAGCTAAAAAAAATTTTTACTTTTCGGTATAATTTATTACAATTTCAAAAGGAGCCATTTGCCGGCTCAAAAAAGTTACGTCACGAGGATAAGTGGCAATCTACATGTTAACGTAAAACTGAACCGAGGGGTGCCTACCTACAAACGTCGAGAAAATCAAGAATTTCTGTGATAGTCCGAAAGCAAGTCAGTATTTTCTCGTATGATTGTACCTATATCAATTGATTTACCAAACTGATTGTTAATATTGTAATGTTAGATGCTTAGGAATAGAAAAATGTCAGTCGACAAGACCTAAAGTCAAAAAGGTGATTTTTTTACAATAATTATAGTACATTTTTTCTGGGAGAGGAAACACAAGATGATTACCGACTCTCGAACTAAGACAAGAAAATGGGTAGACGTAAAGCAAATATTATCCGATACAGCTACCTGTGACAGCTGACTGACAGCTACAGTACAGAGTTATGGTCGGTTATGGTCGCCGTACTTCAAAGATGTATATCAGTTAAAATACTTTGTTCATTTAAGTACGTACCTAAATAGTACTCTGCGTTGCAATAATCCTTGTGTATTAAACAACAAAAATTATGTATAGTTTTCTGAAAATAATTGTGATTGTAAGAAATCTTCAAAAATATTCCGAACCGTCATAAAGGTTATGTTCTTAAAAGACAAAATGAAAGTTTGAAAAAAGTGTTGTGGATCTATTTGGATGGAGATTACTTAAAGAAGTAACCGGTGCTTCATTATCAGATTGCAATTCTGTTATGCTTAGTAAAAGAAATAGGAAGACTGAAGAGGTAAATATAAAATATTGGGTAGGTAGGTACCTACATATAAATCCTATAATATTCAAGTAGTTGTAGAGATAATTTTGGGTCATAGATAGATGCAGTTATTTGGCTAAATAAATGTTTCTAAGCCCAAAAATACTAGAATCTTAAATGTACAGTTATGTAAGGTTGGCTTAAATGATTCTCAAAAAGTCATTAGCTGTCAAAATAGTTTTATAGGTATTTTAAAATTTCTCAGCCAAGTGACTCACCTTTCCTTGGTTAACTTTTAGAAAACAAAGTTCATCTAAATACTTCAGTAGAGTAGGAATATAAATTGTCCTACATATTTTGACCCAAGACAGCTAATGCTAAAATACATAATATATCCAATATTTCTATAGCCAATTTTTTTGAATGACATATTTATTTTTGGGAAATTTTATATTAAGTACAGTTTCTAATATAAATTCGTTTTTTTTTAGAGTCACCTAAAATAAAATACTTAAAATTTAGTCCATGTTTAGTATGAGGATGTAAACTTTATGTATGTGGTACCTAGTTATGAACCTAATAGGTACCTATCTGAAGAAAAAAAACTGGTGACGGGTAAGTAGCATTAAACAATTTTTGTACAAATAATTTTTTGTATCTAGGATATTAAGCTCAAAATGAAAACAATACATTTGGCTATGTTATATTAATTTTCTGTCTCAAAAGAAAACTGAAGCTAATAAAACATCCAAATATTACAACCAAAAAAAATATTCGTCTGTTTAGCTTACAGTAACTTAACCATAACCTCTGTGTGAAATTTCTTGGTATTTTCCTCGGTATTTTCAAAATTAGAAAGTCATTTTATTATTTTTCATTTCATTATTATTATTATTATTAATCTCACGATATCAGTTTTGAATCTTCTGGCAACCCTGTGCATAATCTCATTCCTTTGTAATTATTACACTTTTACACAAACTCTTTATTTTTTTTTGTGTTTCTTAGTGGCGTCAGACACAGAAAAATAAAGGATTTGCTCATGTGACAAAAGTAACTAATCGTCAGATCCAAAAGTAATGTTTACCGATGTCAAATAATATCAGGTATGAGATGAAACATTCTCGAGAATTTATTTTTGGGAAATATTCTCCGAGAACAATGGGAACTTATCGAAAATTTTGGAGAATTTATTTTATATGTGGGAGAATTTTATGTTTTGACAGCATAAACTGAAATAACATATTTTTTTTTACCAAAGGTAGTTTTTACAATAATTTTATCTAAAAAGATAAAGAGTTGTAGAGATGGAACATTCTCGAGAATTTATTTTTGGGAAATATTCTCAGAGCAAAATGAGAATTTATCGAAAATTTTGGAGAATTTATTTTATATGTTCGAGAATTTTGTTTTGTTTGACTGCATAAATTGGAAGAACATATTTTTTTACCCAAAGTAGTTTTTACAATAATTTTATCTGAACAAATAAAGAGAGACACAATACTTAATTTAGAAAATATTTAAATTGTAAATTAACGTGATTACGCATTCAGTGGCGACTCGTGAGGTATTAAACTGGGTGTTCAGCTCGGTAGTTATACAAGCAAAAAACAAAGAGAAATAGTGAAAAAAATGCATACCAATCTAAGCTTGTCTATGTAAAAAGTCCATTCTCCTGTTCTTCATTTTTGCAAAAACTTCAATTACGCGATTAAAATTTAAAATCTGGTACTGCATTTTAATAAAAATAACCTCGAAAATAACCTACTACCACTACTAGCCGTCTGGGCTCCCGCGTATATCACCATTAGCCATTTTAAAATCAGTGACCAAGTCACGACCTAGTCAGACCACTGGGCAACACTGTCTCATTTAATCTTAATACTTTGATTTTTTAGGGTAAACATTGAGTATATGGAGCAACGTTGCCAAGTAAGGTGACGTAGTCATGACTAGGTCACGGATTTAAAATCGCCTGTTCTATCCGCTGACTACTGATATGATCACGTGCATTGTGCACGTGAATCATATCTGAAATGACAAAGGCGGTAGATTCGAGGTATAGAAAACGATAGTAACCGGTAGATTTAGGATTGACAATGGTATATTTAGGATTGACAACGGTAGCGTCATCTGATCGGTACGTTCCTAAAAAGATCCCTAACAGCGTTTTCAGTTGGTACAATAATTACTTCGCCACAGGTGTATCTTGTATCTGTATTTTTCTTTTCTCATCCATTACGTTAAAAAAGGATGCAAATACACTTAAGGTGCACTAATTGTACCATGTATTGTTTCAGGAGTTTCGCTATTTGGTTAAAGGAAAAAAATAATACAGATTATCAAATTTAACATATTGTAAACTAAACTAGGTAAATTAAAATTACTAACAAATCTAAACGAACCAAAAGTCAAAACGTAGAAGCAGTCACAAAATTCACAAAACGCGTAGTCGCAGGGCTATACTATATAAACTAGGAGCTGGGAATAACCGAAATCCGAAGTTAGTGATGTCTGTTAGAGATGGAGCACCGAATCGTTATTCATAGTTCGATCGATTTCTAAGTGATTAATGTTTTTTTTTACTTTACTTTTTTATAAGGTAATAAATTCTAACCTGTCTCTGTTTTCAACTTTACGGTAGGTTACGTGTGTCTGCGGTAGAACGGTAGATACTGTCAAAACGGTAGATCTGCCATAAAAACGGTAGCTCTGGCAGCACTGAGTGTACGCCAGAACGCTAAAATTTGCATCATTTTGATACAACGATGTTTTGTCTCATGCGCTGGACTCCTCTTTCTCCAACACACAGTCTTTGCCGATACTCTCGGCGTTCAATTCTGATGTTGAACTCGCCAGAGCTCGTATTAATGTTAATGTTCGACGGCGAAAGAAAAGAGCTTCACTGTTATAGAAATACAAAAATCTTTTATACACTAGTAAAAGTAAATGTAAAATTTGAAATTATAATAAAAAAATTAAAACAAATTATGGTTGATGTGTAATAGTATAGTTATAAGGTATAGAAAACCATCTTTTTGCGTAGATTTTTAGGGTGTTCACTTCACAATTGATCCTACACAAAAACAGCCACTGTACGCATTTTAGTCAAAATAAAGACATAAAATTTTTATTTCCATTTCCAAAACCAATTTTCGACGGTCTCATGGTTTTACAAAAAAAACATTTGGTTATGTTTTTCTGTTGATTTTTTTTAAATTCCGATATTTTTACTGAAACACAAAAGTATACAAGTCATATAACACACTATTATTATGGAACACAAGCAAATTTATATTAAAAAAACATTAACCTACTAAGGAAGGGGTTTCTAAAATTCAACCCCTAAGGGGATGAAACAGGGGTTCAGACTTTATATAGAGAAACAGTATATCGTCCTATTAACTCGAAACTTCACAGAAGTACTCTAAAAAATAAATGTTTAAACACGTGTTTTACAGTTTTTAATAAATTATCCCCTAAGGGGGTGAAATGGGGGTTCCAAGTTTGTAATGGAGCAAAATTGTTACACCGTGGACGAAGTCGCGGGCGAAATCTAGTTGTTAATAAGTTGTCATTAAAAACGTACAAAAATTATTCTGATATTTCAGCGATTTGCTAGGTTTCCAAATGATTTTTATCTTGGAACGGATTGCTAGATTGAATTTAGTTCTATTATTGTCGGAGGAACGTACTAAAATTGCCCTTTTCTTTATATAGTTGCGAAAAACTCAGAAAAAAATTCATAGTAAAAACTTAATTGTCTTGTTGTCACACTTGTCAGTTTGAAACTTTTGGGTTTCAAATTAGACCGGACTAGCTTTGGAGAATCTGGCCATAAAAAAACAAAGAAAACATTAAATTAAATAAAAATAAACACGCAACCATAACAACTAGCACATAGTCCATATCAAGTAGCGCCGATGTTGCCAAATATATATGACACTTGCCCATGCTCGAGATTTTCTGTGGATTTATAAAATCAGTTGAGGTTCAGTTGAAGTTGAGGTTCAAACGCGTTTATAAACTAAGTTCAGCTCAGTTCAGAAGTTTCCATTACGCTGGCATAAAGTTCGAAATAACCAAATTTTATGTTCGCAGTTGGTGCAGTTGGGCTCCCACCAATCAAAACGCAGAATTAATATTCGTAATGGCGAAGCCACCCGACTTCTGCCGATCATTTTGTAAACAAAACAACAAACCCTTTTATTTTCTTTGCAAAACAATTGTTTGGCCGTTTGGATTGTCTGTCTTTCCATATTTTTTTTCCAAATATCGCGATTGTGGATTGTGTGCTATTTATTTTTATTAAATCTGTTTATTATGTCAGTTGTCATTAATGTCACTTTACCCCGGACCAATGAAATGAAAGCGGCGAACTGAGTTTATAAATGGCCCAAAAAGCTCAACTGCGAACTTCAACTGCACGAACTGCGAACCTCAACCTCAACTGAACCTCAACTGAGTTTATAAATCCACCTTTTGAGTAGTACACTGAACATATGAGAATAAGTATATACCACCGTAACTGGCGCTAAACCGCGTAAATGCGCCTTTTATGGCCAGTTTTATCTGCGAAAATAAATCAGAGAATTACAGTGCAGCCTTTAAAGCCTTACTGGTGTGTGTGTATAGTGCTAGGCGTTTTGTAGGTACCAGAAGGCCCGAAGCCCGACTAAATTCAGACTTTTTTACTTTTTAAAATGTGTTACTTAATGAACTGAAAATATCCTTGAAACCATTTTTCATTATATCAACCCTCAAAAATCCACCCCCACCCCTAACATTTCAAATTAGATCCCAAATTTTTTTTACAGAAATAAAAATCTTACTTTGTTTCATATCTGGTAATAAACTTATTTGAGATATTTATTCCTATCTTAAGGAAATATCATGGAAATATCAGGAAACGTATAAGAAAATATTTTTTAAAAGTGTTATTTTACCGTTGTAATGTTAATTTTTATGACAATGTAAGCAATTTTCTTTCATACTAACCTAAAGTGACCATCCGTCCCGATTTTGGCGGGACAGTCGCGCTTTTAAGTGGCCAGTACCGATTAAAAAAATAGCTGTATTTTGGCGTAAATAGAACTGCAAGTGGCAATGCAGAAGGTGTCAAGTGCCACAATCATGCAACAATGCCTTTGGGTTCTATTTTACGATCGTATTGTATCGGATTCGATAGTTCCCTCTTTACTAATGCAAAAGAAAAATATGTATGCAGGGTGTCCGAAAAGTCTTATTGTTAAAAAATGTACTTTTTTTATGTCATTTAACTTTTTCAACCCCCTTGAGGGGTGACGCTACGGAGTTGAGGTCAGAATTTTTTAATGAAGCCTTATACCGTGTGGTACCTGGTTTTAAAGGTCTTCAAAAAAAGAAACATTTCACCGCAAACCCGAGGTCCGTATCTTAGTTCGTTTTTAAATGGCAGGCCTATAAATATTAGAAATCTTAAAAAAAAATAAAAACTTAAGGACCTTTATTTCTCTTATTACTTTAAAAGGTGTTTAAAATGACCGCCATGAACTTCTTTGCAGTGATAAAGTCGATCTTTAACACTGCCAAGAAGTAACACCTGCCATTCTCGAAAATTTGAGAAGTGAGTTCCAAAATCGAGTTTATTACTGCCACGAAGTTCATGGTGGTAATTTTATACAAGTAATAAGGGAAATAAAGGTATTTAAGTTTTTAATTTTTTTTAAACATTTTTAAATTTTAAAGGTTTGCCTTTCAAAAACGAATTAAGATACGTACCTCGGGTTTGCGACAAAATGTTTCTTTTTTGAAGACCTTTAAAATAAATTTTTGACCTCAACTCCCTAGCGTCACCCCTTAAGGGGGTTGAAAAAATTAAATTACCTGAAAAAGTAGATTTATTAACCAATAAGATATACCGAAAATGTGGTGTCTATCTTTACTAATAGCAAAGATACGTAAAGTCTTATGGGCTTATATATAATTTGGCGATACTGACATTTAAATGAAATTTATGTAAAATTTTTGATTTATCACATTATGACATTTAACTTCAATCAACTGCCTTATTTTTTACTAATTAGTATATTATAGGGATATTCTCTCTAGTTTAAATGGGAAAAGTATTTTCTATGTTAGGATTAAAATTATTTTTGAATATCTTTTCAGGTCTGAGCGAGAATCCTATGGTGATAATGCCATTGGATATGTGCAGGTAAAGAGGGATGGAGACATATGTGTGGTTAAGGCAAGAATAACACCTGAGCGCAATGTAAGGCATACAGCTTATTCTGTTACAGCTATGTGTGATGAGGCTAAGGAGATAATTATCTCTGTTCAGTGTGAAGACTGCCCATTTAGGTAAATAAATTATTGCATACATACAGTATAGTAGGAACAATTCTTAATATTTTTTCGTGTATATAATAAGTTACAAGAGGATTACTATACTAAGAAACCGTACATAACATAATTTAGGTCTATATCCTATGATTTTTTCAATTTATTTAATCACTTCATTACAGGAGGATGTAAACATGCTATTGCATTCTTCTATGGTTGGACAGAAGGAGCGAAGGAAGACCCACCTATTCAAAGGAATTATCAGAAATTAAATGAATAAAAAGGTGTCATGTGTGCCAAATCAGAGTAGTTGTTGAAACATATCCTGCAATTATCTAGTTTTGTATGAAGAAAAAACATTTTTCGTAGGCATACGCTAATTGCCAAACTAATAAATAAACATACGTAAGAAAATAAGAAAATTACAATTCAGTATACATACATATAAGAAGAATTTTTTTATTCGAAACAATAAAGTTGTTCTCAAGTAAATTCTTAAGTTACGAGTATTTATTATTATTATTATTATTATTATTATTATTATTATTATTATTATTATTATTAATGTTATTATTATTTTAGAGTATATAATACATACATACAATACTTCTTAGTATAGAACGACTCATTTTTTGCATGGATAACAAAGTTGCCACTTCATCATTTTTCTTAAAGTTATACATATTTTAGGAAACAATATGCAACAACAAAACAAGTGTTATGTAAAGGGCAGCTAGAGAATAAGCAATTAGCAACATAATCCTATAGCCCTATTGCAAAAAGTCATTCGCAGGTTAAACTTTACTGACAAATAAGACATTTTTAAATAGTTTTTAAGGGTAACTAAACAGGGATGATTTTTCTCTTATACGAGTATTTGTATATAGTAGTAAGTATGTGGTAGTATATTATGTAAATCATTATTTTAAACATGCTTGTATTTTTTGAATACAAGAAATTGTAATTTATGCAAATTAAACTTAGTTCATAGACTAGTTTAAATATTAGTGATTTTTATTATTAGATACGTGTAAAGAAAAATGTATTTTCTAATTTTAATTTTATTAGTACCTAAAGCATGTAAAATTAGGACTTCATATATGCATAAGTATTGTTGAGTACTGTATGTTCCATGTATCTGGACACAATCGCACAATGGCAGTGGAGATTGGGGACAGGGCCGTCGAGAGCCGGCACGGGCCCCGGTGGTAAAGTTTTTCTGGCCCGAGGCCCCCTGGCTGATAATCGAGAGCCGGGACGGGCCTCGGAACAGTAAAGTTTTATAATAATTGGCTAATAAGTATATTTTGAGTTGCGGGCTCCTCAAAGCAGTGCGGGCCAGTGGCGGTTTCTAGAATTTGAAATTGTCGTATCTCAGTTCCAACGCATGGGACCCACTGCAAATTCTAAAATGTTACTATTGGGTACTCTACAATCATGTTCGTGAAAAAATATTTAATTTTGAAATTTGCGAAAACAAGGTAATTTTTTGGGCCGCTTCACTTGAGATCTGAGAAAGCTCTTAAGAAAATTTTACTCAGCATATTTTTTCATAAAATTTTGTCGAGAAATTCCAAATTTCGTGAAAATATTCTAATTGTCCTTAAAGAAATGACATTTTAAATTATTTCTTAGACAAAATATTTTAGGGTAAAATTTTTAAAAACTAATTAATTTCAAGATATTAGAGGTAATTCGATAAAATTTGAATTTTTTCGATAAAATCTGATAAATCTTATGGAAAAACTTGGAAGTAAAATTTTCTTCAGAACTTTCTCAGATCTTAGGTGAAGCGGCCCAAAAATTAACTTTTTTTCAAAAATTTTAAAATAAAATATTTTTTTACAAATTATTTCTAGAGTACCCAATAGTAACATCCTATAATTTGGTGTGGGTCCCATGCGTAGGAACTGAGATACGACACATCTAAAATTTCACGGGCCGCGCCTGGTGCCCTCCCTTGACGGACCGGATTGGGGATGAGCCAAATAACAAGCACAACTCCCTATACCAAAGAGGAGCCAGAATATATCCATTATACCTAAACCTGAGGAAAGAGAAGCTTTTACTCAACGTCACCACATCGCACGCAAGCAAAGAAAAGGCAGTTACATTATACTACCAACATCACGTTAGGAAACCTAACACGTGGTATCTGATGGTATCTCGAAAATGCCCTTGGGCCCAGGGCTCGGCTGTCTCCTTACTTAATCCTCTACGTGGCGCTTGTCACCTTTTTACACAACGTTAGTTAGGGTTCTAGGATATTGCTATAGGAGATATCCGAGAAATTACATATTTGTCGCTTGGCCCCTTGTTGCTCTACAGGGGCGATATTTTATTTATTTATTCGAAGCCAAACCTTATTTTATTGTAAGTTAATTAATAAATCCTATTTTTATAACCTGTTTTAACTTTATTCCCTCCATAACATCCCAGAAACTATTACTTAGTCTCAATCGCAACAACCCCCGTTGTGACAATATAATATGTATTTAGTATTTGAATCACAAGTTAACTTGATTTTATACCTGTTTTATATCTACTTAATATCAAACTTAATTTAGCCTTTGTTTTTCAAGACCAAATTAAGTAGGAAGTCAAACTAAATTTAACCACATTTTTCTTTTGGTCTCGCTTAATAACTTTACACCACCTTCTTCTGGCTTCGGATTTTTTGGGCACGCTAAAAAAAGTTTGTTCGGGCTCGTTGCGCTGGAATTTGTGCACATTGGCACAATACAATACTTTGTGTTGATAAAATTTTATAGCAACAGGAATCAATCGTACAGTCGCAGTAAAAACTCAACAATGATAGATAAAAAATTAAAAAAGATACTGATGAAACCTAAAACTGAGCAAACCTGTCCGAGAACGGTATTTAATAAATAAATATAATAAAATTAAAATAATGAATAGTAATTTTCACTTTCTTTGTTGTGGTTTGATTTGCTCCCTAATGAAATTATGCCCCTTTCTTTATGTAAATAATTATTGATTCAAATATTGCCTTCCAGGCTACAATAATTTGAAAACAGTTTAAAATATTGGCTACAAATTGTAATACTATATTGTGCAACTAGTGTTGAAAATAGCACTTTTCACACGCGTTATTTATTTGACATTAAAATATACATTAAGCCATATCCATTTATTTTATTTGCATTAAGCTTTTTAGAATTGAACGGATTTTAAGGCAGTCGTAGAAAATAATTTCATTCTTGCTTAACAATTCCAACGCGGTTATACAACCACATAAACACAGAAGTGTTTTGTTGGTTACATAGCTATTACTTTACGGGTGGGTGAAGCCTTTGCATCAAGAAGCCCACGAGTTCCCTAGATCCTTGTTTTTTTTTCACTCCGCAACACGTCAGCTTTCTTTCTCTATGCCAAGCAGCTGCTGATGCGTCTCCTTTCTTTCTTCGCCTAGTAAGACATCAACCAATCACAGAAGAAGAAATGCATGTGGAGATCGGCTTTATTTTCCCAGATGATTTTGTTATTTATTATGCCATATTATGCTAGCGGTTGTGTTTTTATTACAGTGCTATTGTGTATAATTCTTTTTATTAAACGTTAAAATCTATTAAAAATATAAACTATAAATATTGTATTGTGCCAAAGTGCAAAAGTAGGTAGGCAAGTACCCTGTAAACCTCCTTTTTCATGTGCCCAAAAAACCGATGTCGAAGAAAGTACCTACTGCAAAATTATTCAAAAATTTTACATGAAGAGGTATCTGTAAAGGTTAGTATCGCTAAATTCAAGTAATCATATGTTGCTGTACATTTATTTTTATAGTATAATAAACATTAAGTGTTTTTAACTAAATTGTAAAGGCAAATCCACCAGCACTAACTTCCAGCCAATTTTCCGATTTTCTTTGCACAAATGCCGTTTTGGTCATTTATAACCAGTCTGTTTAATAAAATAAAAGGTTTTCTATCGACTAAATATTCTAGTCTTTGGGAAAAACTCAAGAAAATGGATTTACACTGAAATTTACATTACACTAGGCATTATAAAACGTTTACGTCATAAAAAAAGTGACGTCACAAACAAAAGAAGTGCGTTTTACGAGATGTTGGATTTTGCAGGAAAATTTGCAAAATAAAACCTTGTTTTTTGTTAATAAAACCCAAAATAAATGGAAAACAGCAACTGCCATAAACATTTAATTTATGTAGAGAATACAAAAAAAAATATTTCAGGATTTTTTGGATTACATGCATATTCCCTATTTTACCGGAAAAATTTTTGACTATTAACGAAAGTTTGTTGCTTAGCAATTTCACGACTGACGTAAAATGGCAAACCAGAGGTGAGCGATTTTGGATCAATGTCATGAGCGAAATTGCTTAAAGCAACAAACTTGAGTTTAATAATAAAAAAATTTCTGTTGTCAACATTCTGACTGTGGTGAGCATCAACATTAGCGAGATTTGAACAATGGGTTTCAGAAATTGTGGTTTCTGTTCTATTGTTATTCCTCATGTGACTTACTATTTTCGAATAATGCTCTGAATCCATTTGGAGGTCGGGTTTGATGGACTGAGCATTTGCATTTCGACTGTGTCAGCATTGCTGACACAGCCGAACGAAAACCAGTAATAAATAACAAGTAGATGTTTTGAGAACAATAATAATTTTTTGACAATTTGTCTGACTAGCAGCCATGAAAGGATACTATTATGTACATTTGTTTCAAATCATTATATCACGGCCTACTACGAAATATTATACCTTTGTTTTAATTATAAAATTCGGAAGTTTTCCAAAAGATATATATATACCAGCAATTATATATTTTTGAAAAGCTTATGAAAAAAGCAATCGAATAAAAACAAAATATAGAGGTTGTCCATTTTAAAAAATGGAACTTTGGTTCTTATGTTTAAATTCGTTCCTTCTAGAAAAAAATTATCTACGCCACTGCATTCTACGTAGAAACCTATATAATAAACAGTTTTTACCTTACCGATAAGTTAAAAGGCAACTGCGATAGGAGGGGTGCTTGAAAATGAGAGTTTACAAATCGCCCTGTACTCTCCGAAACGAAGGGATCTATGAAAATTTTGTTTATAGCATCATACGTTTCACGAAAAAGTAACTGGTATTGCGAAAACCGCAGCTCTCTATCTTCAAAGATAACCGAGAGACCCTGCAAAAGTGTGTAAAATTGGACACCCTGTACAATGATTTTGAATGGACTACTTATACCAGCTTCAGAATAACGATGAAAATCAGCAGAAAATTTAGCAAAATGGGGCCCTGCCACAAGTCCGAGACACCTTAAATTATGGTATGTTTTGATATAGATAGATTGGTCGTGGTGGCCTTCTAAACTGGCCTGCAAAGTATCATGGTCTGATCCCCTTACATTTTTTTCTTGTGGCGCGTAATGTGAACCTTAGTAGCCCTAAATATTGACATCATTTAAAATTATGTATGAAACAGTCCTTCAATTTTCTATTCCAAACGGCGAGGTGACAGACTTAGACTAGTTAGAGTCTCCCACTGACTTACCCCCTTTTCTGGCCAGATCGTCCGTGTTCTCGCTTTCCCTTTCTCTGGGCGCCAAGAGATCTATCCACGAGTCTTCTTTCAGGTCTTCAAACACAGGTTTGCACTCCACCATAATAATTCGAGGCGTGACAATAATCGACTTTAGTGTCAGTATTGCCGTTCTGCTATTCAAGCACTTTTTTATTAAGGGGTAACAACACTGCAGAATAGCATACAGTTCTGCTTTTAAGACATGCTGTCCAGTTCCCTTACCAAGAATTCTTGCAAATAGATATACCTATGCAATGATTATCGCTATATTGTTCCAGTTGTTAAGGCCGTGGTCGTAAAAAGGGACTAAGTGTTTTTCAAAAATACACTTTATTTGAATAGCAACTTTTGTTGTTACGCTACTAATATAAGTGGTGTTACAGTGTTTCTGCAAAATATGATAACAGTTTGTGTTTGGATATTTGTCCAATTATTGTAATTTTAAATTAAATAATGCCAACTTTTATTAGCTTCAAGTGTAACAATTTAGACAAAAAACATTTCAAATTAACAAAATGTTAGACTCAAAGTACAACAGTGTTTCTTTAACACCCGTTTGCAAAGACCTCAAAAAGATAAATTTAATAGACTTTTATAACATTCATATATTCAGTAAAGAATAACGTTTCGACCTTGACATTTATAGCATGCCATTTTTTATTTTGAAATGTTACCAAGAAAAAATGAAAAAATCTGAAAGTAAAATATTTTATGCTAAAAAACTGGCATTGCATTAGAAAAAGAAAAAACAAATGTAAATTTCTTCTCCATCATATTATTTTTAATAAATTAATTAAGATTCATTCTTCTAACTTTTATTTCAGGTTTCAGGTGTTTTATATGTATAATTTATCACGTTCTGGAGTGACGTTCGCTGGCACGTGACAACGAACCAACGTCAATCCAGAAATCTGAAATAGTAACACAACAGTTATCAAAATGTTGTCGAAATTTGGCGCTGGATTTACAAACTAGTGTATTGGCCACAGTAGAAAGTTATAGTCATTTGAATTTTTTTAAACCTAAAAAAAATCAAATGACTATAACTTTCTACTAACATTTTTTTCTTTCAAAATTTTAAAATTGTCGACAGAATGATGTAAAATTTATTTAGAAAAAATAGTAAATAAAATACCTAGATGTGTTCATTTTTTCTTGGGGGGTGGAAGGGGGGCGGGGCACAGCAAAAATTCAACTTTTTTTCGCAAATTACGAAATATTTATTTTCTTTACCAAAACCTTCTCACTATTAAAACCCCTGAATTTGGCATGGGTCCCATAAGTAGCAATAGAGATATATAACTTTAAAATTTCTATATCCGCCCCTGGCTGTCTTAATATAAAAAAAAAAATACCAATACATCACTTATTTTAGAATTTTTATTCATTTCTATGGAAATGCGCTCTTTCATAAAGGGAAAGGAAATGCAATGAAGATATTTGAAAAACTATCAGATTTGCGTCAATTTGCAGAAGCATTTAAGCAAGATAATTGCTCATGAGATACTGTTATCAATGATGGAATACATGTTATTTTAGCAATGTATGGAGCTCCAAAAACGGAAGATTTCCTCGACAATTATCGCTACTTGAGTTGTGATAAATTTACAAGACTTAACAAGCCAGTAAAATTGTCATCACTTCCACCCACAACAGCAGCCGCAAAACAACATTTGTATCGTATATATTATCAGGTACAAACTTGGCTGGGAAGGGACTAGATCCTCAATAGGGGGGATTGACATTCAAAAACAATTTCTTGGAGCCAGTTATTACATTATTTCCACCTGCGCCAGACGAACTCATAATTCTATTTTTTTGTAAGTGTACAAAAGGTTGTCGTTCAAATTGTCGCTGCAGGAAAATATGATTACCTTACTTCATGGCTTGTGGCTATTGCTGTAGCCAATCATGCTTAAATGTCACTTCTTGTGACATTACTGAATCTTTCGACAATATAAACGATGATTAGATCGATCCCATTGACATTTTAACATCAAATATGACTGAAGGAGATACCTTTATTGAAGATGAAGATCACAATGAAGAAAATAAAGAAGAAGTGAATGATGAAGAAACGCCGTAAATAAATAAAACATGGATTAGGCCTAACGGGGAAACCATGCATTGTGCAGTTTATACCCTCTCGACTTTATATCTCGAAAACTATTTGTCGTGCGTAATATATATATATATATATATATATATATATATATATATATATATATATATATATATATATATATATATATATATATATATATATATATATATATATATATGTATAATATTTTTTGTAGATAATTTTCTGACAATTTTTTTTTAATAACTACAATTAGCATGTAGCCAATAAACAGCGAGATATTCGCAAAAAACTTGAATAATTCTCTTATGGTACAAAATTTTAAAGTGGACTTTCTGCACGTTATTTGTAATGTCAAAATAAAGGTATGTTGTATATACAAAAAAATCACTACACTTTTTTACTTAGGAGGTAAATCCTCAAAGCACTGGACTACATTACTCACAAATTTATTATAAAACTGCGGATGCTTAGTGGACCCAAGTCTGTTGTATTCCTACTTCTGAATAAATAAAATACTATCCAATGCTCTTAATTTATTTCAAAGTTTATTTGTTCGACAGCTATAAGCTTTTTAAGAAGTAACATCCCTTTACAGAGAATTTAATAAGCTTGAAAATCACGTCTCACAACACCCCCTTTGCCATTTAAGAATATTAGGTTTGGCACACCGACAAAAAAATTTATCTGACAAGTAGGTCCAGTAGCGCAGCCACTGGGGGGGGGGTTACACCCCCCCCCCCCAAGGCCTAAAGATTATACAATACCCATTTCCCAAATTAACGAAAATAAAGCAATATTTGTCAAATTTTTTTGTCAAAACCACCCCCCCCCCATAGCGTATTCCTGGCTGCGCCACTGAGTAGGTCCTCCCGCAAACAAAAATTTACGGGACCGAGCACGTTTAGAAATCTTCATACAAGAAGGCATAAAGCGGGGTAGACTATTTTCGGTGGCTGCACCTGTTTTTCGTGCAACCTGTTTTTCATAAGAGAAAGATATTTTCTTTCTCAAAGCATATTATTCTAAAAACGTTGTTATCCAATTATCGCCACAGCCCTTTAAATTGCATCAGGAATTGAATTTATAACTCCAGCGCAGACCATCCTTTACAGTCGCAGTGTCGTTGACTTGGCGCTAAAACATGGGGTGGTAAAATTGTTAAATTCGTAACGCTAACACTATTAGGGCTCCGCCAACTCCATATATACTGGGGTTGTGCAAATTGCAGCGGTGCGATGGATAAACGAAGGCTTCATAGTGCGTAACCCAGATTGAGTCATAGAGCGGATGGGGTGATATAGAGCGGTGCTCCGGGTCTTTTATTAAATGCCGAGGCTAATATTACCTTTATGCGGAGGTCTGTTTCAAGACAAGGAATATAATTCTGTGTAATTTATTCCACAAGGTAGGTATGTAATATATTAGTATATTATGTATGCAATGTTCTTTGGCTTAAGAAGTTTTTGTAGAATACTGTACAGTTAGATAAATTATGTTTTAAATGATTTTTCTTGAAATGTCTTGCAAGACATGTAAGCAAGATCAAGCTTTATATTCTAGAGTAGGCCCAAAATAAAAGTGGTACAGCATGTATTCAGGGATGCATTTTTATAGTTTAAACAATTAGTTTATAACAATTTACTGTTTTCACACTGATCACCTTCATAACACTCTTACATTAGTGACTGACTATGTCACGTAATTTTTTCTGAAGGAAAGGAGTGAAAAATCCAACGCGAAACCTATGCCGGCGCGGCGTCATGTTCTGTACTATTCGTGTGTGGCTCGACCCTACACAGCATTTCTCTTTTAGTAGCCTTGAGGAACTTTGTTTTGAGAAGATGGATAGTTGCTTATATCCACAAGTGAAACCATAAACATGGAAACATAGTGACCATTAGTACATGTTAGCGTATGAAAAAAAAATCATTTTTATATAAGAAAGAATTCCATAGTCTGAGGCCAAAGCTCTCCATAAAGTTATAACAATTATTGCTGCTGGTTGTTATATTAAAGGTCAAGACCAACAAGCCATCGACTGGCTCTAATGTAGCGAGGAAGCTTACTTGAGGGGGGTTTACTAATTTTAGTTCATTAATGTCACATGCTAATAACCCATCAATGTACATACCAAAAGAAGGTGTATTGATACTTATAAGCCAGAAAACAGATCTTATTTGGCGTCACATACAGTATTTCAAATGTGCCAAATGTATCAATACCAATAATTAAAATTCCTGTAAGTTAATTCAAAAAGCGCACATCGTAATAAAGCAAAGTTAAAAGTAATTTAAATGCGAAAAGGTGAATGGAAATGTTTAATCATATAAATAATTAATTAGGCAATTAGGCTGAGTTTTCCCTAAAAAGGAACAATGAGACACACACAACATATGAAATTATAGGTTAGAATCTACGCCTATACAAAATATATTATAAACATCAGGAAAAGCAACATCACTCACAGTCCCTAACAAAGATTTATCTATAAAAACAGGAGGGATGAAACTAGATTTTAGTTTCCTCTAAAAAAGAGGCCTTTTGTTCACCCCAGCCTTTCAGAATGACATCGGAATGACAGCTCAAAAGTTATAAACGTCAATCGAGATGGTGTGACCGATACTTCTACCTTAAGTTCATGATCTTGCGAATTCACGCGTTTCATTCGCAGATGCTCGAAAATTCCCAAACCCCAAGCAGCACTTGAAAATACAATAGTAACGAACATTACAAAGTTATTTCTAGTACGAGTAGTACTGTGGAAAAAACGATATCTGTAGAATAGCAGCATGTCGACCATAACGCAATGGTTAATATGTCAGGCTACTATGCAGAAGGTGTTCGAACCTTATCCCAGTGATTGTGTTAAAGTTTCACTAATTCGGTCAGCAGCTCGTGGCAAAAAATATTTTCCATATTTCTTTGAAGAAAGATATTTTTAATAAGATTCTTCTCAACTTCAACTTAAACATTTTTTCCCTATAACTGTGGGATGAACCTTATCTGAGATTCCTACATCCTTATAGGGATACCCTGTATGTGCTGCCATCTTTAAACGGATGAACCAAGAACCTTTAAAACTTGAATTCGTATTAAGAATGAAAAACCCGTTAAAATGAGGTGCCACATGACCTATGTTGGCATTTAAAAAAGTTTACGATGACGTCACAACTTTAACAGCTGTCAAAATTTAACAAAAAAATATATTAACAAAATGTGCAAAAATAAAACTAAGTTCACGTGTTTTTGCATATTTTAAGAAAACAGCTCGATATTTTGGAGTTTCCAGACTTTTTTGCCACCCTGTATATTCGAGAGGTAGCCTATACTCAAATGAAAGCATGACGCTTTAAAAAAAAGCTAAACCGTCAGGTATTATACACAATTTTTTACAAGTTGCTCAACAATTTTATTACCTTCCAGATCTTCATATCTTGGGATTCATATTGGAGTTATTTAAACAGTCATAGGCTACTTGACACTGCCTGGCAAGCTTTAAGTGAGAAATACATAAAGCTTGTGCTTCTGTAGCTGTGTGGTCACTTCTCTGTTGCATCCATAGACGTGATTCGCTATACATTTTTGCACCCCAAGAGTGTTATACAGTCCAGAGCCGCTTCTGAAGTGATTTTGAGGGATTACATAAACCTGACATTACGTCTTTGCTACATAAGCCAAAGGGATTTTACTAACAAAAGAAATCAGTCGAATTTTATACCACAATATTAGCAACCATAATTAGAGGAATCGTCAATCGACATCAACGTGAAGTCCTCACTGACCTGCTGATCACGTTCGTTAATTGACTGTTTTGGTAATCAACCATACTTTTACAGAAAGTGTTTGGCCAAGAGGGTCTTTATCTCTAATAATCTGTGTTTGCTAAAACCTCTTTCTTCTTCCTCTTCCGTAGCTCTAAAACCCAAGATGGGTCTTGGCTAACTTGCCTCCATTGATCTCTATCTGCCATTAGTACTTCGTCGTTGTTGATATTTAGTGTTCTTATGTCCATGGTTACAGTGTCTCTCTCTTTTTCAGTGGGGGTCTATTCCCACACTAACCTAGCCGCACGTCGATCCTCCTGCCTTTTAATATGTCCAGCCCATCTTAATATTTCTGACTTAACAATTTTTACGATATCAGGATGATGGTATATTTCCTCTAATTCCCGATGTATTTTAATGCGATACTGTTGCATGTTCCCGTCTCTAACTTGCCCATATATCCCTCGCAAAATTCTCCGTTCTACCACGCTTAACCGGTTTTCGTTTTGTTTTGTTAAAGTCCAGGTTTCGCAGGCGTACGTCATTATAGGGCGTATGATAGTTTGGTATATTTTTATTTTTGTGTTTCGAGATAAGTTTTCGGACTTCATTATTCTTTGCAGTGCAAACCAGCATCGATTACTACTTTATATTATAAGTTAATTTCTTCTGACGTGTTGTTACCTGAAGTAGTTGTGGCTCCCTGATACTTAAAGGTCGACACTCGCTCAAAGTTGTATTGGCCCATTCTAACATTTGTCAAATTCTGTCCCTTCGTTCGGCTCTCGATATTGTCATAATATACTTGGTTTTAATCCTCGTTAATTTTTAGCCCAATATCCTTCGCGGCATTTTCCATATTAAATAATTCTTCCTTAATACTCAAAGTGGAGTCTCCAACGATGTCTATATCATCTGCGAAAGCAAGGATTAGGCGGGGACCCTGCTTTCTAAACAACAGGGTTTTGGACTTTGCTGTTCCTACAACTTTTTCGAGTGCTGTGTTAAATAACAGAGGAGATGTAGCGTCGGCTTGTTTAAGACCACTGTTGTTGGACAAGAAAGCCGAGATTCTTCTGTCAATCCTTACAACATTTAATGACCCTTCTACACAAGCTTTAGTAGGGTTAATAAGTTTTTTTGGTATACCAAACTCTGCCTAAAAACTCTTTGATCCAAGCTAACGAAGATTGGCAGATTTGAATGTTTCCCTGTAAATTTTTCTTTAATATATACGCCGCAGAGAAAAAATCGCACATTTGACTCACAATCTAAGTACCAGTCTCCTAAGAAAGGCCACTAAGAGACGTTTAGAATGTAAGTTAGATATACCATTTTGTGAAAATAAAATTTTTCGAAAATTGACTTTTCCACTTAGGAGTTTAAAATGGTAATAAAAAAGACAAAAATATCCTAAGTAACCCTTAACAAACCGGAGCAAACCTGCATACATTCGCCTTTTTGGGATTTGAACAGGTTTGCTTGGATTTCCTACTATATAAAGCAGAATTATTTTGAAAAAAAAAATCCGGGAAGGAAGGCTTTTGAACAAATTTATTTTCAAAATCAGTGTTTTCCGAATACAAAAAAGAATTCAAAATATCAAAAAACAAATTCGTAAATACCGTCAAAGTATGAATATTTTTTGAACCAAAGTATTGAATAGGTTTTAAGAAAGAAACCAGTTATTTTTTTTTAAACATCTGTATTTTTCTCCATATTTCACTGTTTATTGCTTAGGTCTTGTAAGTGTTTGGCTTTAGTAGCTGGATTACTTTCTTTGGCTATGATTTATTATTTAAATTATCTCATATTCTTTAAATTGATAAAGTTTCAATTCGAAGTCTGTACTCGACAAAATATCGGTAGCTTGGGAATAATACTGTTACAAATTGATAAAATTTCTCGTTATATTGTGCTCTCAATGTAATATGTAGTTCGGAAAAATATCTCTCTTGACAATATCCCTCGATAGCAAATATATTTATTGATTTGCAGTCAAAGCTAAGGTTAATTTGTAAAATGGACTTTAAAATTCTTCATCGATTTGCCCGATAAATTTTTAAAAATTTTTACTCTAAAAATTTTTCGACATATTTACTTTAAATAACCTTTTAACATATCCTTCCTACTTTTCCAGTGACAAATGGTGTCATTGGTTTTTGAAATAGCTATACGGAATACAGTTTCCTAAAATTTAATATAATGATCACTTCATATCTAATTAGTACGTTTTGGTGAACCGACCTTGAAAGTCTAAGCGGTTTCCATACGAGTTTTCATGAAGTATTCAAAACTGTGAGTGTATTTAATTCGATTTCAAATTTTCATGAAAACGTACTGAATAGAATAATTTTGCGGAATGGTGAATGAAAAAATTGCTATTTTATGTTAAAACTTAAAGAATTTTTAAATATATATTTATTAGAAAATTCTTTACTTTATTTAAGAAGGGTAATGTTGGAGGGACGAGCGAAGCGAGATGCCTCAAAACTGTACGAGTTCAACAAAATTGCATTTTCTAACGTGTTTCCTACAAGATTTATTTCTAATTTTGACAAAAATATGTAAATAAAATTATTAATTTTAATTATTGCATCAAAATGCATCAAAAGAAGAAGTTTTTATTTTATCTAGTAGATACCTAGTAGACAGTTGTCTGGGTTGTCATGGTGTCGTTTTGAACAAGCCATCAATAAATGGCTGGAAAAGAAGTCTCAAAACTGGTGGGAGAATATCCCGGGGCAGAGACAGGCAAGGCAGTATCAAAAAACAAGCACCTAAAGTAACGGCAGACCTTTTAAGCAAGGACAAAAAGTCGGTCAAAGCAATGGTAGGGCTGTTAACAGGACATTTCAGACTCAACAAACCCATGAGCACCATAGGTCGGGCAGAAGAAGCGCTATGCAGAATCTGTCGGACAGAAGAAGAAACCTCGATCCACCTCTTATGCCAGTGTGACGGCCTGGCACGGATAAGGTACTCACGGGTGGGCCTTGAATACCCAAGTGCAGAAAGCTATACAGAAAGGCCACTGGCAGTGCTTTTGGGGCTAATCAGAAAGGCAAAACTGGAGCAAGCCATATAAATAAAGGGAATCACAATAGATCTGCGAAGGTCGCAGTGAACAAGGACTTAACTGCCGTCCCAAGAATTATCTATCTATCCTATGAGTGATTTTATATGTTCAACTTTGATCCGAAAACATCAGCTCGCAGCTCTTCGCCCATTTCGCAAAATTATCTTTGCTGGAATGACCCAGAACTCACCACGTGTAGATGAGTGCAAAACGAGTGACATTTACGCCGTTCCCAACCATTCGACCATTCAGGACCTGGTAAATTATGTTTGTTCACCACTATCAGGCAAGGGCGTTATCTTGAAAGCGGATTTTTGGTTGAATGTTGACATCGAAGATTTGAGTGCACAGCTTTCCAGCGGACTCTGCCACAGTTTTATGCGTCTTTTAACTGCTTGGGTATGGCAGGGAGATTAAATACTTTAAACTCGGGCAAAGTTCTATTTTGCAGAAATGATGAAATATTCTCTGTTGTCAAGCTCTGCATCAGCTTACATTTCGTCCACAAAAGCTGATCTCAGTAAAGACCAACAGTACCTTTCAGATATTGTCAAGACAATTCAGACAGGAAACTTTGTTCCGGATCTGGTTGTACAAGATCCTGGATCTCTCAGTCATTCCCGATGGTTGACATGTGCAAACCGAGCCTTACGATTGGTTATTTCCCAAACGAGTCCTACGGATGAACTGAACGTACTTTCCAGTTACGAAGACATATGCTCCTGTCTGGTTCGACGTTATGAGATATCACTCAGTAAAATACGGTCTTAAGCATATCTTCAAGTTCGTGCAAACAACGAGACATTTGCCGGACAATATTAAAAAAATTATTGATCCCGTGATTCAGAGAAACGAGTTCTTCTGTCATCCAGAGAACATGTTGTTGGCTATGATAGTAGATGAGATACTGCACATACGAGAGTTGGGTTACAGGAGGATACTGAAAGCTAGAAATCAACAGCCCAAGGTTGAATCTGTTAGAACTTTTATTCGTCCCTCAATAAATTACGTATTGTAATTGTGTCGCCCTCTCGAATGATGGAGGGCTTGACAACAGCGAATCATTTCTGCAAAATAAAACTCTGCCTGAGTTTGGAGTTTTTAATTTTTCCTGCCACACCCAAGTAGTTGAAAGATACGTAACACTTGACAGACTCCGCTTGAAAAGTGTGCGGACAAGATAACAGAGAGGGCTAAATTAGAGCAACTTTGCACTCAAGATTTTCGATGTTAAAATTCGACCAGAAATCCGTTTTTAAGATAACGCCATTGACGAATACTGGTGAACCAACATAATTTACCACGTCCTGTATGGTTAGGTGGTTGGGAAGGGCGTGACTGGATATCGATTTGCAGCCACCTCCACGTGGTGAGATCTGGGTCATTTCAGCAAAAATAATTTTGCGAAATGGACGAAGAACTGCAAGCTGATGTTTTCGGATCAAAGAAGAATATAAAAAAGCACTCATGGGAACAAATTTGTCAATAAAATGGCCTTGTATATATTTTTAATACAGCTGTTTGCAAAACCGAAAAAAATTTTCATGAAAATTCCCAAACTTGCTCGAACTCAAAATCTAGCGCGCGGTTTTTAAAACTATTTTTCCTATTGTCAGGTAACTAAAATGAAGAATGTTGCCGCTGTTAGAAGCTGTAAAACTTAATCTGTAAAATTTGAGCGTTAAGGTAATAATTGGTGTTTTTGATATTTTTTTTTTCAAACATAAGGCGCTTTGCAAACATAGGAATTTTTTCAATATTTTTCCCTTTATTGGCATGCGAATATGCCACTTTTCCGCACTATTAGAATTCGATACTCTAAAATTCACTTTTTTCGACCCACCCTAGTATACAGGCCCACAGAGCTTATTTAGAAATGCTGTATGAAAAAAATAGATTGCAAAACTAAAAAAAGAAACCGGGAGGTTCAAAAATTTCTTGAATAAATTAGTCCTTGTGGCTTTTGCGATATCAAGACTGTTTTTTACAAAACCCAGTATATGAGACGTATGTAAACATAACCAAAACTTTTTGTCTCCCAACCATCCTAACGTGCTGGCGCATATGTTTATCCGTACATAACAGAATTTCATATCAGGACATGAAATTCGCTCAACAACGAACGGCGAGACTGGAAACTATAAGGGGAAGTCAATATCTCGGAAATTCTATCCCAAATCACAGCCATTCAAAATCGATACGAGACTGTTATACCGTATGATTCCGATGCATAGGAGAATTAAAGAGGCAAGAGGGGGGGATTTATTTCTATGGTAACTTTTAAAAATGTTAGTATCAGAATCTATAACAATAATTTACGCATATCCAGCGATTCACTACTATATACTGTTTTGGCACTAGTACAGTTTTAAGAAACTATTACTTATTCTGTAACTGATCTGTAAACATACACATATTTTCAGCCTTGAAAAAGACTTAATAAAAGTCGAAACGTCGCCGTCGGTACTCTTTAGAAAATAACGAATTGCTTTTGTGGTCCTGAACCCGATAGTTCTGAGTTCCACTATTTTAGTTAGTAAGATAATTGTTTACAAGATATCAACATGTACTAAATTAAATAAAACATGTGTACTAAATTACAAGAAAAAAAAATCCTACAAATGCCCGACGATAATTCTGAGAGACGTTTAGCAAGGTTCGCTCAGGTTTGTTAAGACGTTTGTTGTGTTGTTGAAGTTCGAGCACTCTCAATCTATTGTTTTGCTTCATGGGTTTCCGTTGTGTACACCAATCACTCATCAGAGACACGGCACAGGCCGAGTAACGAAACACGCAAAACACTCACAAAACTCTTGATTCTTATCGATATCAGGCTATCGATATCATATTATGTGTGTAAATTTTAAAGTTTTTCGAGACTTGCTCCCTGAATGATATCTAGGAATTTGTCGGCGCTTAGTGTCGTTTATTTATTTTATCATTGGTATTAGTGGTCGGATACTATCGATAGTCATCCCTATCGATAGTTTTCGATAGTTCTTAAAGTCACTATCGATACTATCGAGAGTGCTATCGGCAGTTAAGATCACTGTTGAATTCAGACATTTTTTTCCGGGGTTGAAAATATTATTGGAGGGAAATAAACTTTATCTTTAGGTAAACTATACTTTAAGCAAATCAATTTCTATGTTTTACAGTCATTCCCCGGGGGGATTTTTCTTGCTCCGGATCTAGGGGGGAAATCCTCCGGGCTACTCCTTGAATTTATCCCTGGTTAAGATTAAGTCTGTTTATTGAAAAATAAATGAGATTAACCGACATTCTAAACTTAACTAAAATAAAAATTGTAATAAGTCTTTCTATTATATATGTGCAATGAAAATATAGAGTAAGTTAATAAATAAAAAAAAAATCATCCGTAATGCTTAAAGACTAAGCCGTTTAGTTTTAAATACGATGCCCTTAAAATATCAAATTTCGATAAAGTTAAACATATGCGTCAACACGAAATCGTAAGGGTGTTTTTGGGTTGGGTCCGAACGGTTAGAACTCTAGTGTTTACTAATATTGTTTTGATGGGGTTTATTAATAATATTTTCGAAGGGGAAACAACGGGATAACGATCGATATCGATGCAGTAAAAGGTTTATGTTAGTCGACAGCTTTTAGTCGCAAAGAAAAATTACAATAAATCGAGTTTTTTTACCTTACAGAAAATGTTTTAACCTACTGGGAGTTTCTTTATTTTTTTATTGTTATACTATTTTTCTCCAATCGTCAGTCAGGTTTTTTTTTATTAAAACTAACAACTACAAAATTATTTTAGCACCAAATAAATATGCTAAACGTCATAAAATTAGCGTCGAATAGCGTTTTGTTTATTTTAAGGGTTAAATTATTGCAACCATTTCTTAAATTGATATTATTTTTTTTTTGGATTACGGGGCAAGATTAAAATGATTTATTAATTTATTTTTTTAGGAAATGCTTCGTAAATAACCGGTTATTTCTTACACTACTTTAAGAATGTTCTGTAGATATTTCCGACCACGGACAGGATTTATAAAAAAAAATATTTTTCAGAAAGTACATTTTTGCGACAATACTATGTTTCTCCGAAAATATTTTTGTCTCGAAAATTGAATTTTGAAACCTAAAATTTAGAAAATTTTAAAGAAAAAATAACTGATCACCTGATGACTAAATAAATCTAAACAAATCTGCCCATGTTCGCCTTTTTTGGGTTCGATAAAGTTTGCTTGTTTTCTTTGGCTTTCTGTTGTCTTTTTATATCAACATTATTGAAACTATTGCAATAAATATGACATGACCCCAACAATGAACATATTAAATTTGGCCAGTAGATCACAGATTATTTATTGTATAGTGCATTTTCAACAATTTTTTTTCTCAAAAACGTATTCCGAAGTAATGTACGAATATATTTAAAAAAATGGTTTTTATAGTTTCAAAAAATATATTTTCGTCTTTAGTATATGCTGTAGGTTAATAGTTATTTTCTTTGCAATGATTTTTGCTTATTCTTTGTGCCTTTTTCTAGTTTAATTCTTCCTATATTCATTCTTTTTCTGTTATCGTTTTAGACACTTGATAACCTTTTTCTTCCATCTTTCTTTTTTCCGGATCTAGGAAAAAATTTTTCTTTCAAAACAAATTGTTGTATCTCTAAAAAAAAAGTACACTAATGATCGATTTCTCAAAACATTTTTTGTTCAGTTAATATATTTAGTTGACGTTTAGAGTCACCTTACCCAACCTGGCAATGGCATTAACATGTGTGTGCTGTGGCAGCTGGATAATTCTTGATTAACTAATAATCCAATTAGAGTAAATTGCTCTTCAAAGACTTTGCTACAATTTTGTGTGAAAAAAAGTCCAAACGATTTGTTCAGTGCAAGGGAGTTACTAATTGTTAAATTTATCATTTTTCAAAATTTTAAAATAGTACCTACCTACCTGCAGGCGTAATCTTTTAATTCCTTATTTTCAGAATTTTTTTGTTTCTTTTATTTTTTCCACTTTGTCCTCGTCTTCGTGCCTCCTTTTAGATATGTCGCGCCCCCTATTGGGGGCCCTCAGGTTAAGAATCGCTTGTCTAATGGGTAAATTATCAAAAAAATATTAAAACAGGTTTTTATTTTTTTTTAATTCGTTACCAAAAAACTAATGGTTGGTATATAATTCATTCGATACACTTTGGCACTAAAGAAGCTAAAGAAGGTAATAAACACAGAACAGACACACCACACCATTAAGCCCCCTTGATCAATCGTGTATTAAAGCATCTGTTAAATTAATCATAATGTTTAAAATAAAAAGTGCTTAAACAAAAAGTCTTTTTCCCAATAAAATTTCAAATAATTTTTAAAAAGCATTTTCTTCAGAAGGACTAAGCAAAGGACAATTTAGAAGATTTTATGTGTATTCAATATTTTCTAATTTTGACATATAAAGTGACACTTTTCAAAACCGATGACAGTTCCAAAACATCTTATTTTTCGTTACTAGTTACGAAAAGTATAAGTAACATATTTCCTAACGTGATAAAATAATAATTTCATAACGGAACTGCTTACGAAAAAATGAAACACAAAAATATAAATATTTCGTATTTCTCTTTCGACTTCTCGGGTGTGACAGAAGATAATGCGTTTTGAGCTGCCTCTTCAATATCACTTGGGCGAGACCCCAAGAATCGGATATTTTCAGTATTTTTAAAAGAAAATAATTAATTTGTGATGCGACACTTCTTTACAAATGAGGACTCCATTGCAAAAAGCATGAAGGTCACATTTTTTTTTAATAAGTATTATTCCAAAAAAATCCTTAGGTTTTAGTAAACTACTAGTTATTGCACAGTATTGTCTACTAAACTACACATGTACGAGTAAAAGACGATTTCGTAAATTTGGCAGATTGCAAAGTTAACTGGATTTTTGAACTTTAAAATTAGTTTTCTGACGAAACAACTTTATGTGACATCCATGTTTTTGCAGTGGAGTCTTCAAATAAAACTTCAAAACGACATCATTACAACCCAGACAAAACTGTCTATTAAGTGCCTACTAGATGAAATAAAAAACTTTTCATCCGATGCCTACTTAGATGTTTTGATACAATTATTAAAATTGATAATTTTATTTACATACTTTTGTCAAAATTAGAAAACATCTTGTATGAAACACGTTAGGAAATGCAATTTTGTTTAACTCTTATAATTATTGTGAGTGATCTCTCTTCGCTCGTTCCTCAAACATTACACTCTTTAAACAAAGTAGAGCATTTCCTAACTGGTTACATAAAAAGCTAATAAAGGAAAAGCTGTTTTATTCACCTTAATTGTACACATTTTGTAGTAATAGTCACTTATGGTATTATATTATTTTATGATTAGGATACTTTATCGCCTTAAAAGTGCATATTAAATTTAACAGTAAGTAATTATCTCATATTTAAATATTTCTTTTTTTTTAATACATACAAATTTAATCGTAATCTAATCTACATTTTTCGTATCAAAATGTAAATAGTTTGGTATGTCGGTTTCGTATTCATAAACTTATTTAGCTAACTCCATCGCCCAAGTATATCTAATAACTAATATCTTATTTCCCCCCATCAATTGTTTATTTGATTAATAAAAATGGTAATGCTTAACAAAGTTAATTAGCAAAAAAAACTTGTTTCACTATTTTATCATACTCTACCCATTAGACCAAGAATTAAAAAAAAAATACCTGCACATTCCCCATTACAAATGCATCTGTCCTCATTGTAAATAATATTTTGCTTCAACTAAGAGAAACAGATCCGTTTCAGCACCTCATATACATACGGGCAAGGATTTTAGGGACCTTATGCTTTGGGTACAAAGATATTTCATTTCATATATTAACTATTAAGTACCATGTTTATCCATTTTCCGATGACGCTACAAGGCAACATAGAAGATTCAGTGGCATCAAAAAATTTGTTCTATTATCCAAAAATATGCATTTTATTTTATAACCATGAGTGTGTATATCTTTGGGCCAATATATTAATTATCATTAAATAATTTTAATTTAATTTTAGGGAAAGGAGTTGATTCGGACCTGTTTTAAAGTAACCAGAACGATTCGAAAATCCATTTTATACCTTTCGGCATGTGGGTGATTGTGTATATGTCTACAGGTTATCTGAAAAGTCTTTGTATGCGCAAATATCTTTGTCATTGGTACGAACATAAACTTAATTGAGTCGGATTTCAAGAAAATCGAAAATATTTATATTACTTTGTGTCGTGTGGTGTTGTGTTTGTATGTATGTAGGCGCAGCTATCATTTAGTTTTTAGGGGGCTGACGTTCTTGATTTTAATAAATTGGCTTACCCGATTTATTAAAGAAGTCTTAATTTTGGGTGTGTTAATTTTAATTTTGGGGGCTTAGCGCTCCTTAGCCTCCCCACCCCTAGTTACGCCTATGCAAACCTGCTGAAATAACTGCTTATTTTTGCCAAAGATAAGCAATTATATCTTTTTAATTAGGTAAGTGTTAAAAATCAAAATACTTTAGATATTTATTTTCCTTTAAATTAAGTACATAGTTTTAATATTACACATTTTAACTTGCTAAATTAGACAACGTTTTGATAGTTTAATGGCGAACGAGTAATTTAATAGCTGCAATAAAATTTAATATTTCGTCGGGCAAGGATAATAATGCAGTATTAAATCTAGTATAATGTAGTTAATGTCGAGTTGAGTTTAAGTGGCTTGCGGACGCATTTTTTATTTCGCTCGTCTGTTCTGCATCAACTTTTATTCACATTTTAATTCTATTAGCGAATTTAATTACAGTCGTAAAGTTTTATTGCATCTGTCCATTATTATTAACCTGGTTTTTGGAATTAATGAACAAAACTCGAAAATACTTTTATATATAATAATATAAAAACCTGTAAAAAGATCAGCGAAGGGAAACGTATTTTGCCATTTTCGCATTAATAACTGTTTTAACTCCCTCCTCACATCCACAGCTACACAACCTTAACTTTTTGCTGAGGATATGTATGTATTACAATTATTTCCATTTTAGAGCAAATAGGAATTCATAAATTATTTATAACCCGCCAAAGATATGGTCCCTTACCTACTTTTTAAGAATGGATTTTGACAGGTTTCCAGTTATATAGAACCCTTGTATAATTGGCACCTGTAATGTAACGCAATTACTGTTGGTTAATACATATTTACAACCATAAATACCAACACAGGCTACTAGAACATAGGGCTAATTATAACAAAAAATTAATAAAATATATCAATATATCATTATTTTTCATTGAATTTTTATAATTTATTTCCATTGCATGGTGTCGAAATTTAGAGTGATGTGTGGAAAAACAGATTCTTTTCATCCTGAACTGTCTTTTCCGAGATTTGCTTGGTGGAATACAGAATACGACAAAGCCATTACGGTGGAACGCCGAAACGGAATTATAGCGGATGGTCTTTGTCCTACATACGCACAATTTATGAAGCTACAGCCATCTTCAACTCCCAAGCCACGAAACACGAATGGCAACGCTCGTGGGCTGATTTTATTTCGTTAATTATTAGGAAGTGACTGCGCTGCCGGCACCGGCAGCCATTATGGATGCTGGCGCCGGTATCCCTAAAGGTGCGTTTCCTATGGAGCGGCTGACGCTCGCGGCTGCCGCACAGCGTCTGACACCTAGTACTGCTCATGTGACAATTTAATTTATCCGTTTCTTTTCGAGCGTCAGACGCTAGCATCAACGTCAATGGATATATTGGCGTCAGCAGACGCTGTGCGGCAGCCGCGAGCGTCAGCCGCCCCATAGGAAACGCACCTTAACGGTAGCCTTAGTGGGTGCCGGCACCGACAGCCGAGCTAGCTGCCGGAAATATAAGAAAATTAATCTCAAAATAAGATCAGAGTGAAAGTACTGTAATTCAATCAATAAAATACTAATTTATCATCGTGTAAACTTTAACGAAACTTAAATTTTGCTACAAAAATATAACAATTATTATTATTCTGCGAATTCATAAGTAGAAATAAGAAAAATAAACATATTTTTTTTAAAGTTAAGTCTTTGCTTTCTTAGCTCTTTTGCGATTCAACCCCAAAACTGTATTTCCAAGTCCCTTCGGACGTCCTCGTTTTTGGGCTTTTCCTGGCACCTGTACGTCTCGTAATTCAAACTTAGGCTGTTCTTTATACGTATACTTTTTCCCCATTTCTGAACTTGGATGTTCCAGTGAAAAATATGTTTAAGTTGCAACCTATTTAAATGGAAACCGCTGATGGTGGTTCGCACACAGCTGTTGTAATCAAACTCTTTATACCTTCAATAAGAATGTTCAATGTCTTACATCAATTTGATTGGAATTCTTGTCTTGTATGGGCACATTGATATTTTTTGAGGTAGAAATAACTGGCAAAGCATATGGGGCTGTAGCTGCTGCAAAGAAAGTAATACACAAACATTATTTTTTAATACATAGTTGTTTTGGGATGTTCACACTTTAGAAATCTGTCTTGTTACTAGTATTGGGAATAACCGACTTATTTTAATAACCTACTACAGAGTATTCAAGTGATTTTAAAAACCGGATGATAATCGGTTTTTCACTCGAATACTGATATTAATATTGGCGGTTCATCGTTCATCTACAGCATTTGTATTGGGAATTACTGACTAAGTACTGAGAATTGAAATGATTTTATTTTAAAACTAATTTATCACTCGTCGGTTTTTCACACGAATGCGAATGTTTACATACATCGGTGTTTAAGGAAAGGGTTAAAGTTAAAAGTTCTTAGAATTCAATATTTTTATTTATCTTTATCGTCAGTCTAGTCTCCGTTGTGCTTTGTGGCGAGGCGAACAATGGTTCTTTTATATTGATAAATGTATATGTAGTTTAGTAAAAACCGAATTTTCGTCATCGAATTATAACCGATGATAACGGGTTGATTCAGATTATTGAAAAAACCAGATGATAGGTTATTTTTCACTCGGGTGATCCCAACACTAGGTGCGGCGTTCGGTGGACAATTACGAGCGACGGTTTTCACTCAAACTTATAACTCGGTACTGGCTTTAATAATCGGGTGTTGTCGATGATTGCAATAACCGCGTGATCGAGTGATTTTTCACTTGAGTGATACCAACAATAGCAACGTCGCCAGTCGCAGTGAGTGATTGGCATGCGGGCAACAACTAAATTGGAGACGTATTGGAAAATAAAAACCGAATTTTCGTCACTCGAATTATAACCGATGATAACCGGATGATTCAGGTTATTGAAAAAACCGGATGATAGGTTATTTTTCACTCGAGTGATCCCAACACTACTTGTTACATCTTCAGTTTTGTTTTCATTTGCATTATGTGTTGCTGAGTCTATTGCATTCTTGTCCTGATCTGACCGATTTGAACTCGTTAATGGAATCAGTTGACCATTTGCACCAACCAAATAATCTTCAGTCAATTCCTTCTCTTCATAGACTTCTATTTGGTCAATTAATTCGATTACTGCTATATCATGTTAAACGACGTCTTTGGTGATACTGGGGTCAAAAGTATTATACTCACTTGCTTTCACGAAAATGATAGCCAGGCAACCTTGCTTATACGTGGAACACTTCCTTGCTGACTTTTCATTTTCTGTCTTAAATGGTCTTTCACCTTTAACACAGGCTAACCGCAGATATTAGTATTTCAGAGTCGGATTAATATCCAACACAGTATTCGGATTTCGTTGTCTTTGATTGTGAATTATTCTGCTATCAAGCAACCAAAACTAATTATTTGTGGCTTTCATGTAGTCCACCATAACACAATTAAAATTTTTATATGAGGAAAAGTTACCACCTACTTTCATATTTTATGGTTTTTACGCACAATTAAAACAACACAGTGGTTACATATCATTTAAAAGACGTAACTATTATTATTTTAGGTTAGAACAGCCGGCATTCCGTTTTGGCGTCTGGACTACGGTGCCGGCACTCGAGAAATTTTGTACTCTGGTGCCGGCACCGGTATCCATGCATCATCATTTTGGGAAACGGCGCGGCGCCGGCAGCGGAGTTACTTCCTAATTGTTATACAGGCTGTTAATACAGTATGTGGCTAAACTTGAGGATATTATTCTTTACGTAATTTTAAGACAAAAAGTTCGTATAAACATAGGTCCCAAACGACTTTGTTTTTAAAACACAGGGTCTTGAATTTTTTCTAAAGGTTTTTTCTAAATAACTAGAAGACGCAAGTTAGTATCAAGTTGAAACTTGGTGAAAATTTTTATTGTATTAATAGCAGTCTTTTGCTAGCTGTCTCATTTGTCTAAAAAAGTATTTTTTTTTCATGGCCCTCTTACTTTTTTGTTATTTCATCAAATTACACTTATAAATAATATTATACATAACTTTACCTTTTTTTGTTTTTATCGAAAACATCTAATCTGAGCGATAAAATTCAAAAGCTAATTTTTGTGTAGTTTTATTTGCTAAATCGTATTAGCTATACCTATTAGATTAAAAAGAGAGTGGCGTATATATATATATATATATATATATATATATATATATATATATATATATATATATATATATATATATATATATATATATATATATGTATATATATATATATATATATATATATATATATATATATATATATATATATATATATATATATATATATATATATATATATATATATATACATCTTTCATCATTTCTGCGTCCTTTCATAATCCATCATTTTTGCGTCCCCTAGAAATAGAGGCTTTAGGCTTTGTATTTCAAGTGTATATCGATTTTTTTCCTTTTTTTGTATTGCTCCTAATTTTTCTTTTAAATATCTCTTAAAACTAAAATATACCTTTTATTTTATAATGCAGCATTTTCAACTCCTTTCATATTATAATCAAATTTGCGTCCGGCGTATAATTTTGTACATTTGTCGACGCATTTTGCTTCCGAGCCGTATAATATTTGGACACTTCTCTATCATTTTTACTACTGCCCTGTTGCCAGAATTTTGAAAAGTCCGAAAGGTGGGAAAGATTACACAGCGCTTTTGAACCAATGATAGGTATGACTAATCTGTCACCAGAAACAGCTTGAGGGACTGGGCTGTTTATAACTTAAAGGTATAATTAATTGTTTCCTCATAATATGATGAAGAGATGTAAATCTTTACGCCAAGAGCAGGATGAGATAACCAAGGTGCTATGAGTCTATTACAAAACCATCGATCTTTTATTAACATGCTTTTATTAGCTTGACTTATAACATTGTAATGGGACATTTCATTAAAAGATATATACAGTATGTATTCGAAATGGAAAATTTTTTGTTATTCATTTTACGAAAAAAGTGTATTTTTATAAAAAGTTCTGCATCGTGAAAAAATAGCATTGCCATTAAGAAATTTGATCCAGTAGGTACGTACAGGGTGGCTCAAAAATGAAAAAGTCATAATCCATGTGAAGCTAAAAAGACAAAATCTTTATTTGAAATTACACTGCCACTGCAAATGTACAATTTAATAATATGTTTTTTCATTAAAAAATATACAGCATGTCTTCGAAATGGAAAAAATGTATTATTGATTTTACGAAATTGTGTATTTTTATAAAAAGTTCTGCATCGTGAAAAAATAGCATTGCCATTCAGAAATTTGATCCAGTACGTACAGGGTGGCTCAAAAATGAAAAAGTCATAATCCACGTGAAGCTAAAAAGACAAAATCTTTATTTAAAGGTACACTGCCACTGCAAATGTACAATTTAATAATATGTTTTTTTCATTAAAAAAATATACAGAATGTCTTCGAAATGGAAAAAAATGTATTATTGATTTTACGACAAAAGTGTATTTTTATAAAAAGTTCTGCATCGTGAAAAAATAGCATTGCCATTCAGAAATTTCATCCAGTACGTACAGGGTGGTTCAAAAATGAAAAAGTCATAATCCACGTGAAGCTAAAAAGGCAAAATCGTTATTTAAAGGTAAACTGCCACTGCAAATGTACATGCAAGAGTTATTTTTATGATATGTTTGGAACACACAGGAGGTCCCAAAAGTAAAATTAATTTTTAAAAATCGCCGTTACAAAAAAAGTATATCTTCATAAAAAATTCTACATTGTGAAAAAAGAGCATGGTTTAAATATTTTTATAGGGCATAGAGGGTGGCTAAAAATTTAAATTAAAATTGGGACTTTCAGCTTTATGAGCCACCCTGTATTGTCCTTCATCAAGTTTTTGAATAACCATGCTTCTTTTACAATGTAGAACTTTTTATAAAGATATAGGTACTTTTTTTGTAAAATCGGTAATAAAAAAATTAATTTTATTTTTGAGACCTCGTGTATGTTCCAAAACTAATTCACTGAAAAACTAAAAGAACACGCTTTTATGAGTAGCGCACTAAAAAGTTAAAGATAAATTATAGTTTAAAATACTAAAAACACGTTTTTATGAGTAGCCCACTAAAAAGTTAAAAATAAATTAGGTATAGTTTAAAAAACTAAAAACACTTTACGGTTTACTGTTAGGTAACTATAAAAGGAAAATAATTATTTTGAACTTTTTAGTGCGCTACTCATAAAAGCGGTTTTTTTAGATTTTTAAATTATAATTTATTTTTTTAACCTAAAATGCAAGTTGAAAATATAAGTTTAAGTAATATTAATATTATAAACATTTTTACTGCTTATTTCTTAATTTGTAAAATTTATTGAAGAATAAAAAGATTGATAACAATAGTAATATGAATAACAATATTGTAAGTATTTTCCATGCTTATATAATATAATATTATTTTCAGTTTATTTTTATGTAAAATTAGGAATTCTTAGCCGTCGACAAATTTCAATTATTCATAACAGTAACGGTGTCAGACATTTGCCGTCCTTTTGGTAAAAGTGATAATTAATATATATGTGATAGATCAAGGCTGACAATTTTTATTTTAATTTACTGACATGGCACTGACATGTACACATTGCTATCACAGAATGGCGCTTTTTTACCAAGAGTTCTCCGCATTCTTTACATATGAGATCGCTATAAAAAGGAGTTTTGAGCCATGGACTCTCCTTACCTCATTCTATTTTTATTATAACTTTCGTTTATTTTATTTGGGTTAAGTCACCAGATTAGCTCAAAATATGACAAGGCGTTCAACAAAAATTATCCACCTAATAAAACTAAAACAGATATGTTTAATGTCGACAGACACAAGCAAGTTTCTTCTTAATGCTTTTTGGCTGGAATCACTATTGATAAGACAGGTGTAATTTGGCAATTAAGGTCTTGCTCATTGCTCAGTGCTCAGGTTTATATAATTAAGGGTTTAAATTGGCAAGTGTTAAGATAAGACAACCAAATTTTATACTGTTAGTTTCTTTTTAATTTTTCTCGCCAACTTATAAAGAAAAGAGCGATTTAAATATCAGTTAAGTACAGTTAAATTTACCAACCGAAATAAACCTTTTTAATACACTACAAAGATAATGTAAAATGTCGACCACAGTAACTGGCGAGCTAGTTTTTTTTATTTAACAAATAAATTCCAAAATGTAGTTTTTGTTAAATAACTTTTTAAGTTTTATTTTTTCGAAAAGCCGCATCAATCGAAATAGGTGAAAATGTTACACAGGAAACGTATCTAAAACGTCTATAAAACTTAATCATTTTGTTAAACTTAAGCTTCAAAAAGTTTTGCAATTTACATGTCAACTATATTTACAAAATACAGTTTGAGCAACAAAAAATAGAAACTAATTTTGAAGGTGCTCTGTATATATTTCACCGGAAATACAGCCTGTTCCAAGCCAGGTTGAAAAGTAGTCCATATGCAAAATTTTTCCTTTTCTTTTTGGTCAAGCAGTTTTAAGCGTTCGCTCCAACAGACAATCCGACAGACAGACGGACAGACAAACCGACGGAAATGGGAGACCATCTGATATAGGGACCTCAACACGTAAAGATCTGAAAAAATCCCGGGAAGTGATTTTTGTCTAGCGAGAGAAGTAAAAAGTTGAAATTACTAAAATTAGAAATGATTTTTAAAAATGCAAAAATATTCCGAGAAAAGATAAATTTAGGATGTGTAGAAATGTCAAATTAAAATTAATAACCTCCAGTTATAATGAAGTGGTAATTTCCATAAGAAAGCGCGATTATTTCTTGATATTAAACCTTTAAAATGGGCTAGTACAAACTATATCCCAAATCGATTACTTGTTATATTTTAGAAACAAATATAAAATGGTATAGTTTTTTTGTAATAAAAAAGCCTTAAAATTAAAAGTACTAAAACTTTTAAAGCTCCAACAAGAAAAGAAAATTTTACGCGGCTGTTGTATCTAATAGAAAATAAAATTTCATTGTTCCTAACTTACACCCTGTACAGTACAACTGTTCTATTTCTACTTTACACTCCACTTACAACACCATTGATTTTTGACACTTTAACGGTAATTTTGTATTGCAGCAATTGCAGTATACCTATTCAAATAAGATATGCAGGCATGCATCGCTGTTTTATTTAATAACTAGCTTTCGCCCGCAACTTCTTCCACGGTATAACAATTTTACTCCATTACAAACTTTAAATACCATTGTAATACCCCCTTAGGGGTTGATTTATTAAAAACTGAAAAGAAAAACACGTGTTTAAACATTAACGCTCAGATACACTAAGAAGGTTTAAGATTTAGTACTGCATGGTTTAAATTAGGATCTTCTAGTTGATCAGGTATGTTTTGACAGGTTTTTTCCTGTCATAGTTAATAAGTCTTCGTTAAAAACTTATGAAATATTCCGTTCCGTGCCGTTCATTTTCTTCACATTCGTTAGACAAAATTAGATTTTCTGACCTCAATTGACATACTTATTAGTTAACATTTTTGGGGAAATTGCCATTCGCTCGTTTTTATCCCCCCCCCCCCCCGTTAGTTTTTTTAAATGTTAGACAAAATTAAATATTTTGACCCCAATAACCCCGAAAACAACATTAACATTTTTAGATAATTTCCCAGTTGCTCCTTTTTACCCCCCCCCCCCCCCCGGCGTTAATTTTTTAAATATGAGTTTCAACAAAATTGGATTTTCTGTTCTCAGTAACCCCCAAAATTAGTTAACATTTTTGGAGAAATTCCAAACCCCCCGCCTTTTTATTCCCTCTGCCCCACCGTTAATTTTGTTTACATTCGTTAAACAAAATTAGATTTGCTGACCTCAACAACCTTGAAAATGATATATCAGATAACTTTTTTTGAAAAATGATCAGTTGCCTGTTTTTATTCTCCCTCGTTATATTTTTTTAAATATGTTAGACCAAAGTACATTTTTTGACCGTAATAACCCCGAAAATGACAAATTAGTTAACATTTTTTTCAGTCGCTCCTTTTTATCCCCCCGCCGTTAATTTTTTAAATATAGGTTTCAACAAAATTAGATTTCTGACCTAAATATCCCCGTAAATGACAGATTAGTTAACATTTTTGGAGAAGTTCCCAGTTGCGCCCTAATATCACCCCACCCCCCACGTTATTCTTAACATCCATTACACAAAATTAGACTGACCTCAATAACTCTGAAAATACTAAGCTAACATTTTTGGAGAAATTCTCAGCCGCCCTTTTATCCCCTCTCCCCTCCCTTCTCCGTAAATTTTATTTAGCATCTGTTACACAAAGTCAGATTTTCTGACCTCAGTAATCCCGAAAATGGCCCATTAGTTAACATTTTTGGACAAATTCCCAGCCGCCCCTTTTTATTCGCCCCCCCCCCCCTCCCTGCGGTAATTTTTAACACCTGCTAGAAAAAAAAAATTCTGACCTCAATACCCCCGAAAATGACATATTAGTCAACATTTTTAAAAAATTCTCAGTCGCTCCGGTTTTATCCCCTCTCACCTCCTCCCCTTTATTATTTTTTAAAGCTAAATCGTTTCACGTGGATTATGACATTTTCATTTTTGAGCCACCCGGTAAGTATAAGATCAAATTTTTGAATAGCAATACTATTTTCTCACGATGCAGAACTTTTTATAAAGATACACTTTTTTCGTTAAATCAATAATAAAAAATTTTCCATTTCGAAGATATGTTGTATATTTTTTAGTGAAGAAAACATATTATTGAATTGTACATTTACAGTGGCAGTTTACCTTTAAATAACGATTTTGTCTTCTTAGCTTCACGTGGATTAGGACTTTTTTATTTTTGAGCCACCCTGTTTATACAAGATCAAATTTTTGAATAGCAATGCTATTTCCTCACGATGCAGAAGACATGCTGTATATTTTTTAATGAAAAAAAACATATCGAATTGTACAGGGTGTCCGGATTTCGTTGTATTTGCGGGTTATCTCAGTTATTAGTAGAGATAGAGGGTTGCGGTTTGCACGTCATGGCGCTACTTTTTTGTGAATCGGAAAATGCCACAAACAGAATTTTCATAGCTTTCTTTGTTTTCGAGCTACAGGGTGATTTTGAAAATTTTCCCTTTTTGAGCACCCCTTGTATCTCGGCTATGCCGCATCATATCAAAATAGTACAAACTGACTTTTATGCAGAATGTTACGTAGAATACGATGACGTAGTTAGTTTTTTTCTAAACATTATACTTTTCGAGTAATGGTATAAAGTTGTACTTTTTTAAATGGGACACCCTGTATATTTATACATCGTTACATTCCGCTTATCGGGGGCTTTTTGAAAATATATAATACATGATATTTATTTTTTCATTGGAGCCGTTAAATCACAATTTTAATAAAAATGTCAATATTTCATAGTAGACCATGAAGTAAAACGTATACCTACACATTACAGAGATTGTTCGCATTAATTTCCGTTACTCTGAACACAATATTGTCACATTTTTTATTCTTCTTGAAGCAATTAAAAAAATAACTGGAAGTGCTTGCAAATTTCTGAATTCCATTTCAGTAGCATTACGCAATGCTTCTATCGTTTGATGCCGGGTATGAAATATTTTATTTTCCAAATAACCCCACAAAAAAAGTCGAGAACTGACAAATCAGGTGACCTGGGAGGCCATTTTATTGTGCGAATCCAGGAAAGAACTTATCTGGAAAATCACTTTCCTGGTCACTGGATTCGCACAATAAGATGACCTCCCAGGTCACCTGATTTGTCAGTTCTCGACTTTTTTTGAAAATAAAATATTTCATACCCGGCATCAAACGATAGAAGCATTGCGTAATGCTACTGAAATGGAATTCAGAAATTTGCAAGCACGGCCAGTTATTCTTTTAATTGCTTCAGGAAGAATAAAAAATATTGTGTTCAGAATAACGGAAATTAATGCGAACAATCTCTGTAATGTGTAGGTATACGTTTTACTTCATGGCCTACTATAAATATTGACATTTTTATTAAAATTGTGATTTAACGGCTCCAATGAAAAAATAAATATCATATATTATATATTTTCAAAAAGCCCTCGATAAGCGGAATGTAACGATGTATAAATATACAGGGTGTCCCATTTAAAAAAGTACAACTTTATACCATTACTCGAAAAGTATAATATTTAGAAAAAAACTAACTACGTCATCGTATTCTACGTAACATTCTGCATAAAAGCCAGTTTTTACTATTTTGATATGATGCGGCATAGCCGAGATACAAGGGGTGCTCAAAAAGTGAAAATTTTCAAAATTACCCCGTAGCTGGAAAACAAAGAAAGCTATGAAAATTCTGTTTATGGAATTTTTCGTTTCACAAAAAGGTAGTGCCATGACGTGCAAACCGCAACCTTCTATCTCTACTAATAACTGAGATAACCCGCAAATACAACGAAATCCGGACACCCTGTACATTCGCAGTGGCGGTTTTCCTTTAAATAACGACTTTGTCTTTTTAGCTTTACTTGGATTATGACTATTTCATTTTTGAGCCACCCTGTACGTACTAGATCAAATTTTTGAATGGCAATGCTAGTTTTTTACGATGCAGAACTTTTTATAAACAGATAGGTACTTTATTCTTAAAATCAATAACACATTTTTTCCATTTCGAAGAGATGCTGTATATTTTTTAGTGAAAAAAAATATTATTGAATTGTACATTTGCAGTGGCAGTTTTCCTTTAAATCACGATTTTGTCTTTTTAGCTTCACTTGGATTATGAATATTTCATTGTTGAGCCACCCTGTACGTACTAGATCAAATTTTTGAATGGCAATGCTATTTTTTTACGATGCAGAACTTTTTATAATCAGACACTTTTTTCGTAAAATCAATAATAAAAATTTGTCCTTTTCGTAGACATGCTGTATATTTTTTGAATGAAAAATACATATTATTGAATTGTACATTTGCAGTGGCAGTTTACCTTTAAATAACGATTTTGTCTTCTTAACTTCACATGGATTAGGACTTTTTATTTTTGGGTCACCCTGTTTATACTAGATCAAATTTTTGAATAGCAATGCTATTTTCTAACGATGCAGAATTTTTTATAAAGAGACACTTTTTTCGTAAAATCAATAATATTTTTTTTCCATTTCGAAGACATGCTGTATATTTTTTTAAGGAGAAAAAAACATATTATTGAATTGTACATATGCAGTGGCAGTTTTCCTTTAAATAATGATTTTGTCTTTTTAGCTTCACGTGGATTATGACTGTCATTTTTGAGCCACCCTGTACATACTAGATCAAATTTTTGAATCGCAATGCTGTTTTTTTACTATGCAGAACTTTTTATAAACAGACACTTCTTTCGTAAAATAAAAATTTTTTTTCCATTTTGAAGACATGCTGTACATTTTTTAATGAAAAAAATATTATTGAATTGTACATTTGCAGTGGCAGTTTTCCTTTAAATCACGATTTTGTCTTTTTAGCTTCACTTGGATTATGAATATTTCATTTTTGAGCCACCCTGTACGTACCTACTAGATCAAATTTTTGAATGGCAATGCTGTTTTTTACGATGCAGAACTTTTTATAATCAGACACTTTTTTCGTAAAATCAATAATAAAATTTTTTCCATTTTGAAGACGTACTGTATATTTTTTTAATGAAAAAACATATTATTGAATTGTACATTTGCGGTGGCAGTTTACCTTTAAGTAACGATTTTGTCTTCTTAGCTTCATGTGGATCAGGACTTTTTTATTTTTGAGCGACCCTGTATGTACTAGATGAAATTTTTGAATGGCAATGGGTATTTTCTCACGATGCAGAACCTTTTATAAACAGACACTTTTTTCGTAAAATCAATAATAATTTTTTTCCATTTCGAAGACATGCTGTATATTTTTTTAATGAAAAAAAAAACACATTATTGAATTGTACATTTGTAGGGGCAGTTTTCCTGTAAATAACGATTTTGTCTTTTTAGCTTCACGCGGATTATGACTGTCATTTTTGAGCCACCCTGTACGTATCAAATTTTTGAATGGCAATGCTGTTTTTTTACGATGCAGAACTTTTTATAATCAGACACTTTTTTCGTAAAATCAATAACAAAATTTTTTCCATTTTGAAGACATACTGTATATTTTTTTAATGAAAAAACATATTATTGAATTGTATATTTGCAGTGGCAGTTTACCTTTAAATAACGACTTTGTCTTCTTAACTTCACATGGATTAGGACTTTTTATTTTTGGGTCACCCTGTTTATACGAGATCAAATTTTTGAATAGCAAAATAGCAATGCTATTTTCTAACGATGCAGAATTTTTTACGAAGAGACACTTTTTTCGTAAAATCAATAATATTTTTTTTCCATTTCGAAGACATGCTGTATATTTTTTTAAGGAGAAAAAACCATATTATTGAATTGTACATATGCAGTGGCAGTTTTCCTTTAAATAATGATTTTGTCTTTTTAGCTTCACGTGGATTATGACTGTCATTTTTGAGCCACCCTGTACATACTAGATCAAATTTTTGAATCGCAATGCTGTTTTTTTACGATGCAGAACTTTTTATAAACAGACACTTCTTTCGTAAAATAAATAATATTTTTTTTCCATTTTGAAGACATGCTGTACATTTTTTAATGAAAAAAATATTATTGAATTGTACATTTGCAGTGGCAGTTTTCCTTTAAATCACGATTTTGTCTTTTTAGCTTCACTTGGATTATGAATATTTCATTTTTGAGCCACCCTGTACGTACCTACTAGATCAAATTTTTGAATGGCAATGCTGTTTTTTACGATGCAGAACTTTTTATAATCAGACACTTTGTTCGTAAAATCAATAATAAATTTTTTTTCATTTTGAAGACGTACTGTATATTTTTTTAATGAAAAAACATATTATTCAATTGTACATTTGCAGTGGCAGTTTACCTTTAAGTAACGATTTTGTCTTCTCAGCTTCATGTGGATCAGGACTTTTTTATTTTTGAGCCACCCTGTATGTTCTAGATGAAATTTTTGAATGGCAATGGGTATTTTCTCACGATGCAGAACCTTTTATAAACAGACACTTTTTTCGTAAAATCAATAATAATTTTTTCCATTTCGAAGACATGCTGTATATTTTTTTAATGAAAAAAACACATTATTGAATTGTACATTTGTAGTGGCAGTTTTCCTTTAAATAACGATTTTGTCTTTTTAGCTTCACGTGGATTATGACTGTCATTTTTGAGCCACCCTGTACGTATCAAATTTTTGAATGGCAATGCTGCTTTTTATACGATGCAGAACTTTTTATAATCAGACACTTTTTTCGTAAAATCAATAACAAAATTTTTTCCATTTTGCAGACATACTGTATATTTTTATAATGAAAAAACATATTATTGAATTGTACATTTGCAGTGGCAGTTTACCTTGAAATAACGATTTTGTCTTCTTAGCTTCACGTAGATCAGGACTTTTTTATTTTTGAGCCACCCTGTATGTACTAGATCAAATTTTTGAATAGCAATGCTATTTTCTGACGATGCGGAACTTTTTATAAACAGGCACTTTTTTCGTAAAATCAATAATAATTTTTTTTCCATTTCGAAGACATGCTGTATATTTTTTTTAATGAAAAAAAACACATAACTTCAGCAAAAAAAAACTTAAAACGAGACCATTCGGAAAAACTCAACCAAGTTGAAGAAGTCCGTTGAAGAATTATGCGTGAACATATAAAGAATCTCACATGCGGGCCGAATAATTGATAACCTCCTCTTGAGAGGACGGTTAAAAAGCACACCACTTAGCGAAAATGCTGTTCACTGCGTCACGGACACTTCATAATTATAGAACTAATATTTAAATACAATTTTATCATACTTTAGCGTTGCCAAGTTTCTGGTAGCAAAATCCACCGACCAGTAAAACTTTTAATATACGCATGTATAATTTTGCGCCTCTATCGGAAATTTTTACAACTAAAATTTATACGTCTTCATTTATTTTTCGATCATTTTTACTTCCATTTCGTACCGCTATTATTCCCCGCCAATAGTTTATGCTTTAAACTGTCAAAGAACAATTTCTTTACGTAAGGTATGGTACTGTGGACCAGCCATTGCAACAATGTGGGACTTAAAATTTATAGCCATGTTCGAGAAAAACGCCTAAGTTAATCTTGCGTCCGATATACGGCAGCAAGTTTGCAGCGGTAGCAGAAATGATAGGGATTAGACCCCTTTCGGAAGCAAAAATGATAGGGTGTTGTATATATATATATATATATATATGTATATATATATATATATATATATATATATATATATATATATAATATATATATATATATATATATATATATATATATATATATATATATATATATATATATATATATATATATATATATATATATATATATATATATATATATATATATATATATATATATATATATATATATATATATATATATATATATATATATATATATATATATATATATATATATATATATATATATATATACTGGGTCTCCCAAAAGTCCCGCATAAAATTAATATCAATTAAAGGAAAAAGATCTAGGAAAAATGCTTGGACCCGTAAATTCTTATTTTGAATTGTGCATCTTTTGACATAAATTATACAGGGTGTCTCATAGAACAGCTGTCACGTCTTTGACAATTTTTTTAAATGAAATGCCGAATTTTTTATTAGGTTTTCAAATTCTACGGAAAATTCTAAATATTTTTTATGGAGGACTTGCTATCCCCATTTTCAGCTGTTTCCAAGATATTGACATTTAAAGTTTTTTTATTAAAGGTAATACTTTTAGTTCATATTGTATTTATTAGAACATGTTAAATAAATCAGGTATCTTACTCTCATCAACTGTCCTTAATTATGTCAATACTGACTTTGACTCAAGTAATTTGTCAATTACCTAAAAGTGTTAACAGAAAAGCAGCGCATCGAAATTTTAATTATGTTGGGGTGTGGGGACAAAATAAGAACTCAAGCTGAGGTTTGTACTTTGTTTAACGAAAAGTATCCAGAAAACCAAATTACTCAGTCGACTGTAAGTAGGGTATTCCATAAATTTGAGGAGCATGGTACAGTTAGAGATTTACCTAGAAGCGGTCGACCACTCGGTCTAACCGAGGATAAAAAAATCGATTTAATGTTATCGCTTACTGAAAACCCCCACTCTTCAGTTGTTACTTTGGCGTTAGATAATGAAGCTACTTGTAGTACAGTACATCGATTTTTTAAGAGCGAAAAATTACATCCTTATAAACAAATTCTTGTACAGGAACTACTAGAAGATGACTATGATAGACGGCTTGAATTTTGCGAAGAAATGATGGCAAGGATTGATACTAATAATGCCTTTTCAAGTAATATTTTATTTTCTGATGAAGCTACATTTTGCCTGAACGGGCAGATTAATAGACAAAATTATCGATTCTGGTCTCATGATAATCCGCGATGGTTACTTGAGACGCACACTCAATATGCTGGTAAGGTTAATGTCTGGGCAGGCATAATAAACAATAGAATTTTGGGACCATATTTTTTTGAAGAGAACCTTACCGCTGAACGCTATTTGAATTTTATAACATTTGATTTATTTCCGGCATTAGCAGTTCTTTTTGCTAACCAGATGGATCCAGATATTCCAAATGAGATGTTATGGTTTCAACAAGATGGTGCCCCTCCACACTTTGGCGTGGAGGTCCGAAGGTACCTAGATGAAATCTTTACAAACCGTTGGATTGGTCGTAGGGGTACTATTGAGTGGCCACCTAGGTTGCCGGATTTATCACCGCTGGATTATTTTCTTTGGGGTTATTTAAAGGAAAGAGTGTACCGAAACAGACCTAACAACATTGAAGATCTCAAAGAAAGAATAAGGACAGAAACAAATAGAATACCTCCTGATTTTATAAGGAATGCAGTAAATGGATTTTACCATCGCCTAGGGGCGTGTCAGGTAGAAGGCGGTGGACATTTCCAGCATTTGTTGCGCTTTTAGAATTTTCATTTTAGTAAAAAATAAAAAATTTATTATGGATAATCTTTTTGTTTCACTATTCAAATTAAATGTCAATATCTTGAAAACAGCTCAAAATGGGGATAGCAAGTCCTACATAAAAACTATTTAGAATTTTTCGTAGAATTTGAAAACCTAATAAAAAATTCGGCATTTCATTTAAAAAAATTGTCAAAGACGTGACAACGGTTCTATGAGACACCCTGTATAATATTTTTTTATGCCAAAAAATGCACAATTAAAAATAAATTTTACGGGTCCAAGCATTTTTCCTAGATCTTTTTCCTTTAATTGACATCAATTTTATGCGGGACTTTTGGGAGACCCAGTATATATATATATATATATATATATATATATATATATATATATATATATATATATATATATATATATATATATATATATATATATATATATATATATATATATATACATACATATATACATATATACATATATTTAAATTAAGCCTCGGGCGTTTCCCCTGTGCACGCCACTGGTAAAATGAGAAAAACAGTTTTTGCTTAACAGCCATCTCTTTGTGCATTAAAAATTGTTATCCACTTTCAACTTGATACTAATTTGCGTTTTCCAGATATTTAGGGGAAACAAATGTCAACACCAAGTGTTGAACGATGTCGTTTAGGATCTATTTTTAAAAATTGGATTGATTCTGCCTTTACTTAGTGGAACTCCATCTTAACAAACTTGTCAAAAAGAAAACAATAAATTGTGTAAAATTCCACTTTATTTAAACACTTGAACTTTTTTCTAATAAATATCCGACATGTTTCGCTACACGGTAGCTTTCTCAAGAATGAGTGAATCTTAAACTAGAACTGAAGGGATAACAGACTTTTACCTAAAATAAGGGTGGGTGCGGAATTTCCAAAGGTGTTATAAAAATAAGTTTAACAATGGGGAATTATGAAGGTTTAATTGCGAGTTCAATAAGGTGTGGGTATTTTTAAGATTATTTATTTCTAGGGATTCCAATAGATTTAACCTTGTTCCTTTGTTGTCGGTATGCAGAATTTGGAAATTGTTATTAAAATTATGGTTGGTCTCTAAAAGGTGATTTGCGTAATGTGAATCTGTTTTTTATTAAGAAAACTAGACCTATGTTCCTTAATTCTTTTAGAAAAACTTCTTCCTGTCTGGCCTATGTCTGTCTTAGGGCAATCTTGACACGTTAACTTGTAGACACCTGATTTATTATCTTTATCTGTTACTGACTTATTATTTTTGATAAACCTACCAGTAGAAGAGTTAGTTCTAAAAGCGATATTAATATTTAAGTTTTTAAAAAAGTGGGCAATCCTGTTGCTTGCTTGACCAATATATGTAATTAATCTGTAGGATGTTTTTTCTTTTATAAATGGATAAACCATACTGATAGATTTTTTATATAATTTTTGGTTTAATATTTTGTTAATTAGGTAGATACTATAGCCGTTGTTTATTGCGATTTGTTTAATTATATTTAATTCTTTTTGAAAGTTTGATTTATTTAGTGGTACTGTCATTAATCTGTGTATCATGCTGTGGAAAGCCGCTAATTTGTGTTGTATGGGATGGCAAGATGTATAGTGTATTGTGGTATCTGTATGTGTGGGTTTATGAAAAATGGAAAAGTTGCGTTTGTCTATTTCGCGTACTATAGTTAGATCCAAAAAGTTTAGTGACTTATTTATTTCTTTTTCAATAGTAAAATGTATGCTAGGGTGGATGTTATTAATAAAATCTAGACATTGAGTCAATTGTCTATTAGTATGAAGCAAGCTAGAACGTCGTCTACATACCTGTACCAGTAAATAAACTTATTGAATAAAGGGTGATTTCTAATCTTATTTTCTAACGAGTCCATGAATATTTCGGCTAATAAAGGGCTCAGTGGTTTCCCATTATTAGTCCTTCGTTACTCGAATATAGGGACCCGTTAAACTCAAAATAATTTAGTTCTAAACAGGTGTTCAGTAAACTCAAAATTTCCTGTTTCTATAATGAAATGAACGTTTTTTGCAGAAAGAAGTTTTTCAACTAGGACTATAGTATCTTGTATAGGAAACTAGGAAATAAATTAGTAACGTCGAAGCATATTAGCTTTGCATTGACTGGAAGTTTGGTATTTTTTATTTTTTCTATTAAATCTTTAGAATTTTTAATTTGAAATTTTGCCGAAAAATTTGTGTAATATTTAATGATTTGAATGAGTTTCTCTGACAGTTTATATGACGGTGATGAGAAGAAACTGACAACTGGCCTGATGGGGTGACCTATTTTATGGAGTTTAATAAGTGAATATAGTTTCGGTGCTTGGGGGTTTAGTAATATTAATCTATTGATATCCATGTCATTAAATAAACTATTACAATTTTGTATTACCACTTTAACAGCCTTTTGAAATATTTGAGTAGGATCTTTTTTAAGAACTTTGTACTTAGTAGGATCCAAGAATTGGAGCGTTTTTTGAATATATTCATGTTTGGAAATAGCTACGACAGTGTTCCCCTTATCAGCTTCTGTAAATACTATTTTATCAGAATTCGATTTATTTTGTATTGATTTCAAATGAAATTCAATATTTAATGACATGGATATCAATAGATTAATATTACTAAACCCCCAAGCACCGAAACTATATTCACTTATTAAACTCCATAAAATAGGTTACCCCATCAGGCCAGTTGTCAGTTTCTTCTCATCACCGTCATATAAACTGTCAAAGAAACTCATTGAAATCATTAAATATTACACAAACTTTTCGGCAAAATTTCAAATTAAAAATTCTAAAGATTTAATAGAAAAAATAAAAAATACCAAACTTCCAGTCAATGCAACGCTAATATGCTCCGACGTTACTAATTTATTTCCTAATGTTCCTATACAAGATACTATAGTCCTAGTTGAAAAACTTCTTTCTGCAAAAAACGTTCATTTCATAAAGAAACAGGAAGTTTTGAGTTTACTGAACACCTGTTTAGAACAAAATTATTTTGAGTTTAACGGGTCCCTATATTCGAGTAACGAAGGACTAATAATGGGAAACCCACTGAGCCCTTTAGTAGCCCAAATATTCATGGACTCGTTAGAAAATAAGATTAGAAATCACCCTTTATTCAATAAGTTTATTTACTGTTACAGGTATGTAGACGATGTTCTAGCTTGCTTCATACTGATAGACAATTGACTCAATTTCTAGATTTTATTAATAACATCCACCCTAGCATACATTTTACTATTGAAAAAGAAATAAATAAGTCACTAAACTTTTTGGATCTAACTATAGTACGCGAAATAGACAAACACAACTTTTCCATTTTTCATAAACCCACACATACAGATACCACAATACACTAGGTATACATCTTGCCATCCCATACAACACAAATTAGCGGCTTTCCACAGCATGATACACAGATTAATGACAGTACCACTAAATAAATCAAACTTTCAAAAGAATTAAATATAATTAAACAAATCGCAATAAACAACGGCTATAGTATCTACCTAATTAACAAAATATTAAACCAAAAATTATATAAAAAATCTATCAGTATGGTTTATCCTTTTATAAAAGAAAAAACATCCTACAGATTAATTACATATATTGGTCAAGCAAGCAACAGGATTGCCCACTTTTTTAAAAACTTAAATATTAATGTCGCTTTTAGAACTAACTCTTCTACTGGTAGGTTTATCAAAAATAATAAGTCAGTAACAGATAAAGATAATAAATCAGGTGTCTACAAGTTAACGTGTCAAGATTGCCCTAAGACAGACATAGGCCAGACAGGAAGAAGTTTTTCTAAAAGAACTAAGCCAAAGGGGTTATTCGATCCTGGGCTACGCAGACGACCTGGTCATAACGACTCAAGGAAAATTCAACACAACCGTGAGGGACTGCATGAGGAGCGCCCTCGCCGTAGTGGAAAAATGGGTAGGACAGGAAGGACTTAATGTAAGCCCAAACAAGACTGTCATCGTCCCGTTCACTAACCGCAGGAAAAAGGAGGGGCTCGGTCCTCTAACCCTGCGAGGAGTCACAATTCCACTGCAGGAAGAGGTAAAGTATTTGGGGGTAACACTGGACTCAAAACTTACCTGGAACAAGCATGTGGATAAAACCATACGAAAAGCGGAAATCACCCTTGCGGTGGTCAGACGAACGTATGGGAAAACATGGGGTCTCTCACCAAAGATGGTGCACTGGCTGTACACCAGAGTGGTGAAACCCGCAATAACTTATTCAGCCTTGGTCTGGGGGACCAAAGCAACGCAGAAAACAATAATGCTCAGGCTCAGCAGTCTGCAAAGACTAGCCTGTCTGGGCATTACAGGGGCAATGAGATCGACCCCTACCTCAGCGATGGAGAATCTCCTAGACCTTCCTCCCTTGCACCTGGTCATCCAGGGAGAGGCGAGGATGGGTCTCTATCGACTGCAAAACACTCTGCCCTCTTCATTACGGAAAAGGGCGGGACATGAACTCATAAGAGAGAAGATTGGAGGGCCCGATTTAGAAATGAGATCGGACTACATGACTCCAAAATTCCAATACAACATCCCCTACGAGGTAGTAATAGCGGATCGCAGGGAATGGACTTCGACCAACCCAGAGTTTCCTCCGGGGGCAATCATATGGTACACCGACGGATCAAAAACCGAAGCGGGAACCGGAGCAGGAGTACATGGGGTCGGACCAAGGACGGACATGTCCTTTTCCTTGGGGAAGTACCCCACGGTATTCCAAGCAGAAACCTACGCCATCTTACAATGTGCGCTGGAAAACAATAGGAGGGCTTATTCAAATAAGCGGATCTATATCTGTTCAGACAGTCAGGCCGCTTTGAGGGCACTCTCATGCCACAGAGTCACTTCGGGACTGGTATGGGAGTGCATAAACGATCTTGGCGCGCTAGCTGCCAGAAACTCAGTGAAGCTCATGTGGGTACCGGGACACAAGGGCATCACTGGTAACGAAAAAGCCGATGAACTTGCTAGACAGGGATCGGCTACACCATACATTGGCCCAGAACCATCTCTCGGGGTGCCAAAGTGCACGGCACGAGAGGCGGTAAACAGATGGATCAAACAACAACACAAAGTCCACTGGAACGGAGTACAGGGACTGAACCACAGCAAGGCCGCTATAGGAAATCCCAATCCTAGACTCACCAGGCAACTGCTAAATCTGAGCAGGATCCAGTTGAGGACAATCGTAGGGGTACTAACAGGACACATGGCTGTAAAGGACCTTCTCAACAAAATGAAACTGTACCAGGGAGACCTTAGCTGCAGACTATGCGGTAGGGACAGGGAAACAGTTCAGCACATTATATATAATTGCGAGTCACTAGATCGCAAGCGCCACCAACTGTTCGGGCAACCAAAGTTAGAACCGGAGGAATTGATCACCCGCTCCCTTGTGGACCTGTACAGGCTTGTGCAGGAAACTGGGATAACAGAGTGGGTGTAACAAAAGTTATTGGGTAGGCACAATAGGCCTCTAGTGGCCGCAGTGCTTCCGGTCTCGGACGGAGCCCAAGGAGAAAAAAAAAAAAAAAAAATAAGATAATAAATCAGGTGTCTACAAGTTAACGTGTCAAGATTGCCCTAAGACATACATAGGCCAGACAGGAAGAAGTTTTTCTAAAAGAATTAAGGAACACAGGTCTAGTTTTCTTAATAAAAAAAACAGATTCACATTACGCAAATCACCTTTTAGAGACCAACCATAATTTTAATAATAATTTCCAAATTCTGCATACCGACAACAAAGGAACAAAGTTCCTTTGTTGATTGGAATCCCTAGAAATAAATAAACTTAAAAATACCCACACCTTATTGAACTCGCAATTAGACCTTCATAATTCCCCATTGTTAAACTTATTTTTATAACACCTTTGGAAATTCCGCACCCACCCTTATTTTAGGCAAAAGTCTGTTATCCCTTCAGTTCTAGTTTAAGATTCACTCATTCTTGAGAAAGCTACCCTGTAGCGAAACATGTCGGATTTTTATTAGAAAAAAGTTCAAGTGTTTAAATAAAGTGGAATTTTACACAATGTAGTGTTTTCTTTTTGACAAGATCTATTTTTATATGAATTTTTTGTTTTAAAATTGAGTAAGGACTAACACCCTGAAGCTTGGCAACATACTTTATTAATACGCTGTATAATATGGAATACGACATAGGGAACAACAGTGAATATAAATTATATAAAAACAAAATAACACGTGTTTCGGAACTTTTTTAATGTTGTAAACACCCAAATAATTTATAAAATGCAACAAACAACACGAAATACGAGAATATTTTAGATGCTTTAAACTTCTTCTAGAAAAATTGTGAACATATTACGTTTTTCTTATTTAAACTAAAAAATAAATAATTTAAAAAGTGGTAACAAATTTTAAATATGTAATATAAAAGTTTTACTAACCTTATACACATTCGTTTAGTCCAGTATTATGAAATGAATGAAAATTTTCTTGTACTTTTATTGAACATTTTATATGGTAATTTAAGTTCTTATTGCAAAATTGCACTTTTAAATTAAATGTCAAAGCTAATTTAAGTTTGAAAAAGGGGTAACATATCATCTGAATTCGTTTTTGGTAAGCACTTCAGTTAATTTACGGTAGGTTTTTTTTGACTTTTCTGATGATGCTTCAAAGGACATGGCATTATTTTGATTTTTAGTATAATTATTTAGAACCATGTACAGGATGTACTATTTAAAACGAAACAGACTGAATATCTGATTCTACGTTTATTTTTTTTTTAATTTCTTGAACGTTATTAGATTTGTCAAGGGGGAGGCTTTTTGTTACCGTTACCATAGCGGGGTCTTTAAAGTCTCATTGAGTGCTTAATGATGCTAGGATATTCTGGCATTATTCGCCCTGAGTACAAAATGGCGGCTTGTTGAAACAAATATTTTAAAAATAAAATGAATGAATATTGCTGAAGTTTTTTAATTGGCGGTTTGGAAATACGCTTCTGATAATAGCAAGAGCCTCCTCCGCCTCCAGTAACTGATAAGAATATCACCAAAAAATGGGTATTTTCTCAATGTCATTTCAATAATTTCAGATCTAATTTTTAACGCAATTTAAATTTTATTTTAATTTTTGGGGACGGGCAGGGCTTAATATTATATTTCTATAACCTGTTGCTGTCATCAGAAGCGTATTTGCCAATATTCATTAGATTTTATATTAAAAATATTTGATTGAATAAGCCGCCATTTTGTTCTCAGGGCGAATAATAACGTACTATTCTCAGATCATAAAGTACTCAATGAGACCTTGAAACTGATGTATCGCGAGACCCCTCTTTCCATTTAAGATTTAAGGGCTAGGTCCCACCCTCCCTAGGGGGTTGAAGTTGCAGTACTGAAAATGATAACAAAAAACCTCCCCCCTTGACAAATCTAATTAAGTGTACGAGCGATTTAAAAAAAATTAACCTGGAATCAGATGTTCAGTCTGTTTCGTTTTAAATAGTACACCCTGTATATTAGTAAGAATTAGTGAAGCTTTTCGATATATTTTTTTTTAATTTTACACCCCATTCACATTTGCTAGCAAACGCGATAAAAAAGGACCGCTTTGAAGACTAGCTAGAGCAAGAGAAGCCAACAAGTTTTAATGGTTTTTATGTTCTAAATGCTTTGCTTCCAGTTCCTTGTTACTAAGAATAAATTATTGAATTTCGGCACAATGGCAATGGTGGAAACATATCAATTTGATTTCTTCACAAACATACAGGTTCGATAAGCGTCTGTTTTAATAACACTATCATAATTTGTTTTATATCCAAGGCCACAACATTTTTGCGGCATGTTAAAAATCAATATAATTACAGGGATATCCAAATAAAAGTGAACAGGCATTATAACTTTTTATATTTAAAGATGGAAAAAATGTTCAATATGAAAGTTTTGGGGATTTTTATGGATCATTCATATATTTTATCGGCAAAACAAGTGAGCACCGAATAAAAAAATATAGTATAAAACATCAATTTTCTCGCTTATTTTAAATTGGATATTGTGTTTTTTTATCATATTTTTGGATTCTAGGAGAAGTAATAGATATATCTTGAATAACATACCCTGCGCGGTTTTTCAATCGTTTTTGAAATATCTCAAATTAAAAATTATTTCGTTTAAATATACATTAAACGTAGCTATCCAGGATGCGAAGAAATACCTGTTACTTTTTAAATTTTTTCGTCTAATTGAGAAAGTTGCTTCGTCTGTCCAAACGATAGTATGAAATAAATTGGGATCTGCCAGCACTCTTTCGTTAACATTTGTGACAAAAGTATATGTCCTTTTTTTTTTGATCGGGAGTAAGCTTTTGAACTGGCTTAATTTTATATGGTCTGTACTTAAAATATTTTTAACGCTTTTTGAACTGTTCCTACATTTGAACTGTCTACATTTGATCTCTTCTTCCATATCTGAGATAACACATACAATCGGGAATTGATTTTTTTGAAAATATAATAAAATTGCTATGTCCCTTCCTTCATTTCTTTCTCTTCTTTTTTTTCATAGCCCAGAATTCCTCTTTCTTCTAGTCTTCTATTTGTTGTTATTATGATGTTTAATGATGGAGTTATTTGTCCCTCTTCAATACTTTCTTAATATTGTCTTTGAGCCTCTCTAATATTATTCTCATTTTTTAAATATAATTTTAACATTTTGTATCTCATTAATAGAATAACTCATTTTGCATAACAATAAAATTATAAATTCACGGTGAGTAAAGTATTATTGTCAACCTTGACATTAACTTTGACTTACCTATGAAGAAAATTTAAAAAGGTATCAGGTATTTCGTCCGCAACCTGGATAGTTCTGTACGTTTATAGCATACCTATTTATGCGAAATAATTTTGAATTCGAAATATTTTAAAAACGATTGAAAAGCCGCACAGGGTATATTATACAAAATATGTCTAGAACTCCTCCTAGAATCCAAAAATGTGATAAAAATCATACCACCCATTTTAAAATAAGCGAGAAAATCGATGTTTTATACTTTTTTTTTTATTCGATGCTCAGTTGTTTTGCTGATAAGATATGTGAATACTCCATAAAAATCCCCAAAACTTTCATATTTAACATTTTTCCCATCTTTACAAAAAATTTTAGGGCTTGTTCACTCTTATTTGGATATCCGTGTACACCACTTTAGACCAAGAGAATATAACAATCCGTAGCGGTGAAACTCTAAATTAAAAAATTTTCTCCGGTTGGGTTTGATTGGGTTTGATTCGATTTGATATTACATCATTTTTATAGATCAATGTTTTAAAAATACATGATATTAAGTATCGAAGATCTCACAGCAATTTACCCTGGTTTTTAAAATTGAAAATGAATTAAAACAAAGGTGTGTTTAATTCAAAAAATATAACTTGGATCTTTCTCTCTAAACACTCTATATATTCAAAAATAATTTTAAGTTGTGCCCATAAAGACCCCATAGTTACTTACTTACTTATCCTGATCCTCTTGTATCTTATTCGGTGTAGAGGTATCCCATAGTTAACTAAATAAAAAGAAATTTTAATATTTTACCGTTTTCCAAATAATAAAACATATATCGTATAAACTAATTAAATTGCCAACGCCAGTCAAGACTGTATTTGACTAGGAGAGTGGCCTAAAAATAGCGTCATAAATATCCTACATCGAGACCAGCAAAGAAGTCAAGAATCACGTGACCTCGTTCGAAAGTTTGGACCCAGATTAGACAACAATATTTTTAATATATAGGAAAATAAATTACAAATTCCAAAGGCTGTGAGCTATTAACTAAGATTTATTAATATAACATTATAACAATATTTGATGGAATTAATGTTTTATTCAGCAAATTAAACCTTAATAAACAAAATAGATAAAAATAAATTAACAAAGTTCCATTAATAGTAAGTTAATATTCGTCCATTAAATTACGTAATTTAACCAACCTTATTTTTTTCCTGCAAATATCTTACCTACTACCCTACTTACCTATCTCACTTGAGAAGAAATAGCTAGTATTGCAACAACTAACAAAACATAAATTAAATGATGTATTTGGCACAAGAAAAGTTCTTTGTCCGTGTACTAATCACCGAACAATACATAAGAGTATGATCTACCTATTCTTATTTTATGCTGTACCGTCCTGTGTGTGTGCTAAAACCTTCTTCTGTACCAAATTTTAAAATTTCAGGGCAACAAAAAATCTTCTAAAATTTTGCATTGAGTTTCAGTAAAAAAGGTTTAAGATTTAGTACTAATTAAACTGAGATCTTTTAGTTGATCAGTTAAGATTTTGTCCTGTCATTGTTAATAAGTCGTCATTAAAAACCCTGTTTGGTTTGCAGATGATTTTTTATCTTGGAACTTCTTGGTACAACGAACTTATTATGTAGTTACTATTAGTGTTGAAAGCAGATACGTACTAAAATTGCCATTTTCTTTATAAATTTGCGGAAAAACTCAAAAACAAATCCGTAGTATAAAACTTAGTTGTGTTTTTTTTTAAACTTGTCGGTTTAAAACTTTTTATTTTCAAATTAGAAATGGCTAATCTTTGGATTTGATGAAAGTAAGAGAGATGGGAACCTAAAATTGAAAGATTTATTTAAACTTTCACTACCTTGCTCCCTCATTGAAAAACGATCGGAATTAGCAGCTTTTTTGGTTTTTGCCAATGTTGAGGTTGAGCGTCAATAATTTAAAGTGTTTTTGAAGTACCTTTTTTTTAATCTTTTTTCTTTTACTTCTAAATCAGTTTTTATTCGACTATTAAATTGGCGAATTTCATTGCATAGTATGTCCATTATTGTGAATTAATGGCTTTCCGAATCAAATTGCTGGCATAATGAACAAAAAATATATATAAATAAAAAATGCAAAAAACTGTAAAAAGATTTTCCAAATGCAATTTATTTAAACATATGTGTTGTTAAATGACGAATTTAACTGCATGGCATTTTTTTTAATTACGTTATTGAATAGTTTTATACATAATATTAAAAGTTTTCAGAAAGAACCTAAAACTGAATCTGAACACAGTAAAAAGGAGAAACACGCTTTTTGTTATTCCTAGGCCGAGCGCCAAAATATGAAGAATTTCTTCAAGTTGGTGCTTTTCAAATTATTTACAAGATCTAAAAATGAGACGACTAAGTTTTGCACTGTAAGTTTTGTTTGGCCTTTTTTACAAATTTATAAAGAAAACAGTATTTAAGTATGTTTTTTCTCATGAATACAACCACTAAATTTAGTCACAGAAAGACTAAATTTAAAACCGATCTAAGATTTGCGAATTAAGTGGTTTTACTGTTTAAATTGAAAGATAGTTACCAGTTAAAAAGAATTAAGATGTCTAAAACAAAAAACATAATATGAAATTAAACTATATAAATAAACTAACTATTTTTTGAATGGTGTTGGCCTTTACTTGATGGAAATCCATTATACACGTAATAATAGACAATTTTAGCCAAATTTCCACTTTTATTAAATACTTTATAACATGACGCGTTTCGCTAACACTATAGCTTCATCGGATGCTTGTTACAGACTAAATCTTAAACCAAAAATTTCACAAAGGTGTCATAACATAGGTACAAAAATCTAGGTAGATCAATAAAAAAATTTAATTTAGGTTTTATTATCATACCAGTTACTATGGGGAATTCCCACTGGGCTCTATTAAGTAAATAAGTTTAATAAGGGTGAGTTATTTAATTCTAATTGATCATTAAGTAATATGTCGGAATTTTTCAGCCGATTTATCTCAACATATTCAAGAAAATTCAATTTTTTACCTTTATTTTCTACATGTAGTATTTTAAAATTGTTATCAAAAGTATGTCGACTCCGTAAAACATGGTTTGAATATGTAGAATTATTTGTATTATTAATAAAACTTCTTTTTATGTTCAGTTATACGTGTGAAAAATGATCTGCCTGTTTGGCCTATGTATCTTTTCGGACATGATCCACATGTTAACTGATATACACCTGATTTATAATTTTTATTGGTTTTACTTTTTGAATTTTTCAGAAATTTTCCTAGTGAACTAATTGTTTTAAATGCTATTAAATGCTATTAAAAGCATTTAAAACAAATAATTCACTAGGAAAATTTCTGAAAATTTCAAAAATTAAAACCAATAAAAATAATAAATCAGGTGTATATCAGTTAACATGTAGATCATGTCCGAAAAGATACATAGGCCAAACAGGCAGATCATTTTTAACACGTATAACTCAACATAAAAAAAGTTTTATTAATAATAAAAATAATTCTACATAATTAAACAATCTTTCACAGAATCGACATACTTTTGATAACAATTTTAAAATACTACATGTAGAAAATAAAGGCAAAAAATTGAATTTGCTTGAGATAAATCGGTTTAGAATTAAATAACTCACCCTTATTAAACTTATTTACCTAAGAGAAATAAAGCCCAGTGAGAATTAACAATAGTAAACTGGTATAATAATAAAACCTAAATTAATTTCTTTTATTGATCTACCTAGATTTTTGTACTTATGTTATGACACCTTTGTGAACTTTTAGTTTAAGATTTAGCCTGTAACAAACATCCGCTGACGCTATAGTGTTAGCGAAATGCGTCATGTTATAAAGTATTTAATAAAAGTGGAAGTTTGGCTAAAATTGTCTATAATTATGTGTAAACTAACTATTATTATAACATTTATTGGTTTCCCAAATGGGCATCGACCTGCAGTCATTAATTAACTACTTAGTAAACGTTATGTTTAATCTTTTTTTATTTTACCGTTTCATAACCCAAACTTCATAAATTATATAACACCTAAAAAAATTGGTAAATAAAATAACGGGCTACAAAGCAAATAATTAAAGCGGTATAAATAAATTATTATTACCATAGGGCTACAAAAGTCCGACAAATTACTTTTTCCAAAAGAATAATTTAGTGTTCATTTTAGAAAATTCATTTTTGCAGGAATTAATTAATTAAAACCTGAGTTGATGAAAAAATTTCTCATCCTTTTTTTATTCTGTTTCAGGTATGGACAAATGCGAGGAATTTTATATTGATTATAATACGTAATAAAATATGGTATGTACATTATATAATAATATTATGCACTTATTCTTTTAACAGTACTGCAAAGACTGCCAGGAAATACATGTTATCATACATATACCTGCATAGAGTGTAGCAAGCTTGCTAAGGTTTGTTATTTTTGAGTATGCGAATAAATAAATAACGTTTGTAATAAAAGTTTTGAGACAAAAATGAAAACCTTGCCATTTATTCAACTTTTAATATTTAAATAAATTCTACAACCATAGTTAACACTATTTCTTAACAATAAGATTATACTATGAAGCGTCTAGCGACCCACGGTTTTAAATTATTCGAAGGTTTGTTCTTAAGTGTCTTATGAGTGCTTGGATGGTGGCAATGACGATTGCCCAAATCTTTTGGTAAATTCTTCTTAGATCTTCTGCGTTTTCGGCTTCCCATCCATTGTCAAAAACTTTCCTGCTTAATAGGGTCCAAAATTCTTCAATCAGCCTTGCCTGGGGAACATTGGGTGGATTATCTTCTTTGGGTACAAATGGAACATTATTGATCCGTAATCATTCTCTAATTTCTCTGGCATAGTTACATGAAGCAAGATCAGGCCAGAACATAATTTCGTCATTATTACGATGTGTGTTTAGAAATCGCAATAATTTAGGTAACCATCCATGCCATTTTAAACTCATGTTCTCGCAGTGAAAACGCCATTAACAAAAATAACTGATATATTTCGATATATCTTTTCCTCAGCTTTCCGATGGTGTAATTTGTTTTTCAAAATTCCGATTCTTCAACCTAAAAAACAAAACACTAAACGGATGTATCTTGAAAAACGCCGTTTTTATCGCTATATCGAAAGATCGGGATTTTTTACGTCGAAAAAGCTATTTTCCAGACAGGACTTTTTTTGTTCACAAGAAATCAATCGAAAACATAGCTTGGCATAGCAATTTATATAACGACAGAGCCTGGCCGATGCGTCGCTCTCTCTGTGCACGGTGGAAAGGCTCGCTGCGCTATGTTTCTCAAATAATTTCTCGAAAACAAACAAAAAGTCCTCTCTGGAAAAACCTGTTTTCACTTCAAAAATTCTGATCTTTCGATCTAGCATATTAAAAAAAGATAAAAATGGCAAGTTAAGGAAGAGTTCTGAAAAACAAACACCATCGGAAAGCTGAAGAAAAAAACATTGAAATATATGTTTCACTTATTTTTTTAATGGCGTTCTTCATTGCAAGATCATGAGTTTAAAATGGCATGTTTTCAGGCTCGCGTTGGCGCTGCGACATATAACTCGATTCGCCCCATACAATGAGCAGCAGTGATGGCTTCTCCTCTGACATGTCCACCATATGGCACCGATACGCCCTGGGAAGAAATTGGGCACCACACCAGAATTTTATCTTCGAGCTTAACCTTCTCATATTTCATACAATCTCTATGTTTCCCACATAAGACCTAACCTAGAGTACTGCTCCCACATCTGGGGAGCGGCATCACCTTCGACACTTACCATCCTTGATTCTATCCAAAAGAGAGCCGTTCGACTTATCAATGACCCAGCCTTCACGAGAAAACTCCCTTTTCTTGCTCATCGCCGCGCTGTTGGGGATTTATCCCTTTTCTACCGCTACTTCCACGGATTTTGCTCTGAAGAACTAGCCGGTATTGTTCCACCCTTGACTGTTATTAACATAACAACAAGAGACGCGTTACGTATGCATCAGTTTACTCTCCAGCTGCAAAAGCCTAGAACCACTTCTGTCGCTCATTCATACCTAGGGTCTCCAGAGTATGGAATAAATTGCCTGTAGATCTTTTCCCTACCCATCCCAACCTCCAATCCCTCAAATCCCGTGCCAATAGACTCCATTTCCCTTCTCTTCAGACGCCGCGGTACGTTAGTACTTAGGCTTGAAGTGTACGTGGGATGTCTTAGATAAAAAAAAAACATTGTCCAGGGCTGCATTTAAGATCATCGGTATAAAATCCTCCGTTACCTTTTATCTCAGAATTAGTAGCTAAAGTAAAATAGTTTTCGTCAGCCAAAACTACGATTATGTTGTTTAAAATGTGGTTAACTCTAAGTGGTCGGCAACATCGTAGAATTCGTTCTAGCTGAGCAGCTGTGTATTTCCTACATTTTCTTCTTCTGCTAAATGACATTGCACCCATTTCAGTTTCCCATTTCGCAGTCATGTGTGAAACCCTAAAACGCCTTCCTTATCTTGGCGTGGATACACCTACTAGATTTTTTGCACTTTCCCTTAGTTTATGTGCTCCAACATTGGAAAACACACGAAGTATTCATTCCTAACATTCTCTTATTGTTCAGTAATCTGTTGCATGGGAGATATTAAATACTACGTCCTTGAATCATGTTTACAAGAGCGGCTTTTTGCATTTGGCCAACTAAATTGTAGATAGTCTTCCGGATCACAAGTTTGTACGCCATGGCACAAAAGCTTTCTTACAAAAACAAATAAAATTTATAAACTATTGATGGTAGCTAGACTGAACTCGTTCTAGATAATGAAAGTTGGATACGAAGTTTGTCTCAAAACTTTTGTTAGTCCTAGGTGCCAAAACGTTTAAATTTTAAAAGTTTAATTTTATTTTAAAAAAATCAAAAAGGTTAGCTTTTCTTCATTTTTACAATAACTAACTTTTTAAATATAAATTGCAAAATTCCCAAAAAGATTACAGAAACAATAAACTCGTCATTGCAAACCTACAAAGCCTGTTTACGACCCTTGTACAGTATATATGAAATAGCGCTTAAAAATCAACTTTTCAGCAGCAACGTTGGCCTTTAAGTTTCATTTGCCCATATCCGCCTTTTGGGTTAAAAAGAGCATAAATTTCATACTTTACTTTCAGCAAGCAAGCGCAACTAGAGCAGATTCCAGGGTTTCGCCGTACTGTTAAAAAGCCATGAAATTATAGTCTGCTCAGGTTGGGTTGGATTGGGTTGGATATTGATTTAAAACATTAAGCTTATGTTCGAAAGCTATTCCAAGTTACCATGACAAGGTTGGATAGCTACGAGTATAGTTCTGTAGTCCAGTCGAGCAGTAAAATTAGCTACAGTGTGTTGTTTTCGCGAACATCTCAGGTATTCATTCACAACAGTAGTTGCCAAGAATATCGTCTATCTAATTGACTTTCCTAATGTCTTGTCATTTATACTATAAATTGAATCAAGATCTTCTTACTTTTACGTCCTCAAGTTTCCTCATGTATAAACAGCTTTACTTTGCTTTGCTTTTTTTACATTTCCAAATTCTATAGTTATGATGGTAGCAGGTCATGTGTTGTCGAATTTCAATTTCCGAATGTTGTAGGTGTCATCGATGTTATTTCCCATAAAACTTTTTGCATTTCTCAATTTTCTGTGAATCAACATTCTTGACAGTTAGGTTAACTCTAGAGCATAACAAAATATTTATAGGAAGTTATTTTAAGCGAAATTATAGCGATGTCGCATGCGACATTGGGTAATCGAAATTTGAGAATAATCCTGCAGAATGTGAAACCATTAAAGCACCTGCGTTATGTTGTAACATTACATCTTATGAAATTACTAATGTGCTAAACGATATCTCATGTGAAGATTACTTGTCCCAGATATCAGTCACTAAAATCTTAAATTATGCAAATCAAAAAAGGGTTTCCTTTTTTCCTTTGAAGTAATTTTAAATGATATTTCATTTCACATATTAATAGTTGTATTTAAAATATTAACGTTCGGATTCACTAAGAAGCTTTAAGATTTAGTACTAGTTTATGTGTGGATCCTTATGTGTGCAGTAGGTTCCTAGACTTCCAGTTTGTGTCGATTTAAGAAAAACTGGTGGCGCCTAATTGAACCTCCGCCAAACTGAGCTAAGGGCTAATTTGCACGCACAGCTTGCTTCGCTTTGTTTTTTTGGCTTACTTTATTCATTGATTTTTTTTTATTTACGTTGATTCTAGAAGGATATCCAAATAAAAGTGAACAGGCGTGAGTGAAGGTGTAAGGTCTCGGCTATTTGAGGGCCAATGGAACGTTCCATATCTACCGATCCATTCGATGGTTTAAAACATTGCGAACCTCAATTAGATTATGGGGAAGCGCTCCGTCCTGTTGCCATATAATACGTCGACGTTCTTCAAGTGGTAATTCATCGAGAATATCTTCGATTTCATTTTCTAAAAAATTACGATACCGCTGCTGGCCAGTTAATGCTCCCCGAAAAAACAATGGTAATAGAATTTTATTTTGTAATATTCCACACCAGACGTTGATTGAATTATGCCCTGAAAAGCAATATCTTCGACGGTAAAGTGATTTTCATGCGACCAAACATGAACATTTCATCTATTAAAGATTCACGCAGTTGAGAAAGTTGCTTCGTCTGTCTAAACTATAGTATAAAATAAATTAGGATATTGCCGCATTCTTTCGTTAATATTTGTGACAAAAGTACCTACATCTCCTTTCTTTTGGATCAGCACTAAGCTTTTGAACTGGCATAATTGTATATGGTCTATACTTAAAATACTCTTCTTTGAACTGTTCCGCAACTTAACATTTTATCTGTCCTTCCATATCTGATATACCGCATATAATCGGGAATTGATTTTTTTGAATTCTCTTGAAAATATAATAAAATCGCTAGGTCCCTTCCTTCATTTCTGTCTCTTCTTTTTTTCCATTGCCCAGAATTCCTCTTTTTTCTAATCTTCTATTTGTTTTTATTATGATGTTTAATGATGGAGTTCTTTGTCCTTCTTCATATTGTCTTTGAGCCGCTCTAACGTTATTCTTATTTTTTAAATATAATTTTAACATTTTGTATCTCTTATTAATAGATTAACTCATTTCGCATAAAAATAAAAGTATAAATTCACGGTGACTAAAGTATTATTGTCAATCTCGACATTAACTTTGACTTACCTACGAAGACAATTTAAAAAGGTAGCAGGTATTTCGTTCGCAACCTGAATAGTTAGGTTTAAAGAATATTTATGCGAAATAATTTTTAATTTGAAATATTTCAAAAAAGATCGAAAAACCGCATAGGACATGTTATACAAAATATGTCTAGAACTTCTCCTAGAATCCAAAAATATGATAAAAATCATACCGTCAAATTTAAAATAAGCGAGAAAATCGATATTTTACACTATATTTTTTTTATTAAATGCTCAATTATTTTGCTGATAAGATATATGAATGCTCCACAAAAATCCCCAGAACTTTCATTTTTAACATTTTCTCCCATCTTTAAAATTAAATAAGTTATAAGGCCCGCTCACTTTTATTTGGATATCCCTGAACATAGTCAAAGATACTCACTACAGTATCTTTGACAGTTATTTAACTTTATATTTTTTAAACAACGTGCGTCGCAGTATAATTCTAACAGAATACAAAAAATTAATAAAACTCATACAATCGAACAAGCAGAATCGAGTAGCGGATAAAAATCAAGTTTTACTAATTTGCTATGCAATACTCTTGCTTTGTTTAATGCACTCCAATTGTGCTGATTTAATTTAAATTGTTGTTTTCATAATCGAATGATACCCATTAATTAGAAATCGGTTACTTTATTTCTATTTCCCATTATACCATCGCTTTTATGGGCCTTCATGGACTTATTGTATTTTTTGTCACCATCATAACTAGCTGTAAAATTAATATATTTAGTAACCAAATTTTAACCCTTTTAACACCCTGTATGTATCAAGTTATCTGCTATAGAAGTCCTATATTGAACGTAAGTGCTAGAAGTCCATATAAAGAAAAATCTACGATTTAAATTCGTCCCATTCGTTCTCTTAATTAAACAATTTTCGTTTTTATGAATCATAACCCATCCATAAAACTAATACTTACGCCTTCATTTTGGCCAGCCTTTTGCACCACGTGTCAAAAATCATCCAGCCCTAATCTGTCCTAAAAGGGAGATCCGACCGAGATGGGATTTTCAGGATGCTCTTATAAGTTCGGGTATGGGAAACACTACAAACACGACGAAGTTGTTGCTTGTAAGAGCATCTGCCGTTCAAACAAACTCCAGCTTGTTGAGTTTCACCGCACCAAAATCCACAACTTTCAAGATTTGCCAGAGGCGCAGCACCTGCGTGAGTTGTCTGTCTGGTTGTTTTAATAGGATGGCTATACATTATATTTTAGGTTTACATTAGTTATTTAGAAAATTTATGTTTTATAACAAAAATATATTTTATTAGAAGTTAATGTTTTTCGAAAGTTACCAAAAATATACAAAAGAAATAAGTAAATTTATATTGCAAGTTTGTGTCATACCTACTACTTTAAAAAGTTAACTGCTTTTCTTTATATTAATTTTACCCAATATTTTTCGAACTAGAATCAAAATATTGATCATCATCGAATGCATATTCAGTGTTTTTTTTAACACGCTTTTATTGGCTTGACTTGTAACATTGTAATGGACTCTTACTCTCATTACACCTCATTTTTCGCCCACTTGTAATTGTCGTATCGATTTGAACCTTTGCAAACTTATGCAATTACGGTGACAATACAATAACATGTCATTTTTTATTAAAAAAATATACAGCATATCTTCGAAATTCCCAAATTTGTATCATAGATTTTACGAAAAAACAGTGTCTCTTTATAAAAAGTTCTTCATCGTGAGAAAATAGCATTGCCATATAAAAATTTGATCTAGTACATATAGGGTGGCTTAAAAATGTACAAGTCCTAATCCACGTGAAACTAAAAAGCCAAAATCGTTATTTAGATGTAATCTGCCACTACAAGTAACATTATTTTCGGTCTTGGTTGAAAGGAAGGTCTACAAGTTAACATTTTTTTTATCTGAGCCAGCCCACGTAGACTTCAAGCCCTTAGGCCGTGGGCGTCTGAAGAGAAGGGAAATGTAACCTATTGACACGGGATTTAAAGGATTGGGAAAACATCTGCAGACAATGTGTTCCATAATCTCGAGACCCTACATATGAATTAGCGAGAAAAGTGGGATGTTCTAGGCTTTTGTAGCTGGACAGTAAAGGCGGTCAAGAAAAAATACCAAGCTTTTAGCTGCTATGGTATATTTGTGGTAGCTGAGATCAGGTTTGACAACGGTGCCAATAAGATTAAGGGATTTTTTTAGGGTTAGGTCATTCACGTGGATGGAGTAGATGGACTTTTTGTGTTATGGTGGGCATCACTGGATTTTGGAAGCATTAACTTCAATAGGATTGATTATACAGGGTTCGGCAAAATGTATTACCCATTTTTTTTTCATTAATAACACAAAAACGATTCGGCTATTTTGAATGAAAATAGTTTTAAATGGAAAAGTAGGCTTTGGAAATTTTGTTAGAATTGTTGACAGTTGTCAAAATGGAGCGTTGGTCTACACAACATCGCGTTTTTACGTCGTACGTGAAGTAGGTACACTTTTATCTCAACGGCGATATAAATAAGCAAAATTGCCGTTACAGGGCTCAAGAGAATCCTCGGTAAATTCAAGAGCGACCCTTACATTGCCCTAAAGTAACTGTATGGTGTGCCATTCAATCGTCTAGAATAATTGGGCCTTATTTTTTTGAAGAGAATGGTCAGACGGTAATCGTTACCGTTGCGCGCTATGTTCAAATGCTGCAGACATTCTTTTTACCTGAAATTGAAGAAGAAATAGGACATTACTGGTTTCAGCAAGACGGGGCAACAAGTCATAAGGCGAGAATAAGCATGGACATTTTAGGAGAATCTTTTCCAAACAGACTCGTTTCAAGAAATGGTACGATTCCATGGCCAGCAAGATCCCCAGATCTTTCAACTGCAGGTTATTTTCTTTGGGGCTATTTAAAGCTTAAAGTGTTTGTGAATAAACCCAGAAATTTAAGAGATTTGAAATTAAACATTAGAAATAAAATCAATGCTATCCCACGACACGTTCTTCTAAACGTTATGCAAAAATTTGCTAATCAATTAGAATGCATTGAGAACAATGGCGATCATTTTCGAAGCACTATATTTAAATCATAAAAAACTCCCATCGTTCTAGTTTAAAAATGTGTATTAATTCGTTTTATTATTCAAGTTAAAAATTTTTTATTAGCTGTTTAAATTGGGTAGTTCATTTTGCCGAACCCTGTAGATCTTTTAAAAGGAATATGTGCATAGACCTAGGTTTGTTATCCAGCTTAAGATTTGAGATTGGTTTGAGGAAATGGATACTGGAGTGGAAAGTACTATGGTTAGCGTGACTACGGATCGGATTGGTAGCATAGGAAATCAGTCGGTAATGTGAAAAAACAGGGTTTACGCTAGTAGTGGTGAGTCTTGGAGCAAGCCAACATTAATTGGATGTAACTTAGACAGGTGTGTTGATTTGAAAGATCCAGGCACGAAGTTTTGGAGGGAAATTACGTAATAAAGAAGCTTAAGTTTGTTTGTTGTTTATTGTAGCCATTTACGTATGGCTCGATATGTTTAGGGAAGCAATTTGGGATTTGCCCTTAAATTCAAAGGACTAAAGGTAGGGGAGACCGGTGACAATTGTAACAAAAAACACATCTGATTTTTTACAACCTTACCTGTCAGTTCTAATTTATTGATTTTTTTTTGAGGATGTCCCCGAGGTTTGTAAGTAACCTAATAAATTCAGAATGTAGAAGAAATATCTAGTTTCTTGTTTAGAACATATAATTCAAGTCAATGACAAGTGTTTCAATTGACACCCGACTGGTGGCAATTGTAACGGACACAGGTGTCAGTAGTAACAGTAGTAATAACATTAAAAGATAAACAAAGAGTTACACAAATAAAAAAGTAGTTTTTTTTCTGTTCTGTTCTGACAACAATATACCAAAAAAAACACGACAAATTCGTAACAATCTGTATTAGTAACTTCTATTAAAATATAAATAACAATAGTTGAAAATATACAAGTGCAAAGTAAAATAATCTTTTAAAATGAAAAATGCTAGATAAGAAACGTGGGTATGTTAAGATTACTAAAATACCTTACTCTTCACCTGAGTTAAGTATATCGTTCGTGCGGAAGAAGGCTGTTTTAACTCCAAATTTTTGGCTTACTCTTATGGGAAAAATTTACAAATTACTAATTTTAAGTTAATATACGAGTATTTTTTCTTCCGTATGCACGGTATGAGGTCTCTACAAATGTTTGGTTTCATATTGTAAAGCGTTCTATAAAGAAATACATTATGATGATACACACTTTTTACATTGGTTTCACTTGTAACATGTTACAATCGTCACCTTTATTCATCTTACAATTGACACCAAAGGACATATATGATTTGTTTACATTATTAAACTATGTAATCTAATTCCTAATGTGTTCTTATTATAAGATTATATAGTCAATATAATCCATATTTCAGTGGTATATTTTAAATATGTATTGAAAATATGGTTAAGAAATTGTTTACAAAAGAAAATAAAAATAAATACTTACTTTTCATGTTGAAAGTCACGTTTCAGATCATAACAACAGTACTCATCAGAATTCTTAAAGCAACTAACACTATAAAGAAAGATCTGTCAACAACCGTTGAACATGAGTATCTCGGTTCGCGATAATCCGGCAGATGGCGGACGTATACTGAATGTTACAATTGACACCTGTTACAATTGTCACCGGTTTCCCCTACTAATTGTGTGACACAAGTAGAATAATGTGCTATAGACTTTTGAAAAAAGATATATACCTAGCGTTAGATGAAAAAGAGTTGGGAACAGGACTTACATGAGCTGGAAAAACATCCTTGTCACAAGGTGTGGAAAAGGCAATTTCAGATATAAGCGCAAGTTCAAGAGCGAATTCCTTCAGAACGATTGCCATCCAAATAACGGAGGAGTTCACGGTGTCAAGGGAGCGAATATTGTTGGAACCTATTAAATATTATTGTAGAACCTATTATCTTATTTATTATAAAATGCTTATTGCCTAAATCGATAGGGCTCAAATTATACATTTTTATGCCTACAATGCATGATTTCATATTTTAGGAACTGGTGCCGTGAAAATCTTTCTCAGGATATCAATACTGTACATAGTCGAAAAGTTTTCTTGTCTCATACGTTTTTTAGCGACATTTTCCATAAAACATGTCACCAATTAGAGGTATGTTCCTAATCCAATTTTTAAATTACATCAGAAATAAAACTACTAAAAGGAGTAAAATCAGTAGTATTATCTAATAAAATCCTTCAGATTTAAATTTTATTTTAAACACTAACGAATCTGCAAACTAATCTGAAATTATCCTCCCTATAGAAGTTCAGAAATTAGTGACGAGCTACATTTAATGCACGGAAGTGCTTTCATGTATGTTTGGTGAGAGGTAGGAACGTAGTTAATTTACTATTTTACAAAGTTTGTCCTTTTCAGGTGCGGAGAAACCTTTAATTAAACTTTTATTGTCATATGCAAGTTATCTTGCAGTTTGGTAATATTATTCGAATATAACGCGTTTAAACATACACGCTTTGATGTATATTTTGTTACATTAAATTGTTGCACTTTATCTGCTGCTTCTTAGAGAAATAGCTACATTAAGAAAACGATCGGAATAAAAGTAATTTGTATTATCTTACTATTTTGCTTGTCCACTGGCTATTTCCTTCGTAATAATTCGAACCAATCACAAGCGATAATTTCTGTATCGAGAATGATTTTTATTGGGCAGTCACTAGGTATATTTTTGGTGCAAAATGTTGAGGTGCTTTGAAACTTGGCAAAATTGTAGACTTGGTGGCCCTAAGTATTACCCTAAGTCTGCGACCTCGAACGGGCGCCGCTCGCACCGCCATCTTGAAAAAATGGCGCTCAAAATTAGTTTTTGGCATGTACCACCGTTCCCGTAGGTTTTAAAGGAAAGTTCCACATTGTAGAGGATACAATTTGCTACAAAATTGCTTCTGTACGTTTTCTTCTCAGACTACTCTCATCAGAAGAATAATAGGGCGAATTTTTAAAAATCGCAGTAAAGAGGTATTTGGTAGTGATGTAGGGATACGCATCCAAAAATCCGTTGGATCCGAATATTAAAAGAATCCGGATTAACCGTAACCGGCCGAGAACTTGATTCGGAATCAAAATAAATTCGCATCGGGTGGTTACTAATGCATGCAAAGTGCAAAGAGAAAACGGAATCGGAATCGAGTGTAAGTGAACAACACGGTCTGAGATTTGGCATATTTGATCTTATGCTTACTCTTTCTAATGACATTTCCTAAAAAAAAAAGATAGCATAGTTATCGCAGTAACGGGTATCATATGGGATGAGACCCATTGGTTAAACTTGGCCCGCCTCACCCGAACCGAATTCAAACGAGAACGAATGCGACGGTGCCTTCTTATCCCTAACCTTCGACTTCGAATGATATGATACCGCATCGACCTACCTAGCCGTATCCGGATAGAAAATGTTTTAGTGTTGCATACATATACATTATGTGTAACCGCTTTCGCGCGGGTCAAGAAATGGATACGTATTCAGATAATGGATACGGATATTAGCTGATTCCGATTCCGTATTATTCGGATATCTAAAGAATACGGACAATAGTATTTGGACGCTATTTTTTACCAGTCATCTGCCAATTTGCCTTTGTTTCGAATTGTTTAAAAAAAGTCCATAGGATAAACGTACTGGAATTGTAAAAGTGTGCAAGCAAATTCTTTCAAATTTTGTCTGAGATTGACTGGAATTTCTGAGTCTCAACATAGGGAAATATATATTTCATTTAGGCCTAAAAAGCAGTACCAACATGTAGCTTTAGTTTTCATAATATTATTAGCAAGCAATATGGAAATAATTTGATAGTAAAACAACCTGTTTATTTTTACACATAATTGGATATCCAATTCTTCTTTGAAAAGGAATATTTGGTAATTTTTAGTGATATAGGTAAGAGTTCTTTCTCATCCTCTAGCGAGATTTCTAAGGGACTAAGACATAATCCCGGAGGGATTGAAAATTCTAACTACGTTAAAATATATTTATTGACATATAAAGGGATACTTTTCAAAACCGATAACATTTTTGAAACATCTTACTTTTTGTAACTAGTTACGAAAAGTAAAATATTTTCTAACTGGTGATGAAATATTAATTTCATAACTAGTTATAAAAAGTTAAACACAAAAATATAAATATTTTGCATTTCTCTCTCGATTTCTCGGGTACAACTGAAGATAACGCGTTTTAAGCTGCCTCTTCAATATCACTTGGGTTCTCGGAATTGGACATTTTCAATACTGTTAAAAGAAAAAATTTAATTTGTGACGCGACACTTCTTTACAAATAAAACTTTAAAACGACATCATGACAACCCAGACAACTGTGTGCAAGGTACCTAGTAGATGAAAATTTCTTGGTGTGATGCCTACATAAATGTTTTGACACAATAATTAAAATTAATAATTCTATTTACATATTTTTGTCAAAATTAGAAAAAATCTTGTATGAAACACGTTAGGAAACGCAACCCGTATACGAGTATGTAAACATTATACGCTATTAACTTTAAAATATACTCTCACTCAGAAAAAATTTGTTCTCAGCAAAAATCATCAGCTTTTGATTTTTAATGATTTGAAATATTTAGTACCATAAAATGGGGTGAAGTTGGTTCGTAAATGAACTTTACCAAAAAATTTAAAAAATATGTTGAAGTATGTAAATCAATTTACAATAAATGTTCTGTGTTTCGATGTTTATACGTAAACCTATAAAATAAACTAAAAATATTTTTAACTTGAAAAACACAGAAAAAATAGGTGGTCAAACTTTTATCTGCCAAGTAGTTCCTATTCAGTTTAGGGGTATTCTTTCTACGTTTATTTACGACTTAACTTCTGTAAATAGCATATCTAAGGTCAAAATTTGGAATAGTTATAACTTATTTAAAATATGTCGAAATTATAAAAATTGTGCAAAATTTTCATGATTGTGAGGTGTAGTTGACCGACCGGGTAAAGTTGACCGATGAGTACAAACCTGAGGAATTTCGTTAATATGCGATTTGTTTTTCACTGTCTGACAAGAGAATCATGTTGATGGGACGGATTTTATTTCGATTCTGATTTGGCCAAAGCGAAAAATCGTGCAGCGTTGCCATTTCATTCATTCTACCACTATTTTTATCATAAAAATAAAGAATAATCCTTCCAGCCTCTGATGCCCACTTTGCAAAAGATGAGAGAGGCGGAAATATTTGCGGTCTCTGTCAGTCATGACGCCAGTGGCCTTTTCTTGCTGATTCTTACTTTACACGCCGACGTTTGAGTTTTATTATTATTTCTGTTGTATTTCATCTTTATATTTAAATACACTTAAGCACTTTCTAAAAAACTTTTAATCCAAAACTAAATTCGAAGATTAAAATATGCTACGCAGGTGTTGTCGCATCGTTAACTTGATTCGCCATATTGCCACGTTCAGTTGTTTTTCGTAGGATGACGTCAGACGGTAAATTGAATTGTTTGAATTTAGTCGAACTTTAAACCTTAACGGCCAGATTCCCTAACGCTAGTCCGGTCTAATTTGGCAACTAAAAATTTTAAACTGACAAGTGTAAGAATAAGACAACCAAGTTTTATACTGTGAATTTGTTTCTGAGCTTTATCGCAAAATTATAAAGAAAATGGCAGTTTAAGAACGTACTTGCGACAATAATAGAACTAAAATCATTTTAGGAACTTGTTCCAAGGTGAAAATAATTTTTAAACCAAGCAAATTGCTGAAATATCAGAATAATTCATACGTTTTTAGGGACGACTTATTAACAATGACAGGACAAAATCTTATCTAAACATAACTGATCAACTAGAAGATCTTAATTTAAACCAGTTCTAAATCGTAAACCTTCTTAGTGAATCTGAAAGTTAATTTTTATTATCCGTCAAACCGAAGTAATTTGCTGTGTGCTTGTTTCAGTTGACTGACTGCAATAATATTAACATATCTATTGAAAATGCAAAATGACTGAACATTTTAAAAACTTGCCCATACACAAGAAGAGATTGGAAAGTAAAAAAGTCATTTAAATAAAATCATGAAATTTATCGACATGGAAAATAATAAATTTAGAATTAATTTTGAAAACTAGCAGAGCGTAGTAATATAGGATTTTCCTCCCTATAGAAACGCGCAAATAATTGCCGACCCAGATTTAAATCAGTCGAACGGAATTTGTCTCGTATATATTTCCGTAAGAGGAGAGAAACATAGTAAATTTGCTGTTTTACAAATTTTGCCCTTTTGATATGCGAGCTCTCGGTCCTTAATTAAATGTTTTCTGTCGCATCTATTGGACAAGTGATATCATTTTGAAATTCTGTGTAAAAAAGACATTTTAGTTAGCTAAAGGCAATAGCGTATACATATCCATCATTGTAATACAATATGTGTACTGTGTACATACCTAAGAAAACAGATATCCTAATCGCTCTTACAGATATAAAACAAAATATACACAGACATTGAATTATAAGAACATTATCTTTGTTTTCAATAAACAAAATATTTAGACGTTATACACGGTGAGTTTTTTAAAGTGTTACAAGGCGATATCTCATGAACAGTATAAAATATTTTCATGAAATTCTGGCAAGTCATTAGGAAGATTAACATATTTTAGACATTTCGTTACCTTAATTCGCAATTCTTGTAAGTCCAAAAGTCTAAATTTTACAGGGAACGATTAAAACGCTATCTTGCTTGAAAATTATCGATCCAAAGTATTTTTTCTTTGTGAAACTTTCTTTTAAACATTCTAAATACACTTGTTAAAAAAATATTATAAAATAAAATAAAAATGCCATTTTTACAATTTATAAAGGACTTACGACAATTTTCCTGTTAGTTAATGGACTTACGACAATTGCGAATTAAGGTAACGATTTACGGCCTCTATCTAGTTTGAGGGGTGGGGGTACCTTTGGAATTTTAAATGGCATGATCTACTTGTTTATAAAATTCGAATCTACGTAATAAACTGCGTGTGTGCATAAAGCTTTTTTTATTTTTGCTCGTTCGGTTACGGAAATATGATTTATTAGGTTATAAAATTTTAAAAAAATATTTACCATTTAATTTAAAGTTATTTATCATCTGTCATGCTTGAGCAGTTCGAAATGCCCCCCTTCAACTTCCAAACACTTTCTCACTCTTTCTCTAAATGAATTTCGTACCCGCTGTAACATTTCAGTTGTCTCTAATATGCAGGCAAAGCGGATTCGGTCTTTCATCAACTAAAGTTGTAGGTGCTTGAGTTGCCATTACTTTATCCTTTATAAAACCCCACAAGAAAAAGTCAAAGGGGGTCAAACCTGAGGACCTAGCAGGCCAGTTGACCAGACCTGCTCATCCAATCCACCTGTTTTCAAATATTTCATTCAAATAATCACTGGCCTGTATTGCATAATGGGGTGGAGTTGCGTCCTTTTGAAACCACATGTCAGGATTTATGTTTTGGTTTAATAATTGGGGTTATTGGTTTTTTAAAAAATCTGTGTACATTTCTCCATTTAAATGTCATTCAAAGAAATGCGGACCAGTAACTCTATCCCGATTATTCCACACCAGGCATTACTTGACCAGGGATGCTGATTTGGCAGAGGTCTCATCCAGTGGAGATTTTCTGACGCCCAGTAGTGCATATTGTGTCAATTTACCTAAAGAAAAGAATGAAAGAAAAACAATTTCTACTGGTAAGGGATAACTTAAAATCCTACCTGTCCACAATTATGGTAAGTAGCTTCGTCAGAAAAAAATAACATTTATTGGGAACCTGTTATGTCCTTGCATTTGTCTTGTGACCCACCTGCAAATGTAACGCGATTTTCAAGGGCTTGCCCATATCGCTTTTGGTGGAATGTAATGTGGTATGGATGAAAATTGCACAAGTGCAATATGGTCACAACTGATTTTTGACTGATTTCAGCATTTCTCTAGCAAGTCGTCTGGCACCTACATGCAGATTAATACCTACCGCTCCTAAAACGCCAACTGCCCTATTTTCCTTCGTTTTAGTTCGCTTCCGAACTCGTAGATTCGTCTTCAGACTGCCAGTGCACGACTTCTGGTTTTCAGCCTTTTAAATGCCATGTGAGATTCAGGTTAATAAGCAACCTCTCTGCCAACACTAGTGCAGCATCTCTGTAGTTTTTCTGCAATTTCCCAAAATTAAAAGTATATCAACTTGCATATTAAATTATATGTTTAAGTAAACAATAGACTGAGAAATTCTCAACTGACTTAAGTAAAAATAACGCAGTTTCATGGAAACGAATAATAATTTTGAAATAAGTGAACTTAATTTATTGGTAAAATTTATTTGATTTTTAAATTCAGTCAAAATTTAGTTAGAAAGGGTAAATCCAAAAGAAATTTGTACACATACATAGTCTTTATGCAAATTCGAATTTTATAAACAAAAGTATATCGTCCCATTTAAAATTCCAAAGTTGCTCCCCACCCCTCAAAATAGGGAGAGAGGGTAAATATTTTTAAATATCTCCCTCCTGTTATATTGTTGTTATTCCGATAGTTCTACATTAATTTAGGAGGTCTTCAACGAAGATGCATTAAAAGTCAGGACTTGTTTAACACTGTTTATTTATATCTTTTATTCTCAAAGCCTACTTTTTATTACAACAATGCAACCACTACTAAGTTACTCCTAACCTTACAATGACAACTACTACTAATGATACTGTTATGCAACCCATAATACAGACGGGTTGCATACCCTCACATCCCCCATTTTATAAGTCTAGCCTCTGAGGAGGTTTACAAAGCTTCCCACTTCCCATGTCACGTTCAATGTCAAAATTGTTTTTATTTAAATTTGTAAAAGAAGTTTCACTACTTCCACTAACCTCACTCAGGTCACTAGTCCAAGTTCAATTTCACTTGATCCCGGTGTAATATTTTCACTTGATCCCGATGTAATATCTCTAACGCTTTCCTCTATACCTTCTTCCCCTCTTCCAGTAGATCGAAATTAATAATGGTTTTCTTGACATTAATTAACATTTTGAAATTATTTTATTTATGTATTTGTGTATTTATATTTTTAGGTAATTATGTATTTATGTATTTACGTATTTATATATTTATTTATGCATTTATGTATTTACGTACTTATGTATTTATGTATTTACGTATTTACATATTTATTTATTTATGCATTTATGTATTTATGTATTTACGCTTTCCTCTATGTTTCTTTCCACAGCCTCTTTGCTACTCTTCACATTCGAGGTTTCTTCCACTTCAGGAATAACAGGAACAAGAACCACCTCCTCTACCACAGGGGCAGAAACCTCCTCCTTCACAACAGGAAATTCCTTTTCTTTAACTTCTTCATCTTCTTTAATTTCCTGTTGCTTTTTCATCTTTTTTTATTTTTTAATTACCTCGGATGCTATAAGTTTTCAAATCGAGCTCGCCATAACTTCCAGTTCTCGGCTGTATTCTCATTACCCTTCAAAAGCAGGGGTCCAACACCACGATGGTCGCCCATTTTTTTTTTCGGCAATAACTATTTATTCTTGATAAAACCCAGATCACAGAAGACTCCTGTGTACTCTAGCTACCGACTGCGCCATGATATATTGTTGTTATTCCGATAGTTCTACATTAATTTAGGAGGTCTTCAACGAAGATGCATTAAAAGTCAGAACTTGTTTAACACTGTTTATTTATATCTTTTATTCTCAAAGCCTACTTTTTATTACAACAATGCAACCACTACTAAGTTATTCCTAACCTTACAATGACAACTACTACTAATGATACTGTTATGCAACCCATAATACAGACGGGTTGCATACCCTCACACCTCCATCTCCCTAGTAACTCTCCACAATTTATGAAAATATTTTTAACCGTTTTCGAGATATCACCTTGTAACCCATGAAAAAACTCACCCTGTATACAGTACTTGGTAACATTTAATGGCTAAACATACTACACATAATTGACCTAATTTAAGCAAATTAGTATATTTTAATAATAACTGACAGCCACAAAATAAAACACATAACTTTAATCTATTTTTGTGACTCAGCTGCTGTAGAAACGAGTTTTGGAAGTTTCGGTTTTATTTAAAATTAGTTTGACTATTAGGTACTCGAACCATGTTAAAACACACTGTTTGTTGAAAAATTATTAATATTTAAGTAAAATGTTAACAGTATATTATTATAAACTCTTTTGGTAGTTCTTTGTGGGCACGACCTGACAAGACCTCATACTAAGCGCCATATTGCAGCAAAGTCGCCCCATTTTGAGTAAAAGGTTGCATATCGTGCATATCTCAGTAGCTTTATTTAATCAAGGGTGATAATTTTGCCGAACTTAAGAAGACATGATTTAAAATATTAGCATCATTATGTTTACATAATCAGTTTCAATTGAGGAGCCCCATTCAATAAGGGGACATGCGCTCGGCCCGGCCCAGCGGCGGACCCAACCCAACCCTGAATATTTATGCAATCCAACCTTTATGCGTCGCGTTTTAGAAACAATTAAAAAACAATACCTTAACGTTGATTCTCAGCAAACTTCCAGAGGGAAAGTAGTTCCTTATAGTCTAAAGAACAATCGTGCGAAGGCACGAGATATTTTGACAACAAATAAACAAATTAGAGCAGGTTGAATCCAGCGTTGCGCGCCGCGTGTATATACATTTCGATGCGTGCGTAGTAATGTTTGAACATTACAGAAGATAATTTGACGTTTAAAATATACACAATGATTGTAAAAAAGTGTTACAAGAATAAAAATTGTTTTATTAAAAGTATATTATCAAATCTAAATTTTTGGTAACACAAAGCATTTTAATACAAAGGATTTTTTAATATGGAACATTATAGCATTAATTTTTAAAACGTAGGACAAGCATGCATCATAATCATTTCACTTTTTTGGGCTTACTGCCTTTAACAGCTGTGTTTTGAAAAAGGTTTTTCTAAAATTTGCAACCTTCAGGACTAAGATATTTAACCAAGTTTTCAAATCATTCAGTTTTTCGCGAGAAATTCCGACATCTTTAGCAAGCGACGATTTTTCTAAATTGTAAAAAGTGGTGAAAATTAATTATTTTGCACATGGCCACATTGACGTCTGTTCCAGTTATAATGAAATCACGCAACTATTATTCTCGAGGAAGTAATCACTTTTGAAAATGTAGAAAAATCGGCGCTTGCTAAAGATGTCGGAATTTCTCGCGAACAACTGAATGATTTGAAAACTTTGGTTAAATATCTTAGTCCTGAAGGTTGCAAATTTTATGAAAACCATTTTCAAAACACAGCTGTCACAGGCAGTAAATCCAAAAAAGTGAAATGATTATGATGCATGCTTTTCCTACGTTTTAAAAATGAATGCTATAATGTTTCATAATAAAAAATCCTTTGTATTAATAGTTATTTATGATATAAGTGTTAAAAGTACAATTTTACGGCACGAATTTGAAAGTTTGCAGAATGAGCGAAGCGAATTCTGCAATTCAAATGAGTGCCTTAAAAGTACTTTTAACACAAATATCATACAAAATTTTTTCTACAAACGCCAATAAAAAACAAGAACACAATTACAATTTTTAAAAAGTTTAACATATTGGAAACACATAGTTTTAAGTAGCATCGTAGATATAATATAAAATTATTAAGTTGACATTTGTCAAAAAAACCAACAACGATTGTTGGCGTCGTAGTTGCCATAGTATTACTTTTAACACTAGTGCTATAAAGTACTTTTAACACTAGTGCCATAAAGTAACATTTTTAAGGCATCTGCGGCGTGTTAAAAAATGCATTTTTAACACGTTTGTAGAAAAAATGCTTTATTGTGTTAACAAAAATTTATATTCGATAATATAATTTTAATAAAACAATTTTTATTCTTGTAACACTTTTTTACAATTATTGTGTCATCTTTTAAACGTCAAATTATCTTCTGTAATGTTCAATCTACTACTACGCACGCATCGAAATATACGCGCGGCGCGCAACGCTGGATTAAACCTGCTCTAATTTGTTTATTTTTTGTCAAAATATCTCGTGCCTTCGCACGATTGTTCTTTAGACTATAAGGAACAACTTTCTCGCTGGAAGTTTGCTGAGAATCAACGCTAAGGTATTGTTTTTTCATTGTTTCTACAATTCTACGCACAAAGGTTGGATTTACATACATTCAGGGTTGGGGGTCCGGTCGGGCCGGGCCGAGCGCATGTCCCCTTATTGAATGGAGATCCTGAATTAAAAGTAACCAAAAATATGTATTTTCTCTCAGTAACAATAAAACTCATAACATCGATTTATAGGTTAATTAAAAATTGAATCAAGAAATTTAATGAAGGAAACATAGTCAGGCATCTCTTGAGGTTAATTAATTGAATTTTTTACTGTGTAGGTTATGCTATTATCTTTTATTTTCGAGCAAATAATATAGCGGGCTATAAGAAATGTATCCTCTATATTTGCTTACCTATCGGTGCACTTATTTTCAATCATCTAACAACTTTTATTGAGAATTTTAAACATTTTCGGCAAGATTCACTATTACTAAAATAAGTCGAACCTTGCTCGACAATACATGATTTTTAATTTCATACACTCATTAAAAGTATAATTAAATGGGCGACATTGGCCTTAAAATGCTTTTAATAAATTATCGTTTTTCACAGAATTTTTACGACAGTTTTGGCATTAATTTTCAAAAATCCCCTCTTTTTCTAGAGCTAATAAAATAATGGCCTTTTAAGCAAATTTTTGTTTTCTTAGCTGAATGGTGATCACGACAGACAATGTTTTCGCAGGCATCAGACATACTTCGGCTCTTGTCACGTTTTTTAGGGTACATTACACACCCTACCCATGGATGTTTAATCATCGTCGATTCTCCAATTCTCCAACTTAGTGGACCTCTTTACCAAGTATGCGTCTACTATTTTGTCCATGGTGTCAACCGATCCTTTTGTGTCGTTATAATGAATTATTATCTGTAGCTTGTAATCAGTCTCCTCCCCAGTAATTTTGTCATCATGGTGTTCAGTGCTGAAAAGAATGACGGCTTTATTTTTAGCAGGAACATATGAAACTAAGGTATATTTCTGTTGAAATGCAAGAACTGAAGACTTCTCTGATCTTAAAGGATGTGGTAGAAGAGCTGGAGGAATGTCCTCTTTCTTCTTCCTCATGGTTCCATAGTGTTAGCTTTTTTTAGATTATAGAGAATGCTACGCATCCAGGTGCATAGTTTGGGAGGAAAGCCGTAAGAAGGTAGCTTGTCAAAGACCTTGGAAATATTAAGAGCAACAATCTAAGATTAGCCATGAAATTCGAGAGACTTATTCCAGGTGTGACCGAGGGAAGGTGGCGAAATCCGTATTTACTCTCTGTCATGGATGATTCTGTATTAGAATTTGCAAATTGATGACTTTCTCCATAACCTTGCTGAAAACAGAGAGAAAGGAAATAGGTCTGTAAATATATACCTACCCGTAGTACCAAGTATTAAATCTTTTTAGCAAAATCCAGGGCCAAATCGTCAGATAGTTTAAATGGAGAGTATAGCAAATACGGAGCATCACATACTTAAATGCATACGTTTGCACCTACAACATAGTACCCTCCTTGGTTGGCCCAGAAACTCTCCCCAAACTTAAATAACTTAGGCGTATTATCGACAAAAAAACAACAAAGGGAGTCAGCAAATTCGTTTTATACGCAAACAGCATTCCATAAAACTCTTCGGAAACAAACCCCTAAATAAGACTTATTTGAAAAATGTATCTTTAATTAATAATTTAACACCAAACTCAACAAAGTTTTAATGGGATTTCTCGTTCATTACGCAGAGTACATGGCTCCAAAACTTTATCAGGAACTTCTGTTATATCCGAATTAAGTATAAAAGCAAAAATATTAGAGAGATCGTCAAAGACTTGCGGACAAGTTAAAAGGAAGAGGAAAACTTTGATTAAATAAAAATAGTCTGACATTTGAAGGAGATATGGCGAACAGTAGTTGGAATATTAGAAAACTGAAACAATAAAAAAGCAGAGGTTATTGGTCGGGAATTTCTTACAATACACCAATAAAAAATTTTCGCAGCCGACAAAGAGGTTATAAAACAGAAAATAAAAAGAAAATGAACGAACTGTAAACAAAGTTATCCAAATTGTTATTAAATCCCCTGACTACTATCCACGAGAAAGGAAGGCTGTTTACATACACGTAATACCTAAAATATAAAGCAACTGATATAAGAGAGATTACCAGATAGGCCACCAGATATATGTATACACAATTCTAATTTGAACACCGCATGCCCTTGTGTTTAGTATGTAATAAAATTTGGTTAACTTTACAATTAACAATTTTTTTCTACAGTATAGTAAATGTTTAGTAAATAAAACTGAACTTTTATTTATTTTTTGTTTGATAGGTAGTTGTCACTGAAAATCTAAAACACTTGTTTTGAATTAAAAATATATTTTTTTAAAACACAATTTGGAATAGTATATTACAATCCAAGACGGGAAATTGTTGATTACTGTCGAGTAATCAAATTTCTTGTCGAGGATAGTATACGATTTTATTTTCAACCATAATTTTTTAATATTTATAATTTTTATAATCAGTCATTGTTATGAATTGTCACAAAAAAAATTTTGAAAAGACCTGCTACATTGTACTAACGCAAATATCAAGATAACCATTTTTCATGGTTGCTATATTAGAATATGTAAACAAAAAATCATCAAAATCATCAAAACATCATCTTGACAATTCTTTTAAATTAGTCGACGGTTTAGTTCAATTTGGTGTTTTAAGAGTGTTCATTTTTTGCAAAAATGATATCAGATAGCGAAGAATCCATAAGCAATACTCCACCGGAACTAAAAAGAGCGGCTGAAAACGTTGAAGAAAGTTTATTTCTTATAGGTGATGAATATTTATTATTTTTTTGTCTCAAAATTTAAAATTTATATGATCACGGAAATGAGGACGAGAAATGGGGACGGGAAACGAGGACGGGAAATAATAAGACAGAAAAGTGACTCTTCGAAATTTTAAGAAAATCAATAATTTCAACATTACATATTATATTGTTGAAAATAAAATTAATTACTTCTATTTCATTGTTATGTTTTCTGTATTCGATTGTAGAAAGAACTAGATTCAGAGAACAACTAGCCTCTATTATTTCTGCACTGGCTACTCTTAACACCTTTCTGCACCAAAGACTCAATTATTGCATATATAGCAATTTATATACTTATAAAATACAAGATTTCATTTTAGCTTAATCTTACGAGAGTAGGTTTGAGCAGGCGCAGTTTTTATGTTGTGGTAACTTACTTTGCGTTAAAATCAGATTAAACATTTTTTATTAAATTAAAACAACACGATACCTTCGGAAGCATTTTACTAAATTTAATTCGTACACTTGGTACTGAAGTTTATGCAAGCAAAGACTATTGCTTCGGCAAAAGTTGCTGCAAGTAAATCTAAGCACCTACATAAGTAAAGTTACTATATAAACAAAACATATACAGGTTTATCAGTTCACCTTATTTAGCAGCGAATTTGCATGCATATGCAAATCGAACTTTAATATACATACGATGGAAACGAAATAACTTAACGAAGTTAAATTGTGCACTAGGTATTGATCTCGTAAACAAGGTTATGAACTTAGTTTATTTGGGTAAGATTACATACGTAAATTAATTATTGGTGCAAATAAGGGCATCATCCAAAGTATTCACTGAATTCGTTTTGTTGACTGACATATAGAATTTCGTTGACGTAACAGAGGTGCCAAATGTTTCCCGAATAAGACCTAACCTACTATTCCCACATGTGGGGAGAACCATCACTTTAAATTCTTAACATACTTGATTCTATAGAAATCCATTTGACTTATCAGTGATCTAATCCTCACAAGAAAACTCCCTTCTCTCGCTCATCGACGCGCTATTGGGGATTCATCCCTTTTCTACCGATACTTCCACGAATTTTGCTCTGAAGAACTCGCTGCTGTAATTCCCCCCTTGACTGTTCCTAACAGCAAGAGGCACATTACGTATGCATTCCTTTACTGCCCTGCTACCTAGATCATTCTACTTCTCTCGCTCACTAATACCAAGGGTCTCCAGGTTGTGGAGGTTGCCTGCAGAGGTTTTCCCTTTCTCTTCTAATCTCTAATCCGTTAAATCCCATATCCGTAGATTATAACGTAAGATCAAAAAACAGCCCTTAAAGTATGCCGTGGAATCAATCACTCATGACTTGAATTATTACTCTTGAAAGGTAACATAGGTAAAAGGTGTGATTGAAAAATAGAATTGTCAAGTTCTGAACTTTTTCGCTTAGATTCACTAAAAAGGTCTAAGATTTATTACTGGTTTAAATTAAGAGCTTCTAATTGATCATGATCAGTTAGGTTTTGTCATGCCATTGTCGATAAGTCGCTATTTAAAAGGTATGAGTTTTTTTTTAATATTCCAAGGATTTGCTTGGTTTCCAAATGATTTTCCTCTTAGAACGTGTTGCTAAAGTGGATTTAGTTCTGCAATTGTAGAAAGTACTTACTACAATTGCCCTTCCTTTATAAGCTTGCAAAAAAACTCGGAAACAAATTAATAGTACAAAACTCAGTAGTCTTATTCTTACACTTGACAGTTTAAAACTTTTGTTGTCATGTAAGACCGGACTAGCGTTGCAGAATCTGGTTGTTTATTTTTAGGACAATTAAATATGGTAATCATGGCAGAGCAAAAAGCTTTTATGATCAAAAGTTATTTTAGAAACGGTAGAAGGGTTGATGGTCAGTGGGTTTATTCAACACGGGACATCATTCAGGATTTTCAAACAGAATTTCCACACATAGTCATGGATTTCGACCAGTTTCGCCAAGTTTTGACTAGATCTGTGGCTTTGTTTAGAGAAAGTAGAAGTAGAAGGTTCCTAAAATCTTATTCGTGTATATGTCAAGCCAAAATCGGCCCAGGAACCTTCCAATCTTCCAACCAGAACCGGCATTTTTGCGAAATTTTGGCACATCATATTTTAATAATTTCGACGTAAATAAACCGTAATTCCTTGTTTTCATGGCAATGGCCGAAAATTCGAAATTTTAAAAGTTTCAAATTTTGAATGTCCCTGATGCAAATGTACCTATTTATTTATAACTTAAACGAAATAATATGCGATTTAAATTAGTAGGAGGTATTTTTAGATAACTAGCGCATAAAATAAATCGAGAAAAACCTAAATATAAAAAATAGTGTAGAATAATGTCCGTCAAAAATAGGATTTGATGGAAAAATCAAGAAATTAAGTTTTTACCCCTTAAATACGATCCTGGATGACCCATTCTGTATTCACTTTAAAGTCTGATTATTCCTCTATAAGGTAGCGTTGAAAAATTGGAAGAAAATTAGATAGGAAAAAATACGGAGTGATTCAAAGGTACCGATGTCGAGTGCTAAAAGTCAAAAAATCGAAATTTAATCGGCGATTCTCCCTTCCTGTAAAGAACGAAGAAACTAAAAAACTTGGACAACACGTATTTCGACGAGCTCTTTTCGATGACGTGTATGGGATTTTAATTTGGATTCATTTTGATCCAAAAAAAAATAAAAACTGAAAAATTTGGGTCAAAATTTTTTTTGTCAATTTTTCCCAGTTTTGTCTAGTTGTTTTAGGTTGGGTATTTGTTGGGTATAAGTATTTGAGATTTTCAATCTGTTTTTCGATACGACGCGACGTTTCGTTTCCGAGTTATTAAGTACCAAAGAGGGGTCTGCAAATGGCATTTTTCGACCTAAAAAAATACAAAAAATTACTTGCCATTTTCCGGTCCTCACCAGTTTTAATAGATTTCTGAAGCTTCGAGTCCTGTACAACCTCCGAAAATTCAAATCAATTTAATTCACTTTTGCGACCTGTACCCGATTTCAACGGAAATCGCGAAAATTTTGACTTTGACGTTTAATAACTCCAAAATGATACATTCCGTATACCCAACTAAATTTTTTTACCGGGGCTAGTTGCACTATTCCTCTATTAATCCAGAAAATTCGATTACTCCCCCTCTGACTGTTTCCGAGAAAAACAAACCTGTTCGACTTTAGGTTAAGCTGTGCGTTATTCTTGCTGATCTCCTGACGCCACTGTGCACTGAGGGCAGTTGGCTGCTTTATAGATTGTAATAAATTATACCAAAAAGTTAAAAGACAATTTAGCTAAATTATGCTAGTAATTTTCTTTAAAATAATTTTTTGGGTTTGTAATGACTTCCTTAAACGATTTGTGCAATAAAAAAAAATACGTGCATATTCCTTATTACGCATTAGGCATAATGCCTGGCTTCAACACTTTGCAACAAGTGTCACGCAAGACTTTTAAGGATCCTTAATAAAAATTGATACTATTAGTGTATATTCGGATTTTAGTTTTTGGATTTTCTTTTGTCTTAAATAGTATATATTTAATTTTTTTAGTTAAAGTCTCGTCTTAGGCAATAATTTATTAAATTTTATTTAAATTTTGCCATTACAATAAACTCTATGGACCGAATTATCTAGCTTTTTATTGTCTTTTAATAATTAATATCTTTTTATTCAACATTTTCATATAAAGTGTATGTTATTGATGAGATTTTAAACATATAAAATTGTGCATAACTCACTAGTGACTTATATCCATAAGGCACTACTGGGTTATTTTAAAATAAATTTTGATGTTTAGGTTTTAAGGCATTTTTATTATAAAACAGTCATTTGACAACGAAAAGTTAACAAATCTACAATACTATCTACTTATTAATATTTATGCTAACATTTATTTTAAGAGCACTGCTTAGGTCATTAATACTTTTCTGGGGTATGCTAACAGAACAAATTGCATCTCTGCTCGTGGTAGCCCCAAGAGATTGATGTTGCTCTCCTTGTATTTTTTTAGCCATTATCTATTTTATTGGAAATCGAGGTTTTCTGTATAACCCTCATCAACAGTGGATGACTTTCATCCACCGTGCTGTTTAAGGGTGGTAATGTCGCCTCCAGCATTGGCCAAAAGGATCACCGAAGAGGGACGCAAGCTATGGCCAGTATATAAATTTGATTCTGGTAATCTTCAAAATTGTGCGACAACATTGGAAATTTTTGCCAATTTATTGAGACCAACCCAATTGAAAAATAGTATATTGTACAACGAGCATGGAATGACATGCATTTCCTACGAGTATGACGTTTGCAGCATGAGCCGCAGGCGAATGCTGCAAATCATACGAGTAGGAAATGGTCATTCCATGCGAGTTTTACACTATACTTTTTCTACGAATGTTACTGTTACATAAAATGGGATTAGTAATATTTTTCCTTTTAAGATGTCAAAAAATGTCAATGTGACATTCCACAAATAAAAATTATAAAGATTTTGGATGTCAACGCCACCTTTGTAAAAAATACCCGTGCACAATGGGAACTTTGTAGTTCAATCACCATGGTGATTGAAGCACAATGAAAATGTGTAAAACACAAAGCACCATGTTCCGAAATTACTATTGAACATACAATAAAGGTTTTTATTGACATTCGTAGAAAAAATCTTTTTTCTATGAATGTCAATATAAATCTTGATTGTATGTTTAATAGTAATTTCGGAACATAGTGCATTGTTTTTTACACATTTCATTGTGCGTCAATCACCATGGTGATTCAACTACAAAATTCCCAATGTGCACGGGTATATTTTTACAAAGGTGGCTTTGACCGGCGCCGCGTCAACACGCCATGGTAATCGCATAGCAACGCAGACAATGCAAATAAAAAGTAAATGACAATTATTATTATGTCACAGTAACATTCGTAGAAAAAGTATAGTGTAAAACTCGCATGGAATGACCATTTCCTACTAGTATGATTTGCAGCACTCGCCTGCGGCTCGTGCTGCAAACGTCATACTCGTAGGAAATGCATGTCATTCCATGCTCGTTGAATAATATACTATTGTTTTGTATCCTTTATTTTGTGGACATATTTTTTAATTAAATCAATTGGGTTTGCTGAAAATCTTTCATTTAATACAGTGAAGCTTTTTGATATGTTTGTCTTCGTATCTGGAATTGTTACAAGCAGGTACTGCCCTTTGTTCTAAACATTTCCTATGCTTAATTAGGTCAACTCACAACGACAGGTACCAGAGACTCCTTGTATCAACGTTACCTTAGAAATTAAATGACAAATACATACCATACGATTCCCAAAAAAATCTGTTATTTCTGTAAAATTAGGCGGCACAAATTTTTAAAATCAACGAAACTCAAGGATATTTAATAAATAAAAAAGAAACAACAGTAACCTAAACCTAAAGTAATGGGTCCCTACCTTGATAAAAGATATTGTTCTTCAGAAGCTTTCCGCAAAAATTGTTCCATTTGTTCTTTTTCCAAAATCTTCGACTTTAGTTCAGTTTTCCATATCTGGAGATGTCTGAATTCTTGTAAACTTTCAGAGTGGTTTTCATCATGGAATAGTTAGTTCATAGCAATGATGAAGCTAATTTTTCACTAAGGCTTAGGTAATATGCTAGTTGAACATCTTCACTGAACCTTGAACTTTATTTTTTCTCCACTCTTCTAATTTATGAAATTATTTATTGTAACTGCTTCTTGATTTTTTGGGAATGATACTGAATGTTGCTTTGTCAGTCTTTTCTAAAATATCTTGAGAAATTTGGAAAATTTCCATTTTATGGTGGTAATTAATTGAAGTTTGTTGAATTTCGATCGTCTCGCGTTTGTGTTTGTGTCAAATAAACGAATCCTTGGTTACATGCCCAGCTTTATTTGCAAATTTTAAGCACTTAGCAGTAATTTACTTGTGTGAACGTCGTTGTTGATTCTGTTAATTACAAATTAAATAATTAGTGTCATTTTTGACTTTTAAATATCATTATAAATTTTAATTTTAAGCTGCTACGCGATATGAAAGTGTTGGATACAATTTTGTAGTGGACATGTAAGTTATTATATGTAAGTCACTCAAAAAGTTATACAAGTTAAACTTTCTGAAAGCATAACAGTTTTTACTTTAAACGTATTATATGTATTTCAACACACATAGAGTTTAATAAACACATAGCCTTAAATAAAAATATTGTTTTTGCCTACGATCATGGTCTACGATGCGTAAAATCGAAAGATATTACCAATAATCCGCATCAAACCTATAACACGTGCAGCGTATCATATGCTTCGATATTCCTAATCTCCCATTTTTCCTCTTTTGTAAAGGACCATCGGGATGGGGCTTTTAAAGAACTTATTACGTTTTGTACACTTGAGGATTATAAAAAGTTATGCGAAAAATGAAGTATTCACTTTTATACATATAAAAAGGAAAATTTAGTATCTAAAGAGATACACACTTCCTTGGTTTATAATGACTTAATTGACAAACAGAACACGTAGTTCACTTATTAAATTATGCCTTTAAAATAACCAGTCACCCCGTATATGTTTATATAGTGAATCAATAATTTCTAGCCATCAATCTATCAAGATTTGGGAAATTTGGTTGCCTCTTTTAATGCTACAGCCTTCCTATGGTATCCTAGAAACTTAATTGGTATGACATTATGACATGCATTGGTCTATCCTTCTCTAGATTATTTACACTTTTAATTCTCTGTCTGATGAACTTACCTTCATTATTATTCTGTACACCTTGCATACACCTTAAAAGTTGTTCAAGGAACATACGATAATGTTTATTGCAGGCCCTATCTTAGCGTGCAGAGGGCACACCAAGTGTGAAGCCAAGTTTATACAGTGGCAAAATGACTTTTGTGGACCTAAAATATAACTATGCCTAAAATTAACTCGTATTCCCCTCCTCAATTTTTGAATGACTTGGGTTTAGCCCTTTTGAGCTCTCGGATGAATCTAACTACTTGTAGTTCTTTAACTGTATCATCCAGCTGTATTTAAAACATCCCCCTCCCCCCATCCCATGTCTATTGTAACTCAAAGTCCTGCTAGCAGCAGAGAAGTAAATAATTTTTTTCAGCCTCGGTAGGTACAGCTATAGCCAAAATAAAGTTTCGTTTCTCATAAGCAAGGAAACTTGATTTTTGCTACGATTGAACATATTACTATTATAATTTGACAATTAAATTATCGAGGTTGCATTCGAGATCTATTTTCTGGAAGTATTTTCCCAAAAGAAATTCCCAAGTGACTGGAATAGATATTTGTCACTAGAGGAGAGGTCCGGTGAATATAACGGATGAGGCAAAACTTCCCAACCAAGTTGTATGATCTCTATCTGTGTTGTTTTTGCCAGATTAAGACACGCGTATCGCGTAGTATTATTACTTTGTCCAGTTTCGGTTTGGAATTGTCCAATTTTTGCCGCTGGGTTTGGCAGTTACTCAGTGTAGACGCATGTTATAATCGTAGCGTTATCGGGAAGCAGCAATGATAGATTTTCCGCACGCCCCACCAAATGCTGACCATAACTTTCTTCGAGTGCAAGTGGGTTTTTAGCTTAAGATTGGGCTGTTCCTGTACATTAACCCACTGTCCCTTTTAACGATAACGACTGTCTAGCCAACCCAACAAATTACCCGTTTTGCTTAAATCTGCGAAAAAAAAACTCAGAAATAAATACAGTGTAACAAAAATATAGAAACCTCGATGTATCTTGTAAACCGTTCATCCGATTTTTATGAAATTTTGTACACTTAGGTACGAAATTACACCCGATCCAATGGTGAATGTTGTCAAGTTTACCGTTTTCCTGAAACCGTCAAGAACTTTTTTTTTAAATGGAACGCTCTATATTTTATTCGATTTTTTAATTCAGCTTAAACTTCTGAATACTCCTTATTGGGAACATTTTATCCTAAAATTTACAGTTTTTGAGAAAATGGTGGTCAAAAATCGTTATTTTATTGTATTTTACCTTAAAATTGTCTGACATTGTCAATTTCGTTTATTTACAAAAAATGGATCATTAAACAGAAAACCTAAGAATTGAAATTTTAACAGTGCTGAGTTATGGGGACAGAATGTGAACGCAACAAGAAGATTGTAATATTTTTAATCACAAATATCCTAATAGAAATCCATTAACTAAATCGACTGTAAGTAAAGTTTTAAACAAATTTCATCACACTGGAAACGCAAAAACGCCATACGCTTTGGGCGACCTAAAAGTGCAACAGATGGTGATAAGGCTCTGAATGTTTTATTTACTCAGTATATAGGAAAATCCTCATCTGTCTACCGGAACACTGGGAAAAGAAAAAAACGTGTCAGTCACGTCCGTAGACTGCCTTCTGTAAACCGAAAAGTTTCATGCGTACAAAATAAGACTTGTGCAAGAACTGTCAGAAGATGATTACGATAGGCGCTTGTAATTTTGCGAAACCACGATGGAACGTTGCAACGCCAGTCTAGATTTTGTTCACCGAGTAATTTTCTCTGAAAAATTAACATTTTTTTTTAAATGGAAAAGTTAATAGGCATAATTGTCGATAGTGGGCCAGGGAAAATCCTCACTGGATATGCGAAAATCATACCCAGTTCCCCCAAAAGGTAAAAGTCTGGGCTGTTATAATAGGTCGGAGAATAACTGGCCCCTTCTTCATGCAAAAGTCATTAAATGGAGAAAGATATTTGGATCTTCTAAGAAATGAAATTGTCGCGGCTCTTGCACAACTATTTCCAAATAATCGTAAGTGTTGTTACTGTATTTTACCTGTTGTATCGATTATTTGAATATGATTTTTTAGGCAATAATCCAGCAACAAATGATGACATATGGTTTCAGCAGGATGGTGCCCCACCGCACTATGCCCATAATGTTCGGTAATATCTCGATGATGTTTTTTTTTAGAAGATGTATTGGACTTAGGGGTACAATCGAGTGACCAGGTCGGTCTCCGGACTTGACAGCTCTCCACTTCTTATTGTGGGGCCACCTCAAATTTTGTTTTTCAAAAGAAAGCCAAATGACCTCGATGATTTAAAGTTAAGGACAGAAACAGAAAGTAGAAAAACCGAGGAAACTGACATTTTCCTAAACGTTCTGCATATTTTTCCGCAGTATTTGGCTTACGGCTAAGAAGTAAATAGACAACATTTTGGACATATGATTTACTTTTCTTAATCAACTTTTAAATTATTTTCTCGTGTATTGTTTATTCTTGTACTAAATATCCAAATAGTATAGCGTTTTTTACGTTTCCAGATTGACGTATTTTTTTTTAAAACGTTACGTACAGTAGATTTAGCTAATGGATTTGTCAGGATATTTGTCATTAAAAATTTCACAAACTTCTTGATGCGTTCGCTATCTGTCCCGATAATCCAGTATTATTAGAATTTCAATTCTTTGTGTTCCTGTTAAACGATCCATTTGTTATAATAAACGAAACTGACAATGCCAGACGCTTCAGGTAAACTTTCGTGTACAGGTATTTTAAGGTAAAATACAATAAAATAACGATTTTTGACCGTCATTTTCTCAAAAACTGTTAACTTTAGGATAAAATGTTCCCAATAACAAGTATTCAGAACTTTACGCTGAATTCCATGGTCGAATAAAATATAGAGCGTTCCATTTGAAAAAAAAGTTCCTGTCGATATCAGGAAAATGGTAAACTTGACAACAATGCGGAACTCACCATTGGATCAGGTTTAATTTTCTACCTGAGTGTTCAAAAGTTCATAGAAATCAGATGAACGGTTTTGCAAGATATTTCGAGGTTGCCATATTTTTGTTACACACTGTATATAGTACACAATTTATTTAGTCTATCCTACACTAACCATTTTAAACCCTTCATTATTAAATTAGACCGGCCTTAGCAATTGTGAATCTGACCGTGTAAATTTAGGATTGTAATAACATAAGTAGTATACTGTATAAATAGCTCCATTTGTTTTTGAATTCCTCAATTGATCTTTTTACTACTACAAAATATGTAAAACCTGAAGTCGAAATAAAAAAATCCATTCAAGATAAGACATTTCCTCGGATTTAAAATGTTTGTTTTTGCCACCAGGAGAATTTCATTTTGCTTTGCAGAATTCCTCGAACTTTAGGGAGGAAGATTGACATACGATTTACATAGAAATGAAAGAAATCTAGGACACATTTTAAAAAAGGGACGTAGTACATGCATTATCCTTATGCGGTCATAGAGTTCACGATAAGCTTTATTCCCTTTATAAAATTTTTAAATGCCTTTTAAAGAATAATTCATTATATTAAGGGGAAATTATGCATATAACCCAAATAAATCTGAAATATTTTTTTTATATTCTCTACATAAATTAAATGTTCATGGCGGTTGCTGTTATCCGTTTATTTTGGTCTTTATTAACAAAAAAAAGGATTTAAAATTGCAAATTTTCGCTCGAATTTCGAAACTTGTAAAACGTGATCCCATTGGCTGTGTCGTCAAAACTGAACTCAACTCAATAAAAATGGTATTTAATGCGTAACTCATCCAATGAAATATCCCTGCACTTAAAGTAGAAGGTTCCTAAAATCTTATTCATGTATACTTCAAGCCGAAATCGGTCCAGGAACCTTTCAATTTTGCCACAAAAATTGGCATTTCTGCGAAATTTTGACATATCATCTTAATAATTTCGAGTACTTAAATAAACTGCAATTCTTTATTTTCATGGCAATCTTCGCAAAAATTTTCAAATTTTAGATGTCCCCGATGCAAATGAACCTATTTATTTATAACTTTAACGAAAAAATAGGCGATTTAAATTAGTGGGAGGTATTCATAGATAATTAACGGATAAAATAAACCCAAAAAGAATCACTAAATAGGGTAAATAGTGTGGAATAATGTCGGTTAAAAATAGGATTTGTCGGAAAAAATCAAGAAAATCCGAATTTTACCCCTTAAATACGCTCCTGGATGACCAATTCGGTATTCATTTTAAAGTGCGATTATCCCTTTATAAGACAGTGCTGAATAATTGGGGAAAAATTAGATAGGAAAAAATACAGAGTGATTCAAATGTTCCGATGTTGATGGCAAAAAAAGTAGTCTTTCCGATGACGTATATGGGATTTTCAATTGAACCATTTTGACCCCACAAAAAATTAAAAACCGTGAAATATTTGGGTCAAAAATCTAAATTTCCAGTTTGTTCAAAATATTTCCATTTTCCAGTGATTTTAGGTTTAGATAAATGTATTGGAAAAAAAGTATTTGAGATTTTAAAGTTTCAGTTATGAGTCCGTTTTTCGATCTGACGTTTTGTTTTCGAGTTATTAGGTATCAAAGAGGGGTCTGGAAATGGCATTTTTCGACTTAAAAAAATTCAAAAGAATTACTTGACATTTTCTGATCCTCGCCAGTTTCAGTGGAGTTCTGAAGCTCCGGGTCCCCTACAATCTCCGAAAATTTACATCGATTTAATTCACATTTGCGACCTGTACCCGATTTCAACGGAAATCGCGGAAATTTCGACTTTGACATTTAATAGCTCCGAAACGAAACATCCTGTATAACTGCATTTTTGCCGAAGCTAGTTGAACTATTCCTCTATCAACCCAAAAAATTCGATTTCTCTCCCGCTGACTGTTTTCGAGAAAATCAAACCTGTTCGACTTTGGGTTAAGCTTTACGTTAACATGTAGATTTTTGCTGATCTCCTGACGTCACTTTTCAAGGACAAATGTTTCTGCTTTTTAAATTGTAATAAATTATACCGAAAAGTAAACAGTTTTTGTAGCTAAATTATCGTAGCAATTTTCTTCAAAATATTTTTTTTGGGTTTGTAATGATTTCCTTAAACGATTTATGCAATAAAGAAATATGTGCATATTCCCTAAAATGAATAAAAAATGTTTAATATGTACTGCAGGCTGTGGCGAATCGAATTGCATGAAAATAGGGAATTATTTCATATTTTTAGATCGGGGTAGAAACTTATTTCAAATGTCATCAATTAATAATAATCCTCTCTCCTTTCCGCTGCTATAGGCAGTTACTAAAAACATGGATTAATTTCGTATTTTGATCCGATCCGCCCTGCAGTCCGATTAGCCTAAGTCCACTTCATAAAAAGAACTTTGGTTTATTTTACGTGCATTGTGCGCATTGATTGGCATAATACGCTGATCGGAGTAAAACCATCTGCCTCGAGAAAATAGGACTACATACAAGGATTACAGTTATATAGTGTTAATATACTACTTCCAAATAAATCCTATTTGCTTTAGTGATGATTATTTCGGTACTAAATTGTTACCCAAAGGAGTTTTCTTATATAAAAATGTTGCAAACGGAACTTTACTGTACGACTATTTTATAATATGAATTCCTTATGTATTTCCCAAGTGGTGTAAGACCAATTTTTGCAATTTTGAGTTAATACCGGGAATGTTCCCTACAAAGTAGTCTTTATCTTATTTATAAATAAGTTATGTCAAATTTTAGCAATAAGCCAGTACGAGGCCGATAAGAAAAGGTTAATAATAGACAGTAAATTATTTTGAAGCTGACCAGTTATAAAAAAACTATAAAAATAAAAATTTCTACAAAAATAGCAGAATATGAAGAAGTTACGATAGAAAAAGGGCAATTTAAAAACCACTAAATAAACATATCAGTACACTTCCTATTCTAATACCGCAACAGGTGTTTTATGGCTATCGGCTATCAGCCGATATTGTTTTTACTAGGTTATAGTATTTAAAAATCACAAGACGTAATGTTATGAAAGATCCCAAAAAAATCATTTGTTGGTTTTTGTATAGCGTGAAACTCTCATAAAGCTGGTTTTTATTATATTTACTTATGAAGTTACTATTTTGGGTATATACAGGGTGTTACAAAAAGATGTTAAGAATTTTTAATGGCCGATTTTACATCTAAAAATATGAAAACATAAACATACGCTTCTTCTTCGAGATACAGAGTGTTTAATATTTTCACACCTCAACTAATCCGAAGAGTTAGGAGAAATATTCGAAGACGATTTACAGAATGTATTAAAGTGCGGAGAAGCCATTTTCGGCAACTACTATAAACAAAAAGCACTGTTTCCTGAAAAAAAATTGGTAAAAAAATTCATTAATTTCGATATTTATTTTTATTGAAAGAAATAAATTAATTTTTATCAAGAAAATGGGGCTATGGAACGAAAAAGCCCAAGAGACACTTTTTACGCAGAACTAATTGGGCTGGCAGAAAACGATATCAATTTTGCAAAAAATCACTGGCGTGCCACTTTTTCGCTAAAAATAAAGGCGTGCCCGCACGTACGCCACTGATGAAAGTACACTAGAAAATAAATTTTGGCACGTAAAGGTACCCTTTGAGTACGCATTGGCGTGTACCAAAATTCATCTCAATATCTTAACGCATTTTCGAGAAATTAAAAACAAACATTTAAACAAGAAAATATTAAACACCCTATATATCGAAAAAGAAGCGTTTGAGGATCCAGGGTTATATAAACTTATTTTCATATTTTTAGATGTAGAATCTGCCTTTAAAATTTCTTAACATCTTTTTGTAACAGCCTGTATAGAGATCCGAGATCGAAGAAATGTCAACGCTAACTAGTCGCAACTGCTTTCAAATATAGTAAAATTTCGAAAACTTCTAACAAACGTTTTATTTGTTACCCACACTTAACGATGTGGATTTTAGTGTTATATCAATTGCTTTGTTTATTTTCGGGGATAATACCACGAGAGCTGAAAAATTACCGATAATTTTTCACGATTGCGTGTTTTCTATAATTTCACGAGTCCGCAGGACGAGTGAAATTTGCAAAGAAAACACGTAAGAGTGAAAAATTATCAGTAATTTTAAAGCTCGAGTGGTATTTAGGGGATTATTTCACGAATGAAAACACAAATTAATATGACAACCAAGAAAATGACAGGAAAAAATTATCGGTGTAATTTTTTTTAATTGACGTAAAAAAATTATCGCTGTAATTTTAAAAAACTTCACTCATCTTACGGGACTTTTAACACATGAGTGAAATAATCACAAAAATTTAGAAAAAAAACTTCAAGTTTTTGGCGCCCAACATGGGGTTCAAAGAAAAACCGGTTTATTTAGTTTCTTATAATCCCCAAGCTATTCATGTGACGGTTTTAGTCCAATGGCAGCTCTAGAATAAAAGGAACAATTATCAATGTCAGTACAAGAAAATATGTATATATGTCCAGGTTGGAAGTTTTCTCACATATTTCTAGCATGGGTCAATAAAATAAAACAAAAAAATCGTAACTTAATTTACTTATTATATATATATATATATATATATATATATATATATATATATATATATATATATATATATATATATATATATATATATATATATATATATATATAAAGTTTTATACTTCTAATAGAACAGGGCCTAATATAGAGTTAAAAATTTAACATATAACTCGTAAATCTCTATGGTTCGCTTTTAAAAAAATGCATTGTATGAAAAAGTATACTCATATTTTAAATGTGTCCGTCTTTGTTTGTGTGTTATATTTTTACTATCTAAAATAAAAATAGAAGTAAAACTTTTTAAATTTCTTCTAAAAATATGTACCCACTCTATGCAAATGTAGCTGTCAGTCTACCACAGACAGCAGCAGCAGAATTCTGCATTGGCAAAAGTTTCTGCAAAATAAAATCCAGAACTGAAACGAGCGAAGCGGCCTGCGTTTGAAGTATCGCTCGTCGCTGTAGTCCGGTGAGGCGGCAGGTGAGGCGACAGGACAGATACGACATAGGGGTGAGTCTGAAGGGTGGCAATCGAAACGCAGGCGCAACCCTATGACGTTCGCACCCCCGATTCGCACCGCCGTTGTTCCGCATCAACCCCACTTCGCTGCAAACTGTTGAACGAAGCGTGCGTGTTCGATCCGCCACACATTATTCCTGCCTGAACGTAAATACTCTGTATAGAGCCACAGCTGGAGCCTGTTCTCTAAAAACAAAGACTCTTTTCTTAGATTTGTTTAATAGTTGAGCAAAAGTGCGCCGACAAGAGACACTGCATCGAAAATCATCTCGGTTAGGACGTTAAAGGACATCGGACTCATTGGAGTGCGCGCCGCGTTCAATATCGTGACAAAGATGTGATGTGTTTTGTATGTGCCGCCGTTGTAACGTGACACTGCGGAGAGATTAAAAAGATTTGCAGGATGGACGGGTACTACCCGAGTAATCCGCGGCCTCCGCCGCTGCCTCGCAGGATGCGAAATGAGTATGCCGAGCCTTTCGTGCACGAATCCAGGTAAATCGTCCATAAAGATTGCATTGTTTGTTCAGTCAACTGTTTTTCACAAAAAAAGGTCCTTGACTCCTAGAAGTATGTCACTGATTTTATTTGTGGAGGGGTGCTCTTTAGTTTCTAGAATATTATATACATTATTTAATTGATATACCGCAGTTTCTTCCTGTAAAGAAAAGAAAGGAATGTTTTCGGCTAAAAAAAAGTGCATGAGAAAAATTTAAATTGTCTAGATTTCTATTAGAGCAGATTTTACAACTATATAAACTGTGTACACTTCTTTAACTTTGAAATGAACGAATCTTTCCTGGATCTAATTTAAAAAGTTAGTTACCGATACAGTTATCTCCCTACCATCGATTTTGTATTTTTTTTATGAGAGCCGTGCTTGTCTAATATTTATTTTCAATCACCTGATATACACATGTAGAGTTGAAAATAAGTATACATAATATAAAAAAACCCAATTTTTTTTTCCTGCAAACCACATAAATTTTCTGAGTTATTAGGAATGCTGCAATTTTATTTTTAGCTATATATTTTTTTAAAGATATCAGTTGTCAAAGTTATTTTATAATGATACCTAAAAAGCGGCATTGATGTAACATCTAAAAATATAAATTCTTTTAACACTTGTAATATAATAAAAGCTGACAGTACAATACAGACTATGTATTAGTATTACCATCTATAAACTAATAATGTGGGACATCCTCTTGCTTGAATAACGGCTTCGCACCATCTTGGCATACTTGTTATTTATTCAAAGTGCCAAATGGAACAGTATTCCATTGTGCAGGAGATAAGTTTAAATTAATTTTTGTTTTTAGTTCTTTTTTTTTAAATTGCAACATTTAGAATAAAAACTTGTAAAAAAGTCTATCAATAAAGTATTCATAATTATTAAGATCTGTTTTGGAGATAAATGTTAACAGTGCTATTAAATAATATTTAAAATTATTCCAATTTTTGGCACTTAAATGCAAATAATATTTCTCGCTTAGACTATAAGTTCAACTACAAAAAATTCGAATTAAATTAGTTTTATTGAAGCTGGTTAATAAATACTTCACCTTTATTAAAACACAATATTTTGGATCACTTTTAATCACATAGAAAACACGAAATCTTGTTGGGGCGCATGGTGCAATATTTGCACAGGTTGTGTCAAAAATAAATGGCACACCAAATTTGTTTTCCTGTGTTCACTTGTTAATGAACTATTGGGTATTCTAATAGGTTAGTTAATGAAATTTTACTTAGCTGCTTCTTATTGTATGCTAACCAATTTATAATATAACCATTTATTAGTAAACTAATGACGGTTATAATATGTCTGATTTTCATTCTGTATACTAACGATAAATTATTGTCCTCCAAACATAATATGTAAATACATCAATTTGGTACACAACTCCTGTCTTTCACTAAAAGTTTTTCTAATAAATATGTTTTCTAACACTTTTTAGATCAGAAACCATAATAAACACCGAAATTATATAAAACTCTAATATTGTGCTTTTTTAATTAATAAATATATCATTTTCGACGTGTTTTCGCCGACGCGTTCATAATATTGTTTTATTCGACGAACGTTTCTTAACAAGTCATCAATCATCCGGTAAGACACAAACACATTTAGACACAATTAGCGAAAAGGCGTTGACGCTTACGTTTCCATATAAAAGGCTGTTGCAAAAAGGCTTTTTTGTGGGTTATTTTTTTTTTCAGTTAAATAAAAAAATATTTTTGGGGAGTGTAAATATCCTGTTTTTCCTTGTGTCTGAATATTAGGCATTTTTAATTGTATAAGTGTTAAATCCAAGGTAGCTTTAAGTGGTTAGCGTAATATTGCTACCTGAACCAATCATACCACAAATTCGAACAACCTACATGGTTTTTCAGCGGCAACATTTTTTACTTTAGAAAAATTATTGTGAGGTACATACCTGTAAAGTTAAAAAAAGTTTTATTGCTATGCCAGCAAATCAACAATTATTGTCATTTTAATCCTTTTTCATAAAATAATGTTGAATACCATTCGGGATAAAATTTTGTAGACAAAATTTTTGTCTTGTATTGTTCAAGTTTGTTGATATTTTATTCCAAACCGCTCGGCTGACGTCTTGTGGCTTTGTTAAGAATGTCATAAAACGCTTTATGACGAGTACGGGATTGAATTATAGTTATTAATGATACTAGTTCGATATGAACACTGTAATGAAACGCGTGTAAGGTTAAACCCCGAGGCGTTAGCCGAGTGGTTTAGTTACACAAGTTTCATTAACAAAGTTCATATCGAACGTGTAGCATTCAAAATTTAATCTACGGTAGTTCAAATAGGTTTTATTCGCACAGATTCGATTTATCTTAAAATACCACAAAAGTTTTCATAAATTAAAATTCAAAATTATCAGGTGCCAATATTAGTAGATGTCATGGTAACCGCGCTTGTTGATTGTTTCAATTTTGACTTTGGCAACTTCATTAAAATTTGCCTGATATTATGAATTCATAATGACACTGACTGTTATTATGAAGGCCATAATGATATCCAAATGACAATGCTAAATGCGTCATAATGACACTGTCCTAGATTAATACAGATATTAATTAATATATAAATAATTATTATTATTAACACCCAAACAATAAATCTTTTAAATAATTATTACCACCCAAATTTGAAGAAAATCGCATTATTAATAACAGAGAAATTGGGGTGAATTTGGAAAAGCATTGTATATACAAATAAATTTCTTTTCTTATTTGCATAGTTTAATTTAAAAATATTTCAATGACTCTAATAGGGCAAACCTTGGGAAAAAGAAGGGTTTGGTGAACTATTTATTTTCAACTTCTTGCATGGTTAAGAATTTTTTTATTAGAGATCAATTGTGTTCACGTACCTTGTAAAATGTCTGCTTATTTTTGTTTTCATCATGCACAAGATTTATGGGAGATTTAAAAACTACCCAAAATACCTGCATAGTTTGTATAAAAATACACAGAATTGCATTTCTAGTAAAAATTTATTCGGAATTGTGTGAAAGAACGCAACATTAATCCAAGTATGTATTTCTCTCCTTATTACGCATTTTGTCTTCCATCGGGATTGAATGAAATAAAGTTGTATGCGCTCGGTTTCGTCCGATCGTAATTTCCCGATGTATATAAGCATATATAAGTACATACATAATACCTACCCAATGTGTGATATTTAAGCCAAATCGAGATTTTTCAACATCAAACGGCATTTTTAGAAACATCTCCGTATTAGCTTTATTACGAAAAGTTAATAACAGACGCTTACAATGAAACCACTTACAGCCAGATTGAGTATTGCTCAGAAGCAATGTGTATTTTGACAATTAAGGATTTAAATTGACAAGTATTAAAATAAGGCAACTTAGTTTTGTACCATAAATTTATTTCTGCTTTTCGCAAACTTACACTAAAAGGAAAAATGTAAGGCTGTATTTTACACACTAATAGAACTGAACTCTTTTTAGAAATAAGTTCCTCAATAAAATTCATTTGGAAACAAGCAAATCGCAGAGACATTTAAATAGCTCATAAGTTTTAATCACGACTTCTAACAATGACAAAAAGACCTTATCTGATTGGCTATAAAATATAAATTTAAACCAGTACTAGGCCTTAAATCTTTTTAGCGACTCCGGAGTTAAGATTTAAAAATAGTAATTATTCTTAAATTAACTAAAAAATTAAGTCATTATTTTTCTCATTAGGGAATATGCATTTAACACAAATAAATCTGAAATATGCTCGGAAATATGTTTTTATATTCTCTATATAAATTAGATATTTGTGGCGATTGTTTCTATCAATTTATTTTGGACTCTACTAACAAAAAAAAATTATTTTCTACTGCAAATTTTCGCGCGAATTCCGAAACTCGTGAAACATGATCCCATTGGCTGTGACGTCAAGTGTTACAATAAGTACATGGCGAATTCCAGTATTATAAGGTCATCGAAAAATCAATACAAATGGCATTTAATGCATAACTCATCCTATGAAATATCCCTGCACTTAAACTAGAAGGTTTTTAAAATCTTATTTTTGTATATTTCATACCGAAATTTATTTATAACTTAAACGAAAAAATAAGCAATTTAAATTAGTGGGAGATATTTTTAAATATTTAACGGATAAAGTAAACTCAAAGAGAATTACTAAATAGGAAATATAGTTTCTTTAAGTTTAAATGTTATTTTTTGCGAATAATCTCAGTTAGAACATATTTTTTGGCTTTTACTCCGGGGCTGACGAGGCCCAAAAAGGCCGAAACAATATATTGTCAGCAGGATTGAGGTGTAAGTAAATTTTTTAAATAATTTTATGTTAATTTTTATTTTTTTTACATTTCTATATTGTAAAAGATTTCATTTTTCTTGCTACTTCATTAAATTCAATTTTTACTATGTACATTTAGATTTTCTTAGATGTTCATAAAGATTTTTTCTTTAATAAGCAATTAATGTCTAAAGTATTGTGTAGGAACAGATATAGTTCTTCCAATACTAACGACGTAGAATTTTTTCTTTGTCTTTTCTAATTGTTATATATTTAGTAATTTTTGCATAAAAGCCAAAAAAATATGTTCTAACCAGGAAAGATAGTGTAGAATAATGTCGGTTAAAAAGGGGATTTGTTGGAAAAAAATCAAGAAAATTAAGTTTTTACCCCTTAAATACGCTCCTGGATGACCCATTCTATATTCATTTCAAATTCTGATTATCCCTCTATATTCTATAAGATAATGTTAAGATTGGAAAAAAATAGATAGGAAAAAATACGGAGTGATTTAAAGGCGTCAATGTCGAGTGCAAAAAAGTCAAAAAATCGAAATTTAATCGACCATTGCTCCCTTCCTATAAAGAATGAAGAAACTAAAAAAATGGATATCATGTATTTCGACGAGCTCTTTCCGATTACGTGTATGGGATTTTAATTTGGATCCATTCTGACCAAAAAAAAACCGTGAAAATTTTTGATTTTCCCAAATATATCCATTTTTTCCCAAATATATCCATTTTCCAGTGGTTTTAGGTTTGGGTAAATGTATTGTAAAAAGGAAGTATTTGAGATTTTAAAATTTTACCTATCAATCCGTTTTTCGATACGCAACGTTTCATTTTCGAGTTAGTAGGTGCCAAAGAGGGGTCTGCACATGACCTTTTTCGACCTAAAAAAAAACTAAAAATTTCTTGCCATTTTCCACTCCTCACGTTTCAATAGGGTTCTGAAGCTCCGGGTCCTCTACGACCTCCGAAACTTTAAATCGATTTAATTCACTTTTGCTACATGTGCCCGATTTCAACGGAAATCGTGGAAATTTCGAATTTGACGTTTAATAACTCCGAAACGATACATCCTGTATAACTTAGTTTTTTACCAAAGCTAGTTGTACTCAGGCGCGGCCCGTGGTTTTTTTTTTTTTTTTTACAGGTGGGTCAAAATTTTATGGGCAACTAGTGATATCAACGCAACAAGCAAAATACACTTTTTTAATTAAGAAAGGTTTTTTAATAATGTGCCAGGAAATTATTTACCTACAAATAAACACTGCAAAAATCATAAAATAGGTACTGCAGAATATTGAACATTACTACTCTTGACGTTTATGACTTTTAGTATCACTTTTCTGTGTATGGCTTTGTTCTATGTGTTTTAATACTCTAAAATAGTAGATTTTAGCGGCTTCCGTTGGAAAAGTTTAGCATATCCTCAATATATGTCGCGCCTTGTACTAAAAGCCCAGAATATAAACAGAAGAAATTTCTGAGCTAAAAGTATGATTATTAGGAATAATGTTGGCTGGATGCCGGACAGGCAAGAGGCCATAGGAATCCTCGAACAGAACAGATTCTTAGGAACGCTGCCGAAACTCCGTTTTCTTTAATAAATATAATGCTGGCGACTAGACATAGTAATACGATATTTGTCTACGCACGTCCAGGCTGTAAGCTGTAGTAAATATGAGATTGCCAACAATTTTAAAAATATTTTATCGAGGAACAACTTGTTGCCAATACACCTTTTAGAGCCGATCTAATTTTTTAAATAACAAAAAATTTAAAAAAAGTTCTTGGTCCAACACTGATTCGAACCCTCGACCTCCGGATTAAATCGCTGAAATTGTACCGTTACGGCTACGCAGGTTATGTAAGGAAATCGGTCCGATACCGTTAAATTTGATGCCTAGCGCTGGCCTGACAGAAATCGTATTTATAATTTTTTGTTTAACCGCTAATTAATATTATTAATACGATGCAAATACAATGCGCATATTAGATACCTAATTAGTTTTTCTTTTTCCGAACCAAATGTTTTGAAATAGTATATACCCAGCCCGGAGCAAGCTTGGATATCCTTTGACGATGGCTTGGCTTGATTCTTTCTTGGGGAATTTTCGCATGGAACTTTGAAACAAAAGATTCTTTTTTGGTTTTAAAAAATTAAAAAATAAATTATTAGGTAGATCACTGAAAATTTTAGGTGGGTCATTGACCAAATGACCTTATGGACGGGCCGCGCCTGGTTGTACTACTCCTCTATTAACCAGTGGCGGCTGGTGAAATTTCAAAGTTGTGTATCTCTGTTCCTACTTACAGGACCCGTACCAAATTTAGGAGTTTTAATAGTGAGCCCACTGGAAATGTTTTGGTAAAGAAAAACAACATTTTGTAATTTGCGAAAAAAAGTTAAATTTTTAGTGTGCCCCTCCTAAGAAAAAAATGAACGCGTCTAGATATTTTATTTATTATTTTTTCTAAAAAATATTACATCTTTTTGTCGACAGATTTTAAATTTTGAGAGAAAAAAATGCTTTAGTAGAAAGTTATAGTCATTTGAATTTTCTTAAACCTAAAATATAAGTTAATAAAAAATTCAAATGACTATAACTTTCTACTAACACATTCTTTTCTCTTAAAATTTAAAAACTGTCGACAAAATGATGTAAAATTGGTTTAGAAAAAATAATAAATAAAATACCTAGACTTGTTCATTTTTTTCTTAGGAGGGGCACACTAAAAATTTATCTTTTTTTCGCAAATTACAAAATGATTTTTTTCTTTACCAAAACATTCCCAGTGGGCTCACTATTAAAACCCCTAAATTTAGTACGGGTCTTGTAAGTAGGAACAGAGATATACAACTTTGAAATTTCACCAGCCGCCACTGCTATTAACCCAGAAAATTTGATTACTCCCCCTCTGAATGTTTCCGAGAAAAACAAACCTGTTCAACTTTAGATTAAGCTTTACGTTATTTTTGCTGATCTCCTGACGCATTTGCTCTGGGGGCAAATGGCTGCATACGTGCATATTCCTTATTGACGTAATGTGAACCAAGCTAAAGAATCGATTTTCTTGACAGCAGTATAAATAGGATATTTCCAGTTATTAAAGCAAAACATGTAGTTTACTCTAAAGTGTTATTAGCAATAACTAACTTTCCTTCAATATTTTCAGGTTTTTATTCATCCTTCAATTCCGAAAAAACCCTCAAATCCTTTTCAGTAATTTTTTTCTACCCTGCCTTTTGGAATAAATTTCCTTGGGCGAGTCCAAATGTAAGAAATGACCTTGTACCTTAATATTTACTTCTTTCTCACCTAAATTTCTTCACGAAAAAAAGTGGGAAAAGTGATGAAAAGGGCGACCGCTTTCATTGGGATTTAATGGAAATGGAAAGCCGCTTATACGAGGTTATTAGGCCAGTGGTTTATACGAGAAAAAGACAAAATTTAGGCTTAAAGAAAGCTATTTTTATGAAAATACCTTTAATGATATGATTAACGTGCTCAAATTATGTGCTTCGTCAATCGCCGCATTTTTAAAAAAGGGTAATTTATTTCAAACTGAAATGGCTCCATTAGTATACCAGAGCTACCGGCGCACAGTGGGGCCAAGGGCGGCAAAAATTCTATTTTCCGAAAGTGCTGATTTCGAACAGGTGATTAATGATTCGCACAGTATATTAACCACATAATCTGGGTTCACTAAGGATTTGCGCTAAAACCCAACTAAAAACCCTCTAAGTAGTGGTCGAAAGTCAAGATAGTGGTAATCGTGAGTGAATATAAGGTAACTTATCAGGGGTGTTATGTCAACGCGAGGTTTAAAAAAAAGATTTTATTTTTTTTTGCTTCTCTAGGGTTCCTAACAATGCAATACAACGATCAAAACCTGAAGAAAGAAATTTGAACTTGTTACAGCAGTACAAGGTAATAGTTAGTTAACAATAATGAGAAGCGGTAGTCCTACAAAAAAGCTCCACTTTCCTCCAGAATGAGGAAAGTTTCTCCTCGCAGTAGACATGTTGAAGGTCACGTTCAGACAACAATCACCCGCCCCAACCTGCCTCTCCGATTGTAGCACACAAACATTCCTAGAGAGAGTTGGAATCAGATTAGATTTCGTTATTAAACAGGGTTACGGTTCTTCCAATACTGGTAATACTGCCAGACGTTTTTTCAAAGACCCTGCACTCACCAGTGAAATAACGGGAGTCGATAAAATTCTAATCCAACGAATTGCCACCATACTAGAAGTGATAAATAGTATTTCGGCGATCGATTCGGAGAAATTCCGCTTGTTTGCGCAGGAAACAGCCGAAATTGCCATTCAGAAGTACTCTTGGTACTACATGCCTTCCACGGTGCACAAGCTTTTATTACATGGTGCTGATATTGTACAAAATTCAATTCTCCCGGTTGGAATATTGTCTGAAGAGGCCCAAGAAAGCAGGAATAAGGATTACAAAACTTATAGGATCAATTACTCTCGGAAAGCCTCCCGTACAAGTACGAATGAAGACATTTTGCACAAACTATTGGAGACATCGGACCCTTACATAACGCATATGAGACCCGAGCCCAAGAAAAAACACCTCCCACTGAGTAACGAAGCTAAGGAACTATTGATTTAAGTATACTTGACTTTTATATCCTAAATATACTGATTATGTAAATATTCTTTAATGTCAATGTTTTTTAAATAATATTCAAGAGATATATGCTTAGTTGCAAAATAAGGGTCACATTAGTGACTCAAATCGCTTACGTTTTCCAAATTATTTTACTTTACTTTTACTGACATTGTAAATATTATTTAATGTTAGTCAGAAGATATATGCTTACGTGTAAAATAAGGGGCACAGTAATGACTGAAATATCTTAGGTTTTCTTATTATTTAACCGAATTGTTTTACTTTCGGAATAAAAGATGTATTTTAATCCTCATACAGTAACCGGCAAAAAGTTTGCAACAAATGGGAAACTTTTTTACTATCAGTTTCTCAGAAAATTTTATTCTTGATAAAAGTTTTTGCTTCATAAAAGAAAAGTTTTGTAGTCATTAATGAGGAGTTAAGTATACAGGTTGTTCAAAATTTAGAAAAATGTGACGTCACAAAACAAAAAACAATCGAATAATAAATTTTTGAGACGACCAAATTAAAGAGGACTAAAATACAAGCAAAAAACCGTAGTATATTTTTTTGTCGCTAGAACCGTTTTTAAGAAATTAACTCTTGAAAACTGAAAAATCAAATCAAACTGCCTATTTTTTAAAAACGGTTCGAGCGACAGAAAAACTTTATTAGGGTTTTTTACTTACATTTGTCTCAAAAATTTATTATTCGACTGTTTTTTGTTTTGTGACGTCACATTTTCCTAAATTTTGAACACCCTGTATACTTTACTCCGCATTTTATGACTCCAAAACTTTTCTTTTATGAAGCAAAAACTTTTATCAAGAATAAAATTTTCCGAGAAACTGATAGTAAAAAAGTTTCCCATTTGTTACAAACTTTTTGCCGGTCACTGTATATAGGTCATTTATTTGAAAACAATTCACACTTGATAACTCTTCCATGGATCTTTTTTTAATTTGCCGAGACCCGTCCATTATTGTTTGGAGGGTTAACTATTTTTACATATTTAACACTCAACTATTACAATTTTGCAATATTCAGGGGTTGCTCACACTGCAGGCAGGGCGCGGAGAAGTCTGCAATTATATGCAAGCATTCCCTAGGATAAACCCAATAACTGTACAGAATTTGAACCAAATCGGTTGAGTACTTTTAAAGCTATTTAGTTTTTTCCGAATTTCGTCCTTTTTACACCACTGTGCGGCGTACCAGCCATTTTTATTATTTTTATAATTCAATATCTTTTACCATGCATATTTTATAGTTTTTAGTTATTCTATATACCTAATACCATAAAAATCGGAAATTAGAAATCTATTAAAACCTACATCACTGACTCCATTTTTATCGCTAGAAGTGTGATGAATAAATCTATCTATACTAATTTATAAAATTGGAAGGTGATTGTAAGGGGAACTACTAATGCTAAAAAGTTGAAATTTTGCACAATGCTTTATTTTACTTCGTAGGCGTCCGCTTAGAAAGGATATTTCAAAGTGGTGGAAGCAACCTCAAAAATTAAATTATATTTTATTTTAAAAACTACTAAAGTTTAAGGAAAACGCCAAACTACGTCAATTTTATTTTATTTTTTGACATAAGACTACTTTTTTTCGTGTTGAAATTTTACCCCGAGGGGTAAAAACACACCCCTCTCACTGATTTATCAAGGCCCAGCCCTAACTACCAAAGATAGAAAACTGAAGATTAGCTTTAGTTCACGTCGTAGACGTCCACCAATACTCGCCCTCTAAGGGGGTAAAATTAACCCGTAAAAATTAAAAAAATTTTTTTAACTATTAAGTTCTAAGGAAAACGCCAAACCACGTCAATTTTATTTTAATTTTTTACAAGTCTATTTTTCTTAGTGTTGGAATTTTACCCCTAGGGGTAAAAATACACCCCTATTACTGATGTATCAAAGCCCAGCCCTAACTACCAAAGATAATTTTACGTATTTAATTGATTCATGCTTTACAAGAAACTTATTGTGACAATGAAAGTCAACTGACTTTACTTGTTGCGTTTGATTAAAAATATTAAGAGGCGGTTAGTATTTCAGTCATTTAATGATCGTCTTGCTGATTACAGAAAATAACTAAAGATTAATAATCAACACAATAAAATAGAGACATTGTCAGTTGTTATAATACAGGGCAATACTCCAAGGATTATTTTATTTCTCTATAAGTCGATACAATTTCTGCTGACGTTGCTATCGTCTTTGGGGGCAATAATTGAATGGATGTATATGAGGGGTCGAAATCCGTTTCAGGAACGTCTTCGGCGAGCTATATTCCAGTAAACTAGGTAAGCCTAAATAGTACAAGAAATACACACTTTACTTTTTATTTGAATTGTTAATATACGTTAATTACAAAGAATTTACACAGAAAATTTAGCAACAGGGTAATTTACATTAAAAATAATCGATAATCCGATTTTTTAAATAATCTGTATCATCTAATTATAAAAATTATAATTCCTATTATTAACGAAAACTCCACTTCCGCGTATTTCGAAAAGAAAAAGAAAGAATTTTAACTAGTAAATTTTCAATGCATTAAAGTTAATTTCACTCCAGTAAACTACGTCAAGCTTATTTAATTTTTATATTTTAATAATATACCTAGAAACATAGGATAATAGAATAACATTTATGTGTTTACAAACTTAGCTGTCCTAACTTAAGTAACTACAAATAAACTTATTAACGAACAAATTACCTGATAAAGTAAAAGTACAAACTAAAAACTGCAACTGGCAATTCTTCACAGCAGCAGGAATGTAAATTATGAACAATATGTTTCTATATGAAGTGAGTGATGACGGAATATCCGTTATTGAAATCCAAATACGCCACCTACTAATTTTAAGTAACATCGCAGTGTATCAAGAAATTCGAATTATATTTATAATAAATTATGAAAATTATTCTTAGAATTACAATTTTTAAAATTATTCGATTCTACCCATCTATTTTAAATGTTAAAACTGACGAAACTAAGAAAATAGCCTTAATAACTTTTAGGTGTAATATGACAGCACTTACGAAGACTACTTTACTCCAACTTTCATTTTCTTTATCTTTTTGACACAACAGACATGACTAGACTTCAAATGATGCATTTACTGAATTTTATCAATATCTCTGTGTAAATAACAGTCAAGGTGTTTTTCTGCTTGATCTTAGTCCAGAGTCCTAGCAGTAAGCAATGAATATTAAACTGTTTTTCATTCACGGTTTCGACTAATAATAATACCGTAAAATGGGCTGATTTCATAAACGTTTGAACAAACTCGGCCGTTTTGGAAGTGTACACTGTATGTTGAAAATTAAATAAAAATATTTAGGAACTCCTTGGACCTTAATGAATATCTAGTTACGCTACTTTGGGGTTACTATATGAAAAAAAATATTAAATGTCATTTTTCAAGATAACCACGATGGGGTGATTTGAAAAACATTCAAATTTAAAGTATTCTTTCAATTCTAGCGGCTCGTGAGGTCAGATGAAAAGACAAAAAATAAAATAAATTTTGTTTTCGATTTCTTCAGATTTTTTTGCAAAAATATACAAATAGCTCCTGAACCTTGATTTACTTTGTTTAAATGCTACAATCGTATCTAAAAACTAGTAAAAATAAGATTTTCTCTCATATAAGTTGTGATAAAATAAAACAAAACTTAGTACCTAAATGAAACAAACAAAAATATTAGGCATGTTATAGTTTAACACTAGGAAACATATTTCCGCCCAGTGGCGGTCCGCCCCGGGCCCCACCAGCAGGGGCCCCCATTTTCAGGTTAAAAAAAGGTAATAACTAAATAATATAAGGGGCCAGGTATTAAAGGCCGCCCCGGGCGCATTTTTCTAAACGCCACACGTGATCGCAAATCGGATCATGCCGAGCGTCGGGTTCTAAACGCCACTTGCGATCGCAAAACAGTCAAAACACCCGCGCTAAACAGCACACGTTGTCGCAAATATCCTCTAGCCTAGTTATAAAATAAAAAAAAAATCCTGGGGATTGCTCAGAATTGTTTTCTGTCTTTTTTGTTACATCATTAAAAACAAAAACTGATCAACTAATACTGAGCAAACCCGAGGTTTTTTATTTTATTTTATAACTAGACTGGAGGTTATTAGCGACAAGACACCGTTCTTGTCTCGTTACTCTCGCATGCGCTCGGCGATACTTGGTTTATGATATTTACCCATGCGTGAGATTTTGAGTAGTACATGAGATTACCAATAATTAAAAAAAAAATTGCCGGAACAAGTGCCAAACTCGTTGCCGATACACCTTCTAGAGCCGATCTAATTATTTAGACACAAATTTAAAAAAAAGCCCGCCCGAACATGGTCCCGAACTCACGACCTCTCGGTTCATAAGCGGATATTCTACCTCTGGACTACGCTACTTATGCAAGAAAACCGAGAGCAAGGAGAACACAAAGGCATCCTATTTGCGATAACGTGTGCTGTTTAGCCAGGGTGTTTTGCGATCACAAGTGGCGTGTAGAACCCGACGCTCGGCATCACCCGATTCGCGATCACGTGTGGCGTTTAGAAAAATGCGCCCCGGGCCTCCGAAGCAGTTAGCTCGGCACTGAATTTCCGTTCCTTATTAATAATTTCGGGTTCTTTAATTTTTGTTTTATTTCATTTTTATCCCCTCCCCGTTATTGTATTTTGCAACTGCCTGAGGGACAGTAGCTTCTAAATAATTTATTAGGTCCGAGCGCCCAGACGCCTTTGATTTTTGCTCGGCATCGTTTTTCAAGTCCCCTAAAAGTACAAAAAAATATAATGGTGCGCCACTGCTTAACGACATTAAATTTGAAAATTTGAAATATTTGAGATCACGATTTTGTTACTGAAGAATATGGCCAAATAAAAAAAGTAATACATCATTTTTGCATTGATAGTGTACAGGGTGTCCAGTTTTCGTGTGTTTTCATATACCAGCTCCCTTATTATAAAAGATAGAAAGATGGGGTTTGCGGCTTACTGTTTTATTTTTTTATGAAACTTTCATTGCCGCAAACGAAATTTTCTTAGCCCTCTCAGTTTCTGACATACATTTCAAATTTTGTCATTTTTGACGCTCCCCTGTATCTCGATTATTTGATAACTTATCAATAAGGTAAAAATGGATTTTTATATAGTTTTTTATTTTGAATTCAGTGGCGTAGTTAGTTTTTTTCTAACACGTTTTGTTTATGAGTTATGACCCAAACTTATATATTTTTTAATGGGACACCCTATATATTATTTCTTTGTCTTGTTCCTCTTTTTAAGAGCTTTTCAAAAATATATAACAGTCCATATTTTTTTCTTTTAAAAAGGGACAATTTCAATATTTTTTTGTAAAATTAATCATTTTTGGAATAATGTCTATGGTTATGACTATGGCTATGCCCGCAAATAAAAAAAAATCAACAAGATTATTTTTATTAAACATAACTTTAAACGAACAATTAAGCAATTATCTTAAAAACAAAGAAGTGATTCGTGTCTGTGAAAATTAAAATAAATTGTCACGAACTTATCACTAAAATTTCAAATATAATAATTTTTTATATTACAAAAATTGCTCGAATGGAGCTCCATTGTGTTCTAAGCACTTTCGACACACCGTTTCGATTCTTGGCAATGCATTTAGCAAAGTAATTGGTCTTCCCTGCAGAAGCCTAAAGGTTTGATGTGTAGCTTCCCGAAGTTGATCAATATTGTGATATCGTCTCTTATATATCTGATTTTCTATATACCCCCATAAAAAAAAATCCAACACACAAAGATCAGGTGATCTTGGAGGCCACCTGACAGGTCCATTTGTACCAATTCACTTATCGGGAGATGTGGTTTCTAAATATTCTCTTACTATTCGAGAATTATGACGCCATTTAGCCAATTAAGCGCCATCTTGCTGATAATAAATTGCATTTAAATCAGCTAAAGGAACATCCTCTAATAGTTCCATTAGTGCATCTCGCATTATGTCTAGGTGCCTAATTCCCGTTAAAGTTCCTTCATAAATAACATATTTAATTTTAGTGCCAAAAATAAAGCATGACACGCTAAATCCAAACCGACCTTGTCGTTCTCGTGGAAATATTACGTGGTGATTCTCTTGGGACCAGTACCTTGAATTGTTTCGGTTAAGGATAGCAGAACTCGTAAAATATGCCTCATCAGACCATACCACCCTTCTTTCAAAATTTGCGTTTTCCTGCAATATTTGTGGGTACCAGTTGCAAAAAATTATTCTTCGTTCTGCGTCACCGGGATGCAAATGTTGGACGAGATGGAATTTATATGGTTTAAATTTATATTGTTTTAGTATTAACTGCGTCCTTGATTTTCTAACCCCAACTTCATCGTATACTTTTCTGCATGATATGGATTGTTGTACCGCAACAGAGGCCAAAACATTTATTTCTTCTTCTTCCCTATTTTCCTTATTGTCAAAATTAGGCCTTGGTCGTTTAAAAGATCCGTGCTCAATGAGATTGGCTTGGATATTTTGAAATATTCTTTCATCCGGTTGTTGCCTTTCTGGATACCTACGAAAAATGTTATGTATCAAAAATCTAATAATAGATAACAATAATTATGATTAAAACTTTTTTATTCTTATTATTAACATTAATGGTATCTACATAACAAATGGGTTTGAAACTTACCTATAAAATACAGTGCCGAGGCTGCGTTCGCGTCTTCATTCGCTCGTATAAAATAAACATACATATCGTGTTTTTCATAATTTTCATATTTATTATTTTTTGCCATGTTAAATAAATTTTCACAGAAATAACAAATAAACTAACAAAATCAAACAAATGCCAATAATATTTGACAATAATCCGTAATGGCGCATTTACAAAATTTTGTTTTCTGTCATGTCTATCCATGATTGATCATGGCCTTCTAGATTCTAGATGAAAAATGATTAATTTTACCAAAAATATTGAAATTGTCCCTTTTTAAAAGAAAAAAATATGGACTGTTATATATTTTTGAAAAGCTCTTAAAAAGAGGGACAAGACAAAGAAATAATATATAGGATGTCCCATTAAAAAATATATAAGTTTGGGTCATAACTCATAAACAAAACGTTTTAGAAAAAAAACTAACTACGCCGCTGAATTCAAAATAAAAAACTATATAAAAATCAATTTTTACCTTATTGATAAGTTATCAAATAATCGAGATACAGGGGAGCGTCAAAAATGACAAAATTTGAAAATGGCCCTGTATGTCAGGAACTGAGAGGGCTATGAAAATTTCGTTTGCGGCAATGAAAGTTTCATAAAAAAATAAAACCGTAAGCCGCAAACCCCATCTTTCTATCTTTTATAATAAGGGAGCTGGTATATGAAAACACACGAAAACTGGACACCCTGTACTGTGAACTGGAAGTATTTGAATTAAGAAATAATTAATTTTTTACATTATTTTTAACATTTATTACAACATCACAGATATGAAAACTTTACATATAAAAATTTAACGGTGAGCATCTGTACTTTCAAATTAACAATATGTTATTACTTAAAAAACCACAAGATGTCGCTACCGTGTCTAAAATTTATATTATGGTTTTTTGATGTCGCCCCACTATTTCAAGTCACCCCAATTTTACGGTAGTTATTTACAAAACTAGTGGGAGAGAAGCATTAATCTATCAGAGGTGGAAAAATTTGCCTCACGAGTGCTGTAATGTACTCTAGAACGTTCTAGAAACTTACCGTTTCGACTAGTACTAATATTCATTTACAATACTAGTGGGACAGAAGCATCAGTCTTTCAAAGGTAGAAAGTATTGCCCCACGAGTGCTGTAATGTAGTCTATGACACTAGAAAGATTTTGTTTTTGAACTTTTGGATAAAAGAAACAATAATTATTAATATCTCAGTAAGTTGCTTAAACATTAATATTACTTTTTTTTTAGTTTATCATTTTACAAAGCCTAAATAGCTTTTGTAATGACTTTATTACCTCTAGTCATGTAATGGGATTATTATACAGCTAATGGCGTAATGAAACTAATTTCATAACTAAAACAGCAATCAGTAAATAATATACAAGGAGTCGACAAGGAGGTCATAAATGAAATTTACTCAAAAGCTGACTAATTTCTTTAGTAGCTTGATTCCTCCCACATCCATCGTTATATTCTGCTTATTTTGATTTCGATCGTCTTACGTTAGTAGGGCGGTTTTGTTTAATTAAATTTATTGTTTTTGATTTGTATACAGTGTGTCTATAAAAGTTCTTTACTAATGGAAAACTTTTATTATTAAATATACGAAGAAATTACTGTTTATAAGAATTTCCGCTTTCTGAGAAAGTGATAATATCATATTAAAACTTGAAGTAATATGTAAAGAGCAGCCAAAAAATGGAAAAATCCAAAATTACCAAGAGAGAAGTACTCTTATTATTTATTTTAGAGGAAAATGAAGTAAGACAATGTTGCTAAGAATTAAATATGATGTCTAGGTTTAGACTCATGATCATTGCCCCTATTAAAAAAGTGTCCTCTTAAAATATTTACAAATAAAAACTTATTTATTATGAATTTTAGAAGAAAAAGTTACTCGTTATAGAAAGTTGTGCTTTTTGAGAAAATAATACTGCCGTATTAAAACTTAAAATAGTATGTACAGAGCGCCCAAAAAAAATAAAAAAAAAATTCAAAACTACTCCAGGAGCAAAGTAGCCTTAATTTTCATTTTAGAGCAAAATGTGTTAATTAAAGTTTACTTAGAATTCAAAATTATGTCCAAGATTAAACTCATGGAAAAAACGTTTTCTAACATTTCTAAAAAAATTATTTTATAATTAAGTTACAACCAATTTAACTACGAAGCTTAAGTATTAAGCTTCCATCGCTTATTTTTATTGAGAAGTTGCATAATTAAATGCCTTCATTTACTTAGGTACATTAAAAAAATTAGAAATGTTAGGAAACTTTTTTTAATAGGAAACCATAAGTCTAAACTTAGACATAACTTTTAATTTATAGTAACTTTTTTGCAGCATTTTGCCCTTAATTAAGAATTACGGATATTTCTCTGTTATGGGACAATTTGGAATTCTTCCATTTTTTACCCACTTTCTATATGCCATCTCAAATTTGTTAATATTTTTTTTAGAGAGCAGAACTTTTCACAGAGTAACTTTTTTTTTCCAGGCTAAATCATATCAAAATTTTCCATTCGTAGAGAACTTTTATAAGCCCAGTATATAAATTCATTTATCCCGTCGATAACATAAAGTATACAACTATTATCTGTTACGTATTAACTTATAAAAAATACTTCCCTAAAGAATAACCTTATCCCTGTATCAAGTTTTACTAAATACACCTTTCTTAATTAATATCTAAGACGATATATATAACCTTTGACGAATTGTTTTTCGAAGTTTTTATATTATTGTTTTAGTCGGCAAAAGCTTTATAAAAATAGCCCTTAATGAAACACACTAGCTCAGCAGGTCATCAATCATTCAGTGAGACACCAACACATTTGGACACAATTAGTTGAAATCCGTAACGCCTCTTTCGAATTGATGCTTTTGGGTTTGAGAATAAAACGCAATTAAATGGAAAAGTGTCCTTGTTGTTTTTTTGTCCTTGTTCTTGTTTCCCTATCTTAAAATCTCTTCTAAAACCGCTTTACTTTTTTTCTTATTACTAGAGACCAGATTTCAATATTATATGACGCCAACATCGGAGTCGGACACAGTTAACTGGTAGAAAAGTTCAATAAAATGAAATAAGTGTTAATATATTGTCAGGTTGTATTTGGGAATTATTGCTTTTAAAAAATAAGAAGGTAATGAAAGATCAAATTAAAACCAACTACGTATTTGACACATTTCTACGATTTCTGTGATGTCTTACTTTTTGCAATATTCTTAACTATGTGACATTTTCACACCGCACAAAAAGAATATGGGATGAAACATCAACAAATTTAGTAGAAAAAATATACACTATATTATTTAACAACGTATTTAACAACCATTATTTACTCATTGCTTCTCAAGAAGTTAATTCCTTTCCCCTTCACAATCACAATTACTTTTCTTTACCCTCTCAAATTTGTTTTGTGCTGAAATTCCAAAAACCGCCACTGATTTTTGTTGAAAAAATATCCAAAACGAGTAACTCTTATTACAATAATTGTTATGTTTATAATAAAAAATTATTTTGATATCATCATTAAAATAAGCTGAGTTTAATTCGGGGTGAATATTAAAGATCCGTATAAAATAATCTGACAACACTGCGTGCTTGTTTTCTGCAGGTTGCGCATGACGGCACAGTGTTTAATACCAATTAAAGAGGAGTAAGTACCTCAGCACCATAGGCGTACCTAAAGAGGTGCTATGGGGGCTTAGCCCCAAAACTAAAGTTAACCTCCAAAAATGTATTACCATTAACTCTGCACCTACTATTGGCAACTTAAATAAGGAAGCCAGCTGCAATTAGCTGATTTTTAATAGGGGAAACAGGGCTCACTAGACGACAGAATTGACAAAGATGCCTAGTAATACGATACTGAAGACAAAGACGAAACTAAAACACTCCCAATTATAGTAGTTAGGAAATCGGCTGAAGAGGACGCCACGTTCTTAATTTGGGTCGCCAATAATATCTTATTCTAATCCACAAGGCCACAGGGTCCCTTTTCTGTGCGGTGTTGAAATGCTGCATAAGGCGATTTTAAATCAGTGACCTAGTCATGACTACGTCACCTTATTTGGCAACGTTGCTCCATATACTCGATGTTTAACCTAAAAAATCGAAGTATTAAGATTAAATGAGACAGCGTTGCCCAATGGTCTGAGTAGGTCATGACTTGGTCACTGATTTAAAAATGGCTATAGTTAATAAGTAAGGCATCATAAAAATCGTAGAAATTTGTTAAAGGCGGCTACACACGATCCCACAGGTCTGTCAGTTGATACTGAACAGTCCGACTGAAGGATGATCGCCTGACGTGTCCCGATACGCCTGTCAGTCGAGATTGTTCTGTTCAAGCGACCGGAAAAAAATCAAAAATACGTTCGTCCATCCGGCAGACCTGACGAGGGCGCATGCATACCTGAAGTTGTGTGTGGTGCAATGCGATCGATTTATTTGAAAAGATATTTAAAAATACCGCTTGAAAAAGAAAACACGTGTTTGGAGGAGCCAATTTTAATTCACTGAGAAAATTTATATGGGAATGCGTATCTCTTCTTTTTTAGCCACTCTTTACACCAAAATGTACGTTACTTTCTTTTTTTTTAACCCAAAGCGACTACTAAACCAAAAAGCGCTAGAGCCTCGTCATCATTAATAATAATAATAATATAGGCCATGGCTGAGACTGAGAGATTTCCCAGATTCACCTGAACGTTTGGAGGGTTGACACGTCGACAGTCCATCCAGCGACCGGCCTTCAGTCAGACTGTTCAGTCTCAACTGACAGATCTGCCGGATCGTGTGTAGCCGCCTAGATATGTAGTCTGTTATTTTTTTTTGGTCGTCCAGTAAATTGGGAAATGGAAAAAAAAATATTTTCAAGGACATTATGTAGGGTGTCAAATGAAAACTTATTGAAGCACGAATTCAACAATGTATTTATGATGTATTTTTTATGCATTTTAATAGCATTTTTGGGGAAAAACGCTTAAAAATTGCTGTCCCCCACCCATATCACCAATAGAATCGCCCAGAAAAATCTGAAAAAAAAATCACGAACATTGAAAATTAGATCTATATTGAGCCCAAATTATCAGAACTGAAAAATTCTAGCGCAATTAATTGTAATAAACAGTTTAATTATTTATTTCCTTATAATTGTGGAGCCATTAGTTTCAGAGAAAACGCTTTTCGACAGAAAATATTTCTCGCGATGTAAGGAACAACTTTTGTCCTAACAAGTTTTTCAAAATTTTAAAAATATAGTTATTTTTATTTATTTATTCATTGAACCTGTGATTGAATTATGCAAACAGACAATTTGCACTTTACTAAATAGCAGGCAAATAATAAAATATTTTTTTTTTATGGCGGTCAACTTTGGCTGTTGATGTTTAACTGTTTGATTTGTAATGTGTATAATTGTGTTTGGAATTTATTGTTATTTATTTTTGTTTTAATCAATAATTATTGTGCCAAGTGTATAGCTTTTAAATGTTGTATTATGTTAAATTTCCGCGCATGCCTAAAGAAACTCCACTAGCAGAATAAACCAGTAGTGAAAAAAGAAGACGAGAGAACTGATTTAACCGCCATAGTATAAAGTGAAAAACCGCATAGAGAAGGAAATATATTGGACACTGCCAAGCTAACGCATGTTTTAAAGTGTGTTTATTTTGAATGTAAGAAAGAGGGGCCCCCTTCACCTTGGAGATCATTTATAGTCAAAACCAAGGTGAGTGGAGTTTCCGAATTTCTTAATCTTCCTTAATGTTTTTATATTACTGAATTACTTCAATCAACAAGCCGGATTATTTTTCACGTTTTGTGTAGTTCAGTAAATCATAATTTCATATTGGTTTTAAATTTCGCCATGTTTAATTTCATTGCCGTTATAAAAAACTGTCTAGCCCACTTTGAAATGTGTTATCATTGTTAGTACCGCGCAACGCAGCTTTTTCGGATGCATCTCATTGCGATTCCCGCAACTTTGTCCTCCACCTCTCTTACTGCTATGTCCACTAAACTCTGTCTGAAATTTCTTAGTTTCTGGGTTATGACATCCATAAGATTGAATAGACATGGGCTCAATTCGAACCCTGGTGTAGCCCAACCATAAACTGCTTTTTAATTTTTACCTATGTTCTAGATTTTGCTAATAAATCTTGAACAATTTGGTAAAATAACACAACAAAAAACAAATCGTACGATGCTCAAAGTTCAACAACCGACCAAGGAGATAAATGTTATGAATAAATGTAGTCAGAAAGCAATTTTTAAACCGGGACTGTTTTTTTTTTAAATATGTTTAAAATGCTAACAATATGTATCATCTTCTAAATTGATGAATAAAAACAAAAACGCGTATATACTCGTATTTGTCTTATGAGCTAATTGTAGTAAAGAAATTACCTACTTTCGTTGCTTATGTCATGCAAACATGTTAGTTAAATAGCAAGCAATTAAATGTCTTACATTATTAACCAAATTAACATCAACATTGTTAATAATTATTTTAATTGACCAAATAGACAAACATTTTAGTTTGCTTTCTTGTTTAGCGCACAAATATCAATTGACATCAAAATTTCCAAAATCTAATGATTTTTATTAGATCTACATATTAATTATTTCTTTCTTAACAATAAGGTAGCGTAACACCCAATTAAGAGACTTTTTAGGTATTTTTTTTATTGCTTAAAGTTTTTTAATTATGTTTAAAAATAAGGCACCTAAAACATAACACTTTAATTAGTAAGTAGGTAAAATGTCAATTATTAAAAATTTCAGACTTCCTACCGTCAGACAGCGTTCAAGATAACGAATGACGTTGAACGTAGGATATTTGCGCTGACGAAAGCGTAGGTGGCAGTTCCTTGAAAGGGTTATTTTTGTATTGACTACCTACATTTTACTGATTAAGAAACGTTTTTAGCTGTTATTCCCACTCTAGATCAATATGATTTTACAGTTTTACGCACAGAACAAAAATTTGACTATATACGCTAGAGGCGCATTTCGCTAAGCATCATCAGACGGTGATGATAATATATGGTACAACTTGTACAAATAGCGTACGTACGTAAACTACTTATCCTGCTGTAAGTTGTTTACCTTAACTTTGAACATCCCTTTCTTTTATACTGCAACAAATCATAAACTTTCCTCTCGTTTTGCAAAGTACGTCCAAGAGAGGGAAATATTCGCCAAATACTCTACATCGACTGGATGCTTTGCATAAGCAAACCAGTTATTTAGTCGGGGTGGTGTATTTCCCAGATATTTAGGTTTTTCTCGATTACACGTTCGCCAAACAGAACGAAAGTTTACAATCCTAAGCAGGATCAATAAAATGAATGTTTTATTTCTATTCAGTTGACAAAACCCTTGAAATGTCAGTGTTCCAAGTTACACTGAATACGGTATACTGGTTTGTGTCTGTAAATTCATCGACTCTAAATTTATCGTCCAACAATATACATAGATGAGTGAGTATAGAAAGTAGAGCATGTAAGAAAATATGCATCGATAACATTGAGCAAAAAACATGTTTACATCAGAATTCGTAAAGCGTTTACATTAGAATAACTCAACCACTACTGTGACGACTCTTTTGTTATCTTTTTCAAAAACACTGATTAAGTTCTATTAGTGGAAATGGAAAAGCTAAACAAAATAGAGTTTAGTACCTCATGCGGTAACTGGATATCTGCTCTTAATCAAAAGCCACGAAAAGCACAAATTCGGGTCAAAGATTTTAATCTGTAAACTAAAGCTCGCATTGTGCTTTACGAAGATAGAGGCTTTGTTGAGTGGTTTGTATTTAAAAATGAAAATAAATCCTTGCACGAAATACATAAATTGAAATCAGTGACACGAACAGAGTGCTAACGATGTTTTCCTTGTGCTGCGAAATATGGATAAAATCATAAAAAAACAATACAACTGATTTTAATTTGGTGATGGGTTTATTTATAAGTAATTGGAAAACGGAAAGATGAAAAATGTTTGTAGAAGAAACACATAACGTAAGATCAAAACAAACGTCCTCAAAGTATGCCGTGGAATCGACCACGCATGTCCTGAATTATTAATCTTGAAGGGTAACATAGGTAAAAGGTACCTATAGGTGAATGAAAAAGAAAACTCTCAAGTTCTGAAGTTTTTATTTTTAAGAAAATTACATTATTGTCGTTGTCATTGCATCATACAGAATTAAAAAAAAACATATTCAACGAAGAACCTAAAAATTATAAATTTAAACTACATGAGAGTCGTGCCCACCTTTTGGTTGCAAACATGTTCTCAGTCTTATTTTTACCGCATAAAAAAATTATGTTTACATTGTCTTTCCAACGGAGTCCGTTCATGAAATGTAATATTTGAACCCAGTCTTTACTTGTTACAAAATATTCTCTGTTGTGCTACATATTACAATATTGTACTCAAACTGCATGCACTAGGGAACTTCATTTCTTACTTTCTAGGGTATGTCATCCTAAGATGAAATTGATGTCATCCATAAGATTGAATAGACATGGATGGGCTCAAGTCGAACCCTGGTGCAGCCCAACCAAAAACTGCTTTTTAAATTTTACCTATGTTCTAGATTCTGTCAATAATTCTTAAACACTTTGGTAAAAAACATAACAAAAAACAAATCGTACGGTACCTACTCAAAGGTCAACAACCGACCAAGGAGATAAATGTTACGATGAATAAATGTAGTCAGAAAGCAATTTTTAAACCGGGACTGTTTTGTTTTTAAATATGTTTCAAATGCTAACAATTTTTTATCATCTTCTAAATTGATGAATAAAAACAAAAACGCGAATATACTCGTATTTGTCTTATGAGCTAATTGTAGTAAAGAAATTACTTTCGATGCTTATGTCATGCAAACGTGTTAGTTAAATATTAAGAAATTAAATATCTTACATTATTAACCAAAGTAAGAACAACATTGTTAATAAGTATTTTAATTGACCAAATAGACAAACATTTTAGATTGCTTTCTTGTTTAGCGTAAAAATATCAGTTGACATCAAAGTTTCCAAAACCCCATGATTTTTATTTGATCTACTTATTAATTATTTTTTTTTCTTAACAGTAAGGAAGCGTAACACCCAATTAAGAGACGTTTTAGGTATTTTTTTTATTGCATATAGCTTTTTAATTATGTTTAAAAATAAGGCACCTAAAACATAACACTTTAATTAGTAAGTAGGTAAAATGTCAATAATTAAAAATTTCAGACTTCCTACCGTCAGACAGCGTTCAAGATAACGAATGACGTTGAACGTAGGAGATTCGCGCTGACGAAAGCGTAGGTGGCAGTTCCTTGAAAGGGTTATTTTTGTATTAACTACCTACATTTTATTGATCAAGAAACGTTTTTAGCTGTTGTTCCCACTCTAGATCAAGAGTTTTACGCACAGAACAAAAATTTGACTATACGCTATACACGTATTTCGCTAAGCTTCATCAGACGATGATGCTAATACTCGTATATGGTACAACTTGTACAAATAGCGTACGTACAAGGGTCCATAACTACTTATCCTGCTGTACCTTATTTACCTTAACTTTGAACATCCCTTTCTTTTGTACTGCAACAAATCAAAATCTTTCGTCTCGTTTTGCAAAGTACGTCCAAGAAAGGGTATTCGCCAAATACTCTACGTCGACTGATGGATGTTTGGCATAAGCACACCAGTTGTTTAGTCGGGGTGGTGTATTTCCCAAATATTTAGGTCTTCCTCGATTACACGTTAGCCAAACAGAACGAAAGTTTACAATCCAATGCAGGATCAATAAAATGAATGTTTTATTTAAATTCAGTTGACAAAACCCTCGAAATGCCAGTGTTATAAGTTACACTGAGTACGGTAAACGGGTTTGTGTCTATAAATTCATCAGCTCTATATTTATCGTCCGACAACATACATAGATGAGTGAGTATAGAAAGTAGAGCATCGATAACATTGGGCAAAAAACATGTTTACATCAGAATTCGTAAAGCGTTTACATTAGAATAACCCAACCACTACTGTTTATAATGACGACTCTTTTGTTATCTTTTTCAAAGACACTGATTAAGTTCTATTAGTGGAAATGGAAAAGCTAAACAAAATAGAGTTTAGTACCTCATGCGGTAACTGGATATCTGCTCTTAATCAAAAGCCACGAAAAGCACAAATTCGTGTCAAGGATTTTAATCTGTAAACTAAAGCTCGCATTGTGCTTTGCGAAGATAAAGGCTTTGTTGAGTGGTTTGTATTTAAAAATGAAAATAAATCCTTGCACGAAATACATAAATTGAAATCAGTGACACGAACAGAGTGCTAACGATGTTTTCCTTGTGCTGCGAAATATGGATAAAATCATAAAAAAAACAATACAACTGATTTTAATTTGGTGATGGGTTTATTTATAAGTAATTGGAAAACGGAAAGATGAAAAATGTTAGTAGAAGAAACACATAACGTAAGATCAAAACAAACGTAATCAAAGTATGCCGTGGAATCGACCACGCATGTCCTGAATTATTAATCTTGAAAGGTAACATAGGTAAAAGGTACCTATAGGTGAATGAAAAAGAAAACTCTCAAGTTCTGAAGTTTTTATTTTTAAGAAAATTACATTATTGTCGTTGTCAGTGCATCATACAGAATTAAAAAAAAAACATATTCAACGAAGAACCTAAAAATTATAAATTTAAACTACATGAGAGTCGTGCCCACCTTTTGGTTGCAAACATGTTCTCAGTCTTATTTTGACAGCATAAAAAAATTTTTTGAGCACTGGGGAGGGGGGGGGGAGTTGTTAATCTCCTTAATTTGTAATTCTAGCCCATAGGTCTTCTAAATTTTCACCAGGGGTTTTAAAAACCGAGTATTTAATATGTGGCCATAAAAAAAGTCGCACGGCGTAAGATCGCAGGACCGTGGTGGCCACCTTACTGGCATATTACGACTAATGATTCGGTTTTCGAAAAATTCTTCCAAAAAATTTAAATCATCAAGAGTTACGTGAATTGGTGCGCCATGCTGCAGGTACTTGCCTCGTCCCATTTCTTCATCGTCTAATGCGTTTACAAAATTTTCTAAAATTTCATTACGGTATCGCGCCGAATTGAGAGTCCCTTCAAAAAAATCGGTCCAATTAACCTTCTTTTTGACATGGCCGCCCACACGCCAGCGTTCTGTGAATGCAGAGGCTTCTCTGTAAAGAAATGTGGATTTTCAGAACTCCACATTCTCATTTGTTAAAAATTTACATAACCAGAGAGGTAAAACCATGCCTCGTCAGAAAAAACGTTTTTTTAGATACGTTCTCATTATTATGCAAATTACCCATAAACCACTCTGAGAATTGCATTCGCTGCGGCCTGTCGTTTGGTAACAATTCTTGGACTAAGCTTAGATGATAAGCGTGCATTAGCAGGTCACATTTCAGGATTTTATTGCGGGTTCTGTAGGCTACATGTACTTGCTGGCTTAAGGTTTGTTCCCACACAGAGTCCGTGATCGGGTTTCGATCAGAAATAGAGTTGCCCAGATAGATATTACATGTTGCACAGCGACAGGCGTATAGTGTATGTAACTGACTGATTGTTTCTGATGGTCAGCAAACTGTACGCACTGCTTGTAGGAACAGCCCTTTAAACGCCGAATAGGGGTTTGTGGGTGTTCATTAACAATTTACCTCAATTCTTATACTTTTTGTGCCCTGTCTTCCTTTCCATTCACAAATCCATGACTATGTGCGAAAATTCTGTTTGACAATCCTGAATGGCGTCCCGTGTTGAATAAACCCACTGGCCATCAACCCTCTGCCATTTCTAAAGTAACTTCAATCACAAAAGCTTTTTGTTCTGCCGTGGTTACCATATTTAATTTTGTTATAAATTAAAACTTCAGAACTTAACAGTTCTACTTTTCATTCACCTATAGGTACCTTTTACCTATGTTGCCTTTCAAGATATGCGGCATACTTTGAGGATGCTTTTTTTTATCTTACGTTACCATCTCCATATGGTGCTTCGGTGAGTAAGGGAATCGAGCGCTCTCATAACAACAGAATACGCCCAAGAGCGATCTTGTAAATAGAATTAAACATCACATACACAAAAATGTAGAGCGAGGGCCCTTTAGGAACTTTTGCAGGCAATCAAGTCATATAATAATATACAAATAGAATGCAGTTTCAACACTACAGGCGCTTGTGTCGAGATTATCTACTAAATTTTAAATCGCATGGATTTGAATACGATGGTAATGTATCAATAAATCTCGTTATATATCGGTTTTATAATTTAATATTAGGTAGACTTCTCGCATTTCAAGGGGATAGTCGCCAGCGAGATAGGTAAGTAGTAAGAGCGTATTGTAATATAATAATAACAAAAAAGAATTAAATATTTGAGCGCATGAGGGTCAAAGGCTGAAGCGAAATTAGACTACCGACACTGATATGATTTTATGTTTAAATAAATGAATTATTGGTAGCGATCACGACGATCTTAAGTGCTTAGTCCCGTTGGGCCCTTAGCATCTCACTTATCCCCACAGGTTCACTTCAAGCCAATCGCCTTTGCGAATTTCAACAGCCTATTTGGTTAATATCCTCTGCTTAACGTCCTCGGATGTTAAAAGATCATTTCCAAGGTAATTTTCCTTAGCCTTGAGAGCGCTAGCCACTCGCTAATAATGGTAGAAACAGGTTTATCTTCCTTCAAACACCACCTGCATTCAAAATCACTAATTCTAATTTTGCAGAGATGCTTTTTTAGAGGTGGTAAGATCCTGTCAATAGAGTAACGGTGTTTAAAATATCTTTTCTACTGAGTGAGGGTAGTTCCTTTATTATGCGCGCGTTTGGAGCCACTATTTGTTCCTCTACCTGTCTTAATCCTGAAGCTTCTCTCTAGAATTCTGGAAATTTACTAAAGAGTAAATCTCTTAATTCTTGATTTCCAACAGCTACTAAGACGGTAATGATTAGCTGAGGCCCGTCGGGATCTTTCGCTGACCCAATTCTTGCCATTCTTCGCTTTCTAGTTACCCTGGATCCCTAAATGCACAGGAACCCACACGCGTCTCAGAATATTACCATTCCTAACTAGGTTCTCAAGAGCATCCCTGCACTCCGCTACAATACGAGATATAACAATATCTGACTTCAGTGCCAGAATTGCCGCACTGCTGTCCAAGCATATATTAATAATATAATACCGACTTTGTTGGTATCTGCGAAATAAAGGTAACAATACTGCAGAATAGCATACAGTTCTGCTTGAAAAACTGTTACGTATTGACCGAGAGCATAATATTCTCGAATACCAGTTATCTTAGAGGAAACTCCTGTATCAGCTTTTCGTCCTGTCGTCATCCATCTGTGAACCATCAGGCCCCATGTTCAGGGAAAGAAGATTCGTCCACCCCTTGCTAGTCCTTTCTTTAAGCTAGGAGTACCTGAAGATTCGTCTCTTGTTTCAGAGCTGTAATTATGAAATCTAATTGTATGAGTAGTAGAGGCCAATTTTTTGCCGCTTCACTCCAGTTCCTCATATGACCTGTAGTCCTGGCCTTTAGATGACCAAGGAAGTTAGGGCGATACGCCGACGTCATTGACATATTTTGTATGTATGTAAAGGTAAAGAGGCGGTAGGTTCGGCAGATCTTCCAGTGCTCGAATGGGATCCTCATAGCACCAATTATTCCCACAGATTGTATGTTAATTAAAAAAACATATTGCCATTGTGTAGTTACCGTTTTAAGAATATCTTTTGTGGGAACTATTTCTATATAGGCTGCCCTTAGAAGATCAAAAAGTACAGAGAATAACAATAAAATGGTACCACAAAACTTTATATCACATGAATTTACTAAAATTACCTTCATATTATGGGGTTTGTGTCAAGAATTCCAAATTAGTGTCAAATGTGTTATTCTTTATAAATGGGAACAATAATTTTTGTTACCTTCAATTTAGAAGACATGGGGTCTACTTATACGGGTTTGCAAGAGCATACATATTTTTGAGCTTGAGAAATAAATTCATTCCTTTTAACACCAGATGTGGCTTTTAAGGTAATATCTTTATTTCAACCCAACCAGATAATATTTAAAATGTAAATCTTATATGGATAGGATAAGTACTGTTGGACTGTATATTGTACTATTGACTGTTGATTTCATGCATATCAGCAAATAGATTGGATACAAGAAGTGCTAATTCAAATAAGGTTTTTGACGATTAACTTTAAAAATATTTCAGATCCCTTCAAAAGACGTTCGATATTGTTTTGGTGCTTGGCAATCCTGACATGTGAACCTTTTGGATTTCGTGCTACGCGTATGTGTTCTATCCTTGCCGTCACTGCAAATATACGTCTGCGCAAATTCAACTCCGAATTGGATTTACGTAACTACATGTGAATTTTTTGCCAAAGAAATACTAATATTTGCACTTACCACATAACCAACTGCAAAACTGTATTTTTCTTAATACCATCATTTATCATCAATAAAACAGTTTCTTTGCTCTACTAAGAAGTTTTAAAATAGCACACGCAAGGTTTGGCAATCGCAACGACGATATACAGCTCGAATTTTTAGACTAATTCGGATAATGGATGTACCTATGTAAAATGGAGAATATTATTGTCAGCATAAGTTTAAATGGGATTGGATTGCGATTCTTTATGCTGCAAGTAAACTTCTATTTGTAGCACTTTATAGAAAAAATATAACAAAAAGGAGTCCATAAACGTCTCTATCTTTATAAGTCTAAGGAAATTCTATTCAATTTTAATTTACCTAAATGTCTATTTTCAATTTAATTTTTCTGGTCCCCATTTTACAGAAGCTCCAGTAAATTGCTGAAAGGTTCTACATCATAAAATTTTACGTTTTAACTAGAAACATAGACATAAGCGTTGTATACAGCACATTTTCTCCTTGCGTTCAGACCAAAAATCTCATAAATATAGCGACCCTGTTTAAGGTTAGCAAATTTAATGGTGTTGTTGCCGCATCGTGCCCTGTTTTGCATATTCAGAACGAGCAGAACGAACGTAGGAATAACAGTAATAAGGATCAAAGTGTTATATTCCTATGGGAAATTTATATATTTCGTAATAGCAATCTAACTTTCCTAAATTTTGGAGTGTAAGTAATTTGTGAATTTTTGCAGTCAATCAGAAATCATTTGAAAACCTAACGGATTGTTATTGATAGACAAAATCTGTTTAACCGTTATCACCATCTAGAACTCTTACTGCACACTGCGCACATAGAATTTCGACAGTTCTAATCTTGAGATGAGTCCCAGTTGGATATATTGTTTCATCAACCAATCTAATAGCTCCATAGGGACATTGTTCGCATTTTTTAAATAGTTATAATATTAAAGCAGTTTTTAAATATTGCAATTAGTAATTTCCATGATGATGCTCTAAAGTAAAAGAAAAAAACACTGAATATCGAACAGTCAAACTGTGTGACATGGGATTCTTCAAAATAAGGTTTGAGATTACATCCCGAAATTCTGATATTCGAAACATTGAATCTTGAAGGTATCTTAGAGAATCCCTAGTGGCATTTGCATATTGTGGGGTCTTACACAATGTTACCGAGAAAATTACAATTGAGAAAACCATAGTGTTGCTAAATTAGAATTTAAATTTGGTCGATCTAGTGTTTAAGTTTTTTCAATCTACAGGAGAGTTTAAGGTCCATATCTGTAAACTGAATCCCACGCAGTATTAATATGTGCCGTAAGTGTCTGGGTAGAAATGAGATTGAAAATAATAAAGAAAGAATGGAAAACTTTTTCAGGCTACCGGTGCCATCCTCTGGGCACTCTAGGTATTAAAGTTCCGAAAATGAGTGTTCTGGACGTCTATAGCTGAACACTAAAAAGTGCATATTATGTGACGTTGTTGGTACGTTGACGACAACCAATAGATGAACAATGGAGACATTCTACGCAGCATAAGCATCAAAATTGTCTGCAGAAGAGAGACAGACCACCCACAGCACGTCGGTGAGTGAAAAAATGGAGTTTTCGTGTAAGAACTAGAGTGGTAAGTCCAATAATTGGTCTCGGTTAAACAGAATCAAGGATGCATACTGCATAGTGTCGAAGGTAGGTCCTCAGATATAGGAATACTATTTCAGGTTAGATTTTATTTCAATGATGCCACTGGGTATAGAGAAGAAGAGAATATACAGAGAAAAATTATTTTTCAGCTCGAAGGAAGTCCAGGCTTTTCAGCAGGTGATGAGGCTTTTCAAGTGATGTATTTATGAGATCGACCATCGAAAGCGATGGCAAGAGGATTAATTGATTTCTTTATTTTGTATCTGTAAACTGTTCATATGTATTTATTGAGTATTGTCTAGGTTTGGTATTGGATTTTTTTTTCCATTTACATCTGAAAGTGAAATTGTCAATGGCTCTACATACATGCTTGTTAACTAGTTATAGCTTAGTGATTTATTTGGGGGAAATGGATACTGCAATGGAGATTACTATCATCAGAATAATAATTATGAATGAGATTGGTAGTAGAAGAGTGTGTATCGTTAATGTAACGGAGAAATAGGTACTGAGTATTGATTATTCGAGCTAGCCATACTTACGCAATGACTTTACCAAATGAAACATAATCAGATTATTAAAAATTACAGCATCATTAATTGCTAACAGTCGTTGCCATTGTTGTTGGAAAACTTACAACTAGTTGCTATACTAACTGTAACCCTTAGGATTTAATAATGGATGTTCAGTTCGTGTGTTGGTTGCTATTATGTGCTTTAAACTTAGTTTAAGTAATGTGACATTTAAAGTTTAGGGCTAGCTATAATTAGAAATAGAATCGTCGAGTTAGAGATTATATTACATAATAATACACCTGACTAGCAAGTTGCTTCTTGTTGGGGACTCACGCGGTTTCCTTGTTGGAACAAAGCTTAAGTTTAATTTTGGTAAATAAATATACTCTTGGAATAACTTTTTCTCAATACGACTAATCATAAAAATTGCAACAACTGAAAATAATGTATCAGCCTTAGCCAAAATTCATGTTTATGTTTATCAGTAGCACCATTAACCAAAATTTGAAGGCAGCCGCACAAAAAATGTACGTTGTTCAATTTGTTTTTAAATCTTTCGGTTGTTTGGTTTGTTATGACCCTGATTTTAACTTAATACCACGGACTGAAAACAGATGACAGTATGCAGTACTGTGTTTTTCACGTTAACATGCCACCAGTAAGAAGACGAGCCAAATTCAGACAGTTAATACAATTTCATCCAGGTTATGTTGTGCGGCAACGGGAAGCTGGGTTTTGTTCCGTAAAATTACTGATCGTTAAAGCTGTCCACAGCGAGTGTCGCTCTAGTGGCATTACATCGTGGGAACTCGGCTGCAGCAGCAACTCAGTTTAGCTTTGTCATTGTGTCGCACGCTCACTTGTTGATTCTATTTTTTTATCGCGTCGCTGTGAATTTGGCGTAATATGCCGAAAGTGTGCAGTAACAAGCGACGGTTTGCGCACATTGTTAGAAGGTTTATATGGGAATTTCCTGATTTAAGATGTAACGGGTCACAAATAATGTGCAGTTTGTCAGCGAAACTTATTGGCTTTTGGGTACATATAAGGCACGTAAACAGTGAAACACAAAAATTTTAAAAAAGGAGCCAACACCCTTATACACAATTTCTTTTCAATTTACTTATTATGCTGTGTTCGTGTAATGTGCCGTTATTTATCTCAAATAAGAAACCGTTTCGTCAGCTTTGGAAGAAATTTAAAATCCGAAACGGAAATTGCCCGGCCACTAAATTAAATGTAAAGTTAAATTAGGGTTAAGTTAAATTTAAAGTGGTCTGCATAAACCCACCTTAACTCTTTCAAAACTCTCAATATCAAAAATCTAAAATACTACAATACAAAAAAATCCAGAGAACAGCTGTTCCAACCAAAAGTAAAATAATAATGTTCAACTAGGCTGACTGGTAATTGTTGGAGGCAAAAGAGTACCTACACAGAAATTTTAGTTCAAAATTAGCTTCAAACAAATCCTAATACTTTTTTTATTTACCTATTTTTAATCATATTTAACACAATATTGGACTTTTATTAACAGATTTATTTATATCGTCCTTAATTTTTAAGCAAAATTCCTCACACCTTAAATTAATAATAAACTTTACCTTCATAACCTCTTCCAGTGTTAAAACGGTCATTCGACTTTATTCATCTGTCCAATAATTTTTAATTTCACAGTCTACGATAGTACTACCAGGTAACGTAAAAATACTCAATAAGTTTTTTTGATACAAGGAAACGTTATTTCAAATGCATCATTGTATTCACACTTGCCACTGCACGAAACACTTGAATAAAAAAAGGAACCCGTGTTTTTGGATTATTTCAAGGAATGGATGAATTCTTCGTTACAGAATTTATTCCAGTTAAACAATTCACCGTGTATCATTCTATATAAATTTACAAAATTTTATAAAGCTAGTTCCAATATTTATAGGTGTTGAAATTTTTATGATAAGCACTATATTTGGGAATAGAAATAATTAACTTTTATTTTTAACTGCCATGTTCATGTGTTTTTCCAGAAACATACAGTGTTACTATTTTTTTTTACTTAGAAAAATATAGCCTTGCACTCAAAACAAAGTGCTCAACCAATAAACTATACGTACATATGTGTTTATTTTATTATTATCGTTACCATACCGTAGTCTGCCAACTTATTCAATTAGGCCTCTGATGACTATTTCAAGTGAGGAATATCGCATCAACGGCCTTTAATTGGAGCACTATCTTTCAATTTAGCGACCTGCTGTGAAAATAATGTGGGTAATTTAAATTTATTTAAGGCCACACTTTGTGCAGAATGGAATTTATCAGCGAGGAAGACGCTCGCGAGCTGGACATACTAACGAGATTACGACGTGGTGCAAAATACCCCCTAAACAGCACTACACACTGAAATGCAAGCGAAGGTTTTGTTTTAGTCGGACGCGAGGCGATCGAATTCCGGGAAATTTTTATTCAATCCGTCTCGTCGTGTCGTTTTATTTCTAATGCCTAACGGCAAAGTTTGGCTGATTTTATTTCGGAATAGAATTTATATAATTAAATAATATTTTTATAATAGGTATTATGAATATATTTTTTATATTTTGTGTTATTATTACTGCGATATGCCGGTTATGTCAAATTGTACTTTTTTGAAAATTCAAAATGAAATAGCTGATGCCATTCATGCAACCGCTTGGGAGGAAATAAAGAAAGCTGGCGAGGAGGAGAAAGCAATTGCCATCCAAAAGGGACAAGTGGATCCTGATGGTATTCCATTCATAACCGTTATCGCAGATGGCGCATGGAGTAAACGATCGTATAAAGTTAACTACAATGCACTTTCTGGAGTGGTAAGTGATACATTTAACTTTCTGGTAAAAAGTGTTTTATAAATTGCATTCTTATTTTAGGCAATAATTGTTGGACAAGAGACAAAGAAAATTCTATTCTTAGGAGTTAAAAATAAATATTGTTGCATATGTACAAGAGCACAGAGCAAAAATAGTACAACAAAAGACCACATTTGCTACAAAAACTGGGACAGAGCATCAACAGCTATGGAATCCGAAATCATTGTAGAAGGATTTTTACAAAGTGAAGAACTCCATGGAATAAAATACGGTTATTTAGTTGGAGATGGAGATAGTAGTGTTACTAAAAAATTAACAGAGGCCAGACCGTACCAGCATAGGCCAGTTCAAAAAATTGAATGTAGAAACCATTTGCTAAGAAATTTATGTACACGCCTTCGTGACTTAGCACAAAAAAGAACCAGTTCGCAACACAAAGTAGTTGGTATAAAGGAAAGAAAAATGCTTTCCAATAATGTGAAACGAATAAGGTATGGAATTGTAGCAGCAGTAAATTACTACATTAATAAAGAAGATTTAAGCCACGCTCAAAAAATTATTCTTTTAAAGCGTGATATTACAAATACTCCTAGTCACGTTTTTGGAGAACATTCAAAATGTGCGAACTACTTTTGCCAGGGACCAAAAGAACATGAGACAAATTTTACTACCATTATGAGAAATTCAGGATTGTTTTCTGATGTTTTAGTAATCATTGAGAGAGTAGTTAGAAATTCCGAAAGTTTATTACTAAACATGGATAATAATGCAGCTGAGCTTTATAATGCTTTATTAGCCAAAGCAGTTGGTGGAAAAAGAATTAACTTTTCTTTGAGAGGAGCTTACGAAACTCGTTGCGAGAAAGCAGCCATTTCGTATAATGTTGGAGCTGAGTCATCTCGACTTATTCAAAAGAAACTTTGTGGGCGAAGTCCAGGAAAAATTCATACAAAATTTATTAACATAAAAAAACAAAGACAGAGTTGGACTAAATGCCGTAGACAACTGATTCCACACGCTCACAAAAAAAAACATGATGATGCTCCCCCCGACGAGGATTACGGCTTACCAGCCATAGATATGGACGAAAGCGAGTACAAACTACAAAAATCGTACTTCATAACTTCGATTACAGTAGATAAAGAAAGCGCACATAAATTAGAACGTGATACCGTTGGACAAGCCGACACACTGTTATGGATCGAAGAACGTGCAAAAAGACTTGCTGCAAGTAATTTTGGAAAAATTTGTAAATTACGTAAAAGTACACAGTGTGCAAACACAGTAAAATCCATCTTATACAGCAATTTCACAGGCAACAGTGCTACAACTTGGGGCAAAGAGCATGAAAGAATTGCTATAACCGAGTTTGAACGAGCCACCAATTTAACGGTTGAAGACTGTGGACTTTTTGTCAGCCCAAAGCAGTGCTACCTTGGAGCATCTCCAGATGGCCTAATTGGGCAAAATGGAATTGTAGAAGTTAAATGTCCCAAATCATGCTCTACCAAAACTCCTCGTGAAGGCATCGAAAGTAAAATAATAAAATTTGGTACAATTGAAAATGGCAATTTTAAATTAAAAAGAAATCACGACTATTACTACCAGGTACAGGGACAGTTACAAATAACTTCAAGGGAGTACTGTTACTTTATTGTATGGACACCTCTACAAGTAGAGTATGAAAAGGTAAGAAAAGTCACTTCACATTGTTATTTTATATGCAACGACATATTTAAGAAAATAATCTCTCTCTCTGGGAGAAAAAACTAACCTTAAAAAAGCACGGACACCTACACAAGAATAATATAGCCTGAAAAGCAAAAGAAACGTTTAAAATTTTTCTTTTTTGCCTAAAATCACGAATTGTTTTTTAAACATAGGGGAATTTCTATTCCAGAGGTGTTAAGTGGATATAAAACCAGTTAATCTATGGCGCATTGAAAGATAAAAAAACTTTTAACCAAATCTCACGAATACATTTTTGTTAAATTTTTCTTGAACATTTTAATAGCTGGATATGACTTAATCAGTTTCCGAAAACAAATAGTAAATAAGAATTTTCAAAAAATGCAATACATGCATTTCATTATAGTATGTATTATGTATGTATATCAGATATACACATTTTACGAAAATTTTTGTTGTAATTTTAAGAATAATTATTTTGTTTCAGATATACAGAGATGACCAATTTTGGCAACAAAAAATGGAGGAGCAACTACAATTTTTTTTTCAATTGCCTTCTTCCCGAAATAATAAATCCCAAATACTCAAAGAAACGGAAAATTAAAGACTTAAGAACACAATTTTTAAATATTTCTGCGACCTAATAAAATAGATATTTCCTATACATGTTTTTTATATTTTTTGTTTTAATATTTTTTTGTTATTTCTCTATAGTTTAGGTTAGTACTGTACATATATTCTATAATAAGACAAGCCTCATTGCCTACTTGTTAAACCATATTTTCAGTAAAAATTTTATGATAATATGTATAACGTTATTTAAGGTATCTAATAATAATTATACTTCGGACAATCGCATATTCCGACATGGTCCGCTTTAAACTTTGTATTAATTTTTACAATATATCGTATATGTACGTATTTTTTCAGTCCCTGATACCCTGGCGCTCGCGCCGCACCTCAAGCAACACAAATTCCCATGTATGATCAAATCGTCAATGAAACTAATTAACTATAAACATAAAGCCCGGAAGAAACTTATTTTTCACCACATACCAACAGTTACGCCAACGCTTCCTGCAGATTATTAAGCCGACCCTGTATTTTCAGCGATAATAAGCGATTATCTGAGGTTTAAATAATAATAACACCTACCAACAAAATTATGTTAATATTTTGCGTGGCATACTGTTAAATGTATATTTAGTAGCCTCTTTGCCGCCTTATAAATAATACGACAGCTAAAAATAATCCATAAACAATTTTTATTTCATCCAGTACCTTTATTGAATTTATATATACGCCAACTAAATAGAATTTGTTATATTTATTTATAAAACTCCCGTCTCCATCTAAGAACATTCATAAATCGCTTTATTTTATTAAACCTGTCCGTCTTTACCAAGGAATAGAAGACTTTATGTTTAGATCTAACAGTTATAGCAAAACTACTAGTTAAGCATTCTACAGTTAACTCAAATATTCTGTTATTGGCACTGACAATACAAGAAACCAAAAGTTTTATCATAAATTATCGCCCAAATACCTTTTTTTTCAACCTATCGAACTATTTCTCTTAGTGTATTATAATCCTGTCCCCGTATCTCTCGTTTCACGTCGCCTGGAAATAAATCAAGCTGTAGGTAGGCAACTTCAAATACATTTTAACGAAATGTGCCTAAAACATGCCTTGCGCGCTGCAATATATCGGACTTACTACGCAATTGTAATGTCCCATTTTTTGGAACTGTAAAGATAAAGCATGGAAGTTCTAAGGTATAGAGCGTTTTTTTTGAAAAAAAAATTATTAGCTATGATATTAACCTTCAAAAAAGCCTAAAAATGCATAAATTTAATGAGAATTTGTTCATAAATTTTTTTACTTTTTTCGAAAAACGTCTCTATACCTTAGAAAAAGAAATATTTCTCTAATCAAATTTAATTTGTCCCGAGAGGTACTTTAAATAGCCTTTCCAGAATCCTGCTGTAGCAAAACGGTGTTAATCATTCTAAAAATGTGCGCATTGTAGAGCCTTAAGGAAGCAGCGGCTTGTATTTTTTATTTTAAGACATGAATGGTTTTTATACAGAGGAAAAGGGTCACATCTGCGATGATTTTAAAAGATTTGAGTGTACTTGTTAAATATGTGTATGAATAATGGCGTTTTAATAAATAAATCTTTTCGGTCTTTAACTACTTACAGGGTGTCCCATTTTGGATACTTTTGCGGGGTATCTCCGTTATTTTTATAGATAGAAAGTTGCGATTTTCGCGACAGTGTGCTACTTTTTCGTAAAACTAAAGATGCCGTTAACAAAATTTTCATAGCCCTTTTAGTTTTTAAGATACAGGGCATTTTTGAAAATGTTGCATTTTGGGACCCCTCGTATCTCCGTTAGCCTTCAACTTATCGAAAAGGTAAAATAACATTCTTATAGATCTTTTCCGTAGAATGCAGTGGTGTAGGTAATTTTTGTTACATATTTACTATTTTTGAGTTATAAACCAAACTTATGTTTTTTTAACTGGAACACCCTGTATATTTATAGACTATAAAATTTGTCTTTTTTTACCTTGTCAAAAATATATAATAGTATGCACTTTTTCTCAGAAACACGCAAATCAATGGCAATTTTCTAAAATTAAATGCATAATTTAAAAGTAGGCCATGGCTATTGTTTATGACAAGAACAAAAATATTCCATTAGCCCGATATAATGCTGTTTACCTACATCAAGATGGTGCCCCAAGTCATAACTAACTTTCCTCAGAGATGGATAGGTATCAATGGACCTGTTAGATGGCCTCCACGATCTCCAGATCTCTCACTTTTAGATTTTTTTATGGATCTATATACAAAATGAAGTATATAAAACACGATATGACAGCATAGCAGAACTTCGAGAGGCAATTCATTTAGCCTTGCGAAATCTGCGAAGGAGGCCAATGGTTCTTTTTAATGCTATTCAAAGAATTAAAAAGATGTGCCAATTTTGTATTAGAGAAAATGGTGGTCATTTTCAACATCACCTTTGAACATTTGTTTTTTCTTTTTTTTTAATAATGTTATTTTTTTGTGTTTGTAATATTGTTACTTTATGCTACAAAACTGTTGTTACAAACTTACTGTACTGTTATAAAAAAACTTTATAGGTATTTTTGAAAATGTTATGCTTTTATAAAAAGATACCTATATGCAAGCTATCCAATTCTTCGTTATTAATATGTCTTTAAATTGTTTATTATTGTTATTCATGGCCTACTATTAAATTATGCATTTAATTATAGAAAATTTCCATTTATTTGCGTGTTTCTGAGAAAAAGTGCATACTATTATATATTTTTGAAAAGGTAAAAAAAGACAAACTTTATAGTCTATAAATATACAGGGTGTTCCATTTAAAAAAAAACATAAGTTTGGTTTATAACTCAAAAATAGTAATTATGTATCAAAAATTATCTACACCACTGCATTCTACGGAAAAAAAAATCTATAAGAATGTTATTTTACCTTTTCGATAAGTTGAGGGATAACGGAGATACGAGGGGGTCCCAAAATGCAACATTTTAAAAAATGCCCTGTATCTTAAAAACTAACAGGGCTATGAAAATTTTGTTAACGGTATCTTTAGTTTTACGAAAATGTAGCATACTGTCGCGAAAACCGCAACTTTCTATCTATAAAAATAACGGAGATACCCCGCAAAAGTACCCAAAATGGGACACCCTGTACTGTGAATATAGCTATTCGTAAATATGATAAAATTCACTAGAATTATAAATAGTGATTTATGTTAGAACTAGTAGAAAGCAACTGAGTCTCAAGATCAGCAGAATGTTCTGGTTAATGGGCCACAAATCAAGCCTCACTCTGAAAAATGAATTGGTTATTTACAAAATATCTCTAAAACCAATCAGGAGCTACGGGATTCAGCTCTGGGGATCCGTATCCAAATCCAATATTGAGATACTAGAAAGATTTCAGTCGAAAGTTCTCCGCGCGATCACCAACGCACCTTGGTACATCCCAAACAACCTAATAACCCAAGACCTGAAAATTAGAACTGTGAAAGAAGAAATCAAAAGCTTCTCTGATAAGTACGCAGAAAGACTGAGCAACCATCCTAACCACTTAGCTATGAACCTAATGATCGATCCAATCAGAAGACGAAGACTCAAGAAGTACAATCCTTCGGACCTTTCTACCCGCTCCTAGAGACCTGTCTAAATACTACTGCATTTGGAATATATAGGAATCCGACACAGGAAGTATCCCTACAAGTCATTATGCATATAGATTACATAATTTAATGAATTTTGTTCTATTATCGTCGAAAGTACATACTGAAATTGCCCTTTTCTGAAGAAATAAGTTTATTGTTTAAAACCTAGTTGTCTTAATCTTACACTTGTCAGTTTAAAACTTTTGGTTATGAAATTAGACCGGAACTGGCGTTGGAGAATCTGGCTGTAGATGTTTAAACACGTGTTTTACAGTTTTTAATAAATCAACGCCTAAGCGCGTGAAATGGAAGTTTAAAGTTTGTAAGTATTGTATTACCTTGAAACTACGTGAAAGGATACCACGCAGACGGAGTCGCGGGCGGAAGCTAGTTAATAATAAAATCGCACTTTGTCCCTATAGACTAAGAGACAGCGACGCCAAGACCGTCATTTCCCATAAAAATTTTGAACCCCTTTGTGTTGTAAAATCGATGTCAGTTACTAATATTAGAGTCTGGTTGGCGAGCTACGTAACTCGTCTACAGGATGGTTGAATAAGTTTGCAATACATGTAAAATTATTTTCTTAACAAATTTTTCAAAATATAAGTATTTTGAAACATTGGAGGAGTACGTGGTGCAGTAATAAAATGAGATATGAAACACATGACATATTTAAAGCATGTCCTATAATTATTTTTGTAGTTCTAGTGTACCAAATGTAACCAAAATTTGTATATAAAGTGTTAGCAGCGTAAATTTCGATATTCTGTAATTCAGCTACTTGCTAACTACCAAAAAATTACTCAAGGTATTTCCCTTGTTCGATTCTTCACATTATTTGGACCGGACGCTGTAGTTCGATTAACTATCCGAAACGCCGACCTCATATAAAATTGAGAAAGGTGGAGTCAAAGAAGGTTATCCAAGTTATTGAGGAAATAATGAAAGTTGCCCCTTAGAAACATGTTGGTTTTTAGTTTAAACTTCAAGTAGCAGTACCAGTGCAAAGTGTCTATTCTTCTAGAGCTGATACTTTGACTCTTTAACTTTCAAAAACGTCACTGTTCGCAGGTAGACTGCATTGTAAATCCATTTTGAGTTATGTAGTATATCGGAGAATAGGACATCTTTTTAATCACATTAATATATTTGCTTAATTTAACAAAAATCTTTACTTATTTTTGTTACCTTTTCACTGTTTATTTAAAAAGTTTATATCCAAGCCTATTATTGTAAATTTATCATTACAGAGGAGGTAATTATCTATTATCGAGTATTGTTTCTTATAGGGGTAGGAGGTAGTGGTAAGTAGGTTAAAATAAAAAGGTGATTATGGTTATGCTGAAATTGTTAATATTTGGCTTAATAAGCATGAGGTTTTAACACATAGTGCTAGATAAAGTAAATATAATCGATCTGCTATAAAATAAAAAACTCACTAAAGTCAAAAGCGTCTTTCGAGTACGTATTTTGCAAAATTTGTGTGTTTTCATGACTTGATTCTGATGAAACTTTCAAAGCAGATAACCAGAAATACCTCCGCAAACTAAGGAAGCTCTGATAAAAAAAATGAACATACATTATGCTTTTTTATCAGCAAGAACTTTCTTTTATTTGTCTTGTTCTGATGTACCTTTTGCCAGAAAGGATAGAAATAAATCTGATTCCTTAGGTAATTTTATCAGGAAAGAATCAAAGTAAATAACCAGAAATACTTACAATACTCACAAGCTAAGGAAGCTATGATAAAAAAATTTATTACATTCTTTTGTTTTTGGCAACTACATCGTTTTATTTCGGCTTTTTCTAATGCACCTTTTTGCAACACGTGTGGAAAGAAATGATTCATTCGGTGATTACTAGAAAAGAATAGAATACTGCGATGGCTAAAATATCTGGTGTAAAATATCCATGGAACTGTGCAATAGGGAGAATTCTAGATTAATTGTTTTTCTGTCCTCATTCTTAATCTAAAACGCATGGACCATAGATGAAACCTAAATATATTTTTAATATAAAAAAACAACTTGAATGAATTTAAATAAAGATAAACACAAAATCTGTAATGCTACTGCAACATGAGCGTTATTAAAACCTTAAACGGCCTAACTAACTAGTAAGTATTCTTATTAGAATTATTATACATTTACCCCAAAAACAAACTAATAATAAACTCGAATAATTTTTAGAAAAGGTATAATTATCCCACTCACGCTATTTTGCTGCTGCTAAACATGTCTATTAACTTTAATAATGTATAATTATGTTTTTGAAAATAACTTTCCTATTATTATTGTAATAATTATTATTGAAGAATAGTTTTATGTTTGTAAAATAATAAGATGGCATTTATTATTAAAATCGGTTATTATAGTAATGTTTAGTTTGTGTTTTAATTTTGTGGCCTTGAGTAATAATTTAGTTTACGACAATGCAGACTAAAGCAGCACTTTTAATCTACAGAGTGCCAAAAAATATTTAGGACATTTACTAACCTTAAACGCTTAAATTTTAAAATTATTAATTTTAATTTTATAATTATTTTTTTATCATAGATAGCCCACCTAGGCTTCAAGCCTAAGTACCGTACCGTGGGCATCTGAAGAGAGGGAAAATGTCTATTGACACAGGATTTAAAGGTTTGGGAGGGTTGGGGAAAAGTATCTGCAGGCAATTTGTTCCATAATCTGGAGACCCTAGGTATGAATAAGCGAGAGAACGATGGAGATGGAGAGGATGTTCTAGGCTTTTGTAGCTGGACAGTAAAGGGATACATACGTAATGCGGCTCTTGTTGTTCTGTTAGGAACGGTCAAGGGGGAAATTATAGTAGCGAGTTCTTCAGAGCAAAACCCGTGGAAGTATCGGAAGAAAACTCATCCCCAACAGCGCGGCGATGAGCGCGAGAAGAGAGTGTTCTTATCAGTACTGGTTCATTAGTGAGTCGAATGGCTCCCTTTTTAATAGAATCAAGGATGTTAAGTGACGAAGGTGATGCTGCTCCCGAGATGTGGGAACAGTACTCTAGGTTGGGTCTTATTTTAAAAACATAGAGAGTGTGAAAGTTGGAAGGGGAGAACTACTTTCTGACTGAAAAGGGAAAACAAAGCTTTTTAGCTGCTGATGTGACTATTAAAGTAATGTGTTTGTGCCAGCTGAGGTCCTGTTCAAAAGCGATGCCAACAAGATCGAACGTTTCATTGTTTTGTAGGGCTTGGCCACTCATGTGGATGGGATAAGTGCTGTCGGATTCTTTACGGGGCAGGGAACAAGACTGGATTTTGGAGGCGTTGACTTGAACAAGGTTATTGGTACACCAGTCTAATAATAATTCAAGATCTTGGGAAAGCGATAGGTGCATAGATCTGCATCCATTATCCAGCTCTTGATTCCAGGCTTGTCTGGAAAAATGAATGTTGGAGTGAAGAGTACTATGGAAGTTATATGAGTGACCGCCACTACAACAGATATGCGCCGACTAGAGAGGAAGCTACCGATCCAGGTACATCGTTTGGGAGAAAGACCGTAAGAAGGTAGTTTGTTGAGGAGTGCGGCATGCCATACTTGGTCAAAGGTCTTGGAAATATCAAGAGCAACAATTTAAGATTCGCCATGAAATTCGAGAGACTTGTTCCAGTTATGTGTGACAAAGCTAAGGAGATCAGCTGTGGATCTTTGGTGACGAAATCCGTATTGTCTGTCATTGGTGATTTTGTGTTTTTATTGATATTTTAGAATTTGCAAGTTGATCGCTTTGTCCATAACTTTTCTGACAACAGAGAGAAGAGAGATATGTCTACAATTGGATGGAAGGGACATAGAGCCTTTCTTCGGGACAGGCTGCACATGAGCAGTCTTCCAGCAATTTGGGAAGATACCCTTGTCATAGGAGAGCTGGAAAAGACGAATTAGGATGGGTGAAAGTTCTGGAGCGCATTTTTTAGAATAATTGCGTGTGGGGTGTCAAGGGATAAAATAATTTTTTGAACTTGTCTGACCTGTTTATTATATCGGACATTTTGTGAGGTTCAGACGTAGCGGTTGGATGAGAGAAATTGGTGGGAGGAATTAGGGTGGAATTGGTAGCGAAAATAGTTCAGCTTTCCCTTTAGAGGTGGAAATAATTTCGCTGTCAGAGGCCAGGGGAGGAAAAGTGCTTCTACAGAACTTTTGACTAATATTTTTGGCAAGTAACCATTTTGTTTGATTTGCTGCCGTTGGAACAGGAAAGCACTTGATCTTTTATGCGGTTGTTGAAAGCATTTTACTCTAAGATAGATTAAAACTTATTATGTGTGTGTAATAATGAAAGAAATGCAGTTAAATTACTCCATCCGTGTTAACTAATGGTTTGCAAAATCGCAATATTTCTAAAAATCGGATTATTATGTTATGAATTATTTTCATACTCGTATTATAATTCTAATTGCATTACCTTAACCGCGCTATAATCTATTCACGCTTATGGGCGGCATATTTTGATTACGGTAACTATGTTTCCTCGTCATTAATTGTTGGTATCGTATATATTATTCATAATTTTAATTTCTGCTGCTTCGACAAGCGAATCGTGTTGTTGCCGATTTTTACAGTTTTTTGTTTTAAGTAAGTTAACATTTACATAATTAAGTTAAGTTTTCAGTTTTTTGACATATAAGTATTGTTTTATTAATACATATTTATATCGATATATTAATGAAATCCAAATAACTAAATACACTAGTTTTTAATACCGTCGAGTTTTACACCTTAAACGATGGATTATAAGCAATGTTTATTCACGATGAGGTAGTTCAATTAACTGCAATCCATTAAAAAGCTAACCTTGTAATCCGCAAATTTTGTATTTCCTTTTGTGAATTACACGAAATCGGAGTTTTTGATTATAAACTGAATTATAATTTTTGTAATCGGATTATATCAATGATTAAAAAAAATCAAACATGAAAACGTGTCTTTTCGACGATATTGATTTAAGTTTCTCGAAAATTATCAGAAGCCTGGCCAGTTTTATAAATTATCCCGTTTCTATAGAACGAGATATAAAAGTTTAAAACCTTTTAAAGCAAGTGCCACCAACCAACTAATTTGAGTGTTGGTGTAACATTGGCTTTGGCTGCTGCTATTATCGTTCGTTTCAATTTTATTTTTAAATGTTTTAGTCTTTAAGTTGATGGTCATTAGTAAGTGACGGCATATAGCGAACACAGAGACAATGTTGCATGGAGAAAATATGGTGAAATGGCTATTGCATTAGCTAATGCATATTTACGAACGTTTTTGCCAACGGAGCGTATACCTAAACTTGGTCAGTTACACGAAATTCGTAAACTATAAGTTTTAAATATAAAATCAAGGAAAAACTGTTTTAAATCCTAAACTCCTTGTTCGACCCAGCTTTTTCCCACTTTACATGGTGTTGATGTGCTTGATTCCACAATGCCCGATCCTGAGCATTTTTCTGTTTAATCATTTTTGATTCCATCCACCCATTTCAGCTTCTGTCTCCTCTATCTTGAATTGTCTAATATCAAGACTGTGACTTTCTAAATGATTTAAGCCGTGAAAGCTTCCATTCTATCTTGTCTCTTTTTGTAACCTTCTTGTTTAAAGTTTCAAATAACGAAAGAAAATGACATAAGTTGGACATCTAGGAATTTTATATTCCATGGAGGAAACTTTCAAGGTACTAAACATTTTTAGCTAATTTGTGTTTTACAGTTTAAAAATTGTAGCTAACGGCGAATAGAAAAGTTAACTTTGTTGTATCATCATTTTGCTTAACCAAAGTTTTATGTTCTGCTAATTTCATATATTTCCTATTAAAATGCCATTAAAACTTTTTCACATGCACTTCAGTGCGGGAAACAACCTTTTATTTTCACAAGCGAGCAAACTTTAGTTTTACTCTGCAGATAATTAATTATTGTGCTACACAGAGTTCGCCATAAAGTTAAGTTAGCAAAATAAAATTAGCGTCTGCTCGCCCTCGAGCTTAAAAGGATAGTAATTGACTATTCTCTGTAGCGAGAATCTGAAATAGAGGGTCGTTTTCGACAATGGAAGTTAATGACCGCTCTTAGTTTCACAAAGAATTTTCCAGATTTATGCAAATACTTTTGGGTTAGTGGTCAATCTTGTTAGAACTGATTTTCTGTTCAAGCTCTTTGGGCAACTGGTAATGGTATTTGATGTTTTGTTCAAAAACTCTATCTTTCATTAGTATTTAGTATTAGTGCATCAGTATTTAGAGATTACTGAGAAAGTAATTGTGCAAAACAATATAAATGTATTAATGCCATTTGCAGAGATCCCTCTTTGGTACCTACTAACTCAAAAACAAAGCGTCGGATCGAAAAACGGATTCATAAGTGAAAGATATTTTCTTTTTGCAATACATTTACCTAAACCTAAAATCACTGGAAACTGGATATATTTGAGAACAACTGGAAATTTCGATTTTTGACCCAAATGTTTCAAGGTTTTTAATTTTTTGTGGGGTCAAAATGGTTCAAATTAAAATATGCGTTATCGGAAAGGGCTCGTCGAAATACATGATATTCATATTCTTACTTTTTTTATTCTTTATAGAATCGCCGATTAAATTCCGATTTTTTTTTTGCCATCTTCATCGGTCCATTAGAATCACTCTGTTTTTCCTATCTAATTTTTTCCCAATTTCTTAACACTATCTTATAAAGGGATAATCACACTTTGAAATAAATACAGAATGGGTCATCCAGGAGCGTATTTAAGGTTGATTTTTTCCGACAAATCCTATTTTTAACCGACATTATTCCACACCATTTTTCTTATTTAGTAGTCCTTTTTGCGTTTATTTTATCCGTTAATTATCTAAGAACTACTAAGAAACACTAATTTAAGTCGCTTATTTTTTCGTTAAAGTCATAAATAAATAGGTTTACTTGCATCGGAGACATGCAAAATTTGAAATTTTTTTATTGTTTATAATATAAACGGGAATAAATATCATCTTGTTGTTCAGGATTTCGAACGAAATTAAACTGAAAAATTGGTAAAGAAATTTGAGAACCGACCCGATTTTACACCAATTGAATAATGTGCAAATTCCCGCTATATACAAATTCCTAAATATCACTCACACTCAATTTATAACATCGTCTAAATAGATAGTGCTTACGTTACAATGTATATTTTTCTAAGATTATAGATTTTTTCAACTACTTTTAACTATCAAGTTCAATTTTTAGAATACTCTTATTGCGTTTATATTGAATTTCGTTACAGAGCGATCAATGTTTTTTACGTCTACTAACACAACTAGGACAAGTAAATATAGGAAATTTTATTAATTGGCCAATGTGCTGGTTTGTAAGGCCAGCTATTAATAAAATATTATGGCTTGTATAATATGAAATTTTTAAAACGGTAAACTTTATTTTGATGACATTTTCTATAGGGTAATAAGAAATTTGTAAAACACAGCTACTGTAATCGGTAAATTACTCTCTAGCATTGCAGTAAATTGAACGGTGGTCTGTATGCGACAATCAATATAAAGATATATGATATAAGTCTCCTAAATAACAGTAAAGCAGAAGCAACACAACACCCATACACATGCCCGATATTGCTTATGAAAATATAATTTTCCGCTTCAACAATCTGGGGTGCGACGCAACTCGCCCCCAACGTCAATAATATAAATTGCTTTTATTTGCAGACCATGCAAATTTGATGTCGCTGTTCGAAGCTCACAAGTTCTGCTATTAATATGCATTAGATTAGTTTAAGCCGATATCATCGTTTGGATTATAATTTGACCAATTCGATGAATTTTCAATATTAACAATGAGTTCCATCGATGACTTTAACCCCGTTCGCTATTTATGTGGTAATATGGTAGTTAATGAATTTCATTCGAATTTAATAACTTCATATAAAAAGATTATAACTGACCGTTTTGTATATTCTCTATCACTATTGAAACCCGGATTATATGCAATTCCATATTTGCCGACACTTGTTTGCATATTTTGATCACTTCATCATCAGTGTCCGTTGTTTTTGCATAGCTAATTCTTAGAACCTTGATAGGCAAATATCCAAGAATCAATAGACATACAGCGCGCATTTTCTTACACTATAGTAACGATTTTTATTATCGAAGGTGGCTTTACATTTTGCAAGTCGCATGGCCGTTTTGAAGTGAGTAGATAGTGACATGATTATTTGTGACATTACGTTTGATTTGAATTTGTCTATTCATAAAGTTTAAAAAAAGAAGAAATTTTCTATCTTTCGCAATTATTTATTTAAAGGTACATTACTATTGTTTTTTTTTTCGGAAAACCGTCTTTTCATTGCTAGAGAGTTATATTCGCAGGATATGATTTAATTTCTTGTTGTCTTTTGACCTTTATTAGCGGTACGAGTTTTGACGAAGCTCCGTTTGCCGGATTAAATGTTCTGCAGTAGAAATGTTCAGCGAAACTTAAAATTTTTTTATTGTTGAAAGTTTTTTTCGAAATAGAACCAAAAGAGGCGGTGTGTGGACATATTCTTTTCAGGACAGGTTTGATGAATTTTGAAGTGGGTTTCCTGTTGTTGCGGTGACCTTTCATAGTTTTCGCACTGGGCCGCAATACCCAGTGGCGGCTGGTCCTAAAGGGCACAAGGGCACGTGCCCATCCTAGATTTCCGACAAATAAAAAATATTTTATCAAAAGTCAAAAAGAAATACCTACTTAATACACGGCGAACGCGACCGCCGGCGATCAAAACTTATCTCCGGGGACACAGCAGATTTGTCCCAATTTCATCATGAATTTTGGTGGCGGTGCCGGTATATCCTTTGGAGAATTAGGGTTAAAATCGCGTGCTATCGGCATCTCGATGGGCACAATATTTTGTGCCTCCTAGCACTTGTTTATTGTTTGGATTTCGAGCGACGCGACGGTGTTGTCCTTGGCGCGGCGGGCGGAAGAGATTATTGCACAATTTTATGTTTAATTTTCTTGATAGATTAACACGTGAAGGCCTAATAATTTTTTTTTTGTGATCAGTTGAGGGATATTTTTTTTATTTAAATAGTTTATTAATTAGTAGTGCATTAGTGCGTAGTATTATTAGTAATTCTAGTACTGTGTATTTTGTTTTGTTCTTACTTTTGGGTTTTCCCGATCCGCCGTTTCCAAAAAATGGAATCAGAAATAAACTTAGTGCAATATTTAGTACAAAAGACTGTTTTACAATTTTTCAAGTAGTTATTATTTATTGATTTGTATTTGTGCCCCCCAAATAAAAAAGTCACAAGCCGCCACTGGCAATACCTGATAGATAAATTTTGAGAAACCGGTTCTGTTCAACATAAAAAAGCGACTGGAAGACCAACGAAACGTTCTAATGAGGTTGTTCAAGAAAGAAGTGCGGAAAATTATCGGGGATAAAACCACGAGAGCTTAAAAATTACCGATAATAATTTTTCACGATTGCGTGTTTTCTATAATTTCACGAGTCCACAGAACGAGTGAAATTTGCAAAGAAAACACGTAAGAGTGAAAAATTATCAGTAGTTTTAAAGCTCGAGTGGTATTTAGGGGATTATTTCACGAATGAAAACACAAACTGCTTAAAATGTTGATACAAACAACTAAATATCAAATCATGCCGACGGTTGCTAGCAGTAACTACGGGTTTATAACAATTGCAAGCCATTTGTTTGTATCGAAATTAATATGACAACCAAGAAAATGACAAGAAAAAATTTTCGGGGGTAAGTGCACAAGTGCATCAAAATTACCGATAATTTTTGAATGAAATGTGTTTTTTTATAATTGCAAGAGTTTGTTTTCATATTTTCGCGAAAAAGCCCGACTCCGCAGGAGGAGGGCATTTTCGTAAAATATGAAAACAAACGATTGCAATTTGTAAAAAAAATACATTGAATAAAAAAATTAGCTGGATATTTTGATGCACGAGTGTAATTTATTTGAATATTTCCCAAATTAATTAAGAACTCGAATCAAGTAAATTTAAATATGTTATTTAACAGAAAATACTAACAATAAAATTAAAATGCTTAAAAATGACAAGAATTGCAATGAAAAGTACAATTATTGTAATTAACAGTATTTTGCTTTGAATTCGTAGACATGGTGGTTGATGCAGTCAACGAGCGAGAGCTTATTTCGGCGGGGGACTCTATTGAGCTTGACGGTTGGTCATTGTCCCGCATTTTTTCAATCAAAAGCATATTATAACAATTCTTGACAAAATGAAAGGAAAACATTCGTTGACATTGACTTTTTTTTTTTTTTTTTTTAAATTAGTGGAAAGTGTAAAATTATTTTACCACAGTATTAAAGCTTCAGTTTGATAATTGACTTTTTTGTCTGCTGTCACTCAATAAGATGACGTTAATTGTCAGAATATTACATTTTTTGACGTTTGTTAACAATAAAATCCCGCTTTGACGTTTCGTCAACAATATAAACTTGCGATGCAATTTTCGATTTCTGGCAGTGCTGTTTTCGCTGTAATTTTGCGAAAATTGCATTTCTCTTATAGGAACTTTAACATATGAGGGAAATATTCGCTGTAATTTTGCGAAAATTGCATTTCTCTTATAGGAACTTTAACATATGAGGGAAATATTCGGTGTAATTTTTTTTAATTGACTTACGTCAAAAAAATTATCGCTGTAATTTTAAAAAAAACTTTACTCATCTTACGGGACTTTTAACACATGAGTGAAATAATCGAAAATAATCCTTCAATTCCTTCAATTAGAGTATTTTCTTGGCAAGTTCATCAAGCAGATTTATGCTACAGTACATATCAGAAACTTTTGAAAAAGGACCTGCACCTTTTTCCCTTATCACGTGACGGCTGTTCATAAACTTCTTCCCAATGATGTTCCCCAAATGCCCAAGCAATCCCAAACAATTTTCAAGACGAAAATATCGGTTATTTTGCAAAAATCTGTATGACTGATGAGGCTTATTTTCATTTATCAGGCTATATTAATTCGCAAAATATGCGAATATGAAACATTGAAAATCCGCATGTTTTTGTAGAAAGACCGCTGCAGTCGCAGAAAGTTGGTGTATGGTCAGCAATTAGTTCTAGAAGAATAATAGGCACAATTACAGCTGAGAGATATCGGACAGAAATTTCAACATCATTTATCCATGATCTGTATGATGACAAATTGCGGGAAGGTTACTTCCAACAGGATGCTACACCTCATGTAACCAGAGAAAATTTAAACTTTTTTGTTCAGATTCACTAACAAGGTTTAAAATTTAGTACTGGTTTAAATTAAGATCTTCTAGTTGTTCAGTTATGTTTTGACAAGTTCTCGTCCTGTCATTGTTAATAAGTCGTTATTGAAAACTTATGATTATTCCGATATTTCAGAGATTTGCTTGGTTTTCAAATGATTTTTATCTTGGAACGAGTTGCTGTAATGAATTTAGTTCCATTATTGTCAAAAGTGCGTACTAAAATTGCCATTTTCTTTATAAATTTGTAAAAAGCTCAGAAATAAAGTCATAATATAAAACTTAGCTGTCTTATCCTTACACTTGTCAGTGTAAAACTTTTGGTTGTCAAATTAGACCGGACTAGCGTTGGAGAATCTGGCTGTTTAAGTACATTTTTTGATAACAGAATTATAAGTCGAAACAGAAACCAAATATGGCCACTTCGTTACAGTGATTTGACACCTTGCGATTTCTTTTTGTGGCCTTTTATAAAATGATCCATTTATCGGACTCCAATAGGGAATATGCAAATAATCGATTTTTTTTATTTTCTCTACGTAAGTTAAACGTTTATGGCGGTTGCTGTTATCAATATCTTTTAGCCTTGATTAACCAAACAAAAAGGATTTTCAACTACAAATCTTCGCGCGAATTTAAGAACTTGTAAAACTTGATCCCATTGGCTTTGTCGACAAAAGTGTTTCTATGAATCATAATTACTATATGGTGAACTCCAGTGTTGTAGGGTTATCGAAAAATCCATAAAAAGGGCATTTAATGCGTAACCCATCCAATGAAATATCCCTGCACTTAAAGATAGAAGGTTCGCAAAATCTTATTCATGTATATTTCAAGCCGAAATCGGTCCAGCAACCGAGTAAATAACTTGAAATCCTTTGTTTTCATAGCCTTCTTCGAAAAAATAAGCAATTTAAATTAGTGGGAGGTATTCTTAGATAATTAACGGATGACATAAACCCAAAAAGAATCACTAAATAAGGAAAATAGTGTGGAATAATGTCGGATAAAAATAGGATTTGTCGGAAAAAAATCAAGTAAATTAAATACGCTCGTGGAGGACCCATTCGGTATTCATTTTAAAGTGTGATTATCCCTTTATAAGATAGTGTTGAAAAATTGGAAAAAAATTAGATAGGAAAAAATAAAGAGTGATTCAAATGTACCGATATCGAAGGGCAAAAAAAATAAAAAATCGTAATTTAATCCGCGATTGCTCCCTTCCTATAAAGAGTGAAGAAACTAAAAAATATGAATATCATGATGTATTTTGACGAGCTCTTTCTAATGACGTTTATGGGATTTTGATTTAAACCATTTTGACCTCATAAAAAATTAAAAACCATGAAATATTTGGGTCAAAAATCGGAAGTTCCAGTTTTTCCCAAATATAGTCATTTTCCAGTGGTTTTTGGGTTTAGGTAAATGTATTGCACAAATAAAATATTTGAGATTCTAAAGTTTCACTTATAAGTCTATTCGATCCGACGCCGACGCGCCGCGCCGCTTTGTTTCCGAGTTATTAGGTACCAAAGAGGCATATTTCGACCTAAAAAAATAAAAAAAAAGACTTGCCATTTTTTGATCCCCACACAGAGAGAAAGAATTAATTTACACAAGTAAAATTTCTTTCTTTCAATTAAATTATTTAATTTTTATCGAGCAATTAAATATATAATTGAGCGAATCTAATTATTTAATTGGCAGGTTTAATTAACTGAAGTAAATCATAATTTCTGTGCGTAAATTTACACGATAAAGTAAAATATGACTTAATTGTATCAATTATCATTTAATTCATTTAATGTGAAGGTATGATACCTACAACTAATATTGGTTAATAAAAATATCTTAATTTAATTACGTGAAGTAAACCTTAGTTTTACTAAGAAAGATATATACTATTTGCAATCCCGATATAGTTCCCAAAAAAAAATTATTCAGTTTTTTTAGGTTTATTTGCTTTACTTTAGCATTTGAAAAAAGTTACGTATAATATGCTATTCGTTAAGCAAATCATTATATACTAGTTTAGTATGTTCGCATATCTCAATCTATTTTTTAAATGTTTGGCCCTCAAAAAATTTAGTGACATTTTTTTCTGACACCATGATCGTAAATTTTTTGCGGGCCAAACAATTAAGAAATAGATTGAAATATGCGTTTATACTAGCCTAGTAATGATTTGCTTAACGAATATCATATTATACATAACTTTTTTCAAATGCTAAAGTAAAGCAGTTAAACGTAAAAAAACTGAATTAGGTTGACAATACCAAACATAGCGGAGCAAAGAGAACCTTAAGCAGTAAGAAAATATTTCTTGAGGTTAAAATATAGAGCTTTTATAAAACAAAAGATGAAAATGTCTACTTTCGTTTCACATATTTATTGCATTTAATGTGATACAATCATTTTTAAAATGACACAATAAAACCCTGCAATAAAGTCGCCATACAGAAAAGTATATTTTTATTTTTTGTTCTATAAAAGATCTATACTATAACGCCAACAAATATTTACCAAATACAAAGAAACTTTAAATTTTACTTATCACTGAATACATGCATATATTGGTACATTTATAGGTATATCCCTACAAAATAAAACAACAAAAGGCTATTATATCATCCATAAATATATACACTAACAAAAATAGACCAAATGGCCGTCACCTTCACTGTTACTACCGGAGTAGCCGCTTAGTCTGCCTTCTTATCAAGGGACGATGGGTAAATGCGATGCACGCCGGGATGGCATGGCGGTTAGGGCTAGCGTAAAGAATAATTTTCTTCTCATAAGCCGCGATTTAGTTGTCAGGAATAAACTTTAATTTTTGCAATTACATATTTAGTTCTGTTTTTCCCTTATTAGGAAAATTAAATTATAATTGTCAGTAGATTTTCTTCGTTATTGCGACAATACAATTTATTTTGTACAATGAAAGGTTTAATACAATGTTTAATTATGCGAATTTTTCTATTAATTATTAAAGCTTTTGTTGGCGGAAAAATAATTTAATTTTTTTAAGAATATATTTCTCAACTAAATATTTTAATTACAGTAATTATGCAAAATATAAAAGGAATTTTGTTGCAAGTATCGCTTTTTTATTTGAAATATGGTTTTATCCAGGGAACTATTTTTTTTATTTAAAAAATTATAGAATGTGATTTAATACCCACCAACTTTTTTTTTCTCTCTGTGCACCAGTTTTAATAGAAATCTGAAGCTCCGGGTGCTCTAAAACCTCCAAAAATTTACATCGATTTAATTCATTTTCATCGAAAATCGCGGAAATTTCGACTTTGACGTTTAATAGCTCCGAAAAGAAACATCCTGCATAACTGAAGTTTTAACCGATGCTAGTTACAGTATTCCTCTATAAACCCAAAAAATTTGATTGCTCTCAATCTGACTATTTTCGAGAAAAACAAACCTGTTCGACTTTAGGTTAAGCTTTACGTTAACAGGTAGATTGACACTTATTTCTGCTGATCTCCTGACGTCATTAATCACTGAGGACAAATAGCTGCTTAATACGGTCAATATAAAATCCCATATACGTCAACGAGAAGAGCTCATCGATGATTTCCATATTTGTAACTTTCTTCATTCTTTATAGAAAGGGAGCAATCGGCGATTAAATTTCGATTTTTTGACTTTTTGCCCTGGATATTTAAATATTTTAATCACTCTGTATTTTATCCTGTCTAATTTTTTCCCAATATTTCAACACTATCTTATAAAGGGATAATCACACTTTAAAATGAATGCCAAATGGGTCATCCAGGAGTGTATTTAAGGGGAAAAACCGAATTTTCTTGGTTTGAAAAAGAACAAACTTTTATACAAAATGCTGGGTATTAAAGTAGGCTTTCGATATAATTATTTAGGTCGATGAGTATCCAAATTCACCTAACTGTGATACATCGACTTATAATTATTATTAAATCCTAAAAATCAAATAAAATAATAGTTTTTGTTATACCTATAAATATCATCTTTTTGTCTCTAAAGACGCGCAAGTTGTCATGTAAAGGAGCAATTCAAATTTTAAATACAGCTCTCCTATCAGTGTTTTTCCAAGTCAAAATTACTTTGCCATTGCTATCTGCTTGTGCAGTTTACCAAGGCGATCTTTTACACTTCATACATATTTTAGCTCCAATAGCTACACTTTAGATGCAAAATTGAGTGCATTGATCGATCCCGTCACAATTTTATGAGCACAACCAATATTGCTTTCTGCTGTGAAGCCTCAGTCAATAACAACGGCCGGCAACCTTTTAGCATATCAATTTTAATAAATTGCACCCGAACTGAATCGATTACTCTTGCTCGGGCAAAGCCGTACAAAAGACTATAATGAATACAATCGGAAGCCCGACTGATTTCACGGCGGTTGAACATTTCAAAGTGTGGGGTTATGCTTTTCACTTGATTTTGGCTGTGGGTGGAAGCTGGTTGCCTATAATTCCTATAATTGCAACCAATTATGAACGTCAAAAATGAAAATTTATCACCACACGGATTATTCGTGTGCATTGAAGCTTTAAGTTCGATTTATATGTAAAATAAACTGCAAAGGAAAAAATATTGACTCACAATATGCCGGTTTAATTTGGAACAGTTGATTTATTAAGTACATGTAAATTTTAAATGCAAAATTATTAGGAACGTTTATAACTTCTGGAAAAATACTAACGATATATTATGATGAATATTTAAGGTTGTTTTAACTTACGTTTCAATTAAATGATCAAACCTGAGAAACTTACATGGGATATTAGAGTTCAATTTATGATAAAACTCAGTGGTTCAACACTTGACAATCACAGATGACATCAACGCTGGATATTAGTTCCTTCGAAAAGTGCCTAGACCAGTAGTAGTGAGTAGTGGGCCGTTCAAGCTGGCACGACAGGCCGCGTCCTTTTATTTTCGTTTGATTTTGGAGTTTTGTGTTTGTGATGTTTGTATTTCTGTGTTTTTTTTGTGTAGTGTGTGTTTTAAACATTTTACTTTTGGACTTTATAGATTTCAAAGACTAGATTTTCTTGGTGTTTATTATTTAAGTTGAACGGTAAGTAAAAGTCCGGTCCTGTTGATTAGCCATCCTCTAAACGTAAAATAGACCAGACTTCAACAGGATGCCATAAATGACCAGTGACTTGGCCACCATGTTGCGAGATCTAAGAAAAAGTTTACTATAATTTAATTTTTGGAAAATGCTTTTTTTTTAGTTATTGCGTCTTGATAATATCAAGTATTTTCTGGGTTTGAGTAAAATCTATAATTATCTTCAGAGATAATAATTTCAGTCAACTCTAATGGTCAAGGCCGGACTTTATCCTTGCATTGAGACTATGTTCTATTAATAATCACAGGCCAACATTTGATCCACGCTGGAACATCAGATACTAAGTAGGTCTCTATAGGTTTGTGGGATCACTGATCATGATTCCAGGGTCCGTGTGACCCCATCACGTCATGATCAAGGTCAACTGAAGGTCAAACATCGTAAATCGAGAGGTATCATATTTTCGACCCCGGATTCTGAAAGAACGGAAAATTTTACGTTCGGATTTAGTTGTATCTTTTCGTAAAAGTGACACCTGCAGGTCATTTGGAGGCATTTGAAGGTTAAATCCTTGTTTTGGACCATTAGGTCGCTACAATGGCGAGAAATGTGTCTCTAACAGTTGCCCTTAATGTTTTCTGGGTCTCTGATCACGATTCCGGGGTCCGTGTGACCCCATCACGTCAGGATCAAGGTCAACTGAAGGTCAAACATCTTAAATCGAGAGATATCATATTTTCGACCCCGGATTCTGAAAGAACGGAAAAGTTTACGTTCGGATATGGTTTTATCTTTTCGTCAAAGTGACACCTGCAGGTCATTTGGAGGTCATTTGAAGGTTAAATCCTTCATTTAAAGCTTTTGTTTTTCCAAATTTGTTTAACCCTAATATAAACAATTTACTCTTGGTCATCATTAGTCTGGTTTGAAACGCTTACGTTTACTTCCGAAAAATGATCTCCTAGCAGCTTTCCTCTTATGTGACACGTTTAAAGAGAGACACACACGTGTTACATACGAGGAAAGCTGCTAGGAGATCATTTTTCGAACGTAAACGTAAGCGTTTCAAACCTGACTAATGATGACCAAGAGTACATTGTTTATATTAGAGTTCAACAAATTTTGAAAGACAAAAGCTTTAAATGAAGGATTTAACCTTCAAATGACCTCCAAATGACCTGCAGGCGTCACTTTTACGAAACGATAAAACCATATCCGCACGTACAATTTTCCGTTCTTTCAGAATCCGGGGTCGAAAATATGCTATCTCTCGATTTAAGATGTTTGACCTTCAGTTGACCTTGATCCTGACGTGATTTGGTCACACGGACCCCGGAATCGTGATCAGAGACCCCGAAAACATTAAGAGCAACTGATTGAGACACATTTCTCGCCATAGTAGCGACCTAATAGTCCAAAACAAGGATTTAACCTTCAAAGGCCTCCAAATGACCTGCAGGCGTCACTTTTACGAAAAGGTAAAACCATATCCGAACGTAAAATTTTCCGTTCTTTCAGAATCCGGGGTCGAAAATATGATATCTCGCGATTTACGATGTTTGACCTTCAGTTGCCCTTGATTCTGACGTGATGGGGTCACACGGACCCTGGAATCGTGATCAGCGATCCCACAAACCTGTAGAGACCTACTTAGTATCGGATGTTCCAGCGTGGATCAAATGTTGACCTGTGATAATTTAAGGAACAAAATATAAAATGTTGACTGACATTGTCTTCGTATTCATTTATTAGAGACGGGCAAAGTCATATTTTTCTAAAAATCGGTATATGTTATGAATTATTTTCATAAACGAAATATACAACCTTATCGCGGTACTACTTTTTATTCATATTAGGCAACGTGTTTCGAGTATCATACCGATGTTTCCTCATCACTAATTATTCGTATAAGTTCATGTCAATCATACTTTAAATTACTGCTGCTGATGTGAGGAGCGAATCGCGTAATTATCTATTCTTAGAATTTTAAGCTTATACTTTTAGTTAATTAAGTTTTGTTGTTCTTTAATAAGTTTATTTGTGTTTGTAATTAAGTGAGCTGAGGATTGATTTTTTCGTACAAAAATATTGTTTTATAGTATGTGTTTTAGTATCTAAGCAAATTAGTAAAATCTAAAAAAGTAAATGGACTTGCTTTCCATAGCATCGAACAAAAAAATTTATTTAGTTAAAGATATTAACTTGATTTAATTTTTCCAAAAATTTTATTTAAAAACTTCGACTTTGCTTTTTGAAAATAATGATTTTTTGCATTGACTCCAGTTTATTTGTGGGCATGGTTATTATTAATTAATACTACTAGATACGAGATCCCTGTGTTTTATTAACTGGTTTACTGGTTATAGTTTTTACTAAAAAGATGTATATAGTCGTTCTGAAAGGAACCATTTCCTAATTTAATATAATTATAAACTTTCTCGAGTATTATTTAATTATAAACTAAAAAATAAATTACTCAGCTGAAGATTATATACTTAAAATAGCGCACAATTCTTTAAACATGTGTAGTCAGGTTTTTGTCTTAAATATATACATGTTTTTTTTATCTTGGTACAACCAACGAAGGCACCAAGCCCAAGTACTAAGGTACCGTGGGTTGTATGTCGCAAAGCCGACTCACTCACCCAGTGCTGGAAACATCACTAAGGATTTCACCAGCTTCCTCGGTCGAGGAAGAATTCCTCTACCACCTTCCTTCACTCAGCACGCATAGCATACACCAGACACACGCTTCATACATACTGACAATCACAAACACCCATACCTGCACTTTTTTAATTTTTTATGGCACAGCACCGGAATCGAATCAGGTGATCGAGTGAGCCCGCTTCGCATTTCTGTGGCGCCCACCGAGCCACCGGCCGATGTACTTCCATTAAAAAAGAACTTTTAAGAATATGTCATATTACATTTAAATATAGATCTAATGCTTTTCCCAAAATGCGTATTCATTTAAAACAAGAATTTCACTAAGATATCATGAATGAGTTTATAGCATGAGGTGCTATTGAACCTCTTGAAATTTCCCAAACGGCCTACAGCCTCTAGAAGATGAAAGGAATGGCAAGTGCCAAGTGATGCCTAAGCATTTTATTAAACCAATCATTTAAGAATTTATTAAATAAATAATATGAATCATTTTCTTCCTCTTACTCCTTCATATTATTGAGACTGGCTTAATAATATTCTCTTTAGCAACTTATGTATCTGCATTTCGCATACTTTCCAGTGTGTCACAATTTCCTTGCTATGTATATGTATCGTAGATTTTTTTAATCTTAGTGGTCCCCACACCTGACACCAATAGGCAATATGCCGATAATTTTGAACATATTTTGTTGTATTCTCTGTATGAAGTAAATATTTATGGCGGTTGTTTTTATCAATGTATTTTCGTTTTCATTAGAGAATACAAATATTTTCTATTGCAAATTACCATACAAAATTCAAATTTTGTAGAACGTTATCTCATTGGTTGTGACGTCTCATGTTACAAATATAAAATGGTCTTCGCGGCTGATGCATTGTACATTTGGATGTTAGTAAATTTTCTTGGTGGCTATCCGAAGATAGCAGTATATGCTTAAAAGTATTTGCTTAAGAAATATTAGCTGTATGTGCTATTACATAAAAATAAGTCTTCCTTTACATTTATCTTATACTATACTTGGACGGTGGTAAATTATCGTCTCAACATTTGTATTTAAACTTTTGTTAGGAATTATGATTCCATAAAAATATGCGTATTTAAATTTGGCGCTATTAACATGTAATGATATTTATGTAAACTTTTTAATTAAATTGGCACTGCCTTCTTCTAAATTTGTTTGTTCTTGTCACAGGAAGAAAAAATGGTATTCGGGGAACTTGCAGTGGTATTTTTGCATATTGGCACAATACAATACTTATCAAGTAGTTTTTAAACAATTTCATTATTTATTAAAAATCCTTTACACACAAATAACACCATAATCAATAACATATTCTGCGCAAAGAACAAATTTACATCAAAGATAAACGATTCGGGTTAGGTGTGGCGAGTATAGGCATCTTAATATACACTCGATGCCAAATTCTTATATTCTTTAATTTTTTTGCTCCTTATTTTTTGACAGTCAAGTGACTAATTGTTGTAAACAATGTGATTGATCACATGGCTGTCAAAAATTTCAAGCAAAAAGATAAAAAGAAATAAAATTTTAGAACTCACGAAAAAGCCTGCTTTATAACATATAGCGTAGCTTGAAGGCCCACGTAATTGGCGGCTTTTTAAATTGTAATAAATAATTATTACGAGAAGTAAAATTCTTTGTTAGATAAATTACCCTAGTAATTTTTCCAAAATTGTCTTTTTGGGTTTATATTAATGGCTTGCTAACAATTATGCAGTTATAAAATATACGCATGTGTATGTATTTTTTACATACAGGGTTGTGATTTAATAAAGGATAAACTCAATAAGAGTGTGTAATTTTTTTTCGGAACAATCCTCGGACACGTCGATTTTGTTTTTGGATTGCGCATATTTTGACATAAAATGTAGATATACAGGGCGCCTCAAAAAAGCGTGACAGAAAAAATATTTTTTTTTAAATGGAACTCCTATATATTTTTGCATTTTCGGATTCTCCGGAAAATTCTGGACATGTTTTGTGTATAATGTCCTATACCTATCTTCAACTGTTCACGAAATATTTACGTTTAAATGTGTAACAATATAACACCTTAAGGTGCGTTTAATTACTGTCGGCTCACCAGACATTTCAATTACCTACACCTCTGTTTGCGAATATTTGACATAGTCTTCACATTGTGTCAATTACTTAAAAGTTTGAACTATATTGTTAATTGAAATTTACAATGCGTTTAAATGAGACTCAGAGAATCGAAATATTAATTATGCTTGGCTGTGGTGAGAAAACTAGAACACACAACGAAGTTCGAATAATGTTCAACAATAAATATCCGAACAGAGAACCTATAAGTCAGTCTACATTCAGTAGAATTGAGGCTAAGCGGAGAGAGACTGGAACTGTTAAGGACCTTTGCAAACCTGGTAGGCCCGGCATTCCTAATGACAAAAAACTGGATGTCCTGCTTTCACTAAACGAAAATCCGAACCTCTCAAGTACTCAGCTCGCTTTAGATAACACAGTTCATAGATCGACGATAACAAAATTTTTAAAGAAGGAAAAGTGGCACCCTTATAAAATTCAATTACTTCAAGAGCTACTTGAAGACGATCCAGATCGCTGAAACGAGTTTTGCCAGACCATGACCGAAAGAACTGATAATAACCCTAGTAAAACAGATATGCTTTTCAGACGAGGCAATGTTTTGTTTGAATGGAGAAGTAAATAGGCATAATTTTAGGTACTGGGCACCAGCAAATCCACACTGGTTTAGGGAAAGTCATTCTCAGTATAATGAAAAGGTGAATGTATGGGAGGGATTTAATAACAGAGTAATAGGACCATACTTATTTGAAGGACCTTTGACGGGAGAACGTTATCATGACTTTTTAGTAAACGACTTGATTCCAGCACTGGCTACACTGTATCCTGATGAAAATATGCCAGACATGCCAAACCAAGCGTTATGCTGGTTTCAACAGGATGGGGCGCCGCCCCACTATGCTGCGATTGTTAGAAGATTCCTAGATGATGTTTTCCCAAACCGGTGGATAGGCAGACGTGGATCAATAGAGTGGTCACCTAGGTCACCCGACCTTAATCAACTGGACTACTTTCTTTGGGGTTATGTCAAAAATGAGGTTTACAAAGATAAGCCACGCACGCTTGATATCCTCAAAGATCGCATTCGTAATGTAATTAGGAATATTTCTCCAGAAACAGTTGAAAATGTACAGCAAGAATTTATCGATCGTTTGGGGTACTGCAGAGCTGTTAATGGCGGCCACTTCCAGCATTTAATAAAATAAATAAACTTCCAGAATGTGCATCAATTTATTTACAATAAAGTGTTATATTTTTTAAACGTAAATATTTCGTGAACAGTTGAAGATAGGTATAGGACATTATACACAAAACATATCCAGAATTTTCCGGAGAATCCGAAAATGCAAAAATATATAGGGGGTTCCATTTAAGAAAAAAATATTTTTTCTGTCACGCTTTCTTGAGGCACCCTGTATATCTACATTTTATGTCAAAGTATGCGCAATCCAAAAACAAAATCGGCGTGTCCGAGGATTTTTCCGAAAAAAAATTACACACTCTTTTATTGAATTTATCCGTTATTAAATCACAACCCTGTATATATGCATGTAAGCGACTATTGTACGCCACCTTAAATATTGAACTTGGATGGAAAACAGATCCAGAGCAGGCTTGACAACATATCCTAGACATGTTTCTGTTTCAATAATTAATATTTTCTCCTGAGTTATAAAATGTTCAATGAAATTATTACGGCAAAAATATGTTGTAAGATTATGTTTAGATGTGAAGAATGGCAAAAATACACGTCATGCTACCATTGAATACTTTGAATATTATCTTAATTTATCGCATATGTCATAAAGAATCTGACCTCTTAGTGAATTTTTTTTCACTTTTTGCCAATAATGTAACCAATTCTAAATATCAAATTTAAAAATACAGTGGCGGCAAACTAATTAGAAACGATATAGTCAAAAGCAGTCTTATCTTGCGGGTCCAAAGTCCACCGATCATATGAATCAATTCGAATATCCTGCTATAGCTTATGAAATGTTTTGTAATTGTTTACAAATATACCAGGAGAAAGAAAAAATATTCGTAAAAATTATTTTGGTTATGCATCCAATGTGAGCTTATTGTTTCTAAAATTTATATATAAATGTTGCTACACATTGAGCCTGTAGGTTTATACAGCGATATGATGTACAGTTGGCGCAAAAAGTAAATAAAAACAAAATAAATAATAAGTATATTATTTCAATAATTTCACTAATGAAAATTATCCAGAAAAACTGAATTTATTAAATATAACAATAATAAAAACCTTAGTTAAATTTATTTTAACATAAAAAACGAACTTAAGAACACTTATAAAATCAGAAAAACCATCACCTTCCGAGACGTGCTCAAATGGGGCAATTGATGCTACTTCGGCATTCAGTATTCGTTCTCGATCCCACCGGTCCATTATTAATTTCTTTATATGTGCCACCGATTTTCTCCAATATTCCTCCATAATATGTTCCAGCGCATCTTGCCACACCGTTCTTACCTGATCCAATTAGGGGTGCTACATACAAACGTATATGAATCAACAACGTCTGTGATAGTCCGGAAGGAAGTGAGCATTTTCTTATACGATTGTACCTGCATAATAATATGTAAATTGATTTACCGAACTGATTGTTATTATTTGTAATATTGTACGCTTAAGAGTGTCAAAATGTCAGTCTAGAAGACCTAAAGTTAAACAGGTTTGTTACGCAACACAAAAAACATTCACATTTCATAGCATCACATACTCAATTTATTTTTTCCTGTTCGCAACACGACATCATCATCAGACGAAGAATTTAACTTCGGAAACAAGGGTGTACGTTTGGACGAGTAGTATGTGTTCATCCGGAGAGTAATTGTTTGGGTTACGGTTATTTTTTTATTTTTCCAGTGTAATTTATGTATAACACTTTTATTAAACAAGGGAAATCTATTACAAAACTGTTCTGTAAATATTGTATTGTGCCAATGTACAAAAATACCGCTGCAAGTGCCCTTAAAATCTCATTTTTCACATGCCCAGAACAGCCGAAATCGGAGTGCAAAGTTAATCAGGAATTTTCCATAAACAGGTATCATTAAAGGTCAGTATCGTCAAATTTAAGTGGGCATAGTTGGATGTATGTTTATTTTTATAGTACAATAAATAATAAATATTTGTAACGAAATTTTAAAGACAAATAAGCGGCCATCTATCACAAGCATCAATTATCCCATTATCCTTGCACCGTCTCGGTAATTGTTAAACATTCCTTTTATTCAAATGTGATGTTTCTTATTCACGAAATCTCCTAACCTCTGGGAAATAATCGAGAAAACAAATTAACACTGGAATTCACCATTATAACACTTTTAGTTACATGACCTGTGACGTCATAATCAATAGTATCGCGTTCTGCAAGTTTCGAATTTTATGTGGAAATTTGTAGTAGTAACTCTTTTTTTTTGTTGATTAGGATGAAAGTAAATGGATAAAAACAACCATAAACGATAAACATTTAAAAATATCAATGAAGTCTACTGGCTAGGGGTACGTATAAATACTTAATCGTGAATTTTAATTTTAAAATTTGGCAAGTGGCAAACAAGAAAACTAGGTTTTACACGGTCGTTTTTAATTTCTTGTGTTCTTATGAAGAAAAAATCTGTAGAAGTTCTTGCACGGAACGCTGAATTTCAGCACTAGTACAGAAAAGGGCAACTTTCAGCACGCATATAAGTGCGGAAAGTAATTACTCTCCATACTTTTGTAGCCCAAAATGAGGGAATAATTAATAACTTAATATAAATGCAGTCGAATGAATTCTTTTTCGCAACACGGTTCTGTTCAAAAAATTTGGGAAAAGAAAAATTCTCATGACCCAATCAAAAAACTAAAATTGGTCAAAATATATATTTTTAGGAGCTTAAATTTAATAACATAAATTAAATCTTATAAACAGACAAAAATATATACAACATAAAAAATACATTTTAGTATTTGTAAGCGCCTCACAAATTACCCTTTTACGCGTATGAACATTTGTTATAAAAATATAACAAATATTGAGTAACGCTCGAAACTGAAAATTAAATTTTATCCATAATTACCTTTATTTTGAGGTGCGATTCAAAATTGACATTTGATTGCATTCACTCGCTTGCTAATTTTCCTCTATAATAGAATCAATGAAACTTAATTATTAAATGAAATTCCTCAATAATGGAGTTAGTCTGCTGCAGACCAATATGCAGTGATAATTAGCAATAAATTATGATATTTTTCTTCTATAAATTTTCATTTAATAAAATAAAACCGGAATAAAAAAACAATACATTGGTGCAATTACAGCTGACTGAGCAGAACAGTATAGTACTTCCTGTGTAGTATCAGCATTGTTCTGCAGATTTGCTCACGACTACTTTCTGTAAAAACAAGACGAAAACGATCTTCATTACTGACATTGTATTACCGCATTTTCTTTGCTGGTCTGATAGAGACTGTCAAATAACACAAGAGAAAAGATAAATGTAAGTACTTTGGTTGTGAGACCTGGTCTCATGAAAAGTTCTAGAAGGCAACGTTTATTTATTTGGGGACCAAAAAGGGCTACAATATTTTCTTATATTGTCACAAGTGGAAAAACCAATAATATTTCATAGATCAATATTCGGAAGTTCAATAAATAAACTATAATCCTATTTTACTTATTCATAAGTTATTGCCCTCTACATTGACAGGATGTAGCTTATTTATTGAATATGCATTAAAATTACAACTATGAAATATTTAGAGTTCCTTTATAAAATCAAACAATTACTTGAAATAATTTATTTAAACGACGCTATTATCTAGTCAGCAAAATTGCGGTTTCTGACTTCAAGTCAACGCTCCCCAAAAGGAGGGGAAAACTGCTAACTGGGTGATAGGGCGATCGGAAAGACAAGAGTTAGAAAAGATACTAGTGCACGATCCCCGGTCCGATGCGTTTGTGATTGGGATAAACTGTAGAAGAAATGATCTTCAAAACTATAATGTAAGTAATAGAAAATTAAGTTGCTTTTCGAGAGTAAATTACATAAAATCCATTTTTAAAATTTGAAAGCCGCGCCTCCACCAAATGTCACGCCCTCGTTTTAAGGGTGTGGCTAGGGCCGTAAAGGTAACGGAACCCTAACTAGATCGAAATCAAACGTGAGTTAAAAACAAACTTAAATCGTTTATTTACAAAATACAGGAACATTCAATCTTGACATAAACAGAAGACAGATTTGTATAATTTACTCTCGAAAGACAATTTAATTTTCTATTACTTACATTACAGTTTTGAAGATCACTTCTTCTACAGTTTATCACAATCACAAACGCATCGGACCGGGGTTCGTGCACTAGTGTCTTTTCTAACTCTCGTCTTTCCGATCGCCCTATCACCCAGTCAGCAGTTTTCCCCTCCTTTTGGGGAGCGTTGACTTTAGGTCAGAAACCGCAATTATGCTGACTAGATAATAGCGTCGTTTAAATAACTTATTTCAAGTAATTGTTTGACTTTATAATGGAACTATAATATTTCATAGTTGCAATTTTAATTCATATTCAATAAATAAGCTACATCCTGCCAATGTAGAGGACAATATCTTATGAATAAGTAAAATAGGATTATAGTTTATTTATTGAACTTCCGAATATTGATCTATGAAATATTATTGGTTTTTCCACTTGTAACAATATTAAAGGTCAAATAAAAGATTTGAGTGACAAGTCCTGATCAGTTTCCTTTAGAAGATAATTTCGTAACATTGGTTAACAATGACATTTTTTGCAGGATGGCCGGTCTTCAACAAACTCAACTTGCCCAAAGTCTTCAGTCGGCAGGACAAACGAACACTTTGACCTCACAAGTAACACCCCAACCGTCCGCGCCAATGGTAGTACCGGTATTTCCCCTGCGCCCTGCTCCAGTACCATCATCTTCACACTACTCGCCATACTCCCCGTCCAGATTTCATATCGATAAACGATGTCAGCATCGATGTTCATGGAAATGCTTAAGTATAGGATTGATATTGCTAAGTGTGCTGCTTACAGGAATGCTGACGTATTTTGCAGGTAATTATTACTTTCACTATGTTTTCCCAAATCTGTGTTATGGGAATATTAGTGGAAATATTTAATTATGTACAGCGTGTCCAGAAACAATCTTAACTTATTTTTAACTTTGCAAAAAAAGTTATTCTTCATAAAAAGATCTGTTTGTTGAGAAAATAACACTCAAAATTTTTTTGACCCAACCTATACAGGTGTCAAAAAAAGTAAAAATGATAAATGCCGTACAAGAGAAACTATCTGTAATTTTAATTTCAAAATACAATTACGTAAGAAAGTGTCGCCCAGAACTGAAAAGTAACCGAATATTAAATTTGATAAAATAACTTAATGGTCATTCATATTATGTACCTTTGAATTTTTAAAAAAAGAGTTTTAAAATACATGTTTTTTAAATAACATTACCACAATAAACAACAATAACATTTTATAAAGTATAACACTAATCTGCAACGTGGCCACCGTTTTTTTCGATACAAACTATTGTACGTCGTAAAAATTCCGCCATTGCATTTCTAACCATCTGAGGGCAAATTTCTTAGACATTTCTCTGATAACTCTCTTTAAATGGTCTATGTTTTTAAATGTTAAATTGAACAATATTTATTTAATTGAGCAACCGTTAAACAGATTAAATTCTTCACTACTATCACTAATACCAGAATCTCACATAATGTCTAATTTAAATATTTTTAGAGGTTTTAATGAAAATGCAAATTTTCAGTCAGATCATTGGTGTTAAGAGGAGGCCACTTGATTAAAAAAGTATGGGTTTCAAATTGGCCAATAACATGGTTCCATAATGAAAATTTGTATCATAATGAACATTATTATGAAACATATCGAGAATATTTAATTTCAGTATTAGCGTACAAGAGTAGAAAAAAACAATTTATTTTATTATGTTAAAAGTTTTTGAAATTATTGTTTTCGATGCTATCGCCTATGTAGCCAGTACTATTCAAGATAGAGCAAAATTGCAAAAAAGGCTTCCAAAGGCGTGTCATCCGTTTTCGCGTGGCCTAGAACGTATTTCTTTATCCACTTAAACATTCTACATTTTTAATGGATGAGAAAGATTTATTGGATATTAAAAAGAGTATGTTCAAAAAGAAAATTATGGCAAATCGTTTAAACAGTTTATCAAAAAACTATAAAATATTTCGAAATGGTCCTTGTAGCGGTTGTAGTAGGCAATATAGTACGAAATCGTATATATACTTTTTGATAGAACATAAAATTCACTACACAAACTCTGGGATGGGAAAGTATAAATATGTTAAGTTTACAGATTTATAATAAAAGCAGTGAAATGATAAGGAAAATTTATAGGTTTTTTTTATAAGATCAATTTTACAATCATCCTAGTGTATTTGAAAAAGATATTGAACTCTTGGAAAGAGTTACAAAATACAAAAATTACTGTAAAACTTATAAATCTTCCATATGAAGGACGATTAATAGATTAAGATAAAAAACTTGAAAGCAAAAAGGATTAGAAGGCAAAAAAGTACAAACATATAAAATTTGTAATGAATAATATTATATTAAAATTAAAATCTATAAGACAAGTAAAATCCATATTTTAAGAAGCAACAGAAAGAAAAAGGACAAGTGTTCTAAGTTATTAAAAAGAATTGTTTAAGTAATCGCAAAGCCTTTCTAATATGAAATGATTTACAGGAGACCACAATTTGTACTTCATCAGCATAATCAAAAACATTTCAAAAACAGAATGAATAAGGAATCTAATCAGCTAAATATAAATTTTGTAAATTATAGTTCGTAATTTACTGTGCTTAAATTGTTAAAATCTTATTATATATGACAGTTTCATCGGTTGTATCGCCTATTGTTGAATTAAATAAAAAAAATGAATTTTGTGAATGACTATTTACGTAGACACAGCAGGTATATAATAGTTTATTTAAAAAAACCATACTATTTATAACGTCTATCTATCTATTCGTTGTATTTTTCCAACCTGCCTGATACCTCTGTTACTTTTCAAGACTTAATTTGATTATTACTATTTATTTTTGTTTTTTGCTTACAGCTGTTAGTTCAATGAAGCCAAACATGGATACCTCAAATTGCATATTAGTTCAAGATGTAAAAGACGGGGCAACCCAAGACCAAATTACCATGGGTTCAGAATCAACACAAATACCGACTGAAGGTAAGACATATGAAAAAATATATAGTAAGTAAAAAAATGTTCAACTTGCACGATTTGGAACAATTATTCAGGCAGGTATTTTCTTTTCGCCTGTTAGTCCTGATTTATTATCATCCACACATAGTCTAAGATCCGAAGTAAGCTCGTCCTTCACCGATCTGCTTACCGGATGAAAACTATTTTTTATCAATGGTAATATGTTAACAAATATATCGCAAATGGGTTTTCCTAATGAAATATGGTCAAGGCTATCATTAATCATCAACACTGTAATGCATTTTTTTTAATATTTCACTCACTTGCTTACCAAACGAACTTAATGCTAATCGAAAGTATAAATCATAAGGAACATGCAAAAGTCAGGTTGCCTACCTTTTTCGTGTCCTATTACAGGGTTGCCAGGTATAAACAGGTGAGTCGATACGAGTAATTTGTACAGGGTGGTCCACATAAGATGACCCACTATCTGATCTCAGAATCTGTAAGAGCCAAAAAAAAGTTAAAGACAAAAGTTTCTTGCCTTGACTTGGTTTTTCAGTTATTTAGTTTTTACGTATACAGGGTGTTTAGTTTTTTCTGGCCAAGTACCAACTTTCTTATTTTAAATGGAACACCCTATATATTTTTACATATTCGGATTTTGCGGTTGATTCTAAGTAAATTTTAGTATAACATGTTTATTAAAATTTTCAGTAGTTTTCGAGATATTTTAATTTTTAAAATTTTTACAGCGAAATCAGTCCTTTGAAAAATATCATGTATTTATGTTTAATATTGATCAATTTCTAAAATAATTTAAGATTAGCTTCCCTATTATATATTCAGTTCTTTTTTCTAAACTAAACCAAAAGCTGCATACAGGGTGTTAAATATATTAGTCCAAATTTGTCAATTTTTAAACTTCAATATCTCAGCTTTTTTAAATCGACCACCCTATATGTAAATGTTTTATATAAAGCAGCATTTAATTCCCTATCATTTGACTATAACATATCCTATTCCTAAAACCAACTGTTTTGGAGATATTGGTATATTTCTTAGCTTATTTTATTAAAATTATCAAGTGTTGGCCAAAGTTCGACTAAAATTAATAATATTTATTTGTATTCGCTTATGATATATTTACCAAGTAATAATAAATATATATTACCCTTACACCATTGGTAGTAGCACAGTTTAAAAAACGGGCTTTACGCGTTTTCTCAACTGTGGTAGTAGTTTGTCTATCACGTTGAAACAATTCAAAATTCTGCATTATTCGATTCTTTAAAAATGGTAAAAACAAAATGTATCCATTATGAAGTTATCGTCACACAAATGCCATTTCTATAATGTTTGCAAAAATACTTCTATATACCGAAAATAAGATATATTAGGCTAACTTTGATAAATTTTTATCAACAAATCATAAATTTTTAAAATGGATTTCTATTAAACGATTATAATGATTCCTATATCTAAAATCAATAATTTTGTAGAGGTAAATAAATTTCTTAAAGTTATAGCTTTTTTAATATCACTCGCTAAAATGGCAAAAATAATCCTACAGTTGGAAATTATAAGTTTTTAATGGGCTCGTTTGGTCATTTCGCGTTTTCAAAAAATATGTTTATATTATTGCACAATCAGTCAATCGAAACATGCACACAAAAAATTATGTCGGTGATAGGGATACCTAATAACTAAAATATAGGTTTAAATTTCACAAAATTGAAAAAAACTAGTACCAATGGTATTACTATAAGGGTAATATATATTTATTATTTCTTGGTAAATATATCATAGGCGAATACAAATAAATATTATTAATTTTAGTCGAACTTTTGACAACACTTGATAATTTTAATAAAATAAGCTACAGGCTTTAAGAAATATACCAATATCTGCTAAAGAGTTTATTTTAGGTATAGGATATATTATAGTCAAATTATAGGGAATTAAATGCTGCTTTATATAAATCATTTATATATAGGGTGTTCCATTTAAAAAAGTTGAGATATTGAAGTTTAAAAATTGACAAATTTGGACTAATATATTTAACACCCAGTATGCTGCTTTTGGTTTAGTTCAGAAAAAAAGAACTGAGTATCTAATAGGGAAGTTAATCTTAAATTATTTTAGAAATTGAGCAATATTAAACATAAATGCATGATATTTTTCAAATGACTGATTTCGCTGTAAAAATTTTAAAAATTAAAATATCTCGAAAACTACTGAAAATTCCAATAAACATGACTAAAATTTACGTAGAATCAACCGTAAAATCCGAATATGTAAAAATATATAGGGTGTTCCATTTAAAATAAGAAAGTTGGTACTTGGCCTGAAAAAATTAAACGCCCTGTATACGTAAAAACTAAATACCTAAAAAATTAAAGTCAAGGCAAGAAACTTTTGTCTTTAACGTTTTTTTGTAGCTCTTACAGATTCTGAGATCAGATAGTAGGTCATCTTATGTGGACCACCCTGTACAAATTACTCGTATTGACTCACCTGTTTATATCTGGAAACCCTGTAATAGGACACGAAAAAGGTAGGCAACCTGACTTTTGCATGTTCCTTATGCGTTATACTTTCGATTAGTATTAAGTTCGTTTGGTAAGCAAGTGAGTGAAATATTAAAAAAAATTATTTACGGTATTGATGATTAATGATAGCCTTGACCATATTTTATTAGGCAACCCATTTGCGATATATTTGTTAACATATTATCATTGATAAAAAATACTTTTCATCCGGTAAGCAGATCGGTGAAGGACGAGCTTACTTCGGATCCTGTACTAACAGTGTCGGCTGGATCGAAGGAAACCCAAGAACTTTGATCTATTTAAAGTTGTTAAATGGACGCCAGACTGTGGAATATTTGAGAAAGTAGATAAAAGTTTCGAGATTAGTTCAAAGTCAACCGTTTTCTTCTTCCCTTTCTCACTCAAGAAATCAAACACTAAATTATCTGCATATACTAATGTGTGTACATTAGAAATAAATTCAAATATAAAAGCTCACCGTATACTGTGTCGATCAATCTTACAGTTTCTAGACCGCACACTCACTGTTCAACAGGAGTCGAACCCACTAGCTGTCTTCTTTGTCTGTGACTAAATAGTTTAGAAATTTCAGAAATGTCCACTTACATATATATATATATATATATATATATATATATATATATATATATATATATATATATATATATATATATATATATATATATATACAGGGTGGTGCAACCAAGATGGGGTGGACGATTGTGAGTAAACGGTGAGGAATTTCGAAATTTTTTTTTTTGGATATTATAGATAGTCAAACCCGCTATGTTTTAAAATTATAGCCATAATACAGGGTGGTCCAAAAAACTCGTGGCGAACCAAATTTGTGTTTTTTTAAATGGGACACCCTGTATATAATTGTTCCAATTGATTCTCCTGTTCGTTACGATCATTTTGATATAGGGTTTATTGGGTCTAAAACTTATAGTAAGGGAATGGGACGCGGTTAAAGTTGAAAAAATGCTCAAAGTTCGGCCATTTTTAAAAAAAATTTGAAACAGGTATGGAAAAACCAAATATTCCATAAAACGTTACATATCCTTGAATACATTAATCGCTTGCAATTTGTTTAAAATTATTCACTGTTATACAGGGTGGTCAACTTTTGCAAATACGCCATGGACTCATTTTTTTTAAATGGAACACCCTGTATATTTTATTTTCATCTTAAAGATAACATTGCTAGCTTTCAAAAAATACCATACATGATGCCTTTCTGACCAACAGTTTTTTAGTAAACCAGCCGTGAAACCAAGGTTTCTTCATTCTAATACGATTATACTGAATTTACGTTGTTTATTATTAAATATCTAATATTAGGGGGCCATGACACTATCATAAATGAAACAGGATTGACGAACTTGTCAAAGCTACTGCCGCACAATCCATTATTTACAAGTTAAGTGTAGGTGGCCCAATAATTATGAGGTAAGAAGACTGAGACCCGAAACTTTTACATGTTTATTAGAGATATTTCAAAAAACAGAAAATATTGTTTTTAGGAAATGTAAAGTAATTAATAAACCAGTTATAAACAAAGATAATCAGTTATCAGTATTATTAATAGTTTAAAAAAATTAATTAAGCAAAAACAGAACATCTTTTAAAATTACTTCGGTATGTACTTACTTTTAAACCTAATTTAATATAAACAATTAACAATGCTCATATAAGGGGTTCAACTAAACCACCATCTTGCTGAAGGCACATTTCGAGTCTATCCATAAATGAAAGTTTCACTTTTCTCAAAGTCTGTTCTGAAACGTTGCGAAAACTGTTTCTTATTCTCATCTTCATATCTTCCACAGTGGTTGGAACCTCTTTATAGACTTCTTCTTTAACATGCCCCCATAGAAAAAATCTAGTGGTGTTAAGTCGGGTGGTCTGGCTGACCACTTACCTGGTCCACCTCGCCCAATCCAACGATCTGTCTTCCAATTTATCGACAAAATATCTTACATTCCTATGGCAATGCGGAGGCGCTCCATTATGTTCAAACCATAAGGATCCCCTTACCATTAAACGTAAATCTTCAACCAATACTGGCAACTCGTTTCTCAAAAAATTTGTTTATAACTGGTTTATTAATTACTTTACATTTCCTAAAAACAATATTTTCTGTTTTTTGAAATATCTCTAATAAACATGTAAAAGTTTCGGGTCTCAGTCTTCTTACCTCATAATTATTGGGCCACCTACACTTAACTTGTAAATAATGGATTGTACGGCAGTAGCTTTGGCAAGCTCGTCAATCCTGTTTCATTTATGATAGTGTCATGGCCTCCTAATATTGGATATTTAATACAACGTAAATTCAGTATAATCGTATTAGAATGAAGAAACCTTGGTTTCACGGCTAGTTTACTAAAAAACTGTTGGTCAGAAAGGCATCATGTATGGTATTTTTTGAAAGCTAGCAATGTTATCTTTAATATGAAAATAAAATATACAGGGTGTTCCATTTAAAAAAAATTAGTCCAGGGCGTATTTGCAAAACTTGACCACCCTGTATAACAGTGAATAATTTTAAACAAATTGCAAGCGATTAATGTATTCAAGGATATGTAACGTTTTATGGAATATTTGGTTTTTCCATACCTGTTTCAAATTTTTTTTTAAAATGGCCGAACTGTGAGCATTTTTTAAACTTTAACCGCGTCCCATTCCCTTACTATAAGTTTTAGACCCAATAAACCTTATATCAAAATGATCGTAATGAACAGGAGAATCAATGGGAACAATTATATACAGGGTGTCCCATTTAAAAAAACAAAAGTTTGGTTCGCCACGAGTTTTTCGGACCACCCTGTATTATGGCTATAATTTTAAAACATAGCGGGTTTGACTATCCATAATATACAAAAAAAAAATTTTCGAAATTCCTCACCGTCTACTCACAATCGTCCACCCCATCTTGGTTGCACCACCCTGTATATATATATATATATATATATATATATATATATATATATATATATATACATATATATATATATACCACCATGGAGCTCCATGATTTCTTCCAAAGCCCAATAAACCAACACCACAATAATAATTTAAATAATAATTCACAAGACAATGCAGAACTGGTAAGAGAGCACACACTTTATGCATCATTGCCATATATCAGAGAAGTTACTCCAAAGTTGTCAAGGATCTTTAATTGTGGTGATCATCTAAATATTAAAATAGCTAACAAAACGGTTTTGAGACTCGGTTCTATAGATGCAAAATTAAAAGATAAAACACCCCTTAAGAATCTCTCAGATGTGATATATAGCATCCCGTGCTTCGAATGTGACAAAGTATATATAGGACAGACCTCCAGACCGGTTTCGAGTAGAATTACATCACACAAAAGTGATTGTAGACTTCATCCAGAACGTTGTGCTTTGGCGGAACATGTGAATAAATCAAAACATACTATTAATTATGAAGCTACTAAGGTCCTAGCCACTGAACATAATTATAAAAAAAGACTTTTCTTAGAAATGGCATTCATTGCGCAAGAACAAGCAACAATGAACAAAAGAACGGATATACACCATTTGAGTGAAATATATTCTTATTTATTAGCACTAGATGTGACACCACATACCAATGATAACCATTCAAGCAATTCTGAAAGTTTGTAGGACACGGGTACTTCTATCAATAAGGTGATAGTAACTTACTCTTTCTCTTTCACAAAAAATTACTTTTCTTAAAATACCGAATTTTCACGTAGAATCTACAATATTGTTAGCATTTTAAATAAAAACTAGTTGAGTCACTAAAACCAAAAAGTGACGTTCCAATGTTGGTATAAGATACAGTTACGGTTCCGACCGTAGGTACTTACCCATTACTAACTTAACCTAACCTAAAAATCTGTCAATTTGTATATTCAGTTCCACAATGATGTGATTTCATACCACAGAAGGATGCCTTCATGAAAGATTTTTATTATTTTTAATTTTAATTGTTTATTGTTTGTTTTTGACCATCCATGTGTTTTAATGTGTTTTAAATTGACTTAAGACTTTTGTTTTCACGATGCTGTGTATATTTCTCCTGAAGAATAAAACGATACCATCAAATATGAACAATCTCATCTAAGATCTAAGTACTTGGGTTTTTAAATACCTTGCATAAAATAAAAAGTATCGTTTTGTTTTTCAGTCCCTGAAGATGGAAATAAACATTTCCGAAAGCTCGGATTTATGTTAAAAGAGTGCCACCTAGCGGGTGCTGGCTCCAATGCAAAAAGCAGAACACACTGAAAAGGTAAAGGTAAAATCTAAGGGCGAACACGGCATCTCTAGCTTGCGAGAAACGCATTTTCGCAAATTAGCCCCACTTGTCCGCACCTTTTGCGGAGAGCAAGGAGAGGCAGTCACGACGTCCTCACCAGAAAGACGCGTAAACCTTTAACAAAAGGCCAAGTAAGAGTAACATACCTTGCTCTGCGCGAAAGGTGCGGACAAGTTGGGCGAATTTGCGAAAATGCGTTTCTCGCAAGCTAGAGATGCCCTTAGATTTTACCTTTACCTTTTCAGTGTGTTCTGCTTTTTGCATTGGAGCCAGCACCCGCTAGGTGGCGTTATGGTATGCTTCTTCCTGCTTGTGTTTTGCAAAACGGATTTAAGATACAGTAACATCGTTTGCCTCGGTGCGACTTGGTTATGGCTGTCTGAATGGGTCCTAACAGGGACGAAACATCTGTCATGTTCTACCCGGCCCGGGGCTGTCCATTTTCTTGAACTCCCCGTACTTTAGTGCAAAAGATACATATATATACATATCATATAACAGTTATAAAAACACTGTGATTTTATCGATTACCTAGAACTCCTAAATTACAGACAGTGTACTAGGAAACTATGTACTGCTATACCCAGTAAGCAAAATTTGGTCTCATTTAGGGAATAAATACGTAGTTGTTTTGGATCTATGTGCCTAGCCAAAAATACATATGTCGAAACTGTAGCCTTTATGTGTCGTTTATATATGGGAAGTAAAGCATCGTGACACTACACATTTAAGGAGAAATTCAGGAATTGTTTCGTTACTTGTGCTGTCAATTTTTTAGCAACACATTGCCGACACAATTGAGTAATAATGTCTGCCTCAGATCAGTTATTAAGTCTGCCACAAATCCCACTATTAGTTTAAAAGGGAAAATGTGAACTCTTATACACAAGTTAGGAATAATTGTTAATTTTTGTATATTTAATGTTTCTCCCAGATGTGCATTCTTGGGAAATTATTAACGACGAGTAAGCTAAAACAAATATGTCAAAATTCTGATTAATAATTCCATTTATAATAAAGACTTTTTCCAGCCACCAAAAGTTACTTTTCTCTTGCGATGAAGAATTTTTCATACAGTTTTCCCGTATACTAACAATAGTAACAGGGGTCTTCAAAGAAATAATGTATAATGAAAATGTTTTTCAAAAATATGTGTTTCGAAAAAAAAAATAATATTTTTAGGTTATGAACAATAACAATAGCTTAATGAGTAATATTTACATTTGATTCATTAAAGAAGAAAGAGACATTTGAAAGCTTGGTTAAAAAATTAACGGAAAACATGACCGCACCACGCAAAACTCCCTATTTCTGCCTTACATGGGTAAAAAGACGCAACTTGGGCAATGTCTAACACACTTCCTTCTCGGTGGCATACAATTTCCACTTTTCTTTTTTAGTAACACAAATAAGGAATCTGGTAACACTATTCTGTATTTAGTATAAATCGCCGAGATAGTGGTCAATGCTAATAAGCTCGTTGTGTTAATATGGGAATATCATGATAACCATTTCTTTATTGTGCCACCAACAGCTCAAATGTGTGCCTTTAGAAAAACCTTGGATAAAATTTCTACTTTGTGTCACAAACAAATCCACTATAAAATTTTAAGAACACAGTATCTACAATGTGTCACACCACACATGTCAAAGGTACGTATTTGTGTCCTTGGTAGGCACAGACACGGTGCCGACATTTTTAACACAGTTCCTACAGCACGTTACGCCTCAATTTAACTTACGTAGCAATGCCTTGTGTTTGGATACAATTCCTACATCGTGTAAAAGAACACACAATTCCTTTTTAGTGCAAAACTGCAAACGGGTTGTGACGTCACTTAATATTTTGTGTGCATTTTGACCCTGAATAAAGGAAATGTGACCTAACAGCGACGTCGCTAATGCTGCATTTCCCTGCTAGGAATAAAATGCTTACTGGGTAATAAATAACCTGAGTAAGTCAACCTGCCATTTAGCAGACTGGCTTGGCTATCCTGCAGTACCTTCGTGTACCAGGAAACTATACTGTCCTGTGGACACTCCAAAATAATCTAATTAAAAAAAAACTCAAATCTTGTCTATTACCTAGAACTCCCAAAGTACAGACAGTGTAGTAAGAAACTATACTATACACTGGTATAATAAATACCCTACAATCTGTATTATATAGGTTACATAAACACTATAATCTTATCAATTACCTAGAAATCCTACAGTACAGACAGTGTACTAAGAAACTTTATCGCCCTGCGGACACTCCAAAATAAACTGACTAGCAGCCACTAAAAACTTTCTAGACTCTCACTGAGCCTATATTACAAGACTGTCTCACAGATTATACTAATCACTTCGATACTTTGGAAATCTTACTTGTGGAGCTAATTAATTACACAGCCCCACAAAAAAAAAAGAAAGTTTTGGAACTCCTATCGAGACAACTATATCCCTATGAATCCGAATCCGAGGTCAAAAAAAATCGTACACCCCCAAAATCAACCCCTAACGCTAAAAAAACACCTCCTCATCGGGGTAAAAATGATTTAACGCTCCACGAATAGTCCTAATTCTCAGTAAATCGAATTAAATATAAACACGCATAAATACAGAGTTAACACTACTTTCCATTGAAAATCACCCCCATGAATGGGTGAAAACTACCCCTCATAAAACAGAAAACTTGAAAAACTGCAGTGATTGCAAAAAAAGCTTACGATGCCCAGTTTTTGTGCAAAGAGTGGGTAACAGCATTAGTTCCGATGCGATGCTCAAAATCTACCCCCATAGAGTGGCGGAAACCACCCCTAGATTAAAATTGCAAGGAAAATCAGGGAAAAAATTTTGTCATCGTGCTATCGAGACAACTGTATCCCTATGTAATGTTCGACGCTGAATCGGAATCCGAGGTCAAAAAAATCGTACACCCCCAAAATCAACCCCTATCCCGAAAAAAACACGCCCTAAACAGGGTCAAAATGACTTAACGCTCCACAAATAGTCTTAAATCGAATTAAATATAAACATTCAAGTATATAACGCATAAATACAGAGTTAACACCACTTTCCATTGAAAATCACCTCCATAGTGGGTGAAAACTACCCCTCTGACAACAGGAAATTTAAAAAGAACTGCAGTGATTGCAAAAAAAGCTTAAGATGCTCAGTTATTTTAGAAACAGTATGTAACTGCATTAGTCTCGATGCGATGCTCAAAAACTATCCCCATAAAGTTCCGGAAACCACCCCTAAATTTAATTTAATTTTTTTATTGCTAAGTTTCAAAAAACTAGCACATGATTTTCTGGGAAATAAAAGAGATGAAAATTATAAAAAAGTTGTTGCAGCAATGATTAAAAATTTCAAATCTTTAGGGTGCAATATGAATTTAGGCGACTACAGTGAAGAGCAGGGTGAACGCTTTCACCAAGATATATCAGGAGGAAGATGGGACGAAAAACATGATGGCAGATTACTGTTGATCCTTAAAAAGAGAGACGTCTGAAAAGCATAAACGGCAGTCGGTCAGAAGATCATTCGAAAAGAAATCCAAAAGATATTACAAAAAGAAAGAATAAATTTAATTGAATTAAGACTACAGGTAAATTTTTGCTACTTCATAATATGGATACTTTTCAAGTACGTTATCGAAGATTCTTCTTAAATAAGAAAATGCAGATGCTTTGAGCTTTTCTAAAAGGTACTGCAAATATTTTTTGAATTTCTTATTATGTGAGGGGTAATTGTCACCCTCTCATGGGGATGTGGACTTTGGTGCGATGTAAGTATTCACCTCCAAACTGCAGTGCTGGATATCTTTAGTCAATTTTAGCATCGATTAAAATAGAAATCACGATGATTTTCCCCGATTTTCCTTGCAATTTTAATCTAGGGGTGGTTTCCGCCACTCTATGGGGTAGATTTTGAGCATCGCATCGGAACTAATGCAGTTACTCACTCTTTGCAAAAAAAAACTGGGCATCGTAAGCTCTTTTTGCAATCACTGCATTTTTTTAAGTTTCCTGTTGTATGAGGGGTAGTTTTCACCCACTCATGGGGGTGATTTTCAATGGCAAGTAGTGTTAACTCTGTGTTATATACTTGAATATATTTAATTCGATTTACTGAGATGTAGGACTATTCGTTGAGCGTTAAGTCATTTTTACCCCGCTGAGGAGGTGTTTTTTAGCGCTCGGGGTTGATTTTGGGGGTGTACGATTTTTTTTGACCTCGGATTCGGATTCAGCGTGGAAAATTACATAGGGATATAGTTGTCTCGATAGGAGTTCCAAAATTTTCTTTTTTTTTGTGGGGCTGTGTTATCAGCTTTACAAATTTATCTATGATTTTCTGGAATTCTCTGTATTTCCAAGATGTCAGGTTGTGGCAACTATCCACCACCTACGACGATCCTTCTCACTCGAAGGCCCAACTGCAAGAGCACAGTTTCGCCTTTTTTCCGCTTTTATAATTTTATTTTGGCAGCTTAGCCAACCAAACAGAACACTTCCCATATCATAGATACCATTACATGAAAATTTTTGCAATCAGAACTTATATTTATATTTATTTATCGATTATTTCCAATCTATATACGTCACTTTCTTTCTGGAGAATCTCCTGTTTCGCCAAACGTACACAGCCGTATAGTTCTTACTCCGCCAAAGATGTCAGATACAAACATGTAAAACCATAATATATTAAAAAAGCATATAAAACATCACCCCAAAAATAAGCCAAATTTACAGAACGTATTCTAAATTACACTACTCCAGTCCACAATCACTCGCTAATAAAACGCGCAAAAGACAGATTTTCCTGCAAATATAGGTCCAACTCAGGCGCGTTCTAAAGCAACCTCGTTCTATAAGATATCGTGAGTGCTAAAAGGTGGAATTCACTAAATTCGTTAAAAATCTATGTAACGGGGAAGTTAACCCTTTATAAGAGGTTTAAAAGCTAAGAAAAAGGCATTATTTGTTTTCCCCCGTATAATAACTTACAAATTACTTTTTTTAAACCACGAAGCGTAGGAAATTCTCAATAAAATTCCGTTGTTATTACGCGAAAGTTCTGTGGCGATCTGTCAAAAGTTAACGGAGTTAATAAACATCAAAATTTTCTCGGTTTTTTTTTTCTGCACGAGTTTTGTTATTTTATTTGATTGTATTTTTTACGTGTTAAGTTACGTGGAACGGTATTTGTAGATTTTTTTGATTAGAAACTTTACAACAAATAAATTAAAAAGCAGTAAAACCATATGCTTTTATTACCAACATTGTAAACAAAAACGATAAAATTAAAGTTACATTAAAAGCTTTCACTAGTTTTATGTTCATGTAAGTCCATTATAATAAAACACCAAATTAGATTAGAATAATACATAAATAAGCCTTTATAAAGATTTGTTTGTTTTGGACTAAAGGTTACGTAAAAATTACAATTTCCTTTTTTTTATTATTTTTTTATCAGCCATAAATTTCAATCTTTAAAGCTATCTCCATGAAAAGGGGAAGGATAATGTATATATTCTTCGTAATCAGATTACGCAACGTTTTGTTATTCATTGCTGTTATGTGATTATTATCAGGTTACTTCAGATTTTATGTAATCAAGGAGTTAAAATATGCTAATGGCACATTGGGACCCCTAAAAAAAGGATAATAAAATAACATCTAAAGGCGATAAACTGAAACAAAACGAATAATGGATAAGTTAGGGTCATATTATATCGACCTAGTCGTAATAGTTATTTATGCAACTAGTGCGAAAAGTAAGTGTTTATCACATGCAACATGTTCAATTATTGTTCAATGAGTTGAAGCCGAGTTGGACAATATGTCATTTCGTGCAATATTTGTTATAAAATCGCTTGTGGAAACTTTTTGATAAAACAATAAATAATAACGTTACATAACTAATGCGAAATGGTTCCAGATGTAACAAGCCAGTTTCTGTTATCAATGTCTATGTCCAAAAGGTTCGTTCAGTTGTGAGTCAGTCACGAATCTATTGCATATAAACAATTTTGTTTGAAATTATTTGACATCCAAACGAAGCTGGACAAATTGCTGATTTTATAAACTACAAAATATAAACGACTATACCCGCAACTATTTTTGACGTTTATCTGCGTCATTGTTAGCGAATTAATTTTTTTTTTCTGAGGCAGCCGGTAGACTTCAAGCCTAAGTACTAACGTACCGTGGGCGTCTAATCTATTGACACGGGATTTAAAGGATTGGATGTTTGGAGGAGAAGGGAAAATATCTGCAGGCAAGTTGTTCCATAATGTGGAGACCCTAGGTATGAATAAACGAGAGAAGTGGGATGTTCTTGGCTTTAGTAGCTGGACAGTAAAGGGAGGCATACGTAACGCACATCTTGTTGTTTTGTTAGAAACAGCCAAGGGGGAATTATAGCGGCTAGTTCTTCAGAGCAAAATCCGTGAAAATATCGATAGAAAAGAGATAAATTCCCAACAGCGCGGCGATGAGCGAGAATCCAGAATTTCAACATTGCTTATTACAAGTCTACTTTGTTGGTCTAATCAGCAGGCTGGAAGTTCTTATTATTTTTTTTAATAAATGATGTTAAAACTTTCTTGGTATATGATTTTGATCGGGATTTTAAGTAACTGTAAAAAACTTTTACTTCAAAATACTTTCGAAAACACTTTGAAATTTTCATTAAAACCTTAAAAGGTAAAACGTTTTTATTAAAGCAAATAAATAACTTCGAAACAAACTGCTGCCGGAACTACAAAAAGTTCCCGGGAGTGTTCGCTGTTTAGACACGGTAATTATAGTATGTCATTGTCAGAAATTAACGACAACAGTATCAGAAAGTTTGGAAAACTTTAAAAGTTTTTGCAATTTTATTCTGTTCGAAAATGTGTATAGGCATTGGCTAACAGAAACAAGAAAAGTTTTAAACTTTGAAGTTAACTTCAATTACTAAATTATAAAGTTTGCGATTTTTAAAAAACAAAGAGTTAAGATTGAATTAATATCAGTCGTTTCGAATGTTTAGATGATCGATGAGGAAGTCTTTATGATCTAGAAATAAAGAAACAATTGTTAAATATTGTGAATGTTTTGAAATTTCTGACTTCGTAATAAAAAACGTGACGAAAAAAACTTTAGCAGGCCTTTGATTTAATTTAACGAACTTTAATAGAGTTGTTGTTACGAATTTCGGATCTATGAAAATTTTTCTAATACGTCTTTTGAACACATGATTTTGCGCTTTTTTTACGAAAAGCAATTTTCCTAAAGGACCCCGCACAAGTCTTATGGAAAATGATTCCCAGTCGAATAGGCTGAAATTTTAATATGCCCTAGTTTATAATTTCCTAATCAAAAGTCCTCATGGGCCCAACACCCTGATATGGCTAGTTTTTGAGATATGGAAAGAAGAAATGTAGGATATGAGATGCATTTTTAATGGGAAAATCTCTTTTTGACCACATATTCCATTAGATAAAATAAAATGTCGGTACATGAGTGCTTACAATACCCAAAAATGACCCTTAAACCCCAAATCCTAAAACCCTAAAATCTCACACCCTAAACTCTTAAAACCCTACAACCCTAAACCCAAAAACCCTCCACGGTTAAGGATTTGAGGTGTTAGGGTTTTAGAGTTTGGGGTTTAAGGCTCATTTTTGGACATTGTAAGCACCTACATATGTCCCGACATTTTATTTTATCTAATGGAGTATGTGGTCGAATAGAGATTTTTCCATTAAAAAGACATCTAATATCCCACACTTAGTCCTTTCATATCTCAAAAACTAGACAGGGTGTTGGGCCCATGAGGACTTTTGCTTAGGAAGTCATAAACTGGGTTATATTAAAATTTCAGTCCATTCGATTGGAAACCTTTTTCCATAAGGTTTGTGCGGGGTCCTTTTACTTGTTTCGAAAATGCATTTTTTTAAAGCGCTTTGTGTAAATATCTATTTATTCAAAAGACGACGATTTTTGAAAATTGTGTTTTTTTAAAAATTACCTATATATTGACGTTGTTTTGATATACTGCTCAAATTTAATGTGTTCGGAATACACTGTTACAGTCATAACGCTGACTGCTTTTTTATACAGTGCATTTTTTTAAGCGCACTATGGGATTTTACGTGTTAAATTTTAAAACCCTTGTTAGGCTCTGTTCTATTACAAAATATGGAAATAAAACTTGACACAGATAAACTTCAATCTTAAGGTTATGTTAATTTGCCAATTTATGCCAAAAAAGCTACAAAAGAACCTAAAACATGCACATGTTATTTCAAAAGACATTAACGGCTAGATTCTCCAACGCTAGATCGGTCTAACTTGACAGCCAAAAGTTTTAAACTGACAAGTGTAAGAATAAGACAACTAAGTTTAATATCATGGATTTGTTTCTAAGTTTTTTTCGCAAATTTATAAAACGAAGGGCAATTTTAGTAAATAATTTAGTTATTACTTAATACTTACCTACTGAATAATGTTATCGACCTGCAAAGGTTTAATTATCTAGAAGAGCACTGTATAGTTTAAGATCGTTCAATGTAAAGAACATAAAAGATTATGTCAGTGCAGTACCATTAATAACGATGATCTTATTTTAAAAGTTTTTGGACGAAGCTATCTCGTCTAATTACATCTATAGCACGAAATGGTCAGTGGACCATAAAAGACTATCGCTATACGAAGTTGCGCTCAAGTTTTCTATAAAGTTTCCTCTAATGGTAAGAACGTTTAAAGGATCTTTTTACATCTTTTATTATGTTTTTACCATATACGGTCCGTAGAGTTTAAAAGTGTCATTATCGTACATAGTAATTTCTAAAAATACTAATTTTTCCAAAATAATAGGTAATAATAAATAAATAAAAATACAGTGAGGATAAAATAATCAGTATGTACTCGATTTGTAGGTCTAGAGAGCCAATAAGCTATAATTTGTTATCAATTATATCCAAGGTCTTTCAATTAACTTTCTGGGTTCAATTAACGAACTAGTAGCACTTCTGCTGATTAAAATGATGAATATAGAAAACAATTTAACATGGAGTTTTAATTTTTTTTAACATCCCTTGTAAAATGAACATCCTGTATGTGAAAATATATACAGGGTGTCTAAAATAGGTGATACCACTATTGCTATCTCCGAAATGGTAAAAGATACGAGGTCGGTGAAATTAGAGAAAATGTGCCATTTCTAGTCCCTATTCATATTCCGTTTATGGAGTTGCCAAATTCTCCATAGTTTCTTATCTACAGGGGATTTTTAAAAAATAGTCAAAAATTTAATTCTTAAATATCTCGAAAACTATTATAGTTAGAAAAAAGTTGTTTTTACAAAAATCAGACGATTTTTTACCTTCTCGAAAGTAACGTTATTGTTTTGTTTATGCCATTTGTTTTTACTGATTTACTGATACTAACTTATTTTTTTCAAATACGGACCTGGATTTTTTGCTGCATTTTTTGAAACAATACTTCATACCCTTTACAACTATGTATCACTTGATGATGGTTTTCGACGTTTCGATCAGGAATAACAACATCATCAGGATTTTCTATCGATACGGACCTGGGATTTTCCATGTTAAGGCACAATTTCACAACCTATCGTTGTGGTTTAAATTATTCAACTGTTAAATTTTAAACTATGTTCATGATTACTAACCAGAACCCTTTGGTCATTAAAGTTTGTCAAATTGCACTTAAGCCAATGAGTTATTGAAAGCAAAAGCTTAGCAGACTCAGATCAGATATAATTAGCGGCCTTTATTAATAGCACCTAACTGGTGGTTAAGTTTACTACATATTGTAAAAGGCACCCTTGATGATACGTCTTCATTATTTACGTTTTTAATATTTTCGTATCCAAAAATCACCTTTCAGCTCAAAAGATAATGATAAATAATCCTATTTTACCTAATGGTTTCATTTCTGCTGCAACTCATTCTGCTGCTACAGTTGAATTACTATTTACTGGCTTTGAAAACAAACCATATTATCTCAAATTAAAGACCATTAACTATATTCTAGCATAAAACCATTGTCATATTTACTGGGTTCGGATTATAAGGAATTCGAATCTAAAATCCGTTTTCTGCTTTGTTTTTTGACGTTGCGTTGAATTATAACATATGGACGGGCGGACGAATAGGTTGATGGACGCGATTGGACTGACCACACGAAGCCAATCACGCCTCTAAGAATTAATTATTACGATTTGATATAATTAAAACTAAGCTTATGCTTTTTTCAGGAGTTGGACCAATTTTACAAACTTGAGGGTCCTGGTTAGTAATCATGATTATAATTAAAATTTACCAGATAAAACAATTTAATCCATAGTTACTGATTCTGACCTAATTGTCGCCATAATAGGTCGTGAAATGGCGCATTAACTTGAAATATGCCAGGTCCGTACTGGTAGAATATCCTGATGATGATACAATTCTTCACCAAAACGTCGAAAAACATAATCAAGTGATACACAGTTGTAAAGGGTATAAAGTATTCTTTCAAAAAATGCAGCAAAAAATCCAGGTTCGTATTTGAAAAAAACAAGTTAGTATCAGTAACTCAGTAAAAACAAATGGTATAAACAAAACAATAACGTTACTTTAGAGAAGGTAAACAATCGTGTGATTTTTGTAAAAACAACTTTTTCCTAACTATAATAGATTTCGAGATATTTAAGAATTAAAGTTTTGACTATTTTTAAAAAATCCCCTGTAGATAAGAAACTATAGAGAATTTGGCAGCTCCGTAAACGGAATATGAATAGGGACTAGAAATGGCACATTTTCTCTAATTTAACCGACCTCGTATCTTTTACCATTTCGGAGATAGCAATAGTGGTATCACCTATTTTAGACACCCTGTATAGGGGAATTTCGTATATTAATTTCATAACTAAATAGCTATGTTTTCAAGAATTAGCTAACTAAACACTTATGTGACAGCACTCATGTTAATGTCATTGTCAAAGATTACTATAAGCGTCAATTAAATTTATTATTTATTAAAAAACAATTTAACCGAAAATTGTAACCGAAAGGAAAACCGGAAAACGTCATTTAATTTTTAATAAAAACTAATGTGTATGTTGTTTGTGTATGTGCATAAATAGCAGAATTATCTTAAAATGCTTCAAAGTTGGTTTACATAAATTATAAAATACGCTTATATGAGTAGCGCACTAAAAAGTTAAAAATAATAATTTTCCTTTTATAGCTGTACAAGTTAATAGAAAATCGGAGTGTGCAGTGCGCGCAGCATGCGGAAAGTAAAGCAACTAACAAACTGCGCCTCCCTTTACTCCGCACACATGCATACCCCGGTTTTCTGTTAACTTGTACAGCTATAAAACATTTGGTTGTTTAAATATGTAATTAATTTTAATAGGCATAATAAACAAAATGTAATGTAGGTATATTTTTTGTAAAATGAGTCATATAACACAATCGTGAGAATTATTTTTTCTGGAGGTCATATTTGCTAAAATTGTGAATATAATTTGTTACGAGGCACAATAACCTATTCTAGGTCTAAAATTCACTTTAATTTTTAAAACGTTTACCCTATTGTCAGCAGATCACAGTTTTTATTTTATTAAATAAAACAATATTTTGTTTAAAGGGTTTAAATATACTAGGAACTCTCAGATCGAGATATATAAAACATAGTTTCTTTAAAAAGTTCATGATGTGAGTATTATAATTATGAAACTAAATAACCAAAGCAAGAAAAATGTTATCTACTGTATCTTTAAATCAATGTTTTATTATTTGCTATATTGATCTTGACATCTAGTTCTTGTTAGAACTTTTGCACTTGCATTTTGGATAATAGACTAAAAGAACTATGTTTATTTCCAGAATCTCTTCCTACAAGTACAGCCGAACATTCAAGCGCTACAACTCAACATAGTTCCTTACTACAATCTGCCCAACAACAACAACAATGGTCGCCATTACCGCTGGAACAACGAGAACTGGATACTCTTCATACTGCAATAATACCTCCTGCTCAGTTCTGGCACTCGGAATTTCGAAATAAACAGCCGGCTTTTTTCAGGTAGGAAATTTGAACTTTATGGCTCGATATACAAGCTCTAAAAATGTTTTGTTTTTGTTTTTGTTATTGTTTATTGATTTATTAGCTCTGCCTTCAAAGTCATCTGATTTAACATTCCGCACCATTTCAACACAAGCGCCTTCAGTGTGAAAATTATATATTCTAGTTGTATACCTGGTTGCCTGCAAAAATACTTGTGATATTGGATTGAATTTAAAAATATAGCACGACACAGTGGTGGGAGTGTGAGTTGACGCTCGGCAAAGCGGGTGGAGCGAGGTTTAGAGAGCGTGACGTCATACCGCGAGCATATCAGGGTAACGCGATGGAGTGAGAATACAATATAACCTCAGAAATTCTGTTTTCTGTTATTGTCAAAGTATATTCTTGTGTCAGTTTTGATTTAGCTTTCTTTATTATGTTTATGTCCTTACTATACACAATGCCATCATTTTTTGTAGATGCTAAATACCGCATAATCCTTTTCACATTGCTTATATACCTAATGGATTTTCTAAAGTTCTGTTTCCATTATTTACTAAGTAAACAAAATCTGGCCTTGTTTTATTAGATAGATACAAAAGATTTCCTATGGCTACTCGATATGGAAAATGTCCTTCAGTTTCGTTCGAAATATTTTTTTTATGTGTTGACAGCCCACGAAGACCGAAGTCTAAGTACTATGTACCGTGGGTATACTGGGAAAATCCGACTCATACATCCAGAGCTGTAAACATCCGTACGAACTTCACCAGCCCTTTAAGAGGATGTGTGGAGTGGGACCACCTCGGTCGAAGAAGAAATCCTCTTCCACCTATTTTTTTATTGTAACTTATCATTGGAGTATCTGCTTGCTTTACATTTTCCATGCTAAATTTTTCAAAAACTGTTCCTACAGAAGATTTTACGTTTAATAAAACCTTTTTAGATTTACGTAAACTTTTTATCATGACGTTAAACCTTTTTGAAACTGACATAAAATATATCGTGATGAGTTTTTATAATCATTGTTTTATTTTAACATTGCGCATTTCGTTGTACGCCAAACAGTGAAAATTAGGTTATATTTGCTGCACACTCGCACCGCTTCATAAATTGACTCCATGAAAACCGAACACGCTCGGAGAACGTAGGTACTCCGTCCCATTTTATAACACAACAGGATGTAGGGATGGCACTTTGGAACACGATCTGTTTTTTTTGAAACAGGTTTTTATTTGGAGCAGGTACGATGGGTCGATATCGATAGATTTTCCTGTTCCTATGAAACCGATCTGCCATCGCGATCTCGTTTAGTAAGTCGTTCGTTCCCGTTCCAGCTGTGCTGCTGCAGCGGATAGCGTATGTGTGGGAGTCGTGGATGCAAGGCTTGCGCGGCGTTGTCGGTGTTTAATATTTTTTGAAAATACAGGAAAAAATCAAAACCAAATATTTTTTAAAAATACCGTGCCACCGTCGCTGTTGTCTTATATATTTTCAATTTCATCACTTAAAATTACACGGCCAGATTCTCCAACGCTAGTCCGGTCTAATTTGACAGCCAAAAATTTTAAGACAACTAAGTTTTATACCATGTCTTTGTTTCTAAGTTTATTCCCAAATTTATAAAGAGAAGAGCAATTTTAGTACGTACTTTCGACAATAAAAGAACTAAATTCATTCTAGCAACCAGTTTCAAGATTAAAATCATTTGGAAACCAAACAAATCTTTTTTATCTAAGACATCCCACGTCGAATTCAAGACTAAGTACTAACGAACCGTGGGCGTCTGAGAAGGACAGTGTAGACTGTTGCCACGGGATTTAAAGGACTGGAGGTTGGGACAAGAGAGGAAAACATCTGCAGGCAATTTGTTTCATAACCTGGAGACCTTAGGTATTAATGAGCGAGAGAAGTGGTCTGTTCGAGGCTTTGTAATCCGCAATCCCGGCAACACTCATGAATTAAATTATTTTCGTTAAATACCGTTAAATACTTATTTCCGGCATCGACACCTCTGGTAACAGCCCAAAAGTGGCCAGCCTTATAGTAATAGGTTGGGAGCCGGTGACACTGAAAGTACCGTCATCGCGGAATCAAAATTTTTTTATGTAAATTGATAGTTAATAGTCATACGAACAAAATGAGCTCGGTACGCCGGGATTCATTAAGCCGAAAGTATTTTTAAAACAATTAATTATTATAAAAAAGCAAAAAGGTTTTTTTACCCAGGGTGTTTTCTAATTGAATGTCAATATTTAAGGGGCGATTTTTGGGTCCATTCTAAAAAGAAAACTTCATATGAACGTATGTCCTAAACGTGTTAACTTTTGAGATACAGGGTGGTAAAGTTTTCAAAAATAAATAGTTTTTTATTAAAATCTGTAATACCACTTTAGATATTTTAATTAAATTTGGCATACATGTACTATGTATCGAGAGGCATTATTTAGTGTACCACAATTTTTTTTTTCTTTAAACCAGTGGCGTTCGTACGGAATTTCACCTGCCTATTTTGGCAGATATTGATGGTACGCCACTGATTTCTCGTAAAATTAAAATCATTCCTGAAATTCCCAATAATTTCTAAGCAAATTTGATCTCCTGCATTTTTTCAATCCGATGCACGGTTTTCGCTTAAAAAAATAAAAACCTTTTCTCTGCTATATGAACGATATTGTTATGATCATGCAGAGAAAAGGTTTTTATTTTTTTAAACGAAAACCGTGCATCGGATTGAAAAAATGCAAGAGATCAAATTTGCTTAGAAATGATTGGGAATTTCAGGAATGATTTTAATTTTACGAGAAATCAGTGGCGTACCATCAATATCTGCCAAAATAGGCAGGTGAAATTCCGTACGAACGCCACTGGTTTAAAGAAAAAAAATTGTGGTACACTAAATAATGCCTCTCGATACATTGTACATGTATGCCAAATTTAATTAAAATATCTAAAGTGGTATTACAGATTTTAATAAAAAACTATTTATTTTTGAAAACTTTACCACCCTGTATCTCAAAAGTTAAGACGTTTAGGATATACGTTCATATGAAGTTTTCTTTTTAGAATGGACCCAAAAATCGCCCCTTAAATATTGACATTCAATTAGAAAACACCCTGGGTAAAATAACATTTTTGCTTTTTTATAATAATTAATTGTTTTAAAAATACTTTCGGCTTAATGAATCCCGGCGTACCGAGCTCATTTTGTTCGTATGACTATTAACTATCAATTTACATAAAAAAATTTTGATTCCGCGATGATGGTACTTTCAGTGTCACCGGCTCCCGACCTATAATGACTTGCTTGAACTTATTGATGCAATAAGGAATACCTGCATATTCCCTATTCGCCACTTATAATGTGGCGGCACCTATGTTAGTATCATTTTCAAAGGTTTTTAAGGCGTGTTATACACCTATTAGATTTACTGCTTTGAGAAACCGAGTGTAAGTCTTGTTTATTTATTTTCTGTTATGCCAATTTCCAACATCAAGATCTAACTATAAATGCATTTAGGATCCCTATACACTTTAAACGTTTATTTTTCACCCACTAGTTTAGTAAATAGGGCCGGAAATACAAAACAACAAATAAACAGAATAAGAGGTTTCCACTTGCCAAGTGGCAGTCCTTGAAATCGCAAACCGAAGAGCTTTTCCGTGTTCAATTATGTTATTTTGAGAAAAACATCTTCGGCACAGTTCTGCGAGTTGGAATAAATACAGGTTATTTATAGCTGGAATAGCACGCAAACTTACAATTGAATAGACTAAAAAAGGAAAAATGACATGACAATTTATATGATTTAAATTATACTGAGTTGTAAGGTGTATTTTGTTTAATTGAAGCATTTTAACAATTATCGTTTGTGTTAAAAGAAGTTGCTTTTATTCTGTAACCGTGCCGTAACATCAAATCTTTTAAAATATTTGTTATAAGTCCTAAAGCAAAACAAATTTTGCTAATATAAATATTGCTTGTACAGGGTGAGTCAACAGTTGCGCGGAGTAATTTTATACCCTGAAGATAAGATTTGTCGATAATAAGCTTTTGTCTTAAGGTATAGTTGGATTTTCTGCACATTTTAATAATATTTTCAATTATACAGGGTGCGTTCAAAAGGCAGGGAGTCACAAAGTTAGATTTTTTAAATGGAACACCCTGTATTTGAATGGATTTTTTCATTTTACGTGTAATTTCATAACTTTTTCATTATTTATTTAATAAACGAAAAAGTCATAGTTTTGATTGGGTTTGATTGGAATGAAAATTTGGCATTTGCAAGCGTCTCTTTGTTGTGAAAATACTACTTAAATTTTGACTCCAAGCGAGTCATAGTTTGTATCCTGAGTAAATTATGTCAAAAAACATATCCACTATGAAATATTTAACATCTCATTTACAGGATGTTTTATTTCTAGTTAACTTCTAATTAAAAAATGTCACTTATATCAAATAGAACACCCTATATATATTTTGTGCCAAATTATAGCTCGTTAAAAACTCTTCACATTTTGTAAAGAGTGTCCTATCCCTATCTCTAATATATTTTGATTTTTCGGGATTTTCTGTTCTCCTTATAGCATCTTCTGAAAATGGCAAATAAATAAAAATAATGTTAATGAATGACAGTAAGAATCGGATTGGTCTTAAAGTTAAGCCACAAGAAAACAAGATTGGAACAGCATCGCAGTGAGTTAGCTCCAAATGAATAAGTGATGCGGAAGGGTTAACAAGTAGTTCTTCGTCGGAAGGAGAAGAAAAAGAGGAAGAAGAAGAAAGAGACGAATTAAATCCATTACTCCCCTCCTGCAGTTGATATAACTCCGATCCACAACCTTCTTGTTAGTCTGCTTCTGAGACAGATTTAAAAGTTCAAATGAGTCACAAACTTTCCACTTTTTCCAGAGACTGCGATCGTCATGGAATCTCAGACAGAACAGCTGCATCTATTTCTTCTGCTCTTCTGCGGGACCTTGGTCTTGTTAGCGAAATGGATGCAAGAAGAATTATCTATCGAAATAAAGTTCGTAGTGAACGTGAAAACACAGAACATAATTACAAGACGCAAATATATCTACGGCAGTGCAAAGCTTATACTTTGATGGGAGAAAAGACAACACCAGAATACAAACCAAAAAAGATATTAAGTATTATGCCAGGTACTGTCAAAGAGGAACACATTTCTTTGATACAGGAACCCAACTGCGTTTTCCTGGGGCAGATTGCTGTTTCGTCTGGATCTGCGGTCAACATCACGGATGGAATATTAACCTTTTTTAATGCAAAACGCATATCAATTAATTCACTTATAGCAATCAGTTGCGATGGGACAGTTGTCAGTACTGGTACAAAGGCAGAAGTAATAAGTCTTCTATGAGTTGTGTTAAATCGTCCTCTGCAATGGTTTATTTGCATCTTGCACCTTAATGAACTTCCTTTACGACATCTTTTAGTTCAGCTTGATGGTGTCACTAAAGGTCTCAGAGCGTTTTCTGGTTTCATTGACAAATTATTGCAAACTTGTCATACGCTTCCTGTCAATAAATTCCGTAATATCGAGGAAAATTCATTTCCCAACGTAGATAGGAATTCGAAGAAGTAGTCCATTTCTCAAAGAGACCTGATTTAGATTGCAAATAAAAAAATCTCAAAGTCAAAGTCTCAATTTGTTTAATCCTTACGATTGGTTACATATGTTTCGCCCTTATCTGGGCATCATCAGACCTAAAGATACAAATATTTAAATCACCTAAACAGGTAAAAACTCTCAGATAACTTACCTAACAACCCCAAAAATTACAATAAATTTTTAAAAGTTTTAAAAACTGATTAAAAACAAAAAACAAAAACATGACAATAACGATTTACATGTCACTAAACCAAAAACGCAATAAAATAAAATACGAGGTAGGAGGAAAGGGATTCGGTGGTGATCTGACGTGAGCAAAAATAGTAAGAAAAGAAGAAGAAGAGAAATGTCAATAATGTAATGGCGTTTGGATGAAATACGTGGGAAAAATATAGGGTTAGAGGCACAACAACAAATTAATTATCTATATTATTAAAAATGAAATAAGGCTCAAAATTAAAGACATCATTAACACAGGTAAGGACAGGACTCCTTTTTGCTTTTGTAATTTCAAGCTTTTCCAATAAATCCAACTTTTTGCTCTTATGACATTCATGAATAATGTTTACATTTTCAGGTACAGAGAATTGATGTTTGGATTCCAATAAATGGTTTGCAAAAGCCGACTTAGTGTTCGTTATATCTGTATTTTGATATTTGTTAACAAAACTAAGGTGTTCCTGAACTCTGGTGGATACTCTTCGCCCAGACTGTCCAACGTAAGTAGTTATAGGGACACTTGGAACGGGCCCCATAATATATGTCAGACAGTCGATTAATGTACTAATTAATTATAGCCCACGTGTGCTACAGCGATTGAGATTCGCGGTGCCGACCCCGCGATGTATCGATTTCACCTGTCAAGCTTTGTTATAAAGAGGGTTACATAATTTTAGATTAATGTATTAATTAATTATAGTCTACGTACGCTACACGTTTGAGATTCGCGGTGCCGCCAGGTGCAATGACAGCGGTACCTTTTGTATCCTCGCCGTCTTGTGGGCCAATAATTTACGACGTACCTGCCCCTTCGGGTAGTCGAGCTCGATGACTTTATTACCTGTCAAACGTAAAGAGGGTTTGATGTTTATGTTAAGTCGATTAAAAATGTGTGATATTACTTTACAATGGGTCCTTTCAATTCTTTAGATTTACGGAAGTGGGTTACGCGTGTAGATAGATATTTATAGGATATTAAAGAATAAAAAGGATAGTAAGTATATTGAGATTTATTAATTAAAAATAATGAAGGAACGCTGGTGATATACATTTTAAAAAAACAAGGACACGTGTTCTCTTGAAATTTATTGCCTGCCCAGATTTGCTGTTTACGTGCGGGAGATAAAGGTGTATAGGTTATAAAAAGAATTAGAAAAAGGGGAGTAAATTGGTAATAGTATTAAGTTCCCTTATACTATTCTTAACTGCTGCTGGTGGGCGTTTAACTTATCCGCGGTGATATAATAGAAATATTAACGCGAATATATGGAATATTTGTATTTCTTAACGAAAAAAGTAATGAAACAGTGAGTGTGTGATATATATTAGCTCACGTGTGCGAGTTATTGTCCACAGATACTATATGATTTTCCCTTTTGCGTGTGTAGATTGAGATCAATGATAACGTTATTATGTGATTATAGATCTTGTGCGTAAGATACGATTTCCACAAATTTTGGTGTATGGATGTGTACGTGTGTAAGCATAATTTAGAGGTTCATACTAAAGAGTCGGGTTGATAGATGGAGTGATACATGAGGAAATGGGTCCAGTTATTCGAGCAGGTAGACAAAGTGATGGGTTGGTAGACATTCTGATAGCTAGTTAGGCAGACATACAGACAGATAAATAGTCAGTTAGACACACAGACAGACAGTCATGCATGCAGTCAATCGAACGGACGCACAGCATGACAGATGGACAGACAGACATATAGACGGAACATGCGCAGACAAGCAGACAGACAACCTGTCGATGTGTCAGACAGACAGACAGACAGGCAGGCAGCCAGACAGTCATACGTGTGTGTACGGGCTTCTGTAATTTAGAGTCTCGTAACAAATATGCAACCGACCTAACAGGCAAACAATCAGTCAGAGAGCCAGATATCCAGACAGATGTGCGTGTGGTCGGTCAGACAGTCATACGTGTGTGCGTATGGTCAGCCAGACAGTCATACGTGTGTGCGTGGGTGTGTCAAAGTAATCAGTAATTTAGAGCCTCGTACAAATAGGCAACCGATCTAACAGACAGACAATCAGTCAGAGAGTCAGATATCCAGTCGGATAGATGTACAAATAAACAAACAGATGGACTACCAACTAGTCAGTAGGCTTTTTATACAGACAGTAAGGAAGAACGGTAAAAAAAAATTTATAACGTAAATTTTACACGCAGTTTTATGTATAAAATCATTCACAATGCAGCAAAATAGGAAATATGTAAATCATGTTTAAAAGTAGACATCAAGGAAAAGACTTAACTGAGATTATTCACAAAAATAAAATTTAAACTTAAACAAAGGAAAAGAATATAGAAGTTTTAGGTGTAACTGTATAATACAACTTTTTAATGTATAGCTTCTATTTGAATCACATATTTGGGAAACTCCACATGTCCATATGTTGAACATATGGGCTTTTCACGAAAAATGCTTTCCAGCACGGCCTTTTCATACGCAGTGACACCAATGACGGGTTGGCGCTCTTACTTTAGCAACCAAAATATCGTCGTCTGAGGGACACAAGCCGTACGAAAATATGCCGATTAAACGAAAAAGTGACTAAATCAAGTTACACACAACAAGTTTATAAAGCACGAATTTAAAATTGGTTCGACCAGGCCAATTCAGGCGTTTCCTGTAGAACACAGACAGACAAACGGACAGGCAGGCCGACAAACTGCCGATCTGTCAACTTGACAAACAGGTAGACAGTCAACTAGACAGACTGACAGATAGCTATGAATACAGCAAAAAAAATAAATTTATAACGTAAATTTTCTACGTACGTCTCAATGAAAATACTATAAATCCTTAGGTATACCTGAATACTATAACTTTTAAACATGTAGACAGAGCAGACAGGCAGACAGAATTTAATAATTAAGCACTTCCCTTATGATAAAAAACGTACATTCATAGAACACCACGCGACATTTAATGATAATACATCTTTAAATTAAAGTTGATCCTACCGGCACGACCTCGGTCCCTTAAGATTTAATATACTGAGGACTGTTGGTAATTAGGTAATAATCCAAATTGACTGACGGCAGGTGAACCGTGCGCCCGTGCGAGTCAGATGGCTGGTTTTAAGAAGTACAAGATAGAAAAATTAATGAATAGGGTTTATAAACCTTTGTTAAATTAATCCACCAAGTACGTAATAATTACACGTCTTTTGTTAAAAATCGTATATTCATAGAAAAGCACTCGGTTTTAAAGGTAATCCTAAGGATCACTTCCCTTGGGCTTTATTCGCGCGCAAGGAAAAGAAATGAGATGACGGAAACGTCTATGCGGTTCTTAGAATGTAGGAAGTTCTGTGTAGACAAAACTTCGCCAGTCACATTCCTTGCGCACCGATAAGATGTTTCAAATAAATTAGGTAAAGAACCTGTACCTTATATTGTACCCTGGGCTGGTGCATTCAGAATAAAATATCTTGTACAACAAGAAAGAGTTTAACTCGTAAATGAGGACCTAAAACGCTTAATCTTTCAAAGAAACAAATATTTTATATTAATAGTAATAATAATACCTATAGATTAATTTAAATTAGGAAGATATTGTATCTGATTAGTTCGGCCAGTTGTCCTTAAGCCCTATCACAGCGACAAGGTACAGATACAATGATACGGGGCTACCTCCCTCGACTCAGCTGTACGCTTTAATAAATGTCGCGGCGTATGTGTTGCGATACTTGGGCGTTATTGTTTTGATACATTTTGGATAGAGTACGGTTATAATAAGACGACAAAGGCACTGTTTATATTTTAAGAATGTCATTTGTAATGCAGACGTCCGCAGAGTAAGATGCACCGCTAAATTAAATTTAAGCTCCTGGCAATGCCCACTGAAAATGATTTTGGTTTTAGAAAGACGGAAACTGACTGGTTTATCAGCGGTCAACATGTAGAATTCAATGGAAATGTTTTGTTGATTGATGAAGAAAAGTATATGTTAACTGAGGGTTATTGAATTTGTTAACACAGCACAAGCCTAAGAAACATACGAGTTATGAATTGGACCAGTATAAGGAAATTCTCTTATTATCTGATGCACACAGATGGGGATTTCAAAGGAATAAGCATATGCGCTCCAGTAAAAGCTGGAAATATTTAAATATTATATCTAAGTTATTTCCACCCAAAAGAAAATATATTAAATCAGAGGGTAAAAGACCATATAAAGAACTAGCATTATCGATGATCAGGAACCCCCTGGACGAGATGGATGCAGTGTTAATATACTTTGCACTAATTACCTAGCAATAGAGATTTATATTTGCAGTCCTAGAATTAGACATATAGATAATAAAATTGTAAAATATGTAGGAATAACATATGTTTGTTCAATAAAATAATAAACTAATATATACTCTAGTGTGATAATAGAAAAATTAGATCTTAAAATAAGACTTAATCATATTGTAGAGAATTTGTAAATATTTCCTAGAGCTCTCGCTTTGACATGGGAAGAGGGAACTAGATAGGCTAACAGACAGATAGACAAACAGGAAAACAATTAGTCAATCAGAGTGCCAGACAGGCTGACAGTTAGCCAGACATACGTTGAAATAAACAAACAGATGGAAATATACGTTTAAAGCTATTCATAGAATGGCAGACTCTATATAGGTAATACAGAGATATTAAGATTACGAAAGCAAATTACCATGGTTTTTTAGAAAAAAGCCTACAATATCGCTGAATTTTTGCACTTATAAGGAAAGAATAGATCTGAACGTTAAAATAATCAGGACTAGTTAAGATTATTTCAGCATATTTACCACAACACGGTGATATAATCTATAAATAGATGTCAGACGTCTTTAAAGACAGAGATATTAAATTTTTAATTCAAATGTTTTTAAATTTAAATGCAGAATTCTATTTTAAAAATATCAATACTCAATTGCCTCAAACTCAAACTCAAACCCACTGTTGTATCCCAACTTATATAATTTGACCAGTTTTTGTCTAGGTTTGGAATTTTGTAAACAATGTTTATATTTTCACGAATGTACTTACGTTTCTATCCAAATGACCCCAATTTTTTGCTGGATCTATATAGACAATTCATAGATATTAAGCTTACGAAATAAATTAGCTTTTTGTAGAAAAAGCCTACAATATCGTAGAATTTTAGCCTGATTATAAGAAAAGTATAAACACGGGTGATAAAATAATCATGATAACCTAACTTCATAAAAACACTACAAAAGGTATAACACAACGTCAACGACGTGAAATCTTATTACATTATCTGCAGGGAATAATTTATTACAGATAAAACTATTATATTGTCCCTCTAACTATGAAATTAAAAAATGTGAATGACACTTAACCGTAAAACAGCTCCAGGGGCATACATAAAGAATAGCTCGAAAACTGTCCCCGATAGTTAGGAAGAATACGAAATAAAGATCATAAACAGGTATGCTGATATAGGTCAGATTTCTTTCATTTTCGACTACAGATAGAAAGGGGAAAATAAAAGTGTGTCGCATCAAAGAATGTGTAAGCTTAGCGAAGATAATGAAATTGAGCTGTTTAAAGACCTTAACAAGGCGCATAGGTAGATATGTATATCTTAATGTGTTTTTGTATTCTATTATTCATATAGCAAGTAATAACGGCGTTGATAGAAAACTATACGTCGTGTTTAGAGTTGCCTAAGCAAACTGCGAGAAACTAAAACATGACAAGATGTTTTCAATAGCAATTTATTTTAAACCATATTTGTGTGGACATAATATTTACATTTATTATTATTATTATTATAATGTTCACAATTATCAGTTAATATCCAAATACTGAATAACTTAAGCTGCTATTAATAATCGTATTTATAAAAAATATTTTTTAGAATATTAAATAGTATATATATTCATGATTTAATATACTGTTGAATATTTTGATCAAAATTAATATTGGTTATTCTACATATTCTATTCTCAGATTTTATTTACATTTTAAATACAATTTCTATTCTATCCTGAGCTTCTTAAATCCAAATGGGGCGATTCATGATTACTAAAGGGCATGGTCATTATCATCGTGAGTACACGCCATATAATTATTCATGTTCTCTCCACATGTTTACACAAAACAAACATTAGGTTTATTGATCATTTTAACGGTAAAACTGCGTGGTACAACACTGAAGATGGTGAACTTTTACATTTTATTAGTCCATTGGTGTGTTCTATTAATATCGGGTTACACTCTTCCTCCAGGCAGACGTACACTGGTCATTCCTAAACCAAACGTGTCGGTATTAAAGCCTGTAGAATTTGACTGGTATAGTCCTTGAATTATAGACCAAATATCATCTATGCATATCTGACTAACTTCTTTAAACGGAATCCAGCCTTGTCCTCTTGAAAAATCTTTAGAGCAAAAGCTAAGACCAACTTTATCCTTTGGATTTAGATCTGCTGTACTGTACTCTAAAACATCCGATAATGCATTTTTAAGCCATGAAACAGGCTCCTCATTCTTAGGTATATCTTTAAATTTGAAATCGATGGTGCGACCACGGAAATTAAAGTGTCTGATGTGTTTTTCCTCATCTTTGATTACAATAAACTTCTCCATTTTATCGAGGTAGGTGTATTATCATTCAAAGAATAAATTTACAAAATACTAGCAGAGCATATAAAAACTCAACTGCATCAGCCAACGGTTGAAATGAAACTAAAATTTTTTCCGATGGTTTTCAACTTATATGCAATTTTGATTGAACTTTGATTTGTGAGAAAGATATACGTAACCGTATTTCTGCGTTAGGAATCTGATAAATATTCCCAAAGAGTCGTATAGCGCTGTATGTATTATCATAAAAACACGCACTGATCAGTTGAATGTGTGGCATAAGAAAAATTTTAAAGATTAGTAACGTATAGGAAATAGTATTAACAAAAAATATTTTTATCGGTCAAAAAGGTACTTAAACGTGTAAAAATTTAAATTTAGCAAGGCAATCTATATGACTCTTTAAAGACACATAGTAATTTGATATTTTTCAACACTTTTATCAAATTTTCGGCTAAACCTTTATATCTGTTACATTGGCTAATCAGCATGCATATTGGCGTTATGGCCCTATAGATATTTGTAACGTTAAAGGTTATAACCAAAATAATCTCTTTATATTGCAAAAAGGCACTTAAAACGTGTAAAATTTAAATCTAGCAAAGCAACTGTTATTCTACATAATCTATGTGGAACTTTAAAGCCGCAGAGTAATTGATAGTTTTTCCACACTTTTCAAATTTTCGCTGAAACCTTTATATTTGATACATTGCCCCTGTGCATTATCCCCAGCCATATCGGCGTTTTGCCTCCAAGCTAATACTTTGAATTAACAAGTGGATCCCATAAATGACAGTCTCGGGATAATTAGAAGTATCACTATAACTATAGCAGCTTCTTCTAAGCACAGCTTAAACACTTTTGTGAAAAAAGTGCAAAAATATATCTGTTTATTCTGTTTGGAGAAATACTTTAGCGTAGTCATAATGCAAAACATAAATATTAGCTAACTAAATGTATGGTACATATTCCAATATAAATTTCAGTTAAAATATTCTTCTTTCTAAAGCTAATTTCTCAATAAGTACCAAGTTTTCATTAATGGATTTACTTTCAAATCCAGGGCGAGATACACTATATAATTTTCCAGCATGGATGCAGCTTAGAACATAAAATGCTATTTATTTTTTTGTTAACTGACGTCCCGCCTCTTCAAGTAATGACAATATACTATTTTTACTTGTTATAGATCGAAGTCAAATTAGGTATTCCAGTGCGATTATATGACCAAAGTTTAAAAAAAATTGCAAAGTGAATAGAGATACCTAAACACGAAATAATACCGATCAAAAGCAGCTACAAGGCTGCCAATAGCGTTTTGTCTGTGATTTGGCTCATATTATATTATTTTAATTAAATCGATGTCGAAAAATATCTGTAGTAATGATTAATTTCTAAAGTATTTTTATTTAGAAATAGTAAGAAAAATTAAAATTTTAGCCGAAGATTAAACTCTGCGCCACTTAAATATTAAAATATATTTTTAAATTTTTTGTTCAACTGCAAACGAGACACTGAATAAATGCGAGCTTCATATAGATGGAAATTGCACTGATTCAAGGCGGAGCCAAAGATTCCTGAGCATATACAGTCTATAAAGTATAGTGTGGCGATTTAGTGGCGCCCCTAAATTTCTTATGCTTTAAAATAAAAACTTAATCTTTTATACGCTTTTATTTTGTGTCTTGGAAAGTTATCGAATAATAGAAAATTTCCTATAAATTATTTAAAATCAAAGGCAAAAATCAATTACTCGCGTGCTATAATTTTATTCTAATTAAACTGGATATTCCTTCTGGGGCAAAGAGTTAGTAAAAGGGGACGTTTCATCACGTGAAACATAGTAATTCGATCAATTTTGCATTCAGTGTTTTCAACCAAGAAAACTAACCTTATTTGGATAACTTAACATTTACATGAAATGGCCCTTTGAATCATTTTTTCGTTTTATACCTTCTTATTTGGAGTCGAAATGACGAAACTTTTTCACGTATTATTTCTATATTATTGACAGACGCATGATTTATATACTGCGAACTGTTCATTTTTATTAATTTTTCGGATTTTAACTTAACAATGGTTTAAATCGTGGTTTTATAAATTACATATACTTTCTATACATATATAGATACACATCAACATAATATCGCATATTTAAGGCTTTGTCTTCTGCCCCTTGATTGAAACTCAAGTACTGACATGGGAAAATCTATAGAATATACGTCGAAGTGTAATTTTGATTATAATTAAGTAGCTTTTTTTTCTGCAATTAGACTTGCTATCCGAAATATGAACTAACATTAAAGACATTGCCATATATCGACCTGAGCTTCTTTTCAACAAAAATAATGGCATAGTGACTAGGCTATCAAGGTTTTTAATTTAATGAAGTCTTAAATGACGGAAAAATGATGTTTATGACTTTCACACACGGGTAGGAAATCAAATCTCGACAGGGGAAAATTTAAGAAGTATAGGTTGTACCATATTGTATACTACTTTGATCAGATTATGCCGTTGTAATTGACATGATACATGGTATATAGAGTAAAATCTATAAATATTTAGTAGTGTATACCACGTGCATGGACACGGTTTTTAAATTAATAAAGTCTTAATATAAGGAAAATAGCTAAAATATTTAATGAGCTAATAAATTTGTATCAGAGAAAAGCTCATATAAGTTGATATTATTGATTATTTTAATAAACAGGGGCATGCGAAATATGGTCAGATTGTGAAAATTTGTAGAGGCCAAAAAGGACACGAAATATGCCCCGGTTGTTTATTCATAAGATTGATAAATATCATAGTCGTGTGACATAGGCCATAACACTCATGTTTTAATTTTTAGCTTAGGATGACGACCATAGGAATAAATAAATGACCTGAAGTCTATATAGAGCAGAATCTAAAAGTATATGTTGTCATTATTTGGTTTTCGCCTTAAAATAATAAATATTGAAAATATTAAACAAAAGATTAAATTCGGCACCTTCACAGAGTAATAAAGGGGCGTTATTACTGTCAGACCTGGTAAGCGAAGGATGGGACAAAAATTTAAAAAAGATGGGTAATAAGTGTCATTATTTTCTAACTTGAATTGTTAAACAGTCATATTTGACATTCGTAATTACTCTCAAAGTGCTCAGACTTTCCATATTTAAACTTACTGGTGATTTCCACTAATAGAAATGTAAAAGTGGTTCACATGTTTAAATGAGAAAGTTTAGGAAACAATATAAAGATGTTCGCCTGGCAAGAATCAGTATTCTTTTGCGTAAGAAATACTTTTTGAAAATAGAAATAAGTGAAAATTCATGCAAAATCAGACATAAGGTAAATTTTGAACAAGAAATTGTGTGTGTGTGCTGGGTGAAAATTGTTCTAAAAATGTAATGCAGAATTTTTTCCGTAAAAATCCGCTTTAAAAGTCAATTTTCTTCCAAACACACACACACAACTTCTTGTTCAAAATTTACCTTATGTCTGATTTTGCATGAATTTTCACTTATTTCTATTTTCAAAAAGTATTTCTTACGCAAAAGAATACTGATTCTTGCCAGGCGAACATCTTTATATTGTTTCCTAAACTTTCTCATTTAAACATGTGAACCACTTTTACATTTCTATTAGTGGAAATCACCAGTAAGTTTAAATATGGAAAGTCTGAGCACTTTGAGAGTAATTACGAATGTCAAATATGACTGTTTAACAATTCAAGTTAGAAAATAATGACATTTATTACCCATCATTTTTAAATTTTTGTCCCATCCTTCGCTTACCAGGTCTGACAGTAATAACGCCCCTTTATTACTCTGTGAAGGTGCCGAATTTAATCTTTTGTTTAATATTTTCAATATTTATTATTTTAAGCCGAAAACCAAATAATGACAACATATACTTTTAGATTCTGCTCTATATAGACTTCAGGTCATTTATTTATTCCTATGGTCGTCATCCTAAGCTAAAAATTAAAACATGAGTGTTATGGCCTATGTCACACGACTATGATATTTATCAATCTTATGAATAAACAACCGGGGCATATTTCGTGTCCTTTTTGGCCTCTACAATTTTTCACAATCTGACCATATTTCGCATGCCCCTGTTTATTAAAATAATCAATAATATCAACTTATATGAGCTTTTCTCTGATACAAATTTATTAGCTCATTAAATATTTTAGCTATTTTCCTTATATTAAGACTTTGTTAATTTAAAAACCGTGTCCATGCACGTGGTATACACTACTAAATATTTATAGATTTTACTCTATATACCATGTATCATGTCAATTACAACGGCATAATCTGATCAAAGTAGTATACAATATGGTACAACCTATACTTCTTAAATTTTCCCCTGTCGAGATTTGATTTCCTACCCGTGTGTGAAAGTCATAAACATCATTTTTCCGTCATTTAAGACTTCATTAAATTAAAAACCTTGATAGCCTAGTCACTATGCCATTATTTTTGTTGAAAAGAAGCTCAGGTCGATATATGGCAATGTCTTTAATGTTAGTTCATATTTCGGATAGCAAGTCTAATTGCAGAAAAAAAAGCTACTTAATTATAATCAAAATTACACTTCGACGTATATTCTATAGATTTTCCCATGTCAATACTTGATTTTCAATCAAGGGGCAGAAGACAAAGCCTTAAATATGCGATATTATGTTGATGTGTATCTATATATGTATAGAAAGTATATGTAATTTATAAAACCACGATTTAAACCATTGTTAAGTTAAAATCCGAAAAATTAATAAAAATGAACAGTTCGCAGTATATAAATCATGCGTCTGTCAATAATATAGAAATAATACGTGAAAAAGTTTCGTCATTTCGACTCCAAATAAGAAGGTATAAAACGAAAAAATGATTCAAAGGGCCATTTCATGTAAATGTTAATTTATCCAAATAAGGTTAGTTTTTTTGGTTGAAAACACTGAATGCAAAATTGATCGAATTACTATGTTTCACGTGATGAAACGTCCCCTTTTACTAACTCTTTGCCCCAGAAGGAATATCCAGTTTAATTAGAATAAAATTATAGCACGCGAGTAATTGATTTTTGCCTTTGATTTTAAATAATTTATAGGAAATTTTCTATTATTCGATAACTTTCCAAGACACAAAATAAAAGCGTATAAAAGATTAAGTTTTTATTTTAAAGCATAAGAAATTTAGGGGCGCCACTAAATCGCCACACTATACTTTATAGACTGTATATGCTCAGGAATCTTTGGCTCCGCCTTGAGTCAGTGCAATTTCCATCTATATGAAGCTCGCATTTATTCAGTGTCTCGTTTGCAGTTGAACAAAAAATTTAAAAATATATTTTAATATTTAAGTGGCGCAGAGTTTAATCTTCGGCTAAAATTTTAATTTTTCTTACTATTTCTAAATAAAAATACTTTAGAAATTAATCCTAATATTACTACAGATATTTTTCGACATCGATTTAATTAAAATAATATAATATGAGCCAAATCGCAGACAAAACGCTATTGGCAGCCTTGTAGCTGCTTTTGATCGGTATTATTTCGTGTTTAGGTACCTCTATTCACTTTGCAATTTTTTTTAAACTTTGGTCATATAATCGCACTGGAATACCTAATTTGACTTCGATCTATAACAAGTAAAAATTGTATATTGTCATTACTTGAAGAGGCGGGACGTCAGTTAACAAAAAAATAAATAGCATTTTATGTTCTAAGCTGCATCCATGCTGGAAAATTATATAGTGTATCTCGCCCTGGATTTGAAAGTAAATCCATTAATGAAAACTTGGTACTTATTGAGAAATTAGCTTTAGAAAGAAGAATATTTTAACTGAAATTTATATTGGAATATGTACCATACATTTAGTTAGCTAATATTTATGTTTTGCATTATGACTACGCTAAAGTATTTCTCCAAACAGAATAAACAGATATATTTTTGCACTTTTTTCACAAAAGTGTTTAAGCTGTGCTTAGAAGAAGCTGCTATAGTTATAGTGATACTTCTAATTATCCCGAGACTGTCATTTATGGGATCCACTTGTTAATTCAAAGTATTAGCTTGGAGGCAAAACGCCGATATGGCTGGGGATAATGCACAGGGGCAATATATCAAATATAAAGGTTTCAGCGAAAATTTGAAAAGTGTGGAAAAACTATCAATTACTCTGCGGCTTTAAAGTTCCACATAGATTATGTAGAATAACAGTTGCTTTGCTAGATTTAAATTTTACACGTTTTAAGTGCCTTTTTGCTATATAAAGAGATTATTTTGGTAATAACCTTTAACGTTACAAATATCTATAGGGCCATTACGCCAATATGCATGCTGATTAGCTAATGTAACAGATATAAAGGTTTAGCCGAAAATTTGATAAAAGTGTTGAAAAATATCAAATTACTATGTGTCTTTAAAGAGTCATATAGATTGCCTTGCTAAATTTAAATTTTTACACGTTTAAGTACCTTTTTGACCGATAAAAATATTTTTTGTTAATACTATTTCCTATACGTTACTAATCTTTAAAATTTTTCTTATGCCACACATTCAACTCATCAGTGCGTGTTTTTATGATAATACATACAGCGCTATACGACTCTTTGGGAATATTTATCAGATTCCTAACGCAGAAATACGGTTACGTATATCTTTCTCACAAATCAAAGTTCAATCAAAATTGCATATAAGTTGAAAACCATCGGAAAAAATTTTAGTTTCATTTCAACCGTTGGCTGATGCAGTTGAGTTTTTATATGCTCTGCTAGTATTTTGTAAATTTATTCTTTGAATGATAATACACCTACCTCGATAAAATGGAGAAGTTTATTGTAATCAAAGATGAGGAAAAACACATCAGACACTTTAATTTCCGTGGTCGCACCATCGATTTCAAATATAAAGATATACCTAAGAATGAGGAGCCTGTTTCATGGCTTAAAAATGCATTATCGGATGTTTTAGAGTACAGTACAGCAGATCTAAATCCAAAGGATAAAGTTGGTCTTAGCTTTTGCTCTAAAGATTTTTCAAGAGGACAAGGCTGGATTCCGTTAAAAGAAGTTAGTCAGATATGCATAGATGATATTTGGTCTATAATTCAAGGACTATACCAGTCAAATTCTACAGGCTTTAATACCGACACGTTTTGTTTAGGAATGACCAGTGTACGTCTGCCTGGAGGAAGAGTGTAACCCGATATTAATAGAACACACCAATGGACTAATAAAATGTAAAAGTTCACCATCTTCAGTGTTGTACCACGCAGTTTTACCGTTAAAATGATCAATAAACCTAATGTTTGTTTTGTGTAAACATGTGGAGAGACCATGAATAATTATATGGCGTGTACTCACGATGATAATGACCATGCCCTTTAGTAATCATGAATCGCCCCATTTGGATTTAAGAAGCTCAGGATAGAATAGAAATTGTATTTAAAATGTAAATAAAATCTGAGAATAGAATATGTAGAATAACCAATATTAATTTTGATCAAAATATTCAACAGTATATTAAATCATGAATATATATACTATTTAATATTCTAAAAAATATTTTTTATAAATACGATTATTAATAGCAGCTTAAGTTATTCAGTAATTGGATATTAACTGATAATTGTGAACATTATAATAATAATAATAAATGTAAATATTATGTCCACACAAATATGGTTTAAAATAAATTGCTATTGAAAACATCTTGTCATGTTTTAGTTTCTCGCAGTTTGCTTAGGCAACTCTAAACACGACGTATAGTTTTCTATCAACGCCGTTATTACTTGCTATATGAATAATAGAATACAAAAACACATTAAGATATACATATCTACCTATGCGCCTTGTTAAGGTCTTTAAACAGCTCAATTTCATTATCTTCGCTAAGCTTACACATTCTTTGATGCGACACACTTTTATTTTCCCCTTTCTATCTGTAGTCGAAAATGAAAGAAATCTGACCTATATCAGCATACCTGTTTATGATCTTTATTTCGTATTCTTCCTAACTATCGGGGACAGTTTTCGAGCTATTCTTTATGTATGCCCCTGGAGCTGTTTTACGGTTAAGTGTCATTCACATTTTTTAATTTCATAGTTAGAGGGACAATATAATAGTTTTATCTGTAATAAATTATTCCCTGCAGATAATGTAATAAGATTTCACGTCTTTGACGTTGTGTTATACCTTTTGTAGTGTTTTTATGAAGTTAGGTTATCATGATTATTTTAACACCCGTGTTTATACTTTTCTTATAATCAGGCTAAGATTCTACGATATTGTAGGCTTTTTCTACAAAAAGCTAATTTATTTCGTAAGCTTAATATCTATGAATTGTCTATATAGATCCAGCAAAAAATTGGGGTCATTTGGATAGAAACGTAAGTACATTCGTGAAAATATAAACATTGTTTACAAAATTCCAAACCTAGACAAAAACTGGTCAAATTATATAAGTTGGGATACAACAGTGGGTTTGAGTTTGAGTTTGAGGCAATTGAGTATTGATATTTTTAAAATAGAATTCTGCATTTAAATTTAAAAACATTTGAATTAAAAATTTAATATCTCTATGTCTTTAAAGACGTCTGACATCTATTTATAGATTATATCACCGTGTTGTGGTAAATATGCTGAAATAATCTTAACTAGTCCTGATTATTTTAACGTTCAGATCTATTCTTTCCTTATAAGTGCAAAAATTCAGCGATATTGTAGGCTTTTTTCTAAAAAACCATGGTAATTTGCTTTCGTAATCTTAATATCTCTGTATTACCTATATAGAGTCTGCCATTCTATGAATAGCTTTAAACGTATATTTCCATCTGTTTGTTTATTTCAACGTATGTCTGGCTAACTGTCAGCCTGTCTGGCACTCTGATTGACTAATTGTTTTCCTGTTTGTCTATCTGTCTGTTAGCCTATCTAGTTCCCTCTTCCCATGTCAAAGCGAGAGCTCTAGGAAATATTTACAAATTCTCTACAATATGATTAAGTCTTATTTTAAGATCTAATTTTTCTATTATCACACTAGAGTATATATTAGTTTATTATTTTATTGAACAAACATATGTTATTCCTACATATTTTACAATTGTATTATCTATATGTCTAATTCTAGGACTGCAAATATAAATCTCTATTGCTAGGTAATTAGTGCAAAGTATATTAACACTGCATCCATCTCGTCCAGGGGGTTCCTGATCATCGATAATGCTAGTTCTTTATATGGTCTTTTACCCTCTGATTTAATATATTTTCTTTTGGGTGGAAATAACTTAGATATAATATTTAAATATTTCCAGCTTTTACTGGAGCGCATATGCTTATTCCTTTGAAATCCCCATCTGTGTGCATCAGATAATAAGAGAATTTCCTTATACTGGTCCAATTCATAACTCGTATGTTTCTTAGGCTTGTGCTGTGTTAACAAATTCAATAACCCTCAGTTAACATATACTTTTCTTCATCAATCAACAAAACATTTCCATTGAATTCTACATGTTGACCGCTGATAAACCAGTCAGTTTCCGTCTTTCTAAAACCAAAATCATTTTCAGTGGGCATTGCCAGGAGCTTAAATTTAATTTAGCGGTGCATCTTACTCTGCGGACGTCTGCATTACAAATGACATTCTTAAAATATAAACAGTGCCTTTGTCGTCTTATTATAACCGTACTCTATCCAAAATGTATCAAAACAATAACGCCCACGTATCGCAACACATACGCCGCGACATTTATTAAAGCGTACAGCTGAGTGGAGGGAGGTAGCCCCGTATCATTGTATCTGTACCTTGTCGCTGTGATAGGGCTTAAGGACAACTGGCCGAACTAATCAGATACAATATCTTCCTAATTTAAATTAATCTATAGGTATTATTATTATTATTAATATAAAATATTTGTTTCTTTGAAAGATTAAGCGTTTTAGGTCCTCATTTACGAGTTAAACTCTTTCTTGTTGTACAAGATATTTTATTCTGAATGCACCAGCCCAGGGTACAATATAAGGTACAGGTTCTTTACCTAATTTATTTGAAACATCTTATCGGTGCGCAAGGAATGTGACTGGCGAAGTTTTGTCTACACAGAACTTCCTACATTCTAAGAACCGCATAGACGTTTCCGTCATCTCATTTCTTTTCCTTGCGCGCGAATAAAGCCCAAGGGAAGTGATCCTTAGGATTATCTTTAAAACCGAGTGCTTTTCTATGAATATACGATTTTTAACAAAAGACGTGTAATTATTACGTACTTGGTGGATTAATTTAACAAAGGTTTATAAACCCTATTCATTAATTTTTCTATCTTGTACTTCTTAAAACCAGCCATCTGACTCGCACGGGCGCACGGTTCACCTGCCGTCAGTCAATTTGGATTATTACCTAATTACCAACCGTCCTCAGTATATTAAATCTTAAGGGACCGAGGTCGTGCCGGTAGGATCAACTTTAATTTAAAGATGTATTATCATTAAATGTCGCGTGGTGTTCTATGAATGTACGTTTTTTATCATAAGGGAAGTGCTTAATTATTAAATTCTGTCTGCCTGTCTGCTCTGTCTACATGTTTAAAAGTTATAGTATTCAGGTATACCTAAGGATTTATAGTATTTTCATTGAGACGTACGTAGAAAATTTACGTTATAAATTTATTTTTTTTGCTGTATTCATAGCTATCTGTCAGTCTGTCTAGTTGACTGTCTACCTGTTTGTCAAGTTGACAGATCGGCAGTTTGTCGGCCTGCCTGTCCGTTTGTCTGTCTGTGTTCTACAGGAAACGCCTGAATTGGCCTGGTCGAACCAATTTTAAATTCGTGCTTTATAAACTTGTTGTGTGTAACTTGATTTAGTCACTTTTTCGTTTAATCGGCATATTTTCGTACGGCTTGTGTCCCTCAGACGACGATATTTTGGTTGCTAAAGTAAGAGCGCCAACCCGTCATTGGTGTCACTGCGTATGAAAAGGCCGTGCTGGAAAGCATTTTTCGTGAAAAGCCCATATGTTCAACATATGGACATGTGGAGTTTCCCAAATATGTGATTCAAATAGAAGCTATACATTAAAAAGTTGTATTATACAGTTACACCTAAAACTTCTATATTCTTTTCCTTTGTTTAAGTTTAAATTTTATTTTTGTGAATAATCTCAGTTAAGTCTTTTCCTTGATGTCTACTTTTAAACATGATTTACATATTTCCTATTTTGCTGCATTGTGAATGATTTTATACATAAAACTGCGTGTAAAATTTACGTTATAAATTTTTTTTTACCGTTCTTCCTTACTGTCTGTATAAAAAGCCTACTGACTAGTTGGTAGTCCATCTGTTTGTTTATTTGTACATCTATCCGACTGGATATCTGACTCTCTGACTGATTGTCTGTCTGTTAGATCGGTTGCCTATTTGTACGAGGCTCTAAATTACTGATTACTCTGACACACCCACGCACACACGTATGACTGTCTGGCTGACCATACGCACACACGTATGACTGTCTGACCGACCACACGCACATCTGTCTGGATATCTGGCTCTCTGACTGATTGTTTGCCTGTTAGGTCGGTTGCATATTTGTTACGAGACTCTAAATTACAGAAGCCCGTACACACACGTATGACCGTCTGGCTGCCTGCCTGTCTGTCTGACACATCGACAGGTTGTCTGTCTGCTTGTCTGCGCATGTTCCGTCTATATGTCTGTCTGTCCATCTGTCATGCTGTGCGTCCGTTCGATTGACTGCATGCATGACTGTCTGTCTGTGTGTCTAACTGACTATTTATCTGTCTGTATGTCTGTCTAACTAGCTATCAGAATGTCTACCAACCCATCACTTTGTCTACCTGCTCGAATAACTGGACCCATTTCCTCATGTATCACTCCATCTATCAACCCGACTCTTTAGTATGAACCTCTAAATTATGCTCACACACGTACACATCCATACACCAAAATTTGTGGAAATCGTATCTTACGCACAAGATCTATAATCACATAATAACGTTATCATTGATCTCAATCTACACACGCAAAAGGGAAAATCATATATTTAGTATCTGTGGACAATAACTCGCACACGTGAGCTAATATATATCACACACTCACTGTTTCATTACTTTTTTCGTTAAGAAATACAAATATTCCATATATTCGCATTAATATTTCTATTATATCATCGCGGATAAGTTAAACGCCCACCAGCAGCAGTTAAGAATAGTATAAGGGAACTTAATACTATTACCAATTTACTCCCCTTTTTCTAATTCTTTTTATAACCTATACACCTTTATCTCCCGCACGTAAACAGCAAATCTGGGCAGGCAATAAATTTCAAGAGAACACGTGTCCTTGTTTTTTTTAAAATGTATATCACCAGCGTTCCTTCATTATTTTTAATTAATAAATCTCAATATACTTACTATCCTTTTTATTCTTTAATATCCTATAAATATCTATCTACACGCGTAACCCACTTCCGTAAATCTAAAGAATTGAAAGGACCCATTGTAAAATAATATCACACACTTTTAATCGACTTAACATAAACATCAAACCCTCTTTACGTTTGACAGGTAATAAAGTCATGGAGCTCGACTACCCGAAGGGGCAGGTACGTCGTAAATTATTGGCCCACAAGACGGCGAGGATACAAAAGGTACCGCTGTCATTGCACCTGGCGGCACCGCGAATCTCAAACGCGTAGCGTACGTAGACTATAATTAATTAATACATTAATCTAAAATTATGTAACCCTCTTTATAACAAAGCTTGACAGGTGAAATCGATACAAAAGGAGCCGCTGACATCGCGGGGTCGGCACCGCGAATCTCAATCGCTGTAGCACACGTGGGCTATAATTAATTAGTACATTAATCGACTGTCTGACATATATTATGGGGCCCGTTCCAAGTGTCCCTATAACTACTAACGTATACTGCCGGACAATCTCCACACTGTAAAGAATAAACCCCGGATTTCGAAAAGGGGTCAACTTCGTCTTTAGTTTTAACTACATGTCGTTTTAGAGTGTTACTGGTTTTAAATGATAATATAACGTTATAAGGATTAAAAAATTTCTTCAACCTAAGAGATATATTGCCAAAAAAGTTAATGATCTGTAATTATTGTTTTCAGTACTTGTCTTGTTAGAGTGTAAAATATTGTAGGATAATTTGTATTTATTCATAAATTTATAATAAAGTTTATTAATCAAATTCAATGGAAATCCGTTATTTACCGCTATTTGCTTTATTGTATCCAATTCCTGATTAAAAGATTTTCTAGAGAGGGGCAGCTTAAATAACCTATAGAAAAACGAGTTAAAAGATGCAAATTTATGTGAGTAAGGTGAGTTTGAGGAGAACTGGATAACATTATCTGTTGATGATGGTTTTCTATAGACTTCGAAGTTAATTTTATTATTATTTCTAATTAAAAGAAGATCCAAAAAAGGTAACTTGCCCTCGGTTTCCATTTCTAAAGTGAAGCTTATTTTTGGATGTAAATTGTTGACAAAATTAAGAAAATCATTCAACTCCTCCCCACTTCCACTCCAAACAATACAAATATCATCCACATACCTTTTGTAAGCCGCTATAAAATTAGAAAAGTTACTCTTCATTATAAGACTTTCTAGATTGTTCATAAAGACCTCACTGAGAAAAGGAGAAAGGCAAGACCCCATTGCCAAACCTGCCTTTTGTTTAAAAAACTTATTATTGAATTGGAAGAAATTTTGTTCAAGGACTGTTGATAACAATAAAGAAATGTCAGACACTAATAAATTCGAAAGTCCTCTGCCTCTAAGCAAATCCTCAACTAAACCAACGCATTCAGAGGGGGGGATGCTGGGAAACAAATTCTTCACATCAAGTGATATTAATTTGGCATTAGGAGGAAGTTCAGCATTATTCAGATAAATTGAAAATTCTATAGAGTTCTTAGTTGAAAAAGCACTTTCGAAGCCAGTCACCTTTCTCAGGATATCATTCAGCCAGGATGAGATGTTGTAACAAGGTGAATTAATAAATGAAACAACTGGTCTTATGGGTATGCCCTCTTTGTGAACCTTGGGCAATCCGTACAATAGAGGGGTTTTTGGATTCATAGGATACAGTCTCTGTTTATATGAATTAAAGTACTCCAAAGTAGTAAGCGTTTTATCCAGAACACTCTTAACTCTATTAAAATAAGCGTTAGTTGGATTTTTATTGATTGGTTCAAAGTCATCCGAGTCCAAAAAGTCCATAACCTTACCTATGTAGTCGGCCCTCCTCATCATAACCAAGCATGACCCCTTGTCCGCTTTAGTTATGATTAAGTCATGAGTTTTTATTTTTTCATTCAGGGACCTAAGATAGGTTTTGTTAATATTATTTGTTTTAGATTGAACTGAATTAGAGTTAAGAAAACTAATGATATGTGCTCTTAAAATGTTCTTGTTTGAAATATCAGTTGTTTGAATTATATTTTCCGCCTCCACAGCCAACATTTCTTTGACATTTGCATTAATTTGATGAGAAAAATTATATTTTAAATTAAGAGAAAGAATGTATTCTTCTTGTTTAGTAAATGTAACATCAGTCAAGTTCAAAAATCTGTTGTGAAATTTAAAATTAGATTTACCCATCCCCAATCTGTATTCTGTGTTGTCATTATTCGAGAGATTAATCTTATGTTCAGTTTTTAAATTATAAAGTTTCTTACCCAATCTCTGAAACGTTCTTTCAGCAAATGATTCCACCTCGTCCCTAAACCTACCGTCAAAACTAATAAATTCTATGAATGAACAAACATGAGTTAAAGTTAAATATAAGTATTTCAGCTTTGAATTAACAGCGTTTAAGTTCCTATAGTGGTATTTAACTTCTTCCTTAATCCAAATCACCTTCGCAGCATCCAGTGCAATCTTGGAAGAAGTAGTCCTAGATCTACATTTCAGAGAAATAAATTTCGGCGTTAAATGGAATGTTAGGCACTGTTGAAGAAACCAAATTTTCAGCAGGAGGTTTTTCCGTGTAATTAGGTTTTTTTCTATATAATTGGACTAGTTTAGCCTGACTAGCATTATCAAATTCGAAGAAGTAGTCCATTTCTCAAAGAGACCTGATTTAGATTGCAAATAAAGTGTCTGACATTTCTTTATTGTTATCAACAGTCCTTGAACAAAATTTCTTCCAATTCAATAATAAGTTTTTTAAACAAAAGGCAGGTTTGGCAATGGGGTCTTGCCTTTCTCCTTTTCTCAGTGAGGTCTTTATGAACAATCTAGAAAGTCTTATAATGAAGAGTAACTTTTCTAATTTTATAGCGGCTTACAAAAGGTATGTGGATGATATTTGTATTGTTTGGAGTGGAAGTGGGGAGGAGTTGAATGATTTTCTTAATTTTGTCAACAATTTACATCCAAAAATAAGCTTCACTTTAGAAATGGAAACCGAGGGCAAGTTACCTTTTTTGGATCTTCTTTTAATTAGAAATAATAATAAAATTAACTTCGAAGTCTATAGAAATCCATCATCAACAGATAATGTTATCCAGTTCTCCTCAAACTCACCTTACTCACATAAATTTGCATCTTTTAACTCGTTTTTCTATAGGTTATTTAAGCTGCCCCTCTCTAGAAAATCTTTTAATCAGGAATTGGATACAATAAAGCAAATAGCGGTAAATAACGGAGTTCCATTGAATTTGATTAATAAACTTTATTATAAATTTATGAATAAATACAAATTATCCTACAATATTTTACACTCTAACAAGACAAGTACTGAAAACAATAATTACAGATCATTAACTTTTTTTGGCAATATATCTCTTAGGTTGAAGAAATTTTTTAATCCTTATAACGTTATATTATCATTTAAAACCAGTAACACTCTAAAACGACATGTAGTTAAAACTAAAGACGAAGTTGACCCCTTTTCGAAATCCGGGGTTTATTCTTTACAGTGTGGAGATTGTCCGGCAGTATACGTTGGACAGTCTGGGCGAAGAGTATCCACCAGAGTTCAGGAACACCTTAGTTTTGTTAACAAATATCAAAATACAGATATAACGAACACTAAGTCGGCTTTTGCAAACCATTTATTGGAATCCAAACATCAATTATCTGTACCTGAAAATGTAAACATTATTCATGAATGTCATAAGAGCAAAAAGTTTGATTTATTGGAAAAGCTTGAAATTACAAAAGCAAAAAGGAGTCCTGGCCTTACCTGTGTTAATGATGTCTTTAATTTTGAGCCTTATTTCATTTTTAATAATATAGATAATTAATTTGTTGTTGTGCCTCTAACCCTATATTTTTCCCGCGTATTTCATCCAAACGCCATTACATTATTGACATTTCTCTTCTTCTTCTTTTCTTACTCTTTTGAGTTTCAAGCAGGAATTTAGTATGTGGGTTATTCCTGCTCACGTCAGATCACCACCGAATCCCTTTCCTCCTACCTCGTATTTTATTTTATTGCGTTTTTAGTTTAGTGACATGTAAATCGTTATTGTCATGTTTTTGTTTTTTGTTTTTAATCAGTTTTTAAAACTTTTAAAATTTTATTGTAATTTTTGGGGTTGTTAGGTAAGTTATCTGAGAGTTTTTACCTGTTTAGGTGATTTAAATATTTGTATCTTTAGGTCTGATGATGCCCAGATAAGGGCGAAACATATGTAACCAATCGTAAGGATTAAACAAATTGAGACTTTGACTTTGAGATTTTTTTATTTGCAATCTAAATCAGGTCTCTTTGAGAAATGGACTACTTCTTCGAATTTGATAATGCTAGTCAGGCTAAACTAGTCCAATTATATAGAAAAAACCTAATTACAGGGAAAAACCTCCTGCTGAAAATTTGGTTTCTTCAACAGTGCCTAACATTCCATTTAACGCCGAAATTTATTTCTCTGAAATGTAGATCTAGGACTACTTCTTCCAAGATTGCACTGGATGCTGCGAAGGTGATTTGGATTAAGGAAGAAGTTAAATACCACTATAGGAACTTAAACGCTGTTAATTCAAAGCTGAAATACTTATATTTAACTTTAACTCATGTTTGTTCATTCATAGAATTTATTAGTTTTGACGGTAGGTTTAGGGACGAGGTGGAATCATTTGCTGAAAGAACGTTTCAGAGATTGGGTAAGAAACTTTATAATTTAAAAACTGAACATAAGATTAATCTCTCGAATAATGACAACACAGAATACAGATTGGGGATGGGTAAATCTAATTTTAAATTTCACAACAGATTTTTGAACTTGACTGATGTTACATTTACTAAACAAGAAGAATACATTCTTTCTCTTAATTTAAAATATAATTTTTCTCATCAAATTAATGCAAATGTCAAAGAAATGTTGGCTGTGGAGGCGGAAAATATAATTCAAACAACTGATATTTCAAACAAGAACATTTTAAGAGCACATATCATTAGTTTTCTTAACTCTAATTCAGTTCAATCTAAAACAAATAATATTAACAAAACCTATCTTAGGTCTCTGAATGAAAAAATAAAAACTCATGACTTAATCATAACTAAAGCGGACAAGGGGTCATGCTTGGTTATGATGAGGAGGGCCGACTACATAGGTAAGGTTATGGACTTTTTGGACTCGGATGACTTTGAACCAATCAATAAAAATCCAACTAACGCTTATTTTAATAGAGTTAAGAGTGTTCTGGATAAAACTCTTACTACTTTGGAGTACTTTAATTCATATAAACAGAGACTGTATCCTATGAATCCAAAAACCCCTCTATTGTACGGATTGCCCAAGGTTCACAAAGAGGGCATACCCATAAGACCAGTTGTTTCATTTATTAATTCACCTTGTTACAACATCTCATCCTGGCTGAATGATATCCTGAGAAAGGTGATTGGCTTCGAAAGTGCTTTTTCAACTAAGAACTCTATAGAATTTTCAAATTATCTGAAAAATGTTGAACTTCCTCCTAATGCCAAATTAATATCACTTGATGTGAAGAATTTGTTTCCCAGCATCCCCCCCTCTGAATGCGTTGGTTTAGTTGAGGATTTGCTTAGAGGCAGAGGACTTTCGAATTTATTAGTGTCTGACATTTCTTTATTGTTATCAACAGTCCTTGAACAAAATTTCTTCCAATTCAATAATAAGTTTTTTAAACAAAAGGCAGGTTTGGCAATGGGGTCTTGCCTTTCTCCTTTTCTCAGTGAGGTCTTTATGAACAATCTAGAAAGTCTTATAATGAAGAGTAACTTTTCTAATTTTATAGCGGCTTACAAAAGGTATGTGGATGATATTTGTATTGTTTGGAGTGGAAGTGGGGAGGAGTTGAATGATTTTCTTAATTTTGTCAACAATTTACATCCAAAAATAAGCTTCACTTTAGAAATGGAAACCGAGGGCAAGTTACCTTTTTTGGATCTTCTTTTAATTAGAAATAATAATAAAATTAACTTCGAAGTCTATAGAAAACCATCATCAACAGATAATGTTATCCAGTTCTCCTCAAACTCACCTTACTCACATAAATTTGCATCTTTTAACTCGTTTTTCTATAGGTTATTTAAGCTGCCCCTCTCTAGAAAATCTTTTAATCAGGAATTGGATACAATAAAGCAAATAGCGGTAAATAACGGATTTCCATTGAATTTGATTAATAAACTTTATTATAAATTTATGAATAAATACAAATTATCCTACAATATTTTACACTCTAACAAGACAAGTACTGAAAACAATAATTACAGATCATTAACTTTTTTTGGCAATATATCTCTTAGGTTGAAGAAATTTTTTAATCCTTATAACGTTATATTATCATTTAAAACCAGTAACACTCTAAAACGACATGTAGTTAAAACTAAAGACGAAGTTGACCCCTTTTCGAAATCCGGGGTTTATTCTTTACAGTGTGGAGATTGTCCGGCAGTATACGTTGGACAGTCTGGGCGAAGAGTATCCACCAGAGTTCAGGAACACCTTAGTTTTGTTAACAAATATCAAAATACAGATATAACGAACACTAAGTCGGCTTTTGCAAACCATTTATTGGAATCCAAACATCAATTATCTGTACCTGAAAATGTAAACATTATTCATGAATGTCATAAGAGCAAAAAGTTGGATTTATTGGAAAAGCTTGAAATTACAAAAGCAAAAAGCAGTCCTGTCCTTACCTGTGTTAATGATGTCTTTAATTTTGAGCCTTATTTCATTTTTAATAATATAGATAATTAATTTGTTGTTGTGCCTCTAACCCTATATTTTTCCCGCGTATTTCATCCAAACGCCATTACATTATTGACATTTCTCTTCTTCTTCTTTTCTTACTATTTTGAGTTTCAAGCAGGAATTTAGTATGTGGGTTATTCCTGCTCACGTCAGATCACCACCGAATCCCCTTCCTCCTACCTCGTATTTTATTTTATTGCGTTTTTAGTTTAGTGACATGTAAATCGTTATTGTCATGTTTTTGTTTTTTGTTTTTAATCAGTTTTTAAAACTTTTAAAATTTTATTGTAATTCTTGGGGTTGTTAGGTAAGTTATCTGAGAGTTTTTACCTGTTTAGGTGATTTAAATATTTATACCTTTAGGTCTGATGATGCCCAGATAAGGGCGAAACATATGTAACCAATCGTAAGGATTAAACAAATTGAGACTTTGACTTTGAGATTTTTTTATTTGCAAGTAGATAGGAATATTTTGAGTACTGATTAGCAATATTTGTTTGATATTATTATGTTAAAAGCGTTGTCTTCAGGAGAATGCAGTCAAGATTTAGCTGCTATTCAACCAGGACCGGTGGTGCATTCCAGGTGGCTGACAATTAAAAACCGAATCCATCGCCTCTATGTGGCATCCGAAGAGCCTTTCGAAAATTTGATACATTTAGTTACTTATATTTTGAAGGTACATGGTCCAATATGTTTTAATATAAAAGCAAATCGCGCAGCGAAGGACCTCGACACTTATGGAAGCTAATTCAAGCTCTATTCAAGGTATATGTCGGATCATCTAAGAAAAACAGTGGATGTTGTCATCCAAAGGATCGGATATTACGCGCATGTGGAGAATTTCCTTCGGGAAATGTTATGTGATGATAGGAATCATATTCGAAAATTAGCTTGCCGTAGGGTGATTGCTGCCAGGAAACGTAATGAGGATTCGTCACTTGTCAGAAAATTTCGTGTACCAGTAATAAATATGGAAGCAACTGATTATACTGATATCATTTTTTTGAGTGATGATGTTAAACATGTCTCCGATGAGGGCTTGGAAAGTTTCATATCAAATGAGGATGCTTCAGCGCAATTTTTGAATACGCGTAGTTTCCCATGCCACACATAAGGGACCGAAAGATGTGTTAAACTAGTTACTGAGGCTGCATCTCTCATTTGTGGAGAAGAAAGAAGGGATGGATTTATAAGATCTCGGCTTGAATCTAGAAATATTATGAAATCTTTTAACACGAAACCAGAATTTAGATTCAAATAATTTTGTTTTCAAGAACTAATTAATTATAGATATTTTACGGTTATTTTAGTACTAAAGGTTTAGTTTTCTTAGTTCATTAGTTTTCAAATACTTAAATTAATTCTTTAGTTCATTTGTTGTTCATAACCTATCAACCTAATCAAATATACAAGTAAAAAAGTTTTATTGTTTTGGGCACCTACAAAAATACTCCTACCGTCTCCAATTTTCATACGCATACTTTTTAGACATACCAGAAAAAAAAATTAAGAGGTTGGAGCACCTTAAGGACATGTCCAAAAAATATATGTTTTAGGAAAACACTCAACAATACATGTGACAACTTTTGTCAACTGGGCCGTTATCAAATAAAAAAAAATTATAATTTTAAGCCATTTTTCGATCCACCTTAGTGTCCAACTTCTACTTCCAAACATGTTCTCAATCTTTTTACAGGATCAAAAACATTGGTGAGCACTTGGGGGGAGTTGTTAATCTCCTGAAATTTATTTGTAATTCTAGCCACTAGGTTTTCTAAATCTCCACAAGGGCTTATGAAAACCGAGTTTTTAATGGGTGGCCATAAAAAAAGTCGCACGGCGTCAGATTGCAGGACCGTGGTGGCCACCTAACTGGCATATTACGACTAATGATTCGGTCTTCGAAAAATTCTTCCAAAAAATTTAAATTCTCAAGAGTTACGTAAATTGATGCGCCGTCCTGCTGGAAGTAGTCTTGTCTCATCTCTTCATCGCCTAATGCGTTTACAAAATTTTTTAAATTTCATTGCGGTATCGCGCCGAATTGGGAGCCCCTTCAAAAAATGTCGGTCCAGTTAACCTTCTTTTTGATATGGACGCCTACCCGACAACTTTCTGTGAATGCAGAGGCTTCTCTATAGAGAAATGTGGATTTTCAGAACTCCACATTCTCATTTGTTAAGAATTTACATAACGAGAGAGGTAAAACCACGCCTCGTCAGTAAAAAAGTTTTGTGGGTGTTCATTAACAATTTGCCTCAATTCTTCTACTTTTTGTGCAGTGCAAACTTTGGGTCTCCTTTCTATTCACACTTCCTGTTTCTCTAAACAATGCCACAGATCTAGTCGAAACTGGTCAAAATTCATGACTATGTGTGAAAGTTATGAATGGCGTCCCATGTTTAATAAACCCACTGACCATCACTTCTTCTACCATTTCTAAAGTAACTTTCGATCATAAAAGCTTTTTGTTCTGCCGTCATATTTAATTTTCTTAAAGATAAAAACTTCAGAACTTGACAGTTCTATTTTTCATTCATCATTGCCGTCTAGATGTGCTGACGCAAGAGTGTCACGGAGGAAGTGACACTCTTGCGTCAGAACATCTAGACGGCAATGTCATGGCACTGGCAATACCTTTTTGAGGGCGTTTTTTTTTATCTTATGTTATGTAGGTAATATGAGCTCTTATCAGATAAGCTAAAGTTTAAATTTTTAACTTTTTCGTAACTGAAAAACTATTTACATATTCATTAATATTGGGAGTCATTCTCGAATGAGCAACTCTTATCTATATATTTTACCAAAACATGTGCTGTATACGCATTTATTTTTCCAGATTTAACTTTACTCTTCCATGGGGTGCCAACTTTGCAGTGTATGGACGACGAAATGTTGCACCAAGCGTAACGCAATATGACTTTGTGGAATTTGTTAAAGGTGGGAGAGTCGATCATCGTCTGAGGAAACGCGATCTTTTCAGCAAAGGTAGGTATTTTATTGATATATGTTCATGATTTTACTAAAGAAACACTTAAAAGAAAAATGACAACTGCATCAACATCACCACGTAAAACGACTCGAGCAAAAAACGATGTAAACAAAGACATAAACCACTTCCATATAGCATCGTGAAATCCCGAACCGATGCAATTTCACTTTAGCCAATCCCGTATTCGTCATAAAGTCATGACTATGACTAAAGCTGTCCACCGTGAGTTTACGCTTCAGTAGCATTCCATCGCGGGGAACTTGGCCGCAGCAACAATTCAGTTTAGTAACCAAAAAGAAGAAAGAGTTAAGATAACCTCACTTTTTACTGCTTTTCCTCTCAGGTCTGGTTACTGTCATATATGAAATAAAAAACATTGCTGAATAAGCTCGTTTCCTAAATGAAAATTGTTTTTTGCAACATAATATGCAACTCGATAATTGAAAAATAAATTAAGCTATTTTTAACAAATGTCTACATATATCTATTTTTTATATGTAGATGCACAGCAAAAACTCTACCGAAAATATCAATTGGTGATTTTAAATAAAACTCAAAATTTATAACAACATTAATAAAAACAAATGTATATTTGTATACTTAATATAACTAAACTGCATTCGTGCACCTCGAAATCATACGAGTATATTTTATTTATTTTAAATATTTATGGAAATTGGATTTTGCACTCTAATTGAAATTTAAATTACATCAAATATCATTTGCCGCTATCCTTGAATGTTTGATCGACTATTCAAATTCACAATTGATATTTAGGTACCGATATTTGCGTTACAGGATTATCTTTAATTAAACTTAATATAAGGGTTATACCTAAATAAATTCAAAGAATCATATTACATTGCCTTAAGTTGACAAAAGATTGTGCTTTCATATTTTTCTAGGGTTTACTTACCAAAATAGTACTGACGATGTTCTAAAATATACTCTGAACTGAAAATTGTAGAGCATAATAAAATTCATCTTAAGGTTTATATGGATCATAAGAAACCTCACATGAATCTGTTTACTACTACGATAAAGCGGGGTTGTTTTAATAGTACGGTTCTGTGTATTTTTAAGGGTATTCGTATAAAAGTTGCCGCTTTAAAATTTATGGTTCGAACTATATTACTGTATACTTAAAATATTTTTAAAAAAATTTAATATTCAAAGCCTATCACTATTTCTAAAGTAGTAAAGTATCAAATATATATATATATATATATATATATATATATATATATATATATATATATATATATATATATATATACCGGGTGTCAACGAATCTATTAGACAAGTCATAACTTCTAGAGTACAAGGTATATAAAAATTAGATTTGTGATAGGTAAATGGTATGAAAAGAGGAGAGTTTTCGCATATCTTTTACTTTCCGGTCACTTCCGGTTTCACCGGAAATTGCTCAGGTTTTGAATTTTTAAATGGAATACCCTATATATTTTAACATTTTTGGATTTCTGAGACAATTCTGGATTAGAATTTGACATTTTGAAAAGTTTTTACGCCTTCTTGATTTTTTGAGAGCCGCTTTTAATATTGCATCTAGGTGGCCATGATCGCTCGCAAACTAACCAACGGACCTCAGGTGATGTCAGAAAATTACAATCGCAAAGTTTTAGTAAATAGTATGATAGATAGGAATAAGACAAGTTGGAAAAATCACATTTTCCTGTCTAACTATTATTTTTCAAATGGCGACCCTTTTTTGACAAGTACTTTTCGAAAAAAGAATTTTGTGACGAATTTAACGATACTAACTTATTTGCGACTGGATTAAAAAAATTAACAAAATTAACACATTAGCATAACAAAATTAACAAAATTATCTAACAACTTTAATGATGCTTCAATTAAAGTACTACCTATCTAAAATTTATGAAAAATCTTACTGTAGTAAATGTTCAAAGTGCATTCCTCCGTGTTCACGACACATATCAGCTCGTTCAATTGTTTCTCTGTTTTGCAACATTTGAGGCGTTATACTTCTGAATGCCCGTAGAATTCTTTCTTCTAAGATTTCAAGAGTGGCTGGGGCTGTTGGATAGTAGACCCTTTCTTTAACATATCCCCAAATAAAAAAATCAAGGACAGTCACATCCGGTGAGCGGGGAGGCCACCGTACTGGACCATTGGTTGCAATAACTTGATTATTAAAATGCCCTATTAAGTAATCAAGAACTTCTCTGGTATTGTGAGGCGGTGCTCCATCTTGTTGGAAGTAAATTCGCCGTAAATCTTCTAAAGGTAGATGTTCAAGATGTTCCTCGATTTCATTTTGTAGAAATCCTAAGTATCTAGCCCCTGTTAACTGACCTTGAAAGAATATGGGCCCAATTATTCTGTCTCCAACGATACCAGCCCAGACATTAACCCCAAACCTTTCTTGAAAATTGCCCTCTCTCATTTTATGTTGATTTTGTGTGGCCCAATAACGAGTATATTGCTTATTGAACATAGCATTATTTGTAAATCGGGATTCGTCGGAAAACAGAATAAAATTGAGAAAATTGGGGTTAATTCTATGATTTTTAAGCAGCCAATCACAAAACACTACCCGTCTATCGCCATCGTCAGGATAGAAATGTTGATGTAACTGATATTTGAATGATCGATATCCGTGCTTTTTCAATATTTTTCTTGTTGATTCATGACTTATCTGCAGTTCTTGACTAATTTCTCTTAAAGAAGCCGTTTTATCAACCTCAACCATAGCAAGAACGTTAATCTCAGTCTCTTCATTTATGATAAACCTCTGTTCCGCCTCTCGATTTCTTTCTTGCCTTAACCACTTCTCAACATACAGAAAATACTGATGACCTGGATGATGCCGATTGGGATATCTTTGAGCATACAACTCAGCAGCATTTCTTGAATTTCTCTGACATTCTCCAAATATTAACAACATATCCACTTTTTCACTTTGAGTATACATTATTTTGATGAAAAATTTAACTGAAATTTAACGAAAACTAAAAAACTTTCACTATCTGCCCATAAAGCATAATGTCATTGTTATTAATTAAGTGAGAATTTTGTTTTTCACAGAAGACTAGATGAAAATAACTAGAAAATATTATGCACCATGGCTATCCATGGCACACTTCACAAAAGTAAATAAATTATTATCCAGTATTTTGCCTAGCAATAGATAGGTATTTAATTTATGTTCTTATTTTTAGTCCAATCGCCAATAAATTAGTATCGTTAAATTCGTCACAAAATTCTTTTTTCGAAAAGTACTTGTCAAAAAAGGGTCGCCATTTGAAAAATAATAGTTAGACAAGAAAATGTGATTTTTCCAACTTGTCTTATTCCTATCTATCATACTATTTACTAAAACTTCGCGATTGTAATTTTCTGACATCACCTGAGGTCCGTTGGTTAGTTTGCGAGCGATCATGGCCACCTAGATGCAATATTAAAAGCGGCTCTCAAAAAATCAAGAAGGCGTAAAAACTTTTCAAAATGTCAAATTCTAATCCAGAATTGTCTCAGAAATCCAAAAATGTTAAAATATATAGGGCATTCCATTTAAAAATTCAAAACCGGAGCCATTTCCGGTGAAACCGGAAGTGACCGGAAAGTAAAAAATATGCGAGAACTCTCCTCTTTTCATACCATTTACCTATACCAAATCTAATTTTTATATACCTTGTACTCTAGAAGTTATGACTTGTCTAATAGATTCGTTGACACCCGGTATATATACAGGGTGGTGCAACCAAGATGGGGTGGACGATTGTGAGTAAACGGTGAGGAATTTCGAAATTTTTTTTTTTTATATTATCGATAGTCAAACACGCTATGTTTTAAAATTATAGCCATAATACAGAGTGGTCCGAAAAACTCGTTGCGAACCAAACTTGTATTTTTTTAAATGGGACACCCTGTATATAATAGTTCCAATTGATTCTCCTGTTCGTTACGATCATATTGATATAGGGTTTATTGGGTCTAAAACTTATAGTAAGGGAATGGGACGCGGTTAAAATTGAAAAAATGCTCACAGTTCGGCCATTTTTTTATAAAAATTTGGAACGGTTATGGAAAAACCAAATATTCCATAAAACGTTACATATCCTTGAATACATTAATCGCTTGCAATTTGTTTAAAATTATTCACTGTTATACAGGGTGGTCAAGTTTTGCAAATACGCCCTGGACTCATTTTTTTTAAATGGAATACCCTGTATATTTTATTTTCATGTTAAAGATAACATTACTAGCTTTCAAAAAATACCATATATGATGCCTTTCTGATCAACAGTTTTTTAGTAAACTAGCAGTGAAAGCAAAGTTTCTTCATTCTACTGCGATTATACTGAATTTACATTGTTTATTATTGAATATCTAATATTAGGAGGCCATAACACCATCATAAATGAAACAAAAGATTGACGAACTTGTCAAAGCTACTGCCGCATAATCCATTATTTACAAGTTAAGTGCATGTGGCCCAATAATTATGAGGTAAGAAAACTGAGACCCGAAACTTTTGCATGTTTATTAGAGATATTTCAAAAAAGAGAAAATATTGTTTTTAGGAAATGTAAAGTAATTAATAAACCAGTTATAAACAAATTTTTTTGAGAAACTAGTTGCCAGTATTGCTTGAAGATTTACCTTTAATGGTAAGAGGGTCCTTATGGTTCCAACATGATGGAGCGCCCCACCATTACCATAGGAATGTAAGATATTTTGTCGATAATTGGAAGACAGATCGTCGGATTGGGCGAGGTGGACCAGTTAAGTGGCCAGCCAGATCACCCGACTTAACACCACTAGATTTTTTCTATGGGGGCATGTTAAAGAAGAAGTCTATAAAGAGGTTCCAACCACAGTGAAAGATATGAAGACGAGAATAAGAAACAGTTTTCGCATCATTTCAGAACAGACTTTGAGAAAAGTGAAACTTTCATTTATGGATAGACTCGAAATGTGCCTTCAGCAAAAGGTGGTTTAGTTGAACACCTTATATGAGCTTTGTTAATTGTTTGTATTAAATTAGGTTTACAAGTAAGTACATACCTAAATAATTTTAAAAGATGTTCTGTTTTTGGTTAACTAATTTTCTTACACTATTAATAATACTGATAACTGATTATCTTTGTTTATAACTGGTTTATTAATTACTTTACATTTCCTAAAAACAATATTTTCTGTTTTTTGAAATATCTCTAATAAACATGTGAAAGTTTCGGGTCTCAGTTTTCTTACCTCATAATTATTGGGCCACCTACACTTAACTTGTAAATAATGGATTATGCGGCAGTAGCTTTGACAATTTCGTCAATCTTTTGTTTCATTTGTGATGGTGTCATGGCCTCCTAATATTAGATATTCAATAATAAACAACGTAAATTCAGTATAATCGTAGTAGAATGAAGAAACTTTGCTTTCACTGCTACTTTACTAAAAAACTGTTGGTCAGAAAGGCATCATGTATGGTGTTTTTTGAAAGCTAGTAATGTTATCTTTAACATGAAAATAAAATATACAGGGTGTTCCCTTTAAAAAAAATGAGCCCAGGGCGTATTTGCAAAACTTGACCACCCTGTATAACAGTGAATAATTTTAAACAAATTGCAAGCGATTAATGTATTCAAGGATATGTAACGTTTTATGGAATATTTGGTTTTTCCATACCTGTTTCAATTTTTTTTAGAAAATGGCTGAACTGTGAGCATTTTTTCAACTTCAAACGCGTCCCATTCCCTTACTACAAGTTTTAGACCCAATAAACCCTATATCAAAATGATCGTAACGAACAGGAGAATTAATTGGAACTATTATATACAGGGTGTCCCATTTAAAAAAATACAAGTTTGGTTCGCCACTAGTTTTTCGGACCACCCTGTATTATGGCTATAATTTTAAAACATAGCGTGTTTGACTATCGATAATATCCAAAAAAAAAAATTTCGAAATTCCTCACCGTTTACTCACAATCGTCCACCCCATCTTGGTTGCACCACCCTGTATATATATATATATATATATATATATATATATATATATATATATATATATATATATATATATATATATATATATATATATATATATATATATATATATATATATATATATAGGTGGTCAAAAAGTTTGAACAAAATAGAAAAAAAACTTTTTTATTTGACGTTTCGCAAAAAATTTGAAACAAGTTGGTGCTTGTCCAAAAACCTCTAAATAAGATGACCGTTTTTCTTATATTTGCGTACTAAGGTCATAAATTACAAAAACGTGAAAATCGCTGAAGAATAAACTACCTTTATTTTTAAAAATTGACGAAAATTTTATTAAGAAAAGTTCCTCAGAATCTCATTAAAGTCCTAACTACAAAATGTGAAGTTAAAATTGTAAAGAGGAAAGTTTAACATGTTTTTCAAAATTTTATATCGCCCGAGTACGGCCCTGACTCGTTTGATTTTTTAAATGTGGAACTTTTATCCATGCGACGGTAAAATGTTAAAAGGATAATTTTTGGTAAGTTTTACTGGCTTGTTTTAATGATTTATTTTTTACATGAAATTCTACTTGTTTTTTTGTTTCAATGCGAGTTTTCTGGAACAGTGTGCAACAAAAATATTTGTAAGTTTAACCTTAAATTGTATTTTGGATTTCGATGAGATTGCAAGCAATTTTCTTTTATAAAGTTTTCATCAATTTTTAAAAATAGAGGTAGTTTATTCTTCAGCAATTTCAATTTTTTTTTCAAGTTATGACGTTAGTACGCAAATGTTACAAAAACTGTCATCTTATTTAGAGCTTTCGGAACAGGCACCAACTTTTCTCTGGAATACAATTTTCTGAGAAATATCAAATAGAAAAATTTCTTCTTTCTTCATATATAATAAAAGAACAAAATGAAACTAGTGGCGAACTGGACTAAAAGGCATTTTGTTATGCTTTTGCATTAAAGCACGGAGAGCCTAAGATCTAATGGACGACCTTGGGCTGCTAGGCAGTAAGCTTTGCCCCTTAGCAATTTAGTTTGGTGGCTTACACTAGGGACTAGATATCGCACATACAATCCCACCGGAAAGTCGTGCAACTCTGTCTGAAAAACCAAACAATATAAAAAATTAGAAAGAGGCATCCGTCCTAACAAAAAAAGGAGAAAATGAAAACAGTTGCCAAGCAGGGTTGTCCATTAGATCTTAGACTCCCCGTACTTTAATGCAAAAGCAGCTTACGGCCTTTTAGTGCGCTTGGTAACTGTTTTCATTTTCTTCTTATTTTACTAGGGCGAACGCTGAAATCCCTTTCTCCTTTCTTATTGGACGTCTGGGGCCTAAATTAAGGCTGCATGCAAAATTCCAACTTTCAATCTTTGATAGTTAGGGCTGGGCCTTGCTAAATCCGTGATAGGGGTGTGTTTTTGCCCCCTAGGCTTAAAATTTCAACTCGAAAAAAAGTAGCCTTATGTAAAAAAATAAACTAAAATTGATATATTTTGCCGTTTTCCTCAAAACTTAGTAGTTTTTATACGAGATAATTTAAATTTTAGGGGTTGCTTTTACCCCCTTAGAGGGCGAGTTTTGCAAAATCCTTCCTTAGTGGACGTCTACGGCGTAAAATAAAACTGTGTGCAAAATTTCTACTTTTTAGCATTAGTAGTTTTGGCTGGGTATTGATGAATGAGTGAGTCAGTCAGTCAGTCAATTTACTCTTTTATACATCAGTGTAGATATAGTAATATAGATATACTATTTATATATTAGTATAGATATACTTATATAGATATACTATTTATATATTAGTATATATTATATATTACTATACTATTACTAGATATAGATATTACTATACTATTACTAAACGTCTGCCAGATTCCAATATGAATTTAACAAACGAACAGATGAACTCCCGGATCAACATTTCTTCACATTTCTCCATCGATGAATACCCAATACCTTTCCCCTCAAATAGCACATTTTTTATTTTAAAACTACACCCCATATCCGGCGCTTCTAAAAGGCATGACGTCATGGCCTAAAGGGGAAACAAACGATCCAGCCACCGTGTAGCCAAACTGAAATATTACCGTGACACCCAATTTTTTTAGCAGTTTTAGTGAAAACCGAAAATAATCCAAAGTATTTTTAATTACAAAAACACATTTTACTAAAAATGTGTCTGGTAATTAAAAAGCAATTTCTCGAATTTTGACGAAGACGAACGATTCGTGGTCAGACGCGTTATGAGTATAAAAAATAAACCATTAAATATCATTACAAGAAACAGTTTTACCTTTGTTGTCAAGTGTTGTGTCGTACTCCGCCTTTCCTGTAGTTTGTTTATACTGAATTTACATTGGCTGATAGTAACATTTGTTGATGATTGAGAATTTTAAAGCTAGTACCACATTGGCAAACAACTATATAATAATTTTACTATTAGGCAATCCAACGATGTGTCAAAATTAATTCAATATGGCGGATGTGGGCAAACATTGCAAGAAACACGTTTGTTTACATTGAAGCGTGCGCATCCCGAATCCCGATAAAATTGATTTCTATTTATCAAGGAATCATCAGGTTGTTATAGTTTTTTCATTTAGGTTTATTGTTCTAGTGCGCGCTTAAAAGGTTTTTTTTGCAGTAAAATACATGAGTCAGGTTATGGCGGCGTTTTTTAAAGTAGTGAAGTAATTTATCGTTCTATTTAATAATATTATAAATAAATAACGAAAAGCGTTGTTATTACTAAATATCGAGTTAACTAGATAATATGGTATACGTGTTCGTATTTTGTTTGTGGACAAGACGGCGAATGATAATAAAAATGTAGAGTTCTTGACATTTCAAATTTGCCTCCACTGCCATGCCTCGACCTGATTGGTCGTCAGAGGTTCGCACAGGTGCTGCTTTCCAAGCAGGTATCCAGGCAGACATGGAGTTAACAATGACGAATGAGTGTTGACGAGATGAATAATGCCGATATTTTTGCATAGGTTGGGTAGTTTTCAGCCCTTTATTAGTTTTATTAGTATTCAGAAAATATCGTATGCGCTTAGTGTTTTGCATTATAAGTTAGTAAAACACAACATTTCTGGGTGTTTAGTTTGGTGTTAGTTCTGCATACAGCAGTTGTTTTCTGGATTGTTTTATTTGTGTTATAGTATTTTAACCTTTTGAAATCGAGAATTTTCGAAGAGTTAGTGGAAATTCTTTAAATGTAACAAAAATGTTATTTCTTCCAAATTGTTCCATATAATTATTGTTGAGAGACATGGCAATACAACAATCTAGCTCACTTTTTTTTATACGGCCATGTGTTTATTATCAGAGGTGCGTAATGGTTATAGAATATACATATAGGCCAATCATTAGAGCAAAAAAAAAGTCATATATTGCAAAAAAGACTAGTAGAAAACCACCTATGCCATCATTTAAAAGATAGTCCGTAGATGTATTCTGATGTGGTTTCGACCAGCAACTCTCATTAATTAATTTGTTATTAACAATTTAGTGCAAAAATACGCTTTTTTTTTTGGTTTTTTGCTTATAAAACGAAAACTATTGGAAGGATTTCAATTCTGTAAATGGAAAAGTTGTAGAGAATTAAATTACGAAGAAAATGAGAGGTGGAGCAATCCGATCGGTTGATTAGAACCGAAGAAAATCCGGACAAAGCGGAAAATTCAGCTTTATTTTCAAAAATTCATAACTTTTTCATTTATGAAGATTAAGAGCTGAAATTTGGCACAGAAGTAGATAATTATATCAACCTTAAGTGTGCGCAAGGCAAGTGCTGTCGGACTATTAGTTTTTGCGCAAGTGCAATTTCAATTTTTTTATGCATTTTTTTGCCGGGAGCCTGCTTGCGTTAAAAATGGTCCTATTTTAATTCTAATACCGGTTTTCAAAACTAGAAGTAAAATACTATAAATCGTATATCCAAAATTTTCATTAAAAGATAGTGAAATGGATGAAATATGCACTTGAACATCGGTGTAAATGGCCTTGGGCGCGCGAGCGAGCGAGTGGTGGGGGAAGGAGGGGAAGCGTACATATTATATAGACATACAGGAGGGCCGCGCGAAGCGTCGCATCTTTTCACTTTTTGGAAGATTCTTTGTTTGATTTAGGGGATATTGAATCCGAGGAATCTGATCCTCTATTCAGATTCCACGAATAATTCAAAATAAAGCTGCTATTCCACCTTCTTGAGTAATATTCTTATATTTCTATTCTATAAATAAACGAGCGGGAAGGTTGTTAATTTAAACACATAAATATTAATTTTTTTCCGTGACGGGAAAAACGTTTGACATTTTATCTCTGTTGACAGGTAACAAAATGTCACTTTTTATGAAATTATTTTTTTCCCCGGGAAAAAAGTGAGTAGTTTTTTCCCGGATATATATACAAATAAGTAGAGGTAGATATTTAAATTTAGAATATTTTATTATACAAAAGTTACATTTCCTTTCAGACATTTTTTAGCTGTATATTATTCAAAATATCTACTAAACAACCACTAAGTTTGCAATTTTTAAATCAAATCACATCACAGATGTTTGATTACTTTATAGGTTTCCTTAGCAACGCAGGTCTAATTGTCGCTATAAGTACAACAGCCTACCAGCTTAAACATTCAAATTTCGCATCGATAATTTTCTGACTTTAATATATTGTAATAATAGGTTTTTTCCTCGGTTTTTTCAATATTAAATCGTCGTTTTTCCCGTCGCAGAAAAACATAGTGTATTATACACGGGAAAAATATTAGATTCTAGCTCTCGGTTTTTTGTCTCCCTCCGCTTCGCGTCGCGAGACAACACAACCTCGAGCTAAAATTTAATACTTTTTCCCCTTGTATAATAAATAACTATTTTTTTTTCACAAAAGTGTTTTATTACTATGATTAAAAATGGATGATAAACAACATGAACATATTATTGCGCCGAATACATTAGTTATAAAATTCACCTTCTTTTCGGAAGGTCCGCATGGTTTATTTAATTTTCTTCGATCTGCTCGCTATCTATTAAACTATCAAAGTCAGAATCATCGTCGGATGCAGATTGGTCAATCAGATCGATCAATCAGATCGAAAAGTACAACTCACAGCTCCGAACGCTCTGTAGCATCTAACCGTTGGCGTCGCTTTCTCTTCTATTCGTTTGAATCCCAAGGCAACAGCTGTACTCATTCCACCGAACAATAGAAGAGAGAGGGAGGGGGCGCATTAGACGGTTACACAGCTATTCAAAATTTAAGCGTGCTATAGCTTATATATATGTCTCGTCTCTTCTAATCCTTAGACCACTCCGAACTCCGGAATAGTAGCTTTATCTTGAATTATTCGAGGAATCTGAATAGAGAATCAGAGTCCTCGTATTCAGTAACCCCAAAATCAAAAAAAGAATATTCCAAAAAGCTACAGTAGTCGCTGAGAAAAGCCAGTGAAAAGATGCGACGCTCCGCGCGGCCCGCCTGTATGTCTATACGTACGCTTCCCCTCCTTCCCCCACCACTCGCTCGCGCGGCCATTTACACCGATGTTCAAGTGCATGTTTCATCCATTTCGCTGTATTTTAATGAAAACTTGGGATATACGATTTATAGTATTTTACTTCTAGTTTTGAAAACCGGTATTAGAATTAAAATAGGACCATTTTTAACGCAAGCTCCCGGCAAAAAAATGCATAAAAAATTGAAATTGTACTTGCGCAAAAACTAATGGTCCGACAGCACCTGCCTTGCGCACACTTAAAGTTGATATAATTATCTACTTCTGTGCCAAATTACAGCTCTTAATCTTCATAAATGGAAAAGTTATGAATTTTTCAAAATTAAGCTCAATTTTCCGATTTTTCCGGATTTCTTTGGTACTAATCAACCGATCGGATCGCTCCGCCTCTTATTTTCTTCGTAATTTAATTCTCTACAACTTTTCCATTTACGGAATTGAAATTCTTCGAGTAGTTATCGTTTTATAACCAAAAAAACAAAAAAAAAACGTTTTTTGCACTAAAATGTTAATAACAAATTAATTAATGAGAGTTGCGAGTCGAAAACACATCAGAATATATCTACGGAGTGTCTTTCAAATGATGGCACAGGTGGTTTTCTACTAGTCTTTTTTCACACAAAAAGCTCTAATGATTGGCCTATTACACAACCAAACCAAACTACAAAGTAACACAAAGTCATTTCAGAGTGATTATTTTCTTACTCCGTTTATATCTAGAGTGATTTACGATTTGTTTACTTCTGGAGAAACCTGTTTGTCTATAAAATGATACAGAACTGGAACCAGTTAAGCCTTTTGCATAAAACAGCAATTGAAATTAAAATTAAAGGCTTAAAACAAAATATTTATTTGCCAACAATTTATTCCAATTTCTGGACTGAGGGGAAATAATATTTGGTTTAATTTAAATTTCAGTTAATACTCAAAATTGGATATTTGTTTAAAATAAATAAACTACACCAGTTCGGAAATATATTACATTTAGTTTATTTATATAAAATATGTAATTTTCCATATCTGTTTATAGCTCTTTGTTAAAGTAATTTAATTTCGGTTTATTATATTATAATGTTTCTCCCATATTTATGTGATTCTTCTTATATTTGAAAAGATCTTTTAATTATGTAGGTATTACGCCACTCTACGGGTAAAGAGAATATTAATATTCTGAAATAATTGAAGTATAGAATCCACAACTCTATTAATGGACATATGGAGGCTAGATGATAAGTAATGCCAATTGATGCCCATAGATGGCGCCAAATTTTTTTAATATATGATGTTCAATTCTACGTAGTTCTGACATATTAGTTGTCAAGTTATATTGTAGTCTGACAATTAGTGTGATTTTGGTGTATAGTTGAAATGAAGTCGGTAACGTGTATTTCAAAATGATAAATTCAGAATATCGTGCTGTAATAAAATATCTTCTGAAAAAAACAGTTAAATGCAAAGCAAATCCATGGATTAATACGGTAGGTAAAGATGCCCCTTCCTATGCCACGGTTTGTTGCTTGGTGAATGAGTTCAAGAGAGGGAGAACCAGTGTTGAAAATGCTGCTCGTTGTGGACGACCGAAAACAGTCTTTACTCCAGATATAGTCGACAAAGTGCATGCATTATTTTACAAGACAGAAGATTGAAAATGTCCGAGGTAGCAGAGATGGTAGGCATATTAAAGGAACAGCACTCCATTTTAGCTAGTGAACTGGATATGCACGAGCTGACTGCAAAATGGGTGCCGCGTTTGCTTTCTGCAGAGAATAAGCGAATCCGATGTCACCATTCTCAGCCTGGTCTGGCTAGGTTTAACAAGAATTCTACCGACTTTTGCACCGTTTCGTGACGATGGACGAAACTTGGGTGCATTATTACACACCTGAAATGAAAAAACAATCGAAAAAATAGGTCCATCGTGGATCTTCGCCACCAAGAAAGGCAAGGTGGTTGCATCGCCGGGTAAGGTTATGGCTATCGTGTTTTGGGGTTCTAAAGGCGTATTGTAAATTGATTACCTAAGCCAGGGTGAAACTATAAATGGCAAATACTATACTAATCTACTTGATGACATAAATTAACAAACAATATTTTAGTCATTCGAAATTTAACAACATTTTATTACTTCCAAAATTATTCCGTTTAAACCACTTCGACTCTGCGCCTTTTAAAGATCTTGAAATATTTATATTTACGTTTATTAAGGTACTTACCATTTTGTCAAAAGGCAATGAAAGAGCTTGAAACGAGCTTAACAGTAGATCGCAACAGTATCACGTTTGCATCGCAGTTGTTTTGCAGTTGTATCGCTACTGTATCTTCATAAAAAGTGTCCCTGTGCAAAAGCTCTAACAACATTTTCACATACAAGTCAATAAGTAATTCACACAATTTATTATGTATACAGTCGCGGTCATATAAATAGCACACTTCTTATTTTATAGAATTTGGCTTAACCTAAAAGAAAATATTTTGTGATAAATTAGGTATACGTTATATTTGCATCCCTTGTTACCAACATGATAAAAAAAATATTTTTATTTAAGCAAATGACAAAACATAAAATAAATTCTAAAAACATTGTGACATATAAATAGCACACTTTCAAAAAAATCTATTTTGAACATCAAAATACAGAACAATGTTAATATTTTGTTGGATATCCCTTATTTTGAATAACAGCTCTTAGTCTTGATGGAACTGACTCCACTAAAGTTTCACAATACGCAGCAGGAATTTGAGTCCAGGCCTCTTTGACATTTTCCCAGAGATTGGCTAAATTAGATGGATTTTTGTCTGCAAGATTTCTTTTACGTGTTGCCACAAATTCTCTATAGGATTAATGTCAGGACTTTGGGCCGGTCAGTCCAAAACATTAATCAAGTTGTCCAGAAGCTACTGTTTGACAAGCCTCGAAGAATGCTTGGGGTCATTGTCATGCATAAAAATAAATGAAACGGGCATAAACAAACAATGCCTAAGTGCTGCCGAGCGACGTCATCACATCTAGGCCATTTATTTAATATAGGTTAATAGAATAATTATGAGTTATAGGTGGTAACATTATGTAGTAAAAAGCTTAAAAAACATTTTTCTTTAAATTTATATGTACAGAGAGTTTAAAAATAGATAATCTAATCTATACTTGCTATTAGTGGCGGCTCGCCGGTTAACGGGTAGGGTTGGGAAATATTTTTTTGGTCTCCTCAGACAGCATAAGTATCTTATAAACATATAAGTACCTGTATGCAATTCATCACAGGAGGTTTTTTTGTTTTTTTAACCCTATAAGCATTGTATGTTATATATAAAAAAATATAGACATGACATACAATCTTAAAGTTGGCGTAAAGTAGGTCACACAACTAGTCGTTGGATAAAAGTATGACTATGCAATTTGTTAATTAATTAAATAAAGGTCACTATCGGGATATTATGTCACTTTTTGGTAAATTTAGGGGTAATTATTTAGTAAGAGCATCTAGTTTTCTTTTCGTATTTTTACCCAAGGGATCATTTTTTTTTTCACAGTAATTTCTTATTAATGTATTTGAAATACTGCTAAGTATAATTTTTGCAATACTTAGTTCTGAATGTTCATTACATTCTGCAAAAGGAACTAGACGTTCTTGTTCAATAAGGAATTTAATAAGTAAATTACACAGAAAGGCTTTTTTACTAAAAGTATCCAAAAAAATATCTTCGAAGTCTTGAATTAATTTCTTAAAAATAATGTAAGCCGTTGACACTATATCTACTACTGATTCGCGAGGGTACAATAACCCCCCACGATCTAGATTATTAATAAGTTTGTAATTGTCTTCAACTATACAGGGTTCATCATAAACTAGTGGTCTTTTACATATTTCACACTTTAGTTTTTTTAAAGCAATGTGACAGCAGTATCCGCTTAAATAGGTTATTATGACCATTTCGTTCTTCACTGCTTCAATATCGCAATTTTCTATAGTTATTTTAGGGAATAAGGTTTCAGCCATACCATCAATACCATACCATCAATCATAATATGGTATTCATCGATTTGAATTTCGGTAAAGATCTTAGATACCGAGTTAGATATCTATCAGCAATGTGAAGTTGGTACCTAGACCCAAAATATGCCTACATACATAAAGAGGTTACCTTCTTAAACTTCTACCTGCACCAAGTAACTAGTATAATTCAACGGTATTCTACAATACTTTTAATTTTACTGTAGAGGTGATACGTAGACCCAAAACATGCCTTTGTATAAGCTTACCTTCCTAAATTGGTACCTACACCTACTTAAGCTAAATAGAACAATTCCCATTTTACCTGTTATTAGTGATGTGACTTATGTATATGTGATACGTAGACCCAAAACATGCCTACCAAGAAAGTTACCTTCCTAAACATCTACCTACACCGAGACCTACACCCACTTAAGCTTAATAGAAGAATTACCATTTTACCAATTTTTAGTTACCCTATGTATATAAAATGCGACTCTTGCAGAGTTAATACGTAGAAAATAGCCCCAAAACATGCCAAATCAACTAGGACTGTAATTGACCGTCAACTTTTTGGTTATGTGGGTACATACAGGAAGTAAAAAGACGTAAAATATGCCCTTATAGTTATATATAGTGCCAAAAAATACTCATTCTACCAGAAATATTAAAGAATTTGCATGATTTTTAGGGCAATAAATTTATCAAAACCAAATATTAACCCAAAACACTAATTTACTTACAATCATTTCTAGTCGCCCGGAGTTCTCGAATTAAATAGTTCTCATCAAAATGTTTAATGCATATAGATGTATTTTTGGTTACTTGTCAATTAGCTCTTGGGATCTTTTTCAGCCACAATTCACACCTCCGTTGGTCTTTTGGGAAAGAAAAACTTGCAACATATTCGCCGGTATAATAGTTTGATTTACATCCCAGAGCACAAATTTGTGGCATTTTTTAAAACAGAAATCACAAAATTATTAACACAAAAACTAATATATAGGCACAACGTAACTTTTAGGTCATTAAATATTACCGCAAACACAAAATTTAATACAAATAACCCCAAACTAAATACAACGACGCGCCGGTAAACGTTTATAGAATAAACCTAACCTGACCGATCAGCTGATCACGGAAAATGGATGCGCACCTTAGCGACGGCAGCGCCGCCACTGACCCATGGTTGTTCATCCTTATACGCTTTCCAAATGTAAAAAGAGAAAGAGATAATTACTAATTTGCGAGAGCAGTTTCACTTCAGCAGATCGGGACCAACAGTGTTGTCAAGCGCACCGATTTAACAGGAAACACTCGATTGGTTTTGACAAAATTGAACACAGTGATTCAATATTATAATTTTTCTCATTTGTTTTTAAGTTTTGATTTCTTTTTTATTACAAGTAATCTTTCTCTGGTTGACAGTTTCTTCAGACAGTTTCTTAAGACATTTTTAAATTTTTTTACCCTATTGCTAAAAGTTTCTGTTTTTTCAGGTGCAAATCTGGCAACCTCACACTCGAAAGGCGACAAAAATAATTAATGCTTTTAAGACGACTATAGTGCAATATTCATTAATGGACTGGCGAACCTTTTAATACATTTCTTATGGAGGCCTAAGCTTGGCCTAGATTGTGTGAGGTCACGGAAATTTTAAATTAAGCACTTAGGCATTGTTTCAGGGGGTGTTGCATAAACTCCTCTGCGTACTGCTCCATAATATTCTGTAGGATGTCTCTGTATTTAAACTGATCTATGATACCGTCGATTCTGTGAAGCGGTCCAACTCCGCGCCATGACATTGCTCCCCATACCATAATCGCTCCCCCACCATGTTTTACGGTTTTAATGGTATACGTGGGATCCAAACGTTTATTTGGAGGACGTCGGACATATAATTTGCCATCATTTCCGAACCTGTTGAATTTAGATTCATCGCTCCAGAGTATTTTTTTCCAGAAATTTACATCTTTATGCAAGTACTTCTTAGCAAATTGTAAACTTTGCAATCGATTCTTTTTTGACACAAGTGGTTTTTTTCGAGGAACGCATCCTCTAAGGTTTACTTCAGTTAACCTTCTCCTTACAGTTCTACCTGATATCTGAATACTATATTCGGTCCATATTTTTTGTCTTACTTGTCGGGAATTAAGAAAAGGGTTGGCAGTGCTAATTTTTTTTATTATTTTATCTTCCCTTTTCGTGGTTTTACGTCTTCTAGGAGCCCTTATCTTATTCATTGTGCTGTTCGTGGTTGTATAAAGTGCAAGAGCATTATACACAAGTTTCCTTGAACACTTAAGATTTTTTTGCAATCTGTGAAACCGACAATCCATCATTTTTTCACTGAACAATTAGTGCACGTCTTTCTGGACCGCAGTGCTTTTTTCTACCCACTAAAACGATTTTAACTTGTTTAAACAATCACAATTTATTAAAAGAAACACCAACTACTTACTGCCGCAGAAATATCAAACTTCCCAATATTTTTACCGAATATCTAATGTGTGCTATTTATTTGTCCACTGCTAAACACATTAAATTGTACTGAATGCATAAGTCAATATTTCTCAGGCAACTTGTTTACGATAAATAATCCGCAGATAAATGTCCAAACTTATTGATAATTAAATTCTTTAATATTACCGTTTTTGTTAGGTTTTTGTAAAATATTTCAAGTGTGCTATTTATATGACCGCGACTGTATATTAGTTTACGCACTAGAAATGTCCATAATTTTCGTTGCAAATAAAACAAAATTCATTGGCCAAATGTATGTTGGATTAATAGTCCATTTGAACTTGAATAATAGAAAATAATATTTGGTGTAATTTAAATTTTAATTAGGGTTTAAAATTAGTTTTCCATTTGAAGTATGATCGCTCTGCTTGCCAAATTCGGTATAGGCGTAGTTCTGGTCAACTTTTAGGGGGAGCAGAAAACTGTTTCAAATTTTTCCCAAATTTATGTATGATGGAAATCAGTTATATATTTTCTGGCGCTAATTTGAGATAATTTGAGAGAGCCCACGTAGATTTCAAATCTGAGTACTGACGTACCGTGGGCATCTGAGGAGAAGGAAAATATAATCTACTAATACAGGATTTAAAGAACTGGAGGATGGGAAGGGAACGGAAACATCTGCAGGCAATTTGCTCTGTGATCTGGAGACCCTAGGTATGATTACGCGAGAGAAGTGGGATGTTTTAGGTTCTTTTAGCTGAGCAATAAAGGGATGCATATGTGACGAGCTTGTTATCCATCTAGAGTTGCCTTATCCCTCAAAAACATTTCTAAAATAGAACCACAAGAATTTTACGAATGTGTAAGGTAATACCAGCGATAGCTACCTACCATCCATGTATGTTCTTTGATCATTTATTTGTGGTGTGTTGTTAATGGTAATTGGTTGGTTATTAAATGTTTCATACTAATTATAAAATGCATTTCAATACTTTAATGGAATTAAAAAATGTATGAAGCTAAAATGTGTCAATAATGATTAAAAACGGCCCAAAACCTAATTAAACCATAATCGGTAGTATAAACTAGTCTTGGAATCCTTTTTGACAGCAATTAATTGATCATTTTTCTTATTTGCAATCCATAATTAAAATATCAAATTAAAAATATTGAGTATGCTTCATTATTTTGTTCTTTAAATTACAAAATCTGATAATGTCCGTATCACAGAAATTTCTTAATAATGGCGAAAAAAACACTAAAGACGTAATTTAACCACAATGTATAGTACACTGTTAAATTCAGAACAAAAAGGGCTTCTACAATTTGATGTAAAAAATCACGAACGTATTTGAAAAAATTAAGTTGGTGATCGCTGCCCAAAAACGAAACGCCGAATAAAAAAATTGATAACTTAATCTTTAAGTTAATTAAAAGTTGCTATTAGGTAGTTTTGTTAGTTTTACCCTACCTTTCATATTAAGGCCAGAAAAAAATTAAATTAAAAATTCATTTTTTTTTTAAATAACTCGAAAATGGAAAATCATCTAAAAAATTTCGGAACATCATTTTATTAGTTCTTTAATTACGCAACCTTTTTCCCATACCCCATTTTTGTATTTCTAACTATAAACGCGATCCCCATACTGGCCCTTCTTATCTTGGACACCGTGTATACCATAACCCAGTAAAATAGGCTTACAAAAATGACCGAAATGGAGAATTTTATTATAAGATAGTACTTTATTGTTTCATCGATCTCGTAATCCTAAATATGCTTTTTTCTTACAACGCCTTTTAAAAAACACTACCTAGTTATATCCAAATCCTTTTCATTTTAAAAAGCTTTTATCTTTATTGAAGAGTTCTCCGTTTAGATCCCGGCAAATAGCGCTACTAAATAAAAAATATTTAGCCAAAAAAATTTATAAAAATTCTTTACATAAGAAATTTCTATTTTGAGTCCCATCTTGAATCCGTGGATTTCCATTGCGGAATTTAAGAATTTACTTTCGACTTGCACACAATTTTTTTAACTGACAACCCACTTAGACGTAGACTTCAAGCCTAAGTAGTAACGTCCACGATACGTTAGCGTCTGAAGAGCAGGAAAATGGAGGGTGAGGGTGGAAGGGAAACATCTGCAGGCAATTTGTTCCTTAACCTGGAGACCCTATAGGTATGAACGAGCGAGACCGACGCGACGGTCCTATAGTAATAGTTAAAGTAAAGATTAAAAACTAATAATATGAATTTTTATAAGCCACGTTCCTTTTTGAGAAACAAAAATTACCTGCGGTCCATTTGAAATTTTTCTTGTTTTTCTCTGGACCTTGATAAAAATTGTCAAAAGTCTCCGGATATCACAAGAAATTACTTGCCGACCCCTGTTCTAGACTGGACTTCTAGCTGGGCAGCAAAGGGATGTATTCGTATACGTAACGTGCATCTTGTTGTTCTGTTAGGAACAGTCAAAGAGGGAAATATGGCATCTAGTTCTTCAGATCAAAATCCGTGGAACTATCGGTAAAAAAGGGACAAATCCCCAACAGCGCGGCCATGAGCGAGAGAAGGGAGTGTTCTTGTGAGGACTGGGTTGTTGATCAGTCGAGGAGAAAATCAAGGATGTTATGTGTCGATGGTGATGCCGCTCCCCAGATGTGGGAGCAGTACTCTAGGTTAAATCTTAATAGGGAAACATAGAGAGCTGAAAGGGGAGAAGTATTTTCTGGCTCGAAAGATAAAACCAACCTTTTTAGCTGCTGATGCGACTATTGAAATAATGTGTTTGTGCCAGCTGAGATCACCTTCGAAAGCGATACCAACAAAATCAAACGTTTTTTGCTCTGTTGAGGTGAGGTAAGTGATGCCGGATTTTTGGCGTGACCGGAAGCAAGACTGGATCTTGGAGGCATTTTTACCGAACAAGCTTTTTGGCACCCCAGTCTAAGATTAATTGAAAATCTTGGAAAAGATATAGGTGCATGGATCTGCGAAAAATGACTGTTGGAGTGAAGAGGACTACATAGTCAGTGTAACTGTGGATAGGATTAGCAGTTGAAGAAAGCAGGTCATTAATATGAAGAAGAAATAGGGTGGGTGCCAGGACTGACACTTGGGGTACGCCATCATTGCTAGTCAAATGAGTAACCGTCCGTCACGACAGATATGAGCCGATTAGAGAGAAAGCAATCCATCCAGGTATACGGTTTGGGAGGAAGACCGTAAGAAGGTAGTTTGTTGTAAGAGTGCGGCATGCCACACTTGGTCAGAGGCCTTAGATATATCAAGAGGAATAATCTGGGATTCGCCATAAAATTCGAGAGACTGTGCAAGTTAGTGACTTTCACCATAACTTTGTTGACAATAAGGAGAAAAGAGATATGTCTATAATTGGACGGAAGGACCTTTCTTCGGGACAGGCTGTACGTGTACATGACCAGTCTTTCAGCTGTCTGGAATGATACTCCTGTCATAGGAGATCTGGAAAAGACGAGTTAAGTTGGGTACACGTTCCGAAACGTATTTTTTTAGAACAATTGCCGGTATGCCATCCAGACTGCAGGATTTTTTGGTGTCAAGGGATAGAAGAATTTTTTTGAACTGGTTTGACCTTAAGTATTATGTCGAACATTTGTGAGGTACAGTCGTAGCGGTTGAAAGAGCGCAATTGGTAGGAGGACTAAGGGTGGCATTGACAGCGAACTGTTTGGCAAACAGTTCATCTTTCCCGTTAAGGGTGAAAATAATTTTGTTGTCAGAGGTCAGGGGAGGAAAAATGCTTTTAAAGGAGTTTTGACTAATATTTTTGGCAAGTAACCAGAAAGATTTGCTGCCGTTGAAACAGAACTTTATCTTTAATGCGATTGTTAAAAGTATTTTTGAACTTCAAATAGTTTGATTGTCTTCATTCCTTGCTTTGTGAGCTTGGACTTTTTTGATTCTGGCCTTATCACACACCTTGGAGAACCAAGGATTTTGATATAGTGGAGTTTAGGATTCTTTCGGGTATGTGGAATGAATGATTCAATATCTACTTGTATGATATCTGTGATAGAGTAAATTTCGCGGAAGTGGAAAAACAGACAGGGTTCCAAGAGAAAGCAGAAAAGAAGCTTCGAGCATCATCCCCCCGGCAGAATTGCAGTGCCATATCGTGCGTTCCGGCATATTTTCAACGAACACGGGATGTATGAGATAAGAGACGGTAATGAGGCTGTGATCTGTAGCGATGGGTCGTTCGCGAACGAGTCGCGAGTGAGCCTCTCCCATCTCTCCTCTCGTCCGTTCGTAGAACTCGGCGCTTTCGAGAGTTTCGGACAACTCGGAGAGCGCGCGCCGCGAGAGCGCGAGCCGTGAGCGGCTCAGGCGGAGTCATATAATAGAACGAGAGTGGTGGAGCATCTAGCGGCCTATGATAATACATTATACAGTTTGTACGTCTTTCGTATTACTATTATTTTAGGATTAACGATTAATTACTTTGCCGGAAATCTGCAACAACGGTGTATACTGCGGGTAGTTTATAACTTTGAAATCCATATTACATAGTCATTATCTAATCGACAATAAAACCGTTTTTGTTAATATGTATTTACTTTTATTTTGAACATTTAACAAATAAAAATTTTAATCATTCCAATAGTTTAATTAATTTTATTTAATTTATTTATGTTATGTATATTATTTTTCTTTGAAGCCGTCACGAGACAATCAATCAGGCAGCGGGCCGTCGGCAGTCGTAAATGTATAATTCACATCCGATTTTTATGCTCTCTCAGTCCTCGTTCAATCGAACGACTCCTTGCGAACGACTCTTCCAAGTGAGCTGAACGAGTGAGCGGGCTCTCTTGAAAATGAACGAATGACCCATCGCTAGTGATCTGATCGACCGACAATTAAATTTTTCTTAGAAATTTCGATATAAGAGTATAATGCCTAAAGGAAAGACAGATGTCCCACTAATATCTACTATTAGTCCTGAGAAATTCGGTGCCTACTTAGGTACTTTTGGGGCAGGGAGTTTTTCCAATAAATTTGTGGTTAGTGTGTAGGTCTGTATATTTTTAATGGGCACTTATTGTCCTTTGTTGGAAGGTAAGTTTGAAGTAAAATATGGGTAAATAATAAAAACTTTTGTCCGGAACCGTTGTTAAGAGGTATTTTATAGAGGTATCTACATAAGAAATGTTTGATGACTTAAAAAGTGCCCGTTTAGTAGTGTCTAGAGGTGTCCGTTAATAGAAATTTCACTGTTATAGTTTTGCCGCGGTCGTCAAATCATTTAACCATTTTAAAACGAAAATAAATTTAACTTCAAAAATTGACATTGGCTAGTAATAGTTTGATATCTTAATAAATAAGAACTTTTCCACGGCGTTCCATTATCTAGTAAATTTTTGTCTTATCCAGCCTAATATAAATGAATAAAGATAGAATTTGACTGGGTGTGATTTAGGAAATCCTTTTTTTTTTAATTCTCTTCAGTTGGTACTAACAAAAACCTCCGATTCTTAGAGAACTAGTTTACTAATTTTTGAAAGACAAGACTAAAGTATATGTAAAAGAAGTTAAAATACTATTAGTCTTCGTCATTAGGAATATTTAAAAAATAAAACATGTATTGTTGTGAAAAAACCAATAACATTTCATAGATCAATATTCGGAACTATAGATAAACTATAACTTTATTTTAACTATTCATAAGTTATTGCCCTCTACATTGGCAGGATGTAGCTTATTTATTGAACATGCATTAAAATTGCAACTATGAAATATTATAGCTCCTTTATAAAATTAAACAATTGCTTTAAATAATTTATTAAAACGACGCTGACACAAAGTCAATGCTTCTCAAAAAGGGGGGAAAACTGCTGACTAGATGATAGGGCGATGAGAAAGACGAGTGTGTTAAGAGGCACTTTCTAGTTAGACTTCAAGTTAGACTGGTACACGGTCCCCGTTCCGGTGCGCCTCGAGCGCCGGATTTTACATTGTGTTGTGGGTTGATTGTGAAATATTGGTAGAAGAAAAGGTTGCGTTTCAAGAGTAATTAAATATATATGTCCTTTATTTTATGTCAACAATTGAATCATTTTATACTCTTCCTATTTATTTTGAACAAATGACACAGATTACTCCTACCAGATGCGAATCTTACGCTTTCGACGGTGGCTCAATTTAGAGAAATTATAAGGTGGCGATGCACCTTATTATTTAGTCTGTCGCCGAACGGTGAATTCCTCGCTGTTAGCACGTACGAGCGTCTCGGTGGAATAGAGCGCAGGCTAATGTTATTACATCAGTTTTGTTGCGTTGATTTTATGGTTTAAATTGTGGTTGTACTAGGTTGTAGTGTAATTTTAATAAACGAGATACGTTTTTGTATTTGTTAACGATATAATTTTATATAAAATGCCACACAATATCATGTTTTAATATTTTAAAATATAATCCATAATTTCTCTGAATTAAAACCTACCAAACGCGTGGAAAATTCCATTCACGGCATCGACGCTCGAAGCGACCGGGCCGCGCTGTCCGTAGCGCCAAGACCGCGGAATCCTGATATAGGAAAGTTATTAAGAGATTCGCATCTGGTAGGAGTACTCTGTGCAAATGATTTAAGTCTGTTTTTAACTTGCGTTTAATTTTAATCTAGTAAAATTCCGTTACCTTTACGCCCCTAGGTGCGCTCCTTAAAACAAGGGCGTGACAATATTTTTATCTCTTCTCTTGTCGAAGTAAAAACAATGGAATTGAAACCAGGTTATTTAACTTTTCTTATATTGTATTAGACATATATATATATATATATATATATATATATATATATATATATATATATATATATATATATATATATATGTTTGAACGTAGACTTTCACGGATGGAGAAATGTGAAGAAATATTGATCCGGGAGTACATCCGTTCGTTTGTTAAATTCCTATTGGAATCTGGCAAACGTGCTTACTCGTTGCTGTCAAGTCGTAAACTGATAAATCTTTGTCGTGACTCTCGATATTTATAGCCTGCGCCGGAGGTTGTAGCGGTTCTGGTTGGCTGGTGTTGGCTCCGCCCCCTCAGTCGTTGCTTCGTTGGCTGTTTGTTGTGACGTTGTTGCGAGTTGATGCGCTTCGGCTTGCCGTTTTACTATTGTCTTCCATGTACTGGACAAATGCAGAGCGTCATCCCTTTTGTTTAGATGACCGGTCTTTTCTATTTCTATGGCTTCTCGTATTATTCTAGTTTTGTAGTTTTCGACGTTTGCCAGTTGTCTGCAGCTATCAAAGTTGATTTTGTGTCCTGTTTGATGTTGATGTTGAAACAGGGCCCATGTAGTTTGTTTGTTTCTGATGGCCAGTTTGTGTTCTTCTAACCTGGCTGAAATTCGTCTGTTCGTTTGTCCGACGTACATTTTATTGCAGGTACCGCATGCTACACTATACACACCTTGGTTTTCTAGTTTAATTTTCTGTTTTGGATTTTTTAATGGTGTTCTTATGGTTTGATGTGGTTTATATACAGTGGATATATTATGCTTACGAGGAATGCGACCAATCCTATCAGTAGTTCCTTTAATGTATGGCAATATAGTTTTTGGTCTGCTTTCCGAGTCTTCCTGTTGTTTCTGTCTTGGATGCTGTTGCAGTTCTATTGCTTTTCTAATTGTGTTGTCTTTATATCCATTCTGTTTTAGAGCAGTGGTTATCTTTTCTAGCTCATGAGGTATGTTGTTGTCGCTGGTGAGCCGGATGGATCTGGAGATCAGCGTGTTTGCTACTGCCTGTATTTGTGATGGGTGGTGATGTGATTCGGCATTCAAGTATCTATTGGTGTGAGTTGGTTTCCTGTATACCGTGTGTTCTAGTCGTCCATGTTCATTTTTAAATACATGCACATCTAGGAAAGGAAGCCGATTGTTTTTTTCGAGCTCTAGCGTGAATTGTATTCGTGGGTGTATCGAATTTAGAAAGGTCTAAAAATTCCAGAAGTTTCTCTTTGCCAAAGGACCAAACAACAAAAACATCGTCGACGTATCTAATCCATAGTTTTGGCTTAAGATTCGCTAACTCAAGAGCTTTCTTTTCGAAATACATCATAAAAAGATTGGCTACTGCAGGTGACAGTGAAGACCCCATTGCTGCTCCATCAATCTGTCTGTATATTTGTCCATCGTACATGAAATAGGCGTTTTGTAGGCAGTGTTTTGACAGTTCTATTATTTGCTGTTCATTATCTGCTATTTGTTGCAGTGCTTCATTTACTGGTATGCTTGGGTACAGAGATTTGACGTCGAAACTTGCGATGATGTCGTGCTGATCTATGGTGAGGGAGTCTATAATATGGGTGAATTCTTCAGAGTTTTTAACATAAGAATCTGCTTTTTCAACTATGGGTTGCAGTATACTAGCCAGGTATTTCTCTAAATTATGTGTAGGAGAGTTGAAAGCGCTGACAATTGGTCGTAAAGGTGCCCCGTCTTTGTGGATTTTTGTATATTATATATATATATATATATATATATATATATATATATATATATATATATATATATATATATATATATATATATACATATATATTTCTTAGACTTTATGATTTTTAAAGTTTAAGGGAAACAATTTATAAAAGGTATATTATTTAAATATGTACATATTATCTTTATCGGCTTACTTAGATCTACAATCACAAGGCGCCAGTTTAAAAATTAGGTTTAATGAAAAATAAATGTAAAAGAAAAACATTAAGGTTTAATTAACATATAGGGAGTGACACAAACGCAATTATAGCTATTTACTTATCAAGTGCGGATTGCGGAAAGTGATACTTTTCCGCACGCGACTGCAGTTGACCGAACGATGCGAATCGCAGTTCGGTCAGCAAATGCGGAAAATACATTTTCCACATTTTCCGCACGTGTTGGATACAATTTTTTTCTACGAGAGTAAGGAAAATTATCTAGTTTTCGAATTACTTTAGCATTATTATGTTTTGTACCTTGACTATAACGTGGATGGTTTGCAAGTTTTTTATCTGTCGGAAAAGTATACTACAATTACCTTTTCTTTCTTGAAATTGTTTATTTTCTTTTTTGCACACCATTTACTATGTACTATATATATATTAACATATTACTATATTACTAAGTTTGTATTTTCACTTTGACGTCTATACTAGGAAGGGTGGAGCGAAATATTTTTTCTCTTAAATCTGACACGCCTGAGATACGGAAAGTTGTGTAGGTCAAAAATAAATATTTTTTCAAATTTTTTTTTGTTGTCAAGTGCTTCCACCACTTTTACTATATTGTCGTAATATCGTCCATGTGGCGGTGGAAAAACTAATCTGGTCGATTTTTTTGTTATAAAAAGTGTTTTATGGATATAATAAATATATTCTACGGCCAGGACTTGATTTTTCTTCAAAAACTGCCAAAAACAGTTTGCAATAATAAGTAATTGCAGGTAACTTAGTGAGCTTTTGTTATGAGAAGTTTCGTACTAGATGCTGGTTATTAGTTAGTCGTTAAAGCGGTATGCTTAACTTAACTCGTTATGGTGTGTTGTTTTTTCTTTATTTTACTTGTAAAAACATAAAATTTCAAAAAAAAACAGAAGGGCAAAAATGACCTATTTTGGCGCACCAAAAGGCTTATCCTGTTCCATTTTACTCAGGGGCATTATATAATACTTTTTATGGACCCGACATATCCTAGAACAAAATCGTGTTAACCAAAACCTTCTTGTGTCAGAGGCTTCAGAAATTGTTGCTAAAACGATTAAAGGTATTTGGAATTCTGCTTCTATTCTAAATGTAAGTCATAAAATAATTGTAGCCTTAATTAAACAATACCAGAAAAAAACGGAAAGATCTCCTAAAGCCATATTTGCAAAGAAAAGACGTTCCTTCTTACAAATCAAAATTAGATGCTCTTCAGAAAGATAGTCAACGACTATTTAACTTTGCTGTATGTAAACGTGGATTTTATTACATGTTCGTGTTTAAAGTAAAATAAGGTAAGATTGTGAGTTTAAAAAAATATTTACAAAATAATTAAGATCCACTCAAAAAGACATTTTATTAAAAACGGTAAGAGCAATAGCAACGTAAATAAGTGCAGTTTTCTTTTTTCTGCCCGCAATAGTACACTAATTTTTATTGCTCTCCATGTTCTAGGATGAGTGCAGACATAATAATATAAGACATATATAATATAAGACACATATTGCACACTTCGAAAAAATTCGAAGATTTGCGGTCCCAGGTTTTTATTTTAAAGCTAGAAGTTACTATGAACTATTAGATTGTTAAACTGTCGTTTGTACTGAACCACCAATAACTGCTAGACTGACTGATTCCCAGTTAATACGAATCATAGGCGACCCAGAGCAATCAGAAATTTCCAAGATTACCCTTGCCACATGCGAGCCGACGGAAGAGCAGTGGAAATGTAACTGAAGCATCTATTGCAGACAGGGGCATACCGAAAGCACTATATTGGGGGGGGGGGGGGGGAGATATCCAACTATGAAAAGATAAAAATTCAGAATTGTCGATCTTTTTTTTTGCAAATTCCCTCCAGGAAAAACCGTCTATTTTTTTTTTATAACTTATTACACTTTTTTACGTTCGCTGGAAGAATTAAATCGTCGCCCTTTTTGCAAATTTTCCCAAAACTGTCGACGTTTTTTTTTGTACGAGGTAGTCCGCCCCTGATTACAGTTTGTAGTTATGGAAGGCGAGATGAACTAAATAGTTAGAAACAAATTAGATTCTAGGTCCATAGTGTCAAAATTCGAAAGCAAGAAAGATTTTCTTTCAAAGTGTTAAATCTGTAGTTTAGTAAGTAGTATTTTTTAAATAAGTGTTTACTTTACTGTAGATTGGTATTTTAATTTACTAATGAGTGGAATAGCAGTGAATAGTAACACAAATATAAAAAGATTTTTTTTTAGGTTTTCACACATTTTAAATTTTGTGTCGGTGTGCAAGGATGCTCATAAAAAAGTCCGAAAACGCTAAAAAACTTTTAATTTGTAACTTAAACGTTCCCAAAGTCGGGCAACTTCATTTAAAAAAAAAAAACAAATATTTTTTTTCATTTTTCTTTATCTTGCGGTTGTGGAGGGGACACTCGTAAAAAACTAAATTCCAAAAAATGTCTATTTCCCAGCCACAACTTTCTTAAGGTCAGGTAAATCATTTTCAAAAAATAAAATTTTTGTCATATACCGTCGCTATACCCTAGTCTACACTGACAATCAACAAATAGGTAAATAACACAAACTTAATTGCATAGCAATGGTATAAGCAGAAAGGCCGTGTAATTATTCGGTGGATTCATAATTTTTGGACGGTTATTTTTTGGAACCAATATTTTACTAAATATGTGAAATTGGACCTTTTTGATCCGGGTCCAGTGACGTTAATTAGCACACGAAGTGGCAATATATGTATGTGATTGTTGATGTATTATTTCCCGCGTCAGTGCTGAAAATATTTTCAGCACTAGTACGGAAAAGTGCAACTTCCAATACACATATAAGTTCGGAAAATAGTTACTTTCCACCCACTCGTAGAAAAAAATATTTTATTTCATCTTTCGAAACTCATATTTTTAGTGACTTTGGGATAAATGTCCCGCACCGTAAAATAAATTAGAAAAAAATCGTTCCTTTCTACCGAAAATTTTGAGTGTACATTTTTATATTATTTATATTTTTCTGAAATTCTTTCCCATAAGCGGCAAAGGAATTTGGCCCGGATCTGAACAAAGAACCCTTCAATAAAGATAAAAGCTTTCCGAAATGAAAAGGATTTGGGTATAATAAGGTTGTATTTCCTTAAAAGGTATTGTAAGGGGTTGCATGTTTCAGATTGCGAAATCAGGAAAAGGATAAGGTGTTAAATATTTCCCTAATTCGGATGATGACCATTTATGTTTGGGTTTTCGTACATTTCTATTAACAGAAAAGGAAACTTATATTGAGGGATTCTGAAGTTATTTATTGTTTTTACTTCCTTTGCTAGAAGGAAATATTATAATCAGCAGGTTGTCTCAAGAGGTTTTTAGACCCTCACATTTTTGATTCCATATAGATTACTAGAAACATGTTTTTACATTTCGCTTGCCTGTCGATTTGTCTATTGGCGTGAAAACTTAAATACTGTTTAACAGAGGAAGAGAATGGGCTGAAATCTAGGATACATTTTACGTCCAAAAAAATGTCTAGCTGTTGTCGCTCTAGACCAAAAACAAAAAAGTTTCACGAAAATATTTTATATCGCTAAAGATTGTACCACTGTCTCCAACGAAAAAACTTTCAGGGTTGACATCTTAAGTTTAAGAAAATATAAATAAATTTCATATATATTTTCCCTAATCCCAACACTTACCTTTCGTCTAAGGAACATTTTACTTATTTGCCAAGTTGTGTAAAATTTTAATAGATTATCCAGGGTATGCAACTTTAATAAATTAAGTTTATTTGTGCTACAACTTGAGAACATAAGTTTAAGGATAATAATAGTCTTGCTCCACCTTTATAACCTTACCCTAAAACTATACCAAGTGAATGTGCACCTTGAGATTTTACCTTTAAGTACTTTTTATCGAGCATTTCAGAGTCTGCAACTTAAAAAAATCTGTTACTTTGAAAGTACGTTTAAGGATTGTATTTCAAGAATATTGTGTTCCAACATTTGTGTAAAAAAATTCACGGTTTTTATTAAAAATTGGAAAAACTGCATTTATACCACAGCGTAAGTGTTTTATTTTCAATGTGGCAATGCTGTCTACTAGCCCACAGGAAACAAACCTTATTCATAAAAAGGACATCCCATACAGGAGATTATATCATATTATAACGTGCTTTTATCAAATTTTGATTATATTGTTTTAGATTTGAAGGCACCAGCAGCAGAAGTAGTCGTCCTAATTAAATCAGTGTGCACATTAAAATAATAAATATTTTTTCCTTTAATTTTGAATTTTTTTTTTCAGGGAAGTAGGTAGTCTTTGTTTAAGTAATTACCTGTAATGTGTACCGAAATTTAGTCAAATATAAAGGATTTCAAAGTGATCACAATAAACCGAATATTTGACTATATAGTTCCAATATGTATTACTGCCACTTATTTAAAATATAAATTAAAATGTTTATTGAGTGTCGTGACTACTCTTCTAGTACAAGTTTTACCACCAGCTAGAATGACAGCCTCTTTAAATGTATTTCAATAACATTTTCTTTGAAATATAATTGCTATTTTAGACGTGACCCCAACTTCTTTTGGATCCGAATAAATGTTTGGAATATTGATATATAGTATATATATATATATATATATATATATATATATATATATATATATATATATATATATATATATATTATTATATATATATATAATCCTTTACTCCACGAAATTTTTTGATGATGGAGAACAAGACCCCTTTGTTATTTGAAAAAAATCCAAAATGGTACCCTGGTCATATTAATTTTTGATACAGTAGTATTTACACCAAAAATATTATTTGTATAATTATAAAAGGATACCTCATTGAATATGGTTACCTTACCTTTACTTTTTTATTAATGTTATAAACACGCGACATTTGCAGATTATTAATGCATTTATTAACAAAGCTATTATAAGACGTATACCAATCAAACAAGCTATAACATTGACAGAAATCAAACATACCTTCGATACAGGTGCAACCATTTTAATATTTTTTTTTATTTGCAAAAGTATACTCCAACCGTAGTTCATAATACACTTTCATAATAATCACATTTGGGCTACAGGAAATTCACTTGCAATTCTTGAAGCCAATTTTCTACATCAGAGTTACCTGTCGTTCTTAAAGAGGTTCCTTTTCAAATTTGACAAAGATTATGGTTTATGCATGATGGCGCTTCAGCAGATTTTAGTATCAATGCACGCCGGTGTCACTTAGACGCATTATATCCAAAACGTTGGGTAGGTCGCGGTTGCACTCAATACTGGCCTGACCTATCTCCAGATTTAAACGCTTTGAATTTTTGCATGTGGGTTTTCCTTAAATCTTTGGTTTATTCATCTCCCGTTGAAGATGTTAAAGATCTGAGAAATCGCATTGTGGCACCGTGCGAAAGGATAAGAAATATTTCCGAATTATTTCAACGAATACATAGTTCAATGAGGCGAAGATCAGATTGCATTATGGCTAAGGGCGGCCATTTTTAACAGGTGTTGTAACGTCTGTTATTACAATTTTGTTATTGTGGTTAAGATTCTGTTCTTATTATGTTGCAACACCCTGTATACTAGATGTTGCCCAAAGCTTTGCTTGCGATCGTCACAAAATATAAACTGGGTGGGCACAGTCGCTGGTCTAAATTGGAAGTTTTAAAAGTTAGCATTGTATTTATTGGGTTATTAAATTACGAAAATTTAACGTTGCAGTTAAAACAAGGGGAGGGGTAGTAGGGGATAAAATATTTTTTTGTTATAGCATTTTCGAGATAATTGAGATGCGAATCTTCTTCCCCTTTTTATTTTTGAACTACTTGAAATATAGAATTAAAACTTGGTACCCTTTAATAACTACATACTTACGTACATGTTTTGGTGTAAATATTACTGTATCAAAAATTAATATGACATCCATCCCTTAACTTTGATCATTGTTTATGATATCGGAAGATAAGCAAAATTTTTTGGACAAGAATTAGAAATATTTATTTGCTTTTTATAATAATATGTTACAAATGTATTAATGTATAACATTCAGAGTAAAAATATGTAATATGTTTCTTCTTTAAAAATTAATTTATCACCGCTGGAAGTTATGGTTGCTCACCTCACAGAAAGTTTTAAACATAATATTTAGCTTGATAAATGAACAACTTTACTTACCCTAAAGACAGAAATTTCTTTCCCCTCTAACCTATTTTGTCAGAAAACTAGCTAATGTTTAAAATCGTTTTACATGCTTTCGTAGCTCTAATTTGTGTATGACTATTCGTTTACACGAAAACCTATCATTAGGTAGAAAATTACACGAAATCGACCGTATCACGTGTATATCGTTCATTCGGGACAAAATTAATGAAATTTGCTTAACTGGCAGCCATTAGCAGATATGGCCGTTACAAGACATAATCGCTCAAAGAAAAAACACGAAATATAAGGTGATTAAAGGGTAACCTTGGAAGCTTGGTTGATTGTTCTGTCTGAAGCTTTATTTTTGTTAATGATCTGAAATGCTTTTTTACATAATTAGTTTTAACACTGGATTTTCGTGAAAGAGTGTCCGATTTTGGAAAAGATAGAAATGGTTCAGGTTTGCTTAGATATCGTGCAAATATACTTGTCTATCTAGGGATACTGATTATTAAAGCTAGTTTTTTATCAGAAATATATTTCTTTATAAATGAACAGATTTCAAAAGGAACGCACTGAAGAGTATAAAATAATACTTGGACGTATTCATTACTGATGTAAATTATAAGCTTAATTGTGTCTAAATTTAAGTAGCTTGTACACAAAAGTTCTGAATGTTCAAATTCAAATTCAAACAGAATTTATTTATCAATATCACACATAGGACAGTATACTTTAACTAATGGAAAGTGAAACCGCAGAAAAAAGTAACGACGCAGCAGTGCCGATAAGGTCCAGCCATAGGCGTCCCACAATTATTTATATTTATTTATTTATAATTCATTTTTAAAATTTCGACTTTATCATTTTTATCAGCTCTTTTTTTACCGGGACCTTTTCAGGAATTTCCATATTTTTATGCCTCATAAAATTTAAAATGTCTTCCTTTTTAGTATTATTATTCGGTCTTTTGTTTAATATACGCGAATGATATGCTGCATTGTCCATGACGATTACCGAGTTTGGTAGAAAGTTCGGTAAAAGCTGAAAAACAAACCACTTTTCAAATAAATCCCCAGTCATGTACTCATGATAATCGGCAGAAGATTGGTTTATGTTTTTGGCCGACAAAAGCAGTGCATTGGGCACGAAACCGTTTTCACCTCCGGCATGAAGTATTATCAGGCGCTTTCCTCTTGAACACGGTGCATTTAAACTGCAATTTTGAGTTTCATCTACCCAACCATACTGAACAACATCATGAGTATCAAACCATGTCTCATGTAGATACACTATATACCTATTTGATTCCCGGTGTTCTTTTATTTTACGCAAATATTCTTGACGATGTTCAACAAGATGGCGCGATTCCATTATAACCATCCGATTATCAATTTTTTTGTGTTTAAATTTAATAAAATTCCTCGAAGAGTTTCCAATGACTGGAAATTGTAATCAGGGTAATCGCGTAACTTATCCCGGATCATTTCTAATGTTGGCACCTTATTTTCCTTATATAGGTTGTACACAATTCGTCTAATGACATCTTTTGCTGCATCGTCAACTTTCTGAAACTTTTGATTATTTTTTTTTCTCATCTCTTGTTTTAATTATGCGATAAATTGTAGATATCGAAAGTTGTGTTAATTCGTTAACTCTTTTTATAATGGCTTTATCTGACTGTGTCGGATTTTCTTTTTTTAAACAGCCGTAAATATTTAGAATTATTCGTTGACTTTGAACATGTAAATCTTTATTAAACTCCGGACATGTTTCGACTGGCGATGCCACGGTCGGTGCCGAAGGTAATTCAACCTCAAAAGGTCGCCAAAAATAAATAATAAAAATTCACTTACATAAACCAAGTATCTAAAAACAAAAATACTTATAATACGCACTTCACTGGTCAAAACCTAAAACTTAACTGTTTCACATAAATCATGTTCTAAACGAGCATCTGTCTAGACGTAACTTCTTAATTAAATGGAAATGACTCTGTCCTCTTCATGCCATAATATAATATTACCCTTAGTGGAAAAGAGACAAAACGCGTCGTCGCTGCAGGTGTCCCTTCACGAGATAGGCAGCTGCTGTTTGCATTGTATACCGAAGTTATCACTAATAAATCTGCATGAAATGTGGGATACTTGCTATGCTACTAAACTAGGTATCGAGCGATCCCGGTATAAGCGGCAGGCCTTTGTCTGGCTTTTTATACCATTTAAATCTTAAGAATTTAGATTTATGAGATTCAGTTTCCACTAGCAAAACTATACATACATTTTCAAATTACATTTTAGATAAATTGGACTAAACCGCGATCATTAACAAACCGTTACCACAAGCCCGCAGAACTTCTGTGGTTGTGTGGTTTAGCCCATCAAAAGAGACAATCAAAAGAAACAAAAGAACTGATAAAACTATATGCAGCAACTCCCACGAGCCCTCGTTATTAAAATTATGAAATCAACTGGTAATGTTACGTATTCTATTAATAATTTACTGATAACAGTAAAGGAAAAAATATATATGAAAGAATTTGCAAGCTCCTGACCAGTCGGAAAGAGACAAATAAGCCAAAAAAAAGTTAACCAGGATACAGCGAAATAAAGATACAGCGAAATAAAAACCGATACAGGCGCAAGGACAACAAGAGCGAAGAAAGGGCGAATATTAACGGACGAATTTGAAATAAAAAAAATTGAACCAATTCTAAATCGATGTAGGCAGCCTAGCATGATGAGAGTATCCAAAGAAAATTAAATAGAGTTAGAAACGATACGTGATATGAAGAGGCATGTCACTAAATCTCACCTCTCTGCTCCTCCAAAATGTACCCCTTTATATATTTGTTTTTATAAAATAGGAGCTCCTTAACATCATCCGGTATGCTATTCCAAATATGAACCAGTGTAAAACTGAATGATCTCTGAAATTTAGCTGTATGATGCTGAGGCACTCTAAAAAAATTAATGTTTCTTGGATCCGAATGGGATGTGAAGTCTGAGCAACTCTACATTAATTATCGATGCATTATCATTACGGATTCGCATTATATGTACTTTTAAATGGCTCCGACTATGTAGAATATATTTATTTCTATAAACATTTTAATTAAATTTTAAAAAATTATGTATGTTAACAAACCTCAGTAATAAATACGAAAAAATATTATTCCATACTCTTTAGTGCTTTTCTTTTTGAGGTCGATAAATTAAAAAAAGAGACGTCCTTTTTAGTACTATAATAATACCAAAATCTACATATATGAATTATATGATATTTAAAGGCTATTTTAGTGCATCTCTTTTCACCCCTTTCCTCTTCATTATTTTTTAAAATGCATTTTATCTTAATTTCTTTGTTCCCAATATTATAACAAATTGTATTATGTATAAGGAATATCCACCATGCATTTCAATTTAAAAAATAAATATGGTTGTAAAGCCTTTGTTCTACTGAATCAAATGCTGGAAAATTATACCGGGTGTCCCATTTATTTTTTTTTTATTTAGTATCTCATTTTATGGCCACTCTGTAGGTTGTAAAATATTTTTAGGTTATGCATCCTAGTAAACCCTTTAACTTTTGTATTAAACTTTTTTCTATTTTTAATAGTTTAGGTGCTATCGAAGCCAGACACCTTACAAACACCCTGTATAGTTTGTGACATAGGAAACATCTTTGGGAAGTTTTACAAGAGCATTTTGTCCTATTTTTTTTTTTATTTTCCCAAAATTGTATTTTGCAATATCAAAGAGTAAGAAGGTATTTCTTCTTGCTCTATAAAACGGCACCAAAATCAAAATTTAGTAAAAGAGCTCCTTGTTGCTCGATAGCGAAGCAGAGCGCGTTAAATACTCGAAGGCGGCCAAGGCACTTTGTGCTCGATTTTTATCAAAAAAACACAACAAATAATTGCTTCATATTAACTTTATGCAAATTTTTAATGAAAAATAAGTTTAAGCATTTACTGATTAAAACACTCGACGGGTCAACTTTTCGAATGTATTTGAAAATTGATTTTCTTTATTTTTGATTTAGCTTTCTCTGATGCTGGCCCCGACAAGATTTTTCAAACGGTTTTTGTTGTTTGTTCCTACACTTTTGTTGAAAATGGTAACAGATTGCACAATAATTCTCTTGATTAATCCACTGCTCTCTAAATAAAAAATAGCGTAGGTTTGGACTGAACATGTCTATCTCATCTTACGACCGAGGGATAATGTCTTATTCTTTGTTAATATTAAAGTACAAAAAAGGGTTTCAAAAAAACGTTTTGTATCCCAGGAAAAAGCTTTTCTTTGAATGATGAACCCAAGATTATACCTTTAATATCGGGAGATAGGTTATTACGGTATTGAATATAACTTTTTATGGATCAGATTTTCTCAATTCATTCTTAAAAATATGAAAAATATGTTTTTTTAAATGTATTCAGCATAAGAATGAACACTGCAGAATTAGCTAGTATTCAGTAATGATAATACGTATGTACATGTCAAAGAGAGGATCCATTTGAATAAATTTATAAGTTTAAAACATTCTTGTGAAAAAATTACAGAAACTTTTTGACAATAATTTAATGTTAAGCCTGTAACAATAATTGCTGACTTTAATTACTTATTAGTTGTTATGGCAAAAGCTAAGATGAATGACGACAAGTCATCGGTTAGCTCAATGTTGCGTGGACAGCTTCTTGAAGGTGGGTGTATTCATTTTAAGTTCATTACTGCATACGTACTCCTCTTAACATTATTGGTGTGGGCCACTAAACAGATCTAGTTTGGCGCCACTTACAGTAATATAAATCTATCAAATAACCCATTGTCCAATATTTAAAGCTCCCGTAAGTAAACTCAAAAGGCCTACGTCGTAATGAAACAAAGATTAAAAATAATTTAAATGTTTAGTTTAAAAAAAAGGATGGAAAGCATCGTAAAGCATGAATCAAATGGAAAAAAAAAGAAAATGATAATTTTCTAAATATCTCTAGGTAGTTGCAACCCCTTCACATCCTAGGACACTAGGTGCGTTAAATAAATTTCAAAATAAGGCTATTCTTAGCATTTGGCTTTTCTAATCGATTCTAAAAATTAGGTATTTAGCTTGCTTGTGATGTTGATCACAGCTCGAACTCTGGAACACCAAGAGTAGATTCCAAAACAAATATTATTCTTAGTGGTCTACTTTAAAAGGCTTAAAACGGGCAGGCGCGGCCCGTCCATAAGGTCATTGGGTCAATGACTCACCTAAATTTATTTTCAATGATCCACCTAATAATTTATTTTTTAAAGTCAAAATTTTCTTTCAAAAAAATGCAAAAACTCCCAAGAAATAATCAAGCCAAGCCATCGTCGAAAGATATCCAAGCTTGCTCCGTGCTTGGTCGTATTTAAAATTGGCCTCATACATAGGTTTATATGGACGATATAAATTCATTACAACTAAGAGAGCAACATACATACGCTCTTTAGGAAGTTAAAAAGAGACAAAATTTGTCGACGGCCCCCCAATAATATCGTGCCCCTCCCACTATGGAATTACACTTGAACCACCCTGTGAAATATACTTTTTCAAAACATTTGGGTTGGACAAAGAAAAACTAATTAGGTACCTAATATGCGCATTGTATTAATATATTATTAGGTACTTAGAGGCTAAACATAAACAATTAGAAATACGACCTCAGTCTCGCCAATGTTAGTCATCAAATATAACGGCATCGGACGGGGTTTCTCACATTAGCAGCGTAGTCCAGAGATAGAATCTCAGCGAGTTAACCAAGAGGTCGTGGGTTCGAGACTATGCCGGGTCAGACTTTGTTTTTAAATTCTTGTTATTTAAAAAATTAGATCTGCTCTAATAGGTGTATTGGCAACAAGTTAGCACTTATATCTCGATAAAATATTTTTAAAATTATTGGTAAGCTCATATCTACTACAGCTGGCAGCCTGCGCGTGCATAAACAAAGATCGTATTAGTATGTCTAGCTGCCAGTATTGTATTTATTAAAGAAAACGTAGTTTCGGCAGCGTCCCTAATTTTATTTTACGAATAATCATAGTTTTAGCCCAGAATAAACACCATCCATTTATTCTGGGATTTTAATACAAGGCGCGACCTCTACTGAGGAGACGCTAAACGTATCAAAACGGGAATCCGCTAACAATCTTAGACTACTAAAACACACAGAAAAGTAAGTAATACTAAAAGTCATAAACATCTAGAGTAGCAATGTTCAATATACTATAGTACCTATTTTATGATTTTTGCGGTGTTTATTTGTATGTAAATAATTTCTTGGTAAAACTAGGCACATTATTACAAAACCTTTCATAATTAAAAAAGTGTATTTTGCTTGTTGCGTTGTTATCACTAGTTGCCCACAAAATTTTGACCCACCTGTAAAAAAACTCACGGGCCGCGCCTGAACACAGGGCACACGTCCAAGATCTCTTCAAACTGTCAAACATTCAATCACGGCCAAAAATCATCAAAGGGTCAATCTACGAAGCCGTAACTTGCTCTAAAAGGAACATCGTGCAGGGATGCATTAAAATAAATAATTATGTAAATAATTAATTAAAATATATTTCCACATTAATAAGTAGTGTTCGTAAACGCGGTGCCTGACCATGGGCGCGGGCGGCGAGACCGTAAGTAAACTGAGTTTAAAAGTAAGATATAATATAAATAATACTAAAAAACACTTACCCAGTGAATATTACAACTTTGAATGTGTTTTGCTAAACACCTGCAACATAGCATAGTTCTCCACAGTTGTTGCTTTTGAGCCTTCTTCGCAGTGGTGAAAGAATGTTTTTATATATGCAAAACGCCTGTACGATAAATAACAATTTAATGTTTGCATAATTAAAATGGCCTCTGAAACAACTAAACGGATCTGTGGGAACACTGTTGTAGAAATCTGTCTTAATCTAACCAAATCCGGATATTTTTGTAGCACACACATTGTAACACGCACATTTTTTTTGTCATTTAATGTTTGTGGTAGTGCTTCACGTCATCCACTATCTGTAATGATTCCACTAACGATAACGAAGACTTCTGTAATGCTGTGATGGCATTCGTTATTTCTTGGTAACATAATTATTAAAAATAATTTTTAAATCAGCTTCAACTTTTATGGCAGCAGCTTTTTTGCATTCAATTGTAACACTAGGGATCGTGCTTGCTGAAAATGCTGTTGATAATAAACGCTGCGCTGCTTTTAACCATGTTCCCCATCGTGTCATGTTCGTGGATGTTCGGACAATTTTCATGAAATTGACGATTCCGTTTGGGGGATTTCGGAACTAGTGCTTTTGTATGCGCTATTTTCCACATCTGGATAAAAGGAGCGACTCTGCTACAAGATGTAATGCATGCAGCATACAAGTAACATGTAGTAAATTAGGGCAAACATGTTTGAGCAAACAGCCCGCACGATGAATGGATGATCCGCCATCAGTCATGATCATTACAATCTGGTTTGCTGAAATTCCACATTTGTATACCCAACTACTCAGTTTTTCCTAGGAAATTATAGAGAACAATGTGAGGAGCATAACTTTTGTGTACTTACCGTTTTAACTTTACATTCCGTATTTCAGCGCTAAAATATTCTGCATTTGAAAGTAAATATTCATATATCATGTCCATGGTAACCTTGGGCAAATTGCCTGAATTAGCTTCTTAAAAGTCTTGATTCATTTACCACTGAATAAGCTATCACTACTAGTGAAAACACTTATACAAACGAATAAATTTTCTTTTAAAACCAACGCAAAACAAACACAGAGTTTAAAAGATTGGTTAAGTTATATTGTTTCACAACTGTCACCTTACCTGACAGAAATGGTTTGTTCCACGATTACATTTTTTATTGAGTAATATTGAAAGAGTCGGACACAAATCTTTAATTATCGGAACTTTATGTTAATTATTAAGAGCTATGAAACCGTGTTATATCGAATCCTTTGTAATATCACTGATATCGACTTTATATTATATGTAAGACATTATGACAACAATTTATTGGTGTGAAATATGGGGGTTTTTAAATTCCTTTCAAATGTTTACGTTGAGTATGTTGCCATATACTTGTTTGAAGTAAAATCTGATTTCATTTCGATAAACTGCACCGTACCCACTACTGTTTGACTTATAAATAATATTTAAACTGGATTAAGTGCAACAGACCCATGTCCATAATCTTAAGACTATGAAATTTACTTACGTCAAGTTTTATCTCTATACTTCTAATGGAACGAAGCCTAACATGGGGTTAAAAATTTATCATGTAAAACCCTATGTTTCCCTTTAAAAATTACATTATATACTTTAACATTTTAATAAATGTTTATTAAAATGTTAGTTTTTAAAATTGCTTTTATGAAATATTAGCGAGCATACTAATCCATTCACAACCAGTGTACTTTCGTGCCATAATCAGATTCTAATTAATTATGTAACTAAAACTTTCTTTAAAACGGTGTTTTGCATGACATGAATCAAATACAAAGGTATCCGTAATGGTGATGAATTTGTTATAATAATAAAATTGTTGTAAAATCAGGCTGCCTATAAAGTTCGTGCAACAAAAGATGTTTGCATTTTATATAATTTTCAAAAACCAACTTTCTTTTAGAAGATTTCGAATGTCATATTTTTCGTCACCTAACGTGTATTCAGAGCTTGCTGGTACCCATGACTTCGCCCGCGTATAATAATTATTTTTATGGAAAGGGTGCTTCAATAGGTATTTCGGGATTTAAATTTGGCGCCATTTTTCCATATACGTATTACTACTATATAGCGAACGACGAAAAAATGTTGAAGCAAAGACGTAGCCTTTGGAAACAATTGCTAAACACTCACGTGATGTCCTGAACATCCCTCATAAATCACCACGTGATTTGTCCAGCCAGTGAACTCAATACTACGTACCGTCCGCTAATTAAAACACCAAATATGACAACATGGCCGCTCGCGCCTGTCATATTCAAAAGTTCCAATTTGAATCTGACAAGCCTTCGATTTCGCCGTAGCGTTATTTTGTGAATATTTATTTTAATTTATAATAAAATATCAGAAAAACCATTAAGTATAAATTATTATATACTTTAAAGTACAGTATCGAAACAGAGTTAATAATATTTTTGATAGCAAATGAGATCTTGTTTCGCATGTCGACGGTCAGTTGAGAAAGACAAAGTGATTTTGCATAGGTAGGTAATTAATTATTTAAGAAGATTTTGATTCTAATTATAATGTATTATACATAAATTAATGATTACAATAAATTATACTTACGTATTTTGAGTTTTAATTCGAACTTAAATAATGTGTTTTTTTTTTAGATTTCTAAACGATGCCTCGCTTTATTTACATAATGTTCTTAGCCGTTTTGCCTCTAAATCTCAAATTAAAAATTAAAAATGATGTATTCACACTTCAGTTTAGGTACATTCTAGTGAAGAATATCCGCCGCTAAAACTACAAGTAATTTCTTCACTTCTTGCTGCTTAAAACTGGCATTATCGGTACATGAGCTACGACATTATCGTAAATAGGATAATAATTAACTTTTAATCCATTTTTCACAAATAAAAACACATTAATCTTTACTTTCGAAAGGCAACAAGACGAAAAGGAAACGGACAAGCTCACTTTTTAAACTGCTGTCAGAACTGACAGCGACAGCAAGTGACAGTCCGTCAAAAGGGCTGAACATCACGTGGTACAAAACAAAAGATTTATCTTTGCTTCAAATTTTAACAACGGGTAGATTGGATGCTAACAATATAGTAGTAATACGTATATACTTAACCTAGAAATTTTATATCTTTCATGTGTCATCTAGAGACTCGGTCATTTAATTAGGGATCGTTTTACGACGAAACAACGTGTTGGAATTTTTTAAAATTACTACGAAAATTCCCGTTCTTCTGTAAAAACAATAATTCGTAAATTTCGTTTAATTTTTGGGCGCAATCATGTGTCAAGTGACAATGCAATCCGCAATCTGATTCAAAAATTTGAGGTTTCCAGATCGGTTGTTGATTTAAAAGTGCCAGTGCATTCACATAGTGCTTGATCCAATGGAAATATGGCCAGAGCATGTGAGCATGTTATAAAAAATCCCAAAATTTCAGTTCGTCGTCGATCTCAACAGTTGAACATTATGAAAAGCTTCAGATTATGTAGAATTTTGCTGTAAAATTATCTTTTCCGAAAAAGCGACACTTTCACCTCGAAGGTTATGTGAACAAGGAAAATTGTAGAATTTGGGGAAGTGAAAATCCTTGGGTGATTCAAGAAAAACCTTTACATCCTCTTCAAGTAACCGTGTGGTGTGCATTTTGGTCTGGAGGTGTTATAAGGCAATTTTTTCATGAAAATGGACGATGGCGTACAATGTTAATAGCGAGCGCTACCACAATATGTTAAGGAACTTTTTATGGCACAAATTATATAATATGCACCTTAGCAATATGTTCTGTCAACAAGATGGCGCCAAGTGTCACACGGCCAAGGAAACCGACACGTTTTCATGGCCCCGTCATTTCTCGAAATGGTAATATTTAATGACCTGCAAGATCCTGTGATCTAGCCCCTCTCGATTTTTTTATGGGGCTTCCTTAAGGGAGGACAAAGGCTATTCTAACAATCCGCAGACGATTAATGACCTGAAGTAAAACATTCGTCAAGTTATTGGTAAAACTGAACTGCAATTGTGCTAAAATGTTATTGACAATTTGACGTAAAGAATCGTCATGTGTAGACACAGCCGAAGGGGACATTTGGAGAAGATTATTTTTCAAATATAACTAGCATGTCCCGATTTTTTGACTAAATGAACAAGCATGTTATTTTTCTAAAATTGTTGGTTTTGTTCTAAAAGTATATTCTCTTTGGACACTCTTTATAAGCAACCAATAAGGAATATGCATAGATATTATTATTATTATTGCATAAATCGTTTAAGGACGTCATTACAAACCCAAAAAAAAGATATTTTGAATAAAATTACTAGGATAATTTAGCTACAAAAAATGCTTACTTTTCGGTATAATGTATTACAATTTAAGAAGCAGCCATTTGTCCATAATGAAAAATGACGTCAGAAGATCAGCAAAAATAAGTGCCAATCCACATGTTAACTGAAGCTTAACCTAAAGTCGAACAGGTTTGTTTTCTCGGAAACAGTCAAAGGGAGAGAAATCGAAATTTTTGAGTTAATAGAGGAATAGTCCAACTAGCTTCGGTAAAAAATTCAGTCATACAGGATGTTTCGTTTCGGAGCTATGAAACGTCAAAGTCGAAATTTCCGCGATTTCCGTTGAAATCGGGTACAGGTCGCAAAAGTGAATTAAATCAATGTAAATTTTCGGAGGTTGTAGGGGACCCGGAGCTTCAGAACTCTACTGAAACTGGTGAGGATTAGAAAATGGCAAGTAATTCTTTTGAATTCTTTTTGGGTCGAAAAATGCCATTTTCAGACCCCTCCTTGTACAGGGTTATTCATTATATTTTGACTCCCACCTACAGCTCTTATTACGAGTTATAGAAAAAACTTGAAATACAAAAGTTTTAGGTTTTTTCACGTAGTATCTTTTGGTAGTAGCGGAAATAAAAAATCGACTTTACAACAATGAAAAAATTAATTGAGTCACATTTTTTTAAATGGAACACCCTGTATATTATTAGCTCAAATGAAAGATCCCTTTGTTCTGATTTCAAATATATATAATTTGTTGGCATTTGGTTCAGCCACTTTTGAAATATTTGAGTTTAAAAAAATACTTTATTTAAACCACAACAATACGTTTTCGAGGCAACTTGATTATATTAAAGCAACAAACTTTAATGACTGATGATTAAGATATAAACTCAAATATTTCAAAAGTGGCTGAACCAAATGCTAACAAATTATATATATTTGAAATCAGAACAAAGAGATCCTTCATTTGAGCTAATAATATACAGGGTGTTCCATTTAAAAAAATAAGACTCAATTAATTTTGTCAATGTTGTAAAGTCGATTTTTTATTTCCGCTATTACCAAAAGATAATACGTGAAAAAACCTAAAACTTTTGTATTTAAAGTTTTTTTCTATAACTTGTAATAAGAGCTGTAGGTGGGTGTCAAAATATAATGAATAACCCTGTACCTAATAACTTGAAAACAAAACGTCAGGTCGAAAAAGGATTCATAAGTGAAACTTTAAAATCTCAAATACCTTTTTTGCAATACTATTTATCTAAACCTAAAATCACTGGAAAATGGAAATATTTGGAAAAAACTTGAAATTTAGATTTTTGACCCAAATATTTCACGGTTTTTAATTTTTTGTGGGGCCAAAGTGGTTCAAATTAACGTCTCATATACGTCATCGGAAAGAGCTCGTCGAAGTATATGATATCCATATTTTTTAGTTTCTTCGTTCTCTATGGGACGGGAGCAAGTCGATTAAATTTAAATTTTTTTACTTGTTTTGCCCTCGAAATTTAAACTTCAGCAAGGAAGCTGCTAATTGATTAATCCTACAGGTCAACTGAAGATTGGGTTTTAAACCATACTGGTGAAATCCAGCCTTAGACTACTTAAGAAAGACCCTGTACACAAAAAATATGAGCAAGTTTTATACTTTCACCGCCTCGCATAATATCCATAATGCAAGCGCAAACTCTGCAACACAAACACAATTTCATTGTATGTACCATAAAAGCTTTTATCTACTTTGGAGCGTTCTTTTCAGGATTCGGGAACGACGACGAGGCAGACGACCTACGTCCATTATCTCAATTCACATTCTCTCACGACAGCCGCAACTCCCACAAGAGTGATGTATTGGACAGCATTTCAAGTTCGTATGAAGGTACACGAAAAATCCTTGCCGACTCGGAACCCAGGGGACCCTACTATGTACCCCACGATACAAAAATAAATTACCACATGGATTTTTCTTCTGCCGATCTCCCGCACCCGACTGTTAATATAGGTAAATGTTTTTATTATTAAATAAACGAAATGAAGTAAAATTAATTTCTAAAATAAGAACATAAATTAGTCATTTCCTAAGGTATTATATTACGTTTTTTACCTAATAATTCTTGCAATGAAACTACGGTCAAATAAAGTACCAACAATTTATATTTAAATTTTTTTTGGACATGCGAAATTTAAGGTGAAATAAAAATTAATTTAATTTTATTAGTGTTTTTTAAATATCATTACCTGTGACAAAAATAAAGCTATCGCGATAAATCAAATGATATGTTGGAAAAATCAAACATTGACAGGTAATCACTTTTGAAATTTCCTGGCCTGTCGAATAACTCCACAGAGTGTGACAAACTTAAGCTTAAAAAACAACATACTGTTTTTCCTCGTATAATATGATATAGACACTATTTTCTGTTTAATTTAAAACGAGCAGTTAAAAGTTAATAAGATAACCTACATATTTCTTAAAAGCTCATTAAAATCGGCTCAAAAACAAAAAAGTTATGAAGGTTTAAAATTCGTTAAAATATTATAGTGCCCGTTTTTTTAATCCACATCTTTTTAATCTGACATGATTGTGTAAATTAGAGTGCATAAAAAGAAATTCATAAAAAACCATAGAAATAATAGAAAAATATCTACTAATAAAAATAATATTTTTTACATTGAATAACAATAATGTCAATTTAATTAAAAATAAAAATGTTTTAGTTTTTATCAATAAAATCAGTAAATCAGTAAGGCCAATTTATATATTTTAAACTAATATTTAATAGGATTCCCGATTATGATGTCACCGGTTACATATTATTTTGATGTTAACTTCGAATAAAATCGTTATTTTATTGTTGTAAACTATCAGTAGCATTTCCTTTAGTCCGGCTATAGTGTTTTTAATTTTGTGTTTGCTGTTGTTTTAAATTTTATCTTCATTATTGGAGATATAGCAAACGCTTGTCTTACTATCATCTTGACAAATGTGAACCCCTAAAGGTCGATCACTAATACTGTCAGTCAGTTACTATTTGTCCTCACACAATCAGTAATATTGTCAAGTTTGTTAATAATATATGAAAATTATTTTGAAGTACTATGTATGTCTTTTGCGTCAGTTTAGGTGTTTTAAAATAATTTTCATTATGACGACACACCATTTGAAACACATTACTGGTATTATTATAATAATTATTATTAGTCTTACTCAATATATATGTAGATGTGCCTAACAAAATGAGAAATAATGTTAAATATCGATTTAATTTCAACCGATGCTAATAAATGCGGTGAATGACCTGATGAGCAAATAAAATGAAAAGTTTTGGAGAAGTTGCTAGAATTTAGAAACTGAAAAAAAATATTACTAAAAATAAGGCTATGCACTGAAATTAAGACCTAATTTTTCAAAAGCAGTATCAAAGTATCAGTATCAATTTTGCAATAAATACGAATAATGAAAATTCTTTAGCAAGGGTGTGAATACTCCACTTAATAAAAGCAAAAAATGTACGATGGTTAAAAAGAAAACAGAAACTTTAGTTGGAGCATTCTACTGTGGAATTTTATATTTAAAAAAATAAATTTAGAATTCGGGGCAAGTTAAGTCATCCTGCAATAATATATAATATTCCATAAAATTGCAATTCAAGATTCTTTTCGCGAGAACTACTTGGAGGCTTAAATTTTGACCTTCACCAGTGTTCTCTTATGTAACAAGGTGGCTAATTGTTAATTAAATTGTTTTAAGAAATCGACCATCGACCGACCATACTTAATAACATTTGTTAAGCAACCAACTGCAAATGAGGTAAACAGATTTAGAAGTTTGCTTAATTAGGTATTCTTTAGTAAAAACTCCTTGTGAATGTGCACATAACGTCCCGGCTGTACTAAATAGGTGCCACTGCATTGTCCCAAAGTATGAAATAATGTTATTTAATATTAAAATTTCAATATCGTTTTTCCACATTTTACTTCCGATATCTAAATAAAAGGAAGGCAGAAAGACACTCGTAACTGAGGATATTTTAGACCTAATGGACGAAAGAAGAAATCTAAAAATAACTCCAGAAAAGAAGAGGATCAGTGTAAGTATAACCAACTGCACAAGAGATAAACAAACATTGTAAAAGGCCAAAGAAGAGTCAGTCAGGAAATATTTTGAGAACATTCAAGAGAAGCTAAAGAAAGGTAAGTTCGACGTGGCGTATCGAGAAGTAAACCAACACTTCCGGAAGAAATCAGCTAAAAGCAATGTCCTACGAGATAAACTGAGCAAAGATTTTACTGAACTAAAAGAAAAAGCCCAAAGGTGGAAAAGATACTTAGGCCACTTTCGTTGGTTAAAGGCTTGCTATATAAATGTGAAGATTCAGAAGACGTAGATGAAAAAAGAGGGAATAAGAGGATTCTTAGAGAAGAATTTTATCAGGCGTTGAAGTTGATAAAAAGCATTAAGGTCGCAGATATAGGTAAAATACCAACAGAACTCATACAGTACACAGGAGACAAGGTAAACGACAAGTTGTACAGCTTAGTATGTCTTATTTAAGGACAAAAGGTTCCAAGCAACTTCCAGAAAAGTGTGATAATAACATTATCAACAAAGAAAAGGTTAAATTGTGTAAAAATTATCGGGCGATTAGTTTATTAGATTATTACCACACGCTTCAAAAATCTTAACATGAATCATTTATAGCAGAATGGAAAGCAAGGTAAAAAAGAGGCTTGCGGATTTGGATTCAGAGGAAAATTGGATCACGGGAAGAGATACTGGCCTATGGCCTTGCGAACAGTCAGTTGCAAAGAAAAGACAACAGTCATGATGTAGAGGGCAGAATAGTCCAAGGAATGAAAGCTTTTGCAGTTGTTGACGAGCAACGGAAATATAGGAATTCTTAAGCGTTTCTTAATAGCATACATGTGGAGCGTATACGTAAGTAAAGCTTGAATACTACAGAAAGAAGACAAACGGCACAGAAGCATTCGAGATAATATAATTATGAAGGTAAATTGAGTTCTCAGGGTCACAAATGCCGAAGAGCTGAACCGAGTTAGGGAAAGAAATACCCTTTGGAGTATATTACAGAAAAAAAAGGAAGATAATTCAAGACTCCAGAAAGAAGAAGATCTAAATACTCTCCGTATTGGTATGACAAATACATCTATGACAGTTTAGTACTGACGTTCATACAATGCTAAATTGTGTGTCGGATAAACAGTTGTGTTTCGCATACTTATAAATTGTGTAATAGTTTTTTTAGTTAATTAAATTAATTAATTGGATAATGGTAAAAAAAAATAATAATAATTTAAAAACAACACATTATCATTGCATATAAATGCACATTTAATTGGTTTGGATTTTTAAAACATTTTCATATTTTCAATTTACAGTATCGAAATCATGTGATTAGAATTTTTTAATTTCCTTTTTTTGGGCGAATGTATGAAATATTTAATATTATTTCAAAACGAAGAAACTGCTTCAAAAATATATTTATCTCACGATGTTTGGAAGTTGCAAACATTTTTGCGTTAAATTTATGTTCTCCACGTCGATCCCCCAAATCCGACTGTTGATATAGCGAACTGTTTTTAAATTAAATCTTTGGAAAATCGATCTACGTGTTTGTAATTTAAAAACCCATAACGGCGTACGTTTGTGTACAATATTGAGTTCATTAAATTTAAATTCTTTCTAATCTAATTTCCGTTTAACGCTATGTGCTAAATGAGTTTATAAAGTTATACCGCAAAAAATATTTGGATATTAAAATACTTTTGCATTTTCGAAATATATTTAAAAGGATGGGTTAAGCTGTATTGGCATTAAGATGAGAAAATTGCCATTTAAATTAAGTACACGCATTGAGGCCAATTTCCAACAGTTGTCCAAACAAAATTGTTAAAAGTACTAGATGGAGCTTGCATTATTTTTACATGGCTTTTAGAGCGTACATCGACATGTACTGTAAAAGGCTTCACAAATTAGTTTAAAACAAATGAGTAACATATGTGTACATAAAATATGTAAATTAGTTTAGGTATTAAGTATTTTCGTTCACTTTGCTGTACTACGAGTATAACGACATTTAATCTAAAAGCCTAATAACTTGCTTGCTAATGCTTTGAACCAAAATGCTTAGAAGTTTTTAGTAACAACACAAACTTTTAAAATAAAGAACATAATACAGTTTTTCATTATAAGCACATTATAAGACTTTAAAAGCCAACGAACGATAAACTTGTATCCTGATATTTAGTAAAAAGGGTTCGGACTAAGTCCTGGCTAAAAATCTTTTACAATCTGTTGTTTAAAAATTGTAACACGTTTGCTGTCGCAGTGTTCATAAAAATAAATAAAGTCCTGCCGACCGCAATATTTCTTTTAACGAAAAGGGTTGAAAAGGTTAGTTTTCACTTTTTGTTATTGATATACTCAATTTTATGTTACTCCAACTTTTTGGATTAATAGTCAGTAGACCGAACTTACAATTAGATGAACTCAGTGCAAGAAAGATTATTGCATACAATGCTGTTTGTGGTACCGCTGTACAAACTAATACAGGGTGTCCGAAAAGTCTTAGTATGGGCATATATCTTTGCTATTAGTAAAGATAGAGACACCAAATTTCAGGTGTATCTTATTGGTTGATAAATCTACTTTTGTATGTTATTTATCAAGATCGCCCTGTATCTCCGAAACAAAGGGGGATATGAAACTTCTGTTTGTATCATCAAACGTTTCACGAAAAAGTAGCATAGTATTGCGAAAACCGCAGCTCTCTATCTTTAAAGATAACCGAAATACCCTGGAAAATTGTCAAAACTGGACACACTGTACAACAAAAACTCTTTTGCCAAAATAGTAATTTCAGGTCCCTTTGTTAGATCCCTGTTCGTTTTATCAGGCGCAATTGTACCGAGTTTTACATAGGTCTTTTTAATTTCAGGCATCCCCGACGAGGAACGTCACATAATCAGCAAACGCGAAGCTGACTTCGAATCGATGATGGTAAATGTAAGTCTGCTGCAATATCTCGACACGGGCCGTTGGTTTCTCTCGGTTTACAATGATGAGCTACAGCCGTACAGCGTATCGCTTGTCATTTCCGAAGCGGAAGGCGTAAGCACCACTTGCCCAAATGACTGCTCCGGGAGAGGGTCGTGCTACCTGGGAAAATGCGATTGCATCGATGGCTTTCAGGGGATCGACTGTTCTAAAAGTAAGTAGAATGATATCTCAATCTCTTTGATTTCAGTTTTATGTTGGTCTCTTTCATTGTTTCAATCTAGATGGCTTTATGCACAATACAAGAAAATTATGTGTAACTTGTATTTGTCGAATAGGTATTGTCGGGAAATTTTTTTAGAAAAACCTATTTGTTAGTGTGAAAATAATTAGGAACAATAAATAACCGGAAAAAATTTCAATGAATTGTAGCAAATTGCTTGAAGGGGGGAGTCAAATGTATTTTACCGTTACCTAGTATTGGTGGTTTCCTCAAGGCATGATTTCGGTAGGGCTGCTACCGCCAGACGCGACTGCTTGCAGTCTTATCTAAAACACAGATCTACGAAAAAATTTTGAAAACCAATTTGTCGAAAGCACATTTTTTTGTAAATGAAGTCTTTCCAAAACATGTTTTTTCGAAAACACATTTTTCGAAAAAAACTTTAAATGTACTTTTTCTAATTCGAATCGTCAACTAGTGCCGAAAGTTTCTTCAGCACTGACCCGGGAACATCAACAATCACATACCTATATCGCCACTTAATTAGACTTCGTGTGCTAATTAACGTCACGGGACCCGGACGGAAAAGGTCCAATTTAACATATTATTAAAATAGTGGTGGGAAATACCCAAAAAACCATCCAAAAATTATGAATCCACCGAATAATTACAAGGTTTTTCTACTTATTATATCGTTTCTATGCAACTAAGTTTGTGTTATTTGCCTATTTGTTAATTGTCAGTAAAGACGTCAAAGTAAAAATACAAAGGTTATTCGACTTTTATCCAACTTCTGAGTAGAAAATGGAGATCGAGGAAGAAATTGAAGAGAATTTGGTTAATGGAGTACCGGAAGACATTCTCGAAGAAGCCAAAAATAATTCTGGAATGGCAAGAAACCTTTCTATACCAGTTAAAAACTAGTTAACTTCGGCCATAAATTTAACAAATGCAAGTAACTGTTCTTTTACCATTAATATTGTTAATATCAAATGAAAATAATGTAAGTTTGAATTTTGAAATGTATTTTCACTTTGACGTCTATACTGAAATAAAATGTTTTTAAAAAAATGCCAAGACTAGATAATTGTCCTCACGCACATAGAAAAAACATTGTTCCCAACACGTGCGAAAAGTGTCTTTTCCGCACTCGACTTCACTCGAGTGCGGAAAGGATCATTTTCCGCACATGTTAAATACATAGCTCCTTTTCAAATATCCAGTTTTCCAAAAACACCTTTTCGAAAAAATAATTTTTAAAAATTTACCATAAAAGAGCGTAGTTAGTCAAACGACAATTTTTTGAAAATATGTTGTGAGAGAAATTTAGTTTTGAAGTATTTCTTAAGAAAATAAGATCATTTCGAAAAAAGAATATTGCAAAAAATTAATTTTTGATCTTTTTTTCAAGAAAAATCTTTTGAAAAAATGGATACTTGGAAAAAGTGTTTTTCGAAAAAATGTATTTAAAAAAAAATGTTTTTCGAAAACATTTTTGTTAGAAAAGATGTTTTCTAATAAAATTTTCTTTAAAAAATGTACCCAAAAACATTTTCAAAGATCTCGAAAACACTCTTTCAAATAGCCATATGCCTACGACTTATAGTTAAATATTAATCCATTTCAAATTTTTCTTGATTCTAAACTTATCGAAGTTTGTATCTTGGAAAGAATTTAACTTTAGCGGAAATTAAATCTACCAGCTGATGGATTTTATCCATGTCATGCTTTTCGAGTATCATTTGAAATAACATTTTTTGTGACATTTGCTATTTATAGAAAACACACGAAACAAAATTCTTTTCAATCAAATAAGAAAATTGGGTTTTGAGGATAATAACTCTTTTACACTACTCATAATACTAATCTTATTTGAGGCGGTCAGAAACAACAAGATGTAAGTGACTTTTTTAGTTAAGTATATAAATAGTTATTTAAGTATCAATTTATCTCATAGCAAAGGGAGGTAAGTAAATCCAATTATTGTGATCTCCATCTACCGGTTAGTAGACAAAATACTCAGTAAAGTATTTACTTTGTCTGGTACAAAAAAACATAAGATGACTTACATGTTGTACTTGTATCCCTTTGCTACCAAACAATCTTTATATATTTATTTATTTGCTGGCTACATTACAGGCAGTGTCCAAATAGTACAATAAGAATATAAAAATATGGCTAGCTAACAATATCTACTACTCGATCCTAACAATACAAAATAGATACAAAGCGACACCAAACAGACAATGACAATATTGTGAGGAATACCAATATAATTTTGAAAAATTCTATCTCAAAAATACAAGAGAAAAACACTACACACTCGTAAAGGACGATGACTATACCATATCCAATTTGATTTGAGAATGGTGACAGAAACCTATTTTACAACGGAGAGATCAATTATGTCTCTCTCTCTCTCATGTTCTTCCTCTCTCATATTTTTCTCTCTCGTCTTCTTTCCCTCTCATACTCATACAAATTTTTACAGCTGGTAGAAAGTTAGGTTATGAGAAACATAATAAACATGACATAGTATTTGAAGCCTGTACCATAATATAAGTTGTTTTTGAAGGGTAAACAAATACTTAGAAAGTTTATATTAGTATTATCAGCTTAAATTCTTGTGTTATATGAATCTGGGACTGACTAACAACTATTGAAAATTGAAATATTACGCAAGGTACATATTTACTCTTCTTTACATTACTTGGACCGGGCGTTATGGGAATGGGTAACAGGAATGCCGACCCGATATACAGAGGGCATCACAGAAGATTTCTTTGGATATTGAGAAAGGAGTGACAATTTCGCCCTAGAAACTTTTGGTTTCAGTTTAAAGCTGAAGTCATAGGGCCATTACAAAGTGTATCTATCCTCCTGAAACTAAGACTTTCAACATTTACAGTTACAAATTGTGAAACTACTTGGTATATTCGATTAAACAATTTTTATGGCGTCTTTAACTCACACAAACGTCACTGTTCGCAGGTAGGCTATATATTATTATAGATCCTTCTTCTTTATTTATTTAAAAACTTTTTCTTTTATTGCAAATTATTAGTTAGAGGGAGTATTGTTACAGGGATAGGAAGGAAACAATAATTTTATGTAGTATAAAATAAGAAGGTTAATGTGGCTATGCTGACACTGTTTTTGCTTAATAAAAACGAGATTTTTGCAAATGCTGTTTGTGTTCAATTAAAACAAAGGTCTTTTGCTATAAAATCATAAGATTTACATAAGTAGTTTGTAAGATTAGAAATTTATATTTTATGATAATTCCGATTAAACTTTCACAGTAGACAACCAGAAATCCTTGCACAAACAAAGGCGGCTGTGATAAAATATTTGCTTATTCTCTTTTATTGACAACAACATCGTTTTTATTTGTCTTTTACTAATGCCTCTTTTGCTAACAAGGATAGAAAGAAATCGGATTTTGTTGGGAATTTTATCAGGGAAGAAAATAATTTTGCGATGACTAATCGTTCGAAGTATATAACCAGCAATACTTCCACAAGCAAAGAAGGTTCAATAAAAATTTGAACATATTCTTTCTCTAATGCACTTTCGCCAACACGGATAGAAAGAAATCTGATTCCTCCGTGATTATCAGGAAAGAAAAGATGAATATTGTGATCTCTAAAATATGCTCTGGTGTAAACTGTCCATGGAACTGACCAATAGGGTGAATTCTTGTTCAATTATTTTTTCTATCATCATTCTCAAATTAAATTGGATAGAATATAGTTACATTGCAGATATTGACAAAAATAACAATTATTAACCCTGATTCTCAAAAAAAGTGTTAAAACTAATAGTGACTGGATAATTTGGTTACAAGTCAGAAAGGACCTTATTTTATTTTTAAAACTAAGGTGTGCACAGTCAAAGTTTATATCTGGTGGTAACCTATTCAAAAGTCCCACAATTGGATTCATCGACTTGTTTCTTCCAACATCCGGTCTGCACTGTTAACCAGAAACAAGCCCGGCAATCGACCGCGAAGGAACCCTGAAATTCGTCCAACTCAAGAGCTCTCGGCAATAGATACCACCACTCACAATTATATGCCCAAATGAAAGCGTTAGTTGACCTCGCCATACTTGAAGATCAAAAAGTCTCAATAATCAAAGGCGCTCAGGATACTATTATCCAGAGCTCCCAAATGGAAGATTTAATTTGTATAATAAAAGCCTTGCAAATTTTGATTGCACTCGCTCTATCCTTTTAATATGCATTCTTTATAAGGAAGACGATACAATGCAGCAGTCCAAATGACTCCTCACCAGAGAATAAAGACTTCAAGGTTTCAATGTTTGTGAACTCCCAACACTGCCTCATTATAAAACCGGACATTCTGAATTCTCTGGAGAGTATGTTATCAATATGTTTGACAAATTGAAGCTCACAGTCGAATTGGACTCCCAAGTCTCGGGTAAAGGTCACTCTCGTCACAAATCATCAACAAAATTCTCCTAGTCCAACTGACGCCTTTTTTTCTGGTAAATGAAATTACCTGACATTTAGACTTGCTTAACTCCATTCTGCTTTGATTACATCATTCGATTAAAGAATTTATGTCTCTCCGTGTATTTAATTGGCGCTTCCGAAACAAATAAAGTACAAAAACTATACTAGTTATTTATTCAATTACTTCACTGAAAGTACTTTTGCAAAAAAGTAACTTCTATTTTTAGCTTTTCAAAGTGTAATGGATAATAACACAATTATAACAATAACAAATAAAAACTGCTTTATTTCAAGATTTTGCAACATCTAGGCAAAGATTTAAAACATTTGAGTATTTTATTTTTGCTATAGAATCACAGAATAATTAAAAATTTCCCTTTCAAATAAACTTTTTCAATTATTTTACAACTGCTAAAGCCACGTAAATTTTTCTTGATGATAAAAATCACTCCGTATCTTTTCTGACCTTTCTAGCTTGGGTTTCACTGTAGCTCTTACTTTTTGTAATGCATTAGCTCACATTTTTTATCTGTCGCCATGTTGAGACCGTACGTGTCGGGCATTTACAAACCATGATTTTATTTTTAACGACTGGTCAGAGAAGACTAAAATGACAAACCTTATTTTGTAATCTTTAAAAAATTGCATTTTAGTGAAATAGTCCAGCTAATTTAATTATTATTTTAAAAAAAAAGTTTATTTAGAAATGCTGACGTATATTATTATTGAATATTTCTGTATTTAAGCTGGTTTTGAAAATCAAAACTATAGATCAGTTACAGGTGTAATTAATTTTTATAAAATAGTTATTTGTTTTACTAGGCATAAAAGCACAAGATTTAATGCCGCGGCTGGTGTTTCATAGCCGAGCGTAGCGAGGCTATGAAACCAGCCAAGGCATTAAATCTGCTTTTCTGCCGTGTGAAACATATAATTTTTTCTTCAAATTTGTTCCAATTCCACGCAAAATCGACTTTTCCATATTTAAATTGCGTTTCATTATCAATATCCAAATAACTAATAACTATTATCAAAGGTAACCGGGCCCTGCGTTACTATGGTTACCGCTGATGATGTTTGTTGAATATGTTTGTTTACTGTTTACTTTGTCATTGTCAATTTTGAAAAGTTGTCATGTTAGAAATGGATTTACTGCCTAGGCAGTAAAATTGGACTTTTTCTGCCTAGGCATTAAAAGTACAACTTCTAAGCCTGCCAAGTGTCATTAAAAGGCCGCTTTTAATGTCATTTGGAGAAAAAAGACTTATTCTGCTTACATGGTTTTGTGATCAAATATGCCCTTAAAGTTTCTATTATGGCCATCATTTCAATCGCCCTATTTTAGTATTATATCGTTCAAAACGGAGTTTGCACCGCATTCAGTTATGAGGCGAGTTAAAAATCTTTTTACCCAACGAGGTACAGGGTCTTCCAACGAGGACTGAACAGGGGCTCATTTTTGAGCTTCCTTGTATTTAAAGAAAAATTTAAAATAGCCAATCGATGTACTTTTTCCTGCAGAATTCAAAAATGAAACCAAAAATTTATTTGAACCAGAAACAAAAGAGTTACGCTATGGATAAGGTGTTTTTTAAATGGAACATAGCTTTTTTATACGATTTTCGGAACGAGTGATTTTTTTTATGTCCGTTCTGATTAAAATATTTAATATTGTGACAGCTATTTTTATTAAATTTTAATGTTTTATCCAGTATAATTTAACTTCAACCTGTTTGAAACATACACTAGGTAATAAAGGTAAAATCACCTTGAAATCCTTCAAAGTCAAAAAATTTGACAAATTTACTATAATATTGCCGAAATGAAATATTCATTAGATGAGAGATTGCAGATTGTTATCTTGTTCTACAAATGCCAAGAAAATGCAAGAGAAGCAAGGAGAAGATTTGTTGCAAATTTTCACAGAAATATATCCGTCAATACTATTCTAAGGATAAAGAACCTATTCGAGGAAAATAAAACATTACATGACAGAAAAAGAATTCGAACTCTATACTAACTAAAAAAAAACACTAATAATTTAAATGTTCAATGTGACCTCCGTTGTTCTCGAAACAAGAGCGATAACCTCTTTGTAGCCTTTCCAAACTTGCTGTTATAACGTGATCTTCCTGGTTAAGGCGATTTATTTCGTTCACAATTTTCGGCATGATCTCATCAATATCGTGGTTTCGCTGCTTGTATACCACGTTCTTTAAATGGCCCAAAGAAATGAGTCTAATACTGACATATCGGGACTATTGGGTGGCCAAGCATAGGTTCCATGTCTACCAATCCATTCTTCGTGGCGTCCGTTTAAATATTGAATAACTTCACGCACGGCATGCGGAGGGGCACCATCATGTTGCCAAATTAAATTTTGATATTCTTCCAATGGTAAATCTTCCAAAAAGTTCTCAATTTCGTTTTCTAAGAACTCGTAGTATCTCTGTCAATTTAAAGTGCCGTTAAAAAATATTGGTCCCAAAATTCTATTATTTTTTATGCCACACCAAACATGGATTGAAGTCCTTCCCTGAAATTTAATTGTCTGAAATTTTCTTGGATTTTCAACGGCCCAGTGATGATTATTATGTCTATTGAAAACCCCCGATGTTGTGAATGTGGCTTCGTCAGTCCATAAGATATTTCTGAATAAATTAGGGTCTTCGTTTTCTTGCCGAATCACAATTTGGGAAACAAATTGGAAGCGAAGTTCTTTTTGTGCCGGTGTTAGATGTTGAAGTGGCAGGATATGATAAGGCTTAAATTTATGATTTCTTCAAGTCCTGTGAACAGTTCCTTGGGTAACTCTTCTGCGTCTTACACCGCCGCCGTATTGAACGTCCCGAACTGCGTCCGAAATTGATTTGGTTGGATTCAGTCGAAAATAATTCACAATGGCACGGTCTCGATTTCTTTTCCTTTCTGGAATTCTTTTTCTGTCATGTAATGTTTTATTTTCCTCGAATAGGTTCTTTATCCTTAGAATAGTATTGACGGATATATTTCTGTGAAAATTTGCAATAAATCTTCTCCTTGCTTCTCTTGCATTTTCTTGGCATTTGTAGAACAAGATAACAATCTGCAATCTCTCATCTAATGAATATTTCATTTCGGCAATATTATAGTAAATTTGTCAAATTTTTTGACTCTGAAGGATTTCAAGGTGATTTTACCTTTATTACCTAGTGTATGTTTCAACAGGTTGAAGTTAAATTATACTGGATAAAACATTAAAATTTAATAAAAATAGCTGTCACAATATTAAATATTTTAATCAGAACGGACATAAAAAAATCACTCGTTCCGAAAATCGTACAAAAAAAGCTATGTTCCATTTAAAAAACACCTTATCCATAGCGTAACTCTTTTGTTTCTGGTTAAAATAAATTTTTGGTTTCATTTTTGAATTCTGCAGGAAAAAGTACATCGATTGGCTATTTTAGATTTTTCTTTAAATACAAGGAAGCTCAAAAATGAGCCCCTGTTCAGTCCTCGTTGGAAGACCCTGTACATATTTTAGCAAAAAAACTAACATGATGTAGTTAAGATCCACAGGAATGTGCTAAATTCTCAACAAAATATATTTAGACTAGCACGTCGTTTCATAAAGAGGGTCTTGTTACCTGGCCGAAGCTAATCGGGGTTTTTAGGGTACCCACTGTTCTGAAAGTGCTTTATCCCTTCATGCTAAACCTGTCCTATTACGAGTGAGATATCTTTCGGGTTTCCTGAGTGTAATAGGTTTAGTTGATGTGTATATAGATAGAAGGGAAGATTTTAGGTGTGTAAGAGCAATTAATTTTTGAAGTTTCGCATCGTTGTTGGTTATTAACAGGTGATACAGCTTTAGTAGGTATATTAAAGGCCTCTATCTTTTTTCTGTTAAAGAATAAGTGTTGCAAGGAATTGTTTAGGATGCTCCGGGGTGGCGTATATGCAGATTTAAGCAAATTAGTCAGGTACTACTAAAGCTTCCTTTACTAGTTTCATATTTTTTCAAATAATTCATAATAATGCTTGAAATGACTGCTTGAAACTGCTAATGGATGGCGCTGCCTGTGTCTCACTGCTTATGCAGTACGACATTGTAGCTTTAAGGGATCACTTGTTCGGAAGGTTGGTATGTTCGTCTATCCTGTACTGATGAGAACCAGCGAGTTCGAAACCGGTCTGCAGGTGACGACATTCTAACTAAAGAAAAAGCTTCCTTCTTCCTGGTAGTTTCTTGCATTCGACACATTAGTAGTTTCTTATCTAACTGTGTTAGAAGAAAATACAGCAAATTTTGGTATGTAATTCAGCGCTCGGAGGGGCATATAGCCCGGAGAATAGCTGTTTTTCCATTATTTGTTGAAATCCTTATTGTATAAGGAATTTTATTGTATAAGGAATTGTCAGGTGGTTAGAGAATTGATTCTCAATTTTTGCATATTTATATGTACCCGTGACAAGTAGATTTCATTCATAATTCATAATAATATTATATATTTTTAAACTGTTTAAAACGTTTTGGTATTTTGATCCTGTTGTTATTTGGTATCATTCAAAACAGTCCTATACATTTTACGTAAATGTTTGTTCTTTCTTCAAATAACAGTTTTTACCTGAAATTAAAGTCACTAACTTATTAAAAAAAACAAAAGAACGCTCGAATAAGAAAGAGGAGATTTGTTTTAAAATTGAGCTAAAATACATTAATTTTAAAAATATCTAACCTATGTCATTCATTGAACCAAGACGAATGTTTTGACATCTCATTTATTATTGAAATCGATTGCACTAAGACTGTAGCAGGGCATAAACTAACATACAGTTGGGTTACTTCCTCTTAGTAGAATGGATCGAATGAATTTGTGAAAGAAATTCAAATTTTAAAAATAACACGTAAGTTTAATTTTTATACTTGTCAGTTTAAAATCTCGTCCAAAAACCTAGTTTCAGGTGCAAAATAAGATAAAAGTAGGGGTTTGGTGGTAAATAATGGATTCAAGATTAAACCATGTAATACGAAAATACAGTACATGAAAAAAATTCCTCAGTGATATTAACTAATACTAGAAACAAGTCTATTTTGACAATATTTTTTTTATCTTGGGCAGCCCACCTAAATTTCTAGCCTAAGTACTAACGTACGATGGCCGTCTGACGAGAAGAGAAAAGTAATCTATTGATACTGGATTTAAATGACTAGGGATTGGGAGGGATTAAATCCTCTGCTGGAAATTTGTTTCATAATCTGAAGACCCCAGGTATGAATCAGCGAGAGAAGTAGGATGTTCTAGGTTTTTATAGCTAAATAGTAAGGAATGCATATGTGACGCGCTTCTTTTTGTTCTATTAGGAACAGTCAAGGGGGGAATGATCTGCGCAATAGCAAGATCCCCAATACTGCGGCGACGGGCGAGGAAAAGGAGTTTTCTTATGGGGACTGGGTCATTGATGAGTCGAACGGCTCTCTTTTGGACCGAATCAAGGATGTTATGTGTCGAAGATAATGCCGCTCCCCAGATGTAGGCACAGTATTCTAAGTAGGTCGTACTTGAAAATAAATGATATTAAAGAGAGTAGAAGTTAAAAGGGGATAAGTATTTTCTCGCTTGAAAGAGAGAACCAAGCTTCTTGGCAGCTAATGTGTCTATTAAAGTAATGTTTTTGTGCCAGTTGAGATAATGATCGAGAGCGGTGCCAACAAGATCGAACGTCTCTTTGTTCTGTAGGACTTTGCCGTTGATGTGGATGGAATAAATGTTGCTAGATGTTTGCGTGGCAGATCAGGACTGGGTTTTAGAACTCCAGTTTAAGATTAATTGGATATCTTTCGAAAGGGATAGAGCATAGATATGCGTCTACAATCCAGCTCTAGACTTAATACTTGTTTGAAAAAATAATTATCTTAGTGAAGAGTACTACCGTCAGCATAACTGTGGAACTGTTAGTACGAGAGAGCAGGTCATTAACCTGAAGACAAATAGGTTTGGTGCTAGGACTAAACCTTGAGGTACGTCAGCGTTGATAGGATGTAAGCTAAATAAGTGACCTTCCACCCTGACACATAAGTGGTAATTAGAAAGAAGGCTACCGATCCAGGCACATAGTTTTGGAGGAAGACTGTAAGAAAGTAGTTGAGGAGTGCAGCAATGCCATACTTGGTCAAATGCCTTAGAAATGTCAATAGAAATAATGAGGAATTTGCTGTAAAATTTGATAGATTTATTCCAGTTGTGTGTGACAAACGTAAGATTAGCTCTGGATCTTTGGTGAAGAAATTCATAATGTCTGTCGTGGAGGAGTTTGTGTTTTTTTAGATGAAATTTGCAAGTTTACGACTGTCCCCATAACTTTGTTTCGGTTTGAGGCTTAAGTTGAGGGCATAAGTCTAAACTAGCAAATTTAAGAAGACAACTGAATCTAAATTCGGCATAGTTTGAAAGGAAGAACACGACACTTATGTTTCATGATTTATGAGTATATGACCTAAGCTTCTTGAACTAAAAGCTATGAGAAAAGTCATAACATTAAAACTTAGTCTACGTTCTTCAGTAATGGGTTTAAGTTTACTGATTTATGGTATCACTTACCAAGTGTAAAAAATATGACAACCAAAATCGTGCACAATTTAATATGTCCTGATATACCTTTGTTTGTTTCTCATTACAAGGCAGAATACGACAGTCATACGAATATATGTTACATGATTTATGAGTATATGATCTACGTTTCTTGAGCTGAAAATTTAGGCGAAGACTCATCATAACCCATTCGTTTTTGTGTTTTATATTAAATTTAACAAGAAAATATATTTATTATTGAATGTTACAATATATTACTGTTCCTTACAGCATTATATTAATTATTAATTTATAGTTTTTCGTAAATTATCCTTTTTCTCAATGTTTTTTTTCTTGTGCGATTAGTTGTCATTTACGTTTTATTGATATTTAACGATTGTTTTATAGACGTTAATTTACGTTGTTATATGTTACATTTGGGTAAATAAATGTAGCGGTTGTTTTGTTTACTTAAAGTTATCTTATTAAATAAAGCTCAAATGGGACATTTTTAATTTAACTTCGGTTTTTTTTTTAGTCACAACAGTAATTGGATTTAAGCAAAAATTTACTTAGTGCAAAATAAACAGAAATGAGATATCATTTGAACATGCTTGCAGATACCTCAATTCTTATTTTCTTCTTAAATGTTCTATGTTTTATTTACTCGACAGAAAAGTTAAAATGGTACAAACACAGGTGAATAATAATTGAGTGTAGGGCAACCCTCGTAGACCCATTCAAACGATCTAATACGGGCACATTTTTTATTTAAAATATCCAATGGAAACACTGTCCCATGTGGCGATCGTGTATTTTTTAAAAACGTCCTATACCGGAGGATTGGAAAGGATAGGCGGCAGAAACAGGAGTATTTACCTTTTATAAAAGGGGGATTTGGCCGTTATCGTTAAAGCTCAACTTTTGGGAAGATGGAGAGGAGCCAAAAGCTATTGATCTGGGAGCTTTATTGCGAGTTTTTGTTCTAGTCTTCAAATATAAATAGCATTTCAGCATTTCATACCTTATACTTAGTTGTTTGCTGTACTTTTAAAGTTATTTGGTTATAAACACCATGATAAGGAAACAGTTAAAGTGCATACAGATCCTAATAAAGAAGCAACATAAAAAAGTGAGACCGTGTTAAATTTATTTTGTTGTACAGAAATGTGTTTTATTTGATAGTCTATTTTCCAAGCAAGCATATTATTATTTTAAATCAGTTATTAAAAGTCTAAGTGAACTAAGTGAATTCCAAAACATAAAAAGAAAAAAAATTAAAACAACTTACAAACTGGGGAACTAGATATTTTTGCATATAATACATACTGATTACATACGTGTGAAAAGACATTTTAGGAACGTTTTAAAGCTCATTTTATGCTGTGCGGTGTATCTTTTTTGATGTTACTAATTTGAGTCCGGTAAATGAGTTTACAGTATCAGAGTCTGTAACTGTTGCTAGGCAACATTTACCGGGCTGTTATTTAAATTTCAATAATAGCATAGAGAATCCAATGCTGCGGTAGTTTAAACGCACTATTTTAAATCGATTTATAGCTTTGCCTTTAAAACAAAATTAGTAAATATTTATAAGTAACTATGAATGACATGCAAAAATAGTACAATTATGTACTTACAATTCGGATCTGGGTAAGCCAACAAAACACATACGGTAAAAAGTTATTGCCATTTAGTGCAAAGTCTCTCAGTTTTGGATTTTTTAGGGGAGTTATAAATTTAAAGTATTTTCTTTTAGATCACAAAATATACGAAAAGACAGTATGAAATAAAATTCCTATACGATACACGTTCGTTAGGTGTTTTTACAGTAGGTACCTACTCCTTTCGATATTTCGGACTCGGCCCCTACGTCGCGTCGTCCGTAATATCTAACACGTATCAGTCATCTACCGGATTTGTAACGTAAATAATTATTCCGTTGAATGGTACTGAGGCATTTTCAAAACAATTATAAAAAATAAACATACCAGATCACACAAAGAAGGCGAAAGCGATCAATACTACAATGATTTTGACATACCCATAACCATCTATGCCCTTATATTTTTTTTTACCTCGGTAGTTATAAAACTGTTAAATAGGAAATCCGAAGGAAAAAATAAACATTACAAATCTGTTATTGCTTGGAAACAGGTTATATTTATGAACACTGCAGAGACAAACGAAAAATTAGGGTTATATTTTGCTATCGCCATGTTGAGGGTTTTTTATCCTCTCGCCCTCAGCCCAACTAAAAATAACTTTCAGGTTCACTAAGAAGGTTTGGTACTTGTTGAAATTAAGATCTAGTTGACCAGCTAGGTTGTGACAAATATTTTGTCGTGTCATCGATGATAAGTCGCCTTAAAAACATGACTTATTCTAATATTTAAGTTACCAAATGATATTTATCTTGAAGCGTGTTGCGAAAATGAATTTAGTCCTGTTATTATAAAAAAACACATCCTTAAAGTGCCCTTTGCTTTATAAATTTACACAAAGCCTTCGAAATAAATTTATATAACAAAACTTAGTTGTCTTATTTTAACATTTATGTCAGCTTAAACTTTGTCAACTTTTGGTTGTCGAATTAGACGTAGTGAATATGACCGTAATTGTTTAGGTTTTTAACGCCTAACGTGTGAAAACAAATATCTTCTTTTCTCCGATGTTGATTCTTTTTGTTTATTGTGATCATATTTCAATAATAATTTAGAAAGAAAATATTCTTATTTCAATAACAAGTTCAAGTTACTTAAAGAAAAAAATATCATTATTATACTTATAAAAGTTAATCATATTTATTGGATATGATTTATACGAAATCTTCTCAAAATACAATTAAGTGTGGTGTTCTAACAAACCACTTACAATGAAAATACGATAAAATATTGCAACTATTTGTACATGCCTCTGCGTTTTTTATTAAAGCACACTAAGTATTTACAAGGAAAAAGTATTCAAACTGAATAGCATTTTTTTGTAGTGAATCGCAGGTTTTTGCTTTGTAACCCTATGTTAGCATGTTCAGGAAATGATTAGTTCTAAACTACTAATTTAAAATTAAAACCTATTTATGCTATTCTTAAAGTAATGTCTTACGTAACTAAGGTAATTAATTACAGCAATTGTGGATAAGCCAACCCTCTTCATCATTTCAAACCCTGCTGTAATTGCAGGATTTCAATTTCGCTCAAATAACAAATATCGCGAACTAAAGGGAATTTGCCCTTTGTTTTTATTTAACCTATTTTTATACTTCACATTTTTAGTACTTTTGTATTCGTTTAACATCAACATTTTTAACAAATTTAAATTATCTGTTGTTATTTTATAGCGATTTTTTAAACACGCTGAGCAAGGTATTATTTTTCAGTTTTATCATTCTGTGAATGAGTCATGTGTAGGGTCAATGTGGGAATAGTGTATCATGTAATTTACATTATCTTCTTTAAGGGATATTTATTCAATAAAATAAATTTGCTATAAAGAATAATATTGTTCACTTAATGCACGAACGTTATAGGTATGACTCTTCTATCTAATTATAAAGAATTAAAACTCAGATGCTTTTTTAAAAAGAAAACCTTTTTAGCCACTGTGTATGGTGGACACAGTGAATCACATGCAAGCATACAGTGGATCAATAGAGGGAACAGTGGTTGATCCCTAAAAAAACTTTTAATTAACTCAAATTAGGTAAAATATTTTCTTTATTTATTTTGGCATCAATATCAACAATGTCAGTTTCTAAGTAAAAACAGCAAGTACTTACAAAACATCCTTATAACTAATTATTTGAGTTCGTAGCAACACTTATTTGAGTTAGCAACAAAAATATCAATGAACTTTCCCAAAATAAAAATTACATTTCTATGGTTTAAGCAGCAACTTAGACACAGTTTTATGTTCAACTTTTTCTGCTGTTTTAAGAAATTATAATAATAGTAAATAATTAAGAAAAGAATAAAGTTTGTTAGTTTTATTTAAATAGTAGAACGGTGTCTTAAAAAATAAACATTTTAACGAATATTCAGTAAAGATAAATCAAGAGAGAAACAGAAATATGACTTTTGCCTTAGTGTGGTACCACAAGCAATTGAGTTTAGCAATATAAACTTCACATCGCAGTCTTTAACCAAAGCAAGACCTAGAGAATCTGGCATGGGAAATTGGTTAGTAGTTCCTGCCTTTCTCAGAAAACTTATGTAGAAATATAGAGATTTATTTGGATTCTCCAGAACTTTTTTACGCGGCATTCTAAAAATAATATTATAATATACGTGAAAAATTAAGTTTTCAATAACATTTTTAATTATAAAGGCAAACGTGCACTGTGTACCATAATTGAATGATCCACTGTGTAATTACGTCCCTGAAAAGCAATATCTTCGACGATAAAGGGATTTTTATCCGACCAAACATAACCATTTCGTCTATGAAACGTTCCCGCAGTTGAGAAAGTTGCTTCGTCTGTGCAAACGATAGTAGAAAATAAATTAGGATCTTGCTGCATTAGTATTTGTGACAAAAGTATATCTCCTTTCTTTTTAGTCGGCAGTAAACGTTTGAACTGGCATAATTTTATATAGTCTATACTTAAAATTCTTCCATATCTGAGATACCGCACACAATCGAGAATTGATTTTTTTGGATTCTCTTGAAATTATAATAAAATCGCTAGGTCCCTTTCTTCCTTTCTTTCTCTTTTTCTTTTTCCATTGTCCAGAATTCCTCTTTCTTCTAGTCTTCTATTTGTTTTTATTATGGTGCTTAATAATGGAGTTCTTTGTCCCTCTTCATTCATTTAAAATATTTCAAAAGCGATTGCAAAACCGCATACGGTATGTTATACAAAATAAGTCTAGAACTTCTTCTAAAATCCAAAAATATGATAAAAATCATACCATCCAATTTAAAATATGCGAGAAAATCGATGTTTTATACTATATTTTTTTTACCTGATGTTCAATTGTTTTGCTGATAAGATATATAAATGTTCCATAAAAATCCCCAAAACTTCCTTATTTAACATTTTCGCCCATCTTTAAAAATAAAAAAGTTATAAGGCCTGTTCACTTTTATTTGGATATCCCTGCACCTAAAAAACGGTGCATTTATGGAACTACGTTAATAGATGATTTTTCTAAATTTTGGCCGTCTGTGAAATTTTGTCAGTGGCCTTCTTGTTTGTCCATTGTATTTTATACCTTACAGCTAAGTTCGTAGTTCTACTCTTTTCTAACTCGCCGTCATTATAGATTTCTTAGTGCTTTTCTGACGTTAGATGACTGATATACTATTTCCTATGCTATGTTATTAAAGACTTTTGATAAACTGAAGATTACATGCCATCAAAACATATAGCGTATCTTTTTTTTAGGCTTAAAGATGTATAATCACGAATCCTTTTTATAAACTGATGTATAGTAATTCAATTTTTGTCGTTAATTTTCCGTACTTTAAAAATGTTTAGGTTTCTTGTTCAACAGGTCAACTAAAGGAAAATCAATATCCTTCTACTTTTAGTATTAATGTCGTTATCAGATTAAATATAATTACAACTTCTGTGTATTTGTCGTGTCTAATTTACTTTTACAACTCATAAATCATAAAATTACAAAGAACATTCCAAAAATAACTCGTAGGAATAATTAAAAGTTAAGGTATTTAACAACCTACACTACTCATATTACTGCCAAACGACCGACCCGACCTGTAAAAACCGTATTTCTCCTTGTAATAAAAACTAAATTTAGATAAAAAAAATTCTTGCTAAATAGCGTAATAAAAGTAAAAAAATCTGGTTCGGTTACCACACAACTTTTCGGAAACTCTGCCAAAGTCTTAATTAGCAACAAAAAGCAAGAGCAGTGAATATCTTTTATAATTCAATACCCTTGGTGGCATATAGCCAAAAATATAAATTCCCGTGCTTTTTATTTTATTAAATAATGAAAATGTGGTAAATTTGATTTTACCATATTGTCTCTTGAGAAATTTAAATGACTACTAATTAAAAAATTTTGAAAAAAATTTCTTGGATCTTCAGCGACGAACAAAGTACACTAAATGATGTATTATTTGGAAAATATATTTTCGGCACTTTTGCGGAGTATCTCCCTTATTTTTAGAGATAGAGGGTTGCGGTTTTCGCGACAGTGTGCTACTTTTTGATGAAAAGAAAGATGGCATAAAAATATTTTTCATGGCCCCCTTCGTTTTTAATATACAGGACGAAATTGATTTTTTTCCATTTTCGGACCCCCCCTTGCATTTCAGTTATCTTGTAACATAAAAAAAGTAAAAATGGATCCTGTCAGAGTTATCTACGTAGAATCGAGTGGCGTGGTCAGATTTTCATCAGATGTGATATTTTTCGAGATATTAACCAAATAAATGTTTTTTTAAATGGAACACCCTGTATATTTCTTAACCATTAAGTTTCCTCTTTCGAGAGCTTTTCAAAAATATATAACACTTTATAGTTATTTTTAATTTTTAGCCCTTAAATCGAACTATTTAATTTTAAACTTTAATTTTGTGTAGTTGGCCGTGTTTAACAAGTGGTTTAACGTCAATTCAGGTATTTAGATTTAAAAAAGAATCTGGTTAAATCCTGTATTTTCATTAATTTATTAAAATTGGTATTATTTTTAAACTACAACACTACTTGTTATCTATATATATATATATATATATATATATATATATATATATATATATATATATATATATATATATATATATATACAGTGTGTCCGCGGATGGAGTCCCCAAGAGGCAAAAAATCTTTATTATTCATTTTACGACCAAAGGTCATTCTTTATAAAAAGTTCTGCTTATTGAGAAAATGAATTCACGATAAAAAAATTTTAGATCAGATGTACAGGGTGTTAATAAATAAGGAAAACATGAAAATGCTTCAAGAGAGAAGTACAATTATTTATTACTTTTAACAAAAATTTTATAAAGCAAAGTTGTTTATAAACTAACATAAAGACTAAATATAAATTTCGAAATAAAAATTCGAATATTTAAAAATTAAAAATGGTTTTTATGTAATTATTTGCATTTTACAAAAAAATCAATAGAGCCGATTTTGTATACGTTCATATTACGTTAACATCTTATTTACATCTGTCAGTATTCTGATTTCGTGAAGGCATTTTCGAAAATGTTAACCGAAGAAGAGCGTATTTGTTTAATACAATGTTACGGTATTGGAAATGTGTCTTATCAATACGCTATAGATGTATAATACGCTCTTCTTTGGTTAACACTTTCGAAAATGCCTTCACGAAATCAGAATACTGACAGATGTAAATAAGATGTTGACGTATTATGAACGTATACAAAATCGGCTATATTGATTTTTTTGTAAAATGCAAATAATTACATAAAAACTATTATTAATTTTTAAATATTCGAATTTTTATATCGAAATTTATATTTAGTCTTTATGTTAGTTTATAAACAACTTTTCTTTATAACATTTTTGTTAAAAGTAATAAATAATTGTACTTCTCTCTTGAAGCATTTTCATGTTTTCCTAATTTATTTACACCCTGTACATCGAAATTTTTTTTATCGTGAATTCATTTTCTCAACAAGCAGAACTTTTTATAAAGAATGACTTTTGGTCGTAAAATTAATAATAAAGATTTTTCCCTCTTGGGGACTCCATCCGCGGACACACTGTATATATATATATATATATATATATATATATATATATATATATATATATATATATATATATATATAGGGTGTTTCATTAAGGGTGATGAGGTACCATATCTCAGGAATTGATACTCCAGGAGCTTTGGAAAAAAAATCCTAAGAATGAAAGCGGCCAAGAGAAATTGCTGGAAATAATTTTTAAGCTCCTAACTCTGCCGCTAGGGGGCGTAATTGCTGTGGTCATGTAAAAAAAGACATTTTTCTGGAAAATATCCCTATAAAAGCAATAAAAAAAATATTACACTGATAATTCTACTAGAATTCTACATCTTTTTGGTTTAACACTTTTTGCTGTAAGATGTAAAATTAGTACGGGAGAGGAGGGGGAAAGTCTACTGATAAAAGTGTCCATAATTTTGGTTTGAATCAACCGAATTTGATGAACTTGGTCTCGTTTAAGAAAGGAAGGCTTGCTAATTTAAACGAAATAACAGCTGTGTTACATTGACTTTCGCGGCACTCGCTAGAGGGCGTTATTTGAAAAACTCCTTGTTTTTCAATTTTTCTTCGAAATTTTAAATGGAATGACATAGTTATTATATCATAAATCGAAAAGAAGAATAAATTTGCAAGAGCAAATGTAAAAAATTCGATTCGATATCTTCATTAGTTTCGGAGTTATAGCCGAAAGAATAATTAATATCATGTTAATTAAAAAAAGCAATTGTTTTTATGGGTCCGTGGTCAAGCGTGCCATGAAAAATAAAAAAAAATATTTTAAAACTTTTTATTAAGTGTGATACCTGACAGCATATTCACGTTCCGCAAGAGGAGCATTCTCAAAACACTGAAAATATATGGCCAGCATATCGTAAGCCTCGGCGCTGGTACAAGCCATTTTTGAAAGATGCAGCACAAAAGTTGAATAACGATAAACTCAAAATTCACAAAAAATCCGAGATAAAATTTGGACAAATACTTATGAAAGATTGATTAGAGTGACATTTCAATTTATTTGCTTCCCTGAAAACCTGCCGATTTTGTTTCATGGCTTACTAGATAATTTTTTAATAATACGACAGGTAAGTAAATTAAAGGCAATAGTAATGGAACAAAAAGTGAAAAACACACTTAATAAAAAGTTTAAAAATGTTTTTTTATTTTTCATGGCACGCTTGACCACGGACCTATAAAAACAATTGCTTTTTCAATTAACATGATATTAATTATTCTTTTGGCTGTAACTCCGAAACTAATCGGTACGTTTTCAGGGAAGCAAATAAATTGAAATGTCACTCTAATCAATCTTTGATAAGTATCTGTCCAAATTTTATCTCGGATTTTTTGTGAATTTTGAGTTTATCGTTATTCAACTTTTGTGCTGCATCTTTCAAAAATGGCTTGTACCAGCGCCGAGACTTACGATATGCTGACCATATATTTTCAGCGTTTTTAAAATGCTCCTCTTTGCGGAATGTGAATATGCTGTCAGGTATCACACATAATAAAAAGTTTAAAAATATTTTTTTTATTTTTCATGGCACGCTTGACCACGGACCCATAAAAACAATTGCTTTTTTTAATTCACATGATATTAATTATTCTTTTGGCTATAACTCCGAAACTAATGAAGATATCGAATCGAATTTTTTACATTTTCTCTTGCAAATTTATTCTACTTTTCGATTATGATAAAATACCTATGTCATTCCATTTAAAATTTCGAAGAAAAATTGAAAAAACAAGGAGTTTTTCAAATAACGCCCTCTAGCGAGTGCCTCGAAAGTCAATGTAACACAGCTATTATTTCGTTTAAATTAGCAAGCCTTCCTTTCTTAAACGAGACCAAGTACATCAAATTCGGTTGAGTCAAACCAAAATTATGGACACTTTTATCAGTAGACTTTCCCCCTCCTCTCCCGCCCTAATTTTACATCTGACAGCAAAAATTGTTAAACCAAAAAGATGTAGAATTCTAGTAGAATTATCAGTGTAATATTTTTTTGATAGCTTTTATAGGGATATTTTCCAGAAAAATGTCTTTCTTTACATGACCACAGCAATTACGCCCCCTAGCGGCAGAGTTAGGAACTTAAAAATTATTTCCAGCAATTTCTCTTGGCCACTTTCCTTCTTGGGATTTTTTTTCCAAAGCTCCTGGAGTATCAATTCCTGAGATATGGTACCTCATCACCCTTAATGAAACACCCTGTATATATATATATATATATATATATATATATATATATATATATATATATATATATATATATATATATATATATATATATATATATATATATATATATATATATATATATATATTATATATATAATAATTATAATATATAATTATTATATATATATATATATATATATATATACAGGGTGTTTCATTAAGGGTGATGAGGTACCATATATATATATATATATATATATATATATATATATATATATATATATATATATTAGGGTGGATCGAAAATATCTTTTTTTGGATTTTCAGTTGACCTTACCTGGCGAAAGTTGTCAGTAGATATCATGATTGTTTTAGCCAAATCTCAGAATTTTCGAACATCATCTTCAGGTTCCCCGCGAGTGTCAAAGTTTAGGGAAAATCTCAATTTTTTACCTTTACCAAAAAAATAACGGAATGTTTTTCTTTAATTATTTTACTTGGGATGATATGCCCAATCAATGTTGTATTATTAAAAAAAAACTCGGAATTTTTGATAAGCATCTAGAGGTTCCCCTGCTGTATACAAATTAAGAAAAAAATTAAAATAAGTTTTTAAAAAAATATATTTTGTGTAATTTTTGTTAAGCAAATGATTTTTGTTTTGCTTGACAGACGAAACAACATCATTTTTTGGTATTAATAATATGGAAGCTTATTCCTAGAGTCTATTTTGGCCCTAATGAATCCGTCTCTAAAGTATAGCCATCTCGAAGATAGACCGATGTAAATATTAACCCTACACATCATAGTCAGACGATCGTCGAGCCTCCACCAGCTTCCTATTTGTATTGGTCGACCGGACATTAAATTGAAAGAGGCGTGCCAGACAGCTATCGGCGGTATTTCGCAGGATTGTAATTAGGCTGTCTAGTGAAAAAGGCTATTCGACTTTCTTTCGAGTTTTGACTTGTTTTGTAGTTTTAATTTTTTGCGTTGACTTTTAATCACTGTTTTGTTTGTTTGGTTGTCAAGGCTGGCAATTATTTTAGTTTTTATTTAATTGTAAACAGTTTTGCAGTTTAAAGTTTTCCTTCTCATTCTCAATGCGGCCCAGTTCAATTTAATCGTTTGAACCGATCACCTGTAGGCAGCGTGCATCTGTTTATATTCGGTCTATCGTCGAAATAAATAGACTTTAGCTTCTTGGCCTGAAACAGCTAGAGAAGCCTCTGTTACAAGCTTAATACTCCTCTCCACAGCTTGGGTGTGGCAAGGAAATGTAGGAAGAGGCATATTTTAAAATTTATGCCACACCCAAGCTGTGGAGAGGAGTATTAAGCCTGTAACAGAGGCTTCTCTAGCTGTTTCAGGCCAAGAAGCTAGAGACCGAATCATTAGGGCCAAAATAGACTATAGGAACAAGCTTCCATATTTTAATACCAAAAAATGATTTTGTTTCGTCTGTCAAGCAAAACAAAAATCATTTGCTTAACAAAAATTACACAAAATATATTTTTTAAAAAGTTTTTTATTTTAATTTTTTTCTTAATTTGTATACAGCAGTCGAACCTCTAGATGTTTATCAAAAATTCCGAGCTTTTTGTTAATAATACAACATTGATTGGGCATATCAGCCCAGGTAAAATAATTAAAGAAAAACATTCCGTTATTTTTTTGGTAAAGGTAAAAAATTGACATTTTCCCTAAACTTTGACACTCGCGGGGAACCTGAAGATGATGTTTGAAAATTCTGAGATTTGGCTAAAACAATCATGATATCTACTGACAACTTTCGCCAGGTAAGGTCAACTGAAAATCAAAAAAAAGATTTTTTCGATCCACCATATCATATATATATATATATATATATATATATATATATATATATATATATATATATATATATATATATATATATATATATATATATATATATATATAGAGAGAGAGAGAGAAAATCCTAACCAGAACTAAAACTGCTTAGTTTTTAATCACTTGAAAATTAAATTAGTTGTCTTGAATTATTAATAGCAAATAAAAGTCAAATTTAAAAACGGAACATACAAAACTTTAGGTAACGAAAAGAGTTAGTCCATTTAATCCATTCTAGCTCTTTTCGTTACCTAAAGTTTTGTATGTTTTGTTTTTAAATTTGACTTTTATTTGCTATTAATAATTCAAGACAACTAATTTAATCTTTAACGGCGGGTTGCAGAAAGGATGATTAACTAACACCGTGTTAAGTTTTAACACGGTGTTAAATTTTGGTCAAGTTGCCCAAGATTTAATCAAAGCCGGCCCAGGCCCACTTGAAACAGCAATCGCTTAACATCGGCTTTTAGATTTGGAAGCGGTCGCAGTTTCGGGAAAAGTCGAGCGATAAACGTCAGATTTTGATGTCAACAAAGCGTTTTGTATTTCTTGTAAAGCGAGGTTATTTTGAACCAAAAAGAAATATTTTTGGGAAAATAGGCAAAGCGAATAGGAAAATTACACAAATATAGAAGAAAATGAACTTCTGAACATATACGAGTATATACATAGTATATATGTAGTATGTACTATAAGGTAAGTTGTATGAAACCATTGAACCATAAAATACCGTACAGATACATAGACCCAGCAAAATTTGTATAATTTTTCTGTTTAATTTGCCTTAAAAATGCTTTACGTAAAAAATTTGCTGCTTTTCAGCTTCCTTAACTACTATACTCTTGACCTTATTATCCATTTATGTGTTTGTTTTAGGTACATCCGAAGGATCCTAATATTTCTAAAGAAGGTGAATTCCTAATCCTAAAAATCGGACTTTTGATGAAAGATAAAGCACAAAAACATACTTCCTGATAAACCTATATGTAAGGAATGGAGTTCTAAATGAATGTTATTTGAGAGATTATCCTAGACGCAATCAATATTCCGTGAAATACCTTACTGCCAAGGAAAAAATTTGGAAACAAAACCTTTGTTGTTATTTTCTTGATAAAGGTAAAATATTGTCATTAATAATATCTTTAGGTAGCTATCACCTATCACTACCTACGTTACAAAATTTTTGAGTACAATTTTGTTCCTTATTTTTACCTCAAGTTCTGTGTTTATACCCGTAATAGCATACTATATAACGTTTGTTCAGTTAAGCTAACAAAACATTTTTGTCTGGGTGAGTATCCTGGTCAATTTGTAAACCTAATTGCTGGTAGTATAGATCATGATTATAATTTCTTTAACCATGTGTCACGATCAAACCCAACCAAACTAACTAACTGTAGAGTATTTATTTAATCCACCTCAAATTCGTTTAAGTAAAATTTTGCTGTTTCTCTTTTAATAAACTTTTTGCTCATGATTCATTAACTTTAATTTTTCGTGACACATTTACTTTACTACCATTTTTACCATGTGAATATAAAGCCCATGTCTCCATACACTTGTTACTATTTAGAATAAGATATCTATAAACAAGTTATTTACTTGGGTGTACACTGTAGAATATAGTGCTTTTATTAAAATTATTACGTAATTGTGTAATTTTTTTACTTTATTTGCTTTATTTGCTTTGTTTTCTTTTGTTACAGGTTCCAGATAAGTCACAAGAAAAAACCTTGCAGATATTTTGATGTAAAGATGGGCTTAAAAAATACCTACTGGTGACAGCAATGTTAAAGTAGTTTTTAAATAAAAATTTGTTATTTACATGTTTTGTGATTTTTCAAAACATAAGTTTACATCAGTTACTTTATATCTTTGTTCATTATTCCCTGAAAATTTGTAAAACTAGATAAAGATTCCATAATAAAAACTATTATTTTAATTATATTATTTTATTATAGTTATAATTGATATGCTTTTTTTTAAGTTTGATCTGTGGCATTAATGTTATTTTTAAATTTAAGAAAGTTGAATATGCACTTGAAACAAATTACGTTGCGACACTCCAGCGCTATTTTATTTCGTTCTGCATTCATTCTTGATTCGGTTACGTATTACGTATTTCTCTTAAATCTCGCAAAGTCATCCGGATCGATGCAATTTTGTCCATCGAACACGCCAGCAGTGGGACTCTGCGTCGTTATAGTAATCTACTATAGCTTTCTACTATAGAAATCTATTAGCGTTTTCTACTATCGTCAAATGTGCAACTCTGTTTAGTTGTAGACAATGATCGGGTATCTTCGGAGCTCGCCAAAGGGTAACTGTCTGAGCTAAAAACATTGCGGAAATTCTAGGGATTCTTAATTTTATAACTAGAAGTTTTGGACAGAAGAAAAAGTTTGGTTATATTTATGTTCAAAAGCATAGTAGAGTTGGGAGATATAGTGATTTTTCGATATCTGTTAGAACAGAGATGGTGATTTAAGAATAGCCGTTATTTTTAACGGTGATTTTTCACTACAGCGATGTTTATTTTTAAGGCGAAAAGGAGCAGCATAGTTGCTTTTACAAGACTGATATTCGATATAAATATTGAATAATGCAGCTACAATTGGAAGTAAAATTATAAGTTGATTTGGTTAGTGAGTTATTAGGGTAAAAATAGTATTTTTTCGAAACGCCCAGTGCCAGAAGCGTAGCGAATATTAATCGAAAATGGCCTTTAGTCTTGATTTTTGCGCTAGATTAAGTTAAAAATATTACATTTTTTCCGAAATTACAATTATAATGCTTTTGGTAATTTTGAGTATAGGTATACCTGAAAATGTTTTTATGACGCTGAATTTAAATACGACAATAAATTAATAAAATTATAATCTCTTAGATACTTTTCAGATTTGAAGTTAACCATCTAAAACTGCAAAAAATCCCATTTAATAGCTTAAAATTGAGGACACACTGAGTCTAAAGGAGATTATAAAATACTTAATAACACAACATAAATAACAAAAGAATTATAAACAATAGTATCAGAAAATATAATAAAAAAAACATTCCCTTTTATATCTAGCTATGTCCTGCAGTGGGACTCTGCGTCGTTATAGAAAACTACTATTGCTTTCTACTATAGAAATCTATTCGCGTTTTCTACTAAAGAAAATTTGCAACTCTATTTAATTGTAGACTAATGATCGGGTATCTTCGGAACTCGCCAAAGGGATAACTATCGGAGCTAAAAACATTTGCGAAAATTCTAGGGATTTGAAATTTTATAACTAGAAGTTTTGGATAGAAAGAAAAGTTTGGTTATATTTATTGTTCAAGGTTCATGTTCAAAAGTATTTTACCCTTTACCTAAGTTCAATTTTTTCATTTTTTCCATGTGCCATCCAAAGCCCTTCTAGAACTAGTAACACCTAAGTACAGCTTATACAATAACACAGCTACCTAAGTAAGTTAAACAGGGGCGCACCCAGGATTTTGTCTCAGTAGTAGTTTGTAGGAGTGTTTCAGGGATCACGCGATTTGGTGGATTTTTTCAATTATTAGTGCACTTTTTTAATTTTTGTGTGTCTAGGATGTTAGTGTAGGGGGAACTGCCGCCCCCCCCCCTGGGTACGCCGCTGAAGTTAAACACCGCAACGCAAGTCGCAACGTCATCAGCCGAGAACTTACTGCCGCTGTCGACTGGTGACGTTGCGGTGTTGTAACTTAAAGAAGGTCCTCACCTCACGGGCAGAAGAAGCGGAACAGCGGACAGGAACTTCGTTTGTTAAACATGGCAGAATTCAACTAATCATATAACGAAGCGCCTCTCCGCTGTTCCGCTTCCTCCGCCCGTGAGGACCCACTTTTACGGCGTTACTAGTTCTAGCATCTTTGGCTATTTATTTGGATATTTTTATTTCTGGATGAGATTCAGCGAAGTTGATCAAATAAAGCCAGTGTTCACTTCTTACGCGCATTTTACTACAAAGATACTTTTTGTTTGTTGCTTATTTAAAACTATTTAGTAAAAAATGTATGTATTTCGATCTCAAAATTTTCAACTGAGTAATTTGTATCCAAATTATAAGCAAAGTGCATAAAAGCAAAGTAAGGAGCTTTTACTGGTCCTTTTTATTTTTTATAAGCTCTGCACTTAGGACAATTTGTGGTTATACCTAATGCCAGAGTGAAAATGCTCAAAATTTTGAGACTCAGACTCATTAGGAATAATCTTAAACAGAAAAAGCAATAGTTCAAACATATGACCTCTAAAGCCTTCGTTCACCGAACACCGAACCGGCAGTGCTCTGATCCAAAAACATGTAAACAACTTGATCCATAACCTCACAAAACCGATAACTACAGCATTGGCGATGTCGTTTCAAGACGACAAGATGGCTGTCACATAATCGACTTCGAACCATACGCAGAGTACAAAACGATCGTTCCGTTTCTACAAATAGAATTCTATGACATCGTGGAGTCCCCCTGCAGCGTTAGCGATGTCGCTTTCGTTTCAAGACGACAATATGGCTGCCACATAATCGACTTCGAAACCTACGCGGAGTACGAAACGATCGCTTTGTTTCTACAAATAGAATTCTACGACATCGCGGAGTCCCACTGCAGGCTCGGATCCGGTGATGAACAGTGTTGCCAGTCTACTACAATTGTACTAAATCTACAACCTTTTTAGGATTTAGGATATCCCTAGTACGCTAGTACACTTGAGTCAAGACCTTAGTAGAAAATGCCATCCGACGTTTTTAAGAGATACTCGAATCATATTTTACAGGTCTCGTATTTTTTGTTTTGTTTTGCCGCAGATTAGATCCTACCTTTTTCAGAGATTGAAAGTAATTGTTTCATTTTTAAAATTAGGAATAATTACATATTTTATTTTTTTACACCAAGTAGGTACAGGTTCTTTATATCTCCTGTGTCAGTGCATTGCCTGGTCTGTTGTGTGAAGATCTAGTACATTTTCATTAAATTTAGTACTTTCGCAATTAAAATCCAGTATCAAATAAAGTAATGGCTGGGTGTGGCAACACGGTACTTATAAATCTTGAAATATTTGAGGTTAGGTTATACGTACGTCAGTGTTTTGTTTTTTAAAAAAATATAAATTAGATTATTTGTTTTGTTTACGTACAAGCCCTTTATTTTTCTGTTATCGAGAGAGCCGTGAGTAACATAAAAGAAATGATTAATACAAATACAAACTTGCTTGCATTCCAGTATTTTTACTTGCTGTAATAAAGATTATTTTGCGACGTTAGGACGAAAGTAATTCAGAAAATAACTACCTGTTCAAGTTGTTATATTATTTTTAAACCCACAAAAGGGTTTGCTATTTAAACTAAGAGAGGTGTTAAAGAAAACTATGTGATTGAAGAAAAGTAAGCAGACGGAAATTTAGCAGAATATCTATATTTTTATAGAAGACTGTTTTAATATAATGCCATAAAGAATAGTTTATAATAAGGAACAAGAATTTGAGGAATAGAATATGTTTGCATGTCTAAAAACAAAATAATATTATAAAGAGTAATTTTCGAGGTAATTTTGTTATGGTATTTATATAATTTTTGGTAAAATTTACATTATAAACGATGAACTTTATTTTTCCTACATTTTTTGTTAGTGTGTGAAGGTAGGTACCTGCTTAGGTTGGGTTTATGATAAATTAGATGCCCATCTGCAATAAAGGTTATATAGTTGTTTTTTAAAATATTGAAGGAAGGAGTTGTCTTTTAATTTCTTGTACTAGAACATAAACTTTTGCCAAAGTAACCAATATTTTATCAAACATGTTAAAAAAAACATGACTTTAATCCCACCATATTGTGGAATTAGTTTAATTCAGCGTTAAGTGCTCTCTGGGTTAAAAACAAATGAAAAAGTAAACAACACCTTGGATTTTTAGTGGCATTTGTCTGTTTAATCACGGATTAGCTCAAAATTTGGGCTCTTGCAGAAAGAAAAAAAATTTAACGCTGTGTTAAACTGAATATCTTTTGTTTTTAACCCTGAATTAGGATTTAACGCTTGATAAAAGTTTTGTGCAACCCGCTGTAAGTGATTAAAAACTAAACAGTTTTAGTTCTGGTTAGGATTTTCTATATATCTAGATATTAACTAGTGTTGTAGGTTAAAAATAATACGAATTTTAATACATTAATGAAAATACAGGATTTAACCAGTTTCTTTTTTAAATCTAAATACCTGAATTGACGTTAAACCACTTGTTAAACACGGCCAACTACGCAACATTTAAGTTTAAAATTAAATAGTTCAATTTAAGGGCTAAAAATAAAAAATATCTATAAAGTGTTATACATTTTTGAAAAGCTCTCGAAAGGGGAAACTTAACGGTTAAGAAATATACAGGGTGTTCCATTTAAAAAAACATTTATTTGGTTAATATCTCGAAAAATATCACGTCTGATGAAAATCTAACCACGCCACTCGATTCTACGTAGAACACTCTAATAGGATCCATTTTTACTTTTTTTATAAGTTACAAGATAACTGAAATGCGAGGGGGGTCCGAAAATGGAAAAAAATCAATTTCGTCCTGTATGTCAAAAACGAAGGGTGTCATGAAAAATATTTTTATGATATCTTTCGTTTCATCAAAAAGTAGCACACTGTCGCGAAAACCGCAACCCTCTATCTTTAAAAATAAGGGAGATACCCCGCAAAAGTGCCGAAAATGGGACACCCTGTACTTACGTAAACGTATTGATTGTTTGAGCATAACTGATGTTAAAGCACTTCAGGTATTTTTTAGTAATATTAGCTTGGTAATACGGTCATTCATAAGAAAATGAGAATAGAATAGAAGAAAATATCAAAACTGGAAGAGTACCCAAGCAGAACCAGAACACGACAGTACTATAACTCAATTAAAAGAAAACTATAACCGAACCAGACTACCGTAGAATCATAACAGAACCAAATACAAAATCAGGAAGGGGAATTGGAAGTTAAAATATGGCACAAATTAAAAATTACTATAATCCACATTTTAAAACTGAAAAAGTATGTAAATATACATAATCAGAGAGCGTAGTCTTTTTTATACAAGATATTTCTACTGCCACTAAAATAAATATTCCCTTCGTTGCAATATTTACCTTTATTATTCTATTTTTCAGTTTTACTAAAATTATGCACTTCAAATATTAGATCTAACCTGCTGAGAAATAGTCTACTTATATTATTGATAATTACTAAATTACTAGCTTTCGCAGGCGACTTCGTCCGCGTGGTATAGGTGATAATAGTGTAGTTTTGATGTCATGATTATGAACACATGAAACATGAGTTATGTTAGGTTAGGTTAGTTATATCTAGAGACCGGATTTCAATATTTAACATTACATGACGCAAAAATCGGTATCGGACTAAGGTAGCTGATAGAAATGGTACGTAAATGAATTGAAATTAATTTTAGATTTTGTGGTATTTATGAATTATTGCTCCTAAAATATATTAATTTTTTTTTAAATTAACCAACTTCACAACAGGAAAGGCACTGAAAAGTATAAAATAAGTGTTGTTACGTATTTATTACTGCGGTTAATGGTCAAATTAATTTTGTTCATTTTTGTAAAAAAAATATTTTTAGTACGCCTATTCTTATCCCCTCCCCTCATCTTATCTCCCCCTCTTTAAATTTGCAAGGACCATGGTATAATAGATTTTCTGACCTCAATAACCCCAAAAGTGACATTAGTTAATATTTTTGAAGAAATCCCAACTCGCCCCGTTAACTCCCCGCCGTTAATTTTTATAACATCGGTTACACAAAATTAGCTTTTCTGACCTCAATAACACCGAAAATGTTACATTAGTTAACACTGTTGGAGAAACTGACATATTCGTCATCATTTTTGAAGAAATTTTCAGCCATTCCCTAAGTATTACCCCTGCCCGGCAACTTTTTTAACATCTGTTAGACAAAATTGGATTTTCTGAGCTCAATAACCCCGAAAATGACACATTAGTTAACTTTTCTGATGAAATTGCTATTCTCGTCTTTTTACCCCCCCCCCCCCCCCCATATGTCCATTTAATTAACATCTATTACACAAAAATAGATTTTCTGATCTTAATAACCCCGAAAATGGTTCACATTTTTGGAAGAAATTGTCAATCGTTCTTTTTATAACCCCCCCCCCCCCCTGTTAATTTTTTTACCAACTGTTAGACAAAATTAGATTTTCGGACCTCAATAACCCCAAAAATGATACATCTAACATTAGTTCTACACTAGTTCTAGTACATGCAAGTGGTGAAAATGGTTTTATTCAAAACGCATACTTGCCGTTCAAATCTAACAGCAAGTCAACATCATAGTCAGATAAACTATACTAACTATAAAAAATGGCTTCAAGAAAAACTGATTCCAAATCTACCTTCAAATAGTGTGCTTACTTAAATCACTTAAAAAAAATTAACTTATTGTAAATTCTAGTTTAGTAATAAGTTTTTAATGTTAAGGTATATTTGCAATAATTAATTTACTTGTGAAAATGTGTGTAATAAAACCTACTTAAATTTCTACAAATGTGCTTAACTCTCTATAATTAAAACCCACGCAATAACATCCAGGTAAATTCAAAATGAGTATTTGTTGTTGCCTAACTACCTAACTTAATTTCAGATAAAAATTAAAAAAAGGTGGACATTTTGATGCCCGTGTGTATTTGTAACATGTATTTATTATAGTTTGCAAGAAATTTTATGAATATTTTGCACAATAAAATAAATCTTGAAATTGACTATACTGCCCGGGAAGAACGAGGTTCTACCGCGGCGCGTAGGCGCGTACCTGGCATCTCTTTTGCTCCGAATGCGTTCTCGCTGCGTTGTACGCAACTCATAAAATCCTTAAGCTTCTCTCAAGATTTGACAAGCTGTACTATAAGGCGGCGCATTTCGATTACGATAATTGACATTTCCTCGTCAGTCATCATCCGCTTCGGTATATATTCATAATTTAAATTTCTGCTGCTGCGAAGAGCGAGTCGCATTGTTGCCGTTGATTCTTATCGTTTTTGTTCTACTTCATTAACAACCTGTTGTTCAGAACTCTTAATCAAGTAATAAATTTAACTTACCTATAGAATAAACTTTTTGAATGACATTAACATATATATACATATATTGATTAAATTGTTTGTGCAACTGGACGTAACTTTATTGTTACCAGTCTTAAACGGAAAACAAAGTTTTCAATTATAATTTGAATTATGGTTTTCATAACAGCATGATAGCAATAACTTTAAAAACTTTAATTATTAATTATCGCCAGTACAAATAATGAGCTTTTTCTGTCTGTGTTCTTATTTTCTTACAAAAACCTTAAATCGTAAAATTACAAAGCACATTCTCGAAATACTCCGAAGGAATTATTTAAAGCTTAGGTTTTAAATAATGACGAGACCCGAACTATTTCCTTAGGGTCGCAGTCGTCAACACAAAATATTCATTAAAATCAATCGAAGCATTCCATAGTTATTTCCTTCCTTTCATTTAATTTCAAAACGCGTTGGAAAACAAGGTTATTTCATTTAACTCATTAAATTAAGTCTACGGAAAATCGAACTCTTGAATGGGAATTTCCACAAGTTTTAATTGGATTACACATTAGTTTGGAGTACGTCATTCCCGGCATAAAATCGGATTCAGCGAAGTTTTGCTTTTAGTTCGAAAAAAGAAAAAGCTTGTATTTACTGAACGGTGTTCTGCTTATTTAGATGTAAACAGCGGTTTATATTTAATTTACTGAAAATATGGGGACACGCAAAGTAAAATTTTAGTTAGCACGCAGAAAAAATAGAGTTTTAAAATCATATATCAAAAGTTCATCACTTTAGTAATTATTTTTTTTTATTCTTAATTTGTAGCTCTTATATTCGAATAAATATATAAAACTTTGGAATAATACTCTATGTTGGGGAAACCCAACCGTTCGTTTAATTTCCATAACTCTATTATTATTTCCAAATAAATATTAATAACCAAGCAGGTATAAATTACCCTTCAAATAAACAAGCTCAAACTTGTCTCCTTGGTAAATTTAACTTGCATAAAAACACGCAGTTATCGGCAAAACACAAAGACCATTGTGGCCAAAATATCAAAAGAAAATCTTTCCTTCAATTTAGTTCCTCTAAAACACCGGCACGTTGTCGGCAAGTATCAACCCCTTTACGTCTCTTGGCCGTACCGCGTATCTAGTTCGGCCTCTTCCTAATGTTTAATGGCCAGAAAAGATTTACGTCATCGCGAGAGCGGCGTTAATTGGCCGGACTCGTGGAGGATCGTCTCCGAAGGGTGGTACATTTCAGTTTAACTTGGTTCCCGTCGGGAAAACAGGAGTAGTCAACTACATACCATAGAGAAAGACTGCTGTGCCCCTTGGTACAGCAGAAGAGCGTTGGTCAAGTGTATGACCAAAACGTACACAAATTAGGTGTAATCTGTGCGGGAAAAAGTCCCCTTTCTGTTAGGAATAGCCCTATAATTCAGTGCAGGAAAAACCCCCCTTTTTTTCTCAGGCATAGTCATGTATTTTATTTTATAAAACAAGGAAAATCAGTATAAATGCATAACAATAACATCTCGTAATGACAGAATATCAACAACACACGTCATTCCTTTACTAGTGTAAAGATTAATATTTGTGCATACAGAAATAAAATAAACCCACATTGTTTAGTGAAATAGATGTATTTTACTTCCAACAAGTCGCAGCTGCCAGAGATTGCGCATTCGGATGGAGCTGAACCAGCCTCCTAAGGAAATATTTTACAGTAAGGTGGAGGTAGGGTTTAAATAGAGCCTTATCCATCTACTCTACTTAACGGGATGATGTATGGTAGGACTACGCTTTTAGTTTTTTTTATCTTCTAACAGCCTACGTAGACCGAAGCATAAGTACCACGTACTGTGGGTGTACTGGGGAAATTCGACTCACACATCCAGAGCTAGATAAATCTATAGGGATTCCACCAGCCCTTCTAGGAGATGTGTGGGGTGGTACCACCTCGGCTGAGAAAGAATTCCTTTACCACCTTCCAAGTTTAAGAAAGATCGTACAAAATGACTGCCTCTAGCATATTTATTTTTGCAGCAATAGTATTGAGATCAACAGGCAGGTGCGAAGAGGCAACCGTAAAAATACTGTGCTCATTTCTGAAAGGATGACACTTTCACTAAAGGTAGTACTTATGGTGACAATGCACAAATGCTCCGATTGCCTTGGCAAATCCTATTCAAACGGCGGGAAGGGTGTGCTTCCTAAAATGAGTTGCAGTCTTATTAGGGTTTCCCAAGGCAATCGTAGCGCTTATGCATTATCACCATAAGTACAACTTCTGCTGAAGGTAGTTAGGAAGGAAATAAGGGTAGGGTTTTTACCGTCGCCTTTTGCTCTAGAGGTGAACAGGTAACCGTGAGAATACTTAGCCCATTTCTAATAGGATTAAACTTTCAGCACATTTAGTATTTATGGTGAGGATGCATAAACGCAAGGGTTGCCTTGGGAAACCGTAGCGTTTTTGGGAAGGGAAAACATCTGCTGGCAATTTGTTCCATAATCGAGAGACTCTGGGTTGAAATGAGCCGGAGAAATGAGATGTTCTAGGGCCCTGTCTTGTTCCGTTGCCATTCACCAAAGGGGCAATGATAGAGGATTGTTTGTTTTTTGAGAGATGAACACGAGAAGGAAGCTTTCTTGTACGAACAGAATTATGAATTGAATAGAATTTAGAATAGAATCAAGAATGCTGTCAAAATTGAGGCTACTGCCCAAATGTCTCCTCTATCTCTAGTGGCGAAGAGGCAACCATGAAAATACTAAGCCCATTTCTAAAAGGATGAAATGATCGAGGTTTGTTTTGCTACAATAATCTACATTAGGTCTCATTTTGAGTACGTACAAGTTGAAAGAGAATAATATTTTTGGGCTCCTAAACAAAAAACCATGCTTCTTGGTTGTTTTGTTGATGTGGCCATCAAACTAAAGTGTTTGTACCAGCTGAGACCAAGTCCGAAAGTCGAATAAACCATCCTTAATTCAGTGGGGCTAGGGCCATTCCTGTTCATGGAATTACTGTTGCTGAATTTTCCATGCGGCAGGAAGCAAGCCTGAATTTAAAAGTGCTAAACAGGAAGTTTTGCAGCACTCTAGTCTAAGATTAATTGGAAATCTTGCAATTTGTGTGTAAACCTGCGCTTAGTATTCAGCTACAAATTTGGGACTAGTTTAACGAAATGGATATTGGTGAGACTACTATTGCCAATATCACTATAGATAAGATTGGTAGTAGAAGAATGCTGGCCATTAATGTAAAAGAGAATTGGGCTTGGTGCCAGTACTGAATCTTGGAGTGCACTAGCATTAATAGAATTAAGAGGAGTGATTATGACCACGACAGGTATCGTTAATTAAAAAGACAGCTACAGATCCTGACACGTAGTTTTAGCGAAAAACCTAATGAAGAATTAAGGAGGGAAGCATACCACAGGTGGTCGAAAGCAATAAGAGAGCAATAAATCGTTAAATATCAAGGCTTGTTCAAGTCGACGTTCACCGATACATTGCTTTCGGTCATCTTACAATTTGCTACTTTCTCTCGTTGACCAAAATATATCAGAGAATAGTTAGAATTACTTTTCTAAACTGTCGTTCTTAAAAATTTATGTAATTTTCCAGAAATACCTACTCAAAACAATTAAGCGAAAAAAATAGATGTTAAAACCTTGACATAAAAGTGGGATTTAAAGGACAAAGACTTTCGAATTCTAAAAGTATGACGCAGCATTTCCGCTTTCGAACTTTCAAAAGACTGGAAAATGTAATTTACGCACTTTAAAAATCTGTCCACATTTTATGTCGAAACAAACCAGCCGTACAGTTTTACATTTTGCTGGACGCGGACGGTGCTACAAATAAAATTCATAAAACGTTTTCTTTTGTGTGACAAAACTTCGGAAGCGCCCAATTTTCCATCGCGCGTTAGGAATTTTGCCGGAATCTGATAAATGATTTCTTTCTATTATATTCTTTTATACTCAACTTTTAATAGGGAAGGTATTGTTCAGGGAAACACAATGACTTGGATGGCTTTTTGCTTTTTCGACACCGGCATCGTTTTACAGTTATAATTTTAAATTGGTGCGGAAAGCGGTTTTGCATAATAATATAGTACCCAGGTAATTAATAATTAATAAATAATTGAAAATATTTTTATTTATTATTTAATTAAAGTAATGTTTAAAAATAGAAACATATTTGTGTGCTAGTAATCTGCTGCTAGAATCACTATTGCTTAGACCAGACGAATTTGGCAGTTATGGGCGTAAATTAACAACGGTTAGAATAGGAGAATTAAATTTACTACTATAAATCCATTTATGATTTTTTTTCGCAAATTTATAAAACAGAGAAATGGTAGGATATGTATTTTCTACACCATCCTTTTTCAAATTGGGGGGGTCGCGATTAGGTATAGGGGGGTCGAAATCTGTCAAAGTAAGGCACGAATACGGAAAATCCTTTTATTAAATATTGAATTTTAAGTTATAATCAAATGTTACCTATTTATATACAGGGTGGGGACTTTAACTGGAACAAATTCGCTAGAAGTTTAGGAAAAAATATTTGTGAAAAATGCAAAAACACGTTAATTGAAACGTTTTGTGGATTTCATCCTCATAACAAGAATTTGTGCATTTAAACCCCTCAAAGGGGTGAAGCATAACCCAACTTATTTTTTTTTAAATGGAAAGATACCAGTTGTGGCATCTTGTTGGATAAAATTAGAAAAAGTAGAAATTACATTATAAAAAAGTCTTAAAAAGCTTATTTACTATTTTAACAATTGTTCAAAATGTGCACTTTTGCTTCTTGGCAAATAGCTAATCGATGGTAAAATTCATCCTGTAGTCTTCTTAAAACCTAAGGTGTTATTAAGCGAATTTCTCGCCTGATCCTAATTTTTGTTCTTCAATGTCTCTAGGTTTTGTATCATACACTTTGTTTTTTAAGTAACCCCACAAGTAAAAATCTAAGGGAGTTAGGTCAGGCGATCTAGCCGGCCATTCAATGGTCCCCTTTCGTTCAATCCATCTATTACGGAAAATGGTATTAGGTATATGTCACACCGCCTACGACATGGAGAATAGGATTAGGTATATATGTCAAACAATAACACCAGGTATGTTATCCAATGTCCGGGAAAATATCATTAGAAGAATTAACATGTGTACTGAACAAGAAGGACATCTATTCGAACATTTATTAAGAAGAAGCTGATTTTTTGGGGGGATTACAGTTACAAAAATAATATGTTCATTACGTTTTAGTATAAATGTAAAGATATCTATGTTTGTACCTATTCAAAATGTCAATCAACATATTTTAAAAACTATTAGAGATAGGGATAGGACATTCTCCACAAAATGTGAAGAGTTTTTCCAGAGACATAAGATGGCAAAAAAATTTATAGGGTGTTTCATTTGATAAAAGTGACATTTTTTAATTAGAAATTTTCTGACTTTGGATCAAGAAACAAAGCACCCTATAAATGAGATAACAAATATTTTATAGTGGATATGTTTCCTTTGACTTAATTTACTCAGGCTACAAATTATGAATCGCTTGGAGTCAAAATTTAAGTAGTATTTTTACAACGAAAAGATGCTTGCAAATGCTAAATTTTCATTACAAGTCGAATTATCTTGAAAACTATGATTTTTTCGTATACTAACATTAGTGAAAAAGTTATGAAATTACACGTAGCATTCAAAAATACATTCAAATACAGGGTGTCCCATTTAAAAAATCTGACTTTGTGATACCCTACTTTTTGAACGCACCCTGTATAATGTATAATTCAAAATATTTTTAAAATATGCAGAATATCCAACCATACCTTAACACAAAAGATTGTTATCGACAAATCTTATTTTCAAGGTATAAAATTACCCCGCGCAATCGTTGACTCACCCGGTACTTACTGAACTTGCCATTTTCTTTATAAATTTGCGAAAAACTCATAGAATAAAACTTAGTTGTTCTTAAAACTTTTGGTTGTCAAATTAGACAGACCGAGAGTGAAGAATCTGGCCGTTTGTTTTAGTTATCAACTACGAAAATAACTTAGGATTAAAATTGATTTTCACTCTATTATTTTTAATTTTATATTTTGTGTCAAAATTGACTTAACACCGGAGCTACTTCGACATCCCTACTAAATACACCCAAAGTTCACATAACAAGCTATGGGATACTAGAGGCAAAATCAATCGTGTAAAGTACAATGACGTTGGGGCCGGCGGACAGATTGTTGCCGCGCCGTCTCTCTCGAGCCTTAAAGGTGCGTTTCCTATGGGGCGGCTGACGCTCGCGGCTGCCGCACAGTGTCTGACGCCTAGTACTGCTCATGTGACAATTTAATTTATCCGTTTCATTTCGAGCGTCAGACGCAAGCGTCAACGTCAATGGATATACTGGCGTCAGCAGACGCTGTGCGGCAGCCGTCAGCGTCAGCCGCCCCATAGGAAACGCACCTTAAGGTGCGCGCCCACTTAGGCGAAGCGAAGAGAAGAGAATTTTATCCATCCAAGAACTTTACATGCAATCAAATGGGAGCCCGCACACTGAAGCGTCGAGAAGCGTTGTGCGGGCTTCCTTTTGATTGCACGTAAGTTTCTTGGACCGATAAAATTCTCTTCGCTTCGCGACGTTTCGCCTAAGTGGGCGCGCACCTTTATGTGACTTCATTAAAAAGCAGTGGTTAACTAAACTTTTTTCCTCCGCCAGCACCAACGTCATTGTACTTTACACGATTGATTTTGCCTCTACGACACCCTTCGCCGTGTTTTTTTTTTAGAAATTTTAAAATTAAAACTTCAGGTGAGGCCTAAACAGTTGTATTCAAACAGGTGAATATTATAAACGGAAAAATCGGGTGCAATAATTTGGAAAATTATAGGTCTTGGGATTAGACCGGGTCATAGCTCGACGTCCAATTGCGATTGCAAAAGACATTTTCAGGAATCTTCACTTTGCAAGATCAAAGCAGTGAATTTCAGTCCTTGCAATTGGATTGACCACCATCACCGCATCTCTAATTTGTGTGACTTATGGATGACTCGCCCATTTCATGAGCCAAGAGTTTCTTTTAATAGTCAGATTTTCATTATCACTCTTATCATCATCGGCAATTTTTTTTCTTTTTCGGTTTGCTTACAATTCGTAGTTGATATCTGCATCTATTGGTCAGGTCTAGAAGTTACTTTTGTCCCTCTTTTTCATACGATATTGGATTACTGCAATAATCCTCGATACTTCTATTAGATTCATCTAATATTCCTTCAGATTTACACTCAGCGAACATATTGATTCTTCTGGTTTAAACAGACTTGTTCTAGTGATTCTAAATCCAGACTTCGCAGTATTATTTGATGCATAACATACACATTATCCATCTGTGCACTCAGGTTTTTGTATTTAAACTACAGCAACCTCCAAAATATTGTAGAAGTTGTCCCAAGAAAATAAATGTGTGTCGAAATTATCTTAAATGTCACTGTACTTTTTCCTGACAGACTGTATATCTCTTTAAAAACATAGTTGAAGTTACCTCACGAGTTTCCAAACACTGAGCTAAAGTGTTAATTAGCAATACAACTTGGTGAATGACTTTAATAATTCAAAATTCGCATTGAATCGACTCGGGTCTCTACGATGGTCGGCATTGTATCGCGACAAAGTTAAAAAGGACAAAAATATTCGATAATCCATTATTTTGTTCTGGTCCCAAGAAATCTCTGTTAGTATATGTCATGAACCCCGTAAAATTTAAGCGAATAGTATACAGATATTAAAAAATTTGTCGGAGGATATTTATGTATTAAATTCTCATAAAGTGATATTTATTTGTATTCTGTGCCCTTTCCTTTTATAATGAACTCGAGCTGCCAACAGGCCTGTAAAATTAATGTTTATTCTTAGTATTAAAACAGATGCGTCGCCCAGGTTCCTTGCGAAATGACGTATTACTGTATAGATATTTTGTTTCAGGAAAGTCGACATTAAAAGAGTCAGAAATTTGCTTTCAAATTTTTGAACTGAGCAAATTAAATTTTTCCAGCAGCTTGAAAATTTCAAAGCCAAATGTTACGTCGGACCTTCACATTTTAGGTGCTTTGCTCAGATTTAGATTTAAAATTAAATTAAATTTTATTTTCGCTTTATTTATTTTTACTGCTAAGCGACATAAGATTTTAGACAGCCCTGAAATAAAATCTAAGAAAATTGTAACGAATACACAATTTTGGGCTTTAAAGAAAAAATGTATGCTTTTCGAGATGTGTATCATATCAAAACAAATTATGTTTTACTTTCTTTGACTTCGATTGTTTCCAACTTTTTTTCTTGGTTAGTCGTTTCTACAACGCCCATCTTCCTCATATTGTTCCTTTATATTATTTTCGACTCAATCCAGCTTTATTTTGGTTTTCCACTATTTCTTCTTCCTTACACTTCCATTGTTTCATTGTCGTTGCGCTTTTGCCGATATAATCATTATCTCTTCTTACCCATCCATCTCTTTCCTCTCCTCCCCACGCGTCCATCCTAACATTGTCCTTTCTATCACATCTAGCCTACTTTAATTCACTTTCTTCATTGAATTCTTCAAAGAATTCTTTACTTTGTTTAATGTAGTTAATTAATTATTATTATATAATTATATAATCATATATATATATATATATATATATATATATATATATATATATATATATATATATATATATATATATATATAATATATATATTAATTAATAAATTAATTTTCTTCTTGCATTCTTACTGGTTCTTCCACTGAAGTCCGTGTACTCAGTTTACTTCCTCCTGATTCTTAAGTCTTCATATTCTAAGAATCCCATCTTCAGGAAAAGAAGTATTCTTAATAAAAACTTAGTTTGTCAATAACAATTATTTTCTTAAGTTGGGCGATTATTTTAACTATCTTAAATAATCTGGACCTTTCCCGAAAATATTATTAAATCTTATTTGAAAAAACGTCACTTTTAACTTACGGCCGCACTGCAGGTATACCGGTAGTGAGAATAAAACTACGATCAAGATAAACTATATCTAATTGATACAAAATAAATCATTTTACAAAAATGTTGCAACGCTTTGACGTGGCATAGATGAGTAAGCCTTTGCTTAAACTAAGCATTCTTTCAAACTCACCTGGCAAATGTTTCTTTTATTTTATTTTGAAAATTTACAAATAATTTGGTATTAATATTTCTAGGTATTTTATTAGAAATATTATAACTAAAATAAACATTATAAAGGTATGTAAAATGGGTCTTGTGTTTTTCAAAATTATAAGATGGAGCTTCCACAAAATGATTAAATCTAGTATTAACAGCATGAATATTTGTTTTCAATTAACTTTTTCAGCTAAGTATGCAGGCTTTTTAATTAAAATCATTTTATAAATGAAGCAAGAAAGATGTATTTTACGTCCAGTTTTGGAGGCATATTTTTAAAAAACAGGTATAATATCATACTTTTCTACACCAGTTGCTAACCCCAAACAGTTATTTCGTAAAATCTGTGATAACTCATGAGAAGCGGTAGTGAGTTCATTCTTACATCTATCCTGCCTCTACCCGCATACCTACCCAGCTGCAGTGCGGCGTTAGGTTAAGTGCTACTTATCATAGTAGGATTAGCAGGTCCCCAGTAACTTGTTTAAGTAAAATAGAAATATGGTCCCACCAAATTTTAAACCTTTTTGAATTATGTACCCAAGAGTCCTTAGACTTAGACTGCATAGCTTATAGTTCCGACCAACATATTACGAATAAAGTACATAATGACATGTCATTATGGAAAGTTGTAGCATATACATTGATAGCAACCATCGATTTTATGTAAATCAATATCACTGTCACGTGTTGCTTTTAATATACCGTAATACACCAACACAAACTATAAAAAACTGTATTATTATTGTTATCATTTTTTGTTCCAGGTGTATGTCCGGTCCTGTGCTCGGGTCATGGCCAGTACGGCGGAGGTATCTGTCACTGCGAAGAAGGCTGGAAAGGACCGGAATGCGACGTTCCAGAAGGCGACTGTCGCATTGCCGACTGCTCCAGTCACGGGAAGTGCACTCGCGGATCTTGCCATTGCAAAGCCGGATGGAAAGGTAATTATTTCATCTCCCGGGAGTTTATTTTTACTGTTAAACTTTTGCTTGTTATCTTTTATATCGTTTATTTAATGCAGAGGGGAATTTAATTTTTTTGCCAATCGGTCCTTTTATATCATAATTTTAACGCTGATTTAATAAATTATGACATAGTGTAAGTGTTAAGCAAAAACAAAAGCAATCCTACGGTGTTTGATACATTCGCTAAAAATTCAGTTAAATTCAAAATTCGAGGAATAGATGGGAAAGAAGACATCACCGAAACAACTGCAAAGAACGGCATTTCACTATTTCGTTTGAAGTATGGCACTGACATTTGCATAGCGGTTCACGAAAAGGTTTTGGTCGACATAATGTATGCATTTATAATATTGTGTAAAGTTAATAATAACTGGTTGTTTTTAGAATCGTATTATTTTAAAAATCGGTTATGAATTACTCGCATAGTCGGATATAAGTCAAATTATACAGGGTGTTCAGGAATGGATTTCCCTTCTCAAACCTGAATAACGTGGCCACCGTGTAACGTAGCGGGGTCGGATTAGCGGCGTTCGATAGTGGATGGTTGCGGATTATTTAGTAGACATAGAGCGTTGGTCAGATGTGCATTGCACGTTCATTATTGAAGCATGCTTCAAGAGTAACGATTCTTATATAGTTGCAAGACGAAGATTTTGTGCTCACTTTAATATTAGGCGTGTGAAGGACGCCCCAAGTAAACATTTGGTGAAATCGTGGGTGCAGAGATTTAGAGAAACATCGTCGGCTATAAATGTAAAAGCCCCTGGTCGTCCAAGGACTGCAACTGCTCCTAATGTTAGGCTGTATGAGCCTCGATTATTTGAAATCTAAGAGGATCAATTAGTAAAACCAAGCTTTGCAAATGCACAAATCATCTCTATACACAATTTTCAGGGGAGAATTAAAGTTTCATCAATACAGGATCTAGATAGTGCAAGCATTAAACCCAAATGACATTATAATCTGTCGATCTTTCGCTGAAACTATGGACCATTTTTTTGCAAACTACCGAATTAACAATATTCTGTTCAGTGACAAGGTGCGCTTTTCCCTTTAAGGCGCAGTAAATAAGCAAAATTGTCGCTATTGGGCACCAGACAATCCAAGACAAAAACACAAAAAGCCCCAAGGCACTGTGTGATGTGCGATGTCGGCCTCACGAATGATCGGTCCGTACTTTTTTGTGAACAGACTCGGCGTAGCCCAAACTGTAAATAGTGATCGTTATGGTGCGATGTTTAGGGACTTTTTGGTACCTCAGCTGCAAGAATTTGATGGCTTCAATCAGGATACATGGTTTCAGTAGAATGGGGCTACCGCCCATACAGCCCGAACGTCTATGGAAGATGTATCCCCGGAAAAGGTCATCTCCCGCTTTGGAGATCTAAACTGGCCGGCTAGGTCTCCCGACCTCACCTCACTGGACTTTTTAAGTGGGAATACCTCAAAAGTAAAGTTTATATCGATAGACCTATCACCTTTCAAAAGTCAAAACAAAAAATATGGGAAGATATTAATGTAAATTAGCTTGTTTTCATACCATGCGTCAAGCAAGCGAAATGACAACAGCTCACAACAATATATCAACTGAAGATATCCTTGCTTGATTTGCACTGTTGCTTGTTAAAGGTATTTTTCTCTCTTTTAGAATTGCCCAAAATCCTAGGTTTCGATTAAAATCTAAATTAGGATTTTCGTAATTGGATGATATCGATTATTTAAAAAAATCAGATTTTTGATCGTTTTCAATTTAAATTATCCCATAGCTATTAATAATACAACAATTTAGAATAATAAACGCTTTTAAACATGAAAATGATATTCACCGTGTAAGTAACCCAATCATCCGATGATAATTTGTTACTCTTTCTGTTCTCCTTCTTATTTGAGTCTTCAGTGCTGAGATTGGTTTTATTTAAATTTCCGTCGTTGGCGATTCTGTTCCTTCGTTTCCCTATAGCTAATCTTACCTACATATGTATTTGATTATTTGATCTAAATAACTTAGCCTAGGCTTACGTCTGCCTCGTCTACCCTCTACCATTCCCTCCGCCAGCAATTGTTAGATCGCCATACCTTAGAATGTGTCAAATCATTTTCTCTTCTTTTCTGTAAAGTACTTCTAATGATCCTTCTTTCGCTGACCCGATTCAGAAATTCGTCATTTGTGACCCTCTTTACCCAACTTGACTTTATCATTCTTCTGTAGTACCACATCTCGAATGCTTCTTTCTATGTGCGGTTTTTCTTATTTCACAGCTTCGCCCTCTTATAAGGCAATGCTCCACATGTAAGCTTTTAAGGAAGGCTTCCAAATTTCTATCTCTAAGTTATGTGTTAACAACTGCCTCTTCTCTGCGAACGGTTTCGTTGCTTGCACTTTTCTGATCTTTATGTCATGCTTAGTGCGATTGCCTTTTGTTATGATTCTTTAACGTCATTTAATCTGCTTTCTCCTGGTCTGACGTTCATTCTTCATCCATTGCCTGATTTCAGGCATGTAAAGGTCTGTATCTTGAGAAACAGAGCACGGCGTTGCCACATGTAAAACATTTATGTTGAAAAATTGAAACTGTTTTAGTTAATATGAATAATTATTTTTAAGACTTCATTTATTTTGCCCCACAAAGGATCGGCTCAGGTTTCATCTTATGGCGACTCTACAACACCAAACATAGCCGATCTAGGTCAATCACCAAGTGTAGAGAGATAGCTGGCAGATATTGGCGTGCATTTGAACAGATTTGGACGGTTTGGGTTTGGAATCAGATTTTTGATGCACAAAAAGTACATAAAACAGAGATGGAATTAATCGCTGAATTTAAAAGCCTTAATACAAGTTTTAATTTTGAAATTTGTGTCAATATTGTACGGCAGCCTTTAGACGTAAATAAAACTTTTGCGATATTTTGTTGCATGACTTTTTTTATTTTGTCAAGAAAAGAAGAGCTAGGTATATTTTTTACATAGGAACGTGAAAAATTCTGTTTCTTTGCTCTATACAATGCCGCCACAATCAAAATTAAGTTTAGCTATAAAAACTAAACATTTTGTAGGAATAACACGAATAGTAAAAACACTTTGTAGATGAAAATAAGGGCTTAGTAAGTATATTTTTTAAAATAAATGTTTGATGGCACAAACCAGAACAATTTAAGAGTAAAATATTACTGAGTTCGACACTGCGTTTTAATGAATAATGATATTAAAAGCACAGGCCTTTTAAGATGCGCACTAGTAAATAACTATGGGTATTAAAGTTTTCAATACTACGCCATTTTGACAATCTCTGCTTAAAGATCAATTTTAATCCATATTATTACCTCCAGTTTCTCCCTTTACAAATCACCATGTATATTGTATATGTTCGATTGTACAAAACAAGAAATCAAGAATCAGCTGTTGGCGCAGAAAGTAATAGTCAAAGGCCATTCTAAAGCTGCGCGCCCACTTAGGCGAAGCGTCGCGAAGCGAAGAGAAGAGAATTTTATCCGTCCGAGAAACTTACGTGCAATCAAATGGAAGCCCGCACAACGCCTCTCGACGCTTCAGTGTGCGGGCTCCCATTTGATTGCATGTAAAGTTCTTGGATGGATAAAATTCTCTTCTCTTCTCTTCGCGACGCTTCGCCTAAGTGAGCGCGCACCTTAAACGTCAATTAAATATATTTCTTCACTCAAAGGTTTGGGAATCTGACTAAGGGTAGAGGATATACTAATTATCCGAAGGGTCTAGTCTGTACGGAACCCTATTAGCATTGCTGGAGTGTCTGATTGTCTATCTGTGAGAGGCGAATATTGTCTAAATAATAGGCGTGAAAACTGTCATGAATATGTAAAGGTATCGCCTACACGTACAGTGTGGTCCAAGAACTTTGCAATAAACGGAACAGATTTATTAATGTAACGAGTTTATCAAAATATAAGTATTACGGTTACTGCTTACCTAAGTACAAAATTAACCGTTATCAGAATTATGAAAATCCAAATAGTATGCAGGGAAGAAACAAAAAACTGTGAAGCTTCTAAGGTTCTAAGGTTTTTATTTTAAGAAAATGACATTATTGTCATTGTCATTGCATAATACCTACAGAATTAAAAAAAAAACATACAAAAAAGAACGTAAAAATTATAAATTTAAACTAAATGAGGGACTTGTCCACTTCTAAACATGTTCTCATTCTTCTTTCTACAGCACCAAAATCATTGGTGGGCACTTTGGGGGGGAGTTGTTAATCTCCTGAAATTTATTTGTAAATAGCCCTTAGGTCTTCTAAATTTTCACAAGGGGTTTTGAAAACCGAGGTTTAAATGTGTGGCCATAAAAAAGTAGCACGGCGTGAGATCGCAAGAACGTGGTGGCCACCTAACTGGCAAATTACGACTAATTATTCGGTCTTCGAAAAATTCTTCCAAACAATTTAAATTATCAAGAGTTACGTAAATTGGTGCGCCGTCCTGCTGGAAGTAGTCCTGTCGCATCTCTTCATCGTCTAATGCGTTTACAAAATATTCTGAAATTTCATTACGGTATCGCGCCGAATTGAGGGTCCCTTAAAAAAAATCGGTCCAGTTAACCTCTTTTTCGATATTACCGCCCAGGCGCCAATTTTCTGTAAATGCAGAGGCTTCTCTATAAAGAAATGTGAATTTTCAGAACTCCACATTCTCATTTGTTGGGAATTTACATAACGAGAGAAGTAAAACCATGCCTAGTCAGTAAAAAAGGCTTTTTCAAATACGTTTTCATTATTATGCAAATAACCCTTAAGGGGTTACGTACAGTTAGAATTTTCACAAAATCGATTTTTTTAAATGTCATTTTCGTAATGTACATATATTCAAGTACACACACAGAAAATTTCAAGGCAATCCGGCGATATCCGCATATTTGTAAAGACGTGTCAGAGCGATTGCACGCTATGTAAAGTGCTTTTGAAACTTTAAACGCGTTTTTCTCAAAACTGTGTTCTTAAAGTCGGTGACCAAGATTTCTCGCAAACGACTTAACCGATCAGTCTCAAATTTTACCACAAGCTTCTTAAGTCTATTTTTTAGTAATTAATCGAAGGTTTTATCTCACCGATAAATATTTGTTTTTGTATAAGCAATTTAAGGTCAAAATTTTGATCAAAAACGTTTTTTTGTTTGAGAAGCCGCCATTTTGTCAAAAAATTTTATTTTGCTTATTCCTTCGATTAATTAGAGGATGATACATTACTTTAATGAAATCCGTTTGGTTTTTTCATTTTAGATGATCTGGTCCAGAGATATCGTGGTAACCGCAAGATGCCGTTTTTGAGAGGACCTCCTGGAGATCAGTTATAGCAACTTTCCATAATTTATTTTTACAAATACAAAAATCTTAAAATACAGTTAAACGTTACCATAATAAGTGTACAAATTTTTACATTACTTAATTTAACCGTCTTCTCAGGAACAATTCTTGAAAAATCGCTTTTTTTCGGCCTCCTAACTGTATATAACCCCTTAAACCACTCTGAAAATTTCATTAGCTGCTGCTTGTCGTTTGGTAACAATCTTGGACTGTGCTTAGACGATAAGCGTGCATATGTAGATCACATTTCAGGATTGTATTGCGGTTCCGTAAGATACGTTTACTTCGTGGCTTAAACTCTGAACAGGGATCTGTGGGTGTTCACTGTTCATTAACAATTTGCTTCAATTCTTCTTCTACTTCTTGGGCAGTGCGAACTTTAGGTCTCCCACTACCTTCGTTTCTGTTTACACTTCCTGTTTAAACAAAGCCACAGATCTAGTCAAAACTTGGCGAAACTGGTCGAAATCCATGACTATATGTAGAAATTCTGTTTAAAAATCTTGAATGGCGTCCCGTGTTGAATAAACCCACTGGCGATCAACCCTTCTACCATTTCTAAAGTTACTTTCGATCATAAAAGCTTCTTGTTCTGCCGTGATTACCTTATTTAATTTTCTTTAAAACAAAAACTTTAGAACTTGACAGTTCTATTTTTCATTCACTTGTCCTTTTGTCTATTTTACCTTTGAGGAGTAATAATTCAAGACATGCGTGATTGGTTCCACGGCATACTTTGAGGATGTTTTTTTATCCTATGTTACAATATTAACCGTTATCAGAATCGTCGTGAAAACCCGACTAGTATGCAGGAAAGAAATTAACTTTTGAAAATCGTTGAGGAGTAAAGTACTCTTGTTTTTTTAATACGGCAGAATGTTATTAAAAAATGCTGTTTAGAATTAGAATTATTGAGTTTTATGCACTGAAAAATACTTTTTCTTGTACCAAATATACCGTTTAAGCAAACCTAAGCAATATAACCTGTTTTCTCTTAAGTGAGATATAGTGTAGGTAAGATGTTTTCAGAAAAAAATAATATTGGTGTAATTAAATAATTTAATTGGCGAATATGTACTTACTCAAAACTAAATTTTATTGAGTCAATAAAACTTTCACAATTTACCTTTGTTCGTTTTTTTTATTAAGGTTTGATTAAATTGGTTGAATAAACAATTTGCTCCGCCAAATGTTATATGGAGAAACTTTAGTACCCTTTGCTATTTCAACAGTTTTCAGAAATATAATTTACCTCCCTTTTTTATTTGAGATATCCCACGTAGACTTCAAGCCTAAGTTCCTAAGTAGCTACATAGGTCAAAACCTCTCTCAATCTGGGATTTTTTTCACTATTCGAATGGAATACGGTGCGCTTTGGCTGGCGTGGACAATTTTATTATTTCATACGAAATGTTTTGGTTGTTTAATGAAACACGGTAAGGCTTTTTAAATGTATTTTTATTTAATTAACTATGGGGTCCTTATGAGAACAATAATTTAAAATTATTTTTGAATATACTCGTATAACGTGTTCAAAAAGAAAGAGTAGCCAAGTCATTAATTTTGATCATTAAAAATGGCATTGTTAAGACTTTGACCAGTTGGTACATTAAAGAAAAAATATGACATTATGTTGGAGTTTTCGTTTTAAATATTTTGCATGTTCTAAAACATTTCTATATTATGCCCATAAAAAGTTGATTTTACCGAAATAATTAGAAGTTTATAAAGTTTTATCGTTTTTCATGAAATGGAATCGTTGGCAAATCTGGCCGAATCAAACATACATTATGTAGAAGCTTGTTAATTATGTTTTTTCCAGTTACACCTTAATTTTGGAAATTAGATATAAATTAAATGCACGAGGAGTAGTCTGTTCTTCCAATGAGGTCCAAATTGATCTCAATAAAATATTTAAATTATGTGAAAAAAACATCTTGTTACTCTTCTTCAGTTAACTATTTTTATTGGTATACATCGTTTTTGGTTAACCAAATGAAACATTTTTCTCAGTGTGCTTAAGCATAAAATCTCTATAATTTGTTTGAAATTTTTTTGAATTACCTTTGTATTATTAAATTTTTTCAAGCCAATTTAAGAATTTCTTAATTTTTGTAGAAATTTTTGGAAATATATTTTTTTAAGATTTAAATTTTGTCTTAATTAAAAATACTTTTCCCGTTGCAAAGGCAATAATTAAAATTTACGAAAGACAAATATCGTTTTTTAAAAGCTTAATATCTATCAACATAAAAAATGTGTTTAAAAAGTAGTCCTGCTATCTCCAAAGTAGGCTGTGGCATTTTTGGCTAATTTAGTAGTTTTGTGCTGACCAAATCTTTTATAATATTGAAGTATTAAAATTTAAAAAAGCATACTTGTCTTTCGTAAGTTTTATTAAATTTATTGCTGTTGGGAAAAAATTATTTTGAATAATACAAAAAAAATCTAACAATGTATTGGGTGTCCAATTTTCGACACTTTTGCAGGCTATCTCGGTTATCTTTGAAGATAGAGAGCTGCGGTTTTCGCAATACTATGCTACTTTTTCGTGAAACGTTTGATGCTACAAACAGAATTTTCATAGCCACCTTCGTTTCTGAGATACAGGGCGATTTTGAAAATGTGTAATTTTCAAGCAACCCTCGTACCTCAGTTGCCTTTTAACTTATCGGTAAGGTTAAAACTGATTATTATAAAGTGTTCTGCGTAGAATACAGTGGCGTAGTCAATTTTTTTCCAGAAGGAACGAATTTTAAGATAAAAACCAAAGTTGCATTTTTTAAATGGGACACGCTGTATATTTTGTTTTCATTCGATTGTTTTTTTCATAAGCTTTTGAAAAATGTATCTGTGTGTCACTGTGTCTTAATTTTCCACCAATAATGTCCCACAAATGTTCGATCGGGTTAAGATCTGGACTGTGCGGTAGCCAATTCAGTCTGAATATTTGCCTTGTGTAAATATTCAGTTACAATGCGGCTACGTGAGGTCTTAGATTATCGTTATTATCATTATGATTTGGGAAAGAATTTCCTTAACAGCGCTGATATATATTGGTCCTTTACGTGGAGGTTCTTTAAATAGCGGAAGGTATATTAATGATATTTTATTTGAGCAGGTTGTCCCTTTCCCTCTTTATATCGGCAATAACTTTTTCTTAATGCAACATGCAGCGCGAGGTAAACGACAGCGCGAGGTACACGAGGTAAATATTCAGATTCTGAATTGGCCACCGCACAGTCCAGATCTTAATCCGATCGAGCATTTGTGGGACATTATTAGCACAAAACTAAGACAGCGTCAGCCTCCTCCTGCAATCTTGCTAGATATAGGAACGATAGTTGTAGAAAGTTGGAATGATGCTGATCAAAACCAAATAGCAAATTTAATTTCGAGTACGGCTCGCCGAGGTGCAGCGGTTATTCGTAGTAAAGGCGGAAAGATACGCAACTCATGTGTATTTTAATTTTGTATGTAATTTGTATTGTAATTGTTAATTATTGTTAGCTTGTTTTTGTTTTTGGAAAGTTACTTCTTACGATATTCTAATAAAAACATGCTGATGTGTAAAAACCCTACTTCTTTTATTTTCAAACATAACTAGGTGAACCAAAACCAATATGTTAAAAAACATGAGGCTCAAGTTATGTTTTAAATACAATATTTTATGAATGCTAGACTGTTCCACAGGGTGTTGCGAGTTTTGGGGAAAAACATAATAGGTATGTTTGTTACAGCCTGTATACAATGACAATTAACTTTCTAACAAAAATTACAAATACAGTAACATTCTTAAAGAGTGAGCTGATAATACGCAAAAAAATCATTCAAATCGGACAATACGTTTAGAAGAAAAATAATATAACATCAGAAATGTTGCAAGTGGTACGTTAATATTGCTGGCTAGTGTATTTTAATAAAGTTATTAATAAAATAATTTTTCCAGTTGCTGAAAACTTTTTGGGCCAGTCTATGAATATCCTAAAAAGTCATTGCTACAGAAACGTAAATACTATTTCATTACGCCAGTGCATAATAATCGGTTGGTGCGGCAATGAAAAAGAAGTAGTTCACGGACTATTGCCTATTTCACTTTTTCTGATTAAAATTCTAGGAACTGTTCTACATCCGTAAAACGTCTAAATGTCTTTTATTTCTGGCTCCACTTATTTGATTAAACACTAAAGGGATTGGTGGTAAATGCAGTTAGAGTAAATAATGAAAAAAAAACACACGAAAGAAGTTTTGTAGAATGAGCTAGAATTAAATTATTATGATATAATCGATTTAGCCTAATTATTTTTACATTTTCAATTTACTCTAAATTTGCCTTTTATTTTGACTTTCCTATTTTTATATTTACTTAATTTAAACCTTTGTTACTTTGTTTCTACTAGACCTGCTGTATAAATTGCTAATAAGCCATTTCCGGGAAGTTCCAAAACTTAATCTGGGCACTATATATTTTTAGCTCTCTCAGACTCGCAATAATTTTTCTCAACCGCTGTGTTGTTTCAGAATGATAATTACCCAAAACTTTAACCAAAACTTGTACCTGTTTCACGGAACGCCTTCAAATTGCTTTCTTAGAGAAAATAATAACCCCCTAACCCGAAATAATTACTTCGGCGTGCAGAGTGAGCAGAAACAAGCTTTGGAAACCAGCATCCTGGAACTTAGGGTTTTCTTACTTTAAACTTTAGATACATACTGCAGTGTTTTGTTATTTAAATTGCTTATAGTTGTTTTGAAATGATGTTTATTCGAGTGATACCGCCGGAGATTTATTTTGCATTAAAGTTGCTTGTTATTATTTATATACCTACAACGTCTATGATGCATATTGCATGGTGAATGATTATGTGTTTTAACCTAATTCGAGGTCGCTGAAAACGAAAATGACAATCATTTATTTTTCGAAAGAAGTGTTTGCGAAATATTCGCAAAAAACGTGTTTTTCGGCTCTTTTTCCAGTTATGGTCCAGCATCTCGAGTGCGGTAGACGTAATCGACCTAAAATGTATACATATTTCGAGGTACGCTTCTTTTTTCACATAAATATTAATTTTAAGTCAATTGGAAGAGTATTTTTTAGTTACAGCTACTGAAAGTTGAAAAAAACTGAATTTTTTGAGCATTTTTGAAAATTGCACATTTTTGTTTGTTTTATTTAGTTACTAGGATTTTGTTTTTCATGTTTTTCGTCACGAAAATATATTGCCCAAGTTTGATCACATCGGTTGTAAAATGTGGAAGATATTATGGATTAAGTGAAGGCAGACGATTTCAGCTTTAGCCATGAACGCCCAGAAGTCCGGAGAAATTAGTTTCAAATGAGTACGTTAGGCTTTACTACCTTAATTACATGAGCAAAGTTCATGTAATTTCTCCGGACTTCTGGGCGTTCATGGCTAAAGCTGAAATCGTCTGCCTTCACTTAATCAGTAATATCTTCGACAACCGATTTGAACAAACTGGGGCAATATATTTTCGTGTCGAAATAATCTTTCATATGGAATTCAAAAAACATGAAAAAATTTCCTAATAACTAAATAAAATAAACAAACATGTGCAATTTTCAAAATAGCTCAAAAAATGCAGTTTTTTTCAACTTTCAGTAGCTGTAACTCAAAAAATACTCTTCCAATTGACTCAAAATTAATATTTATGTGAAAAAAGAAGGGTACCTCGAAATGTGTGTACATTTTAGGTCGATTACGTCTACCGTTCTCGAGATGTTGGACCATAACTGGACAAGAGCCGAAAAACACTTTTTTTTGCGAATATTTCGCAAACGCTTCTTTGGAAAAATAAATGATTGTCATTTTCGTTTTCAAAGTCCTCGAATTAGGTTAAAAAACACCTTTTTCACGAGGTACCTCGAATGAAGGTAAAATTTGCAAACTAGGGTTATGTGTATATCACGATACTCTGCTTCCAGGGAGAATTTAATATTTAAAAGCAAATGAAATGTTTCTGCATTTGAAAGTAACAAAAATAAATCTAATCTTGCAAGGAAATTTTCTCTCGTATATTGCCAGCGACTTTTAATTATGAAAATGTTGCCTGAACCTAATCTTTTATATTTTAATATTTATGCTGCCTATAATCTGATTTAATGAAAAGTAAGAAGTTCTTCTGAGGTTTTAAGGCCCAATTTCTAATCTGGTTATCAAAGAAAATTCGAATCACTAAATATTTAATAAGACATTAAAAAAAATTAACCAAATAATTATAAAAATAACTAAAGACACCTTATTTGGTCTCAAGTTTTAGGTAAAAAGCAAAGCAAGGTTTTTGATAAGCTGAGGAATTTCAAATCAAAATTTCAGAGACGATTTAAAATTTTATTATTAAAACTTAAAAAATCTTTGGTTTTGAAATTAATCAGATTTTCTAAAACTTTCTTTTTCAAAATAGCTTTGCTTTTCACCTAAAACGTGAAATTAATTAATTAACTAGGATTAATCATAGTATTTACAGTGGCGTGTCGTCGGAGGGGCTAGGGGGCGCAAGCTCCCCACCCTCGTAACGGCGCCTCCGCTCCCCCTTTCATGAAGCCATGACTGTTTTGGTACATAGTAGCTTTTCTGACTACTGACGTACTAAAATACTATTTGTTAGATGTTATAGCCTAATAACAATATCTTCTTGAATCATTGTCAAAAACCATATAATTTACAAACAAGTGAATTATTTAAATCTACCTGGAAGTCATTCTTATTTTAACTTTCTTTTTCTTTCTATCGGTGCGTTCGAATTTTCTCCAAAAACTTATTGTTTAGGGTTGTTCTAAGAAATGAACACTATTTCATAATGGACGAAATATCTTAACCTGTTCTTGCGAAAACAGAACGGTTTGTCATCTTAATTTACCAATATCCTAGCATTTTTTTTTATTGATACCTTCTCTCCATTTCGACTGATAGGTATATGAAAATTTTTCGAAAACACATTTTTTGAAAGCACGATTTTTCGAAAATATGTTTTCTCGAAAACAGAACTTTTTCGATAACTCAGTTATTCAAGAACTAGGGATATTTAAAAAAAAATCGGAAACCAACTTTTCGAATTTTTTTAAACACTTTTCGAAACTACATTTTTTTAAGAAAACATGTTTTTAGAAAGTACATTGTTTCGACAATGACTTAAGCTTATTGATAGTAATTTACTACACAGTAACATAGCATATACAAGGAAACGTAAACCTGACCGAACACGAAAACGGTTGGTTTAGATTAGTTCAGCATCGTTCTGTCATTTTTTCATTGACATTTTCTAAGCCAGTAGCGTTCATAATTTAAATTTGGAAAAATTGTTTTCTAAAAAATATATATTCATAGATTTTTCTAGATCCATTTCCGAAAAAGTATCTTTCGAGGAGGCTGTTTTAAAAAAAAATACTTAATTTAACATCAAAAAAGATATTTCTTGAAAAAAAACACAGAACAGTTGGTCATCTTAGCTTTCACGCGACAGTATTGTTTGATTAATATGAAAGTGTTAATATTGTCGGATTTTTTTATTTATGCCTTCTGCTCATTTGGGGGAATATACGAGTACTTACGAAAGCACAATTTTTCTCAAACCAATTTTTCAAATATTTTTTAAGCACTTTTCAAAAATACATTTTTTCAGACGACATATTTTTTCAAATTAAATTTTTTCGGATATAAATGTTTTGAAGTTACGGCTTTTCGAAAAAGTAATTTACGAGACAGTAACGTACCAAACCTAAGGAAACCTGATCAAACCCAAAAAAGGTTGGTTTAGGTTTGTTCGGCATCTTTTTTGTCTTTTTTTCATTAACGTTTTCCAAGCTACTGCTCATAATTTAATTTTCTAAATACTATTTTCGAAAATATATATTTTCGGAAAATGTATCTATTTTTTAAAAATTATTGTTTCCGTTGTCGTAAATGCATCTTTGACAAAGCTGTCAGAACATTTTTTTTAAAATGTACGTTCGAAATATGTGTTTTCGAGAAAATATTTTTGAAAAATTTCATTAAGCCGTTTCTGAAAAAGCTGAAAAAATAAAAACATCGGTTACATGTTTCCTTTAGAAGCCAAAACAATCCGGCGCAAATTTTGATAAGATCGCGTTGAGATGTGTAAGGAATGATTTCAAAAACAATCGAAGAGCATGTAAATCAAAAAGCCAAAAAAGGGTTCTATTTTTTATATTACATAATATTAGTATTGCTCTGTTATTTATATTTTTGTGGTATAATTCATTTCAAACACCTAATAAACGGCCAATGTTTGTTTTTGTTTATAATATTTTGTTGAATATGTAGGAATATTTATGTCACAATATTTATTTTTATAAAATTTGCTATTCAAATCCTTTTTGTACCAGGCTTTGTGGGAGGCCACCCCCTGCGCCCCCATAATCTGCGCCTGCCTACTATGATCACATACTCTCCAATAAAAGGAAAGTAATTTGGTGCCCCAAATCATTGTGATCCCCGCCCCTGAAGACACGGCACGCCACTGAGTATTTAATATGAATGACTGCGTTTAGAATTATGAACTTTTTCTCTTTTATTATAATCAGATAAAATATATCCACTAAATATATTTTTTTAATTTCTTACAGGAGAAGCATGTGACGAGGTAGACTGTGAAGATCCAAACTGCTCCGAACACGGCGCATGCGTTCATGGTCAGTGCTACTGTAAAGCAGGCTGGAAAGGACCGAACTGCGATGTCATTGATGAACAAGTTCATAAGTGTCTGCCCACATGTTCCGAACATGGTGTGTATGATTTAGAGGCGGCCAAATGCGTTTGTAATCGGCACTGGACTGGACCAGATTGTTCACAACGTAAGTAGCATTATGCATTTTACATATGCTTTGGAATTTTATCTTCCAGGTGTAATACTACGTTTGACGCTTACAATTAGAAAAGAGAAATGAGTGTTATCGGTTTAGTAGTTAAACAAAATCTGCGGTAATTTTCGAAATTCCTCATTAATCGTGTATTGTTACGTCAACATCTAAAGATTTATTTATCGCTTGCATGCTGTTGATGTATTTGATGCAAAATCTATTTTTTCACAATATTTCTATTTTGAAAAGAAAATTTAAAAATTGGTTCAGAGGGCTCTCTACTACCCATGATTATTTATCAATTTAATTCAAAAATGCTTTATTGTCTAAGATAAAAAAACATCTTATTGACAAATCTTAGCAGAGTGAGAATAGATATCAAATCATATGGTCACTTAGGGGTCATAGGGGGTAGGTAAATTATAATGCGGTTTACTGAAACACTTACATTTAACATTAATGACAACAAACCTAATATTAATATCACAAGATTTAGGGACCTTAACTTACATGTTCACATCCAATATTAGCAGCATCCAAGATTAGGGCTAGCATCGCACGGGGATACCTGTTTAACTCATCTGACGCTCATGGCATCGGTTACTAACATGCATCCCGCTTACTACTATTTATATCAAATTGTCAAGAACAGTTTATACAAACAGTATAAACTGGTCAGGGTTCCCAAAATAATCGCTAGACCAACAATATGCATTTCTAGCACTTAGGTTGGGTTGGGTCTCCGAATATATATATATATATATATATATATATATATATATATATATATATATATATATATATATATATATATATATATATATATATATATAAATGTACTTTTGTTTAAAAAATTCGATCTTACGTATAAAACTACGTATGTATACAATTTTTTTTTGATTGGCTCTTCCGGTTGCGGAATTATGATTTATTAGGTGATAAAATAAAAAAAAATATTTACCATTTAATTTCAACTTATATATTATCGTCTGTCATGCTAGAGATGTTGTTCAAAATGTCCCCCTTCAACTTCCAAACACATGCTCACTCTTTTTCTAAATGAATTTCGTACCAGCTGTAACATTTCAGGCGCATAAGTTGGCAGAGCTTATTCTGTCTCTTATATCATCTAAAGTTGTAGGTGCAATCGCCATCACGTTGTCCTCTATAAAACCCCACAAGAAGTCAAGAGGGGTCAACTCCGGGGACTTAGCAGGCCACACTGGTGCAGCTTCTGTGCAGTTTTTTTTGCTCATCAACATATCAACTTGCACGTTAAAATTCGCTTCCATCTTTAATTGAGCAATAAACTGAGAAATAATCCTTAAAATGTCAAAATTCTCAACTGACTTAAATTAAAATACCGCAATTTAATGGAAACGAATAATAATTCTGAAATAAGTGAACTTAATGTATTGGTAAAATGGATTTATAGTTTAAATTCAATCAAAATTTAACCATAATTTCGTAACCAAAAGAGCAAATTTAAAATAATTATACACAATCATACGTAGTTTTTTACATAGATTCGAATTTTATAAAGAAAAGTACATCATCCCATTTACAATTTCAAAGTTACCCCCCACCCTTCAAAATAAGGAGAGGGGTAAATGCCAGAAATATGTTTGAATATGTCCCCGCGTATCCCCATTAACTTATCAAAATTTCATGAAAGTATTTTAAACCATTTTCGAGATATCGCCTTATAAAAAAAACTCACCCTGTATATTTACATAGAAGTAACACTCATAATTTTTTTAAAGGGGGAGATGCCCTAATATTAGCCGGAAGGTTGTTAAACATGGAACTCCTCACGAGCGAGGAAGAGGGTATCGGCTTTAAAGATTTTTTGAAAATTTTTACTTGTTCAAAGGACCAATCAACATGTTTACAGAATTATGGAAATGCATGTCGTATTGTTTTGATCCAACAAAAATATTATGAAACAATTGTTTTTCAGCCAAATTGCCTAAAAATAGGTTATTTTGATGAAAAAATGAAAAAGATTTCCACAGAGGGACAAATCTTGCCGGATTTGCATTAAAAGCTTCTTTCTCCTTCACCATCAGAGCAGGCCATTCAGTTTTTTTTTTAAATGAGAACATACTGTGCTGTTTGTTTGCTAATTTTTTAGTGGTAATTCATACAAAAAAATATTTTATTTACGTTGAGATTAGCGGGGCCACCATTTGTGAAAGTGTCGACCAAGAAGAAAACCTGAGATTAAGTCGCGTAGCTTGCCACTGGTTACAGGTCTGGTTTTGTTCTAAAAGAAAACTATTAAAACTAATATCATGTTTGTCATCATGTATATTTACATCTGACCCTATGAAAGCCAGAGTGATCTAACTCAGTTTTTTCGGAATTGCGTTTCTTGAAACTATCGTATTGTTTATGTAGTAATTGACCTCTGGACAAAATATGAAATTTCTATCTTCAGTACAACACTAACAGATATCGCTGCTAACGTAGATGTATCCACATATACCGATGAAAGCCGTAGTGGTCCAAGTCTGACTTAGACCATTATGCTTGTAAACATTATGTATCGACTGTTAAATGCTGCTTTGTTTAAATCCTAAAAAAATGAATATTAGTGATTTTGACGCTGAATTATATGAAGAAAGTGAGAGTGAATATGAGTCATCAACATCTACTGAATCTGATTCTACAAGTTCAGGTAAATAAAACGTAAAAAAATATTTTTTTTAAAATAAGAACCTAATTTTTTATTTTGGATTAATCAAAAGTTAAAATACATGCTTCGGATTTAAAATTGTTTAAATTGATCGATAAGAAGCAGCCATACCATTTTTTTTATAAAGAACCCCTCAACAAGGTATTTCGTTCAAAGAAATGGATTTGGCTCCAAAGAATAAAAAGGTAGATTGATGGATTTCAAGAATATTAGCCTGCCCCTTCTTTATAAATCTAGCCTCCCGGTTAGTGCGAGCAAGAAAAAACACATGAAAGAAATGTTTCTACCAAGACTATTTTCGATCATTGAAAGTTGATGGAGACAATAGCAATGTTCCAGAAGATATTGGTCCCCTAGAAGACTATTTGTTCAATAATGATAAATATTAATTAATATAAGTTATAATATCTGTGTTTGATGATTTAAGTATAAAACAGTAAATAATTAAAGTTGAGAAGATATTTTCTACGAAATACGTTAACACACGAACAATGAAAGCCATAGTGGTCTGTCACAAGTTTAAAAAAAATAGGAAGATGAATCATTTTTTTTAAATACCAAATATCACAAAATTTAAGTTTAGCTTTTCCCAAGAAAAATCTCCTAAACCCATTCGCTGTTTGTTTTTCGACATTTGTTGATCCTCATTTAACTTTCAGCTTTTATATCTCAAAAGTATTTTTTTTTACTTAGACCACTCTGGTTTTCGTAGGCTCATATAACTTTAATTAGAAATATCAGAAAAAATACTTACTCAGTTATCATTCAAATTGTCGCGACACCCTGTATATTAGTTATTTGTAAAGTACGCTTAAAAGTATTTTTACATATTATATTGTAAAGGTTTTTTACTTTTTTCGCTATTAAACTGACTAGTAAAATGTTAACATAAATGAGTTCTAGTTGCTTCAGTACATTATTTTCAACTTTGAAATTTAAAAAAATTGAGCTAATTTTAATGAAAATATTTTATACATAAGAAGACTGAACAAATTTAAGTAGAATACTAAAAAAAGTCTGATACCCAAGTAAATAAAATATACTTTCAAAATTTTGTAAACATATTTTTTTAGTGTCATGAATCCATTGAAACAAGGTTTCCTAACATTGATATTGGCGTATTAAATTTGCCTTTTACTACACAAAGCTGATTTATAGATGTAAAAGGGACCTAACAACAAAATAATAAGTGAAATATCAATATTCGATTTGGCATGGCGACATCGCACAATGGTAAGATGCATAAAAAATTAACTTATGCCATAGAAATTCTGAAAAAACAAGTTTTATATTCCAACCTGACGTTAAGACAACTTTAAATAAAAAGAATTACTTTAAACAGTAACTGCAATCGTTAAATTTGAATAGGCCTCCGTGTATATATTTCTTGTGATAACGAAAAAATGATGACGTTTCGGTCGTTGCCGCTGTAATCTCTGGGGTAATAGAGTGTTAATATAGTAAACGGCTACGCAGATATAAGTTTCCCCTCATTTTTATTTAAGGCCATATTCATAAAAATACAGGATTCTTTACTTTAAACTTTTGACTATAGTGGGATTCTAAAACTTTTGTTTTAAATTACGTTTACACAGTTTTTACCACACATCAAAACTAAATTTTTACACTCGACACCCGTTTCGCTAATCATGTTTCTTTGTTTTAACAAACTTCTAAGCAATCCTGAAGAAATAGAGCCGCTGTCTTTATTTAGTCCGTTTGTACATTTAACAAATCCAATGATTTCGTTTGCGTCCGACGGCTGCCAATTACATTTTTAATTAAGTTCATATTGCATACCGATTTTTATTTCATGACTGTTTTGAAAAAGATACTTGGTATCGTAGAATTTTTCAAGCTTAAGTAATTTTTTTATGATTGTGGCGGATTCATACTGAAAAGATCTATTAATTGGATGTTACGCCACTCTACTGTTAAGGAAACATTAATATTTAAATAATAAAAAGGCACTGCGCTTGACAGTAGGTAACAAATAAAACAAATCCTAAAAAGAAAATTTTCAATGTCAGTAACTCTTAATTATAAAATGGATGTCTGACCCTAATGTAGTATTCAGGGTGTTTCAAAGAGATGTTAAGAAGTTTATGGATCCTTAAACACTTCTTTTGCGGGATACAGAGTGTTTAAAATTTTCTTTTTTAAATGTTCTATTTAATTTCTCGAAAATGCGTTAAGATATTGCCATGAATTTTGGTACACGCCAGTATGTAATCAAAGGGCACCTGTACGTGTATTTTCTAAAGTACTTGCATTAGTGGCGTGCGTGCGGGTAAGTCTTTATTTTTAGCGAAAAAATAGCACGCCACTGGTTTTTTGCAAAATTGATTGGGTCGTTTCCTTAAAGCCCAATTAATTCTGCGTGAAAAGTATCTCTTCAGCTTTTTTATTCTGGCGCACCGTTTCCGAGATAAAAATTATAATTAAAATTAATTTTCTTAAAAAATATTTTTTGTTCATCAAACGGTGCTTTTTGATTTAAGTTTATAGTAGATGCTGGAAATGGCTTCTCCGTGCTTCAATACATGCTCTAAATCGTCTTCGCATGTTTCTCCTAACTCTTCGAAATTCTTGAGGTGTAAAAATATTAAACACCCTGTATCTCGAAAAAGGAGCGTTTGAGGATCCATGTTTATATAAACTTATTTTCATATTTTTAGATGTAGAATCTGCCCTTAAAATTTCTTAACATCGTTTTGTAACACCCTGTATATTCTGTCTGAAAACTAATCTGATTAAAATGATTTTTTCTGACGTTTCGAGACCTAATCCGGTGGTGGAATGTTGACGATATCTTTGATATATTATGGCAACATGACGCCAATAATCTAGATGATGTCTTTAATTATACTAGTTCTCAGGAACTGACTATTAAATTTACCGTAGAGATGGAAAGTGGTAACTCTTTGCCTTTCTTAAATACTCGTATTCTAGTTTTCAAAGAAAATAATATATTTAAATCGTCAGTATATAGAAAGCCAATACATACTAATAGCTATATAAACTTTATTTTAAATTATGCTTGTTCAGTAAAACCAGGTGTATTGAAAAGTTTATATGAGAAAGCTAGAATAATTTGTTCTGAGATCGTTTAGAAAATTAAAAGATTTTTATTTGAAAAATTTTGAACAGATATAATCGCCCTAATGACTTTTTAGACACATCTCAAACGATTTTTAATGATATTAATCGATATAGAATTAATGATAACTTAGATATAACAAACTTAACAATTCTATCCAGAGGGAGTTTTTTCAAGTTTTACAAGGCGATATCTCGAAAAATTTTAAAGTATTTTCATGAAATTTGCGTGAGTAAATAGGGAGATGGAGGAACATATTTAAACAGATTTTTGATATTTACCCTCTGTCTCTATTCGGAGGGATGGGGGGTAACTTTCGAATTTTAAATGGGATGATGTACTTTTGTTTATAAAATTAGAATCAACGTAGAAAATACGTATGTGTACAATTTTTTTTTTGATTTGCTCTTTTGGTTACGGAATTATGGTTAACTAAATTTTGATTAAATTTAAAAAATAGATTATACCAATAAATCAAGTTCACTTATTTGCTTTTATAAAGGACAAAATCATGGAGACTGCACCTACAACTTTAGAGGATATAAAAGACCGAATCCGCTTTGCCTGCTTATTAGTGACACCTGAAATGTTACAGCATGTACGAAATTCATTTTGACAAAGAGTGATAGAGTGTTGAAAGGGGGCATTTCAAACAACTTCTCAAGCATGGCAGACGAAAATTAAATGACATTTTTTATTATTTTATATCCTAATAAATCATAATTCCATAACCGAAAGAGCGAATCAAAAAGGAAAATTGTACACATAGTACATAGTTATTTATGTAAATTTAAATTTATAAACAAAAGTACATCATCTCATTTAAAATTCCAGAAGTACTCCCCACCCCTCAAAATAGAGAGAGGGGGTAAATGTCAAAAATATATTTAAATATTTCCCTATCTCCCAAATAACTCACCAAAACTTCAAAAAGGTATTTCAGGACAAATCAAAAACATAGGTACAATTTTTATCGTCAGAACAAATTTTGAAACACGTACTACCCTTGGATCTTTTCTAACTCACGTTAAACCTTTTAATGCAGATTAAGCGTCAAACTATGTTATAAGTTATAAGATATGTCAATGTGGTAAATTTTACATTTGTGAAACATCTAAGCCAGTTAAGATTATGTTAGTGTAAAGGATGCCAAGATTGTGATAAATCCGGTAAACACGTTAGGGAAACAGGTCATAACTATTTTTTTGTCTTAAGGTATATAGTCATGTTCCTACATTACCTGAAAACTTGTTATTTTGACTAATGTGCTTTTGGTGATGAAAGACTAACACTGTTAACAAGAGAAATTTTTTGAAAAATACCGAAGGGTTCGGGAAGAAAATTCATAATATATCCCTTTTTAATTATTATTAGAATTATTTTGTTCATTTTGTAGATTTTCTGATATCGAAACTAGAGATTATGTTACAGATTTGTTTCCTAATATTAATAACCTCACATTCTGACAGCTGACTTCCCGCGCCAAGCATCCATCCGAACCATCGGTCTTTAAGTGTGATGAATTCAATGAGCAATCTGATGAAAATACCATGGATTCAAAAACTCTAAAGTAAATTTCATTTCATGTATGAAGGGCATCAGCGGAGGAAATAATGGGTACAATGACAGAGTGTACGTCCACCAGCAGGTAAAAGAAGGAAGGGAAGGCCAACATCAACATGGATCACTTGCGCGCGTGGTGTTTTTTACCTTTTTACCTGCCAATAGTCTAAGGCTAAGGTATAAAAAGTTTCATGGGTCAGTTGCGCGGAAAGTAATAAAAGCATTAAAGGATTAAAGAATTATAATTATTTGGAATTTCCTAATCGGTTTAGGTCCTACCTTTCAATTTTTGTATTATGCTTATATATAGTCTAGAAATTATGACGATTTTCAGTTCAGTTATTTTCAAGCATGGTGAATTAGTGAGCTCTTCAAAATGGAAACTAAGTTTGTGATCGAAAAGTATACGTTTCGTAATGATAAAGAAACAACATTTGGTGTTTCTTATAAATGCACAGTTAAAACATGTAGAGCATCTATATTCGTGGATAAGACAGAGGAGGTTCTACTCCAAGTAAATGGTCAGCATAACCATCCTTGCATTGAAAATTTGCAAGTGAAGAAGCTACAAAATGGAGTCAAAAGAAAAGCGACCGAAGACATATCTCTACGCCCATCAAAAAGTATTAGTGTGGGCATCAATGAGGCTTCAGATGTCTTGATTAACTTAACAACAAAAGATATTGATAACATCAGAAAAAGTATCTACCGGTCGAAAAAAAAGTATACTACTTTCATTACCACGATCACTGGAAGATATCCACAGCATTGGACTGCTATGAATGCCATACTAGTAAGGCGAAAACTTTTTATTAATTAATTATTCCAGTTTACATATAATTTTATTTGATGTCAAACTAATGTAAAGTCCTTATGTAGTCGTCCAACAATTTATGTCAATGGTACATTTGATTTTTGTCCTAAATATTTTATGCAGTTATTCACTATTCATACAGTCAAAAACGGGCATTATCTCCCTTTAGTTTTCATCCTGTTGGCAAATAAAAATTCAGAAACTTACACTAATGCATTTGAATTACTTCGTAATTATTGTACTAACATCAATTTGTGTTTAAACCCAAATGAAATTGTTTGTGATTTTGAAAAATCAATTCATGTTAGTATTAAGAAGGTATGGCCACAAATTTGTATTATAGGATGTAGATTTCATTTAACATAGGTTTTGTTCCGACCCTGTCGTCATTTTTGGCACTCACTGTACATTTTTATTGCCTTTTAGTTTCGCACTGGTAGGCAACCCAAAATGATAGTGACGTATTCAATCATCCCTCTCGCGGAGATGGTGCATCATTAATTTATTCTTTATTAGAGTCTTCCATAAGTTGTCAAGCAAGACACATTAATTTTTCATTCATACATTTTGTTTCGGCAGAGTGCGGAACACAGGGTTTTTAAACCACATTTTTATTTTTATCATGTCAGAAAACTAGTTTAGTTTAGAAAACGATATTCAAATCACCCTGTCAAGTTAATAAAGTGTTAATTTACAACTAATGCTAGTGATTATTAACCTGCGGCTGGTCGCGTTGCGACGCACGTAACACAAATCAAATCAAAGCAAAAAATGGGGTTTGGAAATGCCCAATACCCAACAGGCGTGATTTAGGAAATCACAAAGTTTAGGATTAGTAAGTGAATACAAAAATAAAGAATCTTAGATAGCTTAAATGTACATTTGGACTATTGTTTTTAGATAGCAATAATGTGGGAGAGTGTTTTGATGAAGACTTGTATTCTCTAAATCCACAAAATGAAAATATTATAAAATATGCGGATTACGTAGTAGATAACTACATTGACAATGCAACTTTTCCACCAAATATCTGGGCTTCTTGTACGTAGTACTGAACGGACGACAAGTGCCTGTGAATCTTTTCATAGCAAATTTAATGCAAGTTTTTATGTTGCGCACCCAGACATTTTTAGGTTGTTATGTGTGTTGAAGGATGTTCAGTTAAATACCACAGTTAAAATCAACAGTATTCCCTTGTCCGTTTCTTGTAAAAATGCTAACTATAAGAAACATCATCATTATGTATCTAATTTAATTAGTTTATGTAAAAATAATTCTAGGTATCAGTAGGTTTAGTTTTATAAAATGTGTTTGTCATCAATATGATAAGAAATAAATCTGATTTTACTGGTAATACTGTTTTATTATTTATTAATTGCTTCGCCGTACGATATCTCCTTAGGGAGTTCTTAAGAAAAATTAAAGGTACATTTTCAGAGGAAAAAAATTTCGACAAAATTTGATTGTTTTTGAATGTTTGTTGTCCTTTACAAAGGGTTACTGGTTAACTTAATGAGGCGGGCAAGTGACCCATACGCCAGTGAGCAACGAGCGCGCTGCTCTTCCATGGAATTTAGCGTACCCTTAAAAATTTCTGACCGGGCGCGCATGTGGTGTATGCCCGATCAAGGAGATGAAGGAAGATTTGTCCAGGACAGGAATAGCTAATGGGGTGCTAATAGCTCAAGATAGAAAAAGATGATGAAATATATGGAAAGAAGTACCTAACATAGGGGAAGAAAGGGACTGATCCACCCCAAACTTGGATCTAGAAAGCTACCAGCGGCGCGACCCCCACGGGAGTACCAAGTCACTCATTCATGCAAAATAAATTTCAGCAAACTCCCACCAGTAATTCAAAAATAGTTTGATGGAAATGTGATTAATGCACCTTAAACATCGAATAATTTAAAAATATGAATGTAGTCTACGTGTCAGGGGTACATATAAATATGTAAAAATTGAGAATCAATTCTCTAACCACCTGAAAATTACTTATACCATAAGGATTTCAACAAATAATGGCAAAACAGCTATTCTCCGGGCTATATGCCTTACGGTAAACTCTACTCTGACTGCTTGAAACTGCTAATGGATGGCGCTGCCTGTGTCTCACTGCTTATGCAGTACGACATTGTAGCTTTAATGGATTACTTTTTCGGAAGATTGGTATGTTCGTTTATCCTGTACTGATAAGAACCAACGAGTTCGAAACCGGTCTGCAGGTGACGACATTCTAACTAAAGAAAAAGCTTCCTTCTTCCTGGTAGTTTCTTGTATTCGAAATTTTCTTATCTAACTGTGTTAGAAGAAAATACGGCAAATTTTGGTATGCAATTCAGCGCTCGGAGGGGCATATAGCCCGGAGAATAGCTGTTTTACCATTATTTGTTGAAATCCTTATGGTATAAGGAATTTTCAGGTGGTTACAGAATTGATTCTCAATTTTTACATATCGAATAATTTTAAAACTCGCCTATTGTTTGCACAAATTCAAACAACCACCAGAAACACAAATTATACCGCTCATATTTATGACAAATTGATTTTAAATATTTAATATCAATAGCAGCTATTTTACCAAATGCCACGTATCTGACTAAACTGTGATAGCATTATGATTGACATACTACATACTCTATACGAATAATTACAGAGCCCTATAGAAATCTGGAATATTAGATAATTACCTGATTGGTGTATCAGATTAATAGCAATTGTAGGAATCTGAAGCAGCCCTAGGTATATGTAGGCTGACAGATGTTAATTGAAATGCTTTACGTAGGCGCGACAATTAAACGTAATTCATACACAAAATGAACTGGAATTTCTATTAGATAAATTACATTATCTTTTTAACTATTTTTATTTTACCTTAATTTGATGCTTTCCTCATAGAGTATGACTGTAACATCGTCACTTTTAAGTGTATGGAACAAATGCACATCCACCCACTAGAATATTTCGCTATGTACTAACTAACGCTAGTCAACTCAGTCCTGTTCCGAAAGAGATTTGAAGTGAATTGCATGTAACGAATTGTTGTACGATAAACACTGCGACTGAACAAGTTAAAATGTGATTTGATACAAACCTTACTGTAAACTACATAATTCGACTAAAAGTTTTAAGATGCACGAATAGTTTGTTTTCAATTTTCCGAATGAAGAGCCGGATAGATCTATGCACCTATGCCTTTCGCAAGATTTGCAGTTAACCTTGGACTGGGGTAACAAAAACCTTGTTCAGTTCAACGCCAGCCTTGCTCCGTCGCGCAAAGAATGCAGCAAAACTTATCCCATCCACATAAATGGTCAAGCCCTACAGAGCAAAGAAACATTCGGTCTTGTTGGCATTGCTGTCGAAAGTGATCTCAGCTAGCACAAATACATCACTTCAATCAGCATCACTTCAATCACATCACTTTTAGCATCGGCTGCTAAAAGGCTTCTTTTTCTCTTTCTAGCCAGAAAATGCTTCTCCTATACACTTATAGCAATTATTGCTACCACCAAATAATTAATTGTTGTTATAGTAAAGGCCAAAATGTATGACAACAAGCCATCGACTAGCGTTAATATAGCAGGGCAGTTTACATGAAGGGGTTTACTAATTTTAGCTCATTAATGCCACATGCTAATGACCTATCAATGTACTTACCAAAAGAAGATGAACACTTCTTAACATCATTGGTATGTGCCAGACAACATATCTTATTTGACGCCACTTACAGTATTATAATTTTGTCAAATATTTAAAATTCCTGTAAGTAAATTCAAAAAGCGTACATCGTAATGAAACAAAGTTAAAAGTAATTTAAACAATTAATTTAAAAAGGAACGCATTGTAAAATATGGATCAGTTGAGAAAAAACGATAATGATAATCCTTTAACTAACCCTACAACATCTTTACAACGCTAGAACACTATTTTAATCAGTTTTCCTTATAAATATTATATAGTATTATAAGTGTTCTGAGCAATTGGCATTTCCAAGCGATTATAAAATGAAGTACTTAGATTGTTGGTAATGTTGTTTAAAGTTCGAACTCTGGAACGCCAAGAGTCGATTCCAAAAGAAATAATATTCTTAGTGGAGCGCACTCCTCCACTAGTATCCTTCAAAATGCTTAGACAGGAACAGATATCCAAGGCTTCTTCAAACTAACAAAAATCTAATCACGACCAAAATACCATCAAGGAGGCAGACCTCGAAATGATCTTAACATCATTAGTGTGGACCAATAAACAGATCTAATTTGGCGCCACTTTACAGTATTATAAATGTGTCAAGTAGCCCACTACCAACATTAAGTAAGCTCAAAAAGTGCATCTAATGAAACAACGTTAAAAGTAAATGAAATGTTTAATTTAAAGAGAAAAGCCAGGCATCGTAGAACACGAATCGAATGTATTTGATGAAAACGAAAAAGATAATTTTTTAGCTAGCTCTAGGAAGTTGCAACGCCTTTACAGTGCTAGGACGCTATCTTAATCGGGGTTTTCTATAAAAATACTCATTCTAAATATTTGATGGCGATTATAAAAGTAGGGACTTATCCTTATGTCATTTAAATCTTGGACCCTGGAATACCAAATATTGTCGATCCCAAGACCGAAAATTATTTTTTGTCGGGGATACTCCTCCACTCCATGCATGGGCTTGAACAGAATCACAGGCAGGACCTCAAAAATTTGACTTCCAAACATCATTGCACACGTCAGTGAGATAATTTCATTGGGTAAATAAACCGAATTATTAAATAATTAAACTATTAGGCTAGGTCCTCCTTAAAAAGAACAGAAATGAAATTCCGACACATCAAAATAGGTTAGCATTCCCGTCCATACAAAATATATAATAAAAATTAGAAAAATCAACACTACTCACCCTTTTAGATTCCCTAACAAAGATTCATCTGTTAAAGCAGGAGGGATGAAACTAGATTTCAATTTCCTCCAGAAAAGGGGCTTTTTTCTCAACCCAGCTTTCAGAATGTCATTTCGGTCAAATGACAGTTCAAAAGTCACAAACATCAAACTGGACGGTATGACTGACACTTCTACTGTGAGTTCATGCTTTTTCGAATTCGCGCGTTTCATTCGCTCATGCTCGAAAATACCCAACACCCAAACAGCAACTGAAATACTTAAAAACAATAGTAACGAACGTTACAAAAAAATAATTTCCCACTTCAAAAACATAAAAAAATATTTTAAACGGCAACAACTGGAAGGTATGACATCAGTAAATTTTGATCACAGCTTTGTTGCAATCAGTGTAACAAACTTTTACTTAAAACAAATTTGTTTCGGTCTTTTGTAATATTTAATTCTGTTTGTTTTTTCAAAAAGTTTCAAAAGACTTGCAAACTTGAACTAGATGCATGCGTAGTTTGTACAGAAAATTTGACAACTTATATATTTTTGAAAAGCTTATGAAAAAAGGCAAAAATGCAACTTTTATTTTTACCTTCAATTTCGTTCCTTCTAGAAAAAACTTACTAAGTCATTGGATTTTACGTAAAAAACTATATAACAATCGGTTTTTACCTTACCAATAAGTTAAAAAGCAACTGAGATACGAGGGGTGCTTGAAAATGACACATTTTCAAAATCGCCCTGTATCTCCGAAACGAAGGAGACTCTGAAAATTCTGTTGATAGCATCATACGTTTCACGAAAAAGTAGCACAGTACTGCGAAAACCTCGGCCCTATATCTTTAAAGATAACCGAGATACCATGTAAAATTGTCGAAAATTGGACAACCTGTACATAAGGTGTTGATTCTATTGTTCTTCAATTTGATGGACTTGACAACAGTATTTGGTTTTAAAACTTTGCGAAAAACACTTGCCTAACTGAAATGAAAGTACATCTGCCCAATTCCATCATATGGGGATTTCGCGATGCACCTGTCCTCATAGACCGGCATAAAAGTCCATGTGATAAGGGCCTAGGTCTGACTTAAATAACTTCTGCTTCTTATTTAAAATTTTCTTTTTTGTTACAGCATTATGTAATTTGGATTGTGGTGACCACGGTCATTGTGAGCTAGGGAAGTGTCGCTGTGATCCCGGATGGACGGGACCCCGTTGTGAGCAGTTACCCTGTGATAGTCGCTGCCAAGAACATGGACAATGTAAGAATGGAACGTGCGTTTGCTCACAGGGATGGAATGGACGTCATTGCACTTTGCGTGAGTACCTGATATGAATAGCAATTTCTATTAATATTTATTTCTATTATTTCAGTTTTTGTTGTTGCTCAGTTTTAAAGAAACCAATTACTTTCAAGTGTAAATCGTACAAAGTATATACCTTTTTATTTATTAAAGCGCGGCAAATGTTCGACAGACTTTATTGGTGAGAATTTTTAAAGGGAAGGTTTGAAATAAAATTCATTAATTTTTTATAACAAATAACTGAGCAGCAGCAATGTTAAAAAACATTAGTAGTAATGGAAGCTGATTGCCTCTTTTAGAATTGCTTCTCTGTCAAGAAATAAAACAATTTTTGACAATGTGTAACGACTCGAATCGAATTTTTACAAGTGTCTGTTAATAAATGGAAAAGTTGGTATCATAGAGACTGTTTTGTAACACTTTAACTTGAGCTAGCTCACCAAATTCCGTAATTTTATCTTCAAAAGTTAAATAATGCTGAAAATATTCTTATCCATATTCGAAGGCATATTTTAAAATTATTTCTATAATTTTTAGAGATACAATACATCCTACCATTATTAAATGTTCTCTTTTATATGAGTATAGCCTCGTTATTGGTTTAACAGGTTAAACCAGATGCATTTTTCAACTAATATAGATATAATATAGGCAAATACTAGGAAACATAGAAAATACTTTGCAAATAATGTTTGCATTTGCCTCTGTATTATATTAAATATCATAATTCTAGGGCGGCTGGTACATAAGTGCTGCAGAGGTGCAGAACCACCAAAGTTCCAGCCAAATAATTTAAGATCTCTTAAAATAAAAATAATCAAAATTAAAACACCGAATATTTGACCGAGAATGCTAGTAGTATAATAGGCCAGCGCTAGTCAACACACGCCGCGCGGCCCGGTACCGACGCAGACTGGTGTATAATATATAGAGAGACGGAAAATATTCTATAACTTTTAAAATACTTAAATTTGTTTTAATTATATTTGTCATTTAAATGCAGGTAATAGAGTAAAACATAATTAAATTATTTTGACCACAAATAAAAACAAAAATACATTAGGTTAGGACCTGCTTAAAACGACTTGCTTGTATTATAATATTATTAACCTAGGCACTACTCAAATGAAGACTCGTAATGTATCTTATTGGATAATAAATCTACTTTTTTGTGTACCTTAACTTTTTCAACCCCCTTGAGTGGCGACCCTAGGAAGTTGAGGTTGTGGTACCTCATTTTAAAGGTTTTCAAAATAGAAACATTTCACCGCAAATCCGAGGTCCGTATCTTAATTTGATTTTAAATGGCAAGTTCTTAAAAATTAAAAATTGTGAACAAAAATTTTAAATTTAAATACCTTTATTTCTTTTATTACTTTAAAAGTTGTTCAAAATGACCACTATGAACTTCTTGGCAGTAATAAAGTCGATTTTGGAACTCACTTCTCGCATTTTTGAGAATAGCAGGTGCTACTTCTTGGCAGAGTTCCAAAATCGACTTTATTACTGCCAAGAAGTTCATGGTAGTCATTTGAACTTTTAAAAGTAACAAGAGAAATAAAGATTTAAATTTTAAAAAAAAATTCATGAATTTTAATTTGTATATGCTTGCCTTATGAATTAAGATACGTACCTCGAGTTTGCGATAAAATGTTTCTCTTTTGAAGACCTTTAAAATCAGGTATCACACGGCATAGGGTTCCTTTGAAATTTTTTACCTCAACTTCCTACCGTCACCCCTCAAGGGGGTTAAAATAGTTAAATTACATAAAAAAGTAAATTTACTAACCAATAAGATACCCCTAAAATTTGGTGTCTTTATTATAGACCGCCTTTTAGGAGCAGAGATATTTCTTCAGTAAATTATTTGTATATTTATATGTACTTTATGAAAATTTTGCTGCATGCGCAATTTGTAGTTTTCATTCGTCCAGAGCACCAAATAAGAAAAATGGCGACGTCATGAACATCACCCTATTATGCCTGTCTTAGAATATGCATCCTTGCGTAAATAAAATAAGAATATAAAATATCGGCCTTGGTAAAAAACTGTCTGCCCTCCCTAAAACTTGGTTCTGGCTACGGCCCTGGGCATACCTAAGAATAAACCTTCAAATAATTGAAGACCTTATTGTTAAGAAATAATGTTAACTGTTGTAGTATATAGAATTTACTTAAAGTTTAAAAGTTAAATAAAGGCCACGGTTTTCATTTTTGTCCCAAAACTTTTGTTATATACGTTACAACTGGTTTCAGAATACATTTGTTCAAAAAAATTCCCGTTACAATATTTTATATTTCAACACAAATAATAATCTTTCTTTTCTAAGTAAACGAAGTACTTAAAATACGTTAACAACAGCATCACAAAAAGTAAAATCCTTTCTTGCTTTAGGTCCACTAATAAAAAATATCCTAATAACTACGCAGTTATTACAACTCATCTCTTAAAATTAATTATGCTTTAAACATAAATTTTACGAACTGAAAAAGCCTCATTATTTTACCGAGAACGTTAACGACAGACTTTTAGATTTTTAATTAATGAAAGGGTTTAATCATCCCTTAGAAAGCGGGCCATCCCTTCTGCTTTGGGGTAAAATTTGATTAGAAGTGGGAATCAAGTGATAGGATCGGACCCAAATTTATAAAATCAATACTCCTTGTCATTTGAATGTCGGCCGTTCTTGCGTAAATTAAAAGTAGATTCATTTTTACTGATAGCAAAATTAATAAAGTAAATTAGGTATCGGTTAAAGTTGTTATCAACCCCTTTTCTGGTTAATTAGATAGGAAAATTGTGTTCGGGTTCAGATGTCCTTTAGCTATACCTAATTAAAAAATATTTAAAAATGTAATTTCGGGACTCACTAAAGAGGTTTAAGATTGGTTTAAATTTAGATCTTCTGGTTGGTTTGTTTGGTTTTGGCAAATTTTTGTCCTATCACTATGAATAAGTCGTCATTAAAAAGTTAAGTTGTTTTATTATTTCCGCGATTTGCTCGGATTTGCAACCAATTTCTGCTGCTAAAGCAGATTTGCTTTTATTATTGTGAAAAATACATTGTATTTTTCTTTATAAATTTGCGAAAAAAAAAATTCAGAGTACAAAACTTAAATCGCTGATTGACAAATTAGACTCTTAGCAATAGTGAATTTGGTCGATAATGTTAGGTTTAACAAGTATACCAAATCACACTTTAGGGGCGTTTTACATCAAGTATATCCCCTTGAAAAAAATGTGAAGCATATCGACATCTTGACATGTCGATGTATTGATACGGTAGTCGCGGTAGTCATAGCTCCGACCCTTATGGTGTGGCACTTTGATTTACGAACCCCACTTATGATAGAAAGTGGACATATACCTACATATTTTCAATGTCATCGTGCCCAAAAAAACTGAGACAGCAAATTCTGAACACCTGGACTTTAAGAAAATTACAAGCCTTCATCAAAAAAGGGTGTCATTGTTGTCATGGAAGTGGGAAGGTTAAAACACTAGCAAGTTCTTACTAGACTATAAAAATTTTGCACTTAGGTAAAATCAAATGACGTTTTGTACATTGGCGTAAAATATAATAATACTGTATAAGTATATATTTCTTATAAATTGTATTTGAAAAATAATACAAATTTATTAAAATTGAACAAAAACGAAAACAAGAAATAACATATTTTTTAATATTTGATCATTGAACCATTTATGTCGATTACACGCTGTAATCTTTGCGACATGCTTGAAACTATTCTAGTATATTCTTTGGCTATTTCATTCCATGCTTCATTTATCCTTTGACGCACTTCATCCGCATTTCTGGGCTGTAAACCATGTTTATTCATCGACTTCGTCCTTTGGCGCCAAACGTTCTCTATTGGGTTGATATTGGGACTCTTCGAAAGCCACAGTAAAACACAAATATGATGTTCTTCTAAGTAGTCCTGGACTATGCGAACTGTATATATAGGAGCGTTATCATGTTGGAAAATAAAATCTTGGTCATATACAGCACCATGATGGTATCATAACTTGTCTTAGTATTTCACAATAAAAGTTGCAGTAAGTTTACTCTGAGTTTACCCTGAACTAGTTGATACATTCCTGGGCCCCTAGCACTAATCCAATCCAAACGTTTACAGAGAAATGTCCACTTTGACTTGTTTTGCGCTTAGATCTTTAATCGTACCTCGTGCCAGAGGGCCTATAAAAGCGAATTTTCCCATTGTGGCATGATTGGAAAGTTTTTTCATCAGAAAATGTAACTGTCTCCCACAAACTGTTTTAATTTACATATTCGTGTGCAAATTCTAATCTTCTTTGCTTGTTGGTTTCAGTCAGAAATATTTTGTTTGAAGGACAACGATTTTTTATATCCGAATATCGAACTTTAATTCGTATTAGCCGAACCAGGAAAATTCGTTTATTCTTTAGCTTTAACTGCAGTATCAAACGGATGATTTCTTAAATGATTAATGAACTCCCTATCTTGAATACCATCAGAAATTTTTGGGCGACCAGTTCCTGCCGTGATAACTATACTTTCATGCTCTTGAATTATTTTCTTGGCCAAGAATACGGTATTTTTGTAGATTCCTAGTTTATCTGCGATAGTCCTTACATGAACACATTATCTTAAGCGAGTGTAAATTACTTCTTTTGCTCGGCGGATAACGGGGGGATATTTTTGAATGTTAATTTTCTTAATACGTCAACTGTGACTTTAAGGCACACTGACGACGACTTATTAATTTGATATAAAGTATTTTCTAATAGTCCAGAGGATTATATTATTTTTCGCAGTCCCAGTTTTTTTTTGGGCATGGTGGTACATAGAATTACCAAAAATCCAGACCGATTATATTTAATACAAAAACTTAGCAAACTTAACGCAGTGATGCGCAAAATCATCTGTACGTCCCCTAATTGGTTGCAAAATAATACTATAAGTACTGATTAATTGTGTTTATAGCTCAGTTACAGCGCTGTGACCGCGTGAAAGTATATATTTCAATTCGACGCAGTTTTGATAATGTGAAGTAATACTAAATTTGATGAAATATTAGTAATAAAGTCAACTTAGGTCTTTAGATCCTTTAATTAAAACATTTTTTTTTAAATACGATAGGGTACTAAATCAACCTAGACTTTTATAACTTTTCATTGGAGTTATTTTAGCTTTCAATTTTATACTTCATACAATTTTTATGGAACATAATTGGACCGGAAAGGTCAAATAAATATAAACATAAAAACACAATAACAATAAAGCGAATTCTGCATAATTTCGTGTGGTATAATAGAATTTTTTTATGTTTTATCATCACATAAAATTATATTTTTCACTGTTTATGAGTATCCGACCTACTTTGTTTTATAAATTTGCAGGGACTGCGAAAATTCTGTTCGTATGTTTACAGAGGTGATTAGATATACAAAAAAATTCATAAGAAATATTGGTCCGTAAATATAGCCAAAGAGTGTTATGACCGTTTAAAGGTGGGTCCTGAACAAGAGCTTTTACTTTTAATGTCTGGGACCTCTGATATTAATATTTATTTTATTTTATGAACGTGCATGTGCACCAGGAACGTGCGTACAAGGCCAGCCAGTATTCATTAACGCGTTGCTCTTTTTAAATTAAATATTGATATCACAAAAAATATTTTAAGAGAGAGTTTAGTGTCCGTACTAACTATAAAGAAGGAAAATGTTTGTAGCATAGCGGACATGTGTTCTGCTTTGTACCGGGTATCCCACAACTAATGGAAAACCCTGGGCCGGACAGAAAGTAAGCTTTTACCCATGTTGGGGATCATCAGACTGACATAACCCATCAGGCAGTTTCTCCAATAGCAATCCCCCATAGTCAATACTCTTTCTAAAACAGAAACGGTACAGAATATGCGCCAATACGAAGTACTGTAATTCAAGAGCAAATCTCAATAATGTAATGCTGCTGCTGTTATATGAGCAGCCCAATTAAGCCTGGCGATTTCACAAAATGATAGAGACCTAGCGCAAAAACCCGTATTTTGTTTTACTTTTATGTGCTGCCTATATAACAATATCAACTTTACTTTATTTAGATCTGGTCTTGAATGACAGTAGTTCCTATAAATGCCTTTTTTGTTCAAGAAAAGTATTCACTATGCGGGATTGCTATTGAGGGAATGGCCTGATGGGTTAGGTTAATTAAGGTCAGTTTAATGGTCCCCAACAAGAGAGAGAGAACAAGAGGGAGAGAGAAAGAATGGGGTTTCCATTAGATTTGGATGGACGTACTTTAATGCCAGAGCAGAACACACTTTTCTGCTGCCACCAACAGTTTTCTTTTCAAAAAAGTGTTATCACATTTTCACGTAGTTTATCAAAAATGAAAGATTTATATGACAACTAAGGAAAGAAAAAAATCATACGAGCTTGTCGCAAGTCCATGGGCGGCGCGAAAATATTTTTGTGTAATAAATGTAAAATGGAAACAAATCTAGACTCTATTACAATTGATTGGCATTATATGATATAATTAACATTTTTTCAAAGTTCGCTTCAGTAAAACGCGTTCGTTTATAATTAAGAATATATCTGTGTCCAGGAAAGCTTCTTTCGACAGCTTGTAACAGAAGCGAAACGGAAATGATAATACGTCAGTATTTTTAGTTTTCAATGTTTCAAAAATATTTGTTGTTTCTGAAAATCCTGGATTTCTTTCTAAGATTTTTGGTATATATACTTTTAATTTTTCACCAATTTCGGTAGGACATGCTTTGAGCTTGTCTATGGTTGTCTGAAATAAATTAAAGGAAGCCAAAAGGGGAAGGTTTTGTATCTCCAACTGTTCAATTACACCTGGGAGTTATTTTCAGAAATAAACTTTAAATCATTTTTAAGCGCCAGTGCACTTATAACTTCTTTACTTTTTGTTACACTCAAAGCATCATCTTTTCGACTATCAGAGACATTTTTAATTAAGTCGTAATTTGTATGGTAATATGTAACGGCTGTGAACCATGTTCCCCACCTTGTAATAACAGGTTGTCGGGGCAATGTTATATTAGGACACATTTCTTTAAATTCGTTTATTCGTGCTGGTGATTTAAGAAAAACTTTTTGCACCTCACTGACCAGAGTATCAACAACTAGATCGAAGTCACTTATCTGTTCACATATTCTATGAAAGGCATAAGCTAGACATGTAAAGTGAATCAAATTTGAAAAATGCTCTTTTAGCTGTCTTCCTGCTTTTAGCATATACATATGCCACACTATTCGAAAGCAGCAAAACAATGTTTTCAGTAATATTCGTATCTGGAAAGAGCGACCTTACTGCAGCTTGAGTTATTGTCTTACTATTAGTTTTAGCCAGAAATTTACTGTTGATTATGAGCTTTCCGCTTCTATAGGATTCAAAGGTCCTTTCCTTCAATATTGTGACGTATTTTGTCAATAGTTTTTGAGTACACCTTATCCACATAACTTTTACGAAGAGTGGATTCGTTTGGTACTCTGTGGTAGCGTGATCCGGATCCGGACCGCGGAAGGTAGAAAACAGGATCCCCAAAAAATCTTAGTTAATTTTTAAGAACAAATACCTATCTATCTTATATTATTTTTAAGAGTAAAAATAAAAGTTTAAAACAAATAATATAAATTTTTATGAGCTACGTCCCTTTTTGAGAAACAACAATTACCTGCGGTCCATTTACAGTTTTTCTTTTTTTTCTCCGGACCTCGATACAATTTTTCAAAATATCCGGACCCTACTAGAAACTAGTTGCCGACTCTTGGTCTAGGTGTTTACTTAAGGTTATTTTCTAATGGAAAAACCCAAATTCCGTTCTTTACTCAGTATCACTTTGAAATAAATCATCAGAATGAGGTATTAATCAGTCTAACATCAACTTTTTTTTCGCACTCATTTTAATACTTCATTTACTTTTTTACAAATTTAAGCAAACACTATAGTCAGTCTATAAACGAACTAAACGACATCCTGTAGGAGATCTTTACTTCACGACACACCAACGAATTTAACAATTCTGTGATACTTTTAAACCCGCTACGAACCTTTCTCAGTATTTGCATCGTTAGATTAAAGGCCGCTGACGACGCGGCTTGCACTGATGTACTTTGACGACAGACGTTAAATTTCTTTTCCGATTTTTATTACGTATTTACTATGTACCATTTTATTGTATAATCGACTATTACCTGCATTTTTGTAAATGTATTAATATTTTTGTATTGTGATCCAAATCTAATGTATCAGCTTGGGTAAAAAGTTGTAAGGCCAGTGACGGCGAATGCGAGGTGCAGGTGAATCCATAACGCTGTGAATTATTTGACGCTGTTAACTATTTATTTTTGTAGTCGCGTTTAGTTACGATGTTTTGCTGGTTGTTTCTTTGTTAGTGTTAAAACGACTTACTTTACAATTAGAGTTTTTTTATCATTACACATGCCACAACCGTAACAAATTTTCTCCGATATAATAAATAATCATGTACCGTGACTGTTATGGGGTCACATGTTTACACCAATTTATTTGCTTTTGGAAAAACATTGTCAAATAATTAATTATGCAGTGTTTGCATATAAAAAATTATTTTTGAAAAAATATACGTTTTCCCTGTGTAACGCAACTGAGCCCAGGTTGTCTTGGAGAGTTTTCGCACTGCACTTGCAGAGAGAGTTAGTTGCACCAAAGCATTGTATTTGTGTAGGTAATTATTCCTAATTACGGCAAATATGAACTCCAGTAACAGTACAAGTACATACATTAAATGTTTCCAAATATATATGAACTTTAAGTCTAATTTTGGTTTATTAAACTAATGGAATAGGAATATAAAAAATAGCAGTTTACATTTTTATTGGTACAAGAAACATGATCCTAGAATAAAAGCTATCCTAGAATAAAAATACTAAAAGTAAATAGGAAATGGCAAATGAATTTGTTACTGGTGCTTGTTATTTTTATTATTGGTAGCTCACACAATTAAATGAGTGGAAAAAACCAAAATCCGCTCCTTATTGATAACTATATGCAAATCTAAATCTGTAAAAATTTGTTAGTTCAGTCAGATTTGTCTACGTAAGGCATATTAATGGAAAAAGGTTGTTTCTTTTTCCTTTTATTAGTATGCTCTTATGTTACATTGATAATACCAACATCTTAAGGTGAAATCATATTTAATGGGATATCATTTTTCACTATTATTATTGACACAGATTGGCCTGTTATTTTCTTCTTAATAACCCCCAATCCCATCTCGTAAAATTCGTAAAATTAAGTTAATAGCTCGAACTCCCTTAAAATAGTATACACGAGATCAATACCAATTTTCGTTTGAAATGCTTCGTCGAGGTTTGTGAGGTTTATACTCTTAAGTTATTGCCGATTTTGTAGAGAATATGTATATAATTCTCTAGTTTTCAAATAAAGGACAAGTTACCCACAAGTTCAGAACTAGAATTCCTTCCTTGACAAAACGTATGACGATAATTTTAATTTAACAAATTTAGAAACGGATTTGACTTTTTATTTGTAATTCTATTTGTTAAAATTATTTTGTAATAAATCTAGATGGTAACCTTAGGTGGATTGTCATAACACATACGGATCATTTAGCTAAAACTTTCTGTCTAAAAACGCCAAAGCTTATTAAACTAACTTAGCAGTTTTTATAATAATAATTATATACAGCGACTCCATAAAGTATGGAATAAATTCATTATATAAAAAATATCAAATTTTATGGAAAATCGCTCGGACATTTTATTTTGAAATAGAACACCCTGTAAGTTGTTAAAATTTCGGATTCTACGTAAAATTGTAAACATTTTTCTTTTAGTATGTAATATACCTGTATATGATAGTTTTGGAATTATGCAGCTTAAAATTTTAAATTTTTTCGTACATGTTAATTACAATTACTACAGCACAATAAAGAAAATAAATATCTAATCTAAAGCAATCTTTTAAATTCTCTTAAATTATCATAACATATGCTAAGCAATATTAGTCAAATTTTACCGCTGTTTAAAAGTATTTTGTATTATACAGTGAGACTTAAAAAAGTTGTAAATGCTCCAGTTGAATTTTTAAAATATTTTTTTCTTATTTTAAACGCTATTGTTGTCAATATTTTTATTACAATTTAAATAGCACAAAATATAACTAAACAAGATGTTTTTTTAATTTTTTTGGCACGTTAGAATTTGACATTTATCTAATACCCATGCACATGAAAATTATCACAAGAACAACAATGAATAAATAAACTATCTGTTAATAAAGTAGGCTTTGGAAACTCTAAATGAAACAAAATAATAAATCTGATGTCAACAAATACTTTTAATTTTATTGTTAAAAACGTAACACCAAAATTCTTTTTTGGTCAAAAATTAAGTGAATTAATTATTGTTTGTCATCTAATAAAAATGACATTAACATTTTTTGAGCGACCCCGTATGATAAAAGACATTATCAAATCTTGCAATACATTTAGATAAATTTTAGACATTTATAACTCTTGTCATATGGGAAAAGATTTTGCCATAATTAATTATTTACCATTATTCTTTTGCGGCTACACCGTAGAAAAGAAGACTACAAATTAAGTTTAATAATGTATAATTCCAAAACTATTTGATTCTATATCAAATAGTCTGCCGCTCAAAAATATTTGGGCACCCTTGTTTTATGGCACTGATTATACAAAAGACTGGTTGGAAAATCCCCTTTGGGTACATTTAATTACTTTTCTGAAATGCAAGTCTATTACATAGAAATTCAGTAACGAGTCTAGGGGATGGGTGCAACTTTTAATTCCGGGCTTCCGCATGCGTAAATACCTCAAAAATATAAGTAAATGATGTACTTGTTAATAAGTTTACCGATTTCCTAGCATCAGCCGCGTAGTCCAGTGGTAAAGAATCCGCTTATTGACCGAGACGTGTTGGTTCGAATCCGTGCTCGGCTGCATCTTTTTTTAATTTTTGTCATTTATAAAAATTTTGTCAATATTATAAAAAATTAGGAAATGGGCTCTAAAAGGTGTATTGGAAACGGGTTAGCACTCCTTCCTCAATAAAAATTTTGTTTTGTCTTTTTTTTAATGGTCCCGAGCAAAAAATTAATCGTGTCTAGGTACCTTAACCTAAAAATTATGTTTTGTTTGAGAAACAAAATACGTTCTTGGACAGGTTTGCTCCGTTCTAGGGTTGCTCAGGATCTTTTTTGGTTCTTTTTAAATGTTCCGAGCAAAAAACTAATCGAGTTTGAAAGTTGGTGCATGCTCATTGTCTACTCTGTTCCTTCCTCTGCGCATGCGGAAGCCGGGGATAAAAAGTTGCACCCATCCCCTGGACTCTTGTGAAATTCAGTAAATAGGGTTAGCCTGACTGCCTTATTACCTGTAAAGTTAAAATCCCTATAATAGAGTTATCGAAAATTCAGGTATAAAATCCACTTGTTAGAATTCTGGGGAGGGTTTATCCCTTTGTGGTATTGTACGTAGTAATGTTTACATTGTCGTGTTAACGATTTGGGATAGCATATTCAAGTTAAGGTCAGTTATATTTTCGTTTTTGCAGTGATAGGGTGATGTGCGATACAGTGTTAACGAGTTCTTAAAAATTCCTAAAAGACGAGAGTTAGACAGCGAAACATGTGCGTTTATAGTGGCTTACCATAAAAGTGGTAAAGGCAACCGACAAATCGCCCGAGAATTGCATTTAGTCCACTCTACCATAGTAGTGGCAGGTTCTTAAATAAACGACGAAGCGGGGGACCAAAAGTGACCACATCTGCAGACGATCGTGGAATAGAGATAATTAGCAAGAGAAACAGGCGTAAAACGTCTCCAGAAATCGCCGCAGAAATAAATGTTGGCCGGCAAAAGCCGATTAGCGTTTCTACGGTAAAACGTCGTCTGCAGAAAGCTGGGCTTTATGGACGACTAGCAATGAAGAAGCCGTTGTTACGTAAACAAAATTAACAAAACCGACTTCAGTGGGCCCAGGAACACCAACATTGGACGGTGGAAGACTGGACCAAAGTATGAGTCCAAATTTAAAGTGTTCGTTCCACGAAGACGTGTAGTTATTTATTCGAACAGCAGTGGATGAACGCACAAGAGAGGAGTGTCTTGTACCTATCGTTAAGCAGCAGGTGGTTCCATAATGATTTGGGGTTTTTTTGCTGGCACAGGTGGGGCATCGTGAGAATAGAAGGTATCTTAAGAAAAGAAGGCTACGTGACATTTCAGAAACACATGCTATACCTTCCGGACTAATACTTTTTGATCAGAATCTTATCTTACAGTAAGACAATGAACCAACCCACACATCAAATCTATGTAAAGATTATTTACGCTACTTAGAAACGGAAGGTGTTGTGAAAGTGATGGAAATCTCGTCGAATTATTATGAGACGAGCTGGACAGGAAGATGCAGCAATTTGTCCCAACGTCGGCTGATGACCTGTACAATAAACTGGAAGCAGTTTGGGACCTAATAACACCGAAACATCGGTAAAACTTATTGAACGAATGCCACGAATATGCGCTTCAATAATACGGTCACTTAAATTTGTAAAATAATTTTTGCTTTTTTAAGCATATTTGTATTAAATGTGTGTGTGTAGAAAACTGACAAATAAATAGTTTTGCATTTGTTTAAATTTTTGTATTAATTCTACTATAACTGGGGGTGCCCAAATTTTTTGAGTGGTACTGTAGATGTATTACATGCTACATGAAAAATGTTGAGAATTTTATGTGGAATCCGAAAATGTAAAAATATCCAGGGTGGTCAATTTAAAAAAATAATGCTGACGTACGTTCAACTTTTTGAGCCACCCTGTATAACGACAAATATTTTTAGAATATGTAAAAAATAAGAAAAAGTTACGAGCGATTTTTTAAGAGTTGTCATTTTAATAGTATATCATAATTGAACAAAAAATAAATAAAATAATAATATCAGTAGGGCGAATCCTCCATAATTTAAACCTCAGGTTCGATCTAACTCTGCAAAAATTTGTTAGTCCCGTCAGGTTTATCTACGTAAGGCATATTAATCGAAAAAAGCTGTTTTTTTGTTCTTATTAGTATGCCCTGTGTTACATTGATAATACCAAAATCTTAAGGTGAAATCATATTTAATGGGATATCATTTTTCACTATTATCATTAACATCGATTCCCTCCCATTTTCTTCTTAATGACCCTAATCCCACCTCGTAAAATTCGTGAAATTAAGTGGGTAGCTCCAACTTCCTTAAAATATTATACACGAAATCGCTACACCAATTTTCGGCAAAAATGCTTCGTCGGGGCTTTAGAAGTTTCCATTATGATGGAATCAGTCTCGAGTTTCATAATACCTTACACGATATGAGAATACTAATTAGCTGATTTCTGAGGAATCTTTAGAAAACTTTGTTAAAGGAAACATAAAATCTTACAAGTTGGCGTATAATAGCAATATTGAAATTGAACAATGGCCTGTTTTTGAGATGCTATGAAGCAAAAATGTTTTTCTTTGTGCAGTTAATTAGGGAAAGACTGACGTAAGGAGAAAATAGCGCCTTTTTTTGGAACCCGCTTCTCGAACATTTACCTCCGTATTCACCATTGCAATCGGACAAGCCTTAGAGAACAATGTTATAATGTACCATTTAATATAACATAATAACACTTCTAAATCATATTGTCAAACTTCAATAAAGCTGTATAAATAAAAATAATAACAAAAGATAAACATCAAACATGAATTCTTGGTATTCATAATTTACTGTTAGCATATCAGAGAGTTAAATCTAAATATCCACATTCGAAGTAATAAATATACAAGTTATTATCTTTCAGATGTCGGGTTGTATGCTATCGTGACTTTATTTGTCCAACAATATATCTATATATATATATATATATATATATATATATATATATATATATATATATATATATATATATATATATATATATATATATATATATATATATATATATATATATATGTATATATATATAGGTATATACATTGTTGGACAAATAAAGTCACGATAGCCTACAACCTGACTTCTGAAAGATAATAACTTGTATATTTATTACCTCGAATTTTGATTTTTAGATTTAACTCTCTGATAATGCTAGCAGTAAATTGTGAATACCACGAATTCATGTTTTATATTTGCCTTTTGTTATTATTTTTATTTACAGCTTTATTGAAGTTTGACAATATGATTTAGAAAAAACATTATAAAAACAAAAGAGAAACGAACAGAATTGATAAATTTTACTGAAGAAGAGCTATTCGAGTAATATTTAAAAAAAAAAAGGAAAATATCTTTTTAATTTATTAATTAAATTAAGATTCTTTCAACTCAGTGTTGGGATATTACTAAAATTAAATAAATTTCACTAAAAAAGGCAAGAGAGCAGAACATACAGTATGTTAAAAATTCGATCCGTTGGCATTGGCATCTCGGTAACAATAAGAGGTAGAAAGTTGGTTAAACTCTTGCTGATGCTTGGTTTTGCTTGGGTTTGATGAATTATAAGCTACTGAAAAATTAAATGTTACGAATAATATCAATAATATCCGAAAAAAGTCGATATTTAGGTATACAAAAAAAATTATTAGGATACTTTTTAAGTTCTACAAAATTGATCTTAAAATTCGATGCTTCATGTTTAATTTTAGGTTTAATTCAAGGTTTAATTTTTTAAATATGGACCTGTACTTTGTATTTAATTTTTTGAAAGATCATTAAATTCTCAATACAAGCATGCATCACATTTAATATTTGATTAGATAAATAAATACTTTTCCATAGGACGTAATGAGTAAAAGAGAAATAGAATGAATATTTTTATACTACGAAGTTTCTTGCGTTAATAAAATGTTAAGTGTGATTCATTGTTGTGTTCAGAACCTAAAAGACCTGCAAAAAATATATTGAAAAACAGATATTTAAAAAAAATTGAGCTGTTGATGGCATGTAAAAAATAAAATTTGTAATATAAGGGTAATACCACCATTTTGTAGGGCTCAAAAACGGCACTAAAATACTTTTAATTTTTTTAACTCCAAAAATATGATATAAAATTAAATAAACGGAAATATGGGATTTCCCTTTTTTCGGATATCTCCGACATTATTCGGAATATTGTTGTTTCTCAGTGGGTCATAATTCAATATCAAAGTATACAACTTTGTCACAGTTTAACTCTCTATCTCTTACGGTTACTGAGATATATCGAAAAAGTATGAAAGAAAGTTAACATTTAGATTCTTCCACCGATTAGTCTTGCTCTATTGTCAATTTTAAAACACAGTTTCAAATTAATGTTATTGTTCTAGCTGGATGCGAAAACGCCTGCTCCGGCCACGGACAGTGTACTTTGGAAGAGGGATTATACAAATGTGTTTGTATAGACGGATGGGCTGGTTTTGATTGCAGTATACCCTTAGAATCTGAATGCCAGGATGATATAGATAACGATCACGGTAAGCATTAAAATAAATTTAACAAGTTTTAATGGGATTACCAAAAAGCGTCATTACGAGACCACCATTAGAATAACGTAGCCCAAATTAAATCCTTGTTACTAGTTTGTTATCCAAAGAGATTTAAGCTTAAGAAGGACAACGTTATGCCTTTGTATGTCTTATTCTAGATAATTTTGTGTTAAAACAAAAATCAATAAAGAGGATAAAGCAGTGGCGATCCGTGGTCAATAAAAGAGGTGAGGCCAAAAAAGTTATAATATGAAGCATATAGTTTTATTTAAAACATACATCAAAACGTAAAATAACATACAACGGAAATCAAATGGCAAACTTAAAAACAAACTAAGAAAAATGCAAAATTATGTTTTATAGATTAAGTCTATCTTTCTGTTGCACTTAATCGCAAACGATCCTATTACTAAGTTATAAAATGAGTCAGAAGAATACATTTTAATTATTAAGCCTTTTCTATAGACACTACAGCCAAACCATTTAACCTTTCTTGTGCAATCGAATTTCTCGAATAAGTTTTATGAGTTTTAAAGCTAAAAAATTTCTTTCAACTGAAACCGATGCTCCAGGTAGTGTTGGCTATTAAACAACAATTTGTACATTTCTGATAAAACCTCGTTTAGACCATTTTTGTACATTTTGTCTCTATAATCTCTGGCAAAGATAAGGAACGGAACTGTTTATCAGCAAAAAAAAAAATTGTAAGCTCGGTTTTGCATCGGTCTTTTTGGAAAAGATTTTTATAACTTTGAACTAAATTGTTAAATAACTGATTTAAAAATGATATGTCAAAATCGGCACAAAGCGTCTGGTTAAATTAGGTTCAAAAATAATAACTTATTAATACCGTTAAATCGATCTGTAATTTGATTATTATCAAGCACTTCATAAAATAACGCCTGGTAAGTCACTGTAACATCATTGTTAATTAGGTCCTTATTTTCGGTTCTTGCCCGTATACTTGTATAATAGTACTTCTGAAGTAGGTCTCCCATTACTAACAGTTTCATTTTTTTCGCGTTGAGAACGCATAGAAAATGATGTTTGCCGCAGCAATAAAACATCATAAAATAACGTAGCTCCGTTCTCAAATAAAATATCTAGAAATCAGGAGGCCAAGCGCTTTACAGGCCTCTCTTCACTATAAATTCGCACGTGGAAGCAACGAATACCAATTGCGTGGAAGTGAGTAATATAAACATACTAAATAAAGACAGAACCATTCACACACGTCCAGAGACGAGCTGCTTCGAGAGTCTAGCGCTCTGCTGCATAGGCCGTTCTCTCATAGAAGAACTTATTGTTAACATACAGCGCGTACTGCGAATATCGCATGTGGTTCTTTTTTAGTCGAATATATTGTCGCAAATATTAGCGCTTCCCATGTAAATAAAAGTGGCTTTATAGACGTTTGCTAAACCTTTCCACCTTTATAATTGCCAAATTTATATAATAAATTTTAGATTTGAAGTAATGTGATGAAGAAGAGCAAAACATAACATGTTAATCAATCTCACGAAAATTTTCATTTTTACATTTTAAATTAATTGTAGTGAGGCCGGGCCTCACCTGCCTCATGCTACCGATCGCCACTGGGATAAAGTGACGTATAGTCCAATCAAAATAGTGTCCGGGCGAAAAAATTCTGAGGAGATAAATGAGGGCTTTCAGTGGATCTGGATGAAAATTTGAAATAATGCAGATACCCGCACCTCAAGCTAAAATATTAATCACTATGAGCAAGGGGGTGTGTAAAGTGAAAAAAATGGACATTTTCGCTTAAAGTTTGGAACTGAATGGAAATGAAGTAAAACGGCCTAAATGAGTTCTAGGTACTTAAACCATATGTATCTAAATAAATACCCCAGACTTTTGCCAAGTCGGTTAGTAGCTTTTTGCACTATTAATGTTTCAAGCAGTAATGAGAATACAGGAATTTGACGCTGGTTTAAGCAGCTGTATTATTTTGAAAATTAACTAAATATCAATAAACGGTTGATATTTGTGTCTTTTTTTTAATATAACTTAGTGCGTATAATTGCTAAATGTTCGTAATTGGGTTTTAAACAATTAGAATATCTGACAAAATAAAACTGGAAGGAAAACAACATATTTCTTATTGGATTGTGTATAGTTTTCAGAATTACAAAAAAAACGTTTCCTCGCGATACACTGAAGCCGACATATAGCCAATACAAATTAAAATTTAAAAATTGCACAGTTTATTGAGGAATCATAGATCTTTATTTTGCCTCCTAATCCATTTTGTTTAACATTTTAGCTTGAAGCGAGGGTGTCCGTATTCTTACAAGTGGCCATCTAGACTCACTGAAACCCTTAATTTATCTGTAAACTTTTTTTTGTAAAACTACCGTTTTATGACTAATTTAACTGGAATAGTATAAAAGCATTGACATGGGAGCCAAATGAATATTGCGAAATAAATTCACCCATGTACTAATAAATAGAGTCTTTATTACAGTAGAATTATACTTAATCAAGAAATTTAAAGCAAAATTAAATTAAATGCAACAGTGGATTCTCAATTATAATTAAGAATTCTAATAGTTTTATATTTCGGTCTTCTGTAAATGTGTGGTATATATTGTAATACACTCACAACAACAAACATTGATGTAGAGTAGAGGTCAAAAGAATATTGCATAATAAATTCACCCATGTACTAATAGATACAGATTTTTCTATAGTGCAGTATTACTTAGTTAAAATGTAATACTTTAAATACAAATTTCTTATTTTATATTTTGGTATTCGAAAAACTAACAAATATTACATTTACTCACTTTAAACGTGACGAGCCCAAAATATTCATTACTTGTAAACATTATTTCCATTTGAGCGGTATACTAGTTGTATTACATTTCTTATTGATGTTTTTAGTTTACATAACAAATGCAAAAGATAATTTATTATCCAAAACACAGGGAGAAATTAAGACATGTTTTTCTTCATTTTATAGACTCCCTTACGAGACACGGTTATAACATTAAATTTATATAGATTATAATTTTGTAACCTATTCCTTAAAATCCTTCCTATAAATCTTTTTTTTTTGTTTTACTCTTGTAACTGTCTTCTAACCGAAAATACAACCGTACTGGTGAATAAACGTTTTGCTCTTGGACACAGGAAAAACAATCAATAGAACGAGAAATGATTTAAAATAACCGTTTTTAGATTTGTCTTGTGTTACTTTTAATTAAATTTGATTTTAACGGTTCTTAGTGAAATTCGCGAAATTAAGTTCATTAGTTTTTGAAGCATATTTTAAAGTATTCGTAGCTACAGAAGTAAAAATGATGTTTGGCTAATACGGTTATATTTGCTATAAATGGATAGACACGACTGTGAATCAAAAAAAAAACAATTCTAAAGATCAGGCTACGTAATTACGTCAACATAAATTTAATATTGTAGATAGGTCATTCAATAGGATGTCCTAGATAATGAAGGAAACATATCTTGGTTTGTCCCTGTATACTATTAGATAATAATAATTATTGTAATTTGCATTTGTATCACTAAATTATTATATAGAGAACGAACGGCAAATTAATACCAATTTGAACAAAATTAGTGGTTCCTATTTTATCGTAAAATTCCTCTTTTTAGTTATAAAGTCAAACTTATCTCATAATACCTAATAATAAACTTAATTTTTATAAGACTAAATTTACTAAAATTACTTACATTAATTACTTGATAGTCACTGATAATGGGACTGCTTCTTAAATGGGAAGCTTAAAGCTTAGGATGGCCCGTCATTAGCAAACCATTTAAATTTCATTAAATTTTAAAGTAATGAATATTTTGGGTTTGTCACTTTTTATGTGAGAGTGTATTTCTAGTTCAACAGATAAACCTGAAGGTGTAATAATAAAAAATATCATTAGCACTCCTACTTACTGCTATACAACGTTCCAAAACTTTTAGATGGAATGGTGGATTGCTCAGACAGCGAATGCTGCACGCATCCAAGCTGTGCTGACCACATAATGTGCATCTCAAGTAACGACCCTGTGGAAGTTTTACTGAGAAAGCAACCGCCTTCCGTGACGGCTTCGTTTTATCAAAGAGTTAAATTTCTTATAGAAGAAAACTCTGTACAATCTTATGCACATATGGATGAGTATACAGAAAGGTAAGTTAATACATGGCAAATATATTTATAAAATAGAAGCTTATTTATTTATACTAAATTAAAGATTTTAAAACTGTTTGGTTTTTAAGGAGTCGGTCTGCATTATTTATTAAACAAGTTGTAAACTCACATTTTGTAACACTATAAGCCCTTTTAGAATTTGAGCAAATTCTTAGTTTTAAATAAACGAAGTTACTTATAAATTTAGTAATTCTAAAGAATAACTTTAAAAACAGATATTTTATTTGAAATTAATTTAATCTAAATTTAGATACTAACTCTCAATCAATGGTTTGATGTAATAAATAATGCAGCTCCTACCAATGAAAATTAGTTTTCTAAAAATACCAAAGGGCACTAACCACGCGTTTTATCACCGCTCACCGGAGTTATTTCGACCGCATATTACAATTTTATACTTTTTCAATATCTTATGTAATATATTAGGGCAGTAAAGGACAAATAAACATAAACATCAAAAGAACCTTAATAATATACTCGGTGCATAATTTGGTATGCTATGATATACTTTTTATGCTTTGTCATTACAAGAGATAATACGACTCCCATAAAATTATTGGTTTCATTATTTATGAGCATATGACATACTTTTTCAACTTAAAACTAGAAATAAAAATGTAATATGCGTTCCGATTATCGTCTATTGCTCTGCACGTGTGAGCGCAGGTCGTGTTCGTTTTTGCACAGGACCGCTCTTATAGCTCGGGCATCGCACCTACCCAGGCCGAGCTCTTCTAGGCCAGTTAAGACGTATCATTTCCTTGTAGTTAAGTCCTAACAAGTTTATGTTTCATGCTATAATTACCTATGTGTAAGTTACTACGATTGAAACTTGACAATACTTAATATATGTCCGAATTTAATAGTGTTTTGAACTTTTTGTTTGTAAAGGTTGCTAATCAAATTTAAAACAAATATGCATTAACTTTTAAATACACGCACTTATCTACGTTTTATTTGTCAATATCGATTATAAAGCAATTCAACTTTGATCCAGCAGAAATCTTGTTACATTAAAACAAGGATTGTCTATTTCTTCTAACTTTTTTAATTTACATTAATAATCTGAAATAATTAGAGATCGGTACCGTATTACCTCTGAGGATTATTTAAAAAAAAATAGTTTCAAGTGCAAAGTTTATAATAATTATATCATTCCTGTGCTGAGTGTTTTTGCAAACATGAATCTTCTTCTTGTTGTGCCAAACTTTTTGACTACTATTGACTTTTTTCTTACCTTTATTAATATATTCTATTTTTCTTTTAAAACACACTCTTTTTAAATTAATCGTTTTTCTACGGATTTTGCTTTACTACAGATCGTGAAAGAAAGTGGAACTCAAAATCTGAGAAAAAAAAGTTCTCATTTTGTGAGACTTTTTTGAATATCTACCGTGGGTAACTGAATTAAATACTATCAGAACTAGTAAACGTTTCATTATTATTTAGTAGGTACCTTATTTTGAGATTGTATTAGCATTATTATTTTATGCATCTAATTTCATTTAATTAAGCAATCTCTGTGGTATTTTAAATTTCTATTAGCAAAGAAACAATAATTTGTATGTATCTGTTTTCCAAAACATTTTATGTAATCAGAATTTTAACATAGTACACAGCAAAAACATGAAGCATAGCAAATTATAGGACTTGTAGTTTTATTTTACGACAAAAAAGGCGCTGTTTGTTATTTCTTAGACCCCATAAATATTTAAGAGTTTCGAGAAAAAACAAAACCGCTTTTAATGTTATTCCCTGCACCTGTCACTAAAATAACAAATTGGTCTGGACACTGTAATTTTACCTACATGAAATATTCAGCTTGCTGGGACTTTTACCGGAAAAATTGCCCTTGACTGGTCTATCTTTCCCTCTCTAACCCATTTTACCCTCTATCCCCCCGAGACGCTACTTTAATTAAATAGGAAGTAAATTGCACTCTGAGTCGAATAGCTGTGGGGATTTCGGACGTGAGTCGGCTTGTATGTCGTGGATTTGGTAATTAAGTTTAAGCCAAGAAGATTTTTTGTAACACTCAAGATAATTTATATACTTTAGCTATGATAAATCAAAAATAGTCAAAATAAAATACCAAGTACAGATACTTGGTATTTTATATATAAAATGGAGTAAGAAAATACCCTTTTCCTGTAATTGAAAACAGGATGTTTTAAAATGAACGCGAATAACTATTTCAACTGTTATTTCAAAAAAAAAATGTTCAAAACTAAGGAATTTTTTGGTATTATCCAAATGATATTTAAATTAATTAAGTTTACGAAAAGTATTCAATAGATACGTTCTTTCCTATTTTGTGTAGTAAAAATTGGCGGATTAAATCAAACAATTTTTAATTTTTGGGCATAAGTCACTGGCGTACCTAATTTGGTTAACATACTACAATAACAATTTTTTAAAATTTTTGTTCTTGATTTTACACATATCATTTTTATGTACAGGGTGGTCCACTTTATATGACCCAATATCCGATATCAGAATCTGTAGGACCTACAAACGAAAGTTAAATATAGAAGTTTTTTGGATTACCTTAGGTTTTGAAAGTATTGTCGCGTATACAGGGTATTTAGTTTATCATGGCCAAGTACCAACTTTCTTATTTCAAATGTGACACCCTATATTTTTTTTATTTTTGAATTCTATATTCAATTCCAACTAATGTTTATTACGACATGGTTATCACAATTTTGATTAGTTTTTCAGATATTCGATTTTTAAATTTTTTTTAACAAAATCTACCATTTGAAAACTATCGTATGGTTATGTTCAAAAATATTTGTTTCCTAATATTATCAATGTATTATCTAATTTATTATTTAATTTATGTTGTTTTTCTAAACTAAAACCCAGAATGGCATACAGGGTATCTATTACGCTGGTCCATAGTTGACAATTTTTAGACCTAAACATCTCAACTTTTTTAAATGGAACTTCCTGTATATACACATTCGGAGTTATGCAAATTTTATTTCTCTGTCAGTTGACATGTTATACCCTATACTTTAACTCAAAATGTTTCTATACAGAGTGTTCCATTCAAAAAAGCTGAGATATTTATCTAAAAATTAAATACTTTGGACCAGCGTAATAAACACCCTGTATTTTGGGTTTAATTTGGAAAAAACCATAAATTAAATAATAAGTTAGCTAATACGTTGATAATATTAGGAAACAAATATTTTTTAACATAAGCATTCGATATTTTTCAAATGACAGATTTTGATCAAAATTTTTAAAAAAAATCAGATAACTAAAAGACTAATCAAGATTTTGATAACCATGTTGTAATAAACATTACTTGGAATTGAATGTATAATTCAAAAATAAAAAAATATATATACATATAGGGTGTCTCATTTAAAATAAGAAAGTTGGTACTTTGCCAGGAGAAACTAAACACCCTGTTATACGTGAAAATAAAATACTTTAAAAACTTACCACAATCCAAAAATTGTTTGTATTTAACTTTCGTTTGTAGGTCTTGCAGATTCTGAAATCGAATATTGGATCATCTTACGTGAACCACCCTGTACGCTAAACTCATATAATTAAACCCAATATCACTGGTAGAATCTAGTTTCTACAAAAAAAAAAAACAGTTTTAATTAGTTGAAACTTGAACCAGGTGGCCAAATATGTTTGCATGTAAAATATGTAATTATTAAATGATTTGCTTTACTCTGAGCTTAAAGTTCAAGGCATTCACGTGATGCATTTTTAGATATTTCGTCGAGCTTTCTTTGGGATAATGGTAAATTAACATAAATCTTAAAATTCTGAAATTAATCTATATAAAGTTCTACCTCTATACTTCTAATAGAGCAGGTCCTAACATGGAGTTAAAAATTTAAACATAAAAGAACTTATGGTACGCTTTAGAAAGAATGCCCTGTATTTATGAAAGCTAAAGTATAATACATAGGCCATCAATTTCATAAAAATAAATAAACAATGACATTTATATCTACCAGCTACACGGTGAATATTTAATTTTTTTTGTGCTTCACTTAATCTCCTTAAGTTCTCACGTTTTTTAAATGACAAAGAAATATAAAAATGCGAAATTAAATTTCGTCCGAAACGTCCGCACAGTTGCCTACTAATCCGTTTAAAAAATTCAAAGTGGCGCCTCGGAAAATACCCGTGTGTCTCGTCTTTGAATCCCTTTGTGTGCGTTTTACCCTTTTTCAGTCCAACCTTGCCGAGCTGTCGGACCCTTTTGTGACTTAAAGGGAAAATGATTTTTTTTTTATCAAAAGTGAAACGTTTGTGCAGCAAGTATTGCTTGTCCTTGCTTCATTTTTACAAGTAGTCCAATTTAAGTAAATTATCTTTCATTATAAATTTTGTTATGCGATTTCCAAAAGCAGATAGGCATTTCGCGTACTCTTTGCTTCATTATATAAAGTGTGTCTAAAAAAATATGCAATATATGGAAAACTTTTTTATTATTGATTTCTCAAAAACAAATTCTTAATAAAATTCCAACTAGTACAATAGAGTACATCTCATGTAGAGTTGTTAGTAAGGGCGCCAGTTGCCTTCTTTTTAAACTCGCCAAAAGTAAAGATGTAGAAATAAATTATAGGAAAAAGGTTGTTTTAAATTAAGAACTTAACTCAAATATTAAATTTGAGACTAATATATCAAATTTAAAAATATAATCTTTTTTTTTATATATTTTTTTAAATGCTAGCCACTGGGTAATTACGATATTTTTTATTATAAACCTACGTCGGAATAAATAAAACATTGTCATAGTTTTTAAATGCAGTGAGTAATGTTGACATTATTTGGGACTAATAGGTATGTCAAATTTTAATGTTTGCTCTTTTTTATATATTTTCTCAAAATGCAAGGGGCCCCTGCTTTATAATGATATTTTGCCTTAAAAACCTACATCGAAATAAATGAAATATTATTGTAGTTATTCAAATACAACAAAAAAATTTAACATTATTTCATATTTTATAAATATTATAGATATACGCGTAATGCAAATATAGTTAAACGGTTTTAGCAAACAATGTAGTTTTATATTTGTAAAAAAAATATAACTTTTGCCATACTATCTAAAATAATTAGGCAATACTGTATTCCTTACTTACCCCTTTTTAACGTTGTCAAAAGACATTATTACCATATTATCTGCTTATTTGCGTACTATTGCCGTTGTAGAAGATAGTCTATGGAAAAACAATTGAAATAGTAGAAGACAGTTTTTATACGTTTTCATTTTTAACAATATCTTCCAATAACATTTAAAACAATTTTGCAACAAAAATTCGGGAAAAATTAACATTCCAGTTCACTGCCGTTGTATAATAATTTCATATTATTTCATGATTTGGTAATATCGTCTCCTGTTAACGCTTAAAAAGGTCAACAAGAGGTACACTACTGATTATATTTAATAGTACGGCAATAGTTGTTCCTTTTTTATATAAATAAGTACTAAATAGTGTGGAGACTATTGTTTGGCTTTAAGGAACTATAACAAAGTTTAGTTTACTTCGACGTATGTACATAATACAAAATATCAGAATTAACCGATGGTGTAGCTTTTTGGCAAAAAGAGGAAATATTAAAAATTGGCAAATCAGTTTCAAACTTTATATTTGGTTAAAGTTTTTATTTCAAAACAACTTCTTATAATTTTTTTTGATACCTTAAAAATCAAGGGAACTTTATTCTTGGTAAGTTTTGAAAAAAATGCCTTTTACACACCCACAAAAGATGTGATATGTTCTTTGGTTTGACAATAATGACCAACCGTTATCAAGAATAGATTTTGAGCAATCCATGATAAAAAGTTTTCCATTGTTGCAACTAGAGCGACGTTTAACTTCGCTGGTCCGATCATTCTCCGTCCGATCACTGAGGTTAAACGACGCCCGGCACGGTTAGTGCTTGGATGGGTGACCGCTTGGGAACGCTGTGTCTCACCACTTTAAACAAGGCCGGTGGTAGAGAAATTCTTCCTTGACCGGAATGGTACCACTCCACACATCCACTTAAAGGGCTAGTGAAATCCCTACGGATGTTTCTAGCTCTGGATTGTGAGTCGGACTTCCCCAATACACCCACGGTACATGGTACTTAGGCTTCGGTCTTTGTGGGCTGTAGAAGAAAAGAACTACTGGACACTGTATAAGAGTTTATGTGACTAAACTTTGGATAGTCTCAAATTAACACTTGTTAATTTCGAACAGATTTTAAAGCAAAAGAAAACTAAAACTATATCGTATTTCATGGAGTAAGGACTTCCAATACATCTGCATTGTAATATGGCTGCCGAAACAGATTAGGCATGCCATTTTAAAGTTAATACAGGTTAGTAATAAGAAAATAGATATCTCGTCGGCCGTCACAATGATTTTTATGGGATAAAACCTATAAAAATTAACATAAAGCGTATTTAGTTTGTTAACAATAAAATAATGTAATATTTATTTAAAAATCACAGCTAGGTTTTCACAATACTTGTAATTAACCTGTAATAACGTTTGAGGTATGTATCGAAAGACATAGTGGTGGACACAAGTTGAGCATGAATTTTTATATATAAAAAATATGCCTAGTTTTACCTTGTTTAATTCCTTCTTAACCATATTTGTTGTCTTAATGATATATTTACAAATAACCAGTTCTTCAGCTCTGATCTACTTTAATTAAAAAAATACTAACTTGTTTATATGTTGGGTGAAAAATAAAGTACGCTTTTCCTGACTTTTTTATTTTTTGCCTAAGCTCATTCTTAAAGATATCTCAAAATTAAATGATTAATTTTACTTAAGACTATTTAGTAAACATTTACAAAGCAAAATGAGAATGGGGAGCTTTTCTTTACTTAGGGACAGCAATGATACTTTTGGAAAATAAACTGTTAACTTTTCAAAGCCATTTTCACTAAATATGGTAAATATATCTCTTATCCATTTTCAATACTAAAAGGAACAATTTTTTCTTCTTTTTTCAGATAATTTATAATCGCTCAAAAAATAAAAAAGTTAGGATATGTCACCCTTCTAGTAGATTTTCGTTAACTTTGGCCTATATTTTTGTTTGCTGCTTAGTTTTTATGTAGATGAATTATGTTTAGTTTCGGCAATAAAAATGAGTTTTCGATTTCTATTGTTTCAGTTTGAATACATTTTAGATCATTACTACTATTTTGGTAAATATTAACCTACTTTTTGCCTATGCGTGGGAATTTCTATATTCTACATTTTAATAATGAGAAAATTTGCATTTTTATTATAAAAATAATATTAAACGTTCCACATAGCATACATAATTATTTAGTCATTTATAATTTATCAACAAAACGACTACCAGAGTTCAAGGTATAAAAAATACTTTTTTATTGTTGTCAGTGTATACTACCGGCAGATTCTAAAGTGCACGAGATTGTTTCTCAAAATGTTTACCTTTAGCGTACATGAGCAAGCCACTTAATATTCATCATGATTGTCTATTTTATTTCTATTTATTGTAAGAGAAAATGGGGCGGTTCCTTGGCAGTTTACTCAAGTTTTATTGGACTTATATCTCCCCATTACACATACGCTATTTAAACTGTATCGCTCTTAAGGATATTAAGCATTCTGCACAACCAGAAAATGCATAATTCTAGGACAAACTATCATAAATTTTAGAAGGAAAACTATATTTTGTCACCAAAATAATAAGTGATGGGGACAGGAAATTGAAGATTAGAAAAAACACACTTTTTTCGGATTTTGGTTTGTGGAAAGTGGCAGAGGAGCTTTTTATCGACCGCGGAGGTATCACCCTACACATCCACTACAGGGCCGGTAAAATCGATATGGATATTGCTAGCTCTGGATATGTATGTCGGATTTTTCCAGAAGACCCTCTTTAGATACTTAGTCTTCGGCCTTTGTGGGCTGCCAATAATAAGAAAAATAAACCACTTAGTTTTATAAGAAAAAATTACTGCTATCTTGAAAATTTCTAATTTTGATTTATTTTTGTCTGTAACAGTTTTAATTCCTAGAGACAAATTGGTATTTGTGAAGTGAACTTTAAATTATGATACTTTCAAATGCCACTTAAAACAAGCTGTTGAAATATTTAGAGTTAGAAATTTTAATTTACTTAGCAAAGTCTAGATAAATTTCTAGTTTCATTTCCTTTTTTAACTCTAATTGCTCACAATATAAAAGTATTTTCATTCATAATATTTTTTATATTTCTGTGATAGTAATTGAAATTCACTTAATTGGAAATCGTGATAGTATTAAAACGTTCTAAATTTAAAAAAAATAGCTTTTACTTAATAAAACAGTTATTCTTCGCGAATTTAAAGTGTGACTTATTGTCAATAATATAAGAATTTTAGGTGCTTCAATTATAGATTATTATTCGTGAACCTAAAAAATCTTATAAAACATTGATTTTTTATTTAGATTACAATTAATTACAGAAATTGTTTTCTGAGGAAAACGGATAGAATTTACTTAAAACTTTATACCGTCCGGGGGATCAATGCTCACTATCAGCGTCGTAGCTAGGGCAGGGCAACCGGGCCTCAAGCACCGTGGGGCGCAAAAATCGCCAATCGCGGCCTGACAACACGTACCTATTTTGAAAGTACATTTTTTCAACAAGAAAAATCTTCAAAATAAATTTTTAAAAATGGGTCCATTTTCCGAAAATATATTTTTTTCGAAAACAATCTTTAGAAAATTAAATTGTGAACTAGCAGCTTGGAAAAAGTTGAATAAAAAAGACGAAAAACGATCCTGAACAAACCTAAATGACCTTTATTGGGTTTGATGAGGTTTCCTTAGGTTTGGTATGATACTTTCGCGTAAACTGTTTTTTCAAAAAGCCATTGCTTGACAAAAATTAATATCCGAAAAAATTTTATTTCGAAAAAGATGTTCTCTAAAAAAAATTTATTTTTGAAAAGTGCTTTAAGAAAATTTGAAAAATTGGTTTTTGAAAAATTTTATTTTCGTAAATAAATAAAAAAAATGCTACAATAATTACACTTTCGTATTTATCAAACAATTTGTCTTGCCGCTTGTAAGCCAAGATGATCAGCTATTTTTTTTTGACAACCATCTTTTAAATTAAGCAAATTTTTCGAAAAACAGCTTCTTCAAAAGATGATTTTTTGGAACTGGATCTAGAAAATTTTCTCGAAAATATTTTTAAAAAATCTTTTAAAAATACATTTTCCGAAAATGTATTTTTTAGAAAACATAGACTTTCTAAATTTGAATTTTGAACTCTACTAGCTTAGAAAATGTCAAGAAGAAATGACAAGAAGATCCTAAACGAACCGTTCTTGTGTTCGGTCAGGTTTACATTTCCTGGTGTCTGCTATGTTACTCTGTAGTAAATTACTTTCAAAAAAGAGTTTTTTTAATGTGAATATTCGAAGTCTTTGTCGAAACAATATTTGAAAAATGTACTTTCTAAGAACGTTTAATTTCGAAAAGTGATTAAAAACATTCGAAAAGCTGTGTTCCGAAAAAAAACTGTTCAAAACATTTCTGTTCTTGAGTAACTGTATTCAAAAATATATGTTCGAAAAACCCGTGTTTCTAAAAAAAATGTATACCGGGTGTCAACGAGATCACTTTCCGGCTGCCATTTCTTTAGTATTTTATCGAATAAGATGAAACTTGGCAGGAGTCATAGGCTAATAAAAAGTCACTTTTCTAGGTACTTGTCAAATTTCGACGACTTCCGGTTTAGCCGGAAGTGACACCAACTTTAGATTTTCAAATGAGACACCCTGTATGTTTCTTGATTTTTGGAATCTAGAGATCATTTTACGTACAACTGTATTATTTTTATTACTTTCTGTGTCAATTTACCATTTTTAAAACAAATTTTTTGTTTTAATCTAGAGTGCCATGACCCACCTTAAATCGTTCTAATAGACGTGTACATCTGCACAAAAATACCTACACAATTTTATCACCTTTCATTTGTCTTACCGGAGCGTTCAAAGTTGATTAAATCACTTTTTTGATATAAACTTAAAAAAATTAAATACAACTATAACACTTTCATAGTATAGTTAGATGTAGTTTTTTATTACGAATCCAACGGTGCATCACAACATCAATATGCTCTTGGATTTTCTAAAGAAAACTACATTTTATTGCAATAGCCATTTTATATGGTATGATCAAACATGCAACTGCACGACGATCAAATATTATATCCACTTAGCCATGACAAAACTGAATAATAATAATGGGTGGCTGTAAACAATGCGCCACAAACCAGAAACGTAATATTAAACACCAGACAAAGTAATTGTTTACAAATTTGTAAAATTCGATCCTTTATCCTGAATTCAATTGTCTTCCATGGCAAATTTAACAATATTTTGAGGCTTCATTCCGTTATTTTTTAAACAGCTATAATTATTTAATTGTTTGTCATGGCTAACTGGATATAATATTTGATCGTCGTGCAGTTACATGTTTGATCAAACCCTAACAAATGGCTATGGCAATAAAATGCAGTTTTCTTTAGAAAATCCAAGAGAATTTTGATGTTGTGATGCACCGTTGGATTCGTAATAAAAAACTACATCTAACTATACTATGAAAGTGTTATAGTTGTATTTAATTTTTTTAAGTTATTATCAAAAAAGTGATTTAATCAACTTTGAACGCTCTGGCAAGACAAATGAAAGGTGATAAAATTGTGTAGGTATTTTTGTGCAGATGTACACGTCTATTAGAACGATTTAAGGTAGGTCATGGCACTCTAGATTAAAACAAAAAATTTGTTTTAAAAATGGTAAATTGACAGAAAGTAATAAAAATAATACAGTTGTACGTAAAATGATCTCTAGATTCCAAAAATCAAGAAATATACAGGGTGTCTCATTTGAAAATCTAAAGTTGGTGTCACTTCCGGCTAAACCGGAAGTCGTCGAAATTTGACAAGTACCTAGAAAAGTGACTTTTTATTAGCCTATGACTTCTGCCAAGTTTCATCTTGTTCGATAAAATACTAAAGAAATGGCAGCCGGAAAGTGATCTCGTTGACACCCGGTATATCAGTCCACAATATAGAAGGTATAAATAAAAAAATGGTAGAATTTTGGTAAGGTTCTGATTTCGCAAGAACAGGTTTAAATATTTCATCCATTATGAAATAGTGTTCATTTCTTAGAACCCTAAACCATAAAAAAATAATGTCGCACGCGAACTTTCCCGTTCGTGACGTTGCCAACCACCCCCCCCCCCCCCCCCACCCCCTAGACGAAATTATAAATCCGCCCATGGATTGTTGAAAGCAGTAAAATCAAATTTTAAATGTATATGTTGTATAATGTATGTATACGTATGCATATCTCTATATGTATATAGTATATTACAGTTTCGATTTTTTTTTTTTTTTAAATTGTTAATTTTTATATTTTTATTTATAGTAAAATAATATTATTTTTTATTAATATATGTATTTTTTCATATATTTCATTTACTTTTTTGTTTAGAGTTATAACTTTTGACAATTTATTATTTCAACATTCCCTGTAATGAACCACTAGTGTTAGTTGGGAATGAGTAAATAAATAAATAAATAATTAAAAATGTATAAGACTTCATTGGAGAGGGTGCAAAATTATAGAGCTTGCCCTGGGCGCCACAGTTCCTAGCTACGACTCTGCTCACTACAGTCCGATAAATACGTGATTATTGGATCAAAGACGTGCCGTAGGTATCGGACTATTAGGACTAATAGACAAATTTTTATAAACAAAGTGAACACATGTACTGATGCTGTACAGGCAGATGATGCAACTTATAGTGATAACCTTTGCTTTATGTTTGCACAGAATATTAAATGTAAAAAACTAAATTGCAAAATATCGGAAGCATAGTATGAAACAAAATGTTGTTCGATACACATCCGATAAGTTATTGATAAAGTACTCGTTTAGGAATTCCTGTCTCGGCAGCTGCATCGTGTAGTCCGTAAATAACTTGCACTGTAATAAGTCACTTACCGGACTAGTAACGTAAATAACTGTTTTCTTTATCTCATGTAGCTAAATATTCTTTATGAATGTTGTGGATCTTAGTTAGGTGAATTTTTTGTTTCCAATCTTTCTTAAACATGCTGAAATTGCATTTCCAAGACTAAGAGTATATTTATTTTACTTATTTTACCAGTATTCCGTGTATTCTACCATTATTACTTTCGTGCATTGAATATCTGTTTTATGTAATTCGTTATGCAAAGAAAATTTACGCCAATTTTCTGCAATTCGCTCGAGGTTGAATTCCAAAAATTGTTTAATCAATACAGAACTTAGCAAACCATTTACATAGCAATCGGAATACATTTTCATTTAAATATCTTTGTTTTCCTTTTCATTCAGTCAAATAAATTGATGTAGTCTGGGAAGCACGACTTGCTTTGATGTTTTTTGTTTTCGTTTCATACGTACTTAGGAAAAATCGCGAAATAAGTGTTTGACTTGTGAAACGATTTTGTTTTGTTTATTTCTCCTTTAAATGAGCATAAGAGCTTTAATTTCGTTTATTTTTTTCTAAAAGTACAGATGTCAAAAGAACTTGTTTACTCATCTTCTTATTACGGTATATTCAAATATATGGGTAAATCAAATATAAACAAAAATATTTGCGGCCACAAAAATTACCGCTCTGGGGCTTTAGGGGATACAGATCGGGTTGTGTGGGCTAGGCGCCCTTCTTGAGGTCCCTACATAGCGATCTAATTTAATGATGTATGGTTATACCTACATCGCAAGAAGGCAACACAACATACCACGATGGCCTCCAGGTACAATAGGTTATTTGTAGATGGTTCTTATTTACAATATTATGCAAAGTCATATTAATAATATTAAGGATATTAAGGAATAAGGATGACAACGAAATAACGGACATGAAACTGAAAATAATGAGATGGAAGGATTATATAGAAGAGCTTTTTCAAGAATACAGGGACGAACTAAGAATAGAAAACGATGAATTTGGACCTGAAGTATCCAAAGGGGAAGCTAAATATGCCATAAAAGATACAAAAAGTGTAATCACAGCTGGACCAGACGAAATCCCTGTTGAACCCTTAGACTTATTGATGACAATGTGGTTGATAGCCTGGCAGATCTGTATAACTCTATCTACAAAAAAGCAATTATTCCATAACAATGGTGTCTATCGACATTATTGTGTAACCATCCCAAAAACAAGGAACCATAAGAACTATTCTAAATATAGAACAATCGCATAAATGAGCCATACTCTGAAAGTGTTTCTTAAGAATATTCGTAACAGGATATACAAAAAGATAGGCCAATGCTTAAGCAATTCCCAATTTGGATTTCGAAGTGGGCTAGCAACATGTGAGGCACTTTTTGGGATAAACGTATTACAACAAAGATGTTTAGATATAAACCAAGAAATATTTGTCTGTTTCATAGATTTCGAGACAGCATTTGACAAGGTTCGGCATAAAAAGCTGCTTGAAATCCTGAAAACTAAGGGTATATGTTAGATAGCCGAGACATAAGAATAATTTCTAACCTATTTCGTAGAAACTTTAAACAAAGAAGAAACCGGTATCGTCATGGTCAATGGACAGATAGTAAATAACACACTGACGATACCTGACCAGATAGTAAATAACATACTGACGATACCTGACGATACCCTCCTAATGAAATATAATATGGTGGACTTAAAACGTATCAACGAAAAAACAAACGATTATTGCCATCAGTACGGATTGAAATAAGACCAAAATGATGAAAATATTAAAATCAAACATTACCACTACGATATGCATTTCGAATACGTCAATTGAAAGAGTGAGTCTTTATAAATACCTGGGTGGATGAGACAAATGATCAGTCTCAGGAAATAAAATGCCTCATGGAAACGTCGAGAAATGCATTTAATAAAATGAAGAAAATCGTATGTAATCGAGACTTAAGTATACAACTGAGAAGCAGATTGCTCCGCTGCTATGCCTTCTACACCTTACTGTATGGTTCTGAGGCATGGACCTTAAAACAAATAGATGTTGGACGTTGGACGCCTTGCTGCATTTGAGATGTGGTATTACCGAAGAATTTTACTAATATCATGGGTGGGTAAGGTGACAAATAACGAGGTATTGCACCGAATACAAAAAACATGTGAAATAGTCAACAACTTAAAAAAGAAAAAGTTGTAATACCTCGGACACATCACGAGAGGCGAAAGAAATTTCCTTTTACGACTTATAATACAGAGAAGAATCAAAGGAAGGAGGAATGTAGAAGACGAAAGACATCCTGGTTAAAGAATCCAATAGAATGGTTGGGCTGCAGCCCAACAGAACTATTTAAAATAGCGGCAAATAAAGTTAGAATTGCTATGATAATTTCCAACCTTCGATAGGAGACGGAACTACCAAACGAAGATGCGAAGTCGACGTTAATAAAGAAATGGATAAGAAAATTTAAATTTTCGCGAGATTCCGTTAATGGGAAATATGAAAGCTCCAGAGGCACAAACAAAAGAGAAATCTTGAACTAAGCTCAATTATTATTATAATCATAAAGTTTCTATTATTAAAAAAACATCTCTTTTTATAAAGAATTAGTAAAATTCTGGAATTGTAGGCATTTCTGCCACTTTAACTCGATGACCAATTTACTTACATAAAGATAATTATATGGAATTAAAATAAATAGCTAAAAAGGGGTTTGCTTTAAATACACTGTTAAAAAGAAAATATTGTTAACAACATGAGTTTTCCAATGTAAAATAATATTTCTATGAATTATATCAACACAAGATTTACTTATTTTAAAATTATTTTCTTTAACTTAAAAATATTTTTTACACGTAGAAATTAAATAGTGCAATGCCACGCATTGAAAAAAGAAATACCGTTGAGTCTTTTTCGCAAAATTTCTTGGGCTAGATGGGCAACAACATAGATTTAGTCGCAAAAATAACACAGCGTCAATGTTATTCAATTATTACTATTATTATTCGAGCTATGCAAACTTGACGCACCAAATGCAATGGGAAGCTTAATCATTAATTAATATCAGCTAAAGCCGATGATCATGGAAGACAATAAAAATTAGAGTTTTAGATATGTATTATGTATAAGTACCTTTATTTTGTAAAGAGCCAGTAAATGACATTTAGTGTTGTCATTAATACTGGTCACATGACGAGAGTAGCCAATTTTTAGATAAGACTTGACATATGTAACTTCAAAATTTGAAATAAGACGTTGCTATACGCAATCCATTTATTTCAGCTATTATAGACAAAAAGACGACCGCAAAAGCACTATGCTCCCTTTTAAAATGATGCAACTTGCAGCAGAATATGGATTAAATCGTGCCTACTTTTTCTATATTTCAAAATTAAAAAAAAAATAGCTGAAGCGTAACATAATAATTATTACTTTGTACATTTTTCTTCCAAGTTTTTTTTTAAAAATACGTTTTCCCAGACTAAAGCAAATTAATACAATTCCTGCCGAATACTTCCGCTATGTGATAAAGAACGGAAGAAACATAAAATATAAGAGGAGATCAATATGCGCCGTATAAAAACAAAATTCGCCTTTTTTGCTTCGGTGGAGAGTTTATGTTGGTGCATATTAAATAAACAGGAAAAGATAAATATTTGTTTTTGTTTATTGCATCTAATGTATGTTGGTTGTAATTATAAAAATAAAATTTAAAAATCTGCAATATTTAACCAGACGAAATAAGAACAGATCCAGTGTTGTACTATATATATACAGGTTGAGTTTTTTAAAGCGTTACAAGGCGATATCTCGATTTAAAATACGTTTGCTTAGGTTTGCTAATGGTAATTTAATAGGAAGGTGGGAGACATATCTAAATATATTTTTGACATTTACCCATTCTCTCGTATTAAGAGGTAACTTTGGAGTTTTAAATATGATGATGGACTTTTGTTTGTAAAATTCAAATCTACATAAAAAACTTCGTATCTATGTGTACAATTTTTTTTTATTTGCTCTTTCGGTTACGGAATTATGATTTATTAGTTTATAAAATAAAAAAAATATTTATCATTTAATTTCAACTTATTTGTCATCTGTCATGCTTGAGAAGTTATTCAAAATGTCCCCCTTCAACTTCTAAACACTTTAATTCTTTTTCTAAATGAGTTTCATTCCCGCTGCAACATTTCAGGCGTCACTAATAAGTAGGCATAGCGGATTCGGTCTGTCATATCATCTTAAGTTGTGGGTGCAGTCGCCATCACTTTGCCCTTTATAAAACCCCCACAAAAAAGTCAAAGGGGATCAAATCCGGAGACCTAACAGACCAGTTGATCGGACCAGCTCATCCAATCCACCTGTTTTAAAATATTTCATTCAAATGATTGCGGGCCTGTATTGCATATTGCATATTAAAATTCGCTTCCTGTTTAATTAAGAAATAAACTGAGAAACGGTCGTTAAAGCATCAAAATTTTCAACCGACTTAAGTAAAAATAATAAGTGAACTTGATTTACTGGTAAAATTTATTAATTTTTTTAATGCAATGAAAATTTGGTTAACAATGATTCCATAACTGAAAGAGCAAATCAAAAAAATTTACCGCGTTGTGAACGTGACAAGAAAACAAAATTAGCTCAGCCAAAATTCGAACCATTATGGAACGGTTCGTACCCGCGTTCTCAAATTTTTATCATTTGATTTTGACTGGAATCAACTTGGGAATAAAGCCCATATTATTTAGTTAGGATGCAATGAACCAAAATATTATCTTTGTTATATTTTGATTCAGTTTTTGCATCTGTTGTGGCTGATATAAAACATTAAAAATCCGAAAACGCATTACGAACCGTTCTAGAACAGTTCTAAAACTGAACCAAAACAAAGCTATAATGTAGACAAAATCGACCCATGAATTGCTCAGCAAGGTAGTATGATATGTGTTTGCATAGGTTATGTTATTGTCCGGTATCGGTGGATTTACCGAAAAATTACTATTATTGACAACGCTGCTCTCGAGGGAAATAGCTTTTCGTATGCTCTTACCATTTCGTACATCTTATATTTGCGAAACCAGATATTCTGCAGTGGCTGCATTAAAGGCAAAATATAGGCCAACTGAATCTAGAAAGAAAAATCAGAGTATCGATTTCCAATATATCACCTTCTTATAAAAACCTCTGCTCTGCGAGACAGGCTCAAGAGAGTCAATAATTGCAAAATGTATGCTTTTTAAATTTTACAATAGTCACATGTACCTACCTACCTACAGGTTTAATCTTTTTTTTTAATGAATCTTATGTTCTTCTTACTATCTAATGTTTCAATAAATAGTTTTCTTTATTTCTTTTATTTTTTCACTTTTGTCCACGTCTTTGCACCCCCCTTTTAGTTCTGTCGCGACCCCTAAGAGGGCGCGTCCCACAGGTTGAGAATCGCTGAGGTACAGCACAATCACTTTCAGTGACGTAGGGGTAACGGTAAGTAAGGGCGTGTACCGTTGTCAACTTCGGTTACGGTTTTGTGTCCCATAAGTGTCGGTAACCCGAAAAGTTGGTTGGCGGTTCCTGAAAAATATCTGTCATTAATGTCACCGAAAGAACCGATGCTTCCCCCTCTGGTTTTCCGGTTTGTTATATCATTTTATTGTTTATGTTTTGCTTTTTTGTTTAAATGTAAATTTGTTTTTTACAAATGTTAAAAATCATATGTTTTAAAATGTTGGAAGGAGGAGGAGAGGTATGTTTTTAGGTTGAGTCGATATCCGTAAAAATAAAACAAAAATATTTAAATCGTTAGGTTATGTGATCCACTGATCTCTGATAATTTTCCAGCTAACAGAAACGACCGATCTGCGTTCCGTAGTAAAACAGATTCTTTCAGGAACCAGCGTTACCATTGGTTTACCGCATTGTACTGAGTGGTTAACCAGGTTTGACAACGGTACATAGCCTAATTCAGAATGAAGGGTTGGCGCTACCGGTACTGCTACCGCGACACCACAATACCGCCTCCTGTCGCGACACGACAGTTCCGCCTCCCTTTGCATTTCGCTGGTGAATGTGAATCTTTTAGGTTGGGTATATAAAGCATAATAAACTGTTCAGGGTCCATAATAATGGCGAGGCCAACGATATGTAATTTTAGCACGTAGAGGGGATTCCGAAATATGAAATAAATAATATGATAAAATGTATGGAAATTCGGAAAAAATATCGAAAAATAGGAGAATATGACAATATCGTGATGAATAAGATATAGTTTGATATAAACTGTCCATGGAACTGAACAATAGGGTGAATTTTTGTTTAATTGTTTTTTCTGTTATCATTCTTAATCTAAATTGGATGAACCATAGGTTGCGATAAAATATCGTTTTATTTTTTTACTCTTATGTATATATCCAGATTTGTGATAAATCAATATACAAACAAGCCAATATACCATTACCGCTAACCTAAAATCCACATTATTCATTTGTTAAATTGAAAGCCTTGAATATAACCTGCCAAAATATTTAATAATTAACCGGCATATAATAGAAAATTACTGCAACTAAAATTATTAGTTTAATTAAATCATAACGTGTATTAATTATTTATTGTTAGTAACACCATTCATAACATTTTGTTATAACAGACGTTAACCACATTGTGATATTACACATAAATTAATTCCATGCATATTTTTGACCTGTGTGTGCCGACACTTCAGTCAATTCAAAATATTTACTGCACAACAAAACATGTAATTTTTGAAAATTAAAATACAGAGTTATTTATGATGTGGCCTGTTAGAAGACCCCAGAAACTGGAAGAGATATTTTTTGGAATTGGAATTTTTGATGGAGCACTGTATGTCCAAACTTCATAGTTTAAGAAAGATATTGGCATTTGAAAAATGTAACCCGAATCTTAATAATGACTCATCATCAAGAATAATGGCTTTCATTTTCACATCTTAGTTTTTCATTCCCTATTAAAAAAAATGTCAACATACCGTTTGTCAGGAGATAAAGACACCTTCCAAGAAGCTGCTATTTTAAAAAAATACAATACGAAAAACCACTAGAGGGACTTGTGAGGAATTTTTTCTCTAAATGGCCAAATTATAAAAAAATGCTATTTTTTAAATGTCACTATCCCGAAAACTATTAGGTTTAAACATACAATGCCTTCTATAAAACCCAATCAAACCCAATCAAACTTTAAAAATTTAATAAACATTTACTTTCAGACTCACTAAATAGATTGAAGATTTAGTACTGGTTTGAATTAAGACCTTCTAGTTGATCAGTTTAACAGGTTTTTGTTCTGCCTTTGTTATTACGTCGTCATATAGGCGCTGGAAAAATTAAACCTGAATCTTAATAATGTCGCATCATGGAGAAAAATAGCTTTCATTTCCACATCTTAGTTTTATATTCCCTGTCCAAAAATGTCAACATCACGTTTATCAGGAGGTAAAAAACACATTGCAAAAAGTTGCTTGGGTTTGATCCGGTTTGGTAATCAACCGGCTGCCAAATTATAAAAAATGCTATTTTTCAAACATCAATATCCCGAAAACTATTAGGTTTACACATACAATGTCTTCTGTAAAATATATTCGAAATTTTAAGTGAACTTTAAAAATTCTAGAAACATTTATTTTCAGACTCACGAAAGGGTTGAAGATTTAGTACTGGTTTAAATTAAGACGTTCTAGTTGATCAGTTAGGTTTTGACAGGATTTTGTCATGTCATTGTTAATACATCGTCATTAAAGTCTGATGAGTTATTGTTATATTTTAGCGATTTACTTAGTTTTCAAATAATTTTCGGTTTGGAACGTATTGCTAGAATAATTTTAGTTCTATTAATGTGAAAAGTACCAACCAAAATTGACCTTATCGAAAAATTCAGAACAAATTCATAGCCTAAAACTTAGTTGCCTTATTTTTACAAAATTTTAAAAATTGTTGCCAGATGTTGGCAGGGTTGGCAACTTTGTATCTTTACAAATAGTTTTCAAAGGTAGATTCTTCTTAGCTTCTATTTAAATTTTCTCCCTCTCTTCCTATTATATCTACGCTGAATAATACGTGCGCTACAATGCCTATTCCCAGCGATCCTCAGTAAGGAGCTCTCGCTGCACTGTACAAGGGATCTACCTTTGGTCTTGCGTGAAACGACGTCTTCATCCTACAGAACATTCGGTGTCATCCATCCTTTTGACGAGTTTGACTTCATTTTGTAGTATTTATTACACACACATGCACGCATCATACACAGTACATTTATACTGACGATCGCAACACCTAAACCCATACCGAAAAGCATGATACCGGAATCGTACCCGAGTTTGACAAATTGTTTAAAAATGAGCTCACAGCATTTTTGTTGTGAACCCTCTACAGTAAATTGTATTTAATATATCTATTGGTATTTAAAATATTTAGCATTAAAAATCATATGCTAGCAACATGATAGCACACTGTTATTTAATTTTTAAATGTTGCACAATATGCAACGACAATAGTTTAAATGTATTTTTTATACCTTGATTTATGCAGTCGTTGATTTAAATACTAAATACCTGTATTTAGATTTCAAGTTTATACAAAATGGCGCCAAGTCATTTTTTCACAAAATATGCGTGTTTTTTACGTAAATATTATTTTTTGAAATATTTCAGAAAATAATTACATAAATTATTATTTGACTTTGCCGTAGACTAAACCTATATTTGCATTAACTTGTGTCTGTCATTTGTCTGTAGATAATAGTTTGATTTATTTTTGATTTTTATTTTAATTGTGTGTCCGTCATATTGTCTCGTCATTAATGGGTTGACTGAAAGAATAGATGGAAGGGCGATAGTAAACTGAAACTGAAAACTTATTTAGATCGTCAACATACATTTTCAGTATTACATGGTAAAGTACCAGTGGATTAAACCTTTATTAAAAATTAAATATTGTGTTATTTTATTCAGCCTCTGTATGCGTCAGTATTTTAACAACTGCGCATTCAAATTACTAGTTAAAATTGCAGGTTAGTAAATTATTAATGAAGATTTAACCCACTGGTATAATATGTTTTAACTTAAGGCAGAAAATATTTCAGTAAAACACACTGAAAGAGTAAAAAGTAAAATACTGTTTCATAATATATTAAATTTTAAAATCGTTTGCACTGGGTCTCTAACCGTGGTATATTAAGAATACTAAACGTTCTAATAAAGAATGGTGACTGATTTTTAAAACTATAATTTATTTTGTAATAAACGGCTGTGATACCGTCCCTTTGAAAACATGCTTCATATTTTTTACAGTTAACAATTAATAATTCATTAATATAGTAAACATATGTTATGTGCGTCAAAATTTTATAAATTGTTGAAGCTACATATCCACATATTTTTTAGTCGCGCAGATAATTGTTAACAATATGCCCAAGTGGATCATTTTAAAGTTAGATTTTTCTGCTGGTAAATAATATTAAACTTTTTTTCTTCTTAGTTTTCAATAGTCCATTTTAAATAAAACCAGGCGCCTTGATCTATAGTAGATACAGTGTATATTTATTTGTATTTATTTTGGAATTTCATTCAAAATAAAATAAAAAAGCCTAGGGTATGTACAATATTTACTCTATTAATTATATTTTGCAGTAAACTAATCAAATAAAATTTAAATTCAATTTTTAATTTGCTATTTATTATTTTATTGTTTAGTCAGCTATTTTTCCCTCTATATAGATTTTAAAATTGGATTAAATGGTAAAAATTAATTGCCTATTTAAAATAATTTAATTCTGCAAATCTATGCAATTTTGCCGTCAATTTATTTTTATTCAAATATACCTTATTAATAAGTCCGGTAATCAATAATTTACGCTGTTAGTATTTAAAAACAATATTTTTGTTTCAAATTATGTTGCTTTTTTTAACTCTTATTGTTTTTGTAAATTAAAATGCTGTTGTTCCATTCCAATCCATTTTATTTAGATCGATCCGTGTGTTCTACGGTTACCTTTTATGCCTAAACCGATATTTACAGGTAGTAGAAAAGTTATTAAGAGAGTTTAAGTATATTCTAACTAAATTTAGAATTAAATTTCTAACTAACACTTATCCGGAAGTGCTTCATTTTTCAGATACAGGATATTTACTATGAATCATAAGATCTAAGTTTCACAGAATATCTAACAAGAAACTCTTTAGAATAACAACTTTTAAATGGAGGATATTTAATATATTCCCTTTTTGTTTTAATTTTTTAGAATGTACTTGCGTTTCTTGGCACAGCATCTTAATTCATTGTTGAGTCAAAGTATTTTGAAACGATTATTTTTTAACGCTTTATAATTTACTATTTTAGATCAGAAAGTGAAGGAATATATTTACTTTTTATATTACTTGTTTTCTGAATCCACTATCCACGCATTCTAAAAAAACAAATAATTAACACTGAAAATGACTTTTCGCAATGTTTTCGAAACAGGCCAAGAAAATATGAAAAGAGCACTTTTGGATATGTGTTTAATGATTTCTTCACATCTAGTTAAAATAATTTTATTCGAGATGTTAACTTTAACATACTGCTATCCAACCCACAACAGTTACACTAAAACCCATTGTAATTTTCTTTAATTTTCAGATTTTTAAAATAGATTTCTCAACATTTGGTCACTACTTGTCACTATCTCAAGCACCCTATATCTTGAAAATACAGCATCGTTATATCTAGAAATTTTGTTTTTTAATTTGTTGTTTTATAACTGTCTTATAAACCCAGCAGATATACTACTACTAAAATTTTATTCCGATTTAGTCCAAGTCAAGTTGAATTAAAATTAATCAGTATTTCCCGAAATAAGAGGCACATTCATAATTACTTTTAAAATGTTACCTTTTACTCTTAATATTTTCTATTTTTTGCCTGGCCAACCGATAAACATCTTGACGATCTAAATGATATTGTAATACATATGCGCCATGCACGTTGTTAATCAAATCAAAACAAGTTTAGCTACTTAAAAAAGGTGTTAATTTTTTTATATATAGTTTAATATTTGAAATTAAATAAATGTTATATGATTTACACAAAATCTACCTTACATATCACGACAAGCTTTTGGTATCTCATAAAGAAACATGGTGGGTTACTAACAACTTATGTAGAATTTTGAAATACGCATGACCGTGCGCACCGTAGTCTGTTAAGCCGGCTTAGATTAGAGTGGGTCTTAGACACGACCTACTGTTCTATTCACTATATCAAATTTATAATTTACAAAATATATTTGTTGGTTGTGTTATATTATTCTACTGATTGTTAAGATATTGCTCAAAATTTAAATCGCTAGAACCAAAAACATGTCGAAATATACATTTCGAAAAGTAGTGTACAACTCAATTTATATTTTTGAATGCACAAAAAAGAAAATTCAAATACATGCGATTCATAATATCAACGATTGTGGTCTCGTGTTGTGACCTTGAAAGTCAGATATAAGGAAGAGCATCCTAATAATGCCGTCTAATTTTCCACTGTCTAAATCCGATTTAAATTTAAAATAAAAACAGGGGAGCGATGATTTAATTGTATTTTAAGTAGATTTCCCCAAAATAATTTCACTGTACTCTGCATCGTGGGACAATATCGAATTTGAATATTTGTTTTTAGTTCCTGTTTATATTCTTCTTAGTTTAGACGTGTATTATAACTATTACATATTTTATCTATGTAGCAAAAAAGACTATACAACAAAAAGATTTACTTAACAGTATTATAATTACTGTTTTTAAGCTCATTCTAGAAAAGGTACATGAAAAAAAAACATTGTTGTCCATAAAGCACCAGAAATTGATTGTACGCTTTTCGCTAACCATTGATTGATTTATTGATCAGAAACGTAGTTATATAAAGTATACAGGCTCTTTTCTAATTAAATGTCAATATTTAAGGGGGCGATTTTTGGGTCCATTTTAAAAAGAAGACTGCATATGAACATATGTCCTAAACATCTTAACGTTTGAGATACAAGTAAATTTTTCAAAAATAAATAGTTTTTTATTAATCTCTGTAATACCACTTCAGATGTACTATGTATCAAGAGGCATTATTTAGCGTACCATAATTTTTTTTTTATTCCCACCAGTGGCGTTCGTACGGAATTTCACCTGCCTATTTTTCTCGTAAAATTAAAATTATTCCTGAAATCCCCAATTATTGCTAAGCAAATTTGATCTCTTGCATTTTTTCAATCCGATGCACGGTTTTCGCTTAAAAAAATAAAAACCTTTTCTCTGCATGATCATAACAATATCATTAATATGACAATATCACCATGCAGAGAAATAGATTTTAGTTTTTAGATCAAATTGGCTAGAAATGAATAAGGATCTCAAAAAGTAACTTCCTTATTCATTTCTAAGCAAATTTGGTCTAAAAAAATAAAATCTATTTCTCTGCATGGTGATATTGTCATATTGACGATATTGTTATGATCATGCAGAGGAAATGATTTTATTTTTTTAAGCGCAAACCGTGCATCGGATCGAAAAAATTCAAGAAATCAAATTTGCTTAGAAATGATTGGGGATTTCAAGAATTAATTTTACGAGAAATCAGTGGCGTACCATCAATGTCTGCCAACATAGGCAGGTAGAATTCCGTACGAACACCACTGGTCGGAATAACAAAAATTGTGGTACACTAAATAAAGCCTCTTGATACATAGTATATGTATGCCTAATTTAATTAAAATATCTAAAGTGGTATTACAGATATTCATAAAAAACTATTTATTTTTGAAAATTTTACCACCCTGTATATCAAAAGTTAAGACGTTTAGGACATACGTTCATATGAAGTTTTCTTTTTAAAATGGACCCAAAAATCGCCCCCTTAAATATTCACAGTCAATTAGAAAACACCCTGTATAATATTAATCTAATTTTCCATTACCGCAGTATGTTTTATTATTTGATCACATTTACTATTACGAATTAATAGAGAGTTTGTTGTGATATGTAGTGTTCAATAGGCGGTTTCTATTTATTTCTCGGTAAAACTATGTCACTAGCTTAGTTTACCTTCGCAGTCCTTTAGCCAGGGCGTATTTCTAAATTTTAGTAATTTTATTTTATTCGTGTTTTCCAATTAAAGTGACTGTTATTAAGTACTGACAATTACTAATACAAAAACGTGCATGTCTTGCCTATCGTATTACTGTGTGGTTAGTAACTGTCCTGTCTCTTGTGTTCCCTGTGTCGCTGCTGCAACCCGTAGCGAGTTCTGGAACTCCTTTACACCGCGGTAAGTCGCAGCATATTCCCATGTTCGTTCTCTGTCTGTTTGTCCGTTTATCCATGTATCGCCTGTTATATTCTTTTCGTTAAAATCTAGCTGGTAGATTAGAAAACTGCTAACGCCTTGTAGAGTTTGCTCTTCGTGAAATCTTACGATTTGGAATGGCAAAAGCAGATATTTTCTAGTCTTGGCTAGATTTTCTGTGATACTACATATTTTCAGTTTTGTATATCAAAAATATTCTATATTGCAGATCAATGTAAACAATGGAACTATATAAAATTATTCTTGATTGTATTTAAAAATAGGAAAAATGCATTATATATTTTGAAACTGTGCATGTTATTATTTGAAGATGCATTTAATAAAGCAAATACCAAATAATGCTAAACAGCTATTCTTTAGACTATAGCGCCAGTGCTGATTTACGTAGGAGAATTGACTCCAGTTTGTTTCAAAATTATATTTAGAATGACGTTATTAAAGAAAATGTTTTTTTTTATTTTCGGTGATCCCAAAAAACTCAAGGGTTAAAGCATATACTCAGAGCCAAACATGTTCTGTTTTGGGATTTCCACTAGATATAGCACCAAAATTTAACAAAGCCTTCTTTTGCCGCTCGCCTATTAAAATTGTAATAGATAAGTACACAATATATAACTTTTCAAAATATTTCAGATTAAATAAAAAGTGATTATTTTTCTGGCTATAAAAATAAAATTTTCATCTAATATTGGTTGTTGTATCACTTTTCGGTAAATCAAAGAATTAAATGTCTTTGATTTAACAGGAAATCTGGCTAATCCCGTGAAACTGACGCACATAGTTATCATTATTTCAGATCTTAAGTCGTATATTCAGCAGTAAATTGGAAGTACTAGATAAACATTTGTAACTTTAATTTAAGTAAAAGTAAAACTTAAAACATCTTCCATTACAAACTCAATTTTAATTCCAACGTGCTGCAGTGTTTGAGTATTTTTCCCCTTTACTTAAATTTTAAACTTCTGGTCACTCGTAGTATACATATAAAGTTTTGTTTGGATATATTTAAAACTGCTTTTTTAAGTGATGTCACTAAAATACTACAGGTGTTAAATTGTAAAAAATACTAGTAAAAACTAGTACATAGTGCATAGTACAAATTAAATTGTCAGCCAAGTTTAAAAATTTATAAAATGTCTGATATTTTATTAAACAATGATATTTTAAAACAGATTTTTTAAAATTCAGATAAAGAAATGGAAAAGTTCGATCATTTTTTTGGTATGTAACCAAACCCAACCCAACCCAACCTTTAAAAATAACGAAAAGACGGTTCAAACTTGAAGTTAAAACTTAGAGATCTACAGTCAATTGTATCTGTATATTAATTTTGGTGGGCATTTAAATTCTATAATATCTAATAAAAATTTTATGTAGGTACTGTTTATGAAAATATCTGATTTAAAATTATCCTTTGCCCAGATTTATGCTAAACATACATAACAAATCTTAATAAAGAAAATCATTCCATCAATATTCTACAAAATAGAGTCTGGAGAAGACAAAGCCGGTTTTAGTTAGTTCCTTAATTTACACCATATACTAGTACATTTTAGAAAAAAAATCCTTACGAATGATTCTATTGTTTATAACATTGTTCTGTAATATAGGTATTTATTAAATTTTACTTGTGATGTATCGCCTGCAAAGCTGAAATGTATACAGTATACACCATATCTAAACCCACCTTTTTGTTTGTTCGTCCAAAATTTTATGTATTGTTCTTTGTGTGTTATTTGTTACTCATGCTTTTTATGGTATGTCCTTTTTATGTCTTTGGCAGGTCTGGAGTAATATTGTCTTTTTTTATTTGAAAAAATCATACACAACTGGTTTTATTAAAAGAGCTGTACCTAATGTATTTGATTTTTTATATTTCTTACCTATTTTGTAATTTTTACCTACGTACATTAATTTTAACAGTGTTTGATTTCCATAGTTATTAAAACAATGAGATTCTTTAAAATATTTCGGAAACAAAAGTTTCAAGAAAAACGTTGTTAACGTATAAATGAATCGGTAACAGTCCGTAATTACAAAATCATTAAAGCACATAATTTACTGCAATTTAAACCTACTACAGTTTGTCAGGCGTTGTAAAAATTTGCATATCTTAATTGAAAAGCTAGATTTTTATCCGCAATTGTTTGTTTTAAAAGTCCGTAAAAAATAATGTAGCTGAATATATTTTACGGTACAAGAGACCCAATTTTGAGACCAAAAAGTAAAACTCTAAATAGATGTTGCTTTAAAATAAATAAAGGCAGTTCAGTCTACAAAATGCCTCCTAATATAACCATAATTTACCGATACGAATAGTAATTTGTTTTAATAATGTACTTTCAAAAAGTATTAAAAATATTAGTTGTTAAACAAAGTGTGTGCTAAAATTAATAACTTGTTAATTACACTTTATTACACTTTTCTAATTATTTTTTTATCAATGTACACAGTGTGGATATCGATCGGGTTGACAAGAAAATAAATGGACGAGATTTTTAAAGATTCGTTCCTTATAAAAGGGTTTGCTGGCCAAAAACTAAGATTCAACAGGGAAAAACTTTGTTTTTATGATCAAAATCCACAACCACATGAAGTTGTCTTAAAATAAACGTCCGCGTTATTGAGGGTTGATATAGGGATAGTGCAACCAGCTTCGGTAGAAATTCCTTAATACAGGATGTTTCGTTTCGGAGCACTTAAACGTCAAAGTCGAAATTTCCGCGATTTCCGTTGAATTCGGTTACAGGTCGCAGAAGTGAACTAAATTGATTTAAATTATCGTAGGTTGTAGAGGACCCGGAGCTTAAAAACTCTATTCAAACTGGTGAAGATCGAAAAATGGAAAGTAATCCTTTTGAATTTTTTTAGGTCGAAAAATGCCATTTGCAGACCCCTCTTTGGTACCTAATAACTCGAAAACAAAACGTCGGATCGAAAAACAGATTCATAAGTTTAATTTTAAAAACTCAAATACTTTCTTTTTGCAAAACATTTACCTAAACCTAAAATTACTGGAAAATAGATATATTTGGGAAAAACCGAAAAATTCGATGTTTGACCCAAATATTTCACGGTTTTAAATTTTTTATGGGGTCAAAATTAAAATATGTCATCGGAAAGAGCTCGTCGAAATACATGATATCCAAATTCTTTTGTTTTTTCATTCTTTATAGGAAAGGAGCACTCGCCGATTAAATTTAGATTTTTTGACCTTTTTGCCCTCGACATCGGTACATTTGAGTCACTCTGTATTTTTTCTTATATATTTTTTCCCAATTTTTCAAAAATATGTTATAAAGGGATTACACTTTAGCACGTTATAAATTTGCGCTAAAAGGTTAATGAGGGGATTTAGCAAAATAATGTGATTTAATTCATGATTCACAAAGTTTAAATTTTCTATTACTTCTATTTAGGTTGCCTTTTTTGTATTGAAAATTTAATTCATTTGTTCTCTTATAAGCTCTATTCATGAAGATATTGTATAAAGGTAAATAATCTTGTTCATAAATATTTTCCTACCGTTATGTAGTTATTAATTAATTATTAAATATAACAATATTAATATTAATTGTTAAAATAAAAGAAATGGGGCAATGACCATTAGCTTGGCCAAATCCCAGACATAGTTTAAAACTTTTATCGCCGGTCTAGGTTTACTTATGTTCTAATTTTTGTGCGGTGGAATAAATGACGAGCTAAATTTTGGGGTGATTTTATAAATATTTCACTAAGTTTTTTATTTAAAAATAACGGAAATCAGTTAGCTATCCAAATAAATCATCGCAAACATTTATGGTTTTATGGTAAAGACAAAGTTTCAGAAACAATATTTGTTCTTTACATTTTTACGCAAATCCTTATTCAAGTAATTTTTATTCGCTATTAATGCCTTTTGATAAAACCAGTTTTAAATTTTAGCATCATGTAAAAAAGTGCACACCTGCGAGAGATAGTTTCTTGTTTCGTTGCAAAGAATGCCCCTCGCTGCGCCATCTGTATATTTATTCATTACTCATGTTCATTATACTTACCCTAATGTTACCACCAACTTACATAAACGACTACGTAGCTACTTAGCATAATGAAGTTTAATAACATTATTTTTACTGAAGTTTTTAATAAATCCAGGCAAAATTTTACTAAAGATGAATTTCATTTTAGTTCTTGGAACTCTAAAGTTAAGACACGAGCACTATCTTATGACCTGCTTAGGGATTTTAAAAGGTTTAATATGTTCTTATTTTATTACGTATTTTCCATATCATATGAAAAAAGAATAGTTCAAAAGGTTTTTTTCGTTTTTTGTATTAAATTTTTTCGTTAAATTTGAATTTAACTAATATTAACAATAGATTTCCTATTTTTATTTATTAAGTAATTATAATTAAAATTATTATAGTATTAATTAAAATATCACTTAAAATGAAAACAAAAAAGGGGGTCTTTCTTGTGACTGTAATTCCAAACAATAATATGCATTTTATATTGCCGTAGTTTCTCTGTTAAAACTGATTTAATGCTATATAATCTTAATTATTTTCTCTCCATTTCACCTATTTTCTTGACTTCCCAAAATAGGAGAAATGGGTAATGTTGTACCTACTTAATTGCCTAAAATGTTATAATTTCTGTTGGGGGGGGGGGGGGTACAAACATAAAATAAAGACTAGTCATAGACTGAGATTATGCTCACAAAAATTGTTGTTTAAAAGACAAAAATCGACATTTTTCTTCTAAAAGAATTTCATATTACACAGAATCGACTACATTCTCATTACATTTCTTACCACTAATATGTCCATAAATTATAAGAATAATCTGCCTCTAGTTGCGCGAATATTCGTTGTGGTTACTACGACTTACATTACATAAGTATCGCTAATTTGTAGTTCTTGAACTCATGGTTTGAGTTTCTGGAAATTGCAGAAATTTGTATCTACCTAGATGTCTACTCAACAAAATTTATTAAATTATTGGTAACATTAAATAAATAAACCAAGAAAATGTTTTTCTAATCCATATATTTTTAAGGTAAGAACTAGAAAAGCATTTTGCAACATACATAATGCGAGGCAAAACTTATAATACAGTTTTGTCAGTTTTTCTTATCAACCGGTTATCGTTGAGTTGTAAATCGTAAAGAACTTGCCTATTGGAAAATTTATTCAGATTAACTAATATCTATATTTAGTAGGTACTGCTTATTCTACTAACTAATAGTGCTTTTTTTCTGTTGTAAAGTTCAAGTAAAGTTTAATGTTCAAATAAAGTGTTGACTAAGCATTTTAATAGACCTGTGTTAAGTTACTTACTTTTTTTAAGTCCAGAAACAAGCTCTGCTTACTTCATAAGATCGATATTTGCCGTTCCCCTGGCAGCTTTCCTGATCTCCGAATATCATTTATGTCCCCTTGCGATTTAACCGGAAATGCTACAACAACTTAAGATTAACATTTGTAATTGTTTATAAGAATATTTATTTTATTAATTGTTTTTTAAAAAATACTTAATGCCAAAAAGGGAGAACATCGAAAATTATATTTCTCGTTTGTCTATACAGTAACAGAAAAATAAAAATTCAATATACAGGAGGCAAGTTAGATCTGGAGAGTCGAAATAAGCAAAAAAATTACGCAATGGATGAAACCAATTGGAATTGGTCCCTAAAGGTGTTCAGATGAACATATGAAACTCTTTAAAAAAATATTTTGTTGCTAATTTTTTTTTATTAACAATTTATTGTAAAAAAGTACATTTTTTATCTTTTTTCGTTTTTTTCGTCATACCTCAGTTAATTATTAAATTAAAATTAAAATGTTTCAGTATTCTACGGACAAATTTAAACAGGTGATTTGTTGACGAAATAATAAAAAAAGTGTCAAATTATATATGTAGGTCCGGAAACGTTTCGTTTCCAAGATACAGGGTGTGGTTTTGTCATTTGTTTTATGCGCGCTTAAGGATTGTTTATTCAAAATTTGTACGTGAGTTACATATTAAAGTACCTATACAGAATTAACTTACTGCCATTTAAAACTATCCACAGGATGTTATTTTTTTAGGGGTCACTGCCACTTTAACCCCTCTTTTTTTAATACGACACTCACAATCCTTTTGTATAAAAACAACTTTTTTGGTTTATCTTTTAACTTTTTCACTAATTGCACTTTTTTCATATCTTATACGGTTCGGCTGATATTTGGCAAAATATGATTTAAAGTAGGGCCAAATAAAAAATTATGTATTTACTTAATAAATTTTAATTTAGTAAATTTAGTCATAACAAAACATATTAACGATAAAATCATATTCACAACAATTGTTCAATAGTTATTTATACTATAAGGGATGTAAGTAACATTTACCAGTCGAGGACGAATTTTGCGCCCGAGCGATAGCGAGGGCTGGCAAAAAAGTCCGAGACTGGTTAATGTACTTACATCCCATATAGTATATAACATTTTCCCCCCTCCCTGAATTGTATGTTTACCAGAAAATGCTGGATATATTTTTGGATTTTTATTATCATTACATTCGATAGCATTCTCATTAAATTATGAAGGCAGCCGTGATCCGTTGCCAGAGCAATATAAGCAGTTTTTATTTTATCAACAACGTCAAGTTGACAATTCATAGCGAAAAGCTTGAATAAGTCGAATTATTTGATTCTGTGTGGACAAAATGGATGTTTCAGACATAGAAGAATCAGCAAATATTGCTTGTTTATCTCTACTACCGGAAAAGTCGAAAAAAAGGTATGAAGCAGCATATAAATTCTTTAAGAATTGGTGCCAAAGCAAGACGGCTACTGCAGTCTCAGAAGCCTTGTTTTTGGCGTATTTCCACGAGAAAAGTGCTTTACTGAAGTCCCCATCAAGCTTATGGTGTGAGTATTCGATGTTTTCCACCCTTTTTATAGAGGAAAATATAGATATTTCTAAGTATCCAAAACTTCGAGCATTTTTGAAAAGAAAAAATGATGGTTACAGACCCAAAAAATCGAATGTGTTTAACAGGGAAGATGTGAATAAGTTCATGCTTGAAGCCCCCGATGATATGTACTTATTGATGAAGGTCGTAATGGCAATGGGAGTTGCTGGGGCGTGCCGTTCTAATGAACTCTGTGAAATGAAAATGGACAATGTTAAAATAAGTCAAGAAGTCATAATTGTGACCATTCCTGACTCCAAAAATGGAATGTCACGTACATTTACAGTGACAAAAAGTGACGACACTCAGGTTTGTCATTTCAAAATAATTCAAAAGTACATTGATATAAGATCCCACATGACGACTATTAATCCGCGCTTCTTTATGCGATATCAAAATGGAAAGTGCTTAAACCAGCCTGTTGGGAAAAATACGTTTTCGTCAATTCCAAGTAAAATTGCGAAATTTCTAAAGTTTGAGAACTTCAAAATGTATACTGGACACTCTTTTAGAAGAACGTCGGCAACTTTATTAGCAAATACTGGAGTTGATGTATTAGCTATCAAGCGACATGGTGGATGGAAATCCGCTACTATTGCGGAAAGTTACGTAGCTGAGAGCCTCAACAATAAAAAGGAAGTAGCGAATAAAATTTTATACAATAAGACCCAGCCAGAAGTCTCTTGCAGTGCTTCAACAGTGACAGAAACATTGGTTAGAAATGAAGGAGCTGTGGAGTCAGAAAATGTAATACACATCAAGAAGAAACGAGAAAACGTGTTTCCAAATTTTGTTAATAATGTGAATAATTGTAATAATTGTACCATTAATATTCATTTCAATTAATATCACCGGATTTTTGTAATATGTTGATGAAATCAAAAATTAAAGTTATTCTTATAATAATTTCAGATTATTATTTCCCTAGGGATGTAAGTTGACTTACATCCTGTCGTTAAGGGCAACCAATACCTTGTTGAGTAACTTTCACTTCCGTCTGTCAAAGCAGTGTCAAAATAGGTTGCTTACAATACAGAGAGGGGGAAAAATTCTTTTCACCACGCTCCATAAAGAGTCAACGTAGAAAAAACTACCGTACACGCTCAAATATTCCAGGCATTTGTCTTACCGCCTCACAAACCGCCTCTATTCTTTGGAGCAACTCTGCATCATTTTGAATGGGAGTATCATAAATAGCTTTTTTAATATGCCCCCCAAGAACATTAAACTTCTAGCTTTATTAGGAGATATCCCACTCCAAATTAGATTAAACATGTGGTATATGCACGACGATGCACCACCACATTTATCAAGTGTAGCAACAGATTTTCTCAGTCATGCAATTCCCGATAGATGGATTGGCAATAATGGTCCTATGCGTTGGCCGGCAACGTCGCCGGACCTAAACCCATTTGATTTTTTCCTTTGGGGGCATATTAAAGAAACTGTTTATGATCCTCCCATTCAAAATGTTGCTCCAAACTCCAAAGAATAGTGATGGTTTGTGAGGAGGTAAGGCAAATGCCTGGAAGATTTGAGCATGTAAGGCGGTCTTTTCTACGTCGACTTGATCTCTGTATGGAGCGTGGTGGAAGGAATTTTGAACAATTTTTGTGAGCATGCTTTTATCGTTAATAATTAAATTATTTTTTATTTACCCACATTAAAAATTTGGCCCTACTTTAAATCATATTTTGCCAAATATCAGTCGAACCGTATAAGATATGAAAAAAGTGCAATAGATCAAAAATTTAAGAGATAAACCAAAAAAGTTGTTTTTATACAAAAATACAATCAGTATCGTATCAAAACAATTTTCGGGGGTCAAAGTGATCGTGACCCCCAAAAAAATAACACCTTGTAAATAATTTTAAATGGCAATAGGTTAATTCTGTAGGCACTTTAATATATAACACGCGTACAAATTTTGAATAAATAATCTTTAAGCGCGCATAAAATAAATAAGAAAAACCGAAAAAAAAACCTGTATCTTGGAAACGAAACGTTTCTTGGCCTATATTATTTGGAACTTTTTTCATTATTTTTGGTCAAGGAACCAACTGTTTAAATTTGTCGGTACAATATTGAAACACCCTCTATACGCATAAGCGTGGCGCGCTATAAACAAATGCTCATAACTTTGGTCAATTAAAGATATTTGGATAAAACAAAATAGCACGTATAAATAATCGCCTAGATAATCAATAATTCTATTTTAAAAGTATTTCGAGTGTTTGGGTTTCCGATATTCTTCTTTAAGTGTGACATTTGAAAAACCACGTCTTTTTTTTGGAAAAAACTAAATTTATGAAAATACATGCAAAAACGATATCTATGGTTAAATATCAATAGAAGGCATATCTATCCAAAACTTTACCAAGTCTCAGATGATTATCTTTTATTTCTCCATATTTCTTTAGATTTCTTTATTGGGATATTTTCATCTTTTTCCAGATAGGTTCAACTTTATGCCAATAAAACTCACTGAAAAATTCAAGTTTTTGTAAAATCAATAACACCATCTGAAAGTAAATGTTCTACCTCACTGATAACTACTGTATTATTTTTAAAATTGAAAAATTACAAAAAACAATGATAAATTTTCCAAAGCGAAAATGCATTTTTCGTAAAACAAACAACTGGACATTTGACGTAACAAAAAAAATAAGAAGCCTATGGATATACCCCTCACAGATTTTGTAGATAGTTGTTTTAGGAAAAGATTACAATACATACTTTTTAATTTTTTTAAAATTTGTTTATAAATAAAGAGTTTGAATCAACAAAGTGGAAAATTTCACACTTAAACAGGAATATCGACAATTCAAACATTCGAAATATTTTCAAAATTTGATTAATTGACTGTCTTGGTGATTATTTATACATGCAGATGTGTTTTATTGAAATATCTTCAACTGATCAAAAGTTATAAGCATTTGTTTATAGCGCGCGACGGTTATGAGTATATAGTGCTGCATCTGTCGCGCGCGTACTTTTTAAGCGGTTTGGTATTTATTAAATACTGACGAATCTATTGGTCGTAGACAAAAGTGCTTAGCAGCAAAATTATTTAAACTTTTCTCACCTTTCTGACGGTACCAACGGCGATTCGTTACTTTAATAAACAACTGAGTTATGGCGGAAAAACCGAAAAAAGACACAAAAAAAAACACTTTTTGCAATAAATTGTTAATAAAAAAAATTAGCAACAAGATATTTTTATAAAGTTTCAATCTGTTCATCTGGACACCTTGGGGTTCCAATTGGTTTCATCCATTTCACAATTTTTGTGCTTCTTTCGAATCTCCAGATCTAACTTGCCTCCTCTAGTAAGGGAGTCCATTCCCGAACGCAAATTGAACGGATATCAAAAAAATTCCAGCTAAAATTTTTATCTTAGGATCAGGTACCAGTAATCAACAATAATTATTTTAAGAAATTTTTATTGAGAAATTGCTTAAATCCCACTAAATAATAAAATGATAGATAAAAATTAAATTTTAATAAAGCGTGATTTATTTAGTTAACTTAATTGATGTGCTTTATCGATAAACTCATCAAGCAGATACACAAGATAGATTTGTACCTGAGCACGAATACGGATCAATCATTATATATCTAAATCATGTAAGCACGATTATTAATCCCTCTCCTTAAGCTTACTAAACGCTTTCATCGGTGTTAGATAAATAAAATAGGCGAGTGATAAAAAAATAGGTTAATTAATTAAAAGTTGTGTTTTAATATTCTCAATAATTTGGAAAATGGCATTAACAACTACAAATCCTGTACTTCTGTTGGGTTTGTGAGTACCTAACAGTAAATACAAAAGGCATGTAGTTCAATGTTAATAGGTAATGGACAGATTGTTATTAAATTTTTCACGTTCTATGAAATTTTCGAAATTCAATTTTTCAAAAAAACAATTTTTGTTAAACAAACTTTTTAAAGTACATTTTTTTCAAAAATGTCCTTTTTCGAAAAGAAGTTTCCAAAAACAGTTTCCAGTTAACAGATTGGAAAATAATAATGAGAAAATGGCCGAAGAGGGTACTGAGCGGATCTGCATTCGCTTTTTTCGAGTTTGTTCACGTTTTGTTAGATCTGTTCAGGTTTTTTCTTCTTTTTTCTTTTCTTATAGGACTAGTAACGCAAGTATAGTTTTATAAAAAGAGATAAGGAGAATTCTCATCAGATCAATTTTTTTACAAGAAAACATAATAGAAAAAATATAATTAGTAGGGCAGATCTAACAATTAAATTAAAAACCATTAGGTTTGCTGTAATTTATAACGATACTACGATACTTGAACTATTACTTGAACATTAGTCACTTCTCTCAATAAAACTTCTTATGTATTAAGTAACCTGCTTTACGTGCATAAATAGTAAGCGGAAAGTTACTGCATTACTCTAGATAGATTTAAATAATATTAATAGGATACAACTGTATATGCAAGTTCTGCCCGCTATTTTGTTTGCAATAATATACACAACTTATTGGCAATACGTCAATATCACCAAGCAAAACATTTTTACACAATTTTATATTATATGACGGCTCAACCGATTCCTACCCTTGTCTTCGTGTCAATCGTATCCTTCAGAGCTGGTTACACAAGTGCTGAAGTAGGACAATTGTAGCTCTAGGTCATTTTTTACTTGTTGTAAAAGTTTTTTTTTGTATTTCAGCTGTACAACATAGATAAATACAGGGCTAAAGTTGTAAAACTAGCTTAGCCGTACATTAAAAAAACACCTATTATAGTTTAATTAAATTAAACCGAGCAATTATCCATTGCAGTTGTCCTAATTTATGCTATGTGTAGCTGGCTCTCTACACATTAACCTCTAACCTTTGTACAACCCTGGATCCTTTATCGCACCTTTTATAATTAATACTTCCAAAGAGACCCTTATTCTGCATCGTTGCATTTTGTCCAATATTCACATACACACTGTTAAAGTTTAACTGCTGTGTCACTATGATAATGAGTATTTATAAGGCGTGAAAAGTAGCAAGCAATTATCAAGTGTATCATTTGTTCCATTTACAATGAGGACTTATTTTATGATTATTGTTGTCCTCTTGTGTTACTAAGTGATATTTATATTATGGTTATTTGAACTAGCAAAGCTAAGTTTATATGAGCTATAAGTAGTAATGAATGCTTGAATATAACAATATTTTATTAAAATAAACATGTTGTTCTTCTATCTTACCAAAAGAATTGGCTTAGTTAGTATTGATAGGTAGTAACCTTGGATGAATAAAGAAAGGATTCGGTATTTCTTATACTGTTGGCGTGTTGAATGTGAAACCTGTTTATTTGTTGTCTGTTATGAAAACATTGTAACTTAAGGTGTTTCTGTCTCTATTTTTCTATATTTCTGTTGATGTTGAGGAAAACAGAGGTTTTCCTCTCAACAGCTGAGCGGTTGACATCAAACTAACAATCGATGGACGGGAACCATAATTCCATGGGCGGAGTACAGACTCACATTAGTGTTGTTTTGGATAAGGAAGCTTACAGGCAAATTCCCTCGCTGTTTTTTCTAAATACTTATCAATACTGTACAATGGGTCTGTTAAATATATTTCCGTGAAAGCGATTTAAAGAAAAATGAACTTCATTTTTATAAATTACATCCAGCCCAATACCGTTTTGATTATTAACAATATTTAAATTCGGTTGAGTGCAACAGACCCATTGGCGAGCACGCCTCTGAATGTTAAGAAAAAGTGAAGCTAAATGATAAATGTCAAACGTCAATTTGTCTTGGTAATGACACTAGGGTACGATCTTGGGACGTTCCAAAAAGGTTGCTTAGGAAAAACGCCTATAATACACTGGACTAAAAGTATGTCTTTGTCTAATGAACTAGAAAAGAAAAAGTGCGACATAGATTTATCAATGACTCGAAGCGACTTTAAATAAGCCTTTAGAAATAATGCTTTTAGGAGCTTTTAACCTAAATTTGTTACTATTTAGCACTATTTAGCAGAAAATAAAATATTTTACGGCTTCTATTAGTTTTGGTAAGTTTTGCGATGCTTCTAACGTATTGTTTATACAAAAATACAAGGTAAAATAACATGTGGCCAATGTTTACAAATTGTCTTTACAGTGTCGCTTAGAATGGTTTGTTTTGGCTTCAAAGGATGAACTCATCCCGTATCCATTCTTTATTCGTCCAGGGTAGTAGCTCTTACAGATTTTTTCATAATTATAATTCTATTTGAATTAATGGAATATTCACGGACAAATTTTAATATACTCATGGACAAACATATATTAAGAAAATTATAGTAAAGTCTGATGTTTCATAAATTTTGTAATTGTCGACGGATTTTATTGAAATCCCTGATGATGTAGGGGCATTTATCAAGACTTATTATTTAATTATTTTGAACACTTCAAATATACCGGAGAAAACAAGTGTTGTTTTTGCCGATTACTTTTAAACACCTTGTAGGATAATTGGGTGGTAAGGTGATATTTCAATATTGTCTGGTCATACTTATTGTGCTAACAATGTATATTAAAAATAATACAACTCAGTATTTGTCTTCTGAGAAGGTATAATATTTTTTTAGGAAAATTGACAATTTTGGGGTATTTTAAAATGTGCTATTTTATTGGTATCATAATACACCTACTCATCACTATCTTAGTCTGGCAATATCAAATGACTGTATCTTACTGAGTATTTTGGCTTTGCCGAGAAAGGTGATTCAAGAGAAAAACGGCAGTATTTTAGACACGTATTCAGGGATTCGGAAAAAGCATACAAGTTCATACAAACATTGAACCGATTTTTAACTGTTTTAGAAATGGAAGAATGTAAAACTTCGGACGTAAAAGCGTTTACTTTTATTATACTATTGGCGACTAAAATTAAGAAAGTTGCGTCCTTATCGGCCGATTGGCTAATTACTATAGTGGGCAATGTTTTCATTTCATCTTTGTCTTCAATATTCTGTTATTTGACATTTTTATCAATTTCATCTATTCAGCCATTTTGGCCTACTAAAAATGGGGAATATGCAATAGCACTTTGGGAAGGCACCTTTAAAATTTAAGATTTCAACCTATAAAATGACAGATTCCCAGTTTGAATAAGGTGTGTTCAAACTTTGCGCTCGCCCACTATAGAATAATAGATTCGCACTTTGGATAATGTATATTTAAACTTTTACCTTACATACTATTGTGGAGAAATACTGTGGAAATTTACTTAGGTTTGCTCAGTATTAGTTGGCCAGTTTTCGGTTTTAATGATATAACAAAAAAGACAGAAAAGAATCCTGAGCAAACCTAAACAAATCTGATCAAACCTGCACAGCGTGCTTATGATTGGCCGGCCAATGTCATTATTGTCCAATTTGTATGACTTTCCGTAACATATATTGTTTTGCTATACTAAAATAATAGAAAAATAAAACATAAAACTAAATCTAACATTTTACAAAAAATAATTTTGCCACTCGTGCACGCTCGGCGGTAGTACTCCGTCATTGGCGGCACGTTTCAAAGTACAAGCTATCATTTATTAGTGCGAGTAGACTTTATGAAAGTGTGTAAGAACCATTTGAAAGGTGAATAATTTCGGTTCAGATCTGATGTAACATATTTTATTGAATTGAATTTTAAAGTGCAAATAATTCTAACCCTAACAACCCGCTATTTGAAGCCTTGACAACGCTGCTTGACTTAATTTGAATCGCTAATTACTGGGCAACAGTAGATTTGATCTGTCAGGTATGAGTAAGAATGATGTTTGTCATTGTCAAATCCTATTCAGGGTTGTTATTTTTTGATAATTTAATTCGTAAAGGAATTAAATGATTAAATTATGACAGTGACAAACATGATTCATATTTATATCTGACAGATTAATTCCATTGTTACCTAGCAATAATGTATTTCATTTTTTTTTTCGTTCTTCAACAATATTACTCCCTAGATCTCAGTAACTGTTGAGAATCGGACTAATGCTAATACAAATTATTATGGTTATTTTGGGTCCGTATAATATTGTCTCGTTCTTCTGAATCTTCCATATATAGGGTTATGTTGATCTATATTTATGGATATAGCACGAGGTACAACTTAGAAAAATAATGAACAAATAATGAGCTAGAGGTGTAGGCCAAAGAGGTTCACAAAAAATATGGGATCAGATAGCAAATGTCAAAATCGAGGGGGCTGTAAATATGGTAAAAAAACTCTGTCTTGTATCCTTCAAGGTTTTTTATTCATAATTTCCTTTTAAAACGCAGACCTTAAGATGAGCCAAGAATGTAAATTATTATTAAAACATACTGAAAAATCACTCTGCTATCCATTTGCTTTAGAGGAATTTAGGAGTTTAGGATCAACAAAGAAAATATTTATTTTCCTTCCTACTAAAACTTTAACCTTGCTTTTTTTTAACTAGAAAGGCAATGATTTTTTTCGGTACATCCAGCTATTACTAACAGAAGATTTCTTTATGGTTCGTCAGAAATTAAAAAAGTTAATATACAAGTATATACTTTATCAAACAATTTTTGTTTCTTTTTTGTCCATGAGTGTAATTACAAGTCACTTTTCATTAATTATTTGTACCTGCCTTACACACAACAGTCAGAAAGTCTTATTAACTGATAGAATACAGTTTAAGTTCTTAAAATGACGGTTTTTTATATTATAAATTTCGCGGAAACCGGTGCGTCATATTTCAATGTGTTGTTGGATATTATCCTACTGTTAATTTTATTTTTACTTTTATGTTTTTCAAAAAATAATAGCGGCAAAATATCCAAACATTAACCGAAGTAATTAATTATCCTGAATATTCCAATCTAGCACAAAATGTTTTTTTGCTTCATATACATATATGCTGTTACTAAATAAAGTTGCACGTAAACCAACAACAACACATATTAATTAACAGTTATCAATAATCTACTTAAAATTTGTTTATCTCGAGATGTAAGAACTAATACCAGTTTAGTATATCATCTGGAGTATACGTAATTTAGTTTTACAGAATTTAGCTTGGCATTTCTTAAGCAAGGAGGGGTAAGTAATTTATTTTTATTTATTTAATATAAATAACCGCATTTAATTTAAACTTTTGCCTGTGACATTATGTCACATTTAATATTATTAAATATAGTTTTTGGATATACTTTTCATTCTTAACTTACTGTGACAGTGATTACGCGTATTAATTGATTTACCTTATAAATATTCTGCTTAATCATAGTGACTAAGCATAAGTCTGAATGAATGTCATAGATTTAATCAAATTCACTATCAGTATTTTTGTAATATAGGAATCTTATGCTGATTTATTAGTAATGTAAACCAATGCCTGCGTATTAAATTTCCTCTTAGCTGTAATAATATAAAATATTTTGAAAAAGTAAAATTGTTGTCACAAAACTAAAACTTTAGATTTATCTAAAGTTATACTTTAGTACATTTTATTTTTACTTTTAATTTTACATTATTACAGTTATTATTTGCAGCTTTAATTTACAGCGCTTAAAAAAGAATATGCTACAGGTTCTGCATGATCTCTTCTATTTTACATTTACAACATTTCATAAAAAAATCCTTATTAAACTTTTGACGCAGAAACCACCTTCATTATCTACTTAAAGTGTTTACGTTTTAGTACAGGGTAAAATAAATTTATTGTCTACTGTAAAAAAATGTCTTTTTATTTTCCTTTTCTAATTTTTGTCATCAGAATATATTGTATTAGTGCACAGACAACAGTAATTAATACAACAATGCCTAATTAAATAATAATTTGCTGACAGGACCTTTACTTAATTGTTTTTTAAATCCATTTACATCTACTTGTGAATACAAAAACCTTCCAGTATAAATCCAGACCATATAATATTTTTTGAAATATGGCGTACACAAATTAAGCAATAATTTTGTTGTATATAGAACTTCTTCTCGTAAACCTGTACGAAACCAGAAAAATGCGTCCGAAATAAATGTGCTTCATTATGCGTAGGCTTTCCCTGCAATCCCGATTTACGGCAGTAGCCCAGAAAAGTTATTATATAGGATGTTCCTTTTAAATCTAATTTTACTAGGATATAAAAAGAAAAAGAAGTTGGGCACTTCCCTTTCTATCTGCAAAAGGAATAGTTAATATTTATTTAGGTTTAAAGGCGAGCCCTGAGAAAATTAATGGCGGTTTAAAGTAATAACTAGTAATGACTAAAATCCTGACTTAGTAGGACAATAGATAATTATTTTATTTAGCATTATTTTCATTTAATCCAATTATTTAAATATGAATATGAATATTTTAAATATGAAGACGTACGGGGAACTAACAGATCTTGGTTAAAAAAGGTAAATAATAATCGACTTTTGTGTGTCGACTGCTATTTCTTCTGCAATATCTTGTTCAACCAGTAGGAATAGATCAAACGAAAAGACGAAATTAAGAATTCCATAACGTCTAGTGGCGCCCTCATCTGTTAATCTAATATCTAACACTGGTATTAGCGTGCTTTTATCTTTGACGTATTTGTAGTTACTACAAAATTTATTTTGCGAGTGTTGACGTAGATTTAAATGCGTCCTAAAACTGTAAATAACAAATCAGTATGCAATAATTCTAGCTTGCCGGCAAACAGCGACCTCGTCAGTCACAGAAGGTATTTTTATATAAAATTTATTAGTAACCAATATTTTCAGATACCAACACACACATTTAGTGATTTAGTGATTTTTCATTTTAGGGGGGTAACGGTTGCCTTGAGTTTAAAGACTAACATCATGGAAGTATGATGTTACTTAAAATATCAAAACTTATAAAGAGATTGTTAAAGCATATTAAAGCAAAAAATAAATCACATTATAAATAAAAAAAAACGTTTTGAAAGAACAAACATAAAAATTATTTTAAATAAAACAAGAATAAATCGGCAAAAATAAGCTGTGCGCTTTCTATGCAAAATTAGCGAGTCTTATCCACCATAAAGCTATTTCGAATCTTATGGGTAGGCCTTGAATCGGTATAAAGTAACGACGGAACTTATTTCAGGCAAACCCCGTATATTTGACTTAATGGAGTTATAAATCATGACTACATCTATGAAATGGCGCGTGTTTTTGCTTTTAGGATGTAGTAATATTGGTTTATTTGTCTATTCGTCCGTAAGTTTAAAGCGGATACATCAATCTTTATCCAGATACTGATCATTGCACTGAAAAATGAGAGAGCAGCACTGCAGTACTTACATAATTTTATAAATGATGCAGCGGCATTTGGTCGATGGCTTTTATGTAAATTAAAAAAGGTGTTTAAGACTTTTTAGGGTCAGCTTAGTTAGTAGAAAACAAAGCTTAAGACTTGTCAAGTGTCAAACTTACGTTTTAACGTGAGTTTGACTAGTAAGACCATATTTTGATAGGATCTAAAAAAAATTGTGCGATGCTGTAAAGCGAAGTCTAAAGCAGGAAACGGTTTATACTGTCCATATTTTATTATGTTTTTATTTTTTTTATTTCGTACCTATGTACTCTTAGGTTACGCAATTAAAAAAGGAGGAGGTAGAAAACATCAAGTGTTAATGGTATGTTTCTTTTGGATCCAAAGACACTTATTTCGATGTACAGGGTGTCCGAAAAGTCTTAATATGAGCAAATATCTTTGCTATTAGTAAAGATAGAGGCAAACTCCAGGTCTATATCTCAATTTTTGATCCACAAATTTTTAAAGATAAAAAACATTTTATTGATTTATTTTTTTTGACGCATTAAAGGAGTTTCAAAGGAATTTTCTTTTCTGTTATAATGTTAAAAAAAGTACAAATAACTGATAAAATCGGGTATTTAAAATTGTATTTTTTAAATTTTATTAATAAATTTCATTCTTCCTTAGGTTTTGCACTGTTTATGCTTAGCTTGCATTCGCGTTCTTTAGGCGGTTGATTTGTTTTTTAGTTATTTTTAGTTTAAAAATGGTTCGTAACAACGAGGACAGAGTTGAAATATTTTTTTTCTATGAGCAGTCGCATGGTAATTTTAATGAAGCAGATAGACTTTTTAATGAGTCTTTTCCAGATTGGTCGGTTTCTCCTAGTTACGTAAGAAGTATTGTTGCAGTAGTGGTCTACTGGCCAAGCATGACGTGTTTAGGTTATATTTTTAGGGTTACAATGTCAACTACTTTTTATGTAGGTATCAGATTTAAACAGTTTAAAACTGTTAATAGGAAAGGCAAAAACGAGCCTTAGAAAACCTTAAGCAAACCTGACAAATGCCAAAAAAAGATTAATATGTGTAGGTTAGCTCTGATTTGTTGTGTAGGTTTCATCAGGATTAGGATTTATATTAACATTCGTCATTAAAATCTTATAAATTGATCTAATACTTCAACGGTTTGCTTGGTTTCCAAATGATTTCTGTTTTGAATTGCTAAAATGAATTGAGTCCTATTATTGTGGAAAATATATACTTAAGATGTCCTATTCTTTGTAAATTTACTACAAAATTCACAGTAAAAAAACTTCTAATACTTGTCGGTTTAAAACGTTTGGTTGTCATTGAGACCGGATTTTTAGCGACTGTGAAACTCACCGTTTTAGAGCCGTTAATTTAATTTTCGAGAGACTGTATTGTCAAAAAATTAATTTTGAAAAAACATATGGTTAAAAAAAATGTACTCTTGAAAATTAGTTTTTCAAAAAAGTTTTTTTACTAAGTTGTTTTTTGAAAATTCTTCGTAGATCTGTCTCTTTTTAAGACTAAGCTTGACGTTAATGTTAATGTCAACCATTTCAAGATAAGAGCAATCTTAAAGTTGACACTTCATTTAAAAATTACGAAGAAACAGACTTATAAACACAGTGTGCCTCGATCACAGGGAGCCTCTGTCTTTGATGCTTTAAAAACAAAACTGGAAGACATTTAATAGTACACAAGAGCAAATTTTTAAACTTCTCTTAACCTAAGAATACTACTGACTACCATAACCATAAATAAACTATGACTATCGAATTTTTTCAGTGTATAGGTTGAAACAATTAATTCGTATTGTCAGGAAAAAAAATCATTTAGAAAATAATCAGAAGTACCAAAATGTTTATTTGATTAGTATCCGAATACAAATTAAACAGGTTTACGAAAAGGTCAGGTTTGCATGGGTTACAGTTCTTGTAGGCATTTCATTTTTAATTTATTTGAGCTGGTAATAAATAAATTCTTTAAAATACTCTTTGTAGGCAAATCCCTGGTTCTAAAAATAACACTGTTTTATTGTTCGGTAACGCTCAATTTACAAATTAGAAATCTTGATTTAAATTTTTAATACCTAGTATAAGATCTATTTAGTGAAGGTGGTTTCTGTTCGACAAAATAAAAAACAATTTTTGGAATATATGTGTAAATATTTAATATTCGAAAATTTACTAATAGTCTCTCTCTAATATAGCCGAGTTGCAGTTATGAGGGGACAGGTGGTTTCGCCCCAAGGTTTAGGAATAGTTGGCATTCGAGTTTCCGTCGACCGGGAATCCAAGTTTGGCTTTACTCTGACTAGAATGGGAGGCTGGTAAGTTTATAACTCCAAGCTTAATATGCATATTTGTACCTAGGTTTTATTGTATTAGCCAAGTTTAATGGAACGACCGTCCAATAAAATAACCACAACACTCACCTTTCCTATATACTAGAAAAAAAAACTTATGAATAGGCGTGGTGAAATATACTGTAATCCACTGGCGCGTGTGGCATTTGCCAGTGTGTTACCACACATGCTTTCGTAGTTTAGACTGAATCGACGCGCCGTGAAACATCCACGTGTAGTTTCTGACCCAAGCTTGTCTACCACATATCTGGTCATGTTTTTTGCCCTCAAGTATAAAACTGTTTTAGTTGATTATGTTACTTGTTGCTGTCATAATCACGTCGAGCTATTTGCCTGTGAGCGGTTCTCCTGGGGTTTCTCAGATTTGTTGAGGTCTCAAATAGAAACCTGTGCAAACCTGAGCAAATCTTCAGTAAACACGGCTTGACGTATATTTCTAACAGGGGGATAGCGACATATTTCTTCATAGACTGAGAGCTGATAATACATTTTTCTATGTCTTTATAAAACTTAGAACTATTTTTAAAAGATGACTATTATATGTCTCTACAAGGGGGTTAACAGTCTGCCAGCTGGATCTCCGGGCAAAACCACATATTTTTTTCCTCACTCTTGCGAAAAAGTTCGACTCTGATGTGACTTGAGATTTTGACAGCTTTTTCTTCATCCTTAGTAAGGTCTAGAAATAAACTGTCAAACTGTTTGGACCGGGCCAACCCCTTGGCAGACGCATTTAAGGTTCTGAAAAGATGCATTAAATTTCATTTATAAGGTCTGTTATTATATCAGTATCTTTTTAATAATATTTTAGTCAGAGCGACATACATATTTGTAAAATCAATCGTTTTCATCACCTGTGTTCCTACAATTTTTATTGACACTTGGATTCTTTGAACTGCTTTACATAGATTTAAGTAATTAGTGGTAATAAATTGCGTGTGTTGTGATAAACATTTTACATCAAATTAATGTTGGCATCCAATATTTCAGTGCATGTTATTTGCAAAAAAAGTTGTACGTGACACGAATATCACTTTATTTACTATAGAAACATTGAAAAAATGCCGTGAAATTTTGAACATTCGAATAACGAAAAATTTTAAATATAAAGACGTTAGATTACCAATGAATATTAGTGCGAGTGAGGGTTATCACGTGTCTTGTTACTGATCTTTTACAGCTATGAAAAAGAAATATTTCCTAATGCCCTCTCTGTCGCTCTGACAAAAATAAGTTTTTTGATTTTGTTTACGTTAGCCTTGGCAGAACCGTTTGTCATTCAACATTACTTATTAAAATATTATTACTGATAAAATAAGAGACCTTATAAATTAATGTTAATGCATTTTTTCAAAATTTTAAACGCGTCTGCCCAGTGCCGGATTAAACAATTTGCCATATAATGCACACAATTAAAATTGTTTCTGCCGTGCGTTTTTGAATGCAAAGTTGTTAATAGATAGTTATAGTTTATTTTTGTAAGCATTTCTTCGGAGCTCGGTAATAACATATATGGAACAATTTAAATCGACGTGTCATTTTTTTAAAGTATTGCCTCAGATTTTGCTCTCTTTAAAAATTTTCCGCTATACGCACTAGCGTATTTTGCGTATAGGGTAATTCGAGGCTGCGTCTGCCAAGGGGTTGGCCCGGTCCAAACAGTCTGCCAATTTATTTTTAGACCTTACTAAGGATGAAGAAAAAGCTGTCAAAATTTCAAGTTTTATAAAAACACCTGAGTCGAACTTTTTCGCAAGAATGAGGGAAAAAATATGGGGTGGTTTTGCCAAAGATCGAGCTAGCAGACTGTTAACCCCTTGTAGAGACATACAACAGTTATTTTTTAAAATTAGCTCTAGGTTTTATGAAGACACATTAAAAATGCTTTATCAGCTCTAAGTCTATAATTTGTGTTAAGCATAATTCTTAAACTTTAACTACTAACTCTAGTGTTATAGAACTGTATCAATATATCACGTGATTCTGCAAGAATTCGGCGATTCGTCGATGAACACTTCAATAACTTTGATATCAGACGGAAAGAAAAGGCGCAGCATCTTAAATCAAAATTTGACAACTAGTGAAGTTTATTTCTTCGTAAAAACATCAAGATTGACAGTTCTGCGTAGGCGGTTTAACAGGCTTATACGCGAAAAATAACCTTAAGGTTTTTACAAGTGACTGTAAAATTTAGTCTCTTCCAGATATAAAATGTTTAAAAGCTATTTAGACGAAGAGGAAGTCATCGACCAAAATGTGAAATTCGCCATTATGATTTCTGATGATGCAGAAAGTTCGTTTTCTAATTATTTTTCTTACACATTTTCACGATCCGGCGCGGCCGTTGACCGAAATCAATATGAAGGGCTTCTTATCAACGCAATTTGGTGTAAAATGTATGAAAAAACATCAACATTTTTTGAAAAGATTGACTTTGTTTTATTTGTCAATTACCGCAAATACATATTAAGGCCCGGTGAACACATCCGTTTTTCTGACGTATTGCATCCATGTGGCGACGTACTTACGGTCTAAAGTAATACAAATCATATTATGCGATGCACGCTTACTTACTGCAATTTTGCGATACCGTACGTCCGAGGTGGCCTAACTGGTGATAGATATCATCACTTTCCCACTGGAATAGAGAATTTTTTTAGATAAGTTACCACTGAGTATCCTCGACAGAGCTATCTGACAAGATGGTGCCCCAGCAGGTAACTTAATATAAAACATATCTCTTAGCAAGAAGAATTAAAAAACAAGAAAATAATATGACAAGCCCTCTGAAAAAACTTAAGGTTAGTTCAAAACCCGCCAATTTTATATTCAATTGTTTTTTCAGTTACGTTTCCTGATGGTTCTTGTACAAATTTGTAATTTTTCTAATTTTATCATTTTTCTATCTGGATAGCGTTATTCGAAAAGGAACCAAGCGACGTTTTAACAGTTTTGAGTAAATAAGGTGTAAATATTCCCTTTGGTTAAAAGTATTACATTGTAAATGACAAAAATGTTTAAGTCACGTTTACTAGTATATACCTTGCCTAACTTTTTGGTAGTTAGTAAAAGAAAGTTCCGTAGTTAAAGTTGGAGTTTGATTTTTGGCGGTTGGTTCTATTTGAAAATTTACAGTAAAGAATCATGGAATTTTCCAAAGCCAAGGATAGTAAATTCTTAGCTCTGTCGCCCATTGTTTAAACTGATTCTGGCACAGGATGCGATTATTAACGTAAAAATTTTTTTCATAAAACAGCACGATAGAACGTACGTAAAACTAGAAAAGGAACCAAATGACATAGACTTGGTTCCTTTTCGATAAATTAGCATAGCTGTATTTCTTTGGTGTCGCTTGGTTCTCTCATCACCAGAGGACTCTGTTAACATTCTGGCACTTGAGTCGTTTTCGAATATCTAATTTAGGGTTTCAGGAGTCGCTTAGCGCCAATAACTCAAATAATTACAATTTGTCGCTTGGTTCCTTTTCGAATAACGCTATCCATCTGTTCAAATAAAAAAGTTATCTATAGGTCTAAATATAATCAATAACCCTATTGCTAATATTCTTGTTTTAATATTTGCGGTAATAGCCAAACAAAACTCTTTTTTCTGCTCCTGTTATAGAAAATTGACATTTCGATCATTGGTTTCTAGATCGAAACATCATCTTTCTTATCGTAGGTTATATAGTCTCAGCGTCCCATGACAATTTACTTTCGGTTTGAGGTGCTTTTATACGAAATATTTTTATATTATTTAAAAACAATCATGCAACTATACATACATACATATAAAAAGAGTTAGTTTAGCAGAACTTCAAAAAACTTTATTTATAAACACATAGATATTATGCAAATTAGCGAAAATTGATATTGACAGAGCAAATTGTGCAATTTTCTGCTTTATACTTTTCAGCTCGCTTACAAATGAATAATAACTAATTTTTATCGGTAATATTCAGTAAAGACATGGGCGTCTGTATATGACGTAAATAATACTTTATTCCTCATTTACAAGCACTCGTTGTGGCTATTATTTTACCAAAGTACGACCTTATTAAATTTACTGAACCTAAATTCGCTTTAATTTTATAAGGAAAACATTTGGGATTAATTTCCTCTGACAGATAAAAAGCCGAAATGTAAAAGTTTTAGAAATAATCGTAATGTCGTTCACATTTCTTTTGCCCCATGAGAAAGCTTTATTTATTTTTTCTTTGTTCTTTCTTTTAGGAATTTAAATTTTTTATTGTAAGGGCACACACTTTTGAGCAAATGACATTTGGATATCTAAAAAATAGGAATTGTACCTAAAAATAATTTTGCTTTAACCTGGTCAAACACGTGACATATCAACAAGAGTTATTTTAATGTCGTTAGAATTGCACTTAAAAAATTGTGTGAGACTACAATAATTCCTTCTAAAAAATTAACAATTTTTTTGAAGATTTTGGTCTCACTCACTCACTTTATTTGTGAGGCCAAAATCTTTAACAGTTTTAAAACTTAATATCATTTGAATAGGTTTTTGGATTTTGTTAGTTTTTATTGGTGTATAGTCTTTTCACTATAATTTAATGCTGTAACTACGAACTACGAGTAGCTGTCATTATTTAACATACAGGAACAAATCAAGATATACAGTATATCCATGGATGGGGAGGAAAAAATCGTTATTATTGATTTTACGAGGAAAAGTCATTCTTTATAAAAAAACATTATGCTTGTCGAAGGAATGAGTTTTCCGTATAAAAATTTAAGATCAGATATACAGGTTGAACCATTTAAGAAAACATGAAAAATGTTTTAGAGAGAAGTACCATTATTTATGATTTTAGACAAAATGTGTATAAAACCAACTTGTTTATAATCCAAAATGAAGCCCAAATACAAAATTTCAAATCTGAATTTTAAGTTTTGTTTTGTATATATATATATATATATATATATATATATATATATATATATATATATATATATATATATATATATATATATATATATATATATATATATATATATATATATATATATATATATATATATATATATATATATATATATATATATATATATATATATAGAACGACTGTTGATTTTCTTGGGGTAGCGGTCTCGGGACTAGACCGCTACCCCAAGAAAATCAACAGTCGTTCTATTCAACTGTCGGTCAAGACTACCCTTCCCAGTATATATATATATATATATATATATATATATATATATATATATATATATATATATATATATATATATATATATGAGAGAGGTAGTCGTTGCTGACTAGTCAGGAGATAAACTAGGTAATATTGGGGAATGCAGCAAAATTAAAGAGTACTCTTTAAAGGTTTTCCAAGCTTTCGGAAATGTTTATTTCCATCTTCAGGGAGACTACAAAAATTATGATTATGTCAGGTAACAAAAGTTGGTAACTTTAAGAGTTAACTTACATCTTTGGTGAGAATGTATTTCGTGATGTACATAATCATGAGCTTAGATATGAGATAAATAAAACTAACATCGTCAAAAACTTAGATTGTTATTACTTATATTGTTATCACTTTACACTTTAAAATTACATAAAACATCATTAATTAAAACAGATGATCATCGCTGAAAATATTTAAAATTATTAAAAGCAATTTACTGCCATGACAAGACAAGTGCATCTGACGGATGTCACCTGTCACTGTATTAAAAGTTAGGTTCAACGCCATTGGCGTGTGTCAAAAAGTAAGAAGTGGTTAAGTTACTGCAACATGACTTTAATTTATTTCAAAACTACACTTCGTTGGTACTAATTTAAGTTTGTAATTGTCATGGTGAAAATTATGATTATTTATTTAATAAGAACAATGCGAGGGATTTAATTATGTTATGTTATTAGGAGTAATATTATTATGACTAGATTCTTTGTCTAGATGAAGTAAATATGCATATATTTCACTTAAGTGATTAATGTCAGATTTTTTATTTATACAGTTATCATCTTGGGAGATAAATGCCATCTCTTTGAATAACCTTTTAGAGTAATGAGGTTCTTTAGTTAATATTTTTGTGGAATCATAATTCATATGGTGTTGGTTCCTATGAACATGATCCGCCAAGGCACATCTTTCTGGATGTAATCTACTATCACTTTTGTGTGAAGTAATTCTATCTTTCAGTAGCCTGGTAGTTTGGCCAATGTATGTTTTATTACAAGAGATACAAGGGATGCTGTATACAACATCAGACTGTGAAAGCACTGGTACTTTATCTTTGAGATTAGAATGTACTGACTTGATTGTAAGGACCGATTTTACAGCAAGTTATATATATATATATATATATATATATATATATATATATATATATATATATATATATATATATATATATATATATATATATTATATATATATATATATAGTTAAGTATGTTTGGAATTATCTGGAAAACTACGGTGTCAAAGTTGTTAAAAGATACTACATCGACTAATCAGAGGCCTGACAGTAGCATGAGCATTCTGCTCCCATATAATTCCATAGTTCTTGCCTATAAAAGACAAAATGAAAGTTTTTAAACGGTAGGGGTTCTTGAGATTACTCTCTGAGAAATGTCATAAGGATCCTTATCGGATCTCCCATGGTAGCTTGGATGTGGGAATCTCGCGACCTCTCCACACTACCTGCGACATTCTCATTTATGAACATAGTTAAGTATGTTTGGAATTATCTGAAAACTACTGTTTCGTCTTCCTCGGTGTCTAAGTGTTAAAAGACACCACATCGACTCATCAGAGGCCTGACAGTAGCATGAGCATTTCTGCTCCCATATAATTCCATAGTTCTTGCCTATAAAAGACAAAATGAAAGTTTTTAAACGGTAGGGGTTCTTGAGAATACTCTCTGAGAAATGTCATAAGGATCCTTATCGGATCTCCCATGGTAGCTTGGATGTGGGAGTCTCGCGACCTCTCCACACTACCTGCGACATTCTCATTTATGAACATAGTTAAGTATGTTTGGAATTATCTGAAAACTACTGTTTCGTCTTCCTCGGTATCTAAGTTGTTAAAAGACACCACATCGACTCATCAGAGGCCTGACAGTAGCATGAGCATTTCTGCTCCCATATAATTCCATAGTTCTTGCCTATAAAAGACAAAATGAAAGTTTTTAAACGGTAGGGGTTCTTGAGAATACTCTCTGAGAAATGTCATAAGGATCCTTATCGGATCTCCCATGGTAGCTTGGATGTGGGAGTCTCGCGACCTCTCCACACTACCTGCGACATTCTCATTTATGAACATAGTTAAGTATGTTTGGAATTATCTGAAAAACTTACTGTTTCGTCTTCCTCGGTGTCTAAGTTGTTAAAAGACACCACGTCGACTCATCCGAGGCCTGACAGTATATATATATATATATATATATATATATATATATATATATATATATATATATATATATATATATATAACTTAAGTTTTATTTTCTGTAAAGTCCTTTTTTAAAAACAATTTTTATTACTGAAAAATTCGACTGTTACAATTCGATTCTAATTCAAGACTAAAATTATTAACAATTAAAATAAAGTTCATTCAACGTATACGCTATAATGCAATCTTGCTGATTCTGCTGAATCGACTGTTGTCGGGTGTGCTTGACCTGTGGAATGTGAAGGTGACTGACATATAACTCCTCCATCCTCAGAAAGAAGCATCCCCTGGAAGGTTGATTCTTGGGCATCGGGGTTGAAGAGGGATATCTACCCCTTGATTTTCTTCTGGTGTAGCTGTTGTCGGAGTCTTTTTCCATATCTTGGTTTTCTTAAGCCACAAATAGGTGACTGCAATAGCGACGGCAATATAAAGTGTAATGGTCCATAAGCTGGGCACATAGTAGTTTTGGGTGTATTTTTCTATAGGCATTACTGGGTTCATGGGCGGCACGTCAAAACGTAATTTTTCCAATTCAATATTGAATTTGGGTTGGTTTTCGGGTGAAAAATGGAATTTTGGTGTATTTATAACCATTGGCCTTCCATGACTAATTTCTTGAAAAACTAGTTCTTGTTTGCGGAATATTATCTTACAATAATTTTGTTTTATAAGATATATTCCTATTAGTTCTTTTATTTCCATTTGGTTTTTGCAGTAAATTTCAAGCTTTTCTTCTTTTGGGAAGACGGCCAAAAATTGATTAAGGTCCGGGATGATCTCCATATGATTTTCTGAAATCTGAAGTTTGCTGAAGCGGCATCTGCTGGTGCTTTGGTGAAGTAAGATGTCTTCTTCGCAGGACGTGTTAAAATTAGACTGTAGGATACTTGGGCACTGATAAGGTTTACCTTGGGTACATATGCCATTTAGAGGTTTAATTACGTCATCATTTTTTGATTTTAAAAAATATTTACTATTAGGGATAATAGTGACAAATTCTGACTCATACTTAGAAGGGATCGATAAGAAATAGTAAAGATCAAAATTTGTTTCATAGTCTATAGGCAAAGATAAAAAATAAGTAATTTTATTTAAATCGATTTTACAATTAATTTTTATAATATTTTCAAAATCTAATATATTTTCATATTTAAGTTCGAATGGAAATTGGTTTTTATAATGTGAGAATATTCTTTGTAATTCATAAAACAAATCTTTGGATTTAATTATACTGGGGTGCATGGTATTTAGTTTGCAAAAAGTTACCGAATTTTCTATATCTTGCAACGTATTTAAAATTGAATTATATAAAATAATTAGTTGGTTAAATAAATCTTTTGCAAAAAGCATATCTTGATGTGTAGCGCCGTCTTTAACAATTTGACCCAGCTGCATTATTCTTGACCTTAGAATATACTCATTATGCATAATATTTTTAACGGTTTCGTTAAAATTTTGTACAATTTGGCTGTTTAAGGAGTATTGCATTTTTAATTGATTTTCAATGCTTTTCTCATTGCTTTGTAGATGATTTAAAATCTTATAGATTTTTTCACCATCGCTAGCATCTAAATTACCAGTTACACCTTTAATTACGTAACCTAAACCATTTATTAACCCTCTTTCTGTGCGATTATTTTTATGAAAGCGAATATTTTCTATTTTTTCTAAAATACTTTTTTGGCTAAAACTTGTCATTTTATAATAATTTTCTAATTCTTTACTATAAACTGTATTATTTACAAGATAAGACTTAAGATTGCTAAATTGCATATTTAAATTGCTAAACTCGTTAAATAGAGGCTCTAAATTAAAATAATGAACAAAAGTGTGTTCCGTGCGTTGTAGTTTGGCAGGGCCCAAATTTATTGGCAGGACACCTAGATTTCTTGTAATGTTTCTTATTTCTATTCCTTGTCCGACCGTGAGGAACCTGAAATATTTTCAAAGTTATAAGTTTTCTTTTTGGGTCTTTTGACATTAGAAATGTGAATTTTCTCTGTAGTATTACCGTGTGTAGTTTTTATTTTCGCGGTTTTTAAATTTTTGTCGATAGATCTAATTTTTTCGTTTTTGTATTTGTTAAGGGTTTTACTTTGCTTTTGTTTGTTTTTAACAAAAACAGTGTCGGGGATTTCCGGTAGTTTTTCCCTATTTTCGTTGGCTTTATTTATGACGCATTCTTTTTTCTTTTGAATGTCTTCGTTAAGTTTTTGGTAAAGAATTTTTACTTTGTCGCGATGATTTAAAACATAATTATTTACAAGTTGTTTATCAATATCTAAATTAAAGGGGGATTCGGTGCCAAAATGGCCTGTTACGATTTCGTAAGGTTTTAGATTTGTGACTGAATGAATAGTGTTATTATAGGCTAGAAGTGCGTAATTTACTTTTATTTCTATGGGTTCTTTTTTGTACTCATTTTGGTTGTTAAGCAACCTTATGTGCTCTACGAGGGTAGAGTGAAAACGTTCTATGAGCCCATTTGACTCGGGGTGTTGCGAGCTTATAAAATGAATTTTAATTTTATGCGTTGACAAGAGTTCACGCACAACAGAATTCTTTATCTCAAGGCCGTTATCTGAAATGATCTGTTCAGGAATGCAATGGTGGGTGAAATATTTAACAAGGCTGTTTGCTACTTCAATACCTTGGGAAGAGATAAGTTTATATGCTTGTGCATACTTAGAGAAGGAATCAATTATTGTTAGAAATTTACAATTCTCTAAAGTGATGCTGTCTATGTGTAAAATTTGAAATGGCTTTACGGCCGTTGGGGTGACATTAAACTCTAACCTAAGAGGTCGCCTGTCATATTTTGTGGATTGACAAATTTCACATTCATTAATATAAGTTTGTATTGATTTTTGTTGATTTGGCCAATAATATGTAGTTTTTATGCGTTTTTCGGTCTCTTCGATTCCTCGATGGTTAGTTTTTCCTTCGTGGTGGTTTTGTATTGTTTGTTTAATTTCGTCCTCGGATGTCACGTCAATTAGTTTTTTAGTACATTTTATCATGTTGATTTGGGAATTTTTAAAATATTTTTGGAGGACAGAACTAAATTTTTCGTAAATTGGGTCTTCGAAATATAAGTAATATTTTATTTTTGGTACAATGACTTCTTTAATAAATTTAATTATTTCTTGTTCATAGTTGTTTTTTGAAAACTGAATAAATGTTCTTTGTTTGGTTTTATACAGGGTGACTCTACTTGGTTCTGCAGGAGCAAAATTTACTTCAGAAATTATAATTTGGTTTTTCCCAAAATTTACGGGGCAATCAATTATAGGTATGCCTATAATTGGATTTTCTAGGTTAGAATGTACAGTTTGGTCAATGTCCTCGATTGCGTTTTCTGCGTTATCGAGATCGCCTGTCTCAACTATAACTGATTGATTTTCGTCTTGATCTTGACCTAAGTTTTGATTTATTTTATCTACGTATTCGCTAAGTTTAAAAATGGAGTCCGGTCCTGTCTTCGTTTCGTTTGCGTTTAATTCTATACGCGAGAGTGCGTCGGCATTTTTGTTTAAAACGCCTTTCTTGTACACTATGTCGTAATCGTATTCCTCTAGCTTCAAACGCCACCTGATTAATTTTGAGTTTGGTTCCTTTAAAGAGAAAAGCCATTCGAGAGGCTTGTGATCCGTTATGATTTTAAATTTTCTGCCGAATAGATATGGCCTAAAATATTTGACGGCCCAAACTATAGCTAATAACTCTTTTTCGATTGTAGAATAGTTAATTTCTGATTCGTTTAGTGTGCGACTGGCGTAAGCAATAGGTAAATCTGAGCCGATTTTTCCTTGCGATAGCACGGCGCCAAGGGCGTAGTTACTGGCGTCGGTCGTTAAGTTAAATGTCTCCGAAAAATTAGGATATTGCAAAATCGGTTCGTTTGTCAGTAAATTTTTACACATTTCAAAACATTTTATATAATCGGGGTCTTTAACGTTAATGATTGCGTCTTTTTTTAGACATTTTGTTAAAGGTTTGGTTATTTTCGCGAAATCTCGAATAAATTTTCGGTAATAACCAAGTAGTCCTAAAAATCCTTTAATAGCTTTTGTTGTTGATGGTATGGGATAATTTTGAATGGCCTTAATTTTTTCAGGGTTCGGTTTTACGCCATTAGGTGTTACTATATGACCTAGATAAGACACTTCTTTCCTAAGAAATTCTGACTTATCTAACTGAATTTTGAAGTTAGCTTGTCTTAGTCGATCAAAAACTTGCCTAAGTCGAGAGACGTGTTCTTGTAAACTAGTGCTAAAAATGATGATATCGTCAAGATACACAGCGCAAATTTCATTTTGATGTCCCCTTAAAATATTATCCATAACCCTTTGAAACGTGGCAGGCGCGTTTTTTAACCCAAAAGGCATTCGAAGAAACTCGTAATGCCCGTTTTCGGTATTAAAAGCGGTTTTTTGTATGTCTTCTTCTGCCATTTCTATTTGATGGAAACCCGAGGCTAGGTCGAGAGTGGTGAAATACTGACAGCGGCCTAACTTATCGAGCAAATCTGTAATGTTAGGCAGAGGGTAGACATCCCCTAACGATTTTTCGTTCAATTTTCTGAAGTCAATCACTACCCTCCACTTCTTTTTGCCTGAGGCATCAAGTTTCTTAGGAACTATCCAAATCGGGGAAGACCACGCCGAATGCGACGGTCTTATAATATTTTGGTCCAGCATATCTTGAATTTGACGTTGTACCTCTTTTTTATGAACTTCTGGGTACCGATAAGACTTTGTGTAAACCGGTATTTCGTCCGTAGTCTTAATGCTATGCTTAATTTTACTAGTAAATGTCAGTTGGTTTCCTTCGATGTGAAATATGTCCGAATATTCTTTTAATAACCCTAAAATTGCTTCGCGTTCCTCCGGGTTCATATGTTCATGCCTAACTTTAGAAATATCAAATTTATATTTTTCGAATTTTAAATGATTAAAATTTTGACAATTTTTTGGCTGCACCTCGTAATTATCAAAATCAATCACTTCTATAGGTTCTGAAAAATCAACAGTTTTTTCTAATTCCGATAAATTAAGAACTGGACAAAATGTGTGATAATTTTCGACCTTTGCAAGGCACTCCGGTATTTCTAGATCATCAAATTTTAAATAAGGAATAATAACATCGCCGTTTTGTATATTTTTAACCTTAACTCTTACAACTTGTTCGCATCTCGGTTGTAACACTATACAGTTTGTATTGTTATGCGATATGCTATGATAAAATAGTTCTACTTCTGCTTTTGTAGTACTTATAATATTTTTATGCAAATTTACAATAGCGCCAAGTAATGTTAGATTATCCATTCCTAGTAAACAATCGAAATAATCGTGGAAATTAAAAATATAAAATTTTAATGGTTTGTTATTTACCTTAAAAATATTTGAACAAGGTATCATGGTACTAAATTTTTCTACCGTGGTACCGTGAGCTGTAGAAATTTGAAAAGGGTCATTTTTTATGGATTTTTTAAAATATTTTTCGGCAATTTTGGGTTTCACAAAAGATCTGGTACTTCCCGTATCAATTAAAATTTTTAAATTAAATTCGGGAAAAGTAATGTAGGGAAGTTTACTTTCATTATTAGTGAGGTTCATTAACTGGAAATTGGGTAATCCGAGGCTTCTGCCCGAAAAAACTCGTTATTGTCATAGTCTACAGGATGCTCGATATATGGTTGGGATTCTTGGCTATCAATCTCATATTGATTTTGCTCTTCACATTCAGTGGAGTCGTCAATATGATTTTGATCGTCAATATTATATAATTCCTCTACTATATAATTTAATTTATTTTTAAATTGCGAATTGGGGTGATTATTAAAACTTTGATTTTGGCCATTATTAAATGGTGGCCTAAAAGTATTTCTTGTCGAGGTACTCATAGGTGTTGGATTTGAGAAGTTTTTATTTTGATTAGGCCTAAAAACATTTGGTCTAGGCCCAGGATTTCCACTAAATTGGGGTTGGTTTTGCCTTTGTAAAAATTGTGAATTATGCGGAAAATTTGTTAACTGTAAAGGCGGTGTAATTTTTGGTTTATTTTGGAAGTTTGGAAAATTTGGTTTAGTCATAGGTTTTTGTATATTTTTAAATTTTTTATGCTGCGCCGATTCAAGTTGAAAGTCATTTGTTAACATACTAAGAGCGGTATTTAAATCCGGGGGATTTTTAGTACGCATTAAGGAACCTATTGGGTCTTTTAACCCTCTTAATAATACCCTTAAAGCTAAATTTCGACAGTACTGAGACAAGATTTGAGCTTCATTTGCTCCACTGTGTGTAGCAATATATGAAATTTGTACATTTAGAATTTGTTGTAATCTATTGTAAAAATCAAATGGTGACTCATTTTCTTGTTTCATCTCTGTCATCTCGATATTTAAGGTGTAAATGTCACGTTTGTCTGCGTAAGCATTGAGAAGTGCAGTTTTTAAATCGTGCCAATTATTAATTATACAAGAAGATATATTCACAGCAGCTTCGCCTTTAATTTTTGCTAAAAGACTAGACATCAGATATTCATTCTGAAAGTCATTGAGATCTACTGTGTTGTAGAATTTATTAACCAATTTTTCTCCTACACTTAAGAATCTTGGGAGTAGTTCAGTTTCGCCATGAAATTCTGGAACCATGCCCAAATATTCTTGTTTTAATTGTGGTAAAGCCATTTTTATGTTATTAAAATTTGTATAACGATTACAATTAAAATTTAGGGGAGATCTTGTGCGATACAAGGTTGAAATATTGGTGATTGATGAGTCTGAATCAGAATTTGTCCCTGAGTCTGAACTTTCAGAATTATATATTTTTAAAGGACCTCTATATGACATAGATACTTACAGAAAAACCAGTATCTTCTCCATGTAACGCCCTTCAATATTCACTTGAAGTTTTTCACGTCACTGCGGTGAGTTGCCGTCGATATTCACTCGGGGCTTCTCGTTAAGCTACTCAATTCACTTAACTGGATTTTAAGATCTGGGGATTGGAACTCGCGATTTTTTGACTTTTTGTCACTCACGAATTTTTAAAAACAGGTGTTCTATAAATTGTTGAAACAAACCGGTATTATATGCGTTAATGCCGTTAGAACATCCTACCGACTGCGCCACTTAAGTTTTATTTTCTGTAAAGTCCTTTTTTAAAAACAATTTTTATTACTGAAAAATTCGACTGTTACAATTCGATTCTAATTCAAGACTAAAATTATTAACAATTAAAATAAAGTTCATTCAACGTATACGCTATAATGCAATCTTGCTGATTCTGCTGAATCGACTGTTGTCGGGTGTGCTTGACCTGTGGAATGTGAAGGTGACTGACATATAACTTATATATATATATATATATATATACAGGGTGCGCCAAACTCAGTGGCCTATTACAAGTATTTAGAAAACGACAGAAGATGTTTTTCTGAAAACTTGGGTGTGGTTATAGGAACTGGTGTTCTATCGTTTAAAAATATTTTGAAAGAGGCAGTGTTGCCAGATCATTCTGAAACTCATAGCAACTTCGGAATTTTAAATGAGACACCCTGTATATTATTTTACATTTTGATTTTGATTTATAATACAAATTTTTTTTGTGTATAATATCCTATGCCTATCTCTGATAGTTTTTGAAATATTAATTCATAAGTAAATTTTTGGGGCTAAAACATGCTCCCTAAAAAATCAAATATTTTTGTGACCAAGGCACCTAGAAAGTTAAAATTTTTGCAGAAGTTTCCCAAAATATTGCTTTCTTAGAATTTTGACGAATTATTAAAGTATTTTTATACAGGGCGTCTCAAAAAACTTGTATCTTCGTAATATAAATAAATGCAAAAAACTCAACTTTTTTAAATAGAACACCCTGTATTTTATTTTTTTAACAAAAACTAGAACAAATTTCCTACCAAACTGTATACCATGTTCCTATACCTATCTTTAACCGTTTCGAACTTACAGGCATTTTAGAAAATTAATAACTGAATAAAAATGTTTTAAAACATTTCAATAGTAGACTTTGGCAGAATTTGTCCGGAAGCAAATAAAAAATAAAAATGTCAAGTAAATAGGCTTTTTGGAAAGGTCTATTTTTTAAATTATCAAACAAATTAGCAAAATTTTCTTAAATTTTAAAATGAAAGAATGTTATTAATTTATGCTTACATGGTAAGTGGTTCATTTTCCTTTAGTTTAAGTTTAATTTTATTTAATTTAAATTTTAGTCCTGTACAATATTCATATAATTCCCGTAATACTAATATAATTTAACATTTTATATTAATTGCGCCATCTGCACTTTTTTTGTTTAACCAAACTTAATATTAACTTAAATATCTAGTTAACAAATTCAGTGATTTGGCTTTTACCTGAGAGGTGACTTGTTATCGCTATGCGCGGGAGTGCAAGTCTCGCTTCAGCATTCAAAAAATGTAACTCAACGCAATTACACCCGCATACACGCATCTTCATAAAGTCGCTAGTGAAAACCATATTATAGTGCCGCATTTTACAAATAATTTAGAATAAGACTTTTAAGTGCTAGTTATGACCCAGAGGACATCTTCAGATTAACACATCCAGGGGGCCCCCATGTTCCAGTGAACCTTCTCAGATCGGTAAGTCATCTTCTCATTATTTCCGCCAATTCACTGAACCTTACAAAAAAAACTTAAAGCTATCGAAGGAATTAATAATACATCATTTGGTCCAATCGCTTGCCGGATTTTGATATTTTGTGCACGAAGGCGTAATTAATTACTTTCTTAAAAATTTATTTAGTTTTCTAATTTTCTACGAAAAAGTATCACATTCCTTAAACGTGCATTTTTTGTCGCATTTTATTTGCCATTGATATGAAGTGTTGGTAGTAAAAAACCAAATAGTTTAAATAAATCGCAAAATAATTTTTGAATTTTACTACGTTTACACAGTTGTAAGTTGGTCATTTGAAAATTAAACTGACATTGTCTTTTAATAATATCTCTTAAAAACCTAACTGATTATTGCTAATTGAAATTAAATTGTCTTCTTTTCACGATGTCAAACGCTGATAAAATTAAAAAGTGTAAAGTGTTGCGAGATATTGAAATCTCTAAACTGAACGAATTGCTTTCTCTAGGTTTAGCTGCAAAATCAGATAATTCAAAGAAACGCATTTTTGAACCTGCTTGTGAGGATTTGGAACAAATTCGTAACGAATATTTTAAACATCACTCTGCGCTTATAAATTTGACGTATAGCGAGGATGATGAAGTAAAATTGGCTACTAAAGAAATTAATAAATTCAATTCTACTGTCTCGCAAGTTAAAGCCCTTTATAATGAATTATTTTCCTTGTCATCTATAACTAGTTCTACAAAATCTAGAACAAGCATGGGTAACTCCAATGTGGTAAACCCAGACCATGTTAATCTGCCAAAAATTGAATTGATTAAATTTAAAGGAGATATCAAATCCTTTCCTGCATTTTATGATCTTTTTGAGAATTTGGTACATAACAATCCTATACTTTCAAATATTGAAAAATTTTCTTATTTGATTTCGCACCTTGAAGGTACTCCTTTAAATTTGGTTAAATGCTTGCCAATGTCTGCCGCTAATTATTCTATCGCTTATGATAATTTAGTCAAACGCTACAAAAATACTAGACTTTTGGCACAAGCATATTGGAGCAGCATTGAAAATGCCCCCAGTGTAAACTCTGATGATCCGAACGCTTTAAGAAATTTATTAGATATATTTTCAAAAAATATAGAAGCACTTAAAACGCTAAATTTAGATCCAGATTCTTGGGATTTTATATTAACGCACTTACTTCTTAAAAAGGTTGACGCAAATATTGTTACCCGCTTTGAAATTGCGCACGGAAAACATGGAAAAATTCCGCAGTATAAAAATGTCTACAATTTCTTAGAAAACCATTGTAACGCTTTATTTACTGTTACCCCCACGCAGCAAAAACCTAAACTCGCCTTAAGACCGCAAAAATATTCTATACGCTCTCAACCGCGACCTAATCCTTCTTCCAATGGAATTTTTATAGGTAACGCAACAGATAATCCGCTCCGCTGTATTGCGTGTAACGCAGATCATGCTTTATACAACTGTCCAAATTTTATTTCTAAAACGCCGCCAGAACGCTTTGATTACGCAAAATTAAAAAGATTATGTTGTAACTGTCTTAGTAACATTCATCGTACAGTAAATTGTCGCTCCGCCATGTCATGTAGAATATGTAAAAAACGCCATCATAGTTTGTTACACTTAAATAATTCGCCGCAAATTTCTTTACACTCGTCTCCGCCTGAAATGAACGGTGTAAACGCAACCAACACGCCATCCGATTTACCTACAAACTCAAACGCAAGTTTTTCCTCTATTTCTAAATCATCTCAAGTACTACTCGCCACAGCATTTGTTGAAATTCAAGACGCACGCGGAAACTTTCAAAAATTTCGTACATTATTAGATTCAGGTTCGCAAATTAGTTTTTTTACTCACAAGTGTGCAAACAATTTAGGTTTGCAAAGACAAAAGATACATTCTGATATACAAGGTATTGGTGATACCCATGTGCAATCCCAAGTCGATTCAGTATGTTTAAATCTTCGACCAGTAGGTCAAAGTAGTCCCACTATTAGCATTACTGCTATGATTTTACCAAAAATTTGTTCGCCACTTCCAAGTCAAGAGTTTAGTGTTGACAACTGGAATTATATTAAAAATTTAAAATTAGCAGATCCAACTTTCAATAAACCGGGACCTATTGATTTTCTAATTGGGGCTGATTTATATCCATATATTATACAGGATGGCCGAGTCTTTGATAGAGACAATCGCCCTGTAGGTTTAAATAGTATTTTCGGTGTCGTTTTATTGGGTAAGATTGAAAACTTTTCTACGCAGCAGGTGGTCCAGTCCTTCTTATGCAAAATAAATTGCCAAGAAATAAATAATATGCTTACTAAATTTTGGGAGTTAGATAATATCCCAAGTAAACCTATTCTTACACCCGATGAAGAATATTGTGAAAAATTATTTTCTTCTACGTGTTCTAAAACCGCCGACGGTCGATTCATTGTTTCTCTACCGTTCTCTAAAATTAATCCTAGTTTTAAAACAAGTCGGGCATTAGCATTAAATCGTTTTTTATCACTTGAACGCCGACTACAAAAAAACCCAAATTTGTACAAAAAATATTCTGATTTTATGAGAGAATATTTGGAATTAAACCACATGGAATATTTAAAAAATCCCTTACAAACAAATGCTAGTTTCTACATTCCCCATCACCCTGTTGAACGCCCGGATAGTTTCTCAACGCCAGTCCGCGTAGTATTTAACGCTTCCGCAAAAAGTGGTACGGATGAATCGTTGAATGACGTTTTATTGCCTGGTCCAAAATTACAAACAGATATATGTAAAATTTTAATAAATTTTCGGTTAAATGCAATTGTCTTAACGTGTGACATTTCAAAAATGTATCGACAAATTTTGGTAACGCCAGATCAGTGCGATTATCAACGCATTTTATGGAGATTTAAAAGTACAGAGCCTATTTCTGAATACCGCTTACTTACTTTAACGTATGGCACAACCCCTGCCCCTTTTCTCGCATTAAGAGTTCTAAAACAATTAGCTAAAGACGAAGAAAATGACTTTCCAACCGCCGCGAAAGTTTTACTCACCGATGTCTTTGTTGACGACATTGTGACGTCATGCGCTACAATTGAGGATGCTCTAAACCTTAAAGATGAACTTGCGCTTTTATTGAAACGTGGAGGTTTTTGCTTACATAAATGGGCTAGCAACAGTCAAACAGTTTTAGAAACTTTACCAAAGTCAATAATTAATCCTTCGGCGCTCTCTTTGGATCACGATGAGACAGCAAAAATTTTAGGACTACGTTGGCAACCTTCTTGTGATTATTTTACTTTTCATATAGAGCCAATTCAGAGGGCATGTACCAAGCGCAATATATTATCGGAATTAGCAAGAGTTCATGATCCATTAGGTTTTCTTTCGCCATGTGTAATATTCGTTAAATGTTTAATTCAAAAATTGTGGGTATTAGGTGTTGACTGGGATAGTACGCCACCGCCAAACATATGTCAAGAGTGGGAACGTTTTAGAGACGAGTTGTCATGTTTAAAAAATTTTACTTTACCCCGTCACATAAATACGTTCTGCGGACGTGCAAGTTATGAACTGCATGGTTTCGCTGATGCCAGTGAAAAGGCATACGCTGCTATAGTGTATTTACGTGTTCTATGGAAATCAGCATTTTCGGTTTACTTTATCGCTAGTAAAACTAAGGTCGCTCCGCTTAAAACTATTAGTATTGCTCGTCTTGAGCTATGCGCCGCAAAATTATTATCCGAATTACTGGAATTCGTAAAAAATAATATTTCGCTTCCAATTGACTTTCACAATATTTTCGCGTGGTCAGATTCCACCGTTACGCTCTATTGGATAAAATCGCACTCCTCACGCTGGAAACCGTTTGTCGCTAATCGCGTCGCGTTGATACAAGAAAAATTACCTCCAAACAATTGGTTTTACGTAGATTCATCATTAAATCCAGCCGATGTCGCATCAAGAGGAATTTTTCCTTCAGACCTGTCAAATAATAGTATATTCTTTAAAGGTCCAGAATTTCTTAATTGTTCGGTAGATTTGTGGCCAAAGTCTTATAATAAAATTAAGCAAAATTTTTCTTCAGACACTTTTAAACCAGAAGACGAAGAAAAGAAAATAGTTACACTAACTGCTTCTACTACGGAACCTACCAATTTTTTGGATTCTTTACTTAATAACTGTTCCTCATTTTCTAAATTAAATCGAGTGTTGGCATATATATTCCGCTTCATAAATAACTGTAAGACAAAGGATAAAATCTCAGGATATATTTCCTCGCAAGAACTTTATAAGAGTCTTCTTGTTTTGATCAAGCATGAACAAAATAAGCAATTTTCTCTAGAAATTCGCGCCATAAGAAATGGTTACGTTCTGCCAAAATCTTTGCGAAAACTTAATGTGTTTCTTGATTCGCAAAATATTCTTCGCGTTGGAGGTCGCTTATATAATTCTACTCTTTCATATAATAAAAAATTTCCTATTTTATTACCCAAAAACAGCAGACTGTCCTGTTTATTAATTGATAATTTGCATAGGAAATATTTACATGCGGGAATTCAGACCGTTCAATATTTATTACATCAGCAATTTTGGATTATTTCTGCCAAGCAGCTGATCCGTTCTCTCTTATCTAAATGCGTACAATGTTTTAAAGTAAAACCGCGCTCTATTCAACCTCAAATGGGAAATCTCCCTGTCCCACGTATTTCGCAATTAAAACCATTTTCACACAGTGGTGTCGATTATGGTGGGCCGTTCGCAATTACTATGAATAAACATCGTGGTGTCAAAACGACCAAGGCGTACGTGTGCCTTTTTGTTTGTCTCGCAACAAAGGCAATCCATTTAGAATTGGCCAGTGATTTAACCGCCGACGCGTTCATAGCCGCACTGCGCAGATTCATAGCTCGCCGCGGCCGTTGTACTGATCTATACAGTGATAACGGAACAAATTTTGTTAGCGCAAATAAGCAACTTTTGAATTATGATTCGACGGAACCTATCAATTGGCATTTCATTCCCCCCAGTAGCCCTAATTTTGGCGGGCTTTGGGAAAGTAACATTAAGTCTACTAAGACACATTTAGCTAGGGTCGTTGGTTTACAAGTTCTTACATATGAAGAATTTTATACAGTTCTTTGTCAAATTGAGGCCGTTATTAATTCAAGACCTATCACTCCTTTAAGTTCAGATCCCAATGATATGAGTGCATTAACGCCCGGTCATTTCTTGACACTGGGGCCTTTGAGTGCTGCTCCGGATGCTGATTATACCCAGTTAAAATTAAATCGCTTAACTCGTTGGCAATTGCTCCAGAGAATTCAACAAGATTTCTGGAGGCGTTGGCAACGTGAATATCTTCATACTCTCCAACAGCGTAGTAAGTGGTTAGATAACAACAGCGTTCCTGAAGTAGGAAGTTTAGTCGTAATAAAAAATGATTTGCTACCACCACTTCAATGGCAGTTAGGGAGAATTACTGAAGTCTATCGTGGATCGGATAATGTGGCCCGTGTTGCTCTAGTTAAGACTGGCAATAATGTGTTAAAACGCCCAATTTCTAAATTATGCCCATTACCGATGGATTCTACGGTAAATGCATAGCATTTACGGTGGGCCGTTATGGTTCATTTTCCTTTAGTTTAAGTTTAATTTTATTTAATTTAAATTTTAGTCCTGTACAATATTCATATAATTCCCGTAATACTAATATAATTTAACATTTTATATTAATTGCGCCATCTGCACTTTTTTTGTTTAACCAAACTTAATATTAACTTAAATATCTAGTTAACAAATTCAGTGATTTGGCTTTTACCTGAGAGGTGACTTGTTATCGCTATGCGCGGGAGTGCAAGTCTCGCTTCAGCATTCAAAAAATGTAACTCAACGCAATTACACCCGCATACACGCATCTTCATAAAGTCGCTAGTGAAAACCATATTATAGTGCCGCATTTTACAAATAATTTAGAATAAGACTTTTAAGTGCTAGTTATGACCCAGAGGACATCTTCAGATTAACACATCCAGGGGGCCCCCATGTTCCAGTGAACCTTCTCAGATCGGTAAGTCATCTTCTCATTATTTCCGCCAATTCACTGAACCTTACAAAAAAAACTTAAAGCTATCGAAGGAATTAATAATACATCAGTAAGTAAGGAATGAAATTGTACAAAAAAAAACAAATATAAAAGTAATACAAAAATGAAACTAATAACTAAATTGTTTGAAATGTCCCCCGTTTGCTCTTAAGCAATCATGAATAGACGTTGTTACATGGTCTGTTGTAGCTCTCCGTATTTCTTCCCCATCTATAGCTCCTAGAGTTGCCCTTACTCGTTGCTCTAGATCCTGCTTGGTGGTTACTGGTGTTTTATAAACTCTTTCTTTTATTGTACCCCACAAATAAAAATCTAATGGGGTAAGATCCGGAGATCTTGGGGGCCAGTTCCATGGTCCTTGTCGACCAATCCATCTGTCTTCAAACATGTTAAATAATTCTATGCGCACTTCATTGGTAGAATGGGCTAGTGCTCCATCTAACTGACACCAGCAGTTTTCAAGCATATTTAATGGTAAATCATCTAAAAAGTCTGAAACAGTGGTCCTTAATATTTCTAAATATTTTGCGCCCGTTAAGTTATCGTCGTAAATACAAAAGGCCATTTTATTATCCATTAGCAAACAAAAACGTTAAAACTGAACTGATACTGGAAACTTTTTTCTCTTACGAAGTGGGGATTTTCTCTAGACCAAAAATGGGAGTTTCTTCGATTAAAAATGTCTTCCCTTGAAAACTTAGCTTCATCTCTTCAAATGATCTTTTTAAAAAATCGGGGTCTTCTTGTGTCCGGACTAATATAATTTCACAAAATTCTACACGTTTTAGAGGATCATTTTGTTGAAGTGCCTGAAATGTAATAAGTTTGTAATCATGCATTTTATGATTATGTAAGATTCGCTCTATGGATTTATATGTGAGTCCTAAGTCGTTTTCTGCACTGTATATGGACGCATGCGGCAATGCATGAAAATATGCCAGAACATTAATTTTATTTTCTTCATTACCTGTTACCGGTTTAATTTGAATTCTGGGCGCTTTAATATTATTATACTGCAACATATTTCTTTCCATTCTTTTAAACTTTTTTGGTGTCATTAGAGGTGAATTCGGATACAGTTCGTTGAATCGTCTACATGTTCTTGATATAATTTTATTACACTCTCCGTGTATAAAAAATAAATTCAAAATTTCTGCATTAGAATAAGAGTTATTTGCCATTTTGTTTGATAATTTAAAAAATAGACCTTTCCCCAAAGCCAATTTACTTGACATTTTTATTTTTTATTTGTTTCCGGACAAATTCTGCCAAAGTCTACTATTAAAATGTTTTAAAACATTTTTATTTAGTTATTAATTTTCTAAAATGCCTGTAAGTTCGAAACGGTTAAAGATAGGTATAGGAACATGGTATACAGTTTGGTAGGAAATTTGTTCTAGTTTTTGTTAAAAGAATAAAATACAGGGTGTTCTATTTAAAAAAGTTGAGTTTTTTGCATTTATTTATATTACGAAGATACAATTTTTTTGAGACGCCCTGTATAAAAATACTTTAATAATTCGTCAAAATTCTAAGAAAGCAATATCTTGGGAAACTTCTGCAAAAATTTTAACTTTCTAGGTGCCTTGGTCACAAAAATATTTGATTTTTTAGGGAGCATGTTTTAGCCCCAAAAATGTACTTATGAATTAATATTTCAAAAACTATCAGAGATAGGCATAGGATATTATACACAAAAAAAATTTGTATCATAAATCAGAATCAAAATGTAAAATAATATACAGGGTGTCTCATTTAAAATTCCGAAGTTGCTATGAGTTTCAGAATGATCTGGCAACACTGCCTCTTTCAAAATATTTTTAAACGATAGAACACCAGTTCCTATAACCTCACCCAAGTTTTCAGAAAAACATCGTCTGTCGTTTTCTAAATACTTCTAATAGGCCACTGAGTGTGGCGCACCCTGTATATATATATATATATATATATATATATATATATATATATATATATATATATATATATATATATATATATATATATATATATACATCAAAGTGTACAGCTTGTACCCATATTGAGTCGCCTTTCCAGATCTATGACAAGAGTCGACAACTGGAAGACTGTTCATGTGTAGCCTGTCCCAAAGAAGGGTTTCAAGTCCCTTCCATCCAATTATAGACCTATCTCTTCGTTGTCAGCAAAGTTATGGAATAAGTAATCAACTTACAAATTCTAAAATGTCTAGAAACACAAACTCGTCCACGACAAACAGTATGGATTTCGTTACCAAAGATCCACAGCTGATCTCCTTAACTTTGTCACCCATAACTGGAAGAAGTCTGTCGAGTTGAATGACGAACTCCAGCTTGTAGCCCTTGACATTTCCAGGGCCTTTGACCAATTATTGCATGCCGTACTCCTCAACAAAGTCCCTTCTTACGGTCTTCCTCCCAAACGATGTATCTGGATCGGTGACTTTCTCTCTAATCGGCGCATGTCTGTCGTGGCGGACTGTCACTCATCTAACTTCCATCCTATCAATGCTGGGGTACCCCAAGGTGCAGCCCTGGCACAAACCCTATTTCTTCTTGTTCTTCTTCTTCTTTCTTCGCAATGACCTGCTCTCTTTAACACCAATCCAGTTTCGCTGATGATAGTACTCTTCACTCTAACATTCATCATCTTCATTGTTTCTCCAATTTTCTCAGGGCTTTGCCTTCTAATTTATGATCACATTTCTTTTGAATAACACGCTATGCAAGTATAATTATGAAATAGCAAACTTTAGCAAAAACAGTATAAATTTCATGCAGTTTGTGAACGTATAATTTCTGTCTAAACCTGATATTAACAAAAACATTAAAAGTTTACGAAATCGTATTTCTCTTGGTAGTCTCAGCTTGAGTTAAATTTCAAAGAAAATATTTATGTTTAATTTGCTCGGTGAATTAAAAAACCTTACAATAACAAAGATGTTTACCTTTTTTCTTTGAAACGGCCGCTTTTCTTTACTTAACAGGGAACTTTTATTTCATTTTAATTAAAACGTCTTAGCGTACTCATTTCCTCATTGATTTGATTCATGATTGTTTTATTTGAATATATTTTAATTTAGGGATAAATATATGGGGTATGGTTTTAAATAAAGTAAAATGAAAATTTTGTTCCACTATGTCATGCTTTTGTTCTATAACGTTCTATAACGCAATTGGAAATATTTAACTTAGTAAATTAAGAGACGTGGTGTCGATTCCTGATAGGCAGAGTGTTATAGAATCGACGTTGCAGCAGTACCTAGTCGAATCAAGATGAAGGTGCCGTTTTGTACTTCCGAGCCAAGTCAGTCGATTACACTCGACTGCTTAAGTGCGAAACCAAGTATTGATAAAGCCCTTTAGGCTTTTATTAATGCCTCTTTATGTTCATACTAGATGGTACTACTGGCGCCCCGTGACTGTAAATATTTTACTACAGGGAAAACCATGTGTTGGAAGAACCTACGTGTCTATTATATTCTTTGTTCAAACCAATTTTGTTAAAAAGCACAGATTATATTCTAGAAAGACCTAATGGCCAAAAGTAGGGGTATGTAGATGATTGATCTGCCTACTTTGACGTAATCATCAAGTATAATATCATCCTTAACCTTCAGCAAGAGAAGACAACACCATTCATTCATAGTTATGAACTTTGACAAACAGAAGGCCAGCTAGCATTTTGTTTTGTTCATTGTGCGTGTGTAGGACGAAAGAACGAGGAGCGATGGAACCCAAACATCCGACTTCGCTCGCCGTCGTTAAGGCTTTCTAAACCATCTGTATTTTACTAAGCAAACCGGTAAAAAAAACAGTTCCGGATGAAAAGAATTCATTTTTCCACACACTTGGTTTTTATGCACAAGTTTGTGGATAAAATATTTTTAAAACAAAAATCTCTTACAATTCCACTGCAATATGCGTGTATTCCGACCTGTCAAGAACATTACGTATGGAATTATATGCCTTACCACCTATTTAGGCCAATGAACGGGACTACGGCACGTGCTAAGAAGAAAAAGCGACGTTGCCACCCTCACTCTAAATTTCCCAACAGTGCAATGAAAATAAATTCCTAAAAATTTATTTTTTTGAAAAATAATGATACATTCTTAGTTATATGCTTTAGCCTGTGGTATTTACGATTGCAGATATTAACCTACAGCAAATGATTTATTTTAGTATATCAATCTGAAAATATGCCACATAACTGGAAGCCTGACAGCAGCTGTATTCAAAAACAAGCTCGGGAACATATGATATAATAATTATAAGATTAACAGTTACCCCGAAATCTCCGATTGCTCTTAAATGTTAATTATGGTATTCATGTTTCTAATGGTATGATATATAACATAGATAGAAGAAACGGCGGTAATTAACCTCATTTGAACAAGCTTGTCTAGCGTATAAGGGTGTTACTAACTGTATGTAATGTAAGGCTAGGATTTTTGTGCGACCTCGCGCAAGGATGTTTTTTGCTACTGGCTTGTCTGGCTTGAAATATCATAAGCGTGGGCCCGGGTTTATTTCTTTTAATACATATATTTAGCACTTAGGGATTCAGAAACAGACTTTAGTTGCAAAAACCCAGGACTTATTTCTAATATTCGCGATATATACAATTTTAGTTTCACATCAATTTCATTAAAAACTTCTTCAAGCATATCTAGGGTCGTTTCAAACAAGTGACAAAATATCAAAAGGGGCACATTTCGTGTTTCTAACTGATTAATAATATCGGAATAATATCTAAAATTGTCAGAAATAAAGACTAAATCATTTATAACTTATTTACTTCTTTTTACACTCCGCGCATCGTCCTTTAAGCTGGTTATAACACTTTTGACTTGGTCAAAATGAGTTCTGTAATATGTAACTGCGGTCAGCCATGTTTCCTATCGTGTTATCACAGGTTGTGGCGGTAATGGTATATTAGGGCACATTTCTTTAAAGGTTGCAATTTTGGCGGGTGACTTATGAAAAACTTTTTTAACCTGAGTAACTAAACTATCGATTAGGGGGTAAAACTCTCACGCAAATTAACATATTCGATGTAGGTCATGCGCAAAACATGTAAGATGAAATAAATTGATAAAATGTTTTTTCTTCAGGCTTTCAGCATGTAAGCTATCCGACACAATAAAAAAAACATTTTCACTAATATTCATATCGGGAAGAAGTGTACTGATACTTTCTACTGGTTTTAGAAAGAAATTTACTCGCGATCACATATGATTGTTCAGACTAAATTGGATCATAAAGTCAGACGCGGCAATGTATCGTCCTTTGATATCGGTAGTTTCGTCGATTCTGGACCATAAGTTTTTTCCTGTAAGATTTTCTTTTATTCTGTTCATAGTTTTGTAGAACACTTTCTCAACATAAATCTTTCGAAGTTTTGATGCATCTGGTACTGTGTGGGTGCAGCATGTCTTCACAAAAGGATTATTTATTTTATGGAGTGGGATACTAGCTGCAACACAGGCTTCACACAAATCCATGTAGAATTATTTTTGAGTTGCATTCTGTTGCCTTGGTTTGGATGGCCCAGTAAGATATTATACTTTATGCACAGAAACTCAGAGTTACATACTGAAAACCATACGCCTTGTTCACTTTCAACTAATATATCACAATATAGAATAAGCCACGCTAACTTTACTTTTTTACTTGTACTCATTGTAATTACTTTTAAATCCCTATTTACAATGCAACTGCTTTGACTAGGCCTATAGCTTGTCTGTACTGCGTAATGCACACAAAAAAGTTTCCTTCCTATAAGGCATGGTAGGTAGTATGCATGCAATTAAAGAAGATAATTCATAAGGACCAAATTCAAAGAATTCTGTAATGTTATTCGAACGCCAATTAAGCATTGCAGTCAGATGCTCTTGGAAAATTTTACCTCACTAAATTTCGACCTTTCACTTCTTTCATCTCAAAATCTTCCCACCTAGGTAGGTATACAGGTATTTACGTTACGTTACGACTGTTTAACTGAATATTGAAATTTCCAGACTTAATTCATTATACAACACAAGACAAACAATTTTAATAATTATTGTCACCATAATATATTCTATCGAGGATGCACACCCATATCTGTCGAATTCATATGCCGGTGGTAAATTTTATATTTCGAGCTCTAGACCATTCCATCTCTGTGCAAAATTTCAAATTTTTACGTCGGATAGTTTCAGAGAAAGTTGCCTGTAACAGACGGACGGACGGACGGACATCGAATACATGACATTAAATAATATGACTCTATTACTTTTAAAGGTAATAATACGAAAGAATCTCAAAAATTGTTTTTACTCTAATTATACTCTCCTTCTAAGTGGGAGACTAAAAAAGAACAATTGAAATTTCAGAATTTAATTGAGTGAGGTAAAAGTTTTAAACAAAAAGGTAAAGTGTATACAATACATCCTCTTTCATTTCAGTTCAAACCAATTCCTACTTTCTAACTTTTGTTTATTTATCTTATCTTATCTAAGACCTTATTATGTAAAGTTTCGCGCAGTGAAGTAAATAGAAGGGCTGAGATAAAGCGGAATACTGCAAAGTTTAATTAAATTAAATTTTTGTTTGAAACTCAAAGCTGTTGCTTTGTACTTTTAACCAAATTAATAATAGAACCTAAATATAAAACACCATGACATTATTTTATTAAATACAAACGTTTACACAGCTTCAGGTTTATTAAGCAAATTTATATACATGACGTCTCAGCCACTGAACTAACAATAACTTAAATTATCATAAAATTACAATATAAAAATTACAACGACTACTTAAAGTTTGTACCTTTACAAAAATTTCTTTGTAAAATAAATAATTAATGATACTTTGGGGTAATGTAATGTAACAATTTTTCTACTCAGGTACTCTAATATTTAAATTAAATGTCTTCGATATGTTTCATAATACTGGTCATTGTGATACAAATTTTCATTACGAAACTGCGTTTTTAACCAATTTGAAACCCATACTTTTTTAAACAAGTAGACTCTTTTTAATTCAAATGATCGAACTTTGAGAGTTCTTTAACTAAAATTTGCATTTTCATTAAATCTTTTAAGAATATTTAAACTATAAATTATGCCAGATCATGGTATTAGTGATAGTGAAGAATTTAATTTGTTTAACTGTTGCTAAATTAAATAAATGTTGTTTGGTTTAATATTTATATAAATAGTCGTAGAACAAATAGTGCATGCAACTCCCAAGTAATGGACATTACCAAACACGCATTCGTAACGACACTAGCCAAGGCTCGTGTCATACTTTTTGCTCGTGTATTAACAGACATCATTGAATCGTTGCATAATATTCTATTACACTGACAGGCACAAAAAACGAGCACTTTAATATTTTAAGAAACTTTAAACCTCCAGAACGTTTTTCTTTTTGAACTACTTTCACAGACATTTTTTATTCAACATTTGTTATATATACCTAGTGTCCAAAGAACATTAGATGCACTGCGCACATGCTCACTTTGTAGAAAACGCGACTAGGGTACGGCCGGGACTGGTATTAACCCTTGGTAAAATTAGGGGACTTAAAAAATTAATGGCAATACAGCCTCCACCGGGTGACCTTCAGGGCTATGAGAGAATTAATTTGTCGAAGACTTGAAAATATTACGGATATTCTGTTTCTTAAGGATTTTCAATAGAGTTTTGCTGGAAAAAGCAAAACTCTATTGAAAAACCTTAAGAAACAGAATATCCGTAATATTTTCAAGTCTTCGACAAATTAATTCTCTCATAACCCTGAGGGTCACTCGGTGGAACTGATTTTAATGATATATTAAGAAAGGTGTAGGTTATTTTATCGACTTTAAATCAGTTATATTAAATTAAACAGAAAATAGTGTCTATATTATATTATACGAGGAAAAACAATATGTTGTTCTTTAAGCTTAGATTTAAAACACCCTGTGGAGTTATTCGACAGGCTCAAAAGTGATTAGCTTTGAAGGTTTGACTTTTTTTAATATGATGTTTTTTGATTTATCTTGATAGCTTTATTTTTGTCAGAGATAATTACGTTTAAAAAACACTAATAATTCACAGACATTTTAATTCAACATATCCGTGGAATATTGTTTTCGTGTCCATGAAATGCTTTTGCAAATATCTTTCAGAAAACATAATATCATTGTTTGTTGTCAATAAATTACTGTGGTAAAGATGATTTTAAGTCCAAAAGTGGTATCGGCTATTATAGCTCTTATACAAGATGGTAAAGACCAAAGTTATGTAGCCAATAGATTTAGGTGCGATTTAGCGCAACGTGTTTATGACCGCTTCCTCGAGACAGGGACAGATCCTCGTAAAAGAACTTCTAATAGAGACGATCACTGTAACTTTATAGCTAATGAATCGACGTTTACCAGCAGTACAAATACGAAATGAATTACACCATGTAAGGTATGTAAACGTAAGTGAACGAACTGTTAGAAGAAGGCTAAATAAAGCAAATCTCCTGTCAAGAAAACCTTGTACGGGACCCGAGCTTAATAGGGGACATCGGCTCCCTCAGGTGCGATTTGCCAGAGAACACCAAAACTGGGATGAAAATGGGTGGGGTAGTGTATTAGTTACCGACGAATCAAGATTTTGTTTAAGGTCCCCAGACGGAAGAGAATGAGTATGACGCGAACAGGTGCCAAATGCACATCCAGTCCCAGAGTAAGTTTTCAAGACGGCTAAGCCATGGTTTGAAGTTGTATATTGTTTTCAGGGAAGCGATCAATGCTAAAGGTACATCAATGAGATACTAGCAGATTATGTTGTTCCACATGCACAGCTGGTAGGAAATTGTTTTCTCCTTATGCAAGTTAACGCCCGACCCCACACAGCCCGGATATTTCCCACAAATGGGTTGGCCCCCACACAGCCCAGATTTGAACCCTATCGAGCATGTCTGTATATGCTCGGTAGGAGAATTCGAAACCTACTACCGGCCCCTAGAACCTTGGATAAACTGCGTAGGTCACTCTCCAAGTAATGGGTGGCTATCACCCAGGAAGATAATATGTCGCTTGGTGCAAAGTGTGCCGAGAAGAATACTCGCAAACGCTGTCATCCAAGCTTGTCCAATACTCGATATTAGTACTGTTTTCGTGAACATTTGCCATGCTATTTTTTTTTGTGTTATTGTTTAGTAACATAAGAAATTTAAAGTAAAATAAACATTTAGTCAAAATTATTAGTGTTTTTTTAAACATCATTTATCTCTGACGAAAATAAAGCTATCGAGATGAATCGAAAAACAAAATGCTGAAAAAAGTCTAACCTTAACAGCTAATCACTTTTTAATTTTCCTGGCCTGTCGAATAACTCCACAGGGTGTTTTAAATTTAAGCTCAAAAAACAATTATTTTTCCTAGTATAAAATTATATAGACACTATTTCCTGTTGCTACAAAAGTAGTTTCTATTAGAAAAAATGAAGTTAATCAAATGAGCAAATGAAAATATTAACCAGTGCTTGTAATTTTGGAAATACATGAGTTTAAATAAATATAAGTTAGTGTATTATTTATTATATTTTGATATAATTTGTTAATCAAACTTTTCTCTAAATGCATTTCTGAAGGATCTTTTCTAATAAAATTTCCTTTTCTTTTTATAAATACTCATGTTTAGTGGAAAAATACTTCACAATAATTACTTCCATGGCACAAAATGGGTTTAACCGTCATAATTTCTCTGCATCTAAACGATGTAAAAAGCAGCAGTTTCAAGAAACAAAAATATAATTTCATTAAATTTACACTACCATGTTTCCCCTCTATTTACTTTATCACGCTAAATTTTAGGGAATCGCTTGTACTTGGATAAGATAAACAAACCAAAAGAAGGAAATAACAATAAGACTTAATTGAAATGAAATGTGATATACTCTGCCGACGATAGATGAATAAATTAATTAGGAGACACAATTTAATTAGAACAATTTAATGTTTTTTAACTTTTAACAATCAAGTATAAAGAATATTTAAAATTACGATGTCGATTGTATTGTGTTGCCTGTTTGGCTTTTTTGCACTTCTACACTCACACCTTAAATATTTATACAAAATATATTAAGATATTTTAGTTATTTGGTTATAATGAAAAGAGTCTACCCCTTTCCACAGGACTCCGTCCCGAACACAAGTCAGGCAAAAAATACAGAGTTTATTAATTTTTGTAAATAACAAAAAAGTTCCTTAAAACGCTATACCTTATATAGCAATTCTCTGTATTCTAAAGGATTTAACACTGAGTTAAAGGAGCAAAATTCTGTTTTGTAAAAGTGAATTGGGATTTAACACTTTGTTTAAAATTTTAAAAAACCAGCTGTTAATGTTTTAAGTATTGTGTTGAGTGAAATAGGCTAACAAAATTAACTCCTTTGTCTATTTAAAATGCTACGATACTAAATGTATTACAAAACACAGAATGCCCCACTCTTCATGTACGGGATTAGTCTGATAGTGTTATTTATGTTTATGAGAATCTTAAATGTGACAGAGACATTAGGAATGACAAAAACAAGAGAGACAACCAAGATTGTGAAAGTACCTAAGAAGATACAAGAAAGACGACAACAGTGGTATGGGCATCAGCTGCAATGGAAGTATATTGAAGGAGAGATAAAAGAAGAGCAGAGCAGAGATAGGTAGATAGAGTCAAGATGATTTAGGGAAAACGATTGAAAAGGAGAAGAATGTCGAAACAGGACCTTGTGGGAATGATTAACCAAGTATAGAGTTGGAAAGAGGCAAAGTCAGAAAACACGAACTAAAATTATTTTTTAATAGTTGCTCTAATTTTCATCTATTTTCACTACAGTGAGTTCTTAAATTCTCGTGCCAATAGATCGACTAATAGACGGACCGATGGAAATGAAAAGACATTATTTTGGTAAAAAATATAAGATTAGTTTTTGACTGCTATTAATTTCTAGTGGAAAAAATTAAGATATTTTTTAGTCCATAATATTTGATCCACAATAGACACATTGCATCAATATAAAGCAACGTGGAAAATAGATATTTTTAAACTGTAACAAAACCTTGATTCGTTAAAATTTACTTCAAAAAGTTTCTCCTTCATTTAATTAATTATACGGCAAATTTTAAAGAATAGCTTGTTCCTGAGTAAATTAAACCAAAACAGGGAAGTATCATTATACGGGATATATATTGTTCCAAAGTTGAACCAGTGAACTAATTATATTAAGGTTTATCCCTAAAAACAAGACGAAATTCTTGTGTCTTTTAGGAATATTAATATTCAAGCATCAGGAGTTTTATCTGAAATAGAAGTTGCAGCATAAAGAACAAAATTATAAATTTTAATTAGAATAAACACTAAGTGCAATGTGCAAGAAATACGAGAACTTATCATTTCGCAGTGGAAAGCAATTAATTTAAACATTTCTGAAAATAAGGAGAATAAGTGTCCATATAAGATAAAGATACAGAGATGTGATGTCGAAATAGCCTCCTCTATATCCAGGATTTAATCTTCTTGATCCTAAGAAACAGAGCTTAACTTTTCGACTTTTCGGGAGCTGGCGGTTGCGGTTAAATTAAATTAGAGTTCGTTTTTGCTTTAATATTAATTGTCAACCGTCGAAGAAAGTTTACTATTAAAATAATAGTTATATATTTAATTAATTTAAAGTCTAAAAGACACAACATGCTGGAATTGTTCAAAATTTAATATTTCTGGCAAAAAATCCATAGTCACCTGTTTCAATTGTATGTCTATTAACAATAAATAAATTATTGATTTCCTTCCGCTTACTCATCCTTGGACACGTGTCGCATTAACAAGGGTCATAAGTACAGACCGAATTTCAATATTATATGATGCAAAAATCGGGGTCGGACTCAGGTAACTGATAGAAACGGTAAACGAAATGAAATTAATATTAGATTTTGTCAGGTTTTATTTATGAATTATTGCTCCTAAAAATATTTTTTTTCAAAAAAAGCAACCAACTTCACAAAAGGAAAAGCGCTGAAGAGTATGACATACTATTGCTACGTATTTATTACTGCGGATAATGGTCAACTTAATTTTGTTGATTTTTATGAACAAAAAACTATTTCTTTCTTTTTGTGCACCTATTCTCCCCCCCCCCCCCCCCCCTCCCTCCCTCTTTACATTTGCAATTTATATGTAATATTAGATTTTTTTACCTCAATAACCCCAAAAATGACATATTAGTTAACATTTTTCAAGAACTTCCCATCCGCCTCTTTTACTCCCCGCCCTTAATTTTTATAACATCCGTTACACAAAATTAGCCTTTCTGACCTCAGTAACCCCGAAAATGTCACATTAATTAACATTGTTTGAGAAATTGTCAGTCGCTCCTTTTTACCGTCCCACCACCCCACCCCCCGTTAATTCTAATCCACGCGAATAGTTACTTTTTGATACAGGTACAGGTTTGTTATTAGGCGTATATCTTTGATTTCGATTCCAGATTATTTCAAGATATCAATAAGTTTTAAGTGCTGTACTTTATCAAATGCCTTTCTGAAGTCTATAAAACAGGCACATACGTTGCAATTAATAGCTCGTGTCCACTGGATCAGCACCTGTATACTAAACAGAGCTTCACGGGTGCCTTGCCCATTTCTAAAGTCAGACTGAACTTCGCTGACATTTTCCTCCAATTGTCTGTATATACGGGTATGCAAGATACGGGTATGCAAGATGTTGAGCACGATTTTTAAGGCATGATTCATCAGTAGAGCTCAAAAACATGCTGCCCGACCACAGGCTGTGAAGGTTCTGGAATATTCGGACATTTGTCATGAAATTGGCGAATCCGTTTGGGGGATTTTTGAAATATGGCTTTTGTATGCCCTATAAGTGCATCCACACCTGTGTAACAGGAGCGAATGGTTTCGGCTACAAGATGTAATGCAAGTAAGATACACGTAACATGTAGTACCTGAGGTTGGGTTCAGTTAACGCCCGCGCGAAGCATAGATGACTCCCCATTAATAGAAACATTAGCATTTGATTTGCTGAAATTTGAAATTTTTGTAGGGTGGTTAATACCAAATATTTTATGGCTTCGTCAGTACAGTTGTGAAGTCATTTACTGGCTTGTAAATAGGGAACTGAACGTTTACGTGGATCTAATTTTGGAACTACAACATTAACCACTGAGTTTTTCTTTAAATCTGTTGATGCATCTGTAGTTAGCCACACTTTTTTACCCTTCACTTCACTCCGAGTTTTATTCTCTATTCGTTCGCGCACACTTGGTAAATAATTGCGTAACTTTTAGTCAGACGGCAATGTCCAATCAGGATTATATGTTTCCCAAAACGTACGAAACGGTCGTTTCGCGAGAGTATAAAATGGTATATTACAAGCACACATCATAAATATTAAATCTACTATAAACTCAATATAGGGTTTTCAGCCGCTTTTTTAAAATTTATGCGTTGCACTATTAACATGCCGTTCGCAGTGAGATCTTTTTCAACATGATAACTCTTTATGACACACTAAACACCATAGATGAGTCCCACCATATTTTGGCCCGTAAGTGAAAAAATAAACCTTCGGACATTATGACCTAGCAAATTGTTTTTACGCACTTGTACTTTACTCATACTTGCGCCTCAACGTCATTCTCACAATAGATATACTGTGCCTGCATTTCATCAATCGACTCCCGGTCCGGTTTGCTAACCGTCGAACCAATTGCAAAATATTTCTCGATGTTCATGGTTGGGTAAGAAGTTTTTGGAGCTCTACTCATTAGACTGATTACTCTGTGATCCGCACATTTGTTGACGTTCTTCTTGTTTCGCAATGGTATGAAAGTTGACACCAACCAGTCCTTCGGTAATTGACCAGTTATTATAAATTTCATTTATTAATTTTGTTAAAAGTTTGAGTTGCTTATCCTCCAATAGCTTGAGTATCTCCCCTTGTATTAGATCTGGTCCGGGGGTTTTGTTGTTCTTTGGCCGTTTTGCTGCTTTTCCCACTTCATTCAGTGTTATTTTCTGGTCGTGAATTCCCCTGTATCGTACTGTCTATCTCTTGATCATCCTCAAAATTCTTTCATATATACCTTCCATCTCCTTAGTATTTTGTCATTTTCTGTAATCAAGTTACTCTCTAAGTCTAGAATTGCACTGCTATTTTTTGCTTTCCACTACTTTTTTGATCGTCTTGTGTAGGTTTAGCGTATCGTGTTTTCTTGCAGCGTTTCAATTTCCATACACTTACTGTCGAACCATAACTCCTTTGCTTTCTTGATCTTTTTATTAGTTTGTTCTTTATTTTTGTACCTGTAATGTCTTCTTTTATCCATAAGTTCTAGTATTTCGTCATCTATCCTTCCTTCTTTCTTTTCTAGCCTCAGTCCGTTTTCTGTCGCGGCAATATTAGTGTTCTTGATTTTGTTCCACATATCCTCTATATCTATAGCTTCGCTTTTCTGTTCTGGAATTGCAGCGTTAAGTTTATGGTTGAGTTCTTTTATGACTTCCGCTTTTGTGTGACGGTCTTTTTGTTTTTGTATCCTAATTTCGCCTCGATATTAATATGCAAATGTGCTATTTGGCAGTAACTTCACTTGAGATAGTATGCAATTCACTGCCCCTGTTTCTCCTGCCTCAGGGACCAGGGACCAAAACTGGTCATAATCGATTTTATAAGATTTGGTTTACAGGTAGAACATCGAAAAATAATGACTACATATTTTTTAAACCACTACTATTTAAATTAAGGAGGTGGAAGCGGACCTTAAAATTTGAGAAAAAAACATTTTGGCGATAGTTAAAAAACATCGAAATAAATCAGGAAGAAAAAAGTTTCTTAAAATTAATGTTAATATCTAATTATGAGAAGAGTGCAACATAATTGCAAAAAAATTATCACCCCTCCCCCTCACCCCCCCCCCACCATGTTGTATCCCTCTCACAATCAGATGATAAACTAACATTAATTTCAAGAAACATCTTCAGTTTGATTCATTGCGATGTCTCTAGTTATTTAACTTTAGCCAGCAATGTGCATACAGAAACATTGTTAGTGCCAAATAGGTACATTTGAATATTAACATCAAGGTGTGATTCTATTAACACATACTAGGTGTCCGAAAAATCTTAGTGTGGGCAAATATCTTTGCTATTAGTAAAAATAGACACCAAATTTTGGATATATCTTATTGGTTTATAAATCTACTTTTTATGTTTTTTAACTTTTTCAACCCCCTTGAGGGGTGACGGTAATATGGTGTTGAAGTCAAAATTTTTAAATGCTACGCTATGCCGTGTGGTACCTCATTTTAAAGGTTTTCAAAAAAGACACATTATACAGTAAACCCGAGGTCCGTATCTTAATTCGTTTTTAAATGGCAAGCATATAAAAATTAAAAATCGTAATAAATAAAAGTAAAAAATTAAATAATGTACCTTTATTTCTCTTATTACAACGTTGCTCAAAATGACCACCATGATTTTCTTAGCAGTAATAAAGTCGAATTTTGAACTCTGCCAATAACTAGCACCTGCCATTCTCGAAAATGTGAGACATGTGTTCCAAAATCGCTTTATTACTGCCATGGTGGCCATTTTAAACAACTTTTAAAGTAATAAGAGAAATAAAGGTATTTAAATTTATAATTTTTTTTTCACGGTTTTTAGTTTTTAAAGGCTTGCCATTTAAAAACGAATTAAGATTTTACTATAAAATCTTTCCTTTCTGAAGACCTTTAAAGTGAGTTACCACACGGCATAGGTGTGCATTTAAAATTTTTGACCTCAACTCCCTAGCGTCACCCCTCAATGAGGTTGAAGATAAATTAAATAAAAAAGTAGATTTATTAACCAATAAGATACACCTAAAATTTGGCGTCTCTATATATCTTAACTAAAAGCAAAGATATTTGCCCATACTAAGACTTTTTGAACACCCTGTATATTAGGTCAGAGATTTTAAAATTCCGTGTGCTATATTACGTCACAGCTGAAAAATCTTTAAAAAGTTTCCTTCTACTTTTTGGTGTATTTTATCGACTATTAAACTTAAGTTAAATTCACACTGGTGACCGAGGATGAAAAAAATTTCTTTTTTCATCCCCTCGTTCTCCCACTTTATTGTGTGATACCCCACTCAAAGGTCAAAGTAACAATAATTTTAAAACACTATTTTCTTTCTGGTTCATTCTGATACCACCTGTAGTTTTTTAGCTATAGCCAAAAAAGTGATTTCTTGTCAAAATTCAGGGTCAATTTCTTCCCCATTAATGCGAATATCAGCACCCAAGAAAAGTACATTTCTTCTATTTTTTAATTTTTTTTACCTGTATACCAAATTTCATTAAAATTAACGACCAGTTCTGTTGCTCTCCTTGTATGTCTTAAACATTTTTACTAAATCTCGGGGTAAACTTCATCTTTAATTGATTTTTCAGTACTCTCAGCAATTAGTTTCTGTGATAATTAAAAGAAGTAATAAAACTAATGGATTTTAAAAGCTTGCTACAATAAAAGTTTATTGTTTAAAAGCTTTCAGAGAAAGGGCAGAGTAAAATTTATTCAATGTTGTTTATATATTTATAAATCTAACGTCCAGTTGTACAAAACACCTGATCAAGAATTAAAATAATTAGTCACTTGTAATATGGACAGCACTCATGTTAATATCATTACCAAAGGTGACTCTAAAATGTCAATTATATTTATTACTTGATTGCTTGATTACTTGAGTTAAAGAGGCTACGAAATATACAGTGACCATTACCTCTTGATTGCAATAATAAAATAAATGCAGATGATAAATATACGAAAAATCAAAAAAGCAAATGCAAAAGAATATGCAGAAGTGATATAAACTTATATCCTACAGAACCAATAGGTAGCAAAGAAATACCAAACAAGTCATAAACAAAAAACTGAGTAATTTGCAAGAACCAAGAGAAGAAATATAGAAGAAATATGTTCGAAAAGATAATATGGGAAGCAGGACGGAAAACATGTGGCACAAGCAAGCAGAGCAGTAACAAAAAACAAACAGCCTGGTGGACAGAGAAGATCAAAAGGAGGCTAGTAAGAATAAAAAAAGAAGTATTGGCCAGAATACTAAAAGAGACAAAACTCAACAGAATTATGAAGCATATAAACAACAAAGATTAAGAATAAAAAACATGGTACTAGTAAAAAAAAAGTTGGGGGAATTCGGAGATAAACTAAAGAAAAACAGCAAAAAAAAAATCAAAATTGTTTTACAGGATATTGAGAAGTCTAAGAGGAATCAGAAAGTTAGATACCTCAGCAATTAAAAGTGAGAAAGGCGACATACTCACTGATGACTGGTGAAATGGAAGAACAAGAACAAAGAAAAGAAAAGAAGAATGAATCATATAACATAACAAAAGAAGAACTAACAGAAGCAATAAATCACTTAAAAATGGAAAAGCACCAGGAAATGGTAAAATCACAACGGAAATGATAAAATACATTGGTAAAAGAGGAATAGAAATATATCTAGAATGTTCAACACAATTTGGAAAAAAGAAAAAATACAAACTGACTGGGAAATGGGATTAATATTGCCAATTTTCAAGAAGGGAGACAATAAAAACTGCAACAACTGTAGATGCATCAGCGTGCTGAACACGCTAATAAAGATTTTAAAAAAATAGTAGAAAAAAGTGATGGAAAGAAATAGAAATAAACTTATCAGAAGTGCAAAGTGGATTTCGGAAAAATAGATGCGCCCAAGACCATGATTTTACAATTAAAGAAGTTATACAGAAAACACTGAAAATAGCTTTTGATAAAGTACCAAGATTTGAACTTTGGGAATGCCTCACAAAAAGGAATATTAACAACAAGCTGATCAGAGTAACAAATTGCCTGTACAAAAGAACTAATAACTGTGTAATGAGTAAAAACACGAAATTGGAACCCCTTGTTACAAAATGGGGCAGTAGACAGGGAGGAAGCTTAAGCCCGCTCCTGTTTATCATCTTCTGGATGAAATAATCAAAGTTACTAAACAAAGAACAAAACCCTTGTGTATTGGATACAGAAATCGCGGGCTAAGTGGGCCAAATTAAAAATTTTGAAAAACGCGTAAGGACAAAAGTTGCTCCTTGCATCGTGGGAAATATTTTTTGTCAAAAAACTTTTTCTCTAGTACTAATGGTTCAGCAGTTATAAGGAAATAAACTATTAAATTTCTTATAACAATTGACCGGGTTAGAATTCTTCAATCCTGATAATTTTCGCTCAATCTAGACCTAATTTTCAATGTTCATGATTTTTTTTCAGATTTTACTGAGCGATCCTTCTGGTGATAAGGGTGGGGGACAGCAATTTTTAAGCGTTTTTCCTGAAAATGTTAAAAAAAATGCAATAAAAAAATACATGATACTAGTATATATCGTTGAATTCGTGTGTCAATAAGCTTTCATTTGACACCGTACACGATGCCCTTGAATTTTTTTTCTATTGCCCAATTTACCCCCCGAAATTCACCCCAGAATCAAAATTTAACTTTTTATACTTCACGTCTATAATTGGGCCACCACATTATATTTCTGCGCCAAATTTGAAATTTACACGTCGAATAGTTTCAGAGAAAATCGCCTGTGACAGACGGATGGACGGACAGACGGACGGGCAGACACCGAAGTGTCCGTTTCACGGAACACTAAAAAGAGGAAAAGAACAAACATAAGAATAAATGGAGAACTAATAAAGCAGGTCAGCAACTTCCATTATTTAGAGGTCACCCTCGATGAGAAAGAAAATCAAGACGCAGAACTAAATGCACTATTAGACAAAGCGAATAAGATCTATTATGCCCCGAGTAACGGACTAATAAATAAAAAAGACATAACAAGACAAACAAAAATAAAGATCTACAAATCAATCTGTAGACCCATCCTTGCGTACGGGTGTGGAACATGGGTACTATCCGAAGGAGAAAAGAGCAAAATAAGGAAACATCTGGATATTATTTTCGCACTGGAATACGTTAAACAGAGACAACTAGGATGATGGGGACATTTGCAAAGACTAAACGATTTAGTACCGGTCAAAAGAATCTGGGAATGGAAAACACAAGAAAAAAGAAAGCGGGAAAGGCCAAGGGAAAACCTGGACGGAAGCAAAACAGATGGCGCAGGACAGGAAAGCGTGGAAGGAATTTATAAAGGACCAAACACAACGTATTACTGAAAAACCATACCCTTACAACCTATGGGTAGAAAGGGTCATTGACTATATACATATATATATATATATATATATATATATATATATATATATATATATATATATATATATATATATATATATATATAAGGGTAAGGGAGAGTAGTTATGATTTAGACTCCAGTCAAACTATTGACAATTTAAAATATGTGACCCAGTATTTACTAAAGTTCTGTATTTCTTTTCGTTTACATATCCTCGTAAAAATGTCTCGATCGCATTGTTCAATGATTGCAAAGGCTGAAGAATTTTATGGTTATTACTCCTAATATCAGTAAAATATGTTCTTTATGTGATGCCAATTGTGACTTTTGAAACGAAGTTTTCGCAGTATTGTCTATGTGCGTATATAAAAATGTACTCTCTCTGTATGTTACCGTTTTCAAAAACACATTCGACTTTTATGCCATAATATGTTTTACTGTCAAATTACTTCCAATAAAAAAGATGATTTGTTAAAAATCTGAATCACAAATCAAAGACATAATCATAATATTTTCTTCAGTTTCATCTTTCAGTTCAACCTTAACCAGCAAGCAGTTTGCAAACTATTAAACAAGGTTAGCTTTACTGGATTGGTACCGCGCAGTGGCTAAATAAGACTTGTTTATAATATGTCACTCGATGTGTTCCCATATTGATTGTTCGATGGTATGAAACACGGATTTATTTTTGGATGTAATTAATATACTTAGACACTAAAGTAGGATGGTAATAAAATAACATTTATTTTTTAAAACACTAAAAACTTACTCAAGCTGAAATGAAATTAAAAATATTAAAAAACAATAAACTTAATAAAATAAAAACTAAAAACTGTAAGAATCGGAAACAACGCGAAGTGCTCCTCGGAGCAGGAAACAAAATTATAAATAACATATAACCAATAAGAGTAATGATAATTAGATATTGTAATACTTTTAACTAGTTGACTTGTGAATGTACAAATTCTGTGTGACTAATATCAATAAATACTATTATTATGATGGTATCAGCTGAGATCACGTTTAAAAGCGATGCTGATGATGAAAGTGTAGATTATTATTTATTTAGTATATTTAAAATCCTCATTTTTGAAAAACGTCATCATCGGTGTCTAATTCTGATCACCTGATTCCCTTAATATATTACTATACATGACGTTGCCATTCAAGGTTTATAAATATAAAATTACTGGTCGAATTTTTTGAACCTGTCAATTAAATTTATTATCTTTACCTTTGCCTGTGTCATTCATATCAGTTTAAACCCAAAATGGGTGTATGAAAAATTTATATTTAGAACTTTTTTGGGATATGGTTTTAGTAAAAGTAATGAATAAAATATGTTTTTAAATGAACAGCTTTATCAGCTTATATATATTATATATATATATATATATATATATATATATATATATATATATATATATATATATATATATATATATATATATATATATATATATATAATTTATTTCGGTTTTTATTGCCCTGGCAACTTAAACTTCCAGTTTACCAATTTGGTTTTGACACAAAGTTATTATTTATGTGTATTTAACTCTTACCTTAAAATTGCCCATTTTCACGTTTTCTTTATTTGTCTAATTACCTTGTACCGAGATTAACACGATTTTTTGAAAACGTCGTTGCATAATATTGAAAATAAAATACAATATTTTGAAAATACCTTTTCCGAAAACACAATTTTTTGAAAAAAGCTAGCATTATGATCCCAATATATTCTGAATATATTAAACTTGGTTGTAGAATATTACTGTTATTCTATACAATGTGAGGATTTTAAAGTGTTACAATGCGATGTCTTAAAAACAGCTTGGAATGTTTTAATAAAAATTCGGCAAGGTGTAACAAGAAGGGTATGTTTGACATTTATTATTACACGAAGGAAGAATAGCAAGTTTAGAATGTCAAAACGGAAGGTATATTTTTATTCCAGAATTCGATTCACAAGTTCGTGTAAGTCGTCTCTTAAAAATTATTGTACATTTTCCCATTTAAGGGGCCTTTAACAAAATGTGGCCCAATAACTCTGTCTCCGACTATAGCACACCAAGTATTACCTAACCAAGGATGCTGATTGGCCACAACTCTTATCCATTGTGGATTTTCAGACGCCGACGAAAGAATTCCTCTACCACCATCCAACAATTAAGAATTACATATCATCCATGGTCGAAGCGAAATTCGAACCCGCGATCTCTCGGTTGCAAAGCTTGCTCAGTACCAACTCAGCCACCGAAGACCCCAAATAGTGCATATTGTGCTAATACTCCTTTGGACACCCATGTCACAAGTTGACAACTAGACTTAAGTAACTACCAACGGAACGGCTGTTTTTATTCCTTGTATTAGGTGTTCCTTTACCATTGCAGCAGATCTTTACATTCCATTATTCAAAAATTCGTAACTATGTATGTAACCAATAGAGTAAATGTAACAATTTTTAAAAAAATATTTATTGCTCCGTTTTCCTCCAGTTAAGACATAATGTAGTTAGTATATTTTACAAAATCAAATTTCAGAGATTTGGGGTTTTAAAAGTCATATTTTTCTAGTTTTCTATCTCCCTGCATAGTGAATCATAAGTTTGATTCCAGATTTGGACAATGCCTGATGAACAAAAACTTGCATAAGGAATACCATTTTTCTGAAACAATAAATTAAAAAAGTTTCTCCTGTCGTCAACTCCCTCCGGGGACACAGTGTATAATAGCACGTTGTTGCACAAATATATTTTATTTCCAAATGGACACAACCAGTAGCTGTATTATTTTCTAGGAAAAATTAATGCTAACATTACCAAATAGTTTTTTAGCGATTTCTGACTTTTTTAAGAGCATCCGTTCCACCGCCACAAAATTTAAAAAATATGAAAATCTAAAAAAAAATTATTTTTATATTTGTGTTACTATTCCACTCATTAGTAAATTAAAATATCAAGCTACAGTAAAGCAAACATTTATTTAAAAAATACAACTAAACTAGAAATTTAACACTTAAAAGAAAATCTTTCTTGCTTACGAATTTTCACAATATGGACCTAGAATCTAATTTGTTTCGAACTATTTAGACCATCTCGCCTTTCATAACCACAAACTGCAATCAGCGGCGGACTCATGGGAGGGGATGGGTGGGGAGCGTCGTTCTCCCCGTGGATGCTCGAGTTAGCTAATTAGAGTACGAGTTGGCTCGTACCAAAAAAACGTCGACAGCTGAGTTTAGGGAAAATTTGCAAAAAGGTCGACAGTTTAATTCTATCAAATGTAAAAAAGTTTGACCAGTTATAACAAAAAGTCGACGGTTTTTCTCGGAGGGAATTTACAAAAAATGGTCGACGGTTTTATTTTTATCTTTCCATAGTTTTTCCTCTGATTGCTCTGGGTCGTCTACGATTCGTTTTAACTGCAGTTATTGGTGGTTCAGTCCAAACGACAGTTTGACAATCTACTGGTTCATAGTATCTTCTAGCTTTACACCTGGGACTACAAATCTTCGAATTTTTGGTTTACTATCGATTTTGGCCGTAGGCTTTAAAATTGTGCAATCAGCTAGCTGTCTTATATGTCTGCACTCATCCCAGAACATGGAGAGTAATAAAGATTATAGTATAATATTGCAGGCAGAAGAAAGGAAACTGCACTTTTTAACATTGCTTTTACTGTTTTTAATAAAATGTCTTTTTGAGTGAATCTTAATTTTTTTAAATATTAAACATTTTTTGAAACTCATAGTCTTACCTTATTTTGCATTATACACGAACGTGTAATATAATCCACGTATTTACATACAGCAAAGTCAAATGGTTGTTGACTATCTTTCTGAAAAACATCTAATTTTGATTTGTAAGAAGGAGCGTCTTTTCTTTGCAAATTAGGCTTCAGCAGATCTTCCCATCTTTTCTGGTATTCTTTAATTCAGGCTACAATTATTTGATGACTTACAATTGAAATAGAAGCAGATTTCCAAATACCTTTAATCTGTTTAGAAATAATTTCTGAAGCATCTGACACAAGAAGGTTTTGGTTAACACGATTTTGTTCAAGGTTATGCCAAGTCCATAAAAAGTAGTTTATTACGTAAAATCAAACAGGATAAGTCTTTTGGTGCGCCAGAATGGGGCTGATTTTTTTTGGAAATTTTATATTTTTGCAAGTAGAATAAAGAAAAAACAACACACCATAACGAGTTAAGTTAATCACACCGCTATAACGACACATTATGACTAACTAATAATCAGCATCTAGTACGCAACTTCTCATAACAAAAGCTCACTAAGTTACATGGAATTACCTATTATTGCATTCCGCGCCAAAATTTTTTTGGTATGTTTCCGTTAACATTTAATAATTTTAAATTCCTTTAAAACAGTTTGAAAATTTTCGTTTTTGGCCGAAAAAAATTGTCTTATTTCCCATAGTACGATGTTTTCACGGATTTTGCTCGGAAGAACTAGTCTCTATCATTCCTCCCTTGACTCTTCCTGACAGAATAACAGGAGGCGCATTTCGTATGCATCCCTTTACTCTCCAGCTACAAAATCCTAGGACATACCACTTCTCTCGCTCATTCATGCCTAGGGTCTCCAGTTCATGAAACAAATTGGCTGCAGATGTTTTTCCTTCCCCTTCTAACCTCCAGTCCATTAAATCCCTTGTCAATATATTACATTCATTTTCCTTCTCCTCAGACGCCCATCGTGTCCTAGATAAATAAATCGAACAGCTTATTCCCTAAACGATTAGAATTTCTGATGAAATTCACCCCCAAAATGGCGATCAAACATCGCTCATTATAAAACGGGGAAATGGCCTCTGGTGATGTAGTCCCACGATAGGCGACCTAAAAAGAAATAAATTAAGCAGAAATTGGCACCGTTGCAAAAATGTTGTTATAATAATGTTAAATAATGGTAATATTATAATATTCGAAATTTATACTGAAATTACACAGAAAACATTACACTGAAATATTAAGAGAACTTAGAAAATAGTCAACGCATAATATTTTATATCCTAGAAAGGATATTTTTCGCTTGAGCATCAAAGAAATACTAACCATAATTCACACAATAACGGGGTCAAAAAACTACTACACGTTGAGGTTGTTATTCCACAAAAATTTTTGGATTTTACTACTTTTTCTGTTGTAGTTCATCGATATATTTAACTACGTTTAGTTTTAAAATAGAACTAAATTCGAAGATTAAGAAATGTTACAACACGTTACGCAAAGTATAAACATTCCCTGTCAGTACTAAAACATGGCGGTGTTGCTGTATCCATAATTTGAGTCGCCACATTGCCCAATACGTTCAGTTGTTTTTCGTAGGATGACATCAAGCGGGAAACTGTATGTTTTGAATTTGGTCGAATTTTCAACCTTAATATTTTTGTTATTAGCCATCCAATCGACGTAATTTGTTGTATGCGTGTTTTGATATACCGACTGTGCAATACTATTAACATATTTACTGAAAATGCGAAATTTCGCGAAAGTCCATTGTTCTACTTCGAAGAAGTGAAATGTGAATTGAAAATATTGTCAGGTGTACCAATCGAAAATACATTTTAACTAATTTAGTACTGCCTAAACTAAGTGGCCTTCCCAAAATTATTACGAATACATAATTTTAAATAACGAATCAACAAGAAAGCCCGAAACTATATATATATATATATATATATATATATATATATATATATATATATATATATATATATATATATATATATATATATATATATATATATCGCATAATGAGAAATAACGAATCAACAAGAAAGCCCATAAACTTAGCAAACATACATAATATAAGTTTCATAACTTAAAAATTCAAAATTCAAGCAATTTAGCTGAAGGCAGCTAAGCATTGGGATCTCATGAATAATTTGGTAGTGCGCATGCAGCAGTGCTGTTATACACGAGTAGTTTCTAGAATTCTATAAAATATTTTCAAATGACTCTTACGAAAACTTTTTAGTGCGAAAGTTTCCAGATTTTACCACTGCGCTTTTAAATTTAAATTTAACATAAGTTTATATATATATATATATATATATATATATATATATATATATATATATATATATATATATATATATATATATATATATATATATGTGTAAACTGAAAAGTGCAAAAATATGACAACTAAGTTTTGTATTTTTGAGTCTTGTTGCAAATTTACTGAACCTTAAACCTTTTTAGCGAACCCCAGTGGTATTTTCCAAATCAATTCAGTATTTATTAATTCTCAGTTGTGGTAGAGTATATTCAACTGGACACATAAGTACCGTACAGAACTATAATTAATTAACTTGTTTTTTACAAAATTAAACACACAGCGTCCGTATTACAAATTGTTTATTTACTTATTTATTTCATTATAGGTTTGATGTTCTTGTAAATGGTGGAGGCGCCGTGACGCTACAGTTCCAAAGATCTCCTTTTAAACCGAAGACAATAACCGTCTATGTGCCGTGGAATCAAATTATTGTTTTACCCCCAATCCACATGCAACATACTGATGATTCACACACAAGTCAGAATTTAATCGAGTAAGTATAATAAAATAACCTTTAAACAAATGAAGAAATTCAGTAGTAATTTTAATGTAAACAGAATTATAGCCATGTCGGATGAAGACAATATTTTCGTATTATTTCATCTTTCTACAGGTTTGGAGTCGGTGTCCGTGGTTAATCGTCGCCACAACGCCCGGCACTGACTTTCATCTCCAAACCTTTAAATTTTTCTTTTCCTTAAATCTCTCTTGACTCCATCCCATTATCTCTACTTTGACTTTCCTCCATCACTCCTCCCACACACTTCCAACGCCATTACTATTTTGCCTACATAGTCATTATCTGCTTTCATGATATGCTCATTGTAGTATTCTTCCCTTTAGTTTCTTCGATATTTCCCCAAACTTTGTTGTTCCCTTTGTTTTTTCAATCCATATCTGGATTCTCCTCCATCTCTTATCTATATTAACACTGTGGCGGCCCCGCCACTGAGTGGGGCCCCGGGCCGGTAAACCCGGCCTTGTATATGTATATCTCAAAAATCGAGACTTAGCCGGGCTTGCTTAGGGGCCCAAGGTACCCTTGCCCCGCCACTGTATTACCATTCTTATTTCTATTACATCTAATCTCTTTTCATGCATTTTCTTTATTGGCCATATTTCCGCTCATACATCATTGGAGCTCTGACCACTGCTCTATAAACCACTCCCTTTTTTCTTTCACTGATCCTAATGTCACACAGCAAGTGGAAAACTTTCTTCCATCCTGCTGGTATTCTGCGTGTTATTTATAAATCCATCGTATCATCTTCTGTAATGGTAGTTATTTCATTATTTAGTAGTATTTAGAATTATTTATTTTGTTTAGCTGTTTTTTTGCATCCTTATTTCTGCTCTTTGTTCTCCATTGAAGTTCAGTTTTCTTCCTGCTGATCTTTCGGTATGTCCTTCAACTGTCCACTTGTCGTTTAACGTCTTTTCCACTTGGAATAACATTATTAGAATTGAGCCAACGGACTTTCATAGAAGGCAGTAGAGGAAAATCATTTGCTACCTGTACCACAACACCGATTAAAGAGATCTTTAACATTACTTAACCACCCAAATACCGAAGTCGTTATTTATGTATGACAACTCTACTGTTCATTACCTCAACTTAAGGTTCGGCTTTAACTTTAATTTATGAAATAAAATTTTTTATTTAGCTGAAGACCATTCCCTATTTAGCTGGAGATAGCAATGTTTACAAGGCAATCGTAAATTCTCTCTTAGAATTTTTGCTCGTAGAACCTTCTTCGGTACTGAATAAGGAATTAGTTAATTAAGGAACAACGTTACAACTTTCACAGAATTTGACACTGGATATCAGCCAGACGATAAGCTATCTGATCGTTTGACAATTTGTTTGTATTAGTATTGTATTGTTATTGTAATGCCTGCTTTAAATGGGCCCTTGCGTCAATATGTGAATGTTTCCATTTCTATCTTTAATAACCTAAAATATCTCAAATCAAGTGTAATGTTAAAACATCAAGTTTTTGCCAAGATTCTACCTTGCCAGTTCTTTTAGGATAGCCCCTACAAGAGATAATTTTTGTGGTTCACAAGACCGGACATTTATTGTCTGTTAAAACAGTCTTACTTCCGATAAATACATGTATTTTATCTTTTCCCTGTAACTTTTTTGTGTGACTTTTGAAACAAAGACCCTAAACGTACTCCGTGTAGACGAAGTTTCCATAATATATACCGCAATTCCTAATGAAGGTAACCACAAACAACTTGTAAAAGCAAATAATAACAAATGTGTTATAGTGTCCAAAGGAAGTTGGAGCGCGGGAGAAAAGATGCACAAAATATATGTTCACAGTCAGTATAATGACTACGTATCGTGCATTTTTCAACACCATACAGCTGCGAAAATATTGTAAGAAAGTTAATGTTACACGGTTATGTATTTTTTTTCCCGATGCACGACACCGTATATCTCAAGTGTACAGCAAGCTACACCAAAAACACAAATATGGAAATATTTCTCAGACCTAGATTTTTCAACACTCATAAAGTTTGCATAGCGGTGCGGGCTACTGTTTAAAACGGTCCTAGATGCAAACATACACCGTGGCACCTCTATCATGTTAGTGCCACGCTTGGCTAAATATACATAGAAAAAGCTATGAAGTTAGCATGCTACAAAAAGCCAGGACGTCAGATAATATTTTTGAGCCCGAGAAGCCATGACTGGTAGCAGAGACTATAAAGAATATTATAGTCTCTGCTGATAACCCCTGTTACAAAAGTTTTGAGAAAAAGTTTGGCCTTAGTTACTTTTCTAAAACTGAATAAACTTTTATTGTACAACAATATATTTATAACATCAATTGTTACTCTACAAAAATCATCTAGTTTAATGCCGCTAAGGGTCCGTGTTCTTCAACAACTCTCAGTATATGTCGAACTGGTCTCATGAGGTTTTGGGCGTCATGTATATTCATTTCTCTTATTTTCCGGATGATTCGCTCCCGAAGTTCCTGCTCGTTTCTGGCCTCCCAACCGTCATTGTAAACTTTCTGAGCCTATCGAGCACAAAAAGTTTCAATTGGTCTGGCTTGGGGAAGATTCGGGGGATTATCAGTCCTGGGCACATACGGAATGTTTCTTGCTTCCAACCAGTCAAGTGTAGCTCTAGCATAATGTGCTGATGCTAGATCCGGCCAAAACATATAATTTCCATCTGCGTGATGCTGGTTGATAAAATCAACTAATTTTGTGAGACAGTCTCTGATATAGACTTCAGCATTCACTGCCTCTCCTCTTACACGACTAACAAAAGGCCTGGATATTCCCCTTTCGGATATGGCACACCAAACCAATAGTTTTTCTGAAAATTTAGCTTTGGCTTTATATCTAACTTCATTTGGGGTCTCCTCTATGTTGTCGGTATAAAACCCAGAATTTCCAGGTAGTTCTGCATGGCTAAGGGTGAAATATTTTTCATCATCCATGACAACGCATCTGTTGTTCGCGAAGTGAATTCGTCTTAAATTGCGGCAGCATCTGGGTATCCTTGCTATCTGGGCATCGGTATATTTGGGCGCCTTTTTTCTCTTTCGGTATTTTATACCGCTCCTAGCATTATAACGACAAACGGTGGCGTTGGAAATTCGGAAACGAGGAGCAACCTTTCTTGTAGATTTTCCAATGGAATTTTTCATTATTCGAGCTAACCTGTTCTGCTGTGCTTGAGATAACTTGCGTGGTCGACCAGTTTTTGGGAGGTTCACACAAGGGATCCCTTCTTCACATTCCCGAATTGTTCGATATATCGTTGCTTTTGAAATATTTTCGCCTTGAAAAAGTCTTACTATTTCCTTTTTGGGTATTTTCCCAACAAGTCTATAAATACTTCTGCGAATATCTAACTTGTATGCCATCGCGAAAAGAACTGTCAACAATTTGACATGTCTAACAAAATGGCAAAACCCGTAGCAACAGTAAATTCCAAGGATGACTTGATGTACTGCATCCCTATTTTTGGACAGCACCTTAATTTTTTTTCTCAAAACTTTTGTAACAGGGGTTAGTTGATTTCAGTGGTGTCGTCAATAAACCTGCTGAGAATTGTAAGTATCAGAGGTGGCTCTCAGCGTCTCTTAAGTTTATGAACTGATTAAAATATTTTAAGCAATCAGCTATAAGCCTGCTAATGTCGGTTTTATAGTCCTTCCTCAGATGTTGAGGTTTTTTTCAAACATGTGCGACATCTTCCTTAAAGCATAACTCAAGGTCCAACTAATACTCATGGAACTACTATGAATACCACTCCTAGATTCCATTCCTCCTACGGCGGCCATTTCAAAAGAAATAAGATTTTTCTTCGGTCCACACGGTACACCGGGTCCTATCGCGTCGATTACATCTAATATCAATAGCAAGGAAAATTTTCTTTTATTTTACTGTTTGAACTTATTGCGATTTCTTCTTTGCAGCAATAACCATCAAAGTTTATCACCGCATTGTATATTTTAACAAAGAACGTTAGACAAACCTTATTTAAATTTAAACGTTTCATTTTCGTTTGTTATGTCATTTTTCCTCCCTCTTTTCACATTTATCTCTTTCAGTCGCAATCCAGCGTTATACTTCCCCGGCGTATCCAGGTCATTCTTCGATTCGGATGGGTCATTGCCCAATGTCTGTGAGGAGCACGATCCTGAATTGCTACGACCAATCATAACCGGCACGTGGATGCCGGAAGCCGTAGGTGGAATGCAGGGCAGGAGCGTCATTTTCGCCGAGACTCAGATTGTTCAGGAATCCATTCCCATTCCGGGTAAGTTTATCGATATAAGTTTATTGGGATACTTTGTCTTAAAGAAAGCGTACCGTATTAGCCTTATTTCTGTTGCTCAAGAAGAGTGGAACCGATTGAAAATAATTGCTGACATGGACCATGGATGGGCTGATTATTCTAAAAACTAAACAAGTTAGCGAAAATTGTTTTAGATAAAAGTTCCAGCGCTTTCAAAAATTTGAAAATTTGTTAAAACATACAGGATTGCTTAAAAAGTTGTGACGGATTAAAGCTATATTTTCTTCGTCGAATACCCTATTTTTTGCATTAATTTCTGATTTTTCGTGATAGGCTAAGTTTATGTACAGGGATATCCAAATAAAAGTGAACAAGCCTTATAACTTTTTTATTTTTAAAGATGGAAAAATGTTAAATATGAAAGTTTTCGGGATTTTTATGGATCATTCAAAACTGGCAAAACAATTGAGCATCAAATAAAAAAAATATGGTATAAAACAACCATTTTCTCGCTTATTTTAAATTAGATGATATGATTTTTATCATATTTTTGGATTCTGTTAGAAGTTCTAGACAATTTTTTTTATAACATACCCTATGCGGTTTTTCAATCGTTTTTGAAATATTTCAAATTAAGAATTATTTCGCATAAATATACTTTTAATGTAACTATCCAGGTTGCGAACGAAATACCTGCTACCTTTTTAAATTTTCTTTGTAGGTAAGTCAAAGTTAATGTCAAGGTTGACATTAAAAAATAGTTTAGTCACCGTCATGTCATAGTTTTATTTTTATGCAAAATGAGTTATTGTATTAAACAATAACAGCCAGATTCTCCAACGCTAGTCCGGTCTAATTTGACAACCAAAAGTATTAAACTGACAAGTGTAAGAATAAGACATTTAAGTTGATACTATGAATGTATTTCTGAGCTTTTTCGCAAATTTATAAAGAAAATGACAATCTTAGTACGCACTTTCGACAATAATAGAACTAAATTCATTACAGCAACTCGTTCCAAGATGAAAATCATTTGTAAACTCAGCAAATCGCTGAAATATCACAATAATTCATAAGTTTTTAATGACGACTTATTAACAATGACACGACAAAAACCTGTCAAAACATAACTGCTCAACTATAAGATCTTACTTTAAACCAGTACTAAATCTTAAACCTTCTTAGTGAATCTGAACGTAAATGTTGATTTTTGTTAGTTATTAATATTTGAAAGCTTTAACCAGTGATTATAAACAATAAAAATGGATTACAACGTGGCATGAATTAAATCAAATAAATGATAATATTGGCGAATAAATATCAAAAGAAATTTTCAACATGTCTCTCATTTAATTCTTCGCACATTTCATACATTCTTCTCTGCCTCTGAAGTATGTTTATAAAAAATTTCAGCATAATTTTTCTTCAGATTTCTTACTTTATTTCTCACCTTCCTTTAAATTGCTTCAATATTTTCATTATGATTGCTGTATACGACATTTTTCAAATGACCCCACAGAAATGTATCTAAAAGCGTGAGGTTTGGGCTATTTGCACGCCAATGTAACGTTCCATATCTACGGATCCATTCGTTATACCGATGGTTTAAAAAATTGCGAACCTGAATTATTTTATGGGGAGGCGCTTCGTTCAATTGCCATATAATACGTTCACGTTCTTCAAGTGGCAATTCGTCGAGAATATCTTCGATTTCATTACATTTTTTAAATCATTAAGATAGCGCTGGCCAGTTAATGCTCCCCGAAAAAACAATTGTCCTAAAATTCCGCACTCAAACGTGAATGAGCTCGAAAGGATCTGGGACGAACTCAGGGATAATCCGGAATTAACGAGAAGTCTTTATTTATCAATACCTCATGGACTTATTGAAGTTTGAGAAAAAGATGACTAGATATTAAGAGACTCCCGTATAAAAAATAATTGGATTTTTAGTTTATTTTTATTACAAATAGTATGTAATGTCATTAATAATGATGTGAAATAAATACATTTATATCTAAAATATTCGCCATTGTTTTGTAACTTTATCTTATTTAACTAACTTGTTCCAACTTAAATTCTCCAATATTAACCTTTAGACATTCTTGTACAGCTTTGAGAACTTTTGAACATGATAGGCAGGTTCACACAGCACAACTGTTGTAAAAAAATTTTGAAAAAGTAAAAGAGAATTCAAATTTTTTATTATGAAATGCATTTCTCATATACAGGGTCGGTCAGAAACGTATGGCTAACCAATGTCTATTTTATTAGGAACATTTATCATTTTATTCAGATATAAGTAAAAGAAATGCAAAGTTAAATATTGTTTAACTTTTCACAATCAGTAATAACAAAAAGGGGTGTTCTTAATATTTAATTATATACATGAGGCCTTCAAGTTGTATTCGAAAAGCCTTAGTATGGGCAAGTATCTTTGCTATTAGTACAGATCGAGACACCAAATATTAGGTGTATCGTATTGGTTAATAAATCTGCTTTTCATGTAATTTAACTTTTCAACCCCTTTAAGGGGCGACGCTAGAGAGTTGAGGTCAAAAATTTGCCAGGAAGTAACACCTGCCATTCTTGAGAAAGTAAGAAGTGAGTTTCAAAAACGAATTTATTACTGCCAAAAAGTTCATGGTGATCATTTTGAACAACTTTTAAAGTAATAAGGGAAATAAAGGTATTTAAATTTTTAATTTTTTTCACGATTTTTAGTTTTTAAAGGCTTGCCATTTAGAAGCGAATTAAGATACGGACCTCGGTTTTATGATAAAATGTGTCTTTTTTGAAGACCTTTAAAATGACGTACCACACAGCATAATATGGTTGCATTTAAAATTTTTGACCTTAACTCCCTAGTTAGTTAAATTAAATAAAAAAGATACACCTAAAATTTGGAGTATCTATCGTTACCAAGAGCAAAGATATTTGCCCATACTAAGACTTTTCCGACACCCTATGTGTCTGTGCCTGGGGAAAAGAGCAGTGTACTCCTTATGGGCTATTATTTCTTTAGCTCTATCTTGCCTATGTACAAAAAATACCGTTTAGATTCACTAAGAAGGTTAAAGATTTAGTACTGGTTTAAATTAAGATCTTCTAGTTGGTCAATTATGTTTTGATAAGTTTTTTTCCTGTCATTGTTCTCACTCATGAATTATTCTGATTTTTCAGCGATTTTCATCTTGGAACGGGTTGCTAGACTAAATTTAGTTCTAACATTGTCGAAAGTACGTACTAAAATTGCCCTTTTCATTATAAATTTGCGAAAAACTCAGAAACAAATTAATAGTATAAAACTTAGCTGTCTTATTCTTACACATGTCAGTATAAAGCTTTTGGTTGTCAAATTAGACCGGACTAGCGTTGGAGAATCTGGCCGTAGCGATGTTAATTAATTTAGGCGCGTATTGATCGAATTAAAAGCTTATGAGACATCAGACAAGTAAAGACGTACAAATACGAAGACGGGATTAAAAGTTTTCGGCCTAGAAAGAAAAACAGCAAAATTTTGGTTAAAAATGTTTCATTTCTCTATATAGTTTCTGTATAGGTAAATACACAGCGATATTCAAGGGCTTTTATACCATCGCTAGATTTCGTGACTTGGTCCATGGTATAACAGTTTTACTTCATTACAAACCCCCATTTCACCCCCTTGGGGATTCATTTAGTAAAAACTGTAAAACACGTGTTTAAACATTTACTTTTTAGAGTACTTCTACGAAGTTTCAAGTTAATAGGACAAACTAATATTTCTTCTCCATACAAAGTTTGAACCCCTGTTTCACTTAGGGGTTGAATTTTGGAAAACCCTTCCTTAGTGCATGCCTACGTTATATATAAGAAACCTCCGTTCAAAACCCAAGCAAACCCAAGCAAACCCAGCGGTGGGATGTGCGTTGATACGTCGGCCATTCATTCAGTCACTCAGATTCTTCTTTTATACAGGGTATTATGAAATTCACTGCATATATTGAAACTGGTAACCTCCGTTCAAAACCCAAGCAAACCCAAGTAAACCCAAGCAGACCCAGCAGTGTTGGATGTGCGTTGATACGTCGGCCATTCATTCAGTCACTCAGATTCTTCTTTTATACAGGGTATTATGAAATTCACTGCATATATTGAAACTGGTAAATTCTGATTTGAATTCAGATCGGGGAAAAATAGTCATAAATAGCGTTGCGCGATTATAAGCTAGGTATCGCCCCTCAAAAACATTTTTTAATCACTGCACACTACTGGAAATGAAACACATGACCATATAAAGAACAAAATAACAGTGAGCTAGGTTGTTGTGTTGTCAGGTCTCTTAACAATATTTCTATGTAACAAATTTGAAAAACTAATATTTTTAATACATTACCTTTAAAGAAAGAGATCCTACCAACTCTTCCAAAATTCTCAATTTCAAAATGTTAAAATACTGCCTATAACATAAATTTAATAAAACTCTCTAGAGAAAAGCTGTATAAACCTAAATAAATACCTCATCTTCAACTAAATACCCAGAACTAATTTAAAATACACATCACTGAGCGACGATACAATATTTTCTTAATATTAAATGGCTTTAACTTTAACTTAAAGAAAAAGGCGGATTTGGGTTAGAAATTGGTTACGACAGAAATCTTTAGGGGCTACAAACACGATTATGAAAGAGCTATACCATAAGGACCGTCGTAAGTATCAAGCTATGAGATTGACACCTTCACAGTTCGAACACAAACATAAATCAATCCGCTTAACTAGCCAGTTACTACTCTGCGTTCAAACTGAGCGATTAGGCCAGTTATGCGGGCTCCACATATGTAGCCGGCAAAAAATAACTCCGGGATTCGCTAAAAAGGTATAGGATTTATTAAATTTTAGATCTTACAATAGGGAATAATATATGCATATAATCCAAATAAACCTGAAATATTTTTTTTTGCATCCTCTACATCAATTAAATATTTATGGCTGTTTTTATCCATTTATTTTTGACTTTATTAACAAAAAGAAAGATTTTCTACTACAAATTTTCATACAAAATTGGAAACTTGCAAAACGTGATACTATTGGTTGTGGAGCCACATGTTATGTAAATTAAAGTGTTATAATAGCTAGTGCATGGTGAATTCCAGTATTAATTTATTTTCTTGATTATTTCCCCGAGGTTAGGAGACTCTGTATATAAGAAACATTACATTTCAATAATCGGAATGTTTAAAAATAAGCGGAACGAAATCTGCGCAAGGACAATCGGATAATTTTCTGACAGTTGATGCTTGTATGATTGATAACCGCTTATTTGTCTTTACAATTTCGTTACAAATACTTATTATTTATTGTAACATAAAAATAAACGTACAGCCAAATACGCATACTTAAATTTGACGATACTCACCTTTATAGATAAATATTTATGAAAAAGTTTTAGTTAACTTTGCACAAGATGTGTACTTTCTTTCAACATCGGCTATTCTGGGCAGATAAAAAATGGGGTTTTTAGGGCACTAGCAGTAGTATTTTTGCACATAGGATAATACAATATTTATAGGGAAGTTTTTAATATATTGAATTGTTTAATAAAAATAATTATACATACATAAATTACACTGTAATAAAAAAAACAACCGTATCACAAAGAACAATAATTACTGTCTGAGTAAATAAGGCGGTTTTGTACATGCTACTCGTTTTGATGCACATTTTTGTTTCCGAAGTGAAATTCCTCGTCTGATTGGTTGACGTGCTGCGAAGAGTAAAAAATAAATCTGATAGAATATGTAACGCTAGGAAATGTGGATTATTTTGTGTTGCATAACTTTGGGTCAAGCTTTACGTTAACATGTAGGTTGACACTTATTTCTGATTATCTCCTGACGTTACTTGGCCCTGAAGGCAAATGGCTGCTTATTAAATTGTAATAAATTATACCAAGAAGTAATTTTTTTAGTTAAATTTTTATAATTTTCTTCACATAATATTTTTGGGTTTATGCCATAAAAAATACTAATATTCCTTGTTGATCTGTTGAGAAGTTTTGATCCTGTCACTGTTAATAAATCGTCATTAAAAAGTTATTAATTATTCTAATATTGTTGCAATTTGCTTGATTGATATCTTGGAACTAGTTGACCAAAGAAATATTATCATTATAGTCAAAAATATATACTTAAATGGCCCATTTTCTTATAAATTTAATAAAACAATAAACTTGAAATAAATTCAAAATATAAAACTAAGTTATCTTATTCTTACACGTGTCAATATGAACCCTTTTTTTATCGTCTGACACCCCAGACCGAAGTCTAAGTAATATCTGGCGTGAGTATACTTGGGAAGTCCGACTCACACATCCAGATCTGGAAACATCCCTAGGGATTTCATTTGCCCTTTAAGAGGATGTGTGGGGTGGTACCACCTCGACCGAGGAAGAATTTCTCTACCACCTTGATTGTAATTGATCTTAGCAGTAAATCTGGCCGTAAATTATTATATTACCGTTATTATTTATGGCTTAAGCGTACTGTCATATACTTTTAAATTTACCGTGCCTTGTTCATTTTTTTCAATTTAGATTTTTTCTCTTGTAGTGGATTACTCTTTCCAATATATTTTTTTTTATTTGGGGGATAATTTTTTTTACCCTCCCAAGGGACGTGATGCGTAGGATATAGGTTTATTGATTCCTAATGTTCTTTGTAATAAAAATCGCCTACGCTCTATTGACTGAGGCCTGTGGCTAAAATAAATTCTTTTGAAAAATCGTGATATTATAAATTCGGTTTTTACGTTCTTCAAAAGCCTCTATGTAAAAAGGAATCATTAATATTAATCGTCACGCTTATCGGTAAGCATTCGGTATAAGGTTTTGTAAATTTAGTTGCTAGCACGAAGCCCTGGGCGCCTCTCTCTACAATTTTATATATTTTATTTAAACAGGCAGGACACAACACCCACGAAGAGATATTTGTAGCCAGTTTTTTAATCTGTATAGGGGAGACCGGGGCTGGTAGTCACAGTTTTCACATATATATTATTTATTACAATTTGGGAAGGATTTTGGACAAACTTTATATCGGTGCCGTTATTAAGTTTTATGTTCTGGGAAAGCTATGTAACATTTCCAGGCTTGTACTTTTTTAACCAATTTTTAATTTTTTTTTTAATTCAGTGACAAGTGTGACCATTTACCTCGTTACGGGGTTTGTTGTCACAATAGGTGGCGGTGGGCTGTCACGTGTATTTTAAATAGAAAAAGGAATACTTAAATACTGAAAAAATGGCATACTAATATTCGCTAAGGCGTTGGCAAAAGAGCTTTAGTTCTAAAGCGTTTAAAACGTTCAGATTGATTTATATTAACATAAACTTTCCTAATTTGCCAACTCTATACTGGATAGGAAATCGATTAAAAAAAGGAAAATCATTTTGAATAATTTATTACTATTTTTGCCCTTAAGCCCGCACACTAGAGTATAGTAATTAGGATACCACAAACTATAGACCTTAAAAATACTGTATTGAAAATACAGAGAGTAATGAACAAAAAAATTTTGGTAAGTAAAATTTAAAATACGTAAGACCTAATATTAGTCACTGTCGCAGTTGTGACAAACATAATACTCAACCCAAGGAGTGCATGCGCCGTGAAACCAATCACCACACTATCTACATTTTACCCATTGTTCATTGGCCACCACACTATCTACATTTTACCCATTGTTCATTGGCAACACTGTTAGAAGATGCTTCAAGACAAACCCAGCAAGAAGATTCTTCTTCGTCAGATTCACTCTCTGCGTATTGATATTTCTTTGTTTCTCTTTTTTTCTTTTGCTTTTCTTTCTTTCCTTCCCTGAATACGTTTTTAACACCTTTTTTGTCTTTTTTCTTTAAGTGGTTGTCCCTTTCTTCTTCTGACTGGTCCTTAACTGAGGTGTCAGTAAGTTTGGTACTTTCACGTTTTCGTTTGTTCACTCGATTGGTTTTTCTAGCCGAGGCATTTGGATAAGGTCTTGTATTTTTAGGCATTACTTTAAGACTCTTACTGCAGCAAGGTTCTTGCAAGTCAATATAATTGAAGAAACACCTTTGATAACTTTGAGTTCATTCTCCTCAACATTTTCGTTTGTTTCTTGTACTTTATTGTTCACATTAACATCTACATCTGCAAGTATTGGCTATCCTTCTGCTCGATGTAGGATTCCTGGGACTTGTCTATCAGTTACAGAACTTGCAAGAAAATCTACGTCTATAAAAATACCTCTAATACATACATCTAAAATCAGACTGAATATTGTTATGAGTAAATGCTAAGGAATAAGCAGTGGAAACAATTAAAGGAACATCATATACAGGCATGGTCTTACCAGAGTTGTTTACCATCCAAACATGGCAAGCTGTATTTACATATTTTTTAAAAAGACCAGTTTGAGCTTATAACAATACCGTTTTTTTTTACTAAAATTGAGTCCTTTTATACTCAAATGAGAACTGTGATTCTCTAGCAGTAATAGGCAACCTACAGTATACCTACACTACTTTTAACATGATTGTGAAAATGTTTCAGAAATTTGAAGAAGTGTGACTCTTGCATCCAACCTAATGAATTGGCTGAGTCGCTTCATCCGAAGGGAGCTGAATTTAAAAAATGAGCTTTAAAACGTACACGCCGAAATATAAAAAAACGAATGGAATTTCCGACAGTTGAAACTGAACTTGCTATGGTAACAAGAGTTCTCCTCTCCGCAGAAATTATAGAACCAACTTGCTGATATTCTCATCTGGCAACTACTCGGTCTGGAGTTTAGACGGTAATAACCAAAGTTTCGTCCATATTTCAGATTTCGTGAGTTTAAACTAATGCTTGGCCATGACCGCGGCCAAATTATCAAAAAATGCGCCAACATTTTTTCTGTTGAAAGTGCTTGCCCTCGCTAAACTTGTTGTTCCTGGCTTTCCTATAGACATCACTAGATGACGTTTCAAAAAGAAACTTCAGAAATAAAAGAGACAAAGGTAAAACAAAAACATTAGATCATAGCTAAATCGATGTCAACCAATATTTATCCACTAATATTATGCTATTCTTTTATTTGTGTTTAAAGAAACACTAAATATATGTAGTCGGAGCAATTTACTAACCATTAGCTATTTCATAATCTGATGCCACATGAACCTACTTTGACCACAATTAATTATGTTCATACTAACTAAAGTCGGCATTTGAGTTACCGGTAATATTCTAAGCAAAATCGGGCAACTGCCAGTGGCAGTGGTGCCAAGTTGTGAGCTTGGTGACAACGCATATGACTACCAGCCCCGGTCTCCCCTAGAAGGGGTTATAAAATTCACTGCGTTATTGAAACCGGTATGAAGTCAGAAAAAATATCATACATGGCGATTTGCAGTAATAAGGTGGTAATCGCCGCTTAAACTTTCTCTAATTTGCGGTACCCGCCACTGGCAAGAAACACATGATACCGAATAAGTTGCCAATTTTATCAATACTTTTTTTATGTAACAAATCAGCATAAGAAATAATGTTATTATTACCTTTAAATCCTTTTAAAATACACTTCTTTTGAAAATGTTGACGATTAACAAATACCAATATACCAAAAAACACTAATAACACAGTACAGTCAATCATTTAATGCAAGAAACCAATTCTTAACAAACAATTATTAACACTAAAAAAGTTCCAATAACGAATTAATCACAATATTTTTCTACGGTATTTTGTCACTACCCGCACTATTAAAAACTGAAAACTAATATTTTTGATACTTTTATAGTAAAATCTCTGTAAAATTCACTTCCTCTAGAAATATTTTACAACAAACTTAACACACTCATACAATACTAACAAAACATAGCCAATAATGAAAAAATCGTCTCACTAACTAATTAAATACAATGCTTTAAAGAATCCACGGTATTTTTTACTATCAGCACTATAGAAAAACTGAAAACTTAAAATTTATTTATTTATTAAAAAGGCGTTGTCCTTCTTAATAAACTAACATTCGCCGGAAAGCAATGGCAACCCAAATAACACTTCATAGTGAGATTTTGCAACTAGGAATTTCAGACACGCTAACCAATAAACGATGAAATTTAAAGTGGTGTTTCTATTACATGATTTATAAAAATCCTAAAAATTAAGAAAATCTAGATCTTTGGTATGCTTATACATTTATTTATTTATCTTATTTAGCAAATGAGGTAAAAACTCTAATTAAAATACCACTCTAAATTTATTTGATGGATGGATAAATTATGGGATGGCGTGTTTACAATTTCTTTTTGCAAAAGCTCCCTAATATCGTTCAACGTTGAGCTTGGAATCTTTGGGACGCACATAACTTATTATTGTAAACAGTTCGACTGATCACGTGCATGTTAAATCCCAGCAAAACGACAAGAAGAAAGAGACGGGGACAAGAACAGGAAAGGAAGAGCGACATAACATGTATTTTCCTACTGGCGTTTCAAATTAAGAACGTTGCGCCCTTAGCGCCTATTTTGCTAAATAGTGGGCAATTGTTTCATTTCGTAAGAAATAAATGAATGCTCTTAAAGTTTTTATGTGATGCGGTCGAATTTTAAAGCGTTGCAAAACAAGTTTATGTTTTGAACAGATCTTCTGATACATCTTTATCAAAAATGTTAAGTGTAGTGTTTTTTTTTTGCAAAAATACATCCTGTATCTAATAGGTACATTTTTAAATACGTAGGAACGTTATATCGTATTTCATGTAAGTCATTTTTTAAAGTATGCTGTTTTTGGCAATTATAAATTATTAATAGGTTATTGTTGGACAGCTCCAGCGTAATTTATTTATTTTTTAGTAGAACAAATTTAAAACATAATAAGTATTCCTCTCAAAAATAAAATTTTGGCAATGTCACAGCACCAGGCGCGCGTACGGTCTGATTTCTGGGAGTTAGAGAAAATTTTATAGTTGTTCGATTGAATCGAAATGTGTCTCTAGACTACAGCAGCTGTCACCCATTTCAATATTTGCAGTGAATTTCATAACACCCCATATATATATATATATATATATATATATATATATATATATATATATATATATATATATATATATATATATATATATATATATATATATATATATATATATATACCAAAAATAGAGTAAAGTTTGAATGGGAAGCAAAAATTTGCTTAACTCCTTTAAGACTAAAAACGGATTTATCATTCCCCATCATTCTCGTCCTCCCCAAATACGCGATTCGAATACTAGCCATTCCCATTAGCGAGGCCGTAGTAAAAGGAATGAAATCACAGAAAAAATAGCCAAAACTAATTTAAAATCGATACAGACTCTGTCATTGGTTGTCAGATATAAAATTCGCAAAACGGGCACTTTTCTGACATTCAGGTCCTTTTTTGCGTGAAAGATTGTACTTTTACCTTTACAGTACTTTTATTGGTCGGAACTTCAATATCAGTACTAGTCACTAGACTTTTGATACTTCTATAAATCTTATATTAGATAAATAAAAAGCCTCTACGGTACCTAATTATATTTAAACAATTAAATTTTTATTCTTCGAATAAATCACAATATTTCAAATAGTATCGAAAATCCAGTTATTTCGGAAGTAAATTTTTATAGGATTTGAAGAAAATGGTAGTGGATATGATTCTGTAAACATTTTTGGTATCTTTTTTTTCATGGCGATAGTAACAGCAGCTTAAAAGAAATAATAGTGGCTTGGCGAACTAAAGGGTCTAACGTGCTCTATTTTTAGATAACGTTTTAGTAACGTTTGTGGACAGTTCAAGGATAATCTCAAAAGCCAGATCGGCTGGACAATTCAGTCTGCGAGGACACTAACACTTGCAATATTAAGGGGCGCCACCCCTTCTAGTAAGATCACAGTGCTAGTGTAGTATTCTGTTCTCTCTCTAGACGTACTTTTTTTAGTCTGTTCCCACTATTACAGATAGCAGTTTTATCTTCATCCCCATTAGCACTTTCCTTGCATTACGGTAAATTCCTACTAGATACCGACTGTACGTTACACTGCTACTTTTTATGAAAGCGTAATAAGGATCTAAAATACTTCCACGAAAACTAAGATATAGGTTACGCTTTTCCCACAAGTTTTATTAAGAAGTCAACTAAAAAGTTTCTTTTATACCATACTGGTTCTTAATCCTATGATGTGTGATAACCACTTACCACTCATCCTAATATGACTCGCAATTTTTTGTTTCTTCTCCTCATTCTTAGAGATATGACATCAATATTACAATATTGCTCACACTTTGGGACTATATGATAGCCGTTGTTTTACATGTTCTTAATTATTAAGAGAATACCTAAATTTCCAAAACAAACCACAGTTTTGTGTCAGTAGAATAACATAGCTAACATTTTCACTGGGCAAATAGCAGGTGTAGTAATTACACGTTGATGTTAATGATAATATCGTCGCTGATCTTACCAAGGGGCGAAAGCGACACTTTCTTCGATTTTGAGTTAGGTGCATGATGTGATTACATTTAAAGGTATCTATGATCTGACACACTGGCGAACGTCCAGCTCTAGTAGTTGTCAGTATACAGCAAATCGTCTATAGGCATAAGCGACACTAAACACATTATTAGGATCAGACGAAGGGGCGAACATCCACAAAATGCAGTTTCACCTAATTATTAGATCCCACAATAGCAATTTTGGCTGTTACGCTTAACAGCTAAAGGCTTTTAATATAGATTCGAAAATTAGTATTTAATTTAAAAACTAATAAAATAAATTAAATTTTTACTTTTAGTAGCTATAGAGATGGAACATTCTCGAGAATTTATTTTTGGGAAATATTCTCGGTAATTTACCATTCTCCGAAAATATTCCCCTGAGAACATTCTCATGGCACATCTCTAAGTAGCTACTATTAAAATTTGTGTGCTTGCACAAGTTTAAAGAATATGTTTTTCCTTTAATTTGTAGAAGTTATTGTTTTTTATTTTTTTAATATTACTAAAACTAGTTGTTGTTTCCGTTATTAAAAACATAACAGCTTTCTTTGTTTATAATTATTTAATACTTATTACTATTAATACGCGTGTAATAATTTAGCATTAAGAACATATTTTTTTTGGTATTTTTAGCAAAACCAGTTTCTGTTTTATGTTTAGGTTTAAATAAATACTACTCAAAATCTACTTTTGATGGTGTTTGACAATAAGTTTTTGTTTCTCGACCGTTTATTACAAATAAAATGCCTAAAAGACCACTTACGCTTTTTGTTTAATTCACAAGTTAATAGACAAAAGGAGGCGAATATCCCATATATTATTCAAAAGAATCTGACGAATGGGCGAACCTCCATTTAGTACCTATTTAGGGGTGATAGGGCATGACTTTTCAAATTCTATACATGTCTTTCGCAAGCATGTATCTTGACCTACCTTATACCATAATAGAGTAAAATAATAATAAACTACTTAAAGAAAGAGCGTGCTCCAAATAGGACCTATTTTCTTTAAAATGCTCTCCTGTAAAATTAGCAAATTGGCGCTTTCGCCCCTTGGTAAGATCAGCGACGATATGTTATGTATCTAAGAATATTCTTGTACCAGGACCTTCTGGTAAATTAAATTTAAAAATCATATTTAAAACATTGCGCCATAATTCACTAAATATTTTTGCTTGGTATTTTAGATCATTATGTGTTTTGTATATAAACTAGAATTTTACACTTCAGCTATTTCTTTCCTTTGAATTTTGTGGTAGTTACTCGTATTTTTTATAAGCTTTTCTTTAACGTCACCGGTTAGTTTGTATGTATGTATGTATGTATGTATGTTAGTATTTTTAGATCGAATATTGCAATCAAAATTTCGACTAGTTCTAATAAAGCTAGAGTTTTGAAATTTTGCACATTTGTATAAGTCCTGTGATAATTTATAATTAGTATATTTAATATTGTTCTAAATTCAATATGACGGACGCTCCAAGATTGCGGATTACCTTTTTCTTTACAATCCCCTTGATATGAGTATCAAATAAAAGGGTTTGACGAGTACACTATGAGCAGCTATGTGACGTCATTCTAAATCCAATATGGCGGACGCCACAAGATGGCGGACCTTCTTTTCACAACCCCCTTGGTATCAAATGACGAGTAGAATACAATAAGCTGTGACGTCATTCTAAATCTAAACCCAATATGGCGGACGCCGCAAAATGGCGGATTACCTTTTTCTCCACAATCCCCTTGATGAAAGGGCTTGACCAGTAAAATACGATAATCTATGTGACGTCACTCTAAGCCCAATATGACGGACGCCACAAGATGGTGGATTACCTTTTTCTTCACAACCCCCTTGACATTTGTATCACATGAAAGGGTTTGACAAGTAGAATACGATAAGCTGTGACGTCATTCTAAAGTCAGTATGGCGGAAGCCTGCACAAGATGGCGGATTGCCGTTGTCTTCACAACTCCCTCGATATCGGTATCAAATGAAAGGGTTTGATGAGTATAATACGATAACAGACGAAATGTCTTGTAATAACGATGCATTATCAGAAATGCATAGGTTAAGAGGTAACTAAAAATTTAAAAATAAATTCTGGTAACAAATGCCTTTTAAAAACAAGCTTCTATTATTTAGATGTACTAAAACGAAAAAAATAAGTATAATTGTTTCATTGTGGCAATCCTAAATGTTATTTATAAGTGGACGTAGTTCGCATCGGTGGATCCTAATAAAAGCAGTAGTTATCAAAATTATCACTGAAACAGGTATAATGTATTATGTTAAATTTATTGTCTTAAAAGCTTGTCGCTTGATAGAAAAGAAAAAAATACATACTTAGGTACTTACAATTTTTGCCAGGCAAAATTAATGCCTGTGATGAACTTTTCGCGCGCGACGAGCTTTTAAGACAATAAATTTAACATAATACATTATATCTCTTTCAGTGATAACTTTGATACTACTTTTATTAAGGTCCACCCACACGAACTGCGTCCACTTATAAATAACATCTAGCATCGCCACAATGAAAAAACTATACTTATTTCTTTTATTTTAGTACATCTAAATAATAAAAGCTTGTTTTTGAAAAGCATTTTTTACAAGATTTAATTGAAATATATTTCTAGTCCTACAGATTAAATATAATGCATTTTAATGTCATAATAAAAGCTTAAATGAAATAGCAGTACATTCTAAAGATAAAACTAATTGTGCTTATTTTTCATACAAGCTTATTTCTTAACAGTAATTCCTAATCCCTTCTTGAGTAGCTATAAAATTATTTTACATCCTGTGTACATTTAAACAAATACATTGTTTTATAGTTCATTGGCAGATTTCCAGGGGTTCTTTAGTGATTCCAAATTGCTTAGCAAGATACGCCTTTTATGGTAATATCGTAGATAATTCCGCCTAAACTGACATAATACACTTTTTATTGTGACATAAAACTGCCTGTTCCTAATAAATAGGATTTTAGGTTTTATAGTTACGATAAAATCGTATTTAAATAATTTTTGTCGATTTTTATATAAAGAGCTGTGGTATTTGGGAATATTTTTACAAAAAGGGCCCAGTTTATTTTGTAGTTTCTAATTTCATAAATACCTACCTAAAAATACTGTTTTATTTTATATTATTCTTTTTATACATATTATGCTCCTTTTTTATCCGTGCATGGAATATGTATGTAAAACGCCATGTGTGGCTGCAATAACGTGACCGGGTATAGAAAAGCAGGAAAACTGCATCGCGCTAATTTTTTCTTGCATTATGGTTGCGCACTCGAAGAGAGACCGACAGACGGCCGCATGACACTGGTAGAGATGTTTTTAAAGTTGAATGGTACAGGAGCGTCATACCTGACAAAGTCCGCATCTATTGTCTTCTCGCTTAGTGCCCGCCCATTTTGAGCAACCTAAGCGTCAGAAGCGTGCCCTACTATTGTTCTGTATTCTTAAGATAGAAAAGCTGTTGTTAAATGATTTGACAACGATGCACGACTTTTGCGTGCCCAAATCAGTATGCGGAAAGGACCGGTCCTTGAAACACATACATCCCTTTATTATTGTGAGTCTTAGAAAGTGCTCTTCGATGTTGCCAACCTTACTGTTTTGACGTTTGTCCTAGGAATATATATATATATATATATATATATATATATATATATATATATATATATATATATATATATATATATATATATATATATATAAATATATATATATACAGCGTGTCTTCGGAAGTTCTTACCATATGGTAAAAAAGTTTATTATTGATTTTATAAAAAAAAGTGTCTCTTTATAAAAAGTTCTGCATCATGAGAAAATAGCATCGTCATTCCAAAATTTGATCTTGGACATACAGGGTGGCTCAAAAATGTAAAAGTTCCAATCCACATGAAACTAAAAAGACACAAAATCGTTATTTAAAGGTAAACTGCCACTGTAAATGTACTAGAGTTACCTTTTTGTATCTTAGTGAATTAGGTCTGGAACATACAGGAGTCCCAAAAATAAAATTATTATCAACTTTACAAAAAAAGAAAATCTTCGTAAAGAGTTCTACCTTGTAAAAGAGAGCATGGATATTTATAAACTTGATGTAGGACAATACAGGGTGGCTTAAACAGCTGAAAGTCACAATTTAAATTTAAATTATTTTGTCACCTGTAGGTATGTCCTATATAAAATTTTTGAATAACCATGCTCTTTTTCACAATGTACAACTTTTTATGAAGATATACTTTTTTGTAAAGGCGATAAAAAAATATTTTTGGGGCCTCCTGTATGTTCCAAACCTAATTTACTAACAAAAAAAAGTTAATTCTAGCACATTTGCAGTGGCAATTTACCTTTAAATGACGATTTTATGTCTTTTTAGCGTCATGTGTATTAGGACTTTTACATGTTTGAGCCACCCTGTATGTACTAGATGAAATTTTTGAATGGAAATGCTATTGTCTCACCATGCAGAACTTTTTATAAAGAGGCACTTTTTTCTTAAAATCAATAATAAAAAAAATTTCCATATGGTAAGAACTTCCGAAGACACGCTGTATATATATATATATATATATATATATATATATATATAACTTAGTTTTCTAGGACAACCAGACAACTTTACAATTTCTATGCTCTTAAAATTATATTGGAAACTATCCAGAAATTCTTAAGCTATTTTATATTACTGTGCAATATGCGTCTTTTATGGTAATATAAGAGATAATTCCAACTTAAATGGCATAAATAAAACTTTTATTGCACAATAAAACTATCGTTTATTAATAGGATTTTACTAGATTCATATGCCGATAAAATCTAATTTTCGAATTATGGGTTTTTATGAAATTAGTATTTGAGGTAAAGTTAGACTCTTTTAGTTCAATATATTTTTATTGGTTTTACTTTGGAATTTTCAAATGAAATTTTTATTCAATTAACTTTAAGATGAGGAGATTGAATAGGACTTGCCTATTATTATTATTTTAATCGTGATTACTTTCGGTTACTAGTGGTTAAACGGGGCTGTGATAAATTAAGTTTTAAATTCAATATCTCGAAAGTAATAAAATTAACTTAAAAACCCTCGGATACACCCATTTAGTTTTATTTTTGCGCATATTATAAAAATATTCGGGGTTATACATACATAACACAAAAGTTGTATAACTGCCAACAGGTTTTTTTTCGGCTGATATGAATTTTCTGTAAAATTATAGCCAAGTTTTATATAGGTATCACAACCTATAACTGAAATTGACAGTTTTCGAGATATTAAGATTCGAATGACAAATTTGATACATTGAAGAAATATAAAATGCAATTGATTTAACTTAAGGCAAAGTTGTATTTCTATCTTAGGTATTTCTTTTAATGACTGTCACTGCCAATAGTCGACAAAAAAATATTGCTGCTCTTTTAAATCACAATATTTGTTATGCGTTTAACTGAAAAGGAGAGATCGAAATTTTAATAATGCTTGGATGATAACGCCAGGACACAACAGAAAGTTTTTGAAATGTTTAACAACAAATATCCCCATAGGAAAACCATAACTCAATCTGCAGTGAGTAAAATTAAAAGACAATGGAGAGATCAGTGTTGAATCCAGGTATCTCTCCGGGGGGGCTCAGCCCCACAGTGCCCCCCGCCCCGAAGATTATGTATATGCATTATGTATATGCATATATGAAAATTGTGCCCCCATGAAATTATCAAATGCCCCCCCCCCCCCCCGGACAAAAATGTCTGGATTCAACACTGGGAGAGATACTGGCAGTGTTAAGGATCTTACTGGAAAAGGTCGCCCTAAGATTTCAGATAAAAAAGACTTAGATATTTGGTTAACTTTCGAAGAAAATCCGCATTTTTTAACAACAAAAACAGCATGTGATAACGATGTACACAGAAAAGCAGCGTTAAAATTTTTGAAAAAAAAACAAATTTCATCCATGTAAGTTACAATTCGTTCAAGAATTAATGAATACTGATCCAAATCGTAAATAATAAAAGATTTGCAACATTACTCCATTGTTTGTCAAAAGAATTTGTTTCTCGCAAGGGCGGACTTTGCAATTTTGAAGTTGTATATCTCTGTTGCTACTTACGAGACCCATGTCAAGTTTAGGTTTTTAAATAATGAGCCTATTAGGAATTTTGGTAAAGGAGAAAAACATTTTATAATTTGCAAAAAAAGGTGAATTTTTGCGTACCCCCTGGGAAAAAAATGAACACATTTAGGTATTTTATTTATTATTTTTCTCGAGAAAAAATGTGTTAGTAGTCATTTGAATTTTTTTAAACCTAAAATATATATATATATATATATATATATATATGTAAATGCGAAGATTTACTTCTTCGCTAGTGCAGCGAAAAGGCCGTGAATGAAAAATAAAAATGAGGACTATCGCTGCACTAGCGAAGAAGTATATCTTCGCATTTACATGTATTATATTACCTATAGGCCAAGAAATCTTCCATTTTTCTACTATATATATATATATATATATATATATATATATATATATATATATATATATATATATATATATATATTAATTCAAATGACTATAACATTCTAGTAACACATTTTTTCTCTTTAAATTTAAAATTTTCGACAAAATGATGTAAACTTTGTTTAGAAAAAATAAATAAAATACCTAAACGTGTCCATTTTTCCCGGGGGGGGGGGGGGGGGTGGTGTGGTTAACGAGAGTTTTTAAGTTAATTTTTTATTTTTGAGGTATTGGGTTTATTTCTTAATTTCTCACAACCCTGTATATTAAAGCAATGATAAGAATAATTTATTCACTAGTGCTGTATAAGACCGTCAAATAACTCGAAAAAAAACTTTTTTGGTTCTAATGCAGATGCCCTCCTGTTATTGCGATTCACTATTGCTATGATCAAAAATTTTACTCAAGCGTATTCGATAAAATCTTTTTGTTTTTAACCTTTAGTGACAGACGGAATTTGGGGAGAGTTATTTTGAAAAAACAGCAATTTACTTGCATTAATGTAAATTTTTATCTACTTTCAGGATCAAATTTGAACATTCTATATCAAAGTTCGCAAACTCTTGGATACTTAACGACGATTCAAATGAAGTTAACAGGTGATAAAATCCCAAGTTCGTTAACTCACGTGCACGTACGTGTTGAGATAGAAGGTTGTCTCTACGTGAAAACTTATGAAGCTGACCCAAATCTATATCACACGTTCGCCTGGAACAAACGGAATATCTACAAGCAAAAAGTTTATGGAATTGCTACTGCCAAGGTAAGATATGAGTAAACGTGATGAAAAATTTTAAGTCTGGCGAGCAGGATAATCGCGGACAATGCGAACCAAGTAGCAGTGTATAAAAGTAAAAATAATAAAGCTGCTTAGCTTACCTATTACATAACATAAAATGTTAATGGCCAATTAATAAATTCGGTATAAAATTGTATCATTAAAACAACAACCGCCGTGTGGGCGGTACTTTAAAAATATGTGGGTGTAATAAAAAATGATATTTCTGCATCGGTCGAAGTAATATTCGCAAATCTCAAATACCGTGCTAAGGTTTCTTTCCTATTTAAAAACTTAAGCAAATCTGAGCAAATCTACAGTGAGCACGGCTTGTCGTATATTTTAAACCGGGATGACGAATAACATATTTATGACTTTCCACGACGGTTCTTAAAATTTAATTACTTTTGTAATATACCTAATTATGCCTAAGTTGTTTTCCTGCCTCTAGTATTTCAAAACTGTTTTATTATTATCCCCTCATTTTACAATGGTTGTTGGGGAAACCCTACTGGTTATTCAATCTCTATAACTCTATTTTTTAATTTCAATAAATATTAATAACCAAGCAGTTATAAAATCCTTTTTAAATAAAATAAGCTCAAACTTGTCTCATATTATGTAAATTTAACTGCATAAGAACAGGCAGTCATCGGCAAAACACAAAAACTATTTCAGCTAAAATAACAAAAGAAAATCTTTCCTTTAATTTAGTTCTTCTAAAGCACCGTTGTCGGCTACCGTCAAAGGCTTAGTTCCCTTTGAAGATCTCTTATCTTTTAGTTTTATTACTGTGCCGTGCTAAGGGTGAGTTTTATGGGAAATGTGAAGATGGCCGGTGACTACGACTACAAATATCAACCCCTTCACCAATAAGGCAACATCTGCCTAAATATGATTCATCAACGTCATCGCGAAGACGAAGTTACTAGTCGGGCGGAGCGCAAAAGAAGGCGGTCCATATCACTTCGGCTTGCTTCCCGTCGAAGAGACATCATCACATCACCTACTACCAAAAAGAAAGACTGTCGCGTCCCTTGACGCGACAGAATCGCAAAGGTCTCGTAGACCAAAGGTCTATCAGACTAAAAATAATTCAGTGCGGGAAATTTTCCCGTTCTCTTTAAGGCATGGTCCTGTAAAAGTAACTAAGTGCGGGAACATTCTCACTTTCTCTTTAAGGCATCATCAACGTCATCGCGAAGACGAAGTTACTAGTCGGGCGGAGCGCAAAAGAAGGTGGTCCATATCACTTCGACTTGCTTCCCGTCGAAGAGACATCATCACATCACCTACTACCAAAAAGAAAGACTGTCGCGTCCCTTGACGCGACAGAATCGCAAAGGTCTCGTAGACCAAAGGTCTATCAGACTAAAAATAATTCAGTGCGGGAAATTTTCCCGTTCTCTTTAAGGCATGGTCCTGTAAAAGTAACTAAGTGCGGGAACATTCTCCCTTTCTCTTTAAGGCATGGTCCTGTAACAATAATTCAGTGCGGCAAATTCTCCCTTTTTCTTCAAGGCATAGTCCTGTAAAAGTAATTCAGTGCGGGAAAAATCCTCCCTTCTTCGTTAAGGCATAGTCCTACATTTTATGTTATAAAACCATAGAAAGTTATAATAACTATAAATCAATAACATCTTGTAACACCAGAATATGACTAATATATATATATATATATATATATATATATATATATATATATATATATATATATATATATATATATATATATATATATATCTATATATATATATATATATATATATATATATATATATATATATATATATATATATATATATATCAATTTCCTGTCACAACCAATAGTGTATAAAATACCCATATTTAAAAGTAATAAATATGCAAAGTGTTTGGTGAGATTGATGTTTTTTAATGTTCAAAGTCGCGGCTGCCAGAGATCGCGCATTTGGATGACAACTGAACCAGTTACCTATAGAAAAATATTACAGTAAGTGGAGGTAGGATTTAAACTAGAGCCTTATCCTTCCAATGGTGGTGACTATGATGAATATATGTATAGATGATTTTGAAAAAACGAAAAAAAATATATTGTCAATTTTTCGCGCGTACACCGCTTCTAGCGTCTTATATCAATATTTAACAAGTAAATTTCATAGTTTTCTATAAAAGTTATATTTGACAATTTCGCATAAGATGCTTAAATAAGTTTATACACCAAGAGATGACACATAAGTTATAACAAGTAACATTAAAATTGTATCGCTTCCAATTAATTTAAAACGTTTTCAAAAGTCAAAGCCAGTTATTAAAACTGTTTCAAAACACTTGAGCGCAGATAAACAATTCAAAATACAACGTAAACAAGCTTGGCAAAGCAACTACAGGTGGGTTTCGATATTATGAAAGCAGTGGCTATATTAACACACGGTCGACTGGCAAATGCGATGCGTCGCCGTCAACGGATTTTCGAATATTTCACCACGCTAAATAATGAGTAGTATATCCACCTATTTTTTTCTTTTGATAAGTTGTTTTCTTATCTCGGTGTTTGATTTATTAATTTCGTCCATTAAATTTACATTGCTCTCAAATTTGTATTGTAGCATTGCCGAGAAACGACTGACTACAACGTTAATATTGCCATTATGTTTTGGTCAACTTAAAATTTTATTTATACTTCACCTAACATGATTTAATGTCCATTATATATATATATATATATATATATATATATATATATATATATATATATATATATATATATATATATATATATATATATATATATATATATATTTATATATATATATATATATATATATATATATATATATATATATATATATATATATATATATATATATATATATATATATATTTCGATGGTTGAAAGGCAAAACGGCTTAAGCGACACATTTCGTGAAATTGATATTTAAACGTCACTAAAGTTAATTTTTTTTTCTGCGTCGAATGAGCGCAGTTTTAGCTTCCTACTATGATTTTTTTGTCGCTTGAGTCAACCGAAAAATAATGAATTGCAAGCCATTTTTTTCTACCAAGCGACAAAATAAAGGATAATTTGAAGCGATTGTCATTTAGATTATTTGAGAAAACATTTAAATCTTATTTGCACCGATTTGCTATTCCATTTATTTTTTAATATTGGTTGTTATCCTCTTTTGCTACAAAACAAGTAACACAAGTATTGTCGCTTGAGCTCATTTACCCTGCATGCTTCATCTGTGATCGTGGCGTTTAGCTAGTTTTTCCTGGGTAGAAAATGTATTAACTTTTTACTTTTATACAAATTTGTTTAATTTTATTATCCCTACGCTAAAATAATAATAATAATAATAATCGCACGTCACAAGTAATTGTTAATTCAACATAAAAACAAGCAGCTATATAATTGGTTGGACGAGCATGTTAAAACATTAAACCTATTAGCTTATATTTACTAATCAGGTGGTCAAAACGTTTTACCTAATCATTTATATTTAAAAGTAAGGTGGTTGAAACGTTTAACCTAATCATTTATATTTAAAAGTAAGGTGGTTGAAACCTTTTACCTAATCATTTATATTTAAAACTAAGGTGGTTAAAACGTTTCACCTAATTTCTAACATTTAATGTAAGGTTTGTTAAGACCTTTTACCCAAATGTTTTTTGACCACTAAATTGCTTAAGCGACAGCAACTTTGTTATGAAAGGATATGTTTTTGTATATTACTTAATAGTTATTACAACAAACACGTCTTATGTTTTACTCTACTAGTTTTTAAATTAAAAAAATGCGTTTGAAAAAAATAAGAGAAATAATTTAAAATAAAAAAATAATTTAAATCGTCCTACTGCGAAATAATTAAACTGTCGCTTATGACCTTTTGCCTTTGAACCATCGATATATATATATATATATATATATATATATATATATATATATATATATATATATATATATATATATATATTCCATGTAAACCCTTTCTAATGTTGACGAAAGTACACAATTTCTAAATTACATACTGCATCTTGGTATTTAATTCCTTAAGAAAGAAGTTAACTGTTTTTCGCAATTGAAATTTTTTCCTTAATTAAAGAAGTTTTTTTTAATTATTACTTTTTGGAAAAATATTTAAAATTGCCGGCTCCCAGCACAAAGCTGGTATTTCCACACACATATTTCATCTTTGAAGACTTTTTTTCTCTTCACAATATTGCAAGATGCAATATTACAATTTACGTTTCTTGAGGGCGCCCCTGGCTTTGGTGCCGCCCTCCGCAACGCGGGGATTGCGGGGGCGTTATTTACGCCACTGGCGCTGGGACATCTGAGGAGATTTGCCCCCATATGTTATTATTAAACTAGTCTCCATTTTACAAACCGATATTTTTGCAGGTTTCAGTTGGTTACCAACACCAGTCATGTCCAGATCTTGTGTGGGTTACGCAAACGACTGAGATTAAAGGTTTTGACGTCGACATCTCAGACATCGGTGGTTGGGGACTTGATATACACCATCACTATAATTTTCACGAAGGAATTCTGCAAAAAGGGGACGGATCAACGTTGCATTTTAAGGTAAGGTGGTCTTAACCATTAGATTAATGAATATGCAGGAAAATATTAGGAAAAGGTTTATTTTTTTTTTGTCTTAAATGACGCTTAAAAACAGAAAATAAATTCTCCTTAAAGATTTATATGTCTGGCAACGTTACAAAAAATTCAATTGTTTTAAGTTTTTCGCGCACAATTTTCTGTCAAGCGCTATGTCGGGCCATGTGTTCGCTCAGCCTGGTGCGTTGAACATGGGCGGGTTTTAGGGTATTTTTGAAATTTTTTAAAATGTTCAAGTATTGGGTATGTCTGTAGACTCCCCCAGGAGTCACTCATTCAAATATATGTAGTGAATTTCATAACACCCTGTATACCTCATGTTGAAGTAAAATATTAAATTAATAGATACTGAAATCATGTTTGTCTTCAAATTGAGCTAAAGGCGAACTCTATTTCCCCATTCAACTAAATCACTTTTTTCTTTTTAGAAATACCCTCGTATGGTAAAAGTTGTTATGGGCACGGGTCTGCAACGAAGCGTCGATTGCCCTGGTCAATGCGGTGGGCCAGCCAAAGACGCCCGACTTTTAACCCCTGGGTCTTTGGCAAGCGGTCCCGACGGCAGCATCTACGTAGGGGATTTCAACTTGGTCAGAAGAATCACTCCCGAAGGAAAAGTATACACTGTGTTGCAGCTAAGGTAAAACGCTTGTATGATATTGTATGTGGTAAAAAAGTCAGTTTCTGGTGTTTATCTCATACGAAATGAAACATTTATTTAGAAAAAGAAATAAATAATTAAAGGGTGTCCCCGTAGGTACTTCGGGATTTACTTTTAAATAAAACTAACAATTTTAGAACAATAACATGCTTATTTATTTTATCAAAAAGTAAAGACATGGCTGTTATGTTTTAAAAATAATATTTTAACATTTTTTGTCTGCCATAGGTCTTCCACCCGGAAGCCACTTCTACCGCTCACCTTTTATAGACCGCCTGCCATGCGGTCTATATATCTAGCCGTTAGCGCGAGCCTGTAGCCAAGTTTTAATTTCAGAAGGGGCAGCTAAAGATTTAAGGGGGGGGGGGGCAAACTGATATATTTTTATGACGTACCTAATATTTTTCTAGTAGACAAGACAATGCTTTCAGTGATTTTCTAGAATGGACAACTCCCCCCCCCCCAGTCTACGGGTCTGCGTTAGCGGGAAAATGTTCACTGGTTACCGTCACTCGGTATTTTTCCATTCTCAATATCTTTTTTTCAAAAACAGTCAGAGGAGGAGCACTCAAATATTATAGGTTGAGGGATAGTGTATCTAGCTTCGTAAATTCAGCTATACAGGGTGTATTGTTTCGGAGTTATTAGACATCAGAGTCGAAATTTCCGCGATTACAAGGTCACAAAAGTTAATTAAATCGATTTAAATTTTCGGAGGTTGTAGAGGACCCGGAGCTTCAGAACGCGATTAAAATTTATTAACTGTAATTTTTTAGGTCGAAAAATGCTACTTGCAGACCCACCTTTTGTGCTTAATAACTTGAAAACGGAAAGTCGCATCGAAGAACGGCTTGACGCGTCAAACTTTAGAATCTTAAACACTTTTTTGAAATACATCTTTCTATGCCTAAAACGATTCGAAATAAACTGGAAATTACGATTTTTGACGCAAATTTTTTACGGTTTTAAATTTTTTTCTGGGTCAAAATCGATCCAAATCGAATTCCCACGTACCTCATTGGAAAGAGCCCCTCAAAATACGTGATTCCTATATTTTTTGTCATTTTTTTTATGACATCTCTACATTCGAATCACTCTGTATTTTTTCAATGAGAAGCTAGTTGGCTTCTCATATACATGTCATTACATCATCCGCAAAGGATTTTTTCTTGCTACACACCCATTGTATGCAGATGTTTCTCTAAAGTATAGTGATCCGTTATTAGATCCGTTACAAGCTAAACTAGGCTATCTAAATATGATAGTATGTTCCTTGTTGGACCAGAACGCCCCTAGCAAAATTAAAGCATCTATAAGTCGTGATCTGTGTGACTATTTAAATACACTTCATAAGTAAGGAATACCGACAAAGTCTTTTAGCACTATCTAAAATGTGGATCAGTTCTTTTTCACTTTATTAAAAATTCTTATGAGCATAATTTAACCAGATCTTATTATCCGTTTATGGGTTAGAGCTGTAAATGTAGAATTTTAGGATAATTTTACATTTTCGCTGATTCACAACTTAGTATTACCTTAGACATAAAGTTTGTAAGAGATTTAAAGAAATTTTTTTTATATAAAATAAAGGGATCATCGACGTTCAAGTTTGTTTTTTAATGTTGACAACCACTCTATCTACAGCGTGTCCAGAAACTATCTTAACAAATGGGAAACTTTTTTATTTTTGACTTCACGAAAACAAATTATTCTTCATAAAAAGTTCTGCCTGTTGAGAAAATAACACTAAAATCAAAAATTTTTACCCAGCGTGTACGAGGTGCCGAAAAAGTAAAAATCATTAATGATTTTTATGAATAATAATTTTTTTTCTTAAACTCAAAAATAAAAAAGTTTTCCATGTGTTAAGATGGTTTCTGGACACGCTGTATATAGATATTTTTACAGTTTTAAGAGCTTTATCATACGAATTAAATGATTTTTTAGAATAACGCATATTTACCTTGACTTGACTTAAATGGCTGTTATTTTTCAGAACCACACAAGTGGCCTACAAGTATTATTTGGCGATATCTCCTGCTGATGGGCATCTGTACGTTTCGGATCCTGAGAAACACCAAATTTTGAAAATTTTATCACTAGAACCTGTACAGGATCCTACAATTAACTGTGAACCGGTAAGTTTGAAAATTAAAGACATCTTAGATAAGTTATAAACTTTCAAAGTCATACATATTTAACAATTTTACGTATTTTTATTGCATTGCCTTATAAATTTTTCTATGGAGCACAAGCTTCTCTCTACGAGTTTAAGATGAGTGCAGTGTTATACCAATAAATATAGAAATAGTTTGAAATTTCCTGGAAATATCTCTTGACAATAAAATCATAATTAATTGACCTGTCAGCCGTATTGAAAACACTATAGCCGGGTAAAAATATGAAGTCGGCCACAACTCGGGTGCTGTTACTCTGTAGATTTTGTTCCTTTTGTGACTGTTCCCATGCTGAATTATTATTGTCTAAAGTTTGTCAGTTTTTAGAATTACGTTCTATTCTTTAAAAAAATTCTTAGAAACCTTATCTCGGATTAGTTTTGAACTATGATATGAATGTAATTATAGTAGTTGCGTATCGGGTAATATTGTCAACAGGCCGCACTTATTCTATTAAGCAAAAATAATTATTTGCCATTAAAAAGAAAACGGGAGCTACAGGTATTTCGTTAAATAATTCTCTTACACACTAACAATACACACAAAAAAAAGTAATTTCATCATTAAAAAAAACAAGGCCCATTAGTATTCTGACAGGGACGTCTAAAGTAGCCTGGAAAGTTATTTATAAACAACTAAAATGTCAAATTGAGCATTACTTAACCAGAAAAACAAACGAAATTTGTAGTGGCTGTAGTTCGACTACAACCCTTTTTACATTAACAATGATATTATTACTGCTATGTGCGGTACGCATATTTACAGATGCTAGCGTGTGTTGACACCAGGGTGTTGAAATCAGTGAGGGTTTGGAAAAACAGTACATTTACAAATGCTAACAGATTTGGACACCAGAGGCGATCAGAGTGTTGAAACCAGTGAACGTTTGTAGTGGGCATACATTTACAGATGCTAACGGATATTGACACCTCCGCAATCAGAGATTCAACTTTTAAAACTATTGGGAGGATTTTGTTATTATTAAAAGCAATTCCAAATTAAGGTTACTTCATGTCACGCAGTTTTAATGTTTTTGATGTGAGTGTTTTGATGGATACACCGTGTTGCCAAATTTACAAGTAGTTTTCCCACAAATTTTTATATCAGCTTTAAAAGGTGTATTGGCAACGGGTTAGGACTCTGTTACTATTTAATTATTTTTTGTGAAATTTTGGCATTAAACCTGTTCTTAGAAATAATATAATTTCTTCTTGTGGCCATAGAGTTGTAAAATACGTTCTCGGGCAGGTTTGTTCGGTTTTAGGTTTCATCAGTATCTTTTTTAAATTTTTTATCTTTGCCGAGTTTTTTTACTGCGACTACGCGATTCGTATTGGTATAAAATTTTGGCAGCACCGCATACACCTGACATTTTATTAAAAAAGATACTGATGAAACCTAAAACTGAGCAAACCTGTCCGAGAGCGTATTTCACAACTGACTTTATTATGCAATTTTAATTTCTGCACCTTGTAGGACCGATCTGGGTTAGCTTTTATTTCTTATTCATCTAACATTTTATTTTTAGTTTGTTCGTCTTCTTTTATAAACGCTCACTGGTTTCAACACGCTGATCGCCTGTGGTGTCCAAATCTGTTAGCATTTGTAAGTGTACTGTTTTTCCAAACCCTCACTGATTTCAACACCCTGGTGTTAACACACGCTAGCATCTGTAAATATTCGTATGGCACAATGCTGACGGCTTTATTGTTGTTGGACCTTGGTCTCAGATTGTTTAAATCACCATTTATTATTAGCTAAATTAAGGCTAAAAAGGGCCTTTTGGCTGGGGCATTGGAGTGGTTTATATCGTACTTGTCTAATAGACGACAGTCAAATTGTCCATAGGCAGTGTCTTATCGGGAGTGCTTTGAATTTCTAGTGGAGTGCCGAAAGGGTCCATAATAGGACCGCTTTTATTTATAATTTATATTGCTGATGTGTCTAGTGTAGTAAATGACAATGTTCTGTAGTGATATATTAAGGAAGGGTAAAATTATCGAAAATCATCCCTGAACATTTGTTGTCCTAGAAACTGCTTGAGTGCATTTATGCACGAAAGCAGCTTCTTTAGAGCAGCAAATCTGAGGGAATGATTTTCTGAGTATTTTACCTTTCCGAAATGTATTTTGTAGATTGTTTACCAAATAAACATGATAAAACAAAGTTCAAAAACTATTTTATTTGGAACAGTATCAAGTATTACAATTAAAACACAATATGTGTAAACTGTTATTGAGTTGTTAGGAGCAGCCACAAGCTTTTGATTGATTACTCTTCATGGGAGTGATTTTTGCTGAAAGCTGGTGAAAATCGCCGTAAGTTTTATACTTATGAGTTTATGAGGTAAATATAATCATTTATAGGCAGATAATTGTCAGTTGTTTATCTTTTTTACCAGAGAACCCACTCTGCGGCTTCTAAACAATGATTTAAAGAGACTCAGAGTGTGGTCGGAGGAAATCCCTTATTACTCAATCGTATTAAAACAACCGCCATGCTTATTGGTAGTGAACGGCAACGTTTAAACGGTAATAATGCAATACAATATAATAAACAATGCCATAGTTTCCGTACAACCAGCCGCTAAGAATCTTGGCATTACATTTGATAGTAATCTTCGTTTTACTAAACACACTTTTAAAAATGGCATATGGCAGACCAAAATCATTATTAACTACGTATACATTCTAAACACTTGGGTTAAATCAAAGTTAACGGAATATTTAATTCTGTCTTTATTTGACTATTGTGTCACTACCTATGGACGCTGTTAATATGAGAGTCTTAGAGAATGCATGCATGTGTGTTTCAGCTAATGTTATAAAGAGAAACCCCTTAACTCGTGGCTGGCTTAAAATAAATACTCATAGAAATGTTCATTATGTCGGTCTGGTTCATTATTAAAACAAATAGGTCAAGTTATCATCGATATAAGCTAATTTTTGAAAATGAAATTTACTCGCGTCCCAGATGTAATCCAGACAATATACATGTATCTAAACATATTACTACAACGTTTACTAAAATTGCCCTTTTCTTTATAAATTTGCGAAAAAGGTCAGAACATTTGTGGAAAAGGTCAGGAGTAAATTCATAGTGTAAAACTTAGTTGCCTTGTTCTTACACTTGTCAGTTTAAAACTTTTGGTTGTTAAGTGGGGTTTCCACAAGCACCACTCGGCTGGCGCCAGTTTATTTGCATGTGGAAACGTGTTAAATCGATTGGCGCCAGTTCAGTTGCACCACTAAAGTTAAGAATTGGTGTACTTTTGGCGCCAGTTTGCGTGTTTGTAAACAAAAACAAGTGTCTTCGTCAAAATTTTTTTGATATGCGATTCAGCAAAAAGTTGAACGGATCTTCTGTTATTCTTAAATAGTTAAAATATGCGTTTTGGTCTTCATCAGCAATTCTTGAATCAACCTATTTGATACACCGAAGGTAGTTCTACTTAAAATCCAGTTACGGACCCAACACTTACGTGGCGCGCCACGTATCACGCGGCGAGGGAAAGTTTGGATTTGTTACGGGCGCGTTTTCCTCTCCGCGTCTTTTATCGAAATGGTGGTATTCAGTGGCCTGCAATGCGACCTAACCCCCCGTTTTTTTTATGGGGCTTTCTCAAAGACGGAGTCTTCTAACAATCCGCAGGCGACTAATGGCCTGAAGCAAAACATTTGTTAAGATATTGGTGAAATTGGACCGCCATGGGCTTATCCAGCATGTTTTTATTTCGTAATACAAAACTACTCCATTTGAAAACTTTATTCCCAAAAAAATCAGATTTTTTTTGTTTAAATTCACCCTCAAAATAGCGATCAAACATCGCTTATTTTAAAGCGGAGAAATGGTCTCTGATGACGTAGAGTCGCGATGAGCGACCCATATTTAAGAAATAAATTAAGCTTGGGCACCGCTGCAAAAATTTTGCGGGTTGGTCATCGAGATTGAGTTTGCCTTTGGCTTCCGTTGCGTTAACATCTCTCGGTCGACTACCAGTGCTGCCGAGTCTGACTTTCAAAGTGTCCTGAATCTAGGGCAGAAAATGTACTGAATCTGTAAAAAATGTACCGAATGACGGAAATTAAAAAATCGGAACGTTTAAGAATTTAAAACATTTAAAATAGCTTTCTCTGCAGTTAAAATAATTGAGGGTGGTTGAATAAATTTTCAAAAATAAACAGTTTTATGAATTACAATCGGTTTATTTTCTCACTTTTTTTTAAGTCGACCATGAATAACAATTATTATTTTTTAATATTTGTTTACAGTGAAGTAAATTCTCCACCGTAGTTATATTCAGGATATTTCTATATTTGATTTTAATGATACAAAGTACAGGAAGGACTAGTAGGTATAAAAATGCACTCGTGACACACTAATTTCATCAATCGAAAACGCCATTAAACTTAATTCATAATAAACCTTCTTCCACAATAATTTTTCAAATTATTTTTTGTGCTTATTTGGTTTTAGTTTCGTTTTGAAACTTCGTACTGAAATTGATGGTTTTTCCAAGATGTAGTACTGCCGTACTGAATTCGGCGACTTTGTACTGAATTCAGTACAATTTGAGGTGGGTCTCCGGTGGCCGAGTTGGTACGACGTCAGCTTTGTAACCGGGAGGCGTGGGTTCGAATCCCTCTTCGACCATGGATATTTTGTGATTGGTGTTGGAAAGTGGTAGAGGAATTTTTCCACGACCGAGGTGGTACCACCCCACACATCCTCTTAAAGGGCTGGTGAAATCCCTACGGATGTGTCCAGCTCTGGATGTGTGAGTCGATTCCCCAGTACACCCATGGTACATAGTACTTAGACTTCGGTCTTCGTGGGCTGTCAGAAGATAAAAAAAAAATTGTACCGAAACGGCAGCACTGTCGACTACAAAGTTTGATTTCGGGTTAGATCACCTAGTGACGGTGGGTATAGTGTTTTGTGACAGAATAGAAAGGAAAGCTCCACGGCCCCTTGAGGTGAGCCTTTTCCAAATCCAAGGGGAGTGAGCAATGAGGTCTAAAATCCCTGTTAGTGCTACGTTTTTTTCATTCGCACGAGGTAGACATGTGTCGGCCATGTCTTGTTGTGAGAGGAGCGTAGTGTGAAAGTGTGGCTGAAAGCAAAGGTTATACGCAATAGACTCCACCAGAGGCGGGAAGCTCCATAATCTCAACTGTGTCATACCGATAATATTGACGTTTTGTCATTTATTATTATTATTGTTTTTAGTCGGAATCTCCGAGGGTACATACCCGACAATTAGGAGATTCTAAGAAAATACCACCCAAACTGGGTAACGTGCAAGCCATCGCTTAGGTTAGCTAGGACTCTGGTTAAGCTCCAGACCGGTTAGTGAGCTAGCCAACTTGTCCCATGGACGAGGGCCAAAGGAAGAAAGAAAGTCATCGAGGTTATGTTATCAAACTAAATTATGAAAATCCGTAAACAACAGTTTAGTATTTATGTGTAATAACACAGAAATATTAACAGATGTGAGAAAACAGTCAACGCATTATATTGGGCCAAAATGTTATTGAAATTTTTACGCAAAGAATGGTCATCTGGATGAAAAGCCGAGGGGGACATTTGGAGCATATTATTTTAAAAACACAACTTCCATGTCTCTACTTTTTGATAAAATAAACAAGCGTGTCATTTTTCTAAAAGTTTTATTTAAAAAGAAGATCCCGAAGTACCTATTCGGACAGTCTTTTGGCAATCTTAGAGAAAATTATTAGACCATTTATAAAAATCACTTTTTATATTACTTCCAAAGAACACAGTAAATATTCATTCAATCCATCTTATATTGACAACGAATTAATCTTAATTTTAACAATTTTATCTGGACGTTCCCATTTTCCTTTGTCTATCCTGGCTAAGGTAATTCTGTATTAAATTACCCACCTATAAATGGAAATTTAAGCTAAACTAATTATTATTCTAATACAAGCTATTAGTATTCCGAATAACATTAATAACATAAGCGATCCTTTATTGATCCTTCAGTGTTCAAGAGACTGACACGAAAGGCGACGTCTTAAGACGAGACATATTAATTACTTGTAGTTTATAAGGGTTCAAGTTGGTGCAAATTGCTTCTTACCTAATTACCATGTCATAAAATATGATTAAATTAACTACATTCAGCAAATTGTAATTTTTTCCCTATAAAATAATCTTCCGCGTTCGTCAGCAATTGGATTGCCGGTGATTATAGCTTCCTATGCAATCTAAATTTGTGACTATGAGACTGATCTTTTTTCTTAACTAGAAATAAAAACTAAAAGCAATACTTTGCAAAAATGAAGAACGTCTATTGAAAGGATATTGACTAAGCAAGAACCATAATTATTATTACCTATTAATACCGGCAAACTATTGCAAATAACCAAGGGGCAAAGACACAATGAATATAGAAGACTTAAACAACGCTATTCTAAAGTCCTTGGAATAAGCCCAACAAAAATACTTCCCCAAACTAAATCGTGCAACAAAACGGAGAAATTTAGTAAACAGGGAGCACATGAGAAACTTAAATAAAACTTAAATAAAAATATTTCAAGAGCCATACGAAAAGATACAAAACATGGGTAACAAAAGTAATAGAAGAAACCAAGAGTATGAAATTATTAAGACAGAAACTTGCAATTGGAAAGACAGAGATCACAAAAATAGAAAACAATAGTGGAGAAATCATCACAAACAAAGAAGAGATTCTAAAAACTGAGACTTCTACTCAAATTTATATCGTTGTGATGGGCAGCCGACAAGATCTACCACAAGTTACGAACCAACGATCTGAAGAAATACCGAAATACCGTCTTATATTCAATAGGAAAAGTAAAAACTAGGCTCCACGCGAGGATGGAATTGTGATAGAAGCCGTGAAGGACGGTGGAAAGGAATTGTTAAAAGCTAAAACCAAGCTATTTAACAAATGTCTAATGAAAGCTACACTAGAGCTTGGAATAATGCGGTCATCGTCACAATGCATTTAAAAGGAAATAATGCGGACCTGAAGAACTACAAATCAATTAGCTTGCTTTCTGCACCTCTACAAGCTACTCACAAAGATTTTAAGCAAGTGTCTTACAACTAAACTGGTCTTTTACCAACCCACAGAACAAGCAGCTTTTCGGTCAGGATGTGTGACCAATGATCACCTAAAAGTGGTTAAATCCCTGATCGGACAATTCACTAAATATCATACTTACTTACATACAAGTACTACGTACTTGTATTCGTTGACTACGAAAAGTCATTCGACTCCATAGAGCACAATGAATTGTTTAAGGACGCATCGATTGTCGAATTGACAACAGATAGTCTGCACTGATTCGGCACATTTATTGAAATGCAACAGCAAATATAAGACTGCATGAAAATATAAATTAATTTAGAATAAAGAGGGGTGTCCGTCAGGGCGATAAAATCCCATCCAAAATGTCCTTTTTTAGTACATGTTTAAGAAGGTAAACATTGAAAATATGGACATGAATGTCTATGGAGAAAATCGAAATCATCTTCGATTAGCTGAGGATATTGTGCTCATTTCGGATAGCTTGGATAAAGTCCAAGAAATGCTAACAAGGCTAACATGCATCACAAAAGTTAGACTTAAAATAAATACATCTAAAACAGAGTTTATGACGAACTTAGTCCCAAGTCAAACCCTACAACTAGAAGAAAAAGAGATCATTTCACATTCTATAAATTCTAAAATAGCTGACGTTTTAGCACAAACTCTGCAATTTATCTCCGAACAAATAAAATTAAGAACTTTTCCAAAAGAACGATACAGATATTTCACTACAACAATGGTATTTTGTTCAATTGTAAATGTAATCAGTCCTCATGCATACTTTAAGAAATCACTGGTCAATAATTTTACCCCATCCTGAAACCATCAAAGGTGTCTGTAATAATTTTGTAAGTCATAAGGATTTTTTTTTACTTACGCACAAAATATTTTCAAATATTTAAATCATCGAAACAAATATTTTGTCTGTTAATAGATGAAATTCATATTAACTTATTTAGACTATAAAGGTGAAAATGTGGTGGGGGCATCAGTAAATAATAACGAATCGTTAGTAACATCTGCATATACTTTCCTGATTACAAGTATTTGTTCAGATTTGGAGGACGTCGCTCACCTTGTCCCTATATCTAAAATTAACCATAAATTGTTTTTTCATTTTATCAAAACAATAATAAATCGTTTAGAGGCTATCGGATATTTAGTTTTTGTGTACTCAGTGACAACAATGCAATTAATGGAAAAGCTACGTCAAATTTTTCATCAAAAAGGGAACTTAATATAGTGTTCCCACATCCTGACAAAGCTAAAAGACGTTTATTTTACTTGTTTGATTTTGTCCATCTCTTAGAATGTATCAAGGCCTGGCTAAACTTCTCCCTTATGTTTTAAACCTTATTAATGCATAGCTTGCTAAATACAAGTTTAAATATTTAAATAACAATGGTCTAGAGTGCAAATTTATAAGTCAAACGAAAACATAAATCCAGAAAAAGCAGATATTATATTGTATTTATTTATTCATATGACTACGAGTGATGACGTCACAAATGAGCACTGTGTCCTTGTTTTAAAGAAGTTGTTGCGTTATCTCATTGGAGCGTGCCCGCGCTTCGTGCTCGGGCGCCCAAATACGAATACGTAGGTTTCAGCAAAAACCACTTAATTCGGGTTAAGGTGTTGTTGCAGCCAGCAAATATGCTACATAACTGAAAGCCTGGCAATAGCCGTCCTCAAAAAGTAGGTGGGGACCATATAGTTCGCGGGGTTATAAATAACTTGGGAATCCCTAACGGCTCGAAAACATAAATAATGGTATATGTTTTTGATTCTAAATCAATGATCCAAACAAATAGTTTTAGTTCTCGCTGATAATCTAGTTGTTTAAGTTTTTTCTAAACAAGGAAACCGGCTGACTCTCCTCTTGGCATTTCCCCAACTATCCCATGCTCTCGGTTGCCATAAGTAATAACTCTTCCACATCATTACTTTTTAAAAATATCCGTAATTCCGTTGAACTCAGGATTACTGACTACTGAGATGGTATCATTATAGTATTAATAACTAAGATTAATTGATTTCTACGTAGCCAGTAATTTCCCACTGATGAACGGAAGGTAATGACCGCGAGAAAAACCCAATTAGCCAAATTTGTTTATCAGTCATAGACAGATCGTGACAAACTTTTCGAGAACTACGTTTTAAAATTATTATTGTCGTTAACCAAATTGTTTAACGAAACTTGTAGATAGCATTAAATGCAGGTAAAAGTGATTTATTCTTTGTTACAGGTTATTGGAAATGGAGAACGATGTATTCCCGGAGACGACACTGCCTGTGGCGATGAAGGTCCTGCGAAATATGCACGACTGGCCCATCCCAAAGGGATTGCCATCGCGGTCGATGGTACCATGTACATTGCAGATGGTACCAATATTAGAGCTGTTGATCAAAAAGGAATCATTCATACATTGATCGGAAATCATGGTCACCATAATCACTGGGTACCAATTCCATGTAGCGGTGCTATATCAGCCAGTGAGGTAAGAACGTTATATCTCGTGAGTTGTATAATATGGAATGTGTGAAGATTTTCGAAAAACTTTTTTTTTCAAAATACATATTATAACCAATATTATTGCTGAAATCAAAAAAATTTGTGCCCAAGATGTACCCAAGCAAACCCAAGCAAGCGATCGTCTAGCTCTAGTAGCGGAGCAATGTACTTGAGGGGGTTAACTAATTTTAGTTCATTAAGGCCACATACTCATGACCTATCAATGTACCTTACTAAAACAAATGTACACTTCTTAACATCATTGGTGTAGGCCAATAAACAGTTCTAATTTAGTGCCACTTATAGTAATATAAACATCAGATTACCCACCGGTCAAAAATTAAAGCTCCTGAAAGTAAACTCAAAAAGTACACATAATGAAACAACGATGAAAGTTGTTTAAATCTTTAATTTTAAAAAAAGGATCGTAAAATATGTATCACTTGAGAAAAAAAGAAAATGATAATTTTATAACTAGCTTAAGGAGGTTGCAACGCCTTTACAATGCTAGGACGCTATCTTAAATCAGATTTCTCAACAAATGGCTATTTTGAGCATTTGCCTTTCCTAAGCGATTAGAAAACTAAGTACTTATCTTGATGGTGAAGTAGTTCAAAGCTCGAACTCTGGAACGCCAAGAGTCGATTCCAAAATAAATTATATTCTTAGTGGTCTACTTTAAAAAGGCCCAAACAGGGACACAAGTCCAAGATCTCTTCAAACTTTCAAAAATCCAAGCACTGTCAAAAAACCATCTTAGTCTACGACTAACTTGCTCTTCACGGAAAATCGTGCAAAGATTCATTGCGATAATTAATCCTATAGATAATTAATTTGGTAATTAGGCCGGTTACATAATTAAGCCGATCAAATGATTAAACCATTAGGTCGTTAGGCAGGGGTACTGATGAAGCACAAACCGTAAACCATCGTAGGCTATGCGATTACTTAAAAAAGTTCTTAATACTTTTCCTTTTGTAGTTTCTTGCAGTTGCCTCTTGAAATTTGGTTTTCATTTATCTTATGTATTTCGTTTTTATCAGAATAATAACCTTTAACCTTTGAATCTTTTTTTTAAGTTGTACTGTTGTTAAGTTATAGTCTGGCCAAGTTTAAAGTGTTTAATCATAATTCTGACTTTTTTGTATATGTAGGTATAAGTTTTTAGTAGTTTTGATCTTGATAAAAAAGACAGAAAACGCATGAGCAAACCTAGACAAATCTGACCAACCCCAAAAATGACTACTATGTGTTTGCTCAGGTTTGATTTGCTAAGGATCTTTTTTTTTGTCTTGATTTCATTAATAAGTATTTTCTGAACTTAGAGTTTAAAATTTAGAAAATCTTTATTTTCAAAATCGTGGATCATAAAAATTTACTTTATTTAATTTATTTTTCTGAAAAATATTTTCAAAAAAATTGTTTCAAAAAAATTATAGATTCATATTTATAAATTTTGAATACCTATTTTGATTTTTTTGCGTAAACATTATACTGGATCTAAGTTATACTATTTGCCAAATTATTATATTCCTAAAACCAAAGAAATATTTGATTTAAATATTCATCATTAAGTATACTAAACATGCCATAAAACTCCATGATACTAAATTGTCTGAAAATTGTGTTTATTTAATTAAGAAGAAAACACAAGATTGCCTTTTGTTATCAAATATTCTAGTCGAAGGTGTCCTGTCCTAGACCTTGCCTGTGCGGGTAAAAGAACATGTAGTTAAAAATTGGGTTTTAAACAAAAAATAGTTACATTCCAGAACAGATTATTCAATGGGCTTGTCAAGCAATTTTTATTTTCATAATACAAAAGTACTCTATATACAAATAGCGATCTATACAAAATAGCGATCAAACATCGCTCATTATAAAACAGGAAGATGGCCTCTGATGACGTAGTCCCACGATGGGCGACCTAAATTTAAGAAATAAATTAAGGGTTGGCAGCGCTGCAAAACTTTAGGGGTTTGGTCATCGAGGTAATGTTATAAAATAATAGTTATAAAGAAATGTTATATTCGAAATTTATACATTTTATTAACCGACTTTAGGAGGAGGTTATCAATTCGACCCGTATGTCATTTTTTTATATATGTTCAAGCATAATTTTTACACGGATTAACCGATTTCTATAAATTTTGTTTGGTTTTGTAGATGAGCTCTCCCAGTGGGAACCTAAAAAAACCACGAAACGTGTGTGTACTTTTAAATGGTAGCACCTATCTCAATAATTTTTTCGCCGCAGTGTTTAGCATGACGGTCCGGTGGTCCTGTTGGTAATTGACTTTAAATGATAACAAAGCGGGGTAAGAGGGGTAAAACCGGAAAATTTTTCCGAAAATGTTGGCTAAAATCTCATTTTCGGGGTTAATGAGGGCATGAAATCTAATTTTGTCTAGTAGATGTAAAAAAAAATACCGGGGGGGAGGGGGTAAAAAGGGGAGACTGAGAAATTAACTAATGTGTCATTTTCCGGGTTACTGAGGTCAGAAAATCTAATTTTCTTTAACAGATGTTTAAAAAATTAACGGGAGGGGTGATGTGATAAAAAGGAGTGACTAGGAATTTCTGAAAAAATTAAATTTATTGACCTCAATAACCCCGAAAATGACTAGTTAACTAACATGTCATTTTCGAGCTTACTGAGGTCATTAAATTTAATTTTGTGTAACAGGTGTTAAGAAAATTAAGGGCGGGGAGGGGGATAAAGAGGAGCGTCTGCCAATTTCTCCAAAAATATTAACTAATGTAATTTTCGGGGTTATTGAAGTCAGAAAAGCTAACTTCATGTAATGTATGTAAAAATAAATTAGGGCGGGAAAGGGGGGAAAAGAGCGGGTAAAAATTCTTTAAAAAGTTACACATGTCATTTTCGGGGCTACTGAGGTCTGAATATCCATTATTACAAGGAAATTACAAATTTAAAGAGGGGGCGATAAGATGAAGGGGAGGAGTATAGGTGAACTAAAAAGAAAGAAATAATTTTTTTCTTCAAAAAAATGAACAAAAGGAAAAGCACTAAAAAGTATAAAATAATATTTTTACGTATTTATAACTGTGGTTAATGGTAAACTTAATTTTGTTCCAAGTTAGGTAACTTCTACGGCGAAGTTCTGAACTTTAAAATCGGCGCAATTTTATAGTATAAGGATCCGTGATAATAATTCGTAAACAATTAATAAGAAGTTGGCGCGACTTCAAAGTTCAAAACTTCGGTGTAGAAGTTACCTAGCTTTGAACAAAATTAGGTTTACCATTAACCAGAGTTATAAATACGTAAAAATATTATTTCATACTTTTTAGTGCTTTTCCTTTTGTAAAGTCGGTTAATTTTTTTGAAAAAAAAAATATTTAATTTAAAAGTAGGCTGTATAACCGATGAAACTGTCATATATAATAAGATTTTTACAATTTAATTACAATAAGCTAGGAATTATAATTTATAAGATTTCTAGTGATTTGATCCAATTCCGTATTTATTCTGTTTTTAAAAGATTGTACTGATGAAGCACAAAATGTGGTCCCCTGGCTATCATTCCATGCATAGACTATGCAGTTACTTTTAAAAATTCTTATTAATAATTTGGAACACTTTTCCTTTTATATTTTCTTACTGTTGCCTCTTAAAATTTGAGTTTCACTTGTTCTAAATATTTGGATTTTAACAATAATAACCATTAAGAATTTTACAGGATTGTATTAGGTCGCTTTTCAATCTTTTTTCCTTTTAAGTTATATTTCTTTGAACTCTTTTCAAGGCTTCTATATCTCTGACATAATAAGGATTACAAATACACTGTGATGATTCTAAAATTGGTCTTGTAAAAAAAGTATAAACTTTCCTTATAATTTAAATACTCTTATTATGAAATGCTTTTTGAATAAGATATACGTGTATTTGCTTTTTTTACTAATATGGCAATGTGTGTTTTCCATTTTAACATCACTGGTTATAGTGACTCGTAGGTCTTTTTGTTCTATAACCTCTATAATTTTTTATTGTCTCTTAGGGTTATTTGGTCCTATATGTAATTTATTAAACTTAGTTATATTAAATAGCATTTTCCATTTTGCAGTCCACCGTTTAATGGATAACATCTCCAATAAAATTTTTATCAGAAAAACATTAAAAGAAATTCGAACACAGTCATTGCATAAGGTTTTATAACCTAAAAAGGATATTTACGCATGACCAACTAAGAAATACTAACCATAATTTTCCGAATGACGGGGGCAAAAAACTACTACACGCTCAGATTATTCCATAATGGTGTTTGGATTTTATTGCTGTTATAATTCATTGATATATTTAAATATACTTAGGGACTCAGAAAAACGTTTAAAAATAAAATTAAATTTGAAAATTAAAAAATCAGACAAAAGTTACGCAAAATACAAACATTCCTTTTGAGTACTAAAACGGCCGAAGGGGCGCATTGCGGTGTTACGGTACCTATTCTTAATTTTTTGTGTGCGTGTTGCGATTTACTGATTGTGCAACAATTTTAAGATATGTATTGTAATCGCAAAAATAGAGCAATCCCATTCGATTAATACGAAAAATTGTAAACTATAAAATATTAACAACTTTTCCTCTCTGTCGACGGTTTCCAATTTTTTACAAATAATATACAATTACTCGTAAGTCCCAATTCGAATCAAATAGCCCAGGTGTATATTTTTTAAAATGATAATTTTAAATAAAAATAATCATACACGGTGTCCAAGATAAGGAGGGCCAGTATGGGGAGCTCGTTAATAGTTACAAATATAAAATTGGTCAAATGGGAAAAAAGTTACATTCCTAAAGAACTAATAAAATGATGTTCCGAAATTTTCAGATGATTTTTAATTTTCCAGTTATTTCGAAAAAACTAAATTTTCGAATTTTTAAATCAATTTTTTCAGGCGTTAATATGAAAGATAGGGCAAAACTAATAAAACTTCTTTATTTTAATGAACTTAAAGATTACGTTATCAATTTTTTTATTTGACGTTTGATGTCTTTTTGTGAACATTACTAAGAATTTTTTACGATACGGACTTATCTCGTAGCACATTTTATATATTATTCCAGCTTTTGTATTTTAATGAAGAAAATAATGAAGCAAATTCACCTGAATGCGGTATGAGTGCATGAATGCTTTTGCTTCTTCTAAACCGCATGAATGCAGATTTTTCCAAAAATTGCTCAATACATTAAATTCAATGCACGCGTTATATTCGTGGGAGAATTGCATGAACTAAATTTGCGGCACCCCGTATGGGTGAAGCTTCCACGTCGTTGTCACAAAAAAAGTAGCTGGTGTCATATTGTCATATACCACCCGAAATTACAATAACTGCGTGTTTAATGGCCAGAACTTCAATAATAGGTAATATTGATATATTAGATAGCTGTTTTTATTTTTTCTATAGTAAAGTAACAAAATTGTTTACTCACTTTGGTGTTTTTCTGAATATGACTTTGGGAGAAAAATTATAATTATTTAAGTGTGAATACAAGAAAATTAGTTTATAACACCATTATTCTTCCACATTTTACTTTTTGAAGTTCTATTTTCTACATGGCATCACAATTAGATAAGAATAGATTACAAGTTTTACAAAATAGGGCAATGAGAAATATATTATAATGTAATAAATGTGCAAAAATTATAGATATGTTAAAAAACTGGAATGGATGGACATTAATAATTTTTTAAAATGTCAAGTATTAGTTTTAATTCATAACATGAAAAAAAGGATATACTCCTCCATAATTTAATAATTTATTTCATACGTATTATGTATATATGTATAATACAACAGTGAAAAAATGCCTTTGTTTTGGAATATACCAATTTAATGAGTAGTCATAATTCAGTGATTGTGACGGTTTTATTGATTATAATATTTTAGATAATAAATTAAAATCTATAAAACATTAAAAAGTTTAGAATTTTATTAACTAATAATATTTAAAATAATAAAGTTCGTGATGTGTGGGTTTAACAAACAAACTATTGATGGCATAAAGAAGAATGAAGAAAAAAGTATTATTTTAAACATGTGTAATTTTAAGGATCATTACGCTAACAAAATTTGTTTTATAAATAAATCAAACTGCAATAAATCTGCGATCGCTTATGCTTGAAATAAAGAGAGTAAACCCAACAAACACTTCAGTCAAATTATCCTTAATCCATTTTTATAACTTGTAATTTATTATGGCAAAAGCTTCAAAATAAAATTAAATTGGCGACTTAAAATTTATTTACATTTAAATAACTAAATACAGTTCAAAAAAGGCAAGTAACACTTTAATCTTTCAATTAAATAGAATCCATTTTATTTCAGTTTAGATCGTTAGCAAAGTTTCCAAAATTTAATTAACTTAATCAAATTTATCCCTTTAAATGCGATTTTCACACAGAATTATTAATGAATCAGAAAACAATTAACTGAAACCTGGGCAGTGCTACATTACCGCAGATCCAATTCAACTTTGGAATACGAAATGGCAGAATGCAATTCAATTAATTTTTTAAACACAAACGTTCAAATTAAATTAAAAGGACTAATGCGTCATTAAGGGGACGGTTAATACAAACATGGGACTGAACCAAATAGGCAATTTAACTTTTGCTGTTAGCGGACCCTAACTGAATTTTCAATATAATTTCTGGAAAATGTTTGATGGACCAGCAATTTTCATTAGGCTTCCAATTTAGATAATGCAAGAGTCGCTTGAATGTCATACCACTGCGTAATCGATATGAAGTTAAACAAATTTTTAATATTTAATTTTCCAATGGGTCCGTTGCACACTTTTTTTTATTGGCTTATTTGAGTTTATGGTCAAAATGAAGTGCAAAAGATATTTTTTTGGAAAGTTTTTGGGAAGCGGGAAATGCCCTAAAAATCGAGTTAAACTTTGGCTGGTTTTGAGTGGCAGTGGCGGCTGGTGAAATTTCAAAGTTGTATATCTCTGATCCTACTTACGGGACCCGTACCAAATTTAGTGGTTCTAATAGTGGAATGTTTTGGTGAAGAAAAAAATCATTTTGTAATGTGCGAAAAAAAGGTGAATTTTTGGTGCGCCCCTCCTAGGAAATAAATGAACGCGCCTAGGTATTTTATTTATTATTTTTTCTAAACAAATTTTACATCATTTTGTCGACAGTTTTTAAATTTTGCGACCAAAAAATGTGTTAGTACAAAGTTATAGTCATTTGAATTGTTTTAAGCCTAAAATATAATTTAAAAGAAAAATTCAAATGACTATAACTTTCTACCAACACATTTTTTTGTATCGAAATTGAAAAACTGTCGACCAAATGAGGTAAAATTTGTTTAGAAAAAATAATAAACAAAATACCTAGGCGCGTTCATTTTTTTCCTAGGAGGGGCGCACCAAAAATTCAACTTTTTTGCGCAAATTACAAAATGTTTTTTTTCTTTACCAGAACATTCCCAGTGGGCTCACTATTAAAACCCCTAAATTTGGTACAGGTCCTGTAAGTAGGACCAGAGATATACAACTTTGAAATTTCACCAACCGCCACTGGCGAGTGGTGTCAGCATTTCCCTGCATTTTGATTTGTTAGACTTTTGCAAAGTTGCCGAATCGTTCGTTGCTCGAGCTGGCATTCAACCAAAGATACAAAATCAATCTAATATTAAAACATCTCTGCCTCAACATAAATTTGTTAAAAAAAAATGAATTCGAAGGAAATAGAGATAATTACAGAGAACAATGAGAGAAGCATAGCTTTTTTTTACTTACCGTATTTCAGTTCTAAAATATTCTGCATATCAAAGTAAATATTCATATATAATCATGTCCATAGTTACCTTGGGCAAATTACCTGGATCAGCTTTTTCAAAGCCTTGATCCATTTTCACTGAATAAGCTATCACTAATGGTGAAAACACTGACACAAACGAATAAATTTTCTTTTAAAGCCAACGACAACAAACACAGAGTTTAAACGGTTTGCTAGGTTATAATAGCCTTTTCGCCGCGAAAACAGTTTATGGTGACCGAACATATACCGGTTTATGATGGGTTTTGTAGACGTCATATCGATCTCCACCTAAGTTTTGGTTACACCGGATTATGTCGCGGAAAAGCACCAGATGATGCTTGCCATCTTTTCCTAAGTCTGCCTCTTGGCCTCCCTCTGACACTTCTCGCTTCGAATATCCTTCTTGTCAGTCTGGAGCCGTCCATTCGTTTTATATGCCCAAACCATCGCAATAATGCCTCTTCTATATTATTATTTATTGGTTCCACTTTTAAGTTTTTTCTGTGTGTTTTATTTCTTATTTTACCTAATTTTGTTTTGTTCTCTATTTTTCTTATAAATCTCATTGCACACAAGCACAATTGGAACACAATTGCACACAAGCACAATTGGAAGCCATCGAGGCTTCCAATTGTGCTTGTGTGCCTCTGTTAGCGTCCATGTCTCTGACTCATAAGTCAAAATAGGTGTCACTACTTTTTTGTGTATTTCTACTCTCACTTCTTTTGGTATTTCTTCTTTTCCAAGGAATGAATTTCTAATACTATTGAATAATATTCCATCCTTTGTTACTCTTTCTAATCTCCTCATCTATTTTTCCTTATTACGTTACCAGTGATCCCAGATGCTTGAATTTTTGTATCCGCTTTAAATGTTTCCCTTCAAATTTATATTGTGTTGTTTTAAGTAGGTACCTTCCTGTTATCATTGTTTCTGTCTCGCATTTATTTATTTTCATTTCAAACTTCTCTAGGGCTATTCTATATTCTTCGAGGTTTTTGTTTAGTGATTTTTCATCTTTAGCAAATATCACCATATCATTCGCATAGCCAATTTCTGAAATAGTTATTTTTTCCATATTCCAGTATCTTACTTCATATTTTTTGACATTTTCTGTTTCTTTTGGGGCTTCATCGAGTACCAGTAAAAACAGTAGAGGGCTCAGAATGCACCCCTGTCTTACTCCTAGGATAGTTTTAAACATTTCCGATTTATTCATGTCTCATACATAGTTAATTGTCGTTTAATTCTCTTAATCACACCTTTCGAGACCTTCCTAAAAATTTTCAAATGTCTTTTCTTCTGACCTGATCAAATGCTTTCTCTAGGTCACCAAAACAGACATGCACTCTGCTCCCCTCAGTTATTGCCTTCTCTGTCACTTGTTGGACAACTTCCCATCGTTTACCTCTCGATCTGGTCTAAAGCCAAACTGACTCTTTTCCAGTGTCATTTCCATCTGCTCTCTTAATCTCTTTTCTTCTTTCTTCTTGCATATATTTTTGCAACTGCACTAGTTAGCGTAATAGCCCTGTAATTTTTACACTCTTTGCTGACTCCAGTTTTATATATTGGTGTTATTATTCCCATCCTCTAATCTTCTGGCATTTCTCCTCTTCTGAATGCCTCATTAAAATTGTGCAAGAGTTCCTGTAGGGCCGAATCTGCTTGGGACTTTATCATCTCTGTAGTTATTTGGTCGTGGCCCGCCGCTTTTTCTGACTTTGCTTTCCTTATTGCTTCTTTAATATCGTCCATATTTATACCTTGATCTATTTCTTGTTGGCCTCTTATTAGATCTTTTGTCTTTGTATTGGATTTACATTCTTAAATATCCGTTCTCTATATCTTTTCCCTCTAAGAGATCTTTGAAATGTTGTCGCCATCTTTCCGTAATCTTTTCTTCTTCTATTATTATATTTCCTTCTTTGTCTTTAATATTCTTTATTGTCTCTATTTTACGTTTCCTCATGTTACACAATGTTCCAAAAAATAGTTTCTGATTTTCCGTATATGCCGTTTTCATCTTATTTCCAATGTCCTTTCTTTCTTTTTCTTTCTTAATTAGTCTTTTTACGATTGCTCTTTTCTCTCTATACTTTTCGTAATCCTTGCTATCTTTTGTTTTTAAGTATTTTTCCGTGTTTTCTTTTTACCCAATCAAACTCCACCTGCCATTCTTATTTTATCATTCCATCATTGTGTCCTTTTCAAGTTCCTGTTTACTATACCTACCACCCCACATGTTTGTTCTGCTGCTGCTATTATTGCATTTTATATATTTTCCATCTTTCTTTCACTATTTCTCTTTCATTATTTGGATCAATATTTCATCTGTTTTTCTTTTCTCTTTCTGCTATTTCCGGTTAAGTTTACATACTCTAATTTTCTTATTCATAGCTTTTCTTTTCCTCTAGTTTTTCTACTTGCGTTTTATGTTTTAAGTAACATTATTAACAATAAATGGTCGCTTCCAATTTCTGCTCCTCTTTTTACTTCTATGTCTTTCACTCTTTTCCATGTATCTTTGCTTAATAGAAAATAATCAATAATAGATTTCTCGTTCCTGCTTAGTACTTGTCTTGTTATTTCGTGTATTTTCCACTTTACAAAACGTGTATTTCCAAGCTTTAATTAATTTTCTAAACAGAATTCTCTAATCCCTTCTCCGTTATTGTTTTTTATTTGTTCTTCATTTCTCCCTAAATATAATTCAAATCTATCTTATCTCAAAAAGCAGAATTTTAGCTAAAATTTCCTTTTTTAAGATATTCGTTTATTGGATTTTAATTCTGAAATTCGTGAGCTGACAATACAAAATAATCCTACCTAACCGTCTAGTATTTACAGTTATATAGGTATTTATAATTATGTTATCGATACTAGTTGCCTATCAATAAACCAGTCTTGAGCAATTCACTGCGATCCGTAGTAGTAAACGAACAAGGTATAACAAGATCATGTAAAATAATTCCAATATTACAATCTTAGTGTTACTTATCGTGTGAATTTTTTTATGATTTTGAGTCGTTGACATTTATAACTATGTGGTAACATTTTTTGTTACAGGCACAACTTCAGTGGCCAACTGGTCTTGCCCTCAGTCCTCTAGATGGCTCAATCCATTTCATCGATGATCGATTGATTTTAAAACTAACACCAGAAATGAAAGTATCAGTCGTCGCTGGTACACCACTACATTGCCATAAGAGCGAGAATCAAACCATGGACGAGGGGACAGAGTTGGGTATGTAAACAGTATGAAAAGGAACCTGAATTATTTAGAAACTACGTATTGCGTATTGTAAGACTGTTCCAATCCATGTACCTTATGAATTTGACAATTAATAATATAAAATATTTGCGCTTTTTGTTAAACCTAAGCGATATTACCGAGCTAAATTTACGAAAAATTTTTGGAAAACAACTGTCTCTAATTTTCGAAAAAAGGTTGTTTCGATACAAATATTTTAAACCTTTTTAATGAATCCCGGGGTGAATGGTAACCTAACAAAGTTTAACAGGGCACAAAAAGTAATACTCGTAACGGTTTTCAGATACTTGTGGTGTTCGATTACCGTTTTACATGACATAGCTTGTTTGAGCACATAACACCTAATATATAAAAGTAACTCTTGTAACGACTCAATGTTGAAAGGGAAATCATATGTAGAAATACTTCGCAGCAATCACATATGTAGCTATATAATATTATGGAATTCCATGGAATCGTTCTAAACAAAATAATATTACAAAATTTACGTCATCCGAGTTTTCTCCAGGTTTCGACCCCTCTTGTTATTGTGCTCACTCACGCAATACTCTTTATGTATTATATCATAACACCAAACTAAGCAGTTCACACGCGTCTTAACTTTCCTACTTGCAACTATCTACTACCTACCTACTACTATACTATACTATTGTAGAATTTGGATCTAATATTTGAAACTTATCTCGCTTCGAAGAACGGGGATGAAATAATCGCGATAAACAATGAGCCGGTGTTGCCACCTTAGAAATGATATATCAGCGAAACTCTTAGTAGAGGTTGTAGGAAGAATACATATTACATATGTCTTTACTTCCGCCTATATAATAAAGAAGGAAAAGATGGTTCAACTGGGTCGAAAGGAACCAAGCCATAATTTAGCATGTGAATTTTATTACTGTTTAAATTTTCGGAATTTGTATACATAACCTACTCCACATAATAGAAAAGTTGTTCCCTCGCTCCACACGCCTCTAAAAATAGTAGAATACCGACTAGGTTACAAAAATGGCCTACGTATGCATGGACGGCCATATGGAGTATTTAATTTTTATAGGTTTGGGTACAAGAAATTGTGTTGGCAGTAGCCGCTAACTTCGTGGATATTGATGGGCGGTAATTTTGAAAACAAGAGGATAAAATGTGAATGTTAATATTTTATAATAATAAACTTCTTCATTCGCTCTCATATGAGTTGCCTTTATATTTTAGGTGTTATGTGGTTTGTTAGCTCCTGCCCCATGTGACCAAAAATCTGCTTCTGCCCTACTCTCATCTCGGAGCTAATTCAAGCACTTATGAATCTTACAAATAATTTTGTATGCATGCTTAATACTCTTTCTATTATTTTTCAGGAACTGTGATTGCGCTAGCGTTTAGTCCTAACGGTGACCTTTACATCGCAGAATCAGATACTCGCAATACATATTATACAAGGGTCATAGATACAGCAGGCAAAATTACACACTTTGCTGGCAAACTGCAGCCAAAAGACAAGAAATGTCAATGTCCCGTAAACGTAACGACAGCAAGTCCCATTAGAAACAGTCGAGATTTACCTTCCGAATGTGCATGTTATCCTGCAGATGACACAACGAGCAATGCCGAAACGTTATTGTCGTCTAACGCAGTCTTCCAGACCATCTCTGCCATAAGCGTTTCGCCTGGAGGAGTTTTATATATTGCAGATCAAGGTAGGGTTCATTTATTTAACAATAGTCATGTTGTTGCAATGACCATAGAACTCAAATACACTGTTTGTAAAAAGATCGGCAAAGGTTTTTATTACCATTCTTAAATGTTTATGGGTCAGACATATATAGATTTAAATTAAGTTTTCATATTTTAAAATTTTCTGTTAAACGTATTAACCAAAAGTTTTCAACTTACAAGTGTAAGAAAAAGACAACTAAGTTTTATATTATGAATTTGTTTCTGAGTTTTTTTCGCAAATTTATAAGGGAAATGGCAATTTTAGTACCTACGTTCTTTCTACAGTAACAGACCTAAATTCATTTTAGCAACCCATTCCAAGATGAAAATCATTTGGAAATCAAGTAAATCGCTGAAATATCAGAATAATTCATTCGTTTTTAATACGACAATGACAGGACAAAAACTTGTCAAAACATAACTGATCAACTAGAAGATCTTAACTTAAACCAGTACTCGTACTAAATCGTAAACCTTCTTAATGAATATGAACGTTATTAATTAATTAATTTATGCAGAGTCTACAGTTAATTTACATAAATCGAAAACGATGTTGAATATTCATATTATGCTGTACAAAATAACAAACTCTATATGCAGGAGTGGGCAGAATCGTATTATTTTATTCGAATTATAAGGTATGAATTATTTTCATAACCGTATTATAATTGAAATTATATTACCTATACAGCACTGCAATTCATAATTTATATTGGGCGGCCTATTACGATTATGAACCCATGTTTCCTCGTCATTCATCACTTGATATCTGTTGCGCGGAGCAAATAGCGTTGTTGCCGATTCTTACACGTTTTAGTTTTTACTTGTACTTTGATAAGTTGCTTTTTTAGAAGTATATCTTTATTTTAATTAAGAAGGTAAGTTTTTAGTTTCTTGACTCATAAATGTTATATGATTTTCATGGTTTAGTGTTTCTAACGCCAAAAATTAGCTCCTTTTCATACCATGCATCGATAAAGCGAGATGGCAACAGCTCGAACGACGGAGGTTTATTATTCCCAACAATCCAGTGAAGCTATCCTTGTTTAAATTTGCACTGTTTGCTAGTGAAAATTATTTCTGTCCCTTCTCGAATAACCCGAACTCGCACTTTTCTATTATAATCTGAATTGTGACTTTCATAATCGGATGATACCGATTATTTAAAATATCGGATTAGCGATTATTTTTAATTCAAATTCGCTATATACATGTATACAGGGTCCTGCAATAGTGCGTCAGGTTTCCATAGCTCCTATTCGAATTAAGTTAGGAATTTTATTCATATGCTGACTTATACTTTATTACAGGCTGCATTTGAGGACAATATTTTCGCATATACAGGGGGTCCCAAGAAAATGTCATAATATAAAGTTTTATTTCTTTAAATGGGACTCCCCGTATTTTTTGAATATTTAGGTTTGTATTAGTGTCCTTCACAATAGCCTAAAATTTTATTTAATTTGCTCCAGTAATTTAAGAGCAATAAATTAAACCTAACCCAACCTGAAAATTTAAAAAAAAAACAATCTAAAAGCATTTTTGGACCACGGCATTCTGTGAGATTTATAACACGGGGGCTAGAAATACCATGAATTAAATAGTTTATACCTACCTATAAGATAGGTAGGTTGGATGGCCAGTTTGGATTTTTTAAATTTTTTGGGAGAATTGAGGGTGAATGGGGGGCATTCGTACTTCAGAAATTTGTTTTTATCATTTATTTTCTGATTCAGCGGAAAAATTTACTAAAGATAGGTGGGTTGGATGGCCAGTTGGATTTTTTGAATTTTTGACGGGAATTGATGGTGTATGGGGTGGAATCCATACGTCAGAATTTTTTTATTATCATTTTCGGATTCAGCGGAAGATTTTACTAAAGATAGGTGGGTTGGATGGTCAGTTTGGATTTTTGGGGGTAATTGAGGGTGTATGGGGGGTAATCCATACGTCAGAAATTTGTTTTTATCATTTTCGGATTCAGCGTAAAATTTTGCTAAAAATTGGATGGCCAGTTTGGATTTTTAGAAAATTTTTGGGGAATAGGGGGTGTATGGGGGGTAATCCATACGTCAGAATTTTTTTGTCATTTTCGGATTCAGCGGAAAATTTGACTAAAGATAGGTAGGGTCACGTCTCTAAAACACAAAAAAAATTTGTCGGCCTGTGTAATGAAAATTATGTCTGGTGACACATCCAGTGTTGTGAAAAGTTGCATCGTCGGAAAAAAGGACGATCATAAAGAAAAAAGATCTTCTGGGGAGCGCAATGGTGCCCACGCACAAATCTGCCCTCCGCTGAAAGTCATTTTCTCCCAAGCATGGTGCAATTGAATGTGGTACGCATGAAAATGATGGTTTTTCAGAATTCTTTGGACTGATATTTCTCTTATTCCAACTGCTTGTCCCACACGTGCTTATTAATATTTGGCTTTTCAGTAACTGTCACTGAAACTGAGAAACTGCTAACTGATTTTCCTCTTTTAGTGCCGTCTTTGATATTTCTTTCTTTTTGTAGTCTACGCTTCCTATTTCAACGAAGCGCTCAAAAAGTCTGCTAAAACTTAACGCTTCTGGATGTCGACTTTCCGGAAACTGATTCGCATAAATTCTACTTGTTAGAAAACAGATTTTCTCACTCTCATCGAATACAAAAAAAATATCATTGAGCTCTTCCTTTGAAAAATTTATTTTTAAACAAAATATTATCCATTTAAGTACACTTACTTATTTCTGACAAATAATGTCAAAATGCATTTAATTGCTAAACATGCTTATTCTTCCATGGCCGCCTAGCTATTTTGTTTTAAAACTTTATTATGGTTTTTGATAAATATTTTGAAAACGGTTTGAAATTTTAAAATAAATTGCAATTACAAAAATTATTCGTTTTGAAATTCTTCATCAAATAGTGAAAAAATATACAGGGTGTTCCATTGGAAAAACTTGAGAACAATTAGTTTAAAATGTGTCATTTTTGAAACCTTATTGTATACATCCTGTATAAAATAAGTAAAAACTATTTAATTCATGATATTTCTAACCCCATTGTTATAAATCTCACACAATGCCGTGGTAAAAAAATGCTTTAAGATTGTTTTCTTTTTTTTTTTTAGATCTGCAAAACTTTTTTTTTGTTTTAAATTAAAATTAAATTGCTCTTAAATTACCGAAGCAAAATGTAATTTTAGGCAATTATGGAGGAAACTAATACAAACCTGAATATGAAAAAAATACGGGTGTCCAATTTAAAGAAATAAAACTTTATGTTATCACACTTTCTTGGGATACCCTGTATATGTGAAAATATTTTCCTGAAATATAGCCTGTAATACAGTATAAGTCAGCATATGAATAAAATTAATAACTTAATTCGAATAGGATCTGGGGAAGCCTGACGCACTATTGCAGGACCCTGTACACTCAGTAATAACAACGAAAAATTTGCTCACAATAATTTTGCACTAGCTATACGAAACGTGCCTGAAGCGTTTTCAACTTCTTGTGCAATTTTTTAAAGGATCTTTTTTGACTTTATGAATTAGGAAATTACGATTTCGGTAATTTAACTTCTTTGGACGTCCTAAAAGTAGACCACTTTGCAAACTAAGTCTTTTAAAACTTGTTTATATTGTTGTACCATACTATATCGTGCTATATCGCTATATCCCCTAAAGATTTGCCTTCGTTGTAGCGATCGATGATGACTTTTCTTATTTCCACGCTTAATTCCCTCGATTTTCTCCCCATCGTTATAAAGACTAGCTTTCAAACCACCCTTCCTACTTTCGATCTCGGACTAGAAGAACAGATATTGGCCAGAAATAAACCATAAATATAAAGTAAAAAATATGATAAACAAATATTTGTTTATATGTATGGATACTTTTTTGGCTGCATTTTATTGTACTTTGCAAAGAAAAACGTTGATAAAATATTTTTTAGCCGGTTTCAAAAAATAAAAGACTGATATTGAAATTTATTCTACTAAAGATGTTTTCCCAAAATATATTGAAATGATACATTTTCTTATTTAAGCATTTAGGAGTAATATCAAATTACCCAAAGTAGTTAACTGTACGAATACTTTTTTATTCACTGTATATACTGGGTTTTGTAACTGTCATAGCTCAGGTTATAGGCTGTGTTTCGCACGCGGCCGATCAGAGTCTATGTCTCAACATACTGTTTTTTTTTCAATTTTATTGATCTACGTTTTTTAAAAAAATTGTTTTTAACGGCTAGGTTTTTTAACGCTAGTCCTGTCTAAGTTGACAACAACCAAAGTTTTAAACTGACAAGAGTAAGAATAAGACAAATAAGTTTTATCCTATGAATCTGTTTCTGAAGTTTTGCGCAAATTTATAAAGAAAGGGGCAATTTTATTTTGTACTTTCGACAATAATAAAGCCAAATTTATTCTAGCAACCCGTTCCAAGATGAAAATCATTTGGAAACCAAGCCAATTGCCAAAATATCAGACTTATTCATAAGTTTTTATTGACGACCTATTAATAATAACAGGACAAAACCCTGTCAAAACATAACTGATCAACTAGAAGATCTTAATTTAAACCAGTACTAAATCTGAACGTAAATTTTTTTTATAAATTCCCATATCTCAACATCATTAGAAATTAAAAAAAAAACCTCGCCGAAATCCATTCTACAAGATGCGCGATCCTTTAGTCCTTTAGTGAGTTCCATACTCGCATTTGACTATCGTGTTTAAATTCATTTACTGAAAGCTCGTCTAGCATAAATATCTATACAATTGTCAACGTTTCTCATACACATAATAAAGTAGTGATTTTATGTTCCTCAAAGTTTGTACCACAGACAAACGTACTTTAGCAAATAAATCATCATTACCTTGCTATTCACCATGACATTAATAACAATACCATTTACTCGGCTTATTTATTATCATGACCCAGTTTCTCCTGCCCTGTAGGTTCCTGTGATTTAAGTATAGAACAAAAACGTAATAGCTATAGTTTCAAAAGTAGATATTTACGTTTCAGAGAAACTTTAATTACCTTTATTTGTTATGGCCGTAATGGGGGGTTTTCACGAAGTAATAAAAACTTGCCTGTTCTGTGAAGTTTCTGAACAAACAACTGTACAAATTACAATAAATAAAACTGAAGTAATAGAAAAGTCGATTGATGCAGTTTAAAGTATCAGTTTTTTCTTGTTAGTGCATTGTATTTTTTGTTCTTTTATTACTCTGTTTTCAATTTACAAATGTTTTTTGATGCTTTTATTTTTTAATTAAATGGAAATTTTGTTTTTTTGGTACCTGGATGATTTCCTCAAAAGTAAGTCATCCCACCCAACCGAATCAAATTATAAAAAAAATTCACAGTCAGATTCTCCAACGCTAGACCGGTCTAATTTAACAACCAGAAGTTGAAACTGAAACTAACAAGTGTAAGAATAAAACAACTAAGTTTTATATTATGAATGATATTTCGCAAAGTTAGAAAGAAAACGGCAATTTAGTACGTACTTTCCACAGTAATAGAAGTAAATTCATTCTAGAAACATGTTCCAAGATTAAATCATTTGGAAACCAAGGAAATCGCTAAATATTAGAATAACGCTAAGTTTTTAATGACGTCCTACTAACAATGACAGTACAGAAACCTGTAAAAACCTTGCTGATCAACTAGCAGATCTTAATTTAAACTAGTACTATATTGTAAACCTTTTTAGTGAATCTGAACGTCATTGCTTATCTCAAGTCTAAATTATGTGAAGTTTACTTAAGAAAGTGTTTTATTATTTTTTACTTTTAATTTTTTTTAAACAAAATAACAATAACATGTCAGTCCCGCACTAGTCTCAGTCACGAGTTAAAAATTATAAATTTTGACCTAAAAGCAAGAGTTTTGGTATTTTTTTATTATTTCTGCCTTAAAGGATCTTCTAGATTTTGTTGTGAAGACTAGTTTTTAAAAATTACAAATTATTTTTTTTAATTGATCAGGGCCGAATGTCAGTCCTAATTGATTTCTGAGCTTTATATTTTTTGAAAAAAATACGCGACTCGGAATTTTAAGTGAACTGTATATTTTGGAACGCTGGTGTGGAAATTTCTCTGCGTCTGAACTATTTCAGAATGCCCATTCTGGCTCTTGTCTCGCTATGCAAAATAGCAACGTAAAAATTATTGGCAAAACTTAGCAATGTCTTGGTACTTACCAAAATCAGTAACAGGAAGGTTTGCTCGGGGTACATTAAGCACTATCGTAAGTTCACAGTAACGCCGGGGTTTATTCTGTATGTACGGCACTGTTAATGAGCAAAAAAAACGTATAAGAATTGCAGGTCGAAAAATTTTCCCATGAGCCACGCACTCTCTAGTCGTATGTGGTGACTCTCTGAAGTCTTTCCTTTTTCACCTTTTTGGGTCCACTATTTCTCGTACAGCAAAAAATGGTAAAACGAGAATAGGAATTTTGGTTAAAAGGAATTTTAAGGAAGTGTATTTTGGGTTGCCAAGACATTATATATATAAAATGTAAATTATCAAATTTTAAGAAAAATGAAATTACAATACCAGGGCAGTACGAAACTTAGCTACTGATAATCGTTTTGTAGGCAAATTAAAATGTAGATTATATTGATGAAACGTTCACTTAAATACATAAATAGCATGAAATTTAAACTAAATTATTTTCTAAGCTACCGATTTATATTATAATTAAAATTGAAAGTAAAAAAGTAAATTACGGAAGTTGGGACGAAACAAGTCCCGTGTCACCTTTTAAAAACTGTAAAAAGTGGGGAAAATATGAAAGCAGTATCGCATTCACGGGTTTGATAAGGTTTGTGTTTCACATCGTTAGCCCTTTTTCTGCTGCAAACCAACGCACATGCGAGTATTTACACTATCATTTTTTTTTACAAAACAATCTATTTTATTTGTAACCCGCAACTCTGTCAGTTTCATGCTAATTTATATTTAGGTGGTTTATATGTAAGACAATATCTCTGGTAAATAAAAGTAATTATTGTGATTATTGCCCTATACAACATTTTTTTTAGTACTTTGTTATATCCAATTAGGACCAAAAATGCCAGATCCATGTCAAAGCATAGTCAGTAAAAAAATTCAGCAATTTTAAGATATTTTGAAGGCAATTTTCTTTCTTTTTAGCTTTTTTAGGGATAGTATTTTTCTCCAAAGTTTTTTACCAAGTTCTTGTTTACATTAATGACTCATGACTTTTCCGTTATTCTTCGAATTCTTCGAATCTACATCCTTAAAGTAAATTAAAATTGTAGTAACAGTCCTATATCCATAATTTCTACTTTGTAGTATTTTGAAACTTTTATGTTTTTTTCTTTTAAGTAATTTTAAATTCATCTAAGTTCATTTTTCTTTAATTTCAGGTTCGCTTCATATATTAGCTCTCGAACATTATCTTCCAACACATGACGAAAATGGCGAGTTTCGTATCCCTTATCCATCTTCAGGAGAAGTTTACGTCTTTAACCGTTATGGTCAGCACGTTGCTACTAAAGACCTTGCTAGCGATAAGACACGATATTCCTTCCTTTACTCTAAAAATACCAGTTTTGGAAAGCTGTCGACTGTTACTGATAGTTCTGGGAATAAAATACAATTTTTGAGGTAAGAAAAACATATTTTTGTTTTTGAAAAATTAAAACGAAATACTGTTATGGTCATATTTTGACTGTTCATTTATCGAGTTTTTACCACGAACTTAAATTAAGAGACAATTTTTGTGCCGAAAAATTCTTGCAGTAAAATTATTCACTATGGAGCACAGTGCTTTGAAGTAATGGGAAATCGGGACAAAAATCAGAACTCCGGAACGGCTTATTATTTAAATATCATTTATTTACCCAATAAATGTATACTATTGGTCTACAATTAGCGCTAAAAATATTTACTCTAAAATGAATTTCAATATACAAACCAACAAGAAAATTAGGATTTTTTGTAAATTCTGTACTTTGTTTGGGTCAAAAACTAAGAGTAAGTATAGTTATGAAGTAATAATACTTAAAAACTTATGGTTAGAAAAATTATAGAACACAGTATTAATTTACAGTTAACAATAAGAAAAACTCCGTGCCCGTTTTGTAAAACTATCCAATAAATTTTACGCCAAAAGTATTAACCGTGAAACTAACTAAAAATATGGTTTATGTTGGAAAACCAAACTAATCAGTGATAAACCTTTTATAAATGATTCATTTTGGTGGCTTACATACCATTCCTCGAATAGTGTTTTTCTTGGTACTTCCTAAAAGACATGTAAAAAGATTAAATAACTAAGAAAGGGACAGATTGGGGCAGAAAAACTAAACGGCATAATGAAGCACAATATTGGGGGTAGTTTAACACACAAAATATCAGAAGAGATTTTTGAATAGTTCTTTAAAAGTCTTGTTAAAGCTGGGAGAATATGTTTCTTTGTAATATTTAAGACCACTAAGTTTAGCTTGATATTGCTATAGCCAAAGAATAAAATTCAATTAAATAATATCGGCACAATAAAATACATACCTCCGAAACCACAATTCGTCTTTGGCAACCTTACAAAATATTTTAATATCAGAGAAATATTTAAATTGTCTTAATGTACCAAACCACATTTTACATACCGTAAAACAGATAAATATATTTTTCTCAACTTCGGGACCTCCTGTTGTTTGCATATGCATTGGAATCAAAAATATTTTACGCGTTTTAGCAAATAAAGCTATTGAACCAAAATGTAGTATATTCAATTTATTGAAAATCTGCTTTTTTTTTAATTCTATCCGTTAGGCGCAACACTGTGGGGTGGATCTGCTTTAATAGTAAGGGTTTAAAGTGAAAAATCAGTTTAAAAAAGAAGACAAATAAGCTTTGGACTATGAATTTCTTTCGGATTTTTGTATGCAATTTTATTAAGAATTGGGCAATTTAAGTTCCAAGGCATTTCCAACAGTACTGTTACTGTGGAAAACGGAATTTTCGAAGAAAAATTTTATTAGACATTTTAAACTTCCCACCCGCCCTTCAAAATGTGGAAGGGGGAGGGATAAATGTCGAACATATTTTTAAATATGTCTCCCGGCCTCCTAATTAATTTTTATGAAACTATTCCAAACCGTTTTTAAGATATCGCATTGTAACACTTTAAAATCCTCACCCTGTTTATGCAGAAGGGCACTTATTAACTTAAAGAATGCCCTTGCAATTTTTTTCTTAGACTTTGAAATTAATTTTAGGGTTATGCCCTTTATTTTTCTTTGCGACTCATGCAGTTCATACAACAAGCAGCAGCAGCAGCAACTGACGTCGGTTACGTCACTAACGCCGCTAGTAGTGGCACTACCACACTGTACAGACGATCGGCCGTATAATAGGGCCGTAAGCAGTCTATGACCTCCCTGGCGGCGCGGTACAATACTTTGAACACTGGCTTCTCTGTAATTACCTATCGCATTTTAATAAATTAAGCAACCGTTATGTTTGTAACAATAATCCCTAGTAGAAAAAGACTTATATGTATTACAGTGGCGGCTGGTGAAATTTCAAAGTCATCTGTGTTCCTAGTTCCTACTTGCAGGACCCGTACCAAATTTAGGGTTTTAACAGTAAGCACACTGGGAATGTTTTGTTAAAAACAAACATTTTGTAATTTGAGAAAAAAAGTTGAATTTTTGCTGAGCCTCCCCTTGGAAAAAAATGAACGCGTTTAGGTTAGTACAGTTATGAACTTTATGATGAACAACACAATTTTTACATCATCTTGTCAAGAATTTTAAGAGAAAAAAATGTGTTAGTAGAAAGTTAGGGTCACTGAAATTTTTTTTAATCCTAAAATATAATTTAAAACAAAAATTCCAATGACTATAACTTTCCACTAACACATTTTTTCTCTTAAAATTTAAAAATTTTCGATAAAATGATGTAAAATTGTTTAGAAAACATAATAAAATACCTAAACAGGTTCATTTTTTTCCTAAGGGAGGCTCAGCAAAAATTCAACTCTTTTTCGTAAATTACCATTTTTTTCTCTTTACCAAAGCATTCCCAGTGGGCTCAGTATTAAAGCTGCTAAATTTGGTACGGGTCCTGTAAGTAGGAACAGAGATATACAAGTTTGAAATTTCACCAGCCGCCACTGATGTATTATATTTCAAATCGGTTCTAATCTCATTCTTTAAATGTTGCTTTATTTAGCTTATATTGCTAAAAACCTTTGAAGTTAAAAAAATTTAATTTAACTATGATCAAAATACAATGTAAGAAGTTAAGCTTTCTCAATTTAATTAAATCCTTTGCAGAGATTATTCCAACGCCGTAAGTTCGATAGAAAATACACAAGACCACAAGTCAGAGCTGAAGATGTCCGGAATGGGATATTTGTCGAAACTAAGCGAAAAAGGACGTTCCGAAATCGAATTGGATTACGACCAGAACACCGGGCTTCTGCTAAGTCGCAGTGGAGTAAGTGCACTAATTAAAGGACTTTTAGTTTTAGTTTAGTTTAACTTTGTTGCTTATTATTTAAGTTAGGTGTAGTTTTGGCTTATTTGTTTACAACTGTCTATTTGTCTTCAAGCTCCATGTTTAAACCGGAAATCCTCCGAATATTTGCTGAATTAGTCATCAAGAAGCTATCCCTAAGTGCTCATAACTTTAATGAATTATTTGAAAGGAATTTGAGGTGATTTTATGGATTTTAGGATCAGAAAACAAATAAAACCCTATTTTAATTCGATGGGATTTCCTAAAATGTACCGGGTGTCAATCAAGCTACTATCAAGCAAGGTTCTCTTAAACCAGAAAAATGTGGTGACAGTCGCTTCTGGTTTAGTCGAAAGTGCTGCCAACGTTACGTTACGAAACACATTATACAGGGTGTCCGAAAAGTTTTAGTATGGGCAAATATCTTTAAACGGTAAAGATAGAGACACCAAATTTTAGGTGTGTAGTATTGGTTAATAAATCTACCTTTTTCCGTAATTCAACTTTTTCAACCCTCTTGAAGGGTGCCGCTAGGGAGTCGAGGTCAAAAATTTTAAATGCAACGATATGCCGTGTGGGAGGTATCTCATTTTAAAGGTATTTAAAAAGGCAACATTTTACCGCAAACCCGAGGTCCCTATCTTAATTCCTTTTTAAATGGCAAGCCTATAAAAATTAAAAATCATGAAAAAAAATTCAAAATGTAAGTACCTTTATTTCTCTTATTACTTTAAAAGTTGTTCAAAATGACCACCATGGACTTTTTGGCGGTAATAAAGTCAATTTTGGAACTCCAAGAATTTTCGACAATGTGAGAAGTGAGTTCCAAAATCGACTTTATTACTGCCAAGAAGTTCATGATGGTTATTTTGAACAACAAAGTAATAAGAGAAACAAAGGCATTTCAATTTTTAATTTTTTTTTTCACGATTTTTAATTTTTAGAGGTTTTCCATTTAAAAACGAATTCCGGTTTAACCGGAAGTGCTATAAAAACTGGCTTTCAAACTAAAATTACTTTAGAAATTTAAATAAGATGGTCGATACCGGACCCCGAATACAAATTTGGCATACATTTGTGCATATTTTTATCTTTGCTACCATATGCTGTCGATATCTCAAAAACTAATAACTTTGAACATATGGCAGTTAAGACAATATAAATTTTAAAAATGTATTTAGAATTGAGAGTGTGAGTGAGGGTGCGAATTTTTCACATAATTTTAGTTAAGTAGATTTTCGTAGCGCTTAGTTATGCCGTTAATAGATAGTGATCCTAAAGTAAGCTTAACAAACAAGATTGGACATCCCAAACCATGGTTTTTTTATATAACTAAACTACAATTTATTACCGATATGTCATTGTTAATCGAAATTTTCCCGAAAATTACAATTATCAAAGATAAGAATGTTTTCGTTTCGTCTTGTCTTCATTATCGTGTTATTTGGCATCTTGGTCAATTTTGTCGTCTAGTGAGTCCTTCATCCCAGTTAAAAATCAGCTGATTGCGGCTGACTTCCTTAATTTGATTCGCCAATAGGGTGCAACTTTCGGTTAAACCAGAAGCGACAGTAAAATATTTGAAATGTCAAAATCTGCATCCCAATCAACCATACAGCAGCCAAAAAGTTTAAATACAGTTTTCTCTTTATAGAAAACTACGGCAGAGTAATTTCGTTGACGGCGGGTATTTTCTTTTTCAAGAGTCCGAATTTTTGAAAATATTTTTATTATATTAAGGAGTCTATTACACCTAATTAAATTTAAACTATTGTTTGTATTAGCAACAAAAGTGGACGTCACGTATGTTACAAAAGTCGAGGCAGTTTTCCTCGAAAACTATTCCATGGCTCTATATTGAACGAGAAAATTATTCAGAAAATTAAAAGCAGCTCTGTAAAATTTAGCCGATTTGTGCTGTTGTCAAATTTGCCGAAACACTTGCCTGCATTATATATTTTCCCAAAATTTTATTTTAGTACGTTTAAAATAGAATATTTTGTTAGTAACACCATTAATTTATGTTATTACCGAGCTACACACAGTGACGCAAGTGCTAGGACATCTGAGCACGCAAGTGCACGAGCAAGCGCAAAAGTATACAGGCTGTTACAAGAACATGTTAAGAAATTTCAAGGGCAGATTCTACATCTAGAAACATGAAAATAAGTTTATATAAATAGAGATCCTCAAACGCTTTTTTTTCGAGATACAGGGTGTTTAACATTTTCTATTTTAAATGTTTCTTTTTAATTTCTCGAAAATGCGTTCAGATATTAACATGAATTTTGGTACACGCCAGTATGTAGTCAAAGGATACCTTTACGTGCAAAAATTTATTTTCTAATGTACTTGCATCCGTGCCGTGCGTGCAGGTAAGTCTATATTTTTAGCGAAGAAAATGGCACGCCACTGATTTTTTGCAATAAATATTATTTCTTACAATAAAAACAAATAATGAAAATGATTTTTTTAACATATTTTTTGTTCAAGAAACAGTGCTTTTTGATTTAAGTTTATAGTGAATGCTGGAAATGGCTTCTCCGCGCTTCAATACATGCTGTAAATCGTCTTCGAATATTTCTCCTAACTCTTCGGAATACTTGAGGTGTGAAAATATTAAACACCCTGTATCTCTAAAAAGAAGCGAAACTTATTTTCGTATTTTTAGATGTAGAATCTGCTCTTAAATTTTCTTAACATCTTTTTGTAACACCCTGTATACACACATCGGATAAGTCATACTTGTTGGAGAAATCAAGGACTGTCATAGGCAGCTCATTAATTATCACCCACTATTTTTACCTGCCACAGCCCTTAATTATCATAGAAGGCTAAACAGGAACATACTTCTACTTACGTTTAACAAGCCGGTCTACAGTTTATTGTTTTTATAACAAAAAATGTCAAAATCGAAATATGGCCAAATAATTTGGCAAAGTTACTGTTTAATTTTGTGTTAGGTATATTGGCAACATTTCTCATGTCAAATGTTTGACACAAAATGCAAGGTTATACAATAAGGTTACTTTTTTGCTTCGTCCTTATTTGTCGTATATTGAAAACATGAGACATCGACATTGTTGTAGACCAAGTAGTAAAACGAATTTAACAGGAGTGTTGCCAATAAGCAAAATTACTGTTACCAAACGCATAAAACTAAAGCATTGTTTACAGAAACAAAAACTAATCTTACGAGCTGCAAAATAGGATACAGGGGTGGGCCGGCCAGGCGCGGAATTTCGCCACAACGCCAATTATTATTTAAATACAATGATTTAATTTTTGGTAGTTTTATGACGCTAATAAAACTGGTCGATAACATATCATAAAATTGCTGGATAACATCACTTGCCTAGAATTCTAGGATCACCTAGCCATCAGATTCATCTAGAAAATTTTACTTTAAATCGACTTCTAGGGTAGGTACTTCTACAGCTGAAAAAAAAGTTATATTATATTATATATATATATATATATATATATATATATATATATATATATATATATATATATATATATATATATATATATATATATATATATGTATATGTATATATATATATATATATATATATATATATATATATATATATATATATTTATTGCAGCTGTACTTATCGAAAAATAACAACCTTTACACATTGTGTACCAATTTTTAACGCCTCATATCGTTCTTGCACCAAAACGACACACAGTGGGCCCAAATTGGATTTTGTCGATCGAAATTCTGAAAATTCGTATATTTGCTTATGGTATTACAATACTCAAGAAAAAATTGTCATAAAAAATTTTCACCCCCTAGGGGTGCGGTTAGGGTGTGGAAAATATAAACCCAGCCTGATTTTTGGTATTGAGCTTTTATGGCATTAAAGTAATAAAGGGGAAAATTATGAAAAAATATTGACACCCCTTGGGGCTCGACTAATGAAATAAAATGCGGGACAAGGCAATTTACCGTTTACTTGCCACCCCAACCTGCGCCGCCTCGCGGGCTGGTATTGTACAAGTATGCACGTGTCTGCAGCATTTGTTGGTATAATTGTCTTCCTTAAACACTAAACGAGATGACCATAAGCAATTGGTAAATTCCTGGTGGTTCCTTTGTATTGCAAGGCCGGATTCTCTTTTACATTTATTGTAATCTGTAGGAATTTCTACGATGACGTATTTTATAACTGTATATACAAAAAGGAACAAAAAGTAAATATGTATTTTGTAGCCCAAAGAATGCTTTATAAGGTAATGTATACACCAACAGTGAGTTTATGAATATAAAATAAAAGAAAAGAAAAATATACTTGCTTTAATTTGTGTATTATTACAATAATATCTTTAATTTCTTCGCATTTCGCGCGTAAAGCATGAAGTTGGAATGCATATGCTGATGTTAAATACTAGTAAAATAAGTAATTTACAGGTATTACTAGATATTCGTGCAATTTTAACTAAATTGGTTAAGATAAAAAAATGATTTTCGATCGCGTTTTCTTAAATCTGGCCCACCGTGCGACACTAGAAAAGCATATAATTAAAAACGATCAAATGTTTTTTTACCTTAAACATTGCCCACCCTGTATTTTAACTCTAAAATAATATACTTTTTCCACTTTCAGGGTGGCGATACCGTAATCTACCAATACGACAGTCTAGGCAGAGCCACAGGTGTCATTTTGCCCAGCGGGGAAACACTGCAATTAAATTCGAAAATGTCGAACACGGAGGGTTTAGAAGTAGCTGTCAGTCAACCACCGACGGTATTAAATATTAATGGCAAGGCAAACAAGCAAGTCATTTTAATTGATGGTAAGTCTTTTATGTAACTTTTAATAATTAAATAGTTCGCTCGACTGCAAGTTTGACGTCAATATACTAATGACTTGAATTCTCATTTGTTTGTAATACTATATCTGTCCACCCCTTATTTAATATTCAAAATTGAAATTACCCCTAGGCTTTAAGTGGATGAAAGTTAATGCATGTGCCAAATTAATATATGGAAATATGAAAGGAAATAAATATTGATCCTTTATTTACAAAATTTGGTTGCTTAGGATCGATAGAAAGTATTTTATGAACTGAAAAATGGGCGAAATTACATCACTTGTAAGTTATTTAACTTTAATCTGATTCTTTTTTTTACAACCTCAATGCCTGAAGATATGTTTTAATAAATTGTTCTTTTAGGGATCGCGAGGAAATGTTGTCTAGCGGGCGCGGATTAAGGGGGGGGATTAAGGGGGGCGCAGGGGCGCCTCCCCTAAAGCTTTGCATAAAAATGATTTCAATAGGGAACTTTATAAAAATAAATAATTTAGCATAAATATTAACCATTCGTACATCTTCTACAAAATATTATAAACAAAAACAAACATTTGCCGTCTATGAAAGGTCTATAGTCAATAATATATTAATTATATCACAAAAATATGAATAATAGAGCTCTAATACAAATATGTTATATAAAAAATGCAAATCTTTTTCAGCATTTTTGACTTACATGCTCTTAAATGGTTTCTAAACACATTTCTTACTAAAAGAAATTAACAACCAAATAGTTTTTTTTTCAAAAACATCTTCTCTCAGAGCAACTTTTTTTGGAAAAACAGGTTTCTCGAAATCGGATTTAAGAAATTTTTTTAAAATATTTTTTCGGAAACTTATTTTGAAAACACCTTTTTTCAAAAATATCTTAACAGCTTTTTCTAAAGATGCTCCTTAGAAAAAGGATTTATGCAATTCTCCAAAACACATATTTTGAAAGTATGTACATAAAAATGATCAGGTCTTATGACTTTTTTATTTTTAAAGATGGGAAAAAATGTTAGATATGAAAGCTTTGGATATTTTTATGGATCATTCATATATCTTATCAGCAAAACAATTCAGCATCGAATATAAAAAATATAGTATAAAACATCGATTTTCTTCCTTATTTGAAATTGGTTGGTATCATTTTTATCATATTTTTGTATTCTACGAGAAGTTCTAGACATATTTTGTATAACATACCCTATGCGGTTTTACAAACGTTTTGGAAATATTTTAAATTAAAAATTATTTCGCATAAATATGCTTTAAACGTAACTATCCAGATTGCGAACGAAATACCTGCTACCTTTTAAATTTTCTTCGTAGGTAAGTCAAAGTTAATGTCAAGGTTGATAATAATACTTTAGTTACCGTGAATTTATAATTTTATTTTTATGCAAAATGGGTTATTCTAGTAAACAATAAATATTGATTTTTATTACTTATTAAGTAATGTTTGAAAGCAATAACCAGTGATTATAAACAATAACAAGTAAATTATAACATAAACAGATAAATATTAACAGTGGCGAATAGATATCAAGAGAAATTTTCAACATGTCCGCCATTTAATTCTTCGCAATTTTCATACATTCCTCTCTGCCTCTGAAGTGTGTTTATAATACTTTCGGCATCATTTTCGTTCAGGTTTTTTACTTCATTTCTCACCAACCTTTGAATTTCTTCAATATTTTCATTATGATTGCTGTATACGACGTTTTTTAAATGACCCCAAGGAAATGTATCAAAAGGAGTGAGGTCTGGGCTATTTGCAGGCCAATGTAACGGTCATATCTACCGATCCATTCGTTATACTGATGGTTTAAAAATTGCGAACCTCAATTATGGGGAGGCGCTCTGTCCTGTTGCCATATAATATTGTCGACGTTCTTCAAGTGGCAATTCGTCGAGAATATCTTTGATTTCATTTTCTAAAAAAATAAGATAGCGCTGGCCAGATAATGCTCCCCGAAAAAACGATTGTCCTAGAATTTTATTTTGTAATATCCCACATCAAACGATGATTGAATTACGCCATGAACATTTCGTCTATTAAAGATTCCCGCAGTTGAGAAAGTTGCTTCTTCTGTCCAAACGATAGTATAAAATAAATTAGGATCTTGCCGCATTCTTTCGTTAATATTTGTGACAAAAGTATATCTCCTTTCTTTTTGATCGGCACTAAGCTTTTGAACTAGCATAATTTTATATGGTCTATACTTGAAATACTTTAACGTTCTTTGAACTGTTCCATAAGTCAACATTTTATCTCTTTTTCCATATCTGAGATACCGCACAAAATCAGGAATTGATTTTTTCGGATTCTCTTGAAAATATAATAAAATCGCTAGATCCCTTTCTTCATTTCTTACTCTTCTTCTTTTTCCATTACGCAGAATTCTTCTTTCTTCTAGTTTTCTATTTGTTTTTATTATGGTGTTTAATGGTGAAGTTCTTTGTCCCTCTTCAATATTTTCTTCATATTATCTTTGAGCCGCTCTAACATTATTGTTATTTTTTAAATATAATTGTAATATTTTGTATCTCTCATTAATAGAATAGCTCACTTTGCATAAAAATAAAGTTATAAATTCACGGTGACTAAAGTATTATTGTCAGCCTTGACTTACCTACGAAGAAAATTTAAAAAGTAGCAGGTGTTTTGTTCGCAACCTGGATAGTTACGTTTAAAGTATATTTATGCGAAATAATTTTTAATTGGAAATATTTCAAAAACGATTGAAAAACCGCATAGGGTATGTTATACAAAATATGTCTAGAATTGCTCCAAGAATCCATATTAGAATATGATTTGAAAAATGATTTGGTGACAATATGATAAAATTCAAACCACCCAATTTAAAATCAGCGAGAAAATCGATTTTTTCTACTATATTTTTTGTATTCGATGCTCAATTGTTTTGCTGATAAGATATAATATGAATGATCCATAGAAATCCTCCATTTAAAAATAAAAAAGCTATAAGGCCTGTTCACTTTTATTTGGATATCCCTGTACATCTTTTCAAAAATGGCTAAAATTTTTTTTTTCAAAAAGAAGGGTATACAATTTCCGAAAAGGTATTTTTTCGAAAACAGTATTAGGTTATGAACTAGCTTGGAAAATGTTAAATAAAATGAGACGAATATCAAACAAACTTTTTTTGAGTTTCATCAGGTTTCCTTAGGTTTGGTACTTTACTGTCTCATAAATTACTAATTTACTTTTCGAAAAAAGTTAGTTTCGAAAAAGATGTTCTCTGAAAAAATGTATTTTTGAAAAGTACTTAAAAAAATTGGAAAAATTGTTTTTCGAAGAATTGTACTTTCGTAAGTTTATTCCTCCAGATGAGCGGAATACATAAATAAAAAAAAATGCTAGATTATTTATACTTTCATATTAATCAAACAATAGGTCCTGTCGCGTGTACTGTTTTTCTTTCAAAAAACATTTTTTTTATGTTAAGTAAATTTTGTCGAAAAATAGCTTTATCGAACGATGCTTATTTTTTCTAAAATATTTTTTTCACAAAAGATTCTTTAAAACTTTTTTTTAATATGAATATGAAGTTTTTTTCGAAACAATAAAAAAATAAATTTTCAAAAAATATATAGTTTTTAAGTACTTTTTAAAAAAAATTCGAAAAATTGGTTTCCAACAAAAGAATTGGAAATCACCCCCACTTTTCGAATAACTGTAGGTATTATCGAAAAAGTTCTGTTTTCGTGAAAATATATTTTCTAAATATCGCGCTTTTAAAAAATGTGTTTTCGAAAATTTTGTTGAATATCAGTCCAAATGGACAGAATGTAAAAATAAAAAAATGCTACAATATTTGTAAGTTAAGATGATCAACCGTTCTGTTTTCGCAAGGACAGGTTTAGATTTTTCGTCCATTATGAAATAGTAATCATGTCTTAAAACTCTAAACAATAAAAAAATAATGTTGTACGCGAACTTACGCTCAAAGTGATGTGGCGCCCCCTCCCCCCTCCTAGACACAATTCTAAATCCGCCCCTGTTGTCTAGAGACATTAAATCTGAGGCGTAGTCGATTGACCAAGATTGGATCGATGCGGATCAGTTTACGAACTTTAAGCGAAATACCTATCAAATATTTAATAATATTCTGCTCTATTTTTATTTAATCAGTGGATTTAATTAATCTTTCTGTTGACTGTATAATGTATTGTGTATGGTAACAGTAGACACTATAATAAAAATGTTTTATTTTAATTGGAATTCATTTCATACAAAATGAAGCAATGCATGTGCATATGATAAATATTTAAATTCTGTTTAAATATATATATATATATATATATATATATATATATATATATATATATATATATATATATATATATATATATATATATATATATATATATATATATATATATATATATATATATATATCAAGTTTTTAAATTGATTTATAGTGTAAACTATTATTATGTGTATTTAATTGACGATTTAGATTTGGAAATGAGCAATATGAAAAATCTTATTATACATTTGCCAAGTTATACAATATCTAATGGCTACTTTAGAGGAGATATTACAATATCCATAGTACCTCGTTTTGAATTTTTGATTTTATGAAGTGTAATGTATTTATTTATTAGTTATAAGTTATTTAAGGTTGCTTTGTTAACGAGAATTTTTATTCTTATACAATAAAGCTTATTTTGACTTTGACTTTGACTTTGGATCAAGAATGATAGTAGAAAGAGATAAAATGGCATTGAAGTGTCGTAAATTGATCCGAATCGATCCAATTTTTGTCAGTCAAATACGACTCTGGACTTACTTTTTACTTTTTCGTGTCCGGAACTACCTATAGTTTTTCAGCTTAGTATTGGGTCACGCCAATGTTTCTTGTTTGTCTAACCATAAGTCGTCGATGGTACATGTGCTGGGGTAATTGGGACAGACCAGCATGTCCAGATGTGCTCCATACTCTGTACTGTTCCATACTCTGTACTGCATCACACTTGCATTCAATATCAGCGTCGTCTCTGAGACCCCACCTGATTAGATTTGTTCTGATACGGCTTAATGTTCTCCATGTTATGCGACTAGGCATATCTACCGTAGGAGGATGAATTGATAGGAGTTATCTAGGAATCTGTTGCGTGATTTCAGTCTTCTATGCTGATACGTAGCTCCAAACAGGTAATGACACTAGTCTAAGGACTGTTTGAACATCGCCGTAAACCCGTGCGCTGATCTGCGGGTGTAAGGGCTTGCCGGGCCGGCCGCTTTGTAAAACTTCTCCAGTAGTGCGGGCTTCATGCGTCCAGTTATTACCCTGGACGTTTCATTAGTACTGAAGTCAACCTTTTTTGCATGAGTCACTCGAGTCCATAGCGGTGGAGAAGCACAGGGCTTGAGCAATGGTTCTAAAGATAGATGGCTTGGCTCCCCATTTACTAGCTGCGAGCGTTCTTATGATGTTTCTGATAGCAACTTTCTGACGGGTCTTATCACAGTCACAGTAACCTGAGAACCGTCAGGAAGGCCTAAAATAAATTGCTCTCTGCAGCCTGGTGGTATATGTCGTTTTGAAATTTTTTTAGTGTATCTACGAATTAATTCTTAGGAATTGGATTAAGATTTGTTGTAGCCGAATCCAAGTCCTTAGGAAAGTCCATCCATTTGGATTTCCTAAAATTGGATCTTCTATGAAAAGGCACTGTTGTTGCTCTTATGGCGGAATATGCCTATTCCTATGGGCCTGTGTTGGGTATCGGGAATGGGCTCGTAAAAAATTTTACACAACAGTTGTGAAGGTTGGAAATAACGAAGTTATCAGGGTTATACGAGTATCCATGTCTTCATATTTTCCCGTTAAAAAATCGTGGAAGTTTTGAATCACGTTTGTCGAAGTTTGACAGTCGTGAAAAGTTAAAGGTTTTACCTGGTGGCTTATATACGAAGATCACTGTGAAGTTTCCGCTTTCAATCGTTAACACTTCAATGCCGTTCTTTGTGGTTTTGGCCTCTTGGCAGCGGACACTTAGATTAGGTCGAGTTTTGTAAATATTGCGCGCTGCCTTGTTTAGCGTGTGGTACTTCTTTGACCACCCCATCTATTTTAGGTCTAATCATTTGTTCGCTTGGAAAGATTAGCCGTTGTTTTTAGGCAACGTTTCCAGGGGACGCCGGCGTTTTCTTTGTTGGTCGCTGGTGAGGTAGAAAACGCGCGCGTGGAGGCTACTTCCATGTCCCCCATTAAGTTGGAAGATTATAGTGGTTTTACTATTACAACTCTTTGATAGAACCAGTGGTAACTTCTAGTTTAACAACTTAATGCATATGACCGCGGTGTATACCATACCATTTAAAATTACGAATAATAAAACAGTACATATGGCACTCATTATTGTCGTTATCTCCATATTAAAGTTACTTTTTATTACGTTGGCACTACAAGCGAGTGTACTGGCCCAGGGTCCTACAGTTTAACGTGGGCTCCGAACCACGGTCCTCAGTAACCCGACAGTCAGATCATGCGCCCCCCAAGGGCTATAAACCCTTGGTTTCGCGCTAATCTGTCTGTATTTTGCTACCTAAAGACTGGGGAGTGTGAAACAACGCCTTCATCCAACAAGATATCCGATCTCATCCGGCCTTTAGCCGGCGTGAATGGGACCGTTTTGACCTCGATTCATTTTACACTCTTCCCCTGCTTTTCCACCTACCGCACGGCAGCGTAATACTTTACAGAACATAGTACGGGTCCGAAAACTTTTTTATTTTCGGTGGGATTTGAACCCACGACGGTTATCGAATTTCGGTTTATACGGCTGGCGCCGCCGTAACCAGTCGGCCACCGCTGACCCCAATCTCCATATTATAGAACTATTTTTACTAACAGACTAAGAGATAACGACGTTAGGACGTACACATTTTTTTCATCACTAAGTCAGTCACTAATATCAGAGTCTGGCTGGCGAATCACGTCGACAGGGGTGTCATTCTTGCAACTTCCTAATTTCGATACCATCAAAGTAACACAGTAAAAAGATATTTTTAAGCTGTAACTAATTATACCCATTAAACTTTATGTTATTATCTCCCAAAATGTGATAATAAATTTATTTGTATTAATTTATGTCTTCGACTTAGACTATTACAATGATTAAGTTGGTTTTCTTTTATATTACAGGTGCGGAAATCACCAAAGCCGTCACTCTAACAAATTCCACCGTTATCCTGAAGGCGCCCTCTGGAAGTAAACTTAAAATCTGCGCCATCGAGCGGCATCCTTTGCTGGAAGCCTCCCTCCCGATCGAAGCTGAACTTCTTCCCGTCTGGTCCCGACAAACCACAACGTTTGGCGACGAACTTACCAACATAATGTCAACATCCTTCAGCTTAGTCGGGGATGTTCGTAACCCGCAACAAACCTTGTACCGGGAGATTCACGTTAACCGCACCAAAGTGCTGGGGATTGAGTTCGACCAGTTTACCAGTAGAGAAACGTTCTTTGATTACGACAAGTTGCCTTTGTTGACGATTACTTATGATCCCGCGGGACTTCCTTTGACGTATACACCCTATAACGGAGCAGACGTGTTAAATATTACATACGACAGTTTCAATAGAATAGACGGGTAAGTTAATACACATTACCTGCACAAGTTTCATAAAATGAATTATTTCTTGCACACTAAAAGTTGCATTACGTTCTAAAAAATCTTGTATCGAAGTTTAAAAAAAAAACTGTTAAAAGGAGCTTCTCAATTTAGTGGTGCCTATTTTACAGTTTATATCGAAAACATCTAATTTTCTTGGTTTTTTTTTTTTACAGTTTTCACTTTCATTGAACAGTGTTTATATTTTTTTTTTTTTTTTTTTTTTTTTTAAGATCTTTATTTATATATTTATACTAAATTTATATAAACAAATTTTACATAATAATAAAAAATTAAAATATAATAATTATAAATAAAAAATTTCATCCAGATCTGACTCAGCTGATATTGTCCCCAAAACCGCTGCAGTATTTCCCCTCTGTATTGCAATGCTGATCCTCTGGAGAATGAAGCTTTTTGCTTTTTCCTGTTTAATGTTTTTACATATGTCATCAATTAGTTTTTTAGCTTCATCTCCCAGGGGACCAAACGTCTCAACACTAAAAGGTACGAAAATAAACCGATCTTCAAGTTCTTTATATTTGGCTCTCTTCTGTAGTTCTCCGCTGCGTGCAGCTTCACCTGATTTTTGTGAAGTTTTATTTAAATACGAATCTGCAAGAGTGTCCCTGCACGTAGCGTCCCACAGAAGTGCTCGGCCTCTCCTCCATGGCACCAAAGTCATCCCATCAACCCGCTTTCCATCGCCCCGACATATACCAGGCGGCTCTAAAACTGCAGGGAAATCAGCAGTATTTAGAGTCCGTCTGATAATGCTATTAATCATTCTATGTCGAGCCACACGACCTGCACTTTTTTTGCAGCAGAGACCATGATGGCCATAAATATCTACTGTTTTGCCGCAAGTACAGGTATGTGGCTCACACACAGGTTGACCAAGCCGTAAGGCAATAGAAATGCGGAAGGAAGAGCGGTCTAGAAGATTTCCTAATGCAGAGGAAGGCAGGGCTTTGAGCCAAGCAGAACTTTCAGGTTCTTGTAATGCCAAAAGACGCGCCCTATCTTTTGAAGAATTTGTACTTAATAGAATTTTATTTAAGGAAGCTTCACAAAGTTTATTGTCGAATTCTTTTTGTGTTTCTAATTTCGAAAGATCTGAAACAATACTTAAATTTTTAAAAGAATTTAGAGCTTCATAATAAACAGAATCTTGGAAGGACAGGATATAAGGAGACAAAATAGCAGAAAGAAGAGGAGAGACATCATTACAACTACCCAAAAAAGCTGAAAAACATAGAGTAGAAGAATCTCTTATCCCTAAACCACCCAATTTCAATGGTAAGCATGATAAACTCCAAGCAGTAGAATTTAAAATACAATTTGTAATATCTTCCAAACAAGTTTTCAAAGAAAAATCAAAATCTTGAAGACAATTGAAAACTTTCCAACAGGGAGCACAACGAAGTAAGTACGTTATTCTAGGGACTGCAAAAGAATGTCTAAGAAGGAAATAAGCAATATGAGAATCAGTAGATGAGAGATTTTTTGCCAGTCTTTGAAAAATTGAAACTTTTGATTTTAGAACTTCTTTAATCTTGTTATTACTAAAAGGGCATCCAAGCAATGTTAAATTTTCCAGATCGACTTTAGAAAACAATTTAATAGTTTGGTCATATTGAAAATGTGAATAATGAAGATTGTTTGACTCGTATATTGTGGAAAATTCACATTTTTTATAATTTATTTGAAGGCCAATTTCTAAACAAGATGATTTTAAAAAATTAAAATCTTGAAGAACTATTTTTGTGTCTCCAGCAAGGGTTCCATCGTCGAGATACCATAAATTAATTTCCGATTTTAGATTTAAAATTATTGGATGGATAGCTAAACAAAACAGTGGCGGACCTAATGGGTCCCCTTGTTGGACACCTCTTTGTGAGGAAATTATTCGATTTCCAAAAGATAAAAAAGAAGGACTTTCATAGCACTGAGAAATAAAACTGTAAAAATTAGGTATGTATTCTTTCACTCTAGACAAAATTGTTTCCCTATTTACCATATTAAAAGCATTGTAGAAGTCAATCTTTAAAAGTGCCGTGTTAGAAGTATGTGGAAAAGAAAGGTAACGACGAATGGAATGAACTATACCCTCACAACCACTTTTTGTCCCAAAACCCAATTGATGAGGACGAAAAAATGTGCCAAGAGATTCATAGATAGAAGAACAAACTAATTTTGCAGCTAGTCTGCGTAAACATAGCCCTACAGCTATTGGACGGATGCCTCCATCTTTTTTATTAAAAGCACACAAAGATGCGCCATAAAATATTGGAACAATAGTTTTGTGAACAAGATCATTAAGAATAAATTTTATAAATAACTCAAGGGAAAGTAGTAGGTTAGAAGAAGAAATACCTAATTTTTCGTTCAGCAAATCCTTCAAATGTTGTGGCCGTAGCCCATCGAGACCACCAGCTGAGCCCGGTCTAAATGAAAAAATAGCTTTTTTAATATCTGTCAAACTAAAATTAATAAAATCTTTAATTTCTTTAGTAAAATCTTGAAAAATCTGTTCTTTTTCATGTTGTGGGTGCTTTTGTACAAGTTTATTAAAAGTTTCTTCATCTTTTTGAGCTAAAGTATCGTCAGAGGAAAAAAGACGGATCGCACCTTGGATATCACCTTCCGCAATCTTGGATTCCACTTTTTTGTAAATACTATTGACATTACTTTCTTTTCTAAATTGTTTTTCCATGGATTTTTTTTTTTGGTTTATAAAATTCCAAAAAAGGGAAAATAGGTAGCTTCTTCGTATTTATCCATATCGATAAATTTTCCTTCATTATTGAGGTCAAAGACTTGTCGCTCATTTTTCTATTTCTTTCTGGAATTTTCATGACAGCATACGGAAAGACAAACAGATGTATCCATGATTCAGGGTTGTTCTCAGAAACACTACTTTTTAAAAGAGTGTTAAGTTCTTCTGCGATGCATGCACGTGCACCAATAGGGATCCTTTTAACAACAGGAACGGATGACTTTAGTGAAACTTCTAAATTTAAAAACTCATTCAAATTATCTCTGGAATTTACGAAATATACATTAAAATTTGTTTTATGAATTTCTGACATAGCCAAACATTCGAAAGCAGTACCATAACTTCCATCCATTAACATATAATTACAATAATTTTCCTTTGAAACATTTTGGTCTTCTAAAAATTCATACAAATTTTCCCAATTTTTCCTAATATATTCCACAGATTCTTCTCCTATTTTGTAATGGAAATTCTCACTATGATTTAGGTATTGACTGAAAGCACGGAACAAACAATTCCCATCACTTTTAATAGAAATTCTTTTGAACGTTTTCATACAAAAATTTTCAAGAAAATAAAAATTAAATTTGACACTATGACAAGTGTCAGAAAATTTTGTATTAAAATATTTCTAAAAATTTTTATCTTTGAGGTTTGAAGGTAAACTTCTATTTGCTGGAAAACTAGGAGCATGCAGCTTCAACTTCAACAGACGTAAGGTCATTAATATTCTTAAATAGCCACAAAATATGAAGATGTATTTGAAAGAACTTTTCACGATTGTTCTGTCTTTTTTGGTTATATTACCTTAAAATATTCGAAGATTTTCTGATACTGTCACAGAAGTAACTAGCTTCGCTACAAATCCTTTATAGCATCGGAAAATTTGAAGCAAGCGTAGACAGCTATAGGAAATGCATGCCGAATATTGTAGAAAGAAAGCAGTCATACAGCGTTGCCACCGCTTTACAGCTCCATTCTGATATACACTATGTCCGCGGATGGGGTTAAAAAGTGGACAAATGGACCAAATTCTGCAAGATACATAAAATTGTCACTCTTAATAAAAATTTTTGCTTGTAAAAGAAATAAGATTCACGTAGTGAAAAATTTAATTTTTTATACAGGGAGCATAAAAAATACGAAAACGTTATTTTGTGTAAACATACCTTGTTTATCTTTTTCTACCAAAAGAACAAATATGAAATATGTTTTAAATTTATCCCCAAGCCGAAGTACAAGATTACATTAAAAAATTTAAATATTAAAAATAACGAGTTTTATCACATTCTTTTTCCCAGTCCCAACTATTCTCTCTCGACACGACGAAGTCGCGGGCGACCGAAACCGCTGAAGCTTAAAATGAAATTTGGTCAGTAGTTTTATTTTATAATTCAGAGACTCATTCAAAAGGGATTTTTCAAAATTAAACCCCTAAGGGGGTCATAAGGAGGTTAAAAGTTTGTATGGCGAAAAAATATTAGATGGTCCTTTTAACTTGAAACTTCATAAAAGTACTCCAAAAAATAAATGATTAGACACGTGTTTTACAGTTTTTAATTAATCAACCCCTAAGGGGGTAAAATGGGGGTTCAAAGTTTGTAATGTAGTAAAATTGTTATATCGCCGACGCGACGAAGTTGCGGGCGAGCCGAAACCGCTAAAGCTATAAATATGAAATTGGGTCAGCAGTTTTATTTTATAATGTAGAGACTCACTAAGAAGGGATTTTTCAAAATTCAACGCCTAAGGGGGTCATAAGGGGGTTGAAAGTTTGTATGGAGAAAAAATATTAGTTGGTCCTATTAACTTAAAACTTCATAGAAGTACTCCAAAAAATTAATGAATAAACATGTGTTTTACAGTTTTTAATAAATCAACCCCTAAGGGGTTAAAATGGGGGTTCAAAGTTTGTAATGGAGTAAAATTGTTATACCGCTAAGCTAGTCTACAATACAATATAAAAGTTCCAAAGAACTGGTTCGGTTTTGAATCTCAAGAAGAAGAAGAAATATGAGCAAAACTATGCTGCCACAGTTTTAGTTCTTCAGTATGTTAGGGAAACTCCTGTGATGACCCTTAGAAATCGTGCTGAACATCTTCTAGAAGTTGTGAAAAAACTCATATTCAGATGATCTTAAACGAAAATAAATTATTTCCGGTCAAACCCCACTTTAAGCAAACATTGGAAGAGAGAGATGAAGCGAGAAAACTACATATATTTTTGTTTATAGGTGAGAGACCAAATTTTGAGTGGAAATGTCCATTTTTATAAATTTATTATATTTTCTGGCGAATGTCATTTTCTACTAATGGGACTGTAGCATTCGAGCATGTCAGGTACTGGTCTCGAGAAAACCCCAAATTTAGAGTAATGAGGCGAAGACAATATTTTACAAAAGTGAACGTGTGGTGCGCGATATCTGTCTATGGCATTATAGGCCCATATTTTTTTAATATATTTTTTCAATAACACCTGCAATAGAATATCTTACTTAGAATTTCTGAAATGGAACATTCTCGGGATTTTATTTTTCGGAAATATTCTCCGAGAAAAATGAGAATTTATCGGAAATTTTGAAGAATTTATTTTATATGTTGGAGAATGTTATGTTTTGACTGCATAAATTGAAAAAATATATTTTTTACCAGAAGTAGTTTTTACAATAATTTTAAACAAGTTGTTTAAAAAACACAGAAAAGAAATAATGATAAAAATTCTCCAAGCTCCATCTATGATACAATAGGGGAATTAAAATAAGTTTCCTTAAATTTCCGTAAATTCTCCTAAATTTTCCGAGAATATTCTCCACGAGAATTTTCCCGAGAGAACTTTCTAGTTCTCGGGAATATTCTCGGTAATTTTCCAGTAATTTATATTTTTTCCTAATTAATAATTCTCAAGAATTTATGCTGGGAACTATTCTGGATAATTTACCGTTCTCCAGAAATATTCGCTTGAGAACATTCTCATGGTACATCTCTATGCTGAATACATTTTTTAGCGATAAACTCGAAAATTTGCCATTAAATATTCGCCAAAAAATCTGTTTTCAACAAGATGGTTGCCCAGAACATTGCAATAGCGAGGTAATATAATGGTTTCACAGCAGATTTTAGTCCAAGGTAGAAATGGCCCAATTTTGTAGCCCGCAAGAAGCCCCGACTTAGCGTTGGCCGATATGTTTCTATGGGGCCGTTTAAAACAAATTGTTTATGCTACTCCAATACCAAATAATACTGAGCTGCTAAAAGGCAGACTTACCCAGGCTGTTCGTTCAATATCCCAGGAAGAAATCGGAAATTCCTTCAGATATCTAAGGAAGCAATTAGAAACATGAGTTGAATATGGGGGTGGAGTTTTTGAATTTTGATATCTTTATTGTATTGCTTAACATAATTTATATCATATTCTTTTGAGTTTAATTAAATGTTCGTATTATTTAAAAATTGCCCTTGAATAAAAAGTATTTTGAATTAAATAATGGCTTCTTCTAATAAAGACATTGGCAAATATATCCACATGTCATTATTGTTTAATATGTAGAAACTAGTACTCGGGTTAAAGGTGTGAGAGAGAATAGTTGAGACGAAAATAATGTGATCAAATTTGTTACTTTTAATATTTGAAATTATAATGAAATCTTGTACTTCGGCTCAGGGGTTAATTTAAACTATATTTCATATTTGTCCTTTTGGTAGAAAATGATAAACAAGGTATGTTTACTCTTACGCAAAATAACGTTTTCGTATTTTTTATGGTCCCTGTATAAAAATTAAATTTTTCATAACGTGAATCTTTTTTATTTTACAAGCAAAAACTTTTATCTGGAATGACTTTTTTATGTATCTTGTAACATTTTATCCATTTGTCCTCTTCTAAACCCCATCCGCGGACATACTGTATACTTACATAGTTGACAACGTATTTTTTTCTAGAAAATTTTAATTCACGCCAGTACTAAATCTCAAACATTTTCAGTGAATTCCGTAGTTACTTTCTTACCGTTTAAAAGTTTTGTTAAAGGTACAGGGTCTTCCAACGAGGACTGAACAGGGGCTCATTTTTGAGCTTCCTTGTATTTAAAGAAAAATCTAAAATAGCCAATCGATGTACTTTTTCCTGCAGAATTCAAAAATGAAACCAAAAATTTATTTGAACCAGAAACAAAAGAGTTACGCTATGGATAAGGTGTTTTTTAAATGGAACATATCTTTTTTTATACGATTTTCGGAACGAGTGATTCTTTTTATGTCCGTTCTGATTAAAATATTTAATATTGTGACAGGTATTTTTATTAAATTTTAATGTTTTATCCAGTATAATTTAACTTCAACCTGTTTGAAACATACACTAGGTAATAAAGGTAAAATCACCTTGAAATCCTTCAAAGTCAAAAAATTTGACAAATTTACTATAATATATAATATATATATATATATATATATATATATATATATATATATATATATATATATAAATATATATAATATTGCTTCTCTTGCATTTTCTTGGCATTTGTAGAACAAGATAACAATCTGCAATCTCTCATCTAATGAATATTTCATTTCGGCAATATTATAGTAAATTTGTCAAAATTTTTGACTTTGAAGGATTTCAAGGTAATTTTACCTCTATTACCTAGTGTATGTTTCAAACAGGTTGAAGTTAAATTATACTGGATAAAACATTAAAATTTAATAAAAATAGCTGTCACAATATTAAATATTTTCATCAGAACGGATATAAAAAAAAGCACTCGTTCCGAAAATCGTATAAAAAAAGCTATGTTCCATTTAAAAAACACCTTATCCATAGCGTAACTCGTTTGTTTCTGGTTCAAATAAATTTTTGGTTTCATTTTTGAATTCTGCAGGAAAAGTACATCGATTGGCTATTTTAGATTTTTCTTTAAATACAAGGAAGCTCAAAAATGAGCCCCTGTTCAGTCCTCGTTGGAAGACCCTGTACAATAATTAAACACTCCTAAGAGATAATCAAAGTGATATGGCAACAATGCTTCGACTTGGCATTTAATAACCATTTTCACCGGGTTCGGTTCAAGCTTAACGTCCCGATTCACTAAGAAAGTTTAAGATTTAGTACCGGTTTAAATTAAGATATTATAGTTGATCAGTTATGTTTTGACAGGTTTTTGTCCTGTCCTCGTCATTAAAAACTTATGAATTATTGTGATATTTCAGCGATTTACTTAGTTTCCAAATGATTTTCATCTTGGAACGAGTTGCTGTAATGAATTTAGTTCTATTATTGTTGAAAGTAAGTACTAAAATTGTCCTTTTCCTGATAAATTTGCGAAAAGGCTCAGAAATAAGTTCATAGAATAAAACTTAGTTGTTCTATTCTTACACTTGTCAGTGTAAAACTTTTGATCGTCAAATTAGACCGGACTAGCATTGGAGAATCTGGCTGTTAAGTTTTTGTCCAGTCACTAAGCTGTCATTAAAAATGTATGAGTTATTTCGCTGCCGTCGCTATCCCGATATAGCGACGGCAGCGTTTATTCTACTATTTGAGCGATCTAGTAGGTTTCCAAACAATTCTTATCTTGAAAGTTGTTGCTAAAATTAACTTAGAACCTACTATTATTGTGAAAAACACATACTTAAATTGTATAAATTAGTAACAAGGCTCAGAAATAAATTCATAAAAAAAACTTAGTTGCTTCATTCTTGCACTGTCAGTATAAACTCTTGATTGTCAAATTAGTCCGGTCTTAACGATAGCGAATCGCAGAATTTATGTCAAAATATTACACAAGGTCAATTTGAGGTAACCATGCTTGGAGATATGAAACAAGGTTCAAGCGAAGATAAAAGTTCTCTTCAAGATTTAAAAGATGATGAGGTACCTGTAGCGGGGGTATTTAAATCTGTGATATTAGTACACGGTAATCAAGGGTTAATTCCTGTTTATTAATAAATTCAGCTGGAGATGGGGAGATTCACAACTCAAATACAGCTACGACCGACATGGCTTATTATCAGAAGTTACTAGTCCACAGGATGGCATCCAAATATTTACATACGATGATACTAATATGCTCTCAAAAATATCCCTGGCTAGCCAAAGAAACTTCTTATTAACGTATGACGATAACGGTGGTTTGAGACATGTTACTTTACCCAGTGGCACAAGGCATTCGTTTGCTTTACAACCATCTTTGGGTAAGTATAGAGACAATAAAAATTGCTTGGCGAAAATGATTTACTTAAAATAGTAATCAATAAAATTGATTCTAAATACTTTTTATACGACTATACTACTTCACATCTTTATTATAATATGATTTTAAGGTATCATACGGGTAGTCTATACCCCACCTGGAAGTGTACGTTCCTATCTTCAACACTTTTCCAACTCTGGCAGACTATTACAAACAGTTTTTCCTGGAGAAGGCGTGAGAATTGTTTATCGTTATTATGACAGTGGAAAACTCAAGGAGGTAAATTTCCTTTTTAATAAATATGGTATGTTCTATATAGAATAAGAAACTAAAACCTATTTTTCCTAATCCAGGTTGTTCACGGAGATGGGAAGACTCTCCATACATACTCGGAAACATCTGGATTACCAAGTCAAGTTAGTCATGTGGAAAAAGATTTGGAATATCAGTGGGACTACCAATACGCTGGCGGCCTCCTAGTTGAAGAAAGAATAAATTTTGGTGCCAAAACAGGTTTAAGCAACGCCAAATTTACCTATGACTATGACAATAACTACAGATTAGTGAGTTTACAAGGAAGGATAGGCGGACAAAATCTGCCGGTGTACAACTTGGCATATAATTTTAGAACTGGTGCATCTGAACAGATAGGGCCTTTTAAGGTAAGAGACATATTTCCCGCCGTACGTTTTGACAACCTAGTGTTGGGCAGAATTGTATTATTTTAAAAAGGTTACGAATTATGTCGATAATCGGATTATAATTCTAATTATATTACCCATAAAGCACTCCGACTTCTGTTGGGCGGCGCGCTTATTGGGATTACGATAACGGATATTTTCTCGTCATTAATTATATCGGTATCGGTGTATGTTGTATACAGGGTGTTATGAAATTCACTGCATATAGTCAAACCGGTAAATGCTGGTATGAATTCAAACTGAATAAAAATATTTATAATAGGCGCCTCATGATAAAAAAAGTAGATATCGTCCCTCAAAAAACATTTTTCAGTAACCAGTTCACCACTGGTAATAAATACATGCGAGAAACGTCAGTTACAGAAAAAAAAAACTTTCGTTTTGACGTCAGTACTTGCTGTGGCGTTTCCAAGTCTCTCTACAATATTCCTATGTTACAGGTTTGAAAAAATATCATTTTTGATATCTTTAAAGTAAGAAATCATACTAACTCTTTTAAATTTCAAAAAGTTAAAATCCTACAACACAAAAAAATCCAGAGAACAGCTGTTCAAACTGAGAGTAAAATTTTGTTCAACTAGGCCGACCTGAAATTTCTGGAGGAAAAAGAGTACCTATACAAAAATTTTAGTTCAAAATTAGCTTTAAATAAAAAAAAATCCTAACACTTAAGCATGTAATTTCTTTTATTTCCTATTTTTAATCATATTCGACAGAAGATTTGGCTTTCATTAACAGGTTTATTCATATCGTCCTTAATTTTTATGCGAAATTCCTTACAACTTAAATTAATTATAAACTTTACCTTCATAACCTCTTCCAGTGTTAAAACAGTCATTCCACTTTTTTCATCTGTCCAATAATTTTTAATTTCGCCAGTCTTTCACAGTCTATGTTAGTATCGGGTAACGTAAAATACTCAATAAGATTTTTTGATGCAAGGAAAATTGGTTTCAAATGCATCATTGTATTTACACTTGCCTAGCGCACGCATTTCCGACAAAAAAAATTAAAACTCCACAAAATGTCTTTAAAGCGAAAAGCGTGACAAATGACAATGTATTTTTACTACCAAGCGCTTCCAAACGACACACAACGAGGCTTTGACTGGAATTAAAATCAAAACCAGAAACAACCTGTCTCTGTCGGACACGCACGCTGTTCAAATAATAATGAAGTTTATTCGGTGCTATTACTACACAATACATAAGAGCCGTTTGGTTAAAACATGAAAGATCAACAAGCACCACGAAATGTTTTGTTTTCTTATAAATGGCCAACACTATAAGCGCATACGATATTTTTATACAAGCTACTAATGGTTTCTGATTGGTCATGGTCCGTTTTTGAAATTCTGCGAGTAATCATAGGTCGTTTTTATTTTTTATTATTGTGAATAAATAATTAAATTTTATACTAAAATTTATTATTATTATTTAGTTATTATTGTTACTTTAGCAGTAAAATCTCTTTAAAATACAGTTCTTTTGAAAATATTTTAGGTCAAAATATTTAGCAATAACAACACAGGAAAGCCATTAATGAAAAAAAGAGCACTCAACAAATAATTAAAATTAACAATAGTTAAATACAAATAATATTCCACGCTTTTTTATCACTATCCGGCCTATTAAAAACGAAAACTAATCTTTTGTTACTTTTAGAGTAAAATCTAAACAAACACTAACAAAACAGTAGGTAAGTATAGCCAATGCAAAAAACATTCCACTATGTAACTTATTAAAACACAATGCTTAAAAGAATCCAAGGTATTTTTTTACTATCAACCCTAAAAAACTAAAAAGTTATTTATTTATTAAACAACACAACGACATTATAGGTATATACAGGGTGATTCACGGTCGATGGTAGGTTAGACGTTTATGGAGAACGGAACGCGGGATTTTTTTGAAAATTTGGCAACGTGGGTAATTAGCTATGCTCTGTCCATCTAAAATATTTTCAGCATTGCGACGTTGCCGCTTCTATCAAAAAGTCCTAGCAACTTTATTTTTTTAAATGGAACACCCCATATATTAATAAATTTTTAGAATCGCTCTTTTATTACAATACTTTTTTGTTAATATTACCCTATACCTATCTCTATCGGTTTTCGAGATAAAAATTAGTTTGTGTTAAATATGGTCCAAAACATGGCCCTAATTACACGTAAGTAAATTAGTGCTCTCAATTCATGGAAAGTTGATATTTTGGCGGTAGTTTAGACAGACCCGATGTATTTATTTTTCACCATGAAATCGACTCCATATCATACAGGGCGTGCTAAGATTACTATTATTTCCGTTGTTCATAAAAGGGGTCAAATGTTCGTTTTTTTAAATGAAACCCCCTGTATATTAATCAATAAATTGAAAGACGAAGAAAAACGCTTTAAGATGGTACATCATATTCCTATACCTAAATCATCAAGTTTTCTTAATAAAAGCGCTTTTTTGTGAAAAAAAAAATAAAGACTTTAATTTTAAGTAACCATGGATATCAAACATCAAAATATCAAACTTACGACATTTTGACGACTGTGTTTAAAAAAATCTCCCAAAATGAACGCAGATAATCATTATTCAAACGAAGTTCTTATGAAATTATTTATTTTACACGGACAATGTGATCAAATCATTGCCAGAACTTGCAGAAAATTTAACCAAATGTATCCTGAATTGACACAAATGAACGAAAGGAAGTTTGTAAGATTACAAAATAATTTCATTAACATGTGAAAATAAATTAAATAACAAAATTAGGAAGGTTCAAAAAACAAAACTGTAAACAAAATAAGAAATTTTTACAATAAATGCTGGAAATGTTGTCCATTACATTCTAAACATTTTAGTATGTGCTTTTGTACGCGACTCGTAGTTGCTTTTTCAATTTCATGGGGATCCAGATCTTCAATACACCGAACTATTCGCCGTCGCAGTTCTTCTTTGGTAGGCACTGGAGTACTGTACACTCTTTCTTTTAAAACACCCCATAAATAAAAGTCAAGCGGCGTGAGATCGGGGGATCTCGGTGGCCAATCCCACGGCCCTAAGCGCCTAAACCAACGATCGTCAAATATTTCATAAAGTACCCTGGAAACTTCCTGGGTGCAATGAGCTGGCGCTCCGTCCAGTTGAAACCACGAATTCCTATAATCCTCTAAAGATAAATTTTCGACGAAATCGGTAACAGTCGTCCTTAGTATTTCGAGATATCTCTCAGCATTTAAAGTGGCATCATAAATAAAAAAGCTAATTTTGTGCTTTTTTAAAATACAAAAAACATTTAGGTCAAATTTTTCTTGAAATCCCATTTCTTTTGTCACGTGAGGATTATGATCAGCCCAAAAATGCTTATTTCTTCTATTAAAAATCCCATCCCTTGTAAATTTTGCTTCGTCGCTCCAAATGATTTTTGACAAAAACTCCGGATCCTCTTGTATACGTATTAAAAGGGTTTCGCAAAAATGCACTCTACGTTCAAAGTCTTCTGCTTTGAGGGCTTGCACTTTAGTAAATTTAAACGGATGCATTTCGTGATTTCCCAAAATTCGTTGTATTGAAGCATATGATACACCCAAATCTTTTTCTGCACTACGAATGGAAGCCTCTGGATATGCATAAAAATATGCCAAAACGTTGACAATATTATCTTCATTTGAAGTAACAGGTTTTGGTAATGTTAGAGGCGCTTTTAAATTTGAGCCATAGTTAATGAAATTATTTTGTAATCTTACAAACTTCCTTTCGTTCATTTGTGTCAATTCAGGATACATTTGGTTAAATTTTCTGCAAGTTCTGGCAATGATTTGATCACATTGTCCGTGTAAAATAAATAATTTCATAAGAACTTCGTTTGAATAATGATTATCTGCGTTCATTTTGGGAGATTTTTTTAAACACAGTCGTCAAAATGTCGTAAGTTTGATATTTTGATGTTTGATATCCATGGTTACTTAAAATTAAAGTCTTTATTTTTTTTTTCACAAAAAAGCGCTTTTATTAAGAAAACTTGATGATTTAGGTATAGGAATATGATGTACCATCTTAAAGCGTTTTTCTTCGTCTTTCAATTTATTGATTAATATACAGGGGGTTTCATTTAAAAAAACGAACATTTGACCCCTTTTATGAACAACGGAAATAATAGTAATCTTAGCACGCCCTGTATGATATGGAGTCGATTTCATGGTGAAAAATAAATACATCGGGTCTGTCTAAACTACCGCCAAAATATCAACTTTCCATGAATTGAGAGCACTAATTTACTTACGTGTAATTAGGGCCATGTTTTGGACCATATTTAACACAAACTAATTTTTATCTCGAAAACCGATAGAGATAGGTATAGGGTAATATTAACAAAAAAGTATTGTAATAAAAGAGCGATTCTAAAAATTTATTAATATATGGGGTGTTCCATTTAAAAAAATAAAGTTGCTAGGACTTTTTGATAGAAGCGGCAACGTCGCAATGCTGAAAATATTTTAGATGGACAGAGCATAGCTAATTACCCACGTTGCCAAATTTTCAAAAAAATCCCGCGTTCCGTTCTCCATAAACGTCTAACCTACCATCGACCGTGAATCACCCTGTATAGTACATAATGTTACTGACCCTTTCCTAAATAAGTTATTTGACTCTTTACGTAACAAAAGATAGGCAACCCAAAAAAAAACTAAAAATTGTAATAATTGTTGCATAAGAGTAGTTTTCAGGCGCATCCGCCAATTTATAAAATTTCTGGTTTTTGTTTATTTCAAAGTACTCTACTACATAAGCAACAATACAAACACGCGTTATATTTTAAATTTTTGCGCCAAATCAGCGCCAGCTACTTCCTCAAGACACTAAGACAGAAAGTGACTGAGAGAGATCGAAAAGAAGCATTCTGAAAGTCATCTCATCAAGCGCCGTGCGCCATATTTAAGTTTTTACAGTCCACTTTACTTTCAACAACAGCATAAAACTCATACAATGAAAATTATCAATATTTTTTCCTTAGAAGTTAGTTTTAAATAATAATATAATTTCTTTTCACTACCTAGAAAATTGTCTTTGTCGATCCATTGTTAACTAATATTTTGCTCAGTTTTATCTAGTTTATGCTTTGATTATAGTGTTTCTTAAATTAGCCTAATAGGATTGAAAACTAAGTTAAGTTTTAACACTAATATAACAATATTTTCGTATTATGGAAACGCTTGTGGGTGCATCTCGACTTTAGAAAAACTCATTTAGGGGATCATTTCAAAAAAATCGACGAGTTACGATAATTTTCTTGACAAAAGGATGAATAACAACCTTCTGAACGTGCTGCGTGAAACAGAATAATGTGTTTTTTTACAAATGCTGTAATGAAAGAATTTTAGTTATACTTTTAAAATACTATATAGTTGTGCTCAGTTAGTGTTTTTCGTTTTGATTTTTAAATTTTTCTTAGCAGATAGTTTAAGCTAGTAGGAATAATGCTAATCTCATTAATAACATATTATAGGGTGTCATAAATATTAGTTAAAAGTAAGGTTACTGACAAAAATAATTGATTTCGCAGTGGCTTTTTTACTATTTTTTTTTTGTTTTTCTTTAGAAAAATGTTTACATTCTTTTCAACTTTGTCCTAAATTACAGAAAACAAATTCTCCTTAAAGATTTATATGTCTGGCAATGTTTCAACAAATTCAATTGTTTTTAGTTTTTCGCGCCCAATTTTCCGTTAAGGGTCATGTGCTCGCTCAGCCAGGTGCAACGAATATGGGTGGGATTTAGGGTATTTTTGAAAATTTTTAAAATGTTCGATTTAAGAAAAAAGTATTGGGTATGTCTGTAGACTACTCCAGTAGTCACCCATTCTAATATATTCAGTGAATTTCATAACACCCTGTATAAGTTAAATGTTAACGAATTGCGAACAAAGTTTATTTACCACCATCCGGTAATTCTTGAAGCTAACCTAGTTCAATATATTATTGTTAAATGCTAGGTAAAATTATTACCTTCTTTTTTGGATAAGCTGGAACTAGAGTTTTCGCTTTTAATCCGAATTAGGTGTAAATTTCATAATCCGGTGATATCAATTATTTAAAAAAAACGGGTTATCGATTATTTTTAATTCACATTATCCCATTTCTAGTTTTAAATACGGTCACAATATTTATGAAAATAACTATTGTCCCAGTATTACAGTAATAACATTCAATTTTAGATAATCAAACTGAAGGCAAATGAAACACAAGTTTACGATGGAACAGCCCTGTTTTCAAGTGTCCAGAATTCCAGGTTCTTGGAGTCACGAGTAGCTCTGACTATACATGGAATGGAAGTTTTCAGAATGGAATTTAGTCATGACATGCACGGGTAAATAGAAAGACATAAATTGATATTAAAAACAACTTAATATAATTTTATGTTTTTATAAGACTTGTATGTGTTTATAAGATATATTTTAACTATTGCCTATAAAATTGTATGCTTTTAGGAGAATTTCACAAACCCGTACCTACACAAAGAACGTCGGTGTCAACACTTACACAAACATAAAGAATTATACATGGGACTGTGATGGGCAACTTTTAGGAGTGGAAGCTCAAGAACCCTGGGGATTTAGATATGATGATAACGGCAATATGTTGTCTTTGACATACAGGTAAAGTGTAAATTTAATGAATTTGAAATTGATAACAGTCATGCTAAAATATTTTAGAAAATTTGAAAATATTAATCATTTGCTGCATACATTATACATCAAACATTATGAAAAACAGTATTTACAACTTACTTAAGTACTTAAAACATACTGTGTTAATACTTATACCAGTAAAAAAACAACACTTTGTGCATATCATAATATTTAATATTCTGCGGAGACCTAATGACTGTACAGGGTGTCCAATTTTTCGACACGTTTGCAGGGTATCTCGGTTATCTTTAAAGATAGAGAGCTGCGGTTTTAGCAGTACCGTGCTACTTTTTCGTGAACTGTATTATGCTACAAACAAAATTTTCATAGCCCCCTTCGTTTCGGAGATACAGGGCGATTTTGAAAATGTGTCATTTTCAAGTACCCCTCGTATCTCAGTTGCCTTTTAACTTATCGGTAAGGTAAAAACTGATTATTATGTACTGTTTTGCGTAGAAGCCAATGGCGTAGTAAATTTTTTTCTAGAAGGAACGAATTTGAAGATAAAAACCTAAGTTGCATTTTTTTAAATGGGACACCCAGTAGATTTTGATTTCATTGGATTGCTTTTTTCATAAGCTTTTCAAAAATGCATATTGTTGGTATATATCTCTTGAAATAACTTTAATTTTACAATTAAAAAAAGGTATAATATTTCATATTAGGCCGTGATATAATGATTTGAAACAAATGAATAGAGACGTTTACCTAACAGTAACGTTTATTTTTAAAATATTAAATCCCAATAACATAACTGAATCAAACTTTGAATAAAAAATTCACTGTTCCAAACAAATTTAGATAAAACAGGAAACAGATTTAGTAAATTTAAAATGAAAATGTAAAATCTTTGTTTATATTTTATAAATCACAAAAATTGTCCAAAATTGTTACCGTTTTCTCTAACACAAAACGCGCACATTTTACTTATTCATCGTACGGCATTTAAAAGTTTAATCGATCGTCCCTGCAAATTTTAAAATTCGTGTGTAGTGGCTTTACGTAGTTCTATATAGTGCGATGTCGAGACTTGTAAACTTTATTTTGTAAGTAACCCCACAAAAAAAGTCAAGGACGGAAAGATCGAGGATTGTGCCGGCCATCTTACAGGTCCGTAAAAAATGAAGTAGTATTCCGGCATTATGTACAGGTGCCAGTACAACATCTTGCAATATACACATGTATCGATTTGCTGAAAGACTTCCCTCATAACTTCTATAAGTTAAGTTGATGTGTGTACTGCTACATTCTTGGTGAAACTGGAGTAACATTTTTACTTTTAAATGAAAGACAGAGTACTTGTTATAGTTTCACAAAATTTATTCAGTTGCCTGCAAGGGCGTAGCCAAGGGAGGGCAGGGGGGGCACGTGCCCCCCCTGGCACGAGCAAAAAGCCAAGATTTACCAATGTGCCATTCAAATTTCCTGTACGTCTTATACCTAAATCAGCAGTCAGCTGCGGCGCCTGCCGGTCAGTGCTGTCGCAGCTGATTTTCATTACTGAATGTAGGACAGAAGATTCAAAAATCGAAACGTTTAAGAATTTAAAACATTTAAAATAGCTTTCTCTGCACTTTAAAATCATTGAGGGTGGTTAAATAAAACACTGTTTTTTTTTCAAAAATAAAAAATAGTATTAAATTATTAACATTATATAAAAAGTTTTAATTTATACCAATAGACAGGTACAATCGGTACTTGTATACTACTTAATTACAAATTTTAAAAAATCAGTAGTTTTATGTATTACCATCAGTTTATTTCCTCAGATTTTTTTGTCAATCGATCAATTCAACAGCAGCCTCCAATGAAAAACAAGTATTGTTTTTTAATATTTGTTTACAGTACTCCATCGTAGTTATATTCAGGCAATTTATATTTTCTTTAACGACACAAAGTACAAGAAAGAGTAGTACTCGGATCACACTAATTTCATCAATCGAAAAGCCACTAAACTTAATTCATAATATATTTTCAGTCACAATAATTTTTCAATATTTTTTGTGCTTATTTGGTTTTAGTTTCGTTTTGAAAGTTCGTTCTAAAATTAGTGGTTTTTCCAAGATCAGTACTGACGTACTGAATTTGGCCACTTTGTACTGAATTCAGTACAATTGTACCGAAATGGCAGCACTGCTGCATGTGGCGCAAACGTGTGAAGTGGTAAGAAAGCTTTTGATGTTAATTAATAATAATAATAATAATAATAAATACATTTATTTGTGCCAAAGAAAAATAAAAGTACAATAATAAAGAATTGTAATAACAAGTACAATAGCAATAACTGTAATAGCCAAAGGAATTAAAAATTACGGGAACATACTAGTTGGCACAAATGGGTAGAAATTTTGATTAAAATTAATCATTCTTCCAATCCTACCCCACGCAAATATTTTTTAAGTTTACATTTAAAATTTATATAACTTAATTAAAGGTGGCTGCCGTGCGCTGTTCCTGTTCACTCTGTTTGTGTTCACGCAGATCTCAGATATAAAATAATTATCAAATTGTAATATAATTTTTCTTACAAAATTGGCCTAACAATATCTTATACTATACCTGCACCATAATCGACAATTTTAGCATAATTTCAAATTTTGTAAATTTATTTCAATTTATTTTAAATAAAACCGCAAACTTTTACCGGCTTATTATGAAAACAATTTATTGTTTTTTTTGCAAAGTAATTTGTTTTCATAAAATGTTTCGCAAAAATAAAATGTAGATAAATTTTATACATTCTTTTGGTTAAGCGATGTTCTGTTTTAGCAGGTATTCATTATTTTCTTTTTTAACTGATTCGAGTTTCTAATTTGCAATAATAATACGTATGTACTATATACTATACATTATCTATGAATATATATTTTTTTAAATAATGTTTTTTTTTATATTTCTTTACAAAAAAACTAAAAAAACTAGACTACGTACTACTACGTTGCGTCCTTGGGGTCCAGAAAATCTGCCCTCCCGGTCACCTAATTCTGCCCCCCTGCTCAAAATCCTGGCTACGCCCTTGGTTGCCTGACACGTGTTTCGACCCTCTCGGGTGTTAAACACATTTATGTCTTTGAAAATTACCCGAGAGGGTCGAAACACGTGTCAGGCAACTGAATAAATTTTGTGAAACTATAACAAGTACTCTGTCTTTCATTCTATAAGTTAGTTGCCTTCCCAAAATAAAACAAGCAACGCTGAAACCAATCTTCCCTGCTGCTCCCTTTCAAAGTAAAAATGAGGGTTTTCTTGATACCAATGTCTTGTATTGTGTCTATTGAAAATACCAGAGCTTGTGAAATAAGTCTCATCGGACCATATGACAAATCTTCCAAAATTCACATTGGCTTAAGTTTGCTTCAAAAATGAACTGCAAAAAATGAGACGACGTTCAGCACCCCCAGGATGTAAATGCTGAACGATTTTGACTTTATATGGTCTAAATTTATATTTGTGTAATATAGTTCGTGCTCGAGCCTTATTCACTTCAACTTCCTCTCAATAGCCCTACCCGAAGTAGAAGGAGTTGCTTCTGCTGCCTAAAACGTTAACCTCGTCGGTTTCTCGTTTTGCTTATTATAGGATTTTGGTGTTGGCTGCATAAACGCACCATAATTAACTAACTTTTTTTAATTCTAGAATAGTATATTGATGTAGTAGGAGTAAAAGCGATTCTTCTATGACGAGTCTGTAGGTTTGCCGGACTCACTTCGTTCGTCCAGCAATTACAGACGAGTCATAAGAAGTTGCTTTTACTACGAATAAAACATAGTATTTTTTCTTCAAACGTTGTTTAAATATAGGAAAATAAAGATATAAAATTTTTTCATTTAAAAATGTTGAGTTTCGAGTGGGCCTAGCGTTGCTATGGATTTATTATGGTATTGTTTGATACCGACGCGTCGTTCGATTTGACAAGTCTCAGTGTATATTATTGCGGGCAACTTTCTTTAATTGTTACTCTTTTAAAAATATCATTTTTTAAAACCACACTTACTCCGAATTAAAGTGTTAAATTAATTTAGTTAAATGTATAATTTATTTTATTTGTTTTTATTTATTTTTTATTTTTTTTATAACTTTCTTGTATTATTCAACATATTCATGAGCACACAGTCATACTTTACCTTCGCTCTCAGCGGCAGAAAAAGTACTTTTACTTCCGCTGCCAATAGAAACAGCCTACTGACAAAAAAGCAAAACTTTAACGTCAAAAAAATAGTAGAAAAATGTCAGGTTTGTTGACCTTTGAAGAAAAATATATTATTTATCGGGAAAAGGTTGCCTTCTGTCTCGATATCTAGAATGAATACAGAAAAAAAAACGAACAACACAGTAATAAATATCAAGTAAGGGTTTTGAGAATAATAATTTTTTTTAAACGATCTCTTACAAATTCAGTCTGACTAGCAGGCATGAAAGGACACTATTAGATTCATTTGTTTCAAATCATTGTCACTGCTACTATGAAATATTATGTCCTTTTTTTTAATTGCAAAATTCGGAAGTTATTTCAAAAGATACATACCAGCAGATATCTTTTTCAAAATCTTATGAAAAATAAATCGAATGAAAATAAAATATACAGGGTGTCCCATTTAAAAAATGCAACTTCGGTTTTTGTCTTCAAATTCGATCTTTCTAGAAAAAATTGACTACGCCACTGTTACGCAAAAAACTATATAATAATCAGTTTTTACCTTACCAATAAGTTAAAAAGCAACTGAGATACGAGGGGTGCTTGAAAATGATATATTTTCAAAATCGCCCTCTATCTCCGAAACGAAGGGGGCCATAAAAATTCTGTTCATAGAATCATACGTTTCACGAAAAAGTGGCACAGTATTGCGAAAACCGCAGCTCTCTATCTTTGAAGATAACCAAGATACCCTGCAAAAGTGTCGAAAACTGGACACCCTGTACATCGCACCTGTAAACATTACGAAAGCCAGGACTTGCTTCATATCATATCATTTAATGTTCTAATAATAATTAAATGTATGTCATATTTCTAAAAATTATGCAAGTACAATATTTCGTGCGTATCATATCATCTTATATTGTGCTGATACTTATTAACTGTATGTCGTGTTTTTAAAAATTATGGAATGCCATTTAGTGCGTATCATATCATCTAATATTGTGCTGTTACATATTAATTGTATATTGTACCTTTAAGCATTGTAAAAGAACAGCATTTGGTGTCTCTCATATCATTTATTATTGCACTGATACTAATTAAATACACCAGCGATAGTTTTGTCAAAAACATGTTATGGCATTATAAGGTTTCATGTTGGATAATATATTAGATATTATAATCTAAATCCTTTTCAGAGGAAACACTATTCCAATGGAATATAATAGTATGGACCGAATAATAAAGTTCGGAGAAGGTCAGTACAAATATGACAGTAGGGGCTTAGTAATACAGAATGCAAGAGAAGAGAAGTTCCACTATAATGCAAAGGGCTTACTAGTAAGAGCCACGAAAAGGGGCCGATTTGATGTTAGATATTTTTATGATCATATTGATAGGCAAGTATATTTTATACAGTAACACAAGTAATTTAGATTAGACTCGTTAATAAGATTAACAGTTGAGAATAATAATATGAGGAAAAAACTTTGTGTTTTTTAGGTTAATGGCTAGAAAAGACAATTTTGGTAACGTAACCCAATTTTTCTACAATAACGATAAAAGATCACGAGAGGTTAGTCAAATCTATTCACCGAGAGATGGTAAACTTATGTCACTTGTGTATGATAATAGAGGTCACCTGATTTATGCCCAAGTATACAGGCATAAATACTATATTGCTACAGATCAGTGTGGTACACCTGTTATGATTTTTAATCAGTATGGCGAAGGCATTAGGGAAATTATGCGATCTCCTTATGGACATATCGTATATGATTCGAATCCATACTTATATTTGCCAATTGATTTTTGTGGAGGAATTCTAGATCAGGTAATTGCCAATAACATTATTAATTGAAGTTACTGATTTGTCAAATATTTTTCAAGCCGTCCTCGGTAATTTGTCTAATGGGCACTCTTTTTAGGTCACCTCCTTAGTTCATATGCCTAACGGTAAGGTCTACGACCCACTTATTGGCCAGTGGATGTCGCCCTTGTGGGAAGATGTTTTGGATAGGGTTGCAACGCCGACACAAATGCATCTGTACAGATTCAATGGAAATGACCCAATAAATATGGGAATTGATAGGGACATACCGACAGGTAAAAATACTTATATGAACCGGCAACGAATTTCCCAAAAAGAGATTGAAGTTATTATAATAATTTTGAAACGTTTATTGGTTGTTTGTCTATTAGACATGCTTTGGTAAGGTGTTAAAACTGTCTGTTTTCTAGATCATATTGACTGGTTAAAGAAGATTGGCGTCGATCTCAAAAGTCTTGCGCCGCAACTTTTTATGGATAAACTCCCGGGAGGACGAATGCCACCTTTCCTAAGCGAGAAACCCTCCTGGAAACCTCAGGAGATCATCAGCAGCCAACTGACTAATTCCTATTCAGTCGCCAAAGCAGAGTCGGGATTTTTGGCACACGTCAATTCTAGAAAAATGCAAAGCGCAGAGCAATTAAGTGTGTACTCCAAATCAGCTCTGAAAACGGACGTTATCGATTTAGTGCCGAAGAAAATTGGTGCTTCATCCGATCCACCCTTTGGAAGAGGTGAGTTTTAGGGTATGTTTTATAGGTATGCATGGTCAAACCCAACCGGACCAGCAGTATTAACGCATCCCAAGAATTTTGCCACAAATTTTATGTTATTTATTTTATGAACCTCTTGTTCGATTTGAATGAACTTTCTTGTGCGTTGCAGGTGCAATCCTCAAGAATGTCACTGTGGTCGGAATTTTTGTTGAAAAGTTCATTTTCGCTTTATAATTGGTGTAATAAGAAATGGGTGCTTTTACCAAAATTTCGTAACACTCTGTGGGATATACTACCAACCATAATATATCGCAGATAAGATTAAACTCTAGCCTCAATTTTCTTTAACATTTTTCTTTTTGCCCCTGTTATTTAATGAGATGTTTCTGTGTCATTTTATCTTACACATGATCAATTGGGTTAAATTATATAGTTAGTATTTATTTTAACAGCCCTCTCCTGCCACTCGTCATGACATATACGTAGATGTTTCTGAAATGAATCAAAAACAAACCATTTATTTCAAGTATTCCCCGCCGATATAAAGAAGCTGTTGTAACCAAAGTCTCCATTTAGTCGTGTTTAAGTTTTCTTTAAAATATACCTGTGCTACTCAAGTTTATAAAACATATAAAACTATAAAGCAGCATATCTCGTTAAATGACAAAGATTAAAAAATTAATGAAAAAGGAAAATGTTGCTAGAGTTTGATATCAGCTGAGTTATGTTAGGCTTGTTAGCATGTATACCCAGAGGGTATTACGAAAAGGTAGCAGGTATTTCGTTCACAACCTGGATAGTTACGTCTATATTTATGCGAAATAATTTTTAATTTGAAATATTTCAAAAACGATTGAAAAACCGCATAGGGCGTGTTATACAAAATATGTCTAGAACTTCTCCTAGAATCCAAAAATATGATAAAAATAATACCATCCAATTTGAAATGAGCGAGAAAATCGATGATTTATACTATATTTTTTTTATTCGATGCTTAATTGTTTTGCTAGTAAACTTTCACATTTAATATTTTTTCCCATCTTTAAAAATAAAAAAAGTAAGGCCTGTTCACTTTTATTTGGATATCCCTGTACATGTAAGCGATTTAAAAATTGTTTAATTTTTAGGTATTTTGGTCTCCAAGTCTGATGCTGGAGAAGCTATAGTATCAAGTGTGCCAGCAGCCAACCCCATCTACAGTGACGTATACACGTCAGTATTTAATCGGTCATTTTTACTGCCGTTCTTCTTCGTCGTTCACAGCAATCAACAAGATGCCTTCTATTTCGTTAAAAAAGATACGTGGAAAATAAATGATGACAAAGCGCAATTAAAACGGTTGCAAGGACAAGTCAATACCACTTTTCATGAAAATGTCCGAGAAAATGGTAGCGGCAATAACTACTTTGATGTCAAGATTCATGGTTCAAATGTAGTTATTAATTTAAGGTAAGTGGAGACGAGATAATTGAAATCTATGTATAAAATTATTTTGAAAATATTGTTTGAAATACATTTTTTCAAAAAACAATTTTTCGATTATGTATATTTTTTCTAAATACCTAGATATATTTAAAAAAATCGAAAATGTACTATACAGGGTGAGTTTTTTAAAGACTTACAAGGCCATATCTCGAAATCGGTTTCAAATATTTTCATGAAATTTTGATGAGTTAATAGGGAGATGGGGGGGGGGGGGCTCTCTATTTTAAGAGATGGGGTAACTTTGAAATTTTAAATGGGATAATGTACTTTTGTTTATAAAATTCGGATCTACGGTAACAAACTACGTATGTGTACAATTTTTTTTTATTTGCTCTTTCGGTTACGGAATTATGATTTATTAGGTTATAAAATAAAAAAAAATATTTATAATTTAATTTCAACTAATTTATCGTCTGTCATGCTTAAGAAGTTGTTCAAAATGTCCCCCTTCAACTTCCAAACACTTTCTCACTCTTTTTCTAAATGAATTTCGAACCCGCTGTAACATTTCAGGTGTCACTAATAAGCAGGCAAAGCGGATTCGGTCTTTCATATCATCAAAAGTTGTAGGTGCAGTAGCCGTCACTTTGTCCTTTATAAAACCCCACAAAAAAAAGTCAGCAGGCCAGTTGAGAAATAATTGTCAAAACGTCAAAATTCTCAACTGACTTAAGTAAAAATAACCCATTTCCATGAAAACGAATAATAATTCTGAAATAAATGAACTTGATTTATTGGTAAAATTTATTTATTTTTTACAATCAATTAAAATTTCGTACAGAAAGAGTAAATAAAAAAATGTATGCATAAGTAGTTTTTACGTAGATTCGAGTTGTATAAACAAAAGTACATCATCTCATTTAAAATTCCAAAGTTACCCCCCACCCCTCAAAATAGAGACAAATGTTACAATCACCTTATAACACTTTAAAAAAACTCACCCAGTAGATTACCAAGTTATGCCCTGTGTTTCATCTGAGAAGAGAGATATTAATTTGAGGCTGACAATTTAATTCAATATACACATTTTCAGATATGGTACAACGGTCGAAAAAGAAAAACAACGACTACTCCACCATGCGAAACTATCAGCGATAAGGAAAGCATGGCATAAAGAAAAAGAAGCATATAAAAACGGTTTTGCGGGAAGCATTGATTGGTCACAATCTGAATTAGAAGATCTAATGAAAAACGGTTACATAGCAAATTACGAAGGACAATATATCCACGACGTGCAAGAGTATCCAGAGCTTGCCGAAGATCCGTACAACATCAAATTTATCAAAAAACAAATTGAGGCAACGAAGAAAGGTCGACGAAAACGTGAAACAAACCGAAAATCCTGTCCAAACTCTTGGTGGCTAACTTGGAGTGAATGCTAGTGCCAGAAATTAAAAGACATTGTGAGGTAGGAATAAGAATATTCAATTAATAAGTGTGATGTACCAAAAATTAAAAAGCTTACCTTTAGAATGGTTGTTGGGAAAGGCTTTGAAGGAAGATGATGTCATTTAATAACTAAGATATAATTATTAAAAACATGCTTGATTATTATTTATCATGGGCTCAAAAAAACACCATGTTTTTGAAAGTGTTTTGGACACTAAACTTCTTTATTTCGTAATTATTATATTTTCGAAGTATAATTTTTACGGTTTAATCAAAAATCAGATCGTTGTCAGCAGCACAAGAACCAACAAATCATCACATCGTTACATTGCATTACATATAATCATAAAGTTTTGTATTCATTTGTGGACCAATAAATCCGCTAATATTATTATTAACTATTAATAGATCATTTAATTCAGTAGTAAAATTATGATTTTAAAACATTTTATTAGTTTTATATCGGTTAAAAGGCAAGGTAACTAATTGCCAATGGATATACTACTCGATATTATCTTGATTCTTACATTTTATAATAACGGCCGGTTACATCAACGTTCTCCAGGACAAACTTAAAAATGACTCTAGCAAATAATAGGAGGTAAAAAGTGATGCACTTTCGGTGTCGCGATTTTATCATTTTATTAGTTTTCGACAATTACCAAGCAACCAAGGGTTTCTTCAGAATAAAGTTCGATCGGATGAACACACACTTTTGTGGGATTGCCCATTTCAAATCTGCTGACAAATAAATCAATTCTTTACCACCAAAAATTTGTATAGGCCATAGGCGTTTAGCTTTAATAGCCGTTTCATGAAATGTCTACCGTTCACGAAGTGATTTCTGATAATGAAATAAATTATTGTTTTATTAAATGATTAAAAATTTTGGATATTACATGTAATGCTAAACATAAGGAAAATCCTATAAAATTAAGTGGACGACTTTTTTAAACATTTCATGCCTTCTGGTGTGAATTTATATGTTCCTGTACAAAAGCTAAAATTAACAATGATATAATAAAAGCTAGCTCCACAAACAGGCGCCAACCAGCTTGAATTCGCCTTATAGCGTCAATTTAGAAAACGATGACTAAAATATAATTCGCGCTGGTTAGCGCCTGTTTGTTAAGTTGGTTATATATGAGATTAGCAAGAATATATTATATTCTTGCTAATCTCGTATTGTATCGTTCAGGATAGGTACAGGGTCTTCCAACGAGGACTGAACAGGGGCTCATTTTTGAGCTTCCTTGTATTTAAAGAAAAATTTAAAATAGCCAATCGATGTACTTTTTCCTGCAGAATTCAAAAATGAAACCAAAAATTTATTTGAACCAGAAACAAAAGAGTTACGCTATGGATAAGGTGTTTTTTTAAATGGAACATAGCTGTTTTTATACGATTTTCGGAACGAGTGATTTTTTTTATGTCCGTTCTGATTAAAATATTTAATATTGTGACAGCTATTTTTATTAAATTTTAATGTTTTATCCAGTATAATTTAACTTCAACCTGTTTGAAACATACACTAGGTAATAAAGGTAAAATCACCTTGAAATCCTTCAAAGTCAAAAAATGTAAATTTGTCAAATTTTTTGACTTGGAAGGATTTCAAGGTGATTTACCTTTATTACCTAGTGTATGTTTCAAACAGGTTGAAGTTAAATTATACTGGATAAAACATTAAAATTTAATAAAAATAGCTGTCACAATATTAAATATTTTAATCAGAACGGACATAAAAAAAATCACTCGTTCCGAAAATCGTATAAAAAAAGCTATGTTCCATTTAAAAAACACCTTATCCATAGCGTAACTCTTTTGTTTCTGGTTCAAATAAATTTTTGGTTTCATTTTTGAATTCTGCAGGAAAAAGTACATCGATTGGCTATTTTAGATTTTTCTTTAAATACAAGGAAGCTCAAAAATGAGCCCCTGTTCAGTCCTCGTTGGAAGACCCTGTACATGCAAATCAATCAAAATACGTCTTAATTTTTATTTCATCAATTCCGAATCGAATAGCGTTATACGAAACGTCTAAAATACTTACTCACTTGATGTAATTAATTTTACATAATTTAACTGACTATAAAAAACTGTTTAGCATTAATTGTAATGTCTATAATTTCCAATGGAATGAAACAATAATTTATATCGCTGTCGGCATGGTAGCATTTCATGAACTGTTTAGACACGTCATAAAATATCTAATAATGTTAAAAAGTTATAACATAATTATAAAATTTGTTTGTACTTACCTTTGAGTAATTTCTAATATACAGAGGGTGTTCGGAAAATGCGTCAGGATACTTGGACAGGTGATTCTACGTAGTAAAATAAAAAATAAAGGTAGTAAGCCTTGTAACAAAAATTCAAAATCTCAATATTTTCCGAGTTGCAGCCTATCAAAGTTATTTTTTTTTTATTTTTAATATATTTCGATTATTTCTTAACTAATCAAATTGATATTTGGCACAGAGACCCAGCTTGGTAATTTAAATCATTCTTTTACAAAAAAATTGGTACTGTGCCACCAGAGGGCACTTTACCTAAAACCCAGATTTTACTTTTCGCATATCTTTTTTGTTTTGACGGATATGTATGTACTAAACAAAAAAGGTATTCCTTATCCGTGTCAGCAAACCTCAGCGTTTAGTTGCAAATTAGAAAGAATTAAAAATTTTATTATCATTAAATCAGTTTTCCAAATGGAATCAAAAAATCAAGTTACTATGGTAAAAAACCCAATCAAAATGTTATCTGACGGATAAAGAATAAAATAAATAATACCTAAACCTTCTTCGGTGTTGGTAAAGTCTTGAAATTAGTGAAAATATTCTTGAAATTATTAAAACGGTATTTAAGAACTTATATACGAAATGGCTGGAGAATATTTTAATACTAAATATCGTGACATGCATTCTTGCTAATAAGAGATCAAATGGGAACGCAAAACAGGCAAGGCGGTTTTACTTGGAAACATATCCTATCAACAGGCAAACAAGACGAAGCGGGCCATTACTTTGGGCACCACGCTCGCCCGACATTATCCCATGGATTTCGTTTTTTCGGGACATTAAAAGGCTTTGGTATATAAAAGGCCGGTAAATGATATAGAACATCTACGTCAAACAATAATAAATGGACTTGCAGTTATTCAAAATAGGGCCGGTATTTTCTTCAGTTAGACAAAATTTTTTTGAAAAATACTTATCAGGAAATGTATAGAAATGAACGAATGGCATTTTAAAAATGTATTATGATTCTTTTTTTTTTAAAGTGAAAGTTTAGTGTTAAAGCTTTCATTTAATTAAAGAAAATTATAAATAAAAACAAGTAAATTGTTATCGTTATTTAATTGTCCAATAACGTTCTAGATATCATACAATTTTTACTAATATTTTGATTAGGTTATTGTCAGATTTAACTCACATACGTATTACTACTAGATTGTTAGCATCCAATCTACGCGTTATTAAAATTTGAAGCAAAGATAAAATTAATCTTGTTTTCTTTGGTTTTGTACCATGTGATGTATCAGCACTTTCAAGTTTTGCGGAACTGTCACTGTCAGTTCTGACAGCAGTTTAAAATGTGAGCTTGTCGGTTTCCTTTTTGTCTTTTTACCTTTCAAAAGCAAAGATTAATGTGTTTTTATTTGTGAAAAGTGGATTAAAAGTTAATTATTATCCTATTTACGATAATGACATAGCTAATGTACCGATAATGCCAGTTTTAAGCAGCAAGAAGTGAAAAAACTACTTGTAGTTTCAGCGACGGATAGTCTTCACAAGAATGTAAACTGAAGAGTGAATACATCATTTTTAATTTTTAATTTGAGATTTTGGGGCAAAACGGGTAAGAACATTATGTAAATAAAGTGAGGCATCGTTTGGAAACCTAAAAAAAAAACACATTATTTAAGCTCAGCTTGATTAGCTGGGCAAATCACGTGGTTGTTTAGGAGGGATGTTCAGTACGTCATGTGACTGGTTAGCAATTGTTTCCGAAGGCTACGTCTTTGCTTCATTTTTTCGTCGTTCGCTGCAACCCCCCCACCCAGCCCACACCCCCCCCCCCCCACCCCCGGGTATGTTCAGTGCATCACGTGACTGATTAGCAATTGTTTCCAAAGGCTACGTCTTTGCTTAAACATTTTTTTGTCGTTCGCTATATAGTAGTAATACGTATATTATGATTTAACTAAATTTGAACCATGGTAACTTGATTTTCTGATTCTATTTGAAAAACTAATTTAATGATAATGAAATTTTTAATTCTAATTTGCAACTACTAAACGGTGAGGTTTATTGACTCTGATGAAAATTATCTTTTTTGTTTATTATTTTATCACCTTTAAAATGACATATTTTTTTGCAATATCTCTCACAACAAAAAAGATATGGGAAAATAAAATTTGAGTTTCAGGTAAAGTGCCCTCTGGTAGAGAAATAGTTTTATAACAGAACGATATATATGCCAAATATTAATTTTATTCGTTAAGAAATATTCAAAATATGTTAAAAATAAGACAAAAATATTGAAATTTGGCAGGCTGTAACTCGTAAAATATTGAGACTTTGAGTTTTTGTTAAATGGCTTTCTACCTTTATTTTACCACATAGAATTACCTGTCCAAGTATCCTGACGCATTTTCGGAACACCCTGTATTACTACATCAGTATCTGCATTAGCATTGTACAAATAAAAATGCTGAATTATTTCTAAGAAACTATTAAGTCTGGAATTCTTATCAAAACCCAATGTGTAAATACTCACCTATAGATCTATATATACAAGTTGTATCAAACGTTTTCTACGAAAATCTATTTTTCAATTATTCTACAACACCTTTCCCAACCACCGAAAATACTAACTTTCGTAAGTCTTTTATACCAAAATACCAAAGTCTATTTGTGTAATTTCCAAGATGCCAAAAATGTATATTATTTATTTACAATTTGTTACCTATGTATGTGATTTTGTTTGACACACTTCATACGATCCACAAGATTTTTATATATTATTGACTTGACTGATTATATATTGATTTGTACGAAGTGTATCAAACCTTTTGTATTATAGATGGTATTAGGAACAGCTAATTTAAGCTGCTAAGCGGCATTGATTTAAATTTGAAATATTTCTAAAACTTATTTGTACCTAAATTCTGCGAAACAGAAAAACAGAGAAAGAACTAACAAAAACTAGTAATGCACTATTTAATTTATTTTTATAAAATGTGTAGATACTAAAAGAATATGTAGAATTGAATATATTATATAAGTTGAATTGTCACGTTATTACTGCATAGATAAAACTGCAGCACGCTCAGATATTATAGCTTTGAAATTGGCGTAAGTAATTAAAACAGATGAACTTACGAAAAAATATAACAAGGGACAGACATCGGGCTTCAAGAAAAGATAAATATAAACACATAAGAAATAATAAATCATTTATTACTTCTATTGATATGAAGTGAAAACGAAAATCTTTAACCCTGAATTAAAGTTACTTTGCTTAAAAAAAAATGGAGAAAAAATAGATATTGTACAAAAAGTTTGCAACACAGAAACTACTTACTATGTTATTTATTTCTTTATAGACAGATATGAAGTGTTGTTTTATTAATTTTTATAACAAATGATTAGGTACAATTTTACAGAGACTATTGACTGACTGAGGTATCAACGCACAGCCCACACCGCTGGGTCTAGAAACGTGAGATTTTGCACAGAAGTTTCTTATATATCGTGGGCGTGCGCTAAGAAAGGGTTTTTCAAAATTCAACCCCTAAGGGGTGAAATAGGGGTTCAAACTTTATATGGAGAAAAAATACTAGATTGTCCTATTAACTCCAAACTGCATAAAAGTACTCTAAGAAATAAATGTTTAAACGCGTGTTTTCCAGTTTTTAATAAATCAACCCCTAAAGGGGTGAAATGGGGGTTCAAAGTTTGTAATGGAGTAAAATTGTTATACGGTTCTGTTACCTTGAAACTACGTAAATGTACTCTAAAAAATAAACACATGTTTAATAACGTTTTAGAAAATCTAATTTTATGTAATACATGTTAAGAAAATTAACGTGTGGGGGTGGGGGGTATAAAAAAGCGGATGGAAATTTTTCCAAGATGTTAACCAATATGTCATTTTCCGGGTTATTAATTATTATTATTAGCTCAGAAAATTTAATTTTGTCTAAGACTTGTAAGAATTTCTTCAAAAATATTAACTAATTAAACATTTTTGGGGTTATTGAGGTCAGAAAACTAATATAACATGGCCATTACAGATTTAAAAAGGGGGAGATAATATGAAGGGAAGAATAGGTGCACTAAAAAGAAAAAACATTTTCATAAAAATGAACAAAATTAAGTTGACCATTAACCGCAGTAATAAATAGGTACCTAACAATATTATTTCATCCTTTTCAGTGCTTTTCCTTTTCATTTACCTACCTCTTCTATTAGTTACCTGAATCCGACCCCGGCTTTTTCGTCATGTAATACTGAGATCCGGTCTGTAGACATAACTAACCTAACTTAACTCATGTTTCATGTATTCATAATCATGACATCAAACTACTCTATTATCACCTATACCACGCGGACGAAGTCACGGGAGAAAGCTAGTTTCCTTCTATATGTTTTTTTTCTTAAATTTAAAACAGAGACACTGAAGGAGTTACAGTTATATTATAACCAATAACTGCATCTTTTGAATGACGTGCATACCTAGTGTCAATTGGATGATATTTAACCACATTAGATGTTTTTTAAATATAATGACCAAACTGGAAAAAATCACATTAAACTATTTTGAATTACGATGTTTTGTAGCGTTTTAGAAATATTTCAATAGAATATAATAAGCGCATTGCTACGAGTAAAAGGCAAACTCTTAGTAGAAGGTATCAAAAGAAACTAAAAATTTGTAAATATAGTCCAGTTATTAACTTTTTAATAATTTTAAAATTAAAAAACGAATTTATCTTAGATAGGGAGAGAATAAAAATTATTAATCATATATAAATATATGTTGTATTGCTTTAATTTATAAATAAATGATATCATTGTGACTGATATGTTTCCAATAATATTATTATCAATGGATAGTCAAATTTACTTTTAGGCTAGTAGAATTATAATGCTTATTGAAATCGTTTATCGTCTGAAATTTTGTTCTGATGGGCAACCAGTTATATATAATTATAAATATAGGAATACAAAAGAGGAATAACTGCCAGTCGTATTACAAATTAGGGAAAAATTACCTATAACAGTATCGCTTTATACACTATTTAATTACAGTGAACATTTTTTCCAAACCTGAAATCTGATAAGTCTTAAAATCACATGATTAAAAACAACTAACCAGAAAAAAAATTGCAGCGAGAACAGATGCCCATGGTTAATTATTATCACTTCGTTCCGTCGCCATAAAAATGTTTTAATTTTGAAGTTATCAATAATTTAATAATTTCAAAATGTCACGTTTTAGTTGTGATCTATTTAGTTGTGATGTCGGTGATAAAATAAATTATTGTTGTATTTATAAAATTAGCAAAACATTTTATTTTATTTTCAAAATTACTAAAAAAATTTCTAATGAATAACCCTCGAACATCGACAAATGCTCAAAAATCTTATTATAACAACTTTCTCAAGCATCTTACTTATAGAAAACAGACCTCCGCCTATATGGCGTAGATCTGTTTTCAAGCAACATGCTGTGGAAAACTTATAAGATTTTTTCTGATGTTGATATCCTTGAGGAATTAATACTGATAATTAAAAAATCTGTTATCATAGACTCCAACAAACAAACATTTTGGATTTTGTAACACAGTATATGAATATTTGTTTTTCCTTTAAGCTTGCTTTTGCACCGCTTGAAGCAACACATTTGTTTAAGCTTATTTAACAATTTTATCAGTTTAAAAAACATCCTGTGTGCACCAATCTTTTCTTTTCAAATTTCTCATATCAAAATTTAAAAAAAGGCGCAATTTTTAAAACCCACGTACTGGAACTGGAACAAAAACAATATTTTATTATAAATCATTTCCTTTCAAGTTCTACTGTTAGGTATTTTTAGTTATTTTATTTTGATGTATTTTTTAAATAATATGTATTTTTTTGTTTTATGCTATAACACATGGTTGCTAATTATTTAGACATAAATGTTTTTATAATTTGTTAAATTATGAAATATTACCAGAATAAAGTATGGGTGGTTTAACTAAACATAGATGGCCCTCTGTATTTGCGGTAATCTGAAACTTCATCATTGAAATTCAAAACGAGTTTAAATTGAACGGGAAAACCTGAGTTTTACTAGTATCTAACTCGACTTAGTTAAGCATTCTTTACAACGTTTAAGCATAGGGATAACTAATTACTATTTAAAAATTGTACCGATTTTACAAGAAAGATGTCGGAAGTTTCCAATCTGATTAGCATATGACTTTTTTTTATGTAAATATGATTACTCATTTAATTTTGATCGATTGGTAAAATTCTGCTAGCCTAAAAGGATATAGTAAAAGTCTTTTATCTGCTATGTACCTTGCGATTTTGTAACCTCACATTTTATTTTGTTAGAGACTTTTAAGGAAATTATAAAAATATATATTTTTCACTCTAAACCCCTGCCTGCCACATAGTGTATTGGAAATAAGTGTGCTCCTTGTTATATTACTGGATATTTACCAGGATATGTGTAATTATTTACCTAAGTGTTATATGTTGTCACAGGAATTATTTTTGGGACGATCAATTTGAATGTATTTTTTTTCTAAATAAATAACTACCTAGGTATTCTACTGTGTAAGGAAAGTTATGTATTCCTGCAGTTTCTGAATTCCGGCTTAGGACATCTTTACGGTGACTATTTTCGAAGTAATGTGTGTGTGTGTGAACGCCGCGACATTAATTTTGACACAAGGGTTTCTAGTGACCTAAAGATGAGTCCGCCAACAATTGATTAAAATTAGCGAATCGGAACTTGGGTGGGCGACATATTTGAAATATTCTGCAATAAGGCAGGGCTCGAATGACGCCTCATTTTAAAAATATTTTAATTATCTGTTCACTTCTTAAGTTTCGATACAGTTGATTATGTTCAAAATGGCGGCCATTTTTGTTACCAAGCTTAATGGAGAACTAGACGTAAAGGAACATCTTCATTATTCAGTAAGACAAAACGCATAAGTACCTATAACAATCTTTGGGTACATGTCACGTATGGCATTTAATCATATCAAATATTCACTGGTCCCGCCAATGTAAAATGGATTTTCTTTGTTAAACCAAATGATTTTGGTCCAAACTTTAGCATCTTAAATATTTTAATAAACTGACAATTTGGATTTGAAAAGGTTTGAATTCAAATATAATTAAAACTAGTAATTTTTAGCGGTCATGTTAGAGAATATGGTGGACATTTCTCATGTCATCAATGTTCTGCACAATAGAGGCACACTTTGCCTAATGTAAAATTAAAGTAGACTGTCAGCTAAGATTTAGAAACAAGTTTTAGTTCTCCTCTCATTCTGGTTTAGCCGGAATAGTCATTTTATTTTTAAAACGCACTATTTCTTTAGGAAGTCAGTCTATTGTCGTAGATATACCACTGTATCTTTTTCTACTTAAAATAAATATAAAAGTGGCAGTCTTACGACATTGGTCGACTTTGTCCTCATATCTTACGTTGCTGATTGATTGTTCCAGAAATAATGAAATAATTGCTGGTAACTGTTTATATTATTGACTGGTGTTGCTGTTCCTCAAATTGTTTTTTATTTTTCACACATTTTTACTTTATATTAAAGTTTTTATATTTTGTTTTTACTAACGATCAAAATGTATATTAGTATTCTTTTACTCCTGGCCATTATAAATGTTTTCTAATAAACATTGTTTTTATAATGTGTTTCTGTTATTTGTAAAATAGAACCCTGGTGAAAATGTCAATGTAAACAACACGTACCTAAGTCTAATTCACAATCGAAATGCTTTTAAGGGAGTTTATTGTAAGTTTAAATTTATTACCTTTGTCTTAAATTACGGTTAATAACAGAAAATAAATTATTCTTAAAGATTTATAATATGTCTGGCAACGTTACAACAAATTCAATTGTTTTAAGTTTTTCGCGCGTAATTTTCTGTCAAGCGCTATGTCGGACCATGTGCTCGCTTAGCCAGGTGCGGCGAATATAGACTGGTTTTAGGGTATTTTTTAAAATTTTTAAAATGTTCGATTTAAGAAAAAAAAGTATTGGATATGTCTGTAGACTATCCCAGGAGTCGCCTATTCCAATATATTTAATCATGTCCACAACACCCTGTATATATATATATATATATATATATATATATATATATATATATATATATATATATATATATATATATATATATATATATATATATACATATCCCCTCTGATGGTTTGCGAAATACACATCGAGTGCAAAAATGTAGGTTCGGCGTTCGGTAAAACTGTATACTTAAATAGTGTAACAATAACAGTTTAGTGAGCATTAAAGCGGCGTTTACATTGGTATAGTAAATGGGTTAGTTGCTTGTACCAGTAACTCGCAAGACAGCTACTAATCCAATGTAAACGGCGTAAGAAAGAACTTGCACCAGCGGATCGACCAGGATAGTAAATAGCTCCCTAGGCTATTTACTAACCCTCTAACCTTCCCCCTCTACACATCTCAATTCTTTTTATTATTGTAATATTATGTGCTTCATTTAACCCTTATTTAAGATGTTGGTATTAAAATTTTGAAGTACAGGTTTAGTGAAAGAGCCCATTGTGCACTTACCTGTAATTTCTTATATAAATACATACATATAATTAATCCATATTTGTGCACAAGAGAAAAAAACTGCTGTTAAGACTTTTTTCATAAAGAACAAAAAAGTTCGTTGCATGCTATAGAAAATGTTTCATTGTCTAATAGTCTCCGTAGGTATCCTAATGAGCCGGTACAAGCAGTAGGAATTTGTTAAATTAGGAACATATCGTTTTTAATTAATTTATTATGAATGTCAAATTGATACATTAATGCACTTTATACAAAACTAACCAAATAAATTACATAAAACAATCACACATTAAATTAATTGAAATAAAGATGATTGTGCGGTATAAACAAAATAAAAGTTGAATTTACTTCGTTTTACATAATTCATCACTGGTTCCAATGGGTAAGCGTGCTACCATTTCTTAGCTCCATTATATTACAAGGTTAGTATGCTTACTCACAGGAACAGGTTCCTCTGCACCGATGAATTCGGGAAGACGCCCTTCGTATTGAATTATTTTATGAGAATCGCGGGTTGCAATGAGTACAGTTTTCTGACCGTCAGAGACAATCAGTCAGTCACATACACTAAACGCCTCTAGCTCTGCAACATGTAATACTTATCTGGGCAACTCTATTTCTGATCGAAACCCGATCACGGACTGTTTGTAGGAACAAACCTCATAGCAACCGTTACCATGACATTATCCGTTATCACGTCGTCGCAATTATTACGGACTATTTCCAAGCCAAGGGTTGTTGTTATTTGGTTCCTCATTAAATATTTAACAAGGCGTTAATTTTACTCAGACTCCTGATTTAGCACCTTCTTTAATTCTGTTAGCTATAGATAGTCATGCTCCGCTATTAGAACCAACAATTTGTAGCTGTGGTGACTATAGCGTGAGTTGCCAATTGGTTGGTCGCAACTTATTAAAAGACGCGTTTATTTAAAATAACGACGACATCGCTGATGCGCAGTTGGTTACGCTGAGTGCTTTACAGATGATTTCACATGGCCCTGGTTAGATTAACCGCTAGTTATAGTTTAAATTCAAGTGGCGATTTGTCAAATTTATAACTATATCAGGGCTATGGTTATAAATGCTGGTTATGCCCTGAAAACTTGTTTTGTTTTAAAATTATTACCAAGGGTTTATTTCTGGTAAGTTGTTTGCTCAAGCTTACCTCATTGGGTAACAAATAAATAATTAAATTTATAAATAATGGAGACTATTAAAGTAAAAATAAATGGCTGAGACAATATACTTTTCAAGACGCAAGACATGTCTTGATACAGCTTTTGAACGGTAAGTACTCCATTTCATTAACATGTTTCAGTCCTCAAGAGAACAATGTATTGTGTATAGAAGGAAAATATCTACAGAAAGGCGAGGTTCGTCTCGACAAGACGGTTAACCAGCTAATTGCAAATGACTTCCGGGATGATATCATTATACTGACGTCGCTTATTTGCCAATCTGTAAAGGTGCGTTTCCTATGGGGCGGCTGACGCGAGCGGCTGCCGCTCGGCGGCCGGCTGACGCCAGTATTCCATTGCCAGTAATCCAAGCTTGCGTCTGACGCTCGAAAAGAAACGGATACATTAAATTGTCACATGAGCAGTACTAGGCGTCAGACGCTGTGCGGCAGCCGCGAGCGTCAGCCGCCCCATAGGAAACGCACCTTTACCTCGTTATTTAACGGCAAGGCCATCTGAAATCGTCTGAAAAAGTATCCTAGAATGAACTTATTACAGATATGTCAAAATAAACGGTTTGTGGATTGCCTAAACTTCTTGGTTTAGTCACGGCACAAATACTGGTTTAGATTAGAGCATCAACATTTTTAAAAATATATTTTACACATTAAGGGGTTATATACAGTCAGGAGGCCTAAAAAATCGATTTTTTCAAGAATTGTTCCTGAGAAGACTTTTAAATTTATTAATGTGAAAATTTGTACACATATTACGGTAACTTTTAACCGTATTTTAAGATTTTTGTATTTGTGAAAATAATAATTTTGAAAGCTGCTATAGCTGATCTCCAGGACTTCCTTTCAAAAAAAGGCATATTGCGGTGACGATATCTCTGGACTGGATCATTGAAAATGAAAAAACCAAACGGATTTCGTTAAAGTAATGTATAATATTCTAATTAATCGAAGGAATAAGCAAAATAAAATTTTTTGACAAATTGGGGGCTTCTCAAAAAAAAAAAACCATTTTTGACCAAAATTTTGGCCTTAAATTGTTTATAAAAAAAAGATATTTATCGGTGAGAAAAAACCTTCGATTAATTAGTAAAAAATATACTTAAGAAGCTTGTGTTAAAATTTGAGACTGATCGGTTCAGCCGTTTTCGAGAAATCTTCGTCACTGACTTTAAAAACACAGTTTTGAGAAAAACGCGTTTAAAGTTTCAAAAGCACTTTGCATAGAGTGCAATCGCTCTGACACGTCTTTACAAATATGCGTGTAACTTCGAAAATAATCGCCGGATTTCCTTGAAATTTTCTGTGTGTACTGGGATATATGTACATTACGAAGATGAAATTTAAAATATCGATTTTTTTTTAAATTCTAACTGTATATAACCCCTGAAAGAAGTGACCTAATTTGATCGAGTAGAATACTGATATAAAAACCATCCATCATCACATAAATTGGCATGTAAAAATCTCCATTTATTTAAAAAATCTGTTAGTAGGGTAACCATATTTAGCTTACAAAAAAAAAGAGGACACAGAATGGCGCCAACCCTTTTATCCTCCAACTGTCGATAATGTTTTGGAAACGCTCCCCGGTAATAACAGTCATTCAGCAATAACAGCAAATTCACCCGCAACGAAACTGAGGTTTTGGTACAAAGTTCAAAAGAATAAATAATTGAGACATAGATTTCAAGAGGATATTTTTCATTAAAAAAACACAAAAATTATAGAGGACAAAAATGTGATTTTTAGAAAGAGGACATGTACGGTTAAAAGAGGACGGATGGTAACCCTGGTAATACTGTGATCGGGTAATCAATTGTCGGTTAAGTTTCTGCTTTAGGGCCACTAATTTTACTCAATAGGTATTTAAACAAATTTGTTGATTTTTTGATTTCCACCGCCGCCTTTGTAAAACACATAGGTTTTGAACTAATACCCAAAAGTCCCAAAGATCTGATGAGGCAAATACTTTGATAACAAAATATATCTAATGTTCCTATGGTCAAACAAAAATACAACTAATTTTCACCCATCCCTTATAATAATTTTGATTGCCCAATATACAAAAACTACTTATAATACATGTCTACTCAAGAGTAATGTATACAGAGTTGGAAAACACTTTATATACAAACGCACTTTGCGCGGGAAATCAAAAGCAATATAAATCCACATATTAAAAGTTATTTGGTTATACGTTAGCCTAACATTATATTTTTTTACTTTATTTTAAAAACCTACTCACGTGGTTAACTTCATACCATGAAATATTTAAAATTGAATGGGACCGTGTGATGCTAGACCCATTTTATATGGGGTAACTGATATAAGAAAATTGCAGCAGTTCTCCATTGGAGAACAAAAAACATAGAACATGAATACAAAAATTTATATAAATCTAATTTCCATCTCTATATACAGTTTTTCGTCAAAATTTAGTTAAAATTTAATATAAAAAATATATGGTGGTTAAAATTAGTCCCTGTATTAATTAAAAGGCATTGAGGGAATGAAAATGTGCATATTTAGCAGTAAAAAAGTAAATATGTGTAGAAATCACAATAGCTTAAAAGTAAAAGGCCAAATCAAAATATGTGACAAACAACTGGGTTTATCGCCACTAGAATAGTCAGTTAAAAAGCTAGAAAAAAATAAAAACATAATATTGTGGAATGGAAATAAGAACATATGTATATTTTACTGCTACGGAAACATACCTAAAAGTCTGCTCGTTTAAGAGCAGTAGAGAGCGTTGCTCACTCTGGATATTTCTGTAGATCATATAAAATATTTTAAAGGAAAAATTATCCGTAGGCAATATTATCACTAAAGTAAAAAAGTTGCAGGATTTTACAGTACTACACAAATTTATAAAAGATATTTTTATATCGTGGAACTGCAACATTACATTTGTCTACCCTGATTTGGCCGATTAAATAATATCACAATATTTATAGAGTACTAATTCTAAATAACATTAAATTAATTTAGACACAGATTTAAACATCTACATACATTAACTTTTAGTATGATCAGTAAATAAAATAATGTTCTATTTATGTCACCCGTCACCATACGCAATGCTGTATCATTTGCATATGTTTTGGGTACTTACTCGAAATGAAGTTGTGACAACAAGTACAAAAATTAGATTATTGAAAAGTAATAATGGACCCTTTCACTAAATTTCAATTTTGGTAGCAAAGAAAAATGAAATTTGCCGTGTTCCCAATATCCTGAAAGTATTGGAGAAAATAAAATATACCTTCTTGTAAATCATTGCACTAGGTTTACCTACATCATAACATTCAGATGGGGACAAAGTTGACAGGACTTTTACAATTTAAATTTACAGGCGAGATTTCATAAATTCAGCGAATAACGTCACTTTGTACCTACATTCTTTGCTAACTATTCATTATGACACGGACAGAACATAACTGATGTAATCATAGAAATAAATGAATTAATTTAAAAATTCGCTCATTGCCAGCCGAAATTTTCATTCATAGTAATTCAAAATGTTTAGATTTGTTTTTACTCGCATAAATATTACATTTTTAAATTGTCAAAAGTTTTTAAAATATAATTTACTGAACTTCTTTTAGGCGCAGTTTACTTGGTGAAATGCATTTCAAGAAACAATGATTGGGTTAACTGACGTCTCAGCTGATATCAGATATCCGTTTTTATTATTTACAATCAACAGATAAACCATCAAGGCTGATCTGATTATTCAGATCATAGTTCCTGCAAATATACTATTTATGTTGCTTTATTTTACTGCTGCCCGCCGATACCGATTGTTTATATATTTGCCAACTTTATGATTTAAACGTTCCCTAATTCAGAAAACGCCTCGCGGACACAGACAATCGCTGAATTGGTAAGAAATCGCCATAGGCGACGAAGACATACATTCCGCATCTAATCCTTGCAACCGGAAAAGCGTCAACCGGTGGAATATGTGCAGCACCTCACATCAAATGCCGTGTATATGGGCATCCCTTTCTTATGCTTTTGCTCCTGCATATCTCTTTCCCGCAGTCTTCGGCCCGTCTGTCTATTCCGCGTTGGTTTCTTTGATTATATTCAAAGGTTAGTTCGCTGTTTACACTATTTACAGAGCCGTCCCCGCTCGTTAGATTTTATTTTATGACGTGTGGAATCAAAGTTAGGAGTATTTTCCTGTGTTTTCCGTGTTTTCAGAAAGTATTTCGCCATTATTTTGATTTTGTGCTTATTAGACATTTTGGTAGTATATTGTTGGACTTCGTGTATCTGTAAAGTGTTTCTTTCTATTGAAAAGTAAGTAGGTAAACATAATTTTTTTGTTTAACAATTATCTAGACAAACATTACCCCAAAATTAATTAATATTATAGGGATTATATGTTTTGCGGCGTAAATTACTAAGTAATTTAGTTGACAAGCTTATAGTTTTTCTTTTTAAATTACAATATTTTTTAGAGGTTATGTTAATCACGAAGAGAATATAATCATAGACAATCTCGACCATGTAAAGCACCTCCGGCGCGCTCAAAAATGATGCGTCTTGTTCTATTCTTTTTAACTGTAGTCAGCACATTCAGCGTTGTAATATACGCCTCAAATTACACGATTCCAGAAAAAATCGGTATTTGTGGAGTGGCCTGTTTACTTTTTATTAACATTTTTAGATATTATTAGTTTATTATGGATCACGATTACGTACATCCAGGCCAAGTAGTGAAGATTTATTTGGTACCTTTAAATTTGTTTTTATTGAATATTTGATACTAACGTGACAACTTACTTTTATATTAGTTACTTTCTATCTAATACAGAGACTGGCGGAAAGATCAAAATATTTGTGTCATTGATTTCCCTAGAAAATCAGTTGTTATAAATGTTGGCGCATTAAAAAGAGATTAGTAACTTTAAAAAAAAAAATCCCAAAAACTTTTACATCTGAAATGGAGATCTTTCTAGTTTAAAATGTTTAAAACTGGAGATGTGAAGAGCTCTAAATACAAATCAAGGGTGTAAATAGCATTTTTCATTTAAATTCATAGTTCTCGTACAATTGTTTTTTCATATTTCTACATATACGTTGTCAGTAAATTAATTTCAGCAAGATTCTGTCCCACTATGTAAACAGTCGTAAATTTTAATAAATAACGTGAAGTCCTGCCCTGGCCAAAGTTTAAGTTGGTGAATATAATGTTACTAGAGATGACATGTGTCAACGGCAGCCATTAAACTCTAAGCCGATATTGACTATACTTAGGCTTCGGTCTTCGTGTAATGTCAGGAGTTAAAAAAAATAGTCGTTGGCCTACGACTGCTGACGTAACAGCTGTTTTCGATTGAGGACTGGTAAGAATGGCACCAGAGTAGCTGACGGCCGTAATATACGTCAGAGAATGAATGGACGAACTATAAAACGTTTAAATGAATAATGTACAGTTAGTTTTAAAAACAAGGATTTTTAGGTTTATCAGTTTAATATTTATCGAACTTATTAAACCTATTTTTATTATGTTCATATAGACATTTCTGCTTTTTAATGGAATAATACAAAATGACAAAAAAATGAACAAGGACTAAATATTTTCGGAAAGTATGAAGTTGGAAATTTAACTGACGTTTAGAGTCACATTTGGCGATGTCATTAACATTAGTGGTGTAGTGTTGCTATGTCCAGTTGGCCAATTATTGGTTAAATTGCTTTAAGAAACCGACCATAAATATTTGTACATGTCTAAGGGTACGCTTTCATACTAAAAGTTATTAGAGAAAAAATTGGCACGGACAGAAATAAATCTATCACAATTATTTCGAGATCTGCCTTCTGATACCAAGTTGTGATATTATGGTTATCTGATATTATCTGATTATGTTCGGTGATTTCTGCAAATGAGTACGATTTAATACAGCGCCGTCCTGTTTCAAAGAACCAAACTATATCGACATATAAACGGATCTAGACCAACTAACTTTTTTTCGGTTGTATCAGTGTTATCAGTTTCACGTCATTCGACAAAAAGATGGGAGTCGTTTTTAATAAAAACATAACCCCCAGGCCTTAATCACTCATTCCAATATATGAAGTGAATTTAATAATACCCTGTATATCTTGCAAAATCAGATAATGGAATATATTACACCTGGTAAAGTAAGTTCTTCTTAAATAATGCATTAACTTAATAGCATGTTTTTAATTTTATATTTTAAAAATCTGTTTTTCCTTACACTATTTATTTATTAGCTTACTTCCTGAGTAAATTCTTCTAGTTTTTATAATTGTTTAAAAAATTAGCGTTTTTTGTGGTGTGCGTTTTAAAAGGCAAATGGTAACACTATAGGGATAGGGACATGCCGACCCTTAAGGCAAAGCCCTCTTCCAGTATTAAAGTTTCTTTTTGCTTCGCAAAAGTAGGTGACGACTAATCAATAACGAGTATTTGATTAAATTGTGGCACAGTCATTGTTTGTTTATAATTTTCCACCTCTTTAGAAACTTTATTTGAAAATTTATAAAAAAAAAATTGTATAAAAGTTTTAGAATTTTTTTATGAAAATTATTAACAATTAAGTAAAAAAAACGACTCTCGGAAATTGGTAATAAGAATACATTTTTTATACGGAACACCCTATATGTTACAAGTTTTTTTAACCCCTTTAAATTCCTCTTCTTAAAAATATATAATACGCCTATGTTTAAGTCAGGCGTTTTGAGTTATTTCCCTTTAAATAATTTCGTCTAGTTAGCCAAGCCTGGTGATCCGGACTAATGATGTAATCATAGACGTCTAAAAAACTATAGACAAAGCATTTCATTCATAAAATTGTTTCGCGCCAAATCAATCATCTATTTAAAAATGCAATGGATGCGACCAAGAGAGGTAGACACAGCGGAAAAAATGGCAACACTGTCCAACATTCAACTGAACTACACCAATGGATTCGATAAGTCAATATAACATCACTTATTGTGAAAAGAATCTTCTGGGTATAAATAGTCCAATTTTTTGCAAACTTGACACTGCCGCACCATATTTACATGTTTTTTTTCGCAAAATAATGTCAGCTTCTTCCAAGAAAAACACTTAAACGCTTCTTGCAAACACAAAAAACACAATTCCACTCTCGAATAACGTCGAATAATGTAACAGCGAATTATATAAATGGCCGCTTGCGTCACTTCTCGATTCGTAGTAAAACTCGTAGTAAACGGTAAAACAGCGTTGCCACTTTTACTTAATAACTTAATAATTTATCACAGTGAGAAGGGAATAAGAGTTTATCCGGCTATGATAAATAAAGTAGAACAAAATGTATTACGCTTTTTATTACTTAATACTTAGGTATGCTAATTTTATTAGATGAATATATAGGCAAATAAATGTCGTGTAATACTGTATTACTTGGATGACATCAATCAGGACATCTTGTACCTACACTTTGGCAACTGTCTGCAGTTAAAGAGTCAATACAATCGGCCAGTTTTTAGCGCAAATCAAATGACCGATTGCTTTGAATAGTAAATAACTTTGTCTATAGTTTTTTAGACGTCTACGAATGTATTGCTTTATCGCACCGGCCGTGGATCTATGGATCAACATGGAAAACAAAGCATAGGAGTTGTTACTACAGTAACGCTCAGATTCATTAAAAAGGTTTACGATTTAGTACTGGTTCAATTTCAGATCTCCTAGTTGATCAGTTGAGTTTTGACAGGTTTTTGTTCTGTCACTGTTAATAAGTCGTTATTAAAAACGTATGCATGAGTTATTCTGCTATTCTGATATGTCAGCGATTTGATTGGTTTGCAAATGATTTTTGCTTGGTTTCCAAACGATTTTTATCTAGGAACTTGTTGCTAGAGTGAATTTGGTTCGAGTATTGTGGAAAATACGTACTAAAATTGCATTTTCCTTTATAAATTTGCGAAAAAACTTAAAATCAAATCCGTAGTATAAAACTTAGTTGTCTTAGTCTTACACTTGTCAATTTAAAATATTTGGTTGTCAAATTAGATCGGTGTAGCATTGGAGAATCCGGCTGTATGTATTTATTGGTCCGGATCACCAGACATGGCTAACTAGACGAAATTATTTAAAGTTAAATAACTCAAGAACGGCTGACTTACACATAGGCATGTTATATATTTTTGAAAAGAGGAATTTAAGAAGCTTCAAAAAATACAGAATACAAAGAATACATGGTATACCATTTTTTAATTTTATAAAAACATGTTTTAAATGTTTTTTTTAAAATTGACCATTTTTTCGGTAGTCCTTTGTTTTTTGTCTTAGAACATTAAAAATTTTAGGAAAAATTCTAAAATTTATGTCTAAACTTTTTCTTGTATACAGGATGTTTTCTAGTTGAATGTCAATACTTAAGGGGACGATTTTTGGGTCCATTTTAAAAAGAAAACTTCTTATGAACGTATGTCCTAAACATCTTAACTTTTGAGATACAGGGTGGTAAAGTTTTCAAAAATAAATAGTTTTTTATTAATATCCGTAATACCACTTTAGATATTTTAATTAAATTTGGCGTACATGTACTATATCAAGAGACATTATTTAGTGTACCACAATTTTATTTCCACCAGTGGCGTTCGTACGGAATTTCACCTGCCTATTTTGACAGACATTGATGGTAGGCCACTGATTTCTCGTAAAATGAAAATTATTCCTGAAATCCCCAATCATTTCTAAGCAAATTTGATCTCTTGAATTTTTTTCAATCCGATGCACGGTTTTCGCTTAAAAAAATAAAAACATTTTCTCTACATGATCATAACAATATCGTTAATATGACAGTAGCACCATGCAGAGAAATATATTTTATTTTTTAGATCAAATTTGCTTAGAAATGAATAAGGATAATTTTTGAGATCCTTATTCATTTCTAAGCAAATTTGATCTAAAAAATAAAATCTATTTCTCTGCATGGTGCTATTGTCATATTAACGATATTGTTATGATCATGTAGAGAATAGCTTTTTATGTTTTTAAGCGAAAACCGTGCATCGGGTTGAAAAAATTCAAGATATCAAATTTGCTTAGAAATGATTGGGAATTTCAGGAATAATTTTAATTTTACGAGAAATCAGTGGCGTACCATCAATGTCTGCCAAAATAAGCAGGTGAAATTCCGTACGAACACCACTAGTGGAAATAAAAAAAATTGTGGTACACTAAATAATGCCTCTTGATACATAGTATATGTATGAAAAATTTAATTAAAATGTCTAAAGTGGTATTACAGATATTAATAAAAAGCTATTTATTTTTGAAAACTTTACCACCCTGTATCTCAAAAGTTAAGACGTTTAGGACATACGTTCATATGAAGTTTTCTTTTTAGAATGGACCCAAAAATCGCCCCCTTAAATATTGACATTCAATTAGAAAATACCCTGTATATTCAAATAAAGTTTCTAAAGGGATGGCAAATTATACAGAAAAACCCTGCACTACACTACAACTGCAATGTTTAATGAAAATGTGAACACCTGATGAAATGACAGAAAAGATAATTTTACATTTATTTCGTTTTCGTTTATTACAAAATAACTTGATCGGCAACATAATCCAAATTCTTTTTTTTGAATTTCATGCACAGGAAACGTCCTGTTTTATTTTTACTATTGTCGTCAATGCCTTTCTCTAGACAACTAAAATCGGCAGTTTAGAAAATTCCCCGACTTGCTAAAAAAAACTCTAAATCAAAAGTGTCTCCGCAAAATTATACTTAATTGTTTGAAAAATATCGTCAAAAAGAAAAATAAAACAACGAATGAATGTGATTTCATGTTTGCGATATTGTACAAAAAAATGCCGAAAAATATTATTTTAAAAGTCTATATTTACAAAAATTATTAAATGTATGCCCGACTAATCTCTACTGCCAACATTTTAATTGGTTTGATCAGTTCGTTTTCTAGTGCAGGGAAAATTATTAGTTTCCTTTTAAGCTCCGCCCAGGCATGTGTATTGTGCAGTGCAACGTGTAATGTTATCTGAATTCATTGATTTCGCTTCACGCGTAATGTTCACAGTAGCGTTCTAGTAGAAGAATTCACGTTACATTACACATTGCATGTTGCATTACTCTAGTGCTTTAGGCGATAAATACATCCTTACAACTACGTATGTACGAGTTAATATATGACATGTGCGAAGACTACCTAGTATGTCATGGCTAGGTGAGAGAAAGAAAAAAATACTAGTTACCAGCAACTATCTCATTATCTAAAAAAAATCAATAAGAAAACAAGTTTTGTTGCGTTTTGTCAGAAAAATCCTAAAATATTTAATTTTATTTTGTATACCAACTCATACATACAGACTGCAGGAAAAAAGACTGGAACATCGAGAATTTTCTTCTTTTCTTTTTTTTCTTCAATTTAAACGAATAGTACTCAACGAGAGATGGTTTTAGCATCCTCTATTTTTTTCATTAATTTAACCTATATCTTCTTGCTGAGTATCTGTAGTCATACAGGACTGTTTTAAGGCTCCTAGTAACAACGATTTATTTAAAAAATCTAGTATGATAATCAAGCAAATCAATAACTTTCTGAACACCCAGCAAAACTGTCTATTAGCAAAATAGACACCATGGCGCGCATATCTCCAAAAATACACCATGAGAACAGGAAAGAAAGGTGTAAAATAAAACACTTTAAGTGCACTAAAATGCATTTATTTAATAAACAGTCCAGTCTCCTTTGTTGACAAGTATGTCCTGACAAGGATGAGGCATGCTTGCGACAAGGTTTTCGGCATATGCTGCTGGAAGTGACCGCCATAGGGTGCGTATCTGCCTGGATAGCTGCTTTAATGTAAAAATGCGGTTTCCTTGCAGCCTGTGCGTCAGGAATGCCCATAGACTTTCGATCGGGTTCGCATCAGGAGATTGGGACGGCCATGGTAAGGGTCGTTATTTCGGCCAAACCACAGTGCGGATTTAATAACTCTTGGGTCTTACAAGAAGATAACGATCCCAACCGTTGTAGTCGTCGCTGTCAAGCTTGGAAAGCAGAAAATGGCATCCGACTCTCACCAGGGCCGTCCCACTCTCCGGATGTTAACCCGATTGGAAATGTGTTGGCATTCCTGAAGCACAGATTGCAAGGAAAGCGCATTTTTGCATTATTGTATTGCCTGGCTATCCAAGCAGATACGCACACTATGGCTGTCACTTCCAGCATCATATGCCGAAAACCTTGTCGCAAGCATGCCTCATCGTTGTCAGGCCGTAACTGATAACAAAGAAGACTCTACTGTTTATTAAATAAACGCATTTTAGTGCACTTAAAGTAGTTTTATTTTACACCCTTCTTTCCTTTTCTCATGGTGTATATGCAGTAAGTTTGGTACAATGTCATCTGTCACCTGTCGATTTCATATTGTCTCTTATTCGTTCCAAAAGACACCAATGATGTTAGTCACCACAACTAAGTTTTCCTTTATAGACTTAAAAACAAAGAGAAAACTTATTTACAATACAAACTTAGTTGTCCTATTTTGTACTATTTTTTACTATTCTTATATTTTTGTCATGTACAATCCATTACAATGTTCTAATTACACCGGTTATAGCAACTTAAGTCGTTGCTATACTTCTAGATTTTTCGACAACTCTATATTATCAAAGTATTAACGATAAACCATTTTTACTAATTAATTTCCAAAGACAACTATGATGTTCCATTCTTGTTCCTACATAGCATGTGATTTCAATACATACAATAAACTCATCATCAATAAAAAAATTGTTACAACCGTTTATCTCACTAGTTATTTTATATCCTGTAGCATCCTTAAACGCTATCTAGTCAGACTTTCTGAAACTTGACTACGTGCCAACTTCTTATAAATCTCACAAGTAGTACCTTACTAAGATAACCAAGTATGGAATCTCACACTGCTAATAAACCAACTGCAGACAACACTGGTAAGCGACAAGAAACATCCGTACGTGAACATAACTCGAAATGATAAAAAAGATATGTAGGATAAGAAACCTTAAGTAATCTTGAACGACTAGCTTGGGTTCCTGAGGTTTTGTCCGACTGTATTCGGTGGGAAACACTCCTGTGTCATAGTAAGTTTGTAGCATATTCTCTTTTTCTTCCCACCTGTAAATAATATGTAATAAATTAATAGGTGAAATATCTTCAAATCCATTGACGGCGGCGCGCCGCATTTGACAGTCGGACCTGTGATAGCATAAAAACTGTTTTCGTCCATGCATTGCGTATTTGTTAGGTTCAGCTTGTTAGTTACATGGTCGAACTTGTTTTTTTAGGCTCAGGTATTTTGAAACTGTTTTAACGGATCACGCAATTTTTACTCTCATATGTACAGGAATAAATAAATAACCAGAAGGATAACTCTCTTTGTTGTCAAGCGGGCCCTGAAACGGCCAGTGCGGTAGCATACTTCGGAGTGTTAGGTACTGTTTTAAATACACGTGATAATATATGTATCCAATATTTGATTACATTATTTTATACTATTGTCTAGTTTCAAAAATTTAATTATTTTAAAATCAAAAATAATCTTATATATATAGTGGTTGACCGAAACCAACATGAAGGGTTTCTTTATGCTGCAATCATCGAGATGAATGACATTTTATGCCAAATATATTACCATTACCATGTCACATTATGTAAGAGTTAAGCACTTATATTTTACTTTTTTACGCTGTATCGTGGTCGCGTGGCCCCGCGGTTGCTCTGCTCGTCAAATTTAAGATTTTTCCCCACGCCTAGTGATAAATTGCATAAAGTAATACAAAATGCAAAAATAATATTGATAATACTCAACCCACCTTTTAAACAGCCAGTCTGTCATGGCTTCTGATTCATGAGGCACTTCTGTTGCTCGATATAAGCGGTAAAAAAATATTGTTTCACATGGCGCTCTGTGCCCATAAGCTATATGACTTAGGTCTATAGGTACGCCCTTGGGATAGGCTATAGTAATGTCTAAGATATACTCGATATGTGCTCTTTGGCAATCTAAAAAAAAAATACGATTTCAAAATGAAAAACAGCCCACGTAGACTTCAAGTCTTTAAGGACTAACAAGGTGTACTAAAGAGAAAGGAAATGTAATCTATTAATACGGGATTTAAAGGATTGGTGATTGGGACGGGAAGGGAAAACATCTGCAGGCAATTTGTTCTATAATTTGGATACCTTAGATATGAATGAATGGGAGAAGTGTATGTTCTATGTTTTTGTAACTAAACAGTACAGGAGTGCTTTATGTGATGCGCTTTTTGTTGTTCTGTTAGGAACAGTCAAGAGGGTAATAGTAGTAGTAGCGGTTAGTTCTTCTTAGACGCTTGGGCCTGTATTTGATGTGTTGAAAACTTGGATACTTGGCTTTTTGTGTAAACTTGGCCGCTTTACACAGTTGAATCGTTACAAGCCTATACCATTGGCGTTGTGTTTGTCACAGGTTAATCGATGCAGGCTTGGACGCCTGACAGTTGAATTGTTGTAAGCTGAGTCGCTTGGCCCTGTATTTAATGTATTGAAAACTTGGATCATCCGCATTTGTTTAATGTTGAAAACTTGATCGCTTTACACAGTTAAATCGCTGCCAGCTCGACCGTTTTACCCAATCCAATCATTACAAGCTGCACGATTGGCGTTGTGTTTGATGTGTTAAGCTTGGATACTTTACACAATTAAATTGTTGCAAGCGTGAATGTTTGACACAGGTGAATCGATGCAGGCTTGGACGCTTGACACAGTTGAATCGTTGCACGCTTAGACGCTTGGCTCCGTATTTAATGTGTTGAACACTTGTATAATTGGCTTTTTGTTTAATATTGAAAACTTGGTCGCTTTACACAGTTGCATCGCTGCCAACTCGACCGTTTTAAACAATCGAATCATTACAAGCCTGTATGATTGGCGTTGTGCTTAATGCGTTGAACTTCGATGCTTTACACAATTAAATCGTTGCAAGCGTGAATGTTTGTCACAGGTTACTCGATGCAGGCTTGGACGCCTGACACAGTTGAATCGTTGTAAGCTGAGTCGCTTGGCCCTGTATTTAATGTTTGAAAACTTGGATCATCAGCTATTTGTTTAATGTTGAAAACTTGATCGCTTTATACAGTTAATTCGCTGCCAGCTCGACCATTTTACCCAATCGAATAATTACAAGCCTGTGCGATTGGAGTTATGTTTGATGCGTTGAGTTTGGATACTTTACACAATTAAATTGTTGTAAGCGTGAATGTTTAACACATGTGAATCGATGCAGGCTTGGACGCTTGACACAGTTGAATCGTTGCACGCTTAGACGCTTGGCCCCGTATTTAATGTGTTGAACACTTGTATAATTGGCTTTTTGTTTAATGTTGAAAACTTGGCCGTTTTACACAGTTGAATCGCTGCCAGCTCGACCGTTTTAAACAATCGAATCATTACAAGCCTGTACGATTGGCGTTGTGCTTAATGCGTGGAACTTCGATGCTTTACACAATTAAATCTTTACAAGCGTTTTGACACAGGTGAATCGTTGTAAGCTGAGTTGCTTGGCTCTGTATTTAATGTATTGAAAACTTGGATCATCCGCATTTTGTTTAATGTTGAAAACTTGATCGCTTTACATGGTTAATCGCTGCCAGCTCGACCGATTTACCCAATCGAATCATTACAAGCCTGTATGATTGGAGTTGCGTCTGATGCGTTAAGCTTGGATACTTTACACAATTAAATTGTTGCAAGCGTGAATGTTTAACACATGTGAATCGATGCAGGCTTGGACGATTGACACAGTTGAATCGGTGCACGCTTAGACGCTTGGCCCCGTATTTAATGTGTTGAACACTTGTATAATTGGCTTTTTGTTTAATGTTGAAAACTTGGCCGTTTTACACTGTTGAATCGCTGCCAGCTCGACCGTTTTAAACAATCGAATCATTACAAGCCTGTACGATTGGCGTTGTGCTTAATGCGTGGAACTTCGATGGTTTACACAATTAAATCTTTACAAGGGTTTTGACACAGGTGAATCGTTGTAAGCTGAGTTGCTTGGCTCTGTATTTAATGTATTGAAAACTTGGATCATCCGCATTTTGTTTAATGTTGAAAACTTGATCGCTTTACATAGTTAATCGCTGCCAGCTCGACCGATTTACCCAATCGAATCATTACAAGCCTGTATGATTGGAGTTGCGTCTGATGCGTTAAGCTTGGATACTTTACACAATCAAATTGTTGCAAGCGTGAATGTTTGACGCCGGTGAATCGATGCGGGCTTGGACGCTTGACACAGTTGAATGGTTGTAAGCTTAGACGCTTGTCCCTGTATTTAATGTGTTGAAAACTTGGATGCTTGGATTTTTGATTAATCTTGCAAATTTGGCCGCTTTCCACAGTTGATTCGCTGTCAGCTCGACCGTTATAAACAATCGAATCATTACAAGTCTGTACGATTGGCGTTGTGTTTAATGTGTTGAACTTGGATACTTTACACAATTAAATCGTTGCAAGTGTAAATGTTTGACGCAGGTGGATCGATGCAGGCGTGGTTGCCTGATACAGCTGAATGGCTGCAAGCTTAGACGCTTGGCCCAGTATTTAATGTGTTGAAAGCTTGGATACTTGGCTTTTTTTTATTAATGTTGAAAGCTTGGCTCCTTTACACAGTTGATTCGCTGCTAGCTCGGCCATTTTACACAATCGGATCATTACATGTGATTGGCGCTGTGTTTAATGTGCTGAGCTTGGATACTTTACACAATTAAATTGTTGCAAGCCTGAATGTTTGACACAGGTGAATCGATGCAGGCTTGGACGCTTGACACAGTTGAATCATTGCAAGCTTAGACGCTTGGCCCCGTATTTAATGTGCTGAAAACTTGGATTCTTGGCTATTTGTTTTATGTTGAAAGCTTGGACGCTTTACACAGTTGAATCGCTGCAAGCTTGGATGTTTGAGTTTGTGTTTAATATGATGCAAGCTTGAAAGCTTTAAACAGTTAAATCGTTGCAGTTTTGACGATCTGCGTTGTGTTTGTTATGAAATGTATTGAAAGATTAGACGCTTTACACAGTTCAATCGGTATACGTTTGAACGATTGGCATTGCGTTTAATGTCTTAAAAGCGTGGACATTTAAACGGTTAAAGAGTTGAAAATGTATTGGGTTTAATGTGTTAAAAACTTAGACGCTTTATGCCCTTACACAGTTGATGAGTTTCAAACCTAGACATTTGCCATGGTGTTTAATGTGCAATGTGTGATTTACAGAAGCATATGCAACCTAAATTAAATGTTACACACTAAAAGGAAAATTATATTTATTTTTGCTAATATAGTAAAAAAAGTTATAGCCCGGGCTGTAAAACGCAGATTTTCTTGTCATAAATATTACTATCAAGCACAAAATTAACAAAAAAAAAGCAAATAAAAATAAATGTTCTATTTTCAAAGTATCACTTTGACCTCGCCGATATACTTAGATACGCCGAGACCACCTAATATGAATATAAAAAGCAGGTCAGTTACTTTAATTTTTGTTTTAATATCGAGAATAACACAAAGAGGGTGGGCACACATACGTAGATTTTATTAGCGGTCCCACTTTACTTACCTGTCTTACTTGTAGAATTATTATTTACAGATGAATGAGGTCCTATAGTATTCATAATAATTTTCATTGCGCCGACCCGCGGCAAAGAAACGTTCTCGTATTTTGGTAAATTATTCTTTTCGGCGTATCTGTGCGAAATAGCCTTCCGTTTCCTTAAAAATCCACCTTCAGGGAAAAGCATTAACCACTTCCTCTTAAGAGGAACATATTTGTCAAGGAGGTGTTTTGATAAGTCTTGAAGGGCTTTGTCCCTATTGTCTTTTCCCTGAAAATAAAAGTAAAAGCTTGAACTACGGATAATGAAAGACTAGTTCGCTATAACTAGCAACACTATGAATCGGAATCATTTCATTTTATGAACGAAATTTCGTTCGAAAAGGCTATTTCTATAAATATATACAGGGCTGTCATAAAGACGTATTAAACTGAAACAATTTAAGAAAAACGATAAACCTAGGTATTATGCTTTCACGTGTTAAATCTTTTTAGTGGATATAACATTTTTGATTTCTTGGGATATATAAGAAATAGGTATATTGTTATTAAATTACCAGACACAATATTTAAAATTACAAAACAAAAGCTTTCAGATTACATAATTTGTATGCATAGGATGATTTCATTTATATTTTAAAGTTAAGGCTTATTGCTTATAGCCTAGGAGCTAGCCACGTCAAAACCTACATGATTTTTAATGCAAATTTCAAGAGGCTGGCGAACCCCGTTGCGCATCTACAGTGTAGTCCAAAAAGTTTGCAACAACTGTGAAAGTATTTTATTAATGTGTTCATCGAAATATAAGTATTACGAAAAGTTGGTGCACACCTAAAAACAAAATTAACTGTTATCAGAATTGCGAAAAGTCAAGTAGTACAGAGGAAAGGCCATGAAATAAGAGGACATGAATTCATATTTGAGCATAACTCTTAATTCTAAACTTGCTAATGACATTTTGACGTATTTTAAAAATATGGGAACTCTTGAAAGATTTTCATATTTTTGTTTCTCCCCTGTACGCTAGTTGATTTTTAATAATTCTTGTAACAGCTAACTTTGTTGTAACAAACTAACTTTTCCTAATATTTACATTTTGACAAACTCATTAATAAAATAATTTCATATTTGTTGCAAACTTTTTCGACCACAGTGTAGCTTTAGAGGCACAACGCGGCTCGCCAGCAAGACTCTGATATCGGTGACAGAGATCGGATTTATAACATAAAGGTATTCGAAATTTTTGATTAAAAATCATGTAGGTTTTTACGTCGCTATATATTGGTCTCTGAAGCTAAACTCTTTGTCACTCTGGTATTATACAGTATGTTCGCGGATACGGTTTAGAAGAGGACAAATGGGCTCGATTTTGCAAGATACGTAAAAATGTCACTCCTAATAAGTTTTTGCTTGTAAAATAAATAAGTTTCACGGTATTAAAAATTTAATTTTTTATACAGGGAGCATAAAAGTACGATCACGTTATTTTGCGTAAGAGTAAACATGGCTTTTTATCATTTTCTATGGAAAGAACAAATGTAAAAGATATTTTAGATTAAACCGTAAGCCGAAGAACAAATTTAAATATTAAAATTACGAGTTTTATCACACTATTTTTTAAAGTTCTAACTATTCTCTCACTCCTTTAACCAGAGTACTATATTCTATCCAATTTAATTTGAGAATGATGACAGAAAAAACAACTGAACAAAAATTCACTCTATTGGTCAGTTCCATGGACAGTTTACACCAGAACATATTTTAGCAATCACAATATTCATCTTTTCTTTCCTGATAATCACGGAGGAATCAGATTTCTTTCTATCCGTGTTGGCGAAAGTGCATTAGAAAAAGACAAATAAAAAAAGAATATGTTCAAATTTTGATCCTACCTTCTTTGCTTGTGGAAGTATTGCTGGTTATCTACTTTGAAAGATTAGTTACCGCAAAATTCTTTTCTTTCCTGATAAAATTCCCAACGGAATCCGATTTCTTTCTATCCTTGTTAGCAAAAGGGAGATTAGTAAAAGACGAATAAAAAAGATGTTGTTGCCAATAAAAAAGAATGTTCAAACATTTTATCACAGCCGCCTTTGTTTGTGCAAGTATTTCTGGTTGTCGGAATTGTTATAAAAATCCTAATCTGGCAAAATACTTATGTAAGTTTTATGATTTTATAGCAAAAGACCTCATGTTTTTACTAAACACAAACAGTGTCAGCATAGCCACAACAACCTTCTTATTTTGTACTAGTTAAAATTATTTCCTCCCCTCTGAGAAACAATAATTCGATTCGGATTAGAATTATTTTATTAAGATAAACAACTTATAATGTTAAAAAAATATTCCCTATTCTCCGATATAATGAAAATGGATCTATAGAACAGCCTAGCTGCGAACAGTGACGTTTGTGAGAGTTGAAGACGCGATAAAAATTGGATATATCAAGTAGTTTCACAATTTAAGTCAGTTCCAGAAGGATAGATACACTTTGTACTGGCACTGTGACTTCCGCTTTAAACTGAAACAAAACATTTCTAGGGCGAAATTGTCACCCCTTTCTCAATAACAAAAGAAATCTTCTGTAATGCCCTCTGTTCTCAACTTTACATCGGGTCGCCGTTCCTGTTACTCATTCCCATAAAGCCCGGTCCAAGTAATGTAAAGAACAAATACATTGTACCTTGCGTAAGATTTCAATAGTTGTTACTTAGATTCAGCAAGAACACAGGAATTTAAGCTGCCGATACTTCATATAAACTTTTTAGGTATATCTTTACACTGCAAAAACAACTTATGGGACGGGCTACAAATAATATGTCATGTTTATGTTTCTCATAACCTCACTTTCTACCACTTATAAAAACTTTACGAGTATGAGAGAAAAAGAAGACGAGATAGTAATTTTTTCTCTCCGTTCATCATCAAATCAAATTGGATACGGTATAATTTCTACATATTAAACAATAATGAAACATATGGGCACATTTGTCAATGTCTTAAATGAAGCAATTATTTAATTCAAAATACTTCTTATTCAAGTGTATTTGTCTTCGCCTCTGTACTCTAAATTCGGGGTTTTCTCGAGATCAGTACCTGACGTGCTGGGATGCTACAGTTCCACTAGTAAAAAATGTACATTCATCGGAAAACATAACCAATTTATAAAAATGAATATTTCTACTTAAATTTGGTCTCCAATCCATAAACAAAAATCTAGTCTTATTCGCTTCATCTCCCTCTTCCAATGTTTGGTTAAAGTGGAGTTTGAACGGAAATAATTCATTTTCTTCTAAGATCATCTGATCATCTTCTTTTCACAATTAGATGTTTAGCACGATTTCTAAGGGACATCACAGGAGTTTCTACAACAGACTGAAGAACTAAAACTGTGGCGGCATCGTTGTGGTCATATTTCTTTTTTTTCTTGAGATTCAAAACCGAACCGGTTCTTTGGAACTTTTTTATTATGTTGTAGATTGTCATTTCAGTTATTGGGATTCCTACAAATTTCGCGCTAAATTATTTCGTGATTTAACGGTATGATACTTGGCGATTCCCATAACACTGGACTATAAAAATCCTTTGTTCAGTAGATAGCATTTTGATGAGAAGTATTTTAAATTAAATAATTGCTTCATTTAATAAAGACATTGACAAACATGTCCATAGGTGTTATTATTGTTTAATATGGAAACTGGTACTCTGGTTAAAGGTGTGTAATTTGGACTTTAAAAAATACTGTCATAAAACTCATTTCTTTTAATATCTAAATTTTTTAATAAAAAAAACTTGTACTTCGGCTTAGGGCTTAGTTTACAACATATTTCATATTTGTCCTTTTGGTAGAAAATGATAAACAAGGTATGTTTACTACGCAAAATAACGTGTTCGTATTTTTTATGCTTCCTGTATAAAAAAATATTTTTTTCATAACGTGAATCTTATTTTACAAGCACAATATTTTATTAGGAGTGACATTTTTACATATCTTGCAAAATTTGGTTCATTTGTCCCTATTCGCGGGCATAATGTATATACAGGGTGGTGCAACCAAGATGGGGTGGACGATTGTGAGTAAACGGTGAGGAATTTCGAAATTTTTTTTATTGGATATTATCGATAGTCAAACACGCTATGTTTTAAAATTATAGCCATAATACAGGGTGGTCCGAAAAACTCGTGGCGAACCAAACTTGTATTTTTTTAAATGGGACACCCTGTATATAATTGTTCCAATTGATTCTCCTGTTCGTTACGATCATTTTGATATAGGGTTTATTGGGTCTAAAATGTATAGTAAGGGAATGGGACGCGGTTAAAGTTGAAAAAACGCTTACAGTTCGGCCATTTTAAAAAAAAATTGAAACAGTTATGGAAAAACCAAGTATTCCATAAAACGTTACATATCCTTGAATACATTAATCGCTTGCAATTTGTTTAAAATTATTCACTGTTATACAGGGTGGTCAAGTTTTGCAAATACGCCCTGGACTAATTTTTTTTTAAATGGAACACCCTATATATTTTATTTTCATGTTAAAGATAACATTACTAGCGTTCAAAAAATACCATACATGATGCCTTTCTGACCAACAGTTTTTTAGTAAACTAGCCGTGAAAGCAAAGTTTCTTCATTCTAATACGATTATACTGAATTTACGTTGTTTATTATTAAATATCTAAAATTAGGAGGCCATGACACTATCATAAATGAAACAAAAGATTGACGAATTTGTCAAAGCTACTGCCGCATAATCCATTATTTACAAGTTAAGCGTAGGTGAGGTAAGAAAACTGAGACCCGAAACATTTACATGTTTATTAGAGATATTAAAAAAAAAAACAGAAAATATTGTATTTGGGAAATGTAAAGTAATTAATAAACCAGTTATAAACAAAGATAATCAGTTATCAGTATTATTAATAGTGTAAGAAAATTAATTAAGCAAAAACAGAACATCTTTTAAAATTATTTAGTTATGTGTTATGTACTTACTTGTCAACCTAATTTAATATAAACAATTAAAAAAGCTCATAAAAGGTGTTCAACTAAACCACCATTTTGCTGAAGGCACATTTCGAGTCTATCCATAAGTGAGTTTCACTTTTCCCAAAGTCTGTTCGGAAATGTTGCGAAAACTGTTTCTGATTCTCGTCTTCATATTTTTCACTGTGATTGGAACCTCTTTATAGACTTCGTTTTTAACATGCCCCCATAGAAAAAATCTAGTGGTGTTAAGTCGGGTGATATGGCTGGCCACTTAACTGGTACACCTCGCCCAATCCAACGATCTGTCTTCCAATTATCGAAAAAATATCTTACATTCCTACGGTAATGCGGGGGCTCTCCATCATGTTGAAACCATAAGGATCCCCTTACCATTAAAGATAAATCTTCAAGCAATACTGGCAACTCGTTTCTCAAAAAGATGTTTATGACTGGTTTATTAATTACTTTACATTTCCTAAAAACCATATTTTCTGTTTTTTGAAATATCTCTAATAAACATATAAATATTTCGGGTCTCAGTTTTCTTACCTCACCTACGCTTAACTTGTAAATAATGGATTATGCGGCAGTAGCTTTGACAAATTCTTCAATCTTTGGTTTCATTTATGATAGTGTCATGGCCTCCTAATATTAGATATTTAATAATAAACAACGTAAATTCAGTATAATCGTAATAGAATGAAGAAACTTTGCTTTCACGGCTAGTTTACTCAAAAACTGTTGGTCAGAAAGGCATAATGTATGGTATTTTTTGAAAGCTAGTAATGTTATCTTTAACATGAAAATAAAATATATAAGGTGTTCCATTTAAAAAAAAAATTAGTCCAGGACGTATTTGCAAAACTTCACCACCCTGTATAACAGTGAATAATTTTAAACAAATTGCAAGCGATTAATGTATTCAAGGATATGTAACGTTTTATGGAAATGTTCGTATTTCCATAACTGTTTCAAATTTTTTTTTTAAATGGCCGAACTGTGAGCATTTTGTCAACTTTAACCGCGTCCCATTCCCTTACTATAAATTTTAGACCCAATAAACCCTATATCAAAATTATCGTAACGAACAGGAGAATCAATTGGAACAATTATATACAGGGTGTCCCATTTAAAAAAATACAAGTTTGGTTCGCCACGAGTTTTTCGGACCACCTTGTATTATGGCTATAATTTTAAAACATAGCGTGTTTGACTATCGATAATATCCAATAAAACAATTTTCGAAATTCCTCACCGTTTACTCACAATCGTCCACCCCATCTTGGTTGCACCACCCTGTATACCCAGATGCAAAATACTATTATTATTTCTTTAAAATAAATAAACCTAAATTAAAGGTAAAAAAAATATTTCTATTTTTAAGTGCTGGTCGTATATTACCGACTGTCGCATGCGGCATCAATGTAGTTTCCCATAAAATTTGTAGCATTTTTTTATTTTCTGATGGTCGGCATTTTTTGCAGTTAGGTAAAACCAAAAAAACAATTTTCATAGGTGTATTTGTAAGCAAAATTGCAGTGTATGTCGCATGCGACATTCGGTAATCGAGATTTCGAAAGTGTTAACCAAAAAAAGAAAGTTTATACTGCGGGACCCCTAATTGGCCTGTGTTCCCCCACATTGCGGGTACAGTGGGGACGCCTCTGACTTTTCCATATTGTTATTATTCCACCTTAAAAAATAAACTAAAATACTTAAACTTCTAATTAATATATTATCAGGGGCGGCTACTGCCAGGGGGCGCAGGGTCTCGCACCCCCCAATTAAATTACCAACTAAAATAATAAAATAAATATATAAAATATGTATTTCATTAAAGCAACTCATAGCACCAAAAAACTATTCAAATTATCCTCGTAACGTAAATTACAGAGCCAGCGTAAGTACAGATAAAATAATCCAGCGTTTCTGCTGGGAAGGTAGTTTAGAGTACCTTGGCAAAAGTCCAAGTTATAATCTGAACGGTGGATCAAGCGCGAACCTAATCCTTACTTCCGCAGGGTCTCGGCTTGAGAACAACCGCGAGATGATGTCACACAGAAGGACGCGATGCTCGATGACCAATCAGATTGCGGATAAATCTGTGGTTGCTATGACAACGGTCGGCATAGTACACGTGCTTCGGTCTCAAAACTTCAGCAGCCTTTCTGCCTTTGCCGTTAAATAGTTTGTTTTGTTTTCTGTTTTTTCGGTATTTTCGTTGCCAATATGAATTCTGTAAAGTATATTTTAGAAAATAGACCTGTTCCATTTGAAAAAAAAGTTGCAATCAAAAAGTTGGGTCGTCCAACCCCCGATTTAGAAATAAAATCAACGGTGTTTATGACGTTTTGAAAAAAAAATCGTGCAAGCTAGCATTCGGCGCTTTTCACCCCTCCCCCTAATAGGTTGGGAGCCCGTGACACTGAAAGTCCCGTCATCGCGGAATCAAAATTTTTTTATGTAAATTGATAGTTAATAGTCATACGAACAAAATGAGCTCGGTACGCCGGGATTCATTAAGCCGAAAGTATTTTTTAAAAAATTCATTATTATAAAAAAGCAAAAATGTTTTACCATTATCACGGATCTCAATGAATTATATCACATTCGATAGGAAATTTTGTGGCGATTTTTGGGTCCATTCTCAAAAGAAAACTTCATATGAACGTATGTCCTAAACGTCTTAACTTTTGAGATACAGGGTGGTAAAGTTTTCAAAAATAAATAGTTTTTTATTAATATCTTTAATACCACTTTAGATATTTTAATTAAATTTGGCATACATGTACTATGTATCAAGAGGCATTATTAGTGTACTACAATTTTTTTTCTTTCCACCAGTGGCGTTCGTACGGAATTTCACCTGCCTATTTTGGCAGACATTGATGATACGCCACTGATTTCTCGTAAAATTAAAATTATTCCTGAAATCCCCAATCATTTCTAAGCAAATTTGATCTCTTGAATTTTTTCAATCCGATGCACGGTTTTCGCTTAAAAAAATAAAAACCTTTTCTCTGCATGATCATAACAATATCGTTAATATGACAATATCACCATGAAGAGAAATAGATTTTATTTTTTAGATCAAATTTGCTTAGAAATGAATAAGGATCTCAAAAATTAACTTCCTTATTCATTTCTAAGCAAATTTGATCAAAAAATAAAATCTATTTCTCTTCATGGTGATATTGTCATATTAACGATATTGTTATGATCATGCAGAGAAAAGGTTTTTATTTTTTTAAGCGAAAACCATGCATCGGATTGAAAAAATTCAAGAGATCAAATTTGCTTAGAAATAATTGGGGATTTCAGGAATAATTTTAATTTTACGAGAAATCAGTGGCGTACCATCAATGTCTGCCAAAATAGGCAGGTGAAATTCCGTACGAACGCCACTGGTGGAAAGAAAAAAAATTGTAGTACACTAAATAATGCCTCTTGATACATAGTACATGTATGCCAAATTTAATTAAAATATCTAAAGTGGTATTACAGATATTAATAAAAAACTATTTATTTTTGAAAACTTTACCACCCTGTATCTCAAAAGTTAAGACGTTTAGGACATACGTTCATACGAAGTTTTCTTTTTAGAATGGACCCAAAAATCGCCACAAAATTTCCTATCGAATGTGATATAATTCATTGAGATCCGTGATAATGGTAAAACATTTTTGCTTTTTTATAATAATGAATTTTTTAAAAAATACTTTCGGCTTAATGAATCCCGGCGTACCGAGCTCATTTTGTTCGTATGACTATTAACTATCATTTTACATAAAAAATTTTTGATTCCGCGATGACGGGACTTTCAGTGTCACCGGCTCCCCACCTATAACAACTGTTTTGTACCCCCCATATTCAAAAACCACGAACCGCCACTGTATGTTATTAAATAAAAATAGTCTGACCTTATATCGTTTTGAATAATTTGTATGAAATATTTTATTGTATATTAAATTTGAGATGAGTCATTTTAACAATAATATTATTTTGGGATACTAATAATCCAATAAGTACTTAATTAGCGTATTGTTGATTAACATACTACACTTTAGCCAGTGTAAGACTAAACATTAAAATTTACACTTTGTACAGCGTGTCCTGGAAAGTTCTTAACAATTATTGATTTGCGAAAAAAAGTTCTGCTGCCTGAGAAAATATAATATGTATTAACATATTAAAAATTGAGGTACCGAGCAGCCAAAAATGAAAAAATCTAAAGGCCAGATTCTGCAACGCTTAACCGGTCTAATTTGACAACCAAAAGTTTTAAGCTAACAAGTGTAAGAATAAGACAACTAAGTTTTGTGCTATGAATTTGTTTCTGAGTTTTTTGGCAAATTTATAAAGAAAATGGCAATTTCAGTACGTCCTTTGCACAATAACAGAACTAAATCCATTTTAGTAACCTGTTCCAAAATGAAAATCATTTGAAAACCAAGCAAATCGCTGAAATATTAGAATAACTCAGATTTTTATTGACGGCTTATTAATAGTGACAGGATGAAAATCTGTCAAAATCTAACTCATCAATGGGAAGATTATTTAAACCGGTACTAAATTTTAAACCTTTTTAGTGAATCTGAGCGTAACAGTCTTGGCTAGGCGACTGTAAAAATACGAAACTCATTTCTAAAAGGATGAAACTCAGCAACGGTAGTACTTATAGTGACAATGCACAAGCGCTACTGCGGGGAGGACGAAATCTCCTCCTCCCCGCAGTCTTAACAGGATTCGCCAAGGCAACCGTAGCGCTTGTGCACTGTCACCATAAGTATACTTCGTTTCAAAATATACCGTTGACTTATTGTATGCAATACAATTTACAGGACAAAACACCATTCTGTATAATCCTAAACAAACAATATACTTGCTTCAATTTTAGCTAAGCAATAAATTATTTCCATACTATATATTTTTTTTATTTAATATAATTTAAAATACAATTTTTAAATATCTACAGCATTATGCTAACTAACCAATTCTGTTTCGCTATCGCTGTGTGTCTAAAACACTTTATAAAACGCTACGCAAGGAAATAAATTTGAGGTACAATTTAAATATCCTAATAATATCATTAAAATATTGGATTCCAACCCTGCACTAGGTACTCAGAAAGTTTTATGACATTAGGTAGTAAAAAAGGTTTTATTGCAGTAAATAGGTCAACGGTATATTTTGAAATGAACTATAATTCCTTTGCAAAGTTTCATCCTTTCAGAAATGAGCATAGTATTTTTGCTGCTGCCTCTTGGCCCATAAAATTAAAACAATTAGATATCTGCTAAAACTACTTACAGTAATCCTATGTTTCTCCACACATCAAACTTTATAAAATATAAACCTTACAGTTTGACAACGCGTATACTTTTTCGCAATAGCTTGCAACAAAATTGTTTATAGAACCTTTATTTGGTCATAGCCATAAAAAAGTTATACATATTTTAGTAACGGTTGGTGGGATTTGGCGAGGTGATTTGCTAAAGAGGCTATATAATAAAGCTAACCAACAAGAAAAAATCAACGTGATTTATTTGATTATCCTTCAAAAACTGTGACCTGAATGAGGAAATGAACTAAAGAAAATTTAAGACAAAAAAACTAAGAATATCTACAAGCAAATACAACATACATGGCAAGATAATCATTCGCCACATCACCGTAAAGATTATCTTAAATGTATTGGAATCCTCGAGAGAAGACATAGATATTTAAAAATTGTAGGTGGTCGCACCAGAGCTTCACATAATTTACTACCGCACTAATTGAGCACAACTACGCAGTATTATAAAATCATAACAAGTATTATTTTATATCAGCAGGAAATTTTGTCAAAAAAAAAATATTATTCTGTTAAATACAAAATGTGTGCAAGGATGCCCAAAACCGACACCTGGCCCCGGATCACGCCACCTAGAATTCTATTCTACGTGTCAAAGTTACATGACTACGCAAACAAAACAAACGATCCATCACATGGTCACTGTCATTAGTGTCAAAATCGCGTAGAATTCTATGAATCGTGATCCAGCACCTGAAGCTTGTTTTCGATCATTGAGCAACTAACGATCGTGGTCAAACACGTTCTGATTAGTCAGGTTATGGCGGCGTTTTTGAAACTGTGCTAGTAATTTAGCGTTTCTATTAAATAATATTATAAATAAATAACTAGAGAGCGTTGTTAATACTAAATATAGATTTAACTAGATATGATACATGTGATTTTATTTTGTTTGTTATTAAAAACAGACTAAAACTTTTATTTTGTTTCTCGACAAAATGGCGAATGATAAAAATGAAAATATGTTCACCTGATTGGTCGCCAGAAGTCCGCTAAACACGTGCTGCGTTTCAAGCAGCTATCCAGACAGAAGTGAAGTTAGTAACATCTATAATGACGGATAAGTATTGATAAGATGAATAATGCCGGGTGAATTTTTGCTTTCTGTTTATTAATTAATGAAAGAAAATAGTTTCAGCATTTTATTAGTGCTATTAGTATTAACAAAATGTCATAAGCGCGTAGTATTTTGCATTATAAGTTAGTAACACAACATTTCTGGGTGTTTAGCTTGGTTTCAACAGCTGCTTGTGGAGTGTGTTATTTATGTTATAGTATTTTAGCTTTTTGACATTGCTAATTTTGGAAGAGTTAGACGGATTTCTTTCTTTAAAGGTAACAAAATATTAATTCTTCAAACTTGTAACATAGAATTATTGTTGAGAGACTTGGCAACACAATAACCCAGCTCACTGTTTTTATATGGAAATGTGTTTATTACCAGTGGCGTGCAGTGGTTAATTTTTTTTGAGGGGCGATATCTAGCTTATTATCGCGAAGCACCATTTATGACTAATTTTCCTCCATCTGAGTACATACCAGGATTTACCGGTTTCAATATGTGCAGTAAATTTCATAACACCCTGTATGTACATACATGATATATTACTTGTACTACTTTAGATTAGTATATTATTATTCTTCTGTAGGAACGTTAAAAAAATAGAAATCTTATCAGATCTAATCCCTTTTATCATCACTCTTATACCAGACCAGTTTCATTAATCAAATTGTTAACGAATTTTTAAGTCCTCCCGACATTAAAAATCCATTATAATTAATGCTGAGTTTCAAAATGATTCTTCTTGTTCTAATAATTTTAATTCCTGAAGAAATTAAATAAACTCAGATAAGCTTAAGTATAAAACAAAGTGGGGAATATTTATCTCAATGAACCACTTAAAAACAACGTGATTATAAGGTGGGAATTAATTGTGATATGATTTTAGAAGAAAATTTCTTTAATAAAAATAATAAAAAAGGAATATTAATAGTGTCGTTAAATCCTATATCTTTAGTATACAGTATGTCAAAGAATATTTATTTTTATTACTCTACCGAAGCCTAGCAATGGAATTATCCCTTGGAACAGAGTTGTATTCAGTTGCGTTTTAAATTATATGAAATGAAATTTTTATTGGTTTGGTATAATCCCTTAATAGCGATGGAATGATTTAAATTAAAAACAATCGAAAGTCCGATTTTTTAAATAATCAGTGTCATCCGATTATGAAATAGGTAGATAACTCAAATTATAATAGAGAATTCCAATTCTAAGTAATTTGAAAGAGACAGAAAAAATTTTAATTTAACTAGCAAGTTTACAAGGCTCAATTCACTGGATTGAACTATCGCACAGTAAACAAATAAACCTAATTTGTAATCCGTCATTCCAGGTGCTGCCACTTTATTTGCTCGACGGTATAAACAACGAATTTATTAAAGTTTGTGGATTGCATTAACCATGGATTTATTATATAAAAGGATTCGATATTCGTATACTGTGAGCGTATCGAACGTGAAGCCTTATATTTTGTTGTTTGTTATTCTCTTGGGGGAGAAGAATCAAGAATGGTAGTAGAAATAAATAAAATAGCATTGGAGTGTTGGAGCTCAGAAGTGTTGCTGTCTGTGCTGGTTGTTTAGGAAAACGGCTGAACCTCGGTATGAACACTCGGTTACACGTACGTCTTTGTCTAATGAACTAGAAAAGAAAAAGTGCGACGTATAGATTTATATAGATTTATAAATGACTCGGAGCGACTTTACATAAACACCTTTAGAAATAACATAACCTATAAATAATAACACCTTTTTAACTTAAATTTATTATTATTTAGCAGAAAATAAAGTAATTTCGGGCTTTTATTACTTTTAGCAAATTTTGTAATGCTTCTAAAGTATTTTTTGTACACAAATACAAGGTAAAATAAGATGTGGCCAATGTTTACAAATTGTGTTTACAGTGTCGCTTAGAATGGTTTGTTTTGGCTTCAAAGAATGTTACATCATACTGTATCCTTTTATTTAATAAATCCATGGCATTAACACACTTAAACACTACAACATAGCACTAAAAAATATTTTTGTGTCAAAACAACTAAAAACTTAGCTTAACTTAATTAGTAAACATAAAAATAAGTTTTAAAAGTTAAAAAACAATAAATTTAATAAAGTACAAAACTTAAAACTGTAGCAACTAATAACAACACGATTTGCTCTTCGCTGCAGCAGAAATTTAGATTATGAATACCATAAACCGATACGAAAAAGTGATGAGAAAACGTCGGTTATTGTAATCGAAGATCACGTTAGGGTCGTAGGAGTAGAAAATGATACGCTCAGAAAGGCTTACCAAAAAACTGAAATTATACAGTAAGGACAACAAACCTAGTATTAATATCAGACTATTTCAAGACCTTAACTTACAGACAAGATTACAGCTTCTTATGGGGTGTTGGCTTAAACACGGAATCATCTGAAGCTTATGGCATCGGTGTTAAATAGTACCGTTGGATCCGTTATACCGACACACGGTGCAGCGATTTTATGGGAAATTGGGACAAAAATGGGAACTCGGAAACAAATGAATATTATCATAAGTATAATTTATTTACCACAAATGTATTATAAATAATATTATCAACTCTAATAGTTATTGAAAAGAATATACAGGAACCTAATTCAAGAAAAAACCAGTAGGGGAAAGTGGGGCAGGTTGAAACACGGGGCAGGTCGAAACATTTCAAATGTCGCGGGTTCTTAAGCAAATGTTTATGGGCAATACTGAAGCTCAAATGGTCGATCCTCAAGCTAATTACTTTATGTAACTTTCGATGTCAGTGCAGTTTTAGTTATTGCGTAGTGCGCATTACAGTATTTTAAGACAAGAAAAATAAATTTTTTGTCTTTTTTATTTTATTCACATTAGGTTTTAGACAGAATATACACTACACTAGAGATAGATTAGGGTCAGGCATACTTTGGATAATTTAAAGTCACTGACAGTGTACAGAACATTTCTTTTTTCAGTATTTGTTTTTTGTATTAAACGCAGTGACTTTTATTATTTTTTTTAAATATTAATTTTCCTTAACAGTAGAGTGGCGTAAAACCCAAATAGTAAATCTTTAATATATGAATTCGCCACAATCATACATACATTATTAACAATACCTTGACGAACTTTGAATACACGGCGAGCGAAATAGACGAAACAGCTAAAGAATGTGGGATAAAAGCGATCGTTTACCTTTATATCATTGTGAGTTAAATCCCACTGAGCTGATATTGGCATAGATTCTCTGACATGTAGCTATAAATTATAAAACATTTTAAATTAAAAATGCACGCGAATTTATGAATTATTCGTTAAAATTAATAACTAAAAGAAAACTGGAGGGATGCTGTGAATCATATAATTAAAGTAAAAAAATGTGGGACTTAGACAACCTTGTAGAAACACTTATTATTTCCGGATAATCCTATGAATTTAGCGAAGAGTACTTCGCAGACAAAAACTTTCTGTTTTGTATAGCCATTAGAGTGGGACAGAAACTAGCACGTACATATTATGTTTAGATATTTTACATTACTTTTATTTCCATTTTTACTTAAATAAATGGAAATTATTCGGATTAATGGAAACAGCGAATTTTTTCATGAAATTTTGCACAGACCCTAATTTTGGGTCGTAGAACACGAATCCGAAGTCAGTTTTTGGCGGTCTCGTATGGTTTTTCCAAAAAAAAAATAAGTTTTAGGTTAGCTTTTTCAATGAATTTCTTTAAATTTCGGCACTTTTACTTAAACCCATCTATACAAGTCATTACACACTATTTTTCTGAACCATATTTAGGCAAATTTATGTAAAATCACATTAAAAAAATACAGAAAATATCAAAAATTTAAAAGAAAATAAACACGTAACCCGTGGTACACATACCCGAAATTTCTGATGGAAAGACGCATTGTTGTCAAATTTACAAATCGTTTTTCCTATAAAGTTTAACAGTTTCCGGTCATAAATAAATCCAAAAAAGAGATGGCAATATTAGCATTTTATTTTCCCTAGTAACAGTAATTTAGTTTAGTATTTAGCCAGCAATAGTGACAGACAGACCCAAGCAAACCCAATCAAACCTGAGCAAAAAGGTGGTCAGGTTTGCTCAGTTTTCATTGATATAGATACATATATATCTATATCAATGAAAGCTGAGCAAACCTGACCACCTTTTTGCTCAGTTTTCATTGATATAGATATATATGTATCTATATCAATGAAAACTGAGCAAACCTGACCACCTTTTTGCTCAGGTTTGCTTGGGTTGGGTATACACCTTTTTGTTCAGATATGGTTGCATGCATCAGCATGAAGGTGTTGGACTACTGATCAATAGGATTTTGGTTAGGTCTGATGTAGGTTAAAATTTAAAAATGTTGTTGACTAAGTTGGACAGAATAGTAACTTTAGTTTGTTATGGTTAGCTTTTTTATTATTCCTAATTTACAACTTTTTCATAAAAAATAAGTAAACGTGGCAACACCGGACACAGAAATATTTGTTGACAGGTAGGAAAATAATGGCGGCTAATAGCCAGTTAAAATGAAATTTTCTATCGAAAAAAGCAATTTTCTTATCTATTTTTGCCTAAATGTGGTGTTTTGTGTGACGAAAAATAATAAAAATTATAAGTTTACAGATATGTTGAAGTGAAAGTGTCGAAACTTAAAGGAATCTATAGAAAAAGTTTGTGACTTCGGATTCGTGTTCTACGACCCAAAATTAGGGTCTGTGCAAAATTTCATGAAAAAATTCGCTGTTTCCATTAATCCGAAGAATTACCAAATAAATTACAAAATTACATAATATCTTTTATTTGTAATAATAAACAATATTATGAATAATATGTTTTATTTATAATATTAAACAATATTTACTAATAATAAAACAATAACCACAATCGAAACCATCCAGACCTTCAAATATCCACCACTGGTAAAATAATTAATATAAAATAATTATTCTGAAATATTCACTTTACCATTATTATAATTTTACGATCCTATTATGTTCTGTAAAGTACAAGGCGGTTTCATTCACAAAATACTAAATCTACCTGAATTATGATAAAAAAAATTACATTTATTCGTGAAAATAATATGCTCACTCTGTAAGAAATAAAGTGTCAGATTCACTAATAAGGTTTACGATTTAGTACTTACCCTTTCGTGACGATATTTTAAATGTTTTTTAATATTTAAAAATACTATTGGGTATATGTGTCCCAGAACAAGTTTATAATATACTGGTGATCCGCTAGTCCACTAAATTAGCATTTTCATTTGTCCCAATCGTTTTCTCTGGTCAGTAGACAAGAGAGAAATAACATGACAGACATAATTGATATCTCCGTTGTAAAATGGGTTTCTGGCATCATTCTCATAGTAAATTGGATACGGATTAGTGCTGGAGAATTTGGCCGAAAATATATTTTGCATGTATGGGGGCTTTAAGAAACAAACTTAAGTCATTATTAAAAACGTGTGAGTTACTTTATTTTTTCTGTAATTTGCTTGTTCCCCAAATATTTTTTGTTTTAGAACGTGTTCCTAAAATTCTACAAACAATGAATCCACTTGAACCGCCTGGGGAAGTTGTCCGTTTATAAAATCGACGCCTATGGAATGTAGTCGTGCTGGCGCGCCTTATTATATTAGCGTTATTATTTTCCTATTTGAAAATTGAACGTAACGCCTATGGTTTATTATGTTCTTATGGAGTTTTGGACCCTTCGCTGTATTGTCAGGCTTGAAGAAACAGACCATAGAAGATTTAAATTCAAACCGGAAAGAAAACTGACCAAACCTAAGCAAACAGAACACGCTCTTTTTAATTCACGAAGATACTAACATTTTTTACGATTTTTTATGGTGTGGCACACTAACTTCTAAAGTCTGTTCAAATAAATCAGGCACAAAAAAAATAACTCAAAAGCTCATTTATTGTACATATGTACCTTACAGATCCTTATGATGTGTTGAATGGTATTACATTGCTAAATATTATGAAAAACAGTTTTTGTCGCATTTTTTCTGTGTCAGGTTGGGTTGCGATGTAATAATCTCATGTATGTACAATATGAGTTAAAAATAATGCCTATGTAATATTAACAAAACAATAATATTTCAATATTCCTAATATATGTCAATAATACTTTTATCAGATATATTGTGAGGATCTAAGTACATGGATAGATAAATATTTGAAAAATGTGTGATACGTCCCATAATGAACAAAATGTTAACAACTACTTATTTATGTAGACATAATACATAAATATGCGTTCTCATAAAATATTCCAGTCTGGTTTCAAAATGGAAATATCAGCCTAAAATTGTACGATGACTAATATCAAGACACAACATAACAAGATGCGTTTACGGAAACTGTGATAGGGTTAATCCGATTATTGGCTAGGAGTTCTCTTTTGACTGAGAGCTAATAGAAAAAGACAACAAATTATCAAGTGATGATCGGCTCAATCGGATCATAATTTCCGTAAAGGAATAAAATATTCCATCAAGTCTCCAAGACCTCTGTAAAGAAAGTCTTTACCCATTTACAGTCCAGTGAAACTCCGCTAACTGACTCACAACAATGTTAAAAAACTAAAATAGGAATAATAGATGCTGACTGCAAAAGTTGTTTTTCTTTTGCATGATTTAAAAAATCAAGCTTTTTAACTTTGTACATTTCAAAGTTTACATAGCCTTAGCTTTAACTCGCACTCTATAATTTACATAAAATTTTAATTTATTTAAAGGCTGGTATATTCAAGTGGGGGAAAGGCTACTGCCACTTACAAAGTTAAAGGACAATAGGATAAATGGAAAATTCTATTTCAGATAAACATTTTAGGGATCGACCAATACCGATATATAGGTACAGGGTGTTATGAAATTCACTGAATATACTGAAACTGGTAAATTCAGATTGGGGAAAAATGGTCATAAATGGCGATTCGCAATAAGCGAGGTATCGCGCCTCAAAAAAAGTTTTAATCACTGCACACCACTGGAAATAAAACACATGGCCATATAAAGAACAAAAGAACAGTGAGCTAGGTTGTTGTGTTGCCAGGTCTCTTAACAAAATTTCTATGCAAAAATTTTGAAGAAATAATATTTTTATTACATTACCTTTAAATAAAGAAATCCTACCACTCTTCCAAAATTCTCAATTTCAAAATGTTAAAATACTGCCTATAACACAAATTTATTAAAACTCTCTAGAGAAAAGCTGTTTAAATAAAAAAAAATACCTCTACTTCAACTAAACACCCCGAACTAATTTAAAATGCACCTCACTAAGCGACGATACGATTTTTTGTTAATATTAAATGGCTTTAACTTTTGTTAATATTTAAAGGCTTAAAATTTGTTTTCACAAATTAGGAAATGAATAGCAAAAAAATGTAAACGGTATTATTAAACTGGTCAATATGGATCCATATACAGCTGACGCACGAGTTTGGCCAATCGGAATCACTCTAGCGGACTGAATTAGGATAGCAGAATGGGGTCCAACAACCCTTTAGCTTCGCTTCGACTACATCAAGACCTACCATCTACTTTACTGCTTAGGCAACTATACAAACACGCGTGCATATTATCAATAGTTTTTCCTAAAGCAGTTCCTACACGATCATTATTACTATCAGTAATCATAATTCCGTAACCGAAAGAGTAGGTAAAAAAAAAAATTGTACACATAAGGTAAACAACCAATTATTGACACTTTAAGAGCCACATGCTACAAATAACCTAGGTTCCCCTCTTTTAATTGATTCTACTTATGTCTGTCTATTCGAAGGCATACTTTCTTGTTTGCTGTAAAGCATAGTATGTGATATATCTTTTTCATGTACCTTTTAAGCTTATTAATTTTTTTTTACATAATTGTGACACACCACCTAATTATTGACAGACCATTTTTTAATTTTTCCAGTAATCGACATCCAGTTATCGTCAGAAAATAAATTGTTAAAAATATTTTTATTTGGGCAGTAGAAAATATTTTACAAACTACTTTAATGAAAGAACAAAGTTGTATGTACTTAAACAATTAAAAACTTAAGGTTAAAGATAAGTACTAAGTACTAAGTACTACTGCTAACTAAAAAATGTAACACAAAATATTTAGTTTAGAACTAATTAGTTTTCAAATACATCTACAGGTGAACAAAATTGGTATTTAATTCTTTCGCCTGTAGCTAACACACAAGGTGTAGGCAGTAAACCTAAAATAGAACTTTTTTTCACGCAAGATATATCTTTTTCATCAAATATAAATACTGTTTTATCATTTGTTATTGATTTCATCGACATCACTTGTATATCATTATTGTCAAGTATATCTTGTACAACACATACATATTTGTACATTGTTGCATTTCTTTTTCCACCATAAAATTTCACTAGGACATAATCTCCAACAGATGCATCTCCTGGAGAAGGAACACAAAACTCTTTTGGCTCTTCTTCGAAAATGTCTACATCATCTGAGCTATTACCACTCTCAACCCATTCTTCCTCTTCGGAACTTTCTGACAATACTACCGCTTTTTTAGAATTTTTTTCTAGGTTTTTCTTCAAAACCTTTTCGTGTTTATTAATTTTTCTTTGTTCCTTTTCCTCCATTTTCTTTTTTTTTTCATTTTCCTTTTTGGTGATATTTTCTCCATGCTTCAGAGGTAATTGCAGAAGGAATTCTGTCTTTTAGTTTTCTTTTTCTTGTGGAAGGTTTTGGGTCGGGCCAAAACAAAGCCTTTTTAAATGGTGTAGGTATATTTAAAGGGATGCCAGATGTAGATGCTTCATCTTTAGAAAGTGCCACAACTTTAACAGGCGTAAGTTGAACAGGCATAGTAACTGCTACTTCATTAATATCTACAACTTTAGCAGCACTTTCCTGCAGTGCAGAAGTTGATGCTACATTTGTATTTTCTTTATTATCATCAGCTGCTTTACCACTTCTATGTTGTCGCTTCTTGATTGTCCACTCTTTCCAAATTTTAAAAAGGCTGGTATCTTCAATAGCCCCATTCCATATGATATCTTTTTTTAAAGCTTCTCTAAAGCTGACGAGCTTGTCTTCCCCAATATTCTCTTCAAGACACTTTAGCATTGCATCTGTATTACTTATAACCAATTTGGTTGATGGAGGAGAAGTGGATTTAGAAGTGATATTCTTTGTACTAATTTTGGCGAAATTGACATTATCCTTGTTAAAGGGGCACAAACCTGATGACCTAAATCCATTTATAATAGTATCAGCGCAAATGCGCTTTAAGGCTTTTTGAAACACAATTCCAAAATTCTGTTTCAGTAACTTATTGCCAAAATTCTCTATTCTCCAATTTTGGACCTCATTTTTGTAGGCCAGCTTCAATGGTCTAAAGACCGCTAGGTCCATAGGTTGAAGGAGGTGCGTTGAATTAGGATATAAAGATATTAATTCAATGCCATTAGCAACACAAAAATTCGATAAGTGTAAAGTCATGTGGGATACGTGACCATCCACAAAAAAAAGGATAGGTTTTTCTATCTTCTCTCTCTCGAGCCAAGGATTGAATACATTTGTAATGTATTCATAAAATGTGGATGCACACATCCAGCCATTCTCGGATGTGCCCAGTGCCCAGTTTTCCGGTATACTTCTGGCAATCGCGCTTGGAATTCTTTCATATGCAAAGACGAGCATTGGTGGGGCTATTTTCCCAGCCGCATTAGCTGTTAGTAATACGGTTATATTTTCCTTTTCATCCCCACTGGCACAATAAATATTTTTGTCACCTTTTTTCGCCAAAACTTTACCTTCCTTCGGTGAGAGATAAAATGCACTTTCATCCCCATTGAACACCCTGTTAGAGTTATTTGTTATGTCCAACATATTTTTGGTAACCAGATATTCTTTTACTTCATGAAACCAATTTCGTATTTGTTCTTCGGTAACGTTTTCTCGACTCTGTGTCAAATTTTGTGACAGTCTTTCAGCTATTTCTGGGTGTCTTCTTAAAAATAGCAAATACCATTTTTCGCTCGGTCTGGAGTCGTTCGTGAAGGTTTTTTCCCTTTTGCTTTCTTTCATTATTTTTTGTACTGAATCAAGAAGTTGATTTTTGGTGACGGGAAAATGCCTTTTGGACAGTTGGAGAATCCATTCTACCAAAATAGCCTCCTCTTCTTTTGTCAAAATTGTTGGTGGTCCCATGGAACATACTTGTGGTGATTTTCCTTGCTATTTATAAATTAGAGTTGATCTAGGTACTCCGTGAATTTGTGCTGCAATGGATGCTGGAATACCGTTCTTAACATTGTCCAATGCCCTCGCCATCTGCTCAGGGGTGTAGTTCTTTTTAGGAGCCATTTCTAGAATAAAATTTTCAATAAGTTTTTAGCCATCCAATAATTGACAGCTAGAATCCAGTTATTGACATTATTTGTCAAAGATTGGTTATAGAATTTTATAGGAAAAAAGATAATTACTGGCAATATTGCCATAGTCAGAGCTTCATCTTTACATATTTTTTACATAAAAAAGCTTGTAACTAGTTATTGACAAAATGTCAATTATTGGAATAACCCATATTTACTCCAACCAATAATTGACATCAAATATTTTAGACTAAATTTTAGCAATTAATTAGTTTTTCTTTTACAAAAACATAGGTTTAACAGTTTAATTTGAAGTTATTAAAATAATAGCTTTTTAAAATAATAATTTTAGATGTTAACAAAAATCTAAAATGTTACTTACCTTAATTTTTTCTATAAGAAGCACCGCAATATATAACAATTTTGGACACAGCCACACATAAAGAAGAACTGTACAAAAATGGCTGCAATTAAAATTTGGTTAGGATGGTGCACTGTTCTATGACACATTAAAAATTTAAGGGAATGGTATTCTAAATTAGGAGTTTGATCTTATTTTCATGGGATTAAGAAAGAGTGTCAATAAATGGTGGAGTGTCAAAGACTGGTTGTTTACCTTACATAGTTTTTATGTAGATTCGAATTTTATAAGTATACAAAATCCCATTAAAAATTAAAAAGTTACCACCAACCCCTCAAAGTAAAGAGAGGCCGTAAATGTCACAAATATGTTTAAATATGTCCCTCCATCTCCCTATTAACTCATCAAAATTTCATGAAAATATTTTAAACAGTTTTCGAGATATCGCATTGTAATACTTTAAAAAAAACTCACCCAGTATTACACGTTTTCAAAATATAACTTTAAAGAAATACACAAAGTTATTCCCCGCCATTGGGTTGGGTTGGGGGCTTAGATAGTCTTTAAATAAAATTGTTTATAATGTATAAAGTATGTTGTCAGTGCCAATGCGTGTTGGTTTTGGTAATAATAAAGTACACTTTAAAGAAATGCGTTAAATACGGCATATAACATAGAGCCGATACATGAATATCGGTATCGGCATTTCATATCGGCCGATACCTATATATCGATATCGGCAAAAAATATTGTATCGGTCGAACCCTAAAACATATCGATTATCTTGCTAGCATGCATGCATATATATCCACCCTAGTGGAAGCTTACAAACTAAGCTACCAAAAGACTAAATTTTCTGTCAAATCAAGAGTAAAATAGATACCTGTAGGTTCGTTAGATAACCTCTAGTTTTTAATGTACTAAGATCTATTATCTGACAAAACTGTCAAAATACAACTGACAACTCGAAGCAAAACTGATCGTCTTAAGATATCAAACCTTAAACAAAGTATAAATTAATGTAACAATATTAGCACCTCAAAGAATAGCACTAAACGTGTGACTAAAATCGTACTCAAAACTAACCAGTAAAAACATTGCAAACAAAACTGTAAAATGATTGGGATAAATCACAATACAACTAGAACTATTTTTTATATAATTTTATTGTTTCTTCTTGCATTTCCTATGGCAACAAATAGACCTATTTTTAATAGATATTACTAAATCATTACACTTACCGATTTTATGAAAAAATCTTGATGTGACCAGCTAACAACTCCAAAATTTGTGTACTTAAAAAGACTATCCATAATCCACATAATACTTGGCAATATGTGTTTTCTTGTATTATAACAAGAAAATAACATTGGTACATCAGCTGTTGACTGGTGATTAGCCAGTATTAATGTTCTTTTTTCAAGACATTCTGATATGTCTTCTCCTGTCTCTATAACTGAAAATTTGTCTAATTAATATGTATTAATTTATGAACTCAAAAATTCTACTGATTTACTTACAATTTTAAAAAATCACTTATCATCATACAAAGTTATGGTATGTAAAAAGTAAGGAAAGTGGATTTTTGGTCTTTTAATATCATCCTGTACCTATTACAAAAAGTTAACACACAACAGATACAGGATGATTCCTAAATAGACTGAAAAACTTCCTAATATAATTCTAGAGCTAATTTTAGGTATTTATTAAAAGTTATATCACTAAGGGGTCAATAATACTGAGTTTTCAAGATCTCGACTGTGTGAAATTTTGTACGGACCTAAATTTTTACACTCAATATAAATAATATTAGAATCTTAAACAATAAACCAGGTAATATTCTTCCTGGGGCACTGTTCCTTTTATTTCTTTTAATTTTACCTTTACTTTTATATAAAAAAATACTTGTGTTAAGTTTCAAAACCTTTTGGTCTCTTGCACGTTGTGATTTGACAAATTATTTAGCAAAATATCTGTTTTTGCACAAGTTTTTTTTTCAAGACAAGAAAATGTACTGAATTTGAAAACGAAGCATTTAGGACATAGGAAACACCATCTGTATACCTACTTCTGTATCCAGCTGAATCACACCACAAAGATACCATAGCTAATAGCCAATGGAACAAATAGCCTTCAATCTTCCAATATAAGTCTGAATTAATTTTTCTAATGGGCCACAACAACAACATCCATATTACATATGTAGGAATACAATATAAATTATTTAGTAAAATAAAAGACAATCGCAAGATGGCCTTTGGAACTTTATACCACAAGCTGAAATAAAAATATTGTGTGTTATGGTAGGTATAACTAACATCAATTGATATTTATATATTGCATTGCTTTTGCAGGTATAATAGCAATCAAATGCCCTCACAAATATAGTATAACACAATTATTATGAATGACTTATGAACTATAAAAAAATGGAGACTCAGAAAACTTTATGTTTGTGATGGTATCAAAACATATACTAATTTAACAAGAAGATCACTCAAGGCACTAAACCCACTGCCAAACATCTAAAACAGTTTTGTACATTCTTTCATACAAAGAAGACTAAAGTTAATACAATCGCTGTTAGGGCAAGGTATCGTAAGCGCCATTTTCGTTAAAACGAGTTTTAGTATTGCCTCTGCATGGGTACAACAGCAAAAATATCGTTCGCTAAAGGAACCTGAAGACAATTTCAAAATATTGCAATCACTGTTTATTTCGAATACAACTTAACAGCAACTGGTAGAAAAATATATGAGAAATCAGTATTCTGTAAAACGTCATAAATGGCGCTTAGTAACTGTGCCTAGACAGAGATGATATAAAAGACTATTTTCAAAAATTTCTAGTTTTTGTGATTTTTTCTATAAAATTGGTGTACAAATCAAATAGCCTGTTGCTCAAAACATTTATTTAATCAAGTATTAAATTTAATTGACATTTAGTCATCTTCGGGAATGACACTAACATAAATATTGTCACATTACAAGTGTCTTGCTTAATTCTTGATTAAATTGTTTGTGTAAGTGTTAAAGGTGTGTGTAGAATTTTAAAGTATTACTGATCGTAACCATAACAGATATATGTGGGGGACAACAACAGCAATAACAATTTAAACTACATAGAAACATCATACATTGTGACACTTAGTGACTTAGATTTAAGAAACGCATTCGGATATTAGTAAGCAAGTAATTCCTTTAATTAGTCTTAATTATTTATCAATTACCCTCGCAATTACCTAACAGATTTTTGTCATGTGAATCTAATAAAAACAAATTATTAAAAATTATGAGGAATATGTTACGATTTGTTTTTGTAATGAAACTAAAACTGTGTGAAAAAATTATCTGCAAGTGCCATAATGTAATTTATCTATTATTAACTACACAAATATAAGATACAGTCTGGCATTCTGCTTTATTTTAATATTTTTTATACCAGATGTTAACTCCTCGAGTTAATTGCCATGAGTTTACTGATTTTTGAAAGCAATTTAAGCATTATTTCTGTTTCTTGTGGATTCTAGTAATTGTTCAATATAATTTAAATATGTTAAATATAAAAGAGGTGGGTATCAAAACCCAATGTATAAATAGGGGTAAATACTTTGAAAGCCTCATATACAAGCCACAGGGCATAATTCCCGCACCGCAACACATATACAGTATGTACAAAGATGTGAAAAAAGGTAATTCTTTATAAAAGTTTTTGTTTGCTTTAAAAATAAGATACAAGATGCCAACATTTTTTTTTGTACATGGTATGCAAAAAATACAAAAACGTAAAATCTGGTTAAGAGTAAAGTTGCCCTTTTCAAATTTGAATGCAAAACGCTCGGCAAAACGTGAAACAAAAAAGTTGTTTTAAATTTTAAAAGAATTTTTATTCCAGATTGTAAAAATTTCTAAATTAGGCTTTCAAATCAAAATTCAATCAAAAGCCAAAATGGTTACCTTTTTTATATGATTACACCTTTGATCAGTGTGACGTATTTGTGAAAATAATAAAGATGTTGTCTTTAGAGCAAAGAATATGTATAGGTAATCCAAAATTACAGACTCATAAAGGTTAAAGAAAATTACTAATAGAATATTAAATAATAATGGTAATATTCCAGAAATATTTGTTATTTTACTAAACTTTAAAAAAATTAAGTAAAGGCCGAGGTAAAGGCATATCATATTTATTTTTCAAAAACTCCTCCCTATTCTGCGCATTTTTCTGACGTCTAAAAATAGCTTAAGCTTCTTATTTCTTACAGTGAAATCGATTTTATCGCTCTTGAAATTCTCTGCTCTAGAACTTCTTCTTTATTTTCAATGGGTCTTTCATACGTACGTCAGTTTTTGTATGCGCCTCCAGAGAATATTATCACTAACTGTCAAATCGGGACACCCTGAGGGTCACAAAACTGAACCATTTCGACCCATCTATCGATTTCCAAAATTGCGATTCAGCCAATCTCTTTCTGCAGCATAATGTGAAGGACACCCATACTGTTGAACATCCATATTTAGGGGATTTTAAGGAGGCAATTCTTCTAGCCTGTCTGACAAAAATGACCCCAGCATATGTATGTAAATAAGAATGTCTGTTACACGTATTATCAAAAAAATTCGTTATAATTTCATGAAAAATGGCGCACCAAACATTTATTTTTTAAAATACTGACGGCGGTTCGCAATTCTAAACTATGGATTTTCCCTACCCTAGTATCTCACATGCTGAGAAGCTACAATCAGAGAAAAATAAGATTATTTTTCTCTGCTACAATGCCGTTTGTACTGAAGGTTGACTCATATGAGAACATTATCAGCTTATGACAGTTCACGTTATTACTTAGAATTTCATCACCGACCCACAAACAAAAATCTAAGCGTTTGTAACTGTCCCCATCTTCCAAAGTTTGATTAAAAATTGGTTTAACTGGCGAATTTTATTTCCCTTAAACACATTTTGAATATGGCTTTCCTTACAAAATTGTAAACTCCATACCCGTTTTCTTAAAGACATAATAGAATTTCCATCAACAGACTGCAAAATTAATACTGTAAAAGCATTGCTTTCATCGTATCTTTTCTTGGTTTTCTTTAAATCGCTAACGGATCCAGTTTTTTTTTTAATTTAATTACTAACTTATGTACTGAAATTCTGCATATAAACTGTACTAAAATTTTGATTTTAAAAGTGTAATTTAGAAATTTCAAGTTTTTACATGAAAATCTGGAATAAGAATTGCTTTAAATTTTAAAACAACTCTTTTGTTTAACGTTTTGCATTACAATTTTAAAAAAGGCAACTTTACTCTAACCAGATTTTACGTTTTTGTATTTTTTGCATACCCTGTACAAAAATAACAACAAATTTTTCGCATCATGGAACTTATTTTTAAAGCAAGCAAAACCTTTTAGGTATAAAGAATGACCTTTTTTGTATCTTTCACTTTTTGGTTTATGTGTTCTCTTGTCTACCTCATCTGTGGAGATACTGTATACCAGACAATATGTCGCTTTTTCTTATTACTGACATCCTCTCCACCTAAATTGTCATGCTCCAGTACTCAGAAATCTACAAATAGCCGAAAAAACAATGCTGAGGGCCATCATAAAGATGTGTCATCCAACCAACCCCCTAACCCTAAGCAATCCACCCAATCCAGACCACCAAATTTGCAGACTGCAATGAAAATGTACAGGTTTCAACAGCACTATGCAACAACAATATTCCACCAGACAGAAGAATAATATACCCAAAATGATTACTATACCAATTCATAATTTAACTATGGCAACAATAACATTTAAATCAATGCGTTGTATGTTTTTTCTCTCTCTCTTTTTGTAAACATAATTCTCTATTTAATTTATCTGTAGCTAATTAATTCGGTACCTATTTATGTACATAATAATATGTACTAAATAACTTTAATTATTATAAAAGGCTAAAGGATTTCGGTCAATGGACAATTACTGTGTTATCAATAAAGAACACTATAGATAAATAAATAAGGAGGTCTGTAAATAAGTCCCCTCATTATCTACACGAAAAAGAAAACTTGAGTTTGTGTTTATACAAGACTTGTACTAGAAATATAAACATAAATCATATTAATAGCCAAAGAGCGCATGTTAGCCATTTTTTTAAATGCTACTGACATTTATTTGACTTTATACTGCTGTGCCAAGAAAAAACATAAGTTTAGAATTTTCGTAAATGAGACTTTTAAGGATTTTAAATCTATAGACCACCATCTTTTTTACCGCTTACTTTTGTTTTAAAATATATTTTATTTACAACAAAAAAAAGACAAAAATTACCGTATTGTAAAATGCATTTCTTTCTGCCATAAAAAGCATACTATAAACAATGTAAATTATAAAAACATATCAAAAATAAAGTATGAAATTTTTGAAACCGCTAAATAAACAATTCAGCGCAAAACATACACTTTCAGGCTCACTAAAAAGGTTTAAGGTTTAGTAAGTACTGGTTTGAAGATCTTCTAGTTGATCAGTTAAGTTTTAACAGGTTTTCCTATCATAGGTAATAGGCTGTCATTGAAAATGTATCAGATATTCTAATATTTCAGTGATTTACTTGGTTTCCAAATAATTTGAATGTTGAAACGTGTTGCTAGAATAAATTTAGTTCTATTATTGTGGCAAGTAAGTATGTACTAAAATTTCCCTTTTCTTAATAGGTAAATTTCTGAAAAAAATCAGAAACAAATTTATAATATAACACAGTGGCGGCTGGTCCTAAAGGGCACAGGGGCACATGCCCACTCTAGATTTTCGACAAATAAAAAATCTTGTATCAAAAGTCAAAAAGAAATTATACACCGCCGCGCCTCAATACCACTTTCCTTGCATGTCACACCAAGGCGAACGCGACCGCCGGCGATCAAAACTTATCTCCGGGGACACAGCAGATTTGTCCCAATTTCATCATCAATTTTGATGGCGACGCCGGTCTATGCATTGGAGAAGTAGGGTTAAAATCGCGTGCTCTCGGCATCTCGATGGGCACAATATTTCGTGTCTCCTAGCACTTGTTTATTGTTTGGATTTCGAGCGGCGTTGTCCTTGGTGCGGCGGGCGGAAGAGATTATGCACAATTTTATGTTTAGTTTTCTCGATATGTATATTAACACGTGAAGGCCGAATTTTTTTTTTGTGATCAGTTGAGGGATATTTTTTTTTATTTAAATAGTTTATTAATTATTAGTAGTGCATTAGTGCGTAGTATGGAATCAGAAATAAACGCAGTGCAATATTTAGGTATTACAAAATACTGTTTTACAATTTTTTAAGTAGTTATTATATTTATTGATTTGTATTTGTGCCCCCCAAATAAAAAAGTCACGAGCCGCCACTGATATAACACTTAGTTGCCTTATTCGTACACTTTGAAACTTTTGGTTGTCACATTAGACTAGTCTAGCATTGTAAACATTATTTATGATATGTATTTTGTTGCCAGTGGGATTCCTAATACTGCACGATATCGCTACCAGAAGTTGTACATTGTTCCTATTATGTAATACAGCATGAACTTATCCCTGTTATGCAACTACTCCAAGGTAGGACCTTTAAGCCTTGGTTCGCGGAATATTTTTTATTGAAATACCTAGTTGGAAAATGTTCAAAAAAACCTCAAGAATGTTTAAATAATGGCAAATATGCTCTCTTGGTAAAGTTTTTAATATAATTTACATTTATATTTTTTATACAAATCTTATACCTATGTAGGTATAAACATAAATGACATCTTTAACCATACAGAAAATTTGAGAATAGTTGGAATTAATTTTTTTTCTTATACCTAGATGATGGGCAAGAAATGTCCCTTATTTGAGCAATTGTGCTCTACCAACTTTCCATTTTAGATAGAAAAAGTGGGTGGGTAAATACACTTATACAAGTACAAAAAATGTATGAAAAAATTAAGGGTAATCTCTAAGATTTGGCTATATTAGTAATAAAAAAGGATAAGTACTCTTTTTAAATTTACAATCTACAATAAAAATGGTAAGTACTTACCTAGTTACTTAATAATAAATTTATAATTTTAAGGTACTTAGGTAGGTACTTAGGTGACTGCTTTTATTAAAAAATGTGTACAAAGTACGTAGGTACCTACCTAGGTACACTAGATTGTCCACTTACTACACTTAAGATAATCTGTCAAAACTGTACCTGTTCATGAATTACTTAAGATAACATCAGGTTGTAATGATTTACTTAATAGTCATACTTATTATGATAATGGTAATGTGTGGCCTTGGCATAGAAAAAAAAATATTACATAATAAACTTTAGTATGACCAAGGGCAATGTTTGGTAAACTCAAGCTGACCGGCACTAGCAGACAAAAATTAATAAGAACACGACATATTATTACTTACAAACTTTAACTTAATATGTTTGTGTATGAAGAAGTGTTTAACTTACAACACAAAGCTTTGCTCTTGAAGCTTTGGTATTCTTACCTATTTGTTTCATCCATTTTTTGAGGTTGTATTTATTTCATCACCTACAAATCACGTCACTTTTATAAATAATGAGTTTTTGTTCTTTTTTGTGCTTCAGTAACACTTTGACATTTCAGGAAAATATAAACCAATTGGATTAAAATCAATTGAATATAACTAATAATAGTAAGAATTAATTTAAACAAACTGTGGTGTAGCCCTCAGAGTGTTTTCAGTGCACTAATATATAAAACATTACAGAAAAAACTTAAGTCAGCACGAAATTCGAACATTAACTATAAAGCACTAAAAAATTATGATTAAATGAATTAATACTCGGAATTATACTAAAACCAGATTTAAATTTAATGCTGCGGAGGTTAAATTCTTGTTAAGCGTGTAATTAATGAGATCTGGTGATGTAGTCAATACACAACACACTTTTTCTAACTTTAAACCGAACTTTACAACTTGAACCCTTGCCGATGATCAAATGTTTTCCATGAAAAATGTCACAAGATTGTCAATGTCAAAATTGTCAAATATAATGTGGCTGAAGACAGCCACATACCTAAATACGTTTGGTAGGTCCCACGGATTTAGGTCCTCACTGGCGGAAGAAGCCTGAAGCGGAATGAATGAATGTCGATTGCCGCCTCTCTTTCCTTGTCTAAGATTGCCGCCATTCAAACCCTTTTTATTTTCTTTGGCCGCCATGCTTGTTAAACATGGCGGCTGGCGGCATTCATGAGGCCATAATAATATACGGAATTTAATACGTATATGCATGAGGCAAAGAAAATAAAAGATGAAGCGCCTGTCCGCTGTTCCGCTTCTTCCGCCCGTGAGGACCTACCATAAAGCCCCCCACAGACGACGATGTTTTTCATCCGTTCGCATCGCTGCGATTCGAATCGGCGTGCCAAACTGATAGTCTATGGCAAAGAAGATAAAAGGGTTTGATTGGGTCTATGGCCGAAAACGGTCGTGCCGAACCGTCCGTTCTAATATCTGTCGCATATTGAATTTCAACACGACGGTTCAAATCGCCTATGTGAACGGATGAAAGACATCGTAGTCTGTGGGGGGCTTTACAGATGTTCATAGGGGCGCATTCAGAACCGACGCCCCGTGGGTAACAGTGGGTAAAAATTAACTTGTCAATGACGTCACGGCCATAAGAACCAACGGCTGGCCGCCTGATTCTGTTTACCCGGGAACACCCGGGCGTCGATTCTGAATGCGCCCCTGGGGAAAAACAAAAACCGCTGACAAATCGAAAAAGTAGATTCGCATTACCGCTTTTCATTGTGTCGTCGGTACAGCAAGTGAAGGACAGATGGCTGCTATAACATTCATGAAATACTTTTTTTATACCTGCTCTATTCGGTGCGAAACGAAACTGTAATATTAATTACCTTTATAACTGTCTCTAATTTACTTACTCTCGAATTGTAATTACAAAATGCGTTGCTTACCTACAATAAACGCATATTATTATTATAAAATTATGAACTCTGGCGAAAAGTAAATATGTAGTGCTAATTTCTTCAAGCCCACGCGGTGCGTTGCCCATAATGACAAGTGGTGCTCAGTGCCCTAGGACGCCAGATGTCTAGGGGCGCCCCAAAGAACTTTATACCAAAGAAATAGCGTCGATAGTTTGCTTCCGAACTTGCAAAAAGGTAGATAGTTTAACTCTCAGGAGCGTTTCCACAAAAAGATTGACCGTGTGAAAAAAAGTCGATAGTTGAAAATTTAAAAAAAGGCCTATAATTCGTAACGTGGATAGGAGCCCGACTGAAACTTTACCCCAATAAGGCACTGCAATGGCTTTGCTGTTATTCTTAACAACGCCGCTTATTTTCTTTTTTTATTATAATAATTGAATATATTTGATGGTCCTATTGCGCTCTCATGTATGCTCTATTTTCATATTAGGTATATGCAGGAGATCAAAAACCCCTTTTTATTTTCTTTGATCAAAAATGAGGTGGTGCATAAGGCATGCCCATCTTTAAGTGTAAGTAGGTACGGTTGTGATGTGAATGACGTCTTTCATTTTATGTACATATCCACCAACATGTTATTGCATGCCTTGTAAAGATAATTTAAGAAAGGAATATCGTGTCCAACAGATGAATATTAGGTCTAATTTTAGGTAAATGAGACATGCCGAATGCAGCCCTAGTCACCCAGGGATAAACCGAATTAATTGGACATTGGACGCTTTGTAAAAGTCTTCACGCATAGTAAGTCCAGGAGACAGACGTACTTAATTCTGACACTCTCCCACCCAAGTCACCAGACCAGACTTGACTGTCGGAGATTGACAAACCACCTAACCCAACTTTTAATTGTTTATTTTAAATTTTTGAATATTTTCAGAACCTATGGATAAAAATGGAACAGTGTTTTACCCTATTATTAGTTCCATACAAAAAATGGCACTTTATGAAACAAAGTCTGTAAGTATGAACAAATATTTTAACGTTATTAATGACTTTAAAATTTGTAGCACCTAGGTACCTAAACTTATGTATAATAAAGTAGCAGCTTAAGAATTAGTTACTTATAGTTTATCAGAATCTTTAAGTTGTTAGAACAAAAGTGGCTAAAACATAAAAACAAGAGTGCTGTAGCTCATCCATTGCTAATACATGATTGATGGCTGCCCACACACCGCAATATTGGACCAGCTCGATGCAAGTTTGCATTAATCTAAGCCAATACGGTGGCGTATAGGCTGCCAAGGCAGGATGAGTTTCAGCAGTTTTGGTCTTGCACACAAATTACAACAACAACTTCCTATTATAGGTACCTAGTAAGTAAGAAGGTGGTCTTTTAGTTTCTTGATTTTTTAAAAATGAGATTTAAAAAAGAGAAGCCTGCTCGTCATTAGGCTAACTTTTAAACCTACAAATAATAAATTTTGAACACAATTATTGTTACAGTGAGCCTTGACTAAGTATAACCCATAGGTCTTTAAACTTTCATTGTTTTTCAGATTTTATTAAAGTGGTGTGGCCTAACTAATTTAAGCCCAGACTGAAAATCCTAGATCAATAGTTTGAAAAGAAAACTTAATTTTTCTAATTTTTTTTAGGTTCAGCGGCTTTATTTTATGAAAAATACTCGGAAAAATAGTATCTAAATTTTTTTAGGTGTATAATCTTCTTTCAAGTCCTGAAAACGATGTCTTCTTAGTGGAAATAGTGAATATTTTTAAATAGCCTTGATAATCCTAAAAAAAGATGAAAAAATTAATTTTTCGTCAGTTTTTGGTACCTATCTCTGAAATGGTACGTTCAGACATGTTGGTTCATGGATTAATTTTGAAGATGCATTTATCTACAAAACAAAAAAAATTTGCCTCTATCTATATCTGTTCAAAAGATATAGCTAATAGAAGGTTGAAAAATTCAAACAAAAAAATATTGGAATCAAAATGTTGTACCTAATAGGTATATCTCAATAATTATAACTTATTGTTAAAACTCTTTATCATTTTTAAAAAGGTGACTCGATTTCCAACAAAATAACAAAAAATTCATGTTTTATCTGAAATAAAACCAAAGATAGGATCGTCGGAAAGACCGCGCCGACGGTGTTGACAGTGCCAACTGCGTAGATCTATGCATAGAAAATGCATCATATATTATATTGTTGAATTCGTCCTTCCAGAAGCTTTCATTTGACACCTTACACAATGAACTTACTTTTTTTTTTCATTTCACAATTAACCCCCAGAATCAAAATTTAACTTTTTATACTTCACGTCTATAATTGGGTCACCACACTGTGCTAAATTTCAAATTTTTATGACAAATAGTTTCAGAGAAAATCGCCTGTGACGGACAGACGGATGGACACCAAAGTGATTCCATAAGCGTTTGTTTCACGGAACACTAAAAATTAGTATTCTTTTCGAACTATGATTTAGGGTTTTCATTTTGGGCTTAAATTACTTAGGCAACACAACTTTAACAAAATCTGAAAAAAATCCAAGTAGGAAGACCTTGGGGTTAAATTTAGTCGAGGCTCAGCGTGTGGTTTGTTCTCAGATAATATTGTTTAAAATGCAACTCTTTAAAATTTATTAGGAATACTATATTGACTTGCACTGTATTAACGGGAGTTTTCGCCGATATCTCGTTGATCCACCAGTATGAGACCAAGGAAGTTTGAAGGTTACCCACTCCAACTTCCTTATATGCGAAGTGTATGTCACATCATAGGAACTGGTTCCTCTACTGGTGAAATCTGAAAAATACCCATTGTTGTGTTCTAGACCTTGCTGTTTTTTTTTAATTGCAGTCGAACACCAAGTAGGCGTAGCAGGCTATAGGAAATAAGCCCTCTGTCTTTTTACACTTTACAATTTCATTACTGTCTTATATGTCCAACAATCTCCTATCAGTGCACTATATTAAATTGTGTTAAATGTGTTCCCTGTACCTTGTTTTTATAAATCTTTTTGTTTGCCCAACATGTGTCAACTGGGAGTAGACATACCTAGTAGATATTATTATTTGCCTGCGCCAGGCACAAACGAGAAAAGTACCCAGGTGTACCTTACTGAGATTTTTCATCAAATTAGAGTCCTTAATTATTAATTGCCAGTGGTTTGATTTCAAAATTTTATCTTACAGGTGAAATCGACCAAAATTTGACCAAATTGACCAAATCAGGGGCGACTTTCTCCCTTATTTTGGAGATTAGCACATAAAAAAATGTGTCTAATATTTTTTGCTGTACTATAATAATGAAAGAGTCGGCGCCGATCGGGGCGTATCCTTTGCCTCGTTTCTAAACTGTCAATGGGACATTATTATTGGTTTGTGATATTTTTATAGGTTAAATGACCCGGTAGATGATACCAAGCCAGTAGCTGATACTTTGCTTTTAATAGGCAATAATAAGAGTTAAAAGACAAATGAAAGTAAATATTTATTTAGACTTGTCGCGACATATATTATCCCAGACGCGATATTAAATTTTCGTCAGTTTTAACCACTTACAATTAATATGGCCGATTATTAGATGTTGTATGAAAAGTGCCGCTCTCGCGAAGGGATTTATTAAAGAGGTAAGTTTATTGACATTATTAATATTAGTATTTTACAAATGTCTTGATTATCAAATCAAATCAATCAAATCATCAACTAAAGGCAAATTTTGTCAGTATCAATTACTAACTTTGATTTTTTTTTTTGAGTTGTTGATGCTTCTATCAACTACTGAGTAAAGGCAGTTTGACTTCATTTAATATGCATTTTGTTAGTTTCAAATCAAATCAAATCAAATCAAAAATGCTTTATTGCCACAAGAATTTCTTATTGACAAAGCTTAACTATCAAGTATAAAGTAAAATACAAAGCAAATAAAAAATAAGTCAAAAATTGGACATTTAAAATGACAAAACAAAAATTAATAATAAAATATTAAAATATGGTACATGTACGTCAAAGTTACATATAGTACGTCAGTGACATAAAAAGATAAAAAATTTTAAATAAAATATATGTACATAAAAGTTACTTGTACCAAGTCAGTAATTTAAAATGTCAAAAGAAAAATTTAAACAAAATATACCTACATCAAAGTTACACATCATATTCGCAACAACCACAAGGGTAGTATCTCACCCATCCACATACAACCCCACATTACAAATATTTTAAATTGATTGTAAAGGAAAAGAATGCTGAACAATTGAGGTAATATGCATTTAATATGCATTTTATTCTTTATATTTTGTAATGAAAGCCAATACAAAAATTTATTTTTTTACTGCCTCGTATCTGGTAATTGATAGAGGTATCGAGTAGTAAAAATAACACTATCATCTACTAAAATTTTTAAATTTACAAGATGCCACCTCAAAAAGGACAAATGTTTAAATATTCAGAACAAAACATGCAAGAAGCGCTGTTCAAACTGTTCAGCAAAGAAATATGCCAGTAGCCACTGCTGCTAGGGCGTTTGGCGTTCCCTTTTCAACGCTTTATAACAAGGTGCACGGCAAAGTACCTTTAGAGAGGCATCAGGAGCTAAGCGTCCGTACTGTGCAAAATTTAACAATACTTAAGCCGAAGTTCTGTGACTGAAGAGAGCATTAAAGCATGGCTTGTTGAACTAATGACGTATCTTAAAAAAGGTAATGGATTTGATACCTACCATTCTTCACGTAAAAAATTTGTAATGAACACTTCAAATCAATTAAAACAAATACTCAACCGTAATAACTTAAACAAGAAAAAGCAAAAGATAAGATTGAACAGAAGCACTTAAAAGGTATAAAATGAAAAATAGATATTTCAAGTGACTCAGAAACAGATCCAGAGGAGGAAGCCCTCTTCTAGGGGATTTTTGAAGAAACTGCTGATGAAGAACCACAAAATAAAGGGACAGAAAACTGTATTACGAAAATACCCTTCAAAGAGGAAGATTACAATTTGGTGGAGTTTCCAGGGAAAAAGCAAAATGAGCTGTGTATGTGTAATACAGGAGTTTCTTACAAACGACGATGTAGAGGTCGTTGCAATCTGGATACAGATAAAACTATATTTAAAATTAATGAAAATGAACCTTTTCCAAAAATGACAATTGGTGGGAGTCATCTTAAATAAAAATTTGATAATCCATTAAATGTTTATGGCTAGCAAAATAACAAAAAGTTAACAATTATTAATATAGTTTCCTGATACTGATGCAGAAGATACATTTCCTTAAAAAATAGTATGGTATTTCAAGTCTTGTAGTTGTCATATATGTAATTTTATTTGTTTGTATTTTCTTTACAAATAAATGTGTAAACAAATAAAAATTTTGCATAATGGTATTTTTTAAAGTTTGGTGTTAAAGTTGTTAACTATCAACCAGTGGCGGCCGGTGAAATTTCAACGTTGTATATCTCTGTTCTTACTTACAGGACCCGTACCAAATTTAGTGGTTTTACTAATGAGCCCACTGGGAATGTTTTGGTAAAGAAAAAAATAATTTTGTAATGTGCGAAAAAAAGTTGAATTTTTGCTCTGCCTCCCCAGGGAAAAAAATTAACACGTTTAGGTATTTTATTTATTATTTTTTCCAAACAAATTTTATATTATTTTGTCGACAATTTTTAAATTTTAAGAGGAAAAAATGTGTTAGGTAATAGAAAGTTATAGTCACTTGAATTTTTTTTAAATTATATTTTAGATTTGAAAAAGTTCAAATGACTATAATTTTTACTAACACATTTTTTTCTCTTAAAATTGGAGTACTAATCGAGTATTAGTTTTTTAAATAAGAAGTTTGTTATAGCAAAATAAGTGTTTTATTTAGTGCGCGTATATGTAAACAGTCCATAATGATGGGATAATTTGTTCTTGTAAAATTTATTCTTAATTGCGGGAAGATTGTGTCTGCTTTTAACTTCCCAAAGATGAAAATTTCATGTCTAAGTAGTTAAAAATTACAAGAAACGATAGGTCACCCTCTAAACATTCTGTTGTTTGCTGCTTATATTTTCCACAAAATAACATTATAAAAGAAGATAATTATTATCGTTTGCCAGACGGACATTACAGGAAATTCCCACAAAAGCTAGGCTTAAACCAGATGCAATTCCGTCTATTTACCCAAATTTGTCCAATGCAATATTTGTCAAAAAATATAACTGGATACGCTGATAAAAAAAAAACAAGAGAATAAGCAAAAGGCATATCGAGATCATACTTAAGCGCGGTTTTGAATGGCCAGATTGTATTGAAAATTTCAGTAATTTGACTTTAAATTATAACTTAAAATTCAAGTCTACAACAATACTGTGTTGCCCGATCTCCCTTCACAGCCGGTAAGTAGCGACGGTTGTATGCTTGTGTTTACTTCGCTAAAGGATTCGTTGGCCTACGGCTGCTGACGTCACATATATTTTTGAAATCCGCACTTTGGCCTTGTCTTTAAGTGGGCATTGCGTAGCCGTCGCATACTTTATATTATCCGCCACGGATGAACGAAGAAATATGGATGCGGAATGAGTTCACTCGCTTTGAAGCGACAACAAACAAACAATTATACTAAGGTTCACTATAAACAAATAATTTTATTTGCGAATGAACAATATGATATTTGCCAAAATTTCACGGCTTTGCCCACATGGCTTTTACTTTAGACACGAACTTCATACTGAAATGCACTTTTGTTACGGACTGTACGTACCCCCACCGATGCAACCGGTCTACTCTGCAAAAGTGGGCGGGGATAACTCAGAGGCAAATCTATATTTGACAAGCTGTACTTGTTACACAACTGAAATTTTAAAAACAGCAATGAATGCCGAGGTAGTTGGCCCCGTTCACATCACGTGATATTTAAACGTTTGAAATAGGTTTACTTTAGCTTTGTGGTCTCGTTTACATCATATTCTTCTGAAAACACCTACATAATTAGCGAAACTCGTCTTTTTTAGTGTGTCAGACGTGTACCTAAAGCTTATGCTTATAAATATTTTTAGAAATATTACCTAGTAGGATCCAATAATATTCAAACCCGCTTTCGAGTACTGAAAATTGATCGCACTGAGGCACAAGATTTGGAGATTTATGATGATAAAGTTGAGTATTCAGCAGAAGAAATCCATGATCTAGTTAATATGATTGAGTCGGGAAATCGAAAATCTGGAGCTGGTGGATTTTCGAAAGTTATATCCGCATTTGGAATAGTTGGTATGCTATAAAGTTCTGTTGCATGTATTCCCTGAAAAATAAGAAGTATTAAAAATTAAGGAGTTAGATGAACCCGGGATTAGTTTTGTCACATAAGTCATCTGGTAACTTTTTGACCAAGAAATTGTTTCGTGATAAGCTATAACCGTAAAATAATATTAAATTGTCACTTCTAGGTTTCATAAAATTTTTGGAAGGTTACTATATAATACTTATAACGAAGAGGAGAAAAATTGCGGTAATTGGTCATCATACAATTTATAAGATTGAAGATACAACAATGATATACATTCCTCATGAGTCCATCCGAGTGGTTCACCCTGATGAGTCAAGATATGTAAAAATGTTTCAAAGTATTGATCTCGCAAGTAATTTTTATTTTAGGTAATTTGATCATATACATACACTAGATCGACTAAACGCCCAAAATATAAAAGTAACTTATATGCAAAACACCACGGAAATTTGTGCAGGCAACTAAATATACCTACAACAGAATGTAGTTTCAACACTGCCGGCGCTTGTGTCGGAATTAACTACGGAATTTCTAAATAGATGGCTCTGAATGCAGTGGTAATAAATCAATAAATTGATTATGCAATTCAAATTGCATAATTTTAAACGACATGTTATTTATTAAGTTGTCTGTGTTTAAAATGGAATGTTAATGAGGGAAGCTGATCATTATAAAAGGGCGTCTTTTATGGGGAATGTGTAATTGCCACTCTCTTAAAGGCAGAAGATTTTTGCATACGAAATCTAGTTTACATTACCCATTTATCAAATTCAGGACTTTTTAATGCCAATCATAAAAACCCTCTATACTTTAATTCATTATTGTATATTATTTTGTGTAAGCTACAATTTTGAAATGGGAATCAGACTTTAGATAAGGGTTATCATTACCCCCCTCTCGAAATTTTTCCTACGAACGCCTTTGAGTTTGATTCTATCTCACCACAATTTTAGGAGGTAAAATGAGTTCATTATATTATAATATAAAACGTAATGTAAAATTGTATTACCAGGAGATATAGTGAAAAAGGTCATTAGGTAGAGAGGTATAGTAAGAATCAGGTGTGTGCTTAGCGCTTAGTGTATTGAGATAATATGAAAAGACGATTAAGTGTGCGTAATAGAAATGACTCGACTCGGGGATCGACAGCTAAAGAATAATCAGATGACGTAGATATGGTTGTTATTTTTATTATATTATTCTATTTAGGAAAGTTCAAATTAATTGTCATAATAAAGCTACTATTTAAAAACTGCTTTTCTGAACGATTTCTACAGAAGATTGCTTTTAAAGATTGAGAGGTTAGGAGAATAGCCATGGGATAGCGCCACAAAACTTTACATCAAGTGGATGTACAAGAATTACCTTTATATTTTGGGTGGCCTTTATTTTTATTTACGTCTTTGTATGTTGATAATATTACTTTCATTTTTGAGGTATATGTACAGGGTTTTTCTTATAATTTGCTACTCATTTAGATGCTTAACGTTTAGTTGCACAAAACAATTTAATCGAGGATTGGTAGCTATAATGTGACCGCACTCATGTCAATGTCATTATCAAAAGGCGACTCAATAAGTCAAAAACCTAGTTTTTTGAAGATTTTTAATGTACAGCTAAAGAAACAAATGAACACTGGAAAGCAGAAAAATCTGAAGAAATGTCACTTTTCCTCTCTGCAGTTTTTTTCTGTGTGTATAAACCATTTTTGAGGTGTTTATCTTTTACTTTTTCTGCTTTGAAATTATTGTCATTTATCTTTTTAGTTAGCAAGGAAAGTCCCTGGACATATAAATCCAATTTTTTTTAATAGCTTGACCCATACTCTAGTCTAGATGGTATAGAAATTATATCATAAATACATAAGGCTAATGAGGTCTGATAGGAATTTTGTTTTTGTGACATAAGCAAACCTCACTGTCTGTAAGAATATGGTTACACGAAAAAATAATTTCTAAATGTCATTTCAGTTATAGTTACGATCTTACACACAGCTTACAACACAATCTGACCGAACCTAAACATTTCATTGCTAGAGACTCTAATATAGAATCGGTAGATACTATTACAGAAAATAATGATCATAACCAGCTGTTGACGTCATCAGTCATTTCCCAGGGATCTGCAAGTGAAACAAAGGAAATTCAGTATTTTGGAATTAGAACTCATCCACATAAAAAGTTTGTTTGGAATTTGCACTTACTTTCTGAGGGTTAGTAGTACTTAATACTTGCATTCAGTAGCTTTGTAACATAGTCTTCTGGATGTGCTGCGCGCTAAATAGAAACACAGTATCTTTTCTCTCTCGCATTGCCTATCCAGAAGGCTATGCTTTACATTAATAGAATGTTATTGATCATTTCCCTCACATTTTAATAACCAATAAAATCAAAATATTTTAATAATTTCGACAAATAGCCAAAGACTTTCAGTTAATATTGCATACTTGGTAACAATTTGTCAGATAAAAATAATGAGTGAATATTGCACTGGTGTCAATGTCAGTTTTGTGGCATTACATAAATTATATATTTATAAGGAAGACATATATATATATATATATATATATATATATATATATATATATATATATATATATATATATATATATATATATATATATATATGTATATAGAGGGTGTTTGAATAAACATGTGCCATCACTTAAAGGAAGATTCCTTGAAAGAAAGTAAGGCAAAAATTTGTATGAACATGGGCCCGTAGATGTTTTGTTTCAAAGATACAGGACGTTAAATTTTTAAATGGTCTTTACATGTTAAAACCGATGGTTGGGAAAATTAAACCAGTAAGACCGTTAATAAAATTACATTTATCTCCTAAACGAAATGAAAACTGAAAAAATATGAAGAGATAAGTTTTGTTAAGAATTTAACATACTATTTGACCGATATAATAAAATGTGAAAAAATCAGTGGCGTACATGTTTTTATTGGAAAAATACTGTACCGTCTTCTCATATGTACGCCCCTGGAGGACCTGTCAAAGTCTTTTCATGGTCAGAATTATGCTTAATTTAAGTACTTTACACAGTGTAAATTTCATCAAAATTGATGAAGCCATTTTGAAAATATTTTGGAAAAACTGAAAAAAATTAAAAAATTTAACACCCTGTATCTTTGAAACGAAGCATCTGCGGACCCATGTTTATATAAACTTTTTGCCTTAGTTTCTTACAAGGAATCTCTCCTTGAGGGACGGCAAATGTTTTTTGAAACACCCTGTATATATATAACTGGCAACAGGGATAAAAAAACAGTTCTTGAGAATTTTTCCAAGAAATGTAATGACGCATTTAAGGTGGTAAATAACTTAAACAGGTATTTTATAAAAGCATGTCCAAATCCAAATTCTACTTTAAATGATGCATCTCATCCTGTTAATTCTTTGCAGTCCATATAACTCAGACCAACAAATCCCCATGAAGTTATTAAAATCATAGCAGGTCTAAAACACAAAAAATGTGTTGGTGATGATAATATATCTGTTAAAATCCTCAAAGAGGTTTCTGATAGTGTTATCATATATAATCAATCTATGCTTTCAAACGAGTATATACCCGGACCTTCTAAAGAGTGCACTTATAAAGGCAATACATAAAAAGGACGAAAAAAATTACAGGCTTATATCTCTTCTTTCTAACATAGGGAAATTTTTCGAAAAATCGATGTACAACCGACTGACAGATTTTTTGGAGAAATTCTCAATAATTGCTAAGAATCACAATGGTTTTAGAAAGGGGAAGTCTACCGTAAGAGCAATTTGCCCAGCAATTACAAACCTTTTGGAATCATTAAATGGTGCATTGACCTGTCAAAAGCTTTTGATAGTGTCAACCACAGGACGTTATGTAGAAAATTAGATGCCTAGGTATAAGGGGTAATGCTCTTATGTAAATTAATTAAATCTTATCTAGAAAATCGTACGCAACAAGTGATTGAGAAAGCCACTTACGGTAGACCTATAGTCTCAGATAAGATCGGCGTTGCTAGGGGTGTTCCTCAGGGATCTATCTTGGACCCTTTACTTTATATTATGTATACGAATGAACTCACGGATGTTGCAGGACAGTATACGGTTCTATACGCGGATACTACCCTGCTCTTTAGTGAGGGGGGCCCCGATGCAATGCTGATAAGCGTGCAGAGGGATTGCGGCGCGCTCGACAGATACTTTACAGCCCATGACCTGCTGTTAAACATACCAAGGACTCAATGTATTGTGTTCGGAAATCGGACGGACTAAACTAGCGTGTCTAGATATTGTTACGCATTAAGGGTTATTACTAAGAGTATTGGCATGGATGCTGCGATCTCAGCTTATGCTTTCATTCAGTCCAAAATTCGATATGGCCTTATATTTTGGGGAAATTCAACAGAGCTGGGCAGAATATTAATACTTCAAAAGCGGTGTATTAGATCTATCTTCGGGATAAATCAACGCGACAGTTGTAAAGATTCGCAAGAAAATATTATATGCCTTATATTCTGGGGAAATTCAACAGAGCTGGACAGAATATTTATACTTCAAAAGCGGTGTATTTGATCTATCTTCGGAATAAAACATCGCAACAGTTGTAAAGATGTATTTATTCGCAAGAAAATGTTAGCCTTTGTTTGTATGTATATATTGGATTTTTTTATGTTTGTCCAAACAAACAAAATGCACGTGGCACTCGGCTACTTCGTTTGTTCGCGACTGGTGGCACTGTATGTCTGGCTAGAGGTGACATGAATAAGAAGCCACGTTGCCATATTATTCGTTCTTCATTTTAATAACACGTGGTTGAAATAATTCAGGGTTCGAAATTAGGACACTATTCGATATTTGGCGCCTTTACTTTATAACCTATTCTTTCTGTATTGAGTTGCTGTTGTTGTGTATCTGATCCGTATCTCATATTTAATTTTTTGTACTTTGTATGTATTTCCTGTGGTCCCGAAGTGCGTAATTTTAAATATTTTGAATTTTTTTAAGTACTCTTTTTTTCTTCTAAAATAATCACTATTTATCATATTTCATTATTTTAAAATATTTTTTTTATTTAATGTTATATTAATCTATTAAGATACGCGCGTAAACCTGTTGACACTGTTCTACGACTCTCGTCTTTTGAATAAGGAAGCAGTTATCTCTCTATTTTTAGGTAATATAATATCTAATAATTATAAAATTAAAGAATATAATACTGTCGGAATGTTAAAGTACTATGTGCCAAAATCTCTAGCTATTTACGGATTATTACCTTTTTTTAGTACTATGTGCTGATTTACACCCCAACTGGATTTTGTATATTACTCACGGTTTTATTGGCCAGAGTAATATTAACGTGTTTGGAAGGTCTCTCTATTTGACTCTGATTGCTAGAAGGTAAGCAGTAAATATCATAATACCATTTTTTACCTAGGTACGTGTCCCAGAAAACATACTGATTTGTTAAAAAACACAGTAAAATCAACTTTTTTATTTAGTCTTTTTTGTGTTTTATACCAAATTGATTTAGAGCCTGTCCATCCATTAATTTCTTTGTGTTTGTGCAAATGACGCCTAACACACACATGCTGGAAAATTTTAATACATAGGTTTTTATTAAGAAGCCTTATACGCAGATTATACAAATATCCACTGACGCTCGTTAGTAGCGCCACAAACTGATTATTCTGCAGCGTCTCGTCTGAAGGCAACCTTAGAGTTGAAACGTTTCTTTAACTAGTACACCTATAAATGCCTGAAAATTAGGGATTGATGTTTGGCACTTTAACGAATAGAATGAACCAGAAACACAAAGTACAGTATGTGAAAACGTAAATCTTAACAGTTTTATTCAGGGGCGGCATGCACATTGGGGCTCTGGGGCGCGAGGCTCCCCCGACAATACTCAAAAATAATAATAAACTGTATTAAGCAATATTTATTTATTTTAAGCATATCTATACCGATTTTTCAATAAAATATTCTGAATATTTGTTCTGAGTTTACATATAATTCAAACACAATACAGAGGTTTTGCGTTTATGCGCTAATTGGGGTTTCTTTCGATCCCGCCGTTGCATCGAGGCTACGATTGTTTGAGCTACAGAATTGAACTTGACGTTCGTTTGGTTTTATTCAATTCATTATTAAATGGGATTTTAGCACGCGAAATGGCGCTCGGCCGGTGAGCCCAGTCCCAGCAATCCACAGTTTTATTCCACGGTGTTGTGGGCGATTTGCGTTTATATTCATTTCGCGACTGTTGTTTCAACGTGTGGAAAATGGCAAATAGCGTGCAAAACATTTTGAAAAGTGATTTTTCGAGGCTTTTGTTCGCTGAAAAAAATCAGATTAAATTCCTTGATAGGACTGCCCCTGATTTGAACCTTTCTCGATCGGATAAAACAGCAAATTGTTGCTTTACAAGACATTTCTCCAAAGAGGTGTATAAAAAACCAGTGTATATTCGGTTGTGAAACTTTGAATGCACTGGTCTGCTTTTTATGCTTATTGTTTTATTCAGAAGGTATGGATAAAACATGGATAAAGGTACGATACATAAATTTGAAACATTTACATCAAAAGATTAAGAAACACGAAGTTTAGGCACGGCACATGCATTGTGTTGGCCTGAACTTATTGGGCACAGTTAATATCGCCTCTCAATTAAATTCCGCATAACGTCAAAGTATCAACAAACAAACAAGTGGATAGAAATAAATATGTTCCAGTAAACTGATGTGGTAATTAAATAACATTGTACAGGGTCTTCCAACGAGGACTGAACAGGGGCTCATTTTTGAGCTTCCTTGTATTTAAAGAAAAATCTAAAATAGCCAATCGATGTACTTTATCCTGCAGAATTCAAAAATGAAACCACAAATTTATTTGAACCAGAAACAAAAGAGTTACGCTATGGATAAGGTGTTTTTTAAATGGAACATAGCTTTTTTTATACGATTTTCGGAACGAGTGATTTTTTTTATGTCCGTTCTGATTAAAATATTTAATATTGTGACAGCTATTTTTATTAAATTTTAATGTTTTATCCAGTATAATTTAACTTTAACCTGTTTGAAACATACACTAGGTAATAAAGGTAAAATTACCTTGAAATCCTTCAAAATCAAAAAATTTGACAAATTTACTATAATATTGCCGAAATGAAATATTCATTAGATGAGAGATTGCAGATTGTTATCTTGTTCTACAAATGCCAAGAAAATGCAAGAGAAGCAAGGAGAAGATTTATTGCAAATTTATATTATATTATTTATATTATAGTAAATTTGTCAAATTTTTTGACTTTGAAGGATTTCAAGGTGATTTTACCTTTATTACTTAGTGTTTGTTTCAAACACGTTAAAGTTAAATTATACTGGATAAAACATTAAAATTTAATAAAAATAGCTGTCACAATATTACATATTTTAATCAGAACGGACATAAAAAAAATCACTCGTTCCGAAAATCGTATAAAAAAAGCTATGTTCCATTTAAAAAACACCTTATCCATAGCGTAACTCTTTTGTTTCTGGTTCAAATAAATTTGTGGTTTCATTTTTGAATTCTGCAGGAAAAAGTACATCGATTGGCTATTTTAGATTTTTCTTTAAATACAAGGAAGCTCAAAAATGAGCCCCTGTTCAGTCCTCGTTGGAAGACCCTGTACATTAAATAACACCAATGAATCTTTTTTATTTTATATTTATGTTTGGCAAAATATCGAATGCGATTTTTTAAAATTATTTGTAGCCACCCCTATAGTCTAGGCCACGAGCCGCTACTGGTTTTATTTCAACTTAATAAGACATTTTTTTAATGTGCAATTTTTTTTAGATCAAGTAAATACGCGGGAACCAGGTTTTTAAAAAGGGGCGCAAACTTCCAGGGAGATGTGGCAAACGAAGTAGAAACGGAACAAATAGTTCACGACTCTGGTGTATCTTCATTTAGTAGCAGTCATTTTACTTCATTTGTACAGATGAGGGGCTCTATACCAGGTAATAGATTTCAGTGGCACGACGTACATTTCTTGATTATCGTGGAATTTCAATACGACGCGTTTTTTTGACAGCAAATAAGATAAATTTTATTTTAAGATTACAACTTAAGTTGTTAAGATCACTATTAAAGCACATTTAAAAAAATATATACTGAAAGCACTGTTAAAATGAAATTAAACTCCTTACATGACAAGTCTCAAGTGACATGACGGCCCTCGTAATTTAAATTTTTTTTTCAATTTCTGCTAAATTTATTGCACTAAATAAATTTGGCTTTATTGTGGTCGCATTTTATAATAAACTGATATAAATTGTGTAACAAACTTTCTGGCGCATTACCCAAACCGCATTTTTAAAATAGGTACAGGTATGCTTCAGCATTTCTGCCAAGGGCCCAACTAGTGTGAACTAATACCTAGTTCAGAGAATATCAATTTTTTAGAATTCCTACTCGTTCCTCGCACAAAGTTGTGATAAATCCATGCAGGGAGATTGTTAAGATTACTTTAACAACTGTTAAGATCCAGTAGTATAATTAGTAAATAATATTATGTCCTTGAATACAGCAAGTATAATGAAGGGAGGAGATATGCTTAGCCGCCTCCGTGCTTTTCCTACTATAAAGTCCCAACAATACTTTTAGGTCACTGGAAGCAAGAAATGGGAAAAATGGTGGCAAAACCAGCCATAACGATCGACTTTTTCGACCCATTTGCTGAAACAGCGGGAAGTCATTTTAATGAGCTACTAAAGAGATATGGAGCGCCTATCGTTATTTTAAATTTAGTTAAGAAAAGAGAAAGAAAACCACAGGAAAGCTTGTTGAGCGAGCAATTAAGTAATGCAGTAAAATATTTAAATCTATTTTTACCCGTTGAACATCAAATTATTTACAAAACTTTTGATATGGCTCGGAAAAATAAAAGTAATGCCAATGTAATGGAGCAGTTAGCAGGCATAGCTAAGAATGCTGTTACTAAAGTAGGCATTTTCCACAATCAACCTAAATATTTTGCTCAGAAAAATAATACTTTTATTGGGCGGGCGGAAAAGCATCTTAGCAGTCGGCAGACTGGAATTGTTAGAACCAATTGTGTTGATTGTTTGGATAGAACTAACACTGCACAGTTTGCAATAGGTAAGAGAAACCGCTATAAAATTTCACTGTTATAAACCCAATTCATGAAGGGGTTTTAAATTATTCTCTGTATTCAAAAATATACAGAATTTCAATAATAAACATGGTCCACTCCATTATATAGCGGCAAATTTTCAATTGATGTTACTATTTTTGCTAAAAAAGTGTTGTTAGGGTCGCTTTTACAAAGTGGGTTTAACTATAAACCATATATCAATCCAAACTACTTCCATTTTAGAATCAGTGGTTACCTTCTAACTGACTAAACCTTAGTTTAACCCTAATCTGCGGATGGAGTACTAGTTAAACCGTAGGTACTCCTAGGTTTAAACAAATATTTGTCAACAATTATAATCTTGAATAGGTAATTATTTAGGTTTTTATTTTAATTTCATTTTAATTTGGGCGCTCTTTTCTTTGATCATTTCTTTAAGGAGCCAACTTTTTATTTCTTACTTCTTATTATATTACTTGTGGTTCAACTTGCCCTCAATTTTAGGAAAGTGTGCCTTAGGCTACCAACTATGCGCATTAGGTATCTTAGACACGCCCACCCTAAGGTTTGACACAGATTGTGTTCGGATGCTAGAGTCCCTCTATGAGGACCATGGCGACACTTTGGCGTTGCAATACGGTGGCTCCCAACTAGTCCATAGAATCAAAACATACAGGAAAACAGCCCCGTGGACCTCGCAGGGCAACGATATCATGCAGACTTTAAGTCGATACTACAGCAACACGTTTTCCGATGCAGAAAAACAAAACGCGATAAATTTGTTTTTGGGGTTATTTAAGCCCGAAGAAAATCAACCTCAAATTTGGGATTACGCGAGTGATTACTACTTTCATCATAAGCCAATTATTATTAATAAGAAGTCACTGACGCAGTGGTGGGATACTGGGGTGTCAAAGTGTCTGCCTTATGCATATAATGATCTAACTAAGGCTTGTTTTGAATTAATACAAGTACATTCCAAAGACGTGGAGATGATAGATTCCTATGTTGATTATTACAGGTAAGTTTAAGAGAATTTTAATGGAAAATGATGGATTGGGACTTATTGTATTTATATCATTAAAATTATTTCTATTTTTACTTTTAACAAGCTCTAACTTTAAGGCCGAATCACGTGATATCCTATTTATTTCTTGCAAGCGCACTTATCTTTATTGATAGACATGAATCTCATGGAATTCTGTGAAATACCAAATACTGTCGGAACCCGAAATGTAAAATATGTAGTATAATATGCGGTGAAGCGACATAGATTTTCTTGCATTTATTATAACTTTAATTCACTTTTTAAGTGAGCTTTCACCTAAACGATCGATTAAATATAAGAAAATTTGAATTATTTAACTATGATAGTTAAGGAATAATCCCATTTATGGAATATTGCCGGCAATATTACCTTGATTTTAAATTGCCGGAAACGGCACATTTCTAGTTTTAAGTGTTATAAATAATGCCCTTCCATACAGAAAAAAGTTATTTTTAGACCACACGAATTTAATGCCCTCGACGATGTTTTTTCGTTAAAAATTAGTAATTCCGTACGAGATTTCATGCCGAATTGTACTGTGAACTACAGCCCTTTTGCTGTAAGGTCAAGGCCAGATAAAAGACGTGAAGAAGTTTTACAAAAAGGAAATACAATTAAGAATCCTTCTGTTACCGGACAAAGTTCAACTAGTTCAGCTGCATCAAGTACAAGGTAGATACATCATGTTTATTGGTATTTCTTTAAGTTTGTTTAATATCCATGATCATATTTATTTCACTGGTGCGTTACCCGCCTAAGGTGGCTAAATTATAGTAATAATATAATTATATAAACTAATTATTTATTAAAGCTAAATAAAATATAAGGTTTAAAAGAGATGTGACGACACAGCCAAAACTTAACCAGAGGCCCAAACTTAAACCTAGGTTTTTTTGTGAATCGTGAAGTTAGGCTCTACAACATATAATCCTTTTCGGCAGCGTCATCCGTCCAGTGTTTTAAGTTATAATTGCATCCGATTTTTTTGTCTTAACAGCTCTAGCAGCGATGAAGATTCGTCTGATGATGAAGAAAGCTTAAACTCCGAACCAACACCAGAATCATTTTCGAAAGACTGTTCTCCAGAACCAATAACGTTCAAGTCCCTATTTCCTTCAACTAAGGAGGTATATGGATTTGAAATCAAAAAACCGTGCCGTGAGGATATTCTCACATACAAAAAGTAAGAACGAGTGGATACTATCGTGTGACAAAATAATGTGAGTCGCCGAAAGATTTAAACCGGGAAAATTGTTTTCTGTATTAATCACGAACTGATATAGTAATCATAGCAATTGGCACATATTTCATCAGAAACGCGATAAAAAATGCTGCAGGTTTAACTGAAACTATCCTTAGGCGTCTGACATTAATTAGTTACATCGCACTTTCCATAAAAATAATTAATAAGGTTACTTAATTTCAAAATGTATCGAAGTAAAATTAGTTTTATCCCACAAAAAGTACAGAATATTCTATGACTGATATTTTGGGAATGAAAAACCAACTTTTTTTTAATGAGATCCCTTTATAATTGTCTTGGCCATTAGGGCTGAGCAAAAATTTTGTTGTTAAATTTAAAACGCCTGTGGTTGAAATATATGCTTTTGGATGTCAATATAAACCACACAAAAACTTAGCTATGTGCGACTTCATCTTCAGGTTCCTAGATGAGAAGAAATTTTCGAGTTTTCAGGAATTTTAATGTTTTCTTTACCTATTTATACAAAAAGCTAAATAACCAAATGGGTAACGCCTGGTGTGAAAATTGGTACCTCTTAGGATCAGTATGAACTACGCAAGATCTCAAAAATGTGTGACGTCATCTTCAGGTTTCTAGACAGAAAACAATTTTCTGTTTTCTAAAGAGTTTTAAAGATGTTTTACATTAAGTACTGCATAAAAATTCGGTTTGTTATTTACCAAAATCATGTAGCTGCAATAGAGTCTCTTTTATATTATAACAGCAAAAGAAATAGTGTATTCAAGTGTGACACATTCTACCCATGCGCTAATAAGTTTTTACCTGTTGGCTGCCCGTGTGATTTATTTCGCCTTTCGTGTCAGTATTAGTTTATTCGTGTGGTGTAGTTAAGCACTAATTCTGCGAGTGTTAATATTTTCAATATACCGCAAACTCGATAGGAAACTGAAATATTTCAAACCCCTAGTAAACTATATAGTAATATTCTCCCCAGTTACTGATAGAAGCAAAATAAGACGAGAGCGAAAGAAATGCAAACAGAACTTGACCCGAAGAAAGAAAATGAAAATCTTGTAATTCATGGAATTTATTTTAATGTAAGAAAGGATGAAACTCTTACTACTGAAAAAACGGAATCAAGCCATTACTTCAAAACTGTAACAGAAGAGCATATTGTAATTATTGTCGAACCAGGTTCTAAATATTTAGTCCATGTAGTCCCAGGATCAGGTAATGCCAATGGTATTAAAATCAGCATTGTGAGTTTCTTAAAAAACTTACTGAGAGTAAATTTTAACAAGATTGTTGCAGTGGAGTGCTATGGCACAGTCGTTAATACTGGCTTGAAGAATTGTGTGATTAAACAAATTGAAATATCTTTGGGTTCAATGGTTCATATGCTTGCTTCATGCCAATGAGTACTTAGGCATTCCATGCAGTAATTGGACGGAAAAAACAAATTAGTCAAGGGGCGCAACCTCATACAAATACAGAGTCAGCCACTTATTTCTCTTTATTAAATCATCTCGGTACTTACCAGATAAGTTAAAAAACTAGTTGATTCAGTTATTAACGCAATAGCTACTACGATCATCCATAAAATCTTTTGCTTGTCATGTTAGCAGACAGTCGAAGGCGTGTTCGTGAATTAGCATTACGTCGAATACTGAAAAGCCGAACTTCACGCCTTATGGGGAACTGTATACGTGAATTTAAAGTATCAAAATATAATTTTGGATTGTGTGATTATAGCTGAACCCTCTTTAACTAAGCATATTAGTGAAGAAGTACTTTGTGAGATGATTTTAGAAGTTCCAGACGAAACTGAAATAGTAAAATTTTCACGTCACACTTAGGCTTTTCAAGGGCATATTAAGATGGCAACAGAACCATCTCCCTTAGTTTGTGGAACTACTGCAAGGGATTGTTTAATACGAACTTAAATTTCATCACGACAAAAGCAACCCCAAATTGTGACCAAGAGAGAGTTGTGCAAGTAAACCGCAAATTAAAAACCATGGTAATGGGTGTGAGGGAGTTGGAACATGACTTGTAGCTACATCCACCTAATTGGTGTGTTCTGGGCTGTTTTTGTAAGAAAAACAAACGAAAAGCTGCAAATTATTTATCAGATTTTTTTTTAAAGATTTTTAACTTTCGATGTCCTCTGAAAATCTGAAGATATGTTTTTCAGTTTTCAGCTTGTGGCAGTTTATTTAGATCAATAAAATGCACCAATCCAGCACCCACGCTTAATAGTAATCGGAATTTTCAAAAATCCCCTATTAAATTGCTCCGCCCTATTGGCCATGCTGTCAGATTTTGATTGGTTATTTATTACACACATTTAAGAAAAAAAAAACAAATTTCAGATCTAATAACCGTAGACACAATCTTACTGGAACATTTTTATTTTTCGTCATTGTTTGATACTTTTATTGTTTACTTATTGCTTTTCTTAGGTATGTCTTGACAGGAAAGAGGGCCAACGGGACTGCGCTGAGCGTGTTCTCATCAAATAAATATAACATAAAACCACTGAGTGCATATTCAAAAGATACGTCATATGAGGGAACGCCTCCAACGGTTCCACAAAAATCCATAGAAATTTACAAAAACTACGTGAATATTGGAAAATATGGACCGAAACCTCCAAAACCTGCAGATATGCAAATCTATGTAAATTATGCCAGTCTAAAGTAAATTGGCTAAAATAAGTAATCGGCGAAAAAAATTGTTTATCTGCAACCAATTTAATAATACGTGTATTTACTTTATAACCTTCCATTTTTACTATGTTAGAATGTGTGGGAATAAGCTTATTACTTAACAGGTTTGGGCAAAATACAAAATTTCAAATCTGGGCAAAGCAGTTCAAAACTACTGACCTCTGTGCAAGGGGGTAATACAGGCTTTAAAAATTATGTTTGGATTATTATTAGTTCCCTGTATGTTGTGATCTAGATATAAAATAGGATTTTCCATACAATAATTTTACGAAGCCAATTCATAAACTTGTTATACATAATGTATTTAATATTGGAATGTTGGATAAATAATTGTGATATCTAGTTATTAGGCTTGTATGTACGTTTTTAATAAACGATATAAGTATTCCTAAATTGTTATTATTAGAGTGAAATTACCATTCTTTCTCAATTTAGCACACATTCAAGTAGCACAACTAAGTTTTGTGTTGTATTTTGTTAAGTTTTCTACCACAGTGAAGAAAAAATGTTCAGTATATGCAGTATTTCGTACCAGTACAAGGAATCACTGGCAAAGCCAAAAAAATGCAGAAACTAATAAATTAAAGGTTAATTTCGCTGATACATAGGTACTTAACAATTATTATAGACAGAGTGTGTAACAAAAATATGGAAACCTCGAAATATCTGGCAAACCGTTCATCCGATTTTTACGAAATTACGCTCGAGCCGATGGCGGTTCCGCATTGTTATCAAGTTTACCGTTTTCCTAAAATCGAGAAGAACTTTTTCTTTAAATGCAACCATTTTATATTTTATTCGATTTTAGAATCCAGCTTAAAGTTCTGAATACTTTTTATTGGGAACATTTTATCCTAAAGTTAACAGTTTTTGATAATTTAGTACAATAATTTTTATTGTATTGTACCTTAAAATACCTGTATACTATATTTGGATATTTAGTACAAGAATAAACAATATATATATATATATATATATATATATATATATATATATATATATATATATATATATATATATATATATATATATATATATATATATATATACAGGGTGGTCAAAAAAGTTTGCAACAAATGGAAAACTTTTTTATTTGACGTTTCTCAAAAAATTTTATTCTTGAGAAAAGTTGGTGCTTGTTTCAAAACCTTTAAATACCATGACAGTTTTTCTAACATTTGCGTACTAAGGTCATAAGTTATAAAAAAGTGAAAATCGCCGAAGAATAAACTACCCCTATTTTTAAAAATTGACGAAAATTTTATTTAGAAAAGTTACTTAGAATCTCATAAAAGTCCCAAATACAAAATTTGAAGTTAAAATTGTAAAGAAAAAAGTTTGCAATATTTTTCACAATTTCATATCGCCCGAGTACGGCTCTGGCTCGTTTTATTTTTTTAAATGTGCGACTCCTATTCATGCGACGGTAAAACATTAAAAGAATAATTTTTTTTAAGTTTTACTAACTAGTTTTAAGTGATTAATTTTTTTTTATAAAATTCAACTTGTTTTTTTTGTTTCAATGAGAATATTCTGAAACAGTGTGCAACAAAAATCTCCGAAGGAGATTTAAACAAACCAGTGGTACTGTAAGGAACACGAATAAAGTCTAATTGCAGCAATTTATTCTAATGTTGCTTTCTTTTGCATACATTTGGTAAGCCATGTTGGTGTTTAGTATCCGTAAAATACCTCCCATTTGTGAATAATAAACCATATTAAAGTTTCATAAATTAATACATTTGGATTTAATTTAAGAAAATAATAATATCTTAAGCCAAATGGTGTAAACTTGTATCAGTATCTTTATTTTATCCATAATTTTAACAAAATAAACCCCTATTAATTCACTTCTAGTTCGATTCATAGAGAATATTTTTATTAGTTGGCTTGGAATGCATTTGTTTTAAATTAGGATGGTATCTTGCCGTAGCTGTCATTTTTATAAATGAAAGTCATAAAGACGCTTTTCATAGTAAAAACAGTTTAAAATGCCAGCTTCAAATTTGTCTTTGGTGGAAAAAGCAGAAATTATATTGATTTGTGGCGATAACTATAAAACAGTGAGAGAAGCTGCCGTTATTTTCAATATGCGCCATCCTGACAAATATGTCAGTTATAGTACCGTGCAAAGATTGTTGCAGAAGTTTAAAGAAACTGGGTCCCTGGAAAGTAATTATAAAAAACCTCATGAAAAAACTGCCACAACAGAAGAAAATGAGTTAGCTGTTTTGCAGACTGTAGTTGAGTCACCCCAAATATCTACTCGGAAAATTTCTGACCAGGTAGGAGTAGGAGTAACATCGGTTAAGACGATATTACATAAAAACAGTTTTCGTCCATATAAACCCCAATATGTGAATAAATTATATGATACTGATTACCATCAGAGATTTGGATTTTCTGCATGGATACAGGGCCAAATAGAAGAAAATCATGATTTCCCCAACTACATACTTTTTACGGATGAATCAACCTTTACCACGAACGGTGTTGTGTGTAGCCAGAATTGTCGGTGGTGGGCAGACGTCAATCCAAATTTTGTAATTGATCATAGGGATCAAAAATATCAAAAGACCAATGTATGGTGTGGAATTTTTAATGGAGAGTTAGTGGGGCCATATTTTTTTAGAGACACTCTAAACGGAGAACGATATTATGCCTTTTTGGAATCTGTAGTCCAAGATTTTATTGAAGAGTTGCCTATAAATATTCGATTAAAGATGTGGTATCAACACGACGGTTGCCCAGCGCATAGTACTGGGCAGGTTTCTAATTGGCTTGATGTCACATTTCCCCAGCAGTGGATAGGAAGGTATTCGGAATTTAACTGGCCACCTCGTTCACCAGACTTATCACCTTTAGACTTTTTTCTTTGGGGATATCTGAAGGAAAAGGTTTATAAAAATAGGCCTTTTCAAAACTTAGAAGAACTCGAAAATACAATAAGAATTTGTGCGGCAGAAATACGACGTGGTATGCTAATTTCAACACTTAATGAGTTTAGGCTGCGTACAATAAAGTGTATAGAGAGACATGGTGATCACACTGAGACTCAACAAGGATTGTAAATAATTCTTTAATTTTTTTTATTTTTTGTTCATTATTGTTTTAACCATAAATATAACCTTGTAATAAAAAAACTATAGTGTCTTCTGATAAAATATTGTAAAATTCGTCAATATTATTATTTTGTTAAATTAAATCTAAATTTACTAATCTATAAGACTTTAATTTGGATTACGACGGACTCAAAGGTGTAAGGTATTTTACAAATACTAAAAAGCAATATGGGTAACCAAATTTATGCTAAAGGGAGCAACAGTATAGAGAAAATTGCTGCAGTAATGGTTTAGACGTGTTCCTTATAGCACAACTGGTTTAATTAAACTGCCTTTTGCGAATTTTGTTGCACACTGTTCCAGAAAATTCTCATTGAAACAAAAAAACAAGTAGAATTTTATAAAAAACATTAATCATTAAAACTAATTAGTAGAACTTAACAAAAATTATTCTTTGAATATTTTTTCGTCGCATGAATAAGAGTCGCGCATTTAAAAAAATAAAACGAGCCAGAGCCGTACTCGGGCGATATAAAATTGTGAAAAATATTGCAAACTTTTTTCTTTACAATTTTAACTTCAAATTTTGTATTTGGGACTTTTATGAGATCCTAAGCAACTTTTCTAAGTAAAGTTTTCGTCAATTTTTAAAAATAGAGGTAGTTTATTCTTCGGCGATTTTCACTTTTTTATAATTTATGACCTTAGTACGCAAATGTTAGAAAAACTGTCATGGTATTTAAAGGTTTTGAAACAAGCACCAACTTTTCTCAAGAATAAAATTTTTTGAGTAACGTCAAATAAAAAAGTTTTCCATTTGTTGCAAACTTCTTTGACCACCCTGTATATATATATATATATATATATATATATATATATATATATATATATATATATATATATATATATATATATATATATATATATATATATATATATATTTTTTTTTTTTAATGTATGTATGAACCTAAGTAAGTATATAAAAACCTGAACAAAACCCAACCCAAGCAAACCCAACCCAATATCGACAATTATGCCTATTAACTATTCCATAAAAAAAAATGTCGATTCGTCAGAGAAAATTATTCGGTGGACACAATCTGGATTGGCGTTGCAACGTTCCATCATGGTTTCGCAAAATTCCAAGAGCCAGCCTATTCGTAATCATCTTGTGAGAGAGCTCTTGCACAAGTCTTATTTTGTACTGATGAAACTTTTCGGCTTTCAGAAGGCGGTCTAAGGACATGTGTGAAACGTTGTTTTCTTTTCCCAGTGTTCTAGTAGAAAGATGGGGATTTTCCTCTAAACTGAGAAACATTCAGAGCCTTATCACCATCTGTTGCACTTTTAGGTCGGCCAGAGCGTATAACGTTTTTTACGTTTCCAGTTATCCGAATTTTTTTTAAAACTTCTTACAGTAGATTTAGCTAATGGATTTCTGCCAGTATATTTGTCATTAAAAATATTACAAACTTCTGGGTGCGTTCGCATTCTGTCCCCATAACCCAGTATTATTAAAATTTCAATTCTTTGGGTTTCTGTTAAAGGATCCATTTTTTGCAAATAAACGAAACTGCACCGAAAAAAATAAACTGTTGAAATCATAGAAAAACACTTTAATTTAACAGTTTGTGAATATTAAATACAAGCAATGGTTTTTGGGAATTAAATAAAACATTAGAAAATGTTAACTTTTGTTAATTGACTTGACAGACAAAACAGTCCAATGAAGTATTACCTTATGGTATTATACTCCAAGGCGGTTAGTTTAAGCAAAAAGAGATATTTAATCAAGAGCATATCTGTTAGATGAACAAATAAAGTTTAACAAATTTTGAATTTCGTCTTAATATCGAAATAAATTTTCTTCTAACAGTTTTTTAATTCAATCAACCATGTGAACGTTAACATTCATGGAACTATTGATCCAATCTTTTCTTTTTTTTCTGTGTGGCAGTGTCAGGCATTTCAGGTAAACTTTCGTGTACAGGTATTTTAACGTAAAATCTCGTACAATAAAATAACGATTTTTGACAATTTTCTCAAAAACTGTTAACTTTAGGATAAAATGTTCCCAATAAACTGTATTCAGAATTTTAAGCTGAATTCGAAAATCGAATAAAATATTTCCATTAAAAGAAAAGTTCCTCTCGACTGTCTAACACCAGAATAAAGGCTAATTGTAACTCTGCTCTCACTGGGAAGAGCTACAGTAGGTCAAAAAAGTATTCGTATACACCCAAGCAAATATTTTAGGTTCTGTATTCTAAATAAAAGAAATATATTCTAATTTTTTCTATGCATAAAAGCGACCTTCATGATACACAATGACCACACACAATACATATCAAGTGGTTATAGAATTAAAAAAAACGAACACTATTTCAGACAACAAAAAAGTATTCACACCCCTTAAAATTTATTGTCATATTTAGAACGTTTGTGCATTCCAATGAAGGCATATAAAAAGTAGTCAGTTTAGTATAGGAAAGTGCATTTAAAACAAAAGAAATCTCTATATAAGTTAATAATGGGTAGAAAAGGGAAAGAAACGAGCATTGAGCTAAAAAATCTTATAATCTGTCACTACAATCAGGGAAAATCTATTCGAAAAATTGCAAAGATTGTTGGGAAAGCAAGTTCTGTTTACCATGTAGTGAGCAAATATAAAACCAGTCATCACTCAGTCCAAAATAAGGCTCGTTCAAGATGCTCTTCCAAAGTAACCAAGCAAGACAAGAATTTTATTTTGCAACAGATTTAAAAAAAAACTCATGTTAGTGCCCCTTATTTAGCTGCGGAACTGTAATCAAGTACTGGACAACAAATTCATCCAGAAAATGTTAGAGTTCATCTGAGAGAAATGGGATACTACGGCAGAAGACCTGTAAAACACCATGGATTAATATGAATAACAGGAAACTTAAGGGTCGAATTTGCAAAATTCCACAAGCCTTTGGAGTTTTGGCATAAAGTAATTTCCTTAGATGAAAGCAAAATACAATCTTTCTGGATCTGATGAAGCCAATTTTGTTTGGAGGAAATCGGGAGAATGAATGGATCCGCGGAATATTCGTCCAACTGTAAAATATGGAGGTGAGAATGTTCTAGCGTGGGATTGCATGGCCGCAAGCGGAGTTGGAACCTTCACTTTATTGAGGGAATCATGGATAGGTTCATGTACAGAGACATTTTAGCCGGAAATTTGGAAGAAAGCGCTGCTAACCTTGGGTTGACTGGGGATTATTTCTTTCAGCAAGACGATGATCCCAAACATTCTTCAAAATTGCTGAGAGAATGGTTGTTGTACAATGTTTCCCACCAATTGGAAGCACCACCACAATCTCCAGATCTCAATCCAATTAAGAATTTGCGGGAATATCTCGAAAGGCGAGTAAGGAGACACGCGATCCAAAATAAAAACGAGCTTCAGATGATCTTATTAAGGCAAAAATGGCAAAACATTTCACCTGAGGTTGCCACAGACTTGGTAAATTCTATACCTCGTCGTCTATAGGCAGTCATTGAAGCTAAAGGATACCCCACAAAATATTAAAAACTTATTTTTAATTTATACAACGTGAAAATAATTAAAAATAATTATGTGTATGAATACTTTTTTGGTCCAGTATTTGAATATTTTTATTTTCCCAGTAATCATTTGTATTTTTTGTTTAAAATAATTAGCCTAATACATCTTGCTCGAAATCTTGTTTATGTTGGTCAATACTGATTATTTGATTCTTAGAAATAACAAAGATATTTAGATAAGTGTAACATTTTATTCGGTGTACGAATACTTTTTTGACCTACTATATGAATGCTTAAAATTTAGTTCAGCTATATTTTTTCCAAACTTTTATTAGTTCATTATACCCTTTGGTTTTTAAATTTCTGATACCTATTATAAAGTTCTTTGTTTTTTATCTGCCACAAAAGCAGGATGAGCCCGGTATATTTATCTAAACTCCCTTTAGAATTCCCTGTGGAGCATTTCTTAAATCGCCTCTTTCAGTTTTTCCGTCATCACTTAGAGTATGAAAATATTTGCGACTGCGATTCTTCATCCATAACACCGTTCAACAAAAAATAATTTTTTTTCTGAGTCTGGGTTAAGACCTTTGTTTTCTTGTTCTACAGCACCAAAAACAAAGGAAATAGCTGGTTTTACGATCTAAAGTTTGATTGTATTATTACAATCACGATATTTCGAAAGAAAAAATGATGCTAAAACCGGAATAGAGGGAACCGTATACCCCCACTACGTTCCGTATATGCGGTTGGTCTGTTGGTCAATCGGTAGCATGAGCTTGATTGTCTGTGACTGCACGACTTGTTTATTTTGTCTGATTATTTAGTAGCATCTATGGCGCCTAAAGGTTGTAAACATCCTCCAGACTCATTTTGTTATGTCTGTGGTGAATTTATTAAAACAAGAGAGAAAAGGTTTTCTCTCATTACTAATTTAAAGTTGTGTGAGGCCTACGAAGCTTATTTTAATAAATAGAAATACAGAGAAAAATTTAAAAAATTTAAAGTTACTATTGTTTCTCAAATTTCATTGTAGCGATGTCCTGATCACAAAATCAAAATTTTCCGAAAAAAATAATTATTTTCTTATTGAAAAATGAAAAAACAATTAGAATAAAACATGGGCTATCCAGACTCAAAAATCGTGTTGACCGGTGTAATTAATTATGTTGTAATAATTTTTACAACAAACCAGGATAAAACGGAGTGCTGCAAAATCCCTCCGCGAAACCTATTAGCCTACCTACATACACTAACGCAGCGAAAAAATCTTGTTCATTCCTGTTGTACCGGAGCGTCTTATTTCTTGACGAGAAAAATGCACCTAATCAAGCAATTATATACCCACTGACGGCACTGGCCCGCATTCATTCCGTCGAGATTGATCTTTCTCGCAGGGAAAGAACACCCCTGTATGGCCAATTAAAAGAATCCCCCTAGAAAGATCGTAGAAAGTTATAAATAATGTCTTGCCTACCTTTGTTATGCATACTTCAATAAATCATCACCAGATGCTATACAAAAAACAGATTTTTTACATCTAACAACTGTGGTCTATTTTCTATAAACACTACATAAGTTCTTTTCACTGATTTTGTTGCATTTTCCACTTATTTTCAGTTTAAAAAGCTAAAATTTCACAATCGCCTTTCCAAAAGAAAGACGTTTATTTTTAAGGCCAAAAATGGCGGTCACTTTTCGACCAATAGAAGGGCTAAGTTGGTGTCACAGCCAACTGTTCACGAAATGTGCAAATTCTTTTTCACAAATTTATCTTACAAGTACCTACTTAAATATTGATTTCAAAAAGCTTTACGTTTTAACAAGGAAACTTCTGTAATAGTTAACTGAGAAAGATCTCGAAATTTTCGGTGCACCAGTTTTGTATAGCTTTAAAGTCAGAAGGCAGAAAGTATATAGAAAGCATTCACATTAGGAAAGGAGGAAAGGTATTAATGCTACCAGACATTTTAATGAAATATAATAAACGGTGAGTCTCTTAAATCTACTTTTTAAATGCTGTTTAAAACAGCACTCTACCATAAATAACACGGCAACAAAATACCTACCTAATGTAAGTAAGTAAAAAAGAAAATATAAAAACGTTTTAAGCGGTTGGAGTAACAATTCGAACCACCCATATCTGTCTTATCAACTGTTCATAAATGTGTTTTTTTTTTCTCCCTTGGGCTCCGTCCGAGACCGGAAGCACTGCGGCCACTAGAGGCCTATTGTGCCTACCCAATACCTTTTGTTACACCTACTCTGTTATCCCAGTTTCCTGCACAGGTCCACAAGGGAGTGGGTGATCAATTCCTCCGGTTCTAACTTTGGTTGCCCGAATAGTTGGTGGCGCTTGCGATCTAGTGACTCGCAATTATAGATTATGTGCTGAACTGTTTCCCTGTCCCTAAGGCCTCCCTGCTGTGCTGTGTTTGCTCTACTATCAACAAACGTGTGATTGTTCATTGAATATTCATATCGTTTTTTCCATGTTCCATGGCTTCAAGAGGGCGCTAGGAATTACCGTAGACCGTAGTGTCGAGGTTTGGAGTGACAAATTTGTGCGAGGGTTGCCAACTTTTGTCAATCGGAACTCGGGGAAATTATAGAATGTAACTCTATTGTTTAATAGCGAAAATACAGATTAGATGCCTATGAAAAATAGTTGCACAACGCGGTACCTACCTACATACATAAGTACCTACCTATTTCAACTTTTTTTGTGGGACGTGTTTTAATAATGCGGGACTGTCCCGCCGAATCCAGGGACGGTTGGCAGCCTTGTTAGCTATGTCCTCAAGCGCCGTTCTTCCTCCGAGTAGTATAGTAGTCTTTCAAACGGTAGATTTTTTTATCTGAGACAGAAACGTACCGTGGGCATCTGAAGAGAAGGGAAATGTTTATTAACACGGAATTTAAAGGATTGGAGGGGAAAACATCGGCAGGCAATTTGTTCCATAATCTGGAGACCCTAGGTATGAATGAGCGAGAGAAGTGGGATGTTCTAGGATTTTGTAGCTGGACAGTAAAGAGATGCATGCATAATGCGCCTCTTGTTGTTCTGTTGGGAACAGTCACGGGGGGAATTATAGCAGCTATAGTTCTTCAGAGCAAAATCCGTGGAAGTACCGGTAGAAAAGGGATAAATCCCCAGCAGTGCGGCGGTGAGCGAGAGAAGGGAGTTTTCTGGTGGGGACTGGGTCATTGATGAGTCGAATGGCTCTCTTTTCGATAGAATTAAGGATGCTAAGTGTCGAGGGTGATGCTTCTCTCCAGATGTGGGAACAGTACTCTACAGATGGAGTTGACAAGAGGACAAATGCACGAAATTTGTGGAATACAAAAAAACTCATTCCTAATCAAAGGCTTTGCTCGACATAAGATAATATTCAGTGAGAAACTGTCCATTCTTTGAAAAGGATAGGGAAAAATAGAAAAACATAAAAACGTACGTTATTTACCATCAGTTCAATGCAAAATTTTTAATTTTACGATTAAAATTAATCAAAATCGTGACAAAATTTAAACTTTTGTGAACTGTGAATTAATAGCATAAAATGGATCTCAAGGAAAATAGTGTGCTTTAAATTCATAAAGTTTAACTGTTCTTACTATTTTAAAACTTAAGATTCATTTTAACATATAAACTACTTTAACTTTTTGCTTTGAAAAAATAACGCCCATTTACTCTAGACACAATTTCATGTTTTCGTTTTTTTGGGCGCCCTACCAAAAAACGAAAACAAATTTTTCTTGTCAATCTTATATTTTCCATAGTTTTATAAATTTTTCATTTCTTTCAAATTTGGCCCATCCATAGACACACTATATAGACATAGACTATCCCGTTCTTTGATTTGACATGAACTACCAAATAGTTTATATCAATATTGTGTATTCAGGATCAATACAAAGTATTAATGCAATGTGTATAGGAAAACGAAATTCTCAACGGGTAAAAAATAGAACTAATTTTAATTTAATACATATTTATTAAGATTTCCCTTACATACTGGTGTTAAAAATAATAAAAAGATCGTAAGAGAACCTTCTGAACACTAAAACAGTCTACTTGATCTTCTTTTTGGGGCGGAGATTGTTTGTGTGTCCACACTTAGTCTTACGGCAATTGGTAGCACGAGGATGTAATCTAGCATAGCATTTACGGCAAATCATTTTGTCGCAGTTGTATTTCTGGGCCAAGATACGGAGAGAAGGTTCAATGATACCTCCTCTTAATCTAAGGACCAAGTGAAGGGTAGATTCTTTCTGAATGTTGTAATCAGACAGTGTTCGCCCATCTTCTAGCTGTTTACCAGCAAAGATCAAACGTTGCTGATCAGGAGGAATACCTTCCTTGTCTTGAATTTTTGCCTTTACATTTTCGATTGTATCTGATGGCTCAACCTCTAGGGTGATGGTTTTGCCTGTGAGAGTTTTCACAAAAATTTGCATTGTGGCGTTTCTAAAATAAAAAACAAAATTTTAATGTCAATCACATTTCTACTTAACCTGGAAGATGGTAAAACCACATTTTTTGCTTAAACTGATATCAATAACTGGAGTAAAAACTATTTGTACCTAAAATTAATTTTCCCAGTTACTTCCAAATATACTATATACGAAAAACAGGGATTTATCAAAATTTATTAAGAATTTAATCAAGACTCACCTTTGGCCACAACGTGCAGAACAGCCTTCTTGAATAAAGAGACACAAAACTTTCAGAAAACTGCTTTACCGGTATCGACCTGTCAATCCTCTTTTTTTTAATGATGGCAACTTCTTTGGGCTAGGTCGGCAATACGGGCGCGTTCATTCAGCGCTGAAGCAGCTGTGGAGGGTTAGCGACTTGACGTCATGTGTTTGTCGGACGCATACAAGAAGCTCGTCAAATAAGCAGCGTTCGGTGTTATGATTTTTCTGTATTAACTAAATACATAAAAAGAAACTTACCCAACAAATTTTACTCAGGATTGTTCAAATGAGAAAACCTATTCACTCAACTAATCAGGTAATTTTATAAGCGCAAACCGCAAGTTCGCGACAATGCTGTGATAGGAACATCAGTTAAGTTCGGTAATGTATTCTTTCGGAAGTAACGTACAATTAATCAATTAAATTTGGTAATGCGAATAAAAATACGGAATTTTACTAAGAAGTTTACTATCGTGGGTAGCTGCCTAAATTCTCTCATCAATATCTAATTTTAACTTATGTAGGTCTGTACTAGGGTTGCCACCCGTTCTCATTTCGCGAGGACCGTCCTCGTTTTGATACTTACTTAGCCCTCTTGTCCTCGCCTAAAAACAAAAATCCTCGCAAGACAATCGTAATGTTATTGAGACAAAGGTTCCAGTCACGATACACTTACGACGGTATGGTACGCTATGAATCAAAACATGTCGTGACAGCCCAGATGACGTTACTTCGAGGGAACATATCAAAGTGACTAGGCCGCTTGATTAATGCAAAATCCCTCGCAGTGACGTCAAAATGGGAGGAGCCTGGCCAGTCGATCGACGCATCGGCATACCGTTGTTAGTGTATCGTGGTTCCAGTAAAACAACGGCAGTCGGAAAACAGTCGGCACTGGTCGGATTTCGGCGGCTCTTTTTACCATTTTCTGACTGCATACGGTTATTTTCATGTGATGAATTGCCAGTCTTCAACCTAATGCGTCGCGGTCTCGGCACACCACACTAGAAACGATATTTAAGTTTCGAATCAAACGCGATTATGATCGATTCTGGCAGCCCTGTTGCGAAAATTAGCTTTCGCACCGCATTCGGTTCTTATATAAGCGGCTGACCTTTTCTTTGGAGATGGCTAACCGCCAAGTTACCGCGATCATTCCGCTTGACTTTAAATTTCTCGCCATCTCTCCAACAATGAATGTGCGTGATAGTAAACTTCCGATTTTACAGGACGCTGCGACTCGACAACAAAGAACTGTCATTTTTTGTGGAAGCATATAGACGTGTTGCGTTTGGTGCTTTTTGTGTGTTGTTCAGTTGTTCGCCTTTATATTTTTTTGGAATGTGTGTATTGTAGCATTTTTACTTATTATCTCGTTTTTTATTGTTCCTTGTCTTTTGTATGTAAATATGTTTTTAAATAAATTTGTCCACTACTTTATAATTATTATAGGTACTTTAATATTTTTTCCTTACCTTCGGCCACTTTACTAATTTCCTAACTAGAAAAGTTATATTAACTAGTTTAAAGTAATGAGATAAATTTACTATTTACATCTGTCCATTCCAACAAAAACTGGCAAGGTTTGTTAATCTGCAAATTGCTATTTAAATACTGAGAGCAGAGATGTTCTGCACGTTTTTATAAAGATCAAAATAAACTGTATATATATTCAAATGTATATAATTTAAGAGAGTTAACATTGGTTATTCTGGAAACATTTTACAGAAAAATTAAGTTAAAATTTCCAAAAATAATTGCGTATTAGCCCGGCATACTGTTGGGGACAAAACTTTTGAATTAATATTTTAAAAGTGTGGTCTAGAATTGCAGCCAGTGCAAATTATTTTTGTTAATTTCCAATGACTATTTTGATGTAAAAGTCTTTCTAAAAAATGCCCCATGCGGATCCATCTTAAATTTGTAATAAAACCACCCATTACTGCACGTAGCCTACCTAGCCGTGGGCGGGTCATCCACTGTACTTGAATAATTCACCAGTGGACGGACAGCGGATCTCCAACAGTACTGCGCCCTTTACTGTAATGCCCCTCATGGCCCATGAGCGGCATTACATTCCATGGGCCGCCACGGCAAAGAGGACATGCCCGGTCTACAATCCAGCACTGGATTTGCCATGTTTCGGACGGGACGCGGCTTTTGGCAATGCGGTTTCTATCCGCTTTGGTGCAGCCACCTTGTGTTTACTGAGGTAATTCCTACACTAAGTTTTTTCGTTATATGTAGTACACCCCCAAAACAAAATATACCTACCATATTTTATAAGACGCTAGTAGTATTAGTGAGTTTCCGCATGCGCAGTAGGGTCGACCTTGAACGCTCAGGTGTGCTATTGTTATTTGGCCTTGATATGCGCAGGTGTTGTTCCAAGGTCAAGGTCAATAACTTGGCCTTGAACGCGAGCAGATGTTTCTTTGTTTGGTGATGGCCAGGTGGACGACGCTTATTTCAAGGTTATATTTGCGGTGTATATTTTCAATGAATGCGAGCAGCTGTTTCTTTGTTTGGTGATGACCAGGTGGACGACTCTTATTTCAAGGTTACATTTGCGATGCATATTTTCAATGAATGCGAGCAGCTGCTTCTTTGTTTGGTGATGACCAGGTGGACGACGCTTATTTCAAGGTTACATTTGCGATGCATATTTTCAATGAATGCGAGCAGATGTTTCTTTGTTTGATGATGACCAGGTGTACGACGCTTATTTCAAGGTTATATTTGTGATGTTAGTTTACCTTGAGTTATTATTGGGGTGTAACATGTTTTGGTATGAAGATCGAGTGGGTTGGGTCTAATGTGGTTCGGTATATATGAGGGTAGGGGGAATTAAATTTTAGTATAGAACATTGTGTTGAGTAAAACGGTTCAAGCAAGTTAATTTGAAAGTCATGGCGTACGTGTGTGAAAATTGTGGTAAATCGTTTACCCAGAGTTATAATATGTTACGACATAAAAGAGAATCGTGCGTAGCACGATTTGCAAATATACATGGTGGAAAACAGCGAAAAGTTGACGATGGGGCATCAACATCTGTGGTGCGTACTTGCACTTGCTGCAATATAACCATACCAGCAAATCGAATGGCAGCTCATCAAAGAACAATACACCATAAAAGTAATGCATGTTCACCAATATCAGCTGGTGTTGAACTCGTGTCCAGTGCTTTTAGAAATAGGATTGCCACATACCGTATATCAAGTGATAATGAACATACTGACTATTCATTATTTTTTGACGAAATTAAAGCAAAAGTGTTAGAGGTAGTAAGTGACCTAGTAAGAGTGCGTTGTGCTTTGAAAGTTAATATGGTGGTTGTTGGTCGGTATCTTTTACCAACACAAGATAATATGTACAGTGACAAGTCATATACACGCAATGAAATTGTTACTTCAGGAAGCGATTTGGAAGAAATATATCAATCATTAGTGGAAGCCATGAAGACTCAATCGACTGAGTTTCAGGAAAAAGATTCAGGTATGTTATAAATTAACGACTAAAAATAAAATAAATACTTATGTCACTCTTTCTTGTTTTCGTAGGTTGGGCTCTGGAAAAAATTCTATACCTGGAAGTAAATGTCAACGAGTATAAACCTTTTGGTGGATCTTCATATATAAAGTTACCCCGATTCATCGAATTGAAAAAAGCCATCATCAATGTGATTAATCAAGATGAGTGTTGTTTTGCGTGGTCAATCGTGTCTGCTTTGTGCCCCGCCACTAGAAGGGCATCACAGATTCAATCTTATCCACACTATTCAAGACTGCTGAATTTTACAGGTATAGACTTTCCAGTAAAGTTGCGTGATATATCAAAATTTGAAGAAATGAATAATATTTCAGTTAACGTTTATGGTTTGCAAAAAATTTTCGAAAATAATATGTTAAAGTATGAAGTTGTCGGTCCATTAAGGTATTCGGGTAGAAAACTTAACAGACATGTAAACTTGTTGTTAATAACAAAGGATTGTAGTATTAAAGATGATGATGAGCATATTTGTGATACGCGTTGTTCTAAAAGTCATTATTGTTGGATAAAGGACTTATCGAAATTATGTTCCAGTCAAATTACATCGCGTAGAGATAAAATGTATTTTTGTGATGGTTGTTTGATATATTTTAGTTCACCATCATCTTTGATATCACACCAAAAAAATGACTGTAACCACAAATATTCATTAACACCATCACTAAATTTAAAAATAGATAAATTTGGAAGGAGTGTAAGTGAAAATAATTATATTAAAATGTGAAAACATAGAAAAGCAAATGCGTGTACCGTTTGTCGTTTACGCGGATTTTGAATCGGTGCTTAAACCGCTGGATACTGTGGAACCAAATCCCACAAATTCTTACTTAGTCAAAAGCATCAAACATGAACCATATTCTTTTGCGTATTTAATTAAGTGCTCCTTTGACGATTCGATTTCAAAATTTGCGCTCTACCGGGGAAACGACGCAGCCCAGGTTTTCGTTTCTCGACTTGAAAGTGATTTAAGATCTCTTTACAATACATACTTAAGAGATATAAAAGCAATGGAAACTTTAACGGTGGACCAAATAGCGGAGTTCAATAATGCCACAAAATGTGGTATATGTGAACGACCTTTTGAAAATAATAATTGTAAAGTAAAGGACCACTGTCACATAACTGGGAAAAAAAGACCTGGTGCTGCTCATTCGATTTGCAATTTAAATTATAAGTTACCCAATTTTATTCCAATTATATTTCATAACTTGAGCGGGTACGATTGCCACATGTTTATTAAAGAGTTGTGTCGTCACGGAGACAAGATCGATGTTTTAGCTCAAAGCAAGGAAAAGTATATTTCGTTTACGAAAAGTATTTACGTTCACGATTATGTCGATAATAAAAGTGGGACAATAAAGAAAAAATATTTGAAATTGCGGTTCATCGATAGTTTTAAATTTCTATCAACTTCGCTGGAAAATTTGGGTAATGGATTAGCTGTGGGTAGTTTCAGGGAAACAGGAAAATATTTTTCTGATAATGAGCAGTTTAATTTAATGCGCAAAAAAGGTGTTTTTCCCTATAGTTTTGTCGATTCAATGGAGAAAATGAACCATCCAACTTTACCCACAAAAAATCAGTTTTATGATAGTTTGTCAGAGGAGCACATTAGCGATGAAGATTATGATAGAGCTAAAAAGGTGTGGGACACATTTAATTGTAAGAATTTGGGGGACTATTCGGATTTATATTTGAAATCTGATGTTTTATTACTAACCGATGTTTTTGAACAGTTTCGCGATACTTGTTTAGAAACGTATAAACTGGATCCAGCACAGTACTATACCCTTCCAAGTTATTCGTTTGATTGTATGTTGCGTATTTCTAAGGTAGAGTTAGAGCTATTGACTGATATCGACACGGTTAATTTTTTCAAAAAAGGTATTCGAGGCGGTATAAGTCAGTGTTCAGAAAGGATGCACGCACAACATATATGTACCAAACTACGACCCTAACGAACCATCATCTTTCATTGTTTATCTTGATGCAACAAATCTATACGGTCATAGTATGTCGCAGGCATTACCATTTGGCGGCTTTAGATGGTTATCAGAGCATGAAATTTTAAATTTAAATATTATGGATGTGGACGATAATGGTCCAGAAGGATACGTTTTGGAAGTTGACGTTCATTATCCGGATACGCTATATGATGACCATTCCGACTTACCCTTTTTAGTTGAAAATATTGTACCACCCACGGAATCGGTAAAATTTTCAAAGTTAATTCCGAATTTAAACGATAAAAAGAAATACATCATTCATTACCGAACATTAAAACAAGCAATCAATAACGGCCTAATGGTAATGCAAACACACAGAATTTTAAAATTTAATCAATCCCCATGGTTAAAGACATATATCGACTTAAATACAGATTTGCGCAATAGGGCAACAACAAAGTTTGGTAGACACTTTTAAATTAATCATTAATGCTGTTTTTGGCAAGACCATGGAAAATGTGGAGAATCGTAATGATATAAAACTAGTTACCCGATGGGAAAATGACAGGAATAAAATTGGGGCACGAGCATTAATTTCTCGTCCTTATTTTAAAAGTTCAACGGTTTTTAATAAAGAATTCGTTGCCATTCATATGGATCAATTAAAGGTAACTTATAATAAACCAATTTATATCGGATTTTCCATACTGGACATGTCGAAAACAGTAATTTATGATTTTTTCTACTCATTCATTAAAACAAAATTTGGCAAAAATGCTTCTTTACTGTATACAGACACAGATTCGTTAATATTAAAAGTTTACACCGACAATTTTTATCGCATAATTGCAGAAAATCCGGATAAATTCGATACATCCAATTATACCGAAGGAAATATTTTTAACATAAAAAAAAGTCAGTCAGTAGTAGGTAGAATGAAGGATGAATTTCCAGGTGATCCAATAATAAGTTTTTTTGGTACCGGAGCCAAAGCTTATTACATAAACTCAGTCAGTAGCGAAATTAAAAAAGCGAAAGGTATAAAAAAACGTGTAATTGAAAAACAGCTTCACCTGGAAGATTATCGGAATATCGTAGAACGTGGTGGTCAGATATTTCGAAAAATGAAAACCTTTCGAAGTTATAAACACGACGTTTATACCGAAATAATTAATAAAGTTGCTTTATCTCACCACGACGATAAACGTTATATTATACCATCAACAACAAAAACTCTACCTTGGGGGCACCCAGACATAAAGTTTTACGAAACAAACCCTGAAGATAACTTAAATATGTTAATACAAGCTATGCAAAGTTTTTTACCCGAAAATATTAGTTATAATTAGAAAAATGTTGGAAAGTCTATGTTTTAGAAAAATAAAAAAATATTAACTCCAATGTCACGTAGTTTTATTAACCACTATAGTAATAGCAATAGTTGAAATTTTGTAACGCAGGACAGTAAAATACATAGATAATTGTTTCAATAATATGTTGTTTTATTTTACAATATAGTAATAAAGTTACAAAAATAAAAATTAATTAATGTCTTGCTTATAAACTTCTCGTAGCATCCATTGTCTTCTCAACATATCAGATCTGTTAATCGGCCCTCGTCGACACATCAGCGTTCCACAGTAATGACACTTAACAATCCTTACTCTCAACAATTCAATGTAACTGTAAGATTGCATGTGGTCAGTCCAAATATATACTTCTCTTTTACAATTATAGCAAACAGCAGAAATTATTATTTGTGCTCCTGAAAAAGTCTCAGCTGGACGATTGTTATCTTGATCTGCTGGCAACATTATAGTTTCTGATAATAGTCATCGAAGGAAAGAGAGCGTCTATAAATATGGGTTGTCTGGATCATATAACCTTGAGAGCACAAACAATAACAGAAGTAAGGACACACGATTACCTTGAAAATATGTCCTTGAATCGCTGTCTAGCCGTTGAACGCAACCTTGTAAGTTGAATGAACTTGTTTGGCCTCCAAAGCATCAACCGTCAGATAGAGTGGGGGAGTTTATGGTGGGGTGATAAGTATAAATTTGGTTTGCTAGGCAGAGCATTTCATAGTTCGCTAGAACAGTTCGCCAAGTAAATACATTTGTCAGTTTAGTGCAGTGAGTTAGTTAGTTAGAAAAATGAATTCCGGTAGTGAGTCGTTGTTAAATGCGTTTAACTTGGATGGAAGTATCCAAGCAGAGTTGATGGGGCAGGAAGTGATTGACCTGCTGACCCCAGGTGTCTTCGAAGAATGGCACAATGACGACGTGCTGAACACTGCGTTTGTGGAAGAAGTAGACGCGAAAAAGGAGACAGTTAATTCGGCGGTTGACTACGTCAACAAGTGGACTGAGGAGGATGGAGGCCGAATTAATATTATAAGTGATGTGGTGATCAAAAAGGCGAGGCGGGGGCCAACATCGAAACTACAAAAACTTCTGACCAAACCCAAGACGGCCACCATTAATAAAGGTGAATTCTATGCGGCTGCCGAGGGTGAAAAGAAGAAGAAGAAATTCCAGTTCAAACGCCCATCAGTGCCAGTAGAATTTCCCGATTTTTTGGAGACGTCACAGCCACCGAAGCCTCTGTCACCGGTCGTCATCATTAATGATGGCCCAAACTCGACAACGCCCGAGCCGCCGAAGTCCATGCCTCCGATCGCGGGTGCACCACTATCACCAACAATAGGACGTGGGAAGTGCCGCAAACCGGTCAAGATGCGATGCAAGCGATCGTACGAGGAATCGCAGCAGTCAGCAACAACTGCTGAGGAGCCGGACTGGTTGAACGAGGTTTCGGCGAGCCAAAAGTGCGTCTTCTCCGCGGCATATAGGTATAGGGAAAAACTACTGCGCGAACTAAAAAAGTGTGATAGTGATGAGGCGGACTTTGAAAGACAGATTAATGAACTGCGGGTGAAATTGGAGGAAACTAAAAGGACAAGGGAGAAGTGCGTTAAAAGACTGGAAGTAATGAATAATTTAGCGTATAAGAAGTAGCTTTAGAATTTTATTGTAAATATAGAGTTAAGTTATTTTTGTAATAGTAATGTATATATAAGTAAAAGAAAATGTTTATGTATATATGATAATAAAAAAAGAAGTTAAATGAAACAATATTTTTTTATTTCTAAAATAAGTATACGGAAGTTACACACAAAAAATAGTGTGAAAATGCAAAATAGAAAAACGAATAGACGGAAAATGTAGGGCCGTAACTTTAGGTGTGTAATCGTTAGATGCACACAACTTAAGTATGCGATAAAGTGTTATGTCTGTGAAGAGAGGCTATCCGTTACAATGGCTGAGAACATGCATCTTATTTGTAATAAAATGTGAATTTTACTACAAGTAAAATAATAGACCAAACTCTCGGCATTTTCGTAGAGAACTTACTAGAAATTTAGCTAGTTCTAACGTATGGTAAGAACGTACATGTCTTTATAGAGTAACACAATATTTTCCAAAAGAAATTAATTCTTGAGAAATATCATGTTACATGAGATGTGACATGAATCAACTACAAACTACGATCAAATATTTTGTAGCCCTGAAAAGGGCTGATTTTGTCGGGGTAGGTCGGGGAAGGCATGGTTCCGGGATCAGTTGGTGGAATCAGCTGGACCATCTTCATCCTGATGGTCCGTGATCCACCAAGTGGATGAATCGGCCGGACCGTCATGATCTTCCGGCAGCGGTGGTGGCACCCAATCGGTACTGGAATCCGGCTCCATGTCATCAGCCGACAACTCCCCATTTTGCCAATCGATGTTTGGCAATTCCTGACCCAGATCTGCTTCCTCGACTGCCCGCTCATCTTCCCAGGCATTAAACATATCTTCTGCCTCGATGTCTAGAAGTCGTTCGATGTCCAAGAGTAGGTCATCCATATCGACATCATTCATGTCAACGGTATCATCGCTAAAAACCGATGAACCGCGACTCAATGGTCTTTCGAAATCCATAGTTATATCTTCGTACTTTAAGATTTAAAAATGAAGTGATTCTGTGACCCGCTCGCAACCGTTTAAATAGAGATAATCTACCCCCTCCACCACTCCATCCCCACCTTTTCACCGCCAACAAACTAGAGTTTATTATACAAATGCCCTCCATCCAAAAATGATACTGGCGGACTTCACTGTCGAAAACTGCTTTTAGTTCTCGAAAATGGTGTAATTGTGTTCTGGAAATGCGGCCGACAAAGAAACTTATACTCGATCTGTCTGGACTTACATAATTTCTATCTAATGTCACAGATGCCGTGGCATTAGATAAATACAAGTAAGATCAAAATATTCTGAGGTCCTGAAAAGCACGGATTTTGCAAAGAAAATTATATTCGATCCAACTGGACTTATATAATTTTCTATCTAACGCCACATATACTATGGCATTAGGTAACTAAAACTACGATGAAACATTCTGTGGCCCTGAAAAGGACCGTTTTTCAAGGTATAATATCTTATTTGTAATCAGGCTCGATTACAAATAAGGCACGCACTCTTATGTTGTAGAGTACCAAGAGCTACTCCACAACCTTTACAGTTCGGTATGTGCGCGCGACTACCGAAATCTTGGGTTACATGACCACTGAAGAATTGGTCACCAGCCGACTTGTTTTCCAAGTCGGCATAGCAGCCAATACACCAGCCGTCATCACCCACCTTCACCAGGTTTAAGGTCTTGCACACCCGGCGGGATCGGACGGGGAAAACTTTCCTCTGTCTAAGTGCCCAATTATCCAAATTCCTAGGAGTATCATCGCTTAAGTATCCATCATCATCTGATGATGCCATGTTGGGATGAGCGAATGTAATGAAGTAAGCAGTCGAGTCGAGCTGCTTTTAAAGACCTCAGATTCCCCCACCCTTGCTAAAAGTACAGGAGGGGATGATGGTGCGAATCTGTGACGACTACCAAGATATGATAGAACCCTTAGGAGATGACAAACTTAAACGCTGAAGGGTGTTTTACGTGCAAAGATATAAGAAAAACAAATATATAAAATTCAGTTTTGGAAGGTCTAAAATTGCACCAAAGACCCCCAAAAACCTCTAAAACCCCCGGGGTGGCCACTTCGTGCCCCCCCGGCCCCTCCAGATCGGGGGCTCCGCCCCCAAACCCCCGCCAGGGGCTACCGCCCCTGGACCCCGTTTGGTTTTTGCGTAACGGAGGCGGGCCAGCGGGTGGGAGGTGGGGCGGCCGGGGGGGCGGGGGCGGCGTTAGCGGCGCAGCCGCGTCGTTAGGTCGCGAAGCGACCTAACCTCCGCCGCCCCCGCCCCCGCGGTAGCCCCTGGCGGGGGTTTGGGGGCGTCGCCCCCGAACCCCGGAATAACAGTCAAGTTGTACAATTCACATTAGTTGGGTTGGGACCTGACTATCTTTTCATAGTTCCCTGTTTTCCCTAAAATACATACCTACTCTCTAGGTCTTTTTTGACCGACCTCTTATTACTTTTAATGACTCAAATCACTCGGGTCTTATTTAAAAACGATTATGCCACCCATCCCTCATGCCTTCGCCCTATTCCCCACAGCTTCCCCATACTACCCCTTTGAATTAATTAGAAATCTCAAAAATGTCTCTTTCAATTTTTCCAAATTAAATATTGAAAAGTCATTTCCTATCACAAAAAGTTTACTCTAAAATATTTTCCTATAACTTTTTTCGATCTGAGCTACACTTCTCCCGTTATTCATGAGCAAACCTGATCAAACCCCATAATTCTTGAAATTTTGATTAGTCTGATCATTTTGATCATAAAAAGTTTTATGTCAAAGGTTCTGAAATGTCCTTGAACTATCAAATAATAATAATAATAATATTAATAACAAAATTCTTATTATTTGTATTGGCTAAACAAACCCAAGCAAACCTGAGCAAACCCACAAGTTATGTGCTTATTGGCATTGCTTTGATCCGAAATAAAAATATTTTTGTTATATAAGGGTTAATGTGGTTGCTTTTTTTGTTAAAAATATACAAAAATAAAAATCTTAGTGGGTCGACAAATATCGATTTTTAGTTCCAAAAATATACGTCTCGGAAATAACTAAATGGATACAATTTTTAAGTTAGAAAAATAACAATTTTAACGGATCTTGGACCTTTAACTTAAAATACGTTTTAGACACTTCTAGGTAAATTATCGAAAAGAGTTATGCAAAAATGTCAACGTCTATTTTTAAACGTCCTGAAAATATCATCCTTGGTCATCTTTGCATTTTTTCACTGATTCAGTGTCAAACACAAAGTGACTAAGAATATCTAAACTACGATCAAATCTTTTGTGGCCCTGAAAAGGGCCGTTTTCGCGGTGGGTTGGAGAGGGAAACCTAGAGTGGTTGTTCCCCTCTCGCGATCTGCACCGATCGCGGTGCGGCACGCCGTCTTCGTGCCTCCAGTCGCGTGCTGCGACGGCTCCGACGGCGCTCCGTGAGCTCTTGTAAGAGAGCCGCCCTTTCTTCAGGACCCAGCAGCATCTGGGGTCCTTCCACCACTTCCACGGGCTCTGTTGAAGCCGGCTCCGCTGGTGGTTGCGGTCTTGGGATCGACTGTACGATGGCCGTTGGCTTATTCGCGTTTTTTAAACGCCAAGCCTCCCAATAGGCGCTAATTTTGGACTCCCTTGTCGTCCTTAACATCAGCCTGTCCCACTTCATGGCTGGTTGAGAAATGAAAATTGTGATCGCTGCTCCCGCTTTTAAAAGCATTTAGGATGGTGGGGGGTGAGAGTGGGGGTGAGAGTGGGGCTAAACAGTTCTAACATATCCTTTCAAAGTAACAAAATATTTCCTATAGAATAGATTTCTTGTTCGAAATATTTTGTTACACTGAAAGGATTCGTCTGTTTTTGTCATACTTAAGAGCAGGTTTAATATTCGCCAACGTTCTATGTGAAACGACAAAATTCTGATGTATCTTTTGAGCGTATCAACCCAGAGTGACTTTATTTTTTAAAATATGTTTCTTGATAGAAAGTCATGTCACTTTGAATAACTAGAGGAATATGCGTTCTTATCATACATAAAAACTACAAGCTAAATATTGCAAATGCTCTTTCTCTCGCTATCTATGTATGATTTAAACACATAATGCATCTCTCACTCAAAGTAACACAATTTTTCCTTCGAGAAATATCTTCCTTAGGAAACATAGTGTTTAACTACAATCTACGATCAAATATTCTGTAGTCCTGAAAAGGACTGATTTTGTCAGGGGGCAGGCAGGGTTGTCGTATGAGGAGCTTTATTTGTAATAGAATTTACATTCTATTGCAAATAAGGCAAGACTGCTGATGAACGACTGTAAACAGTCTCTCCCTACACAAAGCACACCTCGAGTGGTTCCGCCTTTGATCACCTCGCGAACCCACTGTAAAATGAGTTGTGACGAAATGAACATCCATCATCACAGCTCCAAATCCTCTCGTGTAGCAGTGCATACACAAATCTCTAGACCCCCATGAGACGTAGGATTGCATGATGCAATACCTAGGTCTAAGCCTTCGCGGTCTCAGTACAAGCCTATGTTGCACATTTGGTGCCGCGGTCTGCTCGTCGTCACTGGAATATCCATCATCAGAACTTGATGACATCTTGGCTTCGAGTGAATTTAATTTTCTAAATCACGTCTTATATACATTCTTTTCCCCACCCCTCTCCTAAATTTCTGCCTATTCTTCATCTCTCGACCTTATTTACCAAAGCCCCACATTTGAAGTATTAAAATAAGCCTCAAATATGTCGTATGTAGTAAGAATAAAACTCCAATATGTCGTTTATAAGTTTATTTTAAATATGTAAAGTACATAATTTGGAGAATTACACAACTTCAAACTAATGTATTGATTTGTTAGTAACAGAACCATTAAGTATATTGTAGCTAAAAAATGCATCGTGAATAACTAACGCGTACACTTTAATGTCTTTAGGAAATTTACTTTTACGTGTTTCGAACTCCAATTTCACGTCCACTGTGGACGTCCTGACGGCTTCTGGTTGGTGACTGCAATCTATTACGAATAACGGATTTTTAAGATAGTCGGCAAAACTCATCATAGGATCGCTAAGTTCTCGCTGGTAGTAGCTAGCTTGAAAATTCTCATAATTATAATAGGCTGCGGCATACAGTTTCTTGGAAAAATCTAAATTCCATCTTTCGTAGGGAAATACGGCAGAGTTAAGATAGAGCCTAATATCACTTATATCGGCCGTTGTAAATTGTGTGCTATCTTTTGCTCTGTTGTCGGAAGAGCTAGTTGGTTGAAAACCGATAATCAAATATCTCGGTTTTTCGAGACTCGTGCTAGTTCTTAAGGCCCATACGTCTGACGATGTTTCTCTCAAAGAAGGTAGCTCGTAAAGATCCCATTTACGGTAAGCCATTGGAACGTTTGCGTTACTGCCACCTTTATTCATGCGTGATAATATCTTTAACTTCTGTCGATCATCTGGAATAATGTGACGAATTTTCCATTCAATTTTTTCAATTGAAATGTCTGCATCCACTTCACCGATATAGCAATTGTTGAAAGTGCGGGCTATAATTAAAATCAACTCTTGCTTGACGTTAAAAATACCCTTTGAATAATCCTCTGCGAAACCCATGAGATATTTTAGAGGAAGCTTGCCGGAGAACATGTTACTTGTGGAATCTAGTATCCCTTGATTTGCTTCGTCTAGACCCCATCCGCATGCCATGAGAGCTCTATTTTGTGCGGCACCCAATGACACCATAGTTTTCATCGTTGTGGTAATTCCGGGTTTCCGAACGACGGCAACTTGCTCCCCTCCCATTTCATAACGACATTCGTCGAATAGAAAGGCGATGGCATTATTTGATAGATAACATTTTTTACTAACATCTTTGGGTTTAAATGTTCCTTCGATGTAAATGTAACTATCCGATATATCCAAAATGATATCTTGAAAGTGTACAGGTATACGAATTTCATCGGAATTGCGGAATGTTGGAGAACCGTAAGGTTTATATGTGTGTTCTTGAAAACTAATAATGGAGTTATCAAAAATGGGTTCGGTAAAAACTTCGATTTTGTCACTGCTAGCGGCCATCATTTTCTAATTTTTCTCACTTTCAAACCGATCGATTGTAGAAATTTGCAATCTTTCACGGAGAGCTGGCGATTGCTGTGCGGATGTGTTTTCGATCGTCCGTCTGACTTGCGAATGAACCTTGACTGTGTTGTCTGCTTACTTTTATGTCGTTTAACTGAATCTTGAATTGTTGACAGCATATGCAGTTGACGGTTAAAGCAAAAACCCATTATACGATTTTTTTCAACTCTAGTTTAACTATAATTTTCTCACCTCGAAAATCGATCAAATCACCGCTATCGTCCAAGATGCGTAGAGTAATGTTGTCGATAAACTGACGACCATCCGGCATTATCGGCATATAAATATTATTTTGCGGTTCTTTGGAGATTTTGTAACCGGGTTCGACGTCAATATCAAATTCAAATAACGTATGACTTTCCAAAGAATTCAGGTATGCTCCGGAAATTATATTACAATCCACACGTACGATGCGCACTTTCATTATGTCCACGATGGTACTTGATTCGTGTCGTTGTCCACCTTGCAGCAGCACAGAGCCAAATCCGAGCACTTTGCCGATACTATTGCTACCTCGAAAATCGATGCTATATTTTGACTTTAGCTCACATTTTAACGTATTATTATTGGCTGTTAATGAAAATAAATCGGTACCAACTTCATTGCATGACTCTTTTAAAGCGGTGTACATGGCTTTTGCTATTTCATTAATTTCGTAAGCTCCTGGTGGAATCCTTAAATGCTTTGGTATCACTGTTTTCAAATGGCTGAATGAATTATTGCTTTCGTCGATATTAAAAATCGAATTATATGTGTAAAATCCCAGTAGTGCAACTCCATATTTGCTTGTTGTATTTAACTCGATGGGTGGGTAAAAATCCGCACTTAAGACACTTGAATGTCCTGTTAGAGTGAATGTGTAAGACATGACTGACCACGAAACTATTTGTGTAGCTATTTTATTGCTGTTTGCAACAGTTAAATGGATTTAAGCTGAAGCGTTGCTTTATTCCTTTGGACGTTTTTAAACTGTTTTCTGCCTTTATATTCACATCGTTAATTTTGCAATAACAACAAAATATTTTTTTTGGTATCGGTCCATCACCCTCATCCGAATCTGAATTATTGCTATTATAATGTTCGAAACAGTATTGATATTTCAATATATCGACGTCACTTTTTAGGTGATTAGGTAACCTATCCCAAACTAGTGCTATTTCATTCGGAGCTAATGCGATCAACACTTCTTTGGGCGTATTTTCTAACTGTTCAGCTGTCATTTTTTGTAATCCTCCGACTTCACGATATGCTTTAAGTGATAGCAACATTTTGGTGTAGTTGTCACGTTCCATTTGGGGTGTCAAAGACATACTTTTTACGATTGTAAAAGAAACTTCAAACACAAATGTCCACACCAGACTGTTCCAAATTCTTGTTGACGGTCGTATGTATAGTAAATTTTCGTCGTCGCTTCGGAACCCATCTGCAGATATCGTACCAATTCCATAGGTGGGGGTAAATCACCGAAACTATCGTAGTATGTTACATCAGAGTTGCTTTTTCTATATGCTACCCAATGAGTCCCTACACCCGACATACTATCCAAATTTATAATGGCGGCCTCATAACGTTTGGGACCGCGTACAGGTAATGAATCTCTCATATATACGCCTCGAAAGTGTGGTATTTTCATTTTTAAGGCGTACTTTTCTATATCAATATTGGATAGTGGTCTTTGAGGTAGGGATTCTATTAGTTTTTTGATTTCTTATTTTTGCCGTTGTTTATAAATAATCCCAAACCTGTGCGATATGGTTTCAAGTATAATCCGTTTCCTCTTGAACTTAGATGTAAGCCGGTACCTATTTTTTCTGCAGTCGACTTTTTTACTGCTTTTACGGCACGCACGATGCCTGCTGCACCACCTGCTAATGAACCTAAGGCCGATAGCCCTGCAAATATTGGTATTAACGGTAATATCCCCCCAGTCTTCGGAATTGGAATGATTCTAGGCGTGCGAATTTTTCGTTTGCCACCGGCTATTCTTAGGGATTTACGTGCAGCTACTGCAGCTATTTTCGATGCTTTCATGATATTTTTCTCGATAAGTTTTTTCCCACCAGCTTTTAACAATTCTGATCGAACGGGTCGTCTAATAGATGATCCAAAAGCTACTTTGTGTACTCGCTTATGTTTACCGACGCCATTACCTTTAGTGTGGCGGCGGCGGCGCTGGAAGCGACGTTTACCTCTAGTGGATGCTTTTCTCGATTTTGATGATGATACACCCATACCAAAACGTTGTTTCGCTTTCATAATGTTGGTTACCAACCAAGCTGCAGCTTTTTCACTAGCGCTAGAGTCTTTCGATTTTACTCTTTTCCACGCGCTTTGCTCGAGTTCCTGATCTGCTTGGTGGCGAGCACTTAAATTTTCACTATTACGCAAATAGGCTAAATCGTGCTTTTTGCATGCGACATCCAAAGAATTAATTCCTTGATCTCCTCTTGCCACACGTTTTACTACTTTCGTCCCGGGCCCGCAATACTGATAGCCGGGAATGTGTAACTCGAACGGTAGCCTATTAATTACTGAATTAACAATACCGCTTCCAGTCTTACTTGATAAACGAGACCGTCTACTTCGTCTGACGAGCGACATCTGAATGATAGTTTACGTGAAAGTTCAGTATAAAATATAGATTTTGTTAAGATGCGTATCGTCAATCTTAAACAAAAACTTCCCGTCGATAATCTCGATGTAAAGGTCGGATCTGGACTAGAACAAAAATTATTTAAAAGACATGGTCCTTTGCTACCGTCATCTATTCGTGGATTATTAATAGGACCTTCAAACTGTGGAAAGACAAATGTTATTATTTCGCTGCTTACTCACCCCTCGGGACTGCGTTTCGAAAATGTTTATATCTACTCAAAGTCGCTCTATCAACCGAAATATGAATATTTAAAGAAAATTTTATCACCAATCAAAGGTCTTGGCTACTACGCTTTTAGCGACGCAAATAACATTGTGGAACCGTCAGATGCTAAACCTAATTCAATATTTATTTTTGATGACGTTATGTGTGAGAAACAGGACGTTATAAGATCGTATTTTAGCATGGGACGTCACAAAAATGTGGATGCCTTTTACTTGGCGCAAACGTATTCTCGTGTTCCTAAGCAGCTCGTCCGGGATAATGCCAACTTCATTATTATGTTTAAACAAGATGAGATGAATATGAAACATATATTTTCCGATCACGTTTCACCCGACCTGACGTTTACACAATTTCAAGAGATGTGTGCTAAATGTTGGGATAATAAATATGGTTTTTTAGTTATTGACAAGGATAGTGATGTAAATTCGGGCAGATACCGCAAGGGATTCGATAGTTATATATTCCTATAATAATAACTTGGATAATCATTTCATCGTTGAACGGTGCTTTGAAAGCATCATGAATGAAGAAATCGAATTAAAACGAAAGCTACTGGAAACTACAAATGCGGTTAGAAAAAAATTTAAACAAATTAAAGCAGCTAAAGTGCAGAATGAACATGATTTGGAAAAGTTTTATGAACCAGTTTCTAAACCACTAGAATCTATATCTAAAGCCGTAAAGCAGCAGCAGCAACAGTACGCAACTAAAAAATCAAGTACTACGACTAAACCACAAAGTCGGAGTAGCAGCAGCAGCTCGGTGGGAATGGCGAAAATGTTTGAAGAACATCCAACAGAAGCGGATTTTGAAACATCTACACCGATTTCGCAAAAAACACAAATTCCTACACCAAAACGTGGAAATCGTGAGTCACTGTTCGAAACCCCTTCCCCATCAACGATAACATCATCTTACACATCACCACACACATCCAGTGGTTCAGCCGCAAAAACAATTCAAGATTATTTAAATGGATTAAAATTGGAGCCATCTCATTATGATACCGTGTATGGTGTACGCTTTGGTAAAAAAGAAAATAAATCAACAAAATATATTGGCAACTTGGTGGTTCGTTTTCTAACAAACGGAAAGATGGTGTTATACAAGAACAAAACAAACATTGCTGAATTCGATGGAACGGCTGAGCTTTACGATTTGATTTTTCTAAAAAATCCAGCATGCTTAGATAATGAAGACGAAATTAGTCTAGATGTACTTCGAAAATACCAAACCATTTTGAAATTGACGGATGCGGCCTACGACGGTTATGACAAGAAACGTGGTTTAAGGGAAACCCGATGGAGAAAATATTTACGAATCATAAAACCGCTAATTATGGGAACCAAACTGGGTGGTGGTGGTGTAGGAAGAAAAAAAGGCGACAACAAAATCCAACTACCAGCAAAAAAGCGCCTATCGTCGAAATCATCTCAATATGTTTATTGGAATAAACCTAAGGAGTTAGTGGATAGATTACGATTATTGTGGGGGTCAAAAGTAGCTGGACATACCGGACATGATAATGAGATTATGTCAATTATGGAAGAGCTTCGAGAAGAAGGAATAATATATTAAGTTTTGCATGTAGTTGCCATCCTCAGTGTCTGATAAGACGTGGAACCTTATAATATGGATCCTAGCCGAGAAAAAATTAAAGTCGTAAATGAATTACATAGGACAGCAAGAAAAAATTTTGTTAGAAGACGTACGGTCATAAAAGGATATCGAGATTTGTGGCAAATTGATTTGGCGGAAATGCAGCAATATGCTACTGACAATGATGGATACCGTTACATTGTTGTATGTATAAATTGTTACTCCAAATTCGTGTACACCAAAGCAGTTAAGAATAAGACCGGTGTTGAAGTTACGAATGCCATGAAAAGCATCATTGAAGAAGCATCATATGCACCAAACAATTTACAGAGTGATCAAGGAAAGGAATTTTATAATAGCACCTTTCAAGCACTCATGAAAAAATATAATATAAACCATTATTCCACATATAGCACGAAAAAAGCGGCAATTGTTGAGCGTGTTATAAGAACTTTGAAAAATAAGTTATATAAACAATTCTCGGCTAGAGGTTCTTACAGATGGTTACAAATATTACCAGCTATAACGAAGACCTATAATAACACTAAACACCGCACCATTGGAATGAAGCCTAACAGGGTAAAAGAGGATACCCCTATTAAAGCATATGACTATTTGAAAATTGCTCCGAAAAAAAAAAATTTCATTTGGGTGACATTGTTCGCATTAGCAAGTACAAAGGTGTATTTGACAAAGGATATACGCCTTCCTTGTCCACGGAACTGTTTGAAATAGCAAAAGTTAATATTACAAATCCACCTACCTACTTGCTACAATCATTGGAAGGTAAACCTATTAAAGGATGTTTTTACGAAGCAGAACTGCAAAAGACAGCTAGCCCTGGTGTTTATTTAGTTGAGAAAATTCTTAGAAAACGCAAGAACAATCAAAACGATCAATTGTTTGTAAAATGGTTAGGTTTTCCAAATCAATTTAATTCTTGGATAGACAAATCAGATATTGTATAAATATTATCAAATAGGTTTTACGTTACGTATGTATGCATTATAAATAATAATAATAAATATTGCTTTTCATAATTATTCGTTTTATTTTCAATTTAACAGTATAATTATGTTTTTAAATAGAACTTTATCTAGGTTGATTTCCATTTTGGTTTTTTTGGATCCTTTATCTTCGCTGTAGAATACCGTGCAGCAAGTGAGTGAGTTTGATACATTTTTTCGGTACGTAATTTTGGTCTCATCATCTTCAAACATTTTTTGAAAAACCGGTACTAGCACATTACTAAGTATGGTATTTATCTGCGAACCAAGTTGATGAACTTCCGTAAGGACATATTCTTTGGTAGCAGCATCATTATCATTTATCGGTTGGGCAACATTCCTTAATAATTCTCCCTCTATATCAAAATGTCCATCTGAAGTAAGTTTAAATCCGATTCCGGGCAACCCTCGCGATAAGTTGTTACAAACAGGAGTTTTCTGTCGACCAAATTTATCAATTGTGTTGTTAACACGACCCATTTTAAAGTAAAACTAATTCACTCTCTTTATGTTCAGCCTATATATAAATGACATAACTAATAAAAATTCATTTTACAATACACCATGAAGCAAGTAAGATTTGACGAAGAAAGAAATATTATCCACCGTATGTCTGTTTGGTGTTTTGCATATAGACAAGCCAGACAAAGTAATTTTCAGCAACTAATACTTGATAGATATCGTTTTCAAAGGAGAATTGGAAAAATGGATGTAATGCTAGCGAGGATTTTAGAACGGAACCACAGAAATAATATATATCAAGAGCGATTTGTTAATTCAAATGTATGGTGAATAATAAACATATTTAGTACAAAAATTTTTTATTAAGATTTAAATAATACATCCACACTATCATTAGAAAAACGCACTTATTCACATAAATTTAAAATTACATGACTATCATAAGAAACTTTTACACTATATCTAAATTGTCTCTATTTTTCGGAATTACCAGCGCTGCCCTTCTTGGTCGAATTCCATGGTCTCACTATTATTACGTTCTGATGAACCTCCTCCCCCTACTCCTCCTCCTCCTCCTTCTAAGAAAACAGGACTTTGAGGTGATTCGTTAATTATTTCGAGATCTTCAAAATTGCTTGAAGAAGTCCAGCGCTGCCCTTCTTGACTGAATTCCGGCGTATCGTGATTATTATGTTCTGATGAACCTCCCACTGAGACAGCGAGACTTTGCAGAGATTCACTAGAATTTTCACGAGATATTTGTTGCGGTGATTTCATCCCATGTTTCTTATGGTACTCATTTTGACACCATTCACAGAAACCCATTATTCCACTAATAAATTCCCAATTTTCGCAATTGGCACACATCTGACGACCGTTTACAGAGAATGAGCGAACAACTGCAATTTGACGTTCACTTTTTGGTGACTGCATTTTGAGGAAATAAATTACTATGCAGTATTCTGGAAGTACTGAAATGCAGACTGAAACAAGAAAGTTTTGTGCCTCTATTTGTATCTGTTAGGTGACCTTCAAACCCCTCCACTCTCATATCCCATGTAAAATCGAGGTCACCATACACAGAATAGACTTGTTTCTTTATCTACATGCGCGTAATACGTATACGCTGAATAGCTTTTTCTTGATTCAACAATTTTGAATCGATTTCCTTAAGTCTTTTTGTAACAGATTGCAAAAAATCTTCATTCGCCTCTTGAGCAAGCTTTTTATTCATTTCATTAAGTTCTTTTCTAACATATTCCAAAACATCATTATTCACTAATTCACTAAGTCGTTTAATAATTTCACGCCTTTGTTCAAGAACATATTCCTGATTAGCGGCATCCCCAGGATTCTTTGGTGGTGCTACATTAGTTAGAGATTTCTCTTGTATATCATATTGACCATCATCGGTCAATCTAAATCCAACTCCTCGTTGTCCAACAAGAACAATGTGATTTTGATTATTAAATTTTTGGCGCCCAAATTTATCAATTGTGTTGTTAACACGACCCATTTTTAGCTTAAACTGATGTGATTTTTGTGAAGGTTGCCTATTTATAAAAAAATTAAACAATAATTTAGGTACTTAATCATTTATTTAACATCTCATGTTATTATATTATACAATGAATTAAAGATTTTCTTCATCTTCTTGAACACACTCCATTTCGTCATCGCTAACAGTACCCAATGCTTTACTATCAACTTCATTGGTGACTGCTTTATTTCCAAGGTCATCAAGAATAGTGGTATCATCTGCGGGAGCCAAACCATATTTTGTAGCTAATTCATCGGGTAAATGAGGCACTTCGAATAGGTAGCTTCCCAATTCTTCATTTATCATTCCAGCGCAAAATTCGTCCAGATCAATGGTTCCATATAGGTATTTCTCGCACGTGTGTGCTCCAGCCGTGAAATTTACGGCGTCTTTCATATACTTCCTATACTGACTTTCACTAAAACCCATATCGGATTTACCATAATTTGCAAAGTGTAGTATTTCTTCAGCCAGCTCTCTTAATTTACATGATAACCAATTAATGTACATATCTCGATTTTCAATGACAGTAGGGCAGTCACACATCTTAAATAGAAAATAATGGACATGTGATTGTGTGTGAGTGTGTGTTTTTCGATATTTACTTAACAAGAACTATTTTATTACATTTTAAATCAACATTAAAATAGCCTAATCAACAATATATTACAAACAACCAAAATTTAACAACGCTCTAGTATTACCTCCAGAGAATACATGTGAGCTTTGCCCCAAATAAGTTAAGGTGTACTGATCACCGGAGTTATTCATCATTTCAATAGTATCCTCTGTCAGAATTTCAGCTACGCGTGATGGTAAAAATGTTTCAAATGTTGCTTGATGTGTTGGATCAAACAATGTGACGATAATGGCTTTTCCAAAACGTGAAGTCAAAGAATTAATTTTTTTTATCATATAAATTTTGCCCACCGTTAATGTAGAGAATTTTCTACGTTCCAGAAATTGAATATCTTGGTTTATCATATTATTAATTTCGGCTATGGTCTGCTTTGAAATGCTCATGATTTAAAATACAATAAAAACAATTACTGTCAAGTACCTTGAATAAACACTTGTAGAACACACCACAAACACAATACTTTATATGCCAAAGCAACAGTTAACGCATACGATGTATGAGTGACAATGAAAGCTGCTTTCGAAATGAGCCATATTTATTAGGAAGTAATCCAAGGTCAAGTATTTATTTATGGTGGGAGGAATACATCCGACGACCTCGAAAAATACAAAACAAATGTAACCTTGAAATAAGCGTCGTCCACCTGGTCATCACCAAACAACGAAACATCTGCTCGCATTCATTGAAAATATGCATCGCAAATGTAACCTTGAAATAAGCGTCGTCCACCTGGTCATCACCAAACAAAGAAACAGCTGCTCGCATTCATTGAAAATATACACCGCAAATGTAACCTTGAAATAAGCGTCGTCCACCTGGCCATCACCAAACAAAGAAACATCTGCTCGCGTTCAAGGCCAAGTTATTGACCTTGACCTTGGAACAACACCTGCGCATATCAAGGCCAAATAACAATAGCACACCTGAGCGTTCAAGGTCGACCCTACTGCGCATGCGGAAACTCGGGGAGCATCTACTTCTACTACTGACGCTAATTTATTTTGACATTGACCTTGATGTCGGTAACACCCCTCCCACCCTGACCTCGCCGGATGCACAGCGTTGCAAGAGCTATACTTATTTAAAATTGTACTAGAACATTAGTGTGAAATGTAGTCGATTTAAACTTTTTAATGGAACAAAAACCAATAATTAACTTTTACAATTTTTATTTTTAATTCTAAAGGCGCAAAAAAAATTAATTTTGACAAAGTTATTACATAACAGGACATACCTATAATTTCATGAAACTAGAAACTAAAAAATATAATTTTCGGGACATTATATTTCTCTTTATATATTATATTCTAGGTAATAATGTAATACCTATTTACAGACTTACTTATCCATATTTTAAAATAACCAAATAAAACAAAATACAATAAAACACCGCCACTATGAAAAACACACCTTTGAGAAGAATCAGTAGAATCACTAATCGGATCAACGGTCAAATGTCAACCTTTCATTCCGAAGACTGGGGATTCCCCAAAACTCCTAACGTAATGAACGAACGCATAGCAGTCGGCCAAATAAATACTGGAACTAGAACGATAATTCGTCTGATGTCATTTTTGTTTTTAAAATTTGCCATTTTATTATAAATAACTGTTGGGGAAACCCAACCGTTCGTTTAGTATAACTCTATTTGTAGTCTAAATAATCCCCTTCAAATAAACAAGCTCAAACTTGTCTCCTTGGTAAATTTAACTTGCATAAAAACACGCAGTTATCGGCAAAACACAAAGACCATTTCAGCTAAAATATCTAAAGAAAATCTTTCCTTTAATGTAGTTCTTCTAAAACACCGGCACGTTGTCGGCGACCGGCAAAGGCTTGGTTTCCTTAGCAAATAATTTATCTCTTAGTTTTACTGTAGCGTTCTGAAAATATATTTCTAGTAAATGCATAAAACAGGCCAGTAACCATGGCAACAAAGTATCGGCCCCCTTACGTCTCTTAAGCGTACCGGGTACAAGCCCGGCCTTTTCCTATTTTCTAGTGGTCAGAGTAGTATTTGCGTCATTGAGTTTTAACTGCAATTTGCCGAACTCGTGGAGGATAGTCTCCAAAGGATGTTATATTTCAGTTCAACTTGGTTCCCGTCGGGAACAGAGTATCAATCTACAATATACCACATCGAGAGACTGTTGCGTCCCTTGGCGCAACAGAACCGCGACGGTCAAGTATGACCAAAAGTCCTGTTTTGTGCGGGAAAAACCCCCTTTATTTTTCTCAGGCATAGTCCTGTATTACAGTTCAGTAATTCACACAATTTCGGTGTGTAACAGTGCGGGAAAAACTCCCCCTTCCTCTCAGGCATAGTCCTGTATTTCAGTTCATAAAATACAAAAGTCGGTATAAATGTACACCAAATAAATATACAAAAATATCATCTCGTAATAACAGAACATGAAGAATACACGTCACTTCTTTTACTAGTGTCAAAACCAATAGTTGTATATGTCTTCAACCAAGAAATAAATAAATACAAATTATTTAGTGAAATAGATGTCTTTTACTTCCAACAAGTCGCAGCTGCCAGAGATTGCGCATTTAGATGAAATGAATGTTTTCCGAATCATTTTCCTATCTGTTCGGTAACCTGAGATTCAGCTTTTTAAAGAAATTATAGCGTTTTAGTGTAAAAATCCTTTAATCAGGTTTTTAAATTATTCCACTAATAAGATAAAATAAAACAAAAAAAATTAATGCATCAACATAAATTAACATCGGGTGTTTCCGCCTCTAGATCTCATCACATCCGCTAAGTAGCGGGGCATGCTTCGTAGTAGGTTTGCAATTGACTCCGGTGTTATGTGGTTCCACTCTTCAATGAGCGCTTCGTCGAGTTGTTGGCGATTTTGAGGAGCATGGAATCGATTTCTGAGTTTTCGGCAAAGTTGGTCCCACAAGTGCTCGATTGGATTCATATCCGGGCTTCTAGCGGGCCATAGTAAACGCTCAATACCGGACTCCTCCAAAAATTGTGTTACAACATGGGCGGTATGGGGTCTGGCATTATCATGCATTAAAATAAAATCTCTTATTATGGGAGCAATTGGTAAAACATGCTGTTGCAATATATTGATGTACCCCTGAGCATTTAGGGTGTTTCTTACTGTGCATCAATTTGTACGGTATTCAGTGGAAATTCCAGCCCACACCATTACAGACCCACCTTCAAAATCATCTTTTTCCACAAACATTCCTTCTGAGTACCTTTCTCCTGCCCATCTCCAAATTCTTCGCCGTCCATCGATTGAATGCAAACGAAAACGAGATTCATCTGAAAATAGTACACTCGACCACTGACCATTACTTTTACTCTAAAACGTTATAATTTCTTTAAAAAGCTGAATCTCAGGTTACCAAACAGGTAGGAAAATGATTCAGAAAACAAAATGTTGCTAAAGGACTATCCTAAATAATTGTATTTTATTAGTCGAGTTTTGGTTGTCATGACACTCCACAGGGCGTTTCAAAAATTAGCAAAAAAACATAGTTCTTTTTTTTTACCCTGTTTATTGGAATAAAAATAATAAAAAGCTAAAAACTAATAACAACATTTTTGCCAACAAATGGTTCTATCCAACAGTTGAAACTTCAATATCGTGCTACAAACCGTTTAAAAGATATTTCGCCTCAAAGTAGAAGTAAATTTTCGGTTCGTCACTTTTTTTGTGAGTGAGTGTATATTAGATTAGTACAGTTGTGCTAGCTCTGGCAACACTGAGAGGAAAGAGCATTGGTACACAAGAACTCAGTAACGAAATCTTCTTTACAGAGGGCGTCACCCACACTAAATTTAATAAAGATACTTATTTGGAAAAAATTCGTTCATTCCAATAAGGGCTGTAAAAGTCTAAATATTAAGGAGAATAAGAATATTTCATTTTAAAAATTTATAAGCTCTAATAATATCTGCTTAATTTCCATAAAAGTCATCCATTCGTATACGGTGAAAAAATAAACTTTACAAAATTTACAAATCAGAAAGCTAAACTACAAAAAGTTTTTTTTCCTACTGTTATAGTATTTTTGTAATTATTCAAAACATCATTCGAAATTTTGGTTAATTATTGGATGTCAATCATATTAATAAAAATTGTGATGAAAACAATAATTAGATGTATAACATATACATAAAAAGTGTGGTATTGTAATTTGTAACAAAGACGTATAATTCCAAATTGTCAAACTAAGATCACCGGATTTAAAATTTGGATTAGTAGAGAAATTTTGAATAAACTAACAATACTTTTAACATTAGATGAAATATTATCTAAATATTACGCAATAACAGACTTTATATTTAAGTAAAATTTTCTTCTACTGTCATTTAAAATATTTCATAAAATTTAGTTCCTTCAATAGCGAAAAGAAAACGTAGTATTGGAGCAGATGCCAGAGGGCAATAAAAAACACACGTAATGATATAACCTGATACACAGGCTGGCCTTGACAGAAAAACAACCCCTAATCAGGTATGTTTAAGATTGTATAATATTCTACCTAATCACATTAGAGAAATAGAGTCTTAATAAGCTAAAAAACCATTAAAAACGTTATTTATAAACATTGAACCATATTATTTACAACAATATTTCGATCATAGATTTAAGTAGGGATATCATTGATGACGTCATTCATTTTTTGTTACATTGCAATTCTTTATATAGTTATGAGCTGTAACTGTATGCTTTGTGACATAATTTGAAATAAAAGAAGATTTATTATTACTATTATTATTATTATTATTATTATTATTATTATTATTATTATTATTATTATTATTATAATTATTATTATTCGACGTAGTTCGCGTGGGTGGATCCTAATAAAAGTAGTATCAAAGTTATCACTGAAACAGACATTATTATATATTATGTTAAATTTATTGTCTTAAAAGATTGTCGTGAATACAAAAGAAAAAAATACATACCTACTTAGGTCCTTACAATCTCCGCGAAACAAAATTAATGCTTGTATGAACTTTTCGCGCGCGACAAGCTTTCAAGACAATAAACTTCACATAATATATTATATCTGTTTCAGTGATAACTTTGATACTATTTTTATAAGGATCCACCCACGCGAACTATGTCTACTTATAAACAGCATTCGGCATTGACCCAATGAAAAAACTACCTATTCTAATTTTTTTCGTTTTGTAAATTTAGCGTGTTTTAAAAAGTATTTTTTACATAAAATTTTATTTAATAAAAGTTATTAGAAAATAGTTAGTGAATTATTTTAATTGAAAAGGGCCATTTCATTGTTTTTTTATAATACTTGCGAAAAAGTATTAAAAATTCAGTTTAAAAAATGTATAATTCTGGTCCGGCCGGACCTGAGAGCAAATACTACACCGGATATCCGGTGTATCAGCCGGACAGGCTGCTGGACTCGGGACATTGACAGTACGACCGTTCCATCTTTACTTTTTACTGTACTCCTCATAGTTATTATGTATCTTCTATACATTTCATAAGCGCACTATTTAGTAATTGTACCAACCGGTGCAACCTCAAGGAATATTATAAAATACTATTATAAATTTCTCCGGGAACCGAAACACAAAAAAAGAAGTATGGGACACGAAGTAAATTTCTTGAAATTTCAATGGAACGTTATTCTTTGAAATTCAAGTATATTTTATCCCTCGTAATCGCGAGGTTAAGCAAGTAAAAGTATTTTCATTCTATTAAATTCTGTAAGCTGGTAAAACTGGTGTTAAAATTTCAAGTTAGTTCAACGTCAACAGTGTCAAATTGAATGCCGGAAAGAGCTACTTAGCAGCCTTCTTGTATACGATCTCTAATAAATCTAAACTTTAATTATTAATTTAGTAACGATTCAAAAGAAAATAGAACTTCGCTTTGAACGCAGTTTCTAAGCTAATGAAAATAATCGTAAAACAGACGCATTTTTCGAAATTCTATACTCACTCAAACCTCTGAGGTATGTACCTAATCTGTTTTGCGATTTTGGGAAGTAAAGTAATATCAAAAAACTGTTTTATTAAATTGGTAATAAAATTAGGTTTCATTTCAATGTATTTATTAATTAAAGTCAATGGATCTAGCCTTTCTGAATAAAAGTAATAAATATAAGTGCGGAAGTTAACAATTGAAAATTTTTAACAATGTTAACAGGCCCTAAAGAAAAAACATTTATCAAAAAATTTTAATACTTGATAAAATTAATAAATTACCTTAATTAATATTTGATAAAAAAAACGGAGATTTTGACATTTGAGTCCAGCGGTCTTCGCATTACTTATCCAACAATAGTTTCAATTAACATATATCCGTGACGTTAACTTTAATACCTCTAATCTATTATTAACGTTTTGATTGATATGTTTTGATGATTTTTTAATCACAAAATCACCAGTGTTTTTAAAAATAACATTTTGTAAGAATGCGTTGAGTACAGTAATCTGAGGTATTTGGACACCTTTTCACCACTTTGTGTTAAATAGATTATTAGGTTATCAGATTAAGGCGACCAAAATATATGGATCATGCCGACGTAAGCTTTAGGTACAAGATGCTGACATAAAAATTTTAAAAAGTCCAAACAGAAAGCTAAAAACTATTTTTTTTGGATGCAATTCTAGTGGAAAGGTTGTTCCGGGATATGAAGGAATTAAGAAAATCGGGTCCTGGGGTATTATCTTTAAACACACGCACTTGTTTTCCTTGTTTATCAAGGTTCCATCCATCTAATGGCATCCCAAATATCTGCCCGTGTGAGAGGAAATTCACAATTAGCCACAACGCCCAAGCATGACCTCCTCAGTTTACTGAGGACAGCTGGACGGCCTAATGGTCCCATATTCTTTCCAAGCATCCTTCGGACTAGCGTTGGCCGAGACACTTTGAATTGTTTCTTCACCGCCTTCTTTGACAGCTTCCATAACTTTTTCAAGGATTTCTTTAGTGAAATTAGAATAGGGCCGGGACCCCGGAGTTTTCTCGTAATTCTTTCATACACTTATCTATGATGAAAGAAAATCAACATTCATGCAAACAAAAAATAAACATTCAAGAAAAATATTTAAAGAAAACGAAAACTGTCAATATAATGTACATAAAAAATAATCGATTCTTTTGAAAAACAATAATTTTTACCATTATACGAGTACCTGATCAAATAGGTATCGCTAATCGAAATAAAAATAAAATGAAAACCAGTAAAGGCTTCGCTAAAAGGTGATAATATTGGCAATCATGGCCAATTTTTTAAATTGTTCCACATACAGTGACAACACAAATTTCTCTGCAGTCGATAAATTTAAAAAATAGAAATTCCTTATATTCTACAATTTATTAGAAGTCAGATGTAATATTTGGGGAAGGGAAAACATCTGTAGGCAGTTTGTTCCATAATCTGGAGACCCTAGGTGTGAATGAGCGAGAGAAGTGGAATGTTCTAGGCTTTTGTAGCTGGACAGATTCATACTTAACGCGCCTTTTGTTGTTCTGTAAAGAACAGTCAAGGGAGGAATTATAGCAGCTAGTTCTTCAGAGCAAACCTTGGAAGCATCGGTGGAAAAGGAATAAATTCCAACAGCGCGACGATGAGCGAGAGAAGGGAGTTTCATGAGTCGAATGACTCCCTTTTAGATAGAATCAAGGACGCTAAGTGTCGAAGGTGATGCCGCTTCCCAGATATGGATACAATACTCTAGGTTAGATCTCGTTTGGGAAACATAGCAAGTGAGTAAGTTGGAAGGGAATAAGTATTTTCTGGCTCGAAAGAGCAAACCAACCTTTTTAGCTGTTGATGTAACTATTGAAGTAATGTGTTTGTGCCCGCTGAAATTACGTACGAAACCGGCGCTAACACGATTAAACGTTTCATTGTTCTGTAGGGCTTGGTTAATTATGTGAATGGAGTAAGTGATTCCGGATTTTTTGCAGACAGGGAGCAAGACTGGGTTTTGGAGGCGTTGAATTGAATTTTTTTTTTGAAACTATATTCAAAATTGATATGTTTTGCGTCTGAACTTTGGTATACAATATATGTTGTACTTTAATATTTATATATTTAATGATAACGTAATTACAAATATAGGTACTCGTGTTTATTTTACATTTTTATTGATACCTAATCGAAAATGGTAACAAAAATAAACTTTATTCTAAGAAAAACCTGACTTATGATATTTTTAACTAACATAATAACCAATAGTAATAGAAATTAAAATACAGAACAACAAAAAGTAAGTAAGGACAAAAACGTCAGGGTATAAAAACTGAAAATGATTAGTCGGATAAGCATTCGGTGCAGCCCATACTAAGACTTTTCGGACACCCTGTACACAACACATATAACTACAAATATAATGGATTTGCTTGAAATCCGGTTTAATTAAGTTTATTTTGGTACTAATAGGAGTATTTGCTAAAACCAAGACGTTTTCGACAGCCTGTATACAAACATATAAATACGTGCACATAGAAATGCAAATATATACGATTTGCTTTAAATCCGACTCAATTAAGTTTATCTTTGTACAAATAGCAAATATATTTGCCCATACAAAGACTTTTCGGCCACCCTGTATCGATTTTCTTGAAAACCGACTCAGTTATATAATTCGGTGCACATATCTCTTAGATGTTGCTTACACGACACGCATATCTGCCACACTTTTGGCATGATCTTCGTGTTTGATTGGATAATATAATATCGTCCTACGTAATTTGCAGGTCTGTTTGGTGGAGGGGGTAAACCTTCTTCGACCCCTAACAAGACCCGCGCACGGGTCTCTCGGTACAGAAGGTATAGTTGACCTGTTTATGGCCGTATTACTTCCCATGCAAACTTCTCTCTAAAGTCATTCCTGTTAACTTTTTCTTCGGCATGATTTGCTTTATATAGGCAGCATGAATTGATTCCAGATACATTTAGCAAGTCATAAACTGTGACCATTGGCCATAGATTTGTGTTTCTGGCTACAATATACTTTTTACACATCTGATCAACTATATCGACGCCTGTTTTAGTTTTATGGTAAAACGTTATAATTTCTGGTTTCTCATCGTCACCAGTCTCTGGGTCAATGGCATTATCATGGTGCATGTAGAAGAAACTAATATCACACTATGACAGTCTTGTTTTTCTTGGTGCAATAGGAGACCATGGTACAATTTCTGGGTCTTTAATACATCACTTTGTCCACAATTTCTAAATGTTAAGAAAAAAAAATGTGTTAGTAGAAAGTTATAGTCATTTCAATTTTTTTTTAATTATATTTTAGGTCTTAAAAAAATTCAAATGACTATAACTTTCTACCATCATTTTTTCTTGTAAAATTTAAAAAATTGTTGATGAAATGATGTAACATTTGTTTAGAAAAAATAATAAGTAAAATACCTAAACGTGTTCATTTTTTTCCCATGGTGGGTCAGGACAAAATTTAACTTTTTTTCGCAAATTACAAAATATTTTTTGCTTTACCAAAACATTCCTAGTAGGCTTACTATCAAAACCCCTGAACTTGGCATGGGTCCCATAAGTAGCAACAGAGATATACAGCTTCAAAATTTCACCAGCCGCTACTGGTTAAGACTAATATCTAGTTATTGTATTCTCATATTGGCAAGAGGCGACCTTTTTACTAAAAAATCGCAGCTACACTATGTGCACGTGTGGATGCATATGCAACCAATCACAGCCACACAAAATTGCTGCAATTTTGTCACCGCGACTAGTTCGACTAGTTGACTAGTCGAAACCAGTCTTTATAAATCGTTTTGTAAATTTAATGTCATTCCATTCCCCACAAATTATTGCGGGTTTTAACATTTCTTTACCACTTTCTGAATCACAAGACGATGGATTTGGTATATTATCAGACAATTCTGCCCATTTTGTCAAAGTACACAAAACCGCATAAATCAAGAAATGATAATAGGTGTACCTAAAATATAAAATGACACATCCACAGCAATGGAGAAAATATAACCTAACTTTTAAAAGCAAATTGCTTAAAGTCCGTGGCACGAGTCTAGAGCTGGCGGAAAAATGCGGACACGCCTATGCCTCCACAGCCGACCTGCCTGCCACCTCAGGCGTTGTAGCTCTAGACTCGTGCAACGGACTTTATATCCAAAATTGAACTGTTAAGTTGAACTCCCTGAAGAAGGTGCATAGGGGAAAAAATTTAATAGACTGATAAGTATCCTAACCAACTGTCAGCGAGATGACAGTCATTGGTAAACACGGCCGTTAGTAAATAAAAGGTTGGTTCTGACATTTCGAAGCATTAGGAAAACAATGTTTAAAAAAAAAACTCTTATGTGCCAACTTACCCCACATGGTATGCTGACCAACTCCGTTTGTGGGATAAATTGGCATAACAACATAAAACCTATTAAAGATAGCTTTTTGGTCACTTTGTATTGTACTAGCCCTAAAAATCATTTAAAATATGCCAAAGAAAGCTATATATAACATATCAATACGCATTTAGTTATTTTCTAGGAGTTACCAAAAAAAGGGAATTATGTCAACTATCCCCGGTCTTCCCTATTTGCAACTGGCAATTTTTCATTTAGACTGCCAATATTATCACCTATTATTAGCAAAGCCTTTACTGGTTTTCACTTTATTTCGATAAGGGAGATTTAATCAGGTATAAAGGTAAAAACTATTGTTTTTCAATTTTTAATACAGGTATACTAAACGCATTCCTACGAAATGTTATTTAAAAAAACACTTGTGATTTCGCGATTTTTTTTTAAGAAAATCATCAAAACATATCAATCAAAACGTTAATTTTAGATTAAAGGTATTAAAGTTCGTATTATCGATATTTATGTTTATTTATTCTATGGGGTAAGTAAGTTGGATAAAAAAGCTCCGTTTTTATCAAAGATTAAGATAATTTATTAAGTATTATAGTTTTATCAAGTATAAAAATATTTCATTAAATATTTTTCTTCGGGGCCTGTTTACATTGTTGAAAATTTTTCTTTTTTTAACGTCCGTAGTTGTATTTATTACTTTTATTCAGAAAGGCTCGATCTATCGACTTGGGTTATTAAATTTACTGAAATAAAACATTAATTTAACCAAAGCGCACGGAGTGCGCCAGGCCAAGTTATCGCAAAACCGACTGGGCTCGCTCTATTCTATATTTACACGAACCATTTCGAGCACTTTTCGACCCCCCTCTATCTTCTAAGTTAGTTGCGTTACAGGACTGAATTTTTTCTGGAGTGTTAAAGTTGCCAAAAAGAAGCAGCATTCCAAATTTCATACGTCTATATAGGTGAAATATTTTCCAAGATACGAGTGTCTAAAAATTACAATTCGAGGTCCGTATCTTAATTCGTTTTTAAATGGCAAGCCTTTAAAAATTAAAAACCTTGAAAAAAGATTTAACCAACCTTTATTTATCTCATTACTTTAAAACTTGTTCAAAATAACCACCATGAACTTCTTGGCATTAACAAAGTCGATTTTGGAATTCACTTCTTACATTTTCGAGAGTGGCAGGTGTTACTTTTTGGCAGAGTTACAAAGTCGACTTTATTACTAACAAGAAGTTCATTATTCTTTTAAAGTAATAAGAGAAATAACGGCACTAAAAATTTTTTTGTTACGGTTTTTAAATTGTATTGGCTTGCTATTTCTTTTCTGAAGACCTTTCAGTGAGCTACCAAACAACAATGGGTTGCATATAAAATTTTTGACCTCAACTCCCTAGCGTCACCCCTCAAGGGAGTTGAAAAAGTTAAATCACATAAAACAGTAGGTACCTACATTTATTAACCAATAACAGCCACCTAAAATTGGGTGTCTATCTTTACTAATAGTTTAAATAGTTGAAGATAAATTCAATAGTTTTTTAGTATTTTTGCGTTGGTATAGTAAGATAGATAAGATAAATGTTTGCAATTAAATAAATGGCGATGTCCTTTGTTAGTGCAGAATATTAGTTTAAATTCTTTATTTTAAAGCTTCAGAAGCCTCTTAGTGTAGTCAGGTAAATAAGAAATAACTCTCTTCGCTTTCGTTTGGCTTCTAGCGTTCTTTCTGTTTGATCAATTCCATGAAACGGCTCCTGTGCTTTCTCCTACAAGTTTTGATCAATTCCAGCACAAATTTGTGACAAATATTTACGGTTCAAGGATGGGGAAGATTTTGCGTAGAGAGTTTGAAAGTCAGAATATTGATTCAGACTTCAACTTTAATTCCTAATCATTCTTTAATTCGTCTGTGTGCTACAGAATATTATATCATTAGTTGTTCTCTATCAGATCAGTCAGACCTCCTGAGTTAAGTTGTATTGCCGTAAGAGGCCATTTTACTCTTTATATACAAATGCAGTTATTAGTGCAACCAAGAGAGCTGTCGGGTTGCAGCTCCGATGGAAGAAAGGAGTTGCCTCTCAGATTTAGGTCTCAACTATATAATTAATTTTTTTCCTTTTATAGTCAGTTTCGTTTCAATTTTAAGCCACTACCCTAGCTAAAATTTTGGTTGCGTTATTAAATGTGGCAGTAGATCCAAAGAAGCGTTTAAGCAAGTCTCCATTGTAACTCTCCAGGAGGGCCCCTTGGCGTTCCTTCAATTCTATTATTTATAATAACCTTATTGATGTTATTATGTAGCTTACACCTGATTGATAATAGTGGCTTATCATAATAATTCTAATCCCTTCATTAGCAAACTCAAATGATATTTCAACTACTCGACCTTTTACATCGCAGATTTTATTAGATTATTAGATTTTATGTAATAAATTATTGTTTTAAATGTCAAAACAAAAATGATACTTTATCGCCATAGTGTTTTTCATTGTTTATTTAGATATATACTCCCTGGCTAGCTATAAAATAAACATCCGCTCCACATTTCTTGTACTTGTAGAATTGGCAGTAATCAATTGATTAGGTCACGATCTCAAGTTTAGCGATGGAGTACTTTAGATTTTTACTTAGTTTCGCCATTTTAGGTGCCTTTGCAGCTGCTGTTCCAATTTCAAATGAAGACCCTTTTCCAGAAGCATTTTATGACCTGGGCGATGATGATGACAACTACACTGTGGTAAGTTTAAAATTAAGTAAACAAGGTTTCAGTAGCTACAGGTTATTATTTTATTAATGTGTATCCTGCCAAGCAGATATTGTTATTTTTCGGCCCCGACTTGACAATTTAGAGCGTTTGTATACACATCGGAAATTGTCGGATGTAGGAGTCGGATAGTAAGGAAGTAACCGATTGTTTGTTAAATTAATGATCCGATCACCATCTCTCGTATGGTATGCACCTGTAGAGGCTGATAAAATTTCAATGTTGTATATATCTGTGTTGCTACTTACAGGACCCATGCTAAGTTCTTGGTTTTTGATAGTGAGCCTATAGTAATGTTTTGGTAAAGAAAAAAAATTTTGTAATTGGCGAAAAAAAGGTGAATTTTTGCTTTGGCCCTCCTAGTTAAAAGATAAACACGCTTAGGTATCTTATTTATTATATTTTCTAAACAAATTTTAAATCATTTTGTCAAAAAATTTTAAATTTGAAGAGAAATGTGTTAGTAGAAAGTTAGTCATTTCAAATTTTTTTAAATTATATTTTAGGTTTAAAAAAAGTCAAATGACTATAACTCTCTACACATATTTTTTTCTCTTAAAATTTAAAAATTTTCGACAAAATGATAGAAAATTTGTTTAGAAAAAATAATAAATAAAATACCTAAGCGTGTTCATTTTTTAACCAGGAGGGCCAAAGCAAAAATTCAACTTTTTTTCACAAATTACAATTTTTTTCTTTACCAAAACACTCCTAGTAAGCTCACTATCCAAAACCCTGAACTTAGTTTGGGTCCCGTAAGTAGCAATAGAGATGTATAACTTTAAAATTTCACCAGCCGCTACATGGATGCACAAAGATTGGCAAATAAAATTTTAGTTTAATTAAATTTTAAGTTAGTTTGATAAGCTGCGAGTTAGCTTAGAAATTACCACTTCCATTACTGTATTGTATTGTACTATTTTTTATATTTTTTAATAAACCTGAGATATTTTAAAGAAGTCGAAATTTTGCAACCTATATGTCCTGACTGACTGCCTGATTCATCATCGCCGAGCCGAAACCGCTGAAGCTATAAATATGCAATTTGGTTAATAGTTTTATTTTATAATGTAGACTCACTAAGAAGGGATTTTTTTTAAATTCAACACCTAAAGGGGTCATAAGGGGGTTGAAAGTTTGTATGGAGAAAAAATATTAGTTGGATCTATTAACTTGAAATTTCATAGAAGTACTCAAAAAAATAAATGATTAAACACGTGTTTTACAGTTTTTAATAAATCGTCCCCTAAGGGAGTAAAATGGGGGTTCAACATTGGTAATGGAGATAAATTGTTATACCGCGGACGAAGTCGCGGGCGCAAGCTAGTTTCTCATATATTTAGGGGTGCTAAGTACGGAAAAAATATTTAAAAATTTCACGTCACATTAAAAAATAATTAAATTAAAGCTTGTAAAACAATGTCTTATCAAGTACAACAAATAATAAAAATGATTAATTTACAAAAAGGTTAGCTTGGGTTAGTCAAGATGATTCACCTCTAAAAAAATAAAATATATTTTCAAGAAGGCATGCACGATAGGGTATGTATATGGAGTATTTAGTGTATATACGTTCATTTACGGGGACGAAAAATTGTGTTAGCGTCATTTTACCGAGCCCAAATTCCAAGAAATAAGTTGGACGGTTATTTTGGAAACAAAATATTTACGTAAAACAATCTAACTTTTTGGCTAATTAAGGTTATTACGACAGTGCTATTTTTAAACCTAATAAGTAGTATAACTGTGAATATATCCAAGCATCTATGTATTTAATAAACAAGACTTATTTCTTACTGGTTAAAAGTGACATTGCCATCCCTATTTTTTATCACTGTAAAAACAGGTACTTGCTAAATACGATGGCATTATTCAATAGTTAATGTTCTTGCGTAGATTCTAATTATTTTTGATCATACAACAGTATAAAATTTTATAATTTTTATAACAAACGCACACGCAAGATAAACAAGTCAGCCATACTGTTTGTTATTGAAGCAATTCAAGTAACAAAAAGCTGTTATTGGTGCCAATACCTGCAAGCGAATCAGTCAAATCCTCGTTTCAGTGTTCTGTGCTAAAATCAGAAAAATAGAACCCTTACGGAATCGCTTCGGTGTCCGTCCGTAAGTCCGTCCGTAAGTCCGTCCGTCTACCACATGCGATTTTCTCTGAAACTATTGGACGTAAAAATTTGAAATTTACCACAGAGGTAGAGTGTGGTGGCCCAATTATAGACGTAAAATATAAAAAGTTAAATTTTGATTCTAGGGGTTAACTTCTGGGAGTAAATTGAGAAATGGAAAAAATTTCAAGGGCATTGTGTAGGGTTTTAAATGAAAGCTTATTGGGGCACGAATTCAACAATATACATATATGAACTGCCGAAATATTGGTTTTGCAGAAAAAGATTTTCGACAAAAAATATTTGTCACGCAACTTCTTGTCCTTATGATTTTCAAAATTTTTAATTTGGCTCAGTCGAATCTCTCCCCTCTCAGCTCCGAGCATACGCAATGTGATACGACGTTGGTGCCGTCGGCGGCGGGTAGCGCTGCAGATGGGCCGAGATCGGGCGGCCAAGGTTTGCCCAGGTTAAGTGGGGGGCTGATGGCACAGACCACGCAAGGAAAGCTTGCACTTGACCGCATTTTTTTAAATAGGTGCGCAATTTATAAAGAATATGTCTTAAGGAAAGTAGGTAATCCATTTAGAGAGCTGTTGTATCAATTAGATTTTAATATTTTAAAACGTGAATTTTAAGGTAGATTTAAGAGGTTGCAGTAAGCGATTTATTTATTCTCATGACATACATAGGAACATTATATTATCTGAACCTCTTTTTTGCTGAACTTTCATTATATAAGCATTCTGTTATTTTAGCTTGGAACACAAAAACTTCGATCCTTGACCTGAAACAATACCATTTCAAAAAATCAAGTTACTCATTTACTATTAAATTTAGCTATTCTTTATTTGGTAACGAATTTATTTTTAATATAAATTTATTTTTTATTTAATTTCTAGCTTATGGCAAAGACAAAACGAATTGATTACTTTACCATCTCGGAGATTCTACTTTTGTTGTAGACATAGAATTGGGTTATTAAGAAAATCATTGACGGCTAATCAATATAATACGGCAATATATCTTATTATTCAATTAAGTGACTAAAGAGAACTCTGGAAATTAAATTTTATGAAATATGTTGCTAATCATATAAATATTTTATGAGAATGCACAAAATATCCCAAACCCACTTTTGTCTCCAGGTCGTTGACTTATGAAAGGGAACAGACGATTTTTTAATATTAAACAGTAGAATATTAAAAAATTCAGTTTCTGACATAAACCTTTGTCAATTTTAAAGTTTAGTATACAAAAAATATCAAAATATTAAAAACTCACTGCTAGATGGTATTGATACATGGCCTAAATATAGGTACTACCAAATTATGTCAAGTAGAATTACATATGCCGTCTATTTATAACAATTAATATCAAAGATTTTTGAGACTAAATATATCGATTTAAGTATACTATTCTTTGTGTATTAACGTTCAGAATTGGTAGAAGTTTATATGAAAGGAAGCCGTATTTTTTAAATTTTGTTACATAATAAAAAACATTTTGTCTCTTTTACAAGTACTAGACCTTGATATTCGAGCTTACATACAGCTTACTCGATTTAGTAGAAACTGATTATGATTTTTAATAAATTGTTAAACTTATGCTAAAATTAATAAATACATAAATCCCTAGATTCCAAAACTATGAAAGGGAGAAAATCTGTGATCAGTTTTAGTTCATATTAATTTAGCATCACATTCTATTTTATATTTCAGGAATATCTCGTCGAATCAAATGGATATCCGGTTGAAACTCACTTTGTTACCACTTCAGATGGGTATATTTTAAGAGTTCACAGAATTCCTTCTGGCAGAAACGGTAAAAGTCTTGGAAAAGTAGCCTTCCTACAACACGGGATTTTAAATTCTGCAGCTGACTGGGTTATTCAAGGCGCTGGAAAATCATTAGGTAAGCTAGATGAAAAATGTCTAATAAAAAACTATTTAAAGTCAGTGTATGAGTTTGAAAGTGACATGCAATGTGAAAACATAAAAAAAAACAATTTTCTACTAAGAGTCCGTTTGCAGCAGTAATAATGTCACAGTGCTGTTTGGTTTAATTGGTGTTGCCAAAACCATAAGACAAACTTGTTTCTTTTTGGTGACACTGTTCACAATGTTAATTTTGATTTTTTAGGTTTTATATTAGCTGACGAAGGGTATGATGTCTGGATGGGAAACGCCAGAGGAACGACCTTTTCAAGAAATCATACAACACTAAGCCCTAGCGATGGCGAGTTCTGGCAATTTTCATGGCATCAAATTGGCACCATTGACGTCCCTGAAATGATCGACTATGTTTTGGAACAAACAGGAGCAGATGGGGTATGAACAGTGTTAATTGAAATGTAAATTTGTAAATACACATACTGAAAACCCTAAACAATAATTGATATGTTGTTATTATTGCTATTGCGGTTTGAGAATGTAAAAAATGCATTACTTTTTATAAACTGTTTTTAGGTCTACTATGCTGGACATTCTCAAGGAACCACTGTGTATTATGTTATGACTTCGTCTCTTCCAGAATATAATGATAAAATTAAAGTTCACACAAGTTTGGCTCCCATCGCATTTATGAATCACATGACTAGTCCTTTACTTAAAATCATGTCATTTTGGACTGGAACACTAGAAGTAAGTTTAATTTGAAAAAACTTTATTAATAGCTCAACGTTTATGCAAATACTACATAAATCGCATTATAGTTGTCCTGTTTGTCGTAAAAATATCAAGTTCTAATAAAAACAGAATATATATAACCCATGCTGTAAAATTTTTCTTTACCTCTACTACTAGTTTCTTAATATTTTTATCGCTTTTATTACTCACCTGTGGTATATGCTCTAATACTACATTTCTTTTTGGCTGGTAAGAGAACTAAATATTTTGTAATATTTTAAGTCCCGTTACAAGTAAATATAAGGTAAGTCTATTGTTGCGTAATATTTACATATTATTTCATATAAAATTTAAAGTATTATTAGTTTATTAAGAAATTCTCTAATAAATAAAATTTTTAAGTCAGTGAGCACAGTTTGAGCTTTTGGAATTTTACGTCTTTGTTTTTTATTTACCTGTGGTATAAGCTCTAATACTACGTTTCCTTTTCGCTGCTGAGAAACCTAAATTTTATGTAATATTTTAAGTGACATTGGAAGTAAATTTTACTTAAACATAAAGTCTGTTATTGCATAATACTTACATAGTATTTCATGTAACGTGATCATACGTTAGTTTATTAAGAATTTCTCTCCTAGAACAAATTTTAAAGTCTGTGATCCCAGTTTAAACTTTTGGAATTTCACGTCTCTGTTTCTTTTTTGTTTACAAATTTGATAACCTTTTAGCCTATACAATTTTTTTGGGCACATCGCTCTTGTTTTTTGGTATATTTACAGGCTTTAGAGGTAACAGAAGTATGGAAATGCTATTTGTTACAAATTACCTCACCACAATTTATACGTATATGCTATACACTTAATTGTGTTCATCACAATTTTTATTGATACGATTGACATCCAATAATTAACAAAAATTTCAATATTTCGAAACCTGTTTTGAGTAATTACAAAAATACTACAACAGTTGGAAAACACTTTTTGTGGTTTAGTTGTTAAGCTGTAAATTTTGTAAAATTTATTTTTCGCAATAAGATGATGACTTTCATGGAAATTAAGTAGGTATTATAAGAGCTTAGATTTTTATACTAAAATATACTTATTCTCTTTAATTTTTAGACCCTTACAGCCCTTATTGGAATGAACGAATTTCTACCAAATACCGACTTTATTAAATTTATTGTGGGTGACGCCCTTTGTAAAGAAGATTCCGTTACCGAGTTCTTGTGCACCAATTCTCTGTTCGCCATTTGTGGCTTTAGCAGGAAGCAAATGAATACCACTCTTTTACCTACCATAACAAAATTCTCTCCTGCCGGTGCTGCCACTAAGCAAATGTTACACTACAGTCAGGAGATTAGTTCAGGTAATCAATTTAACTCTATTTTAAAAATACAATAACTTTCAGAAAAGGAAACGAGACATATTCATTTATCACCAATAGGGTTTACCAGTTATATTTAATTTATTGTCAAACTGTCAACCGCCACTGTAACCAAAGCGAAACGAAAATGTCTTTAGTTCTTATTGCATGAGGCATGCGCAGGCTCCGCACCGCGGGAGGGCCCAGCCATTTAAAGGTCCAACGATAGGTAGGGCAGGCAGCAACACCGACTTTATTACGCCACAGCGAATAGTTAAAAAATCACAAATCACAGATTTGTAAAATTGTACTGGTTTTATTGTTAAATCCCTTTGTTTTAGGTTATTTCCGCCAATATGACTTTGGAATGATAGAGAACTTGAAAAGATATGGCTCAATACACCCACCCAGTTATGATCTCTCAAAGATCACAGCCCCAACATTCTTACTTTACAGTAAAAACGATTGGTTGGCTGGTGAAACCGATGTTGACAGGTTATGTTCTGGCATGTCTAACGGTTGCAAAGGGAAAATATTGATGAGCGACTTCCAGTTCAACCACTTGGACTATATGTATGGCATCGATGCCTATAGTTTAGTTTATAATAAAGTTATAAGCTTGTTTTCTCGATATTAATAATACGTGTTATATTATTATACAGTGTTTGCATTTTTACCTTTAATTTCCATCGAATTTAATGTTTTTTTTTCGGCTGTCATCTCATAATTACGGTTTGAGACTGTGTTTTAGTACCATAAGGACGTTCACTGTGGTACTAGTACCATAATGAAGTAAAAAACGTACTAGTACCAATGACAATGTGTAAACAATTCATTGTTTCGTTGCCAAGGAAACGGTAAAGGAGCTCACTATTTTATAATAAAAAATTTAAAAAGGCACCTGCCATTTTACAAATGACACTGGTCTACAAATTTAAACTTTGTTATTGTATTCTTACCAAAATTTTTTTTATTCAATCTGGTCCAAGTAGGCCCAAAATATCTGTTACAATTATTAATTGAGTCTAAAAGATATATAGCGCCTTTTTGTTTACTGTATGATTTTTATTTATAAAGCGGCATTTTAAACATAAAAAGTATAAATAAATCAGTTTAGGTATAAAAAAGCAATAAACAGCATATTTATGTTACTAAATTAAATATTATTCTCGCGCTTTTTTGCCGGTTTCTTATAAGTTACTTCTGGAGCATCTCTTATAATAGTCCAGCAGTAGTCGGTCAACATATCAGAACTCCATTTACCTTTGTACCTTTTCTCCATGTTTAAGATTTCTTGGTGAAATCTCTCCCCGTGTTCATCACTTACTGCATCACAGTTGTCTGGAAAGTAATCTAGATGGAAATCTAAGAAATTTACTTTAAGTGACATATTATATGACTTCTAACTTCTGGTAGCACAAAAGAAGAATTTTATTCAATTCATTGGAAAAAAATAATTTGAGCACCAATTGTGCCGAGCAGGTGTGGGTTAAATTTAAAATAAATAAAATCAGAAATGTGGTAGGTGTGTTATATAGGACACCACCTACTTCGGAAATATATGATTTTTGTGCAGAATTTGAAGAGAATATTTGTAATTTAATGGCTGACTGTGATAGCTTGGTATGTACAGGTGATTTTAATATTAATGTTATGAATCTTGCATGCAAATATGTTGATCGATTTCTCTCTGTACTGTCTGCTTATGAGTTAAAACAGCTAATTGATGAACCTACAAGACATGGATTTTCAGATTCAAGTCTAATAGACCTTATTTGGTCTTCCAGTGAAAATTATATAGCCTACTCTTGCGTCGATCACAGCTTGAATGTTTCGGATCACTTACTTGTGAGATGTGAGCTTAAATTAAAAGTTAATAAGCCTAAGCCCCTCTATCATACCTATAGAGATTACTCCAGCTTTGACAAGGAACTTTTTAACGCAGGCCTTAGAATTATTCCATTTTATAGAATTTATCAAAACTGCAGGATATTAATGATAAAATCCATTTATTTAATAAACTTGTGCTAGGTATTTTTAATATGCATGCTCCGATGAGAATGGCTCGTATTACCAAGAAAAAGGTCCCTTGGACCAAACAAAATCTAAAATATCTTATGTCCCTTAGAGATAAAGCCTTGTCCAAATATAAAAAAATAAAACTTTTCAACGCTGGGAGTCCTATAGGGAGTTGCGGAATTTCGTCACAGCGTCTGTGTGTAGGGAGAAGAAGGAATTTCTTGAGGACACGATTCGTCGGAATGGCTCTAGAGACAACTGGAAATTGCTTAGAGAACTTAATGTATATGGTAAAGAAAGAGCACAGGTTCCTGACGTCCTGGGGATTGCTGATGAAATAAATGACTATTTTATCAGCATTCCTCAGAGCGATCCGAATCAGGATGTGCTAAACTTTTATAAAAATGGTCGGCGGGAAAACGTTTCTGGGTTTGAATTTGGAATGGCCACTGTAGAGGAAATAAATCCTGCACTATTCTCGAAAAAGTCGAGAGCTGTGGGGGCTGATGGGATGGGGATTGATATGTTAATGCTCTGTTGTCCCTTGATTGTGCCGGTTGTGGTGCATCACCGAGGTGGTACCACCCCACACATCCTCTTAAAGGGCTGGTGAAATCCCTACAGATGTTTCCAGCTCTGGATATGTGAGTCAATCCCCCAGTACACCCACGGTACATAGTACTTAGACTTCGGTCTTCGTGGGCTGTCAGGAGATATAAAAAAATCTGGTAAATTGCTGCATTGAGACAGCCACCTTTCCTGAGGTATGGAAAGTATCATACGTAATACCTTTACCAGAGGTGAGTTCACTAACCAATTTAAAGGATTTGCGCCCCGTCAGTGCTTTGCCTGCGTTGTCAAAGGTTGTTGAGAAGATACTGGATGGCCAGATTAAGAGTTATGTGGAGTGATGCAGCATTTTGCCGGAGACACAATCTGGATTTAGACAGGACTATAGCTGCAACACCGCTCTGCTGAAGGTTACAGACGACATTTTGGAGGCCACCGAACGTGGTGAACTTACGGTACTTGTACTACTGGACTACTCAAAAGCCTTCGATAAATTAAATCACACGTTATTATTGGCTGTACTAAAATATCTTGGTTTCGGAGAGCATTCGTGTACTCTACTTAAAAAGTATCTAAATAATAGAAGCCAAAGAGTTATGTTGAATGGAGACTTATCAGAGCCAAAGAATCTGCTATATGGTGTTCCACAGGGGTCTATCCTGGGACCAATACTCTTCTCCCTGTACACGTCGCAGTTGTCAACTTGCGTGAGGTTTTGTAAGGCTCATTATTATGCGGACGACACTCAAATTTATTTTTTGCATTTAAACCTAGTCAAATACAGAACTCTTGTGATAAAATAAATGACGATTTGTGTGCCATCTTAAGGGCATCAGAGTTGCACTGCCTCAGCATTAACCCGGATATATCTCAGGTCCTTCTATTTGGAAGATCGCTAATGCGACATTTATATGCTAATCAAATATGTATTAAGTTAAACGATAAAAAATTGGAATTTTTAAACATCGCCAAAAATTTGGGCCTGTTGATTGATACAGACCTTAGGATTTCTCAATATGTCAACACCTGTATTAAAAGAGCTTTTGCTAACCTTAAATTAATTTATGCCCATAAGAATATTGTGTGTGTGTGTGTATGTAGGTTAATGGCACTGGTTAAGACCAAATGGCCAGAAGAATATTGTAAATGAGAAATTTATAAAAGTTCTTTGTGATTCTATAGTACTATCACATTTTAATTATGCGGATGTTATCTACATCTTAAGCCTTGTCTTGTGGGTGCTGATGCTTATCGAATTCAGATTATTCAAAACTGCTGTGTCCGTTTAATTGGTGGTATAAGACGAAGAGAAAGGGGTGTACCTGCTAAACTTCGGGAAATCAAATGGTTAAGAATGGATGAAAGGAGAGTGCTACATTCACTTACTCTCTTTAACAAGATTATACTAAAGCAGCGACCGCAATATTTGTTCCAGAAAATTAAATTCCGTAACGATATGCACAACTTGGATATACGACACAAGTTTATTATTACGACACCAGTAGACTCAACGGCCATTTTTGAGAGATCATTTAGTTTCAACATAGCTAAACTTTATAATAAAGTGCCCGATGGTATAAAATTTTTCTCCGGCATAAGATTTAAAGAAGCAGTTAGGAAAATCATAGGTAGGTACTTTTTTGTAGACAGCTCTCTGGACGTTGTTTCCGGATCTGTGTTTCTTTTTGTTATTATTTATGAGTGGATGTTAATATGATTTTTACCTGTGTTTTAATGTTCTTTCATGTCATTTAAACTATATTCTAAACATTTAGATAACTTTGTATTGTATAAGTATTGTATATAGATTATAAGTAAATTACTGTTCTCTTTTCGCTTAAGTGAGGAAGCCAAGCTTCAACTTCGCCCTTTGTAATGCATTACAATAAAGTCATTTATTATTATTATTATTATAATGTGTAACAAGATCTCTGTGGTTATCTGCCCTTTTGTTACCTAGAAAATTTGTCGTAACCATTTTAAAGGAATTTCAAGCTTCCTTTTCTTTACCCTCAAGTGTAGAATCAAATTCTGCGTCCTTGAAAAGGTTCCTAATTTGGGACCCACAAAAATTCCTTCTGTTATTTTCGCATCGCTGATTCTGGGGAATTTTGCTTTTAAATAAGAAAAGACACGGCCTTCTTTCTCCATTGCCTTTACAAAGTTTTTTTGTAATGCCTAGTTTGATATGAAGTGGAGGCAGTAGAACCTTTTCTGAAGCAACCAACAGTAATAATTTTGGTTCAAGGATTAAAAGATTTTCGTGGTGACCATAGTTTCCTAATTTAATGGTCTGATCGAGCTCGACTCACGAAGAAAGCAATACTATTTGGTATATCCTAACTGCATACCAAGTAAGAAGTAGTAGAAGTTACTTTTAGGCCTTCACCAATCTGCCATTTATACTTTTTATATTGTAAAGTTGGCAGTAGTAAATACAAATTACTGTATGTTTCTTTCATATGGACTGCATACCCGATTGGAATTGATGGCAGTTTGTTACAATTATGAAGTAGCTGTAAGACCGAGTTTTGATGAGTCTATGAAAGGTCTCCAGTCTTATGGATCATGACTTATGTTCAAGGCACTCATTAAACCATCAATGTCCATATGCTATCAAGCTATTTTGCATTAAAAAAAAGGTGTTAGGTCTTTCTGACGAGTTCGTTATATCAGTAGATACTTTTACTTTTTCCTGGGGTAAATTCCACTGTTTCAACCGAGATGCCAGAAGCTCCGCTTTTTCCTTGGAGAGGTCCAAATCCCTTACAAGATCACTTAATTCACTTTGAGTAATTTTTTGTGGAACACTTCAGGACAAAAATAGCGATCATGTGAGGTTGATGGCTAGGCTGAATCATCTTGTGAATTAATATCTGACTCTTCGTCTACATTCGAATCAATGGTGTATTGCTCTAGTGGATTTGGAACAGGCAACTTATTATTATGAGGAATTGGGCGGATATCAGATCGTAGATATGGATACTGTAGTGCAGTCCTTTGCAAAATCTTTCTTAATAGGAGGTATCATACAAAAATAACAATCAATAACGTGATCTGTAGGTTCTCGCCAGGCCATAGGCACAGCAAAAGCCATTGAACGCCCTCTTCCACTTAGCCAGCTACGAAGATTGTTTGCACAATTTCTGCAACAAATATGAGGTGTGAAGGATGCTTTAAGGGTTATGCTCGCTTATCCTGTACTGACGACAACTAAACAGTTCGAAACCGGTCTGCAGGTAGCGACTTCTTACCGAAAGAAGAAGGTTCCTTTTTCCTGGTAGTTTCTTGCTGTCTGAAAATTATTTTGTTATTCAACCGTGTTAGGACAAAATACGGCAATGTAATCTAGCGCTCGGCGGCTGAGAATAGCTTATTTTATAAGGCGCCTTCATGTGGTTTAGAGAACTCCAAACTCTGGCACGTTTTTATTTAAATTTTTATAAGTACCCCCCGGACAAGTAAGCTTCAATTTATTCATTCATTATTTTTATAGCTTCATCTGAAAAATATATCACTAATTAAGACTATCCTTTTCAGGTATATTTTTTTTACTTCATATCATATAAACTTTTACCTCAAACAATTTCCTGGGCATAGTATAAGAACTGCTTAGTAGAACAACCTGCAGGGGTATATTTTGTTAATAAAGGTAGGAGACAAGTATTCATTTGATTTCTACTGAAACCACACACGACGAAGAAAGCATTAGTGCACAACAACTGAGAAACAGAGTCTTCTCTACACAAACCGTCACCAACAATTAGTTTAAAAAATCCGTGTAAGGTGTAAATTCGCCAATTTCCAATAAATCAGTAAGTGCCTGGAAACGTCAAACTATCATATTTTTTTTAAAACGCAAAAATTTATTTCTTTGCCAGTTGAGCGTCAAATAACTCGAGAAGGATTATTTTTAATTCTGGTCCAGATGCCCTTCTACCATGCGATTTCTGGCTCCTTACCCCTTATTATGCAGGGTATTATGCACACACCTAGGGTAGCCGAAGAATAGATCACGGTTTAACTAGGCGCGGTCCGTGAGTTTTTTTACAGGTGGATCAAAATTTTGTGGGTAACTAGTGATATCAACGCAACAAGCAAAATACACTTCCTTAAAAAAGGAAGATTTCTTAATAATGTGCCTAGTTTTGCCAAAAAATTATTTACCCACAAATAAACATCGCAAGAATCATAAAATAGGTACCTAATGTAGTATATTGAAGATTGCTTCTGCCAGTTGTAGTAGATATGAGATTACCAATAATTATTTTAAAAATATTTTATCGAGGAAACAACTTGTTGCCAATACACCTTTTAGAGCCGGTCTATTTTTTAAATAACAAAAATTTAAAAAAAAAAGTTTACCCGAGCACAGCCTCGAACCCACGACCTCTTGGTTCACTAGCCGAGACTCTACCTCTGGACCACGTTGCTAATGTGAGAAAACCTGTGCCGATGCCGTTATATTTGATGACAATAACACATTGCTTAGGATTTTTTTGTTTAAAGCTAACTTAGAACTAAAATTTTTGCATAGGTACTCTTTTTCCTCCAAAAATTTCTTGTCTTCCTATTCGAACAAAATTTTACTCTTGATTTGAACAGCTGTTCTCTTTATTTTTTGTGTTGTAGTATTTTAACTTTTTGAAATTAATTTTTTTGAAATAATTAGTACTATTTCTTACTTTAAGGATAACCAAAATATTATTTTTTCAAACCTGTTACATAGGAATATTATAGATAGACTTGGCAATGCCAGAGCGACTGACTGACTTGACTGACGTCAAAACAAAAGTTTTTTTTTTCTGTAACTGACATTGCTCGTTGTTTTCTATATGGCCATGTGTTTATTACCAGTGGTGCGCAATTAATCCAAAAAAAATTTTGAGGGACGATATCTACTTTTTTTATCATGAAGCGCCATTTATGAATATTTTTCTTCAATCTGAATTCATACCAGGATTTACCGGTTTCAATATATGCAGTGAATTTCATAACACCCTGTATTTGCCCGAAATATGACAATGATCCGCAACTTTAAATGAGCAAACAGACGAACACAATAAAGACAGTTATTTTTAACTTTGGAGAAGTGTAGTGTCTGTTTCATAAGAAGATAATGCAATTTAACAAATTGAAATAATTTCTGTTTCATTTAATAAAATAATTCAAACTAGTGAAGTGTAACAATTTATTAATATTGAGCTAAGATGCTTACACATTTATTATAAACTAAATTATGAGCATGAATTCCATACATATAATCGAGGTGGTTCCACTTCGGGTCACTGACCATAATTTTTTCTTTGCAAGCTTCTTTCATAGCAGAACATAATCTATCAACGTCTGCTGGAGCAGACACCCAATCATTTTTACTGTAAAAAAGATAAGTGGGTACTCTGATCCTTGCGAGATCATATTCTGGTGGTTTTTCTTGTCCATATATAGCCATGTTTTCTTGTTTTGAGTGGTCATACTGGCAGAATTTACCTACAATAATAAAAAGTAACATGTGTCAAGAATGAAACGAATTATTAAAAAAACCTGGAGTGTTCGCTACAAACTGCGAACATTTGAGAACTAAAAGATCTTTAATATAAGGTGTCATCCTCAGGTCGCTGGACACCTTTGCGCTAGCAAATGGTCCAAACCGCTTCAGAATACCTTAAAACATGTGAAAGAAGTATTGTTTAACACACAAACAAATAACAAATCCGACTAGTCACTGGGGCAGTCAGACTTTCTTAGTTTGAACCCAAAAACCGGAAAGTGATACAAAATAAAAAAGAGGTGGATCATACTCTTACGTATTGTTACGTAGTCATTGTAAATTTGTGAGGATTTTAGTATGTAAAATAGAATTTACCAAAAAATATAAGCATAATAATTAGAGTAAAATAAATACACATAAAAAATCTACATCTATAAACTTCGCGTGCATTAAATGACACCTCCAAACCCAATTAGCACCGTGCAAAAGAAAGTAAAATCTCAACAAAAATATTACTGTAAAACGGAGCCTAGTTCTCGCGACTGGTCGGCCGTAAACAGTAGTGAGATCTCACGTAAAACCGAGTTCAAAATCATTGTTACTTACTGCTACCTAAGTAACAGAACTAGATATTGCTTTGTTTATGATTGCATATATTTATAATTTATGATTTCGGGGCTTAACTTACATTTGTAGTCAAAATATAGTTCTTATGAATCCGAACATGTACATTACTTCCCATAAAGCGGCCCTCAGACGATCAGTGTACTGTCAGTATTTCGGTTCATCAGTGTACTCTCAGTATATTAATGACTGACGCCTCACGATCAATATTTTTATTAGTATTTCCATCGACCAGCCTATAGCGCTTTAATTTAGTGTTTGCTGATGTTATAAACTTTATTTTCATTATTGTAAATATAGCAAAAGTCTGTTACTATTTTATCAAATTTGGACTCTTGAAAGGTCGCCGGTAATACTCGTAGTCCACCAGTCGATCACACGATCGTGTCCTCACACGATCAGTAATACTAATACTATTAGTCATAAAAATACCCGTCAGTCTGATTGATCGTCTGAGGACCGTTTATGGGTCGTAAAATTTCAAAGGTTGTTGATTGCTTTCGGTTAGATATCTAAATTAAGAAGCCTGGGAACTTTAAAATCTCTCCCTTTTTCTTGAAAATGTATGCCTGTTTGTGCGTTGACATAAATAAGGTCTCATCCCTTGTTTTACGATTGTTAGGTATAGAACGATTAAACAAGGACTATATTCCCAGACACAGAGATTTATTTAGTAATTAGAAATTTGGCACGAAATAACAAATCTTTTTCTTTATTAATACAAAAATGGAATGAATTTTATCCTCCTTCCCCGAACTTTTTTAACATCTGTTGGAAAAAACTGAATTTTCTGACCTTAATAACACCGAAAATGACACATTAGTTTACGTTTTTGATGAAATTGCCAGCCGCTTGTTTTACACCCCCCCCCCCCCACCACCACCACACTTTAATTTTCCTAATACCTAGCTATTACACAAAATTAGATTTTCTGACCTTAATAACCCCGAAAATAGCATATTGGTTCACATTTTTGAACGAAATTGTCAATCGCTCCCTTTTTATCCTACCCCTAACTTTTTACCGTCTGTTGGACAAAATTAAATTTTTGGACCTCAGTAATCTCATAATCTTCTCAAAAATATTTTAAATATTTTCTGTGTACATTGTCTCTCCAGCGGAGTCCGCTCCTGGAATGTAATATTCGAATCCGATCCCTAGATTACAAACTTTGAGGCCCCATTTCATCGCCTTAGGGGTTGATGTCCAAAAAGTTATAAAACATTTGTTTAATTTTAAGAGTATTACGTAGTTTCGAGGTAATAGAGCCGCATAACACTACCCCAATACAAACTTTGAATCCTCATTTCACCCCCTTAGGGCTTAATTTATTAAAAACTGTAAGTTACGTGTTTACTTTTTAGAGTACTTCTACGAAGTTTCGAGTTATATATAGAGATAGTGAGGCACAGGTAGCAAAATATGCTTACTTGAATTTGGCGACACGAACATATAATAATAAATTTTTAATTGCTTTTGCACTACTTTTTTCTGATTTCGGCTGTTCTCGGCACATGAAAAAAGAGTTCGTTTGAGACACTTGTAGTGGTATTTTTGCATATAGGATAGTATTAAAGAAAAGTAATTGTGAATTGAAAATAATCACACAAATTACACTATAAGCAAAAAAATATCTCTACGCGAACAATATATATTTTATATTTACATCACAGATGAACGAATTAGATTAGATGCGGTAAGTGTAGGCAACTGTATATACGCTTGACATCTCCTTATTTGTGACAGGCACGTGACTAAGTGTTGTCAATAATACGATTGATCACATGATTGTAGCACGAAACAGCGACGCGTGCTTAGACAATATCCGTCATTTGTAGGCGCGCTCAAATGGCTGTTTTTTTTTAAATTGCAATAAATTGTACTGAGAAGTAAAAATACTTTTTTAGTTAAATGATCGTAGTAATCTTCAAAATAATATTTTCGGGATTGGTCAATAATGGTAAGTAAAATAAACATTAAAATTAATTACCTGATACGACTCCTTGGGCATAGTGTAATAACTGGTCAGTGGAAGCACCAGCGGGGACAAATCTAAGCAATAAAGGCAAAAGAGTAGTGTTCATCTGCTTTTTAGTGAAGCCAGCCATGACAAAGAGGGGGATAGTGCACAATTTTTGAGTAAAGTCGTCGTCTCCGCAAAAGAGGTCGCCGATCAGTCTTTGAAGAAAGCCTCTATTGGGTAGGAATTCGTTCTTTCCAATCATGTCTAATAGTCTCTGGAAATATCAAAATATAGGCGCCGGGATTTGGAATTTTCAGGGTGCTTATAAATAAATAGAGTATTATATTTTAGTGCATTTAAGAATGAACATAAGGTAAAGCCCCCCTCCGAATTCGGCGCCAATGTATAAAAACTTCGCATTTTTGTGTGTATATATACAGGGTGTTACAAAACGATGTAAAGAAATTTTAAGTTCAGATTCTACATCTAAAAATATGAAAATAAGTATATATAAACATGGATGCTCAAACGCTTCTGTTTCAAGATACAGTGTGTTTAATATTTTCTTTTTTAAAAGTTTCTTTTTAATTTCTCGAAAATGCGTTCAGATATTGACATAAATTTTGGTACACGCCAGTATGTAATTAAAGGGTACCTTTACGTGCAGTACATGCATCAGTGGCGTACGTGCTGGTAAGTCTTTATTTTTAGCGAACAAAATGGCACGGCATTAATTTTTGGCAAAATTGATATCGCCATCTTTAAGCCCAATTAATACTCCGTAAAAAGTGGCTCTTGCGCTTTTTTGTTCTGACGCAAGATTTTCGAGATAAAAATTAATATATTCCTTTCAATAAAAACAAATAATGAAAATTAATTTTTTTTTAAATTTTTTGCTCCGGGAACAGTGCTTTTTGATTTAAGTTTATAGAAGATGCTGGAAATGGCTTCTCCGTGCTTCAATACATGTTCTAAATCGTCTTCGCTTATGTCTCCTAACTCTTCGGGATATTTGAGGTGTGAAAATATTAAACACCCTGTATATCGAAAAAGAAGCGTTTGATCCAGGTTTATATAAACTTATTTTCATATTTTTAGATGTAGAATCTGCCCTTAGAATTTCTTAACATCTTTTTGTAACACCCTGTATATACAACCCGTTCAAAATGAAGTCGGCACTATTGCTAACTTTACTCAGCAATAGTGCCGACTTCATTTTGAACGGGCAGGAACATATATGTATACAGGGTGGTCAAAAAGTTTGCACCAAATGGATTTTTTTTTATTTGACATTTCTCAGAAAGTTGTATTCTTCAGAAAAGTTGGTGCTTATTCCGAAACCTCTAAATACGATGACGTTCTTGTAACATTTACGTACTAAGGTCATAAATTGAATTGCCCGATGGACGATATTTCCCGCATTTCTCCTATTCGTAATGATCAATCAATATGATAAATTATGAATACGCGATATGGATTTTTTTAAACTGCCCAATCGTGTTTAGCGTTATTCATAATGACCAGGACATTATGTACATTGCCCGTGATAATCACTTTGTCCCGAACAAGTACTCTAAAAATCGAGTTTAAAGGCAATAGAGCGTAAACTAAGTGATATTACTAGAAGACTTGCAGCTTTCATATCTCATAAATTTTATTAATATTCGTTCAACTCACCTCTAGTGGTCCGTTCCAACGTGATATGATTCTAATTAAAGGACTGTGTAAGTGGTTTATAAATGCAATGGGCGAAAAGTGGACTGCAACTTTTATTTTATTGTTGTATTCTGGAAGAGATGAAGTCATAGCGTAAAATATAGTGGTTCCTTGAGAATATCCGACGTAAGAGAGCTAGAAAGTTATATTTACTTAATGACAAGTATACCTACTAAATAGCAACGGTATTTTCGATAATACTGTTCACTAAAAACTATATTTGCATGTCCTAATATTTATTAGATAGGTACTTAAGTTCTTACAGCGCACGGTGAGCTTGGATTAAGTGTAACCCAAAGGTGCTATTACTTTGGAGTTTTCTTCAGATATCGTTTCCGTGATGAACTCCAAGTAATTTGGTACCAAAATGAAAATAATCGTTGGAGGGTTATTAAAAAAATGTATTTTTCAAAATTTTTTTGAGGTTGCATTGTTTCATCTCATAGAAAATGGTTATTCGTCGATTTTTTGTGACTAAACAAATTTTGTTCGGCGCTCGAAATAATATCTCAGTGTTATGTATGTCCAAAATTTGTAAACCCTTACCAATTTTGAAAAAAATTACCGAAAAACGCGTTTTTCGTCCGTTTTTAGGATAAATCTTTTAACAGGAACATGATAGGCCATAATAAACCGACTTGTCTTGAATTATGCAATTACCTTTGACACGAGTAGAGTTCAATACTTCTAGATACAAACTATCGCAGCCTATAAGTCCTAGAACAATTAAAAAATAAGTGAAAATATTATTGCAGAGTCAGGAATAGAAGTATATGTTTGTATATTATATTTTTATGTGTCTATATCCATAATTCTAGTGAAGCTGATTCAGTTCCCTGTAAGTTAAAACAAAATTACTACTTTACCTATAATACATCCAAAGATGTGGCTATGGGAAACAGGATTTCCTTGCGCTCGCGTTTGCTGGGCCGCTCCGTGATCAGCGGCAGCAGCACGCAGTGGATGAATAAACTTTAGTTCTGGATAATGATTTAATAAGATTGGTAGTTAAAACTTGTTCATGGGATTTCGTTTAACATTATAAAGGTTGGTTTTACAAAATGCACACAATACAACTGAAAACGCGAATCGGCATCATCGTACGTATTTTGCAACCAAATATTTCAATTTCCCGTTCACAGAAAATATACTTGTAGCTTCTCTATAACAAAGTAGGCAAATGATGCGCCGATTTTCTTCCAGACTTCTTGATTGATCGCACTTATTGTTTACTTAAAAATAATCTAGCGATCATCCATAATTAACACACGCACAGCTATATTTGTATTATCGAATATATTAACACTTCAAATCAACAAGAATATAAATAAATCTTCACGAACAATACAAGGAAAATACAAAAAACGTAAAATTAGACCTTATTGAATCATTATCGAGAATTAAAGTCTATTCATCCACTGCGTGCTCCCGCTGATCACGGAGCGACCGGAGAAGCGCGAGCGCAAGGAAATCCAATTTCCCATAGCCGTATCTTTGGATGTATTATAGGATGTAGTGCAGGTTTTTTTTTTAATTTACAAGAGACTGAAGAAGCTTCACGAGAATTATGAATGTAAATACATCAGAAATATAATAGACAAACATATACTTCTATATACTCCATTATACTTCTATTTCTGACTATGCGGTTTTATCTGGGACTATGCATTAATGTTTCCGCTGCTTTTTTAATTGTTATAGGACTTATAGCCTGTAATAGTTGTATCTAGAAGTATTAAACTGTACCCAGAAAACACTGCTATGCTATTATGCCATTTCAATAATAGTATTATTTTTGACCATTGTCACATTTGTTATATTAAGGGTAATATTGTCCCAACAAAATATTATTAAAATAATCAAAAACAAAACTTTAAATATAGACTTATTATTGGAGCTCAAAAGTATTCCTACTTCTTTGAAAACGATATTACCATTTTTTCAATGACCAAGATATTATTGGAAACCAATAAATTTCTATTATAATTATTCCTTAGAGTGTAGAATTGTTAGAGCCAAAAACTTAAACTATTTGATGAGATTGCTTAAAAATAATTGGGCGAAAAATATCTATTTGTAGGCGGTGTGATTCAAATTACAATATATTTTATTAAACGAACAAGAAATACGGTTTAAATAGAAAATCTAAAAACTAAGCGAATAATCCTGATATCACGTTAATTAAAATAAACATCAAAATAAAACATATAAGGTATTAGAGAAATAATGAAAAATATTAATTTAATGGGTTCTATTATTGGCTGAAATATTACTTTTATTGCTCGCGGACACCCTTTGCTGAGGTTAAAGTTGTGCTGTCGGTATTTGTTCGTTTCATAGTCGTTTAAGCTTGCAGCCTGTTTGTTTATTGCGTTAAAGTTACGCCAAAACTAATAGATTGTTTGCAATTCTGGGGACTGGAGCAACTTATTTCAGTGTTTTATAGTATGTAAGTAAAACAAATCCAAAGCGCTTTGCAATAATAATAAGTATTTCGATTAAATAAAGTGTATATTTTTACAAATAAATGTTTCCTGGAACCAGTGAGATATTTTGTATTGAATTTAGAATAGAGTATTACTGCACCAAATAATTGTTATAATTAAACAACCTATTATAAACCAATGAAACCGATGTTTTTTTCTTTACAACCAAAATGGACTTATTACTTCATAACATATTTTAAGCTATAGGTACTGAAAGTTCATGCCTGATCTGATCCGGTTTGTTCCAGAACGTAGTCGATCATTTGAGGGACGTCAATAATGCCCATCTCGTGCCATGAAAATTGCCAAAATTCGTCATAATCAGGGTTTAGTTTAATGTGTTTCCTGGAATAAGTGGTTCCTCTGGTATTGCCCATCCAAACGTCGTAGCCTTCGTCAGCTAATGTATAACCTGAGAAACAAAATTCATAAATCGTAGAACTACAGTTTCTAAAGAAACCAAAAGGTAATCTTCTACTTTACCGTTGAATTTTTGTCTCTCTTTTCTGTGTCTCTACACTGAAAAGTTATTACTTATTAGATCTTTGCAGCAATAAACTGACAATGTTTAAAAAATAATACAGTAGTACCTAATAGGTGCTGCACATACTAAGTAGGTACCTACTGTTAACATTTTGTAACAGAAAATTGTACGATACATGATTTTGATTTCTAAATAGGTAAAAATAAATTAAAAATTACCCAATGACTTAGTACCCTTCATAAGCCAATCAGCTGAAGTAACAAAAAGACCATGTTGTAAAAAGACTATTTTTTTATGACAACTTATATTTGTTCTACCATGAGGAATTCTATGGATAGTTAAAATATATCCATCCGAAGTGGTCAGATGGTGAGTCTCTACCGGATATCCATGTGATTCTATGAGATGTTCCTGAAATACAATTAAAAAAAAAACTGCAGAAAATGCGAAAATGCGCCTTATATACTTCTTACAATAGATTACGCATTTTTCTTTGATAAAAACGTTTAAAAAAAATCTTTTTCAAGTTTCGTGACTTTTCATGACTTTTTCGTGACTTAATACAATGGCGAGTGTCGTTGCGAATGCGAGTGTATTAATGATCATTACATGAGAGTTGCATTAACTTTTTTTTCTACGACAATTTATTAATAAATATTAAACTGAACAATATTTATTTAATTTAGCAACAGTTAAACAAATTAAGTCCTTCACTATCACTAATAACCATAATCTAACAGGTTATAATGAAAATGCAAATTGTGGTAAAAGAACTGTCAAAGTCAGATTATTTGTATTATAAAGATGCCACTTGTTTAAAAAAGCATGGGTTTCAAATTCGCTAATAATGCAGTTTTATAGTGAAAATTTGTATCATAATGAACATTATCATAAAACATATCGGAGACTATTTTAAACATTAGAGTATGTGAGTAGAAAAATGTTATTACTTGGCAGCAAGCAATTTATTTTGTGTTTACTAGTGCAGTGGTATAGCGTCAAATAACAGCCTTGATAATCAGGAAAATTCTTAATTAAAATTAAAGTAAATTAACCTACCACAGTAAAGTTATTGTCAGCTTTAGAATTACCCGACGAAGCAGAGACTGGCATCGATGAAGTTTCTACAGGTGTGTGGTCCCTAATGCTCCAAGTATCTACAATAGAAAAAAATTTAAAGAAATTTTATTGCTTTTTGCAAATGGGACCATAGTAACCCGTTTACTGTCAAAGCAAAAAAAACTTTTTTCTGTTACAGCTGGACTATGAATATCTAACATAATTATATTTCAATAATATAATTTCCTTTCTGTAACAATCTTTTTCAAAATTACACGAGTGATTTAACAGAAATAAAGATGAGCATTCGCTAACGTTGAAGTAGAAAAATATTTGTACCGCAAATAATTTTTGGGTTCTTGCCTACCATAACATTGCCATTCCATGTTCCATTTTTGTAGATAGAAATTTTTTAACTGAAATATGAGATCAGGTCTGGCGAGGGTTGTGTCACAGATAGAGTTATGTTTGTTTGCAGATTTTACAGTTTTGTCCACCTCTATATTACCTTTAACCTTTGATACCTGCGTGACCTTGTATCCAGAGTAAATGAAAAGTTTTTTTTTTATCATATTTTGTAATTAGGCATCATTTTTTAAAAAACAAAGAAAAGATACAGCAAATTTGTAATATTCCTTGGAGTGTAGAATTGTTGGAACCAAAATATTAAACTATTTGATTGGAATGCTTAAATATAATTGGGCGAAAAATTGCTATTTGTAGGCGGTGTGATTCAAATTACAATATATTTGATTAAACGAATAAGAACTAAAAAATGTAAAAATTAAGTCAATAATCCTTATATCATTTCAATTAAAATAAACACTCCTTTAAAACACATAAGGTATTGGAGAAATAATAAAAAATATTAATTCAATGGGTCCTATTGTTGGCTGAAATATTATTTCTATTGCTCGCTCCTTTTGGAAAGGTTAGAATTTTTCCTTGTTCGTTGAATAGTCGTACGCCAAAAATAATTGATCATTTGCAAGACTAGAGACTGGGGCAACTTATTTCAGTGTTTTATTGTAAGTAAAACAAATCTAAAAATCTTTGCAGTAATAAGTGTGTTTTTTATTTGTAAATCTCTCTTTGTTAGTCTATTTTATATGACTGTTTACTCAGTCGATACGTATTGTTATAAAACTATTAACATTAAATATGGTCGCAAATTTATTGTTAAATTTGTACTTTTTAGACATGGTTTCCACCAAATCTAGCTGTAAGTTTAGGAGATTCGAATGCAGTGTCAAATTTGTCCCATCTAGCATCCTGTACCCATACTAGCCGAAGGAGACAGTTTTACAAAGAAGCAGATCCTATATTTGGAGTGAAATAAATATAAAAAGTTTACGGTGTTCGCGTCAGTGTGGTGTAATAAAATGTGTTTTTTTTATATTTAAATGTTTACAGAATGTCTAAATAATGTATGTTTAATAATACTAAATAAAAAATATTTTAAAATAATAAAGAGTGTTTCATTTGTCTGAAATATAAGTATACCTAATTAATGTAATAGAAATTCTTCATTATATTAAATAAGAGTAATTATTGTTCTTCAAAACACGAATACGATTGAATTTAAATAAAAATGTTCTCTTTCTATTGGAAGTTACACTAAATTAATTACTGTTGTAACTGAAACAATAATAGCTATTTTGCATCAAATAAGGTGCATATTCTTACAAATAAACTTGTGTATTGAAACCAATGATAATTTGCATTGAATTTAGAACAGGGTGTTACTGGTATCAAATAATTGTTATATTTGATCGATCCATTAAAAACCAATGAAACCTTATATTTGAAGCAATCTTATAACCTAATGCTTAACAATGATAAACTAATCATTGAAATAATCCGAATTTGTACTGTGCAGTACGGAATAGAGTGTGTCATTGAGTGAATGGGTATCCAATTCAATATACGATAGTTTTTTCTGTGTAGAGAGCTCTAGTAACTTTATATTGGTCTTTGGTCTCATCAGCAAATATGTGCAAGGTATCTAGGAGATATTTTAAAAATATATTATTAAATACAGAGCGGCATTGTATTTCTCCCTGGGGGTAGGAGGGTATGCAATAGTATGCATATTATTGCATATAAAGGGTTTCATAAATATGACTGGAAAGTCGATTTGAAATATGTTTGGTGCTATTGGTTGGTTAAATTTAAGAAAACTACCTACTTTCCCGACATTCAGCAAAAGATTTGTGAAATTAATCTTTAGTACCTTTAAAGGTTTTAAATTAACTTTTATATACGAGGGGTTTATTAGTTAGCCTGGAAAGTTTGTGGTAGACAAAATTGAATATGGTTGCTATGATTACAACTATAATATTTTATAAGTAAGTTGTTAATGTTTGACTTCCATAACTTGAACGGCGACAAAACTCTGAATTTTTGAAAACGGTATGTGTCAGAAAAAGCTATATTTATATAATAATATTAAAAAAGTAACCCATACAGAAATTATGGTTTTTGCAAAAATCCATCCTATACCTAATATACTGTTAAATACGTAGGAAGGTAATATCTTACTTCACGTAAGTAATTTTTTAAAGAATAATGGGTTTTTTACAATTATAAATTATTATTAATAGGTTTGTTTGATTAAATTCAAAACTGGTAAATGGATTCTGAGTATAAGTAGAACTTATATTCATAACTTAATATACTATATTAAAAATTACTATACTGAGTAATAAAAACAAGGTCCACAAAGGAAAAGGTAACAATTAAAAAAAAATTCAAAAGAACGATAAAAAGAATCCTAGGCAGACATTAAGTCTCTACTCATACAAAATCTAAAGATGCATTTTATTCTGCGTGGCTCGCTAAAGTAAATATTATATAAAAAACATTAAGCCCAAGAATATTAAGCGCTGGAATATTACGCAAGCAGGACTATTAAGCGCTAGGACTTATTAGCGCGGGGCTATACAGGGTGTCTAAAATAGGTGATACCACTATTGCTATCTCCGAAATGGTAAAAGATACGAGGTCGGTTAAATTAGAGGAAATGTGCCATTTCTAGTCCCTAGTCATATTCCGTTTACGGAGTTGCCAAATTCTCTATAGTTTCTTATCTACAGGGGATTTTTTAAAAATAGTCAAAAATTTAATTCTTAAATATCTCGAAAACTATTATAGTTAGAAAAAAGTTGTTTTTACAAAAAACACACGATTTTTTACCTTCTCTAAAGTAATGTTACTGTTTTGTTTATACCGTGTGTTTTTATTGAGTTACTGATACTAACTTGTTTTTTTTTCAAATACGGACCTGGATTTTTTGCTGCATTTTTTGAAAGAATACTTCATAGTCTTTACAACTATGTATCACTTGATTATGGTTTTCTAAGTTTTGATCAGGAATAAGATCATCAGGATTTTCTATCGATACTGACCTGGAATTTTCCATGTTAAGGCACAATTTCACAACCTATCGCTGTGGTTTAAATTATTCAACCGATTAATTTTAAACTATATTCATGATTACTAACCAGAACCCTTTGGTCATTAAAGTTTGTCAAATTGCACTTAAGTCAATGAGTTAGTGAAAGCAAAAGTTTAGCAGACTCAGATCAGATATAATTAGCGGCCTTTATTAACAGCACCTAACTAGTGGTTAAGTTTACTACATATTGTAAAAGGCACCCTTGATGATACGTCTTCATTATTTACGTTTTTAATATTTTCGTATCCAAAAATCACCTTTCAGTTCAAAAGATAATACCTAATAAATAATCCTATTTTACCTAATGGATTCATTTCTGCTGCTAGTCATTCTGCTGGTACAGTTGAATTTCGATTTACTGGCTTTGCAAACAAACCATATTATCTCAAATTAAAGACCTTTAACTATATTCTAGCATAAAACCATTGTCATATTTACTGGGTTCGGATTATAAGGAATTCGAATCTAAAATCCGTTTTCTGCTTTATTTTTTGACGTTGCGTTGAATTATAACATATGGACGGGCGGACGAACAGGTTGATGGACGCGATTGGACTGACCACACGAAGCCAATCACGCCTCTAAGAATTAATTATTAGGATTTGTTATAATTAAAACTAAGCTTATGCTTTTTTCAGGCGTTGGACCAATTTTACAAACTTGAGGGTCCTGGTTAGTAATCATGATTATATTAAAATTTACCAGTTAAAACACTTTAATCCATAGTTACTGATTCTGACCTAATTGTCTCCATAATAGGTCGTGAAATTGCGCATTAACTTGAAAAATGCCAGGTCCGTAATGGTAGAATATCCTGATGATGATACTATTCTTCACCAAAACGTCGAAAAATATAATCAAGTGATAAACAGTTGTAAAGGGTACGAAGTATTCTTTCAAAAATTGCAGCAAAAATCCAGGCCCGTATTTGAAAAAAACAAGTTAGTAACAGTAACTCAGTAAAAACAAATGGTATAAACAAAACAATAACGTTACTTTAGAGAAGGTAACAAATGGTGTGATTTTTGTAAAAACAACTTTTTTCTAACTATAATAGTTTTCGAGATATTTAAGAATTAAATTTTTGACTATTTTTTAAAAATCCCCTGTAGATAAGAAACTATAGAGAATTTGGCAACTCCGTAAAAGGAATATGAATAGGGACTAGAAATGGCACATTTTCTCTAATTTAGCCGACCTCGTATCTTTTACCATTTCGGAGATAGCAATAGTGGTATCACCTATTTTAGACACCCTGTATAGCACGGAAATTTTGAGCACAAGGACATTTCAGCACAGGACTATTGAGCATTGGGACTGCGCGGGACTATATAGCCACATTTATCATTATTTTGGTATCTTAATTCTCTTTAGTGAAATTTTGGCATTAAAGCTGTTGTTAGAAATAATATAATTTCTTCTTGTGGCCATGGAATTGTGAAATACGTTATTTATAAAAAATCATTGTCTACCACAAACTCTCCAAGCTAACTAGATATCAATACACTCTCGCGTATAAAAGCCAATTTAAAAGCCTGAATTGTACTAAAGATTAACTTCACACATCTTTTGTTGAATGCCAGGAAAGTGTTTTTTTTTAAACCTAAGCAGCCAATAGCACTAAACTTATTTCAAATCGATTTTCCAATCGTATTTCTGAAACCATTTATCTGCATACCCTCCTACCCCGAGAAATTCAATGTAGCTCTGTATTTAATAATATATTGTTAAAGTATCACCCAGATACCTTGCACATATTTGCTGACGGCACTAAAGACCAATATAAAGTTGCTAGAACCAGTGGCGAATCCAGGGGGCTCGGGGGCGCGCGCCTCCCCTGAGAATTTAAAAATTGTCAAAACAAAACCAAAATTTTCCATAAATAATAAGAAGAATAAAAATTTTTATATTTCCCCTTCCAGTTTTGTTTCTTTTTTTGAAACTGTAACAATTTCGTTTTTATTGCATTAATAGATGTTACAATAAAAAAAGTTTTAATTGCCGATTTTTTGCGCCCCCCTCCCCTGAAGAAATTCCTGGTCCGCGCCTGGCTAGAGCCTTCTGTGCTCCAAAAATGAAGGCCAACAAAGAATCTTATTCAACCCGAACACCTCCATCGTTTCTTCTGAAGCTGCTGCCATCTATTTATTCATTAAAACCTGGGCCGTATTTTAAAAATATTATGCCTAATTGCTAAAAAAAACTTTCATTTTCTCTGGATCATATTCATATCAGATTAAATTTATTTCTGCTCTCACTTGCTAAAAGTTTTGAAATTATTTGAATTATCAAATGTTTTTTCTAAGAACTGAAATTTCTTCCAAGTTTTAAAAGAGACAAGCAAATGTTAATGTTACCCATACCTATGCAGTGATAAAAACAATTTTGAATGGATTTTTGAGTTCTTGGTTCAGTAAAAAATATTGCTAAAAACAAGTATAAATTAATATGCCTCGAAACCAGACGAGCAATAAACCTTAAACTGATTTCAAGGGGAGGGGTGGTATTGTGGACAATAAAAGTCTATATACATAAAGAAATGTGGAGAAAGGTTTTCAAGACACCAGCATCATGTTAGTAAGAGAATATTCACGTTATTATTGTTATTATACCTGTTGTCTCGGTGAGTGTTGTGTTTCCTGGGAGCGAATTCTTTAAGGAACCTAAAGGAAAGAAAGTTGTGGTGAGGTATTACTAGTAGTTAGTAGTGGTAGTACTAGTGGGTGGGGAACAAGAACCTACTGGCCAACACGAACCGGCAAACATAAGATATATCCTAAGACCAAGTTTAAATTGGCAGCGCTGTTAATAAAATCAGTTACGAATCAGTTTAAGAATAATCGTACAGTTTGCCTTTGGCTTCCGTTGCGTTAACATCTCTCGATCGACTACAAATTTTGATTTCGGGATAGATACACTCTCTATGATTCCCAAATAAGACCTGACCTATAGTACTGCTCCCGCGTCTGGGGAGCGACATCACCTTCGACACTTAACATCCTTGATTCTAGCCAAAAGAGAGCCATTCGACTTATCAATGACCTAGTCCTCACAAGAAAACTCCCTTCTCTCGCTCATCGCCGCGCTGTTGGGGATTTATCCCTTTTTTACCGATACTTCCACGGATTTTGCTCTGAAGATAGCAGGTATTATTCCCCCCTTGACTGTTCCTAACCGAACAAGAGGCGCGTTACGTATGCATACCTTTACTGCCCAGCTACAAAAGCCTAGAACAGACCACTTCTCTCGCTCATTCATACCTAGGGTCTCCAGATTATGGAACAAATTGCCTGCAGATGTTTTCCCTTCCCGTCCCAACCTCCAATCCTTCAAATCCCGTGTCAATAGACTATATTTCCCTTCTCTTCAGACGCCCACGGTACGTTAGTACTTAGGCTTGAAGTCTACGTGGGATGTCTTAGATAAAAAACATCACCTACTGGCGGTAAGTAGAGTGTTTTGTGACGGAATACAAAGGGAAGCTCCTCGGCCTGTTGAGGTGAGTCTTTTCCAAATCCAATAGAAGTTAGCGATGAGGCCTAAAATCCCTGTCTATGCTACGATTTCTTTTCATCCGCACGAGGTAGGCATGTGACGGCCATACCTTGTTATGGAAGGAGCGTAGTGCGGAAGTGTGGCTAAAAGAAAAGGTCATGCGCAATAGACTCTACCAGAGGCGGGAAACTCCATAACTTCAACTGTGCCATACCTATAATATTGACGTCTTGTCATTTTCTATTATCATTATTATTGTGTTTATTTGGAATCTCCGAGAGTACACACCCGACATTTCGGAGATTCTAAGTAAATACCACGCAAACTGGGTAACGTGTAAGCCATCATTAAGGGTAGCTAGGGCTCTGGTTAAGCGCCAAACCGGACGGTGAGCTGACCAACCTGTCCCATGGATGAGGGCCAATAATACCCAGTAAACCAACGGCAGTCGGGAAACAGTCGGCCGGCCGCCTGTTGGCACTGGTGGGAAGTCGGTGGCTCTTTTTGCCATTTTCTGACTGCATTCGGTACGCGCGTGATATTTCCATGCGATGAATTGCCAGCTTTTAACCTAAAGCGTCACGGGCTCGGCCGCTCGGCACACCAGAAACGATACTTAGTTCTGACTCGAACGCGGTTGTGATTCTGGCAGCCCAGTTGCGAAAATCAGCTTTCGCACCGCATTCGCTTCTCAAGCGGCTGACCCTTCTTCTTTTTAAACTTAATGGAGATGGCTAACCGCCAAGTTACCGCGATCGTTTCGCTTGACTTTTCCCATCATATCTGCAAATAGCTATTTAAATACTCGGAGCAGAGAAGTTCGGCGCGTTTTTATAAAGAACAAAATGAAAGGTATATTCAAAATGTAGGTATATAATTTAAGAGGGTTAACATTGGTTATTCTAGAAACATTTTTACAGAAAACAATAAGTAAAGATTTCCAAAAATAATTGCACTTTGTCCCGGCATACCCAAGTTTAGGGACAAAGATTTTGAAATCATGTTTAAAATGTCTTGTCTAAAATTGATATAACAGCAAGTGCAAATTATTTTCGGTAATTTCCAGTGACTATTTTGCAGCAAAAGTCTTTCTGAAATGCCCAATGCGGCATTACCTACTGCACCTAGCCCGTCTAGCCGTGGGCGGGTCAGTCACGGTACTTGGCTAGTCCACCAGTGGACGGACAGCGGATCTGCAACGGTACTGTGCCCTGTACTATAATGCCGCTCATGACCCATGAACGGCACTACATTCCATGGGCCGTAGCCAGGGACGGACTGGGCCCGGAAAATGTGGCGGGCTATTTAAAGGTAAAGGCGCTGATTTAAATTAATATTATCTTTTTAACTCTTATTTTCACGTACATCAAAAGGCGCCAGGGCATTTTGTAACCAACGGTCTAACCTGGCCGTCGCGCGTCGCGGCAAAAAGGACATGCCCGATCTACAATCCGTTGGGTTTGCCGTCTTTCAGTCCGGGCACGGCTTTCGGCAATGCGGTTTCTGTCCGCTTCTGGAGCAGCCAGCTTGTGTTTACTAGGTTAATAACTTTCGGACACCTTGTATATCGAATACAACTATGTAATATTTACTTGATTTTAAATTCTTTTCGATTTCACAACTGGATCTGTCATAGATTCCTTTTTCAGAGATATTGCTTCTACGCAGTCAGTTAGCTACCTACTTCAGTCGATATCATAAAATGGCATATTAAATTAAAATATTATTTTTTCTGTGATGGAAAAAAATTGACTTTTCAACCTCTTGACAGGTGCCAAAAACGTATCATTTGTTACGACGGGGAAAAATTCTTTTTCCCCAGGAAAGAAATCTCAAAATCGCTCTCTATTCTTGCGCTTTTTCAAAATCGACAAAGATTAAAACTGCCAACTTAAATAATGTCAATATAAACAATAAAAATTGTTACCAAGACAACATGGATTGTCGCTACCATAGAAGAATAAGAAATAAGACTAAGAAATAAGAATAAGAAATAATAAATAAGAAATAAAAAATAAGAATAAGAATAAGAAGGAAACAGTCGGATGATCTTGTTTGTATTTAAATATCTTTTTAAATAAATTTGTCCCCTACTTTATAATAAAATAATTATTAAAATTTAATTTTTTTTCCTTATCTTCTGCCATTTTACTACTTTATTAACTTGAAAAGTTATAAACTAGTTTAAAGGGATGAGATAAATTTACCATTTATACCCATCTCTTCCAACAATAGTCCCATTATAAAAATATCACATAATCTAACCCAATACCTAAACACAAGGTGACTGCTCCAGAAGCGGACAGAATCCGCTTTTCCGAAAATCGCTTCCGGTCCGAAACATGGCAAACCCAACGGATTGTAGACCGGGCATGTCCTCTTTGCCGCGGCGGTCCATGGAATGTAATACCGCTCATGGGCCATGAGCGGCATTACAGTACAGGGCGCAGTACCAAGTACAGTGGATGGCTAGGCGGGCTAGGTGCAGTAATGGCTGGTCTTAATACAAGTTTTAGATGGTCCGCACTGGGCATTTTACAAAGACTTTAACAGCAAAATAGTCACTGGAAATTAACAAAAATAATTTGCACCTGCGGTTATATCAATTCTCGACACGACATTTTAAATACGGATTCAAAGCTTTTGCTGCTACACTTGGGGTATGCTGGGTCAAAATGCAATTATTTTTGGTTAATATATTTTTTTTTGTAAAAATGTTTCTAGAATAACCAATGTTAACCCTCTTAAATTATATACATTTGAATATACAGTTCATTTTGTTCTTTATAAAAACGTGCTGAACATCTCTGTTTCCAGTAGTTAAATAGCTATTTTCAGATTAACAAACCCTGCTTATTTCTGTTCTAAGAGGTAGGTACCTATAAATAGTAAATTTATCTCATCACTTTAGTTTAGGCGAATAACTGAAGAATACACCAAAAAAGCACCAAACACAAACACGTCTATACGCTTGCACAAAAAATGGCGATTCTTTGATATCGAGTCGCATCGTCCTGTAACCTAGGAAATTTACTATCGCACATGTTCATTGGCATTCTCCCACAAGAAGAAGGGTCAGCCGCTTAAGAACCAAATGCGGTGCGAAAGCTGGGCTGCCAGAATCGTAACCGCATTCGATTCGAAACTTAAGTACTGTTTCTGGTGTGCCGAGTCTCTGAAGCTTTAGGTTGAAGGCTGGCAATTCATCGCATGGAAATAACACGCGCGTACCGTATGCAGTCGGAAAATGGCAAAAAGGGCCGCCGACTTCCCACCAGTGCCGACAGGCGGCCGACTGCGTCCCGACTGCCGTTGGTTTACTGGGAATAAACCGATTTTTAAAATAATACTATTCTGCCCACCACTATCAGGGTGCCAGATGGTTGTAACTAAATTCCCCTAAACGATTTTTAAAATACCCCAAACATCACTATTTTGCAACTAAAATCCCCCAAATAAAAATAGTTTTATTCTTGACCGTTACTTATTGTTGATAAAAATATATAAATTTTTTTAACTTTCCTGAAGTCTTTATTTCAAGGGAGGTTGAATATTTTTAAATAAAACCCTTACTTTTACTGTTTTTTTGTTTGTTAATTTTTTTCAAAAAATTAACAAAAACAATATATTGTTTTATTCATAAAAAAATAAAAATAAAAATATTTCCCTCGAAAAATCTTCCCCCATGCACATGAAAATCCCCCAACTTGCAAACCCAACTTTTGGGGGAAATTCCCCAACCTGGCAACCGTGCCACTACTTGCTGTTTAACCTATTCCTGTTATGGAGAGTTTAGGGGCTATACACAAACTTTTATAGGAACAAGGTCTTCTAAGACATTAATATATAACAAAGAAGTTCTCCGTTGAATGCAGATCTTTTTGGCAAGTATACCTGCCACCCAAGTAAATTTAAGATTATATATATATATATATATATATATATATATATATATATATATATATATATATATATATATAGATATATATATATCATGGATCTATTATTCGTATACTGTGAGCGTATCGAACGTGAAGCCTTATATAATATAAATATTTTGTTGTTTGTTATTCTCTTGAGAGAGCAGTTTACGAACTACGAACATAGACAAGACTACGAATTACTACGTAATTGAATCAAGAATGGTAGTAGAAAGAGATAAAATAGCATTGGAGTGTTGGAGCTCAGAAGTGTTGTTGTCTGCTGGGTGCTTAGGAAAAACGTCTGGGAACGCTCGGTTACACGTACGTCTTTGTCTAATGAACTAGAAAAGAAAAAGTGCGACGTATAGATTTATAAATGACTCAGAGCGACTTTAAATAATCGCCTTTAGAAATAACCTAACATAACATAATCTATAAATAATAAAACCTTTTTAACTTAAATTTATTACTATTTAGCAGAAAAATAAAATATTTTGGGGCTTTTATTACTTTTAGTAAATCTTGTGATGCTTCTAACGTATTTTTGTACAAAAATACAAGGTAAAATAAGATGTGGCCAATGTTTACAAATTGTGTTTACAGTGTCGTTTAGAATGGTTTGTTTTGGCTTCAAAGAATGTGAACTCATCCCGTATCCAGTCCTAATAAATCCATGACCATGGTTAATACTAGCAATTCTTTGTAGTCTCCCTGAAGATGAAAATAAATATTTTCGAAAGCTTGGAACAACTTTAAAGAGTATTCTTTCATTTGCTGCGCAACCCAATATTACTAGTTTACTATATATATGTATATATATATATATATATATATATATATATATATATATATATATATATATATATATATATATATATATATATATATATATATATATATATATATATATATATATATATATATATATATATATATATATATATATATATATATATATATATATATATATAGTTTTTTATTACGAATCCAACGGTGCATCACAACATCAAAATTCTCTTGGATTTTCTAAAGAAAACTGCATTTTATTGCCATAGCCATTTGTTATGGTTTGATCAAACATGTAACTCCACAACGATCAAATATTATATCCAGTTAGCCATGACAAACAATTAAATTATTATAGCTGTTTAATAAATAACGGAATGAAGTGGAAAACAATTGAATTCAGGATAAATGATAGAATTCTACAAATTTGTAAACAATTATTTTTTCTGGTGTTTAATATTATGTTTCTGGTTTGTGGCGAATTGTTTACAGCCACCCATCATTATTATTCAGTTTTGTCATGGCTAAGGGATATAATATTTAATCGTCGTGCAGTTGCATGTTTGATCAAACCATATAAAATGGCTACTGCAATAAAATGTAGTTTTCTTTAGAAAATCCAAGAGAATTTTGATGTTGTAATGCACCGTTGGATTCGTAATAAAAAACTACATCTAGTTATACTATGAAAGTGTTATAGTTGTATTTAATATTTTTAAGTTATTATCAAAAAAGTGACTTAGTCAACTTTGAACTCTCTGGTAAGACAAATGAAAGGTGATAAAAATGTGTAGGTATTTTTGTGCAGATGTACACGTCTATTAGAACGATTTAAGGTGGGTCATTGCACTCTAGATTAAAACAAAAAATTTGTTTTAAAAATGGCAAATTGACACAAAAAGTAATAAAAATAATACAGTTGTACGTAGAATGATCTCTAGATTCCAAAAATCAAGAAATATACAGGGTGTCTCATTTGAAAATCTAAAGTTGGTGTCACTTCCGGCTAAACCGGAAGTCGTCGAAATTTGACAAGTACTTAGAAAAGTGACTTTTTACTAGCCTATGACTCCTGCCAAGTTTCATCTTGTTCGATTAAATACTAAAGAAATGGCAGCCGGAAAGTGATCTCGTTGACACCCGGTATATAGGTATATATATATATATATATATATATATATATATATATATATATATATATATATATATATATATATATATATATATATATATATATATATATGTACAGTGACCGGCAAAAAGTTCGCAACATATGGGGAAAATTTTTATTAGGTGAGTATTGGAAAAACTTTTCCGGGGGATCGGTTCTGCATGTCCGATAACCTAAAAATCGATTTTGACATACGTCACGTGACCACTGGTATAGCGTCAAATTAAAAAAAAAATTGTTAATTTACAAAAAGTGAGGTTAGTTGACGAGATATCAAAAAAAGTTATTTGAAAAAATTCCTTAGAATTAAATTCTAGGTCCTCGTGCAAAATTTTAAGATTTTATTTAAAAAAATTGGAAAACTCAATTTTTTTTAAATATTTTTTTATCGATTTACAAATTTCCAGTTTTTTTCGTTTAGATAGCTTGGCTAATGTAAAGCCCATGTATCTGGATGAAAATAAACGAATGTAGTAGTTTTTTCTACAATTGACAGGACAAAATTAAAAAAAAACAGGGTTTCGCCGGACGCTAGCTGTTGCAATGATTTGTATCTAGCAGCAGTGTCAAAATTTTAGAGACATTTCAATGAGATTACATTGAGAAAACCTTAATCGTCTTAAATATATCTGAAGTTCGACTTTTTGTAAAGTTAAGGGGAGTAAAATAGATAATAAACAAAAAATTACCTGTTTATTTAATCGAAATTTCATAAACGAAAACCAATGTAAGAAAAACTTAAAAGTAGTCAAATTCTGTACTAACAACATAAAAAATCATTGTTTTTCCTTGGGTGCACAAAATTTAAAACTCAGTATGACCACCATTTCTCTCCATACATACTATTGTTCTCGAGCGCAACTCTCGATTAACATTTCGGAGCATTTTACGATTTATTTGCAATACACAATTTCTAATGACATTCTCTAAATTTTGTATATTCCTAAAGGGTCGATGTTTGTACACAGGGTTCTTTAGGTATCCCCACATAAAGAAATCTAACGGAGTCAGATCTGGTGATCTCGCAGGCCACGGATTTTCAGAAAACCGTCCTATCCACTGGTTTCCAAATTCTTGATCCAGCCATCTCTTCACCTCATTTGTGGAATGAATGCTAGCTCCGTCTTGTTGAAAGTATAAATTTCTTCTTTCGGCTAATGACAAATTGTCTAAAAAGTCAGATATCTCAGTTTGTAGAAATTCGTTCTGAATTTAAATTGTCTCTAAAGAAAAAAGGTCCCACTATTCTGAGGTTGAAAATTCCGCACCACACATTAACCTTAAAACTATATTGGTCTTTACTCTGAATTACAAAGTCTGGGTTTTCGGTGGCCCACCATCTACAGTTTTGTGAACTGACGGTTCCGTTAGAGGTAAATGTAGCTTCATCCGAGAAAAGAACGTTCTTTGGGAAATTAAAATCTTCCTCAATCATACCCTGGAACCAGGCACAAAAATCGAAGCGGGCGTCATAATCCCTATCTTTTAATACTTGTACAAATTTAGGTTTGTACGGATGAAATTTGTTTCTTTTTAATATCCTCCGCACAGATCTTTCGTGAATGTTAGTGATCTCCGATATTTGACTAACTGCTAATTGGGGTGTTTCTGTGATCGACAAACACACATCCAGAGAACCTTCGTCACCTGTTACCGGTTTTTCATGGGAAACTTTATACTGATTTTCTACCGATCCCGTTTCTTTAAATTTATTGACTAGACGAGATACTGTGGAATAATGGAGGGATTTATCGGGGTGCCTCTCATTAAAAATTGCTGCTGTTTCTCTATGGCTTTTGTAATTATCTCCAGAAATTAAAATAATTTCTATCTTTTCCTGAAGAAGTAGTGTGGGTGCCATTTTAAGGAATAAAATATTAATAAACTTATGTAAAATATCAAACTTAGTAAGATGCGAGACATAAACCAATGACATAGGTTGAAATCAAACAAATTATAATTTGTTTGACATTTTTCTGTTGTTTTTAACCTACTAGATTATTTGGTTGTTTTAATTTCAGAGCCTGCTTTGGTAGTTTTAAGTACAACTAAATAGACCTGGTTGTTAAATTTATGTGCGAAAAATCTTAATAAAATCTTGATACAGTCATTTCATTAGATTCAAACCATTGCAACAGCGAGCGTCCGGCGAACACCTATTTTTTCGATTTTGTCCTGTCAATTGTAGAATTGTAGATCTGACTCCGTTAGATTTTTTTATGTGGGGATACCTAAAGAACCCTGTGTACAAACATCGACCCTTTAGGAATATACAAAATTTAGAGAATGTCATTATAAATAATTGTGTATTGCAAATAAATCGTAAAATGCTCCGAAATGTTAATCGAGAGTTGCGCTCGAGAACAACAGTATGTATGGAGAGAAATGGTGGTCATACTGAGTTTTAAATTTTGTGCACCCAAGGAAAAACAATGATTTTTTGTGTTGTTAGTACAGAATTTGACTACTTTTAAGTTTTTCTTACATTGGTTTTCGTTTATAAAATTTCGATTAAATAAACAGGTAATTTTTTGTTTATTATCTATTTTAATCCCCTTAACTTTACAAAAAGTCGAACTTCAGATATATTTAAGACGATTAAGGTTTTCTCAATGTAATCTCATTGAAATGTCTCTAAAATTTTGACACTGCTGCTAGATACAAATCATTGCAACAGCTAGCGTCCGGCGAAACCCTGTTTTTTTAAATTTTGTCCTGTCAATTGTAGAAAAAACTACTACATTCGTTTATTTTCATCCAGATACATGGGCTTTACATTAGCCAAGCTATCTAAACGAAAAAAACCGGAAATTTGTAAATCGATAAAAAAATATTTAAAAAAAATTGAGTTTTCCAATTTTTTTAAATAAAATCTTAAAATTTTGCACAAGGACCTAGAATTTAATTCTAAGCAATTTTTTCAAATAACTTTTTTTGATATCTCGTCAACTAACCTCACTTTTTGTAAACTAAAAAATTTTTTTTTTAATTTGACGCTATACCAGTGGTCACGTGACGTATGTCAAAATCGATTTTTAGGTTATCGGACATGCAGAACCGATCCCCTGGGAAAGTTTTTCCGATACTCTCCTAATAAAAATTTTTCCCATATGTTGCGAACTTTTTGCCGGTCACTGTATATATATATATATATATATATATATATATATATATATATATATATATATATATATATATATATATATATATATATATATATATATATATGTTACCGGCAAAGTCCGTTTCTTCGTCATACTTAAGTTTGCCTAGGTAAACCGCACATGGCTGGAACGTTTTAGGCAAAGTCCGAAATTGTTCTCCATTTCGGAGTTTGCCTATAATGTAATCCGGCAAACTTAGGTTTGCCAAACAGGTTTTAGGAAAAGTCCGAAATATGTTCTCACATTTGTGTTGTATCATGATAACTGGTGTACTAGTGATGGCAAGCCTGTAAATAATATGATTCAATCGTATTTCAGTACCTATACCTAAGTTAAAAATACCCTCATATACTTATTAAACTTTTTTATTGAAAAATAAAAAACATATTCTTAAAAGTAATAGGTAATACACACATATAACACAATAACACATATAACATTTATAACATGGTTGGGAATAATGCATTATTTATTGGCACATGAAGACGAATGGTGGCATTTTGAATTACAAAGAATCTTCTCTTTCTTGCATTTACAGAAATTTGTGACACATTTTTTAGTACAGTTACATTTTAAGAATCCCTGTCCTCCAAATATAGAATTCCTATTACTAATCTCTCGAAGCGATAATTCTTTATCGGGAATATCGTCGATTTTTAAAAATTCGTTCTTATTCACTAGTATACCAGTTATCATGATACAACACAAATGTGAGAACATATTTCGGACTTTTCCTAAAACCTGTTTGGCAAACCTAAGTTTGCCGGATTACATTATAGGCAAACTCCGAAATGGAGAACAATTTCGGACTTTGCCTAAAACGTTCCCGCCATGTGCGGTTTACCTAGGCAAACTTAAGTATGACGAAGAAACGGACTTTGCCGGTAACATATGTATATATATATATATATATATATATATATATATAAATATATATATATATATATATATATATATATATATATTATATATATATATATATATATATATATATATATATATATATATATATATATATATATATTTAGGTTAAAATTCTTGGGATTGTGGTTCCAATTAATTAATTAACTGCAGTTGTTAGACAGTTACATATTTATTTGTTATAGTATAGAACGTTTCGGTCATTTTGTTTGACCTTTGTCAACTATATTGATACACGATGTTGGCACTAAAATGAAACAATTACAAATAGATGACGTACGTACAAAACATTTATATTTAAAATTTACCCTAGAGACAGAAATTATCCTCTGGTTTCAGCCCTGATATCCTCGGTAACAAGGAACACATATGCATAACAGACACTCATTCAAACAACACAAATTATATTTATAACGTCACTGTTTAAAAGTTTAAAATGCACTGATTTCGGTGTAGGAATACGGTAAGAGAATGTAAAGTTAGAGTTTTTTATGCTCCGGTTATCTTATAAATTTTGTTGATAAAGGAATAAAAATAGTACCAAAAACCAAAATTGTTGTTACCCCTTACCCTTAATAATTGACAAATATATATTAAATTAATATGTTATTGTATATTTTATTTAGCCCAGTTATATCGGATTTATCATTAATAGCTAAGGGTGTTTTTTTGATGTGGATCATTTCATGCAATTCACGTTTTCGTTTATGAAGTTCTGTCTTTAAAATTCTTGTTGTTGCAAAATCAAAATTATGGTTAAGAGTTTGTTCGTGTTTTTTGAGGGCGGTTACATTTTTTCGGTCATATTTGTGACCATTTAGTCTATTGTGTAAATATTGGCTGGTTTGACCTATATAAACTGATTGGCAATCTTTACAGGGTACTTCATACACGATATGTGTTTTTTTATTGGTGGGGATGTCACTTTTAAGTTTACTAAAATTGTTCTTTAATAAGTTGTATCCCTTGTGGCTAACATTTATGTCATGCTTTTTGAAAAGTTTTTGAAAGTTCTCTGAAAGGGTAGGAATATAAGGCAACGATAAAAATTGTTTGTTGTTGTTTGTTTCACCCTGTCTATGGTTGTTATTACCTGGTGAGCAGTGTTTTTCCTGTCTTTGTTTAAATATTGCATTTACCAATTTGTTTGGATATAGATTAAGCGATAATACTTGTTTTGCTTTTTTTATTGCTCCGTCTCTATATTCTGGATTGCTCAAAAGGATAGCTCGATCTGCTAGCCCAATTATAACGGATTTTTTTTGGGAGATATGGTGTTGTGATTTATAGTTTAGATAACGCCCGGACCATGTCGGTTTTGTATACCATTTCGTTTTTATAGTGTTTTTTTCGTGGTATAACGTCATGTCTAGAAAATTAATTTGGTTGTTGTTTTCACTTTCTATGGTGAATTTCAATTTTTCGTGGTAATTGTTAAAATGTTCTAACACATAATTAGCTTGGTCTTTCGGAATTGCTGTGATACAGTCATCAACATATCTATAAAAGAACGGCACTGAAAATTTTAATTTTGGGATAACATCACTTTCTAGGTCTTCTAGCACTAGTTGTGCTATTATACTAGAAATAGATGCGCCCATTGCACATCCTTCAATTTGTTTATAGAACAGGTTTTCGTATTTGAAATATGTTGATGTTAATGTAAGTTCTACAGCTTCCAGGAAGTCGTTCAGGGGTATGTCAGTGTACTTTTTTATTTCTGACCATTTCTTTTTTACTACATCAAGAGCCACCTTAATTGGTACATTCGTATATAGAGATACTACATCTAGGGATATTAACATGTAGTTATCAGGAATATGATTATTTTTTATTTTTTCTTTAAAAGTCCAGGAATCTTTTATATAATGTTCGTTTTTGTAAGCAACGTTAGACAGAATATTTTTTAAGTATTTGGAAAGGTTGTTAAAAGGTGACTGAATGCATGACACTATAGGTCTTAAGGGAATTCCCGTTTTATGTAATTTAGGGAGGCCGTATGAATGCTACTGAATACAACACTAAGATGAACACCCTACTTCAAGATAAAAACACATACAAGGAACTCAAAAGCGACCCCACTAATATTTACCAAAAGAAGAACAACAAATTAATTGACAAATGGGAAAATAAAGATTATATTTCACCACAAACTGCAAAAGATCTCACAATACAAAACTCCTTACCCCCTAGAATATACGGCCTCCCTAAATTACATAAAACGGGAATTCCATTAAGACCTATAGTGTCATGCATTCAGTCACCTTTTAACAACCTTTCCAAATACTTAAAAAATATTCTGTCTAACGTTGCTTACAAAAACGAACATTATATAAAAGATTCCTGGACTTTTAAAGAAAAAATAAAAAATAATCATATTCCTGATAACTACATGTTAATATCCCTAGATGTAGTATCTCTATATACGAATGTACCAATTAAGGTGGCTCTTGATTTGATGTAGTAAAAAAGAAATGGTCAGAAATAAAAAAGTACACTGACATACCCCTGAACGACTTCCTGGAAGCTGTAGAACTTACATTAACATCAACATATTTCAAATACGAAAACCTGTTCTATAAACAAATTGAAGGATGTGCAATGGGCGCATCTATTTCTAGTATAATAGCACAACTAGTGCTAGAAGACCTAGAAAGTGATGTTATCCCAAAATTAAAATTTTCAGTGCCGTTCTTTTATAGATATGTTGATGACTGTATCACAGCAATTCCGAAAGACCAAGCTAATTATGTGTTAGAACATTTTAACAATTACCACGAAAAATTAAAATTCACCATAGAAAGTGAAAACAACAACCAAATTAATTTTCTAGACATGACGTTATACCACGAAAAAAACACTATAAAAACGAAATGGTATACAAAACCGACATGGTCCGGGCGTTATCTAAACTATAAATCACAACACCATATCTCCCAAAAAAAATCCGTTATAATTGGGCTAGCAGATCGAGCTATCCTTTTGAGCAATCCAGAATATAGAGACGGAGCAATAAAAAAAGCAAAACAAGTATTATCGCTTAATCTATATCCAAACAAATTGGTAAATGCAATATTTAAACAAAGACAGGAAAAACACTGCTCACCAGGTAATAACAACCATAGACAGGGTGAAACAAACAACAACAAACAATTTTTATCGTTGCCTTATATTCCTACCCTTTCAGAGAACTTTCAAAAACTTTTCAAAAAGCATGACATAAATGTTAGCCACAAGGGATACAACTTAACAATTTTAGTAAACTTAAAAGTGACATCCCCACCAATAAAAAAACACATATCGTGTATGAAGTACCCTGTAAAGATTGCCAATCAGTTTATATAGGTCAAACCAGCCAATATTTACACAATAGACTAAATGGTCACAAATATGACCGAAAAAATGTAACCGCCCTCAAAAAACACGAACAAACTCTTAACCATAATTTTGATTTTGCAACAACAAGAATTTTAAAGACAGAACTTCATAAACGAAAACGTGAATTGCATGAAATGATCCACATCAAAAAAACACCCTTAGCTATTAATGATAAATCCGATATAACTGGGCTAAATAAAATATACAATAACATATTAATTTAATATATATTTGTCAATTATTAAGGGTAAGGGGTAACAACAATTTTGGTTTTTGGTACTATTTTTATTCCTTTATCAACAGAATTTATAAGATAACCGGAGCATAAAAAACTCTAACTTTACATTCTCTTACCGTATTCCTACACCGAAATCAGTGCATTTTAAACTTTTAAACAGTGACGTTATAAATATAATTTGTGTTGTTTGAATGAGTGTCTGTTATGCATATGTGTTCCTTGTTACCGAGGATATCAGGGCTGAAACCAGAGGATAATTTCTGTCTCTAGGGTAAATTTTAAATATAAATGTTTTGTACGTACGTCATCTATTTGTAATTGTTTCATTTTAGTGCCAACATCGTGTATCAATATAGTTGACAAAGGTCAAACAAAATGACCGAAACGTTCTATACTATAACAAATAAATATGTAACTGTCTAACAACTGCAGTTAATTAATTAATTGGAACCACAATCCCAAGAATTTTAACCTAAATATATTCACAATGGTTCAAGAACTTTCTAATGTAAACTATATATATATATATATATATATATATATATATATATATATATATATATATATATATATATATATATATATATATATATATACTATATATATATATATATATATATATATATATATATATATATATATATATATATATATATTTCTGTACAAATAAATGTACTTACATTCGTCAGAAAACGGCATAAAAGTGAATAATATAAAATGGAGCACTTTTTTCTTGAAAACCATCTCTCTTGGGTCGCTTTATTTATTTCACAATAATTAGTAATAGCTGTGAAAAATACCCACCGTCATTGAAAACATATACGCAATTATATTTAAGAAAAAAGTAGGTATAGTTTAATAACTAAAAAATGTTATAATTAATATATTCATGTTCAACGTTAAGAATGATAAATCACGTTTGCCAAGATAACCCGCAAGTTTAGTAATAAACCTATCTTTCCAAGCATGTTAATTATTTCATAACAATTGTTCTTAAAGTTAGTGTGAATTGAACACTCTGTTGTAACAAAGGGATATACCAGGGGCGGCTGGTGAAATTTTAAAGTTGTAAATCCCGGTTGCTACTTACGGGTCTCACGCCAAGTTCAGGGGTTTTAATAATAAGCCTACTAGGAATGTTTTGCTAAGAAAAAATATTTTGTAATTTGCGAAAAATGTTGAATTTTTGCTGCGCCCCCTTGGTAAAAAAATTAAAACGTTTAGATATGTTATTTAATATTTTTTTAAAACAAATTTTGCATCATTTTGTCGAAAATTTTCAAATTTTAAGAGAAAAAAGTGTTAGTAGAAAGTTAGAGTCATTTGAATTTTTTTAAACTTACACTAAACTTAAAAAAGAATCAAATTACTATAACTTTCTACTAACACATTTTATTCTCTTAAAATTTAAAAATGTTCGACAAAATGATGTAAAATTTGCAAAAAAAAATAAAATATCTAAACGTGTTGATTTTTTTCCAGAAGTTGGTTCAGCAAAAATTCAACATTTTTTTGCAAATTACAAAATATTTTTTTCTTTACCGAAATATTCCTAGTAGGCTCACGATTAAAACCCCTGAACTTCAGAGGCGTGCCGTCGGGGGGCTATGGGGGCGCAAGGACCACCGCCCTTGTCATAACGGCGACCCCTTGCATGAAACCATGACTGTTTTAGTACATAGTAGCTTTGCTGGATGCTGAGTACTACTGATGTAGGTACTAAAATACTATCTGTTATAATTTTATAGCTTAATAACTTCTTATATCATTTTTAAAAACCCTATAATTTACACACAAGTGAATTATTTAAATCTACCTGGAAGTCATTCTTATTTCAACTTTGCAACGCTTTTTTCCGCAATGAAGTAGAATTCAATTTACTTCCACTTCCCTCCAAAATTAAAATTCAAAGTTCGGTAAAAATTTAAAAATCCCAAAATTAACCCACGTAACGAGTGGAGCTGAATGCGAGGGGCTTGCGCATGTATGCAAAAAAAATGCCCTAGCTCAAATGCCAGAGAGATTGGGATGGGTTTATAAAGGCCCCACTGCTTTTGCAGCCGGGTCAAAAACAGAAACCCTCCTAGATGATATTGGCACCTCGCTTTCAACTCACTCACTCACTAAAGTTGACATATTTAACAATTAACTAGAAACTGTGCTGTCCGGTGAGTTAAATAAAACACGAATTTAAAACAAATTTACAAATATATTTACAACACTCAATCGGCTCCAAGAATAAAACCACTGATGGTTAAAAAAAATGTGACGAATTAAGTGGTAAAGTTACAAATTTATCCGCTCCTCATACACGTGACCTCACAAGGCCTAATGCCTTAAGCGCAAAATAGGAATAGCCAGAAAGGTACCGTCGTGTAGGCAACTGTTGTATTTTGTTAGCTGATTAATGACGAAGGGGTGACAGTGATCAGTCAACTATACTGAGTAAAAGGATTTAAACAATTGATCATAAGAAAAATAAATAAATAAAGGTTAAAATAGAAATATGGAATGGTTGCCTGAGAGTCGGCTGCTGTCCTCCAAAGAGTCCGAAGTAATGTTTAGGCCTAAGGCTATGATGGCCTAGGCAATGTCTCGGTGGTAGTGGAAAGATGAGATGGTCTGCTGGTGGAAACGTAATTTTCCAGCAGAAAGCCGGCGATAAAGAAAATATGACGGGGAACAGAAGATGGAAAGTTCTTCTCTTAACGGGAAGATAACTGTCTTCCAGCAAAAAGATTGTCTCCCCGCCAAAAAGAAAGACCATGGAGCTGTAATGTAGGGTCTACACGTGTGACTGCTAGCCTCTGCGGCTTAAATCCATTAAAATGAGATTCTTCCAGGAAAGGAAACGGAATCCAAAGCCAAACCAAAACGGTATCAAACAACCAAACGACACCAATTGCCAAACAAAACCCGGAAGAAAAATTCGGGGTGGTAACCCCAAATACTTCGGGCCCCTGCAGGGCATAAGGGTTGCTCACCCCTACCGTCCTGAGCTAGCAGCAAGGTGAAAAATGACCGTGATTTTTAGTACCTGGACGAACCCAAAATTCATTCTTTTTTCCCCTCGTGTTCACGCTATAGAGCGGTGCAGAATAGTATCTATTCGAACCACGGTACTCGATACCATCAAGTATCGACAGCGACGGAAACTAACCCCTCAACACGTCAAACGGTGGGTGTCAAAACAAGGGATAAAAAATATACCACGCCCCGCTTATAAGTTCGTAACATGTTGTCCATTATGCAAAAATAAAACATCCGAATTAGTATAGACACCTTCTGGGTCGATCTAACCGCACGACCCTACAACACCGTCGCGCGCAATACTCGAACAAGGTCGTAACTTAAACACCAGTTGCATATACCACCGTTTAAACGAAAACGTCACGCGAACTCTATGGACACACACGTAAACTTAAACCGGTCATTCAGTTAGAAACTACCGAGATCAGAATATATACCAATACAATATATATAGTATATTTACCAACCCAAAACTACAGTGTTAAAGCTAGTATTAAAACATATAATTATTAGAAAGGTTTCAGCGCCAGATTTCCTGCCAGATTTCACTAAACCAAAGTAGTATTTTAACTCCTACATCCGTTGAAGTATCTGTTCCTGATGAGAATATTTATCCCCAAAAGAAAAAACGTTTGTTAGACACTGAGACAGATGAAACGTCAGATTCAGAGTCAGAGTGAAATGGATGAGGAAAGTATTTCCTATGCTGACTCAGACACAGACAAGTCGGATACTGATCAGGACGAAGAAGATATGGATTTTGAATAATTTTAATTCTAAATATGAGTTTCTAAAAACAAAATGTGTTTTTTTTCATAAAACTAAAATTATTGTTTAAACTCTTAGTCCCTCATATGAAGCCGTAAAATAAAAGGATTTTAATTTAAAAACGAAAATACCCAAATACTCAGAATGGGATACGTCGGTAAATACCCAGGATATTTACCCCTAAAAACAAATACCCGGGTATTTCATATCACTACGGCTAGCGTCCGCTATTCCGCAGGAAGAGGTGATTGATTGGCGTTCCTGTGCGATCGCCATGTTGCGGCCACGTGCTGTTATGTCAACGTCAGTTGATGCTTTTGTTTAGACCATTGACCTTCAGTAAGAGGAGACGCAGCTGTTCATTTATATAATATATATTTTTATTCATTTTAATAAGCTTTTTGTTTGCTTTCTCCCTTTTTCCCAAGAAAAATATTCTCAGTAATGTGTATCTAAAATTTCATGAAAAGAAAGCTGAATTGCTTTGGTTCGCTCAGACGCTGCTACAAAAAAAACAAATGACCATTAAAAAAAATTATATTGAACATTTCTTTCAACGGCAGGAAGCCATAATGTGGCCCACATTTTCAAAATCAATCTTTTCACTAATATTCTTAGTTTTTATGTTCTCTTCCTGATTTCCAACCAACACGAGGTTGTTGGATTGTAATTTCCACCCGTATTTCTTTATCCAAACTTGAAGGGTTTTTTCATCTAGATCACCTACAAAAAAAAGACAGTATTGAACTGCATGATCGCAATTATTAGGGTTGCAAAACGTGCGTGATTTTTTTAACTTGCCAACATTAAAAGCAAAAAGCTTCAAAAAACTAAAATAATATGAAATAAGTTGCGGGTCTATACATATGACATATTCATAGTTATATTACAAGTTTCTTTATACTACCAGGGATGTTTCCAAAGTTGTGGGAATTTTCCGTTAAATTTTTAATTTCAATAAGTTTTGTCTATTCTACAGTGTAGTTGTTAAATATAACGTCTGTTTAAGTAGTTTAACTATATGAACTTTTTTTACCGCGAAGCAAAACTTATTAAGCTATCTTCAAATAGCTTTTATGGAGTCTGTTTTATTCGGTGGTTTCAGCACGTTTTATGTCATGTAAGTACTAAAATTGCACATCACGTAGAGGTTTCTCCGGTCTTAGGAAGAGATGGTAGTCGCTAGAAGCTAGGTCAGGTGAAAAAGGTTAATATGGGAGTAATATTTTAATGCAATTCTTTTAAAACTTCCATCGTTCGGCAAGCAGTGTGGTCTTGCATCGTCATGTTGCAGTAATGATCAGTTAGGGAGCTTTTCAGGTCGGTACTTGATCTATATCTTGTTGGAGTAGACCGGACAAAGAATTAACAAAAGATCCTGTACAATTTCCCCCACAGCAGGGACATTAATGTCATTTACAGCTGTGTTTGAGCGTCCACTACGGGGATCGTCTTGTAGGGATGTCACCTTTAAATCGATCAACCCTACGATAAACCCTACTTTTGGATTTTACAGACTTGCTAAATGTGTTTTGCAATCGTTAAGCGACTTCATATGTTTTAACACCCGGAACGAAAATAAAGGTTCGTCAGGAATTTACCGCATCTCCCATATTTTTAAAATAAACTCTTTAAAACTCGTCTATACCCAACCTGAGCGGTATAATCTAATATTGTTGGATAAACTGTCATGAATTGTTTGTATATGGAAGTATGTGGATATCAGCCCCGAATTTTCAGCGACACAGCAATTCACAGAATTTTGGAAACATACCTCGTACAAAATGCGAGACAAAATGTCTGTCATACCTGTTCACAAGAAAGACATTTTATCAAATAGGAATCATTAAACAAACTTAGCTTAATTTTAAATTTAGAAGTGGACAAAATCTTAGGTGTACAAGGTATGGAGTATGCTGATAACGTGTATAGCACACAATTTGTTTCTAACTTTTTAGTTGTTATTTTGCACTGGTTTTTGGTTTTATAAACTTTTTCTTTCAAGCCTATTAATTGTGAGTTATTATTCCAATGTGCTTTGTGGTATAAAAAGTCTCGATCACAGAAGAAGGGAAGCCATGTTCCTTTTTCTGTACAAGCTGTGCAACAATATGATCGACTGCGACACCGCTTTTTTTACGAAGGACAACATTGAACCAACTATGGTCAAACTGCTTTTGTCAGTAGAATGCTGGTAAACTATAACCGATTTTATTCCGTCTGTGATATTCTTAGAGTCATTACCAAAAATTAGACGATTATTTTTATGTAACTTACTCTTTCTGGCTTGTAGTTAGTATGTGTTTTTAGATTGTATTTAGTATTTTATTTTTGTATTTTGTAGTTTTGTTCATGTTTTGCTCATATTTAAGTGCTAGTTTAGACGCCTTTTACTATATTCCATACCATTTAGAATGTTGTATTCTGTAGTGTAGGTATGATGTTTTTGCATAAATAAATAAACAAATAAATATAATGCATTAAGGCCCATTAAAAGTTGCAATTAAAATATATTCTTCATTTTACTCTAGCTCTAATAATTAGCCAAGAAAAATACCAAAACCCAAAAACTTTTATTTACCACCCTGTATATCTGAAACAAAGCAGTGTTTGAAGCATGTTAGGAGCAACATTAAAAGCAGAAAAGCTTCAAAAATTAAAATAATATACAAAATAACTGAGAAGTTAGAAATAAGTTGAGTGTCTGTAAATGGGATTTATATTCATAGGTTTATTACAAATTTCTTTATAGAAAATGTCTGCTGTATCTGTCCATAAGAGACATTTTATCAAATAGGAATCATTAAACACACCTACTTAGCTGAGTTTTAAATTTAGAAGTGGAAAATATCTTAGGTGTGGAAGGTTTGAAGTATGCTAATAACCTGTATAGTGCTTAGGTATTTGATGACATGCGACTATGCCTGTTCTGTAAAACATTCCCTTCCCTCATGAATAGGTACAACTGATATTTTCTAGTATATAAAAGTTTGTAATACAACTATAAATATAAATCCCATTTAGACTATTTGTTTCTAACTTTTAGTTGTTATCTTGCACTGGGTTTTGGTTTTTTAAACATTTCCTTTCAAGCTTTTTAGCTGTGTATTATTAATCCAATGTTTCACCTTAGATAAGCCATCATCAACTTATTTTTTTAAGAGCGGCTAATTTTAAGTATCAGTAAGATATAAAGAGTATTTTTTGTACAATGTGCTTACCTAAAAGTTTTGACAAGTGATCATGATCAATGGTTTGGAATGTAATACCTACAACATGACATACAAACTTCCTAATTGAATCCAAAAATCCAGAGATTTTTTGGGTTAGTTCAGGTGTAGTCATAATTCTTGTCCAGAAAAGTTGGAAATCACATTGCTCTAAAATATCAGCTAAGTAGATTATTTGGTTAATTGGATCTGTTGTTAACTGGAACAAAAGACAAAAATAATAACTTAAGTTGTAGTACACTGAATAATCTATATCTATTAGTATCTGTAAAGACAGACCATTTAAGCAATGGGATGTCCACTTTTTAATGTGTAAAATAACATTATTTGTCAATCTAAATAAATGGTTATACTGCAAGATAGAGCAATGTACAAAACCAAAATGACTGCACTATAAAAAAGAAAATTTCAGTCAGAAGAAAATAGTTAAAAAAAATCGGTCAAGTGCAGGTTAAGCTTGCACAATGACTGTTCCGTGCCATCAGCCCCCCACTTAACCTGAGCAAACCTTGGCCGCCAGATCTCCGCCCATCTGCCGCGTTACCCCCGCCGACGTCACCAACGCTGTATCACATCGCGTATGCGTGAGCCTAATTAAAAATTTTTAAAATGTGTAAGAACAAAAGTTGTTTCTTACATTGTGAGAAATATTTTTTGTTGAAAAATAATTGTCTCTAAAACCAATGGTTTAGCAGTTATAAGAAAATGAACAATTAAATTGTTTATGACAATTGATCGCGCTATGATTTTTGAATACTGATAATTTTCGTTCAATCTACACCTAATTCTTAATGTTCCCGATTTTTTTCAGAATTTTCCTCGGATTTTTCAGAGCGATCCTTCCGGTGATAAGGGTGGGGACAGAAATTTTTAAGCGTTTTTTTCAAAAAATCTTTAAAAAGGTGCATAAAAAATACATCATATATGTTGCTGAATTCGTGCTTCAATAAGTTTTCATTTGATACCTCGTTTGATAATCTACACGACGCCCTAGAAAAAAAAAATCAATGCCCCACTTTACCCCCTGAATCAAACCTTTTTATACTTCACGTCTATAATTGGGCCACCACACTTTATCACTGTGCTAAATTTCAAATTTTTATGGCGAATAGTTGAACAGAAAATCGCCCGTAACAGACGCATGGACATATGGACGGACACCACAGTGATTCCATAAGTGTTCCGTTTCACAGAACACTAAAAATAAGGTAACAAAGGAGGTTCAAAGCTCCACAGTAAATAATAAATGACAAATGATTATTCTATTTTCATCAACAAAATGTATGCCTAGTAGCTAATTCAAAGAAGTTTAAGAACATTTGAAATTACGATCTGTATTTAAAAAACTCAAAAGTGAGCTTCACAAAATCTCATTGCATTTAAAATCTGGTTTTATAAATTACCTGCTTCGCCGTTAATAAACACTTGCACAATATAAAATCAGTATGAGGCATATTTGTTAAGGCTTTTAGCAAAATCTGGCAGGTAATATCGCTGTTGAAACTATTGGGATTAAATTGGTACAACTTTAATACTGCCAGATTTGCCTCCAAATCATATGTATTTTCCTTGGACTGCATTTCAACATATCTTTGTAAAGTGGGCAAGTTATCAGGATTGTACCTAAAAATATCAGAATATAATTTTTAGTAGGCATTAAATTTTGCTTATATTAATTGAGGTTACCGTTACTTATGTTCATAATTTTACACAAACAAAATAAGTATTGCACCTTTCAATGCCTTTTAACATGATGCCAACAGTTTGCTTCATTGTTTCAGCCATTTTCTCATAAATTAAACTAGTTTTCTTTTAATTAAAAACTCAAAAAACCACGTTAATCAAATCAAGACCATCAAGTTCCCAAACAATCTCAAACGTCAAAAATGGACCGTGACGTTCTTCTTCCTTTGATAATTTGAAGGTCTGAGGTCGTACCATTTTATTTTCTTTGGTCTGAGGTCAGGAGGCAGGTCTGAGGCAGTCAGGCGGTTAGGACTATAAATACAATTCTGGAACTAGTAAAATTTAAGACTAGAAATTATTATTTTAAACCGTAGGGAATACGGAAACGTATAATAAAAACTATATTAAAATAAATAAATACTATTACAATAAAGGAACTCTCGATTAATCTATGATGAATGATGATGATGCTAGCAGAGTAGAATAATTCTACCGTGATGCTAGTTTAAAAATTGCAGCCATTTTCTAGGACAGAAATAAGCCTACGTCGTTGGCGCCCAAAGATAGAAACGAAGAATGTTTATTTTCTTGACAGTTTGACGATCAGTTGTTTTTGACAGCTCAGGAAAGTTTTGTGAATTAAGAAAAGTTTATAAGTTAAATCCGAAATCATCCACAATTTTAGTAAATTATTCTTTAAATAAATCATGGCCGCTTTTCCAGGAAGTATTGCCTTTGATGAGTATGGCCGCCCTTTTATAATTATTCGTGATCAAGAAAACCAAAATCGTTTAACCGGAATCGATGCTCTGAAGGTTGGTTATGTTTACTCAGTATCAACGAATGTTTTTTAAATTCTTAATAATTCTTATGTATTGGCATAAAATAGAACCTGATGTGCTTCAGAGCGTTCACTTGTAATGAAATATTGTCGTTCTAATTTTTAGTCACACATCTTGGCTGCAAGACAAATTTCTAATACCATCAAAACTTCTTTGGGTCCCAAGGGCCTCGATAAGATGATGGTTTCTCCGGATGGTAAGTATTGCAATTTGTTTTGACTGAGAAAAAAACGTTATTTTTAACAGTACCCTTCAGCATCATAGACATAAAAAGCATGACTAACACTAAGTTTATGTTATCCTCTGTGTCTTTAACATCTAATGAAAAGCAAGGGAGACTCTTATAAAAAGATTTAAGTCACCCACTGGTTACTGTAATTATTTAGTTTATTTTTGAAATCCTAGTTGTTGTATAAAATTAGACCAGCTAGACTTTAAATTCTAGGGGATGTTACTGTTACCAATGATGGAGCCACTATTTTGAAAATGATGGATGTTGAACATGAAATAGGGAAACTCTTAGTAGAGCTTTCTCAATCTCAGGATGATGAAATTGGTAAGAAAGAAAATTATAAAATATCTACTTATCTAAGAATATTTTTTCTCAGTACCAGTGTTAATGTATCCTAATATAACAATTTGTTTTAGGTGATGGAACCACAGGAGTTGTTGTTTTAGCTGGTGCTCTGTTAGAACAAGCAGCAGCATTAGTTGATCGTGGTATTCACCCTATCAGAATAGCTGATGGTTACGAGATGGCTTGTCAACATGCCGTAACTCACTTAGAAAAAATTGCTGAGTTGTTCCCTGTATCAGCTACAAATACTGAACCTCTTATCAAAGTAGCTATGACTACTTTAGGCTCAAAAATTATTAATAAATGCCATAGACAAATGGCTGAGATTGCTGTTAATGCAGTTTTAGCTGTTGCTGATCTAGAGCAGAAAGATGTGAATTTTGAATTGATTAAAGTTGAAGGAAAGGTAAGGTTTAGATTTAAAGAAAGGATTTAAATTTTTCTTTATTATATTATATAGGTGGGTATCCAAGATCATTTATTTTTCTTACACAAGTTGGTATAAAATTTTTTTACTTAATTTAATTTTTTTTTACTTACTACCTACTTTCTGAGTAAAAATTTTCTGCAGTTCCTAAAATATGGAAATTAAATTTTAAGAATGCAGAATAGGAATGTTACCAACTTAGATAAGCCTTAGTAATGATCTGTACTTAAATCAATGAACCTGAAGCCAGCGGCCACCGGCTGGCTGACGAAATCTTTGATGCGGAATGTACCTTCGCGGTATTGGAAATCAAATAATTAAATACATACCATAAGCCAATCATGCTCTTTAATGGTAAAATTTTTATGTGCACTTGGTGAGGAGGCTTGAAATTTTCTAAATATCCAAAATTACTAGAAAAATCAAAAAAGTAGGGACTACAGGGCTCACCCAAAAAATTCTAAATTAAAACTTCTTAAAAATACAGGCATATTTTAGTTCACATTTATACTTGGTGAAGAGATTTAGAATAATGCAAACAATAACATACATAGAGCATTTGACAAAAATCAGAGACTACGGGGTCGTTTCAAAAGTTTAGTTTGCATCATTTTATTAAATATAGCAGCATATTTTAGTTCACGTTTATACTTGGTGGAGAGATTTAGAATAATGCAAAAAATAACATACATAAAGGATTTGACAAAAATCAGAGGCTACGGGGTCGTTTGCAAAGTTTAAAGTTTTCGTCATTTTATTAAATATAGCAGCATATTTTAGTTCACGTTTATACTTGGTGGGTAGATTTAGAATAAGGCAGAAAATATCATACAGAAAGGATTTGACAAAAATCAGAGGCTACGGGGTTGTTTCAAAAGTTTAAAGTTTTCATCATTTTATTAAATATAGCAGCATATTTTAGTTCACGTTTATACTTGGTGGAAAGATTTAGAATAACGCAAAAAATTACATACATAAAGGATTTGACAAAAATCAGAGGCTCCGGGGTCGTTTCAAAAGTTTAAAGTTTTCATCATTTTATTAAATATAGCAGCATATTTTAGTTCACGTTTATACTTGGTGGGTAGATTTATAATAAGGCCGAAAATAACACAGAAAGGATTTGACAAAAATCAGAGGCTACGGGGTTGTTTGAAAAATTTAAAGTGTCCGTTATTTTATTAAATATAGCAGCATATTTTAGTTCACGTTTATACTTGGTGGAGAGATTTAGAATAACGCAAAAAATTACATACATAAAGGATTTGACAATAATCAGAGGCTACGGGGTCATTTCAAAAGTTTAAAGTTTTCATCATTTTATTAAATATAGCAGCATATTTTAGTTCACGTTTATACTTGGTGGAGAGATTTAGAATAATGCAAAAAATAACATACATAAAGCATTTAACAAAAATCAGAGGCTACGGGATCGTTTGCAAAGCTTAAAGTTTTCGCCATTTTATTAAATATAACAGCATATTTTATTTTACGTTCATACTGGGTGGGCACATTTACAATAAGACAAATCTTTTATGTATATTATTTTTTGCCTTATTCTAAATCTACCCACCAAGTATATATGTGAACTAAAATATGCTGCTATATTTAATAAAATGACGAAAACTTTAAACTTTTGAAACGACCCCGTAGCCTCCGATTTTTGTCAAGTCCTTTATGTATGTAATTTTTTGCATTATTCTAAATCTCTCCACCAAGTATAAACCTGAACTAAAATATGCTGCTATATTTAATAAAATGAGGAAAATTTGAACCTTTTGAAACGACCCCGTAGCCTCTGATTTTTGCCAAATCCTTTATGTATGTTATTGTTTGCCTTATTTTAAATCTACCCACCAAGTATAAATATGAACTAAAATATGCTGCTATATTTAACAAAATGATGAAAATTTGAACCTTTTGAAACGACCCCGTAGCCTCTGGTTTTTGCCAAATCCTTTATGTATATTATTCTTTGCCTTATTCTAAATCTACCCACCAAGTATAAATGTGAACTAAAATATGCTGCTATATTTAATAAAATGACGAAAATTTGAAACTTTTGAAACGACCCCGTAGCCTCTGGTTTTTGTCAAATTCTTTCTGTATGTTGCTTTCTGCCTTATTCTAAATCTACCCACCAAGTATAAATGTGAACTAAAATATGCTGCTATATTTAATAAAATGACGAAAATTTAAAACTTTTGAAACGACCCCGTAGCCTCTGATTTTTGCCAAATCCTTTATGTATGTTATTTTTTGCCTTATTCTAAATCTACCCACCAAGTATATAAGTCCATTTTAATACATCCGAAAATAAAACTCTGCAATTATGTGATACATTTGCAAGCTTTGAAATGCGGCAAATAATATATGATCCAACAAGACAAGATGCTTGCCTGGACAACATCTTTGTGAGTTCTGACGTAGATGTCCCTTATAGTGAGGTCGTAGATCTCAATATATCCGATCACAGGGGTCAAATTATGGAAATATCAATAGAACTTCCTAATGGGAAGTTCTCTCAAAATTGTAAGATATGTAGGCCGGTTACTCGGCGGGGTCTGTTCATGTTTTACAGCACAATTTCTGAAAGCTCTTGGGAATTTGTGGGGTCGGATAGTTTTACGCTTGATGACAAGTTCTCAATCTTTATTAAAATCTTGAGAGATTCTTATTTAAGTTCTTTTCCAGAAAAAAAATATAGAGTTCATGAAAATAATGGTAGCTTTGGTTGGTTTAATAACAATCTGAGGGCAATGAGGGAACAGCTGAATTTTCTCAGGGAACTTAGTAATCAGTACAATCAAGTTTATCTCAAAGAATATTATAAACAATACAAAAAACTGTATCAGAAAGAAATTTGTAAGGCTAAAATTGAAGCCAACGATAATCTTGTCAGGGCCTCGGGAAATTCTAGCCGTGCAATGTGGCAGATCATTAACAGATTAAAGGGAAGGGGTGAAAATAAAACTGAATGTAGTGGTTTGAGAGCTGATGATTTCAATGAATACTTTCTTAATATTGCGCATAGCATTATTCAGAGCATACCGAAGTCGGGCGAAAATCCTGTAAAACACATAAATACAATGCTTTTGGATTGCGACCAGTTTACCTTCTCGGAGGTCAGCTATAATGAGGTACGTGAATGCATAGATAACCTGAAGAACAAAAATAGTCTTGACATCTTTGACCTAAATGTAAAGCTTATAAAAAGTATAAAAAATATAATCATAATACCTTTAACTAAACTGATCAATCAATCTATCAGGGAGGGTTCTTTTCCATCTTTACTCAAGGAAGCTTTAGTGGTTCCAATATTCAAGAAGGGAGACCCTGAACAAATAGAGAACTATCGCCCCATATCCTTGCTGCCAATTATTTCCAAAATACTCGAGAAGTGCATGGCAAAGCAAGTGATATCTTTTTTTGAGGGTAATAATTTGTTTAGTGGCTGTCAGTTTGGCTTTAGAAAAGGAAGGAATACAACTGGGGGGGTTCTGGATCTAGTTGCCGAGATCTTGGACGCTTTTCAGGAACTGCAGTATAGTACTGTACTGTTTTGCGACCTAAGCAAGGCCTTTGACTGCGTCAACCATGAAATACTTTTAAGTAAATTGAGAGCTTATAGGTTCTCAGATGCTAGCCTTCGGCTTATGGAATCATATCTAAGTGGTAGGTGTCAGGCTGTACGGCATTCGGGGGTGACATCGGCAAGGGGTGATCTTACTATTGGTGTTCCTCAAGGATCCATCCTTGGACCGATTCTATTTCTTATATATATCAATGATCTACCGTGTTCCGATTTTTCATCTAAGTTTACACTGTTTGCCGATGACACGACTGTGTGCACCAGAGCTGATACACTTGAGGAATCACTAACGAAATCCATGTTGGCGCAGGAAAGGGCATTGGGGTGGTTTTGCAATAATGGACTGTTACTGAATGGAGATAAAACAAAAAGGGTGGTATTTTCCATGAGAGATCTGGAGGGTATTAATGGAGAAACTCAGGGAGCAAAATTTCTAGGAGCTAGTGTAGACCAGAAGCTTCTGTGGAATGAGCATATAAATGCTGTCGCATCCAAACTTGCTAGGAGCTTATATCTCCTACGTAATCTTTCCAACAATGTCTCTCAAAATATTTTAAAAACAGCTTACTACGGCATATTCCACTCTCACCTCTCATATGCAATTCTCATCTGGGGACATTCATCAGGAGCAGACCGACTTTTTGGTATGCAAAGGAAAGCCGTTAGAACTTTAGCGGGGTTGGGATTGAGGGATGATTGCCGTCATGCCTTTGTAACTCTTGGTATACTCACCTTACCATCACTCTATATCATGCAAAACCTATTATATATAAAATCCAACCAGGATACTCTTAGGACTCACGAGGATGTTCACCGGTATGGCACTCGTCATAGGAATGACATTGTACAGAACTACTGGCGTCTGAGAAGGTGTCAAAGTGGTCCTGGCTACTGGGCCATCAAATTTTTTAATAAACTTCCAATGGAGATAAGAAATCTCCCTAGAGAGACATTTAGGAGGAAGATGCGTGGGTTCCTTGTTGGGAACTGTTTTTATTCTTTTGGAGAGTTTTTAAATTGTAATGTTGGTGATTTGTCGAACAGCTAATGTGTATAAGTTATTTTCTTATTGTTAGTTTTAACTTGAAGTTTTAAAATATTAATATTTTATTTATATTTAGTAACTCATCAATTGATTGATATTTTTTAGTTGTATCTCAAGATGTTCAAATGTTAATACTTTATTTATTTTATTAATTTATAGACAATTTCTAAATCAATTTTAACTGTTATTCTATATGGTTTTATTATTGACGTGTGTACATTACATTGTGATTTTGACATTAATAAATTATGAGTATGAGTATGAGTATGAGTATGAGTAAGTGAACTAAAATATGCTGCTATATTTAACAAAATGACGAAAACTTTAAACTTTTGAAACGACCCCGTAGCCTCCGATTTTTGTCAAGTCCTTTATGTATGTAATTTTTTGCATTATTCTAAATCTCTCCACCAAGTATAAACCTGAACTAAAATATGCTGCTATATTTAATAAAATGAGGAAAATTTGAACCTTTTGAAACGACCCCGTAGCCTCTGATTTTTGCCAAATCCTTTATGTATGTTATTGTTTGCCTTATTTTAAATCTACCCACCAAGTATAAATGTGAACTAAAATATGCTGCTATATTTAACAAAATGATGAAAATTTGAACCTTTTGAAACGACTCTGAAACGACCCCGTAGCCTCTGATTTTTGTCAAATCCTCTATGTATGTTGTTCTTTGCCTTATTTTAAATCTCTTCATCAAATATAAACGTGAACTAAAATATGCTTGTATTTTTAAAAGTTTTAATTTAGAATTTTTTGGGTGAGTCCTGTAGTCGCGACTTTTTTGATTTTTTTTAGTAATTTTGGTAATTTAGAAAATTTCAAGCCTCCTCACCAAGTGCAGATAAAAATTTTACCATTAAAGAGCATGATTGGCTTATGGTATGTATTTAATTATGTGATTTCCAATACCGCGAAGGTACATTCCGCATCAAAGATTTCGTCAGCCAGCCGCTGGCCGCTGGCCGCTAGCTTCAGGTTCATCTTAAAACAATCTTTGGGTAATTATTGATATTACTGGAAACAGCGAATTTTTTCATGAAATTTTGCACAGACCCTAATTTTGCTTCGTAGAACACGAATCCGAAGTCAGTTGTTGGCGGTCTAGTATGGTTTTTCCAAAAAAAAAATTTTTTTCCAAAAATTTTAGGTTAACTTTTAGGTTACCTTTTTTATATAGATTCCTTTAAGTTTCAACACTTTCACTTAAACATATCTGTAAACTTATAATTTTATTTCGTCACACAAAACACCACATTTAGGCTAAAATAGCTAAGAAAATTGCTTTTTCCTATAGAAAATTCCATTTCATCGCTACTAGATGTCATTATTTTTCCAGCTGTCAATTTTCCGGCGTTGCCACGTTTACAAAGCATTTTTCTTACAAATTTTAACAATTTCCGGCCATAAATAAATCCAAAAAAATATCAGAGTAAAATAAGACAGACAGCATTTTATTTACTCGCGTCTACAGGGACCCCGGAATTTCGGCTGATTAGCTTCTTGACGTTTGACCCGATTAATTTTTGCTCGGATCCCTCTTCGCTTGCGAGGAAAGAGACTGGTCAGGGCCCCTAACCAGGTGCTAACCCTGTTCCGACCTTAGGGTGCCCTCCGATCCACCGTTCTGGACACAAACAAAACATAATTTTTAGGTTAAGGTACCTAGACACGAAAAATTGTAAATTATGTTTTGTTTGTTGTCCAGAACGGTGGATCGGAGGGCACCCTAAGGTCGGAACAGGGTTAGCACCTGGTTAGGGGCCCTGACCAGTCTCTTTCCTCGCAAGCGAAGAGGGATCCGAGCAAAAAATTAATCGGGTCAAACGTCAAGACGCCAATCAGCCGGGCTCAGGTTGGGTGAGCAAAAAGGTGGTCAGGTTTGCTCAGTTTTCATTGATATAGATACATATATCTATATCAATGAAAACTGAGCAAACCTGACCACCTTTTTGCTCAGGTTTGCTTGGGTTGGGTATACACCTGTTTGTTCAGATATGGTTGCATGCATGAGCATATTATGCAGGTGTTGGATTGCTGATAAATAGGATTTTGGTTACATCTGATTTAGGTTAAAATTAAAAAATATTGTCGACTAAGTTGGACAGAATAGTGAATTTAGTTTGTTATGGTTAGCTTTTTTATTATTCCTAATTTACAATTTTTCCATGAAAAATCAGTAAACGTGGCAACGCCGGAAAATTGACAGCTGGAAAAATAATGACATCTAGTAGCGATAAAATGGAATTTTCTATAGGAAAAAGCAATTTTCTTAGTTATTTTTGCCTAAATGTGGTGTTTTGTGTGACGAAATAAAATAAAAATTATAAGTTTACAGATATGTTTAAGTGAAACTGTTGAAACTTAAAGGAATCTATATAAAAAAGGTAACCTAAAAGTTAACCTAAAATTTTTGGAAAAAAAATTTTTTTTTGGAAAAACCATACGAGACCGCCAACAACTGACTTCGGATTCGTGTTCTACGACCCAAAATTAGGGTCTGTGCAAAATTTCATGAAAAAATTCGCTGTTTCCAGTAATATCAATAATTACCCAATCTTTGTTTAAGTTTATGTATTGTTTTTTTTATTTTATAAAGGTTGGTGGTAAGCTAGAAGATACAGTATTAGTTAAGGGAGTAGTGATTGACAAAACAATGTCTCATCCACAAATGCCAAAAGAACTTAAAAATGTAAAGTTGGCCATTCTCACCTGTCCATTTGAACCCCCCAAGCCAAAGACTAAGCATAAGTTAGACGTTACTGATGTTGCTGGATACAAAGAGTTAAGGCAGTATGAACAGGATAAATTTAAAGAAATGGTAAGTAAAATTAATTAACACAAAACACAGATCCATTGTTTTATTTAGAATAAATATATTTTTTATAATAAACTACTATATATACAGTTGTGGTTTAACTTTCCCTTTGAAAATATGTGGTAAATAAGTAATTACTCAAATATGCCATAGTACTTACTTCATTAGTAATTTTGTGAAACATTTTTTTTTTGAATCATTGCATTTTATACATTTTCCAAATGTTGCTCCAGTGGAATTCATGGAACCAAATTAGATTAATTGTATAATATTTGCCGAAAGCGAAAATTCAAGTTTACTTTAAGTTTAAAGTTCACTTTTTTAGTAACTTTGTAACACCTTTACTTTATTAGAAAAATGAACTTTAGAAATATGAACATTTCAATGAGGTTTTTGAAAAATTGAAGGTAATTTATAAAAGTTTTTACTTTTTCAGTTTGTCCTCAAAAACCTTTTAAAAATGCAAATGTAGCGTGCGTTCAATTTAGCTTGATAACATTTTGATTCGCTGTAACTTTTTTGTTTTTAAATATATCAAGGTAAACAGAAAAACAAAATGTAGGGTTAGTAGCCAAGTTTTTTTTTTCGAGTTACACATAAAACAAATCTAACAATTTTCTGAGATAATAGCCTACCTTATATTTTTTTAAATGGAACACCCTGTATATTATAATATGTAGGTATTCAATAGAATACGCTATTCTGATTACAATGATATAACACACTATATTTTATTCCACTCGATTTTGACATATCGGCAAAAATAGGAAATTTTTATCCTACTTAATCTCTTACTCTGGTATGTTGAAAACAAATCTAGTCACGGCACTCTTCGAGATTAAAGGTGCGTTTCCTATGGGGCGACTGACGCTCGCGGCTGCCGCACAGCGTCTGACGCCTAGTACTGCTCATGTGACAATTTAATGAACCCGTTTCTTTTCGAGCGTCAGACGCAAGCTTCAACGTCAATGGATTACTGGCGCCAGCCGGCCGCTGAGCGGCAGCCGCGAGCGTCAGCCGCTCCATAGGAAACGCACCTTAAGTAGGATAAAAACTTAATATTTTTGCCGATATGTCAAAAACGAGGGGATTAAAATATAAAGTGTGTTATATCATTGTAATCAGAATAGCGTATTATACTGAATACATATATAATATACAGGGTGTTCCATTTTAAAAAATATAAGGTAGGCTATTATCTCAGAAAATTGTTGGTGTTTTGTTTTATGTGTAACTCAAAAAAAAACTTGCCTACTAACCCTACATTTTGTTTTTTTGTTTACCTTGATATCTTTAAAAACAAAAAAGTTGCAGAGAATCAAAATGTTATCAAGCTAAATTAAATGCACGGTACATTTAGATCTAAATATTGCTATTTTAGGTGTGCATTGTCTTATTTTTCTGGAGTTTTAATCCATTGGTACTATTGTGAAAAAAAGGAAACAGAAATCTCACTCACCTTTTTCTTTAAATTTAAATTAAAATATAAAGTGTTAATATTTTTATAGTTTATATTTTACATTCTGAAGCGGTCAACTTATGAAATAGAGTTTTTTGTGTGTATTAGTCTGAATGTCACTACCCATTATAAACAAAAATAAAAGTCATGACAGGGTTATCATGCCTACATCACCCTGCACATTTCCAACCCAATCCAATCCCATTTCCAACTCAATCCAACCCAATCAAAATGCAAAATATTTTGTTTCCGTTGACTAAAATCGATTATTTGCGCAGTTAGACGCGTTTAAAAATTAATTATCCTGTGGAGCATATGGTGGTGAGCAAAATATTGTAATTTTAAGTCTCGAAATTAGAACTTTGCAAACGGCACAATTCTGCGAACATTACAATGGAGCACACCTCCATTTTTTTTTTTCATTTTCTGAAAGCAACGGTCATGGAACCGATCTATTTCAAAATTAAGCTGTTTAAATACTGACTTAAACGTTTATTTATCTTAAAAATTACAATCCTCTGTACATACTAATATTGATTTTTTAATCAAAATGAGTTTCGCGCTCTGTTGCTAGATTAAAAATGCTTGTAAGGTAAAATTACAACATATTATGTTAATATAATAAATATTCTAGAGTTACAGTAGGCAATTTTATTTAAAAAAAAAAAAAAAAACAATTGAACTTAATATTGTAAACAGTAATAACTTACGAGTATATCAAAGGTAGATATTATTTATTTAAAATAATATTCCTTGGAGACAAACTTGAGCAACAATGGAGAAAGAAGTTGTCTACCCTGTATGTGCAAGACTATAAGCGCCCTACTTAACAGGTAATATTTTTGTAAAATCATTTTTTATTTAAAGCAAAAGTAGTTTTTTCTGTTAATTTTAACATTTATATCCGGTTTTGAGCTTTATTAAATCGCGACCTACGTATATGCAGAAGTTTTTTTTTGTCAAGATATTTTTGAGTTTTCGGATCAACAGACAAACGCACGGAAATGAAAAACCCTGTTTTTTTTTGTAAACTACAAATACAACACTTTGTAAAGTACAATTCCAATACTTTATGGCGAATGAAGGAATAAAAAAATATATGTATAGATTATTCTTCATTTAGAAAAGTGGAATGTTTTAAACTAATCTTGGTGTTGTTTAGATGACCCTTTTACGCGCTTGTTACACATTATTTAGGCATATGTCATTTATTTTACTGTATATCCAGTCACCTGTCGTCAGATACAAGGCTTTGATTGGATCTTGGTAAAGTTAACGGACATATGAATTTTTTTAGGTTGATCTTGTAAAAAATGCTGGTGCAACTTTAGCCATTTGTCAATGGGGATTTGATGATGAAGCTAATCATCTTCTACTCCAGCAAGAGTTACCAGCTGTTAGATGGGTAAGATTTGTTTTATCTTAACCCCATACAACTCTTAACCTTAAACACTTTTTAACCAAGCACAGTCAAACCGCGATGTTCAGAATTGTAATTTTTCAGGAATTAAACCTGAAAAGAAAAATTATGATCTAAAAAAAGAAAGGATTATGACTAAAGAGTTGTAGACAGGCGAATCTAGGGGCATTTCTACACTATTTGGAAATAAAATTAGGATCCGATTTGAAAATAAAATACAAATATGTATTTACCTACATAGTGTAATTTGAAAATGCGAAATACGAAAAGCCTTTGGTTAAAGTCATAGAAAAATATTTTATCCACCCAATGTATGGATACCACAATATACCCTGATGCCAAACACGTGTAATCTAGTTTTGAGCCTGTGTAAACGCATGTAGCATTAAAATACAGTAGACCATTGAAATCTTGTATGCCTTGCAGTAAAGATTACATTGTATTTTAAAAATGAAGCTCTACATCCAAAGATGTAATGTTTGCGTATCTAAAACGCCGCAAGTTACTGCCGCAGTTATCAGCACTTACGCACTGCCTAATATGACGTAGATTTTTGTGGAACAAAGACTTAAACTTGCTTGCAGCTTCAACACCATCTTTTAAAGTTTGTAGAGCTGTATTTACATTATCAACTATCTGCAACGAGTCAATAGTCAATAGCATCTACTAATACATGATAATTTGCATTTATAGTACGCAGATTTGCTTCTGCAGGTTATTAATAATAAATCTGCAGATCTGCTTCGAATTTAGGGTTATAAACCTAAAATCAAAGCAGATATGCGTACTATAAAAGCAAATTATCGTGTATTGGTAGATGCTATTGACAGCCTTCAACATAGTTATCTGTCACTTCCTGACTCGTTGCACATAGTTGCTAATATAAATACAGCTCTATAAACTTTAAAAGAGGGCCCTGGTCTGGTGTTGAAGCTGCAATCAACTTTATAAAGTATTTTTTACACAAAAATCCGGATTTCGCGCAACTTCGTGATATTGGGCAGTGTGCAAGTGCTGACAATTGCGGCAGTAACTTGCAGTGTTCTAAATACGCAATCATTACATATTTGGATGTAGAGCGTCCATTTTAGCAAAATACAGTGCAATCTCTACTTCAAAGCCTACAAGATTAATAGTCTACTGTAGAAGGTATTTTAATGCTACAGGCGTTTACATAGGCTCAAAACTAGATTACACGCGTTTGGCCTCGGGGTATATTGTGGTATCCATACATTGGGTGAGTTAAATATTTTTCTATTACTTTAACCGAAGGCTTTTCATATTTCGCATTTTCAAATTGCACAATGTAGGTAAATAAATATTTGTATTTTATTTTCAAATCGGATCCTAATTTGATTTCCAAATAGTGTAGGGACGCCCTTGGACTTACCTATGTTTACAACTCTTTAATTATGACATATTCATTCTAAGCCCCGGAATACAAATATTTCAGGGGTATTTTTTGAACGGCAGTTTAACTTTGAACAAAAAACAAAATTCATTATGAGAACTTTCCATGACAAGTGGGGAGATATTAATCTCATATTAATATTGTTTGAAATGATGTTGGTTCTTATCTCACTTGTGAAATTTGAACATGTGCGTATGATTCATTCTATAAATTAATGTTAGGTTGGAGGCCCAGAAATTGAACTTATCGCCATAGCAACTGGTGGTAGGATTGTTCCTAGATTTGAAGAACTTAGTCCAGAAAAATTAGGGTCAGCTGGTTTGGTGCGTGAGCTCTCATTTGGTACTACCAGCGATAAAATGTTGGTAATTGAAGATTGCGCTAATTCTAGGTAGGTGTATATCTACTTCATAATAAGTGTTATTTTTTATAGAACTAACTTTAAGATAAGTAGGAGTGATGGGTTCTTTCATCGAACCTGAATTTTATAATTTAAATAGATCAGGGTATATGTAGTGTTGGGATCATTTGATCACTAGAGTATTGAAATCATTGACATCACTTGATTATTGAAGCCAGTACTTGAGTTATAAATTTGAGTGAAAATCGTCGCTCGTATACCTAACGCCGAACAAATATACCGACTACCGAGTTATTCACTCGATCCTCGATCGTCGCGTCGGAAACAAAGCCACTCCCATTCTGGTCAGAATCTGTTCATCTTTGTCTTGCTTGTTAGAAAATAATTGAGGGTTTCAAGGAAAGGGAGTCTCAATGATTAGAAGCGTCCATGATCATCGAATAGAAACTGAAAGAAGTGAAGAATCGCTCGAGTAATATTACGATGCTTACATCGGAAGTCTGAGTGAAAAATTACTCGATTATTGAAATCACTCGAGTACCTATAACTCAATTATTTAAATTTATCGATTTTCCCGACACTAGGTATATGTGCTTTACCATAATAAAAATAATCTTGAGGTGTTCCATAATTTATTATCCAGAAATAAAACCCTATTAAAATTCAATTGAGTAAATTATCTGGAAAATGGTATAATGTATGTCTGCTGTTTCGCGGGAGGACAGGCGATTGGCTAGGGCATTCGGGTGCGATCGGCATTTTGCGGCCACTTGCTGTTTATAGACTTCTAAGCGGTAGATTTTTAAGTCATTTTTGTGGGGATACAATCTATAGTAGATATTAAGTAAATGATTGTGGCGAATATATTTCGACAAGTGTTTTATTTCTACATTCTGAATTGCGTCTAGAGTAGAAAAAAAGTTACAAACTCGGCAGTCGCTACCAAAATATTGAAAGTTTAGAGAAAGTGGAGTGGAGTGGAGTGGTTGAGTGGCTTCATTTCATAAAATACTTTTGGAGTTAAATAAAAATAATTCTCTTTAATACTAAAACACGAAACAAACTAATACTAAAAAGAAAGAATGTTAGAAGTTCTATTTCTTGTTCTATACAGTGGCAGCAAAGTTAAATCTTAGTGGAAGAGCCTATTGTTATAATATTTTTATTGTAAAAGATCAAAAATCAGCTTAATTTAGAAAAATTGATTTTAATTCTGTTATTCCATTTAATTATTTTTAGAGCTGTAACATTGTTAGTTAGAGGTGGAAACAAAATGTTGGTTGAAGAAGCTAAGAGAAGTTTACATGATGCCTTGTGTGTTATAAGAAGTTTAGTGCAGGTAGGAAGCATAAGTTCTATAATTTGTTTAAAAAAATTATCGTGATTTTAAATGTGAAATTTTTATGGATTTTTAAGATTATCACAATTGACAAACCGTTCACCAAAATCGATACATAGAATTTAATGTTTTCCGTAGGAACCACGAGTCGTCTACGGGGGTGGTGCATCTGAAATCTCCTGTGGCTTGGCTGTAAGCGCACAAGCTGATCAGTTAGCTTCTTTAGAACAATACGCCTTCAGAGCATTTGCTGAAGCTTTGGAAGCTATTCCTCTCGCTTTGGCCGAAAACAGCGGACTATCGGCAATTCATACCCTTGGTGAAGTCAAGGTAAGTGTCAATCCGAGTGTTAATTTTTATTTCAGACCAGTGATAATGATAATTCCAATAGATAACTTTTACACCCTGAATTAAATGATTTGTGACTGGCTATTTAATAATAATAATAAAGTTTATTGAAATTAATTACAATTGAAATATATTATATATATACAGTCAACTTCGGATATAACGAACCACCAAGGGGATCTTTAAACAGTTCGTTATAGCAGGGCGTTCGTTATATCCGAAGTGGAGAATAAAACAAATATGTACTATGTACATACATATGTATAGGTACTTTTTATGAGTCGTTTATTATAATCAATACATAATAGTATTTTTAAATTATTTATTTTATTTATTTATTTAATTTAATACAAACTCAACAGGCTGCTACAAACAACCCTATTACAGAGTAGGAATACACTAATTGCTACTCTGTAATAGTTATGTACTTATTAAACATACATATTTGTATAATTTACACAAAATCAGTAATTTGAAATTTTTTCTTTTTTCTAGTACATGTTTTTCAATTTTAATTTGTAAGTAATCACCAGACTCAATCAACACTCTTGTCAAAATTATTATTATTAAAATTTACGAATATTAATAGTCTTTGACTTTTGTAACTGATAGTCCCTACAGATTTAGGCATTTACAACCCCATTTTGCAGTTTTGTAATTATGTCAACTTTTTCTGCAAGTGTTTATAAACTTTCGCTTGCTGAATTTTGGCGCGCTCTGCTTCATGCTAGAACAATATTCCCTCGCCTATTGCCGAAATTAAACTACAAATTGAAATGGCGCCTGACAGGTCGCTACTCGACCCGTTATCCGAGAATACCAGCCATAGAGAAGCGACAAAACGTGTCGGTGCCTTTGATAGTTAGGGTAACCAGTTTTGCTGACCTTGGGCAGACACGTATCCACAATATTGAACGGAGAAAGATATTTCGTCACACTAATGATGCGGTATAGACAGAAGTCCACATTATCGTCGCACATGCCCTGTGAAATCTTGAATTGTCTTTGTCGCTTCTCTATGGTTGCTATTCTCGACCGTTACTTTACGAATATGGAAGTGATACGTACGTGAAATTTCGACAGTTCGTTATAACCGAACTAACAAGCAGAAACTAATCAAAATAGGGTTCGCTATAGCCGATAGTTCGTTATAGCCGGGTTCGTTATAAACGAACAAAAAATACATACATTCTTATGGCGTTTTGGCCGGACCATATATATATATATATATATATATATATATATATATATATATATATATATATATATATATATATATATATATATATATATATATATATATAAATAAACTTGATAAAACCCCCGAAGACGTACTTGTTGGGGGAAAATCTTAAAATATATATTCAAATACATACATACAATTTCTTTTTTAAGACAAGAGAAATCCTTAGAGAAAAATAAATAATTTTTATATTATACAAAATAATATCAAAGTAATTCCAAAAATTTCTTTAAATCGTTTGTTGTTAATATCCAAGCTTTTATTTCAATTTTATATTTTTTAATGATATAATTCTTTTAATATTTACTGGTAAATAATCGTTTAAATAAAAACATAAATATTTATAATTCTTTTGTGCTATAAACTTATGTATTTTTGGTTTAATGGAAATTTCATTTTTATGACGCGTGTCATGGTTATGTTTTTTAAATTGTATTAGATTTTTATTTTTAAAAACGTATACTAAAATATTATAAATATATATTTGCCTAACGTCCATTTTTTTTGTATCTGAATAAAAATAATAAATAATTTTAACTCAGGAACCAAGATATTTATTTGAAAAAATTGAATTCAGGAATAATATTCATAATGTTAATACTAGAAATCAGAACGCAATAGAAATACCTAAACATCATACTGAAAAATATAAGTCTTCGTTTAAATATAACTCTTCTGTAATTTATAATAATATTCCTTCTAGTCTGAGGGGCTTAAGCTATATAACTTTCAAAAAAAATATAAAAAATTATTTAATAAATAAATAAATAAATTAATAAGGGTAGGATTGGAAGAATGATTTTTTATAAATCAAAACCCTACCTATTTATGCCAACTAGTATACTACTGTCATTTTTTGGTTTTCTTTTTTACTTTATCATTTTTATATTTATATTTTTAATTGTTTTATTGGCATAAATAAACATCTTTATTATTATTATTATTATTATCATTATTAATTCCTTTGAAGGATAAAAATAGTCTTTATTAAACATAATTTTTAGAAATCTTTTTTGTAAAACTCAAACAGCCAGATTCTCCAACGCTAGTCCGGTCTAATTTGACAACCAAAAGTTTTAAACTGACAACTGTAAGAATAAGACAACTAAACTTTATACTGTGAATTTATTTCCGAACTTTTTCGCAAATTTATAAAGAAAAGGGCAATTTTAGTACGCACTTTCGACAATAATAGAACTAAATTCACTCCAGCAACCCGTTCCAAGATGAAAATCATTTGAAAACCAAGCAAATCGCTGAAATATCCGAATAATTCATAAATTTTCAATGACGTCTTATTAACAATGACGGGACAAAAACTTTTCAAAACATAACTGATCAACTAGAAGATCTTAATTTAAACCAGTACTAAATCTTAAACTTTCTTAGTGAATCTGGACGTTATTGTTTTGCTAAAATTCTACTTATTCCTCCCCAACCTAAAATCCCATAATTCAAATGAGTTTTAACTAAGGCATAAAAAAACCTTATTTTTAATCACAGCACAGTGAAGTTTGAAATACAGCCTAAAGTCTATTTGCTTGGACGATAGACCGAATATAAACAGATTCACGCTGCCTACAAGTGATCGGTTCAAACGGTGAAATTGAACAGGGCCGCATTGAGAATGAGAAGGAAAACTTTAAACTGCAAAAGTGTTTATAATTAAATAAAAACTTAAATCATTGCCAGCCTTGACAACCGAACAAACAAAAAGCGATTAAAAATCAACGCAAAAAATTAAAACTACAAAACAAGTCAAAACTCGAAAGAAAGTCGAATAGCCTTTTTCACTAGACAGCCTAATTATTACACTCCTGCGAAATACCGCCGATAGCTTTCTGACACGCCTCTTTCAATTTAATGTCCGGTCGGCCAATACGAATAGGAAGCTGGTGGAGGCTCGACGAGATCGTCAGACTATGACGTGTAGGGTTAATATTTACATCGGTCTATCGTCCAAACAAATAGACTTTAGTTGTCGACTGTTCTAGTATTGTGACGTAGGTGAAGCTTTTGCCATTTGTATAAGAAGACTTACTGTGTGTTTTTTTTTTAAATTGTTAGAAACTACTTGACAATATCAAAAAGGAACGTCGATAAATTTAAATTACAGAACTTTTGTTCTAAATTAATTTTTGATCAGTTTTCTAATTTATAAAGAAAATACCATCCAAGTAAGTTCTTCTTTCATGACGAATATGAATAATTTTTGTAACATATCCTTGTACATCAACAAATCACAGACATAATAGAATAACACATAAGTTTTGATTTACGCATTGTGTATCGGCAAAGAATTTATTTTAACTCTCCCAAAAAGAATAATATATACTTCCGTAATTGATTTTACGTCACACAGTGTGCCTCGACTAAGTTTAACCCAAAGGTTTCCCACTTCCATTTTTTTTTCAGATTTTGTTAAAGTGGTGTGGCCTAAGTAACTTAAGCCCAAAATGAAAATCCTGGATCAACAGTTTAAAAGGAAAACTTGATTTTACTAATTTTTTTTAGATTGAGCAGCGGTATTTTATGAAAAAAAGTAGTATCATTTTTTTTTAAGGCGTATAGTCTTCTCTCATGTCTTAAAAGCGATATCTTCTTGGTGGTAATATTTAATATTTTTAAATAGCTTGATAATCTTGAAAAAAGATGAAGAAATTAGTTTTTCGTCAGTTTTTAGTACCTATCTCTTAAATGGTACGTTCAAATTCGATGGTTTATGGATTAATTTTAAAGATAATGCGATTATCTACAAATCAAAAAAAAAATGCCCCTCTATCTACATCTGTTCACAAGACAAGGTTGAAAAATTCGAATAAGAAAATTATGCAATCAGAATGTTGTGATATTTCTGAATAATTATAAGTTATGGTTAAAACTGTTCGCCATTTTGAAAAAGTTGACTCAATTTCCAGCAAAATAAAAAAAATCATCTTTTATCTGGAATAAAACCAAAGATAGGATCGTCGGAAACTGTATGTCCTCGTCGACGCGACGGTGTTGATTGCCAACTGCGTAGAGCGCTATAGCGGTCTACGCGGTTGGCACTGTCAACATTGTCGCGTCGGCGAGGACATACAGTCTCCAACGATCCTACCTTTGGTTTTATTCAAAATAAAAGATGATTTTTTTTATTTTGCTTGGAATTTAGAATTTAGTCAACTTTTTGAAAATGATTGAGTTTCAACCATAACTTATAATTATTGAGATATATCACAACATTCTGATTCCATAATTTTTTTGTTGAAAGTTTTCAAATTTCTATTATCTATATCTTGTGAACAGATGTAGGTAGAGAGGCATTTTTTTTTTATTTGTAGATAATTGCATTATCTTTAAAATTAATTCATAAACCATCATATTTGAACATACTATTTAAGAAATAGGTACCAAAAACTGACGAAAAACTCGTTTTTTCATCTTCTCTCCGGATTTTCAAAGCTATTTAAAAATATTAAATATTTCCACTAAGGAAATATCGTTTTTAGGACTTGAAAGAAGCTTATACGCCATAAAACATTTTGATACCACTCTTTTTCATAAAATAAGGCCGCTTAACTTAAAAAAAAGGTAATTATTGATATTACTGGAAACAGCGAATTTTTTCATGAAATTTTGCACAGACCCTAATTTTGGGTCGTAGAACACGAATCCGAAGTCAGCTTTTGGCGGTCTCGTATGGTTTTTCCAAAAAAAATTTTTTTTTGCAAAACTTTTAGGTTAAATTTTAGGTTACCTTTTTTTTATAGATTCCTTTAAGTTTCGACACTTTCACTTAAACATATCTGTAAACTTATAATTTTTATTTTATTTCTTCACACAAAACAGCACATTTAGTCAAAAATAGCTCAGAAAATTGCTTTTTCCAATAGAAAATGTCATTTTAATCGCTACTAGATGCCATTATTCATAGATTAAGGTTAGTTAGGGGGCCATTATTTTCCCAGCTGTCAAGTGTCCGGCGTTGCCAGGTTTACTTATTTTTCATGAAAAAATTGTAAATTAGGAATAATAAAAAAGCTAACCATAACAAACTAAATTCACTATTCTGGCCAACTTAGTCAACAACATTTTTTAATTTTAACCTACATCAGACGTAACCAAAATCCTATTTATCAGCAATCCAACACCTGCATATGCTGATGCATGCAACCATATCTGAACAAAAAGGTGTATACCCAACTCAAGCAAACCTGAACAAAAAGGTGGTCAGGTTTGCTCAGTTTTCATTGACATAGATACATATATATCTATATCAATGAAAACTGAGCAAACCTGACCACCTTTTTGCTCACCCAACCTGAGCAAAAAGGTGGTCAGGTTTGTTCAGTTTTCATTGATATAGATATATATGTATCTATATCAATGAAAACTGAGCAAACCTGACCACCTTTTTGCTCAGGTTTGTTTGGGTGTATACACCTTTTTGCTCAGATTTGGTTCATTTTCGCATAATCGTTTTTCCCTCAAATACTGCTAGCTTTACATAAAGTTAGCGGGAAAATGCGAAAATGAACCAAATTTAACCAAAAGGGCAAAAAGATGACCCCAACCAACACCCTGGGGCACCGATCCCTCTTCGCCTGCGAGGAAAGAGACTGGCCAGGGCCCCTAACCAGGTGCTAACCCTGTTCCGACCTTAGGGTTCCCTCCGATCCACCGTTCATATCAAAAACTTTTCTAAGTCGGTGAATTAGGTGACAGATCTAATATTTTCGATATAACGGTGGTATAACGGTGGATCGGAGGGCACCCTAAAGTCGGAGCAGGGTTAGCACCTGACCAGTCTCTTTTCTCGCAGGCGAAGAGGGATCGGTGCCCCTGGGTGTTGGTTGGGGTCATCTTTTTGCCCTTTTAGGGAAAATAAAATGCTATCTGTCTTATTTTATTCTCATATTGCCATCTCTTTGTTTGGATTTATTTATGGCCGGAAATTGTTAAAATTTGAACAGTTACAAAATGCTTTGTAAACGTGGCAACACCGGAAAATTGACAGCTGGAAAAATAATGACGTCTAGTAGCGATAAAATGGAATTTTCTATAGAAAAAACAATTTTCTTATCTATTTTTGCCTAAATGTGGTGTTTTGTGTGACGAAAACTAATAAAAATTATAAGTTTACAGATATGTTGAAGTGAAAGTGTCGAAACTTAAAGGAATCTATAACAAAAAGGTAACCTAAAAGTTAACCTAAAAGTTTTCCAAAAACAATTTTTTTTTTGGAAAAACCATACGAGACCGCCAAAAGCTGACTTCGGATTCGTGTTCTACGACCCAAAATTAGGGTATGTGCAAAATTTCATGAAAAAATTCGCTGTTTCCAGTAATATCAATAATTACCAAAAAAAATTAGTAAAATCAAGTTTTCTTCTCAAACTATTAATCTAGGATTTTAATTTTGGGCTAAAATTACTTACGCCACACCACTTTAACAAAATCTGAAAAAAAATGGAAGTGGGAAGACCTTAGGGTTAAACTTAGTCGAGGCACACCTTGGGCACTATTACCTTACAGCATTTCATTACATATGACATGAATATGACTTATATCAGCCTGTAGTCACATTCTTCAGTCGCTGTAAGCTTATAGCACTGTAAATTGATACATAACGCCAGTTATTTTATCTTACATTTGACATTTCAAACCTTCAGCTGTCAAATTAGGTTAGTTTGAACTGAAAACTTTATGTTGTTGTGCCTTTGACCAGTCAACAACTTTTTGGTCAATTGAGTGACAATTTGATCCTCTTTCAGAATAGAAATATTTTCTTATTAAGTCAAATCAGTAATTTTTGCAATGTTGCATTTTTGTAAGACATATTAATGATCATAATAATGTTAGTACCAATTATAAAGGAAAATAAACAAACAAAACATAAAACAGTACAAAAACATGTAAAAAAAAACTTATTCAAACTCATGGATTTATTAAGAAAGGATTCGATGTCCGTATACTGTGAGCGTATCGAACGTGAAGCCTTAGATTTGTTTTTTGTTATGAAAACATTTCCCCTAGGGGTAGAGTTTACGAACTACGAATTACCACGTAATTGAATCAAGAATGGTAGTAGAAAGAGCAGCATTGGAGTGTTGGAGCTCAGAAGTGTTGCTGTCTGTGCTGGTTGCTTAGGAAAACGGCTGAACCTCGGTCTGAACACTCGGTTGCACGTACATCTTTTTCTAATGAATTAGAAAAGAAAAAGTGCGACTTATAGATTTATAAATGACTCGGAGCGACTTTAAATAAACACCTTGAGAAATAACATAACCTATAAATAATAAATCCTTTTTAACTTAAATTTATTATTATTTAGCAGAAAAATAAAATATTTTAGGGCTTTTATTACTTTTAGTAGAACTTGTGATGCTTCTAACGTATTTTTTTTTACAAAAATGCAAGGTAAAATAAGATGTGGCCAATGTTTACAAATTGTGTTTACAGTGTCGTTTAGAATGGCTTGTTTTGGCTTCAAAGAATGTTAAATCATCCCGTATCCATTCTTAATAAATCCATGTTCAAACTACTGAAAAACACTTTCCTTTTACTTTATTGTCATTTTTAAACTCCACAAAACATTCCTTCCTAGATTTCACTTTTAGCTTTCCCACCACTCACTTTCTATTAAAAATATCCTTCAAGCATATGTCAACGACGAAATAAAGTGAAAGATAAACTGAACTTGCTAAATTTTCACGACGAATAACGTCATAATGTCACCGAATAAACTGGGGGTTTCCCCGAAACTCGCGTATATCATCGATCGGTGCCGGTGATTCCCCCGAAATGCGTTTGTACAGGTTGTCCACATATCCGCACTGTATTGCGACATGGAACAATTTTAATAAGTATTGACCACCTAATATTTGACCGCGGTCAAATTGACCAAGGCAAATTCTACGTTTCAAACCTTCGGCTGTCAAATTAGGTTAGTTTAAAATGTCTCTCTACTATACCGGTATCCATTTGGTTTTGAGAATGATGACAGAAAAAACAATGAACAATAATTAACCCTATTGGCCAGTTCCATGGTCCGTTTACACCAGAACATATTTTAGTGATCACAATATTCATCTTTTCTTCCCTGATAATCACGGAGGAATCAGATTTCTTTCTATCCGTATTGGCGAAAGTGCATTAGACGAAGACAAATAAAAAAGGATTTGGTCAAATTTTTATCATACATTCTTTGCTTGTGGAAATATTGCTGGTTATATACTTCGAAAGATTAGTCATCGCAAAATTCTTTTTTTCCTGATAAAATCCCCGCGGAATCCGGTTTCTTTCTATCCTTGTTAGCAAAAGGGGCATTAGTAAAAGACAAATAAAAACGATGTTGTTGCCAATAAAAAAGAATAATCAAACAACATTTCATCACAGGCGGCTTTGTTTGTGCGCAAGTATTTCTGGTTGCCTATAGTGAAAAAAATCGGAATTGTCATATAAAATAAATTTCTAACCTGACAAAATACTTAAGTTTTATGATTTTATAGCAAAATACCTTTGTTTATACTGAACACAAAAAGCATTTGCAAAAATCTCGTTTTTATTAAACAAAAACAGTGTCAGCATAGCCACATTAACCTTATTATTTTATAGTATTTAAAATTGTTTCCTACCCAAATAACAATACTACCTCTAATCAACAATTTGCACTAAAAGGATCGTAGGAAAAGTATTTAAATAAATAAAGGAAAAATTTCAAAAATGAGTAAATATTTTTAGTAGGATAAACAATTTATAATAAGGTTAAAAAATATTCCTTATTCTCCGATATATAATGAACATGGATCTAGAATATAGCCTACCTGTGAACAGTGATGTTTGTGTAAGTTAAAGACGCGATAAAAATTGTTTAATCGAATATACCAAGTAGTTTCACAATTTTTAACTGTAAATGTTGAGTCTTAGTTCCAGAAGGATAGATACACTTTGTAATGATACTCTGACTTCTGCTTTAAACTGAAACCAAACGCTTCTAGGGCGCAATTTTCGCTACTACTATCTATCGCTATCGCTACTACAATACTACTACTATCTTCTGTAATGCCCACTATTCTCAACTTTATATCGGGTCGGTGTTCCGTTACTCATTCCCATAACGCCCGGTCCAAGTAATGTAAAGGAGAACAAATATGTACCTTGCGTAATATTTCAATAGTTGTTAGTCAGTCCCAGATTGATAGAACACAGGAATTTAAGCTGCTAATACTTTATATAAACTTTTTAAGTATATTTTTACACTGCTAAAACAACTTATATCAGGGGACAGGCTTCAAATAATATGTCATATTAATCTTTCGCATAACCTAACTTTCTACCAGCTGTAAAAATTTTACGAGTATGAGAGAGAAAGAAGACGAGAAAAAAAAATGAGAGAGAAAGAACATGAGAGATAGGCATAATTGATCTCTTCGTTGTAAAATGGGTTTCTGTCATCATTCTCAAAAGTAAATGGATACGGTATAGTAACACTTTTGACCTTTCTTTTTGAATTTCAGGCAAAACAGTCTTCCACTGGAGATCCAGCCCTGGGTATAGACTGTATGTTCACCGGGAATATGAACATGCGCGATCAGCATGTGATTGAATCTCTGCGATCAAAGAGGCAACAATTGCTTCTTGCCACACAACTCGTCAAGATGATTTTAAAAATTGATGATGTCCGATCGCCCAGTGATCAACAACGTGGATAAAAACAGCTTTAAGTTTTATCATAGTATTCGCTTGTTGTTTACGGCTTACAAAGTTTTAAGTGGGCCCAGATTTAATATCTACATTTGTTTTTAATGTAAATTTAAAACGTTTCTAAGCCAGTTTCTTTTAAAATTCCAAATAAATATGAGAGTTTGTCTTTTAAAGTAATAAACTACACCAATTTTGCCAGTTTTGGCCCATTTAATGAAGTTCTTTGAAGTCTTAAATAATAATATAACCACAAATTTATTTAGACTTAACTTTTTCCTATAAAGTTTTTAATACCGATTGTTTCGTTCACCCTTGTTTTTACCATCGCATAAAAACCGTATTCGCTAATTCATTAATACACTTTTTTTAGATCAAAGTTGTTTTATTGCGTACCTTCGACATTACAATAAGGAATATGCACATTTTTTTTTATTGCATAAATCGTTTAAGGGAGTCATTACAAACCCCAAAAAAATACATTTTGAAGAAAATTACTAGGATAATTTAGCTACAAAAAGTGTTTACTTTTCGGTATAATTTATTACAATTTAAAAAGCAGCCACGTTTGTCCTTGAAAAGTGACGTCAGGAGATCAGCAAAAATCTACATGTTAACGTAAATCTTAACCCAAAGTCGAACAGGTTTGATTTTCTCGAAAACAGTCAGAGGGAGAGAAATCGAATTTTTTGGGTTGATAGAGGAATAGTTCAACTAGCTTCGGTAAAAATTCAGTTATACAGGATGTTTCGTTTCGGAGCTACTAAACGCCAAAGTCGAAATTTCCGCGATTTCCGTTGAAATCTGGTACAGGTCGCAAATGTGAATTAAATCGATTTAAATTTTCAGACCCCTCTTTGGTACCTAATAACTCGAAAACATAACGTCAGATCGAAAAAGGGATTTACAACGGAAACTTTAAAATCTCAAATACTTTTCTTGCAATACACTTACCTAAACGTAAAATCACTGGAAAGTGGAAATATTTGGAAGAACTGGAAATTTAGATTTTTGACCCAAATATTTCGCGGTTTTTAATTTTTTGTGGGGTCAAAATGATTCAAATTAAAATCCCATATACGTTATCGGAAAGAGCTCGTCAAAGTATGTGCTATCCATATTTTTTAATTTCTTCATTCTCTATAGGAAGGGAGCAATCGCCGATTAAATTTCGATTTTTTTACTTTTTGTGCCGTAGACATCGGTACATTTGAAACTCTCTATTTTTTCCTATCTATTTTTCCCCAATTTTTCAACACTATCTAATTAAGGGATAATCACACTGTAAAATGAATACCGAATGGGTCATCCAGGAGCATATTTAGGGGGTAAAGTAAAAATCAGATTTTCTTGATTTTTTCCGACAAATCCTATTTTTAACCGACATTATTCCACACTATTTACCCTATTTAGTGATTCTTTTTGGGTTAATTTTATCCGTTAATTATCTAAGAATACCTCCCACTAATTTAAATCGCTTATTTTTTCGGTAAAGTTTAAATAGAAAGGTTTATTTGCATCGGGGACATTTAAAATTTGAAAATTTTTGAATTTTCCAAGATTGCCATGAAAATGAAGAATTGCAGTTTATTTACTTGAAATTATTAAGATAATATGTCAAGCATGCCAATGTCCGTTGCAAAATTGAAAGGTTCCTGGACCGATTTCGGCTTAAAGTATACATGAATAAAATTTTAGGAACCTTCTACTTTAAGTGCAGGGATATTTCATTGGATGAGTTACGTATTAAATGCCATTTTTATTGAGTTTTCGATGACTCTACAACACTGGAATTCGCCACATACTCATGATGAGTCATAAGTTCAGTTTTGACGACACAGCCAATGGGATCACGTTTTACAAGTTTCGAAATTGTGGCGAAAATTTGCAGTTTTAAATCCTTTTTTTTGTAATAAAGACCAAAATAAATGGATAACAGCAACCGCCATGACCATTTAATTTATGTAGAGAATATAAAAAAAATATATTTCAGATTTATTTGGGTTATATGCATATTCCCTATTGCTGTGTTGTGTTAGTTTTAATGGGAGTGGGACGATGGAAATCCCTCGATTACAAGTGTTGTGCGTAGTTTATTGTTTTTTTTATAGGATTATGGATTACTAAACTAATGGTTAACTGGCAGAAAATAATTTTTTAAAGCCTTATGTGCATACAAAATACATGTCTGTGCCTGATATGGATATGCTTCTAGAGAAGAAAATTTGAGCAAGAAAACTACCATTTTTTTTTATAAATCTTCGGTCCGCAAAATTTGCATAAATAACTCATTTTTAGATGGTATCCAAAAATTATTCAAAATTTTAGTAAGGTGAAAATTAGAAGCTGATAACAAGACCACTTTTGGATTTCATAAAATTATCGTCTGGCGATGTTAAAGTATTTTTTTTCTAATTTTTGTATTTAGCACACATTGTTATGAGTTCTAAATAAATATGTAAAACGCCCTGCGAATCAATATATAGAAGCCATAAGTCTTGAAAACTGGTATAATCGGATGGACGTCCTGCAAGGAGAGAAGTCGAGATTTCTGACACTTGGTTTTAAGAAACTACCTTATTTTATAAAACTAACTTCTAAAGAAATGTATGATTTTTATGCTCTGTAAAAACTTAAATATCTTCTGCTATTCGAAGCACTTTTATTTCGGTAAAAATTAGTAATTCTAGTTTGAACAAAAGTAGTGTGGTGCATGGCGCTTGATGCCATTCAGAATGCTTCATTTTCGATCTCTCTTTGTCACTTCCTGTCTTAGTGTCTTGAGGAAGTAGACGGCGGTGCTGATTTGGCGCAAAAATTTAAAATATAACGCGTGTTTGTATTGTTGCCTATGCGGTAGAGTACTTTGAAATAAACAAAAACCTGATTTGAAGTCGAACAAAAAATATACCTTTAAAAAAATTTAAAAATAACCAATATGCTTCCCTTTCATTTTAGGACCTATGTATAGCAGGCGCGGCCCGTGAGTTTTTTTACAGGTGGGTCAAAATTTTGTGGGCAACTAGTGATATCAACGCAACAAGCAAAATACACTTTTTTAATTAAGAAAGGTTTTTTAATAATGTGCCAAGAAATTATTTACCTACAAATAAACACTGCCAAAAACAAACTAGGTACTGCAGAATATTGAACATTACTACTCTTGATGTTTATGACTTTAATGTCCGTATCCTCCGTCGACATTTAAACTGGTTTAAGATGTACACTGGTTTAAATTCAATAATTGGTATGCACCGACGAAATTCTTGGGCTTAAACCAGTTTATATTTAAACGCTCAAATTCGGTAGTTTAACTAATCTAAACGCGTTTTTATAACCTCATAAACCCTATTTTATTATATTTTCTTTGCCTCTAAAGCTCATCTGCTTTATGTCCGCATGCACATTTCCCTTAACCAAGATCAAAAAAACATATATATTTTTTTAGGAAACAATTTAAAATATAACCATTAAACATTGTGATTGTGTAATTTTTATGTGGGTAGTGTAAGGAACTGCGAAACCCAGAATAATAAAGGGTTAGCTGCGAAAAATTTTGTTTGCCTTCATAGAAAGAGGTACAGTTCAAAGCTGTTATTTGAGGTTATCCGGATAAGTAATTTCGAGTTAAAAGTAGAATCTTCAAAATGAAATGAAAAACAAAATGCAAAAGCTCAACAAATGTTCTTGCATTCGTGTTTCAAAGTAAAAAAAACATAACCTTGCTTTTGTGGTAATTACATTTCAATAAAAATTGTTAAAAATGGAGCTAGAAGACCATCTGTTATTAGAAGATGATGAATATATTATTGATATTATTAATTTTGGGTTTCCACGAAGAAGGTATGAACGAGAAGATCATTTTCACACCATGGATGACATGTCATTTTTTCGGCGCGTTCGTTTAACCAAGTCAGTGGTTTTTAGAAGGGGGCTCATTTGCTTTTACTTATTGCTTCCATATCTTTAAAATTTTAATATTATTATTTATTACAATTTACAATTAAATCAGATTTTATACGAAAGTATGGTTAAGGTTCATTCCAAGTTCATTCTGTCAACAACGCCTGCAACATTCTACAAAACAGATCAAAATGTCACTAAATTTTGCGGCATTGCCAGATCTAATACTGGATTAACTAAACTTTATACGGTGCATCGTAAGGAAAACTACACGCCGTTTAATTATTTAAACCGGTTTGCTAAAACGCGTTTACTAGACCAAACGGAGCATGCGAGGGTTAGTATCACTTTTCTGTTTATTGCTTTTTTCTATGTGTTTTAATACTCTAAATTAGTAGATTTTAACGGCTTTCGTTGTGATAAGTTTAGCTTCTCCTCAATAGATGTCGCGCCTTGTACTAAAAGCCCAGAATATAAACAAAAAAAAATTCTGAGCTAAAAGCAAAAGTATGATTATTCGTAAAATAAAATTAGGAACGCTGCCGAAACTCCGTTTTCTTTAATAAATACAATGCTGGTGACTAGACATAGTAATACGATATTTGTCTACTCACGTGCAGGCTGTAAGCTGTAGCAAAGAAAATGCTATAATTTTCTTTGGCTGTAGTAAATGTGAGATTGCCAACAATTTTAAAAATATTTTATCGAGGAAGAACTTGTTGCCAATACACCTTTTAGAGACCGAATTTTTTAAATATCAAAGAATTAAAAAAAAGTTCTTTACCAACACGGATTCGAACCCGCGAGCGTCGGATTATCTCGCTGTGATTGTACCCCTTGGACTACGCTGGTTATGTAAGAAAATCGGTCCGATACCGTTAAATTTGATGCCTAGTGCTGGCCTGACAGAAATCGTATTTATAATTTTTTATGTTTAACCACTAATTAATATTATTAATACGATACAAATACAATGCGCATATTAGGTTCCTAATTAGTTTTTCTTTTCCCGAATCGAATGTTTTGAAATAATATATTTTAGGGGTCGGTTTGAGAGTATTTCCATAGTGGGAGTGGCCAGATATTATTGGTGGGCCGTCGACCAATTGTGTCTCTTTTTAACTTCCTACAGCGCGTATGTCTGTTTCTCTCTTGCTTTTAATGAATTTATATCGTGCATATAAACCTATAAGATCAATTTACAATATGACCCAACCCGGAACAAGCTTGGATATCCTTTGACGATGGCTTGACTTGATTCTTTCTTGGGGAGTTTTCGCATGGAACTTAGAAACATAAGATTCTTTTTTGGTTTTAAAAAATTAAAAAATGAATTATTAGGTGGATCACTGAAAATTTTAGGTGGGTCATGGACCAAATGACCTTATGGACGGGCCGCGCCTGATGTATAGTATATACTTTCTGATCTATCGTTAAAATACTAAGCTAATGTAATATTTAAAAACCTTATTTTGTAAATTGGCGGATGCGCCAGAAAAGCCCTTCTCCTTTTGGGTTGCCTATCTTTTGTTAGATAAGGGATAAATTTAGGCAATGGTCAATGTCATATAATGTCAATGGCAAGAGTTGTGTTGTTTAATAAATAACTTTTTAGTTTTTCAGTCCTGATGGTAAAAAAATACCTTGGATTCTTTTAAGCGTTTTTGTTGGCGTCGCTTTCGAACATGATCTTAGCTGGCGCAAACACGTTACTTCAGTAGCCACAGCGGCAGCTAAAATGCTTCGTTTTCGCTCTCGAGCCAGAAAATACTTCTCTCCTTTCAACTGATACACTCTCTATGTTTCCCAAATACTCGTAAGACCTAACCTAGAATACTTCCCCCACATATGGGGAGCGGCATCACCTTCGACACTTAACATCCTTGTTTCTATCCAAAAAATGAGAGTCATTTGGCTCATTAATGACCAACAAATCACAAGAAAACTCCCTTCTCTCGCTCATCGCTGCGCTGTTGGGGATTTGTCTCTTTTCTACCGGTACCCACGGATTTTGCTCTCAAGAACTAGCCGGTATTATTCTCCCCCTGACTGTTCCTAACAGAACAACAAGAGGCGCGTTACGTATGCATCCCTTTACTGTCCAGCTACAAAAGCCTAGAACAGACCACTTCTCTCGATCATTCATACATAGGGTCTCAAGCAGGGACGGACTGGCCCGGCGGGCGCAGGCCGCCGCGCCTTCTCTTTACGAAACGCTCTGACGCCTTTTGGTGTAAGTTAAAATAATAGTTAAAAAATATATTAATTTAAATCGGCTCTTTTACCTTTAAATAGCCCGCCACATTTTCCGGGCCCAGTCCGCCCCTGGTCTCAAGATTATGGAACAAATTGCCTGCAGATGTTTTCCCTTCTCGTCCCAACCTTCAATCCTTCAAATCCCGTATCAATAGAATACATTTCCCTTCTCTTCAGACGCCCACGGAACGTTAGTACTTAGACTTGAAGTCTACGTGGGATGTCTTAGATTAAAAAAAATCGGAAAAATTTTAAGCCGCTCCAGTTTTACTCCTCTCGCCCCTTCCCCTTTATTATTTTTTAAAGTCAAATACCATCAGGACTACCGGACCCTCATGATAAATATAACGGAGAAAAAATTACTGAAATCGGAGCTGGCATTCCGCAGTACACACGCAAATATTGTTGATTTTTAGAGTTTTTTTAGTTGCCGTTGTTTTAGATTTCCCCTCACTTGAGCGAAAAACCCTTAAAATGGGACCATTCGGGAGAAGTCATCTCCAAAACAAAAAAAATTATCGAAATCGGTTGTTAAAGCATTCAAGAATTATGCGTGAACATACATAAAAATGACACGTGCGGGTCGAATTTATCGATAACCTCCTCTTGTGAAGTCGGTCAAAAAACACTATCATAATATCCCAGTATTAAAATTACATATGAAATACAGCTGCAGGGAAAGGGTCCATTTGGATAACTAAAATACAGTTCACAAAATAGTTGTATAGTTTACCTGCCTATAGTAACGAAAAGAAAATCTGGGTTTTATGTTAAAACTTAACCCATCGTCAATGCCGAAATGAGTTATGATTAGTTATTTCCCGCACAAATCTTGGAAAACCTGGAATGTGATGATATTTCTAGGAAAATTAAAAACGCAACGATGACATGTATTACAGAAGCAATCGAGTATGCCAGAGATTACTAAGCATCCAATTTTACTCCTAGTTTCCATTTTAAAAAGTTAATATATAAAATATCTTTGTCACTCAGTCTATGAGAGCGAATACAATAGTTTAGAACGGGGAGACGTCCTAAGGGAGTTGGATGCCCGCGAGCTGCGATTGGGAAAGGACGGTGGCATGCGCTCTCACATATCCTCAGGGACTTTATATTTCGGGCCATGTTAGGGTTGTAATTGCGAGAATATTTATTGTCTATGCGTTTTCGGAATAGTGTGAATTCCGCGGACTAAATTTATTGGAATTGTTATGTGGAAGATTTGCACCTTCAGTTATTTGTTTCATTCGTGATACATTGCCGAAGATGAACGGTTTAATTCAAATGATTTGAGATGTTAAATTTATCCCGCTAAAATAATAGCTATAAAAAAACATGTTCTCTAACTAGAAAGCGAAGTTGTTTTAAACCTGTGCTTGTGTTAGGCTCTGTTCTATTAAATATATAGAGATAAAATTTGGCATTTAGATATTTTATTTTTTTTTATTTTCCCTAAACAAATTTTACATTATTTTGTCGAAAATTTTTAAATTTTAAGAGAAAAAAAGTGTTAGAAGAAAGTTATAGTCATTTGAATTTTTTTTTAAATTATATTTTAGGTTTACCACATTTTTTTCTTTTAAAATTAAAACATTTTTGACGAAATGATGTAAAATTTGTTTAGAAAAAATTACAAACAAAATATCTGAACGTGTTAATTTTTTTCCCAGGGGGGCTCCGCAAAAATTCAACTTTTACAATTTTTTTTCTTTAGCAAAACATTCCTAGTAGGCGCACTATTAAAAAACCTGAACTTGGGATGGAAGTTTAGTGCAAAGCAAATGCTTGTGCCAATTATGAATACAAGGTTTTAAATTTTTAAACCCATACATTACTGACACAGATGTAAAAACTAATCAATTATAATCCACATTTTACGTTGCCTTGTCAGACAAAACAGTTCAAAAGACAAATCATCCACTTCCGCCATTACAATAGCTCGTTTGCCATGATCTCATCCGGAGTCACGTGTCGTCGAGTGGTACGGCACGTGCCGAAACGTAACCTAACAACTGCCAAATTGCTGTCTAATCCCATTATTTGGCGGCACCCTGTAGCCAAACTGCTCCTGATTTATGATTCATTTGTTGACTTTTGGTGGGTTTTATTATGCGTAAGGCGGGATGACAGGGTTATTGTTGTCTAAAAGCGAGATGAGAAGTCTAACTTTCGAATCTAAAGTAGTTGCTACGGAAAAAAATGCTGTGAACAAATAAGGTTAAATGCAGAAATAACGTTCCCGGCTAAGGTTTTTAGTTTTATTTAAAAAACTACCTTATACCCGCAGCAGGTAAAATTAGTCCATAATTAGTTCTTCAGCAGCTTTCTTTTTGCCAAAAAAAATTAAATCGGTTTAATCATAGGCGCACCCATGATTTTGTCTTGGGGGGTTGATTTGTCTTGGGGGGGGGGGGGTGCTGAGTAATGCAATTCGGTGGAATTCTTCAATTAGTAGTGTACCTACTTTTTTAAACTTTTGTTTTTACGCGTGTATATTTACAGGGCTAATAGTTTTCATCATGGTACAAGTACAAGGTAAAGTATATATTTTGAATTCTCTCGCAAGATGGTGGCCAAATCACGTCGTATTCAGTGATGCCAACTCAGCGAAATTTCCGGTAGATTGGCGGAATTTTTGATGGACTACTCGATTTTTTAGCAGAATTCAGCATATTAATAAAGCGTATTCCTAAATAAATTTAGGAATAAAATGGGTGCCATAATGGTCAATGCGATACTTTCGTTAAGGTATGGCCACAAAAGACATGACCAATGTTGTAAAGATTATGTTTTCCTACACGATGTTCTTACGAAAATCGCTACCAAAGAATGCTATTACGATGGTGAAAGTACCATAGATGTTAAGCTAAATTTGGGATTATTTGATTAATATAGGTACTTTAAAATATATAACATCTATTATTTACTTTTACAATCAATATTTTAAGTTTTGTTGATTCTGAAAATCATTTTTTTTTAAATTTTATTTCTTACTTTATAATAGCATTGAATGTTTAAAAACATTGTTTTACGTTAATATATAACTTTTTTATAATAATTAGGAGCAGTGGCAGCTGGTGCCTTATGTATCAGGGAGGGCGCAAAAAATTAGATGCAAATTTAAACTCAAACGGCTAAATATAAGGTTTTTGATTTCAGTTACTTTCATCACGTACATACGCTTTTCCAGTCTATAATGTCTAGTAAAACTATTAAGAAGTTGTGTAAAAAGCCGAAACGAAAAAAGGAACAGCTCACGAACGTGGGCGGACTATACGGAGTCCTAAGATTAGAAGTATTTTTCAAAAAATAAAAATGTTGTATTATTACCTACTTATTGCATTAGTAAAAAAAATGTTCTCATTTTTGCCCCATTTTTTCTGTCAGGTTTATTTCTTTGCTTGGTTTCTGTCCTTACAGTGTTTTGGCCACGAAATAAGTTGAGGTACAGATTATAGTAACGTTTGAAGTATTTACTTAATTTATTAGTGTATAAAATAACAAATGTGAATACAACCTTAACTTTTAGGTGACAAGACTTCGTAATAATTCTTAATTAACATCTCAACCCCCACAGAGGGTATCTTTTCACTGTAAATCTACTGAATTATTAATCCATTAAACATCAAATACCCACTTGCTGTGTAATAAATGACATGATCTGGCAAGTGAAAAACCTCTCCATGCACTTGCAATTTAATGAAGTAAGTGAACAATAATAGACAGAGGGTGAGGGGAACAGAGGCTGCCAAATGCTCATTCTAAACGCCACGCGGCCGGGAATTATTTTATTGTAATGGCCAGCCGAGTGGAAGGTGTCCTTTGTAATAATGGATGCAGCTAGGGTGTCAAACGAAAGCTTATTGAAACACGAATGCAACAACATACATTATGTTTTTTTTTATAAATTTTTTAGGCAAAACGTTTAAAAATTGCTTCCCCCACCCTTATCACCAAAAGGATGGCTCAAGAAAATCTAAAAAAATCGTGAAGATTGAGAATTAGGTCTAAACTGAACGAAAATTACCAGGATTGAAAAATTCTAGCGTGATCAATTGTTATAAACAATTTAATTGTTTATTTTCTTCTAACTGCTAAACCATTGGTTTTAGAGAAAAAGTTTTTCGACAAAAAATATTTCTCACGATGTAGGGAACAATAAGACATAATTTTTGTCCTTACACATTTTTCAAACTTTTTAATTTGGCTCCGCGCATACGCGATGTGATACGGCGTTGGTGCCGTCGGCGGCGGGTAGCGCGGCAGATGGGCAGAGATCGGGCGGACGAGGTTTGCTCAGGTTAAGTGGGGGACTGATGACACGAAACCCTAATTGTGCAAGCATAGCCTGCACTTGACCGATTTTTTATGGCAAATAACAGAGCAACACAACAATAAAAAAACAAATTGGCAGTAATGCATGCTCCTAGGGCAACAAGTGCTCAAGAATTTCATGTTACTTTCTCTTTGGTTTACTCTAATCTCACAGCAATTAAAAAAAAAGGAGAAGGCTCATACACTGTAAAATTATTTGATGTAAAATTACTTGCTTTTTAATAGGTAATATTTCGCCTTGAAGCTTCAAGTAAAAATTACAATTATCTACCATGTCATGGAAACTGCTGGTAATTGAGTGCTATTTTTATGTATAAAATTATCTGTTCCGGCAAGTTAATTTTATTGAACGATATGTAATTTTAAGTTGACGTCAATGTAAATTTACACCCGTACTCATTATATTTACAAGCGATTTAATGCAAATGTCTGTATATGAGCAGTATAATAATGTAATATTGCTAATAGTTTCACGAAAAATTTTACGTTCCAAGTTCGGAATTTTAGTTGTATGTAAATGTAAAGCTACATGGACGTATGCATGCAAGTACATGCGCTTTTACATCTTAATTTTGATACAATGCGTCCAGGGATGGGAGACAAGAGGACAAATGGAACAAATATTTAGACATAAAAAGTCAGTATTAATAAAAGTTTTTACGTACCAAAATCAAATCGCAATAAGAAAAGTGTGACTTTTTGTATGGGGTGCGCAAAAAATAAAAAAAATATTTCAAGATAAAAGTAATAGATTTATTATTTCAACGCAAGATGTTACATCGAAAAGATGTGAAACATCTTTATTTGATTTGCAAGAGAAAACTTAAACTGTGTGAATTCTGAATTAATAGCACAAAACAGAACCAACAGTAATTTGCAATTCATAATTCATTTAAGTTTAAATTTTCTTTTACAATTTTGGATTTTAATTAATTTAAGATGTTCCTGTTTAATATTTTCCCTTAAAAACAAAAAGAACACAGATTTATTTAATAGAATTTTCATATTTATGTATATTTTGAGCATCACCTACAAAAAAATCAATTTTTTCTTATCGTAAATTTAATTTTTAGAAAGAAAAACTTTTATTTACAGTTTCTTTTTTTTATCTTTAAGAAGTTGGTCCATTTGTCCTCTTGTCAACCCCATCCGTGGACATACTGTATGGAACCTAGCTATTCTAAATAAAAGTTGATTAAAACCATTAAATAACTTTTTTTAATAGAATTATTTATTTTCGGGCATCAAAATTCTAACTACACTAACATGATAAACTTCCCGAATCCACAAATGATGCGTATCGCAACACAACAAAGCTATAAATGGCGTGATGAAATGAAGTCGACCGGTCGACCGACGGGGAATCACCAGATGACTTTAAATACGAGGTCAAGTTAGTAATTATAAGTCTACTTACCTGGTATTTCGCATCTTTTTACAATATAAACAAATGTGGAAAAATGCAGTATCAATTGTTTTACAGTTAAATTGTAAATACCCGTAAAATATCGCAAAATTATGTAATTTTCAGTATATTTACCAATTAGTAACGTGCGCTATACTTTACGTTACATAAAAAGTTTAATTTCACATGACTAAAAATGTATATAGAAAAAATCACCTATAAGCTAATTGAAAATATACATTTCACTTGATTGGCATTTACTGTAATGTTACAATTATTTTACGAACTGATTTTACAGTGTAGTCTATTGTTATAATAATATGGGTTTCATGTACTCATGAGGGTTGCTATACGTCGGTTTTTATAACAGATTGTCCGAGTGTCCTTTTTTAAAACGTGTCCTTGTATCCAGCCCTCTTCTGTCTTATGTCCTTTATTTTTTCAGTACAAGTAATAAAACATTGTTTTTAAAAAACATACCATCACCATTTAGCGGTAACAAAATGGTAAAGTAAATATCTTGATTCTGTAACTTTAATTCAGATACAAGTCTATAGTAGCTATTCTCACCAGGGAAAAAAATAAGATTCCCACAATGGATAACTTGCTTTAAAAGTATTTAGCGGCCATTGCCACCATTTTGATTTGTTTAACACTGTTGTAATTTAAAATCAAAAACTAATGAGTTAAAACCAAAGACAAGGACTTCATTAATTAATTTTTACCTGTCCTTCAAAACCGAGCACCTCAAAAATTCGATACTTGCTGTCGAATTTTTGCAACGCGTGGTTTTAAAAAAAAGTACAAAATAAAATTTTGATTTCTTTACTGGATTATATGTCCGTTTCTTGTGTCTACCTACACAAGAAAGTCATTGGTCTTTTATTGCAAATAACTAGTGGTCAGTTATTTGTTACAAAAATGACCGATGAATAAAACAAACCCAATATAGATACATAAAAAAGACAAATGTCATTAAAGAAATTAAAATTGTATTGTATACTGTTCCTTTTAAACCGCGCACGAAAATATTCGATAAGTCTATCGAATTTTGGCTGCCGAATAATTTAGCCAATATTGTTTTAATAAACTAATATAAACTTTTCCCACAAAACATAAATTGATGAAAATATTTGTGTTATAAATTCTTTCGAAACGCATCTTTCTCGATAAACAATTTTTCGAAAAACACTTTTTTCAAGTGTCATTTATTTTTAAAAACACATTTTTCGGAAAAAGACTAAAGTAGATCTTTTTACAGATTTGGTTTATAATTATATTAGTTTATATTTATAATCTTGTTGCACGCGTCCTGCTTAACACCCACATCTATCACAAGTAGCAATTGGATATTAACAGCATACAACTGAAGGTTGCTCACAACATCCCAAAGATCTGTGCTATGCCGATCTGCCATGACGTGCTGTATTTTGTTTTGGATTCATGGATTCCCATAAGTATTTCAAATTTAAGATTTTCAAAATATGTTTTTAGTCACTGTTAAAAAAATAATAATTATGATTTAAACACAATATCCAATAATCAATATATTTAAGCTTTTATCTACTCCTATTAAATTATATATTAATTATTCAACTACTTTTGAACAATTAATAGTATCTATAAACAAACAACATGAGTTATAATAACTCACTGCTATAACGCACTATAATAAATCGGAAAAGATTTACGAACCGAATATCAAGGTGGCTCCGTACAAGCCGATTGGCCGAAAGGAAACAGTCCATTATTGTTATTGAGGGAAGTAATGTCACTCGAATAATTTTGACGTTTTCAAATTAAGTTAATACCTAATTATAAAGTTCTTTCTCTGTACTTGTATCTTAATATTTATTGTTATAGTCGTAGATAAAGTATAGTATTCAACTTGCGGTAATGGTCATAACTCACTTGATGAATTACAGCACTCGCCTTCGGCTCGTGCTGCAAACTTCATCTGCGTGAGTTATGACCTACATTACCGCTCGTTAAATAATATACTATTAACTATTTTTTTACGATTAACTGAATTTTGTAATAATCACAAAAACTCACACAGGTACCTACATGAGATAAACCAGTCGTGCTGTTAGTTGTTGAAGGACTTCAGGTGAAAATATTGTCATGTTGCGAGCATCTCTTCTAGTTAGAAAACAAATCCCCTAAGGCCATTTTTATTCAGTAGCGGATTCAAAAATTTTATTGAAAACGAATCGACACAATGAGAAGAGGAAAAAAATTAGAAATATTTAACTTTTATTTTTAACCTACAATATTTGTCATGCATTGTTGTTAAAACCAGCAAAAAAAAAACACCAAAGTGAAGTAAGTAGGTACTACCAACGATATGTGTACATATATCGTTGGTACTACAAAATTATTATCTATTTTTGCTTTTTCTAATTTTGACAATAATTTTATCGGGATAGGGGAGGGACCCCCCGCTTTCTGATTCCGCCAATGCTTCCTTGCCATAGGTGTGATATTTAAAGAGAATGGGGCTCATGGGAATTATATAATATACTTCTTTTTGGAGAACTGGAACTGGCTAATTTGAAGAAATTATTTTTCTTCGAATGACTTCGAAGGATTTAAAAGAAAAAAGCTATTATTAAGAAATTTTACCCATTTAATGGAATAATTATTACAAAATAATTTGTCAAAATAAACCTCATAATCTATAGGCGTATACCCTCCCACTTCTTGTTTTACGGGTAATTTTCTGAATTTTTGGGTACTGTTTGACGCGCTTCGAGTACCGTCTACTCACTGATTTTGTAGGTAGTTCAGGTTGTTCTATTTCACTACTCAATCTTCGCGATTGTCCTCGAGAAATGTGCCGTCTTCCTTCCGAGAGACTTGTGGCAACTGCAAGACTTTGATCTTCTGGTTCATTTACGATGTGTTCTGATTTTTTTCTTTTTCTTGGTGACAACCTGAAAATAAAGCTTTTCGTCTTTCCTAACTGCTGATGAAATATTAATTTTATAACTAGTGAAACACAAAAATATAAATATTTTTTATTTCTCTTTTGACTTCTCGGGTACAACAGAAGATAACGCGTTTTGAGCTGCCTCATCAATATTACTTGGGGTTTCGGAATTGGACATTCTCAATATTTTTAAAAGAAAAAATTTAATGTGTGACAACCCAGACAACTGTCTACTAGGTACCTACTAGATGGAATAAAGATTTCTTTTTCTGATGACTACTTCGATGTTTTGATACAATAATTAAAATTAATAATTTTATTTACATATTTTTGGACGGGCCCGCGGCTGCAGCCTACTATGATAAACGGTGAACATATCTTATAAAAACCTAAAATAATAGTTTTAATATTTAAAATACCTACCAAAAATTATATATTTTTAAAAAGCTTAAAGTGAGCCCAATCAGAAAAATTATAAATATACACTGTGTTCCATTTAGAGAAACATATCTTTGACTTATTGTAAAAAAAATGGTGGAATCTAGAGAAAACAGACTAGGCCAATGGACCTTAACTAAAAAACTCTAAAATGATTACTTTTTGTCTTTTTGATAACATACAAGATAATCAAATACGAGGGGTGCCAGAAAATTGAATTTTCAATATCGCCCTATATAGCAAGAACCAAGGGGGCTATAACAATTCTGGTCGCAGAATCTTAAATTTCTTAAAAAGTAGCACAGTGTCGCGTAAGCCGCATCCCTCTATCTTCACTTAAAAGCAGGGGCGGATCCAGGATTTAGGAGGGGTGGGGGGGCTAGACTTAAAGCGTTGCTAAAATTTGAACATTTACTCCCAAATTCACAAAGAAGTTTTAAGACTTAAGGTTTAAAGAAAGGTCTTAGGTTGGGTTATGGATGGGATACGATAATTAGTATCGATCGAAGTATCGATATATCGATATGCTGGAATATCGATATACTTTTTTTAGTTTTTTAAAATAATTTGTATTTAATAATACAATACTGGTGCTGAGCTTGCCTGAAGTCTGAGGGCAATTATGATCTTATGTTGTTGGCCGGTCAATGGGGGGGCTTGAGCCCCCGATGCCCCCCGTAGATACGCCACTGCTTATAAGGGAGATACCCTATAAAAACATTGAAAACTGGACACCCTGTAAGTTAGCAGTTGGGGACTCTTAAAATACCCATTAACACACTTATGTATACCTATTTCGACTGTTCTCACAAGCATCTCCAGGAGCGGATTTTCGGAAATTCCTTGTCACAGGTCTATTCGGCGTATGATGGTAACTTCGTCGTTTCGAACTCAATACTTGCTGTCTCTGCTTCGAATTTTCTGGCCTAAGGTCTTGATTAGAGCAGTCGTTAGAGTCAAAGGAATCATTGCTAAAATTTCGATAAAAAAATGATTTTATTATTAAACATTTCAAAAGTTGGTGCATACCCAAAAATGAACAAACTGTGGTGATCAGTACCACGAGAAAGTAGGCAATTTAATAGGCCAAGAGGCGACTGTAAAAATAGAATTCTCATTTCAGAAAGGATGAAACTTTCGGCAAAAGTAGTACTTATGGTGAAAATGGAAAAGCTCTACGGATGCTTTGGAGAATTCTGTTAAGAGAGCGGGAGGAGCACCCTCCGGTTGCCTAATAAGGGTTTTCCAAGGCCACCGTAGCGCTTGTGCATTGTTACTATGTACGAGAAGTTTGAAAAAGGTGAAAGTTCCTTCCTCTTAGAAATAAGCTTAGTATTTCTACGGTAATTTAAGTTTTTTATTATTACCAACTGGAACGATGATATTATTATAAGGATTGATGATTACAGTATTTTCCGAGAAGACAGAGAAAACCGAACACGAGGTGGAGTGTGCATTCTAGTTAAAAATCAAGTTTTAACATAAATATTATGAAATCTAATAAATATTTAACGTTAAAATCAATAGGGAATATGCAAATATTTTTTTTTTATATTCTCTACATAAATTAAATGTTTATGGCGGTTGCTGTTATTCATTTATTTTGCTCTTTATTAACAAAAAAAGGATTTAAAACTGCAAATTTTCGCGCGAATTTCGAAACTTGTAAAACGCGATCCCATTGGCTGTATCGTCAAAACTGAACTTATGACTCATCATGAGTCTATGGCGAATTCCAGTATTGTAGAGTCATCGACAACTCAATACAAATGATATTTAATGCGTAACTCATCCAATGAAATATCCCTGCACTTACAGTAGAAGGTTCCTAAAATCTTATTGATGTATACTTCAAGCCGAAATCGGTCCAGGAACCTTTCAATTTTGCAACAAAAATTGGCATTTCTGCGAAATTTTGACATATTATCATCTTAATAATTTCGAGTAAATAAACTGAAATTTTTTATTTTCATGGCAAACTTCGAAAATTCAAAAATTTTCAAATTTTAGATGTCCCCGATGCAAATAAACCTATTTATTTATAACTTTACCGAAAAAATAAGCGATTTAAATTAGTGGGAGGTATTCCTAGATAATTAGCGGATAAAATAAGCCCAAAAAGAATCACTAAATAGGGTAAATAATGTGGAATAATGTCGGTTAAAAATAGGATTCGTAGGAAAAAATCAACAAAATTCGAATTTTACCCCTTAAATTCGCTCCTGGATTATCCATTCGGTATTCATTTTAAAGTGTGATTATCCCTTTATAAGATAGTGTTGAAAAATTGGGAAAAAATAGATAGGAAAAATACAGAGTGATTCAAATGTTCCGATGTCGAGGGCAAAAAAAGTAAAAAAATCGAAATTTAATCGGCGATTGTTCCCTTCCTATAGAGAACGAAGAAACTAAAAAATATGGATAACACATACTTTGACGAGCTCTTTCCGATGACGTATATGGGATTTTAATTTGAACCATTTTGACCCCACAAAAAATTAAAAACCGTGAAATATTTTGGTCAAAAATCTAAATTTCCAGTTTTTTCCAAATATTTCCATTTTCCAGTGATTTTAGGTTTAGGTAAATGTATTGCAAAAAAAGTATTTGAGATTTTAAAGTTTCACTTGTGAGTCCGTTTTTCGATCTGAAGTTTTGTTTTCGAGTTATTAGGTATCATAAAATAACTTTATGGAAAAATTTACTGGGATAACGTAAGAAACAACGGAAAAATTTTGATACTAGGGGAGGTTTTTGTTAAGAAATAAACAGTAACTGCTCCCGCAGATATCAACTAGTCTGAACCAATGAAACTACTGTAAATCGGTCAACAAACCATCAGTTTTTCTTTATCAATATGGTCTGCAAATTCAAGATACAGATAAAAAACAAGGGGTTTTATTATTGTTAAAGGACAACAAAAATGTTTTGTTGATGAAGGGCAATATAAAATCACCAATTACTCAACAAACTTTACCAGTATTCATGAGCGCCCATAGAGAGGGGCAAGGGGGGCAGTTGCCCCCCTGGGGTCGGGTTCCCCGGTGCTTTTTAACAACTGCTCAACTTCGTGATTTTGTAACATACGGTTTTTTGGCTGGTTACCCCCCCCCCCCCCCTCTGAAATATACTCTATTACTCTATGGGCGCCCATGACAATATTATTAATAAGATAAATTTATAAATGTATATTTTTTGTTCATCGTATTTGTTTTATTTTTCAGGTCCTCTCTTAAAAGCACTGTTAACTCTGCCATAACTTTTACAATATGTTGAAGATACAGGGTGTTCCGGTGATCATGTTACAAACTTCTAGGGTAGATAAAACACACGAAAATAAAAAAAAAAGTTCATGTGAACATGGGTCCGGAAACGCTTCTTCAGGGAGCTAGGGCCCTTCGAAGATGACCTTCAAAAACTACTCTTCGTTTTATAGCTTCGGTACTACTGCAGCTATCGCCACCAATTTTGGGACATGAAATCTACTTGGTAGGTTCATCAATTTGAGCCTTCCGGATTTTGTCACCTTTAACCAGGGGCGTACAAACCAGGGGGGTATTTGGGTAAATTTGACCCTACTCCTCTTAGGCTTTAATTTCTTACAATTTTTATATCTGATTATGATTTTCTAATGCCTTTTACATAAAAAAGGTACTCTTAGTAAAAGTCGCTATCTGTCACCGTTTCCTCGGAAAATGGTTAAATCCAATCAATAATAAATTATTGGTCTTAAACCAATTATTACCTTGAAATATGAAAATGAGGTTCAGTACAGATAGTGAGCATTAAAAGTTAGTCAAGTCTTCTTTTTTAATGAAAATAAATTAGATTAGAGAGATTTATTGCCTTTTCGAAATTGAGGGTATAAAAAGTAAAAGGGTACTATACAAAATATTCCAAAAAAAAAAATTAAACCTACACAAGCAAAACTAATAATAAATTTGCAATAAATCATTCACGAGCACCAATGAAAAACTTAAAGTTTAGAAATTTCAAAAATACAAAATAAACAAGTAACACAAACAGGTTTAACGAGTGAGTCAAGGAGAAGGCAGAGTAAATTTTTGTCTTGAAGATGAATTTACTAACGCTGTCGTTGACTGACCCTGTACGTACCAAAATAAATTCAAAATAACAATTGCTGAAAATGCCTGCCACCACGTTCAATACATTTATTGCACCTACGTAGCATATTTAAATTGACGTCAGTGAAAACATCAGGCATGGTTTGGATCATTTCAGCCGCAACAGAAATCCTAGCCACCAAATCTTCCTCCGACTGAACTGGAGTTTCATATACAAGGCTTTTCATATGTCCCCAAAGAAAGAAATCCATAGGAGTTAAATCTGGGGACCGGGCTGGCCAGTTGACATCGCTTCCACGTCCAATCCAACGTATTCTAAAACGATCATCGAGGTGCTCACGTACATGTGAAAAATGAGCGGGTGCTCCATCATGCTGGAACCACAGATTCCGACGTATGTCGAGGGGCAGCTCATCCAATAACTCAGGTAAGGTGTATCTTAAATAATTGAGGTACACCGTCCCAGTTAGTCGAGGAGGCAACATGATTGGTCCAATTAGACGTTCTCCAACAATTCCAGCCCACATGTTCACCGAGAATCGATGTTGGTACCCTCTTATTTGAAGAGCATGAGGGTTTTCCTCCGCCCACACATGGCTATTCCGTGAATTAAAAATACCTTCTCTCGTAAAAACAGCCTCATCAGAGAAAAGCACAAATTTCGGAAATTGGGGTTCTTGCGTACACTGTTGAAGAAACCACTCGCAAAACTCTACGCGGGGTGCATAATCATTTGGTCTCAATTCCTGTACTTTTTGGCGATGGTAAGGATGAAGAAGTTGTTCGTTAACAATCTCCCATACACGTACATGACTTACATTCATGGATTCTGCAACAGCTCGGGTACTAACACCAGGATTTTCCTCGAATTGTCGGAGTACCTCTTCCTCAAATTCTGGAGTTCGTACAGTTCTTTGAGCGCCATTATCTGGCCTCGTTATTTTTACGGAGCCAGTTTCCCTTATGCGCTGATTTACCCTCTCGAACAGCGTGTGAGCAGGTACACGCCTCTCAGGAAACCGCTCCTGATACAATCTTGAAGCGGCTCTTCCATTGCAATGAACTTCGCCATAAATTAATAGCATATCGGCATATTCGGCGAAAGTATAATCCATGATTCACTGGCGACACAATATTTTATTGACAGATTTTTGACAACTATCTGTACTGAACCTCATTTTCATATTTCAAGGTAATAATTGGTTTAAGACCAATAATTTATTATTGATTGGATTTAACCATTTTCCGAGGAAACGGTGACAGATAGCGACTTTTACTAAGAGTACCTTTTTTATGTAAAAGGCATTGGAAAATCATAATCAGATATAAAAATGGTAAGAAATTAAAGCCTAAGAGGAGTAGGGTCAAATTTACCCAAATACCCCCCTGGTTTGTACGCCCCTGGTTAAAGGTGACAAAATCCGGAAGGCTCAAATTGATGAACCTACCAAATAGATTTCATGTCCCAAAATTGGTGGCGATAGCTGCAGTAGTACCGAAGCTATAAAACGAAGAGTAGTTTTTGAAGGTCATCTTCGAAGGGCCCTAGCTCCCTGAAGAAGCGTTTCCGGACCCATGTTCACATGAACTTTTTTTCTTATTTTCGTGTGTTTTATCTACCCTAGACGTTTGTAACATGATCACCGGAACACCCTGTATTTTTGAACTAAGGCGAGAATTAAACGTTCCCAAACACGTTTCGCAAAAGTCGGGAATATATCATTAACTTCTATCTTCAAGTTTTTAGTTTTAAATATTATGTAAAACAAAACTGAACATTTTACGTTACAATTAGTTATGACAGTTCCGAATTATTTTTATTTATAAATATATTTGACGTTTATAGAAATTGGTGTTTTATTTATTGAAAACGGACTGAAATCTCATCACTGGTCATTAAATTATGCATTGCAGTAATAATTATTTTTTCTACTAGCGTGCGCAATTCACCGTTTTCCCGCACTCATTTTGTCTCTGAAAGACTAAGTTTCCCGCACCGTGCGGGAAAATTTTTCCCGCACCGTGCGGGAAAATTTTTCCCGCACTGAGTGCGGGAAAATATTTTTTAATGTTTTATATTGAAATAAAATTTTGGTGATGTATGAATAATATTATTATGAAGTCTTAGAGGAGTCCATCAAACAGAAAAAAGATATGTCCAACAAAATTCTCAATATCAGTCAAGCTATTCCAACGACTTCCAGTTGCATCTTAGAAACATCCACGTCCCTAGATATTGCACCGGGTCCCAGTAGCGTCCATGAAAGTTCAACACCTCTGTCTCTTCAAACTTCCACTATGCAGAATCAGTCAACTTCAACCTCTCTAGCTTCAGCAATTAATTTACACAGTGCATCCAATTGTACTTTTACGATAAATATATATAATAAGTAATAAGTAAACATTATATACCTGTTATTTTTTGTTTATTAAAAAATAATAAACTTTGTAAAAATGATGTTGGTTTTTTTAACGCTAGTAGAAAAAAATTTGATCCTAACTCATGCGGAAAGGCACTTTCCCGCACTCGACTGCTTACCCGAACTCCGCTTCGCGTCGTTCGGGTAACGGCAGTCGCTTGCGGGAAAGTGACTCTTTCCGCACTTGTTAGGATAATAAACTATTATATACATTTTTCTAATGGTTATATCTTAGTTATATGACAATAATGTGTAATTTTTAGTATGTTAAGTAGCTCTCTCTGTATTTTCAAACTACTATATAGATGCTTTATCATTAGTAAAGTTTTTCGGCTCATATATGTAACAAACATTTATTCATATAATAATTTGAAAATACAGAGCTGATATTTAACGCATTAAAAATTATATAATTATTGTCATACAACTAGAATATTACCATTAGAAAAATTCACATAACTTATTATATAACTGATATATAATGATATTTTAATGGTATATAATTAACCATATAGCGGCTGCATAACAAAAACTTGCTTTAGTAACATTTCATATAATCTGTATATGATGATATTTAAATTCTATATAGTTAATCATATAGTAGTTATACAGCTAAAGCTAGCTCTAAAAGAATTTAATATAACTGGTTATATAACCGATATATAATAATATTTTGGTGGTATATACTTAACCACATAGCGGCTATAAAACTAAAATTTGCCCTAGTAATATTTAATATAACTGGTTATATAACCGGTATAAAATAATACTTAGTGGTAATGGTAAATTTGCTAAGTTTTTAGAAAAACGCGTTGTATAACCGTAACAAACGGTTTATTTGTCACAAATAGTATATAACTTTTGCATAACCATTATGTAATTTTCTATAATGGATAATATACTTTTCCCTCAGTGCAAAGAGGGGTCTGGAAATGGCATTTTTCGACCTAAAAAAATTCAAAAGAATTACTTGCCATTTTCCGATCCTCACCAGTTTCAGTGGAGTTCTGAAGCTCCGGGTCACCTACAATCTCCGAAAATTTACATCGATTTAATTCACATTTGCGACCTGTATCCGATTGCAACGGAAATCGCGGAAATTTCGACATTGACGTTTAATAGCTCCGAAACGAAACATCCTGTATAACTGAATTTTTTACCGAAGCTAGTTCAACTATTACTCTATATATCAGCCCAAAAAATTCGATTTCTCTCCCTCTAAAGGTGCGTTTCCTATGGGGCGGCTGACGCGCGCGGATGCCGCTCAGCGGCCGGCTGACGCCAGTAATCCATTGACGCTGAAGCTTGCGTCTGACGCTCGAAAAGAAACGGATACATTAAATTCTCACATGAGCAGTACTAGGCGTCAGACGCTGTGCGGCAGCCGCGAGCGTCAGCCGCCCCATAGGAAACGCACCTTAACTGTTTCCGAGAAAATCAAACCTGTTCGACTTTAAGTTAAGCTTTACTAGATTTTTGCTGATCTCCTGACGTCACTTTTCACTAAGGACAAATGGCTGCTTTTTAAATTGTAATAAATTATCCTAGTAATTTTCTTCAAAATATCTTTTTTGGGTTTGTAATGACTTCCTTAAACGATATATGCAATAAAAAAATTCTTGCGTATTCCTTACTGATTCTTTATGATTATGACTATGAGTATTAATCGCCCAAAAAAATCATCAAAAGAAAATAATATATTTCTTTTAGAGCAACTTAGGAAGGCTCCTTTCACTTTAGCTCACTCTTTTATATTTTGTGATTTCAATTACCCTGAAATTAACTGGAAAAGGCTTACACTCAATCAAAATTCACAATGTGCATTAGACTTTTTCGAATTTTATAAAGAAAATAATTATTTAACCCAATTAATAAATTTTAAAACTACTTAGAATAAGAAATGGACAACAATCGGGCCTTAATGACAAGAAAATATAAGTAAGTTAACACAAGAAGCTCCTATTGGACTTAGTGACCATATTATAATTTACGCTTTTTCTCAGTTTAAAGTAAATGATAAACCAAGACAAAGTATTACAAGAAGAAACTTTTGGACAGTAGAGTACCTACTATAAAATTGAACAACTTTTATCAGGTAAATACGGCCAATAGATCGGTGTATTTTCTAATAATGATTCAGAACGTATTCCAAAACTGCCAGGATAAGAATAATATTATCTTTTATCACTAACGTCTATATACTTCACTTCTGTAGACGTCAAAGAAGCTATTTGTTCTTTAAAAAACGACTCTAGTCCAGGATCAGACAATATTCATCCTATATTTCTCAAAACCTGTGTTAACGCTTTACCCTTTGGCTAGAGTAATGAATAAGTCTCCAAATTCTGGCTATATTCCTAATAGCTGGACAAAACCATATGTGGTTCCAGCAAATAAAAATGGCGATAAATTTCTTGCAAAAAATTATCGGCCCATAAGTCTCACAAGTTTATTATTCTGTTAAAATCGAAATATATAGGACAAGTGAAACTCAAATTTTAAGAGGCAAGAGTAAGAAAATACAAAAGGACAAGTGTTCCAAATTATCAAGAAGAGATTTTTTAAGTAATCGCATTGTCATACATGGAATGATCTTCAGAAGACCACAGTTTGTGCTTCATCAGACCTATCTTTTAAAAACAGAATGAGTAAGGAATTGGGTCAAATCACTAGAAATCGTATTCATTATAGTTGACATTATGACAGTTTCATCGGTTCACCGCCTACTGTTAAACTAAATAAATTAATAAATTATTTTCATTTTTCTGTTGTAGCTTTGTAACACGGTTGTATTCTATAAAATCAAATTAAAAAAATCAATAAATTTCTTGTTAAACTTTTAATAGAGTACAGTCTGCGTCGAAGAAAGGAACTGCGATTTTTCAGAAAGTATGAAAGATATTTACTAACTTTCTTTTTGACATTGAGGTATATTCCAAATGACAAGTCGCAAGTATTTAATATGCTGTGTAATCTCCATCGTTGTCAAGTATAGCCTGGTACCTTCTTGGCATACTTTCAACCAGCCTTTCCGCGTAGTCCGTGGACAAAGAGGACCAAATTTTGCGGATAGCTCGCACTAGTTGCTTCAAATCGTGGATAGGCTTTTCAACGACATGGGTTTTCATAAGTCCCCACACATTTTCGATGGGGTTGGCATCTGGGGACGGGGAAGACCAGTCCATTGTCGTGATGCCATGTTCTTCTTTCCCAAGTCTTGCGTTTTTCCATGTGTTTCTCAGAGAGCAGAAGTTTTGACATCGTGGGACGGTAAGATACGTTTGCCTCTTTTAAATGGCGTTCAGTGGTCTTGGTGCTGACATCTGTTCCCCTCTTAGTGAGAAGAGTGCTAGCCTGGCGCAGTCGCAGGGAAGGAATTCGCTCGAACACTTGGTGCTGGATCAAGATGCATAGAATTCTACGCGATTTTGACACTAATGAGAGTGGCCATGCGATGGATCGTTTGTTTTGTTTGAGTAGTCATGTGACTTTGACACGTAGAATAGAATTCTATGTGGCGTGATCCGGGGTCTGGAGAATCGCTTTGTCGTGGTTGCTCGTGGTCGCTCGCTTCACGCCCCGATTGGTAAAGTCATATACAGTTTTGTACACTTTATCTGCTTATACAATGATCTTTTTAGATTTTTTAATCACTTTTGCAGCCGCGGAGTACAATAATTTTAGCCCTTTTGAGTGCACTGACGTCGTAGCCCTCTGGTGGGACAATCACGCCGCGAAAAGCAGACAAGAATATATTTTTATTCTTCAAAAAAACGCGTTTCCTTTCTTCTGACACAGCCTGAGAGTTTTTTTCAATTCGTGTGCATTTTCTTTACCTGTAACTATTAAATTATCATTTTTGGCTTAAAGATTTAACATTTTCTAAGGGATCATTTTACTTTATACCATTATTAGTTATGCTCAAAAAACACTACGACTGATTTTTTTGACATGACTTGATTGTACTGACAAAAAAGAACGAAAATTTCGATTTTCTTAAAAACAGTTTTAACTATTTTGCTTAAAACTTGTATGAAATCAGTACGTTACTAACCTAATAAGGTATTCTTTTTGCTTTTTGTTGACAGACATATGCGAGGGAAAAAAAGATAATTATTATGACAACATGTCTACTTGGTGTTGGTGATAAAGGGCCAAATGAACACTAAGCGAGTAAAGATTTTTTTAATCCCGTGAGAAAGTATGTCCGGTGTAACCGTACTATTTTGTTTTGTTTCAGGTAGACACCTAAAATTTAAAAAATGTCTCGAGGCATCAAGTAAGTATTTTGAAGTATTTCTATACCTATAAAGATTTTCCAGAGGGGGTTCATGTTTGGTGTTTCGACGATTTTCATCCACACGGCGTCGAGTAAAGACTGGAAGACTGTTGGTTTCTATAATGGTTCCTGTTTCAGCTTGAACGTTTTGCAAGGAATCGTCGGACTGACGGGCAATACGGAACATTGCGTCGGTGCATTTTCTTCGACATGATGCGAGATTTCGTAGAAACCAGGAGTTGTTTTTAACACGACGTCTAAAAAATATAGAACAAGAACAGGTTTTAATAGAATAGCAATAAATAAAATTTTATTTCTCTGCGTCAGTTCGTTACAGTATCTACTGAGACACGCTAACAGACCAGCAGATCAACGGAAATGGCTAATCATGTTTTACGTGAAGATCTAAAAAATATCGAGAGGTGATTTTTTCAGGAACGGGTACAGTACTGTCTGTGGCGAGGGAATTAAAAATCTTAACACTATCTCTCTAATAATAAATTTGCTGTTTTGCAATGAAATTAGCATGTATGCTATTACATTACAAATGATTGCAGTAATTATTGATTAAGCTGCTTTAAAACACCGAACATCATTTAACTTACTGAATCGTATGTCTTGAGTTTTTTATCATAGACGTTAGTCTTCTACCCATACCAATTTTGACAAGTGTGCCTTTCCGTAGCTGATGGTAAAGACAAAATAGGGCTCCAGAAAAAAGTGCTACAGTAGAGGCAGTAGGAACGGTGGTGCTAGCCGCAACAACCAAGGGCTAAAAGTAATAATAATAATTAAAATAAAAATAAATTTGGAAATAAAAGAATTTCTTTGTCAGAGGCATAATTCTTAAAAAAAATAATTTTTGAAGGTAAGTATAATTTTCTTTTTGTGAGAAAAAAGATAAATATGTAAAAGTCTAGCATATTTTGATAATACAAATGTAAAATGGGAGTCAGAGCAAACCTAATAAAACTTGAGCAAAACGAATTACATATACGAAAGGAAAATCAGTTGCAATCTACTAATGTTTACCAGGTTTCGTCAGGTTTACTGTGGCTCTGTTTTTCGTATTAACTGAATTTTTTCTTTCGAAAACATTTGCACTCGAAAATCTTCTTTTTCGAAAACAATTATTTTTAACGCACAGTTTTTTTTTTAAATGACATAAATGAAACATTTTCGAAGGCAGAATATAGTATCAAAATTTTTTGTAAAGTAATTTTTTGAACACAATTTTTAAAAATAGAATGGGAAGTATGTAAAGGGCGTTGCAGTTTAGAATATCTTGATAAAAAATCAACTGATAATACTAATCAAACCTGGATAAACCAAATTATCTAAAATATAAATGCAAATTTCCTAAATCAAAGTCTATTTGTTACATAATATGTCCTTATATTTTGAGATCTATTTAGGTTTTCTAGGTTTGCTCTATCTCCATTTTTGTCTGACTTATTATACATTACAATTCAACTTCTAGGTACAAAAGCAAAAACGTCCACAAGGGTCCTTAATAACATAAACGATAATACTAAAATTGGAGAATTTCATAACAATGCTGTATTCGCGTAGTATTTATAGTAAATAATTTGTATTCACTTTTTCTGTTTAAATTTATTTTAGTAAACTTTTCCTTACGAAAACTGGTTTTGCCTATATGAGCCCAAGAAATTAAAAAAAATTGCATTCGAACAGTTATTTGTGTTCGAAAAATGTTAATACAGAAATAATTCGAAAGATCCATATCTACAATACAAAAATAAACCAGAAAACACGCTAAAAGGTTTTCAAACCATAATATTTTTATTTAATTATATAAGGGTGTCTGAAAAGTCTTAGCATGGGCAAGTAGCTTTGCTATTATTAAAGATAGAGACACCAAATTTTAGATATATCTTGTGGGTTAATAAATCTACTTTTTATGTAATTTAACTTTTTTCACCCCCTTAAGGGGTGACGCTAGGGAGTTGAGGTTAAAAATTTTAAATGCAACCCTATGCCGTGTACCTTATTTTAAAGGTCTTTAGGAAATAAACATTTTACCTCAAGCCCGAGGTCATTGTCTTAATTCGTTTTTGAATCGCAAGCCTTCAAAAATTAAAAATCGTAAAAAAAAAATAAAAATTTAAAAAACTTTATTTCTTTAAAAGTTGTTCAAAATGACCACCATGAACTTCTTAGCAGTAATAAAGTCGATATTGGAACTCACTGCTTGCATTTTCGAGAATGACTGGTGTTACTTCTTGGCATAGTTATACTTAAATTTTCTTTCACGATTTTTAATTTTTATAGTCTTGCCATTTAGAAAATGAATTCAGGTTGGACCTTGGGCTGGCGAAAGAATGTTTCTTTTTTGAAGACCATTAAAATGAGTTACCACACCGGCATAGGGTTGCCTTTAAAATTTTTGACTTCAACTCCCTAGCGTCACCCCCAAGGGGATGGAAAAATTAATTACATTAAAAAGTAGATTTATAAATCAACAAGATACACCTAAAGTTTAGTGTGACTATCTTTACTAATACTAACGATATTTGCCCATACTGAGACTTTTCGTACACCTTGCATTTTGGACTCCGGGACAGTATCAAGTTTAATAGATATTGAATTATTAAGCTTTAATTTTGTTCTCTGTGTTTTGTTTCTTTATGTTTAATCAATTTTTGCCTTTTTTGCACAATTTTTGATGCGGTACCATCAAGGATTTTATAAATAAACATGAAGTTGTAAATATTCAAAAGTCTCAGCTCTTTTGAATCTGATTGGTGCTGCTTTTCATGCTCTAAATCCAGTTTTCTCAGTATCTACTATGAAAAATTTTCTAAATTTGTAGTCGCCAAAACGACACTAAGTACCTAATGTAAACGTTTGTATTCAAAATACCCATATATTTATAAACAAGGAGGAGATATCATTATTTACATTTTATAGTACTCAGAGATTCCCGGGTTGCTCTTAATCTGATCAACTACATGGTCACCATCACCAACGTTTTGAAAACAACTGTTTATGGCATATTTTCAGATCGATAAACTATATTAAAATAACGCAATTACTGTAGGTTAATATCTGCAATCGTAAATATCACAGGTTAAAACATGGGGCTAATGATTAATAAAATATATACCAACGTAATTATAAATTTTTAGGAATTTATTTTCATTGCATGGTAACGAAATTTAGAGAGATAGTGGCAACGTCGCTTTTTCTCCGTAGCACGTGCCGTGATCCCGCTTGTTCATGACTTAAACAGTTGGCACTGTTGGCAAGCGGTAGTATTTTGTGTGTAACGTTTTTGACAGGTCATAATTCAGGGTGGTCCAAAAGTAATGGTACATAGAGCAACAGCAGATTCTTTATGACGAAATAATGCAAATTATTTAAACTTGCCTAATTCCAAAGTTGATAATAACCGATATAGAGGATGTCAAAATTTTAATTTTCTTTTCGATTTTTTTCCAATAATTCCTCAACAAAATGGCGTGGCGGCACGAATTTAGGGTTTTTTAGACGAAGAATGCAGATTCGTCCATACTTTTGATATCACTACTAGAGGGCGCCACCTAAGGCGTACCGCACTTCTTTTACATGACATAACTTTTTTTAAGCTTAGTATATCGATCTGACTATTGAAAAAATCGATTGTCCTATTTTTTCACGTCAAGAAGGTAAACCGTGCTGAATTCGCTGGGAGTAACCGTTTTCAAGATAATCGCATCTGGAATTTCCTATGCAATTAAATATGTGTGGTTCAAAAGGAATGGAACATAGAGCAACAGTAAATTTCTGACTTCAAATTATTATGATTTAGCTAAAGGGTATAGCAGGATAAGCATGGCGAGTTGGCCCCCAAATGGCAACCTATATCGAAACTTATGTTATAGCATCGGCTTGATGTACGAACACGATTTATATATGTTTCGCCGCCGGACTCCGCTTTGACCTTGAGATATGGACAAAAATGACCGCACGCATGACTTTCGTTCAAAGAGGCATATCTTGAAAACTAACTAAGCTAGAGAGGTAAAACCAACGCGAGGCCTCAGGTAACCTTACAGAGTATATACTATATTTTTTTTAGATTTAACGAATAATTACACATATTTTTAAAAAAATAAAGAAAAAAATTTTTAATTTTTTTTTCTTGTTCCCTCTGACTTACAATCACTAAAATAATATATGTTATAATCCTTTATATGCCCTAGTACCCATAAAAATTGCGTTAGAAAAATCGTGGTGCAACACTTCGAAAAAATAAAATAATATTTAGTTTTCTAATTGAATGTCAATCTTTAAGGGGGCGATTTTTGGGTCCATTTTAAAAAGAAAACTTCCTATGAACGTATGTCCTAAACGTCTTAACTGTTGAGATACAGTGTGGTAAAGTTTTCAAAATTAAATAGTTTTGTTATTAATATCTGTAATACCACTTTAGATATTTTAATGAAATTTTGCATACATGTACTATGTATCAAGAGGCATTATTTAGTGTACCACAATTTTTTTTATTTCCACCAGTGGCGTTCGTACGGAATTTCACCTGCCTATTTTGGCAGACATTGATGGTACGCCACTGATTTCTCGTAAAATTAAAATTAATCCTGAAATCCGCAATCAGTTCTAAGCAAATTTGAACTTTTGAATTTTGTCAATCCGATGCACGGTTTTCGCTTAAAAAAATAAAAACCTTTTCTCTGCATGATCATAACAATATCGTTAATATGACAATATCACCATGCAGAGAAATAGCTTTTATTTTTTAGATCAAATTTGCTTAGAAATGAATAAGGAGCTCAAAAATTAACTTCCTTATTCATTTCTAAGCAAATTTGATCTAAAAAATAAAATCTATTTCTCTGCATGGTGATATTGTCATATTAACGATATTGTTATGATCATGCAGAGAAAAGGTTTTTATTTTTTTAAGCGAAAACCGTGCATCGGATTGACAAAATTCAAAAGTTCAAATTTGCTTAGAAATGATTGCGGATTTCAGGAATAATTTTAATTTTACGAGAAATCAGTGGCGTACCATCAATGTCTGCCAAAATAGGCAGGTGAAATTCCGTACGAACGCCACTGGTGGAAATAAAACAATTGTGGTACACTAAATAATGCCTCTTGATACATAGTACATCTATGCCAAATTTCATTAAAATATCTAAAGTGGTATTACAGATATTAATAAAAAAACTATTTAATTTTGAAAACTTTACCACCCTGTATCTCAACAGTTAAGACGTTTAGGACATACGTTCATAGGAAGTTTTCTTTTTAAAATGGACCCAGAAATCGCCCCCTTAAATATTGACATTCAATTAGAAAACTAAATATTATTTTATTTTTTTTCGAAGTGTTGCACCACGTTTTTTCTAACGCAATTTTTATGGGCATATAAAGGATTACAACATATATTATTTTAGTGATTGTAAGTCAGAGGGAACAAGAAAAAAAAATTAAAAATTTTTTTCTTTATTTTTTTAAAAATACCTATGTGTAATTATTCGTTAAATCTAAAAAAAATATAGTATATACTCTGTAAGGTTACCTGAGGCCTCGCGTTGGTTTTACCTCTCTAGCTTAGTTAGTTTTCAAGATATGCCTCTTTGAACGAAAGTCATGCGTGCGGTCATTTTTGTCCATATCTCAAGGTCAAATCGGAGTCCGGCGGCGAAACATATATAAATCGTGTTCGTACATCAAGCCGATGCTATAACATAAGTTTCGATATAGGTTGCCATTTGGGGGCCAACTCGCCATGCTTATCCTGCTATATTTACTTAGTTTTAATAAAAACACCTATTGATGCTGAAATGCTAATTTTATTTTAATGAAGCTCTTATTTAATAATTAGTTTAATAACACCTAAAAGTTAAAATGGCTTAACAAAATTATTAAAAGTAAAAATGATAACGTCTTGATAACAATTATTGCTCAACATGGTCACCATTGACCTCAACATATTTCGCTGTATGCTTTACAAAAGTCTGTCTGATTTTAAACAAAAGATCCCTATCATTTACAGAAGTCCATAGGATTAAAATCCGGACTTCGCGCCGGCCAAGACAAGGAGCCACCACGGCCTATCCATCATTCAGGAAACTGTTCATCAAGATAGTTTTGCATTCTTTTGTTTTCAACTTTTTAGTGCTATTAAACTAATGATTAAATAAGAAAGTTTAATTAAAATAAAATTTGTATTCCCGCATGAATAAGTGCTTTTATTAAAAAATCTTCAGTATCTCTGAAGTAGATGTCTACCGTAGATGGCGCCCTCTACTAGTGACATCAAAATTATGAACGAATTTGAATTCCTCGCCTCAAAAAACACCCAAATCTTTAATTTCGTTCCGCTATGTCGTTTTGTTGAGAAATTATTGAAAAAAGTGGAAAACAAAATTAATCTTTAGCCACCCTGTATCTTGGTTATTATCAACTTTGGAATTATTCAAGTTTGAATAAACCGGAAACCGGAACCATTACTTTTGGACCATTTGGACATTTTGGTATAGGTGTTGTGGTATTGGTATAGGTGTTGTGGTAAAATTTTAATGATTTTTGATTCCTCTTAAAAGGATTTTATCCATAAATTTACAAAAATGGCGTGTCTCAAAGCCGAGTGTGTGGAAAAATGGATTCCATTCATCCAGAACTGTCTTTTCGCAGGTTTGCTCGGTGGACTAGGGATGACTTAGAAAGCCACAGCGACGGTGCGCGAATTCGGATGTGTAACGTTCTCTCCCTCTCCTCTTTCTTTATCCCACACACGGACAATGTATGAAACAAAACATAAGGCTACTAATGAATGAATTTAGAAAATACCTTAAAATCGTACTTCTGCTTAGAGCTAAAAGCGTAGGCCAAACGAACTATCTAAAAAAAAATCTAAAAAGAGTGAGATTTTATTATTATATCTTTTTTATTTCTTTATTTGTCATCGTCTTAAATTTTGGAATAAAGAGGTTAGTAGAGCGCAAGAATTTTTTTTTAATTTAAACAAAAAAAATTTTTTTTTTAAAGCAGTTGGGCCCTAGAAGTTTTTAGTAATAAAAGTTGATCAATTAACCGAACTGAACCGTCTAAAAGTGTAAACAGAAATCCACCAGAAACAGTACTTACAAGTCGTCCTGTATATGAATCAATAAATCTTCTAATGACCACTGAACATATCGCTAAAGGAATATTTGCCGTGGCCGGTATCATGTCGGTAATTTTGAAAAACTTAATTAAATTATTAAGAATTTTGACGTTTTTCTCATTATTTTGCTAACTAAAACATAGTGACAACATAAAGTGTCATTTTTTACCTGTAGGTATATTGATGTAATATTGTAATAGGTAGTATACACATATTGTTACTAAATATTGTTGATTATACAGGTAAAATAAATGCATAGGGTTCTAGTAAAGAATTCCAAAAAGAAAAATTGTTATGCTTGTCAAAGTAGAGCCACTTTTTTGCTATAAGAAGTTCCTAGCTTAAAAATAAGGTGGTCATCAAAATAACTGGGGAAAAATATAAAAGATTTTTGGTAATTATTCGGATTAATGTAAACAGTGAATTTTTTCATGAAATTTTGCACAGGCTCTAATTTTGGGTCGTAGAACACGAATCCGAAGTCAGTTTTTGGCGGTCTCGTATGGTTTTTCCAAAAGAAAAAATTTTCAACTTTTAGGTTAGCTTTTTCTATAGATTCCTTTAAGTTTCGACACTTTAACTTCAACATATCTGTAAACTTATAATTTTAATTATTTTTCGTCACACAAAACACCACATTTAGTCAAAAATAGATAAGAAAATTGCTTTTTTCGATAGAGAATTCCATTTTAACTGGCTATTAGCCGCCATTATTTTCCTACCTGTCAACAATATTTCGGTCCGGTGTTGCGACGTTTACTTATTTTTTATGAAAAAGTTGTAAATTAGGAATAATAAAAAAGCTAACCATAACAAACTAAAGTTACTATTCTGTCCAACTTAGTCAACAACATTTTTTAATTTTAACCTACGTCAGACCTAACCAAGATCCTATTGATCAGTAATCCAACACCTGCATGCTGATGCATGCAACCATATCTGAACAAAAAGGTGTATACCCAACCCAAGCAAACCTAAACAAAAAGGTGGTCAGGTTTGCTCAGTTTTCATTGATATAGATACATATATATCTATATCAATGAAAACTGAGCTAACCTGACCACCTTTTTGCTCAGGTTGGGTGAGCAAAAAGGTGGTCAGGTTTGCTCAGTTTTCATTGATATAGATATATATATATATATATATATATATATATATATATATATATATATATATATATATATATATATATATATATATACAGTGACCGGCAAAAAGTTCGCAACATATGGGAAAAATTTTTATTAGGAGAGTATTGGAAAAACTTTTCCGGGGGATCGGTTCTGCATGTCCGATAACCTAAAAATCAATTTTGACATACGTCACGTGACCACTGGTATAGCGTCAAATTAAAAAAAAAAATTAATTTACAAAAAGTGAGGTTAGTTGACGAGATATCAAAAAAAGTTATTTGAAAAAATTGCTTAGAATTAAATTATAGGTCCTTGTGCAAAATTTTAAGATTTTATTTAAAAAAATTGGAAAACTAAATTTTTTTTAAATATTTTTTTTCGTTTAGATAGCTTGGCTAATGTAAAGCCCATGTATCTGGATGAAAATAAACGAATGTAGTAGTTTTTTCTACAATTGACAGGACAAAATTAAAAAAAAACAGGGTTTCGCCAGACGCTAGCTGTTGCAATGATTTGTATCTAGCAGCAGTGTCAAAATTTTAGAGACATTTCAATGAGATTACATTGAGAAAACCTTAATCGTCTTAAATATATCTGAAGTTCGACTTTTTGTAAAGTTAAGGGGATTAAAATAGATAATAAACAAAAAAGTACCTGTTTATTTAATCGAAATTTCATAAACGAAAACCAATGTAAGAAAAACTTAAAAGTAGTCAAATTCTGTACTAACAACATAAAAAATCATTGTTTTTCCTTGGGTGCACAAAATTTAAAACTCAGTATGACCACCATTTCTCTCCATACATACTATTGTTCTCGAGCGCAACTCTCGATTAACATTTCGGAGCATTTTACGATTTATTTGCAATACACAATTTCTAATGACATTCTCTAAATTTTGTATATTCCTAAAGGGTCGATGTTTGTACACAGAGTTCTTTAGGTATCCCCACATAAAGAAATCTAACGGAGTCAGATCTGGTGATCTCGCAGGCCACGGATTTTCAGAAAACCGTCCTATCCACTGGTTTCCAAATTCTTGATCCAGCCATCTCTTCACCTCATTTGTGGAATGAATGCTAGCTCCGTCTTGTTGAAAGTATAAATTTCTTCTTTCGGCTAATGACAAATTGTCTAAAAAGTCAGATATCTCAGTTTGTAGAAATTCTAAATATCGTTCTGAATTTAAATTGTCTCTAAAGAAAAACGGTCCCACTATTCTGAGGTTGAAAATTCCGCACCACACATTAACCTTAAAACTATATTGGTCTTTACTCTGAATTACAAAGTCTGGGTTTTCGGTGGCCCACCATCTACAGTTTTGTGAACTGACGGTTCCGTTAGAGGTAAATGTAGCTTCATCCGAGAAAAGAACGTTCTTTGGGAAATTAAAATCTTCCTCAATCATACCCTGGAACCAGGCACAAAAATCGAACCGGGCGTCATAATCCCTATCTTTTAATACTTGTACAAATTTAGGTTTGTACGGATGAAATTTGTTTCTTTTTAATATCCTCCGCACAGATCTTTCGTGAATGTTAGTGATCTCCGATATTTGACTAACTGCTAATTGGGGTGTTTCTGTGATCGACAAACACACATCCAGAGAACCTTCGTCACCTGTTACCGGTTTTTCATGGGAAACTTTATACTGATTTTCTACCGATCCCGTTTCTTTAAATTTATTGACTAGACGAGATACTGTGGAATAATGGAGGGATTTATCGGGGTGCCTCTCATTAAAAATTGCTGCTGTTTCTCTATGGCTTTTGTAATTATCTCCAGAAATTAAAATAATTTCTATCTTTTCCTGAAGAAGTAGTGTGGGTGCCATTTTAAGGAATAAAATATTAATAAACTTATGTAAAATATCAAACTTAGTAAGATGCGAGACATAAACCAATGACATAGGTTGAAATCAAACAAATTATAATTTGTTTGACATTTTCTGTTGTTTTTAACCTACTAGATTATTTGGTTGTTTTAATTTCAGAGCCTGCTTTGGTAGTTTTAAGTACAACTAAATAGACCTGGTTGTTAAATTTATATGCGAAAAATCTTAATAAAATCTTGATACAGTCATTTCATTAGATTCAAACCATTGCAACAGCGAGCGTCCGGCGAACACCTATTTTTTCGATTTTGTCCTGTCAATTGTAGAATTGTAGATCTGACTCCGTTAGATTTTTTTATGTGGGGATACCTAAAGAACCCTGTGTACAAACATCGACCCTTTAGGAATATACAAAATTTAGAGGATGTCATTATAAATTGTGTATTGCAAATAAATCGTAAAATGCTCCGAAATGTTAATCGAGAGTTGCGCTCGAGAACAACAGTATGTATGGAGAGAAATGGTGGTCATACTGAGTTTTAAATTTTGTGCACCCAAGGAAAAACAATGATTTTTTGTGTTGTTAGTACAGAATTTGACTACTTTTAAGTTTTTCTTACATTGGTTTTCGTTTATAAAATTTCGATTAAATAAACAGGTAATTTTTTGTTTATTATCTATTTTAATCCCCTTAACTTTACAAAAAGTCGAACTTCAGATATATTTAAGACGATTAAGGTTTTCTCAATGTAATCTCATTGAAATGTCTCTAAAATTTTGACACTGCTGCTAGATACAAATCATTGCAACAGCTAGCGTCCGGCGAAACCCTATTTTTTTAATTTTGTCCTGTCAATTGTAGAAAAAACTACTACATTCGTTTATTTTCATCCAGATACATGGGCTTGACATTAGGCAAGCTATCTAAACGGCAAAAACTGGAAATTTGTAAATCGTTAAAAAAATATTTAAAAAAAATTGAGTTCTCCAATTTTTTTAAATAAAATTTTAAAATTTTGCACAAGGACCTAGAATTTAATTCTAAGCAATTTTTTCAAATAAGTTTTTTTGATATTTCGTCAACTAACCTCACTTTTTGTAAATTAACAATTTTTTTTTTAATTTGACGCTATACCAGTGGTCACGTGACGTATGTCAAAATCGATTTTTAGGTTATCGGACATCGATCCCCTGGGAAAGTTTTTCCGATACTCTCCTAATAAAAATTTTTCCCATATGTTGCGAACTTTTTGCCGGTCACTGTATATATATACAGGGTGTTCCTAAATGTCGTGCTTATAATAAAGAGGGTGATTCTACAAGCGATTTTAAGAGAAAAAGTTCATGTGACCATATGTCCTAAATCGTTTAAATTTTAAAATACAGGGTGTTAAAGTTTAACTTTTTTATTCGTTTTTGGCGTATACCTTGTACATTTTTTACGATATTTAATTTAAATTTGGTATACAGTCTACCATAATTAAGCTTTATGAAATGGTAATATTACATTTTAAGAAATTATACAGAGTACTCCTTTTTTTGGGACACGGTTCCTTTAGGCCCTCCCAACTTTTTATTGGAACGCCGCTGGTTATTTTTGCTTCTGGAATCGTATTTCGCATTTTATTTTGTAACTTTTTTATGTCTTGTAATTTTCTGATATTTTGCATTGTTTAGAAGATATTATACCTCACATCTTCTCCTCATTAATCCTCGCACTCAAAAAAAAAAATCAAGATTGCTATGGATACATTTTTATTAAGTGTTTTCTATTGTAATCTTGGACAGTACTATCATAAAGCTTAGTTATGGTAGACTGGTAAAAAATATTTAAATTAAACATACCTAACTAAGCTTTCTGAAATATTAATTATTCTAAAAATATATTATTAATAATACAAGTTAGTTAACTAATTACAATAATTGTTGAAAATGGCTCCCTCCTGCCATTAGGCACGCCTCAGATCTTCTTCTCATTGATCCCCGCACTCTTTCAAAAATACCGGGAGTGTTTCTAACCGTTTCAAATCCAGCGATTATGCGATTTCTTAAATCGTCCACAGTATCCACTGGTGTTACATACACTAAGGACTTAATATGTCCCCATAGGAAATAATCTAAACTGTTTAAATCGGGTGACCTAGGAGGCCATGGTTGTGGTCCTCCACGACCTATCCACCTTTCAGGATACATTTCATTTAAATATTCACGTGCCAGAACACTGAAATGTGCTGGAGCGCCATCGTGCATATACCAATGTTGGTTTCTTAATAAAAGTGGTACTTCCTCAAGTAGAAGTGGCAATTCTTCTTGCAAGAACTGGCGATATGACTGACCATTATGGCGAGCAGGTAAAAAGAAGGGACCTATCAAATAATCTCCAATAATACCAGCCCATACGTTTAATGAAAACTGCTCTTGATAATGCGCTTCTACTATGGCGTGTGGATTTTCCTGAGCCCATAAATGATTGTTATGAAAATTAGTTATTTGATTTCTTGAAAAGTTAGCTTCATCTGTAAAAAGGATTTGACTTTCAAAATGGGGATTTACTGCGAGCCTCTGTAGGTACCATTGACAGAAATTAATCCGTAAAGGAAAATCCCGGGGAAGCAGTGCTTGCACTCTTTGAAGATGGTATGGGTAAAGTTGCTGGTCCGACAAGATTCTCCAAACAATTTGATGACAAATATTTAAATTTATGGCAATCTTTCTAGTGCTGGTTTCTGGATGATTATCTATTTCATTTAATACAGCTTCCTCGATAGCTGGTGTTCTAACAGTACGAGGTCTTCCTGCGTTAGCTGTATCTTTTTGAAAATGCCCAGTTTCATGAAGGCGTCGATGAATATTCGAGAATGTTCTACTGTCAGGTATCACACGATTCGGATATCTTTCACCATAAATACGTCTGGCTTCAAAAGCGTTTCCATTGGCAAGGCCATAAATAAAGTGCATATCAGCCATTTTGGAATTCGTAAAATTCGGCATATTTATTAGGTAGATAAATTTCAATTCAAAACTGTAGCTTACACGTTAACTAATAATTATTGACTTACTTAGCATAAAATGACTTCTGTTGTAAATACGAAAGAATTGTACTGTCAAAGGTGACAACAGAAAAAACTTAATAAAAATGATTTCATAGCAATCTTGATTTTTTTTGACAGGGTGCGAGGGTTAATGGGAAGAAGATGTGGTATAATATCTTCTAAACAATGCAAAATATCAGAAAATTACAAGACATAAAAAAGTTACAAAATAAAATGCGAAATACGATTCCAGAAGCAAAAGTAACCAGCGGCGTTCCAATAAAAAGTTGGGAGGGCCTAAAGGAACCGTGTCCCAAAAAAAGGAGTACTCTGTATAATTTCTTAAAATGTAATATTACCATTTCATAAAGCTTAATTATGGTAGACTGTATACCAAATTTAAATTAAATATCGTAAAAAATGTACAAGGTATACGCCAAAAACCAATAAAAACGTTAAACTTTAACACCCTGTATTTTAAAATTTAAACGATTTAGGACATATGGTCACATGAACTTTTTCTCTTAAAATCGCTTGTAGAATCACCCTCTTTATTATCAGCACGACATTTAGGAACACCCTGTATATATATATATATATATATATATATATATATATATATATATATATATATATATATATATATATATATATATATATATATATATATAGTACAGTGTGGTCGTTTAAGTGTGCAACATATGGGAAAGTTTTTTATTACCGATTTCTCAGAAAATTTTATTCTTGATAAAAGTTGGTGCACGTTCGATAATCATATTGGGTGTACTTGGAATGGTTGCAAGTCAAACGGTGTACAGGGTAGGGCAAAAAATATAAAATTTCTACAAGAATAAAGTACCCCTATTTCAGAATATTCAGCAAAATGTTATTAAGAAAAGGTGTTTACAATTAAAAGTTATGCATAGGTTTGAAAACATGACCTCATAAAATAAAAAACAAAATTTTTTTGAAAATATTAATTATTTCCTAAAAAAAAAATTTTTTTTATTATCACCCTAAAAACCTTCATAAATTAAACAAAATCAAATCAAGTTCACACATCTTTGTTCAAATTCAAGCATATTTGTAAAATTAACTTAGCTTTTTAATTTATTAAGGAATCACAAACTTCATGTTTGTTGCAAGGACATTAAACACAACTTTAAAATACCGTAAAAATTATTTTTAACAAGATAAAACATTAGTAATGATAATTTTCAAATTAAAAAACTCTCATTTAAATTACAAAATATTTATTTTAAATGTTTATTAGAAAATTGTACAAAATAATCGACAAACATGAAATCCTACTAAAATAATCGCAGATACCTATGGAAAGAAAACAAATAAGGGTTAAAAGTAAACATTATGACAGTTTGGTGGCATTATTCATTCTTAAATAATTATTGTTATTAGCTGATCTCAAATGCCTCCTCCAGTAAAGTTAACGTTAGCCGAAAAGGCAGAATTAGTGCTAATATGTGGAGAACACTATAAAACAGTGCGTGAAGCAGGAGATATATTCAATGAACGACATCCAGATAAACAAGTCCACTATTCAACCATAAGCAGAATTTTAAATAATTTTAAACAGACAGGGTCTTTAGAGTATAAATATAAAAATGAACGTACCAAAACTGTATGTACTGAAGAAAATCAATTACAAGTACTTCAAGCAGTTGTTGAAAACCCTAGAAGATCCACCCAAGAAGTGCATGCTTATACGGGTATAAAAAAACGTCTATTAAGGAGATTCTTAAAAAACAAAAATATCACGCCTATAAGCCAATGTTTATTTGCACGTTTCAAAGACAAGACTATGACTTGCGGTATGATTTCTGCATGTGGATTCAAGGAGAAATAGAAGATCAACGTGATTTCCATAGACACATGCTTTTTGGGGATGAATCCACGTTCACTACAAATGGCGTTGTTTCTTCCCAAAATTGTAGGTGGTGGTCGGACGAAAATCCAAATTTTGTCATTGACAACAAAAACCAGTATTACCAAAAAACAAACGTTTGGTGCGGTATTATTAACGACAAATTAATAGGGCCGTTCTTTTTTCGCCAAAACCTAACTGGTGATACCTATTTACATTTTTTGGAAAACGAACTAACAGATTTTTTGGATAATATGAGTATACAAGAACGACGTAAATTATGGTTTGTACGTGATGGTTGTCCGGCTCATTCTGCTAGAATTGTTTCTGAATGGTTAAATGGAGAATTTGGTGATAAATGGTTAGGACGAAATACCGATCCACGGTGGCCTCCTCGTTCGCCAGATCTCACCCCACTAGATTTTTTTTTATGGGGATATTTAAAGCAAAAAGTTTACAAGGATCGACCCTTTAATAATGTTGGGGAGCTTGAAATTTCGATACGATTTCATTGCAGAAATATTCCAGCAAGTGTATTGCGATCCACGCTTAGTGAATTTTATGATCGGACAATTAAATGCATTGAACGTGAAGGTGGACATACGGAGACGCGTCGATAATTTTTTTAAACATACCTAATATAATTTTTTTCTGCATTTCAAATATTGTCTGTTTAATTTTTTTTTAATTTGTTTATTGTTAAGTTATAATAAAAAGAAGCTGATAAAAATTGACAAAACCATTGGCACCATACTCAAATACGTTTAGGAACATTGTATTTCTTGACTTTGCACTAAACGCAGACATAATGCATGCATTGTTTTGTTAATAATGCCCCACAACGCCATTATGTTAGAATGATTTCATGTTTGTAGATTATTTTGTACAATTTTCTAATAAACATTTAAAATAAATATTTTGTAATTTAAATGAGGGTTTTTTAATTTAAAAATTATCATTACTAATGTTTTATCTTGTTAAAAGTAATTTTTACGGTATTTTAAAGTTGTGTTTAATGTCCTTGCAACAAACATGATGTTTGTGATTCCTTAATAAATTAAAAAGCTAAGTTAATTTTACAAATATGCTTGAATTTGAACAAAGATGTGTGAAATTAATTGATTTTGTTTAATTTATGAAGGTTTTTAGGGTGATAATAAAAAAAAATTTTTTTTTAGGAAATAATTAATATTTTCAAAAAAATTTTGTTTTTTATTTTATGAGGTCACGTTTTCAAACCTATGCATAACTTTTAATTCTAAACACATTTTCTTAATAACATTTTGCTGAATTCTCTGAAATAGGCGTACTTTATTCTTGTAGAAATTTTATATTTTTTGCCCTACCCTGTACACCGTTTGACTTGCAACCATTCCAAGTACACCCAATATAATTATCGAACATGCACCAACTTTTATCAAAAATAAAATTTTCTGAGAAATCGGTAATAAAAAACTTTCCCATATGTTGCACACTTAAACGACCACACTGTATATATATACATATATATATATATATATATATATATATATATATATATATATATATATATATATATATATATATATATATATATATATATATATATATGTATCTATATCAATGAAAACTGAGCAAACCGGACCACCTTTTTTGCTCAGGTTTGCTTGGGCTTGATTGGGTTTGATTGGGTTTGCTTGGGTCTGTCTGTCACTATTGCTGGCTAAATACTAAACTATATTACTGTTACTAGGGAAAATAAAATTCTAATATTGCCATCTTTTTTTGGATTTATTTATGGCCGGAAACTGTTAAAATTTGTGGGGAAAACGATTTGTAAATTTGGCAACAATGCGTCTTTCCATCAGAAATTTCGAGAATGTGTACCACGGGCTCCCTGTTTATTTTCTTTTGGTTTTTTGATATTTTCTCTGTTTTTTTAATGTGTTTTTACATAAATTTGTCTAGATATGGTCCAGAAAAATAGTGTGTAATGACTTGTATAGATGTGTTTAAGTAAAAGTGCCGAAATTTAAAGAATTTCATTGAAAAAGCTAACCTAAAAGTTAAATTTTTTTTTTTTGGAAAAACCATACGAGACCGCCAAAAACTGACTTCGGATTCGTGTTCTACGACCCAAAATTAGGGTCTGTGCAAAATTTCATGAAAAAATTCGCTGTTTACGTTAATCCGAATAATTACCAGATTTTTTTACATACAGGGTGAACATGGGTGGAGTTGAAAAGAGGAAAAAAAATTATTATCGATTTTACGAAAAAAAGTCATTCTTTATAAAAAGTTCTGCTTGTCCAAAAAATGAGTTTACCATATAAGAATTTTAAATTCAAATAAATTGGGAAAACATGCAAATGATTCAAGAGAGAAGTACTATTATTTGTTATTTTAGACAAAATTGTTATAAAACAAAGTTGCTTATAATCTAAAACAAAGACTAAATACCTACAAAATTTGAAATAAAAGTTTTAGGATTTACATTTGAAATAATAATAGCGGTTTTATGTAATTACATTGCATTTGACAAAAAAATCAAGACAGTCGATTTAGTTAACGTTAATGTTACGTCAGCATCTTATTTAATCTGTCAGTATTCTGATTTCGTGACGATAATTTCAAAAATGTTCACCAAAGAAGCTATGTAGAATAAATTTAAATCATGGAATTTTTATTTCCAATTTTGTATTTAGTCTTTATTTTAGGTTATAAACAATTTTCTTTAATAAAAATTTTGTACAAGCTAATAAATAATGGTACTTCTCTCGTGAGGCACTTTCATGTTTTACTAATTTATTAACACCCCGTCTATTTGATCTAAACATTTTATATGGTAAACTCATTTTTTGGACAAGCAGCACTTTTTATACAGAATGACTTTTTCTTAAGATCGATAATAAAGTTTTTTTCCTCTTTCCAACTCCATCCATGGACACACTGTATAATACAAAAGGGCGGTCGTACAAAGAAAATATAAGAACTTCCAGTATTATTTTGACTCCACCTAAAATACACGAAAGATTATATACATTTTTTACAACTGTCTATAAATAACCAACAGACAAAAAATTGTAATTTAAATACTAGTTTCATCTGATTCGAGTTTTATGTTAGCAAAGTTCGCGGTATTTAATAAAAATACAGGCATGTGTGTCTGACGTCAATAGTTTTTTACGTTACCACTTAATCAAATAAAAAGACGATAGGTAATTAAAAAGAGCATCGATTAGGTTAAGCAATATTTTAAATTAATAAGTTTTTTCCTGAAGCAAATTTTGAAAACACATTGCCTCCCTAATTTTGTTTTGATTAAATTCAAAAACTGGCAGAAAATATAATGGCATAAATAAATTTCAAATAATTATGGAATTTGTGTAACCGGGCACTTTGATTTTTATGGTCATTGTTATCTATGTCTCTGTATTATACAGAGTGATCAGTTAAGGGATCTCGGAAACCTACAACTGTGGGGTAAGAAATTTTTCACCAAATATCGCCAAATGAATTTTGTTAAAATTATTTGTAAGTTTTACTATGCGTTTGCTATGACGTTACAAGGAATCGTTAATTTCTCAAAATACATTTTTCTACAAACGTGTTAAAAATGCATTGTTTAACACGCCTCAGACGCCTTAAAAATGTTACTTTATGGCACTAGTGTTAATAGTATATTATTTATCGAGCGGTAATGTAGGTCATAACCACGCAGATGAAGTTTGCAGCACGAGCCGAAGGCGAGTGCTGTAATTCATCAAGTGAGTTATGACCATTACCGCAAGTTGAATACTATACTTTATCTACGACTATAACAATAAATACTAAGATACAAGTACAGAGAAAGAACTTTATAATTAGGTATTAACTTAATTTGAAAACGTCAAAATTATTCGAGTGACATTACTTCCCTCAATAACAATAATGGACTGTTTCCTTTCGGCCAATCGGCTTGTACGGAGCCACCTTGATATTCGGTTCGTAAATCTTTTCCGATTTATTATAGTGAGTTATAGCAGTGAGTTATTATAACTCATGTTGTTTGTTTATAGATACTATTAATTGTTCAAAAGTAGTTGAATAATTAATATATAATTTAATAGGAGTAGATAATAGTAGATTATACCACGAGTCAATAATGATAGCTATTATTCCCGAGGAATATTTACGAACCGAGCCGCGTAAGCGGCGAGGGAGTAAATATTCTGAGGTAATAATAGCCATTATTGTGAGTAGTATACTCTACTTTATCTACGACTAATTTATTAATTTGAGATTTTTAATGAACAACTTTATTTGTCAATAACATTAAAATTAGTAATAGTACAAAAGAAAAACTTCATCAGGAGCTTTGTCAATAAATGTCTTAATTTCTTTCGAGGTCAGAGTGGAAGATTTCTTTGCTTGAAATCCTTCAGATTTTCTTTTTAAAAACGCTCGTAGTTTTCCATATTTTTCCAGATCAACGTCATGGTTTATTCTTAACATAGATTTAATTATTGAATAAAATGACCATAATGAAGATGGTTTGTATTTTGCACTTAGTTCAGCGAAATAGGCTAGTAGAACATTTTCGGAAAATGAATTTGTGTTATTTCGAAGACGCCATTCGTTGAAGTTTGCGTATGTTTTATTATAAACAGATTTCGATTGTTGTTGCTGTAGCTAGTTGTACAATTTCTGGAGGTGTACAAGTAAAAGCCTCTTCATTTTCATCCATCCCAATACGAATACATAAACACTACGCGTTTGACAGTGACACTTTTGACTTGGTGTATTTTGTTTCCATGGTATTATTTGATTTGAGAAATTTTGTGATTGGAGCGGGAATAAGGACTATTAATCCCTTGTCATTATTCCCTAAGGGATTAATAGGTGGCATTATATTGCGAAAACTACAACTATAATACTTACATTATACATTAGTCGTAGATAAAAGTACTTTTTCTAATTTTGACATTTAAAGTGACACTTTGTAAAACTGATTGACGTTATGAAACGTCTTACTTTTTGTAACTAGTTACATAAAGTAAAATTTTATGCAATTGGTGACGAAAAATGTATTTCAAAATTAGTGACAAAAAGAATTATTCTATTTATTAAACTGTTATAATACACGATAACAACATAAATTATAAATTAATTAATTATTATTAATACACGATAACAACATAAATTATAAATTAATTAATTATTATAAATATTGATAACACAATTATTGCAATTATTTAAATTAATTCCCGACGACATACTAGACTTTTTTACAAAATGTCAAACTGACAACTAACATGAAGTAACAGCAACAAACTAGATTTATGTTTTAAAATTTTTATCAATTATATTAAACTTTATTTTTTTATTACTTTCTTCAAAATTAGAAAAAATCTTGTATGCAATACGTTACGAAATGAAATTTTGTGTAACTTGTGAGTTTTTGCGGAACTCACTTCGTTCGTTCCGCAAAAATCTCACGCGTTACACAAAATTAGGCATTTCGTAACTGATGGCATAAATAGCTATTATAGCACTAGTGTTAAAAGTACTACTATGGCAACTACGACGCCAACAATGGTTGTTAGATTTTTTGACAAATGTCAACTTCATAATTTTATATTATATCTACGATGCTACTTAAAACTATGTGTTTCGAATATGTTAAACTTTCTAAAAATTGTAATTGTATTTTTGTTTTTTATTGTCGTTTGTAGAAAAAATTTTGTATGATATTTGTGTTAAAAGTACTTTTAAGTACATTTACCAACTAAAAGGTATCTACAGTGTATCTCTTCAGGCCTTGACGTAACCCCTAATGTGACTCCAAATACTAGGTACTGATAATGACAAAAGTACAAATAATTATTTTTAAATTATGTATCCAGTTCTTTAAAACCACATGTAAGAATTGTTGTTCTTTTAATTGACGAGGTTTATATAAGTAGAAGGCTGGATTATAGAACGAAAAACGTAATAGGCGTAGCTGCAAATAACAATAATTTAGCTATAACTATTTTAGCTTATATGATATGCTCGGCGTTCGGAAATTTTAGTGAAATTATTAAGTTATTACCGATGCATAATATACAGGGCACTGAAATGGCGCCAATTACTAGGAAAGTAATAAGTTTGGTTCAGAAATGCAACTTTGAGGTTTTGGATATTATCACGGATAATCATAGAATTAATCGTTCTATGTTTACGTTGTTAACAAACAATTTAACATCATTTCCAAATCCCGATTACCCGATAGCAAAATTTTTACAAGCTACGATTTTGTACATCTCTTTAAAAATATAATTAACGACTGGCGCAATCTAAAAAATTTGCAAAATATATTTTTGTATCCCGATTTTGACGATTTTAACCAAATAAGGCATGCCAAATTTCAGGGCACTAAAGAAATGTACCTTGTAATAAAAAAAACCACAAACTAAGTTATAAAACCGTTTATCCTAATAACCTCGAACGACAAAAAGTGTACCTAGCAGATAGCATTTGCCACCATTTTACCATTTCTTGTTTAAAAGAATTTGGTATGGGCGATACTGCCGATTTTTTAAAAATTATACGGCGTTGGTGGGATATTGTAAACAATACAAGTGTTAAGAAAGGAGGCATCAAACGAAATGAATGGTGTAAACCTATTTCGGGTATTGACGATTCTAGAATACCTTCCTTAAAATAGTTTATTTCATGGTTGGATACTTGGCAGGGTTTAAAGAATAATAATAGTAAGTTAACAAATGCCACATATTGTGCCCTTCAGCATAGTACTGTCATTCTCTTAGAAATTATTAATTTTTCTTTTCAAAAATTCTCTATATCGTATTTCTTGTCTGGTGAATTTACTACAGAAAAATTAGAAAAACGTTTGGGTAAGTACAGATTGTTAGGAGAGTGCAATTATAATGTGAGTTTTGACGATGTAATTAACGCCGAAAAAAAAATACGACTAAATCATGTAGAAAAACATCACGAAATATTTCTTCATTTTCTGAAATTCAAAAACAAAGTTAAAACTCTAAAACTGCTGTAATGAATCTGATCTTGACAGAGTTATGCCCGTAAATAGTGATTGTGATAAATTTTCTTATATTCAGGCAACGGAATATCTGACAGAATGTGAAATAGATGAGTCTGCCAAAATACACATTTCTGGTTATGCCTCACACAAAATTTCCAAGAAGTTAAAACGTAACTTGTGCCGTTCCATACTTGTTGAAAGTAAAGGAATTTTTATAGAAAATGATTATTTTGACTATCTCCAACGTGGTGGTTTATGCGTTCCTACAAATATAATGTGTTATTTCATATGTAAGCTGATTTGGAAAAAATTATAAATGACACGTCCACTGAATATGAGTTCCTAAAAATATGCAATCAAAAATCCATTTTATGTGACCTTACGCTATCAAGTATACAACTAGACAACTCGTTAAACGATTTTAATTCCGAGCGTTCTTGCGGAAAAGAATATAAAGGTATCCTTATCATGCTTTGCACGATTTTTACAATATTTTGCTTAATAACTATGTAAAGAAGAAAAATGACCAGGCGACAGCTACCAAGAGCGAGTCTAGAAACCTTGCTTAAAACAAAAAAAGAAAACTTGACACCTTTAAGCAATAGATTGCTTGAGATAAGTAAGTTATTCTTTATTCCTCCTAGGTACCTGCAAAATACAACTTATAAAAAAAACGGATTTTATTTCTTGGTTGGGACGGGAAGGGAAAACATCTGCAGGCAATATGTTCCATAATCGGAGACCCTAGGTATGTATGAGCGAGAGAAGTAGTCTGTTCTAGGCTTTTGTAGCTTGACAGTAAAGGGATGCGTACGTAACGCGCCTCTTGTTGTTCTGTTAGGAACAGTCAAGGGGGGAATAATACCGGCCAGTTCTTCAGAGCAAAATCCGTGGAAGTAGCGGTAGAAAAGGGATAAATCCCCAACAGCGCGGCGATGAGCGAGAGAAGGGAGTTTTCTCGTGAGAGCTGGGTCATTGATAAAAATCGAATAGCTCTCTTTTGGACAGAATCAAGGATGTTAAGTGTCGAAGGTGATGCCGCTCCCCAGATGTGGGAGCAGTACTCTAGGTTAGGTCTTATTTGGGAAACATAGAGACTGTATAAGTTGGAAGGGGAGAAGTGTTTTCTGGCTCGAAAGAGAAAACCAAGCTTTCTAGCTGCCGATGTTGCTACTGAAGTAATGTGTTTGTGCCAGCTGAGATCATGTTCATGTAATTGTTAAATATTGGTAAAATTAGCAAATGAAATTATCATCAGTATTAGTAGTATTAAGTATTTAACTATTGCCAAGTAGAATAACTTCCTAGTATGACTAGTGAGACAAAATAAAATTAAATGGATTCATTGTACACCTATCTTTGCAATGTAGCGTTTTTATTCGTTTGCTTGGAGTGAACCCGCAAGAGCTCGACGTTGCGCTGTAGCCAGACATCTGTTCACGGCGTGATAACGTAAAGCTGGCTGTGGCAAAGCTATATTTGACAAGCTGAACTTTAAATTTGCTGCAGAGTCGAACGTGTAACCTGAACTTTCATTTTTTATGTGCGTCTGGACATCAAATATAGGCAGTCTGAAATGTTGTGGCCTTCAAAGGCACAAATTATATTTTAATAATGAACGCAATTTTATGAAAATACGGGTTTTTTATGTTTATAACAAGTTTATATAAAGTTTTGTTGATTTTAAAGGTTAATATATACAGAATAAAATGAGCCAGTGTAATCCCGATGAACTTACTAATTTTAAAGATAAAATTATTTATCCATGCACTAAAGGTAGGCAGGCGCGGCCCGTCCATAAGTTCATTAGGTCAATGACCCACCTAAATTTATTTTTAATGATCCACCTAATAATTTATTTTTTAAAACTAAACTTTTCTTTCAAAAAAGTGCAAGTTCCATGCGAAAACTCCCCAAGACAAAATCAGCCAAGCCATCATAGAAAGATATCCAAACTTGCTCCGGGCTGGGTCGTATTTTAAATCGGTCTCATAGGTTTATATGGACGATATAAATTGATTAAAACTAAGAGTGAAACAGACATACGCGCTTTAGAAAGTTAAAAAGAGACAAAATTTGTCGACGGCCCACCAATAATATCGCGCCACTCCCACTATGGAATTACACTCGAACTGCCCCGTGAAATATACTCTTTCAAAACACTTGGGATGGACAAAGAAACACTAATTAGGTATCTAATCTGCGCATTGTATTAATGTATTATTAATTAACGGCTAAACATAAAAATTTGGAAATACGATTTTAGCCACGCCAATGTTAGTCATCAAATATAACGGCATCGGACGGGGATTCTGACATTAGCAGTGTAGTCCAGAGGTAGAATCTCAGAGAGTTAACCAAGAGTCGTGGGTTCGAGGCCGTGCTGGGCTAATTTTTGTTTTAATTTTTGTTATTTAAAATATTAGATCGGCTCTAAAAGGTGTATTGGCAACAAATTAGTACTTATTCCTCGATAAAATATTTTTAAAATTATTGATAATCTTATCTACTACAGCTGGCAGCCTGCGCTTGCGCAGACAATGATCGTATTACTATGTCTACCCGCCAGTACTGTATTTATTAAAGAAAGCGGAGTTTCGGCAGCGTTCCTAATTTTATTTTACGAATAATCATACTATTAGCCCAGAATAAACACCATCCATTTATTCTGGGCTTTTAATACAATGACTCTGTCCATGGGCGCCCGCAGGGGGGTGCCAGAGGGGGCCGTGGCCCCCCCTGAGATTGTGAAATTGTCATACTTTTTAATTATTAGTAGTAAATTCTTTAAAAATATATTACTTTTTTCCATTTTGCCCCCCCCCCTGAGAAAAAAGTCTGCGGGCGCTCATGACTCTGTTGAGGAGAAGCTAAACGTATCAAAACGGGAAGCCGCTAACAATCTAGACTACTAAAACACATAGAAAAGTAATACTAAAAGTCATAAATATCTAGAGTAGCGATGTTCAATATAGTACAGTACCTATTTTATGATTTTTGCGGTGCTTATTTGTAGGTAAATAATATCTTGGCAAAACTTGGCACATTATTAAAAAATCTTCCTTATTTGAAAAAGTGTATTTTGCTAGTTGCCTTGATATCACTAGTTGCCCACAAAATTTTGACCTACCTGTAAAAAAAACTCACTGGCCGCGCCTGAAGGTAGGCATCACATTGTGTCCACTACATTTAGGTCAAGTATTAGTAGAATCTTAACAACTAGCAATTATTTGGTTTTATATTGCTTTATATTGTTTTTTACATTAAAATTCAGAATAAAAAGAATCAAAAAATATATAATAGAAATAATAATAATCTGTCTCTTTTCACACGACTCCATGCTTCAAGCAATTTTCCATTGGTTTTGTTGGTTACCCTGGAAGGACAACATGTTCTCTGTTTTAAAGTGATACAATATTTATCATTTACCTAATTTTAAAATGCAAAACCGTAATATAAATAGAGCAATATTTTTGATTCTAGATTAGTTTCTGGAACTTTACCCTTCGTTGTTAAAATTAAAAAGACTCAGTAAAGTTATCAGTAAGTTTTAAATGGGTAAGATGTAAGAGATACCTAATCACCTTAAAGTTGAAGGAAAAATAAAATAAAAATTGACAAAAAAATAAGACAAGACAAGTTTCTTTAACAACAAATAGGTACTGCAAATGCATTTATATCAAAATATTTAGAGTAAGATTTAATATACCGTCCTTGTTCAGGCACAGTATCGTAAGCGCCATTGTTTTTCATAACGAGTTTTTTGGTTCGTTGGAACCGTCTCTAGGAGACACATTGATGAAGTAAAACATCATAAGCCCCAAAAATTATCTAATAGTGAACATCTCGCTTGCCACCGATTCATAATGGAGCTTGTGACATTTTATGAATCGATAGAAACCTGGACAGTGCGTTTCTATGATTTTAATTGTCGTAACCGCCTGTGTTGTACACAGCTGCCGTTTACATCAAAAGTCACCATGGATCTTGCACTTTCAAATATTGTAAGCGATTGCAAAAATATCATAACCTCCAAAGAAACCTTAAAAGACAATTTTAAAATATCGCAAGCGCCGTTTACTTTAGTTAGTACCAAAAAATATTACATACCTGTATTTGGAACGAGTGCTTTACTATTAACATCAAACTCGAAGTAGTAACTGGTAGACAAGTATACGAAAAATCAGTTATTTGCATCTCCTGTAAAATTGCTTAAATGGCGCTTACGATATTTTGCCTGGACAGGGACGATATGCAACCGGGAATGGTTTAATATTGAATTAAAAATATTATATTTTTCTGTGTGTTTTCAAGAAACGTATGAATAAATACCTAAAGAAAATCGTAGTGTTACTTTATTGTAAGTGTATGTTTTTTTAAATAAACGAAGATTGATTATAATTATTAAACTAATTCTGATTAAATAATTAGACATAAACATAATTACCCGATGCCAAACTTCATCATCACAGATGTTTAATTATAGAAAAAGCGCCCATTAATTTTAAGTACCTACTAGTTATTTAGCATTTTCCTTGGTTGTTGATTTTGATTAAATATATACCTAGCTGTCAGTGGCATTACTAAAATTTTAGTATAGTTAGTTTGATCATAGTGTAGAAAAAAAAAATTTACATATTTTCATTAATTCTAAATTTAGGGAATTTTGTTGAAAAACCGTGAATTACATGTCACGTTATACCTGCTTTGATATATCCAGTGACACGCATGTTTCGTGTTTATACATGATCACTGCACACCACTGATAATAAAACATATGGCCATATAAAGAACAAAAGAACAGTGAGCTAGATTGTTGTGTTGTTAGGTCTCTTAACAATATTTGAGGAAATTATATTTTTATTATATTACCTTTAAATAAAGAAATCCTAGTAACTCTCACAAAATTCTCAATTTCAAAAAGTTAAAATACTACCTGTAACACACATTTAATAAAACACTCTAGAGAGCAGCTGTTTAAATCAACGAATATAAATACTTTAGCTTCAACTAACTACCAAGGAATTAGTGTTTTACCAATTTAAAATGAACATCACTAAGCGAGAACGATATTTTGTTAATATTAAATGGCTTTAACTTTTGCTAATATTTAACGGTTTTAACTTTTTCCTTCACAAATTAAAAAAAGGCTAATGTATACGGTATTATCAAACTCGTCAAAATGCATATTTGGTTTGGATTACACAGCTGTCGCTGACGCACGAGTTCGGCCGGCCAATCAGAAAGGTCGGAATCACCCACCACGCAAGGTAGGCGCTTGAATTACGCTGCGGAATGGGGCAACAACCATTCAGCGTGGCTTCGGCGGCTACATAATATCACCTTCTAATAGAATATTTTTTTAAACAAATTTCCTTCTGTAATCAAAGAATTTGGATATAATTTTATATTACTGTGTAGTTTTGCTCAATTAGTGTAGGTACTTAATAGTAAATTTATATGAGACCATATTTGCGACTACCGCCTGTAAATGTGTTAAAATTAGTAGGATACGTTTTAATTTCTAACCATTCTTTAAAGCCAGAAAGTTCAAGCTAGTAGGAATAATTCTCATCTAATTATGAACGTAACAGGTAAGTTATAATTATTTGTGTTACCGTATAACATTTCCTATTTCATTCTGCTTGCAATGTCAACCTAATTTCACGCGTGCATATTTTCCCATACTAAATAAATTGTTGTTAAATTAAAATACAAACTTTTGGTAAAATGCGTCCGTGGAATTAAAAATTGGATTAATTTCGGTTTTCACTAAAACTGATAAAAAATGAGATGTCACGATAATATTTAAGTTTGGCCATGCCCTGGCTGGATCATTTGTGTTTTCTTTATTATTATAAGGTATGACAGCGTCGCATACGGGGTGGTTTAGGGTATTTTTAAAACAAGAAAATGTGCGATTTGAGGGAAAAAGTATTGGGTGTGTCTGTAGACTACCCCAGGCGTCACCAATTCAAATATATGTAGTGAGTATATATGGGTCAATTTAAAATAATTTCCCTTTTTCATCTTCAAAAATGCAAAATTTTAAAATCTAGAAATAATTCATAGTTTTGCCGTATTTTAATTATGTATGGCGTAGGTATATTTTATAAAAAAGTAGAAAGCCCACGTTAAAGAAACAATCTCTTTAAATGAAAAACGAAGAAATAAGATACAAAAAATTTCATTCAGTAAAGAATGTTGGAAAAAGGACACGATATAATTAACTTTAAATGATAAAGGCCATTACAAAATGTATATACAACTTCAAAGTACCAATTTTTGGCGAGTCTCTGAAGTGATACTCAAGGGGTTATATACAGTTAGGAGGCCTAAAAAAAGCGATTTTTCAAGAATTTTTCCTGAGAAGACTTTTAAATGTATTAATGTGAAAATTTGTACACATGTTATGGTAACTTTTAACTGTATTTTTGTATTTGTAAAAATAATAATTTTGAAAGTTGCTATAGCTGATCTCCAGGAGTTCCTCTTAAAAAAGGCATCTTGCGGTGACAACGATATCTCTGGACTGGATCATCGAAAATGAAAAAACCAAACGGATTTCGTTAAAGTAATGTAGAATCCTCTAATCAATCGAAGGAATAAGCAAAATAAAATTTTTTGACAAAATGGCGGCTTCTCAAAAAAAAATCGATTTTTGACCAAAATTTTGGTCTTATATTGTTTATATAAGAAAAATATTTATCGGTGAGAAAAAACCTTCGATCAATACTAAAAAATATACTTAAGAAGCTTGTGTTAAAATTTGAGACTGATCGGTTCTTCGTGTCTTTACATATTCCTGCTGGTCCTAAACATAAAAAAGGAAGGAAGGCAGCTGTTGTCCAACAGAGACATTTATGACCATCATACCCGTCAAAGTAGGAAGTTGCTAGTTCCCTTCTCACGACTGAGTGTTCGCATTCTTCACAAGGGTATATCTTGTCATAAAAAGTGCGTGCGGGTTCTTGGCGACAATGGCTGTTTTTCCAATTTCAGGAATTGCCTATATAACTATTTAGTATTTAGATTCTTAGGTTGATCCTATGTGTTTGAACTTGGGTTATATTTTAGGTTTTATTTTGTTTTTCTTCAGCTGCGATGTGCGAGATGTTGCTTTATTTTTGATATTATTACTAAAGTTTTGCAAACGTGGGTAATTTCAGGGCGGGAGTTAATATGCGATGGACGACGTTGACGGCAGGCGCCAGAACGGCTAGTCTCGCAGCAGCAAGCATAGGGAGCACAGCGGGCTGATTATCCATTTGCGTTTAGCATGGAGATGTCGAGACTTCGTCGCTCTTTGCCGTTTTGGTACAAAGTTCGAAGATTTTTATATCGCTTTCCTGACCTAAAGTACAATGGAAAGGAAATAATATTGTTCTGGTTTGACACTTGCATCGTGGGTTGGAGTTCCTTTAGTTGCAGACGACATATTCAGAGTAAAAAACATATGTTAAACCGGCAGCTGCAGATGTCTTATTGGGGCTTTATATATGATCTGTTGTAATATTTCTTTTTACGTACTTGAAAACGAACATTTGCGACCTTTTTGGAGAAAATATGTGCGTAAGTGGCCCCTACCGATCCAGTGGCAATTACGCTTTTCCTCGTGTCAAAGAACAAATGAAAACTATCATTAGGTCGGCATTACATAATAAAAAAAACTTTGGATAACAGTTAATGAAAGTACAGCTACCAAAAATATCCAAGCAGGAAATGTTTCAGTGCTCATAGAACACCGAGTTTATCAACGAAGCCAGATGTACTTGAAAGTAAAAGATTAGAAAAAAGAAACGCTGAATTAATCCAAAAACTACTAACCCAAACTCTAAAAAAGTTTGACATTAATACGAATAATATTGTACTGTTAGTTTCGACGGTTCTGCGTATATGGTAAAAGCAGCAAGATGGCTTAAAACTGTGTGTCCTAATTTATTGCATATAACCTGTTTACTACACGCTTTTCACCGATTGGCAGAAACAATTCGAAGCAAGTATGCAGATGTTGACAAGCTAATTGCCAACACCAAAAAGGTTTTTACAGAATCTCCACAACGGATTAAGAAATTTCACCAGTTGTGCCCCAGAATTACCGAACCCCACAGCCCGTATTAACAAGTTGGGAAACGTGGCTGAATGCTGCATTTTATTACAATCAACATTTCCATGCTGTTAAATCTGTAATTTCACAGTTCGACCCAAAAAGTGCCATCTGCATTAAAGAAAGTCAACAGCACTTTAATAACCTAACAATCGAAGCAGATTTGCGTATTTTAAACGCAAATTATCGTGCATTAGTAGATGCTATTGATCGCCTTCAACATAGTTATCTATCACTTCCTGACTCGTTACACATAGTTGATGCTGTAAATACAGCTCTACAAACTTTAAAAGATGACCCTGGTGTTGACGTTACGAGAAAGTCTTTGTTACACAAAAATCCGGAATTCGCACAACCGCACAACTCGGTGATATTGGGCAGTGCGCAAGTGCGGACAATTGCAGCAGTAACTTGCAGTGTTTTAGATACAGTATTTACAAACATTACATCTTTGGATGTAGAGCATTCATTTTCAGAATACAGTGCAATCTTTACTTCAAAGCGTACAAGCTTAAAAGAGTCTACTGTTAAAGGTCTTTTACTGATGCAGGTGTTTAAACAGGCTCAAAACTAGATTACATGCATGTGGTCTGAGAGTACATTGTGATATCCATACATTGGGTGAGTACAATATTTTTCAATTATTTTAACCGAGGGCTTTTCGTATTTCGCATTTTTACATTACACACTGGAGGTAAATAAATATTTGTATTTTATTTTCAAATTGGATCCTAATTTTATTTCCAACTAGGGTACAGGCATCCCTGGAATTACATATGTTTACAATGCTTTTATTACTACGTACATATTATTACTCTCTATATTATATCTATGTTTATATATCTAAGTATGTGTGCGGTGCCCGTCAATGCAATCTTCTGTATTTCGATGAGTAAAGGCTGTCCAGGTAAGTGTTGTAAATATTTTTTATAGATTTCATTTCTGACAGTCCCCAGGGCTCCCACCGCAACCGGAATAACTTTGGCATTTACTTTCCACATTCTGCTTACTTCAATTACAAAGGTCTTTATATTTGCTTATTTTTTCGGCTTCTTTTAGCAAGATGTTTGTATCGTCTGGGATGGATACATCAATCAGTAGGCATACGTTCGCCTTTTGATCGTGTATAACAATGTCCGGTCTATTAGCAGGAATGGCGCGGTCGGTAATTACTGGATAGTCCTACATAATGACGATATCTTTGCCATTCATAAGTTTTTCAGGTACATGTTCATAATACTCCTCAACCACCTGCAGTTATAATTCTTTACACATGGTCCAATGAATGTAGGCTGCCACTTTACTATGTCTGTTTGTGTACTCCGTTGGTTCAAGTATCGAACAGCCAGCAACTAAGTGACTGATGTGCTCGTCTGCCCTACTACATAATGGGCATTTGCTATCTATATTTTGTTTCAAAATATTTTTCTGGTAGTATCTTGTTTTAAGGGCTTGGTCTTGTGCTGCGATGATGAGACTCTCGGTTTCACCTTTCAAGCCGGAACTACGTAGCCATCCCATACTTGCCTCCTTGTAGATTGCAGGCCTATTTAAGTTTCGATAATATTGCGCATGCAGTGGTTTCTGTTCTAACAATTCTTGTCTTTCACGTTCAATATTGATTTTAGTGCATTTCTGGTTTCTTCGGTTTTGGGGTTCGTGAGCAATATACTTGTCTTTGATGTAACCTCTTTCTGGAGAGAATATTTCTTTTTGTTTTCATCGTGTTTTCCAACTGCCAGGCAAAATCTATCCCTCCCCAAAGCAATGTACTAAGCAATGCACTAAGAGTAATTGCCACCTCGAATGCTGCCTCCAGTTCTAGTTGTTCTCGTCCCCCTGCTTTTCATTTGATGTATAGTCTTTTGACATCGGCTTTCGGGTGGTGTATTCCTCCTATTATTATAAGCTTTCGCATTTTGCATTTATTTTAGCTATATGTCATAATTGGGCAGCCAGCGTGTTTATTGCTATGATTTATTATTATGATTATTATTATTATTATTATTATTATTATTATTATTATCATTATTATTATTATTATTGTTATTATATTAATGCTACTTAAAAACACTAGAAAATTATTTTGTTTAGGTTTCTAGAAACGCGGGATCCTAGAAATCCTGGAGCTCTTCCGCAAGTTTTAAAATTTGGGCCTGCGCACGTCTTGGCCTGATATGTGGCAATTACAAAGTATTAAGTGTCGACAAAAAGTGAGTTTATTTTTAAAAAAAATATCCTGAGCAAAATTATATCGGTAATAATAAAGTGTTGATCACAAGTTGTACCGCCTCTCAGGAAGGGATAGCCCCTCCGCTAGGTCAGTTACGGTGGTGTAACGCAAGGCTTGAAATAGCGTTGGGGATGCTTTATTGGATTAAAAGTATCACTGAAGCAAGCTGAAAGGACTAAATTTTACCGAACAATGGTCCCGCCACTGCTTTGAATTAATTTGATAAATAAATATTCATTATAGTTGGTGATAATAAATGATCACGCAAGGCAAGCTGCAAGTATTAGTCAACTGTATAGTATATTATTTTTAGGTATCGGATATCAAACAATGGTCCCGCCACTGCTTTGAATTAATTTGATAAATAAATATTCATTATAGTAGGTGATAATACTATTCGTATTCAGTACCTTTTCTTCATCTAATGTTCACATATTATAACCAGTATTTCATGGTCCATAAATAATATTGTTTGGCGGATAATTAAATGAAAAATATTACATTTACTTTTACTTACAATAATATTAAATTAACTTTTGTTGGGGTAATAAACACCAAGTATAAATCCATAAAATATGATTCTGATAGTGGTACTGGTATGTTTAGTTACGTTTATAATAATAAATAAAATCTGGTGTTTCTGGAGCAGAAGTAAAGTGTGTTTAGTTGGAAAAACTGCGTTAGTGACGGGAGGAGCATCAGGTAAATACGAAGATTTTATGTCCAAATTGAAATTTCTGACAACACTTAAGTTTTAATTTCCACATCCCTCAATACACTATTTAATTTTTCAAATAAATAATGACACTAAAACATGAAGCAAAGCTGGTTTGTTTCATGTTTGTGTAGGTAATTGGTAATAGGTAATTGTTAATTTTATATTGCTCAAATACTCGAAATCAGGGCAGCCACAAGGGTTTTTGCCTCCAAGTGCAACCTAAATTAAGCCGCCCCTTTTATGGATTCTTCTTTTTCTCGAGAGATTCAAAACCCAACCAATTTTTAGGAAGTATTTTAATGTGTTGTAAATTGTCATTTCAGTTACTGGGATTTTTACAAATTTATAGCTAAATTGTTCCATGATGTAGCGGTATGATACTTGGCCATCCCCATAACTGGACTATAAAAATCCTTTGTTCAGTAGATAGAATTTTGATGAGAAGTATTTTAAATTAAATAATTGCTTCATTTAATAAAGACAAGCATGTCCATAGGTATCATTATTGTTTAATATCTAGAAACTAGTACTCTGATTCTAGGTGTGACAGAGAATAGTTTGGAAAATAATGTGATAAAACTCGTTATTTTTAATATTTAAATTTTTTAATGAAATCTTGTCTTCGCCTCAGGGTTTAATTTAAAACATGTTTCATATTTGTTCTTTTGGTAGAAAATGATAAACAAGATACGTTTACTCTTACGCAAAATATAGTTTTCGTATTTTTATGCTCCCTGTACAAAAAATTAACTTTTTCATAACGTGAATTAATTTTAAAAGACAAAACTTTTATTAGGAGTGACATTTTTACGTATCTTGCAAAATTTGGTCCATTTGGCTTCTTCTAAATCCCATCCGCGGACGTACAGTATATACATACATATATAATGTATGGGTACACATTTTTATTTGGATAGCAATATAGAATAATTTGGACAAATTTCCAAAATAAATAGCACTTGGCACATCAGTCTTCTCTCAGGGAAAATTAATTCTACGAATACCCGATTAACTTATGATTTTCTTTTTCATATTAACCAATTTTCCGATAAAAGTGGCTTTTAAAATATAATATAGAAACTTATAAAATAAATGATCATGCAAGGGAAGCTGCAAGTATTAGTCAACTGTATAGTATATTATTTTTAGGTATCGGATATCAAACTGCGTTAGCTCTGGGAGCCAAGGGATGTCGTGTAATCATAGCTGATATAGCGAACATATCTCAAGCCGTGGAAGGAGTTATTAAAGAGACTCATAACCCAAATATAATAGGTAAGCGATTTAACTTTGTTTTCTTATTTCATTTTCTGGGACTAAATTGTTTTTAAAGAAATTTACAGCAGCTTATATAGTATTTCGTTAAAATAATATGCGATGTGATAATATAAATTACTTCATTGCAACCAGAACACAACTCCTCTGTTGTCAGGGAAAGACTGACGTATGCCGTTTACTCAGTGTTGCCAACGATTTTTTTTTAATATCGTACAAGTAGAGTGGAAATATCGGATTTTAGCTAATTTTTCGTCAAGACAATAGTACAATAAAAGTAATGGCGGCTGGTGAAATTTTAAAGTTGTATATCTCTGTTGCTACTTACGGGACCGATGCCAAGTTCAGGTTTTTTAATAGTGAGCCTACTAGGAATGTTTTGGTAAAGAAACAAAATATTTTGTAATTTTCCCCTGGGAAAAAATGTGTACGTTTAGGTATTTTATTCATTATTTTTTCTAAACAAATTTTACATTTTGTCGAAATTTTTTGAATTTGAAGAGAAAAAATATGTTAGCAGAAAATTATAGCCATTTGAATTTTTTAAACCTAAAATGTAATTTAAAAAAAAATCAAATGGCTAACTTTCTACTAACACATTTTTTTCTCTTAAAATTTAAAAGTTTTCGACAAAATGATGTAAAATTTGTTTAGAAAAAATAATAAATAAAATACCTAAACATATTTATTTTTTCCCATTGGGGCTCCGCAAAAAATCAGCATTTTTTCGCAAATTACAAAATATTTTTTTTCTTTACCAAAACATTTCTAGTAGGATCACTATTAAAAAAACTGAATCTTGGCATGGCTACCGTGTAGCAACAGAGATATACAACTTTAAAATTTTACCAACGGCCACTGAATAAAAGCGTAACATAATATACCTCAAACTTTTATTTTTATAGGAGGAAAAGAGTAAAAAAAATTAGTTGATTATTTTCGAATAATTTAGGTATATTTATCTGTAATTAATAAAAATAAATTCTACATAATCGCCTAAATAAAATCTCTAAATTAACAAAATAAGGGAATACATATAAACCAATCACTATCTTCACTGTCACTACTTGAAAACGTGTTAGTAAAGTTAGCTAATAGTTAGCTAAAGTTAGTAAATAGCAGAGAATAATATTACCAATTGTGTCACAGGGAGTCCCCTTCTTTTCAAAACATTTATTCATATTATATAATTTCACATGTCATTCTGTTCCCTCTGACACACATGCGCACATAATGTAACTATAAATATACACAGTGTGTTTAAACTATTGTTTTCGTAGGCTTGTTGCCAGGAGCATCCCTACCTACGAATATTTCCATGCAGTGAGAAACTGGGAGCGATGTTAGCTCTGAGAGGGACAAAATGGCCGACGGTCGGTTTTTTGACTTTTGTCCGATGAGTTCATGCAACGTCTAAGAGAATTGTCATTGCTTATGCTAAAGAGTTGTTTGTTATATAAGAGATGATTAATTAAATGATTGTTATTTTGTTTTCAGTAGTCCCCGATTGGTTGCGGCTCGTTCGCTCGTCTTACGAAAGTAGAAGTGTCAATAATTTCGAACGGCATATAAATCTATGCAAGTAGTTTTTCGGCATATTTATTATTTTGATTATTTTAGGTTTTAGATTAATCAATTTAATTTTTGCAGATATTTTAATGTACCTTCTTAAACAGATCTTATTTAAAAGGACGATCGCACTGACGCGATCGTACATCGTACCGAGCGTTAAAAAATCTTATAAATACGATTTTAATCGTACCGTTTTCAACACTGCGTTTGATATTCTGTAACACATATTTAGGCCATATTGCCAAATTGTACCTACTTAGCATTCGGATAATTAGCATTTGAGAATTTTACCCCGCGCGTACTTTCGCCCCACTCTATACTATACATTTTTCATTTTAGGTAAAGAAATGGATCTTAGGTCGTTTAAGTCGGTGAGAAAATTTGCAAAGGACATACTAGAGTCGGAAGAAAGATTAGATATTTTAATTTGTAATGCGGGCATTGGAGAATATCTACAGGCAAATTATACCGAAGATGGACTTCAAAGAACGATGCAAGTCAACTACTTCAGCCATTTTCTCTTGATCCATTTGTTACTTGGTAAAGGATAAGTTAATCATTTTATTCTAATTATGTTTTTACATATTAAGTAATTCAATAGCCGCATTAGCTGCTAAAAAGCTGTTTCTGTTTTCTGTCTCGAGCCAAAAAATATTTTTCTTCTTTCACTTCTAAACTCTCTACTTTTTAAAAAAAATTACAGATGATATTAGCGAATGGTATCAATACCAGCTTTAAGAACACCTATAAATTGAGTATGTTATCCACTGTTAACGAAAAACTTAAAAGCGTGAAAATCAAAAATAAGACAAATCCGACAAAAATATTTTTCTGGTAATTTACTAGTCACTTTTAAATATAAAAAGTTGCTTGCCCCTAATTGATTTCCACTTTAGTAGGTATTTATTCTGTCTAAAACCCTGGTTCGATTTGGGTGCTGTACCAGAAAAAAGTACAGGTCTGGGTGTTTGTGATTATCAGTATGAATCTTTATCCATTGGTGTATGGGTGTTGAATAAAGGAAGGCGGTGGAGGTATTCTTCTTCGACCGAGGAGGTACCACTCCACACACCCTCTTAGATGGCTGGTGAAATCCTTAGGGATGTTTCCAGCACTGGGTGTGTAACTCGGTTGTGCGATATACAACCCACGGTACCTTGTACTTAGGATTGCTGCCTTCGTGGGTTGTAAGAAGATAAGGAAATACCATTCGTTAATCCAATTTTACATGTGAAAAAATAAACGCACTTTGGATGACGTAGGAATAAATATCAGAATATTAATCGAATAGGGTCAGCCAACCTTTCAGTAATAATTAAAACTCATTGGCGTATTACACGTAGGTACTATTTTTTCTTAACTGGAACCAATTATAAGCGACAATTTTTGCGTTAAAAATGATTTTTAAGAGAGAATTTCATTCATCTGTCAAAATAGACATTCTAACACTAAAATGACAAGTTTTAATTATCGATTTAAACCAATGAGAATAAGATTACGCGATAATTATGCACCAGTGCCATTATCCGATAATCGCACTTGTGCATGATTATCAGCCTTTTTTGTAAAAAAATAGTATTGGTAGAAATTAACTATAAGTAGCTTCTGTTCTATTTTTTCCTTTTTTAGTTGCAAAATATGCAACGTAGTTTTTAAGGAAACATCTATTTTTTATTTTCAGTTTTTTTACCACTTTCACTGCCATGTCAGTCAAAAACGACTGGCACTGGCGTATCTGTGCATGCCATTTGTCCAGTGGCGGTTGAACAGCTTTCTATCATTCATCGAAGCCCAGTGATTTGCAGGGAATATCACATCGGAATTCATTCTAAATGACAATTTTAACTTGATATTTTGATTCTATGTTCTTAAGATTTCATTTTAGTTATTTATGTAGAGCTAGCTGTTTGCATCAATATGTTTGTATTCGTTTGCTAATACAACATGCATTGAATGCCCTGCTTCTCTTTTCGATTAGTTGTTCGAAAACACAATCGGCTTTTGGCTTAAATTTGCGATTTGCTTGGTTTCCAAATGATTTTCATCTTGAAACGGGTTGCTATAATAAATTCAGTTCTATTATTGTCGAAAGTATTTACTAAAATTGCCCTTTTCTTTATAAATTTGCGAAAATCTTCAGAAACAAATTTATAGTGTCAAACTTAGTTTTCTTAATCATACACTTGTCAGTTTAAAAATTTAGGTTATCAAATTAGACTGGATTAGCTTTGGAGAATTTGGCCATAAGTTTTAACATCAAGGCCAGCTTTTCTGTTGACCTTCTAGTCATTTTCGAAATCTCGTTTCTCCCCTCCTGACTATTCTGATACCATTTGCCAGAATGTTCCTAGATAGGATTTGGAGTAACAAAAAGGCGGTTGGTTGTGATGTTGAAGCTTCTCTTTGACACCAGTTTCTTATACAATCTGTAACAAAAAAGAAAACATTAAAATGCATGTATCACAAAAACGTTAGTTTAAATGATTTTAGGAAAGTAAAGCTGGAAAAAGGACCTATCTGACTGGACAAATGTCCTCATTTGTAGTGTTCCAAATCAACCATTTGCTACCCGTCAGTTTGCGACCTACACCCTGACAGGTTTATGAAAAAACTGGATTGTAGATACTCGATTCTGTCACTTAACAATCCATCATTTAGTTTTTCTTCTTAAAAAAACTCCATCAAACAATTTCAATCTTCACCACCTCGAAATGCCAACTCATACGACATTACAATAAACAATTTTTTCTGAAGGCCATCTGGGGTATTTTCGTTGTATAAGTTTTCCATTTTTAGCAGTTCTTGGTGCGCAAAAGCTGAGAACTGGTTTTCTTTTTATTCGAATCGCTTTGCAAGCTACATCGCAAAGCGTCTCTTGCGCCTCTTGCCTTTTTAATCTAACATCAGTAAAGGGATCAATAGCCACACCAAACTCTCTACTGAACTTTTCTTAAACCAGTGTAGCTGTAACGTTCCACATAGTTTTGATTACATTTTCTGTGTAAGAAAACTATCTTCTTTTCGCAAGATATTTCTCCAATCTTGTAAAATTAAAAAGAGCTCCTTTATTGATGTACTCCTGTCCCGACTGTACTGTTTCTCAGTAAGGAAGTCTTCAAATGGTCTCCAAACCAAAACAAAATAAACGCAAAAGGCTGAAATGTTGCAATGTTATGCTAAAACAATCACACAGGGACGACATTTTTTGAGAGGAAGAAAAGGCTTGCTTTGCTACAAACAGTATCTATAAAATAGGTAATACCCATTATTGGGATCAATAAGACCTTGATGTTGTAAAGGCTGTCAAAACTTCAGGATGGAAAGTTTTCAGTATTTGGTGCGGCGTTATTGGTGACAGGGTATTAGGGCATTTTTTACGAAGCTGGCCTAACTGGTGATACATGTCATTACTATGTCACTGCCGAAATAGAGGACTTTTTAGATGATTTACCGCTTAATTTCCTCAACCGAGCTATTTGGCAACGACATGGTGCCCCCAAGTGTGACTCGGTTTTTAAATCGAAAGTACCAGACTGGGATTGGTAAAAATGGTTTAATTCGATGGTGTGCCAATAACCCTGATCTCACATTGATGGACAGGTCTTTGTAGGAATGGCTCCGAGATTGAGTGTATAACCGGAATTCATTTAGGTAACAGTTTAAAAGAACTAATGCGAAAAATCGTGGAAGAAACAAATCTTATTAAAACAACCGAAGGAGTCACTCAAGGATACCGTCAACCATTTAAAGACATGTTATCGCACTTGCATTGATAAAACGGGGGTAACTTGGAACATGTGTTAAAGTCGATATTCATACAACTTTTTTTATTAATTTATGTATTTTAGTGTTATATAAAGATTATCGATGTTTCCATAGCATCTCTGTAGGACTTGCATTAACTCGTATGTAAGGGGTACGGAGGGCTGCTTGAATTCCGCTTTATTTTTTAAAATTATACGAAAACAGTCGAACATCGGTGCAGGTAGGGACTTAACATAGAATAGAGCTCTTAGCGAGTAGAATTTAAAAACAAAAAAATAATATGAAACAACTTAAGGTTAGGTTAAAACTTGCTAATCTGCAGTTCAATTGTTTTTTTCAGTTACGTATAAATCTACAATTTTTCTAACTTAATCATTTTTCTGTCTCTTTAAATAAAAAAGGTACTTAATGGTACAAATATAATCAATAACTTTGACTTTTAAAAACACTAGTTTAAAAAATATATTAAATTTGGTTCCATGGTGACAAACTTAACTTTTGCCTTGTTTTCAGATCTTTTAAAGAAATCAGCTCCCAGTCGCATCATCTTTACAAGTTCACTTCTAGCCTATGTTTCTGATTTGACGATAGCCAAACTAAATCCACAACCTGAATATTTTTCCAAGCTGACAACTATACTAACAGCGGGTTGCTATAGCAATTCTAAATTGGCTTTGGCAGCCGCTGCAAAAATGTTTGGTAAAAAACTAGAAGGTAAAGTTTAACATTTATTTATTTATTTATTTATTTATTGTTTATTTATGCACAATGGCCTAGTAGTCTGTGTGTGCATTTAGAACTATTTACAATTTAATATTACAATTTATAATAATCTAGTTTCACAATATATTCTAATAATAAACTTATAACTAATACACATTATTTTATATGTATAGTAGGTATTTAGTTATTTGAGAACCAGGATATATTATTCTCCATTAACCAAACAGTCAGCCTTCTTTTAATTTTTTTATAATAATTCTGTCTTAGATTAGTAGGTAACATATTATATATTTTTGGAGCAGTGAATAAAGGGCTTCGTTGACTTTTGGAATATCTCATTCTCGGGGTTATCACGTTTCTTTTGGAAGCTTGTCTAGTTTTATCATGGATAATTTTACTCAGGTAATTTTTATTTTTTGAGAACAGTCTGACTATTGCTCTAATGTACATTTGATTTAGTTTTAAAACTTTTGCTTCTCTAAACAGATTTTCAGTTGAGTAACGTTTCCTTTTATTTAAAATAATCTTGAGAATATATTTTTGTGCCAGAATCAATGGTTTTAAAACTGATCCACAAGATGCTCCCCACGCAGTAATGCAATATCCCATCACAGAATCCACTAAAGCATAGTAAACTGTTTTTAATAGCTTTCTTGAGAGTATTTTCCTAAGCAATGCTTACTTAAAAAATGTTAGGCTAGTGGGTTTCCGTCAGGCCCTCAAGCTCTCCACGCATTCGTATGAGGCACATATGAGTTCTGAAAAGAATTATTAAATGAATCTTAAGCCACCCTACTGTCAAAGAAAAATATTTAAAAAAAAGTTAAATAAATCCTGAAATGACAATTTTCTGTGCACTGTCAGCACATATTGCTGTACCGACAGATCTCTAATAGTAACAGCTACTATGGGGTATCCATCCTAAGCATTTATCAAAATTTGCAGAACCTTGCGTAAGCAATAGATTAAGATTCTGTTCCTACCTCCACGATAACTGAGCGATGATAGCTATGGGGGAAGCTAGAATGGACATTTGGTCTGGCTGCCAGACGTTGACCTTTGCTAATAGTTAAGACAAAGCACAGGTTAGGTTTGTACTCTCATCTCCAAGCAGCTGATCTGAAGAATATAAGGTTTCTATGTTCGTCTTCTCCTATTTCACTAGTGCGTTCCCATTTCTGTCGATATCTCTACATTTTCATTGTTCGAGAAGGCTGCTGTAATAATCTTGGGTTGAGGTGTGTCTATCGGACATGTGTTGGCCTTGAGGTATTAGGGGGTTTGTATGTGCTCGTGACTGTGATACTTTCGATTGCTGTTATGGTATTGTTGTCACAAGTTTTGAGTGAGTGTGACCAGAAAACTTTCAGTATAACGACCAAGTCGATTTCGTTGCCTGGTAAAAGCTTTGATAGGTGCTGCATTTTAGCTTAGCTTATGATTTCTATATTAATGTGACAAATTAGGACAGAGGGTTCAGGTTTCCTAGTCTTAAAAGGGCCGGCTGATTTGCCTTGTTTCACAAAATGTGCATCTCTACTGGCACTCAGATTATCTGACTGCCAGTAGGTGCAGTTTAGCGTTACTCATTGCATATCAGCAATTGTTTTAAAAAATGCGCTCCTGAACTCTGTACTTTTAAAAACACTAACTTAAAAAATTTATTAAATTTCGTTCCATGGTGACAAACCTAACTTTTGTCGTTTTTAGTTCTTTTAAAGCAATCAACTCCCAGTCGTATCATCTTAACTCGTCTTTTCCAAATCGCTTATTAGAAGAGTATCTTCCCAGACAGCTGTAAGACTGCTCGAATGCAGCCTGAAAGGTTCCAAGTCCTTTTCATCCAATTATAGACCTATCTTTCTTCTCTCTGTTGTCATGGAGAGAGTCATCAACTTGCAAATTATAAAATATATAGAAAAACACAAAATTATCCATGACAGACAGTACAGATTTCGTCACCAAAGATGATCTCCTTAGCTTCGTCACACATAACCGGAACAGGTCTCTAGAATTTCATGACGAATCCCAGATTGTTGCTCATGATATTTCCAAGACATTTGACCATGTATGGCAAGTCGTACGCCTCATCGAACTACTATCTTCTTACGGTCTTCCTTTCAAACTATGTACCTGGTTCGGCTTTCTCTCTAATCAGTGCATATCTGTCGTGGTGGACGGTCACTCATCTGACTTCCATTCCATCAATATTGGCGTACAGAAAGGTTCAGTCCTGGCACCAACGCTATTTCATCTATACATTAATGTTCTCTTTAACTACCAATCCGATCAACGGTTACGCTAGCGATTATACTCTTCATTCCAATATTCATTTTCCCAGACAAATCTCGAATCAAGAGCTGGATTATAGACGCAGATTCATGCACCTCTCGCTTTCACCCGATCTTCAATTAATCTTAAACGGAGTTGCTTTCTGTCTCGCGAAAAATTCGACAACACTCACGCCATCTACGCATGAATGGCCCATCCAATGAATGGCATCGCTTTCAAACGTTATCTCATATGACACAAACACATTACTTTTATAGTCCATTAGCAGCTGCAAAGCTTGGTTTTTTCTTTCGAGTCAGAAAATACTTCTCCCCTTCAAACTTAAATACTCTCTTTATTTCCCAAATAAGACGTGACATAAAATACTATTCCCTCATCTGGGAAGAGGTATCACCTTCGACACTTAATATCCTTGATTCTTTCCAAGGCTCCTCATAAGAAAACTCCCTTCTCTTGCTCATCGCATTTGTCCCTTTTCAACCGATATTTCCACGGATTTTGCTCTGAAGAACTAGTCGCTATAATTCCCCTTTGACTGTTCCTAACAGAATAATAAGAGCTGCCTTACGGCGTTACGTATACATCCATTTACTGTCCAGCTACAAAAGCCTAGAACATCCCACTAATCTCGTTCATTCATACCTGGGGTCTCCAGTTTATGAAACAAATTTTCTGCAGATGTTTTCCCTTCCCCTCCCAAGCTCCAATCCTTTAAATCCTGCATCAACAGATTACATTTCTCTTCTCCTCAGACGCCCACGGTACTTTAGTACTTAGACTTGAAGTCTACGTGGATTGTCTCAGATAAAAAAGGGGTGCACTATGGGGGTGTCCCCCCCCCCCCAACACTATTGAAAATTAAAAGGTTGGGATAATACAGTTGGGATATTTGGATGTCATTTGGGAATCTAAAAAAAATATAATTCTCAGTTGGACCTAAACTTAAGATTTAAAAAATATCGTCTTTATTAATATTAAAATTAATAACAATAGATTATTTTTCTTTTAAATTATCTTTATGGCATTATATTACAAAATATTTCGAGATTCAGATGGGAGATGTTTGAAAAATGAGTTGGGAAATTTTGGTTGCTACCCCCCCTCAATAGAATGTACTTCGGTGCGCCGCGGTGCACCGGCGCACTACCACCGCGGTTGTAGTAGGAGCTTCCAGACAATCCTGGAATGTTGTTTCAAGTACAACAACAAAACATCCGTCGGATAAGAAAATGTATAGAGGTACATGGCGCCCACTTCGAAAATCTGCTCAAGTAAACAAGAAGAAGGAGAGCTTTCACATTTTTAACATTTTTCTGTTTAAGCGATTTCTAAAATATCAAAAAGATTCAGTTTTAAGTACTTTTTATCATTTAACTTTTACCTGTCAATAACACATTGTTAAAAACGACTGGTGTTTTATTGTAGTATTCTGATAAAATTATTTCAATAACGTGTTATACAAAAACCTTAATTTTTTCGAAATCGGCTAATTTTATCGAAACAATTGTAGAGTACCTTTTTTAAAGAGGAATGACCAAAGTATTTCAAAAATCAATTTTGAGCTCTGTAAAATGATACCTGTCAACAATTTGGCCCAACGAGTGTGGTGGCAAGTCCGTTCTTGACTTCCCTGACGATGTCAAACATCTACTGTAGTATGGTTTTATGAGTCTTTATGGCCAACATAAAATATTAAAATTTCATTAAATTATACAAGTCGGTTCAAAAGTTAGAGCCAAAAAAGTAAATCGTTAAGTACCCATTTGGGGCTCTGGATCTCTGTTAAGGGGCACTTTAGGAATTTTTTTCTATGACAAATTAGGGTTATTTTGACCTCCCCTATACGCTCCCGAGAGTATGCCATATACTTACCGGACACCCTGTATATTTCCTAATCTAGAGCGAATTCCCGTGAATAGTGCTTTATCCGGTAGAGAAGTTTCTGCAGATTTCAAAAATATAAAAGTTTCATTAAAGATTTTGTCCAGAAATTTATAAAAATTGAATTATGGTAAATGAACTATACTTCCTAATCTATACTTCCTAATCTAAAGCGAATTCTGCGAGTAACATAGGCTTTTTAGGGGAGCATGTATTTCAATTACTAAAAATATTTCTATAAGGTATTAAGTAACTGAATGTTACTTTGTTGTAGGTACTGGAGTAACAATTAACGCAGTTCATGTTGGTGGAGTTAGAACGTCAATATTCGTAAAAACTTTTGCAAACGAACGAAATCCTCTAACAATCTTACTCGGGATAATCGTGTTTTTTTATGGAAAAGTAAGTACGTAATTGTAAAATTAAAGCAATTTTAGTAAATTTATAACGGGTTAATTAAGATTTTGTGTTTCTTCTGCGTCATCAAATTTGTTTAAGTTTAAATTTTATTTTTTTGCGAATAATCTCAGTTAGAACATATTTTTTGGCTTTTACGCAAATATTATTAATAAAGATTAGATTAGGGCCCTCATAATCCTTCGGTTGTGTTGGGTTGGGTCCTTTCGGTTGTACAGCTATGAAAAAGAAGTAAAATTTCAAACAGATATTTACTTTACCATGTCTTCTACTATACTTTATACACTGTGGGCCAAAATAAAATTGCACACTTTTTAATAATAACTTCTTACCTGTTGCACCTATTTAATTAGTTTTTGGAGGACAAGTGGGCTGGTATATTTTTTCTAGGATGTCCAATTTTGGTTGGTAAAAAATTGTAGACAGGACTGGACTTACAGGATTTATCCAAAATGCTGCATTTAACCTCGTTGCAAAAAAATCGGATTTACCTAAAATTGAGCTAATACGTTTTTTCGGTTGATAAACTATCGGAAATGCTCAGTAAAAGCGAAACTGGGATTCAGGAATTATAATTATTTGTGTTAAATGATGGTAAGTGACGGAAAGTCATGGTTTTATCTCGGGATTTATTAAGAAACTTTTTATCCAGTTGGCTTTAAAAACTGGAAACATGGGATTACCATGGGTAGGGGAGACCGGTGACAATTGTAACACGTGTCAATTGTAACATTCAGTATACGTCCGCCCTCTGCCGGATTATCGCGAACCGAGTTACACATGTTCAAGGGTTGTTGGCAGATCTTTCTTTAGGGTGTTAGTTGCTTTAAGAATTCTGATGAATACTGTTGTTACGATCTCAAACGTGACTTTCAACACGAAAAGTAAGTATTTATTTTTATTTTCTTTTGTATTTAATTTCTTAACCATATTTTCAATATATACTTAAATTATACCACTGAGGTACGGATTATATTGACTATATAATCTTATAATAAGATTACATAGTTTGATAATGTAAACAAAGCATATTGTGTCCTTTGGTGTCAATTGTAACAAGTGAAACCAATGTAAAAAGTGTGTATTATCATAATGTATTTCTTTATAGAACGCTTTACAATATGAAACTTAATATTTTTGGAGATCTCCTACGGTGCATACGGAAGAAAAAATACTATATTAACTTAAAATTAATTATCTGTAACTTTTTCCCATAAAAGTCTAAGCCAACCATTATAAAAATCTCAAAAGTAAAAAATTTTGAGTTAAAACAGTCTTCTTCCGCATGCACGATATACTTAACTCAGGTGAAAAGTAAGGTATTTTAGTAATGTTAACATACCCACGTTTCTTATCTAACTTTTTTCATTTTAAAAGAATATTTTACTTTGCATTTGTATATTTTCAAATATTGTTATTTATATTTTAATAGGAGTTATAATACAGATTGTTACGAATTTGTCGCTTTTCTTTTGGTATATTTTTGTCGACTGTAACAATAGAAAAAACTACTATTTTATTAGTGTAATTCTTTGTGTATTTTTTAATGTTAGTATTTGTATTCAAATATAATATTTAAAATAAATGTTTTTAAGTACTGTTACTACTGACACCTGTATCCGTTACAATTGCCACCAGTCGGGTGTCAATTGAAACATTTGTCATTGACTTGAATTATAAGTTCTAAACAAGAAACTAGATATTTTTTCTACATTCTGAATTTATTAGATTACTTACAAAGCTCGGGGACATCCTCAAAAGAAAAATCAATATATTAGAACTGACAGGTAAGGTTGTAAAAAATCACATGTGTTTTTTGTTACAATTGTCACCGGTCTCCGCTACTAAGTTGGATACATGATACCACAGATCCATTATGGATCTGTGATGATACAATAAAAGGAAGGTATGATACCAAACCGTGTCAGAATCGTCCGGGTTCGCGCATGATGTCACGCTGCGACTTATTTTTGAAATTTATAACGCGCAATATAGAGTTTGCGTTAGTTATTGGCGATTTTATATAAATTCTATTGGCGATATACTTTGCCTCCTGCTTATAATACAAATTTTAAAGTATATGATTTAAAATAATCATGTAAATAAAGGGGTAAATTAATTTAAAATAATAGATATTGGTAAATTTCCTGCCAATTGCGTTCTATGTATTTATTTACGTGAAAAGAAAAGGTAAATAATTTTAGAAAATAAAATTATTCCTAATAATTAAGATATAATTTTTTATTTAGAGGCATATTCTTATTAAAATATATACCTATAGAGTCTTCCGAAAATAGGTATGTCCACATCACAACCATACACAACACATATTGTACATTTTCACTTTTAAACTCTTAAAAGTGTTATAAAAACAAAAAAATAAATTTAAAACACAACGCGATCTTAACAAAGACGTGTCTCGTTTACAAAATATATCGGAATTACTCACAGCGTGACATATATGGCCACGCCTACCTGCACGGTGTCATATCTTCTTTTATTTGTATCGTGAGTTGGATATTGGCAAAAAGATTCCGCCAAATAGGGAATATGCATATAACCCAAATAAATCTGAAATATTTTTTTATATATTCTCTACATAAATTAAATGTTCATGGCGGTTGCTGTTATCCATTTATTTTGGTCTTTATTAACAAAAAAAAAATGATTTAAAACTGCAAATTTTCGCGCGAATTTCGAAACTAGTAAAACGTGATCCCATTGGCTGTGTCGTCAAAATTGAACTTATGACTCATCATGAGTACATGGCGAATTTCAGTGTTGTAGAGTCATCGAAAACTCAATAAAAATGGCATTTAATGCGTAACTCATTCAATGAAATATCCCTGCACTTAAAGTAGAAGGTTCCTAAAATCTTATTCATGTATACTTTAAGCCGAAATCGGTCCAGGAACCTTTCAATTTTGCAACAAACATTGGCATTTTTGACATATCATCTTAATAATTTCAAGTAAATAAGCTGCAATTCTTTATTTTCATGCCAATCTTGGAAAATTCAAAAATTTTCAAATTTTAGTTGTCCCTGATGCAAATAAACCTTTTTATTTATAACTTTACCGAAAAAATAAGCGATTTAAATTAGTGGGAGGTATTCTTAGATAATTAATGGATAAATTAAACCCAAAAAGAATCACTAAATAGGGTAAATAGTGTGGAATAATGTCGGATAAAAATAGGATTTATCGGAAAAAATCAAGAAAATTCGATTTTTACCCCCTAAATACGCTCCTGGATGACGCACTCGGTATTCATTTTACAGTGTGATTATCCCTTTATAAGGTAGTGTTGAAAAATTTTGGAAAAAATAGATAGGAAAAATACAGAGTGATTCAAATGTACCGATGTCTAGGGCACAAAAAGTAAAAAAAATCGAAATTTAATCGGCGATTGCTCCCTTCCTATAGAGAATGAAGAAATTAAAAAATATGGATAACACATACTTTGACGACCTCTTTCCGATTGCGTATCTGGGATTTTAATTTGAACCATTTTGACCCCACAAAAAATTAAGAACTGCGAAAAATTTGGGTCACAAAATCTAAATTTCCAGTTTTTCCAAATATTTCCATTTTCCAGTGATTTTAGGTTTAGGTAAGTGTATTGCAAAAAAAGTATTTGAGATTTTAAAGTTTCCCTTGTAAATCCGTTTTTCGATCTGATGTTTTGTTTTCGAGTTATTAGGTACCAAAAAGGGGCCTGCAAATGGCATTTTTCGACTTAAAAAAATTCAAAAGAATTACTTGCCATTTTCTGATCCTCACCAGTTTCAGTGGAGTTCTGAAGCTCCGGGTCCTCTACAACCTCCGAAAATTTACATCGATTTAATTCACATTTGCGACCTGTACCCGATTTCAACGGAAATCGCGGAAATTTCGACTTTGGCGTTTAATAGCTCCCGAAACGAAACATCCTGTATAACTGAATTTTTTACCGAAGCTAGCTAGGTAAAAAGAGATTAATGGTTAACAAGTGTGCAGGTTTAATTTGGCCCACAGTGTATATGATTGATATATTCGTATTTTTTTATATTAACCTTTATACTATTTTTTAGAATTCTGAAGCAGGAGCTCAAACTATTGTACACCTGTCACAGTCAGATGAAGTTAAGAATATTACCGGACAATCATTTTTCGAAGGAATGAGAGTCCCTGGACCTTTCCAACTTAATGACACTTTTTGTGCAAAAATCTGGGATAAATCAATAGAGTTTACAAAACTTAAACCGCATGAGATTAAATGTTAATTAAATGTAAAATGTGATATGTATAATAAGGATATATTGAACCGACAATTACAGTGCTTTAAGACTAGGCTTTCGTGAATAACTAACACAGAGAATAATAGAAAAAAACAATAATTACAACCTTGATAGAAACAAACGCACTGCGTCTGCCTTAGGGTGTTGACTAGGGATCAGTGCTATCAAAGAATACGATGCTTTCTTTAGCAAGGGAAATTAAAGATGTATAAAATATAAGGTTAAGACACGGTCCTGTTATATATTATTTTTAAAATAATGTTAGTAAACGGCTGATCTCTGTCTTGATAATTATTTAATTTGATTGCTTTTTAGAACGTTACACGCTTTTAGCACTGTATGTTTCGTTAAAACCACTTGCATGAAATTTGGTGCGCACTATGATTATTTATTTGTCATTTAAAACACACACAAAGAAAATAGATTTTACTCAAATTTTCTAATGAGTTTTATTGGAAACCAAAATATGACTAAAATACTAAACGACAACAAGTTTTTACAAACTTTTTATCTTATTGGCATTTCTTAATATTATTCTAGGAACCATCTACTATTTACTATTTTTTTTATCTGAGACAGCTCACGTAGACTTCAACTAACGTATTGTGGGCGTCTGAAGAGAAGGGTAGTCTATTGACACGGAATTTAAAGGATTGGAGGTTGTGACGGAAAGGGAATCTAGAGACCCTAGGTATGAATGAGTGAGAAAAGTGGGATGTTTCAGGCTGGACAGAAAAGGGATGCATACGTAACGCGCCTCTTGTTGTTCTGTTAGGAACAGTCAAGGGGGGAATAATAGATCATCAATCGATTCTTCAAGCTTGTCAGCACCGTACAAGGCAATAAAAAAAAACGTTCCGATGACACTAAGTACAGCAGGGTCGACTTTTTCATGCTGAAATAATTTCTACCCGGGAAGTGAAGTGATTTATAATATAAATTGCGATATGATAAAATAATGAAAATAAATGATATAGCTTTAAAAAAATATATATTATTAATGAAAATGAAGATAGTACTGATATTACTGACATTGTTGTCACATGCAGACGCTTCACTTACCGTTCGCTTCCCTTTCTTTGCGACCCTGTAAAACCCATAAGAATATTGGGAATTAAACAAATGAGAAGGTCAAATTAATTGCCATAAAATGCTCTACAAAAAAGCACTGATGTATTTTTGCATAAGAATAATAAATCAAAAAGGTATATCGCCTCAAAGATTTATTTACTTTAGATTTTAGTCTTTTCCAGCTCGTACAATTTTAAATACAAAAGTTTAGATAAACTAAAAGTTGTAGACTATTTAATTTTCTACAAAAAAAACTGCACGCAATTTTTGTACAACTTCTGGTTACAGAGATATCGCCAAAAAACTGATTGCACCATTCTTTTCAATATGTCGGCCAAATGGAGGAGGTTGCAATCCCGAAAACTGAGACTTACACTCACCAATAACCCCTCTAAACATCCAAAAAAAAAAATTCTGCCTAGCCAAAATGTTTAATGGAACTACCATTTCATTGTGCTATTAGAGCTGGCCCAAACTAGGAATGGTATAGACACATGTTTGCCGATGCGCGAAGGTAAGATGTCACAGTTAGTGACGGTAACATTTGTAATTCTCTAAAACAGTTTGTATTTCTTGCATGTTCGCACACTAATAACTTCGATCGCGCTCTAAAGGCACCCACAGAATACGACACAAATATCTGACACTATTTATTATTACTAGAGATGGAACATTCTCGAGAATTTATTTTTGGGAAATATTCTCCGAGAACAATGAGAATTAATCGGAAATGTTGGAGAATTTTATATTTGGACTGCATAAACTGAAAGAACATTTTTTTTACCCAAAGTAGCTTTTACAACAATTTTATCTGAAAAAATAAAGAGATGTAGAAATGGAACATTCTCCAGAATTTGTTATTGGGAAATATTCTCTGAGAAAATTGAGAATTTATCGGAAATTTTGGAGAATTTATTTTATACATAGTTGGAGAATTTTATATTTTGTTTGTCTGTATAAATTGGAAGAACATATTTTTTACCCAAAGTAGTTTTCACAATAATTTTATCTGAAAAAATAAAGAGATAGCACTGCACAATACCTCATTTAGAAAATATTTAAATTGCAAATTAACATGATTACGCATCTTAGTCAAAATAAAGGCACATTAAATTTTTATTTCCATTATTTTCGAGTAACTTTATTTATAAATAAATCACAACTAGAAACGCATTGTATAAAATAACATGTCTAAACAAGTTGTGAAAAACAACACAGAAAAGAAAGAAAGATAAAGATACTCCAAACTCCATCTATGATACAATAGCGGCTTTAAAATAATTACATTAAATTCCCGTAAATTCTCATAAATTCTCCGAGAATATGAATTTTCCCAAGAACATTCTCGTTCTCGGAAATATTCTCGGTAATTTTTCAGTAATTTATATTCTTTCTAAAATCATAAATTCTCCAGAATTTATGCTGGGAAATATTCTCGGTAATTTACCGTTCTCCGGAAATATTCCCTTGAGAACATTCTCATGGTACATCTACCATTATTACATTATCTACCATTATTACAAGTATTATTTTTTAATTTTTTCTATTATTTTTATTTTTAATGAAATAAATAGTCTTGGTCAATAATTTTCGCTATACTATGAATTTCCTATACCTACACACTCCCGATGTCACAAACGGATCTTTTATGTCCATACCCTCATTTTCATCTTAACTCTACATGGGATGGACTCTTAAAACTGAATTAATTACCCGACTCTCCCTATTATATCTCAATATGGACCTTCCTAAGGTCCCTGGCCAACATTTTACATAAAAAAGTTTCCTTGCGGCCAACATTAACCCGTATAATCGATGTTTATGAAATCGAGCTTTGGGTATTAACGCTGTTAGCGTCTCAAATTGCTTCTTATCAGATTAAAGGCAATGAAGAGCCGCATTAACCGACTAATTTGCCTTTAAAGCGTAATTAAATTTCGCGCTATTAAAAGTTTACGCTCTACTTTTGCCACATTCAAGACAATCATGGGTGATAATTATTTTTTAAACAATGGCGCCCCGAAGTTGGCGATTAATTAACGGATAGATTGGTTGGCTTTTGGTTAGATGGTATTTATTAATTTTTCTGCTGTATTTTTTTTTATCTAAGACATACCACGTAGACTTCAAGCCTAAGTACTAACGTACCGTGGGTGTCTGAAGAGAAGGAAAATGTAGTTTATTGACAGGGGATTTGAAGGATTGGAGGTTGAAGGGAAAACATCTGCAGGCAATTTGTTCCATAATCTGGAGACCCTCGGTATGAATGAGCGAGAGAAGTGGTCTGTTCTAGGCTTTTGTAGCTGCAGTAAAGCGTACGTAACGCGCCTCTTGTTGTTCTGTTAGGGACATTCAAGGGGGGAATAATACCGGCTAGTTCTTCAGAGCAAAATCCGTGGAAGTAGCGGTAGAAAAGGGATTCATCCCCTACAGCGCGGCGATGAGCGAGAGAATGGAGTTTTCTCGTGAGGGCTGGGTCATTGATAAGTCGAATGGCTCTCTTTTGGATAGAATCAAGGATCTTAAGTGTCGAAGCGGATGCCGCTCCCCAGATGTGGGAGCAGTACTCTAGATTATGTCTTATTTGGGAAACATAGAGGGTGTATAAATTGGAAAGGGAGAAGTATTTTCTGGCTCGAAAGGGAAAAACAACCTTTTTAGCTGCCGATGCGGCTACTGAAGTGATGTGTTTGTGCCAGCTGAGATCGTGTTCGAAAGCGACGCCAACGAGATCGAATGTTTCGTTCAATTGTAGGGCATGGCCATTCATGTGGATGGGGTAAGGGTTGCCAGATTCTTTGCGTGAGAGGGAGCAAGACTGGGTTTTGGAGGAGTTGAACTGAACAAGGTTCTTGGCACCCCAGTCTAAGATTAATTGAAGATCTTGGGAAAGGGATAGGTACATAGATCTGCGTTCATCGTCCAACTGCCGACTCGAAACTTGTCTGGAAAAATGAATATTAGAATGAAGAGTAGGTACTATCGTCAGCAGAAAATTAAAATAATTAAGTTTTTGAATGCGTCAATATCGTCGTAAACCTAATAGCACAGGCTTCATGAACAAAACACTATCGTATATTGAATTGGACACCCATTCACTCAATGACACATTCTCTTCCGTATTGCACAATACAAATTCAGTTTATTTCAATGATTAGTTTATCATTGTTAATCATTAAGGTATAAGATTGCTTACAATACCTATAAGGTTTTATTGGTTTTTAATAGGTCGTTTAAATATAACAATTATTTGATGCAGTAATACCCTATTCTAAATTCAATACAAAATATATCATTGGTTTCAGTAAAGGTTTATTTGTAAGAATATACGACTTATTTAATCGAAATACTTATTGTTATTGCTGTTATGCAATATTAAGCATACAGAAATTATGTTTTGTGCAAAAATATATTCTGAACCTAATACATTTTTAAATACGTAGGAAAGTAAAGTCGCATTTTATGTAAGTAATTTTTTAAAGGGTACCTAATGCGTTTTTGGTAATAATAAATTCTTAGTATCTAGGTTATTATTGGACAACTCTAGCTTAATTTATTTATTTTTTAGTAGAACAAATTTCGTTCGTTTTCGTTTGTTCTAAAAAAATGTACAGTTGGTCGATTAAACAAAAAACAAGTATTTAGTGGGTCTCTAGACTACCCCAGGAATGACCCATTCTAACATATGCAGTGCATTTTATAACACACTGTATAAACGTCAGTTTTAAAATTTGACACAAAACGTTTAAAAAGGCCCATACACGAAGAAATAATCTATAGGTTATGACAAGTGTACTCTTTTATTCCTTTCAACTTCCGTTTTTAAAAGGCAAAGTTAATCTAAAAACGTAAAGAAACTTTTGCATTTCTAACCTCAAATCAGAAATATCACAGATATTCCCTGACGAATATTATAATATGCCTATAGCTATAGTAAGAACTGAAAAAAAAACGTGAGTCTTTCTGTGATGCCATAGTGATTGTCAAATGTCGAAATGCTGAGTTTTATCATAAATTGAACTATACAACTCAATTCTTTCAATATCAAAAGAGAAATTCAATGACCTCAATTCATTATTGATCTTAAGTCCTTCAGCATTAGGGCATTTTACGAAAACCTTCCGCACCAAGGAAAGTCTGCTCTTGAAGCAGAAGATGAAATGTCCTCTGGAGATGAGAATACTTATGAAGATTAATAAAGTGTTTTTTTACTGTTTGTATGTTTTGGACTTTTTTCTGTATTTTATTAATAGTAAAATGCTTTAGTACACTGCATTCTACATTTATTTTCAACTAGTTAACTTAGTTTAACTAAAATTTGGCAGCAGCGTAACAACTGAATATCTTTTTTTTTTTAGAAAAATATTAAGATTTTCAAAATTCGCAAGTTTTATTTCAAAGATCCCATTAATTATAATCTATTTGTAAAATAATTTTATTACAGATAATAATAATAATAATAGCGGCATTTGTTATTAAGGGAATAATTTTATTCAAAACTTTAAATCCGTTTTCTGACCAACAATCCGTGTTTTCAAGGTACCTAGTTGTAGTTTTAATGATATATATATATATATATATATATATATATATATATATATATATATATATATATATATATATATATATATATATATATAGACTCAGTGCGCGTCAAAAGTTCTTCAAATCTCAAGTCAGTTCTCAATCTTCAAGTCTCACTGGATTCTACGCAAAAAAATACATAATGGTCAGTTTTTATCTTATCGATAAGTTAAAAGGCAACACATTTTAAAAATCGCCATGTATCTCCGAAACGAAGGGGGCTAAGAAAATTCATTTTAACTTAATGAATAAAATGTTCTACAACTTTGGGATCATTTGCAGATAGGGCTTTCTAACGAGGTATCACTCGACCCCACCTGCCATTTAAAAATTGACTCACGAATTTACGCCTAAAAATAATTTTGTAGTTGTTATATTATTATGTAACAAAATTTTACTTTTCTAACATTTATTAATCAAAAGTTAACAAGGGGGTAGGTACTTTAGACGCGCACTGTATATATATATATATATATATATATATATATATATATATATATATATATATATATATATATATATATATAGAGAGAGAGAGAGAGAGAGACAGAGAGAGAGAGAGAGACAGAGAGAGAGAGAGAAAACAATTTTTCTCTAACAAGCACAAGGTTTAAAGGATTGTGTAATAGATTTTTTCTTTACTTCTAGATATATTCATATACTTATTCAGTAATTTCTGCGTAATAGCCAAATAATTTGCTGTATCTAAATTTTATTATGCCTTTAAATCTAACTATTTTTTAATGTCTCTGCCTACCTTTACTGGGTCAATTCGCCGTTATATTTATTGCTAAAAAGTTTGATTTTACCTTTACCTCACTCTGCAAAAAACAAGTTTGTCGACCATTTCTCCAAAGTAAACATAGGGCGGCATTTGCTGCGTGAGGAGATCCCCTGGGAGGGGAGAAGGGCGGAAGAGAAAGAGGAGATCGTGGACAAATTGCTACCGTCGGAGAATCGGCTACGGAGAGAGAATGAATCTTTCACCAGTGGTTGGAACGATAGCGTATTTTTTATAGTTTAATTATGTTTGTCTAGTAATAAAAACGGTACGGTATGTTAAAACGGTCCCTGTGTTAGAAACTTTAATTGACTAAAATTGCGGTATGTAAAATTCTGGTAATGTTTTAAATAAAATTAAAAATGGAAAAAATTATATCTCAAATCGTTTAATGGATTTTGACCGTTACTACAATAAATTATTATTATTTTTAGTTATTATGTTATGTAAATATTACCGTAATTTATATGTTAGTAGACATAAAAGGGGTTCCAATAGGTACTTCGGTATTTAAAAACAAAAGCCTGTCAAAACCTAACTGACCAACTATAAGATCTTAATTTAAACCAGTACTAAATCTTAAACCTCCTTAGTGAATCTGAACGTAAAAGTTTAGCCCGTATTTTTTCCTTAAATTGCAACAAAATTAATGTACCAAAGTGGAACAAAATAGGGAAAAATGAAGAAGGCCCACGAAAAATTATGGAATTTGAATATGTTGAGGTTTTGATAGTTTTATCCCCATGTGATTTTCACCGCAGAATCTAATGAAGTCAGATGTGAGGCATTGACCGCATATTTTTTTAAAATGGCAAGAAACCCACCAAAGTCACCTTATCTCTGGCCCCAAGTTAGCAGAGCCAATTTAAGAAAAAATAAAAGCTTAACTTTTAATTCCGACAAAAGATTTGGATTCAGCTACTCAAAATACATGGGAAATGACAAGTCTAGTCCGTCGGAGCAAACCCTTTTTTAGGGCTGGGATATTTTTACAACAGAGCTGCCTTGTCTCTACTTTTTGATGAAATAAACCAGCATATTATTTTTCTAAAATTGTTAGTTTTGGGACACCCCCTACTAACAAAATCGACTAATCATAAGAAAGATGAAGTTTTGAAGCATACAATCGTTAACAGTGGCAACTCGTAAAATTCTGGTACCTAAAGATTTTAGTTTTGTACTGGAATGAGGAGACTAATACAACAATCTAGTAGAAATAGTACCAAAAAAAGTTTAAAATTTATTAAAGAATACATTTTAGCACTGTTCTCCGTGGGCAAAAATTTCCTTTATTATGTGAAATATTGATTTCATATTTTCCTGATTAATTCTGTAATATTTGAGCATGAATTTTGATTTTGAAAGTTTAGAGATAAACTATTTACTTCAGAGTTATATGACCATCTTTTTGTTATATTAAAAAAATTAAATTCAAAATTACAAATGGTTCGTCTAATATTTTTAATATAAAATGTCACCAAATTGAGAAAAATATGAATATTCATACACATGAATGTACATGTGCTTCACATAAGAATATTTTTATCCAACGAAAGCAATGTTAAGTATAATTTTTTTTTAATTTGAAAAAAAATTAGCAATTTTTTTTATAAATAGATATCTCATTTTTAAGATAGTCGGCCTTACTTCAATTTGAATAGCCGATATTCAAACCAAGTCAGGTTTGTGTATTATTTTATTTTTATTTTATGCAATTCTATTGTAATTTTTTTATTTGAAATTGAATTAAATTTATTAACAATTATTAAAATAAAATATATTGCAGTTTAGTTATGGCATACCGGAATAGGTGTTTAGTGTTTACTATGTATAACACGAGAAATAATCAAATTAAATCATTTTTGCACTCGCTATCTCAGAATCAAATAATTTGTAAACCCCTATTATATGTTTTGTTCTGTTTTTTTAAAGAAAAGATTCTCTTTCATAAATTTTAAGCGCTGGTAAGTTCACAAGCACCTTCAATCAAGACCCGATGATTTTTGAAAAAAGTATTTTTGAAATTAGTGTTTATCAAAAAATTGATTCTCGAAAATTTTCGTAGATCCAACTATTCAAGGGTTACATTTAAAGGGGAGACTATACCAAGCGCGGCGCGTGAGTAAACCGTCAAATAGGGTTGCCACTTTTACTTAATAACTTAATAATTTATTACGGTGAGAAGAGAATAAAAGTTTATTCGGCTATGCTGCATAAAATAAAAGAAAAAAATGTGAGTATTACTTTTTGTATTACTTAATACTCTATGAAATAACTCGATGCAGTTCGCTGAGCTGCTCAAAACAGATGTAGCTGCTGCTATGGACAGCAAAAAGCACGAGGCTCTGGTAACTGCAGTTTTATAAACTTTTAATGGAAAATTCATTAGAATCGTGTTTCCCAAATGTAGAAATAGTTTTGCGCATTTACTTGTCGTTGATGATTACCAACTGCAGTGGCGAACGGTCTTTTTCAACACTGAAGCGCATTAAAAATGAGTTAAGGAACACGATGGGAAAAGGAGACAAGAAAGTCTAAATGACCTCACCTTAATGAACATAGAATATGATTTGCTCAGAGAAATCGATATGAATAGTGTTATCTCTAAATTTGCCCACATTAAATCGAGAATTTCTTTTTGTAAAAGTGCTATATTATTTTATATCCTAAACTTAAGGACCTAAAACAAACCAAGAGCCTGTTGTTAGCATTTGCTACGGGCCCCGCGCTGGCTTGATCCGACACTGTGTCGGGCCGCGCAGCGTGTGTTGACTAGCGCTGGCTTATTAAACAATTCGTTGTTTTAATTTTATATATTTTTATTTTAAGGAGTATTATTTACTGCAAAGTATGAAAAAACTAGGTGGGGGAAATGTAGTTGACCATATTAAGAGTATCTTCTGTGTTTTGATTGCCTTAAAATATATTGTTTTGTAAGTATCTTGTTTTATAAAATACTTACTTCCGAAATAACAACCATGGTGGAAAATATGTTTTCCTAAATTTCTTGATGCCAATCCAGAAGTCGAGATGGACTCCTGTCTGGAGGCGATGAGGACAATCACTCTTCCGCTCTTATTTCCAACGAGGAGATATTGCCTGCTGGCCTAAATCAGGAATGCATACAACTGTTCTTACATTTTATATACACCTAATAAAATATTATTTTAATCGCGATCTTTAAAAAAAGTTAGTAAATTTGAAATAGAATTTTTCGACAAAGTACCGCCGAATTTACAAAATTAGACCGAGAATTATGGCACTGGCAACTAATTCTTCTAGTACGGCAGTCCCTTGTTGTCATAAAATTGTTATTTCATCAATAAAAGTTAATTTTACCATTTTTCGTGTTTGTTAAGCTTCATCAACAAAATTTTGTATCGGCGTGGTGTTTCAAAAGTATAAGTTATACTGAAAACTACCTTAATACATATTTGAACTATTTTTTCTTCTGTTTTAACCAAGTCCAGTTTTCACCGCTTTGACAACCAGACCTTCTAGTTGGCCACTTTGGTTTTGTTACAGAATGTTCTTTTTTTGGGTCAGTAAAACCTACCTTTAACATTATACTTACCAAACATTATAATTATTGCGTTTTTTTCTGCTTTTCTTTGAGTACCGACTCGGCATTACAAAAGCGTAAAGCGTAAATAAACTCCAAAAACGTATTACGTTTTTAAACTCGTACACTGCTGGTAAAAGAGATGCAATAAAGTGAAATAATTCGGGAATGGCGCAGTATGAGTGCTAGTAAATCTTCAAAATGGCGCCACTTTTTAATGTTAAAAATTTTCAAGCTTCATTAAGGTGTTAGTATGTGACTAAATTTCAGGGTATTATTTCTTACTTCATTTTAAGACAAAAAGTTTATATAAACATAGACCCTAAACGGCTTTGCTTTTAATATACAGGGTGTTGAATTTTCTTAAGAAAGCTTTTCCTTAATATCTAGAAGACGCAAATTAGTATAAAGTTAAAACTTGGTGACAATTTTTAAAAGGAGTCATTTAAGCAGTGGCGGCTGGTGAAATTTCAAAGTTGTAGGTATATACCTGTTCCTACTTACAGGATACGTACCAAATTAAGGGGTTTTGATAGTGAGCTCCCTGGAAATGTTTTGGTAAAGAAAAAAAACATTTTGTAATTTGCGAAAAAAAGTTGAATTTTGGGTGTGCCCCTAATAGGAAAAAAATGAAAACGTCTAGGTATTTTATTTATTCTTTTTTTCTAAACAAATTTTACATCATTCTGTCGACAGTTTTTAAATTTTAAGAGAAAAAGATGTGTTAGTAGAAAGTTATAGTCATTTGAATTTTTTTTTAAATTATATTTGAGGCTTAAAAAAATTCAAATGACTATAACGTTCTACTAACACATTTTTTTCTCTCAAAATTTAAAAACTGTCGACAAAATGATGTAAAATTTGTTTAGAAAAAATAATAAATAAAATACCTAGACGTGTTCATTTTTTTTTTGGGAGGGGCACACCAAAAATTTATCTTTTTTAGCAAATTACAAAATGTTTTTTTTTGTTTACCAAAACATTACCAGTTGGCTCACTATTAAGACCCCTAAATTTGGTACGGGTCCCGTAAGTACGAACAGAGATATACAACTTCGACATTTCATCAGCCGCCACTGCTTTTAAGGAAAACCCGTTTTTCTCATTTTACCAGTGGCGTGCACAGAGGTAACGCCCGAGGTTTAATTTTTAAAAAATATGTAAGCACGCCACTCTTTTTTAAATCTGATATATGATTTAGCAAATAAATCTACATACATATCATTCCTTGAATTTCTCGATCAGATTGGCCGTTTTCGATAAAAAAGGAAAAATGTAAAGTTATGCATAACATTATTTATTAATGTAATTTGTTGAAAATAACAAAAAGGTAAGAGAGCCATGGAAACAAAAACACTACTTTAAACAAATTTGACTACTAGCAAGACTCCTCTTTGTGCATTAAAAATTGTCAACAAGTTTCAACTTGATACTAATTTACGTCTTCTAGTTTTTATTAACGTTAACCTTACATACTATATTTTTGTATTGGTTTCGGTGGTTGTCAACTTGCTGCCCCCTCGTTTGCCGCCCGGGGCAATTGCCGCCTTTTGCCCCCAGTAGATCCAGGCCTGATTCTTGATACACTTATGGTAAAAGGGAACTAGCACTTAGACTGTAAATAAGTTGTATGCTTTTTTCGTCTACGGGCGTATGAATGACATTTTCGACCAGATTCTAACCGCTAGGCCGCGGCCGGTCCAAAAGTTTTAACCTGACAACTGTAAGAATAATATAAAACTAAGTTTTATACTATGAATTTTTTTTTCCAAGTTTTTCCGCAAATTTATAAAGAGAGGGGGAATTTTAGTACGTACTTTTCATATTAATAGAACTAAATTCATTCTAGCAACACGTTTCAAGATAAAGGTCGTTTAGAAGCCAAGGAAATCGCTAAAATATTAGAATAACTCATACGTTTGTAGTGATGACTTATTATCAATGCCATATGGACCCGAGCGTCCTGAGCCCTTCTGAGGCGTCACTAGGGATCACCTTACGGAAAACCTCGGGCAATGGGATGAAACTTCCGAACAGTTGCTCTGTGACTGCAGAGTAATAACTCGCTAAAGAGGGGGCGTTTCTGAAACCAAATGATTAATTCAAGGGCGCCTCCAGAAGTATCCTAAATTTCGCGAACAGTTTGGAAATTGATGGGTAAATAATGGAGGTATTCACAAAATATCTAATTCGGTCGAGGTGGTGTAGGGCTACCAGAGCCTTTCAATATAATATTCGCCATAATAGGACAAGATCATGTCAAAATCTAATTGGTCTACTAGAAGTTCTAAATTTAAACCGGTACTAAATCTTAAACTTTTTTAGTAAATCTGAGCATAAAATAATTTTACTCTTTTTGCTATAAACAAATCTACAGGTTAACTTTAATTTAATTAGCCTGTCAAAAAATATTTTAAACTCTTTATGGGAATAAAAAGCTATAAAATAATAATAAAAAGCAATGACGCAAGAAAAACGTTTTGGTAACTTCATTTAAAGGTTGTTAAAAAAAATAATTCTTATTCTAGACAGTCTTATAAAACCAAAAAAAAAACTCTAAGAAATAAAGTTATTTTTATTTCTTATTTGTCTTTTAATGAAATGATAGAAATCTAAGATACCGAAATATAGTGTTATTGAAGTTAAACTTCGCTTGCTAATTCGATTTGACACTTGAGAGAATAAAACGCAATGGGGAAGAAAATTTTCCCGCTGAAGAAAAACAGATGACAAGCAGTCTGGAAAATCGCAACGACGTCATTGCCTTTTAATAATCTCGATCGAGTCAGTTAGGTTTTCTGCAACATTTTCATTACTGAGCTAAGAAATTTAATCCTTGTATGCATATTTTTTTTCAGTAAGATTAATATAAATTTTAAAAATATGACTGAAGTCTATTTGTCAGGGGTACATATACTTAAACATGTAAAATTAAGAATCATTTCTTTAAATCTGTGAAAATTCCTTATACAATAAGGGTTTGAATAAATCATCGTAAAACAGCGATTCTCCGGTTTATATGCCCCTCCGAGCGCTGGATTACATACCAAGATCTGCCGTATTTTATCCTAACACAGTTAGATAGTAAGGAGGTAGAAAGGTAGGTATGTTCGTCTATCCTGTCCTGATGAGAACTAAAGTGTTCGAAACTGGTCTGCAGATGACGACATCCTAACTAAAGGAAAAGCTTCCTTCTTCCAGGTAGTTTCTTGCATCCAAAATAAGTTTTTTAGTATCTAACTGTGTTAGAAGAAAATACGGCGAATCTTGGTATGTAATCCAGCGCTCGGAGAGGCACATAGCACGGAGAATAGCTGTTTTACCATGATTTGTTCAAACCCTTATTGTATATGAAATTTTCAGGGATTTAAAGAAATGATTCTTAATTTTACATATTAATATAAATTACAGCTTAACCTTTTTCAAGAAGATTAAGCTGTAATTTATATTGGTATAGCAGGGGCGAATTTAGAATTTGATATAGGGGGGGGGGGGGCGCAATGTCACCTCGAGCTACACAAAAGTACAAACCAAAAAAAAACGGGCAAGTGCGCGTGCGACATTATTTTTTTATTATTTAGGGTTCTAAGAAATATACACTATTTCATAATGGACGAAATATATAAACCTGTTCTTGCGAAAGCAGAACGGTTTGTCATCTTAACATATCAAAATTCTAGCATTTTCTTGATTTATACCTCCTGTACAGGGTATCCCATTTTCGGCACTTTTGCGGGGTATCTCCCTTATTTTTAAAGATAAAGGGTTGCGGTTTTCGCGACAGTATGCTACTTTTTGATGAAACGAAAGATGGCATAAAAATATTTTTCATGGCCCCCTTCGTTTTTGACATACAGGACGAATTGATTTTTTTCCATTTTCGGATACCCCTTTCATTTCAGTTATCTTGTAACGCATAAAAAAAGTAAAAATGGATCCTATTAGAGTTTTCTACGTAGAATCGAGTCACGTGGTTAGATTTTCATCAGATGTGATATTTTTCGAGATATTAACCAAATAAATGGCTTTTTAAATGTAACATCCTGTATATTTCTTAACCATTCCCTTTCGAGAGCTTTTCAGAAATATAAACACTTTATAGTAATTCTTTATTTTTAGCCCTTAAATCGAACTATTTAATTTTAAAACTTTAATTTTGCGTAGTTGGCCGTGTTTAACAAGTGGTTCAACGTCAATTCAGGTATTTAGATTTCAAAAAGAAACTGGTGAAATCCTGTATTTTTATTAATTTATTAAAATTGGTATTATTTTTTAAACTACAACACTACTTGTTATCTAGATATATAGAAAATCCTAACCAGAACTAAAACTGCTTAGTTTTTAATCACTTGAAAATTAAATTAGTTGTCTTGAATTATTAATAGGAAATACAAGTCAAATTTAAAAACAAAACATACAAAACTTTAGGTAACGAAAAGAGTTAGTCCATTTAATCCATTGTAACTCTTTTCGTTACCTAAAGTTTTGTATGTTTTGTTTTTAAATTTGACTTTTATTTGCTATTAATAATTCAAGACAACTAATTTAATCTTTAAGTGATTAAAAACTAAGCAGTTTTAGTTCTGGTTGGGATTTTCTGTATATCTAGATAACAAGTAGTGTTGTAGTTTAAAAATAATACCAATTTTAATAAATTAATGAAAATACAGGATTTAACCAGTTTCTTTTTTAAAACTAAATATGTAATTGAATTGACGTTACACCACATGTTAAACATGGCCAACTACGCAAAATTAAAGCTTAAAATTAAATAGTTCGATTTAAGGGCTAAAAACAAATAATAACTATAAAGTGTTATATATTTCTGAAAAGCTCTCGAAAGGGGAAACTTAATGGTTAAGAAAAATACAGGGTGTCTCATTAAAAAAAAACAAATATTTGGTTAAAATATCGAAAAATATCACATTTGATGAAAATCTAACCACGCCACGCGATTCTACATAGAAAACTCTATATATGACCCATTTTTACTTTTTTTTTATAAGTTACAAGATAACTGAAATGCGAGGGGGGTCCGAAAATGAAAAAAAAAAAAAATTCGTCCTGTACATCAAAAACGAAGGGGGCCAACGAAAATATTTTTACGCCATCTTTCATTTCATCAAAAAGTAGCACACTGTCGCGAAATCCGCAACCCTCTATCTTTCAAAATAAGGGAGATACCCCGCAGAAGTGCCGAAAATGGGATACGCTGTACATTTAGACATATTTGAAAATTTTTCGAAGCACGTTTTTGCGAAAATATATTTTCGAATACAGATATTTGAAAACTAAGAATGTTTCCAAAAGTTTTTTCGGAAATAAACTTTTCGATTTTTTTAACCTCTTTTCGAAACTACATTTTTTTACGAGAACATGTTTTCAGAAAGTACATTCTTGTAAACATTATCTCGAAAATGCCTTCGAATATTCAGACTAAAAAAACACCTTTTTGAAAGTAATTTACTACAGGGTAACATAGCAGACACAAGGAAACGTAAACCTGACCGAACAAAAAAACGGTTCGTTTAAGTTAGTTCAGGATCTTTTTGTCAATTTTAATTGACACTTTCTAAGCCAGTAGAGTTTATAATCAAAATTTAGAAAAACTGTTTTCGTAAGACATATATTTTCGGAAACGTATTTTTAAAAGATTCTTTAAGAAAAATATTTTTGAGAAAATTTTGCAGATCCATCTCCGAAAAAGCGTTTTCTGAAGAAGCTGCTTTTCAAAAGAATTTACTTAATTTAACATGAAAAAAGATGTTTGTTGAAAAAAAAACAGAAGGGTTGGTCATCTTAACTTACCCGCGACAGGACAAAATTGTTTGACTAATATAAAAGTGTAAATATTGTAGCATTTCTTTATTTATGCCTTGTGCTTATTTGGGGGGATATGTGAGTACCTACTTACGAAAGTACAAATTTTCTAAAACCAATTTTTCAATTTTTTTTAAGCACTTTTCAAAAATACATTTTTTCAGAGAACGCCTTTTTCGAAATTAAATTTTTTTGGATATTAATTTTTTGAAGCAAAGGCTTTTAAAGTAATTTACGAGAAAGTAATATACCAGACCTGAGACCTGATCAAACCCAAAAAAGGGGCGTTTAGGTTTGTCCAGGATCCTTTTTCGTCTTTTTTTCATTAACATTTTCCAAGCCACTAGAGTTCATAATTTAACTTTCTAAATACCGTTTTCGAAAAAACATTTTTTTTGGGAAAATGTACCTATTTTTTAAAAATTATTATTTTTCGAAGATATTTTTGAAAAAAGTACGTAAGTACTTTCGAAATATGTGTATTCGAGAAAATATTTTTGAAAAGTTTCGTCAATCCGTCTCAAACAAAGCTTTTTCTCGAAAAAAATTTCTTTCAAAAGAGATGTTTTCTGAAAAAAAAAAACTATTTGGATATTTGTTTCCTTAGAAGCCATAACGATCCGGCGCAAATTTTGATCAGTACACAGTGAGATGTGTAAGGAATAGTTTCACAAACAATCTTTTTTATATAACATATTAGTATTGATCTATTATTCATATTTTCCCCACCCTTTCAGAGGCGGCAAATGTTTGTTTTTGTTTATAATATTTTGCAGAATATGTAGAAATGTTTAATGTTCATGTTACAATATTTATTTTTATAAAATTCGCTACTGATATCCTTTTTGTACAAGGCTTTAGGGGGGCGCACGCCCCCTGCGCCCCTCCCTAAATCCACGACTGCATGTATCCAGTACACAGCCTCAAACTTTTTCTATAAAATATTTCTAAGGAATCTCTAAATCCATCTATTTAAATAACAAGTTATTTTTAAACTGAGTTGTTTTCTTTTAATTTTTGGTTTTCTATAAACAAGTAGCGCTGGGGTTTGTTTAATATAAACCCCAGCGGATTTATGCAAACCCGAAGATTATGCATGGGTAAATACGAAAAAAGAAATTTCCTTAAAATTATATTTAGATAAATTGTAATTGAGGTTGTTAATTTCTAATTTCGTTTGGTCTACACTTTTTATGAGAAGTGAGATGCAGAAACGGAAATATCAGATGTAGAAGGTAACAAGATCTAAAAAATTATGAAAAATCTTTATTCAGTTCTTTTCTAGATATAAGCTTCAAGGAAGGCCAGGTAGTTTCAAGATTACAAGGCCTTACAGCTACTGTGCTCAAGTACCATATTTTTCAAATTACTTATAGGTATTGAAACAGTACCAACAAATATAACCCCGAAATAACAGTTATTTGGAGCTTGACCAATACTTATGAAATCTGTTGGAAGGACTGTTATAATATATTGTACCTGCTTCAATATTTTTTTATATGGTATGTTATAATATTGTGTACTATTCACCTATTTAGAAAATAATGTTATGAATTATAGTCCAAAAATAATGATAACGTACTTTAAAATAGACATCGATGAATAGGTAAAATCAACAGAAAAATTAAAATTAGTCAATTAAAAGCAAAATAAAAAATAACACAACAAATATTAGAAAAATAAATAGAGCAATTAATAAGTAAGATGCTTCTTTAATAAATAACCAAGTACCCAAAAAGGATAATATTTTAGGATAAAAAATGATAACTATGTAAATTCAACAGCACTAATCAAAATTTTTATCTAATTACATCGGTAAAATTAATAGTACAATTAACATTAGTAAGTAGGGGTGTTTTTAAGTATATGTTTGTGTAGAATGTTAATTAATTAAATAAATTTAAGTTAAAATAAAAAGTAGAAAATAAAGTGATGCAAATTTCAAAACAAACCGAGGAATTAATAAACAACATATTCGAATAATATTTTTATTTTCAAATCATTATTGTGGCTGGCTTGTTGTTTGTTTGGTTAAGAGGTTTTTTAAATGTCAAAAATAATAGATATTTAAGTCATTAATGCAAACTTCTTATTAATTTTAAAATAATATTTGGTTGATATATGGCAATAACATTCAGGATCTTTTTACAACAACCGTTTTTAATATATTTAATTTTAGAAGTAAAATGAATTAAAAATAAAATAAAAAATACAAAACAAAGTGAGAAAAATTTTAAAAACAAATGGAGAAATTGATAAATAACTTGTTCCAGTATTATATTTTTTAAAAATTATTGTATATTGTATTTGGTTTATACTGTTTGTAGTTACCCAAGAGGTTTTTAAAATAGTTATTAATTTCTTCTAACTCTTTAACAATGCCCCTTCTCTATTGATTTATTCCCTTTTTTAATCGCTTTATTATATTGCTGACCCCCCTACTCAAATAAATATTTTACGAAAAACATGCTAGAAATTTCTCAGCACGTCAAACATATCTCAAAATATTTACATCTCAAAACAGGTGTCTAGAAATCACGCCGACTGTTGATGCAAACCAAGAAAAACAGATAAGCTTTGCGAATACAAATTTAATTTCGTCCTGACGATGCGAGGCTCCTTTTAATATTCCTTCTTCCTTCTAGCATCCATGTGTGCTATGCGTGCAACCCCAGCTTGGTCACCCTTAGTCGCGTGTCATGACGTCACGTGATTAAGCCAATCGGAGTGCTGCGCGGTAGGACACGAGGCCTTTTATTGGATGAATGATATTGTCGCTTCAGAGGCTCCGCCCAGCCAGGGATGCTGCGACGCTTCATCCCCCTTTAGAGAAGGGTGTATACGAGGTAGGTTATTGAATTAAGCTTATCATTTGATTTCGGGCAGACAGTAAGGTCTAACGCGCCAGCTTCGAGAGCTATCTTGAAAAAATCGCGCGCGAAGGCCGTAATAGCCATAATTTGATAGCCGGAGACTTTATTCGATTATTCCTCAACGGGTCGGAAGTAACAAGTTTACAAGTGGCTCTAACTAGGTTGGTGCTAAATCATAACACCGGATTAAGGTCGATTGAGATTCGCGACTGATTCAGACTGTTTATTTGATTATATTTGAGTGAATATTTTAAACCAAAAAGAAAACTTCATTGAAGCTTTTACACCCCACTCTTCCTTTACGTCGATTAAGTTTTATGTTCTAACGTAATTTAAAACAGCAAAGAAATCGATGAGTCAGCTGATTGTTAAAAGACTTTTTGCGAGATCCTTTATCTGATTAGATATTTTTGCTAAAAGCGGTCTTGAGATTTAAAAATTGAATTTTTTTATTTACTTTATTTTCCACGCAAAAATATTCTAAGGAATATTTTTCGCTTTCATCTTTTAAACTTTCTTTTCCTAAATCTTTGCTAAACTCTATTTAACCTGCAACTTTGCTGATAGTTGCTCACCTTCTGACTGTATTAAATTAAATGTTGCACCTGTTCAGGCATATTTATTAAAACTGCTACTTATAAATCGTTAAAGGTACTTAAACTCGGCAAGAACTCAAAAAATCCTAACCAAAAAACATTTAAAAAAATGGATTACTCCTACCTTAACCAAGCGTCATTTGACTCAAGCTGTCTTCAAGGAGCTGGCATGGACCCTACGGGTCTTACAAATATGCCTTGTTCCTATGGTGACCTTACTTCTTGTAGTCAAATGTCTCAAGCTGCTTATCGCTACACGGCCGCGGCGGCTTCAATGGCGCGAACTTACAATCCGACGGCTGGAGCTCCGATGGGGGTTCATCATAGTCCTGCAGGATCCCAATGCGCTGTTATGGGAACCAGGCCTCATGTCCAGGATGTTCACAGAGCTACTGGGATGTTCCCTTCGTCCATGAATTTGCAAGGTAAAGTTATTTCCTAGAAAATAAACTATGATATTCTCTAGAAACTGTTAGTAATGAATGACATAACATATTAAATTTTCGATATTTAGTAGTGGCAACTAACGTAGGGTTTCGGAAAGATTCTCTGTTGATATTTCTACCTAAAAGTACATAGGTATTAATATTTCTAAAATAAAAATTAATAATGAAACGATAAACCTTCTTAGTAAAGATGGTTTGGAAACTGATACCATAATCATTTTTCATAGATATATCTTGGTTCAATAATAAAAAAAAATTTAACACATGCCCCTTTTTCTATAAGGTGAATATTGTGTTTTCAATAATGTAAGCGACTATGTCAAAAGAACTTTTACATGACCTATGTATTGAATCCTCCTTTCTTTCTCTCATTTTCGCACATTATTGTTTTTCATTTTTTTATCAACTTTACTTCTTCCTGAATGCTAGTTTCTTGTCTGGAGTCTCCATTGCAACCATTATCGGGGTAATAATTGCCATAGCAATCGTTGTCATAACAAAAAATATTTAAAACCAGTTATAATATTGACAAGAATATACTCGTCTGCCTAAAATGTATGAAACTTATATTCAAGTTTTATTTCACCAAAGGATTTAGTAAGCTTATGGGTTTAAGATCCAAGAAGTAAAAGAACTAAAAAAGTAAAAACATAGAAATAAATATAATAAAATCAAGGGGAGAAATAAAAACATGATAAAGATATTAAAACACTAGTAGATGATTTTAATATCTTATTATTCAGTTTTAGATGAATCTAAAATAAAAGCATTATTATCGGCATTATTTATCTGTCTGTAAATTTTGTATACGAAATTAAAAAAGTAAATTCTATAGAACTGTCGAAAAAATTAGTTACCGTGACCTTTTATTATATTTAAGTGTGCAACTAAAGCAATTTAAATCTAAAAGAACAGACAGTCATTCCAACTCCAGTTTTTGCAGTTTTCCGCCTCGGTCCTCAGTTAATATTACTTAAAAATTTCTTAGTTTATGACAAGTGGCACGGAATTAGCCTAAAAATAAATTTAATTGTACAACTCCTTTTTTACATAAGTACGTAACTAACAATGATCTGTTGATATAAATTTTCATTTTATTTTATTACAAAAGTTAGAAGATATTACTCCATTCATCTAAATGCCTTTTCTTGTTGCTGTATTCAAATATTCACATCTTTTGTCTTATAGTCTCTCTCTGCTTCAATATCAACAGTTTAAGCAGTTCGACAGCTTTAAGGATTTATTTTTGGGAAGGTATGGTATAAAGCTTTCTTCTTCCTTGAAATTTTGTAGCAGTCGGAACAAGTATTTTGTTATCTAACCGTATTTGAGGAAAACAAACGACAAATTATAGTATTTAATTCAGCGCTCAGGGAGGTGCATAGGCCGAAGAATAGCTATTTTAGCATTATTTGTTTAGTCCGTATTATATGAATCTTCGTGGTTTAAAGAACTCTAGATTCTCACACACATTCTTATATTTTATATGCACCCCTGATAAGCAGAGTTACATTTATTCACTCATTTTTTGCATCAGATTTAAATGTACAACTTCAAAGAGGTTATAACCAAATTTAATATAACGAAATGCTACGATGAGAAGAAACAAAAAATTATGTCTCAGTTACAAAACTTTGCTTCATTCATCTAAATTTCCATTTTTGCCACGATTTACTGAACTAGTTATTATGACATTTATTTGTAAGTGGGTTTAAAAATTAGTTATCTGTAAGTGATTACTCACTGATTATGGGGGCGGTAAGTAAATGAAAATAAATGTAGACATTTATAAATTATTATTTTTATTAAAAATAATATTAATATTCCAGTTAGAACAGTTATTAAATGTTAAACTTCCTGGGAATTTTAGGGTTTCATTTCGGGTCCGGAACGCTTTCCGGACACCCGAATTAAGAATTTTTTCACATGTCATCGAAAAATAAGTATTTAAAACAGTATTGTTTTGCAAAAAAATTCGCGGAATATTCAGTATTTTTCTTTAAAAAAGTTATTGAAATTTGAAAAATTGCATAATAGAATGTCAGCTGTATGCGATGTTGCCAAAATTTAATACCAACCCGAATCGAGCAGTCGCAGTAAAAAAAATCAACAAAGATAAAAAATTAAAAAAATACTGATGAAACCTAAAACTGAGCAAACCTGTACGAGAACGTATTTCACAACTCCATGGCCACAAGAAGAAATTAAGTATATTATTTTTAACAACAGCTTTAATGCCAAAATTTCACAAAAAAGAATTAAAATACTAGAAAAATTATAAATATGGCAACACTGTGTTCCTATATTCCAAAACGTCATCCAAAATTGATTTTTACCATAACATCAAATATGTTGAAAAACCATCAAATAGTTGATAAAAATCATGTTTTTTTACTAATAAAGTGATTTCTGAGTTAAAACATTGTGTTTTCCGCATTAAATGTGATTTATAAACGTAAGTAAATAAAAAAATGTGTTGAAATTCCAAAATTAAAGGTGTTCGGATAGTGTTATGAAACCTTCATTTCTTCTGACAAAATAGGCTAACATTACCTTTTCTGTGATAATACCAAAAAAATTTTCGTATACCACGTTGTGAATTGCTGGAAGGTTTTTTTCGTATCTGCCTCTGGACTTCTCTCCTACATACCAAGCATTTTCCAAATCAAAATCGCCATTTTCTTGATTCATATCTTACAAAAAAGTGTAAATTAAACTAAAAATCTCTGACAAGCTTCTACTGATAGCAGTTTTCATTCAACAATAAACTCTGTGCCGCACCAACTTAACCCAGAAACTATTTCATATGCTACTTAAGCAACTATATAATTATATATTTTTTAAAAATATGTTTAATTAATTTACTCAATAGTTGAACGTACAAAAAACGTCACTGCAGTCAGTAAGTGTCTTACTGTTTCGGATGTTTTGGTGATCTCGACTTCGTCTCGATTTCCAACCAACCACATCCTTAACCAGCAAAGAAGACTTACTTACCTTAATTTTTTTTCCTTCCCTTGGACTCCGTCCGAGACCGGAAGCACTGCGGCCACTCGAGGCCTATTGTGCCTACCCAATAATTTTATCACACCCACTCTGTTATCTCAGTTCCCTGCACTAGCTTGCACAGGTTTACAAGGGGGTGGGTTATCACTTCCTCCGGTTCTAGCTTTGTTTGCCCGAATAATTGGTGGCGCTTGCGATCTAGAGATTCGCAATTACAGGTGATGTGCTGAACTGTTTCCCTTACCCTTCCACATAGTCTGCAGCTGAGGTATCCCTGGTACAGTTTAATTTTGTTAAGGAGGTCCTTTACAGCCATGTGTCCTGTAGAGCTCCTACAATTGTCCTCAACTGGATCCTGCTAAGGTTTAGCAGTTGCCCAGTGAGTTTAGAACTAGGATTTCCTATGACAGCTTTGCTGTGGTTTAGTCCCTGTACTTTGCTCCAGTGGACTTTATGTTGATGTTTGATCCATCTTTTTACCGACTCTCGTACCGTGCATTTAGGTATCCCGAGAGACGGTTCTGGGCCAATATATGGTATAACCGATCCCTGTCTTGCAAGTTCGTCGGCTTTTTCGTTGCCAGTGATGCCCTTGTCCCGGCACCCACAAGAGCTTGACTGACTTTCTGGCAGCAAGCACGCCAAGATCGTCGTTAATACTTAATATACTATTTCCACTCGAACATCCGTCTTTTTTTCTCCCTGATTCGATATCGACGGCCCAACTAGTTTATTTACAATAACCGGATGTCATCAATAAGCAATACAATACAAAAACATTTTTTTTTTACCTATACTTCAAGGAAAGCTTGCTTGTACTACCTGGTAAAAGCTGAAGCCAGGGAGCATCAGCATGTAGAAAAAAATGAATGATGAAAATAAAATTTCTCAGTGATATTTGGACAGATAAGTTTATCTGCAGTACTCGTATTGGTTTAAATTAAGCTCGTCTAGTTGATCAGTAAGGTTTTAACAAAGTTTTTGGATTTGTCTTATTAATAAATCGTCATTAAAAACTTATTCCGTTATGTCGAGATCTGCTTGTGTCCCAAATGATTAGGCTTGGAGCTTGTTTCTACAGTGAATTCTATTGTAGAAAATACATACTTAAATTGATAGTTTCTTTATAAACTAATCTCTGTGTCCAACATAAATTTCTTGGATATACGGCAAGCAAATTTCAGAATGCTTATATAATGATTTATTCTAAACTTCAGTGTATGTCTGGGTTAGTTACGGTTGAAACACGTAGGAAACAGCATGATCTGATTTCATCATACAACATGATGCTGATAATATATTTATTATTGCCCAGACGTGTTTGCAGAAGGCTCCATAGTGCTTCCTCCGCGGAAAACACGTTCCAATGTTACCAATCTTTAAGGCAAACAAATTAAGGCTCTAACTTCTTTGCAGAGATCTGCTAGGTTGGGCACCTTTTATTCCAGTAACTTAGGTATATTTTGTTCTTCTAAATTCATGAGAGATCTAAGATTTTCTTACCTGATTGTTATGTTTTAATGTATTACATTGATAAAAATATATTATAATGTTTAGTTTTGTTATTCGACTTGTATATTTTATTATTTATATAAATCTATTTCTGTTGCATTCTTAATTTTATAAGTATTCGTTACTTATTGTGTTGTAAATGGCCTTAAGCACGTTAGTACATAAATAAATAAATTTGTAAAAAAACCTAAAAAGTTTCGAGTACAAAACTTAATTGTTTTATCTTTCACTGGTCAAGTTGCCATCCTTACTTGTTAAATTGCTCCAGTGAATTTCATGACATATTTTATGGTCATATTAACTATGGCTAGACCGGTCTAATTTGACTATCAATAGTTAACTAACAAGTGTAAGATTAATCCAACTAAATTTTGTGTTATTTGTGAGTTTATTGGCAAATTTATCAAGAAAAGGGCATTTTAAGTACGTGTTGTCTACACTAATAGGGCTAAATTGGTTTTAGCAACACCCTCTAAAATAAACATCATTTGGCAACCAACCAAGTCGCTAAAATAGAATAACTCATAAGTTTTTGATGGAAACCTATTAACAATGACAGGGCAAAAATTTATCAAGTAAGTGACTAAAAGATTTTAATTAAAATTAGGTATAAACCAAATTTGTTGTGAGTTTCATTGTTAATTTTCCTACCATATAAGTTTTTTCGAAGTGATACTCGTTAGGGAGGTACAGGATGTTGAGAGTGAAAGTTTATTTTGGAAAATAAGCCATAATTCGAAAACGGTCCAATGTGTCGAATTGAAAGTTGGTATTATTATGTTCTTATGGGTGAGAAATAAGAATTTGTAAACATTTTTAGGTTTCACAATAGAAGGCGCTAGTTACATACACTGGGTTTAATAAACCTATGACTTTTTTTTCTTGGCTGTAATATTAGGTACGCTGTAAACCAAGTTTCTCAAAGAAGGGTAATTTATAATCTTAAAAGGTGTAGCTCGATCTTGATATCTCTAACCGTCTTCGAGATATTTAAACGAAAATATCTGGAAAGCTTTTTTATTTCCAATTTGTAATCTTAGAAAGAACTTAGAAAATATGAACAAATACATGATGTACAGAGTGAAAAAACAAACGATGGAAAAAATCGGAAATTTTCGCTAGTGGCAACTTAGATATCAAAATAGGTTTAGAAAATTCGAACATGGATTTTTAAAGCTTTCTGTCATATCTCCAGACTTTTGTGGCAGAATGTTAATATCTTATTTTTTAATGAATATTTTCCATTTTTACCATCTTTTATTGATTTTTACTATTTGAAAGAAGATGAATGAAGGTAAGGTACCGAATAGCTCAGTTTTCACTACAAACTTATTCGGGTAGTATTCAATGAATACGGTTTTTTATCAAACTGAATCAGTGTAACGATTTTATACTAGGAGGGACAAATGAATAAAAAAATTTACTTTTACCAATTGAGCGTTAATTTTATTTTACTTTACATAAATTTGATTGGGTTTGATTTGAGCGAAAAAGCTTTATAATGAATATTAACAAAATCCTAAAGGGTTTTACAGGGTGGAAAAATTAACAAAGACACGAATGTGTTCAATTTATTTAGCTTTATTGTGAAAAAATAGACTTATAACCAGAGACAAGATCAGAAACAAGCTCACTGAAAATGCCATAGTTTAAAAAAAAACGGGAACAAAACTGCAGACCATGACATTTCGAACACAAAATTCAATCAAGAATATATGTTAATTATCGCCTTTTTGACGTAAACTGTAGCCTAGCTCAAATCGAATTCATAAATCATTGTTAAGCATTACACTAAGTCTCTATAACATTGACATAAATTAACAAACCGGAAAAGAAACTAAAACAAAAACAAAAATTATCTTTATTCCGTAATATCCTTCAGATGTCTTTTTTTAATATATATTCTTGATTGAATTTTGTGTTTGAAATGTCATGGTCTGCAGCTTTGTTTCCGTCGTTTTTTTTAAACTATGCCATTTTTAGTGAGCTTGTTTTTGATCTTATCATTATAAGACTATTTTTTCACAATAGAGCTTAATAAATTGAACACATTTAAGTCCTTGTTAATTTTTCCATCCTGTAAAACCATTTAGGATTTTGTTAATATTCATTATACAACTTCTTCGCTCAACACTGCCTAAATCAAATTTATGTAAAATAAAATAAAATTAACGCGTAATTAGTAAAAGTATTTTTTTTATTAATTTGGTCCTCCCTGTATAAAATCGTTACACTCTTGATTCAGTTTGATAAAAAACTTATTCATTGAATACTACGCGAATAAGTTTGCAGTGAAAACTGAGCTATTCGGTACCCGTACCTTCGTTGACCTTTTTTCAAAGAGTGAAAATCAATAAAAGTGGAAAAAATGGATAATATCCATTAAAAAATGAGATACGAAAGTTCTGACAGATACGTCTGAAGATATGATAGGAAGTTCTAATAATCCATATTCAGATCTTGTGAAAATATTTTTATATCTAAATTGCCACTATCGAAAATTTCCGATGTTTTCCATGGTTTGGTTCTTTACCCTGTACATCATGTGGTTTTTCATATTTAGTCATTTTTAAAATTACAAATACAAGCTTTCAATTGTTGCCAAGCACATCAAAATCGATCGATTATTATTTAGAATACAGCGTTCCAAATTTGGAGCTGAAAATTCCATTATCCGAACCTATTGACGACCAGTTTATTTGCTAGAAGTAACAGGTTGAAATAATTTCCATAATTCAATGTTGTATGACATGCACGTTACTAGGGTTGAAAATAAAAACTTTTAAAAATAGAGCAACACATTTCATAAGCTGTTGTAAAGTTAGTTGTTGCGAATTCATTGTGTATATTTCGTTACTGACTCAACTCTCAGAAATCATTAAATTTGACATTCAAAACAAAAAACTGGGAAACAGACGACTCTCTAGTAAGCAACTAAGAAACTTCTCATTTTTTCACCAATATTACTCTTGTTATCCTCGAGATACTAGAAGCATTCAAAAATACTTAAGTGCAATATAACCAAATACCAAGATGGAAGAAAACAAAACATAAACTCCATTCCACGAGTTACAAAACTTTCCTCCATTCATCTAAATTTCCTTTTCCTCTCGCTCCATTCCAATACTCATATCTTTCGTCTTTCTTCCTCCTTGGTTCGATATCGGCGGCCTAACTGGATTATTCACAATAACTTTCGCTGCTATTAAATTATTTAATTTGAGCCGCCTGCTTTCGAGAGAAGTGTAACCTTGTTAGCGAGCCAAACTGAGTTATGGGCTTATGATGGCCTTCCAAAGAGAGAAAAAGCCTTCTTCGAGTCAGTCAGTTGCCGTCTTTTGCCCGATCGAGTCTGTTAGGTTGGGATACAGGATTTGTTCTTAAAAAATACTAATAACTAAAACTAGTTTTAGATGCGTTTGTGCCGTACAACACAAGCTAAAATTTGTGTAGATCAACTGTTATAAAGCAATGGTTTCGTGATATGTATTAAACAGTGACTTTGTGATATGATGCATCTTGTTGAATACTGGCATATGTAAGTCGATGTTTTTTCTCATATTTACAGCCTAATAGTTTATATCTTCGAAACTATGAATTAGTAGCTTAGAAATTTACAAGTCCCTTATAACAACAGAAATCTGTGTTGCTTGAATGCAATTAGCAATTGTTTTTTGGTAACTGATTTAATTTTTATTTGTGAAATATTCTGCTATACTGAATTGACAATGTTTAGAGTATTTAAGCGGATCTGAAAAAAAAAATCTGTCGCTTTTACTTTTACAGAGAATATTTAAACTATCTTAATTTCTAAATTATTGAAACAATAATTGTCCAGGATTCAAGCTACGCGTCTAAATAATATTAATGGTTTACAAAATTTTATCATAATTTCTCGTAGTATGACACTCATACGGTGCATTTTTTAGAGCGTACCATAGGGTTGTTAAATGTTAAATATTTACCTCATATTAGGCCCTGATCTATCAGAAGTAGAGATAAAACTTGACATAGCTAAATCTGAAAGTCTTAAAATTATGTTAATTGGCCTAATATGCCAAAAAGGCTCCAAAACATACCTAAGCATGCATTTAAAATTGTGACAATAAGGTTTTAATTGTCAAAAAATGCCGGGTACCTCGACTTTATAAGAAAAGGCAGAAAACAATAATACAAAAGTGTTTTTAAAAAATAAATGAATTTTTTAAACTATTTTTTGGAGCATTTATTGCCATACTTCGTCGTGAAAAGACAAAGGGGGGCGTAACTCCGGAAACCCGAATTTCGAGTTATGGCCACCGTACCGACTCCCAAGGTCATATTTATAACATTTAGCATAAACTACTTACATCCGGTTGCACAAACAATTATTAAACTAATTAGACACTTGTAATGTGACAGCACTTATGTCAACGTCATTGTCAAAGACGACTCTAAACGTCAAATAAATTTACTGGTTGATTAAAAGTTTTGTGCAACCCGCTGTAAGTCTACTAATCAACTCACATAAATGTACTGTAAATTATAACAGAAGAAGGTTCAGTAACCAATGCAATACTGGCTTAATTTTCAATCGCTTCTCCTGAAAAATATTTATATGGAGTTACGTCCATTTGTGTTTTCAGCGACGAATTGACAAATTAACGTATTCTTAACACCCTGATTTACTTTTGTCATGTCATGTTTTATCACGGGGTTAAAAATCTTATGGTCACTGGTCAGTCTTAAAAAACTGGACTCTGTTAATGAAGCAACATAAAAATGAATAAAAAATTTGGCAGATCAACTCTATTTTGGCGTTGAAGGCGAATACTATCTTATCCATTGTCGAACAGATATACCATAATACTCCTTAAGGAAAAAATAAAAATTATTAAATCTATGCGTCTTTAGCTTCCCCATAGCTAAATACCGTCCATATTCTCCAGCGCTAGACTGGTCTAATTTGACAACCAAAAATTTTAAACTGACAAGTGTAAAGATAAGACATTAACGTCCAGATTCACTAAGAAAGTTTAAGATTTAATACTGGTTTAAATTAAGATCTCATAGTTGATCAGTTATGTTTTGACTGGTTTTTGTCCTGTCCTTGTCATTAAAAACTGAATTATTGTGATATTTCAGCGATTTACTTGGTTTCCAAATGATTTTCATCTTGGAACGAGTTGCTGTAATGAATTCAATTCTATTATTGTTGAAAGTACGTACTAAAATTGTCCTTTTCCTGATAAATTTGCGAAATAGCTCAGAAATAAGTCCATAGAATAAAACTTAGATGTCTTATTCTTACACTTGTCAGTTTAAAACTTTTGTTGTCAAATTAGACCGGACTAGCATTGGAGAATCTGGCTGAAAGTTTTGTACTATAAATTTGTTTCGGATTTTTTTCGCTAATGTATGAAATTTTAGTACGTACTTTCCACAATAATAGAACTAAACTCATTTTAGAAACATGTTCCAAGATTTAAATCATTTGGAAACCAGGCAAATCGCTGAAACATTTGAATAACTCATACGTTTTTAATGGCGACTTATTAACAATGAGAGGACATAAACCTGTCAAAACCTAACTAGATGATTTTAATTTAAACCAGTATTAACCCTAAAACCTTTTTATTAAATCTAAACGTTACAAACTTTATAAATCATATTTGATGCATAAACAAAAAAGTATTCTACAGCGTGAATTTTTTAAAGTGTTACAAGGCGATATCTCAAAAACGTTTTAAAATATTTTCATGAAATTTTGGTGAGTTCATACGGAAATGGGGGGACATATTTAACATATTTTGACATTTATCCCCTCTTGGAATTTTAAATGGAATGATGTACTTTTGTTTAGAAAATTCGAATCTACTTAAGAAATTAGGTGTGTATATTTTTTTTTGATTTGCTCTTTAGGTTACGATTTATGAGGTTATTTAATAAAAAAAATATTTACCATTTAATTTCAACTTATTTATCGTCTGTCATGCTTGAGAAGTTATTCCAAATGTCCCCCTTCAGCTTCCAAACACTTTCTCACTCCTTTTCTAAATGGATTTCGTACCGCTGCTGTAACATTTCAGGTGTCACTAATAAGCAGGCAAAGCGGATTCGGTCTTTCATATCATATAAAGTTGCAGGTGCAGTCGCCATCACTTTTTCCTGAATAAAACCCCACAAGAAAAAGTCAAGAGGGGTCAAATCCGGGGCCTAGCAATAAACTGAGAAATAATCGTTAAAATGTCAAAATTCTCAACGGACTTATGTAAATTAACACATTTCCATGGAAACGAATAACAATTCTGAAATTTATTTTTTAAATCCAATCGAAATTTAATTCCCCATAATTCCGTAACTGAAAGAGCAATTTAAAAAAATGTTGTACACATACGTAGTTTTTTACGAAGATTTTAATTTTTTAGACAAAAGTACATCATCGCATTTAAAATTCCACCCCTCAAAATAGAGAGAGATGTTTAAATATGTCGCCTCATCTCCCTATTACTCACCAAAATTGCTTGGAAATAACTGCTTTAAAAACTCATCCTGTATAATAGCAAAAAATAAGTAGCATAATAGTTTAGCATTTTTTGGTAGTGCTAGTAAATTCATATCAATTAAATTCGGAAATTTGTAATTTATTATAATTAATATTTAATATAATCTCCTAATAATTTAGGTATACTTGGTAATATTCTGCCATGTGATACTTGCATAAAATAAATATCTCTTTTATTGGAAAACTATTGTTTTGTTATTTGTTAGTTTCATCCTAGATACCACATACAATTTATTTTGTTTACGCATTACGTTATAATGCGAACACGAAAATTATTGAAATGACGGCATAGAACATTATGTTTTATTTTTTAGTTATTTTGGGTATTTCGCCACAGCAATAATAACTAAACCATTTTGGAGTCAAATTTAGAGAAAGGGGTGCTTTTTCGTTAAAAGCTTAAAAAATATTTTTTTTAATAATATTTAGATTATATAATATTTTTATAGTGCCGAAACGTCAAGTTTTTTGGATTAAAAAATAGCAAAAAAAAGTTTTCGTGACTTTTTTATTTCCAAAATAGATTTTCTGGAAACCAAGGGGAGAAATAACTAAATAACAATGACCTACATATTTAATTTAAAACATTATTTTTATTTAATTTAAAACATTATTTTCTCACCAAATCAGCAAACATGACGTCAAATTGTGCGGGAGAAATAGCACAAACTTCGTAGTCGGCTTGTTCGTTTAATACACTAGTACCTAGGAGCATCCAAAAATTGCCAGTTACACATATTTTTTGTTGCATAATCTATATGTCACTATATCACAAATAATTATCGATATTTTTGGTATACCAGTTTAGGAGAGTAATAATTTAGGTATACTTGGTAATATTCTGCCATGTGATACTTGCATAAAATAAATATCTCTTTTATTGGAAAACTATTGTTTTGTTATTTGTTAGTTTCATCCTAGATACCACATACAATTTATTTTGTTTACGCATTACGTTATAATGCGAACACGAAAATTATTGAAATGACGGCATAGAACATTATGTTTTATTTTTTAGTTATTTTGGGTATTTCGCCACAGCAATAATAACTAAACCATTTTGGAGTCAAATTTAGAGAAAGGGGTGCTTTTTCGTTAAAAGCTTAAAAAATATTTTTTTTAATAATATTTAGATTATATAATATTTTTATAGTGCCGAAACGTCAAGTTTTTTGGATTAAAAAATAGCAAAAAAAAGTTTTCGTGACTTTTTTATTTCCAAAATAGATTTTCTGGAAACCAAGGGGAGAAATAACTAAATAACAATGACCTACATATTTAAATTAAAACATTATTTTTATTTAATTTAAAACATTATTTTCTCACCAAATCAGCAAACATGACGTCAAATTGTGCGGGAGAAATAGCACAAACTTCGTAGTCGGCTTGTTCGTTTAATACACTAGTACCTAGGAGCATCCAAAAATTGCCAGTTACACATATTTTTTGTTGCATAATCTATATGTCACTATATCACAAATAATTATCGATATTTTTGGTATACCAGTTTAGGAGAGTCAGGAAATTCTTGTCCTTAAGGGTACGGCCAAATCAGCGACTTTGTCGCTGCGACGAAAACGCTGCGACAAATTTTTATGTCGCAGGAATACTTAAGTCTGGCCAAATCAAACGACTTTCAGTTTGTTTTACAATGGACGCGGAAGAAGAGGCATTGTTAGCGACTGCAGTTTCTAGATATCTCAGGCGAAAGAAATTGAAAAATAAAAGATTTGCAGTTCATCCTATAAATATGAAGAGAAAGAAACCAAATCCAAATCCTGGAAGTACTTTATTGGCTACTTCTAGCCATAACTTCATTTTTACATCTCTGTTTGAATAGTCACTGACTTGTAAATCATATAATGCAGGCCGTGATTCGATTTCGGAAATAAACTGTTATGTGTCAAACATCTTTACTGCTTGAAATTCCATCCATTACTTGACTATCTGAGCAGGTCGCAATGTGTAGCCCGACGCTAATCTGGCCACTTGCATTAAAAACAACGGAGAGCGTTTTTGTCGCCGCCGCAGAAAGTCGCTCTCGTTCGCGACATTGCTGCTGTCGGTGCACATGAAACGCTAGATTTGGCCAGGCCTGTTTAGTTACATTTGTTGTCCAGCTGCGACTGAGTCGCAGCGTTTTCGTCGCAGCGACAAAGTCGCTGATTTGGCCGTACCCTAAGTAGTTATAATTTCACTTCCAATCATTCCAGTGTATAAATAATGTGTAAATTGTTAACTACACTTTTTTCTATAAAACCGTGTAAGAAACTAATAATAGCTTGACATTTTCTTTTTGTAAAAAAATAAACAAACTATGTATCGAGTACTAATATAGAAATTAATAACAACTAAAAATTTTACATTATTCTTTGAAATATGATGCCCATATAATTATTTGTCCGAAATTTAAAAGTAAGAATTTCATAATTTTGGTCATATATGACACGCACATTTTAGCATGCTTTTAGTATCAAATCTGGCAATGCCAATTAATCTGTAATTAAATTTGTAGTTTTAATTGTATACAATTAGTAACGTTTTACACGCAAATTAAAAGAAACTAACTACAACGTGTATTCAACTGAAGTATTAAGACATGTTTTGATATTTACAGAATACTGTTTTCTTATTACCAATATTGCTGTACTTCTAAGTTAAAAAGCACGGTTATACAGGGTGACGCGGATCTAAATGAACATACTTCAACACAAGACAAAGAATACCTTGGGGGTTCTTAATCACCCATCTTTGATGGTTCAATTGTCGATAGTTAATAAGATACAGGGTGTTTTATGAACTTCAGCAATTTTTTGTTCTTGTCATATTTTTTAATGCACTCCGTATAAAATTTTCATATTGGGTCAACATCTGTAACCTATCTGTCGCTTAAAATTGCAGTATCAGAAAATTTTAAATTCCAGGCCCGTATTAAAAAAAGTTGACATTTTCAATTTTTACATTTTTAACACCCTGTATATCAATTTTTTCAAAATATTATTTTTTTATTGGAAAGAGCATAAAGAATTGACCCTAACGGCATAATTTTCAAAGTTCCCGCACCCATCACTTGATTAGAATAAATGGTTGTTTTGTAAAAAATTTCAAAATGGTGCATATTTGGAAATTAGAAATTAAGAAAATAACAATAAAAAAGCAAAAACTGCTTTCGAAGTAAAAAAATAAATGTACTAAACGTTTAATAGTTTTAACGAGACTAAATTTTAGGGAACAACACAACAACAAATAACAAAGTAATAATAATAATAACAAAACTGCAAGATAATGATTGCTTTTTAGACATCGACAAAAAATCGTAAATTACAGTCAGAAATTTCAAACTTTGTGAAGTAGGCTTTGCCTCATTTAAAAACAAACCAAAGACTATCGAGTTACTGTTCCATAGCAACAATTCAAGTCACTATCAGATATGTGACAGTTGTCTGACCTTTGTTAGTATTCGGTTAACAATTATTGCAATTTTCTGTTGAAGATGCCTTACCAATTTTCAAATGCCGAATATGCCGACATTATTTTTGTATACGGTTTTTGTAACGGTAATGGAAGAGCTGCTGTTCGGGAATATCGTAGGCGATTTCCGGGTAGAAGATGTCCATATCACAAAACATTTGCAAATGTATTTTTATTTGCTGGAGAACATGGACATTTTCCCACCGACAATAATATTGATCAACCAATACGACATCCAGTTCAGGAGGAAGAAGATATCTTAAATCTTGTTGAAGATAATCCCAAAACATCTACTCGAAAAATTGCGACACGTCTAGGAATCCCGCAAAAAAGAGTTAATGTAACACTGCAAAAGGAAGGCTTGCATCCGTTTCATGTTCAAGAAGTTCAAAGATTGGAACCTGGCGATTATGCAAACCGGTTACTCTTTTGCCAGTGGCTCAGTAGACACCAAAGGAGTCTTTATCGAATCCTCTGGACCGATGAAGCACAATTTACCAGAGATGGTGTAAATAATTCAAGGAATTCCCATGTATGGTCGTTAGAAAATCCACATGCCATCAGACAATCGCATTCGCAGCACAAATTTTCCATAAACGTTTGGGCAGGTATAATAAATAATAAATTAATTGGGCCGCACTTTTTTGCTGAAAGATTAGATGGAAATCAATATTTAAATTTTTTACAAAACATTTTGCCAGGACTTATGCAGAATGAAAATGCTAACGTGAGAGGGCTCTTTTTTCAACATGATGGGGCCCCACCACATTTTGCAAGGGTTGTATCTGAATTTTTAAATATTACGTTTCCTAACAGATGGATAGGCCGTGGAGGGCCCCATTTATGGCCAGCCAGGTCGCCGGACTTTAATCCTATGGACTTTTTTTTCTGGGGGAATATGAAAAATTTGGTTTATTCAGAAGAAATCAACACGCGGGAGCAGCTTTTGCAACGAATTATTAATGCTTTTCAGGAAATAAAAAATAACCCAGACGCAATTAGAAAAGCAGTGTCAAATTTAAACATCAGAAGACGAAGATGTGAACAAGCCAATGGAGGGCATTTTGAACAGCTTCTTAAATAACAGTGTTCTGCTAAAGTGCTCTTAAAATTAATTCTTGCTAAAACTTTTTCTATGTATTAGATTTTAAGCAGTCGATTTTAACTTGCAGTTTTGTTATTATTATTATTACTTTGTTATTTGTTGTTGTGTTGTTCCCTAAAATTTAGTCTCGTTAAAACTATTAAACGTTTAGTACATTTATTTTTTTACTTCGAAAGCAGTTTTTGCTTTTTTATTGTTATTTTCTTAATTTCTAATTTCCAAATATGCACCATTTTGAAATTTTTTACAAAACAACCATTTATTCTAATCAAGTGATGGGTGCGGGAACTTTGAAAATTATGCCGTTAGGGTCAATTCTTTATGCTCTTTCCAATAAAAAAATAATATTTTGAAAAAATTGATATACAGGGTGTTAAAAATGTAAAAATTGAAAATGTCAACTTTTTTTAATACGGGCCTGGAATTTAAAATTTTCTGATACTGCAATTTTAAGCGACAGATAGGTTACAGATGTTGACCCAATATGAAAATTTTATACGGAGTGCATTAAAAAATATGACAAGAACAAAAAATTGCTGAAGTTCATAAAACACCCTGTATCTTATTAACTATCGACAATTGAACTATCAAAGATGGGTGATTAAGAACCCCCAAGGTATTCTTTGTCTTGTGTTGAAGTATGTTCATTTAGATCCGCGTCACCCTGTATAGTTCTTTTTAGAAATAATCAACAGGGTGACCCTGAAAGAAAAAAAGAAATTTTGTAATTTTGTTATAGAATATATTTCAAGCCATTGGAATTTTTACAAAGTCTATTAGGTAATTTTGTAAGATATAACATATTATCCTGCTATTTCAGTGAAAGTTTGGCAATTCAAATAAATCTGTAAATAAATCGGCAGTTTGTATTTAATTAGTAAAATTGTTACACCCAAATTATAATTTCAATAACGAAAACTAATTGAAGTTTTAAGAAATATTGTGACATTTACAAGAAAGAAAGTATTGCCTATATCGGCACAGCTACAAGTAAACAAGAAAACAAAGAAACATGCACGTTATGTGTAGTTATTTGGAGATAATTTGCGACATATGCCCCAAAAACAGAAATTTTGTAATTCGTTATAAATTTGTCATATAAGGTTGTAAGTAAAAACATAAAAATATAGTAATAATTTAAGTTTATTTAGAAACAACTGAGGTAAAGTAAATTTTTAGAGCAAAGATTAAACTCGACAAAATATCTTGTTCCTAAACAAGCGACATTATAAAATTTATTAAATCTTCTCTCTTCTGCTTCTCTAAATATATTTTTCTACTGTCATTCAAAGCCAATTTAGTTAAGGAATATTAACCTTCGAAACGTATGGCGCAGAATGAGGCGGACATTTTTCATTGCGTAAGAAACGGGAGGGAGCAAGATGCTTCCTGCATACTGCGATCGATATAGGCGTTTCTTTGCTCTTGAACCGCTCCTGCTATTCTTCGTGCAAGTCATGGCAAACGCTGATTTTCATGCCTCAGGTTGAATGACTCCATTTTGAACGTGCAAGAAGGGGAATTGTATTTAGAATTCAATATTGTAGGCTCGAATTGACATGCTCTTAAATTTATTTAAGATTTGAGGAAAGAACGTATTTTAAAAATGAGGTCGTATTAACTTGCAAACACTAAGATTTTGCTGCAAATGTTATGTTAAGAAAAACAAAACGAATTACATACCTATGGATATTGTATGTGGTAGTTTTGAACATTAATTTATTAATATCACATGGGTGAAACTTGAATTGAATAAGTGGAAACACGACCGTTAAACCATTAGTGTGCCAGCGTAAACAGAGGTGGCACTGTAGGATAATTCTTCTGCAACCATCATTTCACTTGTTCTTTGAACTTTAAGACAGCTGACACTTGGCTGACACGTTTGTCAAATTTCGCCGCGATCTGTGACAGGTCGGTGCAATAATTATTTTGTGTTTTAAACAATTTCATTCCCAATTTTTGTATGTTTTGAATTCATTTATAACGTAGAAACTGTTACGAATTTTAGGATGGTTTTAAGTGAATAGAAGTGAAGTGAAAGTGTATGTTGTGTTGTAATACTAAAATATGTTTAAAGAACAATCGTAAGAAAAGACAAACGTCAAAGATAATAATATTATTTTATAATCGATTTAACAACGTGATGTGATCAGAATTTACTTGATACTAAAGAAAAAGATGTTCCCCGGAATCATCCAGTAATTTTAATTGTGCAATCATGTTCAGCAGGTCAAAATTCACAAGAAATGTCATTTTTGTCACCTGTCTTGATAGACCAAAAAAGCCATTTTTAACAGTGTTCTTTTTGGTTGTTCTTTAATAGTTCTGCTTGTGTTTAAACAATATCTTTAATATCTGTTTTAAATAATTCTGGGTTGCAGTGCAGGCAGGGAAATTACTTAGCCTCGACTCAATGTTGTCTGTTAATTTTTTTAATTTTTCTTCCCTTCACCCCCTAATTTTTTTAGAAATCCTGGTAGACGATGTTTTAATGCTGGTTTTACATTTGTGTAGTTATCTATTCCTACATGAATTTCAGCATGCTAACATGAATTCGTATAACAATGTGGATTATCTTTCGAGCTCAGGAGTTAACGGTATTTAGTAAAAGATAATATAGTCTCAACTTTATGAAAATTTACACATTTAGGTACATGGAAAACTACTCATATAAAAGAAACACATCCCATTTATTTGCATTTTGGACTATTTTGTAAATAACAATATGATAACAAACACTGTTTGGTAAATAAAGCCGACATGTACATACTTTGTAGTTTTATTATATAATTTATATTTTACATATTATACTGTGTAGGGTTTAGAAGTATCAGTATTTGCTTGTTAAAGACTATTATTGTTTTTTAGTTTGTTTATAGGTAATTTCCTCTAAAATATAATTTAATCAGTAAAATCATCAATTTATAGCTGGTTTTACTGAATACATAATATTTTATTGTGTCATACGAAAACAAAAACAATAAATCGTCTTTAAAACAATCAAATACTAGGTTAAAAATAAATTAATATTATATTGAACATACCATTTAAACTACCAGCCGCGAGAAAGCGAGCTGGAGCGACATCTGAGAACACGCTGGCATACTAATTTATTGATTTTTATTTAAATTTCTTGTTTCTTCGTTTTACTTAGGACTTAACATTTCTAACCTCTTATATATTTTTTGATTAATATGTATTTTGTTGTTCAACCATTTCACATATTACTTAAATTACTTTTTAGATTTATTTTTCCATGTTTGTTTTCTTTATCTATATTTATGGCCTGTTCTATTCTAAAATATAGCAATGGGTTTAAAGAAAAGACGGCCTTATATGGTATGTCCTCGGATGGGGTTTAGAATAGGACAAATGGACCAAATTTTGCAAGATACGTAAAAATGTCACCCCAAATAAAAGCTTTGCTTGAAAAATAAATAAGATTTAAGTTATAAAAAATTTAATTTCTTATACAGTGAGCATAAAGAATACGAAACCGTTATTTTACGCAAGAGTAAACATAACTTGCTTACCATTTTCTACCAGAAGATCAAATATGAAATATGATTTAAATTAAACCCTAAGGCGAGGTACAAGATTTCATTAAAAAGTTTAAAAATTAGAAGTAACGAGTTTTATCACATTATTTTTTAAAGTCCCAACTACTCTCCCTTACACCTTTAACCAGAGTACTAGTTTCTACATTTTAAACAATAATGACACCTATGGACATGCTTGTCAATGTCTTTATTAAATGAAGCAATTATTTAATTCAAAATACTTCTTATTCAAGTGCAATTTGTAATTAATACGAATATTTAATTAAACTCAAAAGAATATGACATAAACTAAGCAATACAATAGAGATATCACAATTCAAAAACTCCACCCTCATATTCCACACATTTTTCTAATTGCTTTCTAAGATATCTGAATTAATTTCTGATTTCTTCCTGGATATTGAACGAACAGCCTGGGTAATTCTGCCTTTTAGGACGTCAATATTATTTGGTATTGGAGTGGCATAAACAATTTGTTTTAAACGAACAACGTTAAGTCGGGGCTCCTTGGTGGCCACAAAATTGGGCCATTTCTACCAGTCCACCTGGGACCAAATCTGCGAAAAGGCCATTCTATTACCTCACGAGCGCATTGTGAGAACCATCTTGTTGAAAATAAATTTTTTGGCGAAAATTTAATGGCAAATTTCCGAGTTCATCGCTAAAAAATGTATCCAGCATTTCTAAGTAATATATTCTATTGCAGGTGTTATTTAAAAATACATGGGTCTATAATGCCATGGACAGATATCGGGTACCACACGTTGACTTTTGTAAAATATTGTCTTCGCCTCATTACTCTAAATTCATGGTTTTCTCGAGACCAGTACCTGATATGCTGGAATGCTACAGTTTCATTAGTAGAAAAGGTACATTCATTAGAAAATATAATAAATTTATAAAAATGGATATTTCCACTTAAAATTTCATCTCTCACCCATATACAAAATCTAGGCTTTTCGCGTCATCCCTCTCTTTCAATGCTTGGTTAAAGTGGGGTTTGAACTGAAATACTTTATTTTGTTTTAAGAGCATCTTAATATGAGTTTGCAACAGCTTCTAGAAGATCTTTAGCACGAGTTATAAGAGACATTACAGGAGTTTCTCTAACAGACTGAAGAACTAAAACTGTGGCAGCATCGTTTTGGTCATATTTTTTCTTCTTCTACGTGACATTCGAAACCGAACCAGTTCTTTGGAACATTTTTTATTGCGTTGTAGATTGTCATTTCTGTTATTGAGATTCCTACACATTTTTCGCTAAATTGTTCTATGATGTAGCGGTATGATAGTTCGCCATCCCCATAATACTGGACTCTAAAACTCCTTTGTTTAGTAGATAGCATTTTAATGAGAAGTATTTTAAAATAAATAATTGCTTCGTTTAATAAATACATCGACAAACATGTCCATAGGTGTCATTATTGTTTAATATTTAGAAACTAGTACTCTGGTTAAAGGTGTGAAAGAAAATAGTGGGGACTTTAAAAAAATAATTTGATTCGATGAAATCGTGTAATTAATTTTAATTACTTTACATCTTCCATCCTCTACATGTAGCTAAAGCTGGTTGTCGGTCAATTTTTACATTTTCTTTAAAATTTCTAAATTTTAATATGGAATATCGATAAATAGATTTCTCTTTTACTCATGTACAAAAATTTCTAATTATATCCTTTCAGGGTTAACGTCAGACAATAAGTATAACGTCGGTCTCAGAGTCCGCATTTGTAACTGAAAAAAAAATAAAGCCTGATCAACCAGATTAATAAAAGATTTTTTTAAATGTTTTTGAGGATTAAATAAAACAACAAACTAATTTTTATACCTATATTTTCTTTGTTTTTAAAAACAGCTCAGTCAAAAAAGAAACTGTAAAAAAATGTGTTAATCATGTTTATCCCAAAAAATTGGAATACAAAAAAAAATATAGTAAGAAAAGCAAACTTGTGGAAAATATCTTGTAATACAATCTAAAATTATCAAATTTAAAAAAAAAGTCATATGTAACTGTATCTTTAGTTTAAATCTTCCGTATGTTCGCCATCTGAGAAATTTTCCAAGCATTTCAACCTGAGCAAATTCATTTTGCATGCTCCGAGCATAAATATTTGTGGCATTTTTGGCAACTAAACCTGATGGCCCTATTTTTCTGTCTTGTACAATAAAAACAGCGACCCCTGCGATTCTCTGGCTGGTTAGGTGTTAGAACATTATCTTCTTCAATGCCACAAATATCTCTGATGCGTAATCTTATGAGCCGCGGTATATATTTGTTCATCGCTCGTCGTCTGATATGTCCATCTAACAATACCAATTGCTTCCAAAAAAAAAACCTTCTTGGCATTTTATTTTCAAAATTTGAGTTGCATTTAAATATAATAAAAGAATTAATTCCGGCAACATTCATTGCTGAATAAAAAATGACCATTGGCCAGCGACGTGAGGCTCTGGCACAGTTATATGCTTCGGTCATTTTATCCACCGTATCTACGCCTCCTTTGGTTTTATTATAATCAATTATCATTTCTGGCTTCCCTGTTGCTTCATCAACGGCATCATCGTGCTGCAACGTCGACAACATAAGCAATTTTTTTTTTGCTTTGTTAAATATGAAACAATGGTGAACTTTTCTTGATAACTAAATATGCTTGTTTTTTCAGGTCTATTAGGCTGAGAAAACTCAATGGGAAGAACATTTTTATTTTTTCTTACGGTTCCAAGAATTGTCAGTTTATGTTCATCTAAAAGCTTCTCCGCTAATTCGGTAGTAGTAAAAAAATGGCCCATAGTTACATTCCTGCGAGTTCCAGAAATTGGCCTGCAAAGACGGGGAACAAGTGAAATGTTGCTAGTGTCAAACTTATAAGGCCCTGGTGGCTGTTGCCCAACATATATTTCCATGTTGGCGGTATAGAATATTTTGGCATCCTCGAGGGCATATAGTTTTATGCCATATTTGTTGGGCTTATTTGGCATGTATACTCTAAAACCACACCTCCCTCTAAAGGCTTCTAACTTCTCATCAACTGTTGCAAATTCAGATAAACAAAAATACTTCGACATATTTGAGTTAAAGTCTTCGAAAAATTCTCTGATTGGTGCTAATTTATCATTGTTTTGACGCTCTAAACGCTTTCGTTTGTCGTCAAAATGAATATGTCTTAATAAGAATTTAAACTGTCTAGAGACATGGTTAACCGAAAAATTTCCTTTGATGTGCCTTTTGTACTAAATAAGTCAGCTGCATTAGTGTGATTATTTTTGGACTTTCCAGCTACATATAAGAGGCCCAAAACTGATTAGAGCTCTACGATGTCTGTTTTTCTGGCCGTTCTGTTTCTTCCGTTTCTTTTCTATATACATATTGGTATTTTCCACAACGTTCTCTAGCATCCCTTCTGTAAAAAAAACAGCTCCAAATGTCCAAAATGGTCTCCCTTTTCCAGGCAGTTCCTTTGGCTCCCGGTAAAAATTTAACTATGTTTTCTGCGCGAGTGCGCACACGGCGATTTATCACATTATGTTTTCTCCACCGAGTTTTTTTATCCTTGTCTATGAAACACGGTACCCTCAGTAAAGAGGGTACATCATCATTGTTGGGAAGGTCTGAAACTGTTGGAAAATCATCGATGTCTTGTTCTGCATCAGTATCGTGGTCTTGTTCTTCAACGTGATCTTCTTCTAAACTACGGTCGTCATCATCTGGCTCAACCTCGGGCTCTGAATCGGTTGGCACTTCATCATAAAGTTGTTTAAGGTCATCTTGCTCAGTTTCGTAATCCACGTAGAACTGTAAAGAAATACATTTTAGATGTTGATTTTTATATAAACACTTTAGTACTTACCTTTAAACTTCTAACGCTAAGGGTAACAGGCGGACTCACAGACCGCAATTAAACCGTACACCTAAATGAAGCACATCTGACCACTGGTATTAGAGTACTGAACGTGACATCCTTGGAGCATAAGCTATATAATGCCAAGCGACCGAGATCCTATTTGCTCGAGAAATATCGGCATTTTTCGAGTCGTGCGGTCCAAGAGACCGCAGGTTAACTCTGAAAGGATATTCAACAAAAAATTAATTTCTTTCACCCTCTACCAACCCTTAAACTTTAGAGCTACGCCGCCCCTGGCATGCCTTGTTGCAATTGCTTCATTAAAGTCATGGTTTGTTGTGCCTTTAGTTTTATTCTCAGTGTAAATAATAGAGACATGAGTTGTTTAAAGGCATTTTATACAAGGCACGAAAATGCCCTTTGGTTGGTTCTCCTGCTAATTTTAAAGACAATATCCTTACAAGTAAAAAGGACGTTTTATAATGTTACTTGTGGATTAGATTTAGCTTAAAGCCGCCCGATTTTGGACAACAGCCAAAAGTTTTAGAAATATCGAACATACTAGCAAATACAATTTTGGATTTATGAAAAAGTCAGGAATTTCCACAGTGACACAAAAACGCACTACAAAATACAGTTGATTAAGGCGCATCATGAAAAATATTTAAAGCTTGTGAGGTAAGTGCTAAAAAAATAAAACCTTTAATTTAAAAGTTGTAACGGTTTTTTTTTAATAGATAAAATATATTATATTATAATACTACATAATATTCTTTATTTTCTGAACGTTCCAGCGATAGCCATAATGAACCCAAACTAGAAGGCTTAGTTGCCAGGCAACAAAAACCGCTCTTATATAAGTGTTATGATCATCTATGGTTCTTCCAGCTATGTTCCCATATAATTTGTTACTGAAATTTTTATTACAAACCTGTACTCATTCTATTTTTTCCAAAATCAATTTCTATACATAATAGGAAACTTAAAAATCGCTACGAAATTGACAGGCCCGTAGCCAGGGGGGCACCAGGGAGGGCTGAGCCCCCCCTAGAAAAGTTACCTATATTTCTAAACGAAAATGTTTACATGGACGTTGGAACGTGCAACACCGCTTTAAAATTTAAGTTAAAATTATTTGTTTTGCAGCCTATGTTAACCCGCAAAGCTCATCGATCGAGCGGTGTTATAAACGCGGCACACGGCCTTTGTGTCCTACTATAAAAGAGCGACAATCTGGCCGCCACGCGCGGCAAACACCTTGCCTATTTCTTATTTATTTATTTATTGGCAGAGTAAAGAGTAAATTTTAGTTTGTTCAAAATGTTCCTTACATTCTTAAATATTATAACCGTTTTCGGTTGTAGTTTTTTCGTTAGCTCTTCAAAAGCGCCTATTTTTAAAATAAAAGGCACGTTACCCTTTCTAGATACGGGTTCCTAAGTAGAGATTTTTTATTTTATGATAAAGTAGATTTTGAGTTCATTTAAAATGTTTTCATATATATATATATATATATATATATATATATATATATATATATATACATATATATATATATATATATATATATATATATATATATATATATATATATATATATATATATATATATGTATATATATATATATATATATATATATATATATATATATATATATATATATATATATATATATATATATATATATATATATATATATATATATATATATATATCCGTTTTGCAGAAATGTTTTTTTAAACGATAATTTCCGTCAAAAGGAAAAGCAAAACTCTCTACGTATTTTTAACGTTTCTACACTATAATGTAGAAACAATATTAAGCCCCCCCTCTAAAAAGCAGGGCTGGATACGGCCCTGGAAATTGAACTTAAAATTATAATCAACGAAGAAGTTTGTAGTTTCCTTTATAACCACCTGTAACTTTCATCGAGTTTATCACATGTTTTTCGGTTTAACCTTAACTTGGAATTTAAGCTTTTTATTAATATGTACAACTGGGCTTACACTCACAAATAAAAAAATTTGCCAAAAAAATATACAGCTAGATGTTAATGGCCGTTTTGAATTTTCGTAATAAAATTTTTGGTGCAAATTAGTTGTAAAAATGTCTTCCAATTTGAGAAATTTCAACATCTTATAATGTCTTTTTTGAAATAATTTTCCACTCCAGAATTTACCATGCCAATTTAACCTTTCTCCACTGCCACATTTCCCCATATATTCCATATACACTCCACATTTTAGCTTGTCTTCAAGTTGTTATTTTTCGAGTATGAAGGCTTTTTCAATTCCAAATATCTCTCAACAAATTATCAAGCATCAGTCATCTCTGAGATGTTCCAACTTTAAAAGGGAAAATATTTACTTTAAAATATGAAAATGGAAAAATATTTATCAAACGTTGTCGGAGTTTCCGAAGTTTATTATCGAAGCCATTTCAGGAACATATAAAGTGTTTGGTTTTAAAAATGTGTGAACGGTTACACTCTTAAAAATATTGATTAAATTTTAACTCGAGTCAACACAGAAAGGAGCATGCATGTATTTTTTTATTGCATAAATCGTTTAAGGAAGTCGTTACAAACCCAAAAATATTATTTTCCCCCTCCCTGTATTGTAAGCAACCTATTTTGACACTGCTTTGACAGACGGAAGTGAAAGTTACTCAACAAGGTATTGATTGCCCTTAACGACAGGATGTAAGTCAACTTACATCCCTAGGGAAATAATAATTGACGTTGTTGATAAAATACAAACTGCCTATATTGCTCTGGCAACGGATCACGGCTGCCTTCATAATTTAATGAGAATGCTATCGAATGTAATGATAATAAAAATCCAAAAATATATCCAGCATTTTCTGGTAAACATACAATTCAGGGAGGGGGAAAAATGTTATATACTATATGGGATGTAAGTACATTAACCAGTCTCGGACTTTTTTGCCAGCCCTCGCTATCGCTCGGGCGCAAAATTCGTCCTCGACTGGTAAATGTTACTTACATCCCTTATAGTATAAATAACTATTTAAAGAAAATTACTAGGATAATTTAACTAAATTTTCTATTTTGCTTCTCGGTATAATTTATTACAATTTAAATAAACATCAACCAATCAGACAGGGAGTTTAACTTCGGAAACAATTTTATTTAATATTGAAATCTATTAAAAACTACCCTTTAATTAATATTGTATTGTGCCAGTGTGCAAAACTACCACTGCAAGTGTCCTAAAAACATCGTTTTTTATATGCCAGGAACAGCAGATGTTGGAAGCAAGTCCATACCTAGTGCCAAGTTAATCAAAAATTCTCCACAAATAGGTATCATGAAAGGCCAGTATCATCAACTTTAAGTAAGCATATTTGGATGTAGGTACGTTTATTTTTATGTTACAACTAGCTTTCGCCCGTGACTTCGTCTGCGGTATAACAATTTTACTCCATTACAAATTTTGAACCCCCATTTCACCCTCTTAGGGGTTGATTTATCAAAATCTGTAAAACACATGTTCAAATATTTATGTTTTGGAGTACTTCCATGAAGTTTCGAGTTAATAAGACATCAAATTTTTTCTCCATACAAAGTTTGAACCCCTGTTTCACTACCTTAGGGGTTGAATTTTGAAAAAACCCTTCCTTAAGCATGCGGCTTTCGGTGAAAGGCGAAATTCGGCTTTCGCCGAGTGACTTTTGGCGAAAGGCGAGCGCTTTAATATACGCATCTGTTTATTTGTCGAATGGCGAACGAGTGTAGGAAACACGAATATTTGAGATTGATTTAAGTTTTGTCATTTGCCATCGAACATGGATAGCCCCAACCCCGACAATGACATTTTAGTAGGACCAGCAGCTTTTGTTATTATGCCCTGTGCGCACTTAAAGTTAATATCGAAAATCAACACAAACAGCAACATGTGTCAAAAAACAAACAAAAACACTTGGGCGAATGTTTGTACCGATCGAATGCTTCGCGCGTGGATCCTTAGAATCGCGCCGATTTACCGACACGAAACGGGAATGGCGAGCGACGGACAAATGCTGATAGGCGAGCATCAAGTACACACATGCGACTTTCGCCAAGTAACCGCTCGCCTTTCGGCGAAAGCCGCATGTGTGGCGCCGGCTTTAGTGGATACCTACATTATGTAAGAAACCTCTGTGCAAAATTTTAAGTTTCTAGACTCAGCGTGTGGGCTGTGCATTGATATGTCAGTTTCTTCTTTTACATAATATAGAGAATAAATTGTAAGTATTTGTAACGAAATTTTAAAAACAAATAAACCGCCATCGATCATACGAGCATCAACTTTCACCAAATTATCCGATTGTCCTTGCACAAATTTCCGGTTCCGGTCATTGTTAAACATTCCTTTTATTCAAATGTAGTGTTTCTTATCGACGAAATCTAACTTTTGGGAAATAAATTAATAATAAAATTCACCATGTCCACGTCAGTAGCTTTATTTAATCCAGTGTGATTGTTTTGTCGAACTTAATAAGAAGTGATTTAAAATTTTTGAATATTCTTATTCAATTTTAATTATACTTGAACTAAATGTAGTTTTTAATTCGATAACATCTACAAATCTCGAAAAATAGTCCACTAAAAGTAAGTATTTTCAAAGTTTACAGAATATATAATATATTCTTTAAACTGTGGTATTTTGCACCAGAGATTTCAAAATTATCACATCCTACTTTGTTCCAAGGAATATTTGGAATTTCATGAGAAATTAAAGTTTCATGAGCTTGTGAATTTGAGTATTTGACACATAGACAGAGGCGCAACTAGGGGGGTCTATGGGGGGCTTACACTGAGAAAAAAGCTAATTATTCATTATAAGAATTCTTAAACTCTTTGTGCAACTGTTTAATACTATATGGGACAGCAACGCGCTTTGCTGCTTCAATACAACAAAAATTGCTAGACCGTCTTACTGTGGTAGCAATATGGTGACTTAGTCAGTAAAAAATTGAAAGCATAACCAAAATATAGCTTTTTGATAGGCATTAGTCCCCTAGATTTTTATAGTAACCAACCAGTATATTGGGACTATTATGTAGTTTTATAACTGTAATAATATAACTTACAGTTGTAATAAAACTGGACAACAATCATAATAACCCTTTTTTCGTACCGTTATTAACCAGTACAATAGCCACTAAAATTACGTTGTATAGTCGTTATAATATGAAATAGCAGCTTGTATAACCCAATTTTTTTGGGCTGGCGAAACTGTGTCGCATACTGTATGCATCTATCTTATTGCCTGTAAAATTTGGGACTGTTACCCTTAACATTCAGTTGTATTAGGACTGCTTGTCTTATTGCTGGGGTTATTTAATATTTCGAATTGCAGTTATAGAACTGTTTCATTAGAGTAGCGACATTTTCTCATAGGTATACAGGGTGTTATTAGTGGGTTTTCTGTTAGGTGCAAATTATTGGAAAAAACTTTTCATGCAAAAAGTTCTTATAATTATAAATATAGCATATTTTAGAAATACTCTTAACTATATAGGATCTATTAAAAAAGCGTGATATTAAAAATATCATTTATATTATTAAATTTTTGGTTTCCTCTTAACATTTCAAATTAATTTTGTGAAGTGTCCAATACTTATGTAAGTTCACTTGTTTTCAAAATGTAGTCAGTTGACAATTAATCTGTTTTAGCTTTGAAGTTTCGAAAACGGTTTGAGATATCAATCAATTACTTCCCTCTTAGTTTCAATACTGTAATTTAGTACTGTATTGTCTTAGTACTGACTACATAGTACCAGTAGTATCACAAATAGAAAAGAACTTGATACTAGTGGTGTGAAACTTCAATTCGTTTTCCGATAACTGAGTCCGTTATCAGATCTCGAGCTGTAGGATATCAAAGTTAACTTAAATTTAAGACATTATTCACAAAATTAATTCGGATTTTTTCATAGACCTCGTATAATTGAGAGTATTTTTAAAATATGGAACACTGAATTAATACTTTCGTATAAAAAGATTTCTCTTGTTCCAATGATTTGCACAAATAACTAAGACATAACAACAACAAAAAACACAAACCCACTAAGAACATCACATCACGACATCCCCAATCTGCCGAAATTTTAATTTTGAAATGATCAAATAGGGACACACCGAAACGCAAAAAGCTCATACTTGGTCTTCTCCTAGAACCATACTAAAACGATAAACCGCCGATGGGCAATGATATTGTGCGGAAATGGTAATCCCGCCCTCTTTTGGGATTTTAAATAATAACAGATACAAAAAGATTTTTTACAGTTGCATGACAATTTTGCGAAGGTAATAAAGCGTTGTATTATACTTATTAACGTGTAGTGGTAAGAAATGAAATTTTTACCCTTATATGAAAGTTGTATTAGGACTGGCCGCCATAAGACAGAATTGTATTGGTAATGTTATTAATGCATACTGTTTATAAATGCCGTTCTAGCAATTTAGAGATTGCTGTAGTTGTTAACCTATGTTACTACACCAATAGTTTAAATAATACTGGTTAATAAAAAAATTGTTATCCGTACAAAATAATTCTTAGCAGTACTGTTTTATTAGATCATTTTCCTCAGTGTAGCCTTCCCAAACTCGATATTAGTCCTCCCTAGACCGATTGTTGTTCCATAAAAACAAAAACTTCAAATTAACTTTCTCTTAAGGGTTAGGGCTTAACACGTTGATGGACAGTGGATTATGGGCGAGTGACCTCAGAAAGTCACTGCCATATTTCAGGAACTAGTGGACCGATTATCATGATATTTTAATCAGGTAATAATAAGGTCATTTAAAGGCGAATCACGTGACCAAAGGTCTATACTGCTATAGCAGTTGTGACCCATCACATGACCTTTTGTGATCTGAGGGGACAGTGATACTGCAATAGCAGTTAATATATGTGCTTTTGTGTGACAGTATTACTGCTATTGCAGTATATGTTTTTTGCAAGTAAATGAATAATTTCAAATAAATCGGCATCGTTTTTTTTATATGTAACAAAACCTAAAATAATATAAAAACTGGTTATTCATGAAAAACCTCAAAACAAGTAGGGCAATGCAGGTTTGTGCGTGTGTTCCCCTCGGGGGACACAACACAACTGATCACATGTAAACTAAATCAGCCGTTACTGCAATAGCAGTAGGCGTGCGCATTTATTCCTTCCATAGCAACACAAACACATGTCACTAATCAGAACAATTTCTGCTCTAGAGGGACAGTGCCCAAAGTTTTATAAAGTTGCCTGGGGACAGTAAACATAAATAGATATGGATTACAATGGATAAACACACTGCTATAGCAGAAATGACTTTTTAAGGGGGAAATATAATTACTGCATTAGCAGTGAGTATGCAGTCAGAACACCTTAACACGTTAACGACCAGCGCTAAATTTTAAAACTTTACTTCTGGACCAGGGTACTTTTATGTTAAATTTTGATAAAAGGAGGTTTAATAATTCTTTTTTTTTTAAATAATTTGTTTGGAAAAAGGTTTTAACAAAAAAAAACATGTGTACCAAATGGGTACACGCGGTCCGATTTTAAAAATATATTGGTCAAGTTACCACAGACCATGTGTCCCGTATTGGGTCACAGCCAAAACGTTTATTTTACATTTTATTTTTAAAAAATAAACAAGTATCTTCCATTATAAGGTAATATTACATTCTATACAAAAAATACACGTTCAACGCTATTATCTACTTAGCAAAAGAAGTATGGCGTTCGAAAAAACAACTTACACATATATACATAATATATAAAAAAAATCAATTTATTTTTACCAACCCAAAGTAATTTTTTATTTCCCAGGGGCCAGACCTACTAAAAGCCAGATTTAAATACACTGCACTGAGGAAAATGATCTAATAAAACAGTACTGCTAAGAATTATTTTGTACGGATAACAATTTTTTTATTAACCAGTATTATTTAAACTATTGGTGTAGTAACACAGGTTAACAACTACAGCAATCCCTAAATTGCTAGAACGGCATTTATAAACAGTATGCATTAAGAACATTACCAATACAATTCTGTCTTATGCCGCCCAGTCCTAATACAAGTTTCATATAAGGGTAAAAATTTCATTTCTTACTACTACACGTTAATACGTATAATACAACGCTTTATTACCTTCGCAAAATTGTCATGCAACTGTAAAAAATCTTTTTGTATCTGTTATTATTTAAAATCCCAAGAGAGGGCGGGATTACCATTTCCGCACAATATCATTTCCCATCGGCGGCTTATCGTTTTAGTATGGTTCTAGGAGAAGACCAAGTATGAGCTTTTTGCGTTTCGGTGTGTCCCTATTTGATCTCTTCAAAATTAAAATTTCGACAGATTGGGGATGTCGTGATGTGATGTTCTTAGTGGGTTTGTGTTTTTTGTTGCTATTGTTGTCTTAGTTGTTTGTGCAAATCATTGGAACAAGAGAAATCTTTTTATAGGTACCAAAGTATTAATTATTTATCAGTGTTCCATATTTTAAAAATACTCTCAGTTATACGAGGTCTATGAAAAAATCCGAATTAATTTTGTGAATCATGTCTTAAAGTTAAGTTAACTTTGATATCCTACAGCTCGAGTTCTGAAAACGGACTCAGCTATCGGAAAACGAATTGAAGTTTCACACCACTAGTATCAAGTTATTTTCTATTTGTGATACTACTGGTACTATGTAGAGTCAGTACTAAGACAATACAGTACTAAATTATAGTATTGAAACTGAGAGGGAAGTAATTGATTGATATCTCAAACCGTTTTCGAAACTTCAAAGCTGAAACAGATTAATTGTCAACTGACTACATTTTGAAAACAAGTGAACTTACTTAAGTATTGGACACTTCACGAAATTAATTTGAAATGTTAAGAGGAAACCAAAAATTTAATAATATAAATGTTTTTTTTATTATCACGCTTTTTTAATAGATCTTATATAGTTAAGATTAATTCTAAAATATGCTATATTGATAATTATAAGAACTTCTTGCATAAAAAGTTTTTTCCAATAATTTGCACCTAACAGAAACCCACTAATAACACCCTGTATACCTATAAGAAAATGTTGCTACTCTAATGAAACAGTTCTATAACTGCAATTCGAAATATTAAATATCCCCAGCAATAAGATAAGCGGTCCTAATACAACTGAATGTTAAGGGTAACAGTCTCAAATTTTACAGGCAATAAGACAGATGCATACCTACAGCATACGACACAGTTTCGTTAGCCCAAAAAAATTGGGTTATACAAGCTGCTATTTGGTATTATAACGACTATACAACGGAATTTTAGTGGCTATTGTACTGGTTAATAACGGTACGAGAAAGGGGCTATTATGATTGTTGTCCAGTTTTATTACAACTGTAAGTTATGTTATTACAGTTATAAAACTACATAATAGTCCCAATATTACTGGTTGGTTACTGTAAAAGTCTAGGGGATTAATGCCTATTAAAAAGCTGTATTTTAGTTATGCTTTCAATTTTTTACTGACTAAGTCACCATATTGCTATCACAGTAAGACGGCCTAGCAATTTTTGTTGTATTGGAGCAGCAGAGCGCGTTGCTGCCCCATATAGTACTAAACAGTTGCATAAAGAGTTTAAGAATTCTTATAAGGAATAATTAGCTTTTTTCTCAGTGTGAAGCTGCGTCCCTGTTAGATCCACACGACTTAAAACATGAACATTGACTGTGCCCAAATAGGGTCACGCGGTCTGTGCAGAAAACAGGGTGCGCACCAATATGGTGCACATGGTCGTTAACGTGTTAAGTACTAATTTAACTAACACACACTTCCGGAACAACAAGAAAAGTTGTGTTAAACTTTGTAACTAAACTGTTAACTCTCAATCAAATAAATTCCGTCTAAAATTACAGAGTATAGCGATTACAACACCAGAAATTTTACACTTTTTTCAAGTCAACAAAATGCCTGTTGGTTTTGTGGACTTCTATTACTAACATCATTGGAGGTATCACCTCGCGAGTTTTTTTTTAATCTTTCTGGCACCGACTTTTCATTTCTTAGCTTCTCTTTTGCTCAATTTTTAATTATCTCTCCTCATCAAAATTTTTGGTTCATGCTTAGTATGCATTGTTCGATCGTTTATATCGATTTCTGCAAATTATTACAGTTTCTTCAAATAGCGCTAAGCATCTTTCCATTTTCATAGATTTGACCTAGAAACCTATATATAGCCTGTTTTTACTTCTTCTGCGAGCGTAGTAACTTTTGTTGGTCTTTAGAGTCTCATCAACAAATTCGTCCCTAAAATGGCGACTTTTCTTTACTAAGTTTTTGCAATAACGCTATAACGCAAAGTTATTGAAAATATTATATTTTTCATGTTTGAACTTTTCCTTGGAAGGTGCCCTTGGGAGTACTGCTGTTTCTTTCCAAAGTGCTTTTTATTGATACTTCTACCTTACCGATCTTTAGTTATTTTTTAATATTCCAGTAGTGTTTTCTACTTAACAATAATTCCTTAGCTTTAAACATTATTTAATATGAGTATTCAGTACCTACACATTATTGAAAACCAGATGAACTTTCCTATAAACTGTAGCCTATTTTTATTCGGTATGTTTTTAATTATTGTAACTGGTAAATAAGTATTTTGAAGTTAAATGTCAAAAAGTTCTTTACTTTAAAAACGACTTTTTCTTCCTAAATAATAAGATAACACAATACCACAGTTTAAAGAATATATTATATATTCTGTAAACTTTGACAATACCCACTATTTTGCGGCGTGCAGTGAAATTTCAAAGTTGTATATCTCTGTTCCTATACTTACAGCAACCGTACCAAATTTAGGGGTTTTAATAGTGAGCCCACTGGGAATATTTTGGTAAAGAAGAAAAACGTATAGTCATTTGCGAAAAAAGTTGAAAAAAAAAATGAACACGTTTAGGTATTTTATTTATTATTTTTTCTAAACAAATTTTACATCAGTTTGTCGAGAATTTTTAAATTTTGAGAGAAAAAATGTGCTAGTAGAAAGCATAGTCATTTCGAAGTGATAGAAATCAAAAAAAAAATCAAAAAACATAAACTCAAAATCTGATACAAAACTCCTCAGCAAAATTTATCACAATTTGATAAAGTAATTAAAAAGAAATATATACACATAACTATTAATAATTAGTAAAAAAGGCATCCGAAGAAATCCAGTTCCTCCTCTATCTTAATAATAAAAACAATATTTTTCAAACAACTGTTAAACAAAAAAGAACCGAATTCCATTCATCACCATTTATATCTATAAGGATTTCAGTGTTGCAGTAGACACGCAGACTACTTGTCTGCATATTGTTTTTAAAATTGTCTTCGTTGTTTTAAACTTTTCGTCCAGAATGTTAGTATGCCCTTTTTAAATCATAACTAGGAGGGTGCATTCCCTAAAATATTTTCTTTCACAGGTAAGTTAATTTTATGTTCATATGACTAATATTACTAATTAGAGCGGTTTTGCAGCACTTTATTCTAAAGAAGGTCACAGGAATGACCGAAACGTAAAAAAACAAAAACAAAATATAAAAAATAGTAATTTTTCCGGATCTATAAATCCCAAGAAAATATTTCAATAAAAAATATATAAATAAGATCCAAGAAAACAATTTCTATATATATATATATATATATATATATATATATATATATATATATATATATATATATATATATATATACAGGGTGTCCCAGGATAGGTGTTACGATAGGACAAATGGGTCAAAAAATTTTGAATTTGAAAATGGCATTTTGGGAACATGCCCCGCTTGGTCCAAAACTGAGGAATACAAAATTTCACTCGGATTGGTATTATACAGGGCGAGTTATAACTAAAAATATGAAAAATGGCCAAGAGTAAAGTACTCTTATTTGTCCAAATCGAACAAAAGCTTAGTAGAAAAAGTTGTTCAGAAATGTAACTAATATCATAATTTGAAATTACAGCTTTCTAGTCAATATTTTTATTTTTGTCAAATTTTTTGAAATGTAATAGTACATTTTCCACCACTATCGTATTCGGTTTTTTATTATACTTGGAAACTACGTTTTCTAACATGTAATATGTACATTTACCAGGTATAGCCTAATAATGTATTGTAATACGATATTGGTGGAAAATGTACTATTACATTTCAAAAAATTTGACGAAAATAAAAATATTGACTAGAAAGTTCTAATTTCAAATTATAATATTAGTTTCATTTCTGAACAACTTTTTCTACTAAGCTTTTGTTCCATTTGAAAAAATAAGAGTACTTTACTCTTGGCCATTTTTCATATGTTTAGTTATAACTCGCCCTGTATAATACCAATCCGAGTGAAATTTTGTATTCCTCAGTTTTGGACCAAGCGGGGCATGTTCCCAAAATGCTATTTTCAAATTCAAATTTTTTTGACCCATATGTCCTATCGTAACACCTATCCTGGGACACCCAAATTGGCTTCAAATATTCATGGAAACGTACTAAATATTAGGACAATAAAATAGTAGTAGGTAATGATTACTGAACACTACTCCTAATTAAAAATCAATCGAGATAAGCTTCTGAATTCGACTAACTCTTCACGTGATCTGTTTTACTCAACGGTGTTCCATTATTTAGCACTATAATCGCGATCAAAGAAAATTATAGCTTCGCTATAATTTTCTTTGTCGCGATTAACTCCTGATCCGCATCAAATGCTTATGACGTTACTGGATTAAGAATAGCTAAATAGGTATTATTGTTAAAATACTTGGTACGAAAAAAATAATTCATGTGAAGACGCTGCGTTACAAGAACAAATATGCGTTAAATATGTACATACATAAATAATTTTATCGGTAGAACTTATAAAAATAGAAAAAAATATTTGTAAAACAGGCTAATCCTAACAAAAAGAAAATAATAGATAATTAATCAATGACTATTGTTGCTACATGTAAAATAAGCAAGAAATCATATTGAATTTTGCTTTTCCTTAATAAATTTAAACTGAATAAACAGCGGTTACTATAAAGACACCAAATTAGTTCTGAATTAATTATATCTTTGCGGATAGACAAAACCCCATTTACCTTTAGTTGCGTACCCGTTCTATTTAGCACATTATATTACTCTAAAATTCACACCTTCTAATTTCCGAAAGCCGCAATTGCCACAGTAGTTTCACTGAATATTAGATACAATAATTTTATCAAATATATTTCATAGGGTGAGTTACAAGTTTGCGAAAATAAATATTTTTAGATCCGAGTACCATAAAGACATTGACATTAAATATAAATGTAAATTAGGGTCTCCGGTGGCCGAATTAGGGTCTCCGGTGGCCGAGTTGGTACAGCGTTAGTTTCGCAGCCGAGAGGCGCGGGTTCGAATCCCGCTTCGACCATGGACATGTTCTGATTGTTAAATTGGAAGGTTTAAAGTGCTTTTCGTTGCTTTTGAAATGCTTTTAAAAATGATTTTCTGTATTTAACCTGTATGTTTGTACGTTTGATTTCGATTTCTTCGGGTACCACTAGGCGGATCTGAATATTTTTATTAAATTGCGAAGCAGTCCTTCACTAAGGTTTAAGTGTATATATTATTGGGGACGCAATAGATAAATCATTTGGTAATGTTTAAATTACCGTGGGAAGTTGTTGACTAAAGAAATATAGCTTTTGTGTCTTGTTAATGACAGTATTAAAACTGATGAATGAAGTGAATGAAGTGAAGGAGGTCAGCAAAAAATATGATTTAGTAAAACACCTAAGTTGGAATGATTTGAACCTTTAAGAAATTAATGTAACAGTGTTTTCTCTGAGCTAAAATGTTACGAAAAACTACAAAGTAAGAGCAAATATTTTAAATTTTTACCCAATTGCGTTTCCTTTTCTATCGGGTTGTTCATGCGAATAAAGGAAGCGGAATTAATGTAGATGCTCCGCGAATTTTTATGGTTGTTTTACTATCGGAACATGTAGAAGCAGTTTATGGCCGCTGCGTGAGTCTTTTTATGGCTTTTTCTTTATCTTTTGCATCGAATATCGAAACAAATAAATCTTAGTAAAATGTCTTTTTGTAAAGTGAATAAATACTGTAAATGCGCATAAATAATTGTTTACTATGTAAGAGATTGACATGATCTAAAAATAATTACAATAAAATGTTAGGGTAAATGAGAAGGATAAGGAAGAATCTAAGGCTTTAAGAGACAATAGGATTAATTAAAAATATTTTTTAGGAAAAAATAGATTTTTACCAATGTTTTTTATACTTTCTTTGATCTATTAACTTTTCACAGAATTTTCTTACCAACCAATATCTCAGTTATTATAAAAGCTGAAAAAGTGACCTAAGCGGAGTTGGTTAGGATATCCTTCCTCAGAATATCCTCGAAACCATTTTTCATTATATCAACTGCCAAAAATTCACCCCCACCCCTAACGTTTCAAATTAGACCCCCAATTTTTTCCCAAAAACAGAAATATTGCTTTGTTTTATATCTGCTAACAAACCTATTTGGGATATTTATTCCTATGTTTTATGTAAATTTCATGAAAATATCAGGAAACGAATAAGAAAATATTTTTTAAAAGTATTGTTTCACCGTTTGAATGTTTATTTTTATGACAAATAATCTAAGAAATTTTCTTTCATACCAACCCAAAATTAACATTTTCAATTTTAGAACATTATTTTCAATTTGAATTGATATTAGTTATTCTATTATCAGTAATTCACAGTGGTAGATAAAACCTATTTTACAAAATTTAATTTTACCAACTTTTGTATCGGGAACCTCAAAAATGAGACACTGCATGTTGCGAAATGAAATAGGGGTGCCATTTGGAAATAAAGGGGTGAGGGTGAATTTTTAGGGGTTGAAACAATAAAAAATATTTCGGAGGAATCATGTGAAAGCCCATGCGAGAACCTAAAAAATAGCGCTTTGTTAATTTTTATAGTGGTTCCTATAACGGAGATATCGCTTGTTAAGAACATTTTGGGACAACCTGTATAGCTAGATATTGTTGGATTAATTGCATCATTAAGTAGTCCTCCATGTTGGTTTCGGTCACCAGCCGGCGGTATTGGGAAAATGTGTAAATATAATTAGAAAACGATCTTTCTTCATCATAAAAACGAATTTTTCCAAATTTCAAATGTATCGATGATTTGCTAAGACTGGCTAAGGTATGATTTGCTAAGACTGGTAAGATCTATAAGTTTAATACCATTAAAATGTTTTTCCTTTCAAAAAAGTTATCTTAATGTCAAAATCAATTTAAAACAACTGTTGCGTATCTAATTTTAAATTAGAAACATCACAGCTGCAGACAGCATTTGTTATGAATATTGGCAGGGCATGCTTGGGTAGGAAGTCATGTGATCTCTTAAAATATGTTTAAAACATATGCGTGCTGAAAAGCAAATGTAAATATGTGGTAAACAATCTTGGCCAATCAACTACACGATGACTTCACACGGCGCGCCGCGCCATTTCAATCGAGACTAAAAACATAGTTCTTACACTGGCAAATGCGATGCGCCGCCGTCAATGGATTTTAAAATAATTAATTCCACTTAAATATTACAATAATTTTGCTTTTCTTTCAATGGCTAATTTTGTTCCAGGTGGACTACCTTATAAAGTATATCCTGGTCATGACGGTGTTTTAACAGAAAAGCGAAAACAACGAAGAATTCGAACGACATTCACTTCCGCCCAACTCAAAGAACTCGAACGAGCCTTCCAAGAAACACATTATCCAGATATTTACACTAGAGAAGAAATCGCCATGAAAATTGATCTTACAGAAGCGAGGGTGCAGGTAAGTGATTTGATTTCATACAAGAAATTAAACAACATGAATGTTAATGAACTATAAATATGGCTTATAGGATCAGCAGGATAATGCCTATACCGAGGATTTGATTAACATAAGCTGTTTGACACAAAGCGATTTGTATGATAAAATATAAATTTGTGTTTAAAATTTAAAATTTAGTCTCCCTACAAAAATGTTTTGTTGTTTCCAAAACTAAACAAATATTCAAGGAATTTGAGATAACTTACCTGACATTTTAATAACTAATAGAAGAAGAAAGAGATTTTAAGATTTTTGACCAATAACCAAATGCACACTTGGTGAAAATTGTGCAGAACATATCAGTGAATATTGCATTGGCGGCAGTGTCATTATTGCTACAACATAGCAATTATCTGAAATATGCAACTAAGTTATGTATTTTTATTTCAAAACATTGTCTTAAAAATATATTTTTATCAGTACAAATGATCAGAAAATGAAACAGTTAAGCTTGTTGCCTTTAAGAGCGGCATTCAGCCCTTAATATTACTATTTCGGTTTTTTATTATTGTTCTTCCTCCTCTTCTATCCAAGTATTTGCTTTGAAAAACAATAACTTTAGAGTGTAGACCCGTACAAACACATTAAATTTAACTCATCAAAATCAAGATTTTATTTTGTATAGCGTGATTAATTGTATTTGGACCAATAGATAACCTTTTAATTTGAAGAGATAGAAACATGTTTAAACTAGAAATATTTTAGATTTGTACAATATTTAGGTCGTAAGTTGAGAAAACCTTTTAACATATGGCTGAAAATTCGATAGTATCTAGTCAAATCTAGTGCATTACATTATTTTATGATAACAATTTTCAAAAGATCAAAAATCAAAAAGGTATTTGATTTTGGCCAATGTTTTCTTCCATTTCAAAACAAGCCATTGTTTCTTGATCTAAATACTTAGACAACAAGTAAAATAATATGAAGTCCCAGTGACTACTGGAAAAGACATATTTTTTAGCGAAGCAATATTTTCGTTAAAAACAGAGCGAAGTTTTCAATTTTTAAAATTTGACACAATCGGAGTGTTATTAACGGTCTGTAAATGAGCAAATGCGATTAACTTAGTATTATCGTACAACTAACTAAAAATTGAAAAGCGGTTTCATAATTACCGGAGGTCATTGGCGTACACTAAATTGTTAGCGGATATCCCTTTAAAAAGGATATCATGTAACTGAATTTCTCAATGTTTGACCCGAGAAGAACAAACCGGTTTATTCTTTGTTCTTTTTGGGTTTGACAGTGTTACGTTTTCATGCACCAATGATCTGTGTATATCAATAAAGAATCTAAAAGCATTAATGTCGCCAGAAAACGTTTGGTAGTTTGATATGACATACAGAAAACGTAACTGAAAAAACAACTGAGCATCAAATAAGGAAGTTTTAAACTAATCTTAGGTTTTTTCAGAAGACTCGCTATATTTTTTTGTTTTTTTAATTGTACTCGCTAAGAGCTCTATTATATCATGTTACCTACACCTATGTTCGATTGTTTTCCTATAATTTTAATAAATAAAATGAAACCTAAGCAACCCCGCCTTATCGCTCGTATATGAGTTAATGCAAGTCATATAGGGTTTCTATGGAAACATCGACAACCTTTGGATGAGTCACAGGTACTCTAACCAGGTGCTTTAGTCACTCAAAGAAAGAGTTTAATATTATGGGCGGAAGAAAAGGTTGCTATATTTTACAATATTGCTTATAATAAACTGAAATATACATGAATTTATATTTAAAGAAAGATGAATATTTACTTTAACACATGTTCAACACCGTTTTGCCAAATGCAAAACTGATTTTTTAAATTTAAAAAATCTTAATATGCCAAAAATTATTCTAAACAAGACAAAAATATCTAAATCTATGAAATTAGGTAAAACAAGAAATTATTTTTTAAGAAAATAGCGCTTTTTTCAGTCTCTTTGTCATGTTTTCTCGATTAAAGTCCGTTGATTCGTTACCGTGGAGATTTTTAGCGATTTTATTGTTTGTCACAATAAACTTTTTTATTGAAGCGGGTTTGCAAAAGCATTAAAGACATTTGACATTCATGACATGACACAATTCATGCTATAAATTACCTTCATAATTACTTTCGTTAAAATGTCTAGAACAGATTCTAGCATTTTTCATATTAAACTTATCTTCTCGCTTGCACAAACGCTTCCAAACACTTTGTGTTTCTTTGTCTTCGGGAGAGCTAAAAACATTAATATTGGGCACAAAGCCGGTGCATTGATTGTCCACATCACAACCATACACAACACACCTCATTTTCACTTTTAAACTCTTAACAGTGATATAAAAACACCAAAAAAGAACTTTAAAACACAACGCGATCTTAACAAAGACGTGTCTCGTTTACAAAATATGGCGGAATTACTCACAGTGTGACGTACATGGCCACGCCTGCCTGCGCGGTATCATTTCTTTTATTTGTATCACGATAGTGTGCATACTCCGTTATGAATGTATCGAAGCATGCACTTAGTTAATAAAAATAAATTAAATGCCAATCTGCAGCCCAGAAGTGTATAATTTTATTTTTAAACATTGCAAAAAATATGTTTCTCATAATTTTTTGTATTGGAACGCAGCATTTTGCCAAATCAACTATAGTTTAATCAACGAACGCGTCTCTTAAAACAAAATCTTTTGAAATCACAATGTCTTGTTGTGATTACTTTTTGTGACTTTATTGCAAAAGTTTTATCATAATAGCAAAGTATATGCTTACTTTAGGTGCACTTCTACAATTTAAACGTTTTTGATAAAATAAATTTCTTATTTTGAAGTTAAATTGATTCCAAAACTGAAGTTACCTTACTGTTTTAATTTCAAATTTAGTGCAAATTTTTAAAAGAATTTTGGATCTTAATTTAAAATATATATTTTTGCGTGTAAGAACAATCATTTCGAAAACGTCTGATATTTCGTTACAGGCTAACTTCCTAGGCTACCTGTCACCAGATATTACTATTCCAGACTTTTACAGCTATATTATTATTTGACATTCAAAGTTTTAAAATGACAAGTGTAGGAATAACCCAACGACAACAACAGGTTTTGTACCATGAATTTATTTTTGAGTTTTTTCGCACATTTAAGAGGTAGACAATTTAAGCACGTATTTTCTAAATGAAACTAACCTCATTTTATCATCAAGTTCCAAGAAATAAATCATTTGGAAATCAAGTAAATTGCAAAAAAAATAGAATATCTGGTGTTTTTAATGACGACTTATTAACAATGAGAGGATAAGAACTGCAAAATGTAACAGATCAACTAGATCTTAATTTAAACCAGTACTAAATCTGAAATCTTTTTAGTGTTTCCGGGGTTACTCTTGGGGCTATTTATACAAGGGGAAACTGAGAAACCTAGAGCAACTCAAAAGGAATTTCCGCCTGGAAATTGAGGCTCTTCCGGTTGTTGTTTAACGAATCAGTCTAAATTTATTGAGCTTATACAAGGCATTTACTACTATGAAGATCACCTGAAGTACAACATATCTCATTCAATAATCCCTTATTATCCCAAAACATCATACTATTTCGTCTTTTCTATTCGTTCCATTTCTATCAATAAATTTTAAGACCAATCCATTCTTTTCACACTTCCTGTAATATGAAGTGTCAATTCGATTGCACCGAAAAGAAATATGACAAAATAATAAACTAACCTTTTCTCAGACACAAAAACTTTATTTCTGGGGTTCATTCGTTTCTAATATCCATTTATCCTCAAAAGCAGGTGACAGAAACGTGATTGTCAGTGACGCCTCATCCATTATCTGACTTCTCACTCCTACAAATAATTGCAAATGTAAAAAGGAAAGTGACGGAAGATGGAAAATACTTTTATGGATATTGATACCGTCGCTAAATTTAATTTAAGCCGGGACGTAAGTGGAGCATAAGCGCACCTGAGCCGAGCTGGTGAATATTTTATGAAGTTTCGGGAAGTTTTTGGGACGATGTTGGGAGTTCTAACCTGGGGCACGATTATATTAAATTTCTAGAGGAAAATTAATAAAAAGCAACTACAATGTCGTCTTCACTGGCCTACAAATTTGTTTTTGTATTCTTAACAAAAATATTGTTTTTATTCAATCTGGCCCAAGAAGGCCTAAAATATCTGTTAAAATTATTACTTGACTCTAAAAGCAATATATAACGCTTTTTTGTTTATTGTATAACTTTTATTTCTAAAGCGGCATACTGAACATACAAAATATAACTAAATCATGACTCTTCGTCTACATCCGAATCATCAGCCAACAATCATTATGAGGAATTGAGCGAATGGCAGATTTGGATATTGTACCGCAGTTCTTTCCTTCTTTGTGATATAATAATTGAGGTGCATTAAACAAAACAAGAGCATTGTCTCGCAATCTGTTCAAACCTCTTGAGTTCGAACAAAACTTTTTTAAATTTCTGACGTGTAGCCAACGGTTCGACTTGAAAATTCGGACACCCAGTAATCTAAATAAACTTTTTTTCTTAAATTCGATAGCTTATATTTTTTGTCTTTTTTACCTAGCACTTGACCTTTCCGACTTTGGCCAATAACTATTCGTTGTAGATATATTAATACCTTGATGCCCTTGTAACATAATAGTTTAATTGTACCAAATCACCCTACTATATTTCTCAATCCCGTTTTTTGATCAGGATCTTGTCCCGGCTTTAGAATTCATTTTATGCCCCTGTGCTCATCCGATTGACTGCAAACAACAAAACACTTCAGTCCGTCGAATTACAGTCACTAAAGTGTGGTCACGTGCCGTAAATCCGAAATTCGATAGGCTTGTTTTCATGTAGATCCGTGAAATTGTCTTTTGATGCCCTCATTAGGGTATGTTATCGGATTGGCAATCGTGTATTCTCGTGTCTGAAGTCACACGGTATTTTGTTTCGGTTATAATTTCCAGTCAGTAGGTTTTCTTTCATAAAGTTACTCCATAATTCCGTAATTTACTTAGGTAATTATTATTTGTTAAAATAAACTAACTTATATAAAATTGCCGATAAATTTACTGTTACTGCTAAAACCGGTCTAATTTGTCAATTATAAGGGTTTGAATTGACAGGTATAAAAATAAAAGAACTAATTTGTGTACTATGAATTTATTTTACAGTTTTTTTCGTAAATGTATAAAGAAAATTACAATCTGAGTATGTATTTTGCACAATGATAGAATTATAGTGCTAAGATAAAAACATTTAGAAACCAAGCGGATCCCAAAAATAATAAAATGAGTTACAAGCTTTTGACTTATCAACAATGACAGAAACAACTTGTGAAAACCTACTGAACGGCGAGATCTTAATTTAAATCAGTGCTAAGTTTTAAGCCTATTCAGTGAATTTCGCTCTAAAAAGGTTTAAAGACAGAGAACGGCTTCCATAAGTCGCTGAGCATGTCTGTCCCAAACCGATAAAACTAATTTCAAAATTTTCAATTGAATTCTGTTAAAACTGGAACAAATTCTTTCCTATTACTCTTAGGAAAACAAATGTATTAGGTATATTTAATGATGAGGAATTCAAAGTTTTCTAAAGTCGTTTTTCTCCTGAACGTTTCAAAACTGTTTCAAAACGCAGTCAGCTGTGGCGCTTTAGTGTTAACTGGTGACGTCATAGACCAAACTATTTCATTCCGTTTTGAAAGTGCTCGGATAGATGTTTCAAAACGGGAGGAGAAAACTGAATTTTCACTTGTCAAAACTAACCTGCATTTGTTTATTTATGCTGTATTCTGTGCTGTGTTTTAATGTTTTGTATTTTGGGTGCTTGGTTGGGTTGGGTTTGAACGGTGCCTCCATTTACTCCGCACACATGCATGCCCCGGTTTTCTGTTAACTTGTACAGATAGGTACATATAATACAAACATAATGTAAGCGACTATATTATGTGATAAGTGCGCCCCATCCTTTTGAATTTAATTACCTATTTAAAGACGTAATGTTTTATAGCTATACAAGTTAACAGAAAACCGGGGTGTGCGAAGTAAAGGGAGGCGCAGTTTGTTGGTTCCTTTATTTTTCGCACGCTGCGCGCACTGCACACCCCGGTTTTCTGTTAACTTGTACAGCTATAAAAGGAAAATAATTACTTTTAACGTTTTAGTGCACTAATAAAAGCTTGTTTTTTAAACAATAATTTATTTTACTATTTTTTAGTTTTATATTCATTGAGTCGGCGTTGTCCTTACTTAAAAGTCTCACCTCATACTATTGTGATTTAATATGTGAGATCAAAGATATAGATCATTGATCTGATTCTTCTGCACGCATCCTCTCCATTTCATTTAGAGCGTCACTTTACACGGGGTATTTCCTCTTAGTTTTGAGTCGTTGAGTTCTTCTATTTGCAAGCCATTCAGCTACTTCACGTGACTATGGGCTACGTAAGCCTGTCTAGAGGCGAAAAGTCGCGATCCCAAATAGACAACGGCATTTTCTACGTTACAGTCTTGCATTTTGTGTACAGTTAATTAATTAAAATTAATATAATAACGCTTGGGATCGGCGGTAACATTTGCCTTTCGGCGGTGCCGTAGCTGTATTTAACAGAAAACCGTATCGCTATTGGCCGGATTATGTGTACACCATCTTGTCCAAAATCTATGCGGGCTGATAGGATATCCGTCTCGTACATTATTGATCTCGTCGAAAGTATGGCCAGAGGACTTTAGTGATAAAACCAATGTTTCCGTTGACTAGTCCTTTTGCTACATCAATAATTGACCGTAATACTACTTTAGTTCCCTCAAAAACTTGTAGTTCTTTCGGAAGTCCTCATGGGCTTATTGTTAGCCATTGAGTAGTCTATATAACCATCTCCCAGGTCCATCATGATGCAAGCTCCATGGTACCCTATTATTGTATTGTCACTAGAATTGCATAAGTTTGAAAAGGTTCAAATCGATACGACCGCGACAGTTAGAAGTGGGTGAAAAGTGAGTTATAAGATTTGCCTACGATGTTAGGAGGTCAAGCTAATTAAAGCATGTTAATAAGCACAAATTAATTAATTGTCGGCAACGAAGAAAAAAATAGGTTTATTAGCCCGAAAAATTATCCAATTGTCCTTGCAGCCCTTGTTGATCTTCTTAATCAAATGTAATATTTCTCATTCACGAATTCTCCTAATCTTCAGAAAATAACCAAGAAAATAAATTAACACACAGTACGCCAACCCACTTTTATTGACATATCATGTGATGTCACAACCAATATTGTCACTCTTTGCAATTTTCGAATTTTATAGGGAAATTTGTGAAAATTTTTTTATTTCTCGTTAAAAACCAAAATAAATGGTTAGAAATAACTGCCATAAATATTTAATTAACTCTTTTCTGGACATTGGTACAAAAATTGTACCACAAAAAATATTACGTTAGTTGCATAGTGGTACATACGGTAATACCACAAACAAATATGCCAGTTATCTGCCACACATCGATACAATATGTGTACCGCATTTCTTTCCTTACAGTAAAGGGTTTTTAGAGCTGATTCAGCGTAACCAGACACATATTTTATAATTATTTGAGCTAAAAACATCAGTCTGCTTTGAAAATTTGTGAGGTGAACATTATTTGTTAGTGTGCTCTGTATAAAATATCAAAGGTAAGTAACATATCGCATTCTTTGTTTCTAAAGTGATTTTCTATGTATACTAATTGATGTGAAAACGATAAATTAAAAAGTTTATATGCTTTTTTATTATTCAAAGAGTTTTTTAACGGGACCAATAAATATACCACTATGCAACAGAGGTATAGTAAGTTTTTGTTTTAGATAGAACTATGGATCCTGGAAATCCATATCCACTGGATATTAAATTGGTTGGAATGACAGTTGCTGAATTTTACAAAGAAATAGAAGAGATAGAAGAGATTCCAAGTGATCAGAATTCCGTAACATGTGATGAAGAGGCTGATGACCATGAACTATTTGGTTCACAGAGGTTAGATAAGGTACTTTTGAGAGAGTCAGACGAATCGGATGATGATATTTCCCTTGCCAGATTAGTTACGAGGCAATTACCAGAAGATAAAAACATAACTTGGTCCTCAACAAATTTTTCTTTCGAGAGCCCGTTGCCGTTTACAGCGTCAAAAAAATTGGTAGAATTAAAAGTTAAAAAGGACAAAGGAGAGGAAAGTCCAGTAAAAGAATTATGAAAGGTGTCTGAAGAAGTAAGACTTACTTCGTGATCCCATCAACCTGTAAGGTCTACCAGGAGGAGGTGTGCTAGATGAAGCACTCGTGCACAGCAAGTACGCACTGAATGGAGCTGCAGTGTTAGTCAAGTTCCTCTGTGCCTTGGCAAATATAAGAACTGCTACCAGGAGTTCCACAGTTTTAATCGGGCCTAGTTGTCAAAAAAATGTTTGTTTTGTAGTTTTATTTTGTAAATGATTTTTCTCCTTTGTATTTAATAAAAAATAAAAAAAACAAGTTTCTTACTTTTGAAATTACTTAAAACCATGCATTTCTTAACAAAATAATATATTGACACCCATTTTGCACAGTGGTACAAAATATGTACCACACATTATCTGTCATTTTGACAGACCGATTTTTTAGAAAAATATTTAAAATCATTTTATTTATACTTAAGAACTAATATTAGACAAAACAAATCTTGTAACGAAAAATTAAATTTCATGTGCAGCAAGGGCTAAAAAAAGGTCAAATTAACGTGCAACAAAGAGTTAAGGTAGAGCATTAATCCAGAAAAATCGGCATTTAGATTAGATACATGTATATTACCTGCTGTCAATAGCATACCACGCCGTTGGAGTCTTTGACGTTGAACCTTCGTTATTATTGGCAGAACAAAGTAGGGACAGCAGAAATGTGGTTTAAAGTACCTACTGATACTGACCTTCCATTAGCACCAAACTGTTCATTCATTTCAAACAATTCGGGATCTGTTAAATCGGTTTCTGAGAGGTAACAGACTTTGTACGATAGTCTTTCTTAGTCGTCCAAAGTCAACTTGTAATCTCAAAGCCATGACTTACAACATTGTAATACTATGGACATATTTCGCTGATCTCGGTCTGCAGTTTTCCGGAACGCAGGAACGAAAGTTCAGGAACCTGAACATTTACTCACAGTACGATTTCATTTAAGTACATAAACATGTCTACTAATTTTGTTTAACACTGATACATTCTTTTCTATTTTGAGATTAGCCGTATACGTATAATTATAGTTCTTTTTAAACCACATGACCCGTAACGTGTGTCTATTGTCAGAAATGTTGGCGTGTAACAAAAGGAAAAACCTGCAAAGCATTCCTAAATAATATATATCAAGAGCTTGACCAGCTCACATATGAAACTTTAGGGAAATGAAAAGAGATTAAAACTGGGTTTCGCAGGTCATAAAACGGAAATTCTCGTCACTATTTCTCCCGCAAACGGCCTGTGTGGTCGGATCCCCATATGTAAGCCCGGTAATTCTGATGAATGTTTTTGATTTTCTTTCTGGCTACTCTTTATTAATATTTACTGGGCAGCTAATTGGACCAGATATTGCGAGATATACGGACTCATTTGGCTTGTGCAGGTGGAATGGCGTTTTTGACTGCTTTATTGCCGCCATATTTCCCAAAAGTGTCGATTATTGCGCTCTGCGTAATTAACGATTTTAATTTATACGCTGCAATGGTGCTGCAGTATTTTTTTTTGTAATGGATGCGGGTTAAAAGAGGACAGATTACTTTTTTAAAATAAGGGTAAAGTTTTTTTAAAGATGCATTTCTAGATGCTAATAAGAAATAGTCGCGCTTTAAACGTAGAAAATTTGGAGGCTACTTATTAGGAAAGAATAAATTTACAAAATTCAAACTTTAATATAGTCACATTTTTGATGCAAAGCCTAGAACAGACCACTTCTCTCGCTCATTCATACCTAGGGTCTCCAGATTATGGGACAAATTGCCTGCAGATGTTTTCCCTTCCCGTCCCAACCTCCAATCCTTCAAATCCCGTGTCAATAGACTACATTTCCCTTCTCTTCAGACACCCACGGTACGTTAGTACTTAGGCTTGAGGTCTACGTGGGATGTCTTAGATAAAAAAAAATATTGTTAACTTAGAGAATTTTGAAGCAGCTTTTCTCAAAGCAACTTGAGGAATTTCTAGAGTACATCAGGTTTTTACTCTTTCCTAGCTGTCGATATTTTCAAAAGGTCGGTGAGAATACACTTTTTCCTTTGAATATCCCCGAAGAAAGTAATCGAGTGGGTTCAGATCGGGCGACCTAGCCGGAAAATGATTTTCTGAAAATCTTCCTGTTCAACGCCCGTGGAACATTTCCTCAAGAAAGTCGTTAGCAGGGTACTTTATTCTTGGGTATATTTTACGTTTTTGTCGCTACCCTGTATACTATGGGTCCTTTTAGATTTTTTCCATGGGGATTCTTAGTTTATAAGTATGCAGAACTTTTCAACGCCAAAATGATTTCTTTCCAACTTTCAGTAAAAATATTTCCCATAATATGGCACGTATTTCGTGGGACACGCTATATAGAAACGTATAAAGAAACAGCAACAAGTTTCAAGAGTCATTTGGAAACCAAGCAAATTGCAGGAATAATAGAAAAAACACTTGTATTTCTTAATGGCAACTTATCAGGGTTGTTACGTTTAAAACAAAAGGTTTACATGTGTTTTAAACATGTTTAAACACGTATTGACGTTTTAAACAGATTTGTTTAAAACTGTTTAAAACATGTTTAAAACAATGTTTTTTTAAGTTGCTTAATTTGGCAGGCTTGACTAAAAATCATAAATCTGCTAAACAAATATTAAAATGAAATTTTGTAAAAAATTCTTTTTAAAAACAAGCTATTATTATTGAGATATACTAAAATAAAAAAAAATTAGATTTTTCATTGTGGCAATGCTGAATGCTATTTATAAGTGGACGTAGTTAGCGTGGGTGGCTCCTTCCTAATAAAACAGTATCAAAGTTATCACTGAAACAGATATAATATATAGTATGTTAAATTTATTGTCTTTAAAGCTCGTCGCGCGCGAAAAGTTCATACAGGCATTAATTTTGTTTCGCACAAAAGTACGTAAGTATGTATTTTCTTCTTTTCTATTTACGCTACAAGCTTTTAAGACAATAAATTTAACATAATATAATATTATGTTGGTTTCAGTGTTAACTTTGATACTACTTTTATTAGGATCCACCCACGTGAACTACGTCCACTTATAAATAGCATTCAGCATTGCCCCAATAAAAAAACTATAATTATTTGTTTCCTTTTAGTACATCTAAATAATAAAAACTTGTTTTTAAAAATTATTTTTTACAAGATTTTATTTCTAACTTTCAAGTTACGTATGCATTTCTGGATAATGCATCATTATTACAAGACATTTTACCTCTTATCGTATTCTACTCGTCAAAACCTTTCATTTGATTTGATACCCATACCATGAGGATTGTGAAGAAAACGATAATCCGAATCCGCCATCTTGTGGCGTCCGGCATATTGGGTTTAGAATGACGTCACAGAGCTTATCGTGTTGTACTCGTCAAACCCTCTCATTTGATAGCCATGTCAAGGGGATTGTGAAAGAAACGGTAATCCGCCATCTTGTGGCGTCTGCCATATTATGTTTAGAATAACGTCACATAGCTTAGTATTCTACTCGTACTATTAGCGAGTATTCTACTCGTCAAAGCCTTTCATTTGATACCCATATTAAAGGAGCGGCTAGAACTGCAAACAATCCGACGTTGCCACATGTGCGATAGCTCAAAGATTTTAAAATAACGGTATTTTTTCTTCTGTCATTCATACTAGAGAGTAGAGTCTAGGGCCTAGGGAATGGGCAGAGGAAGGAAAAATAGTGGATTTTTTCGCACCGATTCCTCTTCGCTTGCAAGGAAAGAGACTGGTCAGGGCCCCTAACCAGGTGCTAACCCTGTTCCGACCTTAGGGTGCCCTCCGATCCACCGTTCGCTAGATTTTCTGGACAACAAAACATAATTTGTAGGTTAAGGTACCTAGACACGATTAATTTTTGGCTCGGGACCTTTAAAAAAAGACAAAACAAAATTTTTATCGAGGAAGGAGTGCTAACCCGTTTCCAATACACCTTTTAGAGCCGATTTCTTAATTTTTTATAATATTTTAAGTGACAAAAATTAAAAAAACGAAGCGGCCGAGCACGGATTCGAACCAAGACGTCTGGGTCAATAAGCGGACTCTATACCACTGCACTACGTGCCTGATCTACCAGCAAAGGAAATAAAAGTTTACCAGTGCAAGACAAGGAAAACCGAAAATGGCAACGTCGGATTGTTTGCAGTTCTAGCCGCTCCTCATATTAAGGGGATTGTGAAGAGAAAGGTAATCCGCCATCTTGGAGCGTCCGCCATATTGGATTTAGAACAATATTAAATATACTATATTGCATTGTCACCGGACTTATGTATATACGTGTGCAAAATTTCAAAGCTCTAGCTCAATTAGAACTAGTCGAAATTTGGTTGCAAAATTTGACCTAAACATACATACATACATACATACACACCAATATACATACAAGCAAACTAACTGGTGAAATTAACTAATAGCTTGTAATAAAAACTAACGATTAACATTAAAAACCAGCATCTAAAAACGCTAAAAAATCATTTAAGACAATGTTTTCTAAGCAGTTTAGCAATTTTTTTTAAAGAAATTAGTGTACCTACAGTGTACTAATCCGCATCTAATATTAAAGTTTGGCAGACTACTAAAAATCATAAATATGTTAAACAAATGTTAAAATATAAACAAACAAAAATCATTCATAGCTAAAATTCGATATTAAAAAAGTATGTAAAAACTCTAAAAACAGTGAAAACACGTTCAAAACAGTGTCTTTTCAACATTTGAGCAATTTAAAAAAAATTAGTGTACCAACCTACAGTGTACATACTTACTAAGCCAGTAACAAAATAAAAAGTAAAAACATACAAAAGTGTAAACGTAACAAAAGACAAAATGAAAACTAAACCAAAATCATCCTCTTCCCTCTATCACGATAGTCAAACCTTAAATTAATTTCTGATGTGTTTAAACAGGTTTTAAACATGTTTTTTGATTAACAGTTTAAAACAAAAAAAAACTGTTTTAACAAAAAAAAAACCTGTTTTTAAGTTTAAAAACAAACATGTTTTCCAACCCTGCGACTTATTAACAATGACTGGAGAAAAACTTTCTAAAGCCTGATCTCGAAGATCTTAATATAGGGTACTTAGTATTGGGTTAAAGCTTAGTGAACCCCGGTGTAACCTTTTCATATTATTTTTACATTTTAGAAATATAATATTTCGTACAATAGCAGTTTGAAATATTACAGTATTCCTTTTCATAAAATTCGCTACGAAAAGTTGCAGAGTTTTAGGGAGGGGTGCGCAACTCCCACGCTTCCCGATAAATCGGCCCCGGTTTTATAAAATTCCAAATGTATTTTAAAAATCAGACAAGTTTAATCTTCCAGTTATTACATTTCCTAACTTGACATTGCTAGTTGTAACACATTTTTGACATAAAACGAACATTTTAGCAACATATTTAAAGCCCTGAGCGTTTATAAAATAAAATAAAAGAAAAATTAATCCCATTTCAAAAATGACATCGAAAACTAAACGGGGAAATATTTAATTCACGCGGTGCGGCGGTGTGACGTTTTCAGGAAGGGGTCCATGAATATACTCGTATTTGCCAGAAAAATGATCAACATGAAATATGTCATTTATGAAATTGTGGCTTAGCTCAATTATTTACGCCATTTGAATTTCAAAGTTAAACGTCAGCGTTGTGAATGTTTTAGGCTGTAATTCGCAGCGAACTTAATTTAGCATTAATTTAATTTGAATTTAAAGTTGGTACAAAATGTTTTTATCGTCACGTTTAGTTTAAAATAACAACGCGAATGTTCAAGCGTACGTTGTATTCCGTTGTCAATCGATAAAGACACGAAATGATATTGTATTATTGTGTTTTTAGATTTGGATTTTATTGAGCTTAGGTACACCTGGTGACTGTTTTAACTTTCAGATGTGAATGGTATTTCCGTTGAGACCTAAAAGTTAGAAGCATTACCAGGTATACATCGTTAAATCTCTATCGGACATTGGATGAAACCCAGTGGATGCAAGTTCATTTCACTTTATTTTGTTAGTCTTAAAATTCTACTTCCTATTCAATCGGCTAATTTATAGTTATACACTGCATTTCTTAAAGCAGACCATAGGGTTTTACATGTTAATTATTTAACCCCACGCATGTTAGGCCCTGCTCCTGCTCTCTTAGAATTGCAGAAATAAAATTTGACATTGGTAAATTTAAGAGTCTTAAGATAATGTTAATTTACCAGTTATGCCAAAAAAGTTCCGAAAAATACCTTAAAAATGTCTTTATTTTTTGAAAAAGATTAACAGCCAGATTCTCCAACGCTAGATCGGTCTAATTTGACAACCAAAATTTTAAACTGACAAGTGTGGGAATATGACAACTAAGCTTTATACTATGAATTTGTTTCCGTGCTTTTTTGAAAATTTATAAAGAAAAGGACAATTTTAGTACGTACCGTCAACCGGGGTTAAGTAGATAAAAAACAACCGTTTTCTATGTGCCACTGCTTTAAACACCCAAGTTTCTTCATAAAAAAATAAAATGAATATCGTCCAACATTAAGAGATCATATAGGCCATTTGCAATTTCTTTGAAAATATTGGGGTAAAGTGGATAACCTATAATTCAAAAAGAAAAAGCAATCGGCAATTTTTTAAAAGTTTATTAACAAAACAATAAAATACAAAAAATAACCTTCATTTTAACAGTCTCATATAACAGCCTAAAATAATAGGAAACATACTAAACAGACTTTCTAAACTGCGCAAAATGCAAAACAATAGCTATTTGTGTATTAAGAGCGCAAAGTGATATATTGCCGCTCTGAGCGAGAAGTTAGACGCGCGACGCGTAGCGGAGCGCGGCTATCTCGCGAGAGCGGCAATGTCACTTTGCGCTCGAATTACACACATGATTTTTTCTACAACCGGTATCTTTATAAAAATATTTTGTAATGTAATTAATAATTATTGATATCAAATTTGACAGTTTATATTTTGTGTCAAAAGTCGCAGATACGCTGGACGTTTCTTTATTATTATTAAGGGGTCCATGGTAACTAAGCGAGCGACAAAGTAACTTTGTCGCTCGGCGAGCGACAAAGTAAAACAAACGCTTGTTCCTCGAAAATGTCCAACTTTGCGTTTTCTTTTGAAAGCGCAAATTTGTACTTTTCGCTCGGTTGTAGAAAATAGCTATTTGTGTATTAAGAGCGCAAAGTGATATATTGCCGCTCTGAGCGAGAAGTTAGACGCGCGATGCGTAGCGGAGCGCGGCCATCTCGCGAGAGCGGCAATGTCACTTTGCGCTCGAATTACACACATGATTTTTTCTACAACCGGTATTTTTATAAAAATATTTTGTAATGTAATTAATAATTATTGATATCAAATTTGACAGTTTATATTTTGTGTCAAAAGTCGCAGATACGCTGGACGTTTCTTTATTATTATTAAGGTGTCCATGGTAACTAAGCGAGCGACAAAGTAACTTTGTCGCTCGGCGAGCGACAAAGTAAAACAAACGCTTGTTCCTCGAAAATGTCCAACTTTGCGCTTTCTTTTGAAAGCGCAAATTTGTACTTTTCGCTCGGTTGTAGAAAAACTATTTTGTGCAACATTTATAAACACAAATAGTATATTGTTTTATTAGGAGTAAAACCGATACTTCTATGACGAGTCTGTAGGTCTGCTTAGAGACGAGTCATAAGAGGTTGCTTTAACTATGAATAAAACAAACTATTTTTTCTTCAAACATCATTTAAATATATAAAAATAAAGATATAAAATTTTTTAATGACAAGGCACCCTTAATCCACTTTACCCATACTGATTCATTTAACCCCGGTTGCCGGTACTTTGCAATCTAATAGATCTAAATTCATTCCAAGATGGAAATCAAGCAAATTGCTGAAATATTATAATACCTTACACATAAGTTTTTAATGACGACTTACGAACAACGACAGACCTGTCGAAACCTAACTGATGAAGTAGAAGATCTTAATTTAAATCAGTTCTAAATCTTAAACCTTTTTAGTGAATCTGAACGTAATATTTTACACAAGAGCTTGGCGGGAACACAGATACAATTCTGAAATGCGTCGAGTGCTGTGTTGTGAAGTTATTGTCAAAGTCGTAATATCTACAGAGTTTACTATACAGAAAGTTCCACATCCGATCACAGATGAGAGAGTTTAAAAAACAAATTCGATGAGGATGGAGTGCCAACCATTTCCATTTCAAACATCTTTTATTCTTCTAATTAGTATTTATGATACTTCCTTTTCTATAATTTACATTACTTACAAGTATTGGCACTAAGTACATAGTTATATACATAGTTGTCAAAGGTAGGCAGCTAGGCTATGGCTGGGGCTGGTGTTAGCCCTGGGTAAGAAAAATGCACTATTTAAATTACGCTTGCAGCTCCATCCGACAGTAATCTCTTGGAGCCATGAACGTTTATTCTCTTATGATCATTTTTTAATTTAATGAATTAATGCTTAAAATTTTTTATATACATATCACTGAAAAGGAGTGCTAACTCGTTTGCAATACACCTTTAAGAGCTTTCCTAATTTTTAATATTTTTTTAAATGACAAAAATTTAAGAAAAAGGTTCACCCGGGCACGGGCTCAAACCCACCACCGCTCTATCCATAGGCAGATACTTGAGCTCTGGACCACGTTACCGATGCAAGAAAATCGGTAAACATGCTAACAGTGCATTATATACTTATATTTTTGAGGTTTTGAGGACGATTGTGGCAGTTTCTAAATATATAGATAGACGCTTCAGTATCGTGCTCGGTACCGTTTGACGCAAACAGTCCACAGTCATCAAGAAAGAAAGCTCGGGCGAAAAGCGAAGAATGCATTCACCGGGAAAATGCAACACCGCATCTAAATTGTGTCCGCGCTACTTCTAAGCTCTTCTATATTTTACTCCCTTTGCATTATTGTTTTTTACCTTCTCGTACCAAGTGAAGGTAACACCCATTTTTTAACATTTAAAACTTTATTGTAACAATTTTACATGCACTTTTTAGATATTTTTGGAGCTTTATTTTGGCATATCTTTTTAATCTGAAAAAGCCTATGTATACCTGAAGCCTAAGTTATAACGTACCGTGGGCATTTGTAGAGAAGGGATATGTAATATATTACCACGGGATTTAAAGGACTGGAGGTTGATAGGAAAATGGAAAACATCTGCAGACAATCTGTTCCATAATCTGGAGACCCTAGGTATGAATGAGCGAGAGAAGAGGGATGTTGTGCTTTTGTACTTTGTCATTGAAGAGTCGAATTGCTTCCTTCTGGATAGAATTAAGGATGTTCAGTGTCAGGGGTGCTACCGCTCCCCAGATGTGGGCTTCTCTAGACTAGGCCTTATTTGGGAAACTTAGAGAGTGTGTAAGTTGTAAGGGAAGAAGTACTTTCTGACTTGAAAGAGAAAACTAAGCTTTTCTGGCAAAGACTCTGAATTTATCTATGTTGAGTTTTATCTCTATACTTCCAATAGAACAGGGCCTAACATGAGTTTAAAAAAGTAAAAGTGTAAAACCGCCTAAAAAATGCACATTTAACAAAACATTTAACTTTGGTCTGTTCACTTTTATGCAGTCGGATTAAAAAATTTTTTAGAAGACAAAATGGTTATTTAAAAATGACATAATGATGAAGCTAGTTACAAGTTCCGCTTCATTTGTTGATCAACAGTTTAGCTAAAAATTGGGAAAAGCCGTGGGTGACCAACCCAGATTTTTTACTTTTACCCCTAATTTACCAGCATTTTTACAGAAACCGACACCTAAAGATATTTTCTTACTAAAGTTTTAGTGCAACTATTCTCACGCTTTCACCCATCATGCACGAAACTATAATAATATATAACCAGTTCACACACTCAAATTCCCCAGACATCCATAAAAAATCCATTCTCAACGTTTGTATTTTGATCTTGCAATTAAGCAATTACATCGATTGACAAGGCCCTTGACTCTCTAAGGGCACATTTCGGACTTCGCCCGCTTTTCGGGGGTAGATGGGATTCTATTATGCATCATTTAACGGCGAGTGTCTCTTGAGAGCAAGTGATGCGTGGGAAATGGGAGAAGTGTATCATGGCCTATTTTAATGCCAAAGTCTACATGTTCCAGTTTTATTCAATGAGCAATACCAGTGTTTTGTATACAATAACAAATTGTTTTTTAATTAGATGACTTTCCGACAATTTTATTGCAATTGCTATTACATTACAACCTGTTTGATGATTTTATTTTTTATGCTGCAAACCTTCCAATTAAATTATCATTAAGCCAAAAAACAAGCAAATATTTTTATTTAAACCGGAAATACAAGTAAACAATCAACATTTTTAATTTTTATTGTAATTTGATTGTTAACAATATTAAAAGTGCAGTTCTGGAAAACTATGGGGTTTTTGTTGTCCATATTCCGACTGTGATGAGCACCAACATTAGCGAGATTTGATTGGGTTTCAGAAAGTGTAGTTTCTGTTTCATTGTTATACCTCATCATGTGATTCATTATTTTCGAATGATGCTCTGAATCCATTTGAAGGTAGGGTTTGATGGACTAATTTAAATAGTATATTAAAGTACCGTGCGTTCAATTTAGCTTGATAACATTTTGATATCGCTGTAACTTTTTTGTTTTTAAAGCTATCAAGGTAAACCAAAAAACAAAATGTAGTGTTAGTAGCCAAGTTTTTTTTGAGTTACACATAAAACAAAACACTAACAATTTTCTGAGATAATAGCTTACCTTATATTATTTTAAATGGAACACACTGTATATTATATATGTATTCAATAGAATACACTATTCTGATTACAATGATATAACACACTTTATATTTTAACCCACTCGTTTTGACATATCGGCAAAAATATGAAATTTTTATCCTACTTTATCACGAAAAGTGCCGTGACTAGATTTGTTTTCAGCATACCAGAATATTATATAAAAATTTCATATTTTGCCGATATGTCAAAAACGAGTGGATTAAAATATAAAGTGTGTTATATCATTGTAATCAGAATAGCGTATTCTATTGAATACATATATAATACACAGGGTGTTCCATTTAAGAAAATATAAGGTAGGCTATTATCTCAGAAAATTGTTAGTGTTTTGTTTTATGTGTAACTAAAAAAAAAACTTGGCTGCTAACCCTACATTTTGTTTTTTAGTTTACCTTGATATCTTTAAAAACAAAAAAGCTTCAGCGAATCAAAATGTTATCAAGCTAAATTGAACGCACGGTACAAGTTTTATAAAGCAGCATTTTAGAGCACGCGTCCATGCTAAAAAACGAGCCGCTTGCGGCGGGTTTTCTAACGGGACCAGTGCGCTAATAGCTTTATAAAACATGTACTTTATACTATTTTTTCTAACTTGCATTGTTTTTAATAAAAAATGGTGGGTACTGGTTTATGGTTTAAAAATTTGATTGTCTACCATTATATAAATATGTATACTATGTATCTACATGTATATAAAATGGTGGACAAACAAACTGTTAAACCACAAACCAGTAAACACAACAAATGTCTTTTTGGTGTATTCGAGTGTCTGTCTATATTCTTTATAGTCTCTGCTGGTGGTCAACAAAATCCGACTTACCCCCCTACCCAAGCCGTTTTATCATAGTATCTCAAGGCAACCGTAGCCCTTGTGTATTGTTAATATAAGTACCAACTGCGCTGAAAGTTTCATCCTTTTAGAATTGAGCTTAGTATTTTTATAGTCGCCTGTTCGCCTAGACAAAGAGACGATCGTAAAAACATTATCATTTCTAAAAGGGTGAAACTACTTGCGCTGAAAGTTTCATCATTTTAAAATTGAGCTTAGTATTTTTATAGTCGCTTGTTCGTCCAGACAAAGAGACGACCGTAAAAATACTATCAGTTCTAAAAGGGTGAAACTTTTAGCAAAGGTATTATTATAATGACAATGCACAAGCGCTACGGTTATCTTGGGAAACCCTGAAAACGGCGAAGGCGACACCCTGAAGTGAGTACCCCCTTCTCACTTTCAAATTTAAGTATTAACTTACCGTGGGCATCTAAAGAGAAGGAAAATATAACCTACTGATACGGGATTAAAGGAATTCGCGGTATGGATGGGAAGGGAAAACATCTGCAGGAAATTTGTCCCATAATCTGGAGACCCTGGGTATAAATGAGCGAGAGAAGTGGGACGCTGATGCATCATCACGATAAGTACAGGGTATCCCATTTTCGGCACTTTTGCGGGGTATCTCCCTTATTTTTAAAGATAGAGGGTTGCGGTTTTCGCGACAGTGTGCTACTTTTTGATGAAACGAAAGATGGCATAAAAATGTTTTTCATGTCCCCTTTCGTTTTTGACATACAGGACGAAATTGATTTTGTTCCATTTTCGGACCCCTCTCGCATTTCAGTTATCTTGTAACTTATATAAAAAGTAAAAATGGATCACATTAGAGTTTCCTACATAGAATCGAGTGGCGTGGTTAGATTTTCATCAGATGTGATATTTTTCGAGATGTTAACCTCATAAATGTATTTTTAAATCGAACACCCTGTATATTTCTTAACCATTAAGTTTCCCCTTTCGAGAGCTGTTCAAAAAGATATAATACTTTATAGATATTTTTAATTTTTAGCCCTTAACTCGAACTATTTAATTTTAAACTTTAATTTTGCGTAGTTGGCAGTGTTTAACAAGTGGTTTAGCGTCAATTCAGGTATTTAGATTTAAAAAAGAAACTGGTTAAATCCTGTATTTTCATTAAGTTATTAAAATTCGTATTATTTTTTAAACTACAACACTACTTGTTATCTAGATATATAGAAAATCCTAACCAGAACTAAAACTGCTTAGTGTTTAATCACTTGAAAATTAAATTAGTTGTCTTGAATTATTAATAGCAAATAAAAGTCAAATTTAAAATCAAAACATACAAAACTTTAGGTAACGAAAAGAGTTAGTCCATTTAATCCATTCTAGGTATTTTCGTTTCCTAAAGTTTTGTATGTTTTGTTTTTAAATTTGATTTTATTTGCAATTAATAATTCAAGACAACTAATTTAATTTTCAAGTGATTAAACACTAAGCAGTTTTAGTTCTGGTTAGGATTTTCTATATATCTAGATAGCAAGTAGTGTTTTAGGTTAAAAATATTATCAATTTTAATAAATTAATGAAAATATAGGATTTAACCAGTTTCTTTTTTAAATCTAAATAATTGAGTTGACGTTAAACCACATGTTAAACACGGTGAACTACGCAAAATTAAAGCTTAACATTAAATAGTTCGATTTAAGGACTAAAATCAAAAAATAGCTATAAAGTGCTATATATTTTTGAAAAGCTCTCGAAAGGGGAAACGTAATTGTTAAGAAATACACAGGATGTTCCATTAAAAACACTTATGTTTGGTTAATATATCGAAAAATATCACATCTGATGAAAATCTAACCACGCCACTCGATTCTACGTAGAAAACTCTAATAGCAACCCTCTATCTTTAAAAATAAGGGAGATACCTACCCCGCAAAAGTTCCGAAAATGGGACACCCTGTACTAGCTTTACTAAAAGTTTCATCCTTTCAGAAATAAGCATAGTATTCTTACGGTAACCTCTCCGCCAATGGTCATCCAGATTTCAAGACCCTGTAACAAACGAACAAAGAAAACGCAGACAACCACAACACATTTGGCTAATGGCATTAATGGTACTTTGCTTAAGTTTAACTAAAAACATATTAACTTAATTAAGTTTAATCTGTAGAATTGCATCGAAGACCACCAGAAAACAATTATGGCAACGGGGACAAAAGAAAAGAGGGAGGGCCAGTAAAGTGATTAGAGTAAGTGTCCAGGCAGCTGGGCCACAATCATCGCTATAAAGTTGGCAGTTCTTTTGTTTTTCGGATTCCTGATATTGCTTTAGAAAATTGTCGTTTTATCTCTTATGCCGCATTCTTGTTTTACCTTAATTATTCATTTTAATTAATGTCTATATAATTGTGGTGGATTCATCATGAAAGGATCTACAGCGTGTCCAGCCAAAAAAATTTTACTGAAAGCATCACTTTGGTGTAAAAAAAGTTCTGCATATTAATAAACTAAAAATACCTACGGAAAAAATCTAAAAAGATCCATAGTATACTGGGTAGCGGCAAAAACGTAATACCCGAAAATAAAGTATCCTTATTTAGCAAGATACAAAAGAAAACATATTAAGGGTTTTAATATAAAACAAAATAAACTTCTCAAAAACATTAAAGGGTCAAAGTTTTAAATGCTTATAATTTTTTTTGGGACGACGGTATTTAAAAGAAATTTGATGTAGGCATTACTGGAACATGTATTTTCAGGAACTGTTATAAAAACGTCATATCAAGATAATTTAACAATATGTTGAAAGGAAGCGACAAGTAAACTGAAAACTCGCATGAACAATTTTGAACTAACAACAAAAACAACAAATCTAATATCGCTCGGCATCTGCTCGGCATACTGCGAATTAGCTTTCTTATGTTTTACTGGGGAATGCGAAGCCATTCTTCAATGCAAGTTCTTCTAGCTTATCTGGTGGGAGTTGGTCCCATAAATGCTGTATCGGATTAAGATCCGAACTGAGAGCTGGCCATTCCATAGTGGTTATGTTATTTTGGCCGAGATATTCATTAACCACTCTAGCCGTATGAGGTCGAGCGTTGTCCTGCATAAAAATTAAATCTTCCCCCGCGGCATATACTTGAGGCCGCACTTGTTCTTCAAGGATTTCATTAATGTACCTTTCGGCCGTAAAAGTGCCATTTCTAATGACAAGAAGTTCAATACGACCATTTATCCAAATGCCTCCCCGGGCCATGACTGAACCGCCGCCAAAAGCTATGCGTTCATTAACCCGTGCTGGTAAAAACCGCTCATTTGGCCTTCTCCACACCCTAACTCTTCCATCATTCACCCATAACTTAAACCTTGACTCGTCTGAAAACATCGCTCTGCTCCAGTGCCTCAATTGCCAATTGCAATGTCCACGTGCGAAGATCACCCGCCTTTGTTGATGATTTCTGGTCAACTTTGGCTTCTTTGGAGGTCGTCCAGATTTCAAATTGTCTTCCCGAAGTCGATTTCTAACAGTTTGGTTGCTCACCTGAACTGCTTTGGCTCTGGAAAGTTCCATTTGGAGGCTGGAAGCGGTTTGGTTTGCCAAAGGTTACGAAATGCCTGAAGTCTTAGCAATCGGTCGCCGAGGGGGGTCGTTTTTCTGTGGCGACCCTGTCCTGGTCTTCTGGTGACGGATCAGTCTCCAAATACCTTTGCCACAGCCTCTCTGCTACTGACTGAGTTACATTAAAATGTTCAGCAACATATCGCTGATTTCTACCTTCTTGTATTAAAGTAACTACTCTTGCCACTTCTACTCGATAAGATGTCTTCTCATTGCTCTTTTCACCACGTTGCACAATATTTTATGGTATGAATAAAAAAGTAGAAAAATAAATTAAGTCGTGTAATCACTCAAATTATCCTTCAAAGTCAACGTATTTATTCACTGTTTCTTGGAAACGCAAGAAAATCAAACGAAATTAGTGAAATATGATAACAGAATGGTTGATTAACAAAATATGTTTACATCGACATTCTAGTTAATTTCGCGAGAAAGATAAAACTTAAAAAAAAACGACCCTTTAATTCTTTTGAAAAGTGTATATATTACTTATTAAGAGAGAATAAATTTACAAAATTCAAATTTGGGACCTAACTACTCCATTTGACGTAAACCATGCTTCATCAGAAAATGTGATTTTTTTGCAAAAAGACGAGTCATCTTCATGCATACCTTGATACCAAGCCGAAAAACCAAACCGAATATTAAAGTCTCCAGGCTTCAATGCGTGAAAAAGGTAGAGTTGTATGGATGAAAATGATTTGCTTTAAGAACTCTTCCAGCAGTGGATTTACAAACAGAGCGTCTATCGTTTTCAGGAAGTACTTTTTCCAAATTTCTCAATGAAGTCTTGGGATTTTCAACAACGGCTTGGATAAATTGTAGGTGAATACCTCATCATCTTTGGCCTAAACTTAATTTTTTTATTGAAGCGGTTTTCAACACTTTCACTATTTTTAAATTTTGCCAATATGTGTCCAACAGTTTGATGGGATACACATATTTCGGGATGTCTTTCCTGAAAAATCTCTGTGGCTTCCCTATAACTTTTGTAGTTGTCGCCAACAATTAAAACAATTTAAATTTTTTGTTCCGTGGTTAGTTTTAGGGGCATAATTAAGGAAAATGATAAATTGAATTAATAGAATTATACTGCAAAGAATGTCAATGTCTATGTCAAAGTCAATTTTAGCATATTTATCTGTGTGAAGGATATTCACTTTTTATTAACTTATACTAAGTTGATTTCGTAACGTAAAGTGAAATCAATTTTTTCGTAGGTGGCTGTGATTTCGTAGTTAGAGAGAAAAAAAGATTCCAAATAATTCTTTAAAATAACTTTTCTTTGTATCTTGCTAAATAAGCTTCCTTTATTCTTGGGTATATTTTATGTTTTTGTCGCTACACTGTATACTATGGATCTTTTTAGATTTTTTCCATAAGGATTCTTAGTTTATTAATATGCAGAACTTTTTTACACCAAAGTGATTTTTTTTCAACTTTCAGTAAAAAATTTTCCCTAATGGCAATAACCCCGTGGGACACGCTGTAATTGGATGTTGCTGTTTTGGGAAAAACGTATGTTTAGAAATCATAAAAGTCACTGCGTTTAAAAGTAACAAAAATAAAACCACCAAAGCCCCACCTTTCCTTTTAAGTTGCAAGTACCTAACCCTAATATAACTACAGAGTGATCAATGCTACGGAGCAGCTGTATCTCGAAAATCATTCATCGCTACAATTTTGGAGAAAAAAAAATATTAGGAAAGATGGCCGAAAGAACTTTTATAAAAATACTTTTTAAATTATAACTTCACCGCATTTGCCATGGTGATACAAAAGATTGCTCGTTTCTCAAAACATCTGAGGTACAGTGTAGGCCGGAAATAAACTTTTTAGAATCTTTGTTAAATCTTCTACATATTTTTTCCAAATTACTTATAAATAGGAGGACATAACTTTTAATTTTAAATAACTTTTCTTTATACCATTTCGCCCTATGTTTTGACATAAGGGTACCTACTTTACTCTTGAATGACATTTATATTTTTTGGCCTACCCTGTATACTGTTTAAGTTTAAGCGACCTCAAGTGCAGTAAATATGTTTCTAGGCATGTGGTGTTTATATTTAGGTAGGTACCACCACAGATCCATATTATGGATCTATGGTACCACTAACAAAAATCCCATTTTTTGCACACTTAGTGGACCGCTCTGTATATAAAAAAGAGATCATGAACAATAAAATTGTTTTATAGAAATGTTGATTAAAGGGAACCCTCATCGCAGTGTTATATTTGTAGGAACTTATACGCTTGTAGTAAAACACTGGTAAAATGTCGAATCAGTTTCCCCATAGATACCTGTTCCACTGACTATAAATTAATAAACACGTGCCAGCCATGCGGTTTCTTGCTTTGAATCGGACTGAACTAATCCATTTAGGGGCATCCCTAGTGGACCGGTGTCCAGTTTTGCAGTTTCGAAAATGCCAGTTACAACTGACAATGAGTGACTGAGCGAAGTTTTAGTTTTTTTAGATATTTTTGATGGTGTTATAGACAAAGTATCATAAAATAGATTTTATCTGGTTGTAAGATAAATGCACCGTTTAATGTAACAAAGCCTATAGATATGGAACCCGAGAGTTAGAAAAACTAACTTCACACACAAACTCATGCAATATGACCTAACCTACCATTGTAAGGGAATCTTTCAACTCACTTTTCACCCACTTCTAATTGTCGTATCGCGACTGACTAGTTATAAAAAGTTCTGCATCGTGAGAAAATAACACTGCCATTAAAAAATTTAATTTAGTACATACAGGGTGGCTCAAAAATAAAAAAGTCCCAATCCACGTGAAGCCAAAAAAACATAAAATCGTTATTTAAAGGTAAACTGCCACTGCAAATGGACCGGAGTTAACTTTTTTATGTTAGTAAATTAGGTTTGGAACATACAGGAGGCCCCAAAAATAAAATTAGTTTTTATTATCGCCTTTACAAAAAAGCATATCTTTATAAAAAGTTCTACATTGTGAAAAAAGAGCATGGTTATTCAAAAATTTTATCTAGGACATATAGGGTGGCTAAAAAATTTAAATTTATATTGTGACTTTCAGCATTTTGAGCCACCCTGCATTGTCCTACATCAAGTTTTTGGGTAACCATGCTCCTTTTTTACAATGTAGAACTTTTTATGAATATATACTTTTTTTGTATAGTCGATAATAAAAAAGTACTTTTATTTTTGGGACCTCCTGGGTATTGGGAGTTTACCTTTAAATATCGATTTTGTGTCTTTTTAGTTTCACGTGGATTAGGACAAGCTGGCTTACAGGGTGTCGTTACCTACATTTTTTATGTACATATTATTTATTAGGCCTAGACCGCTATAAAAGAGGGCCCAACGCTTTCAAATTTAATTACCTATTTAAAGACCAAATATTTTAAAGCTATATAAGTTAACAGAAAATCGGGGTAAGCATGTGTGCGGAGTAAAGGGAGGCACAAATTGTTAGTTGCTTTACATTCCGCGCGCTGGCTGCTCGCACTGCACTCCCCGGTTTTCTGTTAACTGTTACAGCTATAAAAGGAAAATATTTATTTTTAACTTCTAAAACTATAATTTATTAAATTAAAATAATAAATAAAAAAAAACAAATAAATAGAAATTTTTGGAGGTGCTCCTCACCCTGCGTCGATTTTACCGGAAGTGTAGCCCGTTTTGAGCTGTGGTCAACCTAAAAAACCTGAACAAACCTATGTTTAAATTTTATTATTGTTGTTCGTTCTCTAATAACTAACACCGACATGAACCGGACAACTTCGTAAAACCGCATTTAAATGACTAGTCGTTAACAACGCCCAATTTAGAATGGCAATCATGTTATTAGGAATAATGCCTGACTTGGTGTGGTATTATCGACGTTGGCCGGTCAATAACGTACTTGACCAGTGAACAGTGGTAAAATTTGTATAAATTTTGAAGCAATTATGTTCCCGTTTATAAATTCAGGACTGATAATACAACTAAAAATAAAAATTTCTAAATATAGAGAACATAAAATATGTGCCATTGCAGGAAACATAATTTCTTGCGATTCAGTCTATGGCAGCAGTTTTTTTTAATTTTCGACCAACGTTGACGGGATCGGCACATTGTGAAGACGGTAAGTTTTGAAGACTTTTTATCGAAATTATCGCATGATGAAATATAGACTAATATAAATTTATAAATATGTACGGCAGAACAAATTTTAAGAATGACTACTTAGAAATTATTTGATCAATTGTTATTTGTAACAAGCTAAACAAAGTACAAACATCGTAATAGCGAACGAATAATCTTCGGCAGCGAGAAGCTCAAAGTTAAACAGTGACAGATGGGTATGTGGAAGGGTGTGAAGTTACGCCTCTCTGGCCGCATTGTTTGCCTTTAGGACGACGCGTGTCGAAAGGGGATGTTAGGTGCTGATTAAGGGTTTTGTTTACGGAATCAGGCAATGCTTATTGACGAAATTGTTTTATTTGTCTTGTACCGGGTGTCCTATAACATTAAATTATATCTATTTACTAAAACATACGCAAACAAAACAAACACAGTTTTTTTCCTTATACAAATAGTTCATTGTCAATAAGAATAATTTCCCTTTTACCGTCAAAAATTTGAAACCAACTGGATTATTTTTTACTAATATTAATATCGTAATTGAGGCAATGCAGGTTTGGAACGTTATTATCATTGATTTCGAATCAACTATGTATATACAGTTAAGATCACCTAAATGTGAACATAGGAATCTTCTGGACACATGTATTTATGATCGTATTAACTGCGGTGACGGCTGAAAGCTATCGAACTCTGCCCGATCGCTGCAGTCATATTTCCGTTCCCGTTCCTCGCTCCCGCAGACAGGGACGTACCGCTGGGGGTGGTTTTGAGGTTAACACCCCCCCCCCCCCCATTGATCTCTTATAGTAGATACAATATATTTATTATACAACACGGTATTATATGGTTCTGTCTACCAACCCCCCCTCCGCCAAACCAAAAGTCACGGTACGCCCCTGCCCGCAGATTTCGTCCAGCTGCCAGCCGCGCCGTCAATTTGTCAATACATCGTCATCATCATCATCATAACAAACCTGATGTATTGACGAATTGACGGCGGCTGCCGGCTCGACGAAATCTGTGACCGGAACGCAAGTGTTACTGCAGCGATCGGCAGAGCTCGATAGTTTTAGAAATTTAAAAAATAAATAAATTTTACCAATAAATCAAGTTCACTTATTTAAGAATAATAACTTGGCCATTTGCTTTCAACCAGAGCCACTAACCCAAAAACAACAACAACAACAAGAATAATAATTGTTCGTTTCCATTGAAACGCATTATTTTAACTTAAGTCAGCAGATAATTTTGACGTATTAACGATAACTTCTTCGTTTATTGCTCAATTAAACACGAAAGCGAATTTTAATGTGCAAGTTGATATGTTGTTCATTTTGGGGGGCACAGAAAGAACTACAGGTGATTTAGACGAGCTGGATTTGACCCCCCTTGACTTTTCTTGTGGCGTTTTATAGAGGACAAAGTGATGGCGACGGCACGTTCAACTAGTGATGTAAGGATACGTATTCAAAAATCCGTTGGATACGAATATTAAAAGAATCCGTATTATCCGTAACCGGCCGAGAACTTGAATACAGATCCGGAATCAAAATAAATACGCATTCGGGTGCTAATGCAAACTAATGCAAAGAGAAAACGGAATCGGGATCGAGTGTAAGCGAACTAAACGAGAACGAACGACGGTGCCTTACTATCCCTAACCTTCGACTTCGAATCGTATGATACCGCATCCACCTATCTATCCGTATCCGAAATAATTCCGTATATACATGTTTCGCAACCGCTTTCGCCCGGCTCAAGAAATGGATACGTATTCGGATGTGGATACGGATATTAGTTGATTCCGATTCCGTATTTTCCGGATATATAAAGAATACGGATATTTACAACACTACCTTCAACTTTAGATGATAAAGACCGAATCCGCGTTGCCTGCTCATTAGTGACACCTGAAATGTTACAGCGTGTACGAAATTCATTTAGATAAAGAGTATAAAAGTGTTTAGAAGTTGAAGGGGGATATTTCCAACAACTTCTTAAGCATGACAGACGATAAATAAGTAAAAATTAAATGGTAAATATTTTTTATTTTAAAACCTAATACCTAAATCATAATTCCTTAACCGAAAGAGCAAATCAAAAAATTGTACACATTCGTAGTGTTTTACGTAAATTCAAATTTTATAAGCAACAGTACCTACACCATCCCATTTAAAATTCCAAAGTTACTCCCCACCTCTCAAATAGAGAATGTCAAAAATATATGTCCCCTCTCTCCCTATTACCTAGCCAAAATTTCATGAAAATATTTTAAACCGTTTTCGACATATCGCCATGTAACACTGCAAAAAGCTCACCCTGTATATTTGTACCGATTAATAGCAGAAAAACAACTTAGATGTGGGTATTAGGTAACTACATTACAAATCAATCAAATTTTAGGAATTTTCGATAAAAATATTGCTGAAAGGGTAACCTTTTGTAGATTTACCCAATAAATCTGTTAATCGTCAATGCGGTTTTACTACAATGCGTATTTACTGAGTACTTGTTTAGGTTTGCTTGGGTTTTTGCTTCAGCTAGAAACCTAAACAAGCCTAAGCAAATCAAAAACAACCCGACGTCAATGACCAATATTCGAAATTTACAAATATTACTTCTTACGATGTAGAAAAATCGTTTTCTAATTATACTCACATATTTTTACGATACTGTTGGCGGTTGATCTTCAGATTGTCCTTACCAAAAAGTCAATCAAAGAATTGGAGTAAACTGTCAAAATTAGTCATTTTCAGATTCGTTGTATCTTGGAAACCAAAGAGATAGAAACATCAGCCTGATGAGACTTACAAACTTCTTCCAGGAAAATAAAGTTAAGCTGTTTGGTCTTCTTCTATGCAGAAAGGGGGTAAAAACGAATCAGTACCGTGCTCCAAGTTTTTTTTTCTGTTTAGCTGCTCGAAAGAAACACGCCCACTTTTAAACCACTAATATAAAAAATATGGCTAAATTAATTATTTTATTTTTTATTAAAACATTGCTTACTAAACAAACACAGCTTAAACACAGATATTCCCTTTTATACACAGTTTAAAAACTGTCACTAGACACCAAATGTCATTCTTTAAAAGTACAACACTCAATAAAGCTTATTTGCCCAGTGACACTTGTTACAAACACAAATTTATAACGGGAGTCTTAAGCCGTGTCGGGGACCTGTTCCTCAAATACAATTCAATTAATGTTTGCCCTGCACATTTGTGCAGTTCATGCCGAACAAGGGGTGCGAAACCACCCCGCATTTACGTATCAGAAGGGGATAGAGTAGTGTTAAATGGTATACCATAAGCTTCGGTTAGGGGAAATGCAAGTAATGATTAGCACTGACAATTTCTTTGTGAATCTACAAACATTTTTCGAAAACACATTTTTCAAAAGTATCTACAACTTTTCGTAATTTTTTAAAAATATTATCATGTTTTGAAAACGTTTACTTCGAAAACACATATTCCGAAAGTAACTTTATCCAAAATAAAATTTTTCGAAAACAGAATTTTTTGAAATTATAGGTATTTTTTCGAAAACTAATTCTTCCATTTTTTCAAAAAAAACATTTGTTTTTCAAAAATTAATTTTTCGAATATAAATTTCCCAAAACACACTTTTCAAAAGTAGTGCCTACCCACATGTTTTTCGAAAATATCTAATTTGCTTTCAAACACATTTTTCGAAAATACAACTTTTCAAAAATAGGATTGTTGAAAATCATGTTTTCGGTTATTTATTGAATATATTTTCTTAAATATAGCTGTTTTCAAAAACTTTTTTAAACAGCGATCTTTCGAAATAACACTTTTGTCGAAAAGACAAATTTCGAAAATTTAACATTAAATACGTAGTTTCTTAAAAGACAATTTTTTAAACATATTTAAAAAAATATCTTTAAAAAATTTATTTTCGAAAAAGATGTACAGTCATTGTCAAAAGAAAGTTTTTTTTCCATTAGACAAGCAAAATAAATACTTTTTGCCATGACTGTACCTTATAGAATTTACTTTTCGAAAAAATATTTTTGAAAAATTATTGTTTTTTGAAAATTTTTCGTGGATTCAGATGAAATTATTATTCTTAATGCCTACAACAATGATAATAAATTAGCATGTTAACTATTTATTTAATTGTTTTTCTTTATATTATTAACTGAACTAGACGGTTTACTTTCTACGACCAGCGAGTAAGCACAAGAAGATGTCAAATGAGATTTTTGCGAAACGTCTGCAAGTTTCAAATAGAAACGAACGGATGTATTCCCGGACAAAATAATTCTCCATCCGTGAAACCCGACGTACTTGCATATATATATATATATATATATATATATATATATATATATATATATATATATATATATATATATATATATATATATATATTAGGGTGGTCCTTATTTTGGAAAAGTCCCGGTTTTTTTTGAGTGCTCCCACTAAATCAAAAGTAGAGGCCGAAAAAATAATTATGACGCAAAAAAAAGTCGAAAAAAAAATATTAAACCGTCCCCCACGCAGGTTGAATTTGAAATGGGATTTAACATGGGTTTTCCGGTTTTTTAGGTTAAACCAAGCGTTGAGCACTTGATTTTCATCGGTTCAAGGTGAAACTTGGTATCCTTAGGTTTTCGATACCGCTGAATCCCAATATCATGTCAAAAACCGGTTTTGACTCATGACAGCTGTCAAAAAAGCGGTCAATAAAAATTAATTTTTTGATTATTGAGAAATTGAAAAAAAAACTAAAAATTCTATTAAAACTTTCATTGACAGCTTAATTGACAGTTGTTATTTAGCGAAAAACACGTTAATAATTTTTTTACGACGAAACTTTACTTGATTTGTGTTAAAATATAAAACAAACCTTACAATTTTGAATAATCAAAAAATTAATTTTTATTGACAGCTTTTTGACAACTGTCATGAGTCACAACCGGTTTTTGACATGATATTTGGATTCAGCGATATCGAAAACCTGAGGATACCAAGTTTCACCTTAAACCGATGGAAATCAAGTGCGCAACGTTTGGTTTAACCTAAAAACCGGAAAACCCATGTTAAATCCCATTTCAACTTCAACCTGCGTGGGGGACGGTTTATTTTTTTTTCGACTTTTTTTGCGTCATAATTATTTTCTCGGCCTGTACTTTTGATTTAGTAGGAGCACTAAAAAAAAATCGGGACTTCTCCAAAATAAGGATCACCCTAATATATATATATATATATATATATATATATATATATATATATATATATATATATATATATATATATATATATATATATATACAGGGTGTCTAAAATAGGTGATACCACTATTGCTATCTCCGAAATGGTAAAAGATACGAGGTCGGTTAAATTAGAGAAAATAGAGAAAATGTGCCATTTATAGTCCCTATTCATATTCCGTTTACGGAGTTGCCAAATTCTCTATAGTTTCTTATCTACATGGGATTTTTTAAAAACAGTCAAAAATTTAATTCTTAAATATCTCGAAAACTATTATAATTAGAAAAAAGTTGTTTTTACCAAAATCACACGATTTTTTACCTTCTCTAAAGTAACGTTATTGTTTTGTTTATACCATTTGTTTTTACTGAATTACTGATACTAACTTGCTTTTTTCAAATACGGACCTGGAATTTTTGCTGTATTTTTTGAAAGAATACTTCATACCCTTTACAACTGTGTATCACTTGATTATGTTTTTCGACGTTTTGGTGAAGAATAGTATCATCAGGATATTCTACCAGTACGGACCTGGCATTTTTCAAGTTAAGGCGCCATTTCACGACCTATTATGGGGACAATTAGGTCAGAATCAGTAACTATGGATTAAATTGTTTTAACTGGTAAATTTTAATTATAATCATGGTCACTAACCAGGACCCTCAAGTTTGTAAAATTGGTCCAACGCCTGAAAAAAGCATAAGCTTAGTTTTAATTATAACAAATCCTAATAATTAATTCTTAGAGGCGTGATTGGCTTCGTGTGGTCAGTCCAATCGTGTCCATCAACCTGTTCGTCCGCCCGTCCATATGTTATAATTCAATGCAACGTCAAAAAGTAAAGCAGAAAACGGATTTTTGATTCGAATTCCTTATAATCCGAACCCAGTAAATATGACAATGGTTTTATGCTAGAATACAGGGTGATTCACGGTCGATGGTAGGTTAGACGTTTATGGAGAACGGAACGCGGGATTTTTTTGAAAATTTGGCAACGTGGGTAATTAGCTATGCTCTGTCCATCTAAAATATTTTCAGCATTGCGACGTTGCCGCTTCTATCAAAAAGTCCTAGCAACTTTATTTTTTTAAATGGAACACCCCATATATTAATAAATTTTTAGAATCGCTCTTTTATTACAATACTTTTTTGTTAATATTACCCTATACCTATCTCTATCGGTTTTCGAGATAAAAATTAGTTTGTGTTAAATATGGTCCAAAACATGGCCCTAATTACACGTAAGTAAATTAGTGCTCTCAATTCATGGAAAGTTGATATTTTGGCGGTAGTTTAGACAGACCCGATGTATTTATTTTTCACCATGAAATCGACTCCATATCATACAGGGCGTGCTAAGATTACTATTATTTCCGTTGTTCATAAAAGGGGTCAAATGTTCGTTTTTTTAAATGAAACCCCCTGTATATTAATCAATAAATTGAAAGACGAAGAAAAACGCTTTAAGATGGTACATCATATTCCTATACCTAAATCATCAAGTTTTCTTAATAAAAGCGCTTTTTTGTGAAAAAAAAAATAAAGACTTTAATTTTAAGTAACCATGGATATCAAACATCAAAATATCAAACTTACGACATTTTGACGACTGTGTTTAAAAAAATCTCCCAAAATGAACGCAGATAATCATTATTCAAACGAAGTTCTTATGAAATTATTTATTTTACACGGACAATGTGATCAAATCATTGCCAGAACTTGCAGAAAATTTAACCAAATGTATCCTGAATTGACACAAATGAACGAAAGGAAGTTTGTAAGATTACAAAATAATTTCATTAACTATGGCTCAAATTTAAAAGCGCCTCTAACATTACCAAAACCTGTTACTTCAAATGAAGATAATATTGTCAACGTTTTGGCATATTTTTATGCATATCCAGAGGCTTCCATTCGTAGTGCAGAAAAAGATTTGGGTGTATCATATGCTTCAATACAACGAATTTTGGGAAATCACGAAATGCATCCGTTTAAATTTACTAAAGTGCAAGCCCTCAAAGCAGAAGACTTTGAACGTAGAGTGCATTTTTGCGAAACCCTTTTAATACGTATACAAGAGGATCCGGAGTTTTTGTCAAAAATCATTTGGAGCGACGAAGCAAAATTTACAAGGGATGGGATTTTTAATAGAAGAAATAAGCATTTTTGGGCTGATCATAATCCTCACGTGACAAAAGAAATGGGATTTCAAGAAAAATTTGACCTAAATGTTTTTTGTATTTTAAAAAAGCACAAAATTAGCTTTTTTATTTATGATGCCACTTTAAATGCTGAGAGATATCTCGAAATACTAAGGACGACTGTTACCGATTTCGTCGAAAATTTATCTTTAGAGGATTATAGGAATTCGTGGTTTCAACTGGACGGAGCGCCAGCTCATTGCACCCAGGAAGTTTCCAGGGTACTTTATGAAATATTTGACGATCGTTGGTTTAGGCGCTTAGGGCCGTGGGATTGGCCACCGAGATCCCCCGATCTCACGCCGCTTGACTTTTATTTATGGGGTGTTTTAAAAGAAAGAGTGTACAGTACTCCAGTGCCTACCAAAGAAGAACTGCGACGGCGAATAGTTCGGTGTATTGAAGATCTGGATCCCCATGAAATTGAAAAAGCAACTACGAGTCGCGTACAAAAGCACATACTAAAATGTTTAGAATGTAATGGACAACATTTCCAGCATTTATTGTAAAAATTTCTTATTTTGTTTACAGTTTTGTTTTTTGAACCTTCCTAATTTTGTTATTTAATTTATTTTCACATGTTAATGAAATTATTTTGTAATCTTACAAACTTCCTTTCGTTCATTTGTGTCAATTCAGGATACATTTGGTTAAATTTTCTGCAAGTTCTGGCAATGATTTGATCACATTGTCCGTGTAAAATAAATAATTTCATAAGAACTTCGTTTGAATAATGATTATCTGCGTTCATTTTGGGAGATTTTTTTAAACACAGTCGTCAAAATGTCGTAAGTTTGATATTTTGATGTTTGATATCCATGGTTACTTAAAATTAAAGTCTTTATTTTTTTTTTCACAAAAAAGCGCTTTTATTAAGAAAACTTGATGATTTAGGTATAGGAATATGATGTACCATCTTAAAGCGTTTTTCTTCGTCTTTCAATTTATTGATTAATATACAGGGGGTTTCATTTAAAAAAACGAACATTTGACCCCTTTTATGAACAACGGAAATAATAGTAATCTTAGCACGCCCTGTATGATATGGAGTCGATTTCATGGTGAAAAATAAATACATCGGGTCTGTCTAAACTACCGCCAAAATATCAACTTTCCATGAATTGAGAGCACTAATTTACTTACGTGTAATTAGGGCCATGTTTTGGACCATATTTAACACAAACTAATTTTTATCTCGAAAACCGATAGAGATAGGTATAGGGTAATATTAACAAAAAAGTATTGTAATAAAAGAGCGATTCTAAAAATTTATTAATATATGGGGTGTTCCATTTAAAAAAATAAAGTTGCTAGGACTTTTTGATAGAAGCGGCAACGTCGCAATGCTGAAAATATTTTAGATGGACAGAGCATAGCTAATTACCCACGTTGCCAAATTTTCAAAAAAATCCCGCGTTCCGTTCTCCATAAACGTCTAACCTACCATCGACCGTGAATCACCCTGTATAGTTAAAGGTCTTTAATTTGAGATACTATGGTTTGTTTCACTGCCCTCGGAGGGCATTGTTTGTTTTCAAAGCCAGTAAATAATAATTCAACTGTACCAGTAGAATGAGTTGCAGCAGAAATGAAATCATTAGGTAAAATAGGATTATATATTATTATCTTTTGAACTGAAAAGTCATTTTTGGATACGAAAATATTAAAAACGTAAATAATGAAGACGCATCATATAGGGTGCCTTTTACAATATGTATTAAACTTAACCACTAGTTAGGTGCTGTTAATAAAGGCCGCTAATTATATCTGATCTGAGTCTGCTAAACTTTTGATTTCAATAACTCATCGGCTTAAGTGCAATTTGACAAACTTTAATTACCAAAGGGTTCGGGTTAGTAATCATGAACATAGTTTAAAATTAATCAGTTGAATAATTTAAACCACAGCGATAGGTTGTGAAATTGTGCCTTAACATGGAAAATTCCAGGTCCGTATCGATAGAAACTCCTGATGATGTTGTTATTCCTGATCAAAACGTCGAAAACCTTAATCAAGTGATACATAGTTGTAAAGGGTATGAAGTATTCTTTCAAAAAATGCAGCAAAAAATCCAGGTCCGTATTTGAAAAAAAAACAAGTTAGTATCAGTAACTCAGTAAAAACAAATGATATAAACAAAACAATAACGTTACTTTAGAGAAGGTAAAAAATCGTGTGATTTTTGTAAAAATAACTTTTTTCTAACTATAATAGTTTTCGAGATATTTAAGAATTAACTTTTTGACTATTTTTAAAAAATCCCCTGTAGATAAGAAACTATAGAGAGTTTGGCAACTCCGTAAACGGAATATAAATAGGGACTAGAAATGGCACATTTTCTCTAATTTAACCGATCTCGTATCTTTTACCATTTCGGAGATAGCAATAGTGGTATCACCTATTTTAGACACCCTGTATATATATATATATATATATATATATATATATATATATATATATATATATATATTGAAACAGGGATTTTAGAATCATTGCCATTATTGAAATACTGACATTTTGCTATCTACACCGACTTTCAAAATTTTTACTAAATAAATATTTCGATTATGACTGTTTATTTTTGTGCTGTCGCAGCCTTACCATCTGACATTGTTACTGTACCAGAAAGGTGGCTATTATATCCCCCTTTTATTAACTTCCCTGCAGAAATAACAATGACAACCTTTGTAACATGTGTTCGTGATAAACTGCTTTAAGTAGGATTTAATTTAGTGTACTCGGTTTTTTATGCACTTGCTTGTATTATTGTTCATTAGGTGTAAACATTTATTACCATGTCGTGACGGATTATTTTTTGACCCCTTAAATTTAATTATTCCGCTTTCCATAGAATGATCAAACAGTTTGGTTAAAAAGGCCCCTTTTTTAATGGGTGCTTTACAAAATTTTTATTTTGCGTAAATGGATAGAACAAAAAAAAACTTCATGTTCTGACCTCTTGACATTTTAAAGTTTTCTTTTTGGGAAAATGAAAGAAAAACAAAATAGGCCTTCTTAAAAACATCGCAAAAGTTTTACCTACGTCATACACGGAAACGTAAGGTCACAGATAGGGTTTCCACTCCCGGTATTTGGTCCCGGGATGGTCCGGGAATTGTACCGAAATATCTAGTCCCGGGACCACAGGAAGGGTCCCGAAATTTATAGTAACGTCACGAACACGCGACGGCCAATTTGGGGATTCCCCGGCGTTCGGTATTCGGCAGCCTTATTTTACTTGAAAATAATGGTTATTATTTCAATATAGAATAGAATGTGCTTTAGTTTCTTTACAATTACATTATTTATCTATCCTCACTCGGTTTAGTTTATTTTAATATTAATATAAATTTTTTGTCGTTTCGTATATGTTTATTGCTGTTGTTTTATATTTTACTCATTACATACTTTAAACCCTCATTTCACCCCCTTAGGGGTTAATTTATTCAAAACTGTAAAACACACATTTATTTTTTAGAGTACTTCTGCAAAGTTTGGAGTTAATAGGACCATCTACACACAAACTGTAAACCCCCTTATGAGCCCCTTAGGAGTTGAATTTAAAACAATCCCTCCTTAGTGAGTCTCTACATTATAAAATAAAACTACTGACCAAATGTCATATTTATAGCTTCAGCAGTTTCGCTTTTTCGATTTTTTTTGTATTTGTGTTTAATAACACTACTTTTCTAGTATTTTTGAGTTATCGTTGTTAGTTGATTTTCTTGTTTTCAAGGCATACTTAGTAAAGATTTTACGAATAAAAAAAATTGTTTTAATTATTAACATATTTTGTGATAAGTCTAGAATGGATAGGGATATCGAGATGCAGTTTTCACTAAAATTTAAGTAATTTAACGGTGCCTACGACCGTGTTAACTTAATAATACGATTATACTTAAATTTTTTCAGAAAATCGCAAAAATGTGTAATCACTGCAGAAAACGCACTCTAATTTATCTGTTTAAAACTAAGTTAGAACACAAAAATTCTTATAAAAACTCATGAAATGCTCTATCGAATGAGTCCAAAAGTCTTCGAATCGACTGAATGGTTCAGGAACTATTAAACTTTAAATAATAAAAAATGCATTGGCTTCCCCCTACCTTATTATGACAAATACGAAAAAATGTCATTAGACAAGATAATATGTCATTAACCCAGCTTTTAAGTGATGCTTTCAAAGTTATAGCCCATCCGCAAGGATGAAAAGTTCTTAAGGACCTAAAATTTGATGTTTTTAAAGTTTTTTACGTTTTTTGAGTAGAACAAAGTTTATTGAAAAAAACTTTAAAGAGTAGAGCAAGTTTAATAGCAAAATTGTTTTTTGCTGAATAACTAGCTGCATTCTTACTCTTTGACCAAAAACGTCGAAAGACAGCATCAGGTTTCTTCATCACATACCCGACCCTTAAATTCAACGATTAACTCCACCGCTGTCCCTTTCTAACGTACTTGCTATGACAAGGACAGGATACAGCTGATGCCATCAAAGAAATAAATAAATTTAAGAAAAAAACTAAGCAAGCCCATTGTTAGTCAGAATGATAGGGCTTTTAGTAATAATCATTCGTAATATTTAGAAGAGCTTGTGTTTATTCTATTTTATATGAATATTAAATTTGCAATACAAATATCTGAAAAGTGATAAATTTATTAAGCTTATTTTACAGCTGGTATCGGATATCCTTCTTTGCTTACAACTATTAAAGAAATAAAATAAATTAACAGCTGGTAGTAGATATAAACCTGAAATGATCTTTTTTGCTTCGATATATTTTCTTAAAATGATTTTGTTGAAAATGGTCTTCTTTTTGAATTATTTTGTAAAGACATCAACATAGTATTCTTAAGCATAACAACAAAGCCGAAAACAGGTTCATAAAAAATCACAAGACCAGCAAATTAAATCACACATGTTACTAAACATGACATGTAGTATTTTTCCTGGGGTGAATTGAATTCTAAGTGGCTTAATAGTTTGAGGGATCTGGCAAAGCAGCGACAAGGGTAATGAATATTAAATCATCCCTGTAGCATGAAGGCAGTTGACTGAAAAAAAAAGAAGGGGACGAAAGGTGTTATTTTTGTATGGTGTTAGTAATTCTGCTGCAGGGGTCATATCCATATATTATCTTCTTCTTTGAGTCAGTCTTTTTCCAACTTTATACGGGGTAATCGTCTACACTCAATTTTGAATATATTCACAAAATTTCTTCTTTGTTCTGATGTCGCTTCTTAATCTGGTATTTTGAAAGTTTGCACAGTTTTAGTACAAAGCAGGGAACAAGAGCTAATGGTAGATAATCCTCGATTTTCTTTCCATGGAAGACAAAACGCGCGTGATAGCATCAACAGTGTTAAGAAAACAATAGTAAATCAAATCAAATCAAATCAATAAAGCTTTATTGTCGAAAGAAAATCTTATTGACAAAGCATGCTTAAAATTATAAAAAAAAAGTCATTACATGGACACTCTACATAAGTATACACCAATAAGCGCACATTGTAAAATTCACTTGAAGGAGCCTAAAACTATCTTTCGCTTTTACAACTAAACCACCAATTAATTTTAAAAAATATGTATAATAATTAATAGTAAATTAAAAGCCACGATAAAAATATTAAAAAGATTCATCAAAAAATTCTGAAATTGAGTAATAGGCTTTGTTAATAAGTATTTGCTTAACTTCTCTCTTAAATTTTCTTGTACAGGTAATTTTTCTAACCTCTTTAGGAAGGTGATTAAATACCTTTTTACCATTATAAACAAAAGAATTTTTAACTAAAGTAGAAGATGGAATGGGAAGTGCTGCGGTGTGTGTATTACGCACAGAATAGACTGGATTTGCTCGAATTTCTTGCCAAAATTTTTTGTGAATAAGGCTGACTGTTTCTAGGATAAAAATACATGGCAGTGTTAACAACTTATGAAGTATAAACAGTGGTTTACATGATTCTCTTCTTTTAATTTTAAACATAAAACGCAAGGCTCTTTTTTGAAGTATAAAAATCATATTAAAAAAGTTTCTTGAACACGCTCCCCAGAAAGATATTCCATAACGTAAGTGAGATTCTATTAGAGCAAAATAAACATTCCTAGCTGTTAACAAATCCAACTCCTGAGCTATTACTCTTAAAGCATAACAACCCCTAAAAAGCTTCTTAGACAGTTGCAGTATGTGTTGCTCAAACTTTAATTTATCGTCCACAAAAAGCCCCAAAAACCTATTGCATTCCACATTATGTATCCGCTCAACATCCAGAAATACATTATCCAATTGACACTTAAAACAAACAATATTTGTCTTCGAAATGTTAAGTGTAAGGAAATTTGAGTTACACCAATCTTTAATCCTTACCAGATCTCTATTAATATCGTTCTCCAACTGATCAGAAAATTTGGAATGCCATAAAATAGTAGCGTCATCGGCGAACATAGTAAATGAGCCGGATATATTTAAAGTTGCCAAATCATTTATATATATTAAAAAGAGCAAAGGACCAAGGACAGACCCTTGTGGAACCCCAGAAGTAATTGGCAAACTTGAAGAAACATTATTGTTAAAAATCACAGACTGTTGACGGTCCGACAAATATGATTTGACCCAATCCAAGATCTTACCCCTAAAACCATATATTTGAAGCTTGCCGAGCAGTATTCCGTGATTCACACAATCAAAAGCTTTAGCGAGATCACAGAAAACTGCCGCGGCAACCTCTCCATCATTAATCCGGAGATAGAGGTCATTTAATAAAGAAAAAATAGCATCATTAGTATTTCTTTGCGCCTGAAACCCAAACTGATATTTGTTTAAAATGTGATGTGCGTTCAAAAAATCAATAATACGTCTTTTGACGAGTTTTTCAATAATTTTTGCCAGTGTCGGAAGCAATGATATGGGCCTAAAATTTGAAACAGTATTAGGATCTCCCCCTTTGAAGATTGGTAAAACTCGGGCATCCTTCAAACATGCTGGAAAATTCCCTGAAATAAAAGATAAATTTATTACTTCAGCTAGTGTGCCTAGGGCTATATCCGGAAGAGCAAGAAATATTCTTAAAGATACATCGTCCCATCCAATAGCCCTTTTATTTTTGATTTCTGTAAATACCTTTTTAATTTCATCTATGTCAGTTGGAGAAAAATAAAAGGAGTCATTGACTGAACTATTATGTAAAAACTCCAAGGCATTACGTTTCGGATGGATTTGACTTGACAAGTTAGAAGCTACAGAACAATAAAAAGAATTAAATTGACTCGATGTGATGCTATTCTCAGGTATAGCATTATCTCTCCAACTCAAATCCTTAACTAATTTCCAAGTTTCTTTTTGTTTATTACGTGAATGATTTATGCGATCGGAAAAGTATACCTGCTTGGCCATCTTAATAACTCGCCGGTAGATGTTTCTATATTTATTATAATATTGCATAAAAACATTGCTGTTTAATAAATGTTTTCGGAGCTGATGCAAGGAACGCATATTTCGCGCAGATACTCTCACACCTTTAGTGATCCAAGGTTTTCCAGTATAATTCCTCAAAATCCGTACGGGGAAACAAATATTGAACTTATTAGTCAAAATAGAGTGAAAAGAAGTAAGGGAATCACTAGAACGAATAACTCTTTGCCAATCCACTCTCTCGCAGAGTTGTGTAAATTTTCTAAAATTACAACCGGTATACAATCTTCCACGCCGTTTCTTGATCTTAGTATCTTTAAAAAGTATTTCAAATTCACCAAGAATTGCCTCATGATCCGATAATCCCGCATTTATTACACTACATTGAATTAGACAATCATTGGAGAAGTTAGAACAGCAATAGTCTATTATAGACGACCCCTTGTTTGTTATACGGGTTGGTTTGTTAACATGCATGTACCTAGCTAGTTTAAAACTAAAATAAAGAATCCTTTTAGATGTAAACAATGAACTATTTAATGAGCAAATTTTGAAAAAAAGAACCGAAAAAATTATTGGTTTAGATTGCAACAGTTGCACGTCACATTGAAGCTAAGAAGTGCCTAATGTACGTTAAATTTAGAAATATTACAAGCAGAAGAGTCACTTATTAATTATAGTAAAATATATAAATTAATAGAGACGTATCTGTATCTTGGAAAACTAGGATAGAGTTTAATTTTACCCTTAACCGCCGGTCGTGACGTCGTGTGGTTCCTGATGGGAGCCCGATATTATTTCTTTTTTCTTCTTTTTGACACTGTTTGTTTTATAAAGATGACATTTTATTAGTATAAGCATAGAATAAATAATACCTAGACGAACACTGCCGTGCAACGAAAAGCGGGTCTCCCTTGAGACACTCTGATGGTTTACTGGTTTATGGCTTAAAAGTTTATTTGTCTATAAATATATAAATATGTATACTATGCTCCTACATGTATATATAATGGTGGACAAACAAACTTTTAAACCATAAACCAGTAAACCCACCAAATGTCTCAAGGGAGACCGACTTTTCGGTTTATTCGAGTTTCTGTCTATATATTCTTTATAGTTTCTGGTATACCTAAGTCAATAAAATACTGTTGTTTTTTATTGTTTAGTGAATAAAAAAAAACAAATTTAACTTTGAAGCAAATTTTATTATAAAAAAGTAAGAAATAAACATACATGTATTCTAACAAAAAAAATTAACAATAAATTCAAATAAAGTTTTAAATCATATAATCTTACTTTTAACATTCCAAAGTAATGGTAAGAACCAATATTTATCAAATTAATTTCAGGAATAAAAAATGTGCAAATAAAACAAAACACTATTCTTTCTCCATAATAATTAATAGGCAGTCTCTACTCTCTACTCCTTTTGGGAAGAGTTGTAGCATATTTTCTTGGACTATTCATGACAATATGGGTCCTTTGCAATTACAACATAGGTAGGCACTTTTCCTTCGTCTTTTTGCTCATACCTGGATAATTTGTCATCCTCATGAGTAATATTTGGAACCTGGTGCCCCGAAGCTCTCGCAATTGAAGACCGTAGTTCGTATGGCAATTTTCCGTTATATAAACGATTATTATCCATGTATGGCTGGACGAGTTGTTTTGCTAAAGCTTTCAAAAATTATAGTGCCGTGAATGTTGATGTTATGTTTCGATGAGACTGATAAATGATGAAAGCGTTCAAGAAACTCATATCCAGAATTCAGTGGAATATAACCTAAGGCAGCGCCTTGTACGGCGACTAGTCAAATAATTGCTGCATTTTGATCCACAGAGTCCACAACTTTCCACACTATTATAATAAATCACAATTTCAGGCTTCTTTGTGTCTTCATCAACTTCTCTTGTGCTTGCATCGTTGATATTAGCACAACGGCTTTTTTTTTCGGAGCATAAGACACTATAGTAACGTCCCTAGTAAATCCAAAAAGATAAGAGTCGATTGGCCGTTTGGAACATGACAGAAATTCTTTAGGTATCTGCTTCTTATTTTTCTTTAGGGTTCCAACTAATGTGAGTTGTTTGTTCTTGAGAATAGCCTGAATTATTGAGTTTAGACCTTGCCAACAAAATCCTTCGGAGACCAAGTCCTCTGATGTCTGCAAGAATTGGTAACCATCGCCAAAAGATTATTTTCATGGTGCGCGAAAAATGAATTCCGCTGAATTATCGGGTCAACAATATTTTTATGCTTCTCTGATAAGTTTCTACTGTTTATTTATTAATTTCCACAAGTGAATGGGTCCGTCTTCACAAGATTTTATTTTAATTACCTATTGTGAACCACATAACTTTAGCATCATATTTTGCTAGAACTCAAGGAAGCGTCTTGGGACCCGTCCTTTATTTACTGTACACTTGTGATCTCCCACAAACAGAAAATGTAACTGTGACTACATTCGCTGATGACACTGCTGTATTAGCAGTAGGAACAGACCTAGATGCAGTAACCAGACAACTCCAACATGCTAGCGACCAGATTTACAATTGAACCACAGACTGGAAGATTAAGCTTAATGAGCAAAAATCTTTTTGTGTCAACTTTACCAACAAAAGAATAGGCAATCATCAACCAATTAACATAAATGGTATCATAGTTCCCTATGCAAATACTGCCAAATACCTGGGGATGACCTTAGATGCGAAACTAAGATGGAAGGAACATATCAGAACTAAACGCACTGAACTAGGGCTCAAATATAGACAGTTGTATTGGCTCTTGGGACGAAAATCTAAGCTGTCAATACACTGTAAAATCATGATATACAACCAGATTTTAAAATCAGTCTGGGTTTATGGCATTCAGCTTTGGAGCTGTGCCAAGGAGAGCCACATCAAACGCATCCAAACCTTCCAAAATACAGTATTACGAAACATAGTTAGTGCACCGTGGTACATACGAAATAGTGACCTACATCGCGATCTTGGTATCCCGTATGTCGCTAGTGAAATTAGAAGATTTGCCATCAAGCACGAGTCTCGACTCCATCAGCACGTTAATGTCGAAGCCATCAGGCTTCTTGACAACCAGGACCTACTTAGAAGGCTGAAGAGGACCAAGCCCTTTGAACTAGTATAGACTTTTGAAAACATAGTACAGTGCGCAAGTGTGTGAGTGCTAAGTGCCATGGCCATGAGTCACAACAGATAAACCTTTAGGAGTCCATTGGGTGAAGTTTAGTATATAAGGATTTTAGTTTTTAAGAATTTAGAGAAAAATTAATGGTTGGTCTTGCAGACCAGTTTTAATAACAGTAAACGCCGCAGGCTTTATCAATAAAAAAAAATATTTTGCTAGAACCTCTACATTTTGTAAAGTTTTTTTTGCAGGATACATAAAAACGGAATATTCTATTAGCAGTAGTCAGCCAACGGGGAGTCATTATTTCTGCGAAAAATTTGTTTGGAAATACGGTCTTTTTAATATTTTTACTGGATTTTTTGACAGGGACGTAATCCAATATGGTATTATTTATACCAGTAAGTCAGAAAACTGTTATAAAAGTTAAGCAACAAGATCAAAAAGACAGTGAATCCGGGAAGTCACTTAACACTTCGTAAAATCCACACGACAAATAAAGTTAGGAAGTAACAATAGGGTTCCATATAAACGGATACAATTATTATACATTAAAAACACATAAAATTAAATCGGAAATTGTGTGTATTAGGTTTTTTGTTTACCCTTTTAACAGAGAACAAGTATTTCTATGTGGAATTAATAAATTGAAGTCAACATTTTTATAATTAGATAGTGCAGCAAAATTTTTATTTTAAAAATTAAAGTTATATTCGAGATATCAATAATTTCAGTGGCATCGCGGCACCGCTGAATGTTAAAAAAAAAAAGAAAAAGATTTTAATTCCAGAATAGGAAAAACAAAAGAATGTTTACTACTACAAAAATAAATTTAAAAATTAGATATTTGGCTCCACTATAATGTCTCTAAAACTTCTAGGTTAAGTTGTTGAAAAACGGCGGCAAATTTAAATCCGGAAGTATCTACTGGGACACCCTTTAATTAATAATTCAACAAAGAATAAAAAAATAGATCATACAAGGAAACATACTAATTATGAAGAGAAATTTAGCAAAGGTTGATATGGTGTCCCCACAAGCCTAGCAAAATCAACAGTAAGCATTAAGGATCCTCCCATATATGCAATAATTACTAATTACCAGCTGGACTCCGATGTCCGGGCTCCGATTTCCGGCCAAAAATATGCCAAAAACCGTAAGACCTATAAAGCTGACATTTTTCAATCAGGTAGTCCATACCCCAAAGAGGTGTAGGTAGCAATATGTTTCTGGTCTCCCCCTCGGCCTAGGGGATAAGTTATCCCCCAATTCAATTTTCATAATAAACTTCCACTAAACGGCGAATGCGTTGCCCACCACGGAGTTTTTGTTGCCTACGCGTGTGTCGTCCAGCCGCACAGAGGTAATTTTACCTATTCTAACAATTAATAAATCGAAAAAAAGGTTGTTGAAAAATCCGAAATAAACTAAACTACTTTAATAGGAAAAGACTAGTTTACAATAACTGAAAATATTTTTCTCCGTATCGCTCGCATTAAGTTGTAGTTGTACCACAAATAATCTACATTTACTCCAGTCAAGTCACTTTTGCCGTGTATGTTTGCCGTGCATTGGCATTATATTTTCGTGTGTTGCGCTCGCTACGTTGTGTGTGAAGTATTTTAGTTTGAGGTAAGTACTATAATTTTTATTACTTTTATTAATTTTGTGCTCTAAGTTTATTTGGAGGTGGTATTTTTGAAAATTTCCTGAATTTTTGCAGATTTTTTATAAATAACTATGCAAAAGACATATTATTCGCAGTTTCAAGATTTCCACAGAGTGTCTGTATTCTTAGGTTTTTTAAATATCTTAACTCAGTGCCTTCTTAACTATTTATTAAGTACGTGCAGAACACTGCAGATGACCGAGAAATCATGTATTTTTAGTTACCATATCATTTACGAGAAGAGAACTGTTGGATGATAGGTCGCGACGTATGAAAATACGGCCGTATTTTTACGTTCTAAAGCAGGGGTCGGCAAGTAATTTACAGTGGGGCCCTGATACTTTTGAAAAATATCGAAAAATTATGGTACTTGCCTTAAACTAAAATACTTCACACAAAACGTAGCGAGCGAGTCAAACATACGAGGCAAAAGTGACTTGAGTGGAGTAAATTCAGATGATTTGCGGTAGAACTACAACTAATGCGAGCGATATGGAAAAAATATTTTCGATTATTGTAAACTAGTATGATGTTCTTGTCAAAAGAGTCCAGTTTATTTCGAATTTTTTAACAACTTTTTTATGGATTTATTAATTGCTAGAATCGATAAAATGCCTCTGTGAGCTGTGGCGCATAAACATTCGCGTTGTATACCCAAGTGAAAATCTCCTCACTTTCTGTCTTAGTTTAGCTCTGTGTGGCCGTTGGAATTCTGGATTTATTCATAATAGTGAAATTTTAGGCATTAAAAATAAATCTTTTTAAATAAAATCTGTTCCTAGGTTAGTTTATATCAAAAAATGCACCTGCCTAAGTCAGATTTGAATAGCGAAAAAAAAAGTATAAAATAAACCATATTTTTTAGGAGGACAAGAATATGTAAAATAAATCCGGTCAGTCCAAATTATCTTAACATGCAAATATCAATAGCCCTTGTTATGTATTGTTTAGTTTTTAAGTGACGTTCATACTTCAAATTATAGGTAACCACATTAGTGTCAATGTTATCCAACTATATCCAACTTTGGATAGGTAGTCATTATTCTGGTAAACACGTAACGTGACATAAAAAACCTATTGGCATTTTTTTTTGTAGAAATGGAATTACCTTTAATAGTGACTTGAATTAGAAAGAGAGCAGAGAAGCTTGTGAAAAACTGTTGTTGACTCTCACTCAAGTGAGAAAACTTTACAATTTTTAGGACCATTCCAAGGAAACATTGCGTAAAAAGTCTGTTTTTTTTTAATGAAATTCGTTATTGGCGTAAAACAAATAAGGTCACTTTGTTAACGTATTCTCAATACTTTATTAGGCAAATCTTTTGTTCTACGAATGTAGTTGCGTAATAAATAATAGGAAATTTTCAGGGCACTAAATTGAAAACTAACTGAACATACATCACAACATCCTGAAGTTAATTCAGTCTATTTATGTTGCATAAGACTTTTATTTCGTCCCTCGTTTTCAGACGATGTCGCTCAGTCCACTAATTCTCACAGCAAATACTCCGCCACGTCCTCCACGTCTACTTTTGAGAACAACTCTGTCCAAATAAAATAACACTGCCAGTTGGTAGAACAGGCCTTGCGGTGTTTTCTTATTTCATATGCTTATTGCTGTGTCAATACAATGAGAAAATATCGTGGACTTTTTGGAGAGTTTACTCGTATTTATTTTTCTTATTTTAAGGGACCCTGGGGTGTAGAAAAATAAAGTTTTCGTGCAAATACTTTAAAATTTTTGACTTTATTAAATATGGTCAATGCGGGGACAGTTGATCATGTACTTTTCATTGTCTTCCTTAAGGGATATTTATTCTATAAAATAAATTAGCTAAAAAGAATAATATTGTTGAGTTAATACATGAACGTTGTAGGTATAACTCTTCTATCTAATTATAAAGAATTAAAAGTTTTTTAAGAAAAATTAAAAAAAAAACTTTGAAAATTTGGCATAAAAAAGGTTTGTCACAAATTACAGTTTCAGAAGTTGTTGCTGAGGTTTATAATGCAATGTGCGGATTTGTGCTGAACTGACTGAAGTGTTTGAACTGAGTAAAGCTTGTAAGTAAAGTTTAAATTTTTCCACTGTTACAACTGAACGCAAAACGGCACCTATTCGGTACATTGATTTTTTTTAGCATGCCTTGATAACGAAGTTTTGAGCCATAACTTTGTTATTATTACTACACAATTGCATGTAGATAAATTACTTTTCAGAACTGATCCTTGTCAGGCTTTTTAAAATGTATTTACTTAAAATTAAGTCTAAAGTAAAAAAAACTGTTAGTCTTAAACTACTTGTTCATTTATACAAAAATGAAGACTACAAAGCTGAAATCGGTTTCACGATTCAGTTAAGCACAGCCATTCTTAAATTAACATAAGTCTCGGTCTTGATTGGTGTTTGCTCAGGATCGTCTTTCCGACTTTGGCGGTCGACGGTATCCAGACCATCCACCTCTTTATTGGCTCACAATTAGGCACTAGGGAATTTTTGCATTGCGTTGCTTTCAACAAAAAATGTTTAATACCTTTAAGTTCTCATCAATTGTTTACTACTGGGATTCATAAACTACATTTAAAAATGTTTATTAATTAAAATATTAATACTGACATTTCGACACTCAAAGAAAAGGTCGACTTAATTTAACTAAAAAAAGTCTAAACAACAATTCTAATTGTGTTACATCAAACTGCAATAAGGGTACATTTAAATAAGAGACGATTGTTGGTACAACTAATATATATATATATATATATATATATATATATATATATATATATATATATATATATATATATATATATATACATATACATATATTAAATGTAAATGCACAGATTAAGTTCTTCGCTACTGCAGAACAAGAAGACCGTAAAATGAAAAATAAAATAAGGACTATTCTTTGATTCTGATGAAATGTTTATGAATTAAAATATTAATACTGACATTTCTACACTCAAAGAAAAGGCGACATAATTCAACTAAAAAAAGTTTAACAACAATTCTAATTGTGTTACATCAAACTAAAATAATGGTATATTTAAATAAGAGACGATTGTTGGTACAACTAATATATATATATATATATATATATATATATATATATATATATATATATATATATATATATATATATATATATATATATATATATACAAATATTAAATGTAAATGCAAAGATTAAGTTCTTCGCTACTGCAGAACAAGAAGACCGTAAAATGAAAAATAAAATAAGGACTATTCTTTGATTCTGATCTGGGTGCAGTGGCGGTTGGTGAAATTTCAAAGTTGTGTATCTCTGTTCATACTTACAGGACCCGTACCAAATTTAGGGGTTTTAATAGTGAGCCCACTGGGAATGTTTTGGTAAAGAGAAAAAACATTTTATAATTTGCGAAAAAAAGTTAAATTTTTTGTGCGCCCCTCCCAAGAAAAAAATGAACACGTCTAGGTATGTGATTTCTTTTTTTTTCTAAACAAATTTTACATCATTTTGTCGACAGCTTTTACATTTTGAGAGAAAACAATGTGTTAGTAGAAAGTTATAGTCATTTGAATTTTTTTAAGCCTAAAATATAATTTTACAAAAAATTCAAATGACTATAACTTTCTCCTAACACATTTTTTTCTCTCAAAATTTAAAACCTGTCGACAAAATGTTGTAAAATTTGTGTAGAAAAAAAAAGAAAGCAAATACCTAGACGTGTTCATTTTTTTCTTGGGAGGGGCGCACCAAAAATTTAACTTTTTTTCGCAAATTACAAAATGTTTTTTTTCTTTACCAAAACATTCCCACTATTAAAACCCCTAAATTTGGTACGGGTCCTGTAAGTATGAACAGAGATACACAACTTTGAAATTTCACCAACCGCCACTGTCTGGGTGCCCTCTTGCTATCGCGATTTCTGGACCCTTACCCTTCATTAGGCAGGCTCATACCCAGGTGTCTGAAGAATAGACAACATTTTTACCAGAATCAAAATGATAATATCCGTCGGTTCAAATAGGATGACTAAGATATAGTGGCTCGCGCCAACTATTCGAACCGATGGATATAAGGTCACATTTCGATTCTGGCGAAGATCTGGCGATATCCCGAAAACGGTTTAAAATATTATCATGAAATTTTGTTGAATAAATGGGAAGATGGGAGACATATTTAAACATATTTTTGACATTTATCCCCTCTCTCTATTTTGAGGGCTGGGGGTAACTTTGGAATTTTAAATGGGATGAGGTATCTTTTGTTTATAAAATTTGAATCTACATAAAAAATTATGTGTACAATTGTTTTTTTGAGTTGCCCCTTCAGTTACGAAATTATGGTTAGCTACATATTGACTGAATTTAAAAAATAAATAAATCTGGATCTGACCCGCTTGGCTTTTCTTGTGGGGTTTTATAAAGGAAAAAGTGATGACGACTGCATCTAGAACTTAAGATGATATGAAATACCGAATCGCTTTGCCTGCTTATTAGTGACACCTGGAATGTTACAGTGGATACGAAATTCATCTAGGAAAATAGTGAAAAAGTGTTTGGAGGCTGAAGGGGGACATTTCGAACAACTTCTCAAGCATGACAGACGATAAATACGTTGAAATTAGATGGTAAATATTTTTTTTATTTTATAACCTAATAAATCATAATTCGGAAACCGAAAGAGCAAATAACAAAAAAATTATACACGTACGTAGTTTTTTACGTAGATTTTTATGTAGATACGGGTACGAATTTCATCTAGGAAAAGAGTGATAAAGTGTTTGGAAGTTGAAGTGGGACATTTGAAAGAACTTCCCAAGCATGTCAGATGATAGATAAGTTGGAATTAAATAGTAAATATATATTTTTTATTTTATAACCTAATAAATCATAATTCCGTAACCGAAAGAGAAAATCAAAAAGTTTTTTATACGCATACCTAGTTTTTTACCTAGATTCGAATTTTATAAACCATAGTATATTATCCCATTTAAAACTTCAATGTTAACCCCCACCCCTCAAACTAGAGAGGTGCTAAATGTCAAAAAATGTTTAAATATGTCCCTATTAACTCACCAAATTATCATGAAAAAATTTTAAACCTTTTTCGAGATATCACCTTGTAATATGTTATATACTCACCCTGTATATAGCAGAAAAGCCTAACATTTCCTGACGTCTGTGAAGATTGCTATCATGTAAGAACACCCTATTTAGTCCATGCCAAAAACCCAGAATCCGGGAATGTGGCATTTCCTACAAGGTATATATGTTTTCAGCGCCGATCGTTTAAAAATCGAAAGAAAATATTAAAACTATGTTTAATTTTGAATAAAGTGTGACTAATTTTACGCAAAAAATTATAAATAACCTGAAATTCTTAATAAAATTGGTTGTGTAACCATAGAAACGTATACATTTTGTATTGTCAAATTTGACGCGAGTAAATTTAATTTATTGTTCTTCTCAACGACGTCATTTTGAAATATTTTTTTTAAATAGAATTCGGGATTGAGCAATGCTTAATTACTGAAGTTACTCTTGTGGTCACGTATTCAATACTGTTGTTATAAGCATAAAATAAACCTTTCTAGATACTTTTGGTACATTTCCGAGAATGGAAATATAGTATATTAAAAACTCTTCGTTTCCTCATAATTCTTAAAATTACGATTTGCAGTTATTTGTCTTTGTCACGACATGAAGGACTACGAAACCCTGTTTGTACTTTATTATTCGTATTTAAAAACATTTATATTGGATGTATACTTTAAAATCGAACCCTCAAGCATTGCTTGTAGGCCTATGTAGGGGAAAATTCTTTAAAATAAGATACAGGGTGTCTAAGTGAAAACTGTTCACCTCAAATAACTGGCAACGTTTAGAAGCAGGAATATGCCAGAAGATTTAAAAAGATGGCATAGTTTCCTGCATACCCTTCAGTTCTTTTTACCTCCTTATCCTCATGTTCATATCATCAGTTTTTTAGTGGTCGTGGTGACGCTACATATTTTGTATCTAGTAAAAAAGTTTAGAATAATAAGCGACAATGGGTTATTCCTAGAACTCCTCCAGAACTAGCGTGTTTTTAATAACTTTTGCAGTACACTAACAAATGCAAGGAAACATTATTTCGTTACAGTACAGAAATGAATATTTCCTAACAGTTATTTTTTGTTACCTAGCAACGACTAAATGTATTGTAATATTGACTTCGGACATGTCAATATTTTTAAACTATCGGCGAAAAAATATATTTTGAAACAATTTTACTTTCGACATACATATATCTGAAATTGTGTGTGAAAAAAATTATTTTCGTAGATGGTACATACTCAACTATCTTCCTGTTGTCTTAAATGATATTTGAATGTATTAATAACTGTTAGTATTTTATTGTGCGCTTCAAATATTAACCACGTAAAACTCTCTCTAATCATCCCATCGACATCGGTATTCGACTCTCGGCTGCATCGTCGAATTTGATTGGGAGGCAAAAGGGCGGCTAACGAGCTTTTTACAAGGGATCGGTCAAAGCGAGCTAACAGTTCGTTAGTTGTTTTGAAATACGTCAATGTTTAGCAACTGATGGCGGGGATTGATTTTGATTTCTCTATGTTCGTAGAATATCTAATTGGCAACGCAATTGAATTTGGGAGCACAAAAACTTCGTTAACAAATAAAGAGTGAATCCTCCTATTTATGGTACTGTTATGTTTGTAACATAATTTGGCCATATTTTAGTTTTATTAGCAATAACAAAAAATGTTGAGTTTGATAGATCATCGATAATGAAAAATTTTATTACAGTGTTTTAGCGGGTGTTTCGAATTAGGTGTGCACTATTGCTAGCTTGTTAAGATTGAAGCAACAACATCGGTTAAATTAGCAAACTAGTAGCATTTTTTCCGCTGATTAAACTGGTAAAGAGATAAAAACCAGTGAATGTCGCGTTTTGGAAACTTATATATATATATATATATATATATATATATATATATATATATATATATATATATATATATATATATATATATAGGGTGTCCGGATAATGATACGGAGCGGCTGTATCTCGACAATGGTAAGGCCTAGAGGTTTAGGAAAAAAAATACTTATAAGGAAAGTTAGCAAGAGAAATGGCTGGAAATTATTTTGAAGTTCGTAACTCGACCGCTAGGGGGAGTAATTGCTGCGAAGAAACATGAAATTCATGATATCTCGGAAAATATAGTTATAACTTTGAAAACATCATTTAAGAGCTTGCGTAATGCCGCATAATTTTGCGTTGCGACATTTTTTCGTACCTGTTATAATAAGGGAGGGGGAGGCCAATACATTTTCCAATATTTATATTCTAATATCTCCCGAACCATTTAACCGATTTGAGTATTTTTTGTCTCGTTGCGAAGAACATTTTATGGTCTTTTAAAAGATGTTTTTTGTTGGACCGTTTAGTTTCAAACAAATAAAGTAGAGGACGTTCTCTGCAGAAATTACACATTTTTGTTATTTTTGGAAAAAAATTAAATGGAACGGTACTACTTATTTGACTGGTCGTTAGGCGGCTTAAAGTTACCTAAATTTTAGTGAAAACAGCATTGCGATATCTCCATCCGTTCTCGATTTATACGAGAAAATGTTAAAAATTTGAATATCGCAATCGGATCAAGTTACCTTAGCGGGAAAAACAAATCGTATTGTCATGGCAACTGCTAAATTGAAAAGATCACGGATTTGCCAATAGTCGAAAGTTAGTTTTCAGAGTTTCTGTGAGTTGGATTTGGACTTTTTAATCGATTTTTTGAAAAAAAATATTAGGTTGTGCAGTTGCGATGAGTGCCCTGGGTGGCAAGGCGTAATTTAAGAGGTATCCACCATAATCTACTTCAAGAGTTATAATCTGAAGACATCAGGAGTTACAAAAGCTTTTTAAGAATGTCTGAGGAAACATTTAAGTTTATTGTTTCGAGGATAGCACCATTTACATCCCGACAGAATACACATTTAAGGAATCCTATTACCGTTGAGGAACACCGTTTGGTTACCCTTCGATTTCTGGCAATAAGAGAACCTTATGCCAGCCTACAGTACAGCAGTCCTATCTCTCAATTTTTAGGCATAATATTGGCTTCTTAACCCATTTAACTTTTTCTTAACATCCTCGACCTTGCATCTGCTTCTGACTATTTCTATTACTTCGACAATTTTTTATTTATATCTCCAGTCTTTTGTTTCGTTTTTATAATCTGGATGTTGAGTGTTGTACAACATTTCGTAACTCTTATATTGGGATATTAACAATTTCGTTGCCGAAACGTACCAAGCAAACTTATCTTCCGCCATATTGTTTTGAAACTGTAAAATCTTTTATCAAGGTAGTCTTCAATCTGTGGTCTAACGGGCTGTGTTTAATGGATGGGTAGCGTCTTGTCTAATGGCCGCGCCGCGCCGGCCGGCCGCGCGGCGCATTATTTCTAACCAACAACTTAATTTAATATATATTCAAGGGATTCATTTAACTAAAGGATTAACAGATATATCTAAGATTTTTACGTTATCTTTTATCAGTAATTGGGTTTCCTTAGATTTCATAACAATTATCTTCTTTTTGTATATTTCTGGTTCGAGTTTTCTTAGTATATTGATTAGACGCCTGTCAGTAGATCATTGGCCACAGTATTATTCTTTTTTATTCCCTTAATTTCCTTTGTTTAATTTAAAAGAACTCGCGTGCTAATATTGCAGATATGGGATTTAAGAAAGACTATTCGGCCAGTCATAACCAGGGCCGGATTAACGGTACATTGGGCCCTAGGCTAAAATTGAGTTAGGACCCCTATTTAGACCATTTAATACATTTTGTTTTGGATATTCTTTTCATAAAATTTTTAGAGATCGCACGATATGATTTATTTTTCCGATACGATATATCGGCCGATACCGATATTTACATGCCGATATACCGATACCGATATATCGTATCGGCAAAGACATACGTACATGTTTCAATGTTTAGTTTTTACCAGGGTTGGAAAAAGTCATGACTTTTATAAAAAAAAAGTCAAGATTTAAATCATGTGCATTAATTCATGGCAACCCTGGTTTTTATAACGTCGAATATAAATAAAAGAATACAAAATACGCTTCTGAACCTCCAATTCGCTAAATCCTGTACGTATTCTGTATCAATTTCCGTTTTTCGTTCATGCGTTTTCTGTTTGGGCGAAAACGAAAATCGGGGAAGTCCCGGTTTATCATTCCGTCACGCGGTAACGCGGTATAACGTTTCTGATTGGTGAAGTTTCGGGGAAGTCCCTGTTTACTGTTTTCAGTATTGCTTTGTGAAATTCTTAATTTATTTCTCCGGAAAAAGGGGTCAGTTATACTACAGTTATGTTATAAATGATTAGATATTATTAGTGACATTAGAAGAGGCACAAAAATGTATTTGATTTTATTATATTTACGAGTATTACCTGTCGTAGGTATATGCAGTAAGAACCCAAAATTCTTCGTTTTATATGTGCCAATATATCGGCAATTTTCCTGCCGATACGATACGATACAGATAATCGGCAACAACCGCCGATATGCCGATATAACGATATCAATATCGGTATCGTGCGATCTCTAAAAATTTTAAACATATATGGTTGGTTTTTAAACGTGTCTTTATTAAAAACAAATCATAATACATAAATAAAAATATATAGTATGTATTGACTGCTACCTGATTCAAGTAAATGTTCTTTTCCGTGATTTTAAAGCTGCAAAACTTGTTTTCAAACAATGTTTTCAGTTTGAATTTTAGAAAGATAACTTTCCCAATAAAGCAAGATCGTTAGTTTTTTCATCATCTAATGAACTTCTTTTATGACTTTTTACCTTTCTAAAGTTGAAAATGATCTCTCCCCACTACAGTTAGTTACTGCCATCAATAAAAAATAAATACAAAAATATTCTTAACGCAATATCTATGTTTGGAAAACTTGATGTTACTTTTTTTCTCTTATAAACTTTAACATATCCCTTGGATTGGTAATTCCTGAATTAATTTCGCCAATAAAATATTTAAAGCGGATACACTCGTCTTCTAAATTTTGATTCAAATCATTTGGATAGTGCTCCTGGAGTAAATTTGCTTTTAGTATAATATTATCATCTGAATAATTTTCTAAATATAAAAACCCAAAAACATATTTGAAATGTCAATTGTCAATATAAGCAGTTTGGCGCCTTTTGAGTTCCTCAAGAATATTATCAATAATATCACAGAAAATATTTACAAACATATTACCTCGACCACTGAATTCAACTTCACCCTCTTTAATTTGATCAAATTGTAGTTTTCTACTTTTTTTTCGTTTGTTATCAGATTTGTATATGGAATTGTTTGTAAGTGTTTTGCTATGTTCTTCGTAATATGCAAAACGTTCGCGTTGTTGTAAGACATATTTAAATAGTAAATCATAAAAAATGGCTACTAAAGAAACATCGATATCAGTGGCCTGTAATGATTTACTAACATTATTGAACTCTGTTAAAATATCGTGCCCTGCCGCGGCTAGATTTAGTAGGAAGGACTAGTTGTTAATTTGTTATTATCGTATTTGCTATTAATATTTTTAGTTTTTTTATTATACCATGGTAAAAGCATAAGTATTATATACCTTAAACCGTTGGCCTAATTAGGTAAATCTATTTTTTTCCAGTTTTTATTTTAGTCAGATGTATTTTTGTTTTCGGGTTTTCTTTTTATTTTAGTCTATTGCACTAATTTCAAGGGCCCCCCGCAAGCCTTGGGCCCCTAGGCTATAGCCTACTTAGCCTAATGGATAATCCGGCACTGGTCATAACATATAAAAAGGATCCGATCTGTGACAACGCGATGATTATTTGTTAAGACAACTACGTATATGTGTTTTGCACAATACACTTTGTGGGAGCTAAAGAAAAGACTAACATAAGAATTAAGTATGTTCTGTCCTCAGAACTAATTTCATTGTAGCAACACGTTCTTCTAAAACAAAAATCGCTGAAATAATACAATAACTCATGAGTTTAAATGGCGATGAACAATGAAACGACTAAAACTGGTCAAAACTTAACTGATCAATTAGAAGAATTAAATATATACCAGTAATACAAGAATAAACAATAATCAGAATGGTAACGGAGAAGGAGGTCCGATAATCAGGTAGATTTTTGGCGCTCAGGCTTTGGAAGAAATTGGAAGAACGTATCGGTCAGTGCCGCGGCGACTACTACCAGTGCCATAATATTTTAAAATGGTGATTGTCTTGCAAATTTATATTATAAATTTTGCAAAACATATCATTATAAACATGAACAATAAATCCAAATCAAATTACAATTCACCCAATCTATTTTTTTGTGGGGGGGGGGGTATGGTGACAATTTGCTTTCAAAAATAACAGATATCAGACTCTCGGGGAACCACATCGACAATAAATCCACTGAATCTGAAAATTCAGAAGTAGAAAAGTTTGTTTTTCAAAAAGGCTATCAAGCAGATAATGATTTAAAAAAAATTTAAAACGATACATTAGCGGATATCTAATTAGAAAATAACTAATCAAACATAATTGTGAAATTTGCGAAAGTTACGCAAATGCACACAATGCAAACAGTACTTCAATTTTTTGTCATTTAAAAGCTTATGAAAATGCAAACTAGGACTTGTTCGGAAATCTCATGATACCCAACGACAATTTTGTTTATTTTGTTTCCAATTTGGATACAGTATTTACTGAAAATTTTGAAAATTTTTCACCAATCCAAATATTGTAAAACGTCAGGATGAAATAGGTAAAAACATAAATTGCGTTCACCCTAGTCTACAGTCCCCCAGGAATATATTATTACTTTATTTATGCAAGAGAAATTGTTTTACACTTTAAAATATATAAATAAGAACTTCAAAAATATTTAAAAAATAAATTAATCGTTTGGAGACATTTATAAACATTTATATTTTGGGTTTTGTATATATTTTAGTATGTAGTATTGTATAAGGTAGGAATATGTATACCATAGTTTACATTTTCATATTAGCTATTTCTAACTAAATTTGTGGATAAAAAAATGCGAATAAACAATATTCAATCATCTAATATGTTTTATTTAACCATAATTCAAACCCTACACCGGCCCTGTCAGGCAGCATTTAAATATTGGGTAATATACCTGAGACTTGCCCCGGTTTTTCATAAAACACACGCGGCCAAGGTCGTAGCAGACGGCATCGGATCTGTCTTTCTGTTACTCTGCTGTTTATTCTTGTGCCAGTACTAAGTTTTAAACTTAGGGCAAGAAGGACGCCAATGACCGTAAAATGATCGTGAAAGCTCCATGGTGACTCCGATAGGTCCACAGCATTTCTGTGAGGTTTTAATTATAGCGACCATTAAAACATGGACCACTTAGGAACCCCGGACATAAACAAACACTAGATCTGAGACAAGCAAACAATTCTATTGAAGGATTTGAGCAAACATTTACCGCAGACCTATTGAGTCACAGCGAAAATGTTAAGAATAACAGTGCAGAACCCTGCGGGTTAAGAAAGCACATGAGTAAAATGAGCCTAGGAGAAGATAACCTTTGTAGGCTTCAGCAGGAAGAAGAGGAAACAGCAGCATTCATCGTATGCCAGTACGAGGTACTTAATAGACTGCTGTTTGTCAAAGTCGGCAAGGCTCTGAAGTTTACTTAAAAAGACAGGCTTAGATGAAGTACTTCAAAACAAAGCGAATATCCTACAGTAAATCTGCTGTGGTTGCAGTGGCCTAGGCCGTGAAGCCAACTTCTCGTGTTCATCCATCATTTCGTTTAAATCTGTTGGCTCCATCTACCATCTGCTTTCGTTTTGCACTACCTGGCTTCCCATATACTTCCATGACCGTTACCATGCTTCTATCTTCTTATTCGATGTCCATATCACCATATTCACTTCTGTATCTTCTTAAATACCTTCAGAACCTTCGCTATTTCTTTCATTCTTTCATTTCACAAACCTTTCTCTCTTCCACACACTCGCCTTAACATTTTCATTTCTTCGTTTCTGTCACGTCAAGCCTCTTTTAATGCGCTTTTTAAAAGGCAATGTCCCCTTTCAATTTTCCTGCTCATTACTAAGATTCATGTTCAGAAAATATCGAATCATTATTAAATTACCTTGGAAGTGAGTTCATTACATGGTATGTTATCATTAAAAAAAAAGGAATTCGTCTTGTATTGATTGAGTGAAAACTACCCTTAATACGGTAAAGCATATTTCCCCTCATAAGTCTTTTCACGTATTTCTGGTTACTTTAGGAAAATAAATGTTTTTCGAGTTATTTCAGGTAGAGTTTCCATCAGATACCCCTTAGATAATTTAAGAAATTGGTTATTATTGATCTTTCATAAAATTATGTTAAAAAATTATATTACTGACAAAAATCTTCTTGTCTTTTTTCACAATTTATTAGTATAATTTCATCCAAGAAGAAGAAAGAAACATTGGAAACTTTTGTTGCGGCTAGCTTTATTCGTAAAACTTGATAATACTCGTCTCAAAATTTAACAACATAACGTCCTTTTATTTACGTGTTATTGCTGTAACAACCAAAAGTACCTCCATTTCTTCAAAAACATAATAAAACATTCATCAAACACATTACATTAGCAAATTAAAAATTTTGTTGTCGTTTTTTCAAGACATGAACAGCAGTTTCAATTCAGAGGAGACTTATAAAAAATGCACGGGACATAATTGTACGCCTGAAACCGAGACACTTTATTAAATGTCGGGTATTGAATAATATAGAAACCCTCACTTTTGACACGGTAAAAAACTGTTAGCGTCAGCAGTGTTGCCAAATGGTAAATGTACCAATTGAAAAAGTAGAACTGACTGAAGGTTAAAAGTCTGTATGTCTCGGCCATGATAAATAAAAAGTTATGTGCTATTGGGTAAAAGATACTCTAAATTTGCCTCAAAATTTGTTGCCCAACTTGGTATAAAAGAGAAATTATACCTGCACTACCCTAGGACTACTTCTGAGCATTGAAAGAGCATTTATTTATACTTTTGACTAAATTTAGCAACAGATTGCTTCAAAGGTATGTCGATGGCGTAGTCATATTTTTCCCAGAAAAGCATGCTTACAGTATTGGACAAGCTCAACAGCATCAGCAAGCGCGGAAAATAGTGGAAGCTACATGAAATAGGTAAAAAAGTGTTCATCATAAAAGGAGTGTGTAGGTCATTATATTTTTCCAGCATACAATTACAATTGTATCGGAAAATAAAGTATCTAGTAGAAGCCCTGAATTTAAAACTCACCTGGAGCCAATGTCGGTGGATTATTATTTAGGAATAAAAGAAAAATGACTTATATGACCATTGCAGTCTGGAACGGAAAGAGCTAGGGACTTAAGCCGCGACTACCATGTTCATAATCTGATTCATCTCAGTCACTGCTCAGTTTGGCGGTCTAGAAGGAAACAAAAATAAAAAAACTCTTTAGGAGCTCTTTACAATCCACGGACTGATTTGCCTTTAAATTAAATGTAGTTTGAGAAGCATCTTAACAGCAGCCATGGAATGTCTTTTTCACGTTTTGGTGCTGCTACCAAGGCGGAGGCAAGGATGGTGCTTTGAATTTTCTTTTTGATATTACAGAATAATAAATGTTGTTGCAAGCCCACTATTTGAGCTCATAACAGCTACAGCGAGGACTCGTGATATTAAAATGTATGTATTTACTACATACTTTCCTATTAAGTTCCGAGAAGATTCTCATCTACACTGACAGTCTTTGGGGTAATGGTACACGTTGAATTAATTGTATATATGGGTGGAATTACAGAAGGGGTCGAGAAGGTGCATGTTGAGGTATGGGAAAGAGGAGAAAGGAATGATAAAGAGTAGTTAATTTTGGAATGATCATTGATTTACCGATCTGCAATATGCTTACTAGTAAGGGGAACGATGGCATAAAGGTTGGGGGCGATCTTTGAAAAATGGATGTTTAAAAATCATAGGAGATTAATTGAGTACATGACGTACTAGACGAACCCTTAAACTAACATACTATTACAGAAGATGCTGCGCTGGATTTGGAAACAATACACAGAGTGCAAGCGGGATGAAAGAATTAGAAGACAGTACTACTGCATGCTAGATGACTATAGAATCGGGACAAGAAATAGGAAACTGCCTAATAAAAGTGGTCATACTGTATGTGATATGTTGCCAATAAAGAAAATGAATGAAATATGATTAAATGTAAAAGAAATGAAAATGTTAGGATGGACTATAGAATCGGGACAAGAAATAGGAAACTGCCTAATAAAAGTGGTCATACTGTATGTGATATGTTGCCAATAAAGAAAATGAATGAAATATGATTAAATGTAAAAGAAATGAAAATCTTAGGATGGATGTGTGTGCTAGATGACTATAGAATCGGGACAAGAAATAGGAAACTGCCTAATAAAAGTGGTCATACTGTATGTGATATGTTGCCAATAAAGAAAATGAATGAAATATGATTAAATGTAAAAGAAATGAAAATGTTAAATGTTAATGTTAAATGGGACACAAATTCGGAAAGGGAAAGATAAGGGAAACAATCCAGGTTGTGGAGATACTGAAGAAGATACAAGCAAGATTACTGCAATGTCCGCAGCAGGATATAATTTCAATGAAAGTGTATGGAAAGAGAAGTGGAGCAAGATTAAGGAAGAGATGGAGTCTACATCCAAGTCTTACCAAGAGAAGCTCCAGAGTAAACGTCGATCTCATATAAATTTGGAAAAGGGCGATATCAAAGAAGAAGAAAAAGAAAAAGGAGGAGAAGAAGAAGAAGAGGAAGAAGAAAACAGGAAAAATATTTTTAAAGCATAAAATAAAGCAACATTTGGAAAATTCTTTAATTTATAAAAATTTGAGCCACATATAATAGAAACGATAACAAATATATGGTTACATTTGGCACTGGCCTGCATATTGCATTTATTCCTTATTACTGTGGTAATTCTTTTTGTGAAGCACCATGTATTGAATTATTTAACAATTTTTCGACTCAATGCATCTTAAGAAACACACAATTCCCATTTTATTAATGTACGACATGTTGAGATATTATATGCACGTTTCAATAGGTTATTAAACTATAAATTTGAATATACACTGTAAAAAAAAATGATTAAATTTTAAATCAAATTCAACCCAATTTTGACTAAATCCAGGTCCACGCCAGATTGATTGAAAAAATTAACACTGCATATTGATTAAATCGAAGGATCTGTGATTAAATTTTCTTATTCAAAATTGATTAACCTAACAATTAATTCTGATTACATCTAAATAAATTTTTATTAAAATTTTCTTCCATAATGATTAAATTTCCATAATACTCTAATCATTTTTTATTAAATCTTAAATCCAATGTGATTGATATGCAATCATCAGTAGCACCGCCCTTCCCCTCTCCGCCCTATAAAGTACCTGATTAGGGCGTCGATTTTATTTATTAAATGACAATACTATAATACATAAGAAAAGGGAACACATTTAAGAACAAACAGATGAAATTATATAAAAGATAGGTAATGCAAATTCCCAAAGCATGGGAATTGTTTGTCCCATATCATAAACACAAATCCGGGGAGGTGAGGCGTGGACCTGGATTTAGTCAAAATTGGGTTGAATTTGATTTAAAATTTAATAATTTTTTTTTACAGTGTAAAAGTTGAAAATAATTATATGAAGTAAAAACACGAAAATTATTTACTCATCTGTAAATAAATACATAAAACACTAATGAAGACCTGGCATGACAAATCTTTTCTTTGAAAATACATGGAAAATAACTTACATTGGTGCATGAGTTCCTCCAAGGGATTGGATTCAAGATCTGAGATTTTTGCGTATTTCTTTTGTTTTTGAAACATAATTTCACCAACATGATGTAACAACAAAGTTTTTAAAAGAATATTCGTAAAATTTTAGAACAGGTTGACCACTTCATTCGTTATAACCTCACATTGCACATTGCACTACCACAGAAACCGCCATACCCACTGCCGATTAAATGGAATTTTTACAGATTGCAGCGGGGTGGATGGATATCGGTACTCCCTTGTGATTAAAAGGTTGCGTACTGCGCATGTGTTGGCGGCTTGGTTTAGAAGTTTGAGTATTTTTTAGTCAGTAGGTGATTGATACTGATTATTGTGATTATTTTAACAAGGAAGTATGATTTAAAATGTTTGTCTTTTTTATGCATTTGATCAGTATCGATTTAAAGTAATCGAGAATGAGTAATTTGTTTGAATCATAACGAAGATTATGAAACTGATTTAGAAAATAATTACAAATTAAATCAAAAAATTTAATCCGGCAATAAAATCAGACATCTCTTGTGGTTAATCAACTGGATTTTTTACTGTGTACATTTTCAATATCCTTATTATTTTCCTTGTTAGTGTTTGTTATGTTATTAATCACTGAGTAAATGAATTACCTGTGTTCAGTTTTGGTGACTTTTATATTAACGGTGCCTAAAATATTGGATAATTTAGATAATTTGTTATTCTTCTTTATGTAAGTAAGATAAATTAATGTTATTGAAACAGTTTTCATTTTATTTGTACATCTATACACCCACGATGTTTAGATATTCAAAAAAATCTATTTCATCCATTAAACCTTTTCTGTGGTATAATTTTATCACAGGCATTGTTCCAGTCTTTGGCTTTTAAAACCGACGGGTTGAATGCATTGAAGCACAAGTGTCATTTATTATATTTTTTACATTATTTAATTTATTTGTTGTCATTAAAGCTGTCCCTCAACACATAAAATTTTGTGTGCGTTTACGGATTATTGGTTAAGATTTATATTCGTATGCAATAACTTTTGCAAAGAAGAGATTGGGAGAAACTTATTAAAAATTCTCGTATATTAGAACTAGAAAATGCAGCTAATTTTAATACTGAAAATGAGTTTGAAAGCCCTTTCTTTAAAACACTGATCTTTCGGTTAATGTGTGGCAATGCATTGGCAGAGCTTTTGAATCTTAGTAATTTACTGAATGGAATAAAGTAGTCTGAAATTTTTTTATGGATTGCTCCGCAGGAAAATATATTTTCAGCCCATTTTAGGTATATTGGTTATAGTTAATAAGATCCTAAAGTCTATAACAGAAAAATATAAAGATATAAATAAACTCGTTGTACAAAGCAGGTGGATGTCCACGAGTGACGGTATTCAAACTATAAGAAAATGCAAAATACTATATTCAAAGATACAGAATGTATTTAAAATTGTTAACGGTTTATTTGGGGATTCCATTTTTATAGTATCCTTTAATTTTTGATATTTAATTGTTCATACCATTACTTGCACTTTCCTTATTTTTTAAATGTAATGATTTGACACACCCTCAAGACGTTATTATAAGCTGTATTACTAATGGATCTGGCGCAGTAAGTGTTATGTTATACTTTGTTTCAAATAATTGTTTACATAAAAATGTTATAAAGTATATTGTGGTGTTACCACAGCGATTTTCGTTTATTTCTTTTTCAGTATCACCAGTTTTAACCCTTAACTGGTATCGTCGGCGACGGGTCAATTTAGACCCGAGAGGTAAATTTTTATTGATGTTTCTTGAAAATACGCGAGAAACAGTCACCGCTTCCGTGAGTTCTTCCACCACAAGTAGGCACATCAGCACCTTGGATATCAGCATGATACAATCAAAGGAAGATATGATATCAAACCGTGTCAAATTCGTCCGGGTTCGCGCATGATGTCACGCTATGAGTTACTTTTGAAATTTATAACGCGCAATATAGAGTTTACGTTAGTTATAGGCGATTATATAAACTCTATTGGCAATATCCTTGCTACCTGCTTACAATACAAATTTTAACGTATATTATTTAAAACAGTCATGTAAATAAAGGGATATATTCATTTAAAATAATAGATATTGGTAAATTGCCTGCCAATTGCGTTCCATGTATTTATTTACATGAAAAGAAACGGTAAACAATTTAATAAAATAAAACTATGCCTAATAATTAAGATAATAATTTTTATTTAGAGGCATATTCTTATTAAAATATATACCTACAGAGTCTTTCGACAATATGTTATAAATAAGAATTTTGTTTGTTCCTATAATTTCTCAAATATTTTTTGCGGTGAACAACATCTGCATGTTTGCGACAGAAACATGATTTTAGGAAATTTTTTTTGGGGGTTTTTACACTTTCAATACCAAGTAAGTTATTAAAAATTATTGTAAATTTATATTCTTTGATTTTTCAAATTTAAAAAATCTTAAAATGGCAAAAATTAGTCTAAATAAGACAAACATATCTAAATTTATGAAATTAGGCAAAACAACATATTGTTTTTTAAGAAAATAACGTTTTTTTCAGTCTCTTTGTATGTCCTACTTTCCCGATTAAAGTCTGATGATTCGTTACCGTGGAGATTTTTAGCAACTGTTTGTCACAATAAACTTTTTTATTGAAGCGAGTTTGTAAAAACATTAAACACATTTGACATTCATGACATAATTCATGCTTTAAATTGCCTTCATAATCACTTTCGTAAAAATGTCTAGAACAGATTCGAGCATTTTTCACATTAAACTTATCTTCCCGTTTACACAGACGCTTCCAAACACTTTGTATTTCATTGTTTTTGGGGAAGCTAAAATCATTAATATCGGGCATAAAGCCCTTGCATTGATTGTCCACATCACAAGCATACACAACACACCTCATTTTTTACTTTTAAACTCTTAAAAGTGACATAAAAATACCAACAAATAACTTTAAAACACAACGCGATCTTAACAAAGATGTGTCTCATTTACAAAATATGGCGGATTACTCACAGCATGACGTACATGGCCACGCCTGCCTGCGCGGTATCATATTTTCTTTTATTTGTATCGTGGGATATCAGTCGGTTGTTAGCATTCCGAGTGGGTGGTTCTATTATTCTGGGTCGAATCCGAGCTGTTAGAGGTCCCGGCACATTTTTTGTTTTCGGTTAAGCATCAACCACTTGTGATTTTTTTTAAATGCTCACTGTTGCCTGTGTTTAAAATCATAACTAAACTTTTTTTGAATAATTAACTTTTTGTTTTATTAAATTATTACAGACTTTACATTTTGACATAAAATATACATCATTTGTTTACATGTGTACAATATATCTCTCTGTTAAATTTTTGCTGTAAGCTCTTATTTATAAAAATGTTTTCCCGTAAGGATATAACAATAAATACATATTAAGCTGAGTTTAATATAGTACCTTTTTTCATTTACTCAAATTAAATGTCGGGTCCAAATTGACCCCACGATACCAGTTAATATTGCTTAAGAAACGATACCAGTTAAGGATTAAATGTACCTAAAGAAACCCTAGCAAACCTAGGTTTGCAAAAACATCTTGAAAGTACTTTCAATTTTAAATTAGAATCTCTGGGATCCGCGCTAGCATTAAGAAAAAGACGATAATTTTTAGATAAAGTAAAAATGAAGTATACAATATTAAAGGCGGCTACAGACGGCATGGCAAGCCTTGGCCAGCGTTTCAACCAGCGTTTGTAGAGACGTTGGTCTTTGCTTGATATTGGCGCACCGACGACCGTACACACGACATGTTTTATCTTTGCCAGTATTTTCGAGGCAAGTGAAAGCGACTCTCTACAAGTGCACAAGACAGATAAAATGGAGTCCAATGATGAAGTGATAGCAGCGTCTGCTCTAGTTTTAAGTTCAGCTGCATTATTTTTATCAAAAACTATTAAAAAAAGAAAAAAAACGCAGGTGGTGGACTAATTCGCTTTATCTAAGTAGGACAACGTAGGTTAACTAAATAATATTTATATGAACATTCACACTACAAATAATTTTTTAGGTACAATGGAAGTGATTTACTTGGCGATTTGAGAAAGGAGGCATCTCTAAAGTTCATTAACCTCTGCAGAATATCTGCAAGTGATTTTGAATACGTGTGTACGGCGATCAAGACCACTGGCGAGTTTCAACAAGTCCCTTTGATGTGTGTCGAAATTACCGCTTACTAGGCGAACCCTGGCCAGCGCCAACGTTGGCTTTGCTTTGCCATATGTTTTGCATCCACACTATGCGCCAACGTTGGAACGAGCGGGCATTGGCCAAGGCTTGCCATGCCGTCTGTAGCCGCCTTTATACATATTATTTCAACTATATTTAAAAGTATTAGATCAAAATATAATGCGAGATAAAATTAAGACTAAATAATGCATGTACTCAACAGTTCATTATCATATGAAACTTGTGTGAATATACCCAGCAAACACAAGGTGGCTGCTCCAGAGGCGGACAGAAACCGCATAACCGAAAGCCGCGTCCGGCCCGAAACACGGCAAACCCAGCGGATTTGTAGACCGGGCATGTCCTCTTTGCCGCGACGGCCCATGGAATGCAATGCTGGGCATCAGCAATGGGTCATCAGCGGCATTACAGTACAGGTAGCAGTATTGTTGGAAGTGCGCTGTCCTTCCACTGGTGGATTAACCAAGTAGACCGGCTAGGTGCAGTAATGCGTAGTTTTAATGCAAATTTAAGATGGTCCGCATTGGGCATTTTAGAAAGACTTACAGCAAAATAGTCACTGGAAATTAACAAAAATAGTTTGCACTTGCTGTTATATCAATTCTAGATAAGACATTTTAAATATGAATTCAAAAATTTTGTCCCTAAACTTGGGTATGCCGGGCTAAAATGCAATTAAGTATTTTTGTAAATTTTAATTTATTTTTTTCTGTAAAAATATTTCTAGTGTAACCAATGTTAACCCTCTTAAATTATATAGCTACATTTGAATGAACAGTTCATTTTGTTCTTTATAAAAACGCGTTGAACATACATTGTTTACAAAATAATTTTTGTAAACAATTTATTTTAAAAAAATGCGCTTCCAAAGAAAGATCCGAAAAATTAGTGCTTGAAAAAAAAATATCTTCGAACAATTATATTTTCGACAATGGAAATGAATATTCGTAAAATCTGTTTTTCCAATTACTTTCCTGTCGAAAACGTTTTTCTTAAAAAAAAGTTTCGAAAAATCTTTGTAGATCCTTTTTCCCAATAACTATTTTGCAAGAGGTCAAGTGGCGTGGCTAAGCTTTTTGTATTAATAAAGAATTTAAACCACAAAGACTTTTTATTTGGAGCTGTAATTCACAATAATAAAACAGCCACCCTTCCTCTCAGACCCGTAGCTTAGTAACTTAGTAGTTTTTGCAATGACCATTTTTGCGCACCGCTCTTCAAGACCGTTTTTTTTTCTGATGCCCCTCTTAAGGCTGCCTCGAGGCAAATAACGATAGTACCCAAGTAACGTTTCTATCATAATGAGTTTTTACAGTTTACGAAACTTTGTATATTTACTTTTACTTCCATTTTTGTCTTTTGCAATCGGAGTTTTTGTATTTTTAAGAATGTGATTATTTATTATAAACGTTATTATTTATTATTTTTAAAGGTTCAATTTGGTATAATTAGATTATTTAATTGTTGTCAAGCTAATTTTATAAATTACAACTTTTATTGGCGTCCATCATTTTGGGATATTACGTATTATTACAGTTGTTTTGGATCTTGTTTTTGTTTGTATTTGCTCTGTTATTAATTTATTAGGTAAATTCATTACCCTTGTGTAATTTTGGTAACATTTATATTAACATTATCTGACATATTGGATAAGTAGATAATTGGTAATTTTCTATTTTATAAGAAAAATTATTGTAACTGAAATAGATAGTTTGTACTTGTACATAGGTACATATGTATGTCATAATATATGCACGATGTTCAGCTATTCAAGAAAATATATTTTATCCATTAGGCCAGCTTTATGGTATAATATTTTCCTTGGAACAGCTCCAGTCTTTGATTTTAAAAACTTTCGGGTGGAACACATAGAAGTCCAGATTTTGCTGATTATACTTTTTACAGTGTTGGATTTATTTTTTGTCGTCGAAGCTCTTTATCAATATGATACTGTAGGAAAATTACGCACTAATTTACTTTGCGATTATTTTATCTGCTTTTATGGGTTATTTTCTGTATTTTGTATTCGTCTGAAACAACTTTTGCATAGAAGAGATTGGGAAAAACTTATAAGAAATATATCAGAACTAGAAAATGCAGATAATTTTAATACTAAAGGCGATGTTGAAAAAATATTTTTTAGAACACCAGTCTTTCGGTTTATTTGTGGCGCTATAACTTCACAGCTTCCGAATTTGAGTAATTTAATAAATGCAATAAAATCACCTGCAATTGCTTATGCATTTATGTTTAGAATAGTTCATTTCCAGCCCATTATAGGTATAAACGTTATTATTATAAACTTTTTAAAGTCTATAATAGAAAAATATAAGGATATAAATGGATTTCTTCTACAAAGCAAATGGATGTCCACCAGTGCCGCAATTCAAACTCAAAGAAAATGTAGAATACTATATTCAGAGATACAAAATGTATTTAGAATGGTTAACGGTTTATTTGGTGGAGCTATTCTTTTAAGTGTTTTGTATTTTGGATTTACACTTGTCCATACCGTATATATTACTTTCGTTGTTTTTTGGCAAGATAAGGAGATATCGCACTACCGTCGGAACATTATTTCAAGCTGTATTTTTGATGGATTGGGCGCAGTAAGTCTTATTCTATATTTTGTGATTCGATTAACATAAATACACACATCTTTTAATAAATTTTAGATATGTCTTGAAAAACCTCAGTAATCCTAGGTTCGCAAGAAGGACTTAAAGTACTCTCATTTTGAAATTTTAACTTGCGGCGCACTTATACATTTTTTTGTAACCCTTAAGTAAACATCAATGTTCGGTGTCAGGGTCGTATTAAAAAGAGCTCATGGATTTTGCAATAAATTAATTAGGTTTCGTAAAGCGGTGCCTGACCATGGGCGGCGGGACCATAAATAAACTGTGTTTAAAAGTATTGATAAATAATTTACATAATACTAAAAACAAACTTACCCAGTAAATTTATACGGTGGTTACTACCAATTTTCTATGGATTCGTCAGTACAACTCTGAAGTCTTTTACTGGCTATTAAATGGGGAGATGACGGTCCTCGTGGATTTAGTGTTTGAACTACAACATTCACCACGAAGTTTTTCTTTAAATCCGTTAATTTATAGATTCGGCTTGAAGCAAACAGTCAAAAATTGTGGTCAGCCACAATTTTTGACTGTTTGCTTCAAGCCGAATTGCATTTTCCATTCGTTTGCGTGAACGTGGCAAATAATTTCACAAGTTGTGTCGCAGGGTAATGTCTAGTCGGGATTATATTTTGCCCAAAAGTCACTAAACGTTTTTTTTTCTGTAGACTGAATAAAAAGGCATATTACAATAGTTACTCATCATAAATATCAAATATTGGATAAATTCGACATAGGGTTTTTTGCCCTTTTTAATGTTCCGTGAAACGAAATTCTTTTAGTGTGTGTCCGTCCGTCAGCCACAGGCGATTTTTTCTGAAATTATTCGACGTAAAAATTTGAAATTTATCAAAGAGATAGTGTGTGGTGGCCCAATTATGGACATGGGAAAAGAATTTCAAGGGCATCGTGTAGGGTGTCAAATGAAAGCTTATTATAGCACGAATTTAATAATATATATATATATATATATATATATATATATATATATATATATATATATATATAATGTATTTTTTGGGAAAGTAGCTTAAAAATTGCTGTCCTCCACCATTATCACCAAAAGAAACGCTTAGAAATATCTGAAAAAAAATATGAACATTGAAATCTTGGTGTAGATTGAGCGAAAGTTATAAGGAAAAAACATTCAAATGCGATCAATGGTTATAAACAATTTAATTGTTCAATTGGTAATATGTTTCCAGCTCTGGATGTGTGAGTCGATCCCCCGGTGTACCCACGGTACATAGTACTTAGACTTCGGTCTTCGTGGGCTGTCAGAAGATAAAAAAAAATTGTTTAAAATCTTTCACCAACAAATCTTTCGGAATTTTTATCGCAAAACTTAGATAGTCATCAACATAATACAAGAAACAAACAAAATTTGTTTCTAAATAGTGTTTCATGCAATATAGAATATAAATCAGTAATGAAATGAGTGAAGTCTACTTGTCAGGGGTACATATAAATACGTAAAATTGAGCATAAGTTCTCTAAACCACCTTAAAATTCCATATTTCTTCAAATCCTTATTGTATAAGGAATTTTCAGGTGGTTTAGAGAACTTATTCTCAAATTTACGTATTTATAAATCGGTTTTTCATAAAGGGATAATAGAATTTAATAATCTAAATTACTGTATTAAAAATCAATGTAATCTAAGAAAATTTAAAAAAGAATTAAAAACATATATTTGTTTAATAATCAATGTGAAAGTACTAATTAATTGAATTCAACAGCTCACTTAAATTTTAAAAAATTAAAAAAAAATCGAATTTGCTTAATATTATTGTTATTGTTTGAGACATAATGTTTATATTGTAGCATTTATTGCTAAATAAATCTTTTTAAATAAATAAACATATTTCCTTATAACTGCTGAATCACTGGTTTAAGAGAAAAAGTTTTTCGACTAGAAATAAGGAACAACTTTTGCCCTTAGACGTTTTTCAAAATTTTTAATTCAGTTCCGCGCATAGCCGATGTGATACGGCGTTGGTGCCGTCGCGAGGTTTGCTCAGATTAAGTGGGAGGCTGATGGCTGATTGTTGAATGATGTATTAACGTAAAACATAAAGAACAATAACATTAGTAATAATTTATTTTTACATAGTTGAAAGCATTGTTTTTTAGATTCTACCTGTGATTGTGTTTTTGTATGGCCATAGAGCTGCACATCATGTAAAGAAGTTACAGAACACATGTGTTTTATTACAAAGGAACCTGAACAGAAACTGCGAACGGTTGGTGCAATTAAATATTTTAAATAGTTAGGTTTACAGCACAATAATACTTTGGTCAATATAAGGTTGAATATAAGAAATGACACGTCATATGCCATTCGACACTTGCATCTCTCACCCATGTTGGTGGACAGGACGAAACTGCCTACATATTGAAATATTATCGTTAAATGTATGTTTTATTTTTCTAGAAAAATCAAGAAATGTACTGATCACGTGACCCTGAGATATTTGTTTTTGTTCGGTTTTAATGCATTTAGTAGTTGGTGCATTCTTCACTTCAGCAGATTGTTTTATAGATCTTAGTAAACATAAGGTGGCTGCTCCAGAAGCAGACAGAAACCGCATCGCCGAAAGCAGCGTCCGGTCCGAAACACGGTAAACCCCGCGGATTGTAGACCGGGTATGTTCTCCTTGCCGCGCCAGCCTATGGAACGTAATGCCGCTTATGGGCCATGAGCGGCATTACACTACAGGGCGCATTACCGTTGGAGACCCGCTGTCCGTCCACTGGTGGATTAGCCAAGTACAGTGGATGGCCCGCACACGGCTAGGTGTAATACCCCATGCGTGGTTTTAATACAAATTTAAGATTGTCCTCATTGGGCATTTTAGAAAGACTTTTACAGAAAAGTAGTCGCTGAAAATTAACAAAAATAATTTGCACTTGCTGTTATATCAATTCTATATGAGACTTCTTAAATATGAATTCAAAATATTTGTCCCTAAACCTGGGGTATGCCGGACTAAAAAGCTATTATTTTTGGAACTTTTCACTTGATTTTTTGTAAAAATGTTTCTAGAATATCCAATGTTAACCCTCTTAAATTATATATATTCATTTGAATATACCTCTCATGTTTTTTTTTATAAAAACGTACTGAACATCTCTGCTCCCAGTATTTAAATAGCTATTTGCAGATTAACAAACCCTGCTCATTTTTATTGGAAGAAATAGGTATAAATAGTAAATTTAACTCATCACTTTAAACTAGTTTATAACTTTTGTAGTTAGGAAAGGAGTAAAATGGCAGAAGATAAGGAAAAAATAGTAAACCATAATAATTTGTAAAGCAGTGGAGAAATTTATTTAAAAACATTTTTACATACAAAACAAGGAAAATAACAAACGAGATGACCACTGAAAATTCTATAATTCACATTCCAAAAAAATATAGGTGAACAACTGAACAACACACAAAAAAGCACCAAACGCATGCTCATTGACAAGCGGAATGATCGCGGTAACTTGTGGGCTAACCATCTCCGACAAAGCCGCCTAAGAACCGAATGCGGTGCGAAAGCTGATTTTCGCAAGAGGGCAGCCCGAATCGTAACCGTGTTTAATTCGAAACTGAAGTATCGTTTCTGGTGTGCCGAGTCCATGATGCTTTAGGTTAAAGGATGGCAATTCATCGTATGGAAAATCACGCGCGTACCATATGCAGTCAGAAAATGGCAAAAAGAGTCACAGACTTCCCACCAGTGCCGACTGCCGTTGGTTTACTGGGATGGCCACATTTATTGTTTGTCTTTTCTCTCTTACAATATCATATCCGAAACAAGTCCTATGTAGCATCATAAAATTTTCAATTTCAATGGAATAAGGTGCATAAACCGGCCAATAAATTCCAGGTTTAATCTTAACTCGACACACCCACAATTAAACATGGTCAAGCGTGTTTCTACAGGGTTTCTTCCCGTGGGATGGGACTGGCCCATGACACTTTGTTAATGGTACCATGGATTGATTCATGTACAGGAATATAATGGAAAATGTTATGCTACCTTATACAGAGTTGGAATGCCGTTGTGGTTTACTTTTTAGCAGGATAATAATCCAAAGCACTCTATTATACTTATTCAAGAATGGTTTCAGGAGACTAATGGTTCAGTTTATGTGTGCCGGCACAATCCCCAGACCTAAACCCGATCGAAAATCTGTGTCAAGAAGTAGAGCGTCGTATTCGCATACAATTGTTTCCAAATAAACAATCGTCAGTGGACAATGAGGTTTGGAGAAATCTTCCTGAAACTATAATTCGAAATTGAATTGCCTCAATGCCGCAACGTGGTCAGCCAGTGATACGTAATAATGGATATTCTATTAATTTTATTAATATAATATTTCTGGCAGCTATAATTTCTAAATGTTTTGTGCTCTTTTTGTTGTATCCTTTAAAATAAAATACTATTAAATGCAATTTGTTGCTTTACTTTTGTAGTATTTATTTTTGACTAATTTTTGTAATTATTTGTCACTACAAATGGTGTTTAAAATTAAATAGATTGTAATAAGATATTACTAAGATTGCGGGGAAAGTGTCTAATTAATATTAAATGAAAGACACAGGCTTCTAAAAAAATTTGTTTAATTTAAAAATATAATCATTTTGTTACTCTACTTTTGTCTAATAATGTATGTAAAATTATACTATACTGATGGCAGGCCATACAGAGATAACATTATCATGAAATTATTTGTAGGTTTTTGGAACTGCAAGAGTTTCATGAACAACTTGAACAGCAACAAGTAAAATTCAACGCATTACGATTTTTTACCCTCGATAAATCCATGGTTAGTCGATATGTGAATACTATTATTGCCTATATTATAACTAGTATACAGTTTGTCTATGCTGCCACTGCTGCCAGAAATGGAAAAACACCATAGAGATGAAATATTTTATTTCAAATAGTATTATTTCTGTCTTTAGCTTTAAATATGTGTAAAAGTATAACCATTATAGAATGACTAAAAACTTTACTACTAATTGTATAATTTATGTTACACCTTAGTGTTGTAAATATCCGTATTCTTTAGATATTCGAATCATACAGAATCGGAATCAGCTAATATCCGTATCCATTATCTGAATACGTATCCATTTCTTGACCCGCGCGAAAGCGGTTACAGATATACGTATGCATGCAACACTAAAACATTTTCTATCCGGATACACGGCTAGGTAGGTCGATGCTAGTGTTGTAAATATCCGTATTCATTAGATATCCGAATCATACGGAATCGGAATCAGCTAATATCCGTATCCATTATCCGAATTCGAATCCATTTCTTGACCCGCGCGAAAGCGGTTACAGATCATGTATACGTATGCATGCAACAGACTAAAACATTTTCTATCCGGATACACGGCTAGGTAGGTCGATGCGGTATCGGTATCATACCAGTCGAAGTCGAAGTTTAGGGATAAGAAGACACCGCGTCGCGCCGTTCTCGTTTGAATTCGGTTCGGGTGAGGCGGGACTAGTTTAACCAATGGGTCTCATCTCATATGATACCCGTTACCCCGATAACTATGCCATCTTTTTTTAGGAAATGTCATTAGAAAGAGAAAGCACAATATCAAATATGCCAAATCGCAGACCGTGTTGTTCGCTTACACTCGATTCCGATTCCGTTTTCTCTTTGCACTTTGCATTAGTAACCACCCGATGCGAATTTATTTTGATTCCGAATCCGTATTCAAGTTCTCGGCCGGTTCCGGATAATCCGGATTCTTTTAATATTCGGATCCAACGGATTTTTGGATACGTATCCTAACATCACTAGTCGATGCGGTATCATATCATTCGAAGTCGAAGGTTAGGGATAGGAAGGCACCGTGCGTCGCGCCGTTCTCGTTTGAATTCGGTTCGGGTGAGGCGGGACTAGTTTAACCAATGGGTCTCATCCAATATGATACCCGTTACCCCGATAACTATGCTATCTTTTTTTAGGAAAGGTCATTAGAAAGAGAAAGCATAAGATCAAATATGCCACATCGCAGACCGTGTTGTTCGCTTACAGTCGATTCCGATTCCGTTTTCTCTTTGCACTTTGCGTTAGTAACCAGCCGATGCGAATTTATTTTGATTCCGAATCAAGTTCTCGGCCGGTTACGGATAATCCGGATTCTTTTAATATTTGGATCCAACAGATTTTTGGATACGTATCCTTACATCACTATTACACCTTCCCATTGAATTATAATTGCAAAACACTAAACTTTGAAGTTTTAGTTGGTAATTTTTGCTCGTATCGTATATGAAGTACCGCTGGAACTTTATTACTTGGGGACAGTGCCTACTTTTGATTATATGGGGCCCTAGGCCCATTACGCAATCCGGGGATCTTCCCTTATTTTTTTTCTGCAAATTGATTAATCATTTTATTGCAGTCTATTTGTTCCAGCACGTCATTTTTCACATTAAGTAGGGCTAAAAACGATACATTTTGTTGGTTCAGAGAATTTCTTAAGTACGTCTTTACCCTTTTTAAAGTGGAAAACGACCCCTCGCCCGATGCTTTACTAATAAGGAATATGCACATATTTTTTTATTGCATAAATCGTTTAAGGAAGTCATTACAAACCCAAAAAAAAATATTTTGAAGAAAATTACTAGGATAATTTAGCTACAAAAAATTTTCACTTTTCGGTATAATTTATCTCAATTTAACAAGCAGCCATTTGTCCTTAGTGAAAAATGACGTCAGGATATCAGCAAAAATCTACAAGTTAACGTAAAGCTTAACCCAAAGTCGAACAGGTTTGATTTTCTCGGAAACAGTCAGAGGGAGAGAAATTGAATTTTTTGAGTTGATAGAGGAATACTAGCTTCGGTAAAAAATTCAGTTATACAGGATGTTTCGTTTCGGAGTTATTAAATGTCAAAATCGAAATTTCCGCGATTTTCGTTGAAATCGGGTAGGTACAGGTCGCAAATGTGAATTAAATCGATGTAAATTTTTCAAGATTGTAGGGGACCCGGAGCTCCAGAACTCTACTGAAACTGGTGAAAATAGCAAGTAATTCTTTTTAATTCTTTTAGGTCGGAAAATGTCATTTCCAGACCCCTCGTTGGTACTTAATAACTCGAAAACAAAACGTCAGATCGAAAAATGGATTCATAAATGAAACTTTAAAATCTCAAATATCTTTTTGCAATACATTTGCCTAAACCTAAAATCACTGAAAAATGGAAATTTTTGGAAAAACCTGGAAATTTAGTTTTTTTACCCAAATATTTCACGGTTTTTAATTTTTTGTGGGGTCAAAATCGTTCAAAGTAAAATCCTATATACGTCATCGGAAAGAGCTCGTCAAAGTATGTGTTATCCATATTTTTTAGTTTCTTCATTCTCTATAGAAAGGGAGCAATCGCCGATTAAATTTTGATATTTTTACATTTTTTGCCATCGACATCGGTACATTTGAATCACTCTGTATTTTTTCCTGTCTGATTTTTCCCACTTTTTCAACACTATCTTATAAAGGAATAATCACACTGTAAAATGAATACCTAATGGGCGATCCAGGAGCGTATTTAAGGGCTAAAAATCGGATTTCCTTGATTTTTTCCAACAAATCCTATTTTTAACCGACATGTTTCCGCACTATTTACCCTATTTAGTGATCCTTTTTGGGTTTATTCTATCCGTTAATTATCTAAGAAGACTTCCCACTAATATAAATGGCGTATTTTTTCGTTAAAGTTATAAATAAATAGGTTTATTTGCATCGGGGCATCTAAAATTTGACAATTTTTAAATTTTCGAAGATTGCCATCAAAATAAAGAAGGAAGTGACTCTGCTGCCGGCGCCACGCGCCGGTTCCCAAAATATTGATGCATGGATACCGGCGCCGGCACCCCAGTATAAAATTTCTCGGGTGCCGGCAGTTCTAACCTAAAATAAAAATAGATACGACATTTAAATGTTATGTAAACATTGTGTTGATTTAATTTTGCGTAAAAGCTATAAAACATGAAAATAGGTGATTAATGTTCTATATGAAAATTTTAATTGCGTTTCAAGGGACTACAAGAAAGCTACATTTGGTTGCGTAATAGCAGAACAATTGACGATCAAAGACAACAAAATCCTAATACTGTGGTGGATATCAATCCGGCTCTGAAATACTATTTCTGCGGTTAGCCTGTGTTAAAGGTGGAAGACCATTCAAGACAAAAAATTAAAAGTCAACAAGGAAGTGTTCCGCGTATAAGCAAGGCTGCCAGGCTAGCATTTTCTTGCATCATGGAGCCTGAACAAAATCACGATAATACTTCATCCAAAGCTTATTTCAATTTTCTAGCAAAACAAAGACTTGCCAGAAAATGTCAAACTTTACTACTCAAGAAGCCTTGAAGGCTGGGGCAAATAAAAAAATCTTAATTAGAGAAACAGGTTGTAAAATGACATTGAAGGTCCTCACTAATCTTGAAAATCGTAGCAAGACTGAGGCAAAGAATTTTGAGGAATGCAAGCATATTTTAAGAAATTCATACCATTGTATTGATATTGAGATTTTAGTTGATTAAAATGGGCTTTTCAAGGGTTTATTTTTCCAAGATGACTGAATCAAAAAACAAATGGAATGTTTTCCAAAGATTATTTTTGTTGATGGTACTATTCTTTATAGTCTCTGATGGTACCTATTGCCTGGTAAATCTACGGTTTGCGACTTACATAATAATGGCAGAAGATGGAAGCGGCCTGGGTGAGATTGTAGCTATTTGCTTGGGGCGAACGAGGATGAAGATTATTATATTATTCGCAGAATAATAATAAATTGTTATATTTTTGAAGCAAGATTTAAGTTTCGTTAAAGTTTACACTATGATAAATTATTGTTTTTTGATCCGCCGGCATCCATAATGGCTGCTGGCGCCGGCATCGGAGTCACTTCCAATAAAGAATTGTACATTATTTACTCGAAATTATTGAGATGATATGTCAAAATTTCGCAGAAATGCCAATTTTTTTTGCGAAGTTGAAAGTTAATGGACCGATTTCGGCTTGAAGTATACATGAATAAGATTTTAGGAACCTTCTACTTTAAGTGCAGGGATATTTCATTGGATGAGTTACGCATTAAATGCCATTTTTATCGAGTTTTAGATGACTCTATAACACTGGAATTCGCCATCTACTCACGATGAGTCATAAGTTCAGTTTTGACGACACAGCCAATGGGATCACGTTTTACAAGTTTCAAAATTTGCGCGAAAATTTGCAGTTTTAAATCCATTTTTTTTGTTAATAAAGACCAAAATAAATGGATAACAGCAACATTTAGTTTATGTAGAGAATATAAAAAAATATATCTCAGATTTATTTGGGTTATATGCATATTATTATTCCCTATTGGGATGGACAAATATATTCGAAATAATTATTCCAAATTGGAGAATGTTGAAATGGTGTTGGTTTCAATCAAGAACTCTAACATTTTTTCAGGATTTCGAGCAATGTTGTTAAAATTACAAAGGACCCCGCACAAACCTTATAGAAAATAATTCCCTGTCGAATGAGCTGAAATGTTAATATGACCTAGTTTATGACTTTCTAATCAAAAGTCTTCATGAGCCCAACACCCTCCTATGGCTAGTTTTTGAGATATGGAAGGACGAAGTGTGGGATATTAGGTGCATTTGTAAGGGAAAAATCTCTATTCGACCACATAGTCCATAAGATAAAATAAAATGTCGGTATATACTTAATTGTTTACAATACCCAAAAATGACCCTTAAATCCAAATTCTAAAACCACACAACCCAAACTCTTAAAACGCTACAACCCTAAGCCCTAAAACCCTAAACCCAAAAACCCTCCACTGCTAAGGGTTTGAGGTATTAGGGTTTTAGAGTTTGGGGTTTAAGGGTCGTTTTTGGGTATTGTAAGCACTTATGTATCGACACTTTATCTAATAGAATGTGTGGTCGAATAGAGAATTTTCCATTAAAAATGCATTTAATATCCCACACTTCGTCCTTCCATATCTCAAAATCTAGCCATAGCAGGGTGTTGGGTCCATGAGGACTATTGATTAGGAAGTTATATTAGAATTTCAGCCCATTCATTTTCCATAAGGTTTTCGCCGAGTCCTCTTTAAATTGCATTATTTCGTCTTTTATGTCATTAATATCAACATATCAACATCCTGTTTATAATATTTCTCAATATCGTCTTATATTTTAAGAACCTATAATATATTTTTTGCAATTGAAAAGTTGAGCATCTCAGTTCTGCAAATAAAGTACGTTTTTGTCCTGTACTATTTGAAAAAGTATAGTGTCGCTAAGGGCGAGCGTGGGGCTCCTCGGAAAGTGGCCCCCATGCCCGGGCCTACCGGGCCTATTGGGAAAATAGGCCCTGCTTGTGGACTACTTTGTTAAACACTTCATTGGAATAATTTTTATTCCCGCCAGATTTTTCAATCATTTCAAGGTACGTAGTCTAGCAGAACTTTCGTAAACGTCGTGGGGCAAATTGTTGTATTTTGAAGAAAATAGGAAGTGCAATTTAAAAGTGTATAAAAGGAAGGTTTTCTATTGACAATATAACTTTAGCTGTGGAGAAAGGACTAATTTTAACGGAGGTAAGTGTAATTTCATGTTATGCAGGGTGTTATGAAAATGGTTTGATATATTGGAATGGCTGATTCCTGGGGTAGTCTACAGACATTCCCAATACTTTTTTCCCTCAAATCGCAATTTTTTTTATTTTAAAAAAGTACCCTAGACCAAAATTAGGGGAAAAAGGGAAATTAGGTTGAAATCGTAAGCCGAACGGAGCTGGCTATGTTATACCGTTAACATAAAGAATTATGACTTACCTATTAATTAGATATTATTAATGAGATGTGCATTAATCCTTCCATCCATTAAAACGTAGCCGCCGTTAAATGATGATTTTTTTTATTATAATAAGAAATATATGGACAGTAAAAAGTACGCCAACCAAGTTATTTTTGCTACATGATTTTTGACAGTAGCAACAAAATGTTAGCCCAAGTGGTTCAAAATTTAAAAAAATTCTCGACTTTTACTACTTTAGAGTGGGTAATTCTTCAAAAATGGTAAAGATGGTGCATGAACGCCACTTTTAGCGTATACTTAGGCAACATTACCCAACTAAAGCCTCGCATAATGACTTAAAAAGAATTAATGACACTTTTAGGCGCGTACCTAGACAACAATACTCAATTAATGTCTCGTACGAAGACTCAAAAAGAACAAAAACATTGTATAAAAAATCCGCCATATTTTTATCAGTTGTTTTCCTGTTTCGATTGACACCATTGTATAAAATTAATTTTTTAAATGCAAAATACCCATTCATTATTAAATTTTTGGGACAAAGACCATGATTATATAATTATTCTATCATTTACTTATTAAATTAAAAATTAAGAAATTAAAAAATCTTAAATTTAACTGAACATTCTTGCACTCAATTTATGTCAAAGAGAAGGAGCTTGCCAAAAAGAAGGCGCTTGCATTTTTTACTGCAAAAGTGTCAGGAAGATTGCTGCGTACATAAAAGTATCATTGAATTTGCAATTTATTCAAGATTCTATGGTTACATGATTAACATATTTTTTTATTAAAAATGTAACATCGTCATTTTAAAATTACAAAATGTTTTCCATATTGTACTTCCTTGCTGGCCGTAGGCTACACATTTTTCTTGCGATATTTTGGTGTAGTTCTTTAACATTATAAAATTAAAAGTTTTTTAAGATTTGCCGAATTCTCATGGATCTCTATGCATTTGTATAACCCCTTGTATGAGATTCATACGATATATTTGTAACACTATATAAAAATTTTTAAATGCATTATGTACTGTGTTATGGGATGCTTATACAATATGTAGGCATATAATGCAATTTTTATATTCCTGTTAAAATAAATGTGTTGTTTAAGACAGCTCAAGGTATTTATCTGTATATATGACTGTTTTAAAATTGTTGTGTAGTTATCGTATTACGGTTTAAAAACCGCGTTTAAAATATTCTGATTTTATCAACTTTCGTTGTGTGGTTATTTATACAAACATTATATTATAAATATCATTTTGCGAGTTGGCCAGATGAACGATTCGGGTTAGGTGTGGTGAGTATAGGCAACTGAATATACACTAGAGGCCGAGGTCCTTTTTCTTTGACGGACACGTGACTTACTGTTGTAAATAATACGATTGATCACACGGCTTTTAAAAATTCCTAACAAAAAGATAAATCATATTAAATTTAAGAACGTAACACGAAACAGCGACGCGTGATTTAGGCAATATCTGACGTCATTTGAAGGCGCATTTGATTTGCATATTTCGCGAATCCGTAGTTGCTTAAATGGCGAATATGAATATATTTTGACAAATAATCATTATTAGTTTTAGATCTCGTCGACTGGACTCGACTGTGCATTTTAGAAATGCGCAATTCCCGTATTTGTTTCTTAGAAATGAGTTTCAGGTTAGCAATATTTTGGTTTTTGTTTAATGTTCTGATGTATAACCGAAATTCTATCTTACAGTTGTCCCAAAGTGGATTTCTAACTGCGGAAGGTATTCCATCAGCGTCATCTTCAATGAGACAGATTGCTGCTAAGGAAACTAGGTTCAAGCAACGGTTTATAAGATATCACTGCAAGAAACAATGTCAAAATTAAAAGTACAAATGTGTTTCAGGCCATGTCAAATGTAACAGCAAGTGTCATGGTAGTTCCTCCTGTTACAATAAAGAGATTAAATTCAAACTTTTATTTGAGTTATAACCTGTTTCAAAGAAATATTTTTTTTTCTAGAGCAATAATATTTTTGTAATTGTATTTGAGGTCTTAGCATTTCTGGAATACATAATAATCATCAAAATGATAAATCGGAATGATCGTATGCCAAAATATCCTTGGGTTTGGCATTTGAGCAAAAGCGAATTGACCTGTTGGCAGAATCCGTAATTTACCTTACACAAATGCCGAAATAGAACATATTTTCGGCAAACGATTATTTGACTTTGCTAATATCGCGAACTAAGTATTTATGTCGTCATATGAGTCTAACATATGTAATAAAAAATAAAAAAATACATTCGTATTCCCTATTTAATTTAAATATCCCATTTGCTTCCGAACATTTTGTATGTATTTTTTTTTTATTAATAAACCGCAATGAGTAATGCACTTCCTTGTCAGTTGTAGGCAACTATATCTAAAAATGCAACAAGTAACTTAATTTTATAATTTACAAAATGGAATCCATTTCATTTTTCTTATTTTGAGTCTTTGACAGTCCTTTATTGACTTGTACATGTATTATGTGTATTGAATTATTTTGGTAACATTTACATTAACAGCGTTTGACGTATCAGATAATGTAGATAATTTATTGTCCTTTGTTCTATTAGCAGGGAAAATTATTGTAGCTAAAATAGATATTTTGTATTGGTGCATACCTACAGTCGCGTACGATGTCTCCGTATTCATATAAATGTATTTTATTCGTTAGACCAGTATTTTGGTTTAATATTCTTGTTGGTACTGCTCCTGTATTTGATTTCAAAAAATTACAGGTTGTACACATAGAAATACAGGTTTTGATTATTACAATTTTTACTTCTTTACATTCATTTGTTGCCTTGAAAGCCATTTCTCAATACAAAAAATTCGGACACGCATGTATTTATCTGTTTTTGGAATTCTTTCTGTGCTTTTATGGATTATTTGCTGTGTTTTATATTCGCTTAAAACAACTGTTGCAAAGAAGAGATTGGGAGAAACTCATTAGAAGTATATCAGAACTAGAAAAAGCAGACAATTTTAATACTGAAGGCGATGTTGAAAACATTTTGTTTAGAGCACCAATCTTTCGGTTTATTTTTGGCAATATGCTTGCACTACTTGCGCATCTTAACAATTTCTTAAATGGAATAGCAGTATCTGCTCTCAGTTATGGGTTTTTCTACAAAATAGCACATTTTCAGCCCATATTTGGCATAACGATTATTGTTATTAACATCCTAATATCCCTATTAGAAAAATATAAGGATATGAATAGACTGCTCCTACAAAGCAAATGGATGTCCACCAGGGAAGCAATTCAAACTCAAAGAAAATGTAGGATACTATATTCAGAGCTACAGAATGTATCTAAATTGGTTAACAGTTTATTCGGTGGATCTATTCTTTTAAGTTTTTTTTATTTTGGATGTTTAATTGTTCATAGCATTGCTGTTACTTTCGTTATTATTTTGGAACTTGAGAATTTTGAACGCCACCCTCCTAGGGTTATATTTTCCTGTATTATGAATGCACTTGGCGCGGTAAGTCTTATTCTATAATCTATGTTTTAAATACACTGACTTACAAAATCTATTTTAGCGCCATTACAGTGATTTTAAATCATTTTTATCTAACGACTTAAAAAGTAAACTTTCTACGACCAGCGAGTAAGTACGAGAGCATGCCAAATGAGATTTTAGCGAAACGTCTGCAAGTTTTAACGAGAAACGAACCAAACGAATGGATGTATTCCCGGATAAACCACGACACACACATACACACCATATCACACACACACACACACACACACACCTATATATATATATATATATATATATATATATATATATATATATATATATATATATATATATATATATATATATATATATATATATTTCAGCGATGCTTCAAAATTTCACTGCACTACAAAAAATAACCCACTTATTACTTATTTTTTTGGTAGGGTTCTGTCCTCGGTATTATTATTCGCATAAACTAACGGTTTTCGTCAGTATTATAACTGTTTAGTACACTAAAATGTGAAAAATTACTTCTTCTGCACACCACATGATATTTGACAAGCAGCTACGAAATAACTACGAAATAAGTACGTCTTATTTTTTTATCTCGCTCTTGCTCGGTGTCTTTGTCCGCCTCTTTCTGTTGTGTTGGAAAGCCGGTCGGAATATCTTTTAACATTAGGGAGAATTTGCAAGAATAAATTGCGGATAGGCTAATTAATGAACGATAAAATTTAGAGTGGTGTTTTTTTGTCAGAGCTTTTCCCTCATTTGCTAAATGAGTCTACCAGATATTTTAATTTTTAGGTCTTTTTTTATAAATCATGTCATAGAAACGCCACATTAACTTTTATCGTTTTTGACTTAACGTTGCTAGTTGCAAAGCCTCACTATGAAATATTTTGGCTTCGCCGTAGTTCGCAGCTTGGCGATTCAGCTGAGAACAGCGTGGGTAGGTACTCTTCAAGCGATTGGCTAGGGGAATGTTTCCGTTTCGTCCTTGTCTTCATTATCGCATTATTTGACATCTTTGTCAGTTTTGTCGCCAATTTCTACCCCCGTTAAACATCAGCTGATTGCAGGTGGTTTCATTAATTTGAGTCGCCAATACTTTTCATTTTCCTTTTAAATTAGTTCCCAGTTTTTCACAACAAACTCTTTGTTTTGCTGTGGTTTTTTTTACTAGTGCTGTAGTAAAAAATACCTTGTTGATTCTTTTAAGCGTTGTATTTAATTAGTTAGTGGAATATTTTTTTCATTAATGACAATACCTACCGTTTTGTCAGTATTGTGTAGTGTGTCAAGTTTAATGTAAACATCTTTTTATAATAAGGGAAGTGAATTTTACAGAGCTTTTATTTTAAAAGTAAAAAGCATAAGTTTTCAGTTTTTAAAGTAGTGACAAATACCGCGGAATATTTTAAATTTTGTTTTTGATGCATTATTGGAATTTTTTTAGTGTAGTCATGCGTTGGTTCCTTGCTTTAAATTAATGGTTGTACTGTGTTGTTAATGTCTTTTGGTACCTATAATTGTACTTTCAAAAGAAATGTATTTTAAAGAGATTTTACTACAAACGTAATAATAACATTATTTCTTATGCTAATTTGTTACATAAAAAAATATTGATAGAATTGGCAACTTACTTCTCGTCAGTGGCGGGTACCGCTGGTTTGAGAAAATTTAAGGGGCGATTACCAGCTTATTATTGCGAAGCACCATTTATGACTATTTTCCTTCAATCTGAATTCATATAAGGATTTACCAGTTTCAATATATGCTTTGAATTTCATAACACGCTGTATATATAGGGAAATTTCTGTATATATAAATCTATAGAAAATGGGGAATTTTCTTTGGTCGAAATAGGTAATATATATGTAAACATATACGAGTATACTACCCATATCGACCGAAGAAAATTCCTCATTTTCTATATATTTAGATATATATTATAGAGAAATTTCCCTACTGTACAGTGGTGCACTTGTACTGTCGAAGAACTTCGACATTTATTTTACTCTTATGTTAGCAGCCAGCCAGCTTTAGGGGTCGAGTTTTGAAAAATTCGTTCTTAGTGAGTCTCTTCATTATAAAATAAAGCTACTGTTCAAATTTCATGTTTATAGCTTCAGCGGTTTCTGCTCGGCGATGATGAATCAGTCAGTCAGTCACTCGGTTAGCCAGGACATGTTATTTTAAATATGTATATATTAGATATATTAAAAACGCTAAGAGTGACTTTTTCGCTAGTTTAGTACAAAAAAATAGTCCTTCTTCTTAATTCATTTCATGGTCTTGCACCCGCGGGCTAAAAACTTCCACTTTACACCCTTGATACAAAAATAACTAAGTATTATTATGTGATTTCTGGAATTTATTTAACCTAGATGTTTCAAAAAACATGTGCCATCGCTTAAAGGGGGATCTTTTAGAAGAAACTAAGCACAGTTCATATGAACATGAACCCGCAGATGCTTTGTGTTAAAGATACAGTGTGTTAAATTTTCTTTTCAGTGTTTTCAAAATATTTTCAAAATGGACAGCAATTTTAATGAAATTTACGCTATGTAAAGTACTTAAAGTAAGCGTAATTGTGACTGTGTAGAGACTTTGACAGGTCATCCAGTGGCGTGCATATGAAAAGATGGTAAAATATTTTTTTAATAAAAACATGTCCGCCACTGATTTTTTTTACATTTTCGTGTTTAAATCAAATTAATAGTATGTTACATTCCTAACAAAACTTCCTCTTCACATTTTTTAAATTTTGTTTAGGAGATAAATGCAATTTTATTAAGCGCCTTCTAGGTTTATTTTTTCCAAACAGATAATAGGGATTATGCATATAACTCAAATAAATCTGAAATATATATTCTTTTTATATTCCCTATATAAATTAAATATTTGTGATGATTGTTTTTATCAATTTATTTTTATCCTTCATTCAGTCCGCATTAAAAAAAAAGGGATTTTCTACTGCAAATTTTGAAACTTGTAAAACGCGATCCCATTGGCTGTGACGTTAAAACTCTTTTAATAAGTACATGGCGAATTTCGGTATTGTATGGCCATCGAAAAATCAATAAAAACGGCATTTAATGCTTTACTTATTAAATGAAATGTACCTGAATACACAGTAGAACGTCCATAAAAGCGTTTCCATGTATAGTTCAAACCGAAATCGGTCCAGAAACCTTCCAATCTTGCAACAAAAACTGACATTTTTGCGAAGTTTTGAGACATCATATTTTTATAATTTCGACGTAAATAAACTGCAATTCTTTGTTTTCATGTCAATGGTCAAAAATTCGAAAATTTAAAAGTTTCAAATTCTGCGTGTCCCCGATGCAAATAAACCTATTTATTTATAACTTAAACAAAAAAATAAGAAGTAAATTAGTGGGAGGTATTCTTAGGTAATTAACGGATAAGATGAACTAAATAGGAAAAATAGTGTAGAAGAATGTCGGCTAAAAATAGGATTTGTTGGAAAAAAATCAAGAAAATTCAGTTTTTACCCCTTAAATACGCTCCTGGGTGACCCATTCTGTATTCATTTTAAAGTCTGATGATCCCTCTATAAGATAGTGTGAAAATTGGAAAAAAATAGTTAGAAAAAATACTGAATGATTTAAAGGTACCGATGTCGAGTGCAGAAAAGAGTCGAAATATCGAAATTTAATCGGCGATTGCTCCCTTCCTATAAGGAATAAAGACATTCAAAAATATTCACATCATGTATTTCGACGAGCTCTTTCCGATGACGTATATGAAATTTTAATTTGAATATTTTTCTTTAAAAAACGTCGACCGTTTACAAAATAAAATTCATAGTTAGTTCGGGGAGGATGTGCAAAAAAGGGCGACAATTTAATTTTGGAAGACAAGCAAGCAAGAGAATGGTTTGGAATTTGCAGATTAATTTCTTATTTTTATTTCCTTTATCAGCAGGAAGTACTGTGACCGTGAAACAATCACCTCCCAATATTTTTCCCATCTTCAAGTTTCGTGGTTGGGTCAGATCACGAAAAACATGGTTTCACATTTATGCTTGTCTGTCAGCCGGTCAACCGGAGCAAAAACCCATAATCTGCCTGACAGAAAAATAATATTTTGCTAGCTCGAAATCAGAAACAATTTGGGTCAAATATTACACAAGGTTGGCTTAAAAATATTTATATTTCCTTTCAACCAAAAACGATACATGTCCAAAAATTATATTTTGGATATAAATTGGTCTTTTGTCTAGCTCGAAGTTTAAAAAAAAACCGTGGAAATTTGGGTCCATAATTGAAATTTTCAGTTTTTCCCAAATATATCCATTTTCTAGAGCTTTAGGTTTAAGTAAATGTTTTGTAAAAAGAAAGCATTCGAGATTTTAAAATTTTACCTATCAATCCGTTTTTCGATTCGACGTTTCGCTTTTGAGTTACTAGTCACCTATGCAAATGGCATTTCTCGACATAAAAAAATTCAAAAACTACTTACCATTTTCCGGTCCTCATCAGTTTCAATAGGGTTCTGAAGCTCCGGGTACCCTACAACCTTCGAAAATTTAAATCAATTTAATGCGACCTGTACCCGATTTCAATGGAAATCGCGGAAATCTCGACTTTGACGTTTAATAACTCCGAAATGATACATCCTGTATAACTCAATTCTTTACCAGAGCTAGTTGCACTATTACTTTATTAACCCAGAAAATTCGATTGATCCCCCTCTGACTGTTTCCGAGATAAACAAAACTGTTCGACTTTCGGTTGAACTTGACGTTATCTTTGCTAATCTTCTGACGTCACTTTGCACTGCCTGACGTCACTCTGCACTGATGACAAATGGCTGCTTGTTATTGAAATAAATTATATCAAAAAGTAAAGAAATAGCATTATTCTAGTAATTTTCTTTAAATTTTTTTTTTGGGTTTGTAATGACTTCCTTAAACCACTTAAGCAATAAAAAAACACGTGCATATTCCTTATTGCACATTGCGCAAGTAAAGCGCACTTAAAAAAGTGAACACCCTGTATCTGCGAAAGAAAGCATTTGCGGACCCATGTTTATATGAACTTTTTGCCTTAGTTCCTTTTAAATAATCTGTTTTCAAGCGATAACACATGTTTTTTGAATCACCCTGTATATATATATATATATATATATATATATATATATATATATATATATATATATATATATATATATATATATATATATATATATATATATATATATATATATATATATATATATATATAATTCTTCATAAAGAAACGCCACAAAATGCTTTGTTTTGGTTATATACGGTATTAACAATAAAAATAAAACTTATCCCTATTTTGCAACAGAGTCCTATTAGATTTACAGAAAGGGGCGCCACATTGTAGAAACCAAAACGATAAAAAATAAAATTGGTGATTGTCGGACTTAATTAAACAGAAAAAAAGAATAATATTTAATTTTTATGTCGTTTAAAATATTGTTTTTTAGTTTTTACCTGTGGTTGTGTCCTTGCGTAGCCATCAAGTTGCAAACGAGATACAGAAGCTACAAAACACATGTGTTAGATTGCAAAAGAACCTTAGAAGGAACTCCGAACGGTTGGTGTTATTAAGAGACTATTTTTGTTACAGAATAAAATTAGAAAGATACAATTTCCTTTGATATAAATTAATATACAGAAAATAATATAAAAACAACCTAACTGCAAAAATTTACTATTATAAGGTACCACTTGGTCATTATATTGCCTTTTTTATCTTGGGCAGCCAGTCCACTTAAACTAACGCACCGTGGGCGTCTAAAGAGAAGGGAAATGTAATCTATTGATACGGGATTTAGAGGATTAAATGTTGGCAAGGGAAAACATCTACAGGCAATTTGTTCCATAATTTGAAAACTCCCCGGATGAATGAGCGAGAGAAGTGGGATTTTCTAAATTTTGTAGCTGGACAGTAATGGAATAAATATGTAACGTGCTTCTTGTTGTTCTTTTAGGAACAGTCAAGGGTAGGGTTGCCAACTTTTAAAAATAAAACTATAGGCGTGCGCAGACTTCCTAATTAGGGTGTGCTAAGACAGTGGCGTATTAAGGATTTTGTTTCGGGGGTATCAGCCACTAAATGGAAAGCGGGAAGGAGGAAAAGCGCCGCAGGCAAAATGCAGGGTCACGCCCAAAGTTCAAAAATCTTTTTCTTTTTAAGCCACTGGGTCAGAAAAAAAAGAAAACGTAAATTTTGAAAGCAAACGCTTTATTTTGTAATATTATGAAAGTAAAAAATATGATAACTAAAACACTGAAACACATATTACAATATAAGGAGTAAATTTAAAAAAGTAACTATATAAATTTTTATATTTACAACCTCACTCTTCTTGTTCCTTGAATAAGAATATTAAATTTATTTTTTACCGCGAGTCATAATTATTTTTTGTTTTGACTTGTTCTATATACAAAAAAGGAAGTAAATCCAGTCGCTCTTGTGACAGTACTTTTTAATTTTGTGCGATTTCTGGCATTGCAAATAGATCATGTCATAAACAATACTAAATATTATTTTTTATTATTTGTTTTAGATTTATGATAGAATAATGGGGGGGGGGGGGCGTGGGGACGCCTATGAATGAAACGTGATATATTTTATCCTAACCCGACGACCCACCATGTTGCCATTTGAAAAAAAATGAGTGATACAAATTTAAATGTTAAATTTTACAAAGCAGATAGGTTTTGACCGAAAACAGTAAAGTTCTATTTTTCCCAAGATTTTAGATTTGAAATTTGTGGTTTAACCATATTCATAGCCTTTTAGATACAAAATCAAATTAAAAAAAAATTGGTGACGAAAAGTGCCAAGTGACACATGGTTGTATTAAGAATGTCATAATATGGAGTCAAAAAACGTAAAAATATACCGTCCCATTTAAAAATCGAAAGTTTAAGTCACTTCCGGTTAAACCGGAAGTTCCATAAAGTTGAATCACTTGTCAAAAAATGCGGTTTTATGTCGTATAGAAATCTTCCAAATTTCATTCCACTATCTATAAAAACAAAAAGTATAGGGACGAGCCACCTTCCGCTGACACCCGGTATAGAAAAAAAAAGACAAATGTAATTACTTAAAAAAATAATTTGTGTTAGATTTTACCTTGACTATTCTATTATACTTATAAATCAAAAATACACTGTCGAAGTTATGTGTATGAGAAAAAAATAAAAGAATGTATAACCAGTGAAATAAAATTCTTAAAGGAGTAACAAGAAATATGCAATGCAAGACATATCCAATACAATTATATCTAATTTATAAAATACAGAAAATAATACATTTTTTATATCTATCTGGGTAAAGTAATACTCCTGCAGTGATAGGCACCTACAGTAAAATAATTTTTAGGTTTTCGGAACTACAAGAGTTTTATGACCAACTTGAACATCAAGTAAAATTCACCGCATCTAGATTTTTTGTCCTCGAGAAATCCGTGATTATTCGATATGTGAATACTATTAATGCCTATATAATAACTTTTCTACAGGTTGTGTATGCTGCCAATAATGGAAAAACATCATAGATTTTAGATTAAAAGTAGTGTTGCATCTGTGTGTATTACTAATTGAATTTTGAAAATGTATACATAATTTACAATTATTATGAAATTTAAATTTTTTTATTATGACACCTTTCCATTTTTTCCTAACCAAATTGTAAACACTTTTTAATTTAAGTAGATTATTCGTTGCTCGTAGTATGTAGTGCATTATTTTTAAAGCGGTCTCTAGGGTTTTACATATTAAATTTACAACCTTATGGAGTTTGTTAACAAACCCTAACAGCCTGTTATTAACAGGCTCTGTTCTATTAGAACTAGAGGCAAAACTTGACATAGGTACATTTTAGTCTTACGATTATGGTAATTTGTATTTGGGCCAAAAAAGCTCCAAGAAATACCCCAAAAATGCATTGATTCTTTGAAAAACATTTCGTTGGGTTCCCTAACGCTAGACTGGTCGAATTTAACAACCAAAAGTTTTAAACTGATAAGAATAAAACAACTAAGTTTTATACTATGAATTTTTTTATAACTTTTCACAAATTTATGAAGAAAAGGGCAATTTGAATACGTACTTTTCCTATGGGCCGATTTAAATAAAATGCAGTGCACATAATATATCGTTCTGAGTTGAAAAATAAATATTTTTGTCAAGCATTTTACCAAGCATTTTGTCACAACTAATATGACTGAAACCTCTATTTTAGTTAATACAGCAATAATACTTCATAATGGTAATTAATATATTTTTATTGATATCGCTTTTGTATAATCTGTCTCGACTTTGGTAAATGACAAGCAGATACATTATGAAGAGCTGCATGGGAACCCTCAATTTTCAGCCGGTTTTTAAGTTTTCCTTGAATCTCATCTTTGGTGTAAGCATATTGTAACTGATCGATAACGTCACTTACTAAATCGTGCTCAATACAAAGCGGGCATGGACTTGTACTGCAAATTCTTTCAATTGGTTCTATGATGCCGGGACTCCTGTATAAAAATATATTTTTGTACTTAAAATTTTAGATAATAAGCTCATTGTGGCAAGCCTTTGCCATGTTTTTGTCACTGAGTACACATCCAAAGAATTACCACAACCTCATACCAAGCGAAACAGGCACGTCCGTAGTAGAAGAAACAAGTGAAATCTTCTATTAAATGAAATTAACCTGAAGTTAGACATTTTAATGATATTGGTTCAATTTTCTAAGGAAATAAAATAGGAAATATATTTGTTTTTAAGATAGCTATATATACATTGTGTTGTTCATGACCTTACCAGTTAGTGTGGCAATGGCTGAAAGATATTTCTATAAACTGAAAATAGGAAAAAATGATTTACGTAGGACGATGACGGTAGAGAGACTTTCAAATGTCTCTCTTATAAGCATAGAACAGCAAGAAACACGAACATTAGAGCTGGATGATTTAATAAACGATTTTGCAAAGAAAAATGTAAGGCGGCAATCGCGATTTTTTAAAAAATTAAAAGCTTTTAAAACTTTTGTTTAATTATAAAATTTGTCACATTTCAGTTTTTTATGACGGCATCGTACGCCAGGACCTACATATATAGAGTGTGGAAGGGCCAAACCAGTTCCGTTAGAAAAATTGAAGATATTTTTAAAGTTTATCACACAAAACAGTGATTTTAAAAACTATGAAGAAGACTTTCAGTGTCCTTTTTGAATTTATTTTTTTATAAATTTTATAACCCTCAATTTTGTGTTTGATTAATTTTACTTGTCTTATAGACCCTAAAAGGTGTTTTTTCTGTGCTAAATTTACATATTTTAGGTTTACATAATTTCGATCTCTCAGATTGGCTCAGAGAACCACTGTGCGGCATGGCGCCTGAAGCGGTCGCCTCACCGATTGATGCAAGCGCCCGCCCTGTTGATATAGGTTGATATCGTACGAGAAAATGCTCACTTGATTTCGGACTATCAAAGAAGTTGTCGATTCATATAGTTTGTATGTAGTACCCCTAAGATAAGCTTTACGTTAATATGTAGTCTCATACTTATTTTTGCTGATCTGACATCACTTGGCACGGAGGGCCAATGGCTGCTTTTTAAATTGTAATAAATTAAACCGAGAAGTAAAAAATCTTGTTTTTATCGTTAAATTATGCTAATAATTTTCTTTAAAATAATATTTTTGGGTTTGTTAAGAATTCCCTAACGACTTATGCAATTAAAAAAGTACATGCATATTCCTAATTAAAAAAATTAAAAAAATTAACGAATTTTCTGCCCGAACTCTTCGGTATTTTTCCAAAATCTCTCTCTTAATAACAGTTTTTGCTTGTCTGTCACCAAAAGCTTGTCATTTAGTCAAAATAAAAAGTCTTCAGGTATTATTATACTATTGGGTCACTTCAATATGAAGGAAAATTGTTGCTACGCAACTTTTTTCCGGCCTGGACCGTCCAGCTTTTTCGTTCAGTTGTGAAATAATTTTTACAAAACGCGTATGTACTCTGTGTGGTTGTTCTTGTAGTCCTAGTTGCTTTACCTGTCTTGGCGTACAATAAATTGGTCTACTTTTGCTCCGGGCTTTTTTTTAGACGCTGCGTTTTTTTCTTTATGGTGAACAGTAACGAGGGCTTCTTGTATATTTTTCTCAAGGATTTCCAAATAAAGGGTTGCGTTATAATAATGGATTGTTTCATTATGACCTAAAAATAAATATGCAAAAAATTATTTTAAATTTATTTCTTCATATCAAAATACCTATCCACGGATTAAAAATTGACTGGCAGATTCTCCAACACTAGATCGGTTTAACTTGACAACCAAAAGTTTTAAACTGACGTGTAAAAATAAGACAATACTGAGCTTAATATTATGAAATTTTTTCAGAGTTTTTTGGCAAATTGATTAAGAACAGGCAATTGTAGTACCTAAGTATTTTCCATAATAATAGACCTAAATTTATTCTAGCAACGCGTGTTCCTAGATTAAAATTATTTGGAAACCAAACAAATCGCTGAAATAAAAGAAAAATCCATACGTTTTTAATGACGACTTATTATCAATGACAGGACACGAACCTATTAAACCCTAACTGATCAACTAGAAAATCTTAATTGAAATCAGTACTAAATTTTTAACCTTGTTAGTGAATCTAGAAGTGAAATGTTGTACGTCTTAGTAACGATTAAACTAAAAACGTGGCAACAATGTCAACTATTAAAAATTAGTTACTACAAAGTAATTATATGGTCCAAAGATACTACAAAATAGTGATGTTAGGATATGTATTCAAAAATCTGTTGGATACGAATATTAACAGAATCCGAATTATTCGTAACCGGTCTTAACTTAAACACGGATACGGAATCAAAATAAATACGCATTCGGAAGGTTACCAATGCAAAGTGCAAAGAGGAAACGGAATCAGGATCGAGTGTAAGTGAATATCACGATTTGCGTTCTCTTTCTTATGACATTTCCTAAAAAAATAGCCTCCTTATCTGGTGGCAATGGTAACGGGTATCATATGGAATGAGATCCATTGGTTAAACTCAGGCCGCCTCACCCGCACCGAATTCAGACGAGAACGAACGACGATGCTCTACTATCCCTAACCTACCACTTCGAATAATATGATACCGCATCCATCCATCTGCCCGTATCAATAATAATTCCGTATATACGTACATGTTTCGTAACCGCTTTCATGCAGCTCAAGAAATGGATACGTATTCGGATGATGGATACAGATATTAGTTGATTCCGATTCCGTATTATCCGGATATCTAAAGAATACGGATATTTACGACACTACTACAAAACGCATCCAACCCGGGGCAGTAGTTGTTAAACGAATAATTATTAGTCAGGCAAATTGGTATGGCACGGCACACCTATGAAACCAAGACTGATAATGCTGAGTTCACCAACCAAGGCATTAACTACGGAGATCTTGGTACTCAACAGGAATCAATTGAGGTTTGTGACGGGCCTCACAAAGGATCTTACACACGCCTTAAGCAAACATCTGGCCACAATAGGCTCCTATCAATATGAACCTCTGTGCCGATTATGTAATGAAGAGTATCGTCTCATGTTATACGCAAATGCGCAGATTAACGATCTAACTAAGGGACCTCGATACTCCATTAAACCAATAGTGAAAGGATTACTTAGCCTGATAAAGGTGGCAGACCTTTTTAACTAGTCGCAGTGTCCCAGTACAACAGGAAGCGAGACTTGTGTCCCCTTTTTTAACATGATGCTGAACAGAATTCATTATTTTCAGGATCAAATCAAAAACTGTCATTTTAACCATGTCAACTACTCAAGCTTATTCCATCACTACATAGTAATTATATGACCCAGAGACACTACAAAACCTAGCTTATCTGAGGCAGTAGCTGTCAAGCGAAAAATCTAGTCAGGCAAGTTAGAGTGACTGAGTGACATACCGATGGATCAAAGACAGATAATCCGGAGTTCATCAATCAAGCAAGAGATTGACTACGCAGGTCCTGAAACTCAACAGGTATCAACTGGGGCTAGAAATTAGTTTAATAACGGGTCACTGCGCCTTAAGGAAACATCTATACATTTATGTCAAGATGAACTCCTGTGCAGATAATGTCATGAAGAGGAGACAGCGTCTCATATTATATGTGAATGCGCGGCATTAACTCGTTTGAGAGTAACAGGCTACCTAGGAGACCTCAATCCCCAAGGAGCGACCTTCGACAGCCAATGAAATAATGAATAAAAATTGCAGGTTCCGTTGACAGTTACTGATATTTAAGAATGGCTTGTTAACTTGTGACATTGGTGTCCAAAGGGGTCATCTGAGTTTCAGCCTCGAGCAACTATGGAACAAAATTACAATATTGTGATCGACGTGTTAATAATTCTGTAAGAATGCAGAAAGAATTACCAAGAAGATGCGTAGTTGTAGGCTACTGTGTTTTATTGCATTTTAATGTCTCACAGGATTTAGGCGATTAGAATATCAACAACACAATACCGGAAACCTTCGTGCCAAACAGAGATTTCGACGATAAACAAAAACCAATAAAGAGATGACCTTGTAATTTTGAGTGTAGTTACTTTAAATCAACGCGTTGGTTCCAGACAACGCCAACGTGCTGATTCGGGAATCTGTCAAAAATCGATATTGATTATTTTACATTCATTAAGTTTTTAACCTCATCACCTCGCTCTTTATCGGGAATTGTAGGGTCAAGATTTTTAAAATCGGGATACATTTTGCAACTAGTTAGATATAAAATTCAGGAAAGCAATACTTTTTGAATGATTGTTTTTTCCTAATAAGACAACATTGACTATACGGTATCCATTTGGATTTGAGAATGATGACAGAAAAATCAATTGAACAAGAATTAACCCTATTGGTCAGTTTCATGGACCGTTTACACCAGAACATATTTTAGTGATCAAAATATTCATCTTTTCTTTCCTGATAATCACGGAGGAATCAGATTTCTTTCTATCCGTGTTGGCGAAAGTGCATTAGACAAAGACAAATCAAAAAAGGATTTGTTCAAATTTTTATCGTACATTCTTTGCTTGTGGAAGTATTGCTGGTTATATTCTTCGAAAGATTAATCATCGCACAATTCTTTTATTTTTCAGGATAAAATCCCAGCGGAATCCGGTTTCTTTCTATCCTTGTTAGTAAAAGGGGCATTAGTAAAAGACAAATAAAACGATGTTGTTGCCAATAAAAAAGGATAATCAAACAACATTTCATCACAGGCGGCTTTATTTGTGCGCAAGTATTTCTGGTTGGCTATAGTGAAAGTTTAATCGGAGTTGTCATAAAAAATAAATTTCTAAACTGACAAAATACTTCCGTAAGTTTTAAGATTTTATAGCAAAATACCTTTGTTTTTACTGAACACAAACAGCATTTGCAAAAATCTCGTTTTTATTAAACAAAAGCAGTGTCAGCATAGCCACATTAACCATATTATTTTATAACATTTAAAATTGTTTCCTACCCAAATAACAATACTACCTCTAACCAACAATTTGCACTAAAAGAATCGGAGGAAAAGTATTTAAATAAATAACGGAAAAATTTCAAACATGAGTAAATATTTTTATTAGGATAAACAATTTATAATAAGCTTAAAAAATATTCCCTATTCTCCGATATATAATGAAAATGGATCTATAATATAGCCTACTTGCGATCAGTGATGTTTGTGTAAGTTAAAGACGCGATAAAAATTGTTTAATCGAATATACCACGTAGTTTCACAATTTTTAACTGTAAATGTTGAGTCTTAGTTCCAGAAGGATAGATACCCTTTGTAATGGCACTGTGACTTCTGCTTTAAACTGAAACCAAACGCTTATTGTCGCGCAATTTTCACTACTTTCTCAATAACTAAAGAAATCTTCTGTAATGCCCACTATTCTCAACTTTATATCGGGTCGGTGTTCCTGTTACTCATTCCCATAACGCCCGGTCCAAATAATGTATAGGAGAACAAATATGTACCTTGCCTATTTCAATGGTTGTTAGTCAGTCCCAGATTCATAGAACACAGGAATTTAAGCTGCTAATACTTTATATAAACTTTTTAAGTATATTTTTACACTGCGAAAACAACTTATATCATGGGACAGGCTTCAAATAATATGTCATATTAATCTTTCACATAACCTAACTTTATACCAGCTGTAAACATTTTACGAGTATGAGAGAGAAAGAAGACCAGATAGAAAAAAATGAGAGAGGAAGAACATGAGAGAGAGAGACATAATTGATCTCTTCCTTGTAAAATCGGTTTCTGTCATCATTCTCAAAAGTAAATGGATACGGTATAATACTCGTAATTGTACTCAGGTAATTATTTATTTTATCCCACTTGGATTAAGTTACTTAGTATTTTGTACTGCATTCGCAGCGCAATGATTTTTAAAGGGACGGCTTATACCAATCTCTGAATAACAATAAAAATAAGAAAGAAGAGGTATAGTTTCAGAATGATTGTGCTCCATCACACTTTTGCACGACAAGTTCGAGACATTCTAAATGGCATATTTGGAGATGGATGGATTAACGAACGGAGGCTTTGTAAAATATCCTGCAAGGTCTCTCCCAACCAACCAAGTCTCATCCCCTTAGATTTTTCTCGAGGAAATTTACAGAGGAATAAGCACCAGCAACACCAGAAATCTTGAAAGACCGGATTCAACAATCATGAACATTAGTGAATTCTGAAATGTTAATTCGTGTGCGCAACTCCTTATTACTTTGCAATGTTTTTATTAAAATATTTCTCACCGTTTTTGAGATACCGCATTGTAACAATTTAAAATCCTCAGCCTGTATGAATGTTTCTATCGCTTCTACATAGTACATTCAGTCTTGTTATAAACGAACTTAAAAGGCAGTAATAAATAAATTATGTAGTCTTTGGCAATATCACAATTAGGAACAGTAACAATAACTATAAATAATGTGTATATGGTTGTAGTGGATTCATACTAACAAGATTTATTAATTGGATGCAACACCACTCTGCCGATAAGGAATAAATTGCTATTTAATAAAAGAATGATGTTCTACTAACTAAAAACTATGAATTTATGAAAAATAGAAATAGAAATGATTTTTCAACTGAGAAATAATTCAGCCATGCTAGCCTAACTTTACTTACCCAGTAGCCTAAGTAATGGATCATTATCACATCTGAAAAGCTTAAACAGAGTTCCTATACCATTTAAAATAACTTGTAGTTTTTGCTCAACAGTTTTCAATTCCGCTTCTTTACGAGTTGCTTGTTGCGATTTGTCTTGAACCATTTTCTAAAATGTTGATATGTTGTACTTGATTCACTAATATATATATATATATATATATATATATATATATATATATATATATATATATATATATATATATATATATATATATATATATATATATATACATATATATATATATATATATATATATATATATATAATATGTATATATATATATATATATATATATATATATATATATATATATATATATATATATACAGTGTGTCCGCGGATGGAGTCCCCAAGAGGGAAAAAATCTTTATTGTTCATTTGACGGCCAAAAGTCATTCTTTATAAAAAGTTCTGCTTGTCGAGAAAATGAATTAACGATAACAATTTTTTAGATCAGATGTACGGGGTGTTAATAAATTAAGAAAACATGAAAATGCTTCAAGAGAGAAGTACAATTATTTATTACTTTTAACAAAAATTTTATAAAGCAAAGTTGTTTATAAACTGACATAAAGACTAAATATAAATTTCGAAATAAAAATTCGAATATTTAAAAATAAATACTGGTTTTTATGTAATTATTTGCATTTTACAAAAAAAAATCAATATAGCCGATTTTGTATACGTTCATATTACGTCAACATCTTATTTACACCTGCCAGTATTCTGATTTCGTGAATTTCGAAAATGTTAACCAAAGAAGAACGTATTTATTTAATACAATGTTACGGTATTGGAAATGTGTCTTATCAATACGCTATAGACGTATAATACGCTTTTCTTTGGTTAACATTTTCGAAAATGTCTTCACGAATTCAGAATACTGACAGATGTAAATAAGATGTTGACGTAATATGAACGTGTACAAAATCGGCTATATTGATTTTTTTGTAAAATGCAAATAATTACATAAAAACCAGTATTTATTTTTAAATATTCGAATTTTTATTTCGAAATTTATATTTAGTCTTTATGTTAGTTTATAAACAACTTTGCTTAATAAAATTTTTGTTGAAAGTAATAAATAATTATTGTACTTCTCTCTTGAAGCATTTTCATGTTTTCCTAATTTATTAACATCTGATCTAAAATTTTTTTATCGTTAATTCATTTTCTCGACAAGCAGAACTTTTTATAAGGAATGACTTTTGGTCGTAAAATGAATAATAAAGATTTTTTCCCTCTTGGGGACTCCATCCGCGGACACACTGTATATATATATATATATATATATATATATATATATATATATATATATATATATATATATATATATATATATATATATATATATATATATATAGTTTTTAATTTTGTTTTCTTGGGGATTTAGTCCGTTGTGAGGCAAACAAAAAATGTGGTGTTTTTGGTTACATTTTATATTACTAACGTTTCGGTAATAGATATACCTTCATCAGAGTGCAGTAGCTGAAAACATTTTTTTATTTTAACAGTTTTTAGGTAATATTTTAGGAAATAGTTACTAAGTTTATATATAAGTATAAAGGTGTTACCTTTTATTAAAAATCCAAGGATTGGCACATTGTACTGCGAGGCACTTTATAAAAAATTGCACTTTCTGTTACTTTGAAGTTTTTAAACAGATAAGTCGGTATATACATATTTAGTCGAGCTTTATTAAATAGTAACTGAAACGAAACATCTACTTGTGGCGAAGGGTCGTCTGACAATTTGGGAGTGTTTGCCAGATGTATCTATTTGGCTTAAGGGGTCCAATTATTGTTTTGAGGTCTATGTGTTTTTATTTATTATTTTTTAATTAATTAGTTATTAGTATTATGTAGCTTGTGAGAAGGGTGAGTTTATTTTATAATATTATGGTAAATTTTGTGAAGGTTTTTTGTGTCGGATTTAGCGTTTATAGCGTTTTTGTTTCTTTGGATTTCGATCATTTCAAGTATTTCTCGTTTTTTAGAATGATTTTCTGTATTTAGGATTTTTGTGTTTTTATAGTTGAAAGTATGTTGATTTTCGTCGCTGTGATGTGATAAGGCAGTCTTGTTTTTTTTGTCGAATTTGTGTCCATTTATTCTGTTTTTTAAGTGTTGGCTGGTCTGTCCAATATAAACGGCGTGGCAGTTATTGCATGGAATTTCATACACAACGTGAGTTTTTTATCTTTGGGGATTGTTGATTTTAGCTTGCTGAAATTTTTCTTAAAAGATTGTGGCCTTTGTGGCTGACAGTTATGTCGTGGTTTTTAAAAACGTTTTGAATTTTTTCTGATAGGTTAGGAACATATGGTAATGATAAGTAATTTTTATTATTTTTTGTTGTATGTTTGTTGTTTGGGTGTGTGTTGTAAAATTTGTGTATTCTTTCTTTAAATATATGTTCCTAACCTATCAGAAAAAATTCAAAACGTTTTTAAAAACCACGACATAACTGTCAGCCACAAAGGCCACAATCTTTTAAGAAAAAATTTCAGCAAGCTAAAATCAACAATCCCCAAAGATAAAAAAACTCACGTTGTGTATGAAATTCCATGCAATAACTGCCACGCCGTTTATATTGGACAGACCAGCCAACACTTAAAAAACAGAATAAATGGACACAAATTCGACAAAAAAAACAAGACTGCCTTATCACATCACAGCGACGAAAATCAACATACTTTCAACTATAAAAACACAAAAATCCTAAATACAGAAAATCATTCTAAAAAACGAGAAATACTTGAAATGATCGAAATCCAAAGAAACAAAAACGCTATAAACGCTAAATCCGACACAAAAAACCTTCACAAAATTTACCATAATATTATAAAATAAACTCACCCTTCTCACAAGCTACATAATACTAATAACTAATTAATTAAAAAATAATAAATAAAAACACATAGACCTCAAAACAACAATTGGACCCCTTAAGCCAAATAGATACATCTGGCAAACACTCCCAAATTGTCAGACGACCCTTCGCCACAAGTAGATGTTTCGTTTCAGTTACTATTTAATAAAGCTCGACTAAATATGTATATACCGACTTATCTGTTTAAAAACTTCAAAGTAACAGAAAGTGCAATTTTTTATAAAGTGCCTCGCAGTACAATGTGCCAATCCTTGGATTTTTAATAAAAGGTAACACCTTTATACTTATATATAAACTTAGTAACTATTTCCTAAAATATTACCTAAAAACTGTTAAAATAAAAAAATGTTTTCAGCTACTGCACTCTGATGAAGGTATATCTATTACCGAAACGTTAGTAATATAAAATGTAACCAAAAACACCACATTTTATTTGCCTCACAACGGACTAAATCCCCAAGAAAACAAAATTAAAAACAATATATATATCAACAGTCCAAGAACCTGCCAAAAATACATATATATATATATATATATATATATATATATATATATATATATATATATATATATATATATATATGTATGTATTTTTGGCAGGTATATATATATATATATATATATATATATATATATATATATATATATATATATATATATATATATATATATATTTGAACGTAGACTTTCACGGATGGAGAAATGTGAAGAAATATTGATCCGGGAGTACATCCGTTCGTTTGTTAAATTCCTATTGGAATCTGGCAGACGTTTCGCCAAGGTCTCACTTGGCATTATCAATGCTTACTCGTTGCTGTCAAGTCGTAAAAGTTTACGACTTGACAGCAACGAGTAAGCATTGATAATGCCAACTGAGACCTTGACGAAACGCCAGATTCCAATAGGAATTTAACAAACGAACGGATGTACTCCCGGAAGTATATATATATATATATATATATATATATATATATATATATATATATATATATATATATATATATATGTATATATATATATAGATATATATATATATATATATATATATATATATATATATATATATATATATATATATATATATATATATATATAACTGATAATAATGACAGCAATCAATATGTAATGTCATTTAGCTATTGCATTTAGACTCATTTCTCTGTATCAAAATAAATGTTCAAAAAGCAAGATGAAATTGCTTATTTCGGTACATGGCATCTGTTGTCTGTTTATTTCTTTTGGTATGATATAAGGTATAAAACTCGCTGGAAAGTCACGCTCGTGTGATTTACGTACTCGACTGGCTTATGGCATATAACACTTTTGTGCTATTTTCTAGTTTCCATGCTCGTTATGTATTATAATATTAACTAATTTAAAATGTATAATGTTTATAAGGCTCGATATGTTTCCTTAAATTAAGTCATTGGCCATCTAATCATAAATACTTTAACATTTAATTACAACTACAAAATTTGTTTCCAGTAACTTGTGGTCAAAATATCAAATACTTATTTAAAAATAGTATAACTTTCCAATAAAAGAACAAGTCGGTAGGCAATATTCATGTAATCCCAATATACATGAAATATTTCTTTAGTAGTCTCCACATAAATTAAATATTTACGGCGGTGTACAGTGGTTCCAGCAATAGTTCATAATTTGTATTGTCAGGAATTTGTCAGGTAGGCATTGCTTTGGGTTCATAAAGAACCAAATTTACTGGAACCAATAAAACTTTAGCACTTACGGACTAATTTCAATCGATTTGTGACCGGAAAAGAATATGCATTTTAAGTACGATTAAAGCAGTATAAAATTTATTATTAAAATATTTAATATTGTGTTAAAAGTGAGTTTTTTACTCGATAATGTCGCAAAGAGTAACTAATATTTTAATCCCTCTTTAAGTGGTCTTAGGAGCGCAGGTACGGGATTGTTGCTTGAAAGGTTTTATTTGCAGATGTTTCTGGGCAGTAATCAAATGGATGTTTTCATTGACTGCGCTTGTAATATTATCATTTTACTGACTTAACTATTTGTCCTGCCGAAAAAATGTATATATGGCCAGGCTCTGTGGATGTATAAATTGCTATGACGAGCTATGTCTTCGAATGATTCCTCGTAAACAAAAAAGTCCTCTCTGGAAACTAGCTTTTTCGGCGTAGAAAATCCTGATCTTTCGACCTAGCGTATTAAAAAAAGATAAAAGTGACTTTTTTCGAGATACAGCACGTTTAGTGTTTTTTTGAGTTTAAGAAAGCGGAATTTTGAAAAACAAATTGCACCATCGGAAAGCTGAGGAAAAAATACATCTAAACCTATCATTCAGTTGTTTTTCTAATGGCGTTTTCATTGTGAGATCATGAGTTTAAAATGGTGTTTTCATAGTGAGATCATGAGTTTAAAATGGCATGTTTTCAGGCTCGCGCGCCGAGCTGCGCTGGGACATCTGAGGCGATTCGCCCCATATACCTCCAGTTCACTTAAAGCATTTTCTTGTTGGAGCCTTCTGGATTCGTGAACAACTCTTTCATCATCTATTGCTTCATGGCATTTAGTTAAACTATCACTGAGCTCTTCCATTTGTTTGTTAAGGTCATTTACATATTTAAATTTTGCGAAGTTGTCTTCTTCTTGATTCAGAAACTGTTTTGCTATGTCCTAAAAATGAATTAAGTCATGCATTACTCTAGAATTACACACATATTATAATTAACTAAAGAACATATTATTATTAGTTTTTAATAATATTATTTTGAGATATTGTATGACAAGTGCTTAAACAATTATAATAAAGAATAGACACATAATTTTACAGAACGACTTTACAGCGTGTCTAAATTCTTCCTTCTTCATATTTTATCGGTTGGCCGCCACGACCTATAAAATTGATAAGCATTTAAAAAAATACTCTTGCAGTCGTTGATACAGCACCTATAGCTGCTGTAGATAAATATAACCAGTAATGAATATCTTTACTGATCACTATGCATCACACATAACATGCCAGGGAAGATATGGCAGGAGAGGAGACGTTTTCATAAAATATTGTTAATATAAAAAAGATTAATTATGTTTTCTCTTCACTAACGCCGATTATTTCACATGTTGAGACAAATTGTGTATAAAATTAAATAACATGAGTAATTAATTAAAAAATTAGACTTTCCAATGCAGATACAGAGATCACGATGTTATAATGATTGGGCTAAGATGGTAATATTTTTAACCTTGTCCACCATTAAATAGCCAATGCCGCCAAAGCCCGGGAAATACCGCTAATATCAAGTAAAAATGATCAGTGACTTCAGTGCTAGGATTGCCAACCTTCCCGGAATTCCGGGATTCTTCCGGATTTCTTAATTTTAATAATCTCCCGGAATATATCAAAGATCTCCCGCTTAACTCGCATTAGTTGACGACATTTTCTAGTAATTTAAAGTACCTTGCAAAGTCTTTAAGAATGCAATTTAAGCTGTGATTGTTGACAATACTGAATTAAAAAAATGTAATCGGAAAAATACAAATTATTACCTTGGAACTATTTGACTATAAATACAAATAGAGGATCCAGATAAAATAAATTACTTCTAGATCTTCCTCTTGTTAATTCAATTTTAATCAAGACAGTCCACGTCCAATGTTTATAACCGATCAGATGTTCGAGACGTCAACTGTCATGGGTCAATTATGTTATTTTATGATAGATAGATATAAATATAGCATACGCACCAATTACAGTAGATATAGTCTACACATACACAATAACTCATTTTGGTCAACTGTAACTACTGATTTTTTTTTACTTCCCGGATTTTTTTCCCGGTGAGTTGGCAACCCTACTCAGTGCCGTCTAATGTCATCACTACATTGTAGTACACATACCTGTTTGTCATATAAACATAAAATATATTTTGTTTTGCATTGCAAATTAAAAATCAGTAATAAATACTAATTTTAAATAAAATAAACCGACTTACTGGTACATATTCTTGATTAGTAAACTCTTTCACACTAATTAGAAGATTCAAGTATTTTTCCAGGTCGTGCTGAATCAAAGCTGTATTTTTTTGTCTCTTTTTCAGTTGTATATCTTCGAGGTCTTTCATAATTCTTTTTTGACCTTTGGTTGCAAAAAACTCCTGGAGTTTTACATCATTGTCCCGTTTTCTTTGATGTTCTCTCATTTCTCCAATGTGAGCAACTAGATCATTATGGGCTTTTGTTCTGAAATAATATTAAAAGGCTTAAAATCTTCTAGCAAAAATATCATTTAAAAACGCTTTGTTCGCTCAGTAAAAACAGATATAGCAGGCGCGACCCGTGAGTTTTTTCACAGGTGGGGCAAATTTTGTGGGCAACTAGTAAGTGATATCAGCGTAACAAGCAAAATACGTTTTTGTATTAAGAAAGGTTTCTTAATATGCTTTTATTGGAAAAATACTAAGTGTCTAAGTGTCCACTGAAAAAAAAATAGCCGGACAACACAGTTTTATTTTTCTTGAGCTTTTTGTTGAGGCATAAAGTGGATTTAGGTAAAAATGGAAAATATAAAATAACTTTTAAACCATCAATAATAATCGGATAACAACATAATATGGTTATTCTGATTGCAAATGACCTTCCCAATCACCTTACTTCGTTTAATCCATGAGTTATGGGACACCCTATATATTTATCGGAGTTTGTGCTGGTAAAATAGCAAAACAATGGACAGTAGAACTAACAATACAATTTCTTGAGGGCTATAAATGTTATCCGTGCTTAGGGAATGTCCACATCACCCTAGCCATAGCAAACCTGAGCAAATCCATTTCTTAACCAAAACACGGCCTTTTCGCTGATGACATTTCTTCTTCTGTATAGCATCTATTTTTTTTCTTAACCAAAAATCAAGCGACTATTTTGCAGGCTTGTCAAAGTTTGGTCGACATGTTGTCAACTATGGAAATTCATTAAAACTGAAACTCGCGTGCAAAAAGAACAGGCGTTTGCACTGGCGCCACCATGCATGTTTACACTCGCCATTACTGCCAATAATTACGTTTTTTCTTATTTTGATCAATTACAACGAGTTAATGTACTAAAAACATTTGCTAACAGGAAAATGACATAAGATTATTAAAATTGCCATATGATACCTTAAAAATTGTAATTTAGAGACCCATTCTTCGCGCTGATCATACGCAATAGTGGCTTGTTCAATCAGATCAATCATAAACTTTTTACCAACACAGAGATTACTGATCAATTTGTCCCATATTTTGTTAAACTCGTATCTTTCATTTAAAAGATGATGCAATTCTTGGCGAAGCAAAACGTTTTGGGCACAAATGGCGCAGAACTTTTTTATTTGGATCTCTAGTTTGTTTTCTAAAGTTTGTACAGTTTGTTCTCCCTAAAAGGTACGATATTTCATTTTTAAATTATTAAAAAACGCACAAAATATGTTTGTGAAATTTCATTAATTTCATCCTGTACTAGAGACTAGTTTTTTATGCATAGGAATGCTAGATTGGTGACTCAAATTAAGAACGTGGCCTCCTCTTCAGGCGATTTGCCAAGTACTATAACGGGGAATATGTTCGTTTCGTATTTGTCTTCATTATTGTGTTATTTGGCATCTTTGTCAATTTTGTCGTCAAGTGAGCCCTTCTTCCCCATTAAAAATCAGCTGATTGCATCTGGCTCTCTTAATTTGAGTCGCCAATAGCTTACTGGACTGTTTCGACTTTTGAAAATGACCCATTCTAGAATTAGCACCGTACCTAGGATATGAGCAGTTTGTTTGGCTTAAACTTTCTTTGTAGTATTGTCAAATATTTATTAAAATATGACGCATGTAAAAAATATTGTCATACTTAATTTTTTAAAAGTAATACAATTGAAAAAAAGATTGTGATTGAGCTTCCAGTGATGATGATAAAGTAATATTCGTATCTACAAATCCGTCAATGAAATTTTTTTTTACAAACTTGGCGCCGCTAAATGTCATTCTCTTCAGCAAAATTTTCATAAATTTTATATTAAAAAAATGCGGTCAAGTGCAAGGTATACTTGCACTATTAGTGTTCTGTGCAATCGGCCCCCCACTTGACCTCCACCCATCTGTCATGCTACCCGCCGCCGACGGCACCAACGCCGTATCACATCGCGTATGCACGGAGTTAAGTAGAGAGCGTTTCGACTGAGCCAAATCAAAAAATTTTAAAAACGTATAAGGACAAAAGTCGTTCGTTACATCGTAAGAAATACTTTTTGCTGAAAGACTTTTTCTCTAAAACTAATGGTTCAGCTGTTATAAGGAAATAAACAACTAAAATGTTTATAACAATTGATCGCGCTAAAATTTTTTAATACTGATAATTTTGGCTTAATCTACACTTCTCACTGAAACACTGTTAATTTTTGATATTTATAATAAAAAATTAAAGTTGTTTTAATAATTAATTAAATAAACGTGAATTTATCGAATTTTATAAAATTAAAAAACCTAAGCGGGATCCCGCGTTTAAACATTTGAAGTTCATTGACTCAAAGTTACTTGATACTTTAAATGAGATGAAATTTGGTTGATTATAGTCATAGTAGTATAGTTAAGAGATGCTAGACATTAAATTATATAATTTTTTTAACAGAAATACGGGTTTTTGTTGAATATTATAATAAAAAATTTCAGTTGGTTCAATAATTAATTAAATAAACATTAATTTATCGAATTTTACTACCAATGCGGGATGCGTGGGATTAGAACCAATCCCGCAAATGCCCTGCGGGATTTAAAACACTGCGGTATTGCAATCACTATACGGTATCCATTTGGTTTTGAGAATGATGACAGAAAAAACAATTGAACAAGAATTAACCCTATTGGTCAGTTCCATGGATCGTTTACACCAGAACATATTTTAGTGACCACATTATTCATCTTTTCTTTCCTGATAATCACGGAGGAATCAGATTTCTTTCTATCCGTGTTGGCGAAAGTGCATTAGACAAAGATAAATAAAAAAAGGATTTGTTCAAATTTTTATCGTACATTCTTTGCTTGTGGAAGTATTGCTGGTTATATACTTCGAAAGATTACTCATCGCAAAATTCTTTTTTTCCTGATAAAATCCCAGCGGAATCCGGTTTCTTTCTATCCTTGTTAGCAAAAGGGGCATTAGTAAAAGACAAATAAAAACGATGTTGTTGCCCATAAAAAAGAATAATCAAACAACATTTCATCACAGGCGGCTTTGTTTGTGCGCAAGAATTTCTGGTTGTCTATAGTGAAAGTTTAATCGGAGTTGTCATAAAAAATAAATTTCTAACCTGACAAAATACTTACGTAAGTTTTATGATTTTATAGCAAAAGACCTTTGTTTTTACTGAATACAAACAGCATTTGCAAAAATCTCGTTTTTATTAAACAAAAACAGTGTCAGCATAGCCACATTAACCTTATTATTTTATAGCATTTAAAATAGTTTCCTACCCAAATAACAATACTACCTCTAACCAACAATTTGCACTAAAAGGATCGGAGGAAAAGTATTTAAATAAATAAAGGAAAAATTTCAAAAATGAGTAAATATTTTTATTAGGATAAACAATTTATAACAAGGTTAAAAAATATTCCCTATTCTCCGATATATAATGAAAATGGATCTATAATATAGCCTACCTGCTAACAGTGATGTTTGTGTAAGTTAAAGACGCGATAAAAATTGTTGAATCGAATATACCAAGTAGTTTCACAATTTTTAACCGTAAATGTTGAGTCTTAGTTCCAGAAGGATAGATACACTTTGTAATGGCACTGTGACTTCTGCTTTAAACTAAAACCAAACGCTTTTAGGGCGCAATTTTCACTACTTTCTCAATAACTAAAGAAATCTTTTGTAATGCCCACTATTCTCAACTTTATATCGGGTCGGTGTTCCTGTTACTTATTTCCATAACGCCCGGTCCAAGTAATGTAAAGGAGAACAAATATGTACCTTGCGTAATATTTCAATAGTTGTTAGTCAGTCCCAGATTCATAGAACACAGGAATTTAAGCTGCTAATACTTTACATAAACTTTTTAAGTATATTTTTACACTGCAAAAACAACTTATATCATGGAACAGGCTTCAAATAATATGTCATATTAATCTTTCACATAACCTAACTTTCTACCAGCTGTAAAAATTTTACGAGTATGAGAGAGAAAGAAGACGAGAGAGAAAAAAATGAGAGAGAAAGAACATGAGGGAGACATAATTGATCTCTTTCTTGTAAAATGGGATTCTGTCATCATTCTCAAAAGTAAATGGATACGGTATATATAGTACACAGTAAATTTTGTATTTGTTAGAAGGCCATTAAGTCTTTGTTACAGTACTTGTTTAGAAATTTCAACCGCGTCTTTTGAGTAACCTCGTCCGTAAATAACTCGTACTGTACGAAATCGCTGGACTAGTAATGTAAATATCTGTTAAAAGGCAAAGTAATAAAGTTTAAAACCTTTAAGATCCGTTGTTGATATTTCTCATCTGTGATTTGTTGTGTTGCTAAATCCAAAGATTTCTTCTTAACCATTTGAATTTGATCTTCTATTTCTTTGGTGTAGTTTCTTTCCTTTTTAATTTCGTTGTCAAACTCATCATACTGTACTAGAAGCTCGTTAAGTTTGCTTGATAGCTTTTTATCTTCTTTTAATCTAGCTCCTGCTGAAGCTACCTAAATAAAGGTAGGTAGTATAAAAATACATCATTAGTAAATGTAAATAGACAGGTAAAACGACTGCAGCAGACATAGATTTAATAAGGAAACTAAAATGAAGGAGATGCGGACGGATCTAGATATAATGGTCATCAATTACTAAAAACAAGGAAAACCTTTGTGAGTGAATTCAGGTCTCACGTGATGAAAACAAACCTAGGCAATTTGAGAAAAATTGTTTATAATGAATATTATGTATTTTTTGGTTTTGTTTCAAGATATAAAATAAGCAATAGTTACCTATCTTCACGAAAAACGATAAATGCAAATTTAAGCAAACAATATCTTCAATAAACAAAATTGACTTTTTAAAATGGGACGTATTTTGTTCCTATTCGGTTTTTAAAATATACTTAACAATATCAAAGAGCAAGAATGTTGGAAATTCTATTTCCTTGCTCGGGTTCGCTGCCAAAATCAAAATTGGGGTAACCGAAATAAAACTAACTCACTGCCAAATCGGTTACAATATTTTTTTGCTCCTTTTTAAAGAGGTCTAGCACTTTCTTGTGCTTTAAAAGTTTGCCTTCTCCGCCACCCTGCATGAATTCAGCTCTATTTCTCTCCATGATAGTGTAGTTTCTCGCCAGTCTGGCCAGTTCATGCTCTGTTTGCAGAGCAAGTTCATATTTTTCTTCATCGGTTAGTGGAGCTTCTTCTTTCGACATTTTGATAGGAAATGTTATATAAAATTCTCAAATATCAGGAATTCGATAAATCTTAAATGGTCTTTCTTTTAGGTGTCGTCAAAACGTTTGCCAAAGTGACAATTGCTTCCCAAGGTAACCGTAGGCCCGCTTGGTATTAATTGCAATTGGAAGCTGGTACTGTATGGGTGGATTTGTTCAGGGACGTACTTTTCATTTAAAACACTTTTTATTATTTGTGGTTCAGAACTGACTTGGTATATATACACCTACATTGTGTGCTATAAACTAAATGACGATTTACTTGATTGAAGCGACAATGAAGCGACGCCGACGTTTACCTTCGGTGGTCGGACTATTGTCCGCTCGATCACTGAGGTTAAACGACGCCCGGCACGGTTAGAACTTGGTTGGGTAACCTCTTGGGAACGCCGTCTGTGGCCGGTCTAAACAAGGAAGGTTATAGAGGAATTCTTCATTGGCCTTGGTGTTACCACCCTACTCATCCCCTTAAAGGGCTAGTGAAATCCCTATGTATGTTTTTATCTCTGGATGTGTGAGTCGGACTTCCCCAGTATACCCAAGGTACATGACACTTAGCCTTGGGTCTTCGTGAGCTGTGAAAAGAGGAAAATAATAGAGGAAAAGCCAATTGTGATAACTGGGGAGCCCTTATTTGATTAAAAAGGAAAGAATCATTGTTTATAGTAGGTTTACAATATAAAATTTAGACACATGCAAAGTGCTATGTGTTAATTAAATTAAGACCGTATTATTTTTGAATATTAATTAATGTTAACTATTATTATTTATAACAGGGATTTAAACCTGTCTAGGTAGTATATTTAATAAATAAAAATATATAAAATAATATAATCTAACAATAATAATTTTGGTAAGACTTAATAATTTACGTAGTTATTAATAACTATAAATACTATGATACAATAAAAGGAAGATATGAGACCAAACCGTGTCAAATTCGTCCGGGATCGCGCATGACGTCACGCTGTGAGTTATTTTTGAGATTTATAACGCACACTATAGAGTTTACGTTAGTTATAGGCGATTATATATAAATTCTATTGGCAATATACTTTGCCTGCACCGAAACATGTTTTTAGGTAAAACAAGAAATTATTTTATAAACACATTTGACATTCATGACATGACACAATTTATGATTACCTTCATAATCACTTTCGTTAAAATGTCTAGAACAGAGTCTAGCATTTTTCACATTAAACTTATCTTCTCGTTTGCGCAGACGCTTCCAAACACTTTGTGTTTCTTTGTCTTTTGGGAAGCTAAAAACTTTAATATCGGGCCTAAAGCCCTTGCATTGATTGTCCACATCACAAACATACACAACAACCCTTATTTTCACTTTTAAACTCTTAAAAGTGATATAAAAACACCAAAAGATAAATTTAAAACACAACGTGATCTTAACAAAGATGTGTCTCGTTTACAAAATATGGCGGAATTGCTCACAGCGTGACGTACATGGTCACGCCTACCTGCGCGGTGTCATACCTTCTTTTATTTGTATCATGTATAAATACCACATCGATTATGGGTTAGTTACTGACGATAGGGAATATTCGTGTATTTTTTTTAATGCATAAATCGTTTCAGCAATTCATTACAAACATAAGAATACTATTTTGATGAAAATTACAATTATAATGTACTTTAAGTTCCTTTGGGATACTATGTTTATGAAAGTTCACGTTGTTACTTAGATCACCGATCCACAAACGAAAATCCAAGCGTTTGTAGCTGTCCCCACCTTCCAAAGTTTGGTTAAAACTTTATTTAAAACGACGAATTTAGCTTCCTTAAACATATTTTGAATCAGGCTTTTTTGCACAATTGTAAACTTCGTGCTCGTTTTATTAAAGACATAATAGGATTTTCATTAACAGCTTGGAAAACTAATATTGTAGAAACATCATTTTCGTCGTATCTTTTTTTGGTATTCTTTAAATCACTAACGGATCCAGTTTATTTAAATTTGGTTACAAACATTCATATGTACTGAACTTCTAATAGTTGTACATTTGGAAACTTTTCTTGAATCTTCTTCATAACGTAGCGATAACAATTCTCTCCGTTTTTGTAATTTATAATATAATATTTATAAATATTATAGACAGTGGCGGCTGGTGAAATTTCAAAGTTGTATATCTCTGTTCCTACTTACAGGACCCGTACCAAATTTAGGGGTTTTAATAGTGAGCCCACTGGGAATGTTTTGGTAAAGAAAAAAAAACATTTAGTAATTTGCGAAAAAAGTTAAATTTTTAGTGTGCCCCTCCTAATAAAAAAATTAACAACTCTAGGTATTTTATTTATTATTTTTTCTAAGCAAATTTTACATCATTATTTTGTCGACAGTTTTTAAATTTTGAGAGAAAAGAATGTGTTAGTAGAAAGTTAGAGTCATTTGAATTTTTTCTTAAATTATATTTTAGGCTTAAGAAAATTCAAATGACTATAACTTTCTACTAACGCATTTTTTTCTCTCAAAATTTAAAAATTGTCGACTAAAAGATGTAAAAGTATTTAGAAAAAATAATAAATAAAATATCTAGACGTCTTCATTTTTTTCTTAGGAGGGGCACACAAAAAATTAAATTTTTTTCGCAAATTACAAAATGTTTTTTTTTTCTTTACTAAAACATTTCCATTGGGCTCACTATTAAAACCCCTAAATTTGGTACGGGTCCTGTAAGTAGGAACAGAGATATACAACTTTGAAATTTCACCAGCCGCCACCTAATTATAAATATTCTTTGCTCTAAAGACAACATCTTTATTATTTTGACAAATACGTTACGGTTATTAAAGGTGATCACATAGAAAAGGTGACAATGTGAATGATATTTCAAATTTTTACTTAAAATTCAAAAAAGTGCAACTTAATTCTTAACCAAATGTTACGTTTTTGTATTTTTTGCATACCCTGTACAAAAAAAAAACAAATTTTTCAAAGCAAGCAAAAACTTTGATAACGAATGACTTTTTTTCGTATCTTCACTTTTTAGTCCATTTGTCCTCTTGTCTACACTATCCGTGGACATTAGGGTGTCCGTTATTTACCAAGTTGATTTTTTTTCTTGCGACATCCCCTAAATTTTTGGGTTATCGTCTAAAAAAAATGTCAGACCAAAATAAGCCCTTAATATTCAGAATAAACCTTGCCCTAAAGACGATACATTTCCCATTTAAATTACATGGGATTTTGCCACCTTTTACAATTAATTTTTTTTCCCGGACAAGATGACTTATAGCAATGAGATATACATAATTCTTATAGGAAATTGAACGCTCTACAAAAAAGGTCTCTTATAATTTTTCGATTAATTCACTCCTTCAAAAGTTATTCAAGGTACTAAATGCGACTTAGCGCGCTTGCGTGAATAGAAAATCCGTGTGTTGGCGGGAATGCTTGTAGTGTAATTTTGAGTCACTTACTGTATTGAAGGGAAATTTCATGAAAGTATACCAAAATTTATGAAATTCAATAAAAATTAGTTGACTGCGTGTTATAAATGAATAGTCTCAAAAATGATTCAAACTACAACCAGCTACCTGTTATGCGGTATATTATTTTCCATGCTTAAAATTTTTTTACCCTAATTCCACCAGAATTATCTATTTTTAGAAATAAACTAATAACTTTTATCGAAATAATAATCACTTTGCCGTAAAAGTAAAAAAAAATCTGAAAATTTACATAGAGTTCAAATTTCACCTTGAATAACTTTTGAAGGAGTGAATTAATCGAAAAATTATAAGAGGCCTTTTTTGTAGAGAGTTCAATTTCCTATAAGAACATGTATGTCTCATTGCTATAAGTCATCTTGTCCGAGAAAAAAAAAATTAATTGTAAAAAGTGGCAAAATCCCATGTAATTTAAATGCAAATGTATCGTCTTTAGGGCAAGGTTTATTATGAATATTAAGGGCTTATTTTGGTCTGACATTTTTTTAGACGATAAACTAAAAATTTAGGGGGCGCCGCAAGAAAAAAAATCAACTTGGTAAATAACGGACACCCTAGTGGGCATACTCGTACTGTATAACTAAATAAAGTCCTTTTCCTGATTCTAAAAAATGCTTATTAAACTAGCTAATCAAAATACCATAAATGGGCATACGATTAACGCGAAAAATTAAAAATATTGCGTGTGACGTTTCCAATGATTATTTTTGGCACTTTGGCCAAGCTTACTTAAGTGCTAAATTTAAACTCGCGTCTTTGCATGTTACTGCGTTTCGTTTTAAGATTAATAGTTTGTTTAAAAATATGAAAATTTACGTTTTTACAAACAAAACCACTTTTAAGACAATGTTTAGTCAGAATACTTTTTTAAAGTTAAATAATAAACAGATATTTAGTTTACGTAAAACGAGAAAACGAAAATTTATACTTGTGGCTAAAATTAGCACATATCAGTCGACTAAAGATGTCTTGACGTAACGCAAACTGTAAGAATATTTTTATTATTTTTGCGTTAGTTATAGTTCCAAATGTTATCTACTAGAGTACATTTTCAACATCGATTTATTGATCATTCTGAGTCCTGCTTTACCAATCATATTTAAATAGACACAATAATAGACAATTTGAGTCACATTCTCACTTTTATTAGGGGGGGGGGGGGGGTTAAGGGTTTCAGCGTAAAAAAAATACGTTATTTGTGAATTTTTTTAAAAGTATGGATTGAGCAAATGTATTCAAACCATTTGTACATTATTAAGTATACTTTTAACAATATTCTGTAATTTTTTCATGCGGAAATATTGAAAAACAAGCCGGTGACAGAGCTTGCCCCAGAACGTCTTAGAAAAATAACAATTTGCGGTGTTCACTATATCTCGGTCGGAAATTATCTGAAATCAAAAACCATTAAAATTTAGTCAAAGTATCATCAAATCCTCCCCCCAACGTTCTATGATTATTTGTTTGTTCATTTAAACATTTGTGGTGGGCATCTAAAGTGTAAACTGCTATTTTCCACGAAAAATTCCGCCATTTTGTGGGTGGGAAACCCCCTTAATGTAAAAAAAAATTTTTAACTAAACATTGGGGGGAGGTATTTTATATGTAGAAAATGTGTACCAAGTTTGAAATGAATCGGTCAAGTAGTTTGTAAATGGCAGTGAACACTGACTTTAAAAAAGTAGTTTTGAGACAAACGCGTTTAAAAGTGTATGAGCTAAAAAAGTGTAAGACATCTTCTGGAAGTGGATTGTAATTATGTCTGACATTTTCCACTCCTGTTGTGGCCAAAGCTTTTTGATATGGACACCACGAGTTCTCACCGCTCGGGTTGCTCGACAGCTGCACTGCCTTTCCGAACGCCCGCTGTTGTCAGAGCTATAGTGTTAAAGGACAGGAGACTAACTAGACAATAACTTCAAGAGTTTTGCTCAGATCGACTTAAAATTTTGGGAATATATTCTTTAAATGTTTAACAATAAGATAAGATAAAAAACAAAAATTCGATTTTTCGAAAGTGCAAACCCTTACACCCCCCCCCCCCCTTAAATAGTTTATAACATGACGCGTTTCGCTAACACTATAGCTTCATCGGATGTTTGTTACAGACTCTGTCAGAGATGTTTGTTACAGAGTGTGTAACAAACATCCGATGAAGCTATAGTGTTAGCGAAACGAGTCATGTTATAAACTATTTAATAAAAGCGGAAATTTGTCCAAAATTGTCTATTATTATGTGTATAATGGATTTCCACTAAGTAAAGGCCCACACCATTCATAATATTTAAATAGGTTAACACAGAATGTTTTAACGCTTAGTTTTCGGAGTTCAAATTAGTAAATTGATTTATTTCAATTAACTTTTAAATATGTTGGCTACGCAAGACTATCATATGTAGACTTTATTATAACAGAATAATAGTTGGCTAAAATAAAACCATGATGGAATAAATTCTATCATTATTTAATTCACAGAACTGAAGACGGTTTTAAATTTATTTTTTTAACAAGTTTTGTTGACAAGTTGACAAGTTTAGCTTTGACAACTTTTGTTTGTTTGTGTTATGTGTAAAATTTAATACTTAAGCTTTCGACACCATAAACCTTGAGTTACTTGTGGCTATTTTACACCATATTGGCCTCTCAGAAGGTGCAGTTCTCTTTTTTTATATTTTTTTGGCAAACAGGTCTCAGGCTATGCGTGTTGGCAGCGTATTGTCTAGTCCCAGTACCATTAGTACTGACGCGCCTGAGGGCTCTGCACTGTCTCCACTTTTATATGCAATTTATACCTCGTTTCTATCAAAATGTCTTAAAACATGCTCTGCATCTATACTATGCTGATGACACGATATATATATATATATATATATATATATATATATATATATATATATATATATATATATATATATATATATATATATATATATATAGAGGAGCGGCGGGTATTATGGAATATTCGGGTAATTCGGAATACCTTTATATTTATTAAGTAAAGTAATATTACGCAGCGGCAACACTGTCCTTACCATCCGGTAGGCAGTAACCAAGCAGCCACGGAAAATCAGTATGCTAAAGGCATTCAATCACTGTTGCCAGGTCTACTGTTTTTGCAGTAGATCTACTGTTTTGGGCCTTTAGCTACTGTTCTACTTCCTGAAGGGTAAATTCTACTGTTATATTTAATTTGAGAGAAAGAGACGAAAGGGTCAAGAAAATAGCCCAAAATTTACTCAAAAATATAAATCTAAAAAAAATAGATAATAAAAACGTTTGGCATTATGCAGTTTGTGGCGTTTAGTGTTTAAAGTATTTTTTTTTCTAATTTTCTTGTCACTTTTGTTTATTTGATTTAATATATTATAGTTTGAAAAGCGAGAACTGACACCCGAAAGGAAAGGAAAGAAATCCTGTGACGCCGTTGTTAACCCTTAAAAATTCGGAATACTATAAAACTATAGGCTTACACGTACTACATAGTGTTTTAGTATTCCGAATTTTTAAAAGTAACTACGGCATCATAGGGATTTTTTCTTTTTTTTCTTTCGAGTATCAATTATCGCTGGGCAAACTATACCTACTTACGTTTATAAAAAATATTCATAAGAATAAAAGTAAATAGTAAAAATTATATTTTTTACTTTTTAATTAATACATATTGTTATTTTGATATTCTACTTTTTTTCTACGAAAATTACTTCCTGGCCGTGAAACTGATCTGGCAACACTGCACACAGTTCAATATCAGAATTAACTGACTCTGAGTCTGATGCATAATGCATATTTTACACAAACACAAATCTACTGTTTTTGTTTGTGAATCTACTCAAATCTACGGTTTTTAAATGTATAACTACTGTTGAAGAAAATTTTCACCTGGCAACACTGCATTCAATGCGAAAGTACATTGCTTTACTTGAATTTTGGTGTGTAAAAACTTCATATAAGGTAAGAAATACTAATAAATTTCTAATATAGAATGATCCTTTAATTGGATAAACATAAGCCGTTCCTAACGTTTTTTTTTTTCGCCATATTTTTGCAACTAAAATTAAAATGGCGATGTCGGGTAATATGGAATGTATTCCATGTTGACCGACTATTCCATATTACCCGCGATTGTCATCATAAAATTTTTGTCTTATTTACAGAATGCCAAAACAAAGAAACTTTTTAGCGAAGTCGCAAAGGAGAGTGGGTACAGTGTATGATGTGTGAAATGTGGGCCCATGTCGAGTGTTCTGGTGTTGAGGGTGCTACATATGTTTGTGAGTCTTGCAAATAAACTATTTTGATGCCATTTTTATTTTTAATGTTTATCTACTATGTTCAGTTCTGTTAAAAATTACAAAACTTAAGAAATGTATTCGTGAAATTTTTTTAAAACGCTTAAATAGTTTTAAAAACGTCTAAACTATTTAAATTCCATATTACCCGACTATTCCATATTAGCCGAAAAAAAAACTTTTAAAAAAAATGAATTTTTAAAAAAATGATCGAATGTATCAATACGACCTCAAAGAATATTAGAAACAAAACCTTCAGTAAACCTTAATCGTATATTAATTCCCATTTTAGGATGCAAAAACAAAATACTATTCCATAATACCCGCCGCTCCTCTATATATATATATATATATATATATATATATATATATATATATATATATATATATATATATATATATATATATATATATATATATATATATATATACAGCGTCTGCCCAGATTTGGTTACCAAATGGGAAACTTTCTTATTTTTGATTTTATGAGAAAAAGTTATTCTTGATAAAAAGTTTTGCTTGTTGTAAAAGTAAGAATCGCATTGAAAAAAAAGATATGTTATACAGGGCGTAATGAAAATGAAGAAGAAATATTTAGAAAGCTATTTATTTTAACTAACAGATCCTAAAAACAAATTTTAGGCCACAACATAACCACTGTTATTTTTAATGCACTTAATAAGATTTTTCTTAAACCGGCAAACAGCATGTCTTACATAATCGACTGGGATTTCTTCACATGCTTCTCGTATCCTGTTTTTTAAATGAATAAGATTTTCAGGTCCGTATTTGTAAATAATTTCCTTAATTCGTCCCCAAAAGAAGAAATCAAGAGGTGTTAGGCGGCCAATCCGCAAAATTATCATCTTGATTCGAAGTTCGCCCAATTTTGAAATTGAAGTTAAGCCAGGCTCTTACTTCTGCTGAGAAATGACAAGGGACACCATCTAACTAAATATTAAATATTGCCTTACATGCAGGGGCAACTCATCAATAATATCAAAAAAGTCATTTTGCAAAAAAGTTAGAAATATTTGTCCGTCAATCTTATTATCGAAAAAAATTGGTCCCAAAATTTTGTTTTTCAAAACACCACACCCAACATTAACTTTCTGAGACACTTGACTCCGACATTCTACTACCCAGTAAGGATTAGTTATACTCCAAAACCCTGAATTTTGTGATGAAAACATTCCGTTGCGTTGGTGGTAAACGTCGCTTCGACGGAAAACAAAATTTGAAACCCGAAATTTGGATGATCTTCATAATACCCCATTATCCAGTGACAATAATCAAATCGTATATCCATGTCTCCAGGAAATGCGTGAATAAATTTTGGTTTAAAATATTTCTATTTGTTTTTCTTCCAAACACTTTGGATAAATTTAATTCATGGGACCTTTGTTCAAGGCTTTTTTTTTGGGTTCCTCTGTAATATGAAGCAATATATCGAGCTCATCATCGTCAATGTCACTCTTACCTATTACCTATTATGAAACCAGCACCACATACAGGTATGATAATAAAAATAAGTTACTAGATGTGTCAAAAAAACGCTTTTAAGTCATGAAAGAGGTATTTAGAAAGAAGTTTAATGAAACGTTTCATTAAAAAAGTATTTATTTGCATTTATAAATGATATTACTAGCGAAAATTCCATGCTATGTACCTTAACTTTTCGATTTTCTTTATTTTCTTTACGCCCTGTATAACATATCTTTTTTTCAATGCTAGTCTTACTTTCACAGCAAGCAAAACTTTTTATCAAGAATAACTTTTTCTCGTAAAATCAAAAATAAAAAAGTTTCCCATTTGGTAACCAAATCTGGGCAGACGCTATATATATATATATATATATATATATATATATATATATATATATATATATATATATATATATATATATATATATATATATATATATGTATTTTTGGCAGGTTCTTGGACTGTTGATATATATATATTGTTTTTAATTTTGTTTTCTTGGGGATTTAGTCCGTTGTGAGGCAAATAAAATGTGGTGTTTTTGGTTACATTTTATATTACTAACGTTTCGGTAATAGATATACCTTCATCAGAGTGCAGTAGCTGAAAACATTTTTTTATTTTAACAGTTTTTAGGTAATATTTTAGGAAATAGTTACTAAGTTTATATATAAGTATAAAGGTGTTACCTTTTATTAAGAATCCAAGGATTGGCACATTGTACTGCGAGGCACTTTATAAAAAATTGCACTTTCTGTTACTTTGAAGTTTTTAAACAGATAAGTCGGTATGTACATATTTAGTCGAGCTTTATTAAATAGTAACTGAAAAACGAAACATCTACTTGTGGCGAAGGGTCGTCTGACGATTTGGGAGTGTTTGCCAGATGTATCTATTTGGCTTAAGGGGTCCAATTATTGTTTTGAGGTCTATGTGTTTTTATTTATTATTTTTTAATTAATTAGTTATTGGTATTATGTAGCTTGTGAGAAGGGTGAGTTTATTTTATAATATTATGGTAAATTTTGTGAAGGTTTTTTGTGTCGGATTTAGCGTTTATAGCGTTTTTGTTTCTTTGGATTTCGATCATTTCAAGTATTTCTCGTTTTTTAGAATGATTTTCTGTATTTAGGATTTTTGTGTTTTTATAGTTGAAAGTATGTTGATTTTCGTCGCTGTGATGTGATAAGGCAGTCTTGTTTTTTTTTGTCGAATTTGTGTCCATTTATTCTGTTTTTTAAGTGTTGGCTGGTCTGTCCAATATAAACGGCGTGGCAGTTATTGCATGGAATTTCATACACAACGTGAGTTTTTTTATCTTTGGGGATTGTTGATTTTAGCTTGCTGAAATTTTTTCTTAAAAGATTGTGGCCTTTGTGGCTGACAGTTATGTCGTGGTTTTTAAAAACGTTTTGAATTTTTTCTGATAGGTTAGGAACATATGGTAATGATAAGTAATTTTTATTATTTTTTGTTGTATGTTTGTTGTTTGGGTGTGTGTTGTAAAATTTGTGTATTCTTTCTTTAAAAATTTTGTTTATAAGATGCTGCGGATAGTTATTTATTTTTAAAGTTTCTTTTGCTTTGTTGATTGCCCTTTCTCTAAATTCGGGATCAGATAGTTTTATGCTGCGGTCTGCGAGCCCAATAATAACGGTTTTTTTTGGGATGGTGCTGTGAGTCAAAATGTAGGTATCTTGCAGACCAAGTTTTTTTAGAGTACCATTCTGTTCTTATTTTGTTGTTTTTATTGTATAGAGTTAGGTCAAGAAAGTTGATTTTGTTTTCGATTTGTTTTTCTATTGTAAATTGTAGTTTGTGGTGGTAACTGTTAAATTTTTCTAGAATCAAGTTGCATTTATTTTTGGGTACAGCTGTTATACAGTCGTCGACATATCTGTAGAAAAAAGGTAAAGGAAAATCTAAGGGCGGGATTGTGTTTTCTTCGAGGTCTTCCAGGACGAGTTGGGCAATTACACTGGAAATTGAGGCACCCATAGCTGTTAAAATAAAAAAATGTTTTCAGCTACTGCACTCTGATGAAGGTATATCTATTACCGAAACGTTAGTAATATAAGATGTAACCAAAAACACCACATTTTATTTGCCTCACAACGGACTAAATCCCCAAGAAAACAAAATTAAAAACTATATATATATATATATATATATATATATATATATATATATATATATATATATATATATATATATATATATATATATATATATATATATATATATATATATATATCATTCAATAGGGTCGATGTCGTTGAAAGCTGTAAACGACTGGAGAACTGAATTCCCTAAATAAGTTGTCATTAGAGCACTCCTTTGTGTTAAATTCCAAGAAATGTTGCCTTATGGTTTTAGACGGAGACCGGGAAACTGGATGTGGATTTTGTTAAAGATTTGATCAATATTGTAATACGATTCTACCAATAAAGGACAATGTTCGGAATTTGGGTATAAATTTTGACAGTTCCTTACGATTTAGCGCCATTGTGTTTGGTTGTACAGAAAGCATTTATCCGATTAAAGTTGTTTCATATATGCCATTTCTTACTAGGGAATATAAAGATTTTATTATGTGACTCTCTCGTGCTGTCATTATTTAGCCACGTCGTCGATGCTGTTTATGGTATCTGCTTTAATGCTATTGATAAGCGGCGAATTCAATAAGTTCAAAACTTTTGCTTAAGGTTCATATGCGGTATTAGCAAATATCAACATATCTCTCACGAGCTAGCCGAGTCCAACTGGCTGAGTATGACGGAGAGGAGAGAGCTACATCAATTCTGTTTTTTGTATACAATTTTTTCTATCTAAAATATCCTACATACTTATACAATCCGATTATTTTTTGAACACTTGTGCATAATTTAAATATTAGAGTTAGAGGTAAAATAACACCATCACAACATCAAACGGTGTTTTTTGAGCGCAGTTTCTCATACACTATCGCTCAATTTTATAATTCACTACCGGAAAAATCAAAAACTACACTCTGTGTTTAAGACAAACTATTTAACTTATACGGCTTGTTAAAAATTTGATATTTTTTTCTTATCTGTGTCTTTACCTACTGATAAAATGAAACATGATTTAGTGGCATCTAATTTACATAGTTTTGTAATATAAAATTACGAAAATCATAATTAGTCTACAAGTAACAACAAAAATTTTCAAAACCTTTAACATAAAAATGGGTGTTTTATAAGGAGTTAAGTGAAAATAACAGTTTAAATATAAATACTAAATCGCAAAATTTCCTAAATAAATTTAAAAAATTATTAAAAACATATTTGTTAAATGAACAAAGTGAAACAAAATAATATTTTTTAATAATTTTAAAAATGTTAGTGTCAAGTTGCTAAAATTATAATATTTTTTAGAGTACTTCAACGTAGTTTCAAGAAATTGTCAATCCAAAAAAGGTATTTTTGAAAAGCATATCTTCGAAAATTCATTAGGTGGATAATTTAGGATTATTTGTAGGATTGTAGGTGTTGTAATTTTTATAAAAATAAAAAAATAATAACAAATTGTCTTTCCTGATTATTTAATAAGGAAGTAAGATTCAGATGCCGAATTTGCCCCGCGTAAATCATACCATTTCATTAGTTAATCTCCATAAGTAGGGTTGCAAATCTAAAGAATGAAAAGTGTTATAAATTAAGCTCACGCTTCGCTGCTATTCTCTGAATAAGATGATACAGAAAAACAGGGGCTAAGGAAAATTTTAATCAATTTGTACTGGGGAGAGCCTTGTATTTAATTAAAATTTTCCTAATTAAATATAGAAACCGTTGAAAGTTAATATAGGTTTTGGAGTTTTCTTTTTGAAACGGTAAGAGTTATTATGATTACTTTTATTTATGTCAATGTCTTATTTTATACTTAACGAAGTTTTAAGGAAATGGCCATTGGGACAGTTTCTATTTCTAAATTGCTATTACCTGGGCAATTATTAGTAGGGCTGGGTGATTATCGAAAAAGATAATCGATTTTTGATTATTTGAAATAATCGATTATGTCTGATTAATCGATTAATTAAAATTAATTGATTAATCGACAAATCGATTAATCTAAAAATCGATTAATCGAGAAAATCGATTATTGAACTAGTCGAAATTATGTCATTACTAATGACATAATGAAAGCGACTCCAGCGCTTACCACTTGCCTATCTTGAACACAATTCCGGCGATTTAAATTTTAGAACCGTAAAAATTAAAGGAGCGCGGATCGAAAAGCATTAAAATTATTTCGTTGAATACATCTTTCATAGTCGAGTTATGATTATAAAAAAGAATCGATTAATCGAGAAATTCGATTAACCGAAAAAATCGATTAATCGAAAAAATCGATTAATCGAAAAAATCGATTAATCGAAAAAATCGATTAATCGAAAAAATCGATTAATCGAAAAAATCGATTAATCGAAAAATCAATTAATCGAAAAATCGATTAATCGAAAAATCGATTAACCGATTAATCGAAAAAGTGATTAATAGAAAAATCGATTAATCGATAAAATCGATTAAACGAAAAATCGATTAATCGATTTTAATTTTTTTTGTAATCGTTCAATCGATAAATCGATTAATCGATTAATAATCGATTAATCGATTATTTTGCCCACCCCTAATTATTAGTTTGTAAAAAAATAGTGTTAGTGAAATTTTTTTCCATTTCCCAATTTATCCCCCGAAATTATCCCCCAGAGTCTAAATTAAACTTTTTATACTTCACGTCTATAATTGGGCCACCACACTCTATCTCTGTGCTAAATTTCAAATTTGTACGTCAGAGAAAATCGCCTGTGACAGACACACGGGCGGACAAGGAAGTAATTTCATAAGCATTCCGTTCCACGGAACACCAAAAACCATTGTAAAAATGAAAAACGATTGCCACTTAATTGTTGAAAGGGTAAGCCAGTGTCCACAAGCTTAAGGAAAAATACTCTATTTTTGGTTCTTAATTCATTTCGAGGCCAAACCAGAATAAAGGGATTATGAATGAATGACGTAGATCGTGTGATAGTAAATATGTAAGGTGTTTAATACACATTTATCTTGGAATTTAGCTAATAAAATTAAATAGATATACCTATAGTAAAATAGATTATGTTACCTTGAAAATACACTATGTACAGTCAGTGACAATTAAAATATTCAGGCCTAAATGGAAACATAATGCATATCTGGAAGTTTGAGTTGTCAATGGCTGCAGATAGAGTCGGTAAAAACAAATTTAAATTATTAATACAAATTATTGCAAATATATACCTTCTCGATGTGTTTCGTAGGGCAGATTTAATTTATCTCTGTCTAGCAAAGTACATCGAGAAGGCTATGGTAAATACACGTAAAAAAGAAAACATTTAGGTATATTTGACAAAAATACACAAATGGAAAAATATCTATACAGGGTATTCCAAACTCAGTGGCCTATTAGAAGTATCTAGAGAACGAAAAAAGGTAGCCATTTGAAATTTCGGCTACACCCATAGGAGACCGTAATTTAGATTTTAAAAATATTTTTGACATTACAGCGTTGCCAGATCTACTCGCACCTGATACCAAATTTTTTTTGTAAATAGAATAACATGTATATTATTACATTTTTAAATTCCATGAAACATTTTGAAACTTTTTTATGAAACATATCCTATACCTATCTTGAGCCTTTTCGGCATTAAAAATTATTTTATAAGAAATTTGCAACAAACATGTCTGAAGAAAAAAATCATTTCTTCGCCACCAGCGTAGCTAGAGATATGAATTTTTGGTTACGGTTTCTCAATAGGCTGGTATATCATAATATGAAAATTAGATTATCGCTTACACTGATTACAAAATAATGCGCATTTGATAAAATTTATAAATGAAAGTTTTGCAGGCATTTTAAATGGAACACCCTGTATTTTGTGCTGGCACTCAACAGAGCAATTAATATTTTGCCCAAAGATATAGTACGTATTATGACATGCCTAGTTTCAGCGGTTCTGGGCTTATGAGCAAAAACCGAACATAATAAACAAGTAAAGTAAATATGCATAACGGTTCACTTTAGTAGTAGGCCATGGTGACCTTCCTCAAAAACAATCAAACAGCTTTCATGAATCTTTTATTTGTAAACATCACTTTGCTCATGGTTGCCTATGTTTCTAGTCAAGAAATCTTCTTGGAAATCCTCTCAGTGTTGCTATTTTGGTTTTTGCTCAAATCCAGAACCGCTAAAAACAGGTATCTCATCACATAATTTTTTTAGGTAAAGAATTTTGAGTATCACTATTAAATACAGTGTATTCATTTAAAATGCCTTCAAGACTTGCCTTTTATGTTCTACCAACAGCGCAATATTTAGTAAACACCCTGTAAGCGATTATTTAATTTTAATGTCATATTATGATATAGCAGCCTACTGAGAAACCGTAACCAAAAATTCATATTTCTAGCTACGCTGGTGACGAAGAAATGATTTTTTTATTCAGACATGTTTGTCGCCAAATTTCTTAAAAAATGATTTTTAATGCCGAAAAGGCTCAAGATAGGTATAGGATATGTTTCATAAAAAGTTTCAAAATATTTAATGGAACTTAAAAATGTAATTATATACAGGGTATTCTATTTAAAAAAACAAAGTTGGTATCAGGTACGAGTAGATCTGGCAACGCTGTAATGTCAAAAATATTTTTAAAATGGAGATTACGGTCTCCTATTGGTACATTCCAAATTTCAAACGGCTACCAATCTTCGTTCTATAGATACTTCTAAAAGGCCACTGAGTTTGAAATACCCTGTATAAGCAAAGATATATAGGTACTGCCGTCCTAAGAAAAACCACCGCATCTGCGATTATAATAATTTGGAATAAATCGAGTTATAATGTTCAAACACTTGCAAAATAGTTGTGATTTTACCTAGCAATTATATTTTGATTTTATAACTATAATTATAAAAAATGGATATATGTAAATTATTGTAAAAAAAGAATTATTTTATTATTTTTTAAATTGAAATTGCTAGGAATTGGAGCAATTTTTTTTACAATAATACATAGTTAAGTCACTCATCACTCATTAATTTTAATTGAAATAAAATATATTTAGTGTTAAATGCGGTGTTTTTGGTACGTTAGATACGTAAGTAGCTAATATAGGCCCTTTTGAATCCATTACAGCCCCTAACTCAATTTTTGATCTTTTGGCACTTGCGGCGTTTTTTCTTAGGACGGCAGTATATTAGGGAGGGGTTTTGTAAGAAAAAAATCGGAAAGTTGTCTACAGAGAAAAAAATTAGGGACCCCTGGTTTAAATTAACAAGTGTAAGAATATGACAAATTTATATTATTTGTTTTATAAACAACGATGCAATTTAAGTACATCTTTAACAAGAAAAAGCTTTATTTATTCTAGCTACAAATTCCAAGATAAAAATCAATTGGAAACCAAGCAAATCCCAGAAATAATAACTTCATTTCTTGACTCACTTTTATTAGCAACCCCATTTTCAGCACAGTCGAGTGACCAGGCCGGGCCAGCCAATCGCACAAACTGGTGTCAAGTGGTCCGTGTGATTGAGCTTTTGCCCTTTTTGATCGCTGTTGATTAGCTAAAGCGTCATCACTGGCGTTTCGATGTGTTTGCTTGTCTATTTATCAAACTGTCTAGATTCGTATAAATTCAAAATAAGTAGGTACTGCAAAAAAAAATTCTAGAGAATCTGTGGTTTATATGTTCTTTGTGATAATAGTAAACGAAATTTTTTCATAAAAATTTATCACTTTATTATCACATTTACCACTTTCAGCAATGCGTATTATACCGTTATTTACTGTTATATTTTCAAGTAGTTTAAAATAAATCGCGTGGATTCGCGAGAGCATAAACTTAAGGTAGTAGTATCGGTCATACCGTCTTGGTTAACGTTTATGACTTTTGAGTTTGCATTTGTCCAATGTCATTCTGAAAAACAATGTTATTGTAATAAAAGTAACCCATACCACAAACAAAATATTTCAATCACTTACCTGGAACAGAAATAATAATCTGTCTTCTTGTGGGAATGCTATAATTAAATAAAAAGCTACAGCAAAGTAAAAAATAACCGGCGGCCATTACTACCATCTAATAAAAAGGAATTATGAACGAGTACACTTTGGCTTCCAGACCGACCAGACAGGGAAATAGGGTGGTAAAATAATTAAATTGTTGGATTGGTCGCAAAACGCACCCATCTCTTTCTGTAGAATCGTCGGTTGGACATTTAAAAAGAGATAAAGAAATGTCGGAGGTGGTAAGCCTATTAATGAGAATGCTTTTTTTACTTACAACGAAGACAAAGAAAACTTTGTATGTCCGAACTTTATTCGAAACAAGTCTGGAGGGTTACGTATGTCGTGACTAGGCGTGTTGCGATACTTGCTATAAGAAGTGTACATTCATTTTTGGTAAGTACATTAATTGGTCATTAGCATGTGGCAATTATGAACTAAAATTAGTAAACGCCCCCGATGGCTTGTATATATCTTGGCCTTTACAAAAGCAATTATTACTTGCTGGCAGAAATAATTGTTAAACATTAATTTACCATAAATTTCATAAACGGGCATAAAATTTATAATATATAGGGTGTTTGGTAACGAATGGGCCAACCTTAGACTTCACCACGAATACACCATGCACAAGCCTCATTCATACTGACAATCACAAATACCCAGACCTGTACTTTTTTATGGTACAGCACCGGAATCGAACCAGGTGCGGGGCCCGTGGTCGAATAAGCCTTCTTCGCATTTCTGCGGCGCTACCCACCGTGCCACGGGCCGATGTTTGTTTTCTTTGTTCCATACTCTATTATATACTTGATTCAGTACCAATTTTCCTATTATTCCCATAATACAAACACTTGTTGACCAATATTTTCCTGCGTTCTTCGTTAGGCCAGAAACTTTTCATCCCAGCCGAAGCCGTTTCCCTGTCTTAAAAAAAATGACACTATATCATGGACCTTTGTTGTAACATATTAATCAAACTAAAAACTAACGAACCCTATTAATTTACGTACATATAAAACTGCCTATCTCTTTCAATTTAAATCCAAAAAACTAAAATAAAAAACACAACCCTAGACGCGATGTGTATATATTTGCACTACAATTTAAAATAATTGCGCCACCCCACTGATGACAGCCGATAAATAAAAGCCGAATTGATTAGGCTGATTGCTCTGCTCGCGGGCCCCTTTTAGTATAAATAAAAGCTCGAACAAAATGGCAACTTTCAATTATTGTTTTTGAAAAACGACAAAATCAACACAGTTTTAAATGAGATTTTCTAGTTATTTATTTAAGATCATATTATTATTTTAATTCTACTAATCTGTATGACCCAATATTCTGCCCTCTTTCAGATAAAAATCGTATCTGTTTCAAGCTAGGTTTTCAAAGAATTTCATTCACCTGTCAAAATAAACGTTTTAATAATTAGCAGTATTTAAAACGAGTACTTTACTATCGGCAATAAGCAACCGATTTTTTTTAAAAACACACGGTATAATATACGGGGTGGTCCGTAATGTAAAAAAGAGCCACAGTGGATACTGCCATCAAAATATGGCAATTAAGCCCAACTTCTTAAGTCCGAAAGTTGATTTGAACAGAGGTACAGCAGGCAGGAGAAAATAATCCGTCTTCACCGTTGCACTCAATATAATTTATATATTAGTTATATATAAGTAAAACAATAGTGAGTAGGGTGCAGTTTATCAAAATGAAATCAGAGTTTTCTTAAAACAAGTCTACGGCAATATATTGAACGTGAAAATTTGAAAGGATTTAAAAAACCCGCCATATTTCACACCAATAAAATAATATATCCATTTGCGCTATTGTCATAATGTCTGACATATAATACAAATGGTTCGATATAAAACTGTTCCATAGCTCTCAATAATCAACATAGATTTCCGAGGTAATCAAAGATTTAGGTCCAACTCCTTCAATATCCCTCATTAGAAAAGAATAGCTTAACACAGTTATCGGCTTTGAATCGAGAAGTCTGCAATAAGTGTAATCGTGGAACAAACAATTTCTGTCACCTGACAGAAATGGTTTGTTCCACGATTACACTCATTTTGTGAAACAGTATAACCTGATACACCTTTTGAGCTCTATTTGTTTTATGTTTTCGGTGGTTTTGAAAGAAAATGTATTAATTTGTGTAAGCGTTTTCACCATTAGTGATAGCTTATTAAGTGGAAAATTGATCAAGGCTTTAAAAAAGCTGATTACGGCAATTTGCCAAAGATTACTATGGACATAATATATGAATATTTACTTTAAAATGCAGAATATTTTAGCGCTGAAATACGGAATGTGAAGTTAAAACGGTTAGTACAAAAAAGCTATGCTTCTCACATTGCTCTCTATGATTATCTATATTTCCTAGGAATACTTTTTCCGTAATAAGCAAATTTATGTTGTGGCAGAGGGGTTTTTATATTGGATTGATTTTGTATCTTTGGCTGAATGCCAGCTCCAGAGAGATTCGGCAATATTGCAAAAGTGTAACAAATCAGAATGCAGGGAAATGATGACATCACTCGCCTATGTGTCAAAACTCGCCAAAGTTTAATTCGAATTTTAGGGCATTTCACGTTTCCGAAAATATTCCCAAAACATTTTTTGTACTTCATTTTGACCATAAATTCTAAGAAGCCAATAAAAACAGTGTTGTATAGGATAGTACGTGCGGCACACCGAAAGGTGAAGGCAAACAAGCGGCCATCCATCATACAAGCATCAACTTTCAGCAAAATACTCGATTGTCTTTGCAGAATCTCCGTTCTGGTAATTGTTAAACATTAATTTTATTCAAATATAACGTTTCTTATTCACGAAATCTTCTAACCTATGGTAAATAATCAAGAAAATAAATTAACACTGGAATTCACCATGTACTAGCCATTATAATTTTTTAATTTACCTGATATGTGACGTCACAACCAACAGTATCACATTTTGCAAGGTAATTTATTATAGAGAATGCGGAGAAGTGCGGAATGTGATACTTTACCGCACGCGACTGCAGTTGACCAAACGACGCGAAGCGGACTTGGGTCAGCAGTCGAGTGCGGAAAAACTCTTTCAGAACGTGTTCAATAGAATGTTTTTTCTACGACTGTGAGGAAAATTATGTAGTTTTGGTATTTTTTTGAAATATTTTATTTCAGTATAGACGCCAAAGTGAAAATACAATTCAAACTTATATTATTTTCATTTAACCATAACGTGAATGGTTTGCGAGTTTTTGAAATGTCGCACAAGTGTACTAAAATTAAGTACCTCTTCTTTCTTGAAATGGAATATTGGACAGCCTAGGTAATTCTGTCTTTTAGCACGTCAATATTATTTGGTATTGTAGTGGCCTAAACAATTTGTTTAAAACGGCCCCATAGAAACATATCGGCCATCGTTGTCAGGGCTCCTTGGGGGCCATAAAATTGGGCCGTTGTTATCAATTTCTTTCTTGGACCAAATCTGCGGTGAAGCCATTCTATTACCTAGCGAGGACAACCATGTTGTTGAAAATACATTTTTGGTGAATGTTTAATGGCAAATTTTCGAATTCATTCTATTGCAGGTGTCATTAAAAAATATGGGCCTATACTGCCAGTCACAGATATCGCGCACCATACGTTTACTTTTGTAAAATGTTGTCTTCACCTCATTACTCTAAATTCGGGGTTTTCTCGAGACCAGTACCTGATATGCTGGGATGCTACAGTTCCATTAGTAGAAAATGTACATTCAGCAGAAAACGTAATGAATTTATAAAAAGGGATATTTCCACTTAAAATTTGGTCTCCCACCTGTAAACGAAAATCTAGTCTTTTCGCTTCATTTCCTCTTCCAATGTATTGTTTATAATCGTCTGAATATGAGTTTTTTTCACAGTTTCTAGAAGATGTTTAGCACGACTTTAAAGGGACATCACAGGAGTTTCTCTAACAGACTGAAGAACTAAAACTGTGGCAGCATTGGTTATTCTTCTTGAGATTCAAAACGGAACCAGTTCTTTGGAACTTTCGTATTGTGTTGTAGATTATTGTCAATTCAGCTATTGGGATTCCTAAAAATTTCTCGTTAAGTTATTCCATGATGTAGCGGTACGATACTTGGCCATTCCTATAACACCGGACTATAAATATCCTTTTTCAATAGCAAATAGCATTGTGATAATAAGTATTTTAAATTAAATAATCGCTTCATTGCATAAAGACATTGACAAACATGTCCATAGTTGTCATTATTGTTTAATATTTAGAAACTAGTACTTTGGATAAAGATAGTTGGGGGGCTTTAAAAAAATAGTGTGATAAAACTCATCACTTTTAATATTTAAATTTTTTAATGAAATCTTGTACTTCTGCTTAGGGTTTAATTTAAAAGACATTTCATAATTTTGTTCTTTTGGTAAATAATAAACAAGGGTTTTGGTAAAATAAATTTCTTATGTTATTTTTTATAATGATAAATAAATATATTTATTATCCTTTTTTTGTTTTCAATCTGATATTCCTATAAATGTCAGCATTTGTCATTGCCTCTCCAATTATCTGTTGCGGTAATTTTATTTTAGATTAAGATGTTATGACTTGGTTGTGGAAAATTAAACAAAAATAATTGGAAAAATGCCATAAGAAAATAAACAAATACTTACACTAATTGTTTTGGCTAGTGTGTTCAGACACGCGAAAAATAAACTTCAACAAAGCTGGAATACCTCGGAGATTGATAATAGTAATTTTGCTTAGCCCGACTTAAATTGACCACTTTTTAAAAAAATTACTATAAATTTATGCAATGCAATGCTTGCATACATTACAGTAGGTATAGAGCGTTTTTGGGTTTGGTTTAACTACTACATGACATAACGCACTACTACAATTTTATTTTAGAACTTTTAGAATTAATCCGTATTTCTTACAACAGAATACAAAACTGTACAGAGTGTGTGACAACGAACTTTAAAGCATTAGGTACCTAGTTTGTGATAAAGGGGTTTATATTAATTTTTAATATTTAAACAGTTTTGTTTTGTCTCTTGCATCGCCAACTTTAAATAAAATATTAGCGACAAAGACTTAAAGACAGCAAATATGAAAGAAGATAGCAGTATGGGGCATGCGTGGTGAAGGTTGTAGTTTAATAGACCGGTTCAGGCAGATCTTAGGCAAATCTTTTCGCACGTTTTCAATTCTCAGGGGATCACTCTGTACTGTCGGTTGCAGCTGTTTTGATTAAGTGTTTTCCCACAACTTGTGTGAAATTTTTTTCACTGGTCTTCACCATTTTCTTACGTTCGTAAGAAAAGTCTTTCAACTATGTTTTCAACTACATTCATCCATGTTACAACATAAATTAGTTTTAAATCGCCAATTGCTATACTTGGCCTGTATTAAGCTGCCAAATTTCACTGTCCTCAATCGAGGACGCTGGTCGTTATAGGGTATTTTCTTCTTTTAGGCATGGTCAGTTTTTCCAGCAATGAGTCGCCAATATTCCAAAAATTTTGAAGTTGCGCTTGAGTACTTATACACTAATGAACTAGATGCTGATATTTTGACGTTGCCGCCAGAAGTCGATGAGTTAACTGACGAGGATGAGCTAAATAGTGATGATTTGGGCGTTGCCATGGTAAAAGATATTGCGGGAGGAGCTGAAAGTTTTATTGCAACCGAAGATCAAGATGATTTGGGGGTGGCAGAACATCGGAATTAGTCTGATGAAGAAGACAATCGCAAATTATGATTTTTTGTCAAAAGAAAAAAGGTAGTAGGGAGTAAGATTTGGACACCGAAATAGGAAAATAGAACCTCTAATTGTCCTGCTGATGTCTCAAAAGAGTTGGAAACAGAAGCTCGAGGCTCATATGACTGACGGTTTGACGAAACCAATAGAATCCTGACCCGCGAGTGGAACGACAGCAAATGCGTTGCCTGGGAACCAATCACGATACTGTGCCGTCAACTATAGTTGTCCACAGATAAAAAGTTCCCGTAGTACAACCATCTTTGATTTCCAATTACATTAAGCATATGGGCGGTGTTAATTATCATGACTGGTTGCTAGAAAAGCACCATATTGCTGTACGAGAAAAAAAGTGGTACTGATTTATTTCTACTCGTATGGTTGATATGGCTATTGTAAATCGTTTTGTAGTTTAAAATATGATACATCAGGAAATGAAGAAAATCTCCGTTATGGAGTCACTTCGGTGTTTACTTGGGTCTGTCCGTCCGTCTGTTACAGGCGATTTTATCTGAAACTATTTGACGTACAATTTTGAAATTTAGCACAGAGATAGAGTGTGGTGGCCCAACTATAGAAGTATAAAAAGTTGAATTGTGATACTGGGGGTTAATTTCAGGGGGTAAATTCGGAAAAGGAAAAAAATTCAAGGGCATCGTGTAGTAGGGTGTCAAATGAAAATTTATTGAAGCACGAATTTAACAATACATATTTATGATGTATTTTTTTATGAATTTTTTAAAACATTTTTCAGGATAAACACTGTCCCCCACCCTCATCACCAGAAGGATCGCTCAGAAAAATCTGAAAAAGATCACGAACATTAAGAATTAGGTGTAGATAGAGATACAATTATCAGAATTGAAAAATTTTAGCACGATCAATCGTTATAAACAATTTAATTGTTTATTCACTTCCTCGTTCGTAACTGTTCCAAAATAACTGTTCCTAGTATTCTGTATCATCTCTAGAACCAAGAGCCGTCAGTCATCGCCGTGATCAACACTTTATGCCGAACATGAGGCGCAAACGTAAATTGACAGTCAAATCACATCGATTCCATTTAAAATCCGTGAACCGTCTGTTTTATTTGAGGAATCAGATCAGTCCGAAGCATTTTTAAGATCCGATTTATTGAACCGGTTCAGATCCGATCCGTCCATCACTAGTCGCAGGGCCGCACGCGCTAGGCGTTCGTTGATTTTTACGACCATCGTCCAGGACGGGACCGCTGCGCCAGCCCGTTGCGGGTCGAAGCCATCCAGCCCTTCGGGAAATCTCCCAAAGTACCAGCCGGCCCATCCGCCCCTGACCTTGAATCCCCCATTGTATTTATGAAGGCAGTCTTAATCCTTTTTAGTGTCGAAAAACACCTCTCACTTTCTACTGTCGTCATTGGAATAGTATATAAAATCTCTAATAATTATACGCTGTCCGAATATGTTTCACTGAGATTCATTTCTAACAAGAGCAGCAAAATGGCAACAGCACCCGCACTATTACAAAAATCTTCACGACTAAATAAAACTTGCAATTCTGATTCAAGCTTGGAAACGTTTATCATTTCATAATTATTTTTAACGTATTTTAAAATGTCTTCAGGAAAGTGTTTCTTATAATCAGAAAATTCTTTGTACATTCTTGGCTTCAAATACATGTTGGTATCTTTCCCTCTGTCTTTCGTGGCTGTTTTAGATCCAGAGCGTACTTTTTCTTTAATTTCTAAACCTTTTTAAAATGTTAATGCACTACTTATCTTACACTGCAGTATTTCTTGAACTGTTAAAGCCATTGGTAGCATAAGTACTCAGGCACTAGTACTACACAAAGGACACAATACAACACTTCATTACAAATAATATCCAAGCAAAATACAAGAAAATTAGGTCGAAAGACGAAACACTTCTTCGACTTAATAAATGCCGGCGAGTCCTGTGACTAATATTGATGAACGATGAACAAGAGCTTGGCGGCAGCATGAATGCAATTCTGAAATATTAATGCGTCGAGTGCTGCGTTGCCAAGTTTTTGTCAAAGTCGTAATTACTGTAGGCTCTAATGTTTTATAGGCACAGTTACAATTATTATTGTTAAGTAATAGTAATAATATCCTTAATATCTGAAAATACAATTAGGCAACCTTATATTAAATGTATAAATGTATTGCGATCGCGAATATTGTTCTAATAATGAATTGGTCAGATTTAAATTAGTGAGGCAGAATTTGCGACAACCCGATAACCGGCGCGGCGGCATTGACGGTCGCGCGCGCCCCGAAAGCGATGTTATTGGTCGGCCGTCGACAAGTTTTGTCTCTTTTTAACTTCCTAAAGCGCGTATACTTGTTTCTTTCTTAGCTTTAATGCATTGTATATAGTCCATATACACATTTGAAATACGGCGAGGCCGGAGCAAGCTTGACTTGATTCTTTCTTGGGGAGTTTTCGCATGAAACTTGCCCTTTTTGAAAGAAAAGATTATTTTTTGGTTTTAGTAAATAAATTATTAGGCAGATCATTAAAAATAACTTTAGGTGGGTCATTGACCAAATGTCCTGATGGACGAGCCGCGCCTGCTTGGCTGTCGCCTCGATCAATAAACTGCGATCTCGTTCTTTAAAGATGCGTTTCAAGCACTAATTGCATAAATATCTAAATATTTTGCACAATCAAGTTTTTTTTGTCACTTACTGTCATTATTGACAGAAACAGTAAGTTGATTTTACTGACCAACTATACTTAACTGGATTCATTCTGTTACGATTAAAAATTTCTGAAATAATCGAAATCAATAAATTCAAACTGACAGATTACCACGAACCGTTGCGTATACAGAAAAAAACACTATCGTATATTTAATTGGATACCAATTCACTCAATCTCTCAACTCTCTATATTCTGTATTGAACAATTCAAATTCGGTTTCTTTCAATGATTATTATTATTATTATTATAAACCAGTAGGTTATAAGATTGATTGAAATATAATGTTTCATGGGTTTCTAATAGATCGTTTAATTATAACAATTATTTGATGGCAGTACTACCCTATTCTAAATTCAGTACAATTACAAGATCACTGGTTTCTCTTAAAGTTTATTTGTAAGAATATGCACCTCATTTAGTGGAAATACCTATGTGTGTAACAAAAATATGAATCTAGCAAACCATACATCCGTTTTTTTATGAAATTTTATGAAAATTACTTAGGTATCTACGAAATTACGCCCGCTCCAATGGTGAGTTTCGCATTGTTGTCAGGTTTACCGCTTTCCTAAAATCGACAGGAACGTTTTTTTTAAATGATACATTCTACATTTTATTCCATTTTCGAATTCAGCTTAAAATTCTGATTACTTCTTATTGGGAATATGATATCCTAAAGTTAACAGGTTTTAATGGCTGTCAACAATCGTTATTTTATTATATTTTACCTTAAAATACCTGTAGACGAAAGTTTACCTGAAATGTCTCAAATGTCTGACATTGTCAGTTTTGTTTATTTACAAAAAATGGATCTTTTAACAGAAACCCAAGGAATTGGAATTTTAATAATACTGGGTCATGGGGACAGAATTCGAACGCAACAAGAAGTTTGTGATATTTTTAATGACAAATATCCTGACAGAAACCCATTAACTAAATCAACTTAAGTAACGTTTTAAAATCATTTCGTCAAACTGAAAACGTAAAAACGCTATACGCTTTGGCCGACCTATAAGTGCAACAGATGGTGGTAAGCCTCTGAATGTTTCATTCATTTTAGAGAAAAATCCCTACCTTTCGAGCCTGAAAACATGACATTTTAAACTCATAGTCTCGCAATGAAAACGCCATTAAAAAAATAACTAAAACTTTATTTTCGATGTACTTTTTCCTCAGTTTTGTTGGTGTCATTTGTTTTTCAAAATTCTGCTTCCTCAAAAGAACACTTTACGTGCTGTGTCTCGAAAAACGCCATTTTTATGTTTTTTTGATACGCTAGATCGAAAGATCAGGATTTTTTACGTCGAAAAACCTATTTTCCAGAGAGGACTTGATTTTGTTTACGAGGAGCCACTCGAAAAACATAGTTCGGCATAGCAATATAATCTATACAACCGCAGAGCCTGCATGGCCAACGCGTCGCTGCCTCGCCGCACGATGGAAAGGCAGGCCCAATGTTTCTCGAATAATTCCGTGAAAACAAAAAAAAAAGTCCTTTCTGAAAAAAAGAATTTCGGCGTAAAAAATCCTGATCTTTCGATCTAGCGTATTAAAAAAAAATGGCGGTTTTCGAGATACAGCACGTTAGGGTTTTTTTGAGGTTAAGGACGCGGAGTTTTTGCGGGAGACGTTTTAAAGGACAAATAGACATAATAGACAATAAAATTTTTATATAATACCTGTGTACTACTTTCAGATAAGCTTCGATTTAACGTATTTCTTTTCTCAAATAAGATGAATTTAGAAGCGTATAGTCTATTGAATCACTCAACATGGCAACTAGGTCAGCCTTCTTTATATTTAACGTCTTAATTTTAAATATAGCAGTAACAACTTTTTAGGTGTGGTTCCAAAACAGACGTGCCAAATTTCGAAAACAGGAACGCCTAGCCCAACAAAAAGCCTCAAACCAAAGTCAGCCCGGCAACAACTCCGAAAGTCCAAACCCTCCAACTATTAAAGCCGAAGGTGCCGGAACTACAACAAAAAATGCTCAAGGATTGCAGAAAGATGTCAAACCTGGATCGCCCCATTCGAGTGTCAGCACCACGCCCAATTCAAATACGAGTAGTTTGTCTAGTCATAACTCGTCCAATGGGTTGGATATAAAACCGGTACACAATGGTAAGTGAAAGTTGAAACGTTACTAAAATATTACGTCATTTGTTGTCAATTCTAAATCTTTGTTGTCTGTCCTAAATAATATTGTCAGTTCTTTATGCAAATCGAAACATTATCCTCTTGTAACTTAACATCAGGAGCGGCTCGTCCATAAGGTCATTTGGTCAATGACCCACTTAAATTTATTTTCAATGATACACCTAAACCAAACTATTCATTCAAAAAAGTGCAAGTTTCATGCGAAAACTCCCCAAGAACAATCAAGCCAAGTCATCGTCGAAAGATATGCAAGCTTGCTCCGGGCTCGGTCGTATTTTAAATTGACCTCATAGGTTTATATGGACTATATAAATGCATTAAAACTAAGAGAGAAATAAACATACGCGCTTTAGGAAGTTAAAAAGATAATTGTCGACGGCCGACCAATAACAATAATATCGCTTTCGGCGCGCGCGTTTCCGGCGACGCTGCCGGTCTCTGGCCAACACACTCGAACCGCCCCGTGAAATATACTATTTCAAAGCATTTAGGTTGGACAAGGAAAAACTAATTACCTAACATGCGCATTGTATTTGCAATGTATTTATCAAAAATGCAATTTTAAGTCCTGTAGCATAGTCGGACTAAATAATGAAACGGATTGTATTGTAAATCACTAAAATACATGTTTGACGAAAATGGCTTCATGGTAGAGAGAGAGAATACTTCCTTGTATTGCCTATTTATTCTAACCTTAGATTCTAACACATTACGAATAAACATACTTTTAGTACAAGGCGCGACCTCTATTGAGGAGACGTATCAAAACGGGAAGCCGCTAACAATCTTAGACCAAAACATATTGAAAAGCAATATTAAAAGTCATAAACATATAGAGTACCGATGTTCAATTTAATACAGTACCCATTTTATGTTTTTTTTCGGTGTTTATTTGTAGGTAAATAATTTCTTGGCAAAACTAGGCACATTATTAAAAAACTTTCCTTAATTAAAAAAGTGTTCCAAAAAATTTTGATCCACCTGTAAAAAAACTCACGGGCCGCGAATGCTTAACATGTCAAAAGATTCAAGAGATATTGATGTTTTCATCCTTAGCCCTTCTCATATTAGGGTCACATCATATGGTTATTATTAGTTCCTAATATAGGGTGAAAAGTTTATCACCACATTGTCATTGCAGTACCAGTTACAGCATTATTTCTGATTTAAGTAAGATTGGTCATCTTTACTGTTTAATGCCATATTACATATCCGATTTCTTAATTCAACCTATTCAAACGGTTGGTTGATTTGGTTTCTTGGCGTTAGCAATGCCCTAAAGATCGATTTATAATTTAAGTTTTCTAATGTCATTATATTAGTCGAGCGATGTCATCACTGGCCGACAGCATCATTACTTGTGTCACTCTTTAGGTTATTATTAAATTGAACGAGATATGATTCGTATCAACTACTAGATTGACCGGCATGATAAGCGTACCTTACACGGTCAATAATATTGATATCAATCAATACTGACATTATTTCAACAATCCACTTCAATCTCTGTATCAATATTCTTCAACACACTAACGATTACACGATAAGTATTATTGTCAATATTTCCTCCAGTACATAACCTACTATTATTCGTGCCTGTTGAAAATGGATCCTCGACAAAGAGCATGTATTACGATAAGAGAAATATTTTCGTGTTAGCCTTTATGCAAATTAAAAGAATCAAACTGTGATGGATAAAAAAGTGATTAATAGTTAATAACATAAAAGCATTAAGACATTAAGAGCATGATTAACATAATTATTCCCTTTTAGACGTGAATGCAACAAAGAAAATTCCTTTATTTTTGGAAAATACACTTTCCTGGCTCATTAGTACATTGGTGAAAAATAAGGCTGTTCTAAAAAAATGCGCTCCAGAACTTTCACCCATCTTAACTCGTCTTTTCCATATCTCTTATGACAAGGGTATCTTCCCAGATAGCTGGAAGACGGCTCGTGTGCAGCCTGTCCCGAAGAAAGGTTCCAAGTCCCTTCCATCCAATTATAGACCTATCTCTCTTCTCTCCGTTGTCAGCAAAGTTATGGAGAAAGTAATCAACTTGCAAATTCTAAAATATCTAGAAAAACACAAAATCATCCATGACAGACAGTACGGATTTCGTCACCAAAGATCCAGAGCTGATCTCCTTAGCTTTGTCACACATAACTGGAACAAGTCCCTTGAATTTCATGGCGAATCTCAGATTGTTGCTCTCGATATTTCCAAGGCTTTTGACCAAGTAAGGCATGCCGCACTCCTCAACAAACTACCTTCATACGGTCTTCCCACCAAACTATGTACCTGGATCGGCAGCTTCCTCTCTAATCGGCGCATATCTGTTGTGGTTGACGGTCACTCATCTAACTTCCATCCTATCAATGCTGGTGTCCCCCAAGGTTCAGTCCTGGCACCAACCCTGCTTCTTCTTCACATTAATGACCTGCTCTCTTCAACTACTAATCCCATCCACACTTATGCTGACGATAGTACTCTTCACTCCAATATTCATTTTTCCAGACAAGTTTCGAATCACGAGGTGGATAATGGACGCAGATCTATGTACCTATCCCTTTCCCAAGATCTCCAATTAATCTTAGACTGGGGTGCCAAGAACCTTGTTCAGTTCAACGCCTCCAGAACCCAGTCTTGCTCCCTCTCACCCCAAAAGCTGGTACATACCCCATCTACATGAATGGCCAAGCCCTACAAAACAACGAAACATTCGATCTCGTTTGCGTCCTTTCGAACATGATCTCAGCTGGCACAAACACATTACTTCAGTAGCCACATCGGCAGCTAAAAAGCTTGGTTTTCTCTTTCGAGCCAGAAAATTCTTCTCCTCTTCCAACTTATACACTCTCTATATTTCCCAAATAAGACCTAACCTAGAGTACTGCTCCCACATCTGGGGAGCGGCATCACCTTCGACACTTAAGATCCTTGATTCTATCCAAAAGAGAGCCATTCGACTTATCAATGACCCAGCCCTCACGAGAAAACTCCCTTTTCTCGCCCATCGCCGCGCTGTAGGGGATTTATCCCTTTTCTACCGCTACTTCCACGGATTTTGCTCTGAAGAACTAGCCGGTATTATTCCCCCCTTGAATGTCCCTAACAGAACAACAAGAGGCGCGTTACGTATGCATTCCTTTACTGTCTCGCTACAAAAGCCTAGAACCGACCACTTCTCTCGCTCATTCTTACCTAGGGTCTCCAGATTATGGAACAAATTGCCTGCAGATGTTTTCCCTTCCCGTCCCAACCTCCAGTCCTTCAAATCCCGTGTCAATAGACTACATTTCCCTTCTCTTCAGACACCCACGGTACGGTAGTACTTAGGCTTGAAGTCTACGTGGGATGTCTTAAATAAAAAGAGGAGATTTTTTAATTTTCTTGGCCAATTTCCTTGTTTATTTACGTGGAGTTCAGTCCTGTTCTATTAATTTCATTCCATTAAATGAAATTGTTCTACACTTTGTTCTACATTGTTTCTACTCACCAAAAATGATTTTCCATTCATTAAAAAAAACCTTTGAATATTTTATATAGGCTGGATTTAAACTCCATCTTTGGTTTTTTAAACTTCCATACTCATTAGGGATGATTGTGAATAATAGCATCAGTTTTTATAGCCAGAAGTTTAAGCCATAGCATAGACTAAATAATAATACATAGACGAACACTAGCGTGCACCGAAAAGCGGGTCTCCCTTGAGACATTTGGTGGATTTATTGGTTTATGGTTTAAGGGTGTGTTTGTTCACCATTATATATATATATATATATATATATATATATATATATATATATATATATATATATATATATATATATATATATATATATTCTGGTAGATAACCAAAGTCTTAATCCAGCAAATCCACCAAATGTCTCAAAGGAGACCCGCTTGTTGGTGTATTCGAGAATTTGTCTATATTATTTATCGTCTCTGGTCATAGGTATAGTTTATTTAATTACAAAGTGCCTTTGTGTACCATAGATTAGGTGCCTAGATAGACCTAATATCGGATAGACAACGATAATTTCTTTAATAAATTGCTCCATCGTTCTGGTTTTTTTTTGGTCATAAAATGTTAACACTTCAAAGTAAATTTTTCTTTAGCCCCCAATCCAGTAAGCCTTTTTAGCAACTTTAAAAAAGTACATTAGGTCCATTAGGAGACTTTTTCCTAGCTACTAACATCACCGGACTGCTTCGGCATCCCTTGCTTAATTGAAACGCCAAAATAATTTTTGAGGGAAATAAATATTAGTGCGCATTTAATAATAAAACAGTAGTAGTTACTAAACTCAAATAAAGTGAACATCCTTTTCCATGACAGCATGCCACCCGGCTGGGTCTTGCCATGGCGGCAGCCGAAGAGTTGACAGTAATGGAAATAAACGAGAGGCGGCGGGCAATTTTCTAGATTAAACGTCAGGGAGAGGCGGCTGTGCTCGTGCTGATACCGATCTCCTGCTGTCCAAGAGTCGAAGCCTGTAGGACGCAGAAAAGCGTGTGTGTCAGGAATAAAAGTACAGGGATTGACTCGTCCTGAAATTTGGATTTGAGGCTCAGCAATTGTAACAGCTGTTCCAAACGATGTATGAATTTAAGGGTTATATTTCTTTTTTCTATTTAATTATTAATGACTTATTAATGGCTTAGGCAACATTGACGTATAAAAAACTTACTTTAATTTTTCAGAATAATTACCAAATGCTGGTTAATCACAAAGAGCAATATAGCGCATCGGCGCAAATTAATAGAGGGTGCAGATCGTTCAGATTTGACGCAATAAACGAATATTATACTTTTTTAATAGTCACTTGACATGGTAAACAAAGAGGAACTAGGACCTAACTGAATTTGTCCGCCCTATTAGAAGAGGTGCTCAAATTTTGTCCAAGAAACCGATTAGATGCACAAAAACCATGTCTTTTGTTTTGTAGTCACATCACACTTAAAAAGGAAGCACTGGAATGTTCTATCAGAATAAGTTCTTGGACCGGTCCTGATAAATTTCATTTATATGACTGATAAATTTCATCCCACATTCACTAAACTAGGAGTCCCACCTAGTTTTAAGTGCCATATTAATTTTTTCCTAAAACTTTTCATCACCTGGTCCTGCGACGAAAACATGGATCTATTATAATAAGGATTCGATATCCGTATACTGTGAGAGTATCGAACGTGAAGCCTTATATAATATAAATACTTTGTTGTTTGTTATTCTCTTGGGAGAGCAGTTTACGAACTACGAACATAGACAAGACTACGAATTACTACGTAATTGAATCAAGAATGGTAGTAGAAAGAGATAAAATAGCATTGGAGTGTTGGAGCTCAGAAGTGTTGCTGTCTGCAGGGTGCTTAGGAAAAACGTCTGCGAACGCTCGGTTACACGTACGTCTTGGTCTAATGAACTAGAAAAGAAAAAGTGCGACGTATAGATTTATATAGATTTATAAATGACTCGGAGCGACTTTAAATAAACACCTTTAGAAATAACATAACCTATAAATAATAAAACCTTTTTAACTTAAATTTATTATTATTTAGCAGAAAAATAAAATATTTTGGGGCTTTTATTACTTTTAGTAAATCTTGTGATGCTTCTAACGTATTTTTGTACAAAAATACAAGGTAAAATAAGATGTGGCCAATGTTTACAAATTGTGTTTACAGTGTCGTTTAGAATGGTTTGTTTTGGCTTCAAAGAATGTGAAATCATCCCGTATCCAGTCCTAATAGATCCATGGACGAAAACGTGGGGCTCTTGTGCATTTTAATGTAAGGAAACAACCTGAAGCAACAAAGTATTAAGATTGACTTTATCGTGCGGAGCAAGCTCCATTTGTTAGTATACTGACGTTGTGTAAAAACCTTGAGGATAAATATAAATTTGAAAATGCTTTTCGTCTTAGTTCCCAGTTGTTGCCATTTAAGATATTTTGATTGAAGTTTTGCGAAGCGGGAAGTTATAAAATAAGAAAAAATGTGCATCTGCTTATTTGTAATACAGGGTGTTTAAAAAACATTCCATTTCTGAATTGTAGTGCTTATCGATGAAAATTTCATTCCATCCAATGCAACCCAATTTAAATTTCTTTCGGAACAGTGGCTCCGTTGCGCATATTTTTATATTGACTTCTTAGAATTTATGTTCAAAATGAAGTGCAAAAATATTTTTTTTCGAATTTTTTGGGAAGCGGGAAATGCCCTACAAATCGGATTAAACTTTGCCGAGATTTGTCACATAGGCGATAGTGATTTGTTAGACTTTTGCAATGTTGCCAAATCGTTTGTCGCTTGAGCTGGCATTCAATCAAAGATTTAAAAGCAGGCTAATATAAAAACCTCTCTGCCTTAACATGAATTTGCTCATTTGCATTAAATATTCCTGGGAAATATAGATAATTTTAGAGAACAATGTGAGAAGCATCGCTGTTTTGTACTCACCTTTTTAACTTCACATTCCGTATACCAGCGCTAAAATATTCTGCATTTGAAAGTAGATATTCATATATCATATGAATTCTTTGAAAAAAAAATCGAAAACATAAAACAAACACAGAGTTCACAAGGTTTGTTAGGTTATATTGTTTCACAACTGTCACCTTACCTGACAGAAATGATGTTTGTTCTACGATTACATTCATTGCGGACTTCTCGATTCAAAGTCGATAACGGTTTTAAGCTATCCTTTTCTAATGAGTAATATGGAAGGAGTAGGACAAAAATCTTTGATTACCTCGGAACTTTATGTTAATTATTGAGAGCTATGAAACAGTTTTATATCGAATCCTCTGTACCTGCTATCACTGATATCGACTTTGTATATATGTCAGACATTATGACAACAGCACAAATCGATTTATTATTTTATTGGTCTGAACTATGGCGGGTTTTTTAATTCCTTTCAAATTTTCACGTTCAATAGATTGCTGTAGACTTGTTTTAAGAAAATTTTGATTTGATTTTGATAAATTACACGCTACTAGTGTTTTACTTACAAACAATATTTAAATTCGATTGAGTGCAACATACACATTACTAAGTTGAATTATTGTATAATCATAACTTCAGTAGCGTCTGTGCATATCGACAGTGAATACGTGCACATACTGATTAATAATTATTTAAAAAAAAGTTCAGTCACAATATAGTAGCTGTAGAAATGTGAAAGAGTTATCTAAATTTCTTCAAGGGCCGTCCAGTGGAGGGATGGGGCGGTAGCCTTTCATAGGAACCAGATATTTTTAGTTTTTTACGGATATTGTTGGGTAAATACAATATTTTAGAGTCTCCCCCTCCCCACAGCTAAATTTCAGGCTGAGCTCATGACGTTCGGTATATTTTGATCTCCCACACTGATCTCATATATTTTTATCTATAACTTCAAAGAATTTTTCTGACAAGCATCGTTGTTCAAGAAAAGTACTTTCCTTTGAAATGCCAGTGTCATTGCATTATATTTTTTTAAGGAGAGTTTATTTCGAAATATCGATTGCATCTCTTCAAAACAGTGTACATTACAAGAGACGCTTAAGGTGTATGTATTAGTGTTGTAAATATCCGTATTCATTAGATATCCGAATCATACGGAATCGGAATCAGCTAATATCCGTATCCATTATCCGAATTCGAATCCATTTCTTGACCCGCGCGAAAGCGGTTACAGATCATGTATACGTATGCATGCAACAGACTAAAACATTTTCTATCCGGATACACGGCTAGGTAGGTCGATGCGGTATCGGTATCATACCATTCGAAGTCGAAGTTTAGGGATAAGAAGGCACCGCGTCGCGCCGTTCTCGTTTGAATTCGGTTCGGGTGAGGCGGGACTAGTTTAACCAATGGGTCTCATCTCATATGATACCCGTTACCCCGATAACTATGCCATCTTTTTTTAGGAAATGTCATTAGAAAGAGAAAGCACAATATCAAATATGCCAAATCGCAGACCGTGTTGTTCGCTTACACTCGATTCCGATTCCGTTTTCTCTTTGCACTTTGCATTAGTAACCACCCGATGCGAATTTATTTTGATTCCGAATCCGTATTCAAGTTCTCGGCCGGTTCCGGATAATCCGGATTCTTTTAATATTCGGATCCAACGGATTTTTGGATACGTATCCTTACATCACTAGTATGTATATATGTATCTAGCTATAATACATAACAGTTTAACGTCTACTGAAGGAAAATCTGAACTTCAATTTTTGCCGATTTTGTTGTAAAGACTGTTAAATTATCATTTTTAAAATTCTAACATCACAAGTTATATTATTCGTAATTCTCTGACACGATCTAAAGTATCAAAGATTGGTTTAAACAAACGCCTCGGTCGGTTTAGTTTTTTTCGTTCCAATTAAATAAATTACTTTCAAACTAAATAAAATAAATCTGTGTAGCTTCTGTTCTTAATTGTTTGTTATTAACACCAACAGTACAATACAATATGTTGCAGTAACTTACATATTGTAATAAAATTAGATTCAATCTATTTATAAAAACATCTAGCTTGTTTTATTATAACACTAATATTTGCGACCTTTTGTTTCAAAAACTATTTCGAGAACAGCTTTTAAAATATAATTTTATATGAGAATCGTCTGATATTAAATCTAGAATAATAATTTATAAAATAATATTTTTCCCACTAAATCTTTTTTATAGGCTTATAAAAAGGGTAAATTATATAGTTGCCAAAGGCTTTTGGAGGTGAGCATAAATTTGTCACATAAATTCTCTTTTGTTTTTGCGTGTTAATCAAGCTGACCAATAAAAGTTCAATTTTACTGCTTAAAGTATAACAATAGTCATATTTCTTATAAATAGCCGTTTGATTTTAATTAAAATTTCCTAAACCAAGTGTAAAACCAATTTGGCACTTGTACTACAATACTTACTATTAAAATAAAATTTAGGATGACATAGTTAAATATTTTATACTGTCATGAATGGTAGTAAATAGTACAACATGAAAATGCTTTCATTAGGACGGATGCGTTATTTAAAAAATGGAACAATAGCTTTAGTTCCTACTGATAAACTTTTCGAAAGCATGCAACATGTAACAGAGCATTTATGTAATACCTACTGAATATACAATAATAATTTACATACAGTGCATTTTTCTACAGCGGACCATAGGCCAGAAACAGGTTTTACATATAAAGGTAAATGTAAACTGTCTTTACAACTCTAAATTTGGTCCGATGCTTCTTCTGAATCCATACTGGTCATCCGCAAGCCTCTCTTCAGCCCTGCTTCCCATTCTTCTGTAAATGATTCGCGTAAAGATTATGGAAGTAGTACCTACCTTAATCTTCCGATAATTTTTACAAACATCGGGCCTTGCGTATTTTGATTATGCCTCTTCTTAAAGTCTCTCGGACTTTTCCTTTCTGGTATCGACAACCTCTGACAACGAAATTATCTTCACTTCTAAAGGAAAAGCTGAACTATTTGCCAAACAATTCGCTGCCAGTCTCGCAACCCCTACGTCCGTACCCCACAAAATGTCCGACATAATATTTAAAAAACAACTTCTTTCCCTTGACATCAAAAAGTCCTGGATGGCATACCAGCAACTATTATTAAAAAATGAGCTCCAGAACTTAACCCGTTTTTTTCAGACCTCCTGTGACAAGACTATCTTCCCAACCAGCTAAAAGATTGCTCCTCCTGTGCTGCCTGTCTCGAAGACAGGTTCCAAGTTCCTTCCATCCAATTATAGATATATCTCTCTTCTCCTGTTGTCAACAGAGTTATGGAGAAACTCATAAACTTGGAAATCTTAAAATATATAGAAAAACACAAAATCATTCATAACACACAATGTGGATTTCGTCACCAAAGATCCACAGTGATCTCCTTACCTTTGTTAAACATCACTGGAACAAGTCCAGAATTTTTTGGCAAACCCCAGATTGTTTCTCTTTCTAAGGCCTTTGACCAAGTATGGCATGCCCCACTCCTCAACAAACTACCTTCTTACGGTCTTCCTACCAAACTATGTACCTGGATCGGAAGCTTCCTCTCTAGTCGGCGCATATCTGTCATGGTGGACGGTCACTAATCTAACTTTCATCCTACAAATGTTGGCATACGCCAAGGTTTAGTCCTAGCACCAGCTCTATTTCTTCTTAACATTAACGACCAGCTCTTCTCAACTAACAACTCTATCCACAGTTACGCTGACCATAGTACTTTTCAGTCCAACATTCATTTTTCCAGGCAAATCTCGAATCAACGCCTGGATAAAGCGGGCCCTAGACGCTCAGTTAATTTGTGCAAACCGGTTTGCGCAGTCAAGGTTGTACTGTTAAAACGCAAATATCGTCACCCTACACTATTCGCTGAAATTTCTGATTATTCAGATCAAAATAAGAAGGCAATGGCTTATGAATCTTCTTTCATAATTAGTGGCGAAACAAGTGTCAATTATTCAACATACGTTTCTTCACTCATCCGAAGGTAGTTTCTCCAGTTATCTGGCTCTAAGCGCAATTCATTAAGTAGATTGATGTACCAGTAAGCGTTAATTTTTAGAATTTACTTCGAATAGGTCTCTCCTTTTGGTCTTTGCCTCATTTCCAATAACACATATGACACTTACAAAAATATATATTAACAATTGATATTTATAGATATATAAAAATAACTACTTTTGCTTGTAGATTGCCAGAAAAGAAACCACACGCGTCGATTTAATTGCACCAACATAGTTTGCGCTAGTAAAGTTTGCCCAAAAGTCGTTGGGAATAACAGCCGTAATGTTGTTTGCACGAACCAATATTTTGCACAAATTCTTCTCCCTACACGTACTTTTTTAACTGCACAAACTAGTTTGCGCAGGCATTAGTGAAGGATTGCTTGAGCGTCTAGAGCCCGCTTAATAGATGCGGATCAATGCAACTATCCCTTTTCCAAGATCTTGAATAAGATTAATCCTAGACTGGGGTGCCAAAAACCTTGTCAGGTCAACGCCTTCAAACCCCAGTCCCTTTACACATGAACGGCCAAGCCCTACAGTACAAAGAAATGTTCGATCTTGTTGGCATCGCTTTCGAATAAACAAATTACTTCAATAGCCACATCAGCAACTAAAAAGCTTGATTTTCTCTTTCGAGCCAGAAAATACTTCTCCCCTTCCAACTTACACACTATATGTTTCCGAAATAAGACCTAAACTAGAGTACTGTCCCCATATCTGGGGAGCCGCATCACCTTCGTCACTTAGCATCCTTGATTCTATCCAAAAGGGAGCCATTCATCACATCACAAGAAAAGTTCCTTCTCTCGCTCATCGCCGCGCTGTTAGAGATTTGTCACTTTCCGACCGATATTTCCACGGATTTTGCTCTGAAGAACTAGCCACTTTAATTCCCTCCTTGACTGTTCCTAACAGAACAACAAGAGGCGCGTGACGCATGCATCTCTTAACTGTCCAGCAAATACCTAGAACATCCCACTTCTCTTGCTCATTCATACCTGAGGTCTCCAGATTATGGGCAATGAAGTTCAAAAGTCCGATTTAAGAGCGGTCGTTTCAGGGGTTCCCCAGGGTTCAGTACCTGGGCCCCTGTTGTTCAGCATATTTATAAATGATCTACCTGATCACGTAACATCTAAGGTTGTCATGTATGCCGATAACACTACCTGTTCAATGAGTGACACTGACCCAGTTGAGTTGGAAGCAGCGACTAGGAGGTCGGTTACTCAATTGATTTCTTGGTTTGATTCCAACAAGGTAAGGTTAATTTTCACAAAACAAATTTCATGATATTTAAAAAATTTAACTCAGACCCTCTGTGTGAGAATACCCCAATGTCGGGTAGGTTGATTGAAACTGTTACTGAAACTAAAATATGTACTTGGACTAACTATTGATACATCACTTAATTACGAAACCCAGTGAAAGGAATTACATCTGTTAAACTCTATATGTTATTCAATTAGGGTCCTTAGAGATATAGTCTCAGGCGGAGGTGCTTAAGAGTGTATACTATGGATACCTTTACTGGAGAATGGTGTATGCCTTGGAGTTCTGGAGAGCCGAATCCCCAAGTCTGGGTATTTTTCGTGCCCAGAAAAGATCGTGTAAGGTACTTAAATAATATAGATCCTTGAACGTCATATAGGGAATATTAAAAAAAAGGATAATGACACTACCGTCATATTATATATATATAAATGTCTACTTTCTGTTCATAAACGAAGGAGAAGGTATGCTACTACTTCTACTAGTACTCCATATATCCTTCGAAATGACCTCCTTCGACCTACTCTTCCAAATACTACCAAGTACCAAAATAGTTCTTTTTATCGGGGCATAATGTTGTATAACTTGTTGCCTGTATCATTTAGGGCATTTAGTATACGTCTGTTTAAGAGGACGATCAAAAAGATGTTACGGGGTGACGTGTTCTATAGCGTCCAAGAGTTTGAAAAATATATAAACTAACTTTGATCGCTCGGTAATGCTGGTTATAATGTGTGTCTCTGCTTATTTACTGCTTCTTTGGCTGGATTATGTGATTCTCCGCATATATTTTTTACTGCATTCCGGTTTAGTGTATTGGACATTGGATGTCTTAGATGATTGATGCCGTCTCTGGATGACCATTATTATGTTGTTTTTTTTACTTTCTTTCAGAAAATTCATGTTTGATATTATTATTTTACTTATTGTTTTTTTATCTTCGGACAGCCCACGAAGGTCTTAACGTAAGTACTCTAGGTACCGTGGGTGTACTGGGGGTATCCGTCTCAGACATTCAGAGCTGGAAACATCCGTACGAATTTCACCAGCCCTTTAGCAGATGTGTGGGGTGGTGCCCCATCGGATGAGGACGAATCCTCTACCACCTTCCTGGACTTACTGTTTAGTTGACTTGTGCCAATTGTCTCAAACCATCCGTAATGTTATTATTGTTTTTCCACGTGTGTGCGTATTATTGTATTGTATTTAACACAAAGATGGAAAGATGTAAATTCTTACCTTAACTTTTGATCTTTACTACGTTTCTTTTTGTGTTGTCTCTTCTTTAATAGCTATAAGTGTTTTACTGGTAAGGCTGTCTAAAGCCAAATTACGCAAAATGGACAATGCAGATTTTTGATTTGAGTTGATTTGATTTAATAAATTGCCGGCAGATGTTTCCCTTCCCCTTCCAACCTCCAATCCTATAAATCCCTTATCAATAGATTACTTTTCCCTTCTCTTCAGACGTCCACGGTATGTTAGTACTTAGACTTGACGTCAACGTACTAACGTAAAAAAATACGGCATACTACTATGAAACAACTATTTATACTATTATTAAAAAACATTATCGAATATTCCTGACCATTTCTCTAACCCTTGAAATTCTGTTTTTCTAGTCTATTCTTTGTCATGCCCCCTACGGCTAGTATAAATGAATAACACTCGTAAAAACTTTAGAAGTCTGCCAGATGTTCTCGCTGAATTTATATCAATCTATGGAATATAAAAATAATATCGTCGAGTTCGATTTTGACGTAAATTTTATTTTGATGCATGAGACGTTTTGTTATTCCACCAGAAATTTATGTACTTTAACTGGGAGCCAATAACACAACAAACTATACATAAAATCACCAGGTATTTTCATGTTATGCACACGAAAAAGTGGGTTATTACTTGATCTAGATAATTTGTATAAATAGTGACTGAAAATCTAGTTTCGTGAATTTTGAAAAGGTCGGTTTATTTGGTGGTCTAAAATTAAGAATATAAATAATATCTAATATTTTCTAAAAGCAGTAGATATTCAGCTTGTTTTAATACTGATGTGAGTTTTGAAGTATTGTAGTTGATCCGTTATATGTTACAAAAAGTCAACGACTTTCTAGTGTGGATACATAAAAGAGGCATAATATTGTACCGGACGACTGAAATATTGAATACACTTACCTTTATTGCACCTTTATTTACTGTCAATCTTACAATAACCTCTGTTCTAACAATAAACCACCACGTTTCTAACTAAAAAGCCGGTCTGGATCCTTTATACAGGGTGTCCGAAAAGTCTTATTATGGGCAAATATCTTTGCTGTTAGTGAAGATAGAGACACCAAATATTAGGTGTATCTTATTGGCCAATATTTCTACTTTTTTATGTAATTTAACTTTATTAACACCCTTTAGGAGTGACGCTAGGGAGTTGAGGTAAAAATTTTTAAATGCAACCCTACCCTGTGGTACCCCATTTTGTGGGTCTTCAAAAAATAAATATTTTACTGCGAACTCGAGGTCCGTATCTTAATTCGTTTTTAAATGGCAGGTCTATAAAAATGAAAAATCGTGGCAAAAAATTATAAATTTAAGTATCTTTATGTCTCTTATCACTTTAAAAGTTGTTTAAAATGACCACCATATAGTTCTTGGAAGTAATAACGTCGATTTTGGAATTCTGCTAAGAAGCAACACCTGCCTTTCTCGAAAATGTAAGAAGTGAGTTCCAGTAATGCCAGTAATAATTTTGAACAACATCTAAAATAATAAGAGAAATAAAGGTACCTAAACTTTTATTATTTTACGATTTTTAATTTTTATAGGCTAGCCATTTAAAAACTAATTGAGGTACGGACCTCGGGTTTGCGGTAAAATGTTTCTTTTTGAAAACCACATGGCATTGACTTGCATTTAAAATTTTTGACCTTAACTTCGTAGCGCGTCACCCCTCAAGGGGGTTGAAAAAGCTAAATTACATAAAAAAGTAGACTTATGAACGTATAAGATGCACCTAAAATTTGGTGCCTTTACTTTTGCTAATAAATAGGAAAGATATTTGCCCATATTAACACTTTTAGGACCCCCTGTATACCCTTTTGCTGATACCGGAGAATTTTTAAACATTCTAGAATGATACAATGCACATTACAGACAAAAAATATATTGCTGTGGGAAATTCTGGGCTTACTATCAGAAAATAATGAAACCCAATAATCTGCAAAGATCCAGACCTTCTTTCTTGGGCGTAACATCTGAAAATAAACAGGGTATTAAATTAGAAACTAATTTAAAATCAACCTAAAATCTCAAAATACAGAAACATAAAATTCAAAAAAAAAAAAAAAAATATAAAAATAATAAGAAGTTCGTAACAGACCTACTTATTTTTAGTAATATTAATACAAAACAATGCGGAATTAAACAAACTGCAAACATTAAAACGAATTTGAAAAACAAAAGACTACAACATATAATTTTATACTGCTTATTGATTTTAAATGATAGTGTTTAGCTTCGGCAATAATAAAACATGAAAGATTATTGTTAAAGCTCGTTTCAAGCTCTTTCGTTGATCTATTGCCTGCAATAAACTATTATCGACACCAGCTGAAATAAAAACAGGTAAATTTGCAAGAACAGGACCGGCCCTAATAAAATAACAGGTAAAGATACTTTTAATATAATTAGTAAAGGGTAATTTCGAAACATCTTGGATTAGTTCCTATCCGTTTGGTAAACCGTGCAATTTATGATTTCGATCGTATTTTTTGTTATTCCGCACGTGCTAAAAAATGTGGCGTCCTTGGAAAGACGTTAATTATTAATTTCAAAAGAAAATATTTATCGCCCGATGCCAAGCAGATTGTTAAAATATTTTTAAAATTATGGGCAATCTCATATCTACTACAGCTGGCAGCCTGCACGTGCGGAGACAAAGATCGTATTACTAGTCTAGTCGCCAGTATTCTAGTTATTAAAAAAAACGGAGTTTCGGCAGCGTTCCTAATTTTATTTTAGGAAGAATTATACTTTTGGCTCAGATAAAACACCACCATTTATTCTAAGATTTTAGTACAAGGCGCTACCTCTATAGAGGAGACGCTAAACGTATCAAAATGGGAAGCCGCTAACAATCTAGAGTATTAAAACACATAGAAAACAGTAATAAACATCTGGAGTAGGAATGTTCAATATTCAACAGTACCTATTTTATGATTTTTGCGGTGTTTATTTGTAGGTAAATAATTTCTTGGCAAAACTAGGCACATTATTAAAAAACCTTCCTTAATTAAAAAAGTGTATTTTGCTTGTTGCGTTGATATCACTAGTTGCCCACAAGATTTAGACCCACCTGTAAAAAAACTCAGGGGCCGCGCCTGTCTGTTAGTACTAAAATGGCTAAAGGTGCGTGGCGGTGTTGCCGCATTCTAAATTTGATTCGCTACATTGCTCACTGCGTTCAGTTGTTTTTCGTATGATGACGTCAGACGGGAAACTGAATTTGTTGAATTTGGTCAAATTTTAAGCTTTAATGTTTTTGTTATTATCCGTCCAATATTGTGTCCGTGTAATTGACAGATTGTGCAATATTATTAACATGTGTATTGGAAACGCGAAATGACTGAACCAGCCCATTACTGAATTCGTTATATCGGTTTAAGACGAACACGGAATTGACTGAAATGAAATTGCATAAGCTGAGGTTTGCTCAGTTTCCATGTGATTGTGATTTGACGATCTGCCTTTGCTCACCGTAATACACCGTCAATGTAAAAAATGGATCTGTTATTGGTTTATGTTAAATGAGTGAATTAACGGCTACAATTTTTTTGTTCCTTAATTTTATTGCTTTTCAAACTATCATTAACGACCATTTTTTTGCAGGTAAACTCTCCGAAGACTCAATTTCAAACAACAACAAATGGTCCTCCATGAGCCCCAATTCATGTAACACCGCCCTCCTAGTACAACAAGCCAATAAAGTTTTGTCATCACAGCCAAGCCATCTTCAGTCACATCATGCAGCAGCAGCCGCGGCGCTGTCATCGCCCTTTACGTCATTTTTGGGTTCTGGAGGAGCGGCGTCTTACCTCTTGGGAGATCACCTTAAACCGACGGCAGCAAATCATTTGTTTTAAAATTAGAGAAAAACTTTAGAGTTAAGTCGAAAATAATGTATATTTGTCTGTAAAACAATTGTACGGAGTAGCTCGCTATGGGTGCAAATATGTTTATTAACAAAAACGGAAATACAAATGAAAAGCTCTCGACCTATGCGTAATTAGATTTAAACTGTTCAGAATTACGTTATTTTGACCTTATTATTGAGTTTTGACTAAATTATATCAGTCAAAATTCAATTATTGAATATCATTTTGATTATATCATTTTTAATTGAACAATCATTGGATTGTCCAGTTGAAAATTATATCACTTTTATGACGTTTCTTTTTAAGAGCTTTCAAAAATCTGCATTTTACCTGTAGCCCAAGAGCTAGCGATGTCAGAACCTCCTCCGTTTTTTAATAAAAATCTCGAATCCATGTGTATTGCAAATCCGGTGGTTGTCACCAATATTAGAGTCTGGCTGGCGAATCCCATCATGCATCTACAGCGTGGTACAAGAAATTTGCAAAAAATGTAAAATTATTAATGAGTTTATCAAAATGTAAGTAATACGAAATGTTGCTTTATATCTGAAAATAAAATTAACCGTTACCAGAACTGTGATGAGTAGAACTAAGAAGTAAGTTAGCAAGTAAGTAAAATAAAATAAAATAAATAAAATAAAATACATTTATTTCCTATTGACTTACAATAATATAAGTATCGGATATTGTCAAATGTGGATAATTCCTTACAGTTAAGAAAAAGTAAATATATAAATATACAATAAAAAGTAAATATACAAAAGCACATCCAGAGACAAACAAACAGTATTCACAGCACGCTAACTAGTTATAAGTATTATACCTAATACTTTTTTACCTAGGTGTTGCAATCCAAGTACTCTTGAACTGAATAAAAATTTCCAGAGTAAAAAAATTGTTTAATAGCTCTAAGAAATCTACATGAAGCAGAAATTTGCTTTAAAACAGTCGGCAGCTTATTATCCAATTTAATGGGCAGAACCAGTGGGCTATTTGCAACAGTCGACAAACGATGCTTAGGGATATTTAAGTTAAAACTTTGCCTCAGTCCATAATGGTCAGTGACATCCCGAGCCAATCCAATAACAGAAGAATTTTCTCTTGCGTACTTAACTGAATTATACAAGTAAAGTGAGGGGAAGGTTGGTATACCCAAACTTGAAAACAGTTGACGACATGGGTGTCGGGGTGATTTAAATAGCATAGTTCTTATGATTTTCTTTTGTTGTATAAATACTTCATTAGCCCTTGAACAATTTCCCCACGACACAATTGCATATGCTAGGCAAGACTGGACATACGAAGAGTAAGAGTAGCGTACAGGGGAAAAACAAAAACAAAAAATCGACCAAAAGTAAAGTAAGTAATTTTTTTGAGGTAGTTGTCCAGGAAATTATATTTGAATATGACTCAATTCCAAGAGCGGATATAGAATTTAGTCTGGGGGGGGGGGGGCTGGGGCGGCGCAACGTTACCTCGAGCTACACAAAAGTATATACCAAAAAGTACTGGCAAGTTCGGGTGCGACAATATTTTTTATTGTTTAAGGTTCTAAGAAATGTACACTATTTCATAATGGACAATATATCTAAACCTGTTCTTGCGAGAACAGAACGGTTTGTCATCTTAACTTACCAAAATTCTAGCAATTTTTTTATTTATAACTTCTGTCTATTTGGACTGATATATGAAAATTTTTCGAAAACATATTTTTTGAAAGCACGTTTTTTCAAAAATATATTTTCGAAAACTAGAGATGTTTTCTAAATTTTTTTTTCGGAAACCAACTTTTCGATTTTTTTCCATCTTTCGAAATTACCTTTTTTAAAGAAAACATGTTTTAGAAGGTACGTTTTTTTAAACAAGACTTTGAATATTCATACTAAAAAAATTTAAAGTGGTTTACTACACAGAAACATAGCATACACAAGAAAACATAAACCTGACCGAACACAAAAACGGTTCGTTTAGGTTAGTTCAGGATCTTTTTGACATTTTTTCATTGACATTTTATAAGCCAGTACAGTTTGTAATTTAAATTTAGAAAAACTATATTCTCAAAAAAATATATTTTCGGAAAATGTATTTTTGAAACATTCTTTAAAAATAATATTTTCGAGAAAATTTTGTAAAACCATTTCCGAAAAGCATCTTTCGAAGAAGCTTTTTTCGAAAAAGTTTACTTAATGTAGTATTAAGAAAAGTGTTTGTTGAAAAAAAAAAAAAAAAAAAACAGAACAGTTGGCCATCTTGGCTAACACGCGACAGGACAAATTGCTTGATTAATATGAAAGTGTAAATATTGTAGCATTTTTCTATTTATACCTTCTGTTCATTTGAGAGGATATACGAGACTTACGAAAGTAGGTACAATTTTTCTAAAACCAATTTTTCATATCTTTTTAAAGCACTTATCAAAAATGCATTTTTTTCAGAGAACATCATTTTCGAAATTAAATTTCTTCGGATAATAATTCTCTGAAGCAACGGCTTTCTGAAAAAGTCATTTATGAAAAAGTAACATATCAAATCTAAGGAAACCCGATCAAACCCAAAAAGATGGGTTTAGGGTTGTTCAGGATCTTTTTTCTTTGATTTTTAATTAACATTTTCCAAGCTACCGGAGTTTATAATTTAATTTTCTAAATACTGTTTTTGAAAAAATATATTTTCGGAAAATGTAAGTACCTATTTTTTCAAAATCATTTCTTGAACAATGTACTTTCGAAATACGTGTTTTCGAGAAAATAGTTTATAAATCTGTTTTCAAAAAGCATCTTTAAAAAACCTGTCAGGACATTTTTGAAAAAATGTACGTTCGAAATATGTGTATCCGAGAGAATGTTTTTGAAAAGTTTCGTAAACCCGTTTTGCAAAAAAAAAATATTTGGGTATTTGATTCCTTTAGAAATCAAAACAATCTGGCGCACATTTTGATAAAATTGCAGTGAGATGTGTAAGGAATGTATTCAGAAACAATAAAGAGGATGTAAATCAAAAAAGGCTCGCATTTTTATATAACATTAGTATTCATCCATATTCATATTTTTGTGGTATAATTCATTTCAGATACCTTACATAGACGGCAAATATTTGTTTTTGTTTATAATATTTTGTAGAATATGTAGGAATGGTTAATGTTTATGTTACAATATTTATTTCTAATAAAATTCGCTACTGAAATCCTTTTTGTACAAGGTTTCAGGGGGCGCCCCCTAAATCTGTCACTGCCTAATTCTAAATAACTTTTACTAATGAGAGTTTGCTATATTTTTGAAAATAAAAGCACCTTAACTGTTGAGATATTTTCATATTTGTGTTTCTCCCCTGTATACTACTTAACTTTTTACAATTTCGATAACGGTTTATTTTGTTTTTTAATAGCCACCAACTTTTTGTTACTTACATTTCTATCTATTTTATAAAAAAAATTTTAATATTTATTGCAAACTTTTTGAACCACACTGCAGGTGCAGAATTGGGTTGCCAGCCAGGCTATAATATTAGTGGCTAATATCGGATTCACAATACAAAGAAGCTATAAGAATTTAAATTTAAAACAGCGTAGGTTTTGATGTCGCCATCTCGTTTACTGGGAGTTGAATTGATTTAAAATTTGAAATTCTTGTGATGAGTAAAGTTTTCATTTTAATATTATATGCACCCAAATATTTACATCAAATTTTTTTTTCTTAAGTTAGTAAGTAGGAGCTCTTCCAGTCTTGGCACAAACAGGCGGTTTTCCAAAATATATTTTGTAAATGAAATATATTAAAATAATTTTTTTAATACAATTGATTTTTCCATGACTCTTTGAGCTACCCTGTATAAATTCACAATGCATATTAAATTAGTTGACTTCTATTGGTCGTTTCAGAATGTTTATATGATTTTTTGTCGAAATTTACTTTGATTTGGTTCATTCCGTAATGAAAAACAAGTTTATGGACCTTTGGGTAAACCAATTTTTGTTAATTAATAGAAACACACCTTAGGTTAAAGAAAATTGTACCTAACACGAGTTGACTAGTTTAACAGGAATGATTTACTGGCCCAAAATAGCCATTTTGTTATCATACACAAATCATAACTTTTAAAAGCTTTGAAAGTAAGGAAAACTAAGTATCATAATAATTTATGATGATTTTTGAAATTTCTAAAGATAGCTATTTCTCCACATAAGGGCATATTTTAGTTCCCATTCAAAATTAAAAGGAGTAAAGTTTTAGATATCTCCCTCAATGCGTTGGAACTAGTCAAATTTAGTCCCGTTGATAGTTTTAGGAAAATATGTTTCTTCTTTTTTATTAATTTCTTCAGGGGCGTGCGGTGAAATTTCAAAGTTGTATATCTCTGTTCCTACTTACAGGAACCGCACCAAATTTAGGGAATTTAATAGTGAGCCCACAGGAAATGTTTTGGTAAAGAAAAAAAAACATTTTGTAATTTGCGAAAAAAGTTGAATTTTTGCATTGCTTCCACTTGGAAAAAAATGAACACGTTTAGGTATGTTATTTATAATTTTTTCTAAACAAATTTTACATCATTTTGTCGACAATTTTTAAATTTTAAGAGAAAAAAATATGTTAGTAGAAAGTTATAGTCATTTGAATTTTTTTGAAATTATATTTTAGGTTTGAACAAATTCAAATGACTATAGCTTTCTACAAACACATTTCTTTCTCTTAAAATTTAAAAATTGTCGACAAAATGATGTAAAATTTGTTTAGGAAAAATAATAAATAACACGTGTTCATTTTTTTTTCCAAGTGGAAGCAATGCAAAAAATCAACTTTTTTCGCAAATTACAAAATGTTTTTTTTTCTTTACCAAAACATTCCCAGTGGGCTCACTATTAAAACCCCTACATTTGGTACGGTTCCTGTAAGTAGGAACAGAGATATACAACTTTGAAATTTCATCGCACGCCCCTGAATTTCATTACCCACAATTTTATGTCCCCACCCTGAGGCGAAATACTTTTATGACCCTTGGTAATTTGTTATAGCACCTACATTTAAATTTTTCATTAAACAATATCGAAAAGCTCAAAATGCATTCATTTTGGTAATTTTCTTACAAACATATAATCTGAAAATTCTATTTTCTAAAGCAATTTGAGTTATCCCTAAAATATTTCGTGCTACCGTAGTGTTTGTTACATTTGAAAAAAAAAATTGTTTACGAAACAACTAGCAAAACCCGATTTTTCGAAGATACTTTTTCCTAAAATTGAATTTTGAATGGTAATAGTTTCAAAAATTTCAATTAAAAAGAAATAGGAAAAAATTCTATCTTTGTTGAATTTTTTACTGCGACTGCACGATTCGCGTTGGTATAAAATTTTATCAACACCGCATCCAACTGATATTTTATTAAATAAGATACTGATGAAACCGAAAACTGAGCAAACCTGTCCGAGAACGTTATTACTACCTGACAAGGAAGTAGACCTTCTGTGTTCTACCTGACAGTAAAAAACTCAACAAAAATAGACCCAAAATTTTGAAAAAATACTGCTGAAACCTAAAACTGAGCAAACCTGTCCGAGAACGTGTTTCACACCTCCTCACCTCACCTTTTAACGCTGATCTAAAAATTTGTGGGAAAAACAACTTGTAAGTTTGGAGTGTTATTTAGGGGGAAGTCGGTGAATTGTGCGACCCTAAGGACAAATAGGGATATTTCTTAAAATATAGTATATAGAACTCTTAAATTTGGCATAGATGTTCTCCATTACGTAGGTTATAGCCCAAATCGACCAAATATTACCAAATAATATATTCTGAGCATAGGGACAACATAAGATCAAAACCAATGCTGCGCACGATTATCCACCCTATGCGGTTAATCGTGCCAGGGTAATTGTGCGCAAGCAGAAAGTTATTAAAAACTATATGATGTAAAAGGTTGAATAACAAGTGCTACAAAGTACATATTATATTTATAAAAACCTTGAAAAAGATAAAGATAAAGACACAATTTAATGGTCACAAAAGTCACAGATATAACCTTCGTGGGAATCAGCACCACTGCAAAGGTCATGAGCCCATCTTGTGCACACTGAGCACTGGTACCAATATCAATCTTTTTTGGTCGTGTCATCGCAAATCAAGCATCTGTCTTCGACATCGGCCTCCATATCATCAAGTTCATCGTCATCACATAACTGGCTATCAGAGATCTCTTCTTCAGATTCATTTTCCTCGACAATTTTTCTTTTAACAACCTTTTTATTTTTAGCGGGATGTTTTGCACTAGATTTGCCTTTTTTTGTCGACTTTTGTTTTAATTTTTCTTGCAAAGTTGCCTGTCTCGCTTTTTTCTTTAACTCGCAGGCCGCCAAAACTTCTTTATTCGGTGTTTCCGTTAAAATTTCGGACTTCTGTTTCTTACGGCGTTGAATTTTACATGTAGATGGAGTTGGGATGGGGTTCAATTTCTCAAACAAAATTTCAGATTGCGAGCAACCAGGGTCAGTTGGAATAGAAATTTCTTTCACAGCAGTTGAAATTCTTACGCCAGATTCATCTGGCTGGAAAACTTTAGATGTACTTGGACCAGAAACTTCAGTCTGCATATAAGATCCATTTTGAGGATCTTCTTCATGTATTGCCACGGTCGGCATATGGTGATTAGATGGCAAGAAGTCCTCTTTTGTAAATTTTTCAGGGTCGAAAGGTCATATTCCTGAAGCTTTAAACCCGGATTCGGCTTTATCCATAGTAGCAACTTGACTATAAGCTTTATGAAAGAGTTCTGCCAATTCGTAGGGCGTGATTCCTTCGAAATGTAGAAGATAGTTGTCACACTGTCGATTAAAAGCTCCTTTCAGAGGGCCGTAAAATGTTAAATCTAAAGGCTGTAAGCGATGGTATGTATGGGGTGGAATGGTTAGCAATTCAATCCCATTCTGCTTACAAAATTCATAAATTTCTATAGAAATATGGCTCGAGTGGTTATCCAGAATTATCAGTACGGGTTCATCTTTGGTAGGTTTCAGAGTTTCCTTAAAACGATGAAGCCATTCATAAAACAATTGTTCGTTGCTCCAACCGGATTTTGAGCAACTATATTTTGCATGGGGTGGCCCGTTTTTTTCCAACGTACTTGTCATGCGAGCTCGCGGTAAAATAAACATCGGGGGCACATAGCATGTACCAGTAGCATTAAAGCAACAGATTACCGTAACAGTTTTTCCCCGCTCACCAGAAGTTTTTGCTCCAAACTGCTTCACTCCCTTGGGACCAAGACGTTTAGAAGGTTTTTGAACCGTAGAAATGCCGGTTTCGTCTACGTTAAAAATCTTGTCATCCTTGAAGTGATATTTTTCGTAAACCTTCTTCAGGTTGTTAAAGAACTGGGTAACCTGTATCTCGTTAAATGCGGACATTCTGTTGATACTTGTTGGTTCTGGTTTTCTTAGAGATAACTCGTGGTTCCTTTTTAAAAACTGATAGTACCAGTCTTTCCCTGCCATTTTCGTGGTAGCATTGAAGTTATTTGGGATATTATTGGCTAATGCAAAGGAATACGCTAATCGCCGAAGTTGAGTTCTTGATACACCATAAAAGAGTTTTGCCATTTTTAATACATGACTACTCAAACTCTTTTCTTGGTCCTGTGAAAAGATAGGATGCCGTCCCATTTGAGGCCCCATAACATCACGCCCTTCAGCGTAGTCTTTCTATCTTTTGCGGATTGTGGATTCAGGTATTCCAAACTTTTTTCCGGCATCTCTAATTGCCCCACCGTTTTGCAACAAATGATAGGGCTTTTTTCATTTGCTCCGCGTCCCAGGAGCCTTTATTTGTTTTGCGGGTATATTTTGGCATCTAAAATGATAAAAAAAGCATGTATTTTCTTACTAAATACCAATAGAAATTTAAAAATTTCAAAAGTCGGGTAATTATGCGCATTGCGCACCATTAGCCGACAGTGGCCTGAGGTTTAAAAAAATTCACAAAAATAAGACGGCACGTTACTTACCATAAATAAATTGCTCCGACAATAGTCAGAACCACATTGATTATTTTAGTATAATCACAGAATCAAAAACGTTTTTATTTACAAACTTATCGCTTATTTTCACACGCACAAAATTTGTAGTAAACAAGCTGAACAACCGTCAGTCACGATGACAGGCGCGTTTATGGCGGAAACCTCGCGAATGGCAGCGCTACTTCAACTAACATCTAGTAGATGGCGCGACGTGTATGGTTTCGAGCAAATAATAGGCTTCTTCTACCGATATTATGATGCGCACCATTAGCCGACGCGCACAATTATCCGACTTCCCCCTATATAGATATATAAATTATAAAGCTTGCCAACATTTTGTCGGCGGATCTTAGCTACTATGCAGTAAAATCCGTCGAAAGGCGGACAATGAATATCAACCATTGCGTTCCGCCGCACTATAATTTTTACGGCGGATAAGTTCTTATTATTTGCATGAGTCCGCCTTGCGGCGGAATTCTAAGTCTAACTGTAACCGCCGGCGGACATACAGCCACTACGATTTATTTAACCAAAAAGTAATAATCATTACAAAATTCATCAAAATCAATTAACTTAATGAAAAATCATATAAACACTCTTAAAAACATCGTCAAAATGTTATAAACTAAAATTAGAATAAATCCGTCGTCAAACTAAATTTATCTAGATATACGATTTGTATACGGATAAGTTTACATCAATTTTTGTGTTATATTTTCTATTATATTGTAAATGTGTTATTTTGCTTGATTTGTTATTTTCTATTTTATAGCCTTTATTAATTTTTTTAAATAGATGCATTGCACTTTTTTAAAAGTTTAGGAGATAACAAAACTTATCATATTGAACTGTGCACAATAATCGCCATTTTTAATTTAAAGTCTCATAGAACCTAACAGTCAAGTAGCGCAGTACGTTGTAGTTATAAATAATATCACAGATTTAAAAAGCTTAGCTATTTAAACGTGTGGTACTATAAAGCAATTCTTTTTGGAAAGTGTCAGTAAAAATTTTTAGGAGTGGCCAGCTGGTTAAATGAATTAAGACCTAACCTAGAGTACAGATCCCACATCTGGGGAATGGCATCACCGTTAAAACTTGTTACATAGAATTATTGTTCGAAGGCCCGACTTAAGTAACATAACCACCTAGCTCACTGTTTTTATATGCCCACATGTTGATTTCCAGTAATGCCCAGTGGTTAATTTTTTTCTATATATATATATATATATATATATATATATATATATATATATATATATATATATATATATATATATATATATATATATAAATATATAGCTTATTTCTTCCATCTGAATTCATGCCAGGATTTAACGGCTTCAATATAATAATATGCAGTGAATTTTATAACACCCTGTATACAATAGTAACGTGTTAAGTTCATAGAGACACAGTGAGACCTTCTCATGTTGATATCCATGCTGGTTAATTGAATTTGGCAGTATCTATGTAAGGAAGAATTTCTTTAATTTAATTTCTTAACATCTTGGATTGGGCAACAAAAACATAATTTGTTAAAAGTTGTTACATAGAATTAATGCTGGGAGACCCATCCTAAGTAACACAAAGCTCACTGATTTTATATGCCCACGTGTTTATTTTATATATATATATATATATATATATATATATATATATATATATATATATATATATATATATATATATATATATATATATATATATAGTAAACTAGTAATATTGGGTTGCGCAGCAAATGAAAGAATACTCTTTAAAGTTGTTCCAAGCTTTCGAAAATATTTATTTTCATCTTCAGGGAGAAACTTAGTTGAGGATGTTCATTAACGGTGTTAAAATATTATCTAGGGAATCAGTGAAGTTCTCCAGAGTGGGATCGAAAACCAAGCGTCATTAATTACTTAATTATTCTAAATTTACAATTATTACACAATAGCACAGACAGATTAAAATTACATGAAAGTCATTAGTTAAAAAGGAAGACAATTAAAAATCATTTCTTTCTCCGTTTTTTGAAATTCATTTTAGCCATGCGGCACGAGGTGACAGACGCTGTCTGACGAGAGTCTGTCACCTCGTGCCGCATGGCTAAAATGAATTTCAAAAAACGGAGAAAGAAATGATTTTTAATTGTCTTCCTTTTTAACTAATGACTTTCATGTAATTTTAATCTGTCTGTGCTATTGTGTAATAATTGTAAATTTAGAATAATTAAGTAATTAATGACGCTTGGTTTTCGATCCCACTCTGGAGAACTTCACTGATTCCCTAGATAATATTTTAACACCGTTAATGAACATCCTCAACTAAGTTTCTCCCTGAAGATGAAAATAAATATTTTCGAAAGCTTGGAACAACTTTAAAGAGTATTCTTTCATTTGCTGCGCAACCCAATATTACTAGTTTACTGCCTAACTAGTCAGCAACGACTACCCTTTATATATATATATATATATATATATATATATATATATATATATATATATATATATATATATATATATATATATATATATATATGTATATATATATATATATATATATATATATATATATATATATATATATATATATATATATATATATATATATAACTTATTTCTTCCATCTGAATTCATGCCAGGATTTAACGGCTTCAATATAATAATATGCAGTGAATTTTATAACACCCTGTATACAATAGTAACGTCTTAAGTTCATAGAGACACAGTGAGCCCTTCTCATGTGGATATCCATGCTTTTTAATTGAATTTGGCAGTATCTATGTAAGGAAAAATTTCTTTAATTTAATTTCTGCCCAAAATTACTTGAACTGGTTCAACAGCAGTTTCAAACTTTTCCGTTATTATATTATTTTACTTAGCTTTTTATTGCTTTTTCATACGAAGTCATTAAATGCAATATATAATTTATATTTTACTTTGATGTTGGCAAAACATAAGCAAAAACTTTCCTGACAGAAAATTTAAATCAAAATTTTATTACGAACGGTTTTTTCATCTTTGTTTTTTTAAAGGTGATTCGACAATTTTAAGCGAGCTGGAACACAAATTTTTACTAATTGCTTCATACATAAATCATAGTCTGTAAATTATACAATTTTAAAAAAGGCCCTTCTATGAAAATAAAATTAAACATTAATGAGATTAGAAAAAATAAAAGCAGTTAACGAACAGCAGCAAAAATTACATTACATGCAGTACATAATAATAGAATGTAATAATATGCCCAACTGACCGTCCTTTTTTGGTGCACACTAGTAGAAGACCATAGCCAACTGCGTTCAGAGGGGTAAAGTCCCATTGGTGGTTACACTTCTATGCCCAGTATTGATTTCAAAGGAGGCCTTATCTTACACCACTAACACTTTTTGCATTACTAAAACCAGTACCATATAAATGCAGTACTATATCAAACAAAATGATGTGGTTGGTTTAGTTAAGTCCGAGGAGAGTGCTAGAACTTCAACTGTAGCTAACTTGACATTAACCCCATCTACAGGGTGAGTTTTTTAAAATATTACAAGGCGATATCACGCAAACGGTTTAAAAATATTTTCACGAAATTTTGGTGAGTCAACGGGGAGATGGGGGATATATTTTCCACACTTACCCCCTCTCTCTATATTGTGGGTGGGAGGTAAATTTGGAATATTAAATGGTATGATGTACTTTTGTTTATAAAATTCGAATCTACGTAAAAAACTACGTACGTGTACTATTTTTTTTTGGTTTGCTCTTTCTGTTACGAAGTTATGATTTATAAGGTTATAAAATTTAAAAATATTGACCATTTAATTTCAACTTATTTATCATCTGTGATGCTTGAGAAGTTATTCAAAATGTCCCCCTTCAACTTCCAAAATCTTTCTAATGAATTTCGTACACGCTGTTACATTTCAGGTAAAGCGGACTCGGTCTTTTATGTCATCTAAAGTTGTAGGTGCAGTCGCCCTCATTTTGTCCTTTAAAAAGCCCTACAAGAAGAAATCAAGGGGGGTCAAATCCGGGGATCTAGCAGGCCAGTTGACCGGACCAGCACGTTCAATCCACCTGTTTTCAAATAGTTCATTCAAATGATTACGGGCCTCTATTGCAAAATGGGGTGGAGCTCCGTCCTATTGAACCACATGTTAATAAACAGAAATAATAGTAAAAACGTCAAAATTCTCAGCTGACTTAAGTAAAAATAGCTTATTGTCATGGAAACAAATAATAATTTTGAAGTAAGTGAACTTGATTTATTGATTAAATTTATTTAGTTTTTAAATTCAATCGAAATTTAGTTAACCATAATTCCGTAACTGAAGGAACAAATCAAGAAAAATTTTTTTTACACATACATAGTTTTCTATGTAGCGTTGATTCGAATTTTATGAACAAAAGCACATCATCCCATTTAAATTTCCAAAGTTACCTCTACCTTGCAAAATAGAGAGAGGGGGTAAAGGTAAAAAATATGTTTAAATATGTCCCCCATCTCCCGATCAACTCACCACAGTTTCATGAAATTATTTAAAACCCTCATCGAGATACCGTTTAGTAACAACACTTTAAAAAACTCACGCGTATATTGCAGGCGATTTCGTCCATTTTTTTAAAGACAACCAACAACCATGGTTTACTTTAATAATAATAAGTAGTTATGTATGTACATGAATGCAAAAAATAATTTGTAATTTATATTGTGATTTCTCGGTAAGGTTGTAAATATCTGTAAATAATTTTGTATATTGTCCAATATAACATTGAAGATTTTTTTATAATTTAGATTTGATATTGGTTTGATTTTTCTGATATAATATCACCATGTTTATTTAGTTTTTATTTAGTGACAATTGATACTAAAATAATTACTCCAACGCTATTGTTTATTTGTAATTGACTAAACATCTGTACAATTTCTTGTTAATCCTAAGCAACTGTACAATTTTGTGAGGTCACAACAATCATTTAGGTTGTTTCATGCTGAAGGATTCTGAAACTCTTTCGATAGATCTAACTTGTTTTTCTATGCTTCATAGTTTTCTTTCGTTGAATCAAGTTCAAACTGATTCAAAACTTTGCATTTTCGCGATAAAGTATTGACGTCACATCGAAAGTGATTCTGGCCGTTTTGAAACCAAATCGTGTTATGTTTTAACGTATAGACATGGACATTCCTGATACTTAACTTTATTTTGCTAGTATTATTTTCGTCCGATTGAAAGTGATGACATCAGAGCAAAAATATTTCAAACCAGTTTTCAAAATAATTTAAAACAAGTTCAACGGCGAGAAAATAGCAAGTGTTTTGAAATTGTTTTAAGTGGTAACGTGACTTTAGAAAATTTCGGTTATTTCTTAATGAACACTGATGGCATTGACGATAGGTGAGAAATTAAAATCATTGGTTACGAGTGCCCTTACAATCTTATTCCCGAGTGTTAGAAAGTGGCTATTTTGTTGTTAATTTCAAACCAAAATATCACAGCTGATATCGTTTCTTATTAATGTCGTTTAAACGCTAGCTGACAGATATCCAAATATGTACGGGTTTGCCAGTAAAAAAAGTCACGTGGCCAAAGTTTAAAAACTCTTTTAAGCGCAGAAAAATAAATCCAGTGAATGAACGTTTTATTATTTTTCTTGGAATATTTTATGAGAGGTTTGTTATTTATTGACCCATAACTTAATAAAAATGTTTTTGCATTATTATAGACCATATCGGATATTGTTCTAAAACATAGAACGAAGTTGTCTTCATCTCACTGAGTGGAGATCTCTGAAGATGCGTCGTGGAGTCGAGGGCGAAACGTCCGACAGTTATTCTACTTTGAGACGGTCTAGTCCCAGGAACTATGATTTTTTAACAGTTCTAAATCAGTGTTTAAAGTCGACATTTTAAGTATATTGAGACCTTTCCATCCGTTTATGACTTTTAAAGCGACACATATACTAGATATCCGAAAAATCTTAGTATGGACAAATATGTTTGCTGTTAGTAAAGATAGAGACACCAAATTGTAGGTGTCTTATTGGTTAATAAATCTACTTTTTTATGTAATTTAACTTTTTCAACTGTCTTGGGGGGGGGGGGGGGTGACGCTAGAGAGTTAAGGTCAAAAATTTTAAATGCAACCATATACCTCATTTTAAAGGTCTTCCAAAAAGAAACATTGCGCGGCACACCTAAGGTCCGTATCTTAATTCATTCTTAAATGACAAGCCATTAAAAATCGTGAACAAAAATTAAAAATTTAAATACCTTTATTTCTCTTATTACTTTAAAAGTTGTTCAAAATTGCCACCATGAACTTCTTGGCAGTAATAAAGTCGATTTTGGAACTTACTTCTCACATTTCCGAGAACAGCAGGTGTTAACTCTTGACAGAGTTCCAAAACCGATTTTATTACTGCCAAGAAGTTCATGGTGGGTATTTTGAACAACTTTTAAAGTAATAAGAGAAATAAATAATTTAATATCGAATTAAGAAACGGACCTCATGTTTGCGGAAAAATGTTTCTTTTTAAAGACCTTTAAAATGAGGTACCATGCGGCATAGGGTTGCATTTGACATTTTTGACCTCAATTACCTAGCGTCACCCCTCAAGGGGGTTGAAAAACTTAAATTACATAAAAAAGGAGATCTATTAACCAATAAATATACACCTAAAACTTGGTGCACTACCTTTACTAATAGCAATGATTTTTGCCTATACTAAGACTTTTCGGACATCCTGTATATAAAATTAATAAACTGGAAGGGAACAACATTGTTCAATCTCCTGTCATCGGAGGATCGAGCGGTCGCTTTATACACGTAGTCAATAGAAGCTCAGTTTAAACAGTTTTTACAAATACTAGAACTGTTAAAAAATGGGATATTGAAAGAGTTCTTACGTTCAGGGGCAATCGAACATATTTAAAAAAGTATACTTTATTATTATTTGAAGCAGCAGTCATTTAATTTTTAAAGGTAGCAAAATTGGTTGATGTAAATGGTGTAATTTAAATTACTTTATGTAAGATTATTACTGATACAAATCACATGAATATTATTTAGTTTTGTTGACTTTTATAAAATAACGACTATAATCTAGTCAAGGTATGTCACTAATAAACGGAATTTGTCTAGTCAATTTATGTAAAAAACTTAAATAAAAGAAGTTAATACAGAAAGGTGTTTAATTTAATTTCATACCTATATTATTTGTCTTTTTCTTTGATTCCGCTTTTTTCAAATTTATATGGAGTCAACGTTTCAGGTTAATCGTATCTACGACATAACAAACCTTTTTAACTTTGACATAAGTCTTGACTCCACCCACCTATCTCTGCTTTGATCTTCTACCTCTCATCCCATCCACTTCAATTGCCACTACTTTTCTGCGGACATAGGTACTCAATTATTATGTATTTTCATTAGGTTCCCGAACCACTTAAGTTTGTTTTTCTGTATCTTCTTAGATATTTTCACAGCCCTTCCTTTCCATTCCTAACCTTGTCTTCCCTTGTAACTCCACACTCCACATATCCACCTTATTATTTTCATTACGAGGACTAGGACTGTATATTCATTACATCACCGTGTTATACAACTACGAAAAAGAGCAGTACCTATCTAGAGTAGGTACTTACTGCGTTTTACCGCAGTGACGCTACTTATTACATAATCATTATTTTTTTTTGATAGGTACTTTATTTTTGAGTGGTTTTGGCGTCCGTAAATGTTGGCGCCCCAGGCAGTCGCCTGGGTCACTTGGCCCTGGATCCGGCCCTGCACATATGCATCAGTTTGCTGCCCAGCTACAAAAATTTAGAATGTCCCAGTTCTCTAGCAAATTCATACCTAGGGTCTCCATATTATGGAGCAATTTGCCTGCAGTTGGTTTCCCTTCCCAACCTCCAGTCCTTCAAATCCCATATTAGTAGACTAAATTTCCCTTCTCTTCAGACATCCACGATAAGTTAGTACTTAGGCTTAAAGGCTACGTGGGCTATCCAAGATAAAAAAAATTACACATTTTCTTAAATTAAATATTTCAATAAGCATTTTAATCAATTCAATCGTTTTAATAAGAAATTTATAATCTTAGACCGATTTTATTTTTAAAAACCTAAATAAACAACAAATTAACATTTTTCTTCCGTTACTAACAATGTTATAGTAATGTCAAAGATATTTTACAAATAAGTCACTCGTTTATTTCAGAACAATTTTGATTACAAAAATCTATAATAAAACAAAAACTGATTCGGATTCTAAAATTAGAAACTGTTGAGTTTCCACAACAACGTTGAAATCCTGTAGGATGATCGAAAACGCGACCTCGTATAAAAGCTTAAAATTTGTTCAGGAGTCAGTTTAGTTGGGTGTAGAATTTCGTCGTCTAACCTCAGTGCGAAACTCACCAAAAATGTCTTTGGAACGGGCAGTACAAGCCAAAGTGAGTACTTATGACTTTTTTCTGGAATAACATTGCTACTGGAATAACAATGTGATATCTGTCTAATTTTTCTTTGCAAAATAAGTGCTTTTCCTTTTTTTATTCAATCTTTGACCCTATGATAAATAGAAATAAGTAAATTAAAGAATTATATATTAATACTGCTTAAAATATTTTTGTTTCAAAGAAAAAAATTCAGAATATAAACCTAATGGAACAATGAACTAAATTGAAAATACACATAAAAAGAGAAAAATTTAAAATCAAAAAAGGGAATAAATCTTAAAGAATATTTTAAGCAGGAATATGGGGAAAACTTTAAAATCATAAATAAAATGATTTCACATTATTACACCCATATTTGCTTTTTTGTATTTTTTATTAATAAAAAAAATTCTATGTAATGCTCTGGACTAGTACATTTACATTCAATAACATCATTTTACTTTACTTATATGAAGAAATCATACGTAGTCTAAATTTAACTAAAGATATAAAAAAATTTTTTGCTTCGATGTAACACTTTAATTTAAACTTAAGAGAAATTATAAGAAAAGTTTTTCACCCCAAAAAAAATGAAAATGAAAAAAATATGATAATCCGTAAAACAATTTCAGTTCGTTCACTAGACATACAATCATCAAAAAAAATTATATAAACCTTCGAGAAGTCTAATCTTGATTAAATATAATTAAAAAAATAATAAAAAATTTTAGCTTTATAATAAATCTGATTTCTATTTTGAAAAAAAGTGCAACCTGTAAAACTTACATAGTTGAAATTTAATAAAATGTAAAGATCAAAAAATCTTTAAGTACTTCATGGTAAAGATGGGGAGCTTTTTTGTCTTGCTTGATTTTGTATAGCTTTGCAATAATATTACATATTGTTGGACCGTTCTTTCACTATCAATTGAATTTTTTTTCTGTTTTTTCATTTTTGCCTTTTTTTCCTTTTCCTTCCTTTTTTGGCATTTCCTTCTGATGAAGTTATACCTATACCTATTATTTTATAACGTATTTTCATGATATATTTTACTAAACAAACTAGTTTGGTAATTGGAGAAAAGAATAAAATACATGTCGTGCAATACAAAGTAAGCATTAAAAATAGGTGCAAGTTGTTGCATTGTTGTCATCAGTTATCAATGTGCACCAGTTTAGTTTAATTTAAATTGTTAAATAAGGACCTATTTGATTTTTTTAATCAAAAACGGAACATTTAACCAAAACACAATGCAAGAGACAAAAAAGTTTCTAAGTAAGTTAAGCTTTTAAATGTAAATTTTTAAATTTCCAACTCCGTAAAAAGATACAATGAAGAAACCATTAAGGGTTGCAATTTTCAACCCCTTTTGAGGGTAGCAGATGATTAACATTATTGGTGTAGGAAAACTTTTGACAACGTAAAATTATATCCCAAATTTCATTCTTCTGTATTTCTCCAAGTTTAAGAATTACAATAAAAACTGAATTTTAACCTACCACTATAAAGAAGTGTAACTCCAATAGAAGACCCTTTTGATAATGAATTCATATGGAAGGCCCCTTTATTTTTTCGTAATAGTAAAAAACACATTATATATATATATATATATATATATATATATATATATATATATATATATATATATATATATATCTTGATAAAGGTATTTTATTAATGTTAACAGGAAAATGTAAATGACAGTAATTTCTGGATTTGAGGAGTAACACAATTTTCATATTTAAATTAAATTGAAAGTAATAAAAATTAAACTGTATTTAAGATGGCCGCCAAGCGCGACTCCGCCCAAGAAAAAGAAGCTCAAGAATGGATTGAAGTCGTCTTGGGAGCCAAATTTCCTCCAGGCCAAGCCTATGAAGACGTTCTTAAGGACGGCACAATCCTTTGCCAGTTGATCAACAAACTCGCTCCTGGATCCGTTGGTAAAATCAACACTTCTGGTGGACAATTCAAATTCATGGAAAACATCACCAAGTAAGTTACAACGAATAAAAACTCGACAAAAAGTGTGGATCAAAGCCGGGCCACCAAACCACGATGCTCACCGGTATACCAGCTCTTAAATTCCTTAATAAATCTTGGTATATAAAAAACCCACCCCTTGCTCAGAGCCGTTGTTTATAATAGTCCTCGTCAACTATAAGTCATTTATACAAAAAACTCCATAAAATAACTCGCATTAAATTAATTATATTTTTCGACTAGTGTTCTAGTTTCTCTTGAAGGTTTAAAAGGCCTGGAAAAAGGTTAAGGCTACAAGCACAGTAAATGAAGGTTTCCGGCTTTTAGGCTGTCGGTGCCGAACGGGGCCTACAATTTGCCTTGTTTTTCTTTAATTATCAATTGCAATGCGCTAATGACAATTTAAAAACAAGTAAAATTATAGGCCCTCATCGGCGCCGACCACCTGAAAGCGGGAAGCCTGCTTTTACTGGGTTTGTACCCCGAGGTAATTCAAATACACTGTTTGCAAAAAATTTAAACAATCGTTTTGTACAAATAACGAATTTATTTTATTATTTATTTAAACGGTTCAGAAAACCTCTTTGCCTGCACTAAATACTTGCGATATCTTGGAAAGTCGGCATATCCAAACAAATCCCCCCAGAATATTAAACTTTTTCGAAGAGTTGCTCAGAAACATTAATACACCTACTTCAGGTAGAATATAAAATATATCACGTTTGTGAAGAAATAATCACATTTTGTATTTTAATTTTTTTTTTAAATTTGTTTTATAAAATTATACATTTTCTTTAACCCAATACTTTTTCATACGCAATATAAAGCTCCTAACTTTTTCTCTTTCGGTAAATTTGTCTACAGTTGACTATGAAATAAAAATTAATACCTTTCTTTACAAACCATGGAGTATTCCTGAAGAAACCGATTTCTTTTCAATATCGAATTTAAATGTTCAAAGCTTTGTACGTATATGAAATTTTTGGAATTTGAAAAAATATGTAAAATTAAATAAAAAATTGAATCAATTTAAAATACAAAACACGATCATTTTTTTACAAGAAGTTATATTTAATAAAACTAGTGCCTCTTTTCTATCCATGTTAAGCTATTGTTTTACTTCCTAAATCTAACTTTTCGAAAAAGCTTTTTGCAGGATAGTAAAATCAAACTAGTGCAGTAACTCCTAGATGAAATGTGCAAGTGTAGTATATCACTGGAAAGAGCTTCCAGCTGAATTCGAATCTGTTAAAAACGGTCCCGTTTTTATTTAAAATTTAACATTTGGGTGCACATACGGTAAAACCAGAAGTGCTGAGCGTTCTAATACACGGAGAATAATGTGTTTTTACACTATAATGCTCATTTAAAATATCAGAACTCCACTTACAATAGCACCAGAAATTAAATAGATAGCATTGACTCTGGGACACCCGGTATGTCATTCTTAAAAAAAAATCAAAATTATATTTTTTTTCTGGGCTCTATAAAAATTTGACAGACGTACAGAATTTTTGCAGGATGCGGTTTTAAAGGAAAAGTATAAAATAAAATTTTGATTTCCTTCATGAATTACGAATATATTATGTATTTGTTATGCACCGGAAAGTCGTTGCTTTTTTATAGTAAATAACTATGACACTCTTAAATACAGATGACAGTCTTACATAGTGATAATTTTGCAGTGTTGTTTTCTATTTCATTTACTGGTTTGTTCAGGTTTCCATTTTTTCACACAAATCCTTTATTTTATTTATTTCAAGACTTGGTGATTCTCTTTCTAATTTAAGCACATGAACACCTATGGATAACGATAAATTCTAACAACCTGAAGTAAATTAACTTTGATATCTGGCAAGCGAACTCTTTTTCTATTTTTATAAGTTTCTAGTTAGTTTTGCTACATTTCGTAAGCAGGTGATCGATAGCAGATTGTGAAAATTGTGTTACTTGGATCTTACTCCTACACAAATTTCTGCGAAACTGGATTAATAATATATCAAAATAAACTTAGAAATGTAGTATCCTTAGAATATATTTCGTCGCTGAAAAACAAGAAAAAAGTGAAAAACTGAATAACTTACATAATGTACAACGATTTTCTGTTACAATATAAGAAAGGAAAATAAGAAAGGAAAATAAGAAAGGAAAATAAGAAAGTTAAAATTAATCTGTTCGAAGTAGGAATTATTTTCAGCAAAGTTTATTGAATTTGTTGGGTGGAATGGGTTAGCCAACAACTATATCAGGTGCTCAAGAACGGTGTTCGAAGTAACGAAGTAACATCTAACTTAGAATAGTTTCATTATGTTGGATTTGCAGACACTTTTCACATATTCCTTAATTTTGTACAACAGATGGTCATCTGACTTATCAGAGTAAAAAAAGTCCCTTCTATTACTCATAAATATGCATTGAGCGATTTTCTCTTCTAAAGATATTTTTATAGCTTTTGCTTAGAAGAATAGTATCTGTCACTTCTCCATTGAGTTTATTATATTCGGTTATTATATTATACAGGGTGAATTTTTAACTGAAATAAATTCGATAATAAAGAATCCACCTATTCCTTGAAAAAATCCAAAAACACGGGTACCTTTTTTGGTTCAACAGTTTTTTTCATTTCTGTAAATTCGGGGATGGAAACTAATCCAACTTTTGTTTTCAAATTCAAATGCATGTATTGTGGCTCGCGGAAAAAGGCATAAAAAAGGAATATAACCCATTATTTACTTTTCAATTTCTGTTACCTGATAATCGAGAAAAAATAAAAAAATGTGATAATTTTGTTGTTGTAAATATTGTTGGAAATGTTCACCATTTTTTTCCTGTTTCTCTAAATTTTTTGATCTGGTCTCGTAAGCTTTACTTTTAAGGCGGATCCAAAGAAAGTAATCAAGGGGGTTAAGATCTGGCGATCTTGTCGGCCACTCAATTCTCCCTATCCACCGCTCAGGAAAAACTTCATTCAGATATTGTCGAACATTCTGCGCTAATGTGGCGGTGCACTATCCTGCTGAATCCATATTCGATCATCATGAAGATCTGCATCTGCATGATTAGGAAATAAAGCAGCCAAAGCTGGAATAAGGTCCTCTCGCAAAACATTGAGATATAACAGCCCATTTAAATTATCTTCAAAAAATACTGGCGCAATAACTTGGTCACCAATTATGACTGCAGAAACATTAAGCTTTTGTGGACATTGAGTGTGAGTTTCTCAAATCCAGTGATGATCTTTATCGGACCAATGCCGACATTTTCGCTTATTCACATGATCATTTAACACAAAAGTAGGTACACTCGTCCGAAAAAAAAAAACAGTTCAAAACTATTGGATGCTGATCCAGTGAATTGATCAGAATATCACAAAATTGGAGCCGACGATCTGGGTCATCTTCCATTAACTCTTGCATTTTATATGGGCGCATTTTACATATACATATATATATATATATATATATATATATATATATATATATATATATATATATATATATATATATATATATATATATATATATATATATATATAAATATATATGTATATATATATATATGTATATATATATATATATATATATATATATATATATATATATATATATATATATATATATATATATATATATATATATATATATATATATATATATTAACTCTAATGCAGATGATTGCTATCTCTTGCCAGTTGCGTAGCTGGAATGACAGGGTTTTCCTGGAGACTAAGCAAGATGTTTAATTGGGTGTCTTCCTGCATTATACGAGGTTGTCGTTGTCTTGATACATCCCTCACCCTCACATGGCCCAATACACGATGACGTGCTTTAATTGTGCTAATGGTGCTTTGCGAAATTGGTGGTAACTCAGGGGGCTGTTCTTGAAACAAACGCGCGATTTCTGTTTGAGTCCACAATCTATCGATACCCTATCACCATTAATATTTCAATTCTGTGAGATTCAGTTAAAAGGCATTTTAAAGAAACTTAGAAGTATAAGTGGACCTTACACGATCCATAATATTGACAATATCAGTATTGAGAATATAACTGTCTATCCTCGTGCGAAGCAGTCTCAATACTGCCCTACCTTACACGATCAATATTATTGTAATATAATATGAAATTATTTAAACAAAAAATTAAATTTTTTCCTGCTAATCAGGTAACAGAAATTTAAAAGTAAATAGTGAGTCATATTTTTTTATGTTCTTTTCCACGAGTTATCACAATACAAATATACATTTGCATTCGGAAAAAAAAAAGTTTAAATCCCTTGATGAAGGGTAAAATTCACGGAAATGTAAAAAACTGTTGAATCAAAACAATAGGTACCTACCCGTTTTTTTGGATTCTTTCAAGGAATGGATGGATTCTTTGTTACCGAATTTATTCCAGTTAAACAATACACCCTGTAGACATGTAACAATAAACAATTTTTATTATTATATATACAAAACTATTAATAACAAGCCCAGTAACATATGCATCTCTTTGCTTTTCAGCTACAGAAACTCAGAATGTTCTGTTTTTGTTGCATTGTCCAGTAACCTCTTGCGTACCTATTTACTGCAGCGGTTCTTTCGTTCCTCCTCCAAACTATACAATTACTATATAAGTATCTAAAGTCCAAAATACATGTAGATTGCGGCTTTCTTCTTTTCAGTAACTTATGATGACTGACTGATTCACTGACAGTAATTAGGCTTTAAATCTGAATATGGTAGACAAAAAAGAGCATAATTAAAGCTGTTAAAAAAACATGCTAAAGTCCATTAATTTTAATTGTAATCCCGTTTTTAATAAAACTCATTTGCTATAGATCCCAGGACTTTTATATATTTATATTGAAAGGAAGTTGGTAGAGAAGTTCTTCCTCGGTCAAAGTTGTACCGCCCCACACTTCCTCTTAAAAGGACTGGTGAAATCCCTACGGATGTTTCCAGCTCTGGATGTGTGAGTCCTATTTCCCCAGTACACTCCCGGTACATAGTACTTAGGCTTCGGCCTTCGTGGGCTGTCAGAAGACAAAAATTATAATAATAATATTAAAACAAACAAATATTTTCAGGGGTATTATCGAAATTTCTAAAAAGCTTTGAGTCAAGCCGGCTTTTCTGCTCCACAAAAGTTGTTATGCAGATAGCAATTTTTAAAATGTTTTAATATACCTATGGATATTTCTCAGATCCTAAATATTTAAATAAAATTCTAAATATTAAAAAAGAACATAAATAAACTACTCTAATAAAACTTTGATTTTAATTTTTTAGTCTATCCAAACACTACATAGATTCTAAAAGTTATAAATACGATTAAATGCTTGCATATGAAAATAAGCTATACCCAATTTTAAAATTTGCCAGTTGGATAAACAAACATGTCGGGAGTAACTTTCTAGAACACTAAAATCTATTAATACACACACGTATGTTTTACAAAATTGCTGAAATTTTTTAAATAGCTACTACTGAAATTGGCAAGTGATGTTGGTTTTATAATAATATGAAACCGTGTTGTTAGAGGTATCACACCTGGCCTTCATTAATACGTTTTTAGTTAAAGTTAGTTAAAATGAAAATAAAGATGACTATCTCATAGGCATAAATATATTGTATTTACTATACAGGGTGAGTTTTTAAAGTGTTACAGGGCGATATCTCGAGAACGGTTTAAAATATTTGGATGAAATTTTGGTGAGTTAATAGGGAGATGGGCGGGTGTATTTAAAAATATTTTTGATATTTACCCCCTCTCTCTATTTCGAGGGGTGGAATGTAACTTTGGAATATAAAACGGGATGATATACTTTTGTTTATAAAATTCAAAACTACGTAAAAAGCTACGTATGTGTAGACATTTTGTTTTGAGTTTTTCTTTCGATTACGGATTATGATTTATTAGGTTATAAAATTATTTACCATTTAATTTCAACTTATTTATCGTCTGTCATGCTTGAGAAGTTGCTCGAAATATCCCCCTTCAACTTCCAAACATTTTCTCACTCGATTTCTAACTGAATTTCGTGTCCGCTGTGGCATTTCGAGTGACACTAATAAGCAGGCACAGCGGATTCGGTCTTTTATATCACCTAAAGCTGTAGGTGCAGTCGCCATCACTTCATGCTTTATAAAACCCCACAAGAAAAGTCAAAGGGGGTCAAATCTGGGGACCTAGCAGGCCAGTTGGCCGAACCAGCTCCAAATGCAAAATTCTCAACTGACAAGTAAAATTAACGCTTTTCCATAGAAACGAATAATAAACCTGAAATAAGTGAAGTTGGTTTGTTTGTAAAATTTATTTAATTTTTAAATTCAATCAAAATTCCGTAACCGAAGGAGCAAATAAAAAAATGTTGTACACGTACGTAGTTTTTTAGATAGATTCGAATTTTAAAAACAAAGGAACATCATCCCATGTAAAATTCCAAAGTTACCCCCACCCGTTAAAATAGAGAAAGGGGATAACTATTAAAAATGTGTTTAAATATGTCCCCTCATCTCCCTATTAACTGACTAAAAGGGTCTTGCCGATTAACTATATGAAAAGTACCCCAACGTCGTTTCCATGTTCTTACCTCGTAAATTATTGTTCTTTGACAGAAACATTTTTACACCAAATTTCAAACCCCTCCTCTCAGTAATGAGAGAGATATGGGGAGGCAACTTAAAAATTCATTATCTTTAAAACTATTTGAGATATCTCAATGAAATTTTAACCGTGCGTAGTTATTTATAAGGTTTATATAATATAATTTTTTCAGATTTTTGTCTAATTAATAAATGGTGAAAAACAAGATGTTCAATTTTTAGGGGTGGTTTATCATACTTACCCCCGGAGTGACACCAACTAAAAAAAAATTAGTATAATCGTCTATTCTCTAGTAATAACATACAAAAATTACACAAAGTTCGAATAGGTGGAACATTGTTGAAAAAAAAATAAAAATCAATGTGACTTATATAAAATGAAGCTATATTTTGGCGAATTAATGTACTCGTAATTATAAGTCGTACAAATGAAGGAATCGGGAATAACACATTGATTTTTATTTTTTTTAACAATGTTCCACCTATTCGAGCTTTGTGTAATTTTTTTGTGATATTAATAGAGAATTGATGATTATCCTGATTTTTTTAGTTGGTGTCACTCTGGGGGTAAGTATGATAAACCACCCCTAAAAATTAAACATATGGTTTTTAAACATTTATTAATGAGACAAAAATCTGAAAAAAATATATTATATAAACCTTATAAATAACTATGCACAGTTAAAATTTCATTGAGATATCTCAAATGGTTTTACAGATAATAAATTTTTTTACTGAGAGGAGGGGTTTGAAATTTGGTGTAAAAATGTTTCTGTCAAAAAGCAATAATTTACGAGGTAAGAACATGGAAACGACGTTGGGGCACTTTTCATATACATAGTTAACCGGCTAGACCCTTTCATGAAAATATTTTAGACCGATTTCGAGATATCGCCTTGTAAAACTTTAAAAACTCACTTTGTAGATGTATTTAAAACTAGTAAGATGGCATCCTTTGGTTAGCCAATATCACAATACTTTCTTCAGAATATTATTTAGTATCCACCTATTAATCTCCTTTTAAAACAATTTTTTTACATTCTGTCGTTTGGTGCAAGAAGTGCCAATGTCAAATTTTGACCAAAATGAGTTATTATCAATACTAACATTATAAGTCATCCCTAGTTTCTATACATAAAATATTAGAATCAAAGTCTAATCTAAACTGGACATAATGACACCAACTTACATCAATGTCAATAAAGTGCATAATGTAAATTGCGTGCAAGAAGTACCAGTGTCAACTTTGGTAGGTAATTGATTATTATTGCACTAAAACATAGACAAATCCTCGAATACACCGAAATGGGACCGAAAGCGGGCATCCATTGAAGGTTTAGGAATTTGTTTCTTCGCCATTATATATCTATATAGTACATATAAACGCATGGATATATAATTGTGGACAAACAAATTTCTAAGCCATAAACCAATAAACCCTCAAAATGTCTCAATGGATGCTGGTCCATTTTTGTTACACGCCAGTGTTCGTCTATTGACATATACAATAATTTTACATGTATAAATCGATTTTTTAACAATGGGTTTATCCAGAATTTTTTAAAATTTTATAATACAGAAGTACTCTATTTGGAAAGCTATTTATCCCTAAAAAATTAGAAACTGAATTTTGTAAATAATTTGGTCGAATTTTAAACCTAAATATTTTTGTTCTATCCATCCAACAAACGTAATTTTTTGTGTGCAATTGACAGACAATGAAATATTATTAACATATTTATTGAAAACGTGCAATGACTGTAAAAAACCTTTAATCAGAATGCAAGATAATTTGTAGGCCGATAATATATCATAGGTTTATTTTAAATAATATTAGATAGTATTGCTAAAGCCTATTTTCTTTGCAGCTTCCAGTTAGCTATTAAAAAATACGGAGTATCAGACCAAGATGTATTCCAAACTGTTGACCTCTGGGAGAAGAAAGACATTGCTGGTGTAACCAAGACCATCTTCGCCATTGGTCGTGCAGCCTGGCAGAGCCCAACCTGGAAAGGCCCCAACCTTGGACCTAAACCGGCTGACGAAAACAAACGTGAGTTCACTGAAGAACAACTGAAAGCTGGCGAAGGCATCATCGGTCTCCAGGCTGGCCAAAACAAAGGAGCCACCCAAGCTGGACAGAACATCGGTGCCGGCCGTAAAATCATCATTGGAAAATAAATTCTCCATAATAAATAACTACTTGGGGTTATTTCGTTTCGGGGTATTTTGTGGGGGAAAGCTGAAGAAATAAGGTGGAGATTTGTTTTTGTACCTTTTTATTTAGGACTGTAATAATATTATGTAACAATATATAACTTATTTTTATTTAGTTCTTTGTGTTTTTATTTTGCATCCCGATCTTTTGCTAAGTAAATAATTTAAAATAGTTTTACTGAAAAGCTAGTGAAAGTAAATGCGGATACGTAGAGAGTGTATCACTAAGGTATCAGAAATCGTTATGTTAAATCAACTGACAGGGAAATTGTATAACATGTTTATGGATTGTCTTGCATTGGTAACGTGGTCTAGAGGTAAAGTATCTGCTTATGGATCGAGAGATTGTGGATTCGAGGCCCAGGTGGACTCTTTTTTAAATGTTTGTCTTTTAAAGAATTAGATCGGCTCTAAATGGTGTATTGGAAACCGGTTAGCACTTCATAGACTGCTAAGTTTTTTAAAATTTTATTATCACAACAAACTGAACGAAACGACTGACCTCAAATATAATTCAGCTGTCAGTTGATTTGACATAACGATTTGTTATACTTTCTACATATCCGCATGTAGTGAAAGTACCATCGATTTCCAGGCTGGTCAAAACAAAGGCGCTACCGAAGCTGGACAAAATAAATCATCCTAGTTGTAAAGGGTTATCCAAATAAAAGCAAACAAGCCTTATAACTTTTTAATTTTAGGAAAAAATGTTTAATATGAATGTTTTGAGGATTTTTATGTAACACTCATATATATCTTAACAGCAAAACAATTGAGCATCGAATAAAAAAATATAGTCTAAACATCGATTTTACATATTTTGTATAACATACCATTTTGCGGTTTTTCAATCCTTTTCGAAATACTTTAAATTAAAAATTATTTCACATAAATATACTTTAAAAGTAACTATCCAGGTTGCGAACGAAATACCTGCTACCTTTTTAAATTTTCTTAGTAGTTAAGTCAAAGTTAATGCCAAGATTGACAATCATACTTTAGTCACCGTGAATTTATAATTATTATTATGCAAAATGAGTTATTCTATTAATGAGAGATACAAAATGTTAAAATTATATTTCAAAAGACCATAATATTAGAGCGGCTCAAAGGCAATATGAAAAAAGTATTGAAGAGGGACTAAGAACTCCATCATTAAACATCATAATAAAAACAAATAAAAGACTAAAAGAAAGAGAAATTCTGGGCAATGGAAAAAGAAGAAGAAAAAAATTAAGAAAGGGTCCTAGCGATTTTATTATATTTTCCAGAGAATTCAAAAAAATCAATTCCCAATTGTGTGAGGTACCTCAGATATGAAAGAAGAGATAAAATGTTGACTTATGGAATAGTTCAAAGAACGCTAAAGTGTTTTAAGTATAGGCCGTATAAAATTATGGCAGTTCAAAAGCTTAGTGCCGATCAGAAAGAAAGAGATATTCTTTTGTCATAAATATTAACGAAAGAATGCGGCAAGATCCTAATTTATTTCGTACTATCATTTGTACAGACGAAGCAACTTTCTCAACTGCGGGAATGTTTAATAGATGAAATGTTCATGTTCGGTCGGATGAAAATCCCTTTACCGTCGAGGATATTGCTTTCCAGGGGCGTAATTCAATCAACTGGTGTGAGATAGTACAAAATAAAATTTTAGGACCATTGTTTTTTCGGGGAGAATTAACTGGGCAGCGCTATCTTAATTTCTTAGAAAATGAAATCGAAGATATTCTCGACGAATTACCACTTGAAGAACGTCGACATTTTATATGGCAACAGGACGGAGCGCCTCCCCATAATATAATTGAGGTTAGCAATTTTTTAAACCATCAGTATAACGAATTGGTCGGCAGATATGGAAAGTTTCATTGGCCTGCAAATGGCCCAGACCTCAAACCCTTAGATATATTTCTAATGGGGTCATTTGAAAAATGTCGTATACACCAATTATAATGAAAATATTGAAGAAATTCAAAGGTGCGAAATGAAGAAAGAAATCTGAATGAAAATTATGCTGAAAATTTTGTAAACACACTTCAGAGGCAAAGAAGAATGTATGAAAAGTGCGAAGAATTAAATGGCGGACATGTTGAAAATTTCTTTTGATATTGATTCGCCAATGTTAACATTTATCTGTTTATGTTATAATTGATTTGTTATTGTTTATAATCACTAGTTATTGCTTTCAAATATTAATAATTAATAAAAATCAACATTTACTTTTTAATAGAAAAACTCATTTTGCATAAAAATAAAATCATAAATTCACGGTGACTAAAGTATTATCGTCGACCTTGACATTAACTTTGATTTACCTACGAAGAAAACTTAAAAAGGTAGCATGTATTTCGTTCGCAACCTGAGTAGTTACGTTTAAAGTATATTTATGCGAAACAATTTTTAATTTGAAATATTTCAAAAACGATTGAAAAATCGTATAGGGTATGTCATACAAAATATGTTTAGAAGTTGTCCTACAATTCAAAAATATGATAAGCATCATACCATACAATTTAAAATAAGCGAGAAAATTGATGTTTTATACTGCATTTCTTTTATTCGATGCTCAATTGTTTCGCTGATAAAATATATGAATGATACATAAAAATCCCCAAAACTTTCATGTTTAACATTTTTTTCCCATCTTTAAAAATAAAAAAGGTAGAAGGCCTGTTCACTCTTTTATTTGGATATCCCTGTACATTCTTAACCAGTTTAAAAAACAGCTAAAGAAGTTTTTTCACGATCGGTAGTAAAAATCAATTTATCTGCTGTGAAAAGCATGCCAGAACAAGCAAATTATTCCCTAAGTAAATAATTTTTGAAAAAATTCCCTAGGGAGTTTTTATTATTACTATTAAAAGTTTGATATGCTGCTTTAGGAAGCAGCATAGGAAGGTATAGGTACCTTCCTTGACTTTTGTGGTAATAAATTGACTGCCACGGCATTTGCTGCTTCAGTAATTTTTTCAAGTTCTTCTATATAAAAAAACTTTTAAACCTATATTTTACCGCAAATAATACCTCGTTAATTTAGATTTTGACAGTTGTTTATTTAAATTTTGACAGTTGTCATGATCTTTTTTTTAAGTGATCAAAGGCTACCAATAATTTTAAAATCATTAAATATTAATTATTATGAAGTTAGGTTTTTCGTTTTAAACTTACATGGGTCGTGAAAAAAATAATGCTATTTTTCCTTTAGTGATTTGCAGCCCTCGGGCTTCGCCCTCTTGTTACAAACTGCATCACAGGAGAAATCAAACATTCTCTCCCTTGATGTATCATGTACTACTAAGTGCGAATTGCTTTTGTTCAATAAATGAATATTGAATACAACTCGTTGTGCAATTCTACCTATCTAAACTGATCATCAGTTTACGAATTGATAGCAACCAGTAAGCATTGATAATATCAATAAGTGAGACCTTGGCGAAACGTCTGCCAGATTCCAATAGGAAATTAACAAATGGACGGATGTACTCCCGGATTAACATTTCTTCACATCTCTCCATCCGTGAAAGGCTACGTTCATATATATATATATATATATATATATATATATATATATATATATATATATATATATATATATATATATATATATATATATATATATATATATAAGTTATATGTCAGTCACCTTCACATACCATAGGTCAAGCACACCCGACAACAGTCGATTCAGCAGAATCAGCAAGATTGCATTATAGCATATACGTTGAATGAACTTTATTTTAATTGTTAATAATTTTAGTCTTGAATTAGAATCGAATTGTAACAGTCGAATTTTTCAGTAATAAAAATTGTTTTTAAAAAAGGACTTTACAGAAAATAAAACTTATGTGGCGCAGTCGGTAGGATGTTCTAACGGCATTAACGCATATAATACCGGTTTGTTTCAACAATTTATAGAACAACTCCTTAAAAAATTCGTGAGTGACAAAAAGTCAATAAATCGCGAGTTTCAACCCCCAGATCTTCAAATCCAGTTAAGTGAATTGAGTAGCTTAACGAGAAGCCCCTAGTGAATATCGACGGCAACTCATCGCAGTGACGTGAAACTTCAAGTGAATATTGAAGGGCGTTACATGGAGAAGATACTGGTTTTTCTGTAAGTATCTATGTCATATAGAGGTCCTTTAATAGTATATTATTAACCTAGGGACTAAAGTGACTCTTTTAATCCCGCGACGAAAGGTTTGTAGCCCGACCGTAGGGAGGGCTGCAATTCGCCAAGGGATTAAAAGACACTTTAGTCACGAGGTTAATATACTATTTTATGCACTTTAGGATAGGTAAAACGTTAAAGAAATAACAAAAAAAAATCATACCACTAAACGGTACTCTATTTCTAAAACGTCATCTTCAATGACTTGTACCATGATTGTCTCTGTCAACTGAAAATCTAGTGTGTTTTGACAAGTAACTAAACGTTACATTTCTATTGCATTGACATATAAATATAGCATATAAATCCCTAGGGATTTAAAGTAAATTTTAAATCCCTAGGGATTTAAAGTACCACTTTTTTCCCGGAAAATAGGGATTTAAAGTACCCTTTAAATCCCTAAAGTGCATAAAAATATATAATTCTGAAAGTTCAGACTCAGTGACATATTCTGATTCAGACTCATCAATCACTAATATTTCAACCTTGTATCGCACAAGATCTCCCCTAAATTTTAATTGTAATCGTTATACAAATTTTAATAACATAAAAATGACTTTACCACAATTAAAACAAGAATATTTGGGCATGGTTCCAGAATATCATGGCGAAACTGAACTACTCCCAAGATTCTTAAGTGTAGGAGAAAAATTGGTGGATAAATTTTACAACACAGTAGATCTCAATGACTTTCAGAATGAATATCTGATGTCTAGTCTTTTAGCAAAAATTAAAGGTGTAACTGGTAATTTAGACGCTAGCGATGGTGAAAAAGCTATAAGATTTTAAATCATCTACAAAGCAATGAGAAAAGCATTGAAAATCAATTAAAAATGCAATATTCCTTAAACAGCCAAATTGTACAACATTTTAATAAATCCATTAAAAATATAATGCATAATGAGTATATTCTAAGGTCAAGAATAATGCAGCTAGGTCAAATTGTTAAAGACGGCGCTACACATCAAGATATGCTTTTTGCAAAAGATTTATTTAACCAACTAATTATTTTGTATAATTCAATTTTAAATACGTTGCAAGATATAGAAAATTCGGTAACTTTTTGCAAACTAAATACCATGCACCCCAGCATAATTAAATCCAAAGATTTGTTTTATGAATTACAAAGAATATTCTCACATTATAAAAACCAATTTCCATTCGAACTTAAATATGAAAATATATTAGATTTTGAAAATATTATAAAAATTAACTGTAAAATCGATTTAAATAAAATTACTTATTTTTTATCTTTGCCTATTGACTATGAAACAAATTTTGATTTTTACTATTTCTTATCGATCCCTTCTAAGTATGAGTCAGAATTTGTCACTATTATCCCTAATAGTAACTATTTTTTAAAATCAAAAAATGACGACATAATTAAACCTCTAAATGGCATATGTACCCAAGGTAAACTTTATCAGTGCCCAAGTATCCTACAGTCTAATTTTAACACGTCCTGCGAAGAAGACATCTTACTTCACCAAAGCACCAGCAGATGCCGCTTCAGCAAACTTCAGATTTCAGAAAATCATTTGGAGATCATCCCGGACCTTAATCAATTTTTGGCCGTCTTCCCAAAAGAAGAAAAGCTTTAAATTTACTGCAAAAACCAAATGGAAATAAAAGAACTAATAGGAATATATATTATAAAACAAAATTATTGGGAGATAATATTCCGCAAACAAGAACTAGTTTTTCAAGAAATTAGTCATGGAAGGCCAATGGTTATAAATACACCAAAATTCAAGTTTTCACCCGAAAACCAACCAAAATTCAATATCGAATTGGAAAATGTACATTTTGACGTGCCGCCCATGAACCCAGTAATGCCTATAGAAAAATACACCCAAAATTACTATGTGCCCAGCTTATGGACCATTACACTTTATATTGCCGTCGCTATTGCAGTCACCTATTTGTGGCTTAAGAAAACCAAAATATGGAAAAAAAACTCCGACAACAGCTACACCAGAAGAAAATCAAGGGGTAAATAATAAATATCCCTCTTCAACCCCGATGCCCAAGAATCAACCTTCCAGGGGATGCTTCTTTCTGAGGATGGAGGAGTTATATGTCAGTCACCTTCACATACCACAGGTCAAGCACACCCGACAACAGTCGATTCAGCAGAATCAGCAAGATTGCATTATAGCATATACGTTGAATGAACTTTATTTTAATTGTTAATAATTTTAGTCTTGAATTAGAATCGAATTGTAACAGTCGAATTTTTCAGTAATAAAAATTGTTTTTAAAAAAGGACTTTACAGAAAATATAACTTAAGTTATATATATATATATATATATATATATATATATATATATATATATATATATATATATATGTATATATATATATATATATATATATATATATATATATATATATATATATATATATATATATATATATATATATATATATATATATTAGGGTGTCCGTTATTTCCCGACTTTAAAATTATTCAAAGCTCTGTAGTTATTTCGGTTCTAGGACCCCAAAACGAGGTTTCGCCAAGTTTCAGCTCGATCCGTTGCAAATAGCCGTGCCACCGCACACTTCATTTTTCCGATGTTATTTAAATGGGGAAGGGCATTTTTCTTGGTATTTTTGGGATTACAAAATACTAATTCAGACAATCCGTTTACTAATTGTTGAATACCATTCTACAATGATATATTTACATGTAGGAACAGTTATTTAGCCTATTCGTAATTTCTTTTTATTTTTTTTTTATAGTGACCGGCAAAAAGTGGGCCACATATGGAAAACTTTTATATTATTGATTTCTCAGAAAATTTTATTCATGATGAAAGTTGGTGCATCAAGAAAAATTAATTCTAACAACTTAAAATTTTAGGTGCAGTATACAGGGTGCTCAAAAAATACAAAAATCTTAGTTTAGAAAAAGAAAAATATGGGAATTTCAAAAAATTTTCTACACAGAAAGTAAATATCCTATCAAGAGAAGAACAAAAGTGAAATAATATTTTTTCCAAGAGAGAACCGCTGTGGAGAAAATTGAGGACGAATCTTAAAAAAATCCCCTTTTTTACAAAATTTTGCCTAAAATTCCCCTGCAACGACACATTTTTGGTGAAAGTGTTATTTGACTTTTGTCCTTCTCTTGACAGGAGCTGTACTTTCTGTGTAGAAAGCTTTTTGAAATTCCCAGATTTTTCTTTTTCTAAACTAAGATTTTTGTATTTTTTGAGCACCCTGTATACTCCACCTAAAATTTGAAGTTGTTAAAAGTAATTTTTCTTAATGCACCAACTTTCATCATGAATAAAATTTTCTGAGAAATCAATAATAAAAAAGTTTTCCATATGTGGCCAACTTCTTGCAGGACACTGTATTTGTTTTTACGAATGAGCTAAATAACTGTTCCTACATGTAAATATATCATTGTAGAATGGTATTCAACAGTTAGTAAACGGATTGTCTGAATTAGTATTTCGTAATCCCAAAAATACCAAGAAAATTGCCCTTCCCCATTTAAATAACATGGGAACAATGAAGTGTGCGGTGGCACAGTAGTGTAGGTACCTTGATACCGCTGCACTCGCTCTCGATGGCATGTGTCCATCCGGAGCGACCACGGATTGAAGGTCATTGGCGAAGAAGTGTTAAGAATTTGGAAGACGTCGTCGACAATGACGTCATTGACCAGAGGCTGTTGGACGGAAGGGCGTTATTGGGGGGGGTTGTTGGGGTGTTGTCTGTTTGTTTACCTGTATTTTGTCGGGCTCACCTGAGTTTCTTGTGCTGAAGAAGTGGTCGACAATGACGTAATTGGCCAGAGGTTGTTGGACAGAAGGGCCTTAATGTGGTTTTGGTGTGTTTTGATTGGTGGTATTATAGATGTGCCGTAATTGGGTGGTTGATGTCAATGACGTAATTGACCAGGGGTTGCTGTCTGTTTGTTTACCTGTATTTTGTCTGGGGCTCACCTGAGTTTCTTGTGCGGAAGAAGTGGTCGACAATGACGTAATTGACCAGAGGTTGTTGGGCAGAAGGGCCTTAGTGTGTTTTCGGTGTGTTTTGATTGGTTCCAAGAGAAGTAGTTCTTGTAAATTGTCACTGACGTAATTGGCCCCAGAGGTTGCTGTCGGCTTGTTTACCTGTATTATTGTCTTGGATTTACCTGAGTTGGTGGTGGTGTTTGGTACCGAAGAAGCATGAGAGCGAGAGAGAGAGAGAGAGAAAGAGAGCGCGGGAGAGAGAGAGCGCGGGAGAGAGAGCGCGCGGGGGAGAGCGGGAGAGAGAGAGCGCGCGCGAACGGGAGAGAGAGAGCGGGAGAGACAGAGCGGAAGCGGGAGAGAGAGAGAGAGAGATATGTTTTTGCGAATCGAATGGGGTTTGCTGAGGAGTTGGGATTAGCAAAAAACAAGAATAACAAAAACAATCGATTGCTCGCTGTCTTTTTCTATGGCATTATGTTGGGTAGGAGATAGGATTGAGGCGGGGGGGCGGGGTGGGTAAAAACACGCTTAGAGTGAGGTAGATAAATTTCGTGTGCATGACAGTGGTTGTATTCAATTGGCAGATCGTTTGTTTGATTTTTTGGATGCAGCCACGCCTAGCCTAGCCTAGCCTGGATGTTACCTGGGGGGTAGGTGTGTGTGTGTGTGTGTGTCATTACCTGTTACCTGTTACCTATGATTTTTGTTTGGATATTTCATTTACACATATGTGGATAAAATAAAATATATTGAAAACATATAAGTCGTCAGAACACAATAAAAAAATAACTATTTGTCATGTTATCGTTGTTCGGAGGTCATGGCTGGGTTAAATCCTGTCTATTTTTAGACCTAACTCCAAACGAAACGAACCCATGTTGCATTGTCTAGTGAAATATTTTATATAATAATAATAAGCTGCAGTAAGGAATTTTAATAAATATGATTTAAAACATAATTTGAAAATCGAAATATTTTATCTTTCGGCAAAGGTCAAAAATAGGCCAAAATTGCCTCTATAAATAGAATTTACTAAAAACAATACAAGTCAATTTTATATGTCTAGCCAATATATTTTAGTTGAGAAATAACAAGCTGCAATTTTTAAATAACGATTAGAAAGAAATCAAAATAAAACGATATTTTTCATGTTTATTTAATGCATTTATTTAATAAGCTACAATTTTAGAACTACAACGAAAAGTAACATTTTAGAGTCATTTTCTGTTGGAACCAAAATCATTTCCCAATCGTCAGGTATAATAAAGAAATAACATTTTCTCAATGGTACCCCTTGTTAATGTAGCCTTTTCGGTTGGAATTTATATTTTTTATTATTTATTTTATACAATTTTTTTACACAAACATAACGGGAGTAACATGTCATTTTAGACATTTTTTACTGATAAGTTGTTGTTTAAAAAACTCGTCATAATATTGTTCCAAAGAATTTTTCCTAACTAACTGAGATTGTAAATTGGTTTCCAATATACTAATATATTTTTTACATTTTTCACACTGACTTGCAGGTTTCAAAGAAAATAAACTTATACCACAAAAAAAACATCTTTTTCCATGAAGTTCTAGGACAACATTTAGTTCTAAAACATGCCAAGCAATATGTTCTTTTGGTTTCCAGTTTTTACACCAACAAGCGCAGTTTTTACAAATTTGTGTAAAATTATCGTTGCTATACCAGGGGATATGGCACTTTGATTTAAAACATACAAAATTCATGGTTTTTTCATGGTTAAAACTAATAATAGTTCTTTAAAAGCTGGAAAAAGCTTTGCTTTCCCAATATAATTTCTAATTATTCTGCCCTAATCTTTATCAGTGAGTAAGGCGTGAGGCTAGAGGGTGGAGCGATGAATGATGTTAAAAAGTCTGCACCCTTTATTGGATAAATATCGTTTTCTATCGGTAACATAGTAAATTTTAAATTTTACTTGATTTGATAATTTTGGGAAAGAACTCTGTTAAAAAGCGCTTATAGAAAAGTGTTTTTATTTATTTTTATTAGCAATGTTATAAAAATAAATCATTTAAGTAATTAATAATTAATTATGCATACATGAAACGCTCAATCTAAGTCTGATTTCATTAAAGATTAATCTCGAACCCGTACTCATGCGTTAGATTTTCCTATATAAATTATAATGTTGCTTTCTAAACTTTTGTCTAGAATCAGTTACTAGTAGACTTACGATTAACCCGTTTAACTGGAACCCTTATTATAAAGTAGTGATAAAATGGTATGTAGTCGATGTTCCAAACCATTAAAAGATCAAAGATTTTTGTGTGAAAAGTGTTTAGACCATGTTGGAGATTGTTTTAACATGTCCTGTCTACATTGGTTAGTTTGGGTTCGAAATCAATGGAAAGAGGACAAGAAAAAGGAAAAAAGCACTGAACAGAAAGAGAGTTCATCACCATCACTTCCAGTACCACTTAAGTTAGGAAAACAGAAAAGGCACGGGAGGAAAAGACTGATTAGAAAAAAAATTTGCTACGTATGTGAATAGTGAATATCAAAATGGAACAAGAAAAGATTCAGTAGAGAAAGACAAGCTTATTTTTTCCATTTGTACACGCTTAAAGGATACCACGTTGTAATAAAAAAATATTTACGAAAAAGTTCAAAAAATAAAAAACATTATTGGAGACGCACCTCGTAACAGCAAAATTTTACTGATGATGATTACAACATAAAGCTGTACTTTAACTTGTGTGACGTTGCAAAGTGCTGGAGAACAATAAACTTTCTTCCTATGTTTAACGAGTCATAATTAATGTTGCATAACAAAAACAAATGATAACTTTATCGGTTTAAACTGATAGACGAATCGTAACGTGTACTTATACATATTTTGTTGTTATTAATTAAAATAAAATAATATAACAATATTTATAACGTTTTTTATTTTTCCACTAGTCGAAAAATCTGTTCAACCTTTACCAAACAACCACATTTCATCCACTCCATTCTTACCGTTATGGCACTAACATGATTGGTATATTTTAACAGTAAAGCAACGTTAATAGTGGAAATTTTCGAAAATTTTTTTCACCATTCGAAAGATGTTTTTGAGCTCTACCAAACACCCAAATATTCTCGACACCGTGGATATATGTACTATGACCTATTATGTTAACTGTTTTGTTCTAATTTTTTAAATAAAACACATAATTTATCAGAAAAAATGTTATTTTTTTATTTTGTTTCTAATTCTGGGATATATGTACTATGACCTATTATGTTAACTGTTTTGTTCTAATTTTTTAAATAAAACACATAATTTATCAGAAAAAATGTTATTTTTTTATTTTATATAATATACCATTAAAGTGTATTTCAGTTTCTTGGAATCTTCATCTCCTGCCTGCTATTGTAAGAAAGTGTATTTCAGATTCATGGACTCTTCATCTCCTACCTGATATTTTAATTTTTTCTTATTCTTTATATTAAGTACAAGGAAAAGAGTGTTTCGGAACAAGTTATGTAGAAGATACCATATATCCATGAAAAATATTTACATATACATATAAATACCATATATCCATTAAAAATGTATTTTAGTTTCTTTGAATCTTCATCTCCTGCCTGAAAAGAAAAAAATGGTATGTATTTTATAAAAGGTTGTTGTAAGTTTTTTTTGGAAAATAGGACTTTAGAAAATCATTATAATATTTTATATGAATAATAGCTCGCTCACAATTTATGGTTAATGACGGTACATTTTTAATGTTTATATAGCGTAGACTGTTATTAAATAGAAATATAGATGTTTTATCGCTTGTTAAATGCAAACTATCTAGTGTGGAAATTATAAGCTCTTCAAGCGTTAACCTCTTATTATTTTGCAAGCAAATAAAATTAAAGGAAATGTTATTACTAAAAGATGAGGGAAAATTCGCTCGACAATATGTACTTTCATAGTTACTTTCATGAACAAGCAGGGGACAATTTAACAGAGACATAATTTTGGATGATAAATTATTTGAGAATGACCATAAATCCATAGAATTTTTTTCAGTTTTTAATTCAATATAAAAATTAATAGTTTTACTTTCACAAACACTTGAATAACCCAATAAATAACTAACAGAATTTCCTGCAACAAAACACCTATATCGGTACCCAATTTCTAGAAATAATGTATATATAATATTTAGAATAAATAAATCATTTTTTGTAAAATGCTCCAGTAACAGCTTTTTTGAACCGAAAGATACTATCGTTGTTAGATAGGCATATGCTTCATTCGGTTTCAGTGCATACTTTTCTGTTCTATAAGAGAAAAAACTATATTATGCTTCTTGTTCTTGTTCCAGAAATCTCTAATAAACTAACTACCAAATAAAAAAAACAAAGGTCTTACCGTAACGTTTCCATCTGGCTCTCAATGAATTCCTCATCTGATGGGCAATGAAGATCCAGCACATCATCATGGGGAATGCACAACTTAATTTTCTTTGATTTCTTCGTTGTTACTGCCGTTGATGTGGAGGGTTGGGGTTGATCCTCTCTGGCAACCATTTCGGGAATTTCATCCTCGATGGGGAGGTTGAAACCAAATCTCTGTGTTGCTTCTTCCCATAGCTGATATTCCTCTTCGGACCCCAGTTTCACCCTCGTATAAGTCACTGGCAGGTTCCCGAATTTCTTTTCTAAAGTGGTCTTTCGTGGGCTATAAGCCAAAGAGATGTAAATTCTTTCATTCCGAACATCAATTATTTTTACTCCATATCTGAAAAAAAATAAATCAAACATGAATAAAAACTTACTAAAAATCATTTCTGATCAAAAAAAAACAAATAAAAAAACATACGTACTGAAACACTTGTTTCATCACTACATACAACATATTTGTTGATAAATTTGTTTTGTCGTTGGAATAAACAATAATAGTGGACGGTACGGTTGCCATTTTTACAAAGAAAATTGGAAAGTTTTTTTGGTTGTTGTTGAACTATTAAAGTTTTCAAAAATGAATATTGTAAAGACTCGTAAATGATTTATACTGAAATGAAAGAAAAAAACAGGATTAAAATGTATAGGGACAACTAGTGAAATATGCATAATGGAAACCCATTTCATTCACACTAAATACATAAAAGTCAATGTAAAATAAATTATGTATTCTATACCAAACATTCCCCTACAAAAAAACAGGTGCTGCCATGTAGTCTATAAAAATGTTGCAGAAGGAATCTTGATGGAGACTTAGAGTCTAGAAAAAATGTAAAGGTTAGAGGTGAAGTAAACAGAAAATGAGATATAATTTTAAAAATGTCGGGAGTCCCAAAAATGACGTAATTAATGATGTTGTTAAATGTCTATCTGATAACAGTTTTAGAGCACTGCAGTCAATAATTACGTTAAATAAAGTTGTTGATATGATATAATAATACTGTGGATAACGTTCTCATGCAAAAGATCTCTAGTGTATTTTTTTTTTAGTTTTTAAATTAAAAAAATTATTTTATTATTTTGTTATTTTCATTCTACACACGCAATGAGCTAGCAATGAGTTCTACATCTAAAACTGTTGACAGGGTTTCCACGGAAGTTCTAAGAAAATTTGAACGGGTAAGCCATTTAATTAAAACCAAGGAGGAATTTTTAAAGTGGAATAAAATTTTAAAAAACTTTATTACTTTAATAAAAAAGTGTATAAGGAAAAAATTGAATTGTGTTAAAAACTTTTCTAAAGTTGAAAGTCAATTGTCAATATTTCTTAACTACAGAGCAAATTTGAAAAGAAAACTTCAGAAAATTGATAAAAACCAACCTGAAAACAAGTACGTTATTTGGCAAGATGTTGATTCCTGCTTTAACCAACGAATAAAAACCGGAGCTATTATTAATTTAGGTATAAAGGATCCAATTCAATTTTTTGCAAAAGCTTTTAGAAGTTTTTCTATTAAAATTAAACAGGCTTTAAAAACATCTCTAATAAAAGTCAATGTAATTTTTTTAGCAAATTTTGTTAAACCTACAAACCTTGAAGTTGATTTAAAACATTTTGGTACTAAAAACAAAATAATTGATAGAACAACCAACTTAAAAAAATGGTATAAAGAAAACGTTCAAGAAAGCATTTTAAATAAGCTTTCCGAATTTGCAGAACGTGATTCAGGTTGGGGATTACAGGAAATTTTACAGCTAAAAGTTAATATAAACGTCTTTTCTCCCATTAATAACGGTTTCTCAACATTTCTAAAAACTCCAAATTTTGTAAAAAAAACAAATTCCGTTGTGAACATTAGGAATAATGATCCCTTTTGCTTTCTTTGGTCAGTTGTTGCACATTTGCATCCTGCACCTTTAAATAAAACATCAAATCGTGTTACATCTTATCCTCACTTTAGTCAAATCAGGTTTGGGGAACATAATAGAAAGTTACATTATAAAAAAATTAATTTCCCTATCAATCTGAAAGACATTCCCAAATTTGAAAAGCATAATGAAATCTCAATAAATATTTTTACTTATCAAAGGACAGAAATTTTGCCTCTAATGTTGAGTAAATTTGATTTTTTCATAAAAATAAATTTGCTTTTAATAACAGCTAACGATTCTTATGATAGTGACACTAGTGAGAATGATGGGGACTTAGCAGATTTTTCCAAGCAAAGAGTGAATCATTTTGCCTTAATCAAGAATCTCTCCAGATTATTACATAAACAACTACCTAATTTCGGAAATAAATCGTGGTTGTGTAATCGCTGTTTAAATACTTTCATTACCCAGAAAAATCTAGAAAAACATTCTATTAACTGTAGTATTTTAAATAAAACCCAAATCGTTTGTCCGACTGAGAAAAACAAAATCTTAAAATTTACACAATTTAAGTTCAAAGAAAATGTTCCTTTTGCCATTTATGCCGATTTAGAAAGTATTCTGGTGAATGTGGAAGAACCTAATGATTTAACAAAAACAAGAAAATGCCAAAAACATGAACCATATAGTATCGCATATTTTCTAAAATGTTCGTATGACAGTAAACTTTCTAAGTTTAAATTATATACAGGTAAAGACTGTATTAACTGGTTTGTAAAGGAGCTTGAAAAAATTGCATTTAAATTAAACACAATCTTCGATACTATTGTACCAATGAAACCGCTTACTATGCAACAAATGCATATTCTTCAAACATCAAACGTTTGCCACATTTGTACCAAACCTTTCGGACCTAATGATAAGAAAATAAAAGAACATTCGCACCTGACCGGTGATCTACGTGGTTTGGCACACGAATCGTGCAATATTAATTACACAGATAGTCATGCAATACCGATCGTTTTTCATAATCTGTCAGGATATGATAGCCATTTCATCATCAGGGCTTTAGCTAGTGAAATAAAGGGTAGAATTGTCCTCTTACCACTTAACAAAGAAAAATATATCTCTTTTTCAAAATATATTGATAAAACTAAAATTAATTTTAGATTTTTAGACTCGTACCGGTTTATGGCTAGTAGTCTTGATAAATTAGCCTCCTATTTATCAAATGATCAAAAGAAAACTGTTAGAAACTTTTATAATGATGATAAAGAATTTAAATTGCTTAATCGCAAGGGTGTATTTCCTTATGAATACCTAAATAGTTGGGAAAAATTGATGGAGACAAGTTTACCAGTTAGGGAGGACTTTTTTAGTAAAATTAATAACAAACATATATCTGACTCTGACTATCAACATGCTCAAACAGTCTGGCACACTTTTAAGATTAAGAATTTGCAAGAATATGCAGAACTGTATTTAAAAACCGACGTTTTATTACTCGCAGATATTTTTGAAAATTTTAGAACCACCTGTATGACAACCTACAAGCTAGACGCATTACACTTCTATACCTGTCCCGGTTTGGCCCTTTTGAGTATGCTCAAAATCTGTAATATTGAGCTAGAATTATTAACAGACGTTGATAAAATTCTGTTTATTGAAAGAGGTATTCGTGGGGGTATATCACAATGCTCTAACCGTTATGGAAAAGCTAATAACAAATACATGGGAACTGAATACGATCCAAATCGGCCGTCTTCATATCTCATGTATTTTGATGTCAACAATTTGTATGGAACTGCTATGTCTTTACCGTTACCTTTTCGTGATTTTGTTTGGGTTGAAAATGTCAATGAAATACCTAATGTCATGAATATTCCTGAAAACAGCGATGTTGGGTATATTTTTGAAGTTGATTTATTTTATCCCCAAGATCTTTTCGAAAAGCATAGCGATTTACCTCTATGTCCTGAACATAGAGTTCCACCGCTGTCAAAAGGAAAAATACCTAAATTATTAACAACACTTTACAATAAGAAAAATTATATTATTCACTATCGCAATTTGCAGCAAGCCATCTCTTTAGGTATAAAACTTGAAAAAATTCATAAAATTTTAAAATTCAAACAATCTAATTGGTTAAAGACGTACATTGACCTAAATACAGAATTACGAAAGAACAGTAAAAATGAGTTTGAAAAAAATTTCTATAAATTAATGAACAACGCAGTTTTCGGTAAAACAATAGAAAATGTTCGTAAATATAAAGACATCAAACTGGTAACTAGGTGGTCAGGTCGATTTGGTGCAAAATACTACATTTCACAACCAAATTTTCACAGTTGCACAATTTTCGATAAAGACATGGTAATAATCGAAATGTCACGTTTAAAAGTAAACTTTAATAAACCTATTTATCTAGGTTTTTCAATTTTAGATTTATCCAAAACATTTTTGTATGATTTTCATTATAACTATATCATAAATAAATTTGACAAAGATGCAAAATTATTATACACGGACACTGACTCCCTTATTTATCATTTTTCTGTTAATGATATTTATCAACATATTAAGCAGGACATTGATAAATTTGATACTTCAGACTATCCCGTAGATAACAGCTATAATATTCCACAAAAAAATAAAAAAGTTTTAGGGTTAATGAAGGATGAGAATAATGGGAAAATTATGTTAGAATTTGTCGGTTTAAGATCAAAATTATACACTTTTAAAGTTCAAGTAGACGATGCAAATATTAAAAAAAATACTTGCAGTGAGAACGATTTAAAAAATTTCGGTGTTATCAAGAAAGCTAAAGGGATAAAGTCCGCATCATTACGTGAAATTGTTTTTGAGGATTATTATCAATGTCTATTTAATAACTCTACATTAGAAGCTAATCAATATTTAATTCGTTCTGATAAACATAATGTATATACAGTCGTTCAAAAAAAACTAGCACTTTCACCTTTTGATGATAAAAGGGTCGTAAATTATTTATACACAGATACTCAACCTTGGGGTTGGAATGTTTAATATTTTTAAGACTAGAATTCTCCTCCTTGGTAGACATTAAATTGGTTTACCTCAGTAAAAAACGTATACCTAACATTTAAAATTTCTTAGAAATCACCAGTATTAAAGTATATTAAAGCAATGTCTGGAGCGTTTACACCTACCAAAGGGTCGTTACAAGCAGCAGGATATGATTTAAAGAGCATCAGTAATACTATTGTTCCTGCAAGGGGAAAAGCTGTAATAAACACTGGTTTAAAAATTGAACTTCCTGATGGTTGTTATGGGAGAATTGCTCCACGATCAGGTTTAGCTATGAGAAAATTCCTTGATATTGGAGGTATAACTGTCAAATATGAATTTTTATTTTACAATTTTTTTATTGTTTTTTAAAAATTGGGCTTTCTGATGGTTGTTATGGGAGAATTGCTCCACGATCAGGTTTCGCTATGAGAAAATTCCTTGATATTGGAGGTATAACTGTCAAATATGACTTTTATTTTACAATTTTTTATTTTTTATTGTTTTAGCTGGTGTAATTGATAACGACTACATGGGTCTAGTAACAGTTGTTATATTTAACCATTCTGAAGAAGATGTTCATATAAAAGTTGGAGATCGTATAGCTCAACTTATTTGTGAAAAAATTTTCTATCCTGAATTGCAAGAAGTACAGGAATTAAGTCCTACCACAAGAGGAGAACGTGACTTTGGTTCCACTGGTAAATAGCAGGTTTCTGTAAAAATAAAAAAAATATTTCTAAAATTTTTTTATGTTGCATTTTTTGCTTTCTTTAATCAGCCATCCATGCACCATGGATTCATTTACAGTTTACAAAACATGTAACTCCTGTAATAAAAAAAGCCGCCAACCTGTTCTGGTTTTCAAGAATTCCGAATACAAGAATGTTATCCGAGTGACTAATCGGCCCATGACCTGTCATCCGGAATCTATCGCTTTGGAAAAGAAAATGAAAAACAAGTGGGTGTTGCAACTCCAGCAAGAAAATAAAGTGCCACGAAGAAAAAATCTATACCATTAATACTGTTGTTCTTAATATTTTTATAACTTGTTCGTTGTAGTATTATAAATAATTTTCAATAAAAATAACAAAAAAATATTTTCTATTATCATTTTTTTAATCCTTTGCTACCTTATGGTGGTATCACAAAGAAAAAAATTAAAAAAATTATTTTTTCCAATTAAACGTTAATACTTTATATTTCTGAACTTGTTTTTGATATTTTTGTTTAGAGAGAGAGAGAATCTTTACTGAGATTGGACTCGAATAATTTATGTATCCATAATTAATTAATTAATTAATTTTATTTTAATTATTTCAGAGATAGTTGTTAATCTACAGTTGCACTATTTTTGATCTATCAATTTTAATACACTGTGGATAAAAAATAAATGCCTAAAACACACTTTTTTCTAAGCGCTTATTTTTTAACTAACTATTATTTTTCTACATGTGCGTAACCTACTAACATTTATTTTTGTTCTTGAAGGGTCTCTTCTCTTGCTATACAATCATTAATATTGATAAAGATTTTACTTTTGAAGTCAGTGTGAAAAATGTAAAAAATATATTAGTATATTGGAAACCAATTTACAATCTCAGTTAGTTAGGAAAAATTCTTTGGAACAATATTATGACGAGTTCTTTAAACAACAACTTATCAGTAAAAAATATCTAAAATGACATGTTTGTGTAAAAAAAAATTGTATAAAATAAATAATAATCAAACAAACTGCTTATTTTATAAATAATAGTTGAACCATCATGTCGGTAGAACGTGTTACTGTAACTTACCCCACAAAAAAAACCCAATATGAAAATGTAAAAGGCAACAAATGTTATATGTGTTACCAGAAAATAAATACAAGTGGTTGTTGGCTCTCCAAAAACTGTGTAATTTCTCACACTAAATGTAACGAAAAAAGAAATTCCAGCCTAAAAGACTACATTAAGAAGGGGTACCATTGAGAAGTTATTTCTTTATTATACCTGACGATTGGGAAATGATTTTGGTTGTGCTAGAGAAAATGTATTTTTATTAAGAGATTGGTATATAAATAAAACTATTTGAAAATGTATTTTTCTTTTTTATTTTCCCCAAAAATGACCTACATTTAAATAATACTACAATCTACTATAACATGCAAAAAGCTAAAAAAATTAAATAGACATAAATCTTTCCTTATAAATTAAATTTCGATGACGTCTATCTAATATTTTACAAAGTAAATCTTCACTTTGTTTGATTCTTCTTTCAAATCGAAGTCTGTCTGCTAAGTGTTGTAAAAAGTCACTTTTTCGAGCTTCTTTATACGCAAAATTCCATACTACCAATAAATGCACCATGTTTTTTTCTTCGCTAAATTTCACTGACTTCTTCATTTTTTAAACATAAATGTACTAGAATCATTGATATTATTAATTTCTTGGGTTACTTCTCCTATTTCCCTTCTTCTCTTGACCATCAAAATAATGTGAAGGTACATGCTTCGAACCATCAAGCCATATAAAATGTTGATGCGTTACACAGGCTAGACATGGTTCACCACGTGGTACATCTGATTCCCCCTTACATTTAGGACACTTATATCGTGCTGGAACAGGCATGTTTTTTTCTTATAGTTATAAGTCAAACTAAAAAAATTTTTTCTTTGTAACCCTTTTATACGTACCTAACCACCCGAAAAACTTCTCCCAGTCGGAAAACAATATTAAAACGAGAATTGTTTTTAGATTGACTACTTGCAAAAAAAATAATCAAAAATTACGAGAAAAATGCCTGGAAGAAATTTAAAAAAATCAGTATGTGTAAAATATAAATTCCAACCGAAAAGGCTACATTAACAAGGGGTACCATTGAGAAAATAGTATTTCTTTATTATACCTGACAATTGGTTCCAACAGAAAATGACTCTAAAATGTTACTTTTCGTTGTAGTTCTAAAATTGTAGCTTATTAAATAAATGCATTAAATAAACATGAAAAATATCGTTTTAGACTCGTATTGTTTTTAGTAAATTCTATTTATAGAGGCAATTTTGGCCTATTTTTGACCTTTGCCGAAAGATAAAATATTTCGATTTTCAAATTATGTTTTAAATCATATTTATTAAAATTCCTTACTGCAGCTTATTATTATTATATAAAATATTTCACTAGACAATGCAACATGGGTTCGTTTTGTTTGGAGTTAGGTCTAAAAATAGACAGGATTTAACCCAGCCATGACCTCCGAACAACGATAACATGACAAATAGTTATTTTTTTATTTTGTTCTGACGACTTATATGTTTTCAATATATTTTATTTTATCCACATATGTGTAAATGAAATATCCAAACAAAAATCATAGGTAACAGGTAACAGGTAATGACACACACACACACACACACACACCTACCCCCCAGGTAACATCCAGGCTAGGCTAGGCTAGGCGTGGCTGCATCCAAAAAATCAAACAAACGATCTGCCAATTGAATACAACCACTGTCATGCACACGAAATTTATCTACCTCACTCTAAGCGTGTTTTTACCCACCCCGCCCCCCCGCCTCAATCCTATCTCCTACCCAACATAATGCCATAGAAAAAGACAGCGAGCAATCGATTGTTTTTGTTATTCTTGTTTTTTGCTAATCCCAACTCCTCAGCAAACCCCATTCGATTCGCAAAAACATATCTCTCTCTCTCTCTCTCTCCCGCTTCCGCTCTGTCTCTCCCGCTCTCTCTCTCCCGTTCGCGCGCGCTCTCTCTCTCCCGCTCTCCCCCGCGCGCTCTCTCTCCCGCGCTCTCTCTCTCCCGCGCTCTCTTTCTCTCTCTCTCTCTCTCGCTCTCATGCTTCTTCGGTACCAAACACCACCACCAACTCAGGTAAATCCAAGACAATAATACAGGTAAACAAGCCGACAGCAACCTCTGGGGCCAATTACGTCAGTGACAATTTACAAGAACTACTTCTCTTGGAACCAATCAAAACACACCGAAAACACACTAAGGCCCTTCTGCCCAACAACCTCTGGTCAATTACGTCATTGTCGACCACTTCTTCCGCACAAGAAACTCAGGTGAGCCCCAGACAAAATACAGGTAAACAAACAGACAGCAACCCCTGGTCAATTGCGTCATTGACATCAACCACCCAATTACGGCACATCTATAATACCACCAATCAAAACACACCAAAACCACATTAAGGCCCTTCTGTCCAACAACCTCTGGCCAATTACGTCATTGTCGACCACTTCTTCAGCACAAGAAACTCAGGTGAGCCCCACAAAATACAGGTGAACAAACAGACAACACCCCAACAACCCCCCCAATAACGCCCTTCCGTCCAACAGCCTCTGGTCAATGACGTCATTGTCGACGACGTCTTCCAAATTCTTAACACTTCTTCGCCAATGACCTTCAATCCGTGGTCGCTCCGGATGGACACATGCCATCGAGAGCGAGTGCAGCGGTATCAAGGTACCTACACTACTTGGCACGGCTATTTGCCACGGATCGACCTGAAACTTGGGGAAACCCCGTTTTTGGGGTCCTAAAACCGAAATAACTACCGAGCTTTGAATAATTTTAAAGTCGGGAAATAACGGACACCCTAATATATATACATATATATATATATATATATATATATATATATATATATATATATATATATATATATATATATATATATATAATCAAATCAAATATGGCTTTATTTTCCAAAGAAATACATCTCATTGACAAAGCATCTTAAACTTAAGTCTTAAGTAGGTATATTAGATATTTAAAAAATTATACAACAGTCAAGTCATTACAATTATTAAAATACAAAACCGAAGAAAACATAACGCTGTCATATAACACTACGTCAGTAATACTTCAAAGTATTCATTCACTGAATAGAAGGCTCTCTCAATCAGTAACTTCTTCACTTCTCTCCGGAACTTTAAGGGCAGATGATTAAACAGCTTTTTGCTATCATAAAAGATGGAATTTTTTATCAACGCCTACGTGGGGATCGGTAGCGCTAAAACGTGCGTTCTTCTAGTGGAAGTTGTTGAGGCAGTCTGAATTTCAGACTTAAACTTTCTATGCATCAGACACGCTGTTTCAAGAATAAAGAGACAAGCTAAAGGTAATATTGCCTAATAATTTTTAAAAAGCGGCCGACAGGAAGTTCTTCGCCTCACCCCGTAAATACATCTTATGGCTCTTTTCTGTAGAGTAAATACAGTTCGGAATAGATATTGCGAGCATGATCCCCAGAAGCACAAACCATATCGCAGATCACTCTATAAGTCCAAAATATGCGTTCCTCGCCACAAAAACTCCCAACTCCCGAGACACAACTCTCAAAGCATAGTAACCACGCGATATTCTTGTATTTAAACTTAATATGTAACGCTCGAATTTCAACTTATCGTCAATGCAAAGCCGCAGAAATTTGCTTATAGGGGAATTATCCACAGTCTGTGATTCCCATCCCACACTGCAAATTTGACATCTGAATGAAAGCAAATTAGTCTTAGTAATATTAAGTGACAGAAAATTTGACTCGCACCATTCCTTAATTTTAATGATATCAGAATTTATGTTTTGCTCCAGTAGAGTCTCGTTAGAATTTCGCCAAAGAATCGTTGTATCGTCCGCAAATATCGTAAACCTACCCGAAATATCTATTTTCGGTAGGTCGTTTATATATAATAGGAACAGCAATGGACCCAGGACAGAGCCCCGGGGGACTCTCTGATATTTTAAAAAAATCTGATAAAAGTGGTTTAAGAAAGGTTTGACTAATATGTAAGTTTTGGCTAGTCATTAATTGTCATGATATTGTTAACCAACGTTAAAACAGTTTTACTCAAAACAAGAGATGTTTAGCCCGTAGTTGGTAACGTAAGAAAAAAAAATGTCCTCAAAGTATGCCGTGAAATTAATCACGCATATCTTGTGATGTCTTAAAATTATTACTCTTGAAAGGTAATATCGGTAAAAGGTATAAGTGAATGAAAAATAGAACTGTCATGTTCTGAAGTTTTTATTTTTAAGAAAATTAAATATGGTAATCATGACAGAACAAAAAGCTTTTACGATCGAAAGTTACTTTAGAAATGGTAGAAGGTTTAATGGCCAGTGGGTTTATTCAACACGGGACGCCATTCAGGATTTTCAAACAGAATTTCCACACATAGTCATGGATTTCGACCAGCTCCGTCAAGTTGTGACTAGATCTGTGGCTTTGCTTAGAGAAACAGGAAGTGTGACTAGAAAGGAAGGCAGTGGGAGACATAACGTTCGCACTGCACAAAAAGTAGAAGCATTGAAGCAAATTGTTAATGAATGTTAACAAACCTCTATTCGACGTTTAAACCTGCAAGTAAATGTATCCTACAGAATCTGAAATAAATACAGTCCTGAAATGTGCCCTGCATATGCACGCTTATCATCTAAGTTCAGTCCAAGAATTATTACCGAACGACAAGCCGCAGCGAATTCACTTTTCAGAGTGTATTTTTGATTGAAATTGAATTTAAATTATTTGGAAGGATTTTTCGAAGTCATAATATGCCAGTCACACATTAAAAACTCTGTTTTCAAAACTTCTTGTGAAAATTTAAAGCACCTACGGGCTAAAATTACAAATAAATTTCTGGATATTAACAACTCCCCCCAAGTGCTCACCAATGTTTTTGACGCTGTAAAAAGAAGAATGTTTGGAAGTAGAAGGTGGACACGTCTATCATTTAGTTTACATTTATAATTTTTAGGTTCTTTGTCGTATGTTTTGTTTTAATGACAATGAAAATAATGTATTTTTTTTTTAAATAAAATCTTCAGAACTTGACAGCTTTATTATTCATTTACTTATACATTTTACCTATGTTATCTTTCAGGAGTAATGATTCAAGACATGCGTGATTGTTTCCACGGCATACTCTGAGGATTTTTTTTATCTTACGTTACATTAATGCATTCCAAGTCGCCGCCCAGTGGCAGGTGTGCATTTGCCTGGATCGTTGGTTGGATCGTTTTTGTATGTGGCTTTTATGGGCGTTTTACACTCGAAAGCAGCAGAATAGACGATGATAAGTCTAACTATTTTATTTAGGTATTTATAGGCAATTCTTACATGTAGATAACCGAAAAAAGTCGTAAAAATGATTTATTACCACGACGCTTGACATCATTGTTCAGGATCCAAATTTTAATTACCTATATCTTGTCAAAAGATTGAAAACCATTTAAAACTAATCGAGCAGTTAACAAAGAAAAGTATTAATCATTATTTGATGAACGGTGTCACAGTAACATCTCAAAATATGTATGCTTATAACTTTTCAACAATGTATAGTAAGTAGGTGCCAAAACTTAGAAGTGAGGCAAATTAACTATACATATGATTTTTTAACGGTAGGAAATCTGTCCGTTAGTTGCGCTGCACATTAGACAACGCCATATAATACAAAGGTAATTCCTGTTCATCTACTTGATATACGAATAAAGCTTTATAGCCTCCATCCTAGGGTTATTCTCCTAACATCTCCATCCCTAAAAGTAATTTTAAGTACAAATCGTTCCAAGCGAATATTTGTATATGTCGCAGGCATATAGTTATAGTTAACTTTAGGCAAATGCTATCTACCTGGGCAAATGACTTTAAAAAGTAAATTATATTTAAAAGTTATTTACCTAGACAAATGGCATTTGCCGTAATCGTTGTTAGGCAAATGACAATGAACTTATTAATGTATTGTATTAGGCAAATGCTATCTGCCTGGGCAAATGACTTTTTTATTTTTATATGCTTAAAGACTAGGCAAATGGAAATAAAACTATTTTTTGAGCAAACCTGAGCAAAAACTATTAGGTAACAATAAACAATTGTGGATATTTACTTACATGGCTATAAAATTAATAAACAATCTAAGAAGCAAAACGAAATGTACACATTAGCTAATATAACATATTAATAAGTTCACAGGCATTCGCCGAGGTAAATATATTTTAAATAGAAATTACTTTTTGAAGTCATTTGCCCAGGCAAATAGCATTTGCCTAGACAAGAGCCATCTGCCTAAAATAACTCCATGCCTTTTTTAATTTCTTTAATACTAGGCAAATATTATCAGACTAGAAAGATGGTATTTGCTTAAACCCTTTTTAGGCAAATGGAAATAAAACTATTTTTTTAGCAAACCTGAACAAAAACTATTAGGCAACAATAAAAAATTCTAAATATTTACTTACATGGCCATAAAATTAAACAATCTAAGAAGCAAAACGAACTGTACACATTAGCTAATATACATTAATAAGTTTATAGTAATTTGCCTAGGTAAATAACTTTTAAATAGAAATTACTTTTTGAAGTCAATCGTCCAGGCAAATAGCATAGCATTTGCCTAGACTAAAGTCATCAGCCTAAAATAAATATAAATATGCTTGCGATATGTCAGTTCGTTTTGCTCCTTAGGTTGTTTATCAATTTTATGGCCTCGTAAGTAAATATTTAGAATTATTTGTTACCTAATACTTTTTGCTCAGTGTTGCTCAGAAAATAGTTTTATTTCCATTTGCCTAAGAAGGGGTCTAGGCAGTGGCGGCTGGTGAAATTTTAAAGTTGTATGTATATCTCTGTTGCTACTTACGGGACATATGCCAAGTTCAGGGGTTGTGACAGTGAGCCTACTAGAAATATTTTGGTAAAGAAAAAATATATTTTTCCCCCTCCCTGTATTGTAAGCAACCTATTTTGACACTGCTTTGACAGACGGAAGTGAAAGTTACTCAACAAGGTATTGGTTGCCCTTAACGACAGGATGTAAGTCAACTTACATCCCTAGGGAAATAATAATCTGAAATTATTATAAGAATAACTTTAATTTTTGATTTCATCAACATATTACAAAAATCCGGTGATATTAATTGAAATGAATATTAATGGTACAATTATTACAATTATTCACATTATTAACAAAATTTGGAAACACGTTTTCTCGTTTCTTCTTGATGTGTATTACATTTTTTGACTCCACAGATCCTTCATTTCTAACCAATGTTTCTGTCACTGTTGAAGCACTGCAAGAGACTTCTGGCTGGGTCTTATTGTATAAAATTTTATTCGCTACTTCCTTTTTATTGTTGAGGCTCTCAGCTACGTAACTTTCCGCAATAGTAGCGGATTTCCATCCACCATGTCGCTTGATAGCTAATACATCAACTCCAGTATTTGCTAATAAAGTTGCCGACGTTCTTCTAAAAGAGTGTCCAGTATACATTTTGAAGTTCTCAAACTTTAGAAATTTCGCAATTTTACTTGGAATTGACGAAAACGTATTTTTACCAACAGGCTGGTTTAAGCACTTTCCATTTTGATATCGCATAAAGAAGCGCGGATTAATAGTCGTCATGTGGGATCTTATATCAATGTACTTTTGAATTATTTTGAAATGACAAACCTGAGTGTCGTCACTTTTTGTCACTGTAAATGTACGTGACATTCCATTTTTGGAGTCAGGAATGGTCACAATTATGACTTCTTGACTTATTTTAATATTGTCCATTTTCATTTCACAGAGTTCATTAGAACGGCACTGTAGATTGCTAAATATCATTATAGTGTAGAATTACCCTTAGATATGCTAGGTGGGTTGCGTACTGTGAAGGGGCCAGGGCGGCCACAGCAGTAATGTATTAATTTTTGAAGATTTCAAGTTCAAGGCGAACGTGAAATATGGCTGAAGGGGCCAGGGCGGCCACAGCAGTAATGTATTAATTTTTGAAGATTTCAAGTTCAAGGCGAACGTGAAATATGGCTGAAGGGGCCAGGGCGGCCACAGCAGTAATGTATTAATTTTTGAAGATTTCAAGTTCAAGGCGAACGTGAAATATGGCTGAAGGGGCCAGGGCGGCCACAACAGTAATGTATAGAGCTCCAGTTGGATCTATCTCAGAGTACAGACCCGATGAGGATTGGCAAATGTGGGTAGAAAGATTGGAACAATATTTTGCAGCGAATTACATAGAAGATGATAAAAAGGTAACAGTTTTATTAACTCTTGTAGGTGAACAAGCATACAGGACCTTAAGAGATTTATGTGATCCGGAATTACCTAAAAGTAAGACGTATAATGAATTATGTATGATTTTGACAAGTCAGTTTTCAAAGCGTATATCGGTTTTTAAAGAACGTATTGAGTTTTATGGGCTAAGGCAGTTCGAAAATGAAGGCATAAGACAGTGGTATGCAAGAATAAAAAATAAAGCAAGTCATTGCAAGTTTGGTGTAAACTTAAAAGAAGTTTTAAAAGACAGATTTGTGTCAGGGCTTCGACGAAACATGATTTTGGATAGAGTATGTGAAGAGGAACACACAAAATCACTGGAACAAATCCTGGAAGTAGCAGTAAATAAAGAAGCGGCACTGGCAACATCTTTGCAGGAATCTCAGCAATTGCATCGATTGTCCATTAATAGGGGAAGCAACGGCAGCCACGGTAGGACAGGACGAATGCAGCAGAGGTTTGAGACTGGGCAAGGAGCAAGTAAGGATGAAAAAAATTATAATAATATGAAAAACAAGATGCCTTGTAAGTGTAAATGTTGTGGTTATGATAATCATAAGACGGAAAACTGTAAGTACGCTAAATATAAATGCAAAAATTGTAAAAAAGTAGGGCATTTAGCTAAGGTTTGTGGTCAACAAACTAATTATGTAGAAATTAAGGACGTACAGATTGACAATGACATTGATAATGACATTGACAATGATATTGACAATGAAGTTTTTGACTTCATGCAAATTTATTATGTAAATAATGGTACAGAGTACGTAAGGCCTACAAAGGTTAGTTTGTGGATCAATGAGAAAAATTTAGAGATGGAGTTAGACTCCGGTGCTGGAATATCAGTGATTCCAGAAAGTATTTTCAATGAGAATTTTAAGGACTGCATATTAAAAAATACCAATGTTAAATTAAGATGTTACGATGGTAGTATGATTAGACCTGAAGGGGAATTTTATGTGACAATTAAATTTGACAACAAAGTCTGAAAATTGTAGGTTAATTGTTGTTAAAAATGGGTCAACACCATTAATGGGTAGGGATCTTATGAAACTTTTAAGTATTAAAATAGATTTTTTGTCAAAGTCGGTAGTAGAAAAGGCTAGGGAAAGTCAAATAAAATTTCATCATGGTAATAGGAATGTAGATTTTGATAGGAATACAAAACCGAAATGGGTTCAGGCCATAGTTGTTAGTAAATTAGGTAGGGCAATGTACATTTTGTACATATGTAAACCAGTAAATGATAGTGATTTACAATGGAAAAGACATGTAGACCAAATGGTCAAGATAGGAAAATTTTATGATAAAGTAGAAATTGAAAAGGGCTGTGTAGTATCAAGAAACGAAGATTTAATTAAATACATTAGAGAGGGAAGTGAGTTTAGTAAAAAAGTTGGTAGTGAAATTTCTATCAGTGAACCAAGTAATAGCGATGGTAACAGTGAAATAGGAATACCTCAGTTAAAACAACCAGAGGTGGTACAGGATAAAGATAGGGAAAAAATTGTACAGGATAAAGATAGGGAAAAAATTGTACAGGATAAAGATAGGGAAAAAATTGTACAACATAATGATAGGGAAAAAGTTATTATTAGTAGTAGTAGTCCATTGGCAAGCCATAGACCTCGTAGAAAAACAAAACCTCCCGATCGTTTAAATCTTTAATGGAGATTGTCACAGAACTTAAGGGTGGAGGAAATATGATGTCTGTAGATTGCTAAATATCATTATAGTGTAGAATTACCCTTAGATATGCTAGGTGGGTTGCGTACTGTTGCAGCCTACTCTCTATTATTAGTATGACAGAAACAGAGCAGTTGTTTTATGTAACTATGAAAAAGATATAACAAAATTCTTAGTTTTTCTATCGAACGTTTCTTCTTGTAATTTTTGGCTGAATAAAAAGTATTGTATGTAAAAACATGGTTTTTTACTTTACTTTTTACCCAGCAACTCCCATTGCCATTACGACCTTCATCAATAAGTACATATCATCGGGGCTTCAAGCATGAACTTATTCACATCTTCCCTGTTAAACACATTCGATTTTTTGGGTCTGTAACCATCATTTTTTCTTTTCAAAAATGCTCGAAGTTTTGGATACTTAGAAATATCTATATTTTCCTCTATAAAAAGGGTGGACTTCAACATCAAATACTCACACCATAAGCTTGATGGGGACTTCAGTAAAGCACTTTTCTCGTGGAAATACGCCAAAAACAAGGCTTCTGAGACTGCAGTAGCCGTCTTGCTTTGGCACCAATTCTTAAAGGATTTATGTGCTGCTTCATATCTTTTTTTCGACTTTTCCGGTAGTAGAGATAAACAAGCAATATTTGCTGATTCTTCTATGTCTGAAACATCCATTTTGTCCACACAGAATCAAATAATTCGACTTCTTCAAGCTTTTCGCTATGAATTGTCAACTTGACGTTGTTGATAAAATAAAAACTGCTTATATTGCTCTGGCAACGGATCACGGCTGCCTTCATAATTTAATGAGAATGCTATCGAATGTAATGATAATAAAAATCCAAAAATATATCCAGCATTTTCTGGTAAACATACAATTCAGGGAGGGGGAAAAATGTTATATACTATATGGGATGTAAGTACATTAACCAGTCTCGGACTTTTTTGCCAGCCCTCGCTATCGCTCGGGCGCAAAATTCGTCCTCGACTGGTAAATGTTACTTACATCCCTTATAGTATAAATAACTATTGTAATTTGCGAGGAAAAGTTGAATTTTGCCCTAGCACACCCTGGGAAAAAAATGAACACGTTTAGGTATTTTATTTATTATTTTTTCTCAACAAATTTTACATATATTCGTCGAAAATTTTAGATTAGTTTAACAGAACAAAATGTGTTAGTAGAAAGTTATAGTCATTTGAATTTTTTAAACCTAAAATATAATTTAAAAAAATTCAAATGACTATAACTTTCTACTAACACATTTTTTTCTCTTGAAATTTAAAAAAATTTCGACTAAATGATGTAAAATTTGTCTTGAAAAAATAATAAATAAAGTACCTAAACGTGTTAATTTTTTCCCAGGGTGTGAGGGCAAAATTCAACTTTTTTCGCAAATTTCATTTTTTTTTCTTTACCAAAACATTCCTAGTAGGCTCACTATCAAATCCCCTGAACTTGGCATGGGTCCCGTAAGTAGCGACAGAGATATACAGCTTTAAAATTTCACAAGCCGCGCCTGGTTCTAGGTAAATACCACCTTCCTAGTCGAATAGTATTTGCCTGGTCTTTAAGCAATAATTTTTAAAAAATAAAGAAAAAATCATTCGCCCAGGCAGATAGAATTTGCCTAGACAAAAGCCATTTGCCTAAAATACCCATATACTTGCGACATATACTATGTGACAAAAAACGCATCACCCAGTAAAAGTAAATATTTTTACACCAAATTCTGTACATTTGCTTAGGCTATTTAGAATCATGAATGATAAAAAATTCAGCAAAAAAGGTGAATCCGTTATCTCCATTTAATTTTTAATTGTTAACCAGTTTGTTATCATTACTTAATTGAAATAGTTTTAGTAGTTATAAAAAGTAAAGAGTTTAAAGACTGCCGAATTATTATCAACTAAGTGATTTTGAAAGGGGTCGTATCATTGGGCTACATGAGGCGGGAAATCGGTGTCGCGAAATCAGTGGACGGATCTAAAGCAATATTGCAAGAAATAGTCTTTCCTGGAGAAGCTGGTCAGGAGACGGTAGGCAACATTACAGAAGAGACTTTGGACGACCTAGAGGAACGACAGATCAAAAAGACAGGAGATTTCGATTTATTGCCCTCAGGGATCGGCATAGTACCTGAATAATGGTAGAAAACATGTTTTGGGGGAAATAGGCCACAGAATCTCAAGGCGTTTCACATATATCAGTATTCGTTTCTTCGGGCTAATTTCATATCGCCCAAGATTAATACTCCCTCTAGCCAATCGCCATCGTGCCCTTGGATTGGAATGGTGCAATGCAGTGGCAAATTGGGATGTAGAATTGAATAGAGTCGTATTTTCAGGCGAATTACGATTATGCCTGTGGGCCAACGACAGTAGAAGAGTTAGCCGTTGAAGAGGAGAAAGGCGGGTTTTGTAGTTTGCCGTGGAACGTGAGACCGTTCTTACCAGATGGTCTGGGGTAGAATCAACCTAGGTAGTAGAACTCCTCTAGTTTTTCTCCAGTTGAATGACTCATTCATGAAATTCTGGAACCGTTTACTATACCCGTACGTTCGAGGGCTAAACAATGTCACGTTCCAACCAGACAATGCCCGTCTTCATATTTCAGCTGTTATATTACAGTTAATGCAAGAGGCTAACATCAATATTCTCCCATGACCCGCTTGGTCGCCCATCGAACATGTCGGGGATTGAACTTACAACAGCTGTTTGATGCCCTACGAGTTGCTTGAGATTAAATGCTTCAGGACACCATAGATAATCTTATTAGAAGCATGCCCAGGTAAACCGCAGAATGTATTGTTTTACATGGAGAATCAACCAAATTACTGAATTTGAACTCTATAGGATGCGATTTTTCTAATAAAAATGTTCTCAATTTTTATTCTTACACCATAAACACATGTAGCAAATTTGGTTAAAAATATACAATTTTACTGGGTGATGCGTTTCGTTGCCACATAGTACAGTAACTAAGTAGCGCAACTAGGTTAGGTAGGTTAGAGTGGCAGATTTCCAACTAACTTGCTGACTAATCTCACTTGGACCTTGATGGTCCGTTGTAATACCACCACATTTGAGTTAGAACCAGCATCAGAAAAATTTTCTGATAGCTCGGGCAACCATAAGTTGTGCAAGTATAATATAGTATAAGGCTTACCAGAGCCAGCTGATGCTATGGATGAACATAATCAAACGAGTGCAGTGCTAACCTTCTTCAGTCCGCTGAAGAACATTTCACCGAAGGCATCAAATCTTCTTTTTGCAAGATCAGAACATTGACATAAGGGATGTTAATTGCTCTCATCCTCTTCTTCATTTCTACAGCCTATGCAATCATTTATTGCAATAAACCAGAAACACAGTAAAACAAGTAGTAATCAAATCACAGTGACTAAAATTTGAGAAAATTGATTGACTACCTAGCTTAGCTAATAACATGATAGACCTCTAAGCTCTATGCATCCATCAAACCATTTCTGCATGACACAGATAATTTGAGTAATTTTGCCCCATAAAATTTCCTTGTCAACTGTAGCTCACGGTGAAGTGGCAAGCCATTGTGGATCGGATAAAGCATGGACCTACGTTGTACTGTAGCTAAGTTTTAGATTTATTTATAAGGAGTGAAATAAAATATTTTAGATTCAAATTTGACCATACAGCGCGTTAGGAATAGCGATTCGTCGGCAGTAGCATACTTGACTAGCTTGACCTGACCACTAAGCCATATCCTAGCAGTGTAGCTTTAGCGCAGTCTTATAATTCTGTAAAGTTATATCACCTATCTTGTTCACAAATTGGCATAGTTAACTTATTTTTTAATGAAAACTTGATATACCTCTTTATTTTACACACTTCAATAATTATAATAATCAAGAAAACCAATAAATATTAAGGTAACATGAGGTTGTATTAATTTTGTTTTTATTTCAATAGATAATTTTCAAGAGGCTTTCCAACGCACTTATGTACGTATATCAGAGATATTATTAATTTAATAAATACACACCTCTTAAAATTAAGTAATCAAATATAAAAATCCTTCTTTAAAAAAAATCTTCTAGTTGTTCGGTAATTTTGAAAAGGGTAAGATAATTTAGGTATTTCTGCGATTTACTAGATTCCAAGTCATTTTTATTTTATTAAGTTGATCCAGTTCTATTATTTTAGAAAATTCATATTTGAATTGTCGTTGTCTTTGGTTAGTTGTCAATTTAAAACTGTAATTTTTAAATAAGATATTTTTCCCTGTCAGCTTGTTCACAATACATTATATTACTTTTATTACATTGCTTCTAAGCATGCGCATTATAAACTTTTCAATTAGTTGATACAATGATATTTGCATGGCATGAAATAAGGACATGTTCTATTTGGATTGTACAAATCATGCAGTTTTAGTAATATTAATAATAATGTCGCAAAATATCAACCAGTAATAAAACTAATACTGTGATTTAAAAACTGTTGTTCTGTTCCAATTTATAATACATTTTTTATAATTAATGATTACACTGCTACACATCAGTTAATATTTGGATTTTTTGGATTTGGATATATCTTTCAATATGGCAAAATTTCTTAACAATATATTTGAATGAATCTCATTGCTTCATGTCACATTCATGTGTAAACCGTAGTCCAGTGCAATAGATTGCCTCGCTATAATTCGCATGCTATTTTTCTACTCTAGTTGCATTACATCTAGTGTAAACATAGATAGTTGTTTTAGATAGTTAGTTACACCCTAAACAACAACCTGGTTTACTCTTAAATTTTTGAATTCATTTTTCTCTTTCTCTTGCATTAATCTCGGTGCTTGATGTAGAAACGGTAGTCCAGTGCAACAGATTGCCTGGCTAGAACTTATATTATGTTATTTTTCTAATTGCGTTACATCTAGTGTACGCCACGTTTAAGAATCAATTTAAAAACGCTATATAGTTTTTAAGATAAGTAATTACACCCTGTACTACACCCTGATATACTGTTAAATTCTTAAATTCGTTTTTATCCTTCTTTTGCATGAATCTTGTTGCTTGATGTGTAAACGGTAGTCCAGTGCAATAGATTATTTAGCTATCTTTTATATGCCATTTTTCTAATTGCATTACATCTAATGCCAACTTCGTTTCAAACTCAATTAAAAGACGCTGGATAGATTTTTTAGATACTTAATAGCACCCTGAACTACACCCTGATTTACAACTAAATTTTTGAATTTGTTTTTCTCTTTCTCCTGCATGAACCTTGTTGGATTGTAACAGTAGTCAGTGCAATATATTGCCTCGCTATAATTTACATCCTATTTTTCTAATTGCATTACACCTAATTTAAACCCCGTTCTAGAATGAATTAAAAACCCTATATAGGTTTTTAGATAGTTAATTACACCCTACATTACACCCTGATGGAGTGTTCAATTTTAAAATTCGATTTTCTCTTTCTCTTGCATGCATCTTGTTGCCTGATGTGTATACGGTAGTCCAGTGCAACAGATTGCCTCGCTATAATTTAATTACAAAAATATAGCGTTATTTTGCCGCAAGTGGCAACACTGGAAGTGTCAATTTCAACAGTCATGCAACAATGCCCTTGGACTTTTTATCATTAAATTTTTGCGTTTGTTGCTTAAAAAAATCGCACCTTGGTGCCAGGAGACCCTTCATTTTTTTGTTTTGTCTTACGCTGAGGGCAAATTTTTTTCCAGCTTTTTGTCCCGCTTTTGCCTAAACTAAATATGGGCATTTTACAGAAACCATACAATAATTCACAAGTTTTTAATGACGACTTAGTAACAAATACACGATAGAATCTTTTTAAAACGTAACTACTCAACTAAAATATTTAAATTTAAACCAGTACTTTGAATGGATTGCACCATTATTACAAAACTAGACCCTCTCAGAAATACAAAATATACCTGACCGAGTTAGAAGAGAAAATAAAATTTTAGAAATTCACAGCTGCTGCAGTAACAGCATCTGGAAAATTCTGTGAATAATATTTTTAACTCTTATTAGAGTTTTACCGTATTGGCGATTTGTATTTTGCGCGTTCTATAAATTTAGAAAGTTTTGATGGGATTGAGAATTTTAAATAATGTTAAATTAGATACTTTAATAATAGCACCACATTATTACTGTCATATTTTGGATTATTTAATTGATATCAGTACGTCACATTCTAGTAAATGTATTCGTTCAAAAATTCATAACTACCGTTCTTAAATAACTTTGTAGTTACCAATGTTTAGACCAAGTTTTCTGCTATTGCTGGTTTGTGTGGTAAGCATCTTCGCTGACCACCAAAACTACCCGGGTACCAGCAAGCGCCCTGTCTTGTCTGATGCGGAGGTATCCCAATACACAAAGGAAAGCTATTTACAAGGATGGACGCCTCAAAAAATTCAGCACTCTAGAGCAGACTACACTGTTGGAAATGGACAATACACATATATTCAACAGGCAGTAAATGCTGCTATCAATGTAAGTTTCTAGAGTAGGTATTTGACCCTAATCATCGTGTAGTAATCGGATTATTTTATAAAAACGTAAAAATGAGAATCAGTTCTATAATATTCTTCTAGTATACTATAAGGATTTGAAAAAATTAATGTTAAAACAGCTATGCCCCTCCGAGCGCTAGATTACATACCAAAATTTGCCGTATTTTGACTAATACTGTTAGACCACAAAATACTTGTTCTTTTCTGGATATTTTTTTGTTGACTAACACTGTTAGACAAAAAAATACTTGTTTTTTTTCTGGATATTTCTATCGTGTGACGAAACGACTAGCCCCAAATATTAATTTTGGCGGTTCGAAACGCGCTGCGCGCGCCATCGGGAAGATTGTGGAACTTTTTTCTATATTTCAGGTGGGGGGTTGCACCCCAAAACCTCCCTCAGATTGTGGTCCTGTCCAACACTATAACTTACTTGTAGTTGTGTAGTTTATATTTTTGTTCTATTTCATAGGATGGTGGGACTACCAGGAAATATATCTATGTTGCACCAGGTACCTACCAGCAACTTGTTTTTATTCCAAAAACATCTGTCCCAATAACCATCTATGGTACTTATGGCACACCTGAAGACGTCCATATTATTTTGTCTCAAAGCGCCGCCATGACAGGATCTGCTTGGGCTAACCAGGTTAATCCTGGTGGGAACGTATTTAAAAATGGCGATCCAGCTTACTCAATGTATAGTTATTGCGCAGGCAGAGAAACTATTGGTATGTACTAAAAAACCTAAAATAATTTTTATAGTAGCTTATGACCCGTCGATAAAATGTTAATTTTTTTGAAGTGTTTTTCATTGCTTCAAATCTCACTTGGGTAGGTATTTTTTTTTAATATGACTAACCTAAAAATCATTGTTTAATCATTGTTTTGATATGCCTAAAGTTATACGTGATTTTTTCGATTTTTTTTTAAATAAGTATATAGGTATTTTGTACAATAGAGGAAGGCTTTTAAAGCATCGTAGAAATACTGTATTGAAGCTAGAAAGTTAATAAAATATAATGTCTGATTCTCTTAAAAAAACTATTTAATTCGATGTACCATTTGCATAGTTAGTGCAATATATTTTTTAAAATTTATTTTGCACAATTTTGCCATATTGTTATGTAATGTGCTATAATGAACGCCAAATTTCTTGTCATTAATACTATAGTTTATTATTTTGTATTAGTTTAATACTGAAATTATATTGGAGTAGCTCCTACGGTTGGAGGGGCGATAACCAAAATGCCAAGGCTTGGCTTACGATAGTTTCCATGAGCTGTGTGCTTTCTTGCTGGTCTTGTAGTCTGTTGTTGAGGAGTGCCTGGTATTGCTCGGAGTTTTCTATGAGTTTATTTGTGTCTACTCCTGCTGTCATTGGCTTTCTGACCAGTTTCAGTCTTTCGAGTTTTGTGTCATTCAGTATAACTGTTGCTCTGACTAGCCTGTGGTCGCTGCCTATCCGAAACTTGTTGAGGACGCTGATATCTTTTATCGTATTTATCTTGGTTGGTTAGGATGCAGTCTATTTTGTTCTTGGTAGTTCCATTTGGGTCTTGCCATATCCATTTCCTATTTGTGTTTCTCTTGAAGAACGTGTTTGCTATGGACATATTCTGATAATATGCGTATTGTACAAGCCTTTCTCCTCGTTCGTTCCTTTCACCAAATCCAAAGTTTCCTACTTGTTGTTCTTGGTCCTTTTGTTTTCCTACTTTTGCATTGAAGTCGCCTATCAGGTACTTGAATTGGCTTTTGTTACTGTTTAGTGCTTGAGGAACTTCAGTGTAGAATTTTTCCACTACTTCGTCTGAGTAGCTGGCCGTTGGAGCGTATGCTTGGACAATCTGTATCGTGTATTCCTTTGATAGCCGTAGGGTTAAACTGGCTACCTGGTCAGAGATACTTGTAACATCTATCCAAGTTTTATTAATTAGAAATCCGACGCCGCTTGTTTTGCCAGTTGGTGTATCTCGGTGCCAAGTTATTTAGTCTTGCTTTATATATCCTTTTATACAAAAGCCTTTTCAGGTTTGATCTTAAAAATTCTTTTAAAAATTTATTAAAAATAACATTTTTAAACAAACAAGACACAATTAGAATACACTGAACGTTTTTTACTAGGCATACTATCCTGAGATCTAGACCCACTTTCTTCTTGTTGCTCCTGTTCCAAACTCTGTTTCTGGATCAGGAGTCTTCCCTCCAATCGACGTACCTGTCGTTGTAGTTGGTTACTTATTTAATTTACCCATTTAATCAGTGACACTCAGTGTTGGGACCAAATCTATTTTTCTTCCTCTTTAACCACCTCCTAGTATCAGCCTTTGGTTAATTTTAGCTTTGAGCAGCAAAATTCTTGTCAATTCTAGTTATACCCCACCAATCTATACAATCATTCTATTTAATTACTTAGTATTGCTTTTGTACATGATCTCACACTTCAATATCCACATGGGCCGCTACAAATTTAGTTTTCATTTTTGAACTCGAAAAATTCTGTCCTCTTTAAAGTTGTATACTCTAATCTCCAAATAATATTTAACCTACAATATTATACTTACACCTAAAGTAGCCTTTGTTACTTTTCATTGATTTAAAAGAGAAGCATTCAGCATACCAATAAAATCGGAAAACTATCTTCTTTCTCTTATGAACGAGTTAAAATTAATGTGCCTCTTTTGTTTTCACGACTCCCGCTCAAAGTAACCATAGCTATTTGCTATATTCAAGAAAGAAACAAGAAGCTATTCCCATTTTTAGCTTTACAGTTCAGCTACAGAAGTCCAAGTATTCCATTTTTTAGATCTGGATTAGGGAACCAATTGCCCGCAGGGGCTTTCCGTTTTCTTCTTACCTTCAATTATTTAAGTCCTACAAAATTGTATTTACCTTCTCTCCAAACATCTTAGGGTCCTATCTTATATATAGCCTACGTATTACCAAAACTAATACTGCATATCTCGCCATGGCAATCAAAGCGTTAATTGGAAATTATTTATAGGTACTGGCTGTTCTGCAGTCATCTGGGCTGAAGCGGACAATCTAGAACTGCTTTATTTAACCATTGAAAACCCTTCAAAAGATGCTCAAGCAGTCGCTGCTAGATTAGATGGAGATCAACAAAACACGGACCATGTACACTTCTACGGTTTTCAGGTAACATGGTGTGCCTAGACTAAGTTTAATCCAAGGGCGTTCCTACTTTCACTTTTTTTTCAGAATTTGTTAAAGTGGTGTAACCTAAATAACTTAAGCCCAAAATAAAAATCTTAGATCAATAGTTTGAAAAGAAAAACCATTTTTTTTTTGATTTAGCGGCTTTATTTTATGATGAAGAATAATATACAAATATTTTATGTCATATAATCTTCCTCCAAGTCCTGAAAACGATATCTTATTGGTGGAAGTATTTAATATTTTTAAATAGCTTTGAATCCTTAAAAAGGATAAAAAAATTAATTTTTCGTCAGTTTTTGGTACCTATGTCTTAAATGGTACTTTGAAATAGGATGGTTAATAATTTCATTTTAAAGATAATGCAATTATCTATAAACCAAAAAAAAGTTGTCTCTCTATCTATATCTGTTTAAAAGATGTAAATAATAGAAAGTTAAAAAATTCAAACAAAAAATTATGGACTCAGAATGTTGTGATATATCTCAATAATTATAAGTTATGGTTAAAACTGCTTTTTATTTTCAAAATGTTAACTCAATTTCAAGCAAAATTAAAAAGAAATTCATCTTTTATCTGGAATAAAACAAGGATAGGATCGTCGGAAACTGTATGTCCGCGACGACGCGACGGCGTTGACAGTGCCAACCGCATAGAACGCTGTGACGAAATGCATTAAGTAGCTGAATAATTAAGTTTTTCCCTATAAATGAAGAATTCTGTTCAATGTATTATTCTATATAAAAGGACAAAATGATACACTAAAAATAATTCATTTAAAGGAAATTAAATTAAAACGAATCAATTTTATATTTTCACGAGGTACGTAAGTAAAACTCGAAAAACACTTAATAATAGAGCTATGAAATGCATTTCGTCATAGCGCTCTAAGCGGTTGGCACTGTCAACACAGTCGCGTCGGCGCGGACATATTGTTTCCGATATTACTCCAGATAAAAGATGATTTTTTTTATTTTGCTTAAAATTGAGTCAATTTTTGAAAATGATGAACAGTTTTAACCATAACTTATACCTAATTATTGACATATACAACATTCTGATTTCACTTTTTTTTTGTTCGAATTTTTCAACCTTCTATTATAGATATATTCTGAACAGATGTAGATAGATAGGCATTTTTTTGATTTGTTAATAACTGAGTTCTCTTCAAAATTAATTTATAAATCATCGTATCTGATCGTACCATTTAAAAGGTAGGTACCAAAAACTCACGAACACTCATTTTTTCATCTTTTTTCAGTATTAGGAAAGCTATTTCAAAATATTGAATAATTCCACTAAGAACATATCGTTTTCAAGACTTGAATGAAGATTATATGCTTTAAAAAATTGTGATACTACTCTTTTTCATAAAATAAAGTCGCTTAACCTAAAAAAAATAGTAAAATCACGAGTTCCCTTCAAACTATTGATCAAGGATTTTTATTTTGGGTTTAAATTATTTAGGCCACACCATTTTATCAAAATCTGAAAAGAAATGGAAGTGGGAAGGGCTTTGATTGGGTTAAACTTAGTAGGGGTACACCGTGGTAACTTAAAGTATTTGGTATTAAATGCAATAAGAGACAGTTGTTTCTTGACCGCTCTAATTAGTAAATGCTGTGCTTCAGGGTAATGTGGAGGGATAACGCGCTGATTGTTCAGTTTAATCTAGTCTATATTGAATAGTATTTTAGATATCTGTAGAATTTGTGGTAAGTCTAAATGCTTAGACTATTATTATCTTTTTTAGGACACTCTGTATGTAAGTGGGAAGAGAATTTACTTACTAAAACCCACGATCAAGGGAGACGTAGATTTCATCTTTGGCAGCGCTTCTGCTGTATTTGAGAGTGCTCAAATTATTGCTAGGGCTGACCGTCCTCGTACCAGTGCCGTTGTATTTGCTCCAAATACAGACAACAGCCAAAAGTATGGATATTTAGTAATCAACAGTAAAATTACTGCCGAGAGTGGTATTAAATCTCATAAAGGTTGTAGCTTGGCTAGATCATGGGACAATACTGCTAGTAAGTACATCAAGTCACCACAACTGTTAAGTCTAGTTTACATTGGTCGATTTAATAATAGAGTTTCCTATTCGTACGAAGCTAGTGATTTGGTAGAGAGTTTTATTGGGGATATCTCTCATCCAAGGTGTTTGATTATGTAAGAGGGAGACTTAATGATATAGACGAGGTGAAAAATAGAATTATTGACGCTTCGGGTGCTATTACGGTACGTCAGATGTGCAGGCACGTAACTACGGGTGGGTCTGGGTGGGCACAGGCCCCCCAAAAAATGGTGGTGACCACCCTAGCGTCTACCCAAAAAATTTAGAAATTTATTTATTTGTAAATATTGAACAGAAAGAGCTGCAAGAAAATCGCCTTTTGAGATAAAATTATAAATATGAAACCTACAGTCGGGAGATTTATTATTGGTCCACTTCGAATTTTTTCAAAGATAGAGATAAAAATTCTATACTAAATTTAGTAAAATTTTAAAAATAAATTAACATAGGAACATCTCTTTTACCGAGAAATAAGAAATTAAAATATCAATAACTCTTCATATTTATCAGGATCAAGGCCGTAGCCAGCGAGAAATTTGGGGGAAGATTTAGTATCCGTTCATTATTCATCCCCCCCATCGTCAAAATCATTAGTAGCCAGTTTCTCAAAGCATTTTAATCAAGCATTAGTCCCCAACCCAACCTGACAGCTTTGATTGGGGGACAGAATTTCTATCAATGCCTTATATTGTTAAATCACTCACTAAATATTACTGGGGTACATTGTAAGGTTTGTAGGCAATGAATACACAAGTGGGTAACTTATGTTTTAATTACATATTAAAGGTATTGTTTTGGTTGGACTCTATACTACTGTTTTCAGTACATGGATAGTTGTTTTTATTTTTGTAACGAAAAGCAAATAAACTTAAGTAGTTTTAATTTTATCTCAATTTTTAACAATTTTGTAAGAGGACGAATAATTAATCTCAAGACTATATCAGTCAGATTCTCGCAATTTGATAAGTAAAATCCATTTGCGGATCTGCGCACATAATGTATACCCTTCAAAATTGCTTGTCAAATTATACCAAATATATGTGCCAACTTTGAATTGTCAAGTGCCCCCTCTGTGCCATACAAAAATTTAGGTCTAGTTACATGTCTGCCGTTATGCGATGTCGGAAGACATTTTTGATGACTGCTTATGGTGCTGCTTACCTGTTAACAGAGGACTCTTGGAATGAGTTACTTAAATAATTTAGCTGTTTATTGCTTCGAATACCTGTTGTTTTGTTATTCTGTAACATTATTAAATTTATTTTCCTTTATAATATATTTTTAATCTTATAACTTTAAACAATCCCTTCTGGAAGTGGCCATTAAATTAGTGTTTGTAAGTACAGTTCAGCGCAGCCCATGGCGTGTACCTCACCAAAAATGATTGTTTGACGCTTTAAGTACGCGTAAGGTTAGGTAAGCATAAATGTCATATACCTATTACTACTATATTGTTAGCATCCAATCTACCCGTTGTTAAAATTTGAAGCAAAGATAAATCTTTTGTTTTGTACCACGTGATGTGCCAGCACTTGACGGAACTGTCACTGTCAGTTCTGAGAACGTGATTGTTTAGGAGGGATGTTTCAGCATGTCATGTGACTGGTAAGCAATTGTTTTCGAAGGCTACGTCTTCGTTTCATCATTTTTTCGTCTTTCGCTGCAAAAACCCTCAAGGGTATGTTCAGTAGTCACGTGATGAGTGGTTAGCAATTGTTTCCAAAGGCTACGTCTTTGCTTCAACATTTTTTCGTCGTTCGTTATATAGTAGTAATACGTATTTGATAAATGCGATGACATTTCACAAAATTTTAAAAAGTATCGGCATTTTTAATTAGCAACCTCTAAAACTTTTTGATAATGCCATTTACCAGTACGTGTGGATAATATCTTAATACATTTATATGTACAGGGATAGACAAAATTTTGTTTTATTATAAAATAAACCCATTTTTATAAATATTTTGCTTAGCTTTATCAACAGAAACGATACTGTAGTTTGTACACAATGCCCTGAACTATCTTTGTTTAAAATTGTAGTTTCAGATCTTTAATAAAACGAGGCCTATCATGGGTCCAAACATTTACCATGTAAAATTATATGGCACACGTTAAAAAAGTTACTTAATGCAACGAATTTTATATTACCCTGTATATACAATTATTTTCAGACGACTGTAGTTAAGATACCAAGCGATATACAAGAAATATCCTTGTAAAGTGCCAAACGGCTGCAATTTAAACAGTTTAAAATTCGGGTCAGGTCGAATTAAAGTTGCATGTGAAATCACACAAAAGTATGCACACAAATTCTTTAAAAAACTTGTGGATTATAAAAACGAAAAATCCTGTTTCCCTGTTAAACAAAATTTATTTTATTTTAATTTCATTCTGATATTTAAGAATTTTTATTACAGCTTCTAATGGCCAAGTCGTAATACGTGAGACCGAAATTGTCGACGTTATTAACGTAGATGGTCCCTATACCACTGCCGCTGGAGGAAGGCCATATGCTGGAAATGCAAATACAAACAGAAATCTGGATGATGCAAACTACAACCGTTTTTGGGAATATAAAAACACAGGAGCTGGTGCATAAAAATTTGCTTCCTTTCTGTTAAGATAATAAAGAATATTCCTGGTAGTTTTGGTCTTAGTTTTAATAAAACATCATTTATCTGATTTTTTCAGGTTTCAGGCGAGAACTGTTAATGAATTGTCGAGAGGTGTAAAATTAAATATTTATTTTGTTTCTCGAAGAGCCCCTCCAAGTGCACTAAATCAAACTAAATAACTTATTTTGTTGCATAAGAGACTAGAGCCTCTGGTAGTAGACTATTTTTATATTTACTTTAAAGAAATATAACCATGGACGATTTTGGCCTTAGGTTAGTTTTTCTCAGGATTAGGCTGTGTGAGGGGAGGGGGAATTAACAATAACTTACTCGATATAAAATCGTTTCACACCTCTCAATAATCAACATAAATTTCGGAGACAGTCAAAGATTTATGTCCGAAACCTTCAATATTACTCATTAGAAAACGATAGCTTAACACCTTTATTGGCTTTGACTCGAGAAGTTCGCAATGAACGTAATGGAACAAACCATTTCTGTCAGGTAAGGAGACAGTTGTAAAACAATATAACCTGAGAAACCTTTTGAACTCTGTGTTTGTTTTATGCTTTCGTTGGTTTTGAAAGAAAATTTATTCGTTTGTATAAGTATAAGTATATAATGAACCTAATCGTGGAACAAACCATTTCTGTCAGGTAAGGAGACAGTTGTAAAACAATATAACCTGACAAACCTTTTGAACTCTGTGTTTGTTTTATGCTTTCGTTGGTTTTGAAAGAAAATTTATTCGTTTGTATAAGTGTTGTCGCCATTAGTGACAGCTTATTCAGTGGAAAGTTGATCAAGGCTTTGAAAAAGCTGATTAAGGAAATTTACCCACGGGTACTATGGACATTGTATATGAATATTTACTTTCAAATGCAGAATATTTTAGCGCTGATATACGGAATGTGAAGTTAAAACGGTTAGTTCAAAAAAGCTATGCGTCCTACATTGTTCTCTATAATTATCTATATTTCCTAGGAATACTGTTTCGCAATAAGCAAATTTATGTTAAGGCAGAGAGGGGTTTTTATATTAGATTGATTTTGTGTGTTTGGTTGAATGCCAGCTCGAGTGACGATCGATTCGACAACAATGCAAAAGTCTAACAAATCAAAATGCAGGAAAATGATGACATCACTCGCCTATATAACAAAACTCGCCAAAGTTTACTCGATTTGTAGGGCATTTCCCGCTTCCAAAGAAATTTCAAAAAATATGTCTGCACTTCCACTTTGCACTTGATCATAAATTCTAAGGAGTCAATGAAAAAATGTTCAACGGACCCATTCTAGTTCATATACAATGGAAAATAGAGGTAAAGTATAAAAATAACCGATTCATTCATTCGTCGTAGTATTCTGTAAAAGCACTAATATTTATTTCATATCCACAACTCATATTGGGTAAAATTACATAAAATCGCTTAATTAACGATTGACTAACTCCTGTTATATCAGCAGACATTTTTGCGTTATAAAAAAATCTTCGTGCAGTATTTCCGTCATTGGTATTAGTGCTGATTAGTTTCTGAACAAAATCGGTCGATTATTTCTTTCATTTTGCTAATGTGCAAAAAGGCATTTCATAAATCTAGGTACGCGTGCAACGTAGATAAGCCCCAAGACAATGTTTGTTCATCATTTTTGGGTTGTTTTACTACTTTTAAGTTGTTCATATCATTGGAAGTCGCTTGACATATATGTAACACCGTTGGGTGGCTTTGTTCGATGCCAAAATATTACTTACCTTGCCGTTAGTCATTGTTTCTTCAAATTTATGAGACACTTCCAGTCTGTAAGTGTAACCATGAAAGTCCAGCGAGGTCGGTAAAAGGATTGCAATTTGATTTCTTACATTTTGAAATTCTTCTAAAATTAATGCATCAGTTTCCTTTGCAAAACTGAATCTGACATATAAAATGAAGCATTATTTTGGCGAATTAATATAAATGTAAATCGTGCTAATGAAGGAATCGAGAATAACACTTACATTTTTTTTTAACAACGTTCCACCTGTTCGAGCTTTGCGTAATTTTTTATGTTATTACTAAAGAATAGACGAGTATACTATTTTTTTTAGTTGGTGTCACTCCGGGGGTAAGTATGATAAACCACCCCTAAAAATTAAACATCTTGTTTTTTAACATTTATTAATGAGACAAAAATCTTAAAAAAATATATTATATAAACCTTATAAATAAAATATGCACAGTTAAAATTTCATTGATATAACTATCTCAAATAGTTTTAAAGATAATGAATTTTTAAATTAAAGGTTGCCACCCCCATAACTCCCTCATTACTGCGAGGAGGGGTTTGAAATTTGGTGTAAAAATATTTCTGTCCAAGAACAATAATTTGCGAGGTAAGAACATGGAAACGACGTTGGGGCACTTTTCATATGGTTAACCGGCTAGACCCTTTCTTTCTAGAGTCAGTAGCGATATAATAACCCACGCTGCAGTACAGGTTTTTCCGATACAAATATTAGTGAAAACGTTTTCACTAATTCTATCGGATAGTGCAGCGTATATTGCTGAAAGCAAGAAGCCAATTAAAACAACATTTTCTCAATTTAATCCATCTTACATGTTTTGCGCACCCCCTGCATAGAATATGTGAATTTGTGCGGGTGCTTTACCCACTAATTGATAGTCTAGACAGTAACATTGAAAAAGTTTTTCTTAAGTCAGCTTAAAGGACGATGCGCAGAGTGTAAAAAAATGTAAGGAAGTGTACCAGACCTCAAAATGATTTAGACTTTATTTGTAACAATTTCGGATATCTTCAAAATATTATTAATCAGTTAGAGATACAAAATGTACCCCTTTTAACATCTTTCGAAGTTTCTAATGAAATTGGTGTGAAACTAAAACTGTATATATCGCGAATAGTAGAAAGAAATTCCGGATTTGTTTAACTAAAGTCTATTTCTGAAACCCTAAAAATAGTACTGATATGTATCCACATTTTCGTTTCACTCCAGTGACAAGCTGTGACGTAGAAAGAAGCTTTTCGAGACTTAGAAAGATACTTAACTATAAAAGAACGTCTTTCATTGAAATAAACTTTGAGAAAATGTTCATTATTTCATGTAATGCAAATAAACTGTAATATAAATTAAAATACATGTTTTTATTTCACAATAAATTCTATAGCCAAATTTACCACTGGTTATTTAGGAAATCATTCAAACTTGTTTTTGGGGCTACGTAACAAGGAGCTCTGCTGGGCGTGGAGATATTATAAGTACTGCAACGCGGATTGGCCAGGGCGCGTGGTCAGGTTTATCGTCATCGACGTTCACTAATCGTAAGACAGGGTGCCTCGTTTTCCTTTCATCCCGACCTGATGCTTCCCACCAACTGTCTTAATAGTATATTTTTACTTTTTGCTATGCTAAAGGTATGCATTAAAATTATTAAACCCTGGCCCACACTTATGTTATTTCAAGCCAGCCGGAAAAGACGCCCTTGCGCGAGGTCGCGAAAAAATCCTAGCCTTATTTATGACCCTTCTCGACGTGTCAACCACATGTTCTAACTCGTAAGATTTAGAGTGTACGTTAGGCCCAAAATTATCAATAATAAATAATATATGCAATATAGCAATATACGTAAACAACTGTTCTGTTAAACAGTTGGTATTTAGTTTTATCCAACTATGAATATCAAAACACTTTTCTTTATTGTTAAAAGATGAAATAAAGTATAGTAAATTAAAAAATTGGTCGAAAAGGTAATTTAACAACTACAGACCAAAACAAATTAAAAAAAAATCACTCTCACTTCTAAAAATCTACTCGGCGTTAATTGTTAATAAACACATGATAAATGCAGAAATAATAATTTAATGTTACCTCACATTTTCAGTTTTATAACTGATATGACGAACAGAATAAAATTAAAACGATAAAATAACTAACCAGGCTTACAAGTATCTCAGACGATGCTAGTTTGATAGTCATTTTGTAGATTTAAGTGCTTGCTGCGCAGTATTACACGATTACCCTTTTTGGCTTACTCTCCCCTACTTTCATATATGTTTACTTAATTCATATTGTTATCAACTCCACCTAATGATGTAATTGAAACATAGTTATATTAGTGATAAAATCCATTCAAGTACAACTTAAAACTCGCACGAAATGGCTCCGGGATCATACTTCTTACGTTGCAAAAGAATTCTTATCGCTATAAAACAATAGAGCCCAATGCGCTGGCATTTTCATATCCAACGTAGCTTATCGCAGTTCGGATTGAGCGAAATGCATTTTATAAGCCACGTTCGTGGTCGCCAGTAATTTGGCGATACCGCACGTGGAATAATAAATAGCCTATGCTATGATTCTAATATTTGGTAAATTTTTATTAATAAAAATGTTAATATCTTTAAGGCGATACCATTTTTTGTGTCTATTCAAATTACTAAGATAGATATGTACCTGTCTGGGCAAATGATGTTTATTTCATTTTTAACTGATATGATGATCAGGAAAATAATATTTTATAATTAAATATCATTTGAGCAATTTGCCTAAATACTTTTTAGTCAAATAGGAAAAGTAATATTTGTACCTAATAATAAATGACGCTCTAGTTTGTTTAATATTAAATTTATTTTATTAAAACAAAGGTTAAAACTGATTTTCCAAATTCTTTAATAACAAAATGTAAAGATATAACTTATAGAATACATTAATAATTATAAAGTAATGTTTATTACGTGACCGAAATGATTTGAAAAACTACTAAGAAGTTCCTTATACACAGACAACAAGTTAGTGAAAAGTAAAAAGTCATTTCACCAATTTGTTATCCCCCAAGTTTACGTTTTCCTCTACGCATTCGCTTTTTCTTAATTAAGCTTCCTGTTTGTCTACCTGCTTGTAGTTTTCTCCTACCAGTTATAACAGTTTTTCGCCTTGCAACTGATGTCGGCTGAACTCCTATTTTCTTGCCTTTTCTAGTTGTATTTGTGGAGAGTCGCTTGGAGGTATAACGTAGGTCATTCGATTTAAATAAGGTATGTAGGCTACTTAGCAAACTGGAACTGGAATTAATGTTTCTTTGGTAAGATGTTATACAAGACTGAATTGCTGGCGTGAACCCTAGGGGATCATCTCTTAATCCTGTAATAAGTTTTTCGTTAAGGCTTTTTATAAAATACTTTTGATGCATTCATAAGTTCAGTAACCCATTTCTGGAACAATTCAAACATATTTTCCAAACAACCAGCAAAAAAGTCAGTAAATCAAAGGAAATTCTTTTAGTTTGTTGAGTGTCAAATTTTTAGTTATTTTGCTTCTAATTATTTTTTTTATTCATTACGTCATATCTCAGATTTGGGGCACCCTGTATAAAATTCTCTGAAATCCAAAAGAGCGCGTTAAAATAAATCGACGTGTCAGGGAATAATTATGAAAACAACAACAAAATCCGATAAAAAAAGCTATACATACAGCATGTCCCAAATTTGAGATATGACGTCATGAATAAAAATATTACTTAAGAAAATTTTAAAAAATTTCAATTTTGCATGCTCGTGTTACTTGATATAAAGTCATAAAAAATAGGACTTGCCATTTAGAAAAATATTTTATTTTATCCATTTTTACAACTTTTTCCACGTATAACGCTAAATTACAACCTAATCGAGTAAAACGGTTATCATATTCGCATTCAGCGATCCAAAATTAGTCAGAAACAGTTCTCGAACACAGCCCAACAGGAATGCTACCCTAACGAAATATCCAGGCTGTTTACCTTAGAGGTTATGTGATATAAGATTTATTGATTTATACTAATAATATGGGACAATTAATCAAAAATACTTACCTCAATTTCAATTTCAGTCCTAAATTTCATCAGTTCGTTGCTAATTTGCAAATAATCTGTACTCACTCTTTGAACAAAATCCATTTTATAAACAATAAAAATAATTGCACCCATGCAAATGACAAAAAGATTTCATAAATCACGATCGGTATCGCAGTCGCCATGCGATCTTGCACGTGATATATAAGACCGCTTCGTGCATGTTCGGATTGCAATACACTACGTTAGATATGAAAATGCGTCCCGCTGTCTAAAAATGTGAACAAAACTTTAGAATCATTTTGACTATTCTGGTTTATAGGGGAGGGGCATGTCTGAGGATATCTGATATCCCAGTAACAGCTGAAATTGCTGCTATGATTTTGAAGTAGTTTTTGAATACACTGTAAAAAAAATGATTAAATTTTAAATCAAATTCAACCCAATTTTGACTAAATCCAGGTCCACGCCAGATTGATTGAAAAAATTAACACTGCATATTGATTAAATCGAAGGATCTGTGATTAAATTTTCTTATTCAAAATTGATTAACCTAACAATTAATTCTGATTACATCTAAATCAATTTTTATTAAAATTTTCTTCCATAATGATTAAATTTCCATAATATTCTAATCATTTTTTATTAAATCTTAAATCCAATGTGATTGATATGCAATCATCAGTAGCACCGCCCTTCCCCTCTCCGCCCTATAAAGTACCTGATTAGGGCGTCGATTTTATTTATTAAATGACAATACTATAATAGGTACCTACATAAGAAAAGGGAACACATTAAAGAACAAACAGATGAAATTATATAAAAGATAGGTAATGCAAATTCCCAAAGCATGGGAATTGTTTGTCCCATATCATAAACAAAAATCCGGGGAGGTGAGGCGTGGACCTGGATTTAGTCAAAATTGGGTTGAATTTGATTTAAAATTTAATAATTTTTTTTTACAGTGTAAAAGTTGAAAATAATTATATGAAGTAAAAACACGAAAATTATTTACTCATCTGTAAATAAATACATAAAACACTAATGAAGACCTGACATGACAAATCTTTTCTTTGAAAATACATGGAAAATAACTTACATTGGTGCATGAGTTCCTCCAAGGGATTGGATTCAAGATCTGAGATTTTTGCGTATTTCTTTTGTTTTTGAAACATAATTTCACCAACATGATGTAACAACAAAGTTGTTAAAAGAATATTCGTAAAATTTTAGAACAGGTTGACCACTTCATTCGTTATAACCTCACATTGCACATTGCACTACCACAGAAACCGCCATACCTACTGCCGATTAAATGGAATTTTTGCAGATTGCAGCGGGGTGGATGGATATCGGTACTCCCTTGTGATTAAAAGGTTGCGTACTGCGCATGTGTTGGCGGCTTGGTTTAGAAGTTTGAGTATTTTTTAGTCAGTAGGTGATTGATACTGATTATTGTGATTATTTTAACAAGGAAATATGATTTAAAATGTTTGTCTTTTTTATGCATTTGATCAGTATCGATTTAAAGTAATCGAGAATGAGTAATTTGTTTGAATCATAACGAAGATTATGAAACTGATGTAGAAAATAATTACAAATTAAATCAAAAAATTTAATCCGGCCAATAAAATCAGACGTCCCTTGTGGTTAATCAACTGGATTTTTTACTGTGTACGCTAAAACTAGTTTTTCTAGCTTATTTCAAGAAATACTGGCGAAAAAGATGCGAAAACTATTTCTTGTATGAAAAACCATAATACAAACAACAATTTCTGTCTGGGCAAATAAGGCAGCTCTCTACACGGTACTCATCTAAACCGATATCTTTGTTTCCGAAGTTAATTTCATCGTCTGATTGATTGATGTCGTGTTGCGAATAGGAAAAATAAATCGGATAGAGTACGTGATACTAGGAAATATGGATGTTTTTGTATTGTTTAACAAATCTGTTCAACTGTAGGTCTTATAGACTGACATTTTGCCACTCTTTAGCATACAGTATTACAAAATAAATAATAAATCAGTTTGGTAAATCAATATATTTTACATAGGGAAAATCGTACGAAAAAATCCTCACATGCTTTCGTACTATCACACAAGTTGTCGATTCATAACGTTGACCAATGACCAATTATAGTTCCTCTTTGGAGAATTGAATACTTCAGTTTCAGAAATACAAACAGTATTTTTAACTAATATGCAATTAGCATATTTACATAAAATGAGTGCAAATTTTTAATAAAATATATGCATATAGATGTGCACTTATGTATATTAAAATTCGGATTGAGTTGCGACGTGCCTCCTATGATCTCAGAATGTGGTACTAAGACCGTGGGCATATGAAAATTTGATATAGACCAGGATGTACCGTAAGAAATAATATAGGTACCCATTAAATCAGGATTACGTGTGGGAGAACGAGGAAATCATTTTAGCTCATTGAGTAAGTTGATGAGAGAGTTGCCGATTCTAAACATTTCTGTCATGCTGATCTGCGAATCGGTTTTCTAACCATATATGCCTAAAACTTTTTAAACTGCTTTTCCTATAATCTACGTATTTTTACTCTGAACAATATTGGCATTTGTTACAAAGTTTGATTACTTAAAAACAATATAATCAACAATTCATAATTGCTAAAGATAAAATTCAAATATTTTCAGGCAAGTATATTGTTTACGTCATACAAACGACACTTAGGAACGCGTGAAACCCTATATATAAATAAAAATGTCAGAATGATAATCATAGTAATTTTGTTTCTGTAATTCTAAGCACTGATTGGTAAGGTATACATCATTAATTGTTTACTTGACATTTATTATTGTTTACTTCCTTATAATTAAGAAAAATATTCTTAATAAAAATAAATTATTCTGTACATTATATTTATTTTCATCTTACTAGAGCTACTCTAAAGCTGTGACGTTCAGATTTATTAAGGTTTAAGATTTAGTATTGGTTTAAATTAAGATCTGATTCATTTAAACTGACTTCTTAAAGGTCTTTAATACAGTCAGTCATGCTCTCCTTTTAAGAAAACTTGAAAGTTTGTGTGTGAGTGGCAATTTTTTATGGTGGCTTAAAACATTCTTGACTGGATAGAGACAGATTGTGAACTTAAAAGAGTTTTGTTCTCAAGATATTTTAGTAACATATGTAGATCCTCATGACAGTCATTTAGGGTCTTACTGGTTTAATTTATTTATTATTGATTTAACTGACGAAATCGATTGTAAACATCACTTTTCACGCTGATGATAGGTATAAAATTATATAGAATAATAAAATCATACGAGCACTGTATGTATATCATTACAGAATGTTCTGAACCGCATACTTGAATGGTATTGTTGTAACTTTACTTAAATATTACTGAATATAAGTTGAGTAATTACGTGAATATTACTTTAATAGAAGTGTAAGAGTATTAGCTCTCGTAGAAGTTCAAATTAAATAAACTTTAATTATACACATGTTTGAAAAATGGGCATTCATTTTATTCCTGTATCGTTCAAATAATTCTTACCAGAAGAAAAATAGAAATCTATATAAATCCATGGAAAGAACCTATATATATGGACCTAATATGTGTTCAAAAATATATATTTGTGAATGACCACGTTACTTAAACCATATTCTGTATATTTGAATATTTTGTGTTTCGAAAATATGATAAAAATAATAAATATATTAAGTATGCTGTTAAATTCTTAGATTTTCAAAACTTTCCGATGTTTCGACCGATTTTCCTTCTACTGCTGGTTTGTGTGGTGACCATTTTTGGAAACCACCAGAACTACCCAGGTACAAACACACGTCCTGTATTGTCTGATTCAGAAGCAGCGCAGTACACTAAGGAACAGTATCTACAGGGATGGACACCAGGAAAAATTTCCCATTCACATGTCGACTACACTGTAGGAAGTGGAGGTTATACCTATATTCAAGAGGCAGTAAATGCTGCTATTAATGTAAGTTTTAAAAGCAAACAGCTTTGCAAACATTATCACTGCATTTATAGAGTAAGCGAATTAATGGTGATGGCTAAAATTACCTTTGATCAGAAGATTATACATATTTGTACCAGTTGCGTTTTTCGGCTTTGTTACGAAAAAAAAAACTTTTTTTATTTTTTTTGTCGTGTTTATATAAGGCATCTTCTAGTGGTATAGAGAACTCTAGATTTTCACATATTCTGATTTTTATATAGGCCTTTGTTATGTACCTCTGACAAGTAGACTTCCATTTATTCAGTCATTATTTGAAAATTCTATACATTTCTAATTAGATACATGTGCATGCCCTTTTGTCACTAAAAAAGGCAAAATAATAGCAATTTTTTAGTTACTTACATATTTTTCTAAACACTCTTGCCAAATGGAATTTTGCATTTGTAATGTTGAATAAAACTTTAATACAACTTTTTATTCAAAATATACAGGGTGTTATGAAATTCACTGTATATATTGAAGCCGGCAAATTCTGATTTGAATTCAAATTAGGGGAAAATAGTCAAAAATGTTCGCGATAATATCCTAGGTATCGCCCCTCAAAAACATCTTTTAATCACTGCACACCACTGATAATAAAACACATGGCCATATACAGAACAAACGAACAGTGAACTCGGTTGTTGTATTGGCAGGTCTCTGAACAATATTTCTATGTAATAAGTTTGAAGAAATAATATTTTTATTACATTATCTTTACCTAATCCTATTAACTCTTCCAAAATTCTCAATTTCAAAAAGCTAGAATACACAAATAAAATCCTCTAGAGAACAGCTGTTTAAACCAACAAATAAACACTTCAACTTAACACCCAGAAGTTGGTGTTTAACTAATTAAAAATACACATCACTAAGCGCGTATATATGATATTTTGTTAATATTAAACGGCTTTAACTTTTGTTAATATTTAACGACTTTAACTTTTTCTTTCACAAATTAAGAAATAAACAATAATGTACACCGTATTATTAATGTCTATGATCTATACATACAGCTGGTGCTGACGCACGAGTTCGGTAGACCGATCAGAGAGATCGGAATCAAGGTGCAGCGGATCAATCAGATAGGCGCCTGAATTAAGATAGTGGAATGAGGTCAACAACCCCTCAGCTTGGCTTCGGCTACATCAATGATCTACCACCTACCCTACTTCTTAGGCAATTTATACAAACACGCGTGCATATTGTTATCAATATTTTTTCCTTAGAACTAGAGGGTAGTTTTAAATAATAATGTACCTAAACTGAAGTCAAATAAGCCTGTCGCCAAGCGTAAACAAAACCACGCGGCCGATGCCTGCCCGCGAAGTAATGCGATTGGTTAATCAGTCGCAAATTATAGTTTCTTTTTGTTTTCTTACCAAGAAAATGGTCTTCGTCGATCCATTGTTAACTAATGTTTGGCTCATTTTTCTTTAGATTGTGCTTTGATTATAGCGCTATGGCTTATTAGTCTAATAGGGTTGAAAATTTAATTCAATTTAACACTAGTAATATTTCCATATTAAGTAACGTTTGCTGGTGCAAGCGATTTATATAGTTACATCTCGACTACAAACTCATTTAGGGGATCTTTTCTAAAAAATCGGTAAGTTACGATAATTTTATTGGCAAAAGGGCGAATAACAACTTCCTGAACGTGCTGTGGAAAACAGGATAATGTTTTTTTTTGACAAATGCTATAATGAAAGAATCTTGGTTATAATTTTAAAACACGGTGTAGTTGGACTTAGTGTTATTCGTTTTGAAGTTATGCATTTTTCGCAGAATGTTTAAACTGGAAGGAAGCATGGTTATCTCATTAATAACGTAATATAGCGTAAGTCATAATTTTTTGTGTTGCCGCTATAACATAGCCTTTTCGTTCTGGTTAGGTACAATTGCAACCGATTTCACGACTGGTCCATATTTTCCCATATTAAGAAAAAAATTGTTATTAAATTAAATTCGCATTTTTAGTAAAATGCGTCTGTGGAATTAAAAATACTTTGAATTATTTAAAAGTGATAAAAAAATGATATTTATGTCAAGATAATATTTAAGTCTGGCAATGTCCCGGCTGGATCATTTGTTTTTGCTTTATAATATTAGATCTACAATTAGATACGGGGGTGGTTTAGGATATTTTGTAAAATAAAAAAGTTTGTGATTTGAGGAAAAAAAGTATTGGGTATGTCTATAGACTACCCCAGGAGTCACCATTCAAATATATGCAGTGAATTTCATAATACCCTGTATGTTATTTTCTCCATTGATAGGCTGGTGGTACTACAAGAAAGTATATTCAAGTACAAAAAGGTACCTATCAGCAAATCGCGTTTATTCCAAAAACCACCGTTCCGATAACTATTTATGGCACATATGGTACACCTGAAGATGTAGTTATTACACATACGCACAGTGCCAACACAAAGGGGTCTACATGGGCAAGTGAAGTCAATCCTGGTGGAAAAGTTTTCAAAGATGGTGACCCGGCTTGGTCAATGTATAATTATTGTGCAAGTAAAGATACTATCGGTACGTATGTGTCTAAATATAATGAATGTCCCTGAAGATGCAGGCAATTTTTCTTTACATACCCTACTTTAAAAAAAAATATTTTTTTTTAATGTCTTATAAAGTCCACTCTCTTTGCTTTGTTAATATATGTAAGGTTATTCTGTAAGGTTAACTAAACCTTTTGACATTTCTAATTTTAAATAAAAGAGATAAAATAGTAAATGAATATTTTTTGGGTAACTTTACACATAAAACTAAAATTAATTATTTATGCGATATATTACAATATCTTAGCACTTACACGGTGGTGCAAAAAAAAAATACATTTTTCATTTTCGAATAACTGCTTTATTGTTTTACCACATTTATAATAAATATTTGCTGATGTATGGGTTCTCAAAATGGACCAAATTGCATTGTGTTATTATGCAGGGCGCTTCCAAACAATTTTTTTAAACGACTAGCAAGAATTCGATTTTTCTTTTTTTAATAATTAGTACTCACTTCCTAAAACCACATATCTCAAGAACAAAAAACCTCTCCTGACATTTTTTAATATTTTGTTTGGTTTAGTTTTAACGGCCAATTTTCCCACAAAATGCTTCTAAGCATTAATTAAAAACTGATATTTACTTAAAAATGGCGCAGAAGTATTGCATCGGAAAATTGGTCATGAAAACTAAGCTGAATGAAATATCAAAACATGTCAGGACAGGTTTTTTGTTGTTTCAGATTATAAGAAAATTTAGTTTTTAAGGCTAATTCGCCGACCCAAGGCTTCTAGGCACTAATTAAACTTTATACTTATATATAAACGGCGCAAAAGTATTGCATCGGAAAATGTGTCATGAAAACTAAACCGAATAAAATATCAAAACATGTCAGGAGAGGTTTTTTGTTGTTTGAAATTATGTAAAAGTTTCGTTTGATTGTCAAATTGTTTTCGTTGTAAGCGCGCTCCATACAGTGTTTCGAACTTTCGATACAAAATATTAACACATATAGCTTAATCAAAATGATTTACAATTAAGACTGGTTTAAATTAAGATCTCCTAGTTGATCAGTTTTTGTCCTATCATTTTTAATAACTGATGGGTTATTCTAGTATTTCAGCGATTTGCTTGATTTTCGAATGATTTTTAATTGGGAACGAATTTAGCCCTACAATAATTGTAGAAAGTTCATACTTGAATTGCACTTTTCTGTATAAATTTACGAAAGACCTCATTAGTAATAAATTTATAGTACAAAACTTAGCTGTCTTATTCTTACACTTGGTAAAAAGAAATCTAGTACATACTAGATTTCTTTATAAATTTTCGGAAAACTCACAAAAGAAAACTTAGGTGTCTTATTCTTACACCTGTCAGGTTTAATCTTTTGGCTCTCAAATTAGTCCTATCCGGCGTTGGAGAATCTGGCCGCTTGTATTTAATTCTAATTTTTGACTTATAAGCACATTTAGAAAATTATGGATTTTTTTGGTAAGATTGCTAAAAAATCTTACTAAAATTTCGTTGTAGCCAAACACTGGATATTTAAAACATTATCACTAAGCCGAAAATTCAAAACACTTTGTGGAGCGCACTACCAGCAATTTTAATGATTTTAAACTAAAATATTTAGTATTATCTTTTTCAAATATTTTACTTTTTAAATTATTTTATTAAGTGTCTTATTAGAGAAGATATTTCATTAAATACACAAAAGCGTGTCCATTCAATATATGACAAATCTGGTGTGGTAAGGTAAATGTATCCAGAAGATTATTTTGTACACTGAAAAAATCGTTTGGACTTTTTTTCACACAAAATTGTAGCAAAGTCTTTGTAGAGCAATTTACTCTAATTGGATTATTAGTTACAACAGTTTTTATACATTTTCATACAATTGTAACAAATTTTGCTACAAATTAGTCTTGGACGTTTTTGAGAACAAATTGTTGGAAAAAGGGACACAATTGTAGTGAAATGTCCCACAATGTTTTTTCAGTGTAAAAAGATATTCAAAAAATGAAATTAATTATAGAGCAAGCAATTAAATTGGGCCTAAATTTTACCAGATCGATGTGTCGATTAAAATACATTTAAGAGTTAGTGACTTCTTGTCCCGTAAATGCCAATATTTCCAGGAACCTCATGTTCTGGAGTTGTTTGGGCACAAGCGGACGATTTAGAATTGCTTTATTTCACCGTTGAAAATCCTTCAATTGATGGCCAAGCCGTTGCTGTAAGGTTAGATGGAGATAAACAAAATGTAGATCATATTCATATGTACGGTTTTCAGGTATGTTGCTTAGAAGTTATTCTTAAACCTTTTTAAAAACCATTTTTATAATATATTAGTGGTAAAGATATTAGTCTGTGGATCATGATACAAAATGCTGCTTATTTATATTGTACTGGATAATGAGAGTAATTATACCTTTTTTTTTTAATTTTTCTGGGCAAGACTGTCCGTATTATTCATTTTTATTTTTCTTCTTATCAACCTACAAGTCTTAACATTGACCAAAGCGAGTATAAAATCGTATAACAAACATCAGACGATCTATCACTTTGACAGTATAACTGATAATAATATTAATCGCATAATGATAAATTCTGATGGACTATCAGTTTTACTGATGGAATTTCAGGACTCCAAATTAACCAAGATTATGGTACAGCAGGATTTTGCTATATCAATAATAATGCAGACATCATATTAAAAATATTTACCTTTGACTAAAAGAAATATCAGTAGAATTATTTATCGTGTGGCGTCTGTTATCAATATACTGATTGTATGCTGATGAACCGAAAGTACACTGAGCGTCAGAGGGACGCTTGACACTGCTAACTCTTTGAAAACAACGCTGCTGCATTAGCCATCTGCCGTAAAATATGAAAGCGGGAAATGTTTTGCTTTGGCCAGAATCCACGTCAAATACCTCTAGATTGTCATATCGGTGCCTTCTTTTTCTATGAATAATTTAATTTCATTATGTTGGCGTTATTGCCGATTTATTACCAATATTATTTATAAAGTTAATGAAGATCATCAAATTATAGGTAAAATAAATAATAACTTTTAAGATATTCAGAACTAAAGATAGTTGTTTATCATAAACCTCATGATTGTGGACGTATTAGTGTCAGGAAACAAATGTGAATCATAGTATTTGTTGTTGTGAGTGATAAAACTTGTAACCTGTTTGTGTGTTTCTGCTGATTGTGGGATTTCCAGGCGTGTGTTAGTTAAAGGAATAAATATCAGGAAAGAATCCGCAAACAAATTTTCTTTGTTATTATAGTTTCCAACAAATCACTCAATATTTCTCCTAACACGAGGTTGGCTCCACTGGGGGGGGTAAAAGTACCAAGAATCAGAGTACAACAATTTTCTGAGATTATTTTCATTTTATGTCAAAATTATTTCAGTGAAATTTTTTTCTATAGAAATCGTTCTGTAGATATTATTCTAAAAATTTAAAGATATCATAACTATTGTTATTGTTTTGCTACAATACACAGTAACAATAATTATTCAACTTATTAAACGGAATTTTCGGTGCCCAAGATTCAGTTTGGTGTTAACTGAGTTCTTTTTAGAAATACATTGCGTACTGTAAATAAGGTCTCTCTTTATAAGATCTATTGGCGACTAAAATTAAAAATGTGGCTTTCTCTTCATCCGATTTGCTAACTACTATACCGGGGAATGTTTTCGTTTCGTCTCTGTCTTCGTTATCATGTTATTGTCGTGCTAAAACAAAAGAACGATTTTCTTGAACAATATACTAATGTTAGGTTGAATGGACTCGCACGAGACTGATAATGAAGATTTTCTAAATGTTGTAATATCAGTCCTTCAAACTAAGTTGAAAGTTAAGTGTGTTCCGTCTAATTTTTATTCCGTAATTCGCGTTAGGAAATCTACAGGCAATCAGTCTCGAACCACATAGACCAAATTTATTAGTAACCTTAAACGTAATGGAATACTTGATGCAAAAAAATTACTAAAGGGGTCTGGTTTTTCATTACATGAATACCTAACAAAGGGACGGTATGAGATTCTATCTGCTGCTAAGGATAGGTGTAGGAATAGACAGGTATGGTCAACTGGGGGAAAAGTGTTCATGTGGTGTGTTAGTGAAAATAAAAAACGTCTTGTTGCGTGCATTAAAGATTTATAAATTCGTATGTCTTTATCAACTTGGTAGAACTACATTGATTTCAGTTCACTATATTGTTTTTTTGTTTGTTACTGCTTGATATGCACCCAGTCGTGTTATTTCTTTAAATTTTTAATTAAATTTATAAATCAAATTGCAGCTGTGCGAGAGATTTGTCTCCTTTATTATTACTTACCGGTTGTTGTGGGTTTAGTTTGGATTTTAGTTTTTGAACGTCTAGAGTACTACGTTTCCGTCTTCTTTTTTTTATCTATTGTTAATACCTATTATATCAAAATACGTAGGGATCCTATTTTTTCCACTTTTCTTTAAATCATTATTTACAAAAATTAATATTGGACAATAATTCATATTATGTGACTAACCAGTCCTAATTTTGATAACCTTAAATGATTTAATAAATTTATCGTTGCAATTTGTTGTTTTCACGGCAATCTTCGAAAATTCAAAAATTTTCAAATGTTCCATGTCCCGATGCAAATAAACCTATTTATTTATAACTTTAACAAAAAAAAATAAGGGATTTAAATTAGATATTCTTAGATAACTAACGGATAAAATAAACCCAAAAACCCTATATAAGGAAAATAGTGTGGAATAATGTCGGTTAAAAATGGGATTTGTCGGAAAAAAATCAAGAAAATTCGGTTTTTACCCCTTAAATATGCTCCTGGATAACCCATTCGGTATTACTTTTAAAGTGTGATTATCCCTTTATAAGATAGTGTTAAAAATTATGAAAAAAAAAATAGATAGGAAAAAATACAGAGTGAAGAATGAAGAAACTAAAAAATTTGGATAACACGTATTTCGACGAGGTCTTTCCGACGACCTATATGGGATTTTAATTTGAACCGTTTTGACCCGACAAAAAATTAAAATCCGTGAAATATTTGGGTCAAAAATCGAAATTTCCAGTTTTTCCCAAATATATCCATTTTCTAGTGATTTTCACATACGTATCCGTTTTTCGATCCGACGTTTTGTTTTCGAGTTATTAGGTACCAAAGAGGGGCATTTTTTGACCTAAAAAAATTCAAAAGGATTACTAGCCATCTTCCGATCCTCATCAGTTTTGAAGATCCGAGTTCTCTACAACCTCCGAAAATTTACATCGAGTTCATTCATTTTTGCGATCTGTACCCGATTTCAAGGGAAATCGCGAAAATTTCGAATTCGAAATTATTCATTACGGACAAATGGTTGCTTTTTAAATCGTAATAAATTATACCTAAAAGTAAACATTTCTTGTAGCTAAATTATCCTAGTAATTTTCCTCAAAATGTTTTTTTGAGTTCCTTAAACGATTAATGCAATAAAAAAATATCTGCGCTATCCTATATTATCACAAGTTGACAAAAATATCCAAATTATATCACCAATTACCACAAAAAGAACACAAACGCACTTTATTTTTTAATTTACTTGAACCCAAAAATATAAAATCAGTAAATAATCTAAATATTAATCGCTCCAGCTTTAAGTTTTACCACGTGAACTTCACGTAGGTATATTTTTTAAAAACTTTTGCATTTATCCAAATATGTTCTGAATTCAATAATTTGCGATATCGTCAAATTATTAAGTCTCCAACATCTTAGAAACAAAAGGTGTCGAAAAACCACCTATGCGAAATTCACCCAGTAGAATTCAAAGCTCTAATGACTTAACCTGTGAATATTAATATCTTTTATTTTGGATAAAACTATTTTTGACGTTAATAGAAAATAGCGAAAATTGCAAAATGTGATTTTGGCACCCCTCGAGGAAAAAAAATATTTGTATATCATCTTAAGGAATTTGTTATCGAATTTTTTTTATCGTAAAATGCTTCTGGATTTCTGGCCTATATCATTTCAAAATTATAGATTTTAACGTGTTTCATAGCAACTGGTGAAAATTATTTTAATTTTTTAAAAATATAACCGGCTTTCTGTTTAGATCTAACATTAAGAAGAAAACAAACGTTTCTTTAGTTTCCGAAAAATACATGGTAGCATATGTTAACCTTATCAACATGAATAGCGCCCGATACTATTATTCACAGACTAAATCATTGCCATTATATGGAGAAAGCTTCCAGTTGAGTTAACACTAATTTATGTGACATTTATAACCGTTCGCTTGATGGTTTGTTAAGCTTAGACTAGAGCCGCTCTTAGACTATGACCTACTGCACTGTCTGAGCACAGAATAGTCAAACATTTGATTATTCCTGTGGTCTAAGGCGCAAACTGTCATATACTAAGCGACACTTAAATCTAAGCCGGCTTAAAAGTCTATGGTGCGAACGGCCATAAAGGACATTCTTACGAGGCAAAAACTTTGGACCACTAGATCTTTTCGACTAAGTTTTATGCAGTAGATCAAAAGTTCGCAATATATATATATATATATATATATATATATATATATATATATATATATATATATATATATACTATATATATATATATATATATATTTACTTTTTAGGACACTCTGTTTTTAAGTGGAAATAGAATTTACATAAGCAAACCAACTATTAAGGGCGATGTGGACTTTATTTTCGGTGGTGCCACAGCTGTAATTGAGAATGCCCAAATTATAGCTAGAGCTGACCGACCTCGCAACAGTGCTGTTGTTTTTGCTCCAAACACAGATAAAGATCAGAAATATGGATTTCTGTTAATTAACAGTAAAGTTACTGCTGATAATGAAATCAAAGCAGCTAAAGGTTGTAGTTTAGCTAGAGCATGGGATTCTTCTTCATGTAAGTGCCTGCGGATTTCGTTTATTTCACATATAATTTGGATTTTTCATACAATCCAGAGTGACAAAAATAAATAAGAATCTGTTTTTTTTGCAATAACTCTACACCAATAGCTTAAAAGAAACCATATATTATACACATCTGTATCTTTTACGTAAAAAATAATCTGCTAATAGATAAGAAGGTATGGTTCTCCATCCTTGTCGATCTATTTGTCCGTCTGTTTGTTGATGCGAAAAGTTAAAAATTGTCTATTTTATTTAAAAAAAAATTAATTTCTATACAGTATGTCCGCGAATGGGGTTTACAAGAGGACAAATGGATCAAATTTTGCAAGATACATAAAAATGTCACTTCTAGTAAAAGATTTTGCTTGTAAAATAAACAAGATTCACGTTATGAAAAATGTAATTTTTTATACAAGGAGCATAAAAAATACGAAAACGTTATTTTGCGTAAGAGCAAACAAGACATAAATCTCTTGTTTATTAAAAAACAAATAAACTGCTGGCCAATTCAAGCGGGACAAACTAAATTTTTGATAAAATTTAGAGTGGAATATTTTCGAAACGAAAAAAGATTTTGATTTAACTTTTTCAGTATGTAATTGAATAGTTCTTCTAGTTTTTATACTTCAAGGCACTATTGCTAGCAGTCGCTGCAACTCTATTTTACAGGGTGTTAAGTGAAACCCTGACTTTTTTGGAAAAGTTTTCCAGTTCCGAGAATCTAGGAAGAATTTTTTTTGAATTTTCTTTTCATACTAAAATGATCCATGGTCAAATACAAAAAAACAATTTCTCCGGATTTTCTCTATTTTCATTTGTTTTCCGTATACAGGGGTTAGTCGAAATTATCGACTTCTTCTTACAAAGGAACCCCTAATTTGGCCGTTTATTCACAAAAAGCGAAAGACCAAGTAAATTTGTAGTTTGAAGTAGTCCAGCTAACAAAATTAATACAAATTTTTGTACAGGGTGTAGCAAGTTTGGATCACGGGCTAGTAAATTATTATTTTTTAATTTCTACTACTTTTTCCTAAGTTAACTATTAATTATCACGTGCTACGTTAAAGGGTTAAAATTTGTTAGGTCCGATAACAGTACTGGATAGAAAGATCCTTTTTGCCCAAACGGGTTTTTCATTTTTTGTCTAGTCCCATTTTTAGTGATTAAACGGCTCGCATTTTGAACCTAACTTTTTGCCATTGCATCCATGAACGATTGAAGTGAGAGTGCTTTTTTGGTGGTACATAATGAATGTTTTATCCAACCAAAAAACATGTAGTGGCCAAACAGCTAATGATGCTTATTCGAAGAATTTTTTAGCATTATACAGGGTTGCAAAAAATATACCACCTATACTTTGCAGGTGGATTTCTGTTAATTTAGCGGCGTTTCTATTTCTTAGTCAAAAGATCTAGTAGGCCAAAAAATAAAACATTTTCTTTGCTATTGACAGTTACCAAGGCAACAAAGTATTCTTCTTTGAATTGGTGCGTTATTATCCTTTATAATGGCTCGATTAAGTGCAAAAGAACAAGCTAATTGTTTGCGTTTACTACAAGATGGGGTAAAAATTAGTATTATTGCGGATATGTACGGGGTTGGGCGAAGTACAATATCTCGACTGCGTCAACGCTTCCACGAAACGGGAAGTGCAAACTATCGTTATGGGGGAGGTCGCCAAAAGAAAGTCGGCATTGCAGATGAAAGATGGTTGGTTAGAGAGGCTCGTCGAAGGCGAAAAATTTCATCAGAGAAAATTAACCAGGAGTTCAGAGCAAGAACACACATTCGTGTGAGCAATAGGACCATTAGAAGAACTTTAAACAATAATAACTTAAGGTGAGTTACTTCAAATGAGATCTTATTTTTTGTACCAATATTTTTAGTGTTTCATTTTAGTAAGTCGGCTATTATAATATCGACGTCAGCTGAGGCGTGAATCTTGGATTTTGCGCACCGATATTATAAATGTAAACTTGAACTAAGTTGTTCATAAATTAAAGTTTTGATAGGCGACCCTAAACACATTATGTGTGCTTGCAGCGTAATGTTCCTTAGTTCTTCCCTAGAACTAACGTTATGAAAATTGACCTAATTTTGCATTTTAGTATAATAAAAGCTACTGTTGGCTTATTTATTGGTTCATTCCCTACACCTATACTACAGATTTTTAAGCCAAAATTTTACTTTTAGAGCTCGGCGACGTGCTAAATGTGTGCGACTTCTACCACAGCATAGGCGAAGACGTCTCCAGTGGGCATATGAACATCGCAATTGGCCATTAGATAACTGGGAAAACTGCATGTTTGTAGACGAGTCAAGATTTAATTTAATTCACTCGGACGGCAGAATATTAGTTTGGCGTGAACGTGGCGAACGGTATATGGAGGAGAATATGGCTCCTCAGGAACCTTTTGGTGGTGGAGGCGTTACTGTTTGGGGTGGTGTAATGTTTAATGGCAAAACGGAACTTTTTTTAACATTGGAGCCCATTAACGGTCAGGTATATAGGGACGAAATTTTAAGCAATATCGTTCTACCATTTGCAAACAATTTTGGGAACGATTTTGTGCTAATTGACGATAACGCCAGACCTCATAGAGCACGCATTGTGCAAGAGTTTTTGGAAGCTAATAATATTACCAGGATGGTCTGGCCTGCAAAATCACCAGACATGAATATTATCGAACACGTCTGGTCTAAATTGAAATTATTGGTAAGTTCTAGGGAAGATCCTCCTCAGACTCTAGAACAACTTGCAGACGCCATTGTTCAGGAGTGGGAAAATATTCAGCAAGAATTTGTCAATAATTTGGTAATAAGCATGCCTCGAAGATGCCAAGAGATAATAAATGTAAGGGGAGGTCCTACTAGGTATTAAGATTTGTTTTGTTTTCGTTAGTTGCAAGTTTTTATAATACCTTCAAGTAAAAAAAATGTTCTATAATTTAAAACGTTTTCTGTTTACCTATAAAAGTAACAACCAAAATTTACATTTTGGATCTCCTAAAGTAATGCCGGGAAAAATAACTACTAAATTTGAAAATTACGTATCTTTTCGAGTACTTTCAAAAGTAATTAAATCTTCTGAAATTTCTATACCTTCTAAAAACTACGCTATACAGAATTTTATAACTTGTTCAGTTGAATTCACTATCCATCTCCAATTTTTGACGAGAAAAATGTACTCCGTGACTATTAATTTAAGACACTTCTTATTAATTAAAATTTCTCAATGCCATGTACTGACTTTTTAGAGCAGTGGTAAAATATTTTTCTTTTATAATGAATAATCGAAGTTTACGAAAATCCAAAGATATCGAGAAACACGTGGCTTCTATTATAAGTAGTAACTTCTGCACAATCCTGTATAATGTGAAAAAGTTCCGAATGAATATTATTCTTTTTATCTGTATCGTTACTAGATTTTATTAATAATAAGTAGGACATTTTCTTTAATAATTATTAATATAGCAAAAAGGAACTTTATGAATACCTAAAGGACTCTAAAATCACATGATTTTCATATAAAATGTAGGTGATATGTCTTGGGCAAACGCGGACAAAAGCAGCGAATAAGCATCTTTAGCTCTATGGCCACGACACTTTTTTATTGGTTGGTTAAACCAATAAACGATGTCCACTTCAATAGTTCATGAATGCAATCGCAAAAAGTTAAGTTTTAAACGCAAGCCATTTGTATCACTAAAAATGGGACCAGACAAAAAAATTCAAAAACAGTTTCGGCAAAAAGTTCCAAGAAAATTGGGACTATATTCAATTAATTTGAAAATCACATGACTTCCATATAAAGTATAGGTGGTATATTTTTTGCAACCCTGTATAATGCTAAAAAATTCTTCGAATAAGCATCATTAGCTGTTTGGCCACTACATGTTTTTTGGTTGGATAAAACATTCATTATGTACCACCAAAAAAGCACTCTCACTTCAATCGTTCATGGATGCGATTGCAAAAAGTTAGGTTCAAAATGCGAGCCGTTTAATCACTAAAAATGGGACTAGACAAAAAATGAAAAACCCGTTTGGGCAAAAAGGATCTTTCTAACCAGTACTGTTATCGGACCTAACAAATTTTAACCCTTTAACGTAGCACGTGATAATTAATAGTTAACTTAGGAAAAAGTAGTAGAAATTAAAAAATAATAATTTACTAGCCCGTGATCCAAACTTGCTACACCCTGTACAAAAATTTGTATTAATTTTGTTAGCTGGACTACTTCAAACTACAAATTTACTTGGTCTTTCGCTTTTTGTGAATAAACGGCCAAATTAGGGGTTCCTTTGTAAGAAGAAGTCGATAATTTCGACTAACCCCTGTATACGGAAAACAAATGAAAATAGAGAAAATCCGGAGAAATTGTTTTTTTGTATTTGACCATGGATCATTTTAGTATGGAAAGAAAATTCAAAAAAAATTCTTCCTAGATTCTCGGAACTGGAAAACTTTTCCAAAAAAGTCAGGGTTTCACTTAACACCCTGTAAAATAGAGTTGCAGCGACTGCTAGCAATAGTGCCTTGAAGTATAAAAACTAGAAGAACTATTCAATTACATACTGAAAAAGTTAAATCAAAATCTTTTTTCGTTTCGAAAATATTCCACTCTAAATTTTATCAAAAATTTAGTTTGTCCCGCTTGAATTGGCCAGCAGTTTATATGAAATATGTTTTAAATTAAACCCAATGCCGAAGTAAATGCTTTCATTAAAAAATTTAAATATTAAAAGTAACAAGTTTTATAACATATATCACAAGTCCCAACAATTTTCTTTCACACCTTTAACCAGAGTACTAGTTCCTACATATTAAACAATAATGACACCTAAGGACATGCTTCTTAATATATTTATTGAATGAAGCAGTTATTTAATTTAAAATACTTCTTATTAAAATGCTGTCTAGTAAACAAAGGATACTTATAGTACAGTATTATGGGGATGGCCAAATATTATACCGTTACATCATGGAACAATTTAGCGAGAAATTTTTAGCAATCGCAATAACTGAAATGGCAATCTACAACATAATGAAAAAGTTTCAAAGAACTAGTTCGGTTCTGAATCTCAAGAAGAGAAGAATAAATATGACCAAAACGATGCTGCCACAGATTTAGTTCTTCAGTCTGTTAGATATACTTCTGTGATGTTTCTTAGAAATTATCTTAAACATATTCTAGGCGTTGTGAAAAAAGCTCATATTAGAGGATCTTAAAAAAAGAAAATAAATTATTTCCGTTCAACCACCAAACATTAGAAGAGGGAGATAAAGCGAAAATACTAGATTTTTGTTTAGGGGTGGGAGATCAAATTTTAAGTAGAAATATCCATTTTTATAAATTTATTATGTTTTCTGATGAATGTATATCATCTGCTAATGAAATTGTAGCATCGCAGCATATCAGATACTGGACTCGAGATAACCCTGAATTTAGAGTAATGAGGTGAAGACAATATTTTACCAAAGTGAACGTGTGGTGAGCGATATCTGTCCATGGCATTATAGGCCCATATTTTTTAATAACACCTGCAATAGAATATCTTACTTATAAATGCTGGATACATTTTTTAGCGATGAACTCGAAAACATGTCATTAAATTTTCGCCAAAAAATGTATTTTCAACAAGTTGGTTGTCCAGCACATTGCGCTCGCGAGCTGATAGAATGGCTTCACCTCAGATTCGGTCCAAGGTGCATTGGCAGAAATTGCCCAATGACTATTTTCAGTAAAATTTTCTACTTTTTGTTTTAAATCTGGACTGAAATTTGAAAAATATATATATCAGTATAAATTATTCATTCAATACAAAAAATATAAATGAGGTCTGTTTAATTTGGCTCTAAAAAGTTGGAATAAAATAAATAATATTTTATATGTAGTAACACAAAATTTTATGTGAAAAACCTAATTTTTATAGAGGGTTGTGTCCATTTATACTATGAATCTGTTTGATTATTATAATAAAACTTGTTATTAGAATTGCTGGTAAATGGAATTTATTAGTAATTGTTGGCAAAAGACGCAAAAGGTGAATAATTAAATTTTACTCAACGTAGGGAAATTCCGCGTTATGGCTTAAGAAAATCTTTGTACCCGGTATACATTTTTTTGATTATTTTATGAAAGGACACTAGAAAATGTATCAAATTTAGAAAAAATGCTCCACAGTAAAATTTGTTTGCATTTTCTTTTCTAAATCCATATATTTCAATAAGTCAGTTAATTCACAACATAAGACTAAATGAGTAAAAAAATATCAAAAGCCTTTTACCATTTCAACAAAATAGCCTAAACATTTTCTATTTTATACACCTATGAATTTAATTTTTTTTTTAATTATTTTTTTAGCTGCAAACGGTCAGGTTGTCATAAGAGAAACTGAAATTGTCGACGTTGTTAACGCAGATGCTCCCTATTCCACAGGAGCAGGTGGAAGGCCCTTCTCCGGTAATACAGATCAGAACAGAAACTTGGACGATCCAAACTACAACCGTTTCTGGGAATACAAAAATACTGGATCTGGTTCCTAACTTTTGTATTAAATAAAATGTTATATTTAAAAGTGTTTTTGTTTTATGTAACTCGATATTAGCTTATTACCTAAAACTAGTGATTTTGATGATATTCTTGTCATGTTTTGAAGTATTATTGCTTTCACAATTACATGAAGTTTGGTTTCACCACAAAATTTCTTTTTTTGTATTATTACCTACCCCTGTTTGAAAAGCGGTGGAAATGGGAAATAACATTTATTTATTGATTTATTTTCCTTTTTCGATAAACATTAATTTGTATAGGAATCATCAATCGTACAATCTTAAAACTACTTAACACTAACATTGCCGTTCAATATCACCAATAATTTGACGACTGTTTTGCTTCAGGTCATTAATCGTTTGCGGATTATCAGAAGAGAATAGAAGAATAGAATAGAATAATATATTACCATTTTGTATACATATGTACATTGGGTCGTCAATCATTTAAAAGAACGAATAAAACAAGAAGAACAATTGCATACGTAGCGCTAGTAATAAGTTATAAGTAATTATAAACAAAAATAGGAACACTATTTAAAATTTTGAACAAAAACAAATACACTTAGTGTAAAAGTAAACAGCAAATATTTGTAGTCAAAATGCACCTTATTCTATATCTAAAAATGTATTAAAAAGAGAAAACAATCAGTAAAATGTACCGAAATGATATAATAAGTATAACACACATCACAGAAAAGGCATTTATAATAGAATGCCAGACGCGCAAATAGTCACAGAGATAAACAAATATTTAGGAACTACATAGTCATTTACTGAATAAAAGCCATTCAATAAAAGGAAGTAATATGCCTTTGTGGCAAACTTATCACTCCGCAACAGTCTCAGACGCCTGGGTAACCCTTTGTAGAGTTTTACACAGTTGTAAGGAGGCGACCGTTTAAAATGCAGATCGGTCAACCTAAAAACATACCTCTCCTCCTGCTTCCAACATTTTAAAAAAGATGATTTTTAACATTTGTGAAAAAATAAATTTAAATTTAAACAATAAAAAGCAAAACATAAATATCAAAATGACATAACAAACCGGAAAACCAGCGGGGAAGCATCGGTTCCTTCGGTGACATTAATGACGGATATTTTTCGGGAACCGCGGTTTCAATCTTACCAACTTTGCAGGTTACCGATACCTACGGGACACAAAACCGTAACCGAAGTTGACAATGGTACACGCCCTAAATTCATTCTATCAAAACGTTCCAAGATGAAAATTATTTGAAAATCAAGCAAATCGCTGAAATATTAGAATAACTCATGCATTTTTAATGCCGACTTGTTCAAACTAACAGGACAAATACCTGTCAAAACCTGAACTAGAAGATCTTAATTTAAACCGGTACTATATCTTAAACCATTTTAGTGAATGTGGACGTTTATGAATTGTGAAAAGTTTCGAAGCCATCGTCCAATATTTGTGTGGCTTCTGGGTTGTTAGAAGAACCACTGAAAAGCAACTTAAAACCGAAAGAATCCAAAGCCGTAAGATACCTTAACAAAGACGATAGTATCATGGATTTATTAAGACTGGATACTGGATGATTTCACATTCTTTGAAGCCAAAACAAACCATTCTCAACGACACTGTAAACACAATTTGTAAACATCGGCCACGTCTTATTTTACCTTGTATTTTTGTACAAAAAATACGTTAGAAGCATCACAAGATTTACTAAAAGGAATAAAAGCCCAAAAATATTTTATTTTTCTGCTAAATAATAATAAATTTAAGTTAAAAAGGTTTTATTATTTATAGGTTATGTTATTTCTAAAGGTGTTGATTTAAAGTCGCTCCGAGTCATTTATAAATCTATATAAATCTATACGTTGCACTTTTTCTTTTCTTGTTCATTAGACAAAGACGTACGTGTAACCGAGTGTTCAGACCGAGGTTCAGCCGTTTTCCTAAACAACCAGCACAGACAGCAATACTTCTGAGCTCCAACACTCCAATGCTATTTTATCTCTTTCTACTACCCTTCTTGATTCAAGTACGTAGTTCGTAAACTAAAAACCTGGGGGAAAACAAACAAGAAATATAAGGCTTCACGTTCGATACGCTTACAGTATACGGACATCGAATCCTTATAATATAATAAATCCATGGATAGTATTTTAGTTTTGCCGGTGGACAAATGGAGCCCCACGGTCGTAATAAACACTGCAGATTACAAAAATAGATCAATGACCTGCTAGATACAAATACCTACAAAGAATTAACCAAAGATGCAACGCTGTGATTAATAAGAACAACCAAAACCATAGTTCAGACCTCAAGCCTCGAGGAAGAATTCAAGAAAAAAAATATGCAAAAGCGAAGCAGTGGCAGCACGGTTCAACGGCCTACCAAAATACATTAAATCTAAGTTCCTCTACACTGAAAAAAGTGATTGTGAAATCACAAAGTATTTACAAGAAAAATGAGGGAAATATACACACATTTTAAAGTAAATTTTATATTTTTGTGATTTTTCCTAAATTTACTAACTTTACACAATTCTACATGTAAAAATAAATCTTTTTGTAAAACTCCCATGTATATTTTTGTTATTTGTGAAAATAAACGGTGTTTTTAATAAAGCCATATAGAAAATGTAAAATTCCATTCTGTTTGTGAATATAACATGTGGAAATACAATAATATTTAGTTACATTACAAAATATATGTATAATTACTTATAGAATGTGAATTCACAAGCTTCTTGTAAATGCTGACCAATAAAACGCCAGTAGTTGATCATGTGACGCATCTTTGTGCGACGATAACTCGGACAGCTTGTCGATCGCCATTTAACAGCGTCTTGCTTCTTGGTGTGAGTGTGTGTAAGGCAGTATTGAATTTGCCAACAAAGTACAACAGGTTGGAAAAATAAAAGTATTTACTATGATTACATGTGACATTTGTACTAAAACTTTAAGAAGTATGTTTATGTACCAATTAGATATGAGTTATCACAGACATTGTCCCGGAATTCGCTTTGTGTGTAAATATAGTATTTGCCCTTTTTCTTGTAAAAGTTATAATAAATTTAAAGCAAAACCATTCAAAAATGGACACTTTGTACTTATACTAAAATTTAGAAAAATGGATCTAACTTATTTTTTCTTATACTTTTGTAAGCTGTTTATACCTAACATTATACGGGAGAACTTTTAATTTAAAGTTTTATGCTAATAACTGTAATAAACTGTTTTTTATTTAAAATGGATTTTTATTTTGAAATAATAATATTTTATTTGAAATAATAATATTTCAGTAGTTTTACAATGCGATATTACATAATATCTTAATTATTAAAAGTAATAGTACATTGTAAAAGTCATACGTTCCCCTAGCCTTCCGTTATAATACTACAAAAGTATGTAAATATACCAAAAATTTAAGTAAATTTAGGACGTACTTTTATACAAACGCTGTGAAAATGCCATGTTCTCTTACAAGAAATCTGTACTTTCACAATGTGTTCTTACTAAATTAATACTATATAAACTTAATTTCACAAAACATTTGTAATGTAATTTCACAAGAAAAATGTAAATACGTGACTGTCACAATATTTTTGTAACTTTACAAGAAATTCAATGGTCGCACTAAAAGCGCTAAATTTCTTGTAATTTTCCCGAATTATTTTTTCAGTGTACTCCCCTTTGTAAGCGCCATCGGTGCGCCGACGTACGATTTAGCCAAACCCCTAACATCTTTACTATAACCATACATTCATTTACTGAATAAAAGCCATTCAATAAAAGGAAGTAATATGCCTTTGTGGCAAAGTTATCACTCCGCAACAGTCTCAGACGCCTGGGTAACCCTTTGTAGAGTTTTACACAGTTGTAAGGAGGCGACCGTTTAAAATGCAGATCGGTCAACCTAAAAACATACCTCTCCTCCTGCTTCCAACATTTTAAAAAAGATGATTTTTAACATTTGTGAAAAAATAAATTTAAATTTAAACAATAAAAAGCAAAACATAAATATCAAAATGACATAACAAACCGGAAAACCAGCGGGGAAGCATCGGTTCCTTCGGTGACATTAATGACGGATATTTTTCGGGAACCGCGGTTTCAATCTTACCAACTTTGCAGGTTACCGATACCTACGGGACACAAAACCGTAACCGAAGTTGACAATGGTACACGCCCTAAATTCATTCTATCAAAACGTTCCAAGATGAAAATTATTTGAAAATCAAGCAAATCGCTGAAATATTAGAATAACTCATGCATTTTTAATGCCGACTTGTTCAAACTAACAGGACAAATACCTGTCAAAACCTGAACTAGAAGATCTTAATTTAAACCGGTACTATATCTTAAACCATTTTAGTGAATGTGGACGTTTATGAATTGTGAAAAGTTTCGAAGCCATCGTCCAATATTTGTGTGGCTTCTGGGTTGTTAGAAGAACCACTGAAAAGCAACTTAAAACCGAAAGAATCCAAAGCCGTAAGATACCTTAACAAAGACGATAGTATCATGGATTTATTAAGACTGGATACTGGATGATTTCACATTCTTTGAAGCCAAAACAAACCATTCTCAACGACACTGTAAACACAATTTGTAAACATCGGCCACGTCTTATTTTACCTTGTATTTTTGTACAAAAAATACGTTAGAAGCATCACAAGATTTACTAAAAGGAATAAAAGCCCAAAAATATTTTATTTTTCTGCTAAATAATAATAAATTTAAGTTAAAAAGGTTTTATTATTTATAGGTTATGTTATTTCTAAAGGTGTTGATTTAAAGTCGCTCCGAGTCATTTATAAATCTATATAAATCTATACGTTGCACTTTTTCTTTTCTTGTTCATTAGACAAAGACGTACGTGTAACCGAGTGTTCAGACCGAGGTTCAGCCGTTTTCCTAAACAACCAGCACAGACAGCAATACTTCTGAGCTCCAACACTCCAATGCTATTTTATCTCTTTCTACTACCCTTCTTGATTCAAGTACGTAGTTCGTAAACTAAAAACCTGGGGGAAAACAAACAAGAAATATAAGGCTTCACGTTCGATACGCTTACAGTATACGGACATCGAATCCTTATAATATAATAAATCCATGGATAGTATTTTAGTTTTGCCGGTGGACAAATGGAGCCCCACGGTCGTAATAAACACTGCAGATTACAAAAATAGATCAATGACCTGCTAGATACAAATACCTACAAAGAATTAACCAAAGATGCAACGCTGTGATTAATAAGAACAAGCAAAACCATAGTTCAGACCTCAAGCCTCGAGGAAGAATTCAAGAAAAAAAATATGCAAAAGCGAAGCAGTGGCAGCACGGTTCAACGGCCTACCAAAATACATTAAATCTAAGTTCCTCTACACTGAAAAAAGTGATTGTGAAATCACAAAGTATTTACAAGAAAAATGAGGGAAATATACACACATTTTAAAGTAAATTTTATATTTTTGTGATTTTTCCTAAATTTACTAACTTTACACAATTCTACATGTAAAAATAAATCTTTTTGTAAAACTCCCATGTATATTTTTGTTATTTGTGAAAATAAACGGTGTTTTTAATAAAGCCATATAGAAAATGTAAAATTCCATTCTGTTTGTGAATATAACATGTGGAAATACAATAATATTTAGTTACATTACAAAATATATGTATAATTACTTATAGAATGTGAATTCACAAGCTTCTTGTAAATGCTGACCAATAAAACGCCAGTAGTTGATCATGTGACGCATCTTTGTGCGACGATAACTCGGACAGCTTGTCGATCGCCATTTAACAGCGTCTTGCTTCTTGGTGTGAGTGTGTGTAAGGCAGTATTGAATTTGCCAACAAAGTACAACAGGTTGGAAAAATAAAAGTATTTACTATGATTACATGTGACATTTGTACTAAAACTTTAAGAAGTATGTTTATGTACCAATTAGATATGAGTTATCACAGACATTGTCCCGGAATTCGCTTTGTGTGTAAATATAGTATTTGCCCTTTTTCTTGTAAAAGTTATAATAAATTTAAAGCAAAACCATTCAAAAATGGACACTTTGTACTTATACTAAAATTTAGAAAAATGGATCTAACTTATTTTTTCTTATACTTTTGTAAGCTGTTTATACCTAACATTATACGGGAGAACTTTTAATTTAAAGTTTTATGCTAATAACTGTAATAAACTGTTTTTTATTTAAAATGGATTTTTATTTTGAAATAATAATATTTTATTTGAAATAATAATATTTCAGTAGTTTTACAATGCGATATTACATAATATCTTAATTATTAAAAGTAATAGTACATTGTAAAAGTCATACGTTCCCCTAGCCTTCCGTTATAATACTACAAAAGTATGTAAATATACCAAAAATTTAAGTAAATTTAGGACGTACTTTTATACAAACGCTGTGAAAATGCCATGTTCTCTTACAAGAAATCTGTACTTTCACAATGTGTTCTTACTAAATTAATACTATATAAACTTAATTTCACAAAACATTTGTAATGTAATTTCACAAGAAAAATGTAAATACGTGACTGTCACAATATTTTTGTAACTTTACAAGAAATTCAATGGTCGCACTAAAAGCGCTAAATTTCTTGTAATTTTCCCGAATTATTTTTTCAGTGTACTCCCCTTTGTAAGCGCCATCGGTGCGCCGACGTACGATTTAGCCAAACCCCTAACATCTTTACTATAACCATACAATGGACAGACCGACACTTAAGTTAAAGATTCACCCACTTTATATCCAAGATTAAAGACCTAGTTCTTAATAAAAACGACATCCTAGTGGGCTTCGATGGTATCCCTATTTACGAGAGTTCCACTGAACAACGTAATGGAATATATCAGCAAAATATTCCCGAGGGACATTTCTAATTTGTTTAATTAGTCATTAATGACATGAGACAACAAAATTTATGAGCAGACCGAAGGAGTAGCAATAGGAAGCCCTCTAAGCCCAGTGGTGGCAAATTTCTTAATGGAAAAGCTTCAAGAACAAACCTTAAACAGTACCCCTTTCAAGCCAAAAATAGGGTTCCGATGAGTCGGCAACACTTTTGGTACATGGAGTCGCGGAGAAGAAACGCTTCAAGAATTCCTTAACCGTATCAACAGTATACACGAAAACATCCAGTTTACAATGGATGGAAGAGAGCAATAAGCTGGCTTTCCTCGACATTTTACTAACACGAACAGGGCGACAATTAGGGCACGCAGTGTACAGAAAACCTATCCACACCGACCGATATCTTCACTGGGACTCCAACCATCACCCATGTCAAAATTATGGTAGTAATGGAAACTATGGAACTAGAGCATTTAAAAAACGCTTTAATGGCCGACGGGTATTCCGAGCAGGAAATAAAGAAATCCGTGCAACCAAAAAACAACCGAACCAACGATCAGAATCAACCAGCAGCCAGAACATTTCTACTCTACGTTCCCAAAGTAACAGATAGAATAGGTCGTTTACTTCAAAATTAAAATATAAAAACCATATACAACGCAACAACGAAAATAAAAGGAATGACAATAATCGGGTAAAGAAAGAAGGGATTCTTTGTCGGCTTCGGGAGTATACCGCATACCTTGCACATGTGGAAGCGTATATATAGGGATAACAAAACGGTCAATAAACACCAGAATTAAGGAACACAAAGCCAACTCCCCCTTGGGACAGATCACCAGATACAAAGATAGACTATCGCGTCAAATTCGAACAAGCACAAGTTCCCGCATCAACTTTTTATCACACCAAACTCTACAGGGAAGCCATTTGAATTTACAAGCATGCACACAAATTTAAGAAATCAGAGGAAGCAGTAAAAATACACAAAACATTGATCCCGATACTGAAGAACACAAGAATCGCACCATACAGCAAAGTCGAACATAAGGTGATCAACGTCATAACCAACCAATCATATGATGCCACGCATGAAGCGCCGCCCACCCTAGCGACTCATAAATATGAGCTGAGACCACGCAGAGTTCCAGTAGTTCGCGAGCAGTCCAACTGAGTGCAACTTCGCAAATTATGTTTTTTGAAAATTTTAAGGCGATACGGCTAAGACGTATACGTTTAACTCTACGAAATTCATACTGTTCATGATTTGTTAGCGATAATAATGGTGAACAACAAATATTGTTATCATTTTTCTCGTATCAACAAGGATTCGTGAGATACTTACCTTCAAACTTTTGGAAAATATGGCGACTGACGCAATCTGATAGAACACTCATGGGGCATCCCTATACACTTTAAAATCGAACAATAACAGCGTTACGATTTTTTGCAAGGGAAAAGTATCTATTGAATGGAGTACTTTTGTTTGTCTGAATTTAGAGTAATAGCTACGTCAATAAATCAACGGAAAACTAATAGGATATTGTGAAACCTAGAGAATATTGTTTTGACATGTTTGATTGCTATTTTTGGGTGATAAGTTCTAAATGTTTAAATTTTCTTATCTTTGTTCAAGTAAACAATAATGTATAATATATAATAGGTTTTAATACTTCAAAAAAAAAATTAAAACTACTTCTCTTACTATTCTGTCAATTTATTGTCTCATTGTACAAAATTGCTTAAAATGTAATTAATTTACTAAACTTTCTTTTGCGTGGCATTTGTTAAAGTGCATTTTAAGAGTATCCGAATACGTATCCATTTCTTGACCCGCGCGCCAGTGGTTACGAAACATGTATGTCATACGTATACAACACTAAAAAAAAAATATTTTCTATATGGAAAGGTAGGTGGATGCGGTATCATAAGATTCGAAGGTTAGGGCAAAGTTTACCGAATATAAATGTATTCACTATCTTTTTTTACGAATTTTAATTAGAAAAAGAAAGCATGAAATTAAATATGCCAAATCGCTGATCGTGTCGTTCGCTTACACTCGATGCCGATTCCGTTTTCTCTTCTCACTTTGCATTAGTGATCACCGAATGCGTATTTATTTCGATTTCGTAACCGTATTCATGTTTTTGACCGGTTACGGATATCACGGATTCTTTTGATATTTGTATCTAACGGGTTTTTGAATACGTATTCTTACATCACTAGTAAAGCTCGCCATTAGACACCTTGCAGTTCACGGCTCTACACCAAATTTCGTCCTGACAAATAGGTCTCGTCGCTGGCGGCCGAAAAAAGGGAGGAAATAGGATTTAAAAGAGATTCGTTATTGTTTAGCTTAAATAATAACAGAAAACTCTAAAATTATTGTAGGAAAAGGTTATACCTATTCGTTGTTTTGGAAAATCCATTCGTGATTTCTAAAACAATGTTATTTTTTTTATCTAAGACATCCCACGTAGACTTCAAACCTAAGTACTAACGTACCGTGGGCGTCTGAAGAGAAGGGAAATGTAATCTTTTGACACGGGATTTGAAGGATTGGAGGTTGGGACGGGAAGGGAAATATCTGCAGGCAATTTGTTCTATAATCTGGAGACCCTAGGTATGAATGAGCGAGAGAAGTGGCCTGTTCTAGGCTTTTGTAGCTGGACAGTAAGGGGATGCATACGTAACGCGCCTCTTGTTGTTCTGTTAGGAACAGTTAAGGGGGGATAATACCGCCTAGTTCTTCAGATCAAAATCTGTGGAAGTAGCGGTAGAAAAGGGAGGCAAGGAAGTTTTCTCGTGAGGGCCGGATCACTTATAAGTCGAATTGCTCTCTTTTGGATAGAATCAAAGATTTTAAGTGTCGAAGATGATGCCGCTCCCCAGATGTGGGAGCAGTACTCTAGGTTAGGTCTTATTTGGGAAACATAGAGAGTGTATAAGTTGGAAGGGGAGAAGTATCTTCTTGCTCGAAAGAGAAAACTAAGCTTTTTAGCTGCCGATATGGCTACTGAAGTAATGTGTTTGTGCCAGCTGAGATCATGTTCGAAAGCGACGCCAACAAGATCGAATGTCTCGTTGTTTTGTAGGGCTTGGCCATTCATGTGGGTGATTATCCCTGGTTGGCCGAAATGGCCCAAAAGGGATTTGTCGAAAACTCATGCGACATTAATGTTGTAAAAACAATTTTACAAAGAGTAAAAAATGAATTCCTTCATAATTCATAAGTAATCGATTTTCAAGATATTTACGGGGGTGTTAGGCACGCTACACACACTCATGCAAGTCGTCTGACTTGACCTGTTCAAGCTAAGTCGAATATTAAGCCTAATATTCGTCTTTGTATCCACTCACACACACAGATTGTGTCGATGACTTTTACCTTTTTTTTTTCTTCTGGTGGTCGTAGTCGCTAGTAGCAGTGAGAACCTTTTTAATTTTCTTTGGTAGTGAGCAATTTGGTCTCCGATGATATTTTAATTGCAACAGCACTTGCACTGTATTTGAAGACAGTCTAAAAAGCGGCCACGGTGGTCAAATGAATGGCTGAAAAACGGGAACATATTCTTATGTAAATTTATTAGAAGAATTGCTACTGGAAATTCGTGATTGGTGATGGGATGAGAGTTGCGATTTCTCCACATGAAAGATTAACAGCCACTCTTCAATTCTTTACAACAGGTCGAACTTTGGAAGACATGAAATTTTCCGTCACTATGTCACCCCAAGCACAGTCCCAGATATTCCAGAGACATGTATAAAGCAATTTTATCTTTAGAGGGCCAACTTCACACTTTTGGTTGGCCCCTATTAAATATTTTTTAGTTCTGGTTTAAAAATCATGAGTTTCCGTTAGTGCTGCAATAGTTGTACGGTTCTGTAGAATTCTGTAGACATTTGTGGTACCAGCTGTCGAACGTCTATGAAATGGTCCACGTGCACCCGAAAATCTAGGAAAACCTGGTAAAGCCCTTGTTGAAGATTCCACGGCTACAGCGTTTAGTAACCATGGTAAGGGTCAGAGAAACAAGGAAAAAACACTCAAAATCTTTGAGGTGCTATTTATTTTTAAAATCATTAATAAAATTTGCGAAATTGAATTCGTAACTTGTATTAAAATTTTAACGATACATATTCTGCCTTCCTAAGAAATTTCTAGAGCTGAATAACCGTTCAAGCAACCCATAACCACCCCCTCGGGAACCTACTGGGCACATGTTAACGGTAAGCGGCGATGCTTTAATTAATTTTTCACTCATTTTCCTTTAGTTATTAATCAAGCGACGAAAGCAAGTTTTTATACGTGTTGTTATAAATATATAATTTTTAAGTATGTCGAAAGTGCGAATGGCTAAAAACGACCATTGGCTGACAAAGTGAATAAGTTTATCGGTGAATTTTCCAATTTATTGTTTGATTGTGCTAAAGTATTTTTATTTTATTTTATTTAATTTAATATTTGATGTGCTGGGACAAAAGGAACTGTAAATATCATATAAATAATGTAGAAGAGATAAAAGAAATGGCGTGCCGCCGATTATTCAGTTTATTTTCGATTTTTCATGCTGTTTGCTTGTAATTTACTACTTCGCTTACCTACTTGATCAACAACTATTTCAGCATTTCTGGAATAAATAAACACCCAACTGAAAATTACCAACACTGGCACCGTTACATAAGTATGTACCATTTGTACGCGAGGAAATCGAAAACAGGAATAAACCTGAATTAAAAAATAAAGAGCTTTGGTTATGTCTTGATGAGACGATAGATTATAAGGAAAATTCCATTGCTATGGGTGATGCATAATATTAAAATCATATGCATATTGATTATTATTGATGTCGCTCTACTGTAGGTTATTTTAGAGTATTAAAGCATTAGCTTTCTTTGGGTTCATTTTTTTGCTAAAATCGCATCGATGAGATCGACAGGCAATCTAAACACATATGGATACAGGAGGAGGATGAATACATGACTAAAGCAAAACTTTTGGTCAATCTTAAAGAAATTAAGCCCACATTTCATATAAACCTCGAGATTTCAAAGAATTACACATAAAAATATTTTCAGTTATTAAAATAGATACTTAGTTCAAAATAGTTTTCTATAAGTATGCTTTTAAAGCCAATTATCTATAAGTATAATACTTCGTCATAGACAATTGCATAATTAAAACAATAAAATCCGTATCTTTTAGATTAAATATACAATTAATATTTCAATGAAATAACGCAAATTCATTTTTTTAGTTGAACAAACGCACTTGCAACTACTTGAGAATCCAGAAATGAAAACTATAAATGAAATTTTTGAAGGAACAGGTGCAGTTGTTTGAGTTTGTTCTCTAGTAATCTAATGTTAGTTAGTAAGTCTAATATTATTGTTTACTTCCGTCACTAATGCTATTGCAGTATTATTACATTGGAAAGAAAATCAAAAATTTCTTGCGATTTGTTCTGAAAAATATATTTCACAATTTTAATGAATTTGTAAAGAAAACTGTCTTGAAAGAGCTTAAAAGCCGTTCATGTACATATTTTTAAAATTCGGATTTATATACATAAAAACCGGTGTTGCCTTTTATTTAGTAAATACAGTTAAAATATTTAAATACAATTAACGGATCGCTAGCAAACAACGAACCATTAAAAAGATGAAATTAAACAGGTAATCCCAGGAAAATAAAACAAAAAACTAATTTTTCTGAAATATTTCCGTTTCAGTTTATTCATACTTTAATTAGTTCAGATCAAATTTGAGTAGTTTAATCAAAAACGAAGTACTCATCTGTTATTTTATGACATTTTTTTTATTGGTGCATGTGTTTCTTCTTCCGCAAAATTTCTGGTAAAGTTAATTTTTATTTCTTTCTGAGAGAATGCAGCAAAGAAACCCCATCTCTTTTTAATTTTTACAAAAGAGTCGGGATATCATATAACTCCTTGTTATGAAAAGAATGAGGTAAATGTCAAATCAGATCTTAAAATATTGTGAGAGTTATGACAGGTCAATTCTGCCACAGTGTCAGGGTTTGTTTTACTAATTATTCACGAATGCCCGTTTAGTTTTTACTTAATAATTTACCTTGATTGAGGAGTTGTATCTTCATTCTTACACTATGTGGGTTTGTCTTGCCTTGTGTTCCAGGTTACTCCCTGGGAATGTTGATTGCCTTTTATCTTACCCAAATTGGCTGTCCAATGTCCATCTTTCATAACATGTAGTTTGATTTAACGTTGTTCTTTGTTTGGACCCTAAATTTCGTTTTCTTTGCCTTGCTTAAAGTCCTCCCTGTGTATAGACAGTCGCTCTTAGTCTATTTATGTTAACATATTTTTAGAGAGTAAATTTTAAGGGGCTACTTACATTTTCATATATTTGCCAGTTGTTGACATTTTCTCTCGACATTGGATGGGTTTTAATTCTGGTATTTTCCACATTCAGGGTCCTGGTTTCCGCCATGCTCTTGAATATTCGACATTCACGTTCTTACCCTTACAGCGGGTTGCACAAAACTTTTAATCAAGCGTTAAATCCTAACTCTTCGTTAAAAACAAAATATTCTCAGTTTAACAGAGCGTTAAATTTTTTTCCTTTCTGCAGCATCCCAAATTTTTGGCTAATCAATGATTAAACTGACAATTGCCACTAAAAAAACAAGGTGTTGTTTACTTTTTCATTTGTTTTTAACGAAGAGAGCACTTAACGATGAATTAAACTAATTACACAATATGGTGTGAGTAAAGTCATGTTTTTGATAACATTTTTGATAAAATATCGGTTGTTTTGGCAAAAGTTTATGTTCTAGTACAAGAAATTAAAAGACAACTCCTTCCTTCAATAATTTAAAATACAACTATATACACTTTTATATTCCGACGTATCATAATGACATTATTATGAGTTTCATTTTTAATGTCAAAATGACATACTTTATAGGACTGAGTACTATAATGATTTCATTATAGTACTGAGTACTGTAATGAAAAATTGACGCAAAAATGGAAAAAATATAGGGAACACCAAGTTTCGTAATTGGCATAAGTTTTTTCATATATGCCTTTAGACTTTTCGGGCAACAAACCAACAACTGCTTTATTGGCCAATTCTTCGATTTCTGATAGCAGATTATCCATATTATATTATATAAACGTTAAAATTAAAAACTCAATTCTGACAATGACAATACAAACAAATATTTCTATAGTTACCTGGTTTTATTAAAATCAAGCTACATTTACACTGGATTATACTCGATTTGAAATTGGTTGATAGTAATAAATCATTTTTAGCAGCCGATTCCATAGGCGCACCTACCTGACGTGCCGGTTTGAACCCTATTTACTTATCCGAATAATTTAGTAATCATTATTGTCATAACAGGTAAAAATAATTATGCCGAGAATTCCGGGAACAATTAATACACAATGTTACTTTTCAGGTAGTTACGAAAAATTAGGTACCTCTACTTATTGGTATAAAACTGTGAGTCATTTTAAGAGCGAACAAACCTAATGCGAGTATTCTAGGACACACATTTGGGTAATTTTTGAAAATGGAGAGTCTTTCAGGATTTATTCCAGTTAAGCGAGCTGCGAAATCAGCGCTAAGCATTAGTGAAAAGATTATTGTGCTTAATGTATTTAATGCACTTAGATATCAAAAAAGTGCAATAAGTATCGATTCTGCAGTGGAACTTTGTTCAAAGATGACAGGTATTGGAAAAGCAACCATCTACAGGCTGATGCGGGAAGAAAAGACAGGAACCGTGACGCCACCAAAACCATCTCCAGGAAGGCGAACAATACCGATCGATGAGGACGAAAAGGCCATCATAAGACGAAAGGTGCATTCATTCTATTTCAATAAGGAGATCCCTACTTTGGATAGAGTTTTAGGGGCAGTAAAAGAAGACTTTCCTGCAATCAAGAGAGATAAACTATGGAAAGTTCTAAGAGAAATGAATTTTAGATGGGAAAAACATAGTCGGAAGTCTCATTTGCTCGAAAAAGATGAAATAGTATGTTGGAGACGTAATTATTTGAGAAAAATAAGAAAATTTCGCAATGAAAACAAAACAATTTTCTATTTGGACGAAACATGGCTGAACGAAGGCTACACAGTTGGAAAAATATGGACAGACAAAAATGTGACTTCTCACCGGCAAGCATTTTTAGACGGTCTATCAACAGGAATAAATCCGCCCTCTGGAAAAGGAAAACGATTAATTATAACTCACATCGGTAGCTCCAATGGATTTTTAGAAGGTGGACTATTATCATTCCAATCAGTTCGTACAGGCGATTACCACGAGGATATGAATGCTGATGTTTTTGAGGAGTATTTCGAACAAATGATAGAGCTGATTCCACCTGGCTCCGTCATTGTGTTAGATAACGCTCCGTATCACTCCAGAAGATTGGAGAAGATGCCTACAACTGCTTGGCGAAAAGCAAAAATTATCGAGTGGCTTGTGGAGAAACAAATACAATTTGAGGACAATATGGTTAAAAAGGAGTTGCTATCAATTGTAAACACCCATAAACATCGGTTTCAAAAATATGTTGTTGACGAAATGGCCAAAAAACAAAATATAATAGTGCTTCGGCTCCCCCCCTACCATTGCGAATTAAATCCGATCGAACTGGTATGGGCTCATGTGAAAGGTTATGTGGCTAGAAAAAATACCACTTATAAAATGAGTGATGTTCAAAAACTCTTTGAAGAAGCGCTTCAAGAAGTCAACGCGGGGAAGTGGCAAAGATGTATAGAGCATGTACTAAAGGAGGAGGAAAAAATGTGGCAATTGGATAGTTTACTGGAGAAAACGGTCGAACCACTTATTATCAATTTAGGGGAAGAAGACAGTCCCTCAGATATTTCATTTTCTGATGATGATTAATTTAAAGCGAAGAACTGTAATGACTTACTATAAATTTTATAGAATTTCAAATAGAAACATTTTTCCAAATTTACTTGTTTATTAGTTGCTTTATTGTTATTAGTATTATATTTATTCAAATACAAGGGTAACAAATTATGCCACACATCCGAATGTTCACTAAATTATATAATTATTGTGTTTAATATAAACTTAAACCCACCCGAAAGCACGTGCATGAGTGCAAAACATCACAGGTAGAATACTACCGCTTATTGTTCGAGCCTCGGGTTAAGCTTTGTATTCGACGCCCTTATCAGATCTATAGGAATGGAAAGTTTAATAAATGCAAAAGGGTCTAGACTTTCAATGTATATACTATTTAAAACTTGGCAATTTAGGTGGACCACTCTGTGTACGTGTTTGACGGATTTTAATGATTTATTACTATCAACCAATTTCAAATCGAGTATAGTTTACTGACGAAAACTTAAAATTCATCAAAAAAAAAACACAAAAATCGTCGGAATATAAAATATTGTATGAAATTCGGATCAAAAACAATCATTGTGGTACACGCCGTGTTATTACACTCGGCTGACGCCTCGTCCAATAATACTCACGGCTAGTACCATAATGATCGTTATTATGATCCTTATAACATAAATATCTATTATTGCACATGGGCATCTAATTTATCATAAACCCAACCTAAGCAGGTACCTACCTTCACACACTAACAAAAAATGTAGGAAAAATAAAGTTCATCAATTATATGTGAATTTTACCAAAAAATACACCATTCATCTTCAATAACATACCAAAATTACTCTTTATACCACTATTTTCTTGTCAGATTTGTGCAAAAATAATATTCTATTGCTGGATGAATTCTTCTTGGTTTTAAACTACAGTAAAACTTGTTTATAAGGGCCACCATAAAATTAAGAATAATTGGCCTTTATAGAAGGGTGGCCAGTATTGCCAGGTAGCAGTTATTACTTGTACAAAAAAGTAAACATTTACTCAGAGGGGTTTCTAAAGCCTAATAACATTTACATATCACAGTTTAATTATAACTAAAATAAAAGTTCATTTGGAGATTTGTTTTTTATTTAATTAGGTGCATATTCACGGACATATAGCGAACAAACGTTTTTATAAAATATATACCTACCAAAAACATTATCTAAATCTAAGTGCAAAATTTGTGCAAACATTCGGTTTAGTTCAGTTTTATTCCTGATAATATCATTTATTTGGGATTTTCCAACACCAAACTTTTCAGCCAGTTTTCGCGAACGTAAGGCATACTTTTCACTTTCCGCGATAACATCAATTTTGTCCTTCAGTGACAAACGTTTTCGTTTTAGGGACATTATTAAACACGCTTCGATTCCGAACACGATAACAACTTTACTCTTATCGATCTAAGACACAACTAAAAATATAATGTGAAGATAATCACCCTATAACCACTAATGCTATTTGAACCAGGTAAAAAATAATATTGTTGGGTATTTCCACCCTTAAAGTTTGCAGAATGTAATCATAAAATAATAAAATACAAATTAGGCCAAAGAAATTCCGGCCAATATGAAAAGGTTGATTTACCTAGAAATAGGTTATAAAAATTAAGGTACGTCTGGCCGTGGCTATTTTATAAGGGTGTCCATTATCTAAAGGTTTTTATTTACGGGATTTCCTATAAAGTAGATTTTTGTTAGCTTGAAACTGGCCGATAACACAGGTGGCCGATATAAAAGGGTGTCCGTTAACACAAGTTTTACTGTATTCGTAATAATATTGTAATTAAAACAATTTTTCTTCTATAAAAATATAGATATTCTGCTAAATTGGCTATTTTTCTTCAACAATTCCGAATTGTCAACTAACTTTTCCTTGTCTCTCTTTATTTAACCCAGAGAGGTAGTTATTTTTTTCAATTATTTTATTCATAACAAATCAAAAAGGAAATTACTACTTATAAAAGTAAAAACATTGGAATAAAAGCAATTTTTATATGAACCACTTCATTTGTTTTGGTCCGCGGCCCCCTATACAATAAGGCATAACCTCCTAACTATAAACCATAGAAAAATAAAGGCTTGTTAGAGAAAACTAGTTTTTTTTTAAATATAAACAAAATAAGATCATAGTACATAAGCTACGGATTTCAACGATGTCTGATGTAACCTCAAATATTTCTCTCTTCGTCTTCCAGTTATTGCTGGCCCGCGTCAATGTAACAGGTTAGCCAGCTCACCTCCCGATCTCGCGCTTAGAGCTCTTGCAACTCGCAGGGACTGTGTACACATTACTCCTTTATTTTTCTGTGGTTTTGAATTTTGGAATACACGGGGTTTTTCAGAGTTCACCGGTTGTCAGCCCGGTTACAACCGGTAAACGCTCTACCACCACAACCGCCTCCACTTAACTCACGGTTGTGGCGCTATCTTGAGGGGTATTCGATTGACGAAAATTGGATTGAAATAAATACCATCGTCGACAGATATATAATATCTTTCCACGATGTAAATACTGCTGAATTCCTGTTTACCAGTTACTGGTTTTCCAAGGCTTATCAAATAAAAATTATTGCTTTTGCAAGGCTTCAATAAATATTAAAATTTTTGATAGTTAATAAATAATACATCCTTGGCATTGATAGTGTTTTTTGTACTGAATAATGCCAGAAGGCATAATTATACCTGGCCTCGTCTGTTTTGGGAAGATCTAGTACATTTTAATTAAATTTGGTACTTTTTCAATCAGAATGTAGTACCAAATAAAAAAGGTCTGGCAACACTGTGTCTGTTCTCTGGTGGTTTAGCCAAGTAAAGTGGACGCCCACGGCTAGGTGCAATAATGCCTGGTTTTAATATAAGTTTAAGATGGCCCGCATTTGTTTGTGGGTAATTGGAAAAAAATTAGTGCAGGTTGGTGCAAATTGTGTACTACAAAAGAACAAACCTTTTGTGTTGAAACTGCAGTTACTTGCACAGATTTCTTCTAATTGATATCTTCTTACATAAAAAAAAGTGTAGGTTAGTGCAGTTTCGTGCAACACAAATGAACAGATCTTATGTTGCCCTCGACTTTTTTTAATTTAAAAAGTAGATTAATGCCACAAAACAAATTTTAAAAAATTACAGCCGATTCTCCAATGCTAGTCCGGTCTAATTTGACAATCAAAAGTTTTAAACTGACAAGTGTAAGAATAAGACCACTAAGATTTATTCTATGAACTTATTTCTGAGCTTTTCGCAAATTTATCAGGAAAAGAACAATTTTAATACGTACTTTCAACAATAATAGAACTAAATTCATTAGAGCAACTCGTTCCAAGATGAAAATCATTTGGAAACCAAGTAAATCGCTGAAATATCACAATAATTCATAAGTTTTTAATGACAAGAACAGGACAAAAACCTGTCAAAACATAACTGATCAACTATAAGATCTTAATTTAAACCAGTACTAAATCTTAAACTTTCTTAGTGAATCTGGACGTTTTGTTTACCCCTCTAATTTTCTTTATGGAACTTTTCTAGTTTTATAAATTATCAGGAAATAAAAATGAACAAAAGTATTGATATAAATTAACGTAAACTTATATTTTAAAAAATCCTAGAATATATTTTATTTATGTAAAAGTAACAAATTTCTATTTATAAAATATTTCAACATCTATGTCACCAGTAGGAAGGTACTAAGGTACCTATATTATTTTGAGCCAGTCTTCACATTACATCTTTGATATATTCTGTGACTTATCTATAACCTGTAACAAAAGAAAATGGAACACATAATAACATGTAAAAGTCTACACGGAAAAAAATCAAAAATCAAAAATGTCAACAATTATGGTGCTTTTCATTTTGTACTAGTTGTAACATTTTCTCAGACAATTGTAAAAATATTTATTCACAGGATGCAAAAAAGGTTATTTGCCAGTTGTAATTTGTACCATTAAGTTGTGTTTGAGTCTTTGTAGTACAATTTTAAACTAATACTTGTAAATATAATTCGGATTCTATAAAAAGAAATTATATGTATAGTATTATTAATACTAAAATTTTATTGCAGAAAATAGACAGTATTATCATAAATTCTTTCACAATTTGTTATACTAATTGAAACATGATATTGGCAACAAATTGTAGACAAAAACTTGAATTATTTCTCTACTTTTTGTAGAGTAAATAACCTTTAAAATTATACAATTTATAACAAACTGAATACATTTTTAAAACACAAAATTTTAATACGTAACAACTGAAAATATTACTAAGCACAATTTTTTTAAAAATAAAATACACCGAAAAGTGTAGAATACAAAACAATTTATACTGACTTTAACGGTAGGTTAATATAAATAAATACAAATATACTATTTTATTAATTGATTATTTTGTTGAAGCAAGCACAAGTTTTAGTGTAAATTTTACAACAATTTGTAGTAAATGACACAACATATTAAGTTAAAGCAATAGTAGCTAAATGTAGCAGTAATTTGGAATTTTTATGAAAGAAAACTCTTTATAATATTTAAAATTTACTACGATTTGTGAACAATTTTATAGGTCGCACCGACAAGCCAGGCGGCGATGCCGATGCTGCGATATTTTAGTGGTTTACAATACAGGTTACTGTTTATTATTTATTAGTATCACTTCGTTACGAAAGCATTATTCATTGTTGTCCTGCTTGATGATTGTATTTAAAATGCTAGAAGATAATGTCTAAATAATAATAAATATTGTGTGGTTTCTAATTACAAAGTTCAAAGATTTATTTAAGTAAATTTTCGGACGAAGGAAGTCGACACTCAGCTATATGAAAATCCGCTTTAGTGTCACCATTATGTTGATTTATCTTTTAATTCTTTATTTGCATCTCACCATGCATGTTATGAAGCAAATTTTATTCCAGTGCCACGTTTTAAAAGATAATAGGTACATTTTTTTTACCAAACAGGTCAATTATATTTTTTAAAACTACAGTGGCAACACTGCCTTCTCTTTCGGGAAAACTCGGCTGATATCGGCAATGACTCGAGTGCATTAGTACGGAATGCAAAAATTTTGCAGGTTTCAACCCTTTCTTTTTATATCATTTCTAGCAGGCACAGGTTTGACTTGCTGGATTATGTTAGATAAGTAAATTTCGCGCTTTTGTTTCCTTTTCGCTGCAATTATTTTCTGAGAAGTTACAGGTAAGTTTTACCAGTAGATAATGTACTAATATTGGTTGTTTTGGGGCCTCATTTACATCTTATTTGCAGTGTTTAGCAATCGGCGAAAAACTTTGCATGGGCACGGGATAAAATGGCCGACAAAATTGTTAACCGAATGAGGTTTTGTACACTTCATTGATGTATTTAAGGGTAAGAATAATATAGTTTTTAAAACTATTAATAAATATTTAACTTTTGACAATATGTTTTGTTGAGACAATATTAACTTCAATATAACTAATGTGACAGTGGTCAAGAATAATACTATTATTGAAAATAACATAGCAGTTTTTTCCGTGCATCAACGACGATTCTACAAATATATTTTTACTTAAAAATCAAAATTTTTTTTAAATATAAAACCTTTGGCAATACACCTAGGTAGGTAGGTACGTGACCCTACAAAGGGATATCCTGCTTCCTGCATCCAAAGTGGCGGTTACAAAACAGTTTTATTATATTGCCATTGTTTGTCTTAAAGACAAAAAAGCCATCCTGTTAAATGACCCTAAAGTCAACTAATTTTCGAAATATTTGCCATTTTGGCATGCAGCATATTTTTTATAGTGGTTTGAGTGCTATTTTATCATACTAAGTATATTTCAGGAGATATGCGAAGGAACCTGAAGCAATACGGATTAATTTCTTTAAATAACAATGATTTGAAACTACAAGTACTTAATATAAACGCAGATACAGGTAAGTGTGTAATGTTTTCTTTTTTTTTTCAAAGGCTTTAAGTTATAAATAGATCAGTTAAATGTTTACGAATAAAGAATGCCTAGTTATAGGACAAAAAATGGGACCTGCATAGTGCACATTATTGATGCAATTTTTTCTCTTATAATTGTTATATAATTTGTAAAACAAAGCTTAAAAGGTAAATTCAGATTATAAGATACTCATAACGAGGTGTGGAGCTTTTACATTTTAACTTTAATAAATGTTTTATTTCAGAAGGTACCGTCAGTGAAAAAAATTTTTTAGCTGAAAAATAACAGTCGTTCATTTGGACAAGTCCAAGAATATTAGAATAGTACATCAGTTCATGCAAGAAAGTTTTCCAAATTAATGAAAAGGTATTATGTTTCAACTAGATATTATGCTTTATAGAAAGCTGTCATGTTGCCACATTAAACAGTTTAATAAAAAAAAAGATTTTATTTCTAAAGTAATTTGTTTTATTTAGGTAATTATAATAAATTAATATAACAAAATGAAAGGGTCAAAACAGCAGCCGATCCATGAATTTTAGAATTTCTAAATCTTATAAGATTTAGAAATTCTAATATTGTGTAGTTTCTAGCTTCTCCAGAAGTTTTAGCACCCTAAAATCTCTGTTATGCCACATGGGACCCACATCAAATTTGGTAGTAGTTAATAAATCCATAAAATTAATCTGAAAAATAAATTTAATTTAATTTTCTTTTATTTTAATTTTTTTCACAGCAATAAGTCCTTTTTTAACCTCTCAAATCTGATAAGGGTCCCGTATGCTATAATTATAATTATAGCATACGGGACCCTAATCAGATTTGAGAGGTTAAAAAAGGACTTATTGCTGTGAAAAAAATTAAAATAAAAGAATATTAAATTAAATTTATTTTTCAGATTAATTTTACGGATTTATTACCTACTACCAAATTTGATGTGGGTCCCATGTGCCATAACAGAGATTTTAGGGTGCTAAAACTTCTGGAGAAGCTAGAAACTACACAATATTGTATTAACTAATTTGCTACAAAGACGTGTTAATTTTTAAAACAATTTTGTATTTTAATATGACGCAATCAGGTAAAAATATAGCAACAGCAGTGGAAAATCCGGTGCAATAATTTTAAAAGTTTTTACAACAGCGCTGTACCAAAATGTAACACAATAGTTGCAAAATAGTCATAGCTTTGTAGTAAAGTATTTCAGACAAATTGTGTAAAAAATATTATCAAGAATTTAAAACTCATTTAATATAAATGACAGGAAGAAGAACAATTACTGTAGTAAATTATACAACAAATTATTAAAACTACTCGAACAATATATTTGATTTTTTACTCCTATGTTTAAATTATTTGCACCTAAAAATTGAACTCTATTTACAAAGCATTATTTTAACGACTTTACTACAACACTCTTTTAGATTTTAAACTTCCTTGTCTACTTTTCTGTTGTAACTTTTGTTAGATACTCGTAGAATTAATTCAAAAAGAAACGAACAATATCATGAAGCAATTCACAACAAATTGCTCTTGTCCCTATTTTTAAAACAATTTGGAGCAAAAGTCTCTACATTTGTAGTAAAACCTCCAACAATTTTTTTTCCGTGTACGTACATGATTACATAGTAATCTGAATAAAGCCAATATTCAAAACAACCTACGTAACTAACTTGTTCATAGATATTTCATTCTTAAAAGCAACAATGTGGTTCACATGAGTATGATAAAAATGGTAGTTAAGTAAATGTGTAACAGAAAAATTCCCATCTTCAATCTCTGAATATCTGTAAGCACGAGCAAAAAGTTTATTAAATGAGAAATATTTTACTTCGAACTTAATTTTGAATGAATTTGTGGTGGATTAAATGAACACTCTACAGTTTCAGCGTGCCACATGGTTACAAAAATTTTATTTGTGATCTCTACTACCTGTAATTAGGTTTATAAATTGACCAGGATACTTACCCACAGTGATGTTGCTAGGCTAAATTTGACTGAAGGCAAGCCAGGAATTTTACACCCCTATAACAAGACCTAATTAGCTTATAGACTATAGTTTTTCTGTTTGGCGCCTCTTGCCACAAGCGCTCATGTAAGGGCCTAGTCTGCCTACACCTAGCTACAGCACTGCTTACCCAGACAAAAATGTTTTGTCACATGCACTGGACAAAAAAAATATAGTTGCATCTGAGCTATTATGGGTAACGGGTAAAGATAGGACTTGAGGTAAAAATAGGAAACAAAATTGTAGTACTCAAAAATTTTATAAGTACTGAGTGATAGAATATTAATGACAATATTTTACCTTATCAAGAAAATACCAACAAACTTCCAAAGTTTTCACCTGGTGTCTCACCGAATATTGTGGCTATAAGGATAAGCTCTCAAATCACATCCATTTAGGACTCCACTTCTTCCATGTAGATTTACCAAGTCTAAGGAAATATGTTTATGATATTTGTGTGCCTCATCTTTCATTAAAGGTCTAGTTTTTAGGGTTGAATTCATATTCATTAGAAATAGTACAATCATATTTCCATGTACCTAAAACAAGCACATAAATGGATAATGATGACAAAAGGATAGTGTTTAAGGAAGCTGAAAAGCAGCAGATTTTTTTTGCAAAGCATTTTAACAAAGATTTTAAAAATTAATAGAAAAATTATAAAATTTTGCCAGCGTATACACTAGTTTATGGTTAATAAAAGGGTGTCCATACTACTTACCTTAAAAATATGTTTAGAAGTTTATTTTCTTCTATTTTTGTGTGAGTTTTCTATTCGCCTTGCCTATTTTCCCATTTTAACATACAAAAATATTTTCTTTGATACCAAATATCTTCGCTTTTCAAAGAATACAAAACGCTTTGTTGACATTAAAATCTGACGTTTATCGTTCGACTTTTCCCGAAACAGCGACCGCTTCCAAATCTAAAAGCCGATGTTAAGCGATTGCTGTTTCAAGTAGGCCTGGGCCGGCTTTGATTAAATCTTGGGTAACTTGACCAAAATTTAACGTGTTAAAATTTAACACGTTGTTAGCTAATCACGAATTAAATGTTCTTTCTGCAACCCGCCGTAAGACATGCTAAATATTTACCATGCACGTGGCATTACGATGTAGACTCGTAAAAAAACTATATATATATATATAACATTCAATAACAACTCGACACGCTATTTAAAATAATTAAATTTCTAGATTTCATTCAAATGCTTCGATCAATTTTCCTTTTGCTGTTGGCATGCGTAGTGGCCACTTTTGCAAGCCACCAGAACTACCCAGGTACAACAACTCGTCCCGTATTGTCTGATTCGGAAGCAGCGCAGTACACTAAAGAGAAATATCTACAGGGATGGACACCAGAAAAAATTTCCCACTCACATGCTGATTACACTGTAGGAAGTGGACATTACACCTACATTCAGGAGGCAGTAGATGCTGCTATTAATGTGAGTTCTAATTTCCTTAATGTACCTTCTTCACTAAAACATATTTTTGAAATAATAAATGAAGGGTGGAAATTCCAAATGATCTAAATGCATTTTGCTACTTTTTTTGAAACAAGCAATAAAACGTGCTTTACATAGAACATTAACAACTTACATTGCTATAATATCCATTAGATCCATTTTATTTTATTACTATTATTTATAAAATATTAAACGATTCAGAATAATTTAAAAGAAATACCAGACAGCACCTATGAGTCTTGTCGTTTTGATAACTACTTCACAACAGATACTTTGGCATATAGACCGTTTGGAAAAATCGCACATCTAACACTTAGACCACGCCATCTTTTAAGAGCGCACCAAACCATGTAAAAGTGATCCGGACCGCGGTCCGCCTGTTACCGACCCATAATCTAGACCTATAGTCGTCTCACGAAGTGGGAAAATTAGTGGTTAGTGTTACATTGTAGAAAAAAGGTATTTTGTGGTTATTTGCATATACATGGCAGTTCTATCTCCTACATGCCCTCGGGGCATACCAACTACGTTTTGTGTGAAGGGCTTTGTACTGAAATAAAACAAAATCTCAACTTTAATTTTTTTTGTTTTACACAATATCGCCACAACTTAATTTTTATGGTCTGAGAATGTTATTCTAATACATCTACCTTGACAGGTGTACATAAATTATTAACAGTTTTATGTTGGCAGAATATATGAAAATGTGTCCTCAGTCCTCTCGAAAATTTCTTTGTCGAGGTTATCCTCATTCGGCTAGAATGTTTGCAAGTAGATTAAATAATTTTTCGAACATACCTATCATTAACTAGGTATAAGTAAAGGTACGCCATTATGGTATTTGAAATGAAAATATACTTAACACAGCACAACCATAGTTCTCTGCAAATTAGGTCACTAAACCTGTTGGTAATCTCGTAATTATGTAGTACTCACTTGTGGGACTAAAAGGCTTATCCTATACAATAGCTAAGGAAAAAAGAGGTGTTTTGCACAGGTACAAGGTTGCCTACAAATTTTGACTTGAGGGTCACTAAATATTAAATGCCTAATTGACATTCCCATACAGTTATTCTTTCTTTCTCTGAAGTGGAGTTGATTGCTTGTAAATTTAATTAGTTGTTGAGATATAAAATGGAGATATCACTTATTGTTGTGTTCAGTTTCACTGTAAACAAGTTAGTGGTATGCGGAAATTATTTTGTTCCATATTATTTGTGACGATTTACAATAGCCGCAATGAATACAAGTAAAAAACTTAAGTTGGGGTGGCTGCTTATAATATATTCCACCATCTTATTTGAACGGGAACATGGTGTTTGGTGTGCAGTGTGTAACTGTGAATTTATTTGTACAAAACGAAATCACATCGAGCGATCATCAAAGGTCCAAAGCATTTAGAGAAGATGCAATCTCATCCGGTGCCATCCGTATCTAGAAAACCTGATGTAGTACACGCAGAGTTTTGCATGGATTTGTGTGAAGCCTTTGTTGCAGCTGACATTCCTCTCCATAAAATAAATAATCCATCTATGAAGAAATTTTTACGAAAATACTTTCACCACAGAGTACCAAATGAATCTAGTATTCGTAAAAGTTATGTGGATAAGGTATACTCAAAATCTATTGACAAAATACGTCACAATATTGAAGGAAAAAAGTTGTGGTTTAACATCGATGAAACCACCGACATCAAGGTCCGGTTGCTAATATTATAGTTGCGCCTTTAAATCCTGTGGAAGCGGAAAGCTCATATGTAGTCAACAGTAAATTTCTGGCTAAAACCAATAGTGAGACAATAACTCAAGCTGCAGTGGAAAGTATCAGGTCGCTCTTTCCAGATACGAATATTACTGAAAACATTGTTTTGCTGATTTCGGATGATGCGGCATATATGCTAAAAGTAGGAAGACAGTTAAAACAACATTTTCCAAATTTGATTCACTTTAGATGTCTAGCTCATGCCTTGCATAAAATGTGTGAACTGATACGTGACTTCTATCCAGTTATTGATACTTGGTTATTGAAACATTGAAAACTAAAAATACTGGCTTGTATAATCATTTCCGTTTCGCTCCTGTTACAAGCTGTGATGTCGAAAGGAGCTTTTCTAGACCTAGAGACAGTCTTAATTATAAAAGAACGCGTTTTACTGAAGCGAAAAAATGTTAATTATATCATGTAATGCCAATAAATTGTAGTAGAGTCTAGATTTGTTTTCATTTTACATTTATTACACAAAAAAATTTAGTTTCAAGTCGATCATTGGGACGAGCTCGTACCATTTTCCTTTCCTTGATTATGATAAATGCGTCAACAGTACACTACCAATAATAATTACAGTTCCTGTAAGAAAACTTCATGAGTGTACACAAAATGAAGCAACGATAAACAAATAAATTGAATGTTTAATTTAAAAAAATAGGGGAAAGGCATCGTCAAATCTGAATCGAATGTATGTAATAGATAGAAAATTTACCCTTTAACCAGCCCTAGGTAGTTGGAACTCTTTCGCAGCGCTAAGCAAACATTATCAATTGAGTTTAATTATAAAAAAAATGGCTATTCTTTACATTTTAAGTCAGTTTTCTCTATGACAAAACCCCATCGAACATTTGGCTCTTTATGCGATTATAATTTAAATACGTAGCTTGCTGTTGCTTAAAGCTTGGACTCTGGATCATCAAGAGTTGTTTCTTTTCTCCAAAAACTTAAACGGATCACATGTCCAGGATTTCTTTCAAATTAAAGCAAGTTCATCACATGGGTTATCCAGTTAATAAGGTAGTTAGGTAGCTAAGTAAATAATTAAGCTGATCAAATGATTAGACCAATGGGTCATTAAGCAACTAAACCATATCGAATGGCTGGGTCTTCCTGGAAGAGAGAACCCCAAGGTCAAACCCGGAAACGTGAAATTTACAGGCTAGACTCCAAGTCCGCACAAAATATATAAAAAAAATCAGAAAAATAGTGCCAACTTACCCTTTAGAGTCCCTAATAAAGATGTATCTGCAAAACACATAGGGCTAAACTAGATTTTGTGTAGTTTTCTCCACAAAGGGGTTTACCGACTACCCAGTCGTCAAAGTAACGACAAAGTGACGAAATCGGACAGATGACACTGAAAAGCCGTCAACGCCAGCTATAAGGCTGTGGGATCGATATTTTTAGCTGGAGTTCATGCTCACGTGAATCCAAAGCTTTCAATCGGTACCACCACTACGGTACTACCTTGAATTCATAGTCTTGCGAATTCACACGATTTATTTGAAATATTTGAAAATATTGCCTGCAGCGTTACTAAAGTTTTTTAATTTATACAGAACATTCAAAAAACCAACCAACTAAGAAAGGGTCAAAAAAGCCTAATTCACTATGTGTTTGTAAAATAATTTATTACATTTTTTCTCTTGTAGGCAGGTGGAACTAAGAGAAAATATATTCACGTTTTGAAAGGTACCTATCAGCAAATTGTGTTTATTCCAAAGACCACGGTTCCAATAACGATTTATGGTACGTACGGTACCCCTGACGATGTAGTTATTACCCATACGCACAGCGCCAACACAAAAGGATCCACTTGGGCAAGTGAAGTCAATCCTGGTGGAAAAGTTTTCAAAGATGGTGACCCGGCTTGGTCAATGTATCATTATTGCGCAAGTAAAGATACTATCGGTACGTATGTGTCTAAATATAATGGATGTCCCTGAAGATGCAGGCAATTTCTCGTGTACTTTTAGGTGATACTACAACAATAATTCTTTTTCTGCGGGTGTAGTTGTCTCAAAAGAGACAACTACAGATGAGACAGCTTAGAATGATGTGATGTGTATAAATGTAATCTTTTATAGGTACATCATGTTCTGGAGTAATGTGGGCACAAGCAGATAATCTAGAATTACTGTATTTAACCATTGAAAACCCTTCAAAGGAAGCCCAAGCAGTTGCAGCTAGATTAGATGGAGATCAGCAAAATGCTGATCATGTATATTTCTATGGTTTTCAGGTATATAATATGCTGAATCAAAACAAGTTTTTGCTGCTAGTGAAAAAAACATTTTTCACATAATATGTAAAATTTCTCGATGAATTAAGATTTTTGCAGCACACATAAACCTATAATAATCGCATGTTTAATTACTTATAAAACCTTTTTTTCAAGTTTTAGATTTTTTAAATGAGTACTTATTTCAGGACACGCTGTTCTTAAGCGGAAAAAGAATTTATTTGAGTAAGCCCACGATTAAAGGAGACGTGGACTTCATTTTTGGAGGTGCCTCAGCCGTAATGGAGAGTGCTCATATTATAATGAGAGCTGATCGACCTCGTACCAGTGGTGTCGTATTTGCCCCTAATACAGACAACAGTGAAAAATATGGTTTCTTAGTAATTAGCAGTAAAATTACTGCCGAGAGTGGTATCAAATCTCATAAAGGTTGTAATTTGGCTAGAGCGTGGGATTCTTCTTCATGTAAGCCTACACTTTTTTGTTATTTCAATAAATGTCCTGTGTTGTTCAATCAAGCTAAATTAATAAATATATTATATATAGATATAAACATTTTTCCACAAATATCCCATAGCATTATAATAAAGGAAAAAACTGTTAACTAAACTTTAGAACCAGCCATATTTCAAACCAAGAAAATAGTGTATCTACCGATTTGAGCAATTTCAAAATTTTCTGACATTATTTAAAATCGATTTAAATAATATCAAAATATTTTATACTTACGTTGGAATCGCGAAAGCTTTTCTCTCCAATTTTACTTGGCGTAAGTTAGATAGGTATATGTTTAAATATTAATTTATTAAACTAACTTTTAGAACTGACTAAAGTTACGAAACTCCTTACTTTTCCTACGGGGTAGCTTGAGTTGACGCTCGACAGAGCGAGTGGAGCGAGTTTAGAGAACGTAACGTCATACCAAAAGCATATTAGGACAACGCATCTTGAACGCGATGGAGTGAGAATACAACAGGGGTCTTATATAGGGGGGCCCACCATCGAAGAATTCTAAAAGCATAATAGCCTTTGCCAACATCTGCGGGCTTAATTCCAATTTGGACTCTGTCTACCACTATCTCCAATCATGCGAACCCCACATTATTTTTCTGACCGAAACCCAAATCAGTCCCAATTCCTCAAACAATCATCTCCTGTTTTCAGTTTATGAACTTCTGTCATCTTTTCATCTTTCTGGAGGGGTATGCGCCTACGTTCGCAAAAGTCTTTCTTGCACCAGACGCTCGAACCTGGAATCAGGCAAGCTCGGTATTCTCTGGCTAAAACTTACCCTAAAATATTCTACTAAATTTATCTGTTGCATTTACCGCTCTCCATCAGACATCGCATTCCTATAAAAAGTTGGAAAAATTCGAATAATATTTTTGCTACAGTCGAAGACTTCTATTTTTTATTTACTAATAACATAGTTATTGCAGATGAAAATGACAGTGACTGCGAAACCGAATTGAAACTGTTATTAAATTTAAGTTATAATTTTTTATTGTACAAATAAATCGAATGACAATCAATAAACGATGTTTTAATCATTCGTAATTTAACAAGATTATATTTTTTCCAAAACTGTTTCGAATTTAACCCACTCCGACTCTGGCGCCTTTTAAGAATCTTGAAATAATTAAATTTACATTTAGTAAGGTACTTACCATTTTGTCAAAAGGCAACGAAAGGGCTTAAAACGAGCTTTACTTGTAATCGTATTTCTTATGATATATTCCGAATACATCTTTATATTATTTTTATAGCTGCAAATGGTCAAGTGGTCATAAGAGAAACTGAAATTGTCGACGTTGTTAATGCAGATGCACCCTATACCACTGGTGCTGGGGGAAGGCCATATTCTGGAAACGCAAACAAGAACAGAAATCTGGATGATTCAAACTACAACCGTTTCTGGGAATACAAGAACACTGGAGCTGGCGCTTAATTTTTTGTTAATTTGGTTTAAATAGAAGCAAGTAAAATTTTAAAAACAGTTTTGCCGTGTGTTATTTAAGCGGAAGGTAAGCAATGAGCTACAGTAGCTAGTTGCAAAAAGACAATTTAATTCGGGATTAGCTGAGCGTGGTAAATTTTAATAAAATGTTGAATTTTGTCAAGTTACCCAAGATTCAACCAAAGCGGGCCAAGGCTGGCCTAAAAAGGAAATTGCTCAACATCGGCGTTTACATTCGAAAGCGATTGTGTAGCTGCCAAGCGCAAAAAGTTGTACTTAAGCCGTCTTGGATTTCTTTGAAGTGTAATTTTGTGCTTTTGGATGAATAATAACTACGGAAGAGAGACACTCGGACAGATAAAACAATTGAACTGAACAGGATTTTTGTATTTAAATGCAAAATTTTGCCAAATTAACCAATATTTGATAAAATAGATATAATAAAATAAAAGTCCCCATGGGTTTTGTAGTGGAAATTGTCTAACAAGTAGAGACGCATTTCAATATTACATGACGCGAAAATTAGAGTTGGACTAAAGTAACTGATATAAAAGGTAAATAAAATGAAATTAATATTAGATTTTGTCAGGTTGTATTTATGAATTATTCCTTATATAAGATTATAATATTTTTTCAAAAAATAAACGAACTTCGCAAAAGAAAAAGTACTGAAAAGCATGAAAAAATATTGTTACGTATTTATTACTGCAGTTAATAAGTTAACTTAATTTTGTTCATTTTTATTTAAAAAAATGTTTTTTCTTTTTAGTGCACCTATTCTCCACGCCCTACATTCGTCTTATCTCTCCCTCTTTACAATCGAGATGTCCAAGTAACATTAGATTTTCTGACCTTAATAGCCCCAAAAATGACATATTGGTTCACATTTAATTTTCGTCAATCTTCTTAATATCTATTACACAAATTATATTTTTTGATCACAATAACCCCAAAAATGACATAACAGTTTTGGAGAAATTGCCAATCGCTCCTTTTGGTTAATTTTTTTACCATAAGTTAATCTATTAGGCAAAATTAGATTCTCTGACCTCAATACACCCGAAAATGACAAATTTAACATTTCTAGAAAAATTCCCAGCCGATCCTTTGTACCCCCCCCCCCCCCCGCCCCCCGTTAATTTTCTTAACATATTCTAGACAAAATTAGAGGTTCTCACCTCAATCACCCCAAAACTAAAGTATTCGTTAACATTTTTATAGAAATTTTCAGCCGCTTCTTTTATCCTCCCACCCCGTTATTTTTGTTAACAACTGTTAGACAAAATTAGATTTCCTGGCCTCAATAACCCCGAAAATGACACATTAAGTAACATTTTAATATTATTAATACTATTAATGAAACATCTAACATTTGTAAAGAAATTTCCAGTCGATTCTTTTTATGTCCCCCCCCCCCCCCGTTATTTTTTTTAACATCTGCTAGACGAACTTGGATTTTCTGACCTCAGTAACCTCGAAAATAACACATTTTGGAGAAATTTCCAGACTCATTGGGTGACGGCGAGAAACCTACACCCTTCGTGTGATCCACAAGACATCAAGGATGATTTATTAAGCAGAAGCTTTAAGATCCTTGAAGTGGTAAACAAAGCAAAAAGGACAAAAGTTAAGGACGAAGTTAAAATAATCCCCCTACACATATTTATGCTAACCTTCCAAAATTCGGAAGATGTCAAAAAAATATACGAAATTCAGTGTTTATGCCATATGAAAGTTAAAATTGAATCGACAAGGAGCAATAAATTGACACCTCAGTGCAAAAAATTGCAAAGATATGAGCATACTCAAAAATTTTGCAAACACGCAGTCACTTGTGCCAAATGCGCTGGGAATCACCTGACTTCCGAGTGCACCAAGCCAAGGGAAACACTACCTAAATGTTCAAACTGCTGAGAGGCACATCCTGCAAATTACAGTGGATGCGCGGTAGCAAAAGAACTACAGAAAAGACGAAATAATGCAAACAATGCAAGGAAAACACTAAATGGGCAACCAAAAATTTCGCATCTAAAAATACTAGCAAAGAGGTATCCCATGTACAGGCAGCACAGGGCCCTAAATAATTTTAGCCAGGTTGATAGCCCTGTAACTATTTAAATTGTTTTCCGATTCTGGTGAAGTTTTTAGCAAAGTGTAGACTTGTGTCTCGGAATGTTAGCCTGAATTTAGTCCACAAAATAATGATGGCTTGATCGTTATACAGGGAGAAAGCAAAGATACTTTTTTACCCTTAATTTCTTAACGCCCTGTGGAAAATTAAACGACAAAATTTAGCTTCATTATGTTTTGTTTTGAAGTGTGACCTTTTCTTAACATTGTTTTTTGGTTCACGTCATTATCTGTTTTTTAAGAGAAGATACAAAATTTTTAGAGAAAGTGTTGCAGTTTTTCAGTTTTATTAACCATTCCAGAACATTAGATTCTTATCGACTAGCCTAAACGAAATATCTAAAAATTAATATCTCGTATTGCCGCCTCGTGTTCTTATCAATTTTACTATGCGACGTGGCATGCTTTCAATGCAGTTTTGAATTGCTCCTTGAGGAATATTTTCCCAATTTTCAAGAAGGGCTCTTCGCAGATCCGGCACTGTTTCTGGGTGTCGATTGCGAAACACGTATTCAATATTATATTTTAACTTAAAGATATAGTTTATTTGTTTCCAGCTTTTGACAAATTATTTAGGTCAATAACAGCCACTAATCCAGTACCCAGGCTTAATGTTATTCGAAATTTTAAAAAATCCAATATTAAATTGCTCCACCCTAATCCAATTTTCATCCACCTTAAAGTTTCATTAATATATTATAAACCTAAAAATGCCATTGAATTAGTGTACTTAATTTCTTGATTCTAAGGAATCATGCAGAACAATTTTAAATTAAATTATTTATATATTTTTTCTTCTGGCAACCCACGAAGACCAAAGCCTAAGTATAATCCAGAGGTGGAAACATCCGTAGGGATTTCACCAGCCCTTTTAGGAGACACATACATTATATAAATGCAATGAAATTTTACGAGTATATGTCTGAAAGCCATTTACAAATTAATTTTCTGTTATGTTTTATTTTACTGTAAATACATCGCACATATAACCTACTTAGCACTACTGTTTCAAAATTATATAACTTGTCACAATATGTATCTATAAGTTCATTATATCACATTTTTATTATCAGCTGTTTACGGATGCGGTAACATTAAATTATGTAGATCCTTATTTTCGTTTTTCAATTTCATACGCTGAAGTGTTTTGGTTACATTTGATTATAGTTGATAAGGTAACGTCAGTTCAACATATAAATTTAATGAGTTATTGATAAAAACTAAACTAATTACTTTAATTTTTAGGTAAATATTTTAAGTTAGGTACCATTATTACTCTTTTAGGTAAGAATATTTTTATATAAAAAGTTTGTGTGCTCATGTAGATGTGTGTGCTTGTTCACGAAGTCACTTGGCCTTGTTATCAACTGTGTGGATTACTCTTACCTACAACTACATGGCAGTTAACAAATAAATTACATTCTGCGCGTTTCGTTTACCATGTAACCATCACCAGGACGTGACTAAAACGCCTTATCATTTCCTGGTGATGTTTAGAGAATTTCACGTTTAAAGGATGCCAAATCTCATATTGGTGTGCAGGGTACTCCAGAGGTTTCAGAATCCCAACCCTTGCTAAATGTGTTTAATCTGTCTTTAAGGTTACCGAATTGACTTCATCAATGATCATTGTAATAAGTTTCTATTCTGGTTATTATAACGTTATATCAGAGAAAAATAAGATAGAGAGAATAATATCTCGTACGGATTTCATTCATAAATACGATTTGCTTTCGATGACCTCCAAACCGACGTCGAAATAAACTGCCATGGGCGTACGATGCATATTTTGGGTTATTATAAAGCACAATGAGAGTGAGTATTAAGACGCGCCGCAGAAAACTCTCTCTGCTTGCCGTGTTGCTACCGTACTAGCTAATGTCGGGGTGTATTGTGAGAATCGTATGCGCCAATCTCGGGGTGTTGCCGTTTGAAGGCCATCGCGTTGTCGAGCTGGCGGAAAGAAGCGATATTATTCTCTCTGTCTTAATTTTCTGTGGTTATATTCGGTTTTACTTATTCTTGTAAGTTATTTTTAGTTTTTTGTTGGTGACTTCATGATGTAGATAAAAATAACATTAACGCCGTGGCAGATACGTTGTTTATAGATTGGATGTAGCCTCACTTTTATTGTTGTTTTAGAATGCGTTTTTAGTAAAACATTTTTTTCTACAATTTGATTTACAATATATTTTGTAACATCACAAAATATATACTTCGATTAGACGTTAGCAGAAAAGTTGTGGGGGATTTAATAGTAAAAAAGTTTAAATCAATATATATATATATATATATATATATATATATATATATATATATACATATATATATATATATATACATATATATATATATATATATACATATATATATATATATATATACATATATATATATATATATATATATATATATATATATATATATATATATATATATATATATATATATGTATATATATATATATATATATGTATATATATATATATATATATGTATATATATATATATATATATATATATATATATATATATATATATATATATATATATATATATATATATATATATATATATATATATATATATATATGAAGAAATATTGATCCGGGAGTACATCCGTTCGTTTGTTAAATTCCTATTGGAATCTGGCAGACGTTTCGCCAAGGTCTCACTTGGCATTATCAATGCTTATTCGTTGCTGTCAAGTCGTAAACTGATCACTGATCAGTTTACGACTTGACAGTAACGTAAATACCTACAGTGGGGGCATAAAGTCCGGAAACACCTAGTTTTTGACGAAACTATACATTTTCGGAAGAGACGCCGAAACACGTCGACTTTGTTCTCATTTTCTACATATTCCAAAAATATTTGATTATATACAGGGTGTGCCATAAAAGTTGGGCATTTGTCAAATTTGATTTTTTAAATAGAACATCCTGTATATTATTCCATTTTTGAATTGTGCGTTAGAAAATTAACATCTTTTGTATAAACCACCCTTCCTCTAAAGTCAATTGTTTGCGAGATATTGCAACTTGAAAATTGGTAATTCTTACACCTTGAATTATTGCACTACCCTGGAAACCAGCATGTCCTATTATGATAGTTGTGTCACAAATCAAACACATTTAAATAAGATAGTAATTTGTATCTTAAAATATGCTTTCCGAGATCCAAAGGATTGAAATCCTTATGATGTTTGGCTGGGGAGATCGTTGTAGGCATCTTGACGAAGTTTGCGAACTTTTTAATAACACACATCCAGAGCGACAAGCAATAATTACAAAATCGACGGTCAGCAAAATTATCAAAAAATTTCATGAACATGGGACTGTAAAAGATCTGCCCAGGACAGGTAGGCACAAATTAGATGATAATATTAAATTAGATGTTTTACTCAGTTACAACGAGAATCCACATTTGTCAACCCATCAAGTGGCATTAGATTTAAACGTGTGTCAGTCATCAGTGAAAAATATTCTGCATAAAGAGAAATATCATCCATACAAAATAAGACTAATACATGAATTAAACGAAGATGACTATGACCGCCGACTCCAGTTTTGTGAAAATATGCAAGAACGGTGCAACATGGATCCCTTGTTTTGTGCAAATGTTTTATTTTCGGATGAAGCTACCTTTTTTCTCAATGGTACTGTCAACCGGCAAAACTGTAGGTATTGGTCTAAAGAGAATCCCCATTGGGCTCAAGTGGCTCATACGCAACATCCCGAAAAAGTCAACGTTTGGGCAGGAATATTTCAAGACCAGATTGTTGGTCCCTATTTTTTTGACGAAAATTTGACCGGCCAAATGTATCTAGACTTTTTGCAAGTAGAGTTAATTCCTGCCTTAGCTCAGCGGTATCCAGGTGATGAGCCTGATACACCAGCCTTAACAATGTGGTTTCAACAAGATGGGGCCCCACCTCACTATGCGCTAGCTGTTAGGCAATATCTCAACGAGATATTTCCTAACAGGTGGATAGGACGTCGTGGCCCCATAGAATGGCCTGCGAGGTCACCGGATTTGACCCCCCTTGATTATTTCCTGTGGGGTTATTTAAAAAGTAAAGTTTACTTTAACAGACCTCCTAACATAGAAGCTTTAAAAAAATCGTATAAGGGATGAAATTCGGCAAATTTCACCACCTTTCATCCGTAACGTACAAGAGGAGTTTATGGATAGGCTAGGATATTGCCGGGAAGTTAACGGTCAACAATATCAGCATTTGCTGCGTTAAAACTGTCTCAGTTGGATTGTTGTTGTTAAAATAAAAATGTCTTAAATTATTATTTGACTTTATTAAATTTTGCGGGCTAACAATTTTCAAGTTGCAATATCTCGCAAACAATTGATTTTAGAGGAAGGGTGGTTTATACAAAAGATGTTGATTTTCTAACGCACAATTGAAAAATTGGAATAATATACAGGGTGTTCTATTTAAAAAATCAAATTTGACAAATGCCCAACTTTTATGGCACACCCTGTATATAATCAAATATTTTCAGAATGTGTAGAAAATGAGAACAAAATCGACGTGTTTCGGCGTTTCTTCCGAAAATGTATAGTTTCGTAAAAAACTAGGTGTTTCCAGACTTTATGCCCTCACTGTATATACCTACCTAGTTAGTCGTAACTGCCGTAGGTAGGTAGGAAGATTTTGAGAAGAAAGAAAATAAAGGTCGAAATCTAGAGAGGTAAAATTTTCTTAGAACATTTGACATGGAAGGCCAATAAATGTTTAATTGCCGTACGAATAACACGATAGAATTCTTTGAACTAAATCGTTATAAATTATCTTCTTTTATTGCTTGCAAACTACCTACCACGCCTTATAAGCAGAAAACGCTTTTTTCTGTGTGCATTGCGCATTACAGACAAGCTGTAGGCGGTTGTCAAAGCAGTTGCGTAATAAATAGATAGTGATTTAAGCTAATTACAATGAGCAGAAGTAAAAAATTTAATTTAGAGTGGCTTATTTCATATTCTGATATATTATTTGAAATTGAACAAGGCGTATGGTATTTAGTATGTTACTCTAAGTTTATGTGCACATAGTATAACATAGAGCGCCATGTAACTGGTCCACAGCATTTAGAAAAGATGAAGATAAAATCTCTTCCTGGGCCATCTAAACCAAGGCAACAGGATGTAACACAAAAAGAATTCTACATGGATTTTTGTGAAGCCTTTTTTGCAGCTAATGTCCCAAGTCATAAAATAAATAATTCTTTTATGAAGACATTTTTAGAAAAATTCTGCACCCACACAGTACCGATGCATCAACACTTCGTAAGACGTATGTTGAGAAAATGTTCTGCACAACTATGAACAGAATAAAAGAAAATTTTACAGGAAAAAGTTATGGTTCAGTATCGACGAAACTACCGACATCAAAGGACGATACGTTGCCAATATTACAGTTAGACATTTAAATCAAATTCGGTCTGAACAATCAAATTATGTGATGGCGAGTAATTTTTTTTCTAAAACCACTAGCGAGACAATAACCCAGGCTGCAGTAGAAAGTATCAGTACACTTTTCACCGATAATCGGATGGTGCAGCGGATATGCTGAAAGCCGGAAGACATTTTCCCAATTTAATTCATCTTACATGTTTTGCGCATGCATTGCATAGAATATGTGAATTTGTGCAGGAGTTTTATCCACTAATCGATAGTCTAATTAGTGTGGTTAAAAAAGTTTTTCTTAAGTCACCTGCCAGAATTGCAATGCTCAAAGAAATGTGCCCTAATGTAGGTTTAGTGCCACAACCTGTGATAACGCGATGGGGAACATGGCTGACCGCAGTTATATATTACAGAACTCATTTTGACCAAGTCAAAAGTGTTATTACTAGTTTAAAAGACGATGCGCAGAGTGTACAAAAATGTAAAGTTATAAATGTACCAGACCTCAAAAATGATTTAGACTTTATTGTGACAATTCCGGTTATCTTCTAGATATTATTTATCAGTTAGGAACAGAAAATATATCCCTTTTAACATCTTTTCACTTATTTGAAACGACCCTAGATTAGCTTAGAGAAATGTCCAATGAAATTGGTGTGAAACTAAGATTGTATACAGGGTGACGCGGATCTAAATGTACATACGATACCATAAGATAGAGACCACCTTGGGGGTTCTAAATCACCCGCATTTAGTAGTCCAATCTCTAACCTTTACCGAGATACAGGGTGTTTTATAAGTTTTGCCTAAAATTTATTTTTGTAATATTTCTGTAAGCACTTGAAATAAAAAATTCATAATGGGTAAGAATATTTTGTACAATTTGTGGGTTTAAAATGCCATATGCAAAAGTTCTAAAATCCAGGTCCGTACTTAAAATAAAATTAGTTTTTAATTTTTTTTAAATTCAACACCCTGTATATCGGATTTTTGAAACTTGTAATTTCTACTCCAAACAAGCATAAACATATGATTCTATTGACATGGTTTTCAAAGTTGCCGCACTTACCACGAAGTCATAAAAAATAGGCGTTTTTAAGAAATCAATGAGAAAGTACATTTCAAATAAACAAAATCTGCTAAAAAATAGTTGGTAGCCTTAGAAAAGTGTCCATATTGACTAGAAATATTATGCACTACTTGTCGGATTAAAATGGCATACGAAAGTGATAGAATCCAGGTCCTCACTTATAGGCCCATTTGTAAATTTCGAAATTTGACACCCTGTACATCAAATTTTGAAAAAAAAATGCATTTGGAACGAGCATAAAAACTGAAATTATTGACATGATGTTCGAAGTTACTTTATCGTAGAAAATAGGACTTTTGCAAATCTACATTTAGGTAAATTGTTTTATTAACAGTATTAATGGTTAAAAACAATAAGGATTGAATTCGAAAAATTGGGAATAAATATTAATACCTAGAACAACTTAAAATAAACCTAAATCAACAACAATAAATTAAAATAACACAAAGATACATACATAGTACAAGGAATACTGTTCCTCAAAAACACATAATTTAACAATAAATTAAATTATTTTAGAAGATTTTCAAAATGACCGCCATTGACTTCTTCACACTTCTAGGTATTAATATTTATTCCCAATTTTTTGAATTCAATCCTTATTGTTTTTAACCATTAATACTGTTAATAAAACAATTTACCTAAATGTAGATTTTCAAAAGTACTATTTTCTACGATAAAGTAATAAGTGTGGCAACTTTGAATACCATGTCAATAATTTCAGTTTTTATGCTCGTTCCAAATGCATTTGTTTTTTCAAAATTTGATGTACAGGGTGTCAAATTTCGAAAATTACAAATGGGCCGATTATTTAAGTGAGGACCTGGATTCTATCACTTTCGTATGCCATTTTAATCCGACAAGTAGTGCATAATATTTCTAGTCAATATGGACACTTTTCTAAGGCTACCAACTATTTTTTAGCAGATTTTGTTTATTTGAAATGTACTTTCTCATTGATTTCTTAAAAACGCCTATTTTTATGACTTCGTGGTAAGTGCGGCAACTTTGAAAACCATATCAATAGAATCATATGTTTATGCTTGTTTGGAGTAGAAGTTACAAGTTTCAAAAATCCGATATACAGGGTGTTGAATTTAAAAAAAATTAAAAACTAATTTTATTTTAAGTACGGACCTGGATTTTAGAACTTTTGCATATGGCATTTTAAACCCACAAATTGTACAAAATATTCTTACCCATTATGAATTTTTTATTTCAAGTGCTTACAGAAATATTACAAAAATAAATTTTAGGCAAAACTTATAAAACACCCTGTATCTCGGTAAAGGTTAGAGATTGGACTACTAAATGTGGGTGATTTAGAACCCCCAAGGTGGTTTCTATCTTATGGTATCGTATGTACATTTAGATCCGCGTCACCCTATATATTGCGAATATTACAAAGAAATCCTGGATTTTTTCAACTAAAGTCTATTTTTGAAACCCTAGAGATAGAACTAATCAGTATTCACCTTTTCGTTTCACTCCAGTGATAAGCTGTGACGTATAAAGACGCTTTTCGAGACTTAGAGATATACTAAAAGATAAAAATAAAAGAATCTCTTCCACTCAAATAAACTTTGAGAATATGTTGATTATTTCATGTAATGCAAGTAAACTGTAATGTAGATTAAATATAAGTTTTTCATTTCACAATAAATATCATATCCAAATTTACCACTAGCGACTTAGCAAGCCATCCAAACTTGTTTTTGGCCCACGTGACATAGAGAAAAGAGAATGGTCCGCTGGGCGTGGAGAAATGCAATTAGCTAACCATCAGGTTTGTCGTCATCGACGTTCACTAATCGTAATTGGCTCGTCGGGATAGGTTCCGATTGACCAGACAGGCTCCCTCGTTTTCCTTTCACCGGGTTTGATTCATTTGAATTTTTTAAAATTATATTCAAATCACTATCACTAACTTTCTACTAATACATTTGTTTCCCTTAAAATTGAAAAATTCTTGACAAAGCGATGTAAAATATGTTTAGAAAAAACAATAAATAAAATACCTAAACGCGGTTAATTTTTTTCCCAGGGGGGCTTAGCAAATATCCAACTGTTTTTCGCAAATTACAAAGTGATTTTTTTCTTTACCAAAACATTCCCAGTGGGCTCCCTATTCAAACCCCTAAATTTCGTACGGATCCTGTAAGAGATAAAATATATATATTATAATATATAACTTTGAAATTTCATCAGCCGCCACTGGTACAAAGGTAACAATAGCATTATTTCTTATGCTCACTGGTTACACAGAAAAAAATGATTGATAGAAATGGCAACTTATTCCATACCATGCTTTTCTTTCCAGAGGCGGGTACCGCTGTTTGTGGTTAGGGAAAGTTTAATGGGCGATTATTATTGCAAAGCGCCATTTAAGAATTTTTTTTTTCAATCTGAACTTATACCAGGATTTACCGGTTTCAATATATGCAGTGAATTTTTTTTAAAGTTTAACAGCAGGTTGCACAAAATCTTTAATCAAGTACTAAATTTAATTGACGTTTAGAGCCATCTTTGGCAATGACATTAACATCAGTGCCGTCACTTTACAAGTGTCTAGTTAGTTTAATTCGTGATTAAATTGTTTGTGCAGACGTAAGAGTAGTAAATTAAAATAAATACCAGAAAGGATTTTTTTTTCATGTAGTGTCAGTGGCTTTTAATTATAAAAAGGATGCTCGACAGTAATCTAGCACTAATGTTTATATATAGCACAAATCCAAATCTGATCAAAACAATTTTTCTGACATTTCGGAACCTACTCTCTAGTCTCGTTATCAAAAAATCTAATAAGTTCGAATTAAACTACTTAAAAAAATAGATTAAGTTATTATAAAAACAATTTAAGAACTTCTGCATGAACTCTTGTGTATTTTTCAAAAATGTTATCTCTCTACCACTACGAGTATTAAGTCTTCTGTCATCAGAAGCTTGCAATTCCATTAGTGAAAATCACAAGTCTTTAAGCAATACAGAAACATGACCTTAAAACAAAAAAGATTATGATAGTACCTATTCCTTAAGTAATAAAATAATTTTTAATAAGTTCCTATCCAGTTCCTTCCTAGCCAAATTCTGTTAATATCTACAGAAAAATTAGAAAAATATTCTGCATGAACTCTTGTGTATTTTTCAAAAATGTTATCTCTCTACCACTACGAGTATTAACTCTTCTGTCATCAGAAGCTTGCAATTCCATTAGTGAAAATCACAAGTCTTTAAGCAATACAGAAACATGACCTTAAAACAAAAAAGATTATGATAGTACCTATTCCTTAAGTAATAAAATAATTTTTAATAAGTTCCTATCCAGTTCCTTCCTAGCCAAATTCTGTTAATATCTACAGAAAAATTAGAAAAATATTCTGCATGAACTCTTGTGTATTTTTCAAAAATGTTATCTCTCTACCACTACGAGTATTAACTTTTCTGTCATCAGAAGCTTGCAATTCCATTAGTGAAAATCACAAGTCTTTAAGCAATACAGAAACATGACCTTAAAACAAAAAAGATTATGATAGTACCTATTCCTTAAGTATTAAAATAATTTTTAATAAGTTCCTATCCAGTTCCTTCCTAGCCAAATTCTGTTAATATCTACAGAAAAATTAGAAAAATATTCTGCATGAACTCTTGTGTATTTTTCAAAAATGTTATCTCTCTACCACTACGAGTATTAACTCTTCTGTCATCAGAAGCTTGCAATTCCATTAGTGAAAATCACAAGTCTTTAAGCAATACAGAAACATGACCTTAAAACAAAAAAGATTATGATAGTACCTACTCCTTAAGTAATAAAATAATTTTTAATAAGTTCCTATCCAGTTCCTTCCTAGCCAAATTCTGTTAATATCTACAGAAAAATTAGAAAAATATTCTGCATGAACTCTTGTGTATTTTTCAAAAATGTTATCTCTCTACCACTACGAGTATTAAGTCTTCTGTCATCAGAAGCTTGCAATTCCATTAGTGAAAATCACAAGTCTTTAAGCAATACAGAAACATGACCTTAAAACAAAAAAGATTATGATAGTACCTATTCCTTAAGTAATAAAATAATTTTTAATAAGTTCCTATCCAGTTCCTTCCTAGCCAAATTCTGTTAATATCTACAGAAAAATTAGAAAAATATTCTGCATGAACTCTTGTGTATTTTTCAAAAATGTTATCTCTCTACCACTACGAGTATTAACTCTTCTGTCATCAGAAGCTTGCAATTCCATTAGTAAAAATCACAAGTCTTTAAGCAATACAGAAACATGACCTTAAAACAAAAAAGATTATGATAGTACCTATTCCTTAAGTAATAAAATAATTTTTAATAAGTTCCTATCCAGTTCCTTCCTAGCCAAATTCTGTTAATATCTACAGAAAAATTAGAAAAATATTCTGCATGAACTCTTGTGTATTTTTCAAAAATGTTATCTCTCTACCACTACGAGTCTTAACTCTTCTGTCATCAGAAGCTTGCAATTCCATTAGTGAAAATCACAAGTCTTTAAGCAATACAGAAACATGACCTTAAAACAAAAAAGATTATGATAGTACCTATTCCTTAAGTAATAAAATAATTTTTAATAAGTTCCTATCCAGTTCCTTCCTAGCCAAATTCTGTTAATATCTACAGAAAAATTAGAAAAATATTCTGCATGAACTCTTGTGTATTTTTCAAAAATGTTATCTCTCTACCACTACGAGTATTAAGTCTTCTGTCATCAGAAGCTTGCAATTCCATTAGTGAAAATCACAAGTCTTTAAGCAATACAGAAACATGACCTTAAAACAAAAAAGATTATGATAGTACCTATTCCTTAAGTAATAAAATAATTTTTAATAAGTTCCTATCCAGTTCCTTCCTAGCCAAATTCTGTTAATATCTACAGAAAAATTAGAAAAATATTCTGCATGAACTCTTGTGTATTTTTCAAAAATGTTATCTCTCTACCACTACGAGTATTAACTCTTCTGTCATCAGAAGCTTGCAATTCCATTAGTGAAAATCACAAGTCTTTAAGCAATACAGAAACATGACCTTAAAACAAAAAAAAATTATGATAGTACCTATTCCTTAAGTAATAAAATAATTTTTAATAAGTTCCTATCCAGTTCCTTCCTAGCCAAATTCTGTTAATATCTACAGAAAAATTAGAAAAATATTCTGCATGAACTCTTGTGTATTTTTCAAAAATGTTATCTCTCTACCACTACGAGTATTAACTCTTCTGTCATCAGAAGCTTGCAATTCCATTAGTGAAAATCACAAGTCTTTAAGCAATACAGAAACATGACCTTAAAACAAAAAAGATTATGATAGTACCTATTCCTTAAGTAATAAAATAATTTTTAATAAGTTCCTATCCAGTTCCTTCCTAGCCAAATTCTGTTAATATCCACAGAAAAATTAGAAAAATATTCTGCATGAACTCTTGTGTATTTTTCAAAAATGTTATCTCTCTACCACTACGAGTATTAACTCTTCTGTCATCAGAAGCTTGCAATTCCATTAGTAAAAATCACAAGTCTTTAAGCAATACAGAAACATGACCTTAAAACAAAAAAGATTATGATAGTACCTATTCCTTAAGTAATAAAATAATTTTTAATAAGTTCCTATCCAGTTCCTTCCTAGCCAAATTCTGTTAATATCTACAGAAAAATTAGAAAAATATTCTGCATGAACTCTTGTGTATTTTTCAAAAATGTTATCTCTCTACCACTACGAGTATTAACTCTTCTGTCATCAGAAGCTTGCAATTCCATTAGTGAAAATCACAAGTCTTTAAGCAATACAGAAACATGACCTTAAAACAAAAAAGATTATGATAGTACCTATTCCGTAAGTAATAAAATAATTTTTAATAAGTTCCTATCCAGTTCCTTCCTAGCCAAATTCTGTTAATATCTACAGAAAAATTAGAAAAATATTCTGCATGAACTCTTGTGTATTTTTCAAAAATGTTATCTCTCTACCACTACGAGTATTAACTCTTCTATCATCAGAAGCTTGCAATTCCATTAGTAAAAATCACAAGTCTTTAAGCAATACAGAAACATGACCTTAAAACAAAAAAGATTATGATAGTACCTATTCCTTAAGTAATAAAATAATTTTTAATAAGTTCCTATCCAGTTCCTTCCTAGCCAAATTCTGTTAATATATACAGAAAAATTAGAAAAATATTTATCGCCATTAAAAATAAAACTAGCGCTTTCAATTACTTTACGCCTGTTGGAGACAGTTTCTTCTGATAAAATTTTATAATTATTTCACTCTAGCCTATGACCTGTTTCCCAACGTGATCACATAATTTACTTTTCAATAATTCGCGACGCCTCATTATTAAATCCTAATATTCTTTATACCTAACAATAACCGGCTTAGATATTTCACCTATACACAATTTACCACACCAATTTTTTAAACAACATTTTTAGAAGCTTAATATTGAAGTTTCAACATGGGTGAGAAGAGATCCATGTGGCATGTGTTTTAAAAATACGCATTAATATTTTTATGTATTATTTTAATTTGTTCTGAAATACCAAGAATATAAGAACATTAAGTTGTTCATAATTTATATAATAATATAACAGTAACGACTGAGGAATAAATGAATGACTTCAAAACTACTTTACTATACGAGTTTTTATTTATTGTTATATTTTGAGTTCCCAGTGCAATTTTATGATATATAACTACATACAAAATTATGGTCTTTCTGGACCACTAAATATGTGTTAAAAAGGCAGTAAGTAAGTGGGATTCTAATAATACAGACCTTAATTTTACAGATAACATGTCTGATCCAATATTCCTGCTATTGTCACTATTTGTCGTAGCCGTTGCTGCCTCTCACCAAAATTACCCAGGAACTAATACTCGACCAGTATTATCAGATTCAGAGGCTGCTGAGTACACGAAGGAAAAGTATTTCGGCGACTGGACTCCCGAAAATGTTTACACCGATCACGCTGATTATGTTGTTGGAGATGGAGGTTATACATATATCCAAGAAGCTGTAAATGCTGCTATTTTAGTTAGTATTAAATAATAAAATAAAATTAACCGGCCTGATTTATTATAGCTACGACCGGTCCATTTTGACTGTTAAGGGTTTAAATTGGCAAATGTAAGACTAACAAGGAAAACACCAAGGGTGTACCGCACCGATTTTTTTTATTCCGTGATATGTTATAATACATCAAAAAATATCAGATAATATGCATTTTTTACCTGCCAATTTCCCAAAATAATTTTTTCATATTATAAAGATTTCATCTATAAGAAGATAAAATTTTAACCATCATCGTTTATCCCACCGGGGAATGTAAAAATTTTCTGGGCTCATTCTACGTTTCGTGAAGTACACGCTACCATCCGGTAGATGGAAAAGCGAAGGGGAGAGTGTAAAATGAATCGACGTCAGAATCGTCCTACTCATGTCCGTTAAAGGGCGGATGAGATCGGATATCTCGTAGGATGAAGACGCCGTTTCATAGTCCCCAGTCGGTAGGTAACAAAGGTCGTCATAAGGTAGCGCGAAACCAAGGGTTGATAGCCCTTTGGGGGTGCATGCTTTGGGTGTCGTGTTACTGAGGATCGTGGTTCAGAGCCCATGTTAATCTGTAGGTCCAGGAGCCAACATACTAGCTTGTAGTGCTGAAATAAAAAAAGACACAATTTTGAAATCAATTTATCACATTTCAATAAACAACGCTAATTTTGTCTTCGATCAAAATTCGTTTTGGTGTGAACTTCAGGGGTGACACAAATACTTGTCCAATATTTTGAATAAGTTTCCTACTATTTTATTTATGAGTTTTTTTACAAATTTATGAAGAAAGGAGCAATTATTTATCTGTTTATTATCCACAATAATAGAAATAAATTCGTTGTGACAAAAAAGGTACAAGTACAAGATAAGTCATTTTGAGACAAAGCAAGTTAAAAATAGTATAATAGACAATATGGTAACAATAATAGGACAAAAACTTGTCAAAACCTAACCGATCAACTAACTAACCAGTACTTAAACTTTTAAGTAAACTCAAAATTATTTAGTGGTGCAATCTTAGTGACGTGTCAGCAAATATTTTACTCAGAGCTTTGTCTAACTGACTGCGGGCCTAATTCCAATTTGGACTCTGTCCACCACTACCTCCAATCGTGCAAACCCCACATTCTTTTTCCGACCAAAACCCAAATCAGTCCCAAATCCTCAACTAGTCATCTCGTTTCAAGACTATGAACTTCTCTCATCTTTTCGTCTTCATGGATGGGCATGCGCCTACATTCGCAGCAGTATTTCTTGCACCAGACTCCCAAACCTGATATCGGCCCGATGTCCTCTGGCTTAAACTTAGCATTAAACCTTCCACTAAATGTGTCTGTAGTATTTACCGCTTCCAATCAGACAACTCCTACAATGAGTTCTTTGACTTTCACCTGAGCAAAAAGTGACCATAATATTATCTTTGAATTTACCACCGCTGAACTTATCGTCTTAGGCGACTTTAACGTCCATAGCAAGGAATGGCTAGGTTCTACAAAAACCATCTCAATCAGAAACCCGCTCACCAGTTTAATCAGAGAACCAACATACTTTCCGCGCGCTCCTACCCATAATCCAAACCCACTAGTGAGTTTCCTTACCACCCATCCAGAGTCATACTTAATATCTATATGCGCTCCTCGGTCGGTCAGATCCCGGCCTCATTGGCCTCATGGCGTCTCTTGTCACATACATCCCGAGTTCGTTGAAATTATGCCGGAACGCACGATCTGGCACTACAATTCTGCCGACTGAGAGGGTCATCAAAACTTCTTCTCTGCGTTCCCCTGTCTGTTTTCCCCGATTCGAAATTTGCTCTCATACCACAGATGTCGTTCAAGAAGCTATTAGAAGTTTTTTTCCAAATACCCGCAAGAAACCTTAACGCCACCAACATATATTGCGCGTAGTAAGTCTGCCTTCAGCTTTTTTACTACTTTTACTTGCTATCATCGCTTTGTGTATTTTCTTATGGTATGAACTATCTTTACCTTATCTTTAAATTTCTCTAACTTTTGTGGCTTTAGAAACATTAACTTGGAGTTTTTTTTTCTTTTGGCGGTGTCTTGCAGACGCCCATCTTGGCGCGAGACGAGATGGGAGTAGACACGACACATGGTCATTAGTTTGTTTTCTCTTAAGGCGATGATTTATTTTATTTGTTAGTTCAACTACCTGAAATTTAGCATATTTTTATTGGAGTCATTAATTCATTAATATCTTTTAGTAACTATAAATTTACCTTATCTGAACTTACCTTAAATTTACCTTATCTGAACTTACCTTTAAATTACCTTATTTGAATTTACCTTAACTTTACCTACTTTTGAATTTCGAAGAACACTGATGGTTATGCTTGACAATTTGTTTTGAATGATTCGGTTTACCTTACCTTGATTTGTCGTATGACGTTGAGCCATATCTTGCTGAGTGATTTCGCTATCCTAGCTTGACTTGGTTTAATGTCCTTATTTTGATATTCTTACCTTACCTTACGTTATCTTGATTTTCTTACCTTACGTTACGTTATCTTGGTTATCTTATCTTACGTTGATTTCCCTTATCTTCCGTTAATTTACCTTATCTTACATTCGGTTTAATTATTCAGTTAATTTTACCTTGATATCTTTTAAGTCTTATTTAAGTATTTGACTTGATATTTGCGTGTCCTGAACTTGTTTTTGTCGGACAGTTTGGGAAATTACTTTATTATGCTTTTGGGCTGATTTTGTTTTTCTCTTTACTGTAATAGTAAAGGCTTTCGACCAAATTATTTTTTCTTATTTTCTCATGTATATATTTTGATAGTAGCGATCCACTTGTACCTTTTAATATTATTTTTTTTTTCTTAATTCAATTTTTGTTAAGTTCTTATCGCCGGTCAATTTTCTCAAGAAAATTTCCCTCCTTCCGTAGGAGAGGGGGAGTTTATAACATTTAATTTTTGTCGCAAAGATTCATAATATATTTTTATTGCCGAATTATAATATTGATATAAGTAGCGCCACCTTTGGTTCCGGTTTTGAGGTGTATTTCTGATCCCGGTAGTTTCTAACTGATTAAACGGTTTGAGTTTACGTGTGTGTTCCTAGAGATAGCCGCGACCTTTTCATTTAAACAACGGTATAGGCAACTCATGTTTAAGGTTCTACCTTGTTCGAGTACTGCGCGCGACGGTGTCGTAGGGACATGCGATTAGATCGACGCAGAGGGTGTCGATACTAATTTGGCTGTTTTATTTTCGCATAGCGGACGATATGTTACGAAATTATAAGCGGGACGGGGCGCGATATGTTTCTTTTGTACCTAGTTTTGACACCCGACCGTTTGACGTGTTAAGGGGTTAGTTTTCGTCGATTTCGATACCTAACGGTATCGACTAGCGTGGTTCGAATAGATACTATTCGGCACCGCTCTATAGCGTGATCAGGAAGGGAAAAAAATGAATGAATTTTGGGTTCGTAGGGTACTAAAAATTAAGATCATTTCCACCTTGCTGCTGGCTGAAGTCGGTTGGGGTGCAACCCTTACAGCCCTGCTGGACCCATAAGGATTTGGGGTTGTAACCCCGAATTTTTCTTCCGGGTTTTGTTTGGCAATTGGTGCCGTTTGGTTGTTTGATACCGTTTTTGTTTGGCTTTGAATGCCGTTACCTTATTCCGGAAGAATCACATTTTTAATGGATCTACGCCGTAGATGTTAGCAGTCACACGTATAGACCCGACATTACAGCTTAAGGTAAGCTATTTTTTTTACCTCGCTAAGAACTTTAAAGTACCAAATCTTGCGTTCAATTTTACATCCAGTTTTGCATCATTTTCGTTCATATCCTTTTGATTAACTTTTTTTAAGACATCCGCGTTTTTAATCAGTTTCTTTATAATTAAACATTTTCTTCTAATACAAGTAGATCGCTATATTTCGTGGCAATTAATTAATTATGTACAGATGGGTTTTTTTATTAAGAATTCAATGGGTTGATATTTGTCCTTCACATATGGTGTAGGTCAAATTCTTGTCAGTTTTTTTAATACGGGTTTTTTTGTCAGCTATCTTAGCTCGATTTGCTGCATTCTTTTGGTAAAGTTGTTTAAAACTGTATAGGGTGACCCAAGGTTAAAATTTTATTTTGATATTTTGCAAGCAGAACCATGGTGGATTAGTCATTGCTGTATGTCCGTGAATTTGAATTTAATGATGTCTCTTTTTTTTATCAACTAATTATGTTAATAATCAACAGCCAGGTTGTTAAAATTAATATCTTGTGTTTTGGAATATCATCTGATAGCGCTAGAGACCGGCAATTTAAATGTTTTATATTTTTGGCTGTCAGTGGGTTCGAACTTTAGTAATTTGAGTGAATATTTTAAATTTCTGACTAGTCAGTAGTAGTAATTTTCATATTTCTTTTATTCTTCTTCTTGTGTTAACTAGCTTATAATTAATATTGCGTACGACATTGACACGGCTGATCCTTAATTATGATATTTGGTCATTCTTGGGTTACGCTTACAGATACCTACTGTATGTTTCATTTATATTCATAAATATTAAGCTACGTTGTTATATTTTGATGTATACGTTTAGTAATAGTAATACGGAAATTTTCTTTCTTTCTTTTGATGGTTTGTATGTAACTTTCTAAATTTTATAACATTGTATTTTGCGGCTATAACTTTTCTTTGGTGTAATTTAAGCGATTACCTAACTATTTTGGTTATTTTGTTACCAGTGTATAATTTAATTGTTTAATATTTTTGTATCTGCATTACTTATGTAAATATAATTAGTTCATAATGAATAATTTTCTGTGCACAGTAGCGTACAATGGCTACGCTTATGTAAATTTTATCTTAACTTGTTTTTGGCAACTAATTGGCTTCGATAATGCCTGTTTATTTTTTCTTAAACCTGATGTCTCTGTTTAATTTAAAATATTTTCTTTCGTTTTACTTTCTCGATATAAATTAATAATTGCTTAAGGCCTTCAGCCACTAAAAGTTTTTTTCTTGTGATTTAAATTTAATATTTCGAAATTATATTTGCATAGTACCTGAATTTTACCTTGCCTTGATGCATACCTTTTGTTTTATCAGGGTCTTTTTGCTGGGAGACCGCACAACTCTCTTTCTTGTTGGTGGAGATACCAATATTTTTTTTTACTGGGGAACGCCGCTACCCCACAACTTCTTTTTGGCTGGGAGACAGTCCCCAGTCTTTCACCGGCAGTTCTTTTGTGTCACTGGTAGCTGCATGGGCCGTTACAGCCTAGAACCAGGACATAGTCATCAGGGGCGACCCCCCTTTAGGCAACCTTCTTTTTTTTTTATTACTAATTTGATTGTAACCGTATATTATAATATATGCATATTTTTTTTTATTGCGCTTAATGACGAATCGATTTGAATTTTTATATTTTTCCTTTTATTTCCCCCTCAGGGTTTGAGTTTAGTAACTACCAAACTGGTCATACGACCTACAAATTGTAATAATAATAATAATGATTATGATAATAATAATACCTAATAATTTTCTTGTATCAAATTTCACAAAAGGACAAAATACATTGAGGTGTTATTAAAAATTTTGCCCTAACAGGTCTTTGTAATAAATTGTAAATTTGTTTTGAAAGGTAGTGTTTTATTTGCCTCACCAGACAGCGCAGTTTCTTGGATATTTTCTAATATGGTAGCTTTATGTGAGTGAGTGAGCTGAAAGCGAGATCCCAACACTATCTAGGAGGGTTTCTGTTTTTAACCCGGCATTAAAAACAGTGGCGCCCTTATTAAACCCCCCCTCTCTCCGGCATTGGAGCTAGGGCATTTTTTTGGCACACATGCGCAAGCCTCTCGCATTCAACTCAACTCTTTACGTGAGTTAATTTTGTAAATTCTCAATATTTTTTTTTTAATTTTTACCGAACTTTGAATTTTTATTTATGAAGGGTAAGTAGAAGTAAAATTCTTCTTCTTGGCGGAAAAGTGTGTGGCAAGGCTCGCGATTGATCACGAATTTCGGCGGTTAATTCTGAAGCTCTCTCAAGTTTGTTTTTTTTAATGACTTCTGGCAACACTGCAGGTAGCGGCAGCGCGTCTCGCTAAAGCAGTGTTGCCGCGACACGGCAATTGCCGAGTTTTTACGGCTTTTCAAACCGAAGGTACGGCCACGGGTTTACTGTACTGCCGCGCATATAGAAACACGACTTTTCGTTTAAAAACTCCAAACGCATACTTGGCCATTTATGCACGAAAAAGGCTAAATATGAAGGTAAAAAAATGAGTAGCATTTTAAAAAATGGAGGGACTTGATTCATTCAGAATTGTTAATATATTTTAATTTTAAGGAAAGCTGTCAACAGTTTTATGAATATGCTAAAAATGACAAAGGTATTTTAACTGCCGCTGAGTCGAACAAAAATACGTTTTTAAATTTAAACCGTGAGTAAAAAAATCTCTTCCTCCGCCACGGCTTTTATTCCCTGTCGGTTGGCAACACTGCGCTAAATGCTATATCGTGGCTCGTGAGTCGTGCTCGTGTGTTTTTAGTATCATTTTGGAGTTAGTAAAGGGTGCATTGAATGCATGTCTCAATTGGCGTCACGAAAAAACCGTGTCGCCGTATTTCCACGTAAACATATTTACTTTGTTGAATCTCGACTGTAAAAGGGTTCTTAGCGGTATGTCGGCCTATCTCTGATGGAAATCTGCAAGCAACCTTTATTTCGCTTTGCGATTGCCGGATCCATACAGCTGGCTTTCATAGTTTTAATTTACGCGGGTAACATCCATATCTTTATGAAAAATATTTTTTAAGCTTTCAACCTATTACAATAAGTATTTCTACATGGACATCGGCGTATTAAACTAAAAATTTACTAAATCTTTCATAAATATGTGTTCTATGTGAACTGATATATCTACCACCATACTACCATACACAAATATTAAGACCCGTCCTGTAACCTTTTAAGTGCGCATGCGTTCCTGTGGCACTGCGCGCGGTCGGAGGAGTCATTCTTGGTTCAAGCGTTGTTAGTCCAAGTATGTGTAAGTCATTGGTTTGATACAATAATTAAAATTAATAATTTTATTCAAATATTTTTGTCAAAATTAGAACAAATCTTGCATGAAACACGGTAGGAAATGCAATTTTCTTTAACTCGTATAATTTTGAGGGATCTCGCTTCGCTCATCCCTCAAACATTACACTCTTAATCAAAGCCAAGCATTTCCTAACTGGTTACATAAATAGTATTAAATAGCTCTTAAACTCAGCACTCTATAAAGCTTATTTCATTTTTTGTTAAATAAAATATTAATATCTATCTAAATTAAAAATTTTTCAACTATAATAAAAGAGAGATTTAATAAAAGTATGACTAGACTAAAAATCAAAAACTGCACCGTAATTTTAACCACCCTGTATTTCGTAAAGAAAACATGTTCTTCCTGCCATGACAATTTGTCTCGAATATAGTTAATTATTATTATTATTCGTTGCCATAAAATATTTATAGTACAGTATCTATTCTTTGCTAAAAATGTTATTTTATGTAAATATATTCCTAGGGAATGACCATTTACTATTGTTTTATACGAACAAATTAGTCTTTACTGTCCGTGTAGTATGTGTTATATAGTCTTTGTTAAGAGTATCGACTCTCATTGCTACTATTTTGTTTTTTTAAGCATTTCTATTGCTCGAGTTCTCCTCTACGAACTTTTTAGTATAAATCCATAAAAATACTTACAATTCTTTACAAAATCAAAATTTGATTTGTAATTTTCCCCTAAATCCGATAAGTCCGTCGAATTTTTGTGGGCGAGGTTTTAATAGAAAAGCACAAAATAACCTTTTTATTTCTCTAATAAATTAAATGTTTTCTATGTGTCTCCACTAGAAAATCATTGGTTCTTATAGGAATAACCCAACCTGAGCAACAACAGTTGGGGAGGGGATATTTTCAAAATTAACTGGTAAGCAAATCCAGTAGCGCAGCCAGGAATACGCTCCGGGGGGGGTGGGGGGTTGGGGGGGCGGGTGGTTGACAAAAAAGACAATGAGTAAAATTGAGAATTGAAATTGAATTTTCGTGAATTTGGGAAATGGGTATTGTATAATCTTTAGGCCTTTTGGGGGGGGGGGTTAACCCCAAAAACCCCCCGTGGCTGCGCCACTGAGCAAATCATCCGTGGTGTCAAAAAAGAATTGCATCAAATGCGATGATTTTATGGTTGCAGAAACAACCAGGAAACTTGCTTTAACATTTCCTAAACCATAGTACATACATACAGACATACTTGAATTCGTTGATATAGCATATTACAGTAATGTTATTTATAATATTTTTAAAAAGTGTTAGATTAACTTTTAGAATCTAAAGGCCTGTCCACACTTAGTAACATGTTATAGAAACCTGTTACGGAAACATGTTTTTATAACTTGTTGACAACATTTAGACGTCCTTATTAAGTATTCGGATTGCAACAGTCCATTCCAACATGTCCAACGCAAAGGATGTTCGTCTCTTGTCTAGATAAAACAACGGAGACAAACTTCCTTGCTATTAAATGCAAAAACGTTAATGTGAACGCAGCCGCAACATGTGACCAAAATACTGTTGCCAACATTCTTTGAGGTTTACCGCTCACCAACCGGTTCGACAACATGTTGAATAACTTTGTTGGTAACAATGTTGAGTAGCAAGTGAGGACAGGCCTTAAGAGTATTTAATGTTTTACATTAATAAAGTTGTTCAACATTATTTCAATAAGAATAATAATATCGTGTAAAAGTTTTAAGAAAAAAAGTTTAAACAAAGAAAAATGATTTAGTCTCCAATGAAAAATTGGCACAAGTTCGGATAGTAATATCTTGGCTTTAATATTAAAAGTTAAAACTCTTCTATGGTAAATGGTCACCCCTACTGTATACTAATACTATTAAATTTATTTTGATTCAGCCCAACTGCCATTGTATATATTCGTGTAATATTTATTTTAGTTTTAAAATATTCTACAGTTGCCGGTGTTCCCGAGCAGGCAGCTTGACTTCTTTTATTTGTATTTTTTTTACTGTTTTAAAGACTGTTAAACTAATAAAAGTGCTAATATGAATCGTAATCTTGTGGTTTTATTTATTCTGTTATGTTGGCCTGAGGGCCAACAAAAAGCTATCTGAACAACCCTAAGCAATAAGCCTGAGCTAAAACTATGGAGAGAAAGCAGTGGAACTTTCTAGGACTTATACAATGAATTAGGATTATTATGAAATAAGCTAATGGGATGGTTGACTGTCAAATTATTCCACAGAGTGGCGTCACTGCTGCCAGTGTGGTTATTTTACTGCTTACAGCTAGGGGAAGCATCACTTTTAACTGAACAACATGAATTTAACAGTAAAAGTCAAACAAATTGGCGGAAACATAACCTTTAACGTACAATTATTGACGTTTGAGTGAGGCACATGCAGCAGTAGCGACCTCTGCGCTTAGCAGTTTAGACAGTTTTGGATGCTTTCCGTTTAGTGGCCACTCTGTATATAATATCTCTAAGTTGAATACGTTAATAAATATTTTCTCAGAAAGCAGAACTTTTATGAGTAACTTTTTTTCGTGAAATAAATAATAAAAAAGTTTTCCATATTAGAGTGCATTTTAGACACACTGTAATTATTAAGGTTAACTTTATGCTAATGTATTTTTAAAAATAAATATTTACCTAGGTGCTTGCAATAGTGTTGATGTTAGCTTCAGGTGAAAATGGTGTCAGCACATTATTAGATATGTAGATCAGATTTTCATTCAACTTCGAGATCAGCACTCTCAATGTGTTGTTTTTATGATAGAACAGAAAACGCTCTGAATTTTTGAGATAGCTAAAAGTAAAAGCGGTCTTAGTAGGCAACCGTTAAAACCCCAAATTAACAACTGAAGGGTACAACGTCCTCATTTTAATAATAGCAGCCATCTGTTGTAATTTTTGAAAAGCTTTCTTTCTGTATAATTAAAATTGCCGTAACATATTCAGAAGCCCATATACTCGAAAAAAAAATAGTCATTGCTAGAAGTGCCTAAATTCACCACTAAGACCGTATTCTACATATTGAGATACTGCTCCCCGACAGGACGTTGTCAAGGTAGGACAGTCATCAGTCATGTTTGGCTGCAGTCTCTTCTCTCGGAAAGCGTCCCCTCAAGATATAAAATAAAATACATTGCACGTCTTTCTCATAAAACATAAAATGTCACAGGCACATTTTGTATTAGATCATTAAATTTTTTTACTTACTTACTGTGTTAATATTATTTTCTCAGAAAACGGAACTCTGTATATGGAGTAACATTTTTTCGTAAAATTAACAATAATAAAAAAACTTTTCCATTTGTAGAGAAAATTTTAGACACACTGTAATTAAGGTCTTAACTTTATGCTAATATATTTTTTTATAAATATTTACCTAAGTGCTTGCACTTCTGTTGATGTTAGCGTCATGTGACAATGGTGGCACATTATTGGATAGATGTATGTAGATATGTAGATCAGATGTTCACTCAACTTCGAGATTAGGACTCTTAAGGTGCAGCAAACCTGAAAAAACAAATTTTAACATTATTTCAAGATGATAAAACTATCATATGATTGATTATCATAATAATTAAGAGCAGTAGGAAACGTTTTTTGTTAATACGTCGCCTCGAGTCTAAACTTACTTACAACATAATTTTTAATTCTAAATAACATTTACTTATTATATTTTGCTCCAAAATAAACCTTTAAGCTCCTCTCTTGGGACAGTTTCGGATTTTTTCCCGTTTAGTAGTTACTCTGTATACAGGGTGATCCACGGTGGATGGTACGTTAGACGTATCTGGCTAACCAGCCAACGAATCATTCTGAAAATTTGGTCGTGTACATAATCGAATTTGCTCTACCTGCCTAAAATATTTTAACAATGCAGTGGTGCCGCTTCTACCAAAAAGTAGTAACAACTTTGATATTTTAAATAGAACACCCTGTATATGACTTCATTTTCAAAACCACTATTAATTTCTTAACAACTTCCCTTAACATTGTTTTAAACTTATCTCTTACAGTTTCTGAAATAATAATTACTTTTCAATTTCTTTGGCGGAAAACGTTACCTTAAAAAATGCTGATATTTTTAAACTTTAAAATGTTAGGACCCTAAAATTTTGTGGAGAGTTAAATAATAACAAGGGGCTTTTTACCCTATGCCCAAATCTTAGTTGCAGTATACAGGGTGGTTTAAAAATACAGTTATTTTGGTTACTTGAAAAAGTGGCCATATATTTTTTTAAATGTAACACTGTATATTATTACTGATTTAAAAAGCTACTTAAATTTGCTCTTTATTTTTGTCAATTGTACCTATGCCTAGGTAACTACTTAGTCAAGTTTCTGACTTATAAGCCATTATTTGTAAAATTTTCTCAACAATTTAATTTCCATACGGATTTTAGTAAGTATTCCATGACAAACAATTGTTTGATATAAAAGTCATGTCACTTTCGTTACCGTTTTAATATTTTATTAAGTATTACTGATACAAGTGATAAATACCGTTAAAAATCATGGAATAAAACTATTCAAATGCAGTTCTTATGAATTTATTTTATTTGGACAAAGTGATAAAATTACGCCAGAACATATATAAAGTTTAATGCCCTGAAGTTTTTCAAATCAGTAATAATATACAAGGTGTTACATTTAAAAAAATTACTTATGGTCACTTTGTCAAGTAACCAAAATATCTGTATTTTAAAACCACCCTGTATACTGCAACTAAGATTTGGGCATAGATCAAAAAGTCCCCCGGTATAATTTAACTCTTCATCAAAATTTCTTAATTAAATATTTTAGAGTTCAAAAATATCAGTATTTTTTAAGCTAACTTTTTCCACCAAAAAAATTGGAAATTAATTATTATTTTAGAAACGGTAAGAGATAAGTATAAAACGATATTAAAGGAAGTTGTTAAGAAATTAATAGGGGTTTTGAAAATGAAATAATATACAGGGTGTTCGGTTTAAAATATCAAAATTGCTACTACTTTTTAGTAGAAGCGGCAACACTGCATTGTCAAAAATATTTTAGACAGGTAGAGCATGTTCGTTTATGTAAGCGACCAAATTTTCAGAGCGATTCCTTAACTGGTTCGCCAGATATATCTAACGTACCCTGTATATATACTTAGTTAATATTAATGTTAATATTTTTTCTCAGAAAACAGAACTCTTATAAGGAGTAACTTTTTTTCGTAAAATTAATAATAAAAAAGTTTTCCATATGTAGAGAACATTTAAGAGACTCTGTAATTAAGGTCTTAACTTTATGCTAATATATTTTATTAAATAAATATTTACCTATGCAAGTGCCATCAGTGTTGATGTTAGCCTCACGTGACAATGGTGTTAGCACACTATTGGACATATGTATGTATATCAGATTTTCACTCAACTTCGAGATCAGGACTCTCAAGGTGTTGTTTTTATGATAGAACAGGAAATTCCCTGAATTTTGAGACAGCTAAAAAGAATAGAGGAGTTAATAGACAATCGTTTAAAACCCCAAATTAACAGTTGAAGGATGCAATGTCCTCATTTTAATAATAGCAGCCATCATCTGTAGTAATTTTTTACAAGCGTTCTTTCTGTATAATTAAAATTACCGTAAGATATTCCCCATATGCTCAAAAAAAAATAGTAATTGCTAGTAGTGCCTAAATTCACCACTAGGGCCGTATTCTACATCTTGAAAGACTGCTCCCCGACAGAACGTTGACAAGATAGGACAGCCATGATTGGCAGTAGTCTGGCAGACCCTCTCGAAAAGCGTTCCCTCGAGATGTAGAACACATTGCACGTATAAAACATAAAATTTAACTAGGCATATTTTGTATTGGACCCTTGACCCTTCAAGTACTTTGGTATATTTAGTTTGGTACCCAGGTTCCACGTGGGCAAAATCAAAATTAAATTACACTGATGATATGAAGGTAGTGCCATTTTAGAAATGCATCGATTGATCAAGGTTCACCTTAGTGGATCCTGTGCAAACACATCGTAAGAAAATAATTTTACAGTACCTTTTTTAGTATTCCTCCAAGGCGTCGGCAACTGTTTCGGCCTTCCTTGACCATCATCAGTGTTGTACGGCCCCGAGCAGGGACAACAACAGACAGCCGCTTACTAGTTAACAATTTTACGTACCCAGACCTGAAAAGTAAACAGCTGCCAAGAAAACACCTGGGACATTTTTTTAAATATTACGTGAAGTAGAAAAGCCAAAGCCAAAACAATAATTGTTATCGATATTTAATTAATAAAAAATCCCCCAACGTGTGTTCTTAGTTTTAAAAAAAAAGTATCTTCTTTTCCTAAAAACCAAAAAATAATTAGTAAACTACAAATGCCAGTTTTTGTATATCATTTTGGCGTTAAATTTACGTGTTTCTTTTTAGGAAATGATTTAAAGACGAAAACCCTAAAATAGTAGGGATAAAGGGGCGGGTGATTACTTTTTTGAAACAAGAAATTCATGCACACGCGCAAAGTTTACCTTGTAACTGTTGCGCAGACAATGACAAGGTAAAGAATGCATGTGCAAGACTAAAACCAAACTTATCGCTAAAAATTAAAAATGTATCGCTTATATTTAATACCAAATTATTTTGCATACCTAAAAAAGAGTTAATACCTAAAAATGAAAAATTAGTTATGTTATAATATTAACACCTGAAGAGAAAAAAGTAAATTATACCTAAAAATAAAAAATTAGTAAATAGATACAGGGTGGTTATGAATGTATTATATTTAATACCAAATTATTTTGCATACCTAAAAAAAGAGTTATTACCTAAAAATGAAAAATTAGTTATAATATTAACACCTGACGAGAAAAAAGTAAATTATACCTAAAAATAAAAAATTAGTAAATAGATACAGAGTGGTTATGGATGTATTCCATTAATGTTCAGACAATTTAAATACTTATTCCAGGGAACAAACATCAATCTTTTTTTCTTTCTTCTATCTTTTCTATCTCGCTATCTTTTCTTTATAAATTCAATTGATTCTCATATATGGTAAGTTTATTATTATGGATACTAGCTATTTTTGCATTATAAAAAGTATTTCTCTTCAATTAATCTTAGAAAGCCTAAAAATAAAAGAAAATATCAAGATAAAATGGTTAGACAATTTTTGGTGCAAAGACACTTAAGGTGAAAAGAAACGAAGTATTTTCTATTACTGAACAAAATTGAAAATTGAAAAACACCCTCTTTTGATACAAGCTTTTGTTTAAAATATTTTCATGAAATTTTGGTGAGTTGACATTGAGATAGGGATAAACCTTAAACATATTTTTGACATTTACCCCCTCTCTATATTTTGGAAGGTGGGGGTGTTTTTGTAATTTTAAATGGGATGATGTACTTTTGTTTATAAAATTCGAATCTACGTAAAAAGCTACGTTCGTAGGGGTGCAATTTTTTTTATTTACTCTTTTGGTTACGGAATTATGGTTAACTAAATTTTGATTGAATTTAAAAAATAAATAAATTTTACCAATAAATCAAGTTCACTTATTTCAGAATTATTAATTGTTTCCATGGAAATGCGTTATTTCTACTCAAATCAGTTGCGAACTTTGAAGTTTTAACGATTATTAGTCTAGGCCCCCCGTTTTAACCCCCTTGACTTTTTCTTGTGGGGTTTTATAAAAGACAAAATGACGGTGACTTTACCTACAACCGTAGATGATATAAAGACCGAATCCGCCTGCTGATTAGTGACACTTGAAATGTTACAGCGTGTACGAAATTCATTTAGAAAAAGACTGAGACAGTGTTTGGAAGTTGAAGAGGGACATTTCGAACAACTTCTCAAGTATGACAGACTAATAATCATGATTCCGTAAAAAAAGAGCAAATCAAAAAAAATTGTACACGTACCTACGTAGTTTATTACGTAGATTCTAATTTTATAAACAAAAGTACATCGTCCCGTTTAAAATTACAAAGTTCCCACCCACTCCTCAAAATAGAGAGACGGAGTAAATACCAAAAATATGATTAAATATGCCCCCCCCGTCACCCTATTATCTCACCAGATTTCATGAAATAAAATTAAACCGTTTTCGAGATATCGCTTCGTAACAATTTAGAAAAAAAAACTCGCCTTGTACGTCATTGGCAAACAAGCAAGACACACCAAGATAAAAATGTAGTTTTGAGAAAATTGGATCTCAATCTTTACATTTAATTATGTCAAGAAAGCCAACTTTCAAAAGTAATTTGTTTTAATTTCCAAAATATCATATTCTCTGTCTGTGGGCATAAACAATGGATACTGCATCCACAATTCACCTTATTTTTTTTTTAAATGTTACTAAATAAGTCAAAATCGAAAAAAAATTACTCGGCCTTTTGCTCAAAACTTTTATTCCCATTTGCACCGCAGTGTTTAAATTTGGTTTAACCCAAAACATGTCTAGAATGATTACTTTGCTGCAAGACGAAGGCACCAAGGAAACATTCTAAACGTGGATTAAGCTAAACCTCGTTTAAATATTGCGGTGCAAATGGGAGTAATAAATCAAGTAATAATTTTAATTGACATTGACATTAAGAGTCACAGAGACATTAACATAAGGGCTGTGACATTAAGTGTCCAATTGGTTTAATTCTTGATTAAACCGTTTGTGCAACTGGACGTAAGTGTGCTTTACTTGTAAACCGACAATATACTTGCTGTAACAGCCAAATAAAATCTTCTGTTATACCTTTTAATAGTTATCTATTGGATAAGTAATGATAATGATGCTCTGCACCATCGAAGCTCTTCATCATCAAGGCTCTAAACAGTCTAAACCATCAAATGCTTCACCATCAAGTCTCTTCATCTTTAAGGCTTCTAACCACCATAGACAAAAGACTATGGGGGTATTGTTCACTACCTCAAGGGCGTATCCTGAGTCACTTCATATCACAGATATTCCACGCACACGCGATGAAATGTTTAAAGATGATTGGAAAAGGAACGCATGGAACCACGTACCTGAAACAACAGAGAAAAAACATTTAGAATACAATTTTAACATCATTAAAAGATGATGAAATGATCATATGATCAGTTGTGCAAAATTTCAAGTTTCTAGACCCAGCGGTGTGGGCTGTGCGTTGATATGTCAGTCAGTCAGTCAATTTCTTCTTTTAGGAGTGTTCTTAAATTCAGCAACTTTCTTCATCGGAAATAAGATGTTGTAATATGTTGAAAAGAAACAAAACACAGCAATGACATCATTCGCTGGATTTAAAAACTTAGAACAGATGTAGAAATAGACCATCTATAAGCATCAAATATCTTACCTTTACAAATTCAGCAGGTTGCTCTAATCCTCTAGGCTTGTGTCCCTTACATTTAGAATTCTGGTTTTAAGCTTTCATGGTCGCACCTCCCTGAGCTTCTAATGGCATTTTCAAAAAACAATTGTCGTTTGAAACAATTAACCTTTAAAAGCGTCAGTCGGACAGTACGCAAACCAACCTTAAGGTATTTTCTTTAAAATGTAATCAGAATTAAATATATTAGGTAAAAGATAATTTCAATCAATTTCAGCCCTTTTGTACGTTAGACTAAAAGAGATCAAATCGACTGAAGGTCATCAATTTTATCCTTTCTGTACGTTAGACTAAAAAGAACGAAATTGATAAGACCTAGAAATACAAATAGTATTCTACAAACCAATTAAAAATTTTAAAAGATACCAATCTATTTCATCCATCTTGTACGTTAGACTAAAGGGGATCAAACGGATTGGATGTCATCAGTTTCAACCTTTCTGTACGTTAGACTAAAAAGGAACAAACCGAGAGGACGTAATCTTTTAAAACATTGTGTGTATTTAGGTCAAAGGAAATCAAACTTCCAAAGTATACTACAAATAAATAAAAAATTCTAAAAGATTTATAATCAATCTACTATATTCTTTCTGTACGTTAGACTAAAAAGAATCAAATGGATTGAATGTCCTCGACTTCATCATTTTTGTACGTTAGACTAAAAATGATCAAACATAGAACGTTTGCCTTTTAAAATATCGTGTTAAAAAGGTTGGTTTTTGTATCCTATGCCACCCTGAAAGAATTTCGCGCCTCGTTTACACATTGTTTTAATAGGTTCCTGAAACAAAGGAAAAATTATTTAGATACAAGTATTACAATCGGTAATTATTTAATTAAGAGTAGTAAGTCTCATCGTAAAAAAAAATTCGGGAGCAGAGTAAAAGAGACTATAAACCTCAGAAGAAATATTACCCTGTATATTATTTGGGAAGTTTTTAATACTATTTTATCAAAAAGTGCTCAAATTTAGCCATGTACAAACGTTATAACAATTATCTCAAAAATAGTTGGAGATATAATGTAAAAGGCTAGAACAAAATTAAAACTTTGACACCCTGTATCTAGGAAATCAACCATTGTATGCCAAAATGAACTATTTTACATTAAATCTGCCGAAAAATCATATCCGACTGTAAAGAACTTTTTTTAGGTTATAGGTTCATTCTTTAGGAAAGTAAGTATACCATTACTGTTTGAAAACAATCAGTCTTTGTCCTTTGTAGGGGCTTAATAATAATGTTGCTTTTTCCCTAAAGTTTGTAGTGCCCTGTAGATTAGACCAGTCATAACGGCGATTCACATTTACAACTTTGTTTTTTAATCCACTCTAATCTCTCAATTACTGAAGGAGATACAAGATTTCTTAAAGTGTTTGAAAAATAACAAAAAATTGCTTTTACGACGTGGGTTTGGTGGGGCTTGCAAGAAGTCCGGACTTAAATCCAATTTAACACCTATGGGACATCCCTGGTAGGTGCCTAAGAACTTCGAAAATTTCACCAAACAATTTGGACACTTAGGACAGAGGCTTGTTGAAATCTGGAATGGATTCGATCAAAATGGAATAAGATTAGGCATGTGTAGGCGTTAAGCTGTTATTATGTTTTAATCTTTAAGGTATGTTCTTCAATGTGTTGCTTTAAATTTTATTGGTTTATAATAATTGCTGTATTTTCTTAATAAAATAATTCGGTAATTTTTATTTGTTGTTATTTTTTAAAGTACATTAAGTAAAAAATATCACCGTTTAAAAAATCCTGTATCTCCTTCAATAATTGAGAGATCAGAATGAATTAAAAAAATGTTAAGAGTAGATGAGGCTACAGTCTAGTTGTAAATGCAGTTATGGCTGATCTAATCTACAGGGCGCTACAAGTTTAGGGAAAAATAACATTTTTGTTAGACCCCTGTATTCTGTACAAAATTGATTTTTTCAAACAATACTGGTATACTTACTTTCTTAAAGAATGAACCTACAACCTAAAAAGAAAGTTTATACAGTCGGATGAAGGGGTCAAAAGAAAATTGCTACCAAAATTATGATAAATTCGTTGTGGTGCGTTGATTAACTGGAGTAGTGTATGTACTACCTTGTATAAAAAATGAAATGCTTGTGGAACAATATCTATTTTATCCCTTTGTGTTTTTATTTTAAAATTAATTTTAAGAATATTTTCATTCAGAGTAGGAATTTACAATTAGCCGGTGTTTTATTATATTGTGTACTCAAGACTATGACTTGTATAAAATAAGTATAGATATATGTACCTACTTAGGCACTCAGAATAAAAATACAAAACAAAATGTATTTAGTCTCTTTCCTTATTTCAGATCCAAATAATGAAGTAGATCATATTTTTCTAACACCCTCATTGAAAATTTACTTTTCCTCCCTAATTTTGGGTTTAAAAGGGGCACTTTTCCTCCCTACGTAGGAAAAGATATTTTTCTTTCTAGGGAGGAAAAGTTATTTTTCGCCCTAGGGAGGTAAAGTAAAAATTTAATAAATATTCACGTACAGATAATTTATTTATTTTAAATTTATATTATTGCCTTCGGGTATATCTGTAGGTATAAAATCTTCATCAAAATCTCCCATTTTTGGATAAAAATTTATTAAAAACGGTGAAAAATTTGAAACAAAAGCGGTCTTAAAATATGTTTGATGTTTATTAATACGTTACTACGTTAATATGTACTTAGATTCGAATCGAGATGTTTCGAACCAACTAGATTAACTAGATAATTGAATTTTTTAAAATGTTCTTTCTTTTAATTAAAGATTTTAGCTTTGTTAGTGGGCACTTCAAATGAAATTATTTGTTGTATTTATTGAAAAATATAAAATAGGCTAACTAAGCATTTTTTAATAAAAATATGTCAAGTATAATTAGGTATTTGAAGACACAATTTTTCTTTTTCATTATTATTCGGAGGTTTTCGCGGAAGTGTTAGAAAAAATCATATGTTTTGCACTGGAGTAAAGCATCTTTTCCTCTCTTTGCGTTTACTGTCCTTCTGGCAGAGCAAACCTCACATGCGGGGGGAAAAGTGCCACTTTCCTCCCTAGTTAAACAAAAAGCTATTTACTATTTCATACAACTTTTGAGCTGCTTTTTGACTTATAAAGAAATCTTATGAGGTTTATTATAAGGAACTATACAGGGTGTCCGGAAAGACTTAGTTTGGGCAAATATCTTTGCTATTAGTAAAGATAGAGACAACAAATTTTAAGTGTATTTTATTGGATATTAAATCTATTTTTTTATGTGATATAACTTTTTTCACCCCCTTGAGGGGTGACGATAGGGAGCTGAGGTAATTTTTTTTAAATTCAACCCTATGCCGTGTGGTACTTTATTTTAAAGGTCTTCAAAAAAGAAACCTTTTACAGCAAACCTAAGGTCCGTATCATAATTCGTTTTTAAATTCTTAAATTAAAAAAAAAATAAATACCGTTATTTCTCTTATTACCTTAAAAGCTATTCAAAATGACCACCATCTTGGCAGTAATAAAATCAATTTTGGAATTTACTTCTCACATTTTCGAGAATGGCAGGTGCTTGGCAGAGTTCCAAAATCGACTTTATTACTGCCAAGAAGTTCATGGTGGTCAGTTTGAACAACTTTTAAAGTAATAAGAAAAATAAAGGTAGGTACTTAAATTTTAATTTCTTTCGCGATTTTTAATTTTTATAGGCTTGGTATTTAAAAATGAATTAAGATACGGACCTCGACTATTTTTTAAGACCTTTAAAATGAGGCACAACACGGCATAGGGTTGAATTTAAAATTTTTGACCTCAACTCCCTAGGTTCACTCAAGGGGGTTGAAAAAGTTAAATTACTTAGAAAAGTACATTTATTATCCAATAAGTTACACCTAAAATCTGGTGTCTCTATCTTTACTAATACTAACACTTTTCGGACACCCTGTATGTTTTTTAATCCAAAACCTAAAAACGTCCCATATAAACCTATTTTATCAGCACTAAATTAATTTTACGGTATTAATAAAGCATAATAAATTATATGAACTTTCTAGAGTCTCTATTGACCTAACAAAAATAATAAAACGGTTATAAATAAATAAATAAAATTATTCACCTCCTTATCTTCCTCCATTGGCCCGACGACATCATTTTCTTTCTTCACGATTCTACTCTCCGAGGTTCGAACAAAGGGATGTCGACGTACCCTGGCAAATCGGTTGCCTAAGCCCTTTCCAGACATCCGATGTTCTTCAAAGGCTAACTCTATCACGCTTCTAAACTTCGACGATGTTTAGGCAATCCCTTAAAGAGCAGAATCTTCACTGACCACCCACGATCCGTATTTCACTTCTGTTTGCACGTTTTTGATGGATAGGGCAAGAATGGTACTAACAGACAACTGTACGCACCATCTACAGATTCTTGAGCCTTTAGCTTGAAAATATCAAGCATTCGCATACTCAATTTTTCCAAACCCTAGAATCAAGAGTTCTATAGGTGCTACGCATAATAGTCCACTAGCAATGAAAGATAATTTAATTTTACAGATAGTTATACGCACCATCTACAAGCTCTTGAATCTACAACTTGAAAATATCAAGCATTTGCATACTCAATTTCCCCAAGCCCTAGAGTCAAGAGTTCTGTAGGTGCTACGCGTAATAGTCAAATGGCAATGAAATATGAAAGAGAATCTAATTTTACAGATAATTATACGCATAATCTACAGGCTTTTGAATTTACAACTTGAAAATATCAAGCATTGGCACACTCAATATTCACAAGCCCTAGAGTCAAGAGCACCGCAGGTGCTACGTATAGCGTTCTTCTAGCAACTTAATTTTAAAATAAATTATGATTTTTTTATAACGTATTATATCCATGCTCATCCTATCACCAAAATAACCCGGCGTGAGGCAATCTGAAACAAAAAGAAATAGAACTATAAACACTGTCGTATCTGAGGTTGACAATTGATCAGTAATTTTTTTCATTAAAAATATCTAACCAAATTTTATTCTTAAGGTGTTAGTCTAGGTGGCTACTGAAGAACATGGACCCTTATCTGTAGTTTAAACGTATAGTTTTAATAACAATAAATAATTGAATTGATTCTGCCTTTACTTGGTGGAACTCCATATCACTACATATAGACATAAACACAAATTGTTTAAAATTCCACTTTATTTAAACAAAAATATATTCGTTTACAATATATTCGACATGTTTCGCCAACACGGTGGCTTCTTCGGGAATGAAACAGATTTGGTACCAAGTGACAAGAGGTAGGTAAATAAGTAGGGTTTGGGGATTTTACGGCAATAAACATTAGGTATTCTTAGAATAAATTTAACAAAGGAGAAGATCTTAGGTCTAATTGGCAATTTAACAGATGTTCAGAATTTTTAAGTTTATTTATTTCTAGAGATTCTAGCAAATCTAATTTACAACCCTTATTTTCTACATCACGAATTTTGAAATTAGTATCAAAACTATGATTATTTTCTATTAAATGATTAGAATAATTTGAATCGGTTTTTTTATTTAAAAAACTTGAATGGTGTTCCTTGATTCTTTTTGAGAAACTTCTTCCCGATTGGCCTATATAGGTTTTTGGACAATCTACGCATGATAGTTGGTAGACGCCTGATTTGTTGTTTTTGTCTGTTTTTGTTTTATTGTTTTTTAGAAACTTTCCGGTTGAACAGCTTGTTTTAAATGCAACATTGGTGTGTAGGTTTTTGAGGAAACCTGCGATGTTTTTACTTGCCTGGCCAAAACATGTGATTAAGCAAAATTTTTTTGTTTCTTTAACTATAATTGATTGCTTTTTTATATAATTTTTTATTTAAAATGTTACTTATTGTGTCTGCTGTGTATCCATTATTGATGGCGAATGAAACGACTGGTCTTATAGGAAAACCGTTTTTGTGAATTTTTATATGGCAGAGATATTTATGGACTCCTTAGAAAATATTATAAAAGAACACCCCCTTTTTAAAAAGTTTATTTATTGGTATAGATATGTCGACGATGTTTTAGCGTGTTTCATTGGTTCTGACAGACAATTAACACAATTTATTAATTTTATAAACAGCTTACATCCAAATATAAAATTTACCGTAGAACAAGACAGAGACAATTCTATAAATTTTCTCGATCTAACAATTTTACGAGATAATGGAAAACACAACTTCTCAATTTTTCATAAACCAACACACACGGACACAACTATATACAACACATCATGTCATCCTATACAACACAAACTGGCAGCATTTCATAGTATGCGATCCACAGATTAATCCTTTAAACACAATAAATTATGTTAAAGAACTAAATATAATTAAACAAATTGCCATCAATAATGGATACACAACAGACACAATAAGTAACATTTTAAATAAAAAATTATATAAAAAAGCAATCAATATGGTGTTCCCTATAGTAAAAGAAACAAAAAAATTTTGCTTAATCACATATTTTGGCCAGGCAAGTAAAAACATCGCAGGTTTCCTCAAAAACCTAGACACCAATATTGCATTTAAAACAAACTGTTCAACCGGAAAGTTTCTAAAAAACAATAAAACAAAACCGACTAAAACAACAAATCAGGCGTCTACCAGCTATCATGCGTAGATTGTCCAAAAACCTATATAGGACAATCGGGAAGAAGTTTCTCAAAAAGAATCAAGGAACACCATTCAAGTTTTTTAAATAAAAAAACCGATTCAAATTATTCTAATCATTTAATAGAAAATAATCATAGTTTTGATACTAATTTCAAAATTCTTCATGTAGAAAATAAGGGTTGTAAATTAGATTTGCTAGAATCTCTAGAAATAAATAAACTTAAAAATTCTGAACATCTGTTAAATTGACAATTAGACCTAAGATCTTCTCCTTTGGTAAATTTATTCTAAGAATACCTAATGTTTATTGCTGTAAAATCCCCAAACCCTACTAATTTACCTACCTCTTGTCACTTGGTACCAAATCTGTTTCATTCCCGAAGAAGCCACCATGTTGGCGAAACATGTCGAATATATTGTAAACGAATATATTTTTGTTTAAATAAAGTGGAATTTTAAACAATTTGTGTTTATATATATATATATATATATATATATATATATATATATATATATATATATGTATATGTAACAATAAATAATGAAATAACGACTTATAATTCAATTTAAAATTAAAAGAATGCAAAATATGAGTATTAATATTTTTCCCCGAAACTTATGGGACATACGTTAATTATGTGTAAAAATATTTTGTTAAGTCCTTTTCAATCACAACTAACAATTATCCTTTGGTGGCTTTAGGGGGTTTTAACTTATTTAAAGAAAAATTTTTACATATAAAATCCTGGACAACTATGTTAAAAAACAAAAATAGTAGGGATGAATCTCGATTACTCCTCTTAAAAATGGTTTCCTTTTTCATTATCTTATTACGGTACAGAAATTACAAAGATCAGTTCCGAAAATATATGTAAGAAATAATGGAATTTATTCTGTATTGGTTATAAGCTTTTTAATATTAGCGCTAGTCTGCAGGCTTATTTCCTGGAAAAATTACAGAGCTTAAAAAACTAACTAGTTATATTTTATTGTTTGATCCATTATTATTCATTTAGATTGATTTCCCTTTTTACAGATTCTATTCTGTCGTTATGAGAGAACTTGCTGCTGGCCCGATTGATCAGCAGAGGAACAGGGAACCTTCGTTGTTTCATATGTATTATATATATAGACATATACATACATTTAAATCAGACTTACCATATAATTATTTAGGTGTTGGCCTTTCCAGCGATGAGGTTGCTCTGCTCCCATGTTCTCGTCAGCCCATAACGAAATGATTAAAATATGAGAACATGAAAATTTGGACAGCCCGAGTCTCCTCCAAGCGCACGGAATTAGAGCCCGTCTCCAATGTTGATCCTGCAAGGGGCGGATTATGGCTGGAAATTCTCAACAGACACTTCAGTGCTACTAGTGCCTTGTGACCACCAGGGCAGGTATTAAACCGTCCGTGGACGGTTTAATACCTGCGGTGGGTGGACAAGTCCACCCACCTTTAGTTGTTCCTAACCCCGGTTTGCTGCATGGTCCAAAGGCATCCCAACCAAGACACCAGTCAGCGCAAAAATGTCCGTTGTGTGAACCTGAAGAAGTCCGCGTCCGCCGATTTCAGTGTACGTATTGCGTTCGCCTGTAAAAAGAAAAAAAAGTGAAACTTTCTTTTATAGGATTTATATGGTACAAAATAAAAAAAAAGGAAGGAAGAGGAGATGGGGCAGAGTGCGGAATAAATAATATAAAATTTACATGCAAGTCAGATGCAAAAAGAACGTTTAAAATTAAGTTTTATTAGCATTGGAGTACCTTAAGATACAAAGAGATTTATAAGAATCAGGCTAAAAAATTCAATATTTTACATTTTTAATTTAATGACAGACTCTTTACTAGGTGGGATGGCCTCCTTCACCTTATTAGGACATTAAGCAAAAATAGTGAGCACAATGTCAGGTACCTACTGATTATATATTAAAAAAAATTCAATTGATCACTCGTTCGCAAAAATTAATAGTATTTTCTGAAATAAAACAGATTTTGAAAATTATTAGATTATAGGACGCTTTACTGAAAAAAAAATCAAAAAGATGTAATGCGCTAAGGTGTGAATTCAGATAACTCCTCTCGAATTATTTTAAAGAAAATTTCGCACCCACTTTTTCTAACCAATCCTTAACCAATATATTGTAGTTATGACTTTGCTAATCAAAGAAACGACCGTCAGCTATCGCACCCGCGGGCCGCGGTGGAGCTAACTTGGGTGGTGCCTTAAAAGTCCATTAAAAATTTAAAAAAGTGAAAGAACTGTTTCACGGTTATATAAAAGTAAAAGAAGCAGTTCTTCTACTACCAAAGCTGAAACTTTTTATTTAGTTTCTTGCAATTGTGAAATATTAAAAAATCATAGTCAGCTATATAAATTCCGGGGGAATATACGTCAGCTGCTCATAAAAGGAGCGTAAGTTTAGGCTTAAAGTCAAATGATATAGAAGCTAAAAAAATGAGTCAAAAGATATCGAAAAATTTTCTAAAGAAAAATTGTTCAGAATGCACCGAGGATCCCATGTACCAATTTTTAGAAAAAAATATAAATAATGTGTGACCGTACCCTAGGGCTTGCAATCCCGGAATCCCGGTAAAAATTCAGTCCCGGAAAATCTCGCGATTAGCCACTTAAATCCCGGAATAAATAAGTTATAAAATATGTCCAAAAAAACCTAAGTAAATTAACGCTTTAAGCTAGCATAATTTGCAGTATTTTTCCTAAAAACAAGTTTAGCGCGTGATATGGCCAATCCTGGAAGATTCATTTAAGTACTTATGTATAAGAATTCAAATTATTTTTACTTCTTATACCTTTATAATATGTCCTCTGCATAAATTTTGTTTTGTTTTCATATTAAAATTTTAATATTATAAATAAAAATAATTTATTTTTATTAATATTACAATTTTTGGGGATCAATCTCGGGATTCCGGAATTTTGTTTCTTCGGTCCCAAAAATCCCGAGATCCAAATATACGTCCGGGATTGCAAGCCCTAGACCATCGCTATGAAAAATCATAAATTATTTCCTTACTAACAAATACTAAATTTAATTATGAAAAATACGGTACTATTAGGTTTGAATGGTAATTCTTAGATCGTCTAAATTTTATTGGCGCTCCGAAATTTTGGAAAAGCTCATGTGCACAATATACCTACAAGGCAAGACTACAGATAGCGACACGACCAGACCGTATTTTTTAAATTTATTTCCCGCAAAGTGTCTATTTCACAAATATTTGATTAGTTCTGACACAAACCTATGTAGTTTAGTTGAATTAAGTTATTTTCAAGTAAAAAAATAATTTATGATTTTTCCTAGCGATGCCACGGGTAAAAATTTGGATTTTTTAGTTTTTTCTCAATATGGTTCATGGTAGACTGCGATTCAAACTAGAATGGTACAGGAGCGTCAACTTCCGATCCTCTAATAAGCAGTATGAGACCGAAATCCGAGCCGAAATCAAAAAATCTACGAAACCATTTAGTCAGGAAGAAACATGCCTAATGTCTCCTGACTAAATGGTTTCGTAGATTTTTTTGATTTCGGTCTTATACTGCTTATTAGAGGATCGGAAGTTGACGCTCCTGTACCATTCTAGTTTCAATCGCAGTTTACCTATACGAGACTATCGGTAAATTCTGAACAATTTTTCTTAACAAAAATTTTCGATATCTTCTCAATTTGACGCATTTTTCGATACCACCGTCAAGTTTCTTTTAAATTCCCGCCAAACCAGTGATCACATGACATGTGTTAAAATAAATTTTTTGGTGGTCGGACATGCAGAAACAAACCCCCAATAGAGTTTTTTAAAAATATCAATAATAAAAATGTTTCCCTGCCAACTTAATGGCGGACACTATGCAGGGTGTTATAAAAAGATAAGAAATTTGAACGGCAGATTCTACATTCCAAAATATGAAAATAAGTATATATAAACATGGCTCCACAAACGCTTTTTTTTTCGAGTTACACGGTGTTTAATATTTTAATTTTTAAATGTTTCTTTTTAATTTCTCGAAAATGCGATAAGATATTGACATGAATTTTAGTACACGCCAGTATGGAATCAAAGGGTACCTTTATGTGCAAAAATTTATTTTCTAATGTACTTGCATCAGTGGCGTGCCTGCTGGTAAGTCTTTATTTTTAGCGAAAACAATTGCCCGCCTCTGATTTTTTGCAAAATTGATATAGTTCTCTTAAAGCCCAATTAATTCTGCGTGAAAAGTGTATATTGAGCTTTTTCGTTTTGACGCACCATTTTCGACATAAAAATTAATTTATTTCTTACAATTACAAAAAAATTAAAATGAATTTTTTTAAACATATGTTTTGTTCAGGAAACAGTGCTTATTGATTTAAGTTTATAGTAGATGCCGGAAATGCCTCTAAATCGTATTCGCATATTTCTCCTATCTCTTCGGAATACTCGAGGTCTGAAAATATTAAACACCCTGTATATCGAAAAAGAAGCGTTTGAGGATCCATGTTTATATAAACTTAATTTCATATTTTTAGATGTAGAATCTGCACTTAAAATTTCTTAGCATATTTTCGTAACACCCTGTATATTAGACTAATGCATAGTTGAATTTCAGTTTTGGTACTATTATACAAATACAAAGATTGAGTAATTATTAGGTATGATTTATCGTTCACTAGAAACAATAATATCGGTAAATTTGCTTGTATATTTTTCTTATTTTTAGCAAAACGAAATTTGAACGCCAACTGATGTTAAATCCTAGCTAAGAATTACTCAATTTTTGTATTTGTATAATAGTACCAAAGCTGAAATTCAATTAAGCATTAGTCTAATATATGTATATACTCTATAAAAATAATAGTTAGCTAAATGTATCCCGAGGAAATAACCTTCAGCTGATGTAATACTATAGACCGCAGCCCTCGAGTATATAGGTTCTCAGCAAGCTCGCTACTCATATCAGCTGACGGTCTTTCTCCCACTATACAGTTAGCTGACTATTGTTTTCGTGTAATGTTATTAATAAACTATCATATAGTTTAATTTTAGCTTCGGTAATATCGTTTCCGTTTAAGCCTGAACTTACGTTCCTTTTATGAGCAGCTGACGTAGGTATATTTCCCCGGAATTTAAATAGCTGACTATGATTTTTTAATATTTCACGGTTTTCAAAAAACGAAATCTAAAGATTCAGCTTTTTTTATTACTATATATTATTTTTTGTATATTAACAATTAGAATCAACAAAAATTTGTACCAACAGAAACTTAAAATGCTTGCTTTTTTCCTATAATTACAGTAAAAATTGATTTGACGATTAATTTTTTTTACATTAGTTGCTTAGCTACCTATTTTATATTTAAAGAAATAATTAAATATATTTTGACACTTGGCCATTTGGTTTCAACCAGAGCCACTAATCCAAAAAACAACAACAACCATATTTTAACACCCTGTATATCAGGCGCGGCCCGTGAAACTTCAAAGTTGTGTATCTCTGTCGCTACTTATGGGACCCATGCCAAATTCAGGTTTTTTAATAGTGAGCCTACTAAGAGTTTTTTGGTAAAGAAAAAAACTATTTTTAAATTTGCGAAAAAAAGTTGAATTTTTGAATTGAACCACTTGGGTAAAAAATCAACACGCTTAGATATTTTATTTATTATTTTTTCTAAACAAATTTTACATCATTTTGTCGACAATTCTTAAATTTTAAGAGAAAAAATGTGCTAGTAGAAAGTTATAACCATTTGAATTTTTTGTTAAATTATATTTTAGCTTTAAGAAAATTCAAATGACTCTAACTTTCTACTAACACATTTTTTTCTCTTAAAATTTAAGAATTGTCGAAAATTGAAATGATGAATTGAAATTGAAAATTTCACGGGCCGCGCCTGACGTGTACAGGGTATGGAAATGGTTAAATATATTGGAATTTAAGAATTGTCGAAAAAATTATGTAAAATGTGTTTACAAAAAATAATAAATAAAATATCTAAGCGTCTTAATTTTTTACCCAGGTGGGTCAATTCAAAAATTCAACTATTTTTCACAAATTACAAAATATTTTTTTCTTCGCCAAAACATTCCTAGTAGGGCCATTATTAAAAAACCTGAACTTGGCATGGGTCCCATAAGTAGCAACAGAGATATACAACGTTAAAATTTCACGGGCCGCGCCTGCTGTATATCGAAAACGTAGGAGTTATGAACCTCTTCCCGAAGTCTTTTATCACAACACCTACACCCTACACCTACCTATACTTCTACTCCCCAGTACGTCCTAAACCCTATACTCAAAACTTTTAAAATGGTTTGTTAATTACCTCTTTTCCTGTATTCATTTTTTAGTATGGCATAAATGTCAAATGAATATAATTTTAAGATTCTAAAATTCACTTGTGGCAAGTTTTATATCTATACTTCTAAAAAAACAGGACCTAACATGGGATTAAAAATTTCACATGTAAAACCATAGAGTTTTACTCTATCCTTTGGTCCGCTTTAAAAAAAAATGCACTATATTAATCACAACCACGTCCCAAAAATGCTGTTTTTTGGTAAAAACTGTATTTGCGCTATATTTTTCTAGATAAAATCGAACTTTTCCTATTTATGCCTACACAACTTAAAGTATGAGTCCTTTAGTTGTATAAGTAAACTTTTGCAAAAAAATTTTTTTTTGTGAACTTTTCCGATTTTTGGAAGTCGCATTTAATTTTCTTTTTAAACTCGCAAATTCCTATGCAAACCAAAAAATTTCAGTGTAAGTAGTTCAGTAGTTCTGGCAGTATAAGAACGATGAACAGACAAAATTAATAATGGAATAATAATAATAAATATGGTTTATAGAACTTTTATTTATGTAGATGTAAACTTTTTTTGTACGCGTTGTGCGTCAGCAATTCAAAAATTCAGGTTTCAATATTTGACAAACTGTGCAATTCTCTGATACTACTAACAACAGAGTTAAGCATATTATAAAACTGGAGGCCCCTATTACGCAGCGTATTTTTATATTTATCTTAAAAAATGAATGGCCAAAATATCCATAAAAAAAATTTCAAAAAAATTTTCTCCGGAATTTAAATTTGAAATAAATTTAAAAATGGAGCACTTGTTATTTTTTCTATGTCGCAAAATTATATTTAAGCTACATGTATATACGTAAAAAAACCATAATATGCACTATAAAGCAAGTTATTCATGTTTGGAACTAAACATTTATTAAATAAATTTTATTTAGTAAGGATATATGCGCTGTGTGATTATCATCCATTTTAAAAATTTATTTTATTTTACTAAAAGGCAAAGTTTATTAAAAAAATTTTTATGTGGTTACAAATTATTTACCCGTATTCTGTTCCCATTTAAAATGGATGATTTAAAAAATAATAAAAATGCACCACCTACCAAATTTAAGTTTAAAAAGATTAACAAAAAGTTTTAGTTCCTAAGGATTTTTTTTAAAGGTGCTAATATATTTATTTTTTCCTATACCTAATATATCTTTATCTATACAGTCATATTAAAAGTTTTTAAATATTATAAAATATCCCAATCTTGGGGAAAGTAGTTCCCCTTTTATTCTATATCAGGGGCAAATTTAGAATTTCGTCAAGAGGAGGCGCAAGTTCCCGTTCGACATATTTTTATTGTTTGAGGTTCTAAGAAATGAACACTATTTCATACTGAATGAAAAATCTAAACCTGTTCTTGCGAAACCAGAACGGTTGGTCATCTTAACTTACAAATATTCTAGCATTTTTTTATTTGTGCATTCTATCCATTTGGACTGATATACAAACATTTTTCGAAAACGCATTTTTTAAAAGCACGTTTTTTCGAAAATATATTTTTTCGACAACAGAACTTTTTCGATAACACAGTTTTTTTTTTAAATCAACTTTTCAAATTCTTATACTATTCGAAACTACATTTTTTTAAAACATGTTTCTTGAAAGTACATTTTTTTATTGTTTCGAAAAAGACCTTGAATATTCATATCTTAAAAAAAAACGCTTTTTTAAAAAAGTAATTTACTACAGAGGAACAGCAGACACAAGAAAACAAACCTGACCGAAAACCAAAATGGTTCGTTGATGTTAGTTCATGACCTTTTTCTGTCTTTTTTTATTGACATTTTCTAAGCTAGTAGAGTTCATAATTTAATTTTTGGAAAACTATATTTTCGGAAATTGTAGTTTTGAAATTCTTTTTGAAAAAAATATTTTCGAAAAAATTTTGTAGATCCGTTTCCCAATAAGCATATTTTGATAAAGTTGTTTTTCGATAAAATTTACTTAATTTAACACCGAAAAAATGTTTAAAAAAACAGTACGCGCGACAGGACCAACTGTTTGATTAATATGAAAATGTAAATATTCTTTTTTTATTTATGCCTTCTGTTCATTTGAAGGGATATACTTAAGTACAATTTTTCGAAAGCCAACTTTTCAAATTTTTTCAAGCACTTATCAAAAATACAATTTTTTAGAGAATATCTTTTTCGAGATTAATTTTTTTCAGAAAACACTTTTCGAATATTATTTATTCAAGCAACGGCTTTTGACAAAATACATTTACGAGAAAGCAATGTACCAAACCTAAGGAAACTTGATCAACCCCAAAAAATGGTTCGTTTAGGTTTATTCAGGATCGTTTTTCGTCTTTCTTTATTTACCAATTTCCAAGGCAGTAGAGTAGTAGAGTTCATAGCCTAATACAGTTTTCGAAAAAATACATTTTCGAAAATTGTATCTATTAAAAAAAAACATTTTTAAAAACTTTTGAAAAAATGTACTTTCGAAATATGTATTTTGGAGAATTTCATAAATCCGTTTATAAAAGAGCATCTTATGAAAAAGCAGTTAAGATATTTTTAAAAAATTTACTTTCGAAATAGGTTTTCCAGAAAATATTATCAAAAAGTTTCGTAAATCCGTTTTCGAAAAAGCTGTTTTTCCAAAAAAATTGTGCTCAAAAAAGATGTTTTCCGAAAAAAAACCTGTTTGATGATTTGTTTTCTTTAGTAAGGAATGTTTTCAGAAACCATCGATGCGAATCAAAAAAGTCGAAAAAGGCTTGTATTTTTTATATAACATTCGTATTATAGATCTGTTATTCATATTTTTGTAGTATAATTTATATATTATAGAACTTACATAAACGGCAAATTTTTGTTTATACTATTTAGTAGAATATGTACGAATGGTTAATATTTATGATACATTTTTTATTTATAAAATTCCCTATTGAAGTACTATTTGCACAAGGGTCTAGGGGGGCACGCGCCCCTTGCATTCCCTCCCCCCCTAAATCCGCGCCTGACCTATATGGGGAAAATTTACGGATAAAAGTTTTTAGATAGAGAGAATTCCCTTTCTTAATGCATTTTTATAAAATTTATGCCAATACTTTAAATAAATTTAAAAAATAAAATAAGAAAAACCATTTAAAAATTTAAGTAAGATGTTTCAAAAGTTGACACTATGACTCTATGCTTGTATTGTCCTTTTAAAAACAAAAAAAAAACTTAAAAACTAAAAATACATCATGAGTCGTGAGAGGGAACTTTTAACTTCAAATTGTTTGAATAGAAACTTAAAAAAAATGTATTTTGGAAAAACGTGTGTGTTCACACCAGACAAAATACACACACCACAATTTTGAACTTTAGATTTCCCCTCTCAAAATTTGATGTTTCGTTGCACGAAACAACTAGCATCTGTATCTGCAAGAGGGCACCATTAGCGCTCATGTACGTTCCCTTCTTTTACATAACCCCTGATCAAACCCATTTTTTTCTGCGCATAACCCCAAATTTCGTAATCATATAGGTACCGTTAGCCGGCAATAAAATTACGTAATTCTATGGTCGAGCTATGTTTTATGATACAGGTAACATACATAGAAATACATATAAAAATCAAAAGCGATAAAAAGGTACTTACGGTATCTGGCAGCAGAGCAAAACTTTATATTAGGACGAACGAAACGCGAGCCCCCCTGCGATTCTATTAATTATGTAGCCGTCTACACATTCGCTACAACTGACAGAGTCTATTCATAAAACCGTCAGTTTTGAAAGCTTTTAGCCGAACTCCAAAATTATTAGAACAGGGAAGACTATCACGGACTATTCTATTCCAGTGGGGAGCCCTTGATGACGACGTAAGCTGTCTCGGGACAACTTCCACCAGGAACGCGCGCGAAGCTCCTCGCCCGCCGACCACAGGAAACAGAATGATTTGTGATCGTAACTTGTTTTTCCAATCGATACAAATTTTGACAAAAAAATTGTTCTCGAGTCTATGCAAAAAAACTATATTGATGCCGAGCTTGGGTAAAAAAAGTTGATAAAACATACGCAACACTCCTTGTGCCTTACATTTCGACGGGATTTTGGATTTTTGACCAGAGACGTGCAGATTTTTACATCGATGATGAATAATAATTAATAAATTTTAATTACTATTTTTATTACCCGTTTAACATGTCGGAATGGCGTTAAAACACATTTTAGTGAAAATGACGATTCTCGCATGCATTATCTTATTATGAAAATATATTTGCTTTTCACTCAAACCTACTAAATGGGCTTTAAGGGTTTTAGACAAAGGTTTATTTGGACACAATTCATATTAGGGGGTAGGATATAGGCTACAGGCTAAAGCTAGAGAGGTAACACAAAGATGGACCACTGTCTAAAATCTAAGATGTTACCGAGAATCACTATAGCACACAAAATAAAGATAGCTATTTATGTAACCAGTTGGTGATGTATTTCCTATTGTTGGAAAGCCGCCGATTATTCGGTTTTTTACATTATAATAATTTCATCTTAGGTTTTTTAGGTCTTCTTCATTTTCTGCTGGTGTTTTATAAACCAGTGACTTTAAGCGTCCCCAGAAATAAAAATCAAGAGGATTTAAGTCTGGGAATCTTGGTGATCATGACTGATTGATTAGGTTCTTCAGTCCCCTATCGATCCACCGATTTCGACAAATTTCACTGAGGAACACCCTCCACATCGTTTTTGTGGCCTAACCCAACAAAAATTATTTACTCTTAAACTATCCCCGTATGAAAAAAATACCAGAATAGCTGCTTATATAACCGGTTAGGAAATGCGTTACTTTGTTTAACGAGTGTAATGTTTGAGGGACGAGCGAAGCGAGATCCCCCAAAATTATACGAGTTAAACAAAATTATTAACTTTAATTATTGTTTCAAGAGATCTAAGTAGGCATCAGAAACATAGGGTAAAACTTAATACCTATTGTTCAAAAAAGGCAATAAAAATCAATTTTAATCCGTAATAATTATATTTATTCATTTAGTTTAGGTAAAAAAAATCAGTATAGTTACAAAACCTTTCTTATATACAAAAATTGATATATATATTCAAGAAAATTGAAACCTCCTCGAGCAATTGAAATTCGTCATCGCTATTTGTTATCAATGCTTCTATATTGTAGAATGCTGCATGTAGAGTTATTATCACTACAGAAGCACCTACAAAAATATTTTTATTTAATATATGGATGTACTGTATCTTCTTTATTTACTGATCTTCCATATTGGGCTACAGAATGTCAGTATTCCAAATTAAAGCCCATAATAGTCAAAGACTCACCCAGTGGCTTATTCTCTTACCTATGACCCAAAACATGACTCCATGTGCCCCAACCAGATAATACACAGGCATGGAACATACCGCTACTAGTCCATATTGTTGTGCTAATGAAAGCTCTTTCCCAAAAAATACCAGCTTCTTCTGCATATGTCTTTTGTTTAATTTATAGCCAGAATAGAATGTACCTGCTATAGCCAACAAAATTAAAGGTGATGTGACTCTAAAAAAAACCTTTTACTGTACTTCACGGATTAAAAGTGTTTTTTTAATTCTGCTTTTTAAAGAATAAAGTGACACTTTTAATCCCTAAGAGATTGAATGACAAATACAACAAACAAATTTCCCTTATACATACAATATACCCCTTGGATAAAGTGGTTTTACATTGTTCCATATTAACCATTAAAAAAGAATAGTAACTTTATTGCAGGAAGTACTTCTTCCAATAGTTTTCTAGTTTTTCCCCAATTCCGACTGAATCACAGCAAATATTTTGTTGGAATTGGGGAAAAACCAGAAAGATGTTGGAAGAAGTACTTCCTGCAATAAGCTGTGAACATAATTATTTTTCCTATTAGTCTTATTTTAAATAATCTTTAGGTCAAGGGGCACTTGGAGGGGCTATGGGGCTGTAGCACATTAAGACCTTTTTTTAAATTTTCTAGGTACATGTACTATGGGACAAACACACGATTGAACCCTCTCCTTCATTGTCAATTTTTCAGGGCCCCCAGCTACAATCCTTCAAACAATTCTTCAACGAGTAGTTCGGCGGTTAAATTTCAGCCCCTTTAAAAACCTTATATAAATACATACTTGCTACTTTTTTAAAGACCGCCCATCCGTCTATATACCCCCCCTTAATCTAGGAAAATGTGTGTGTGTTGTCATGGACTTTGACATTTTCACCATTTCAATTTCTTTTTCTAGAAAACGGTCAGAGGGGGCGCAAAAACTTTCTCCCGGTTAATGGAGGGATAGTGCGACTAGCTTCGGTAAAAAATTCTGTTATACAGGGTGTATGGTTTCGGAGCTATTAAACATCAAAGTCGCAGCGAATGTATTAAAAAATGCCCCTCGGGGGGAACTGGAAATTTTGAAGAATTTTATGGAAATAAAAATATCCTAGGTATATTCTCTCATGTACTTAGAGCATACATTAAAATTAATAGAACTAGCAGAAGATACGACATATATAAATTTCTAATAAACAGATATTTACTTACAAGCAATATACAATTAATACTAGGAAAACAAATAAATAGTTTGCTTGAAAATATTCTACCTTTCTCACGATTATTTTTCCCAGTCGAGGTATCGAGGGAGGAACCTTAAAATTTGATGTTTGTACAAAAACTAACCAGGGCCTTACATTCTGTCTTTGTTGCTGAATCCATTCTTTGGGGTCAGGTATTTGTGTTGGAATTTGCAGGAAACTAAGCAGAAGTTCAAACCAAATATTAATAAAAGTACAATATTTTAAAAATTAATATAGGTCACCTAGGTAAACTACTGTTTTTCTTCAGATCTGGAGGTGTTTCCATCTGTCCACTTACGTTTACAGCTACGTCCGCCATTTTTTAAAGCAATATCCCAGAATTTTGTAGTAAATCAATTGTAAGAAAAGTCGTTTAAATTAAAATTTAGTTTTTAGTCTCGTGGTTGGTGTTCGGTTTAAAATATCAAAATTGCTACTACTTCTTAGTAGAAGCGGCAACACTGCATTGTCAAAAATATTTTAGACAGGTAGAGCATGATCGTTTATGTAAACGACCAAATTTTCAGAGCGATTCCTTAACTGGTTCGCCAGATATATCTAAAGTACCCTGTATATATACTTAGTTAATATTAATGTTAATATTTTTTCTCAGAAAACAGAACTCTTATAAGGAGTAACTTTTTTTCGTAAAATTAATAATAAAAAAGTTTTCCATATGTAGAGAACATTTAAGAGACTCTGTAATTAAGGTCTTAACTTTATGCTAATATATTTTATTAAATAAATATTTACCTATGCAAGTGCTTGCATCGGTGTTGATGTTAGCCTCACGTGACAATGGTGTTAGCACACTATTGGACATATGTATGTATATCAGATTTTCACTCAACTTCGAGATCAGGACTCTCAAGGTGTTGTTTTTATGATAGAACAGGAAATTCCCTGAATTTTGAGACAGCTAAAAAGAATAGAGGAGTTAATAGACAATCGTTTAAAACCCCAAATTAACAGTTGAAGGATGCAATGTCCTCATTTTAATAATAGCAGCCATCATCTGTAGTAATTTTTTACAAGCGTTCTTTCTGTATAATTAAAATTACCGTAAGATATTCCCCATATGCTCAAAAAAAAAATAGTAATTGCTAGTAGTGCCTAAATTCACCACTAGGGCCGTATTCTATATCTTGAAAGACTGCTCCCCGACAGAACGTTGACAAGATAGGACAGCCATGATTGGCAGTAGTCTGGCAGACCCTCTCGAAAAGCGTTCCGTCGAGATGTAGAACACATTGCACGTATAAAACATAAAATTTAACTAGGCATATTTTGTATTGGACCCTTGACCCTTCAAGTACTTTGGTATATTTAGTTTGGTACACAGGTTCCACGTGGGCAAAATCAAAATTAAATTACACTGATGATATGAAGGTAGTGCCATTTTAGAAATGCATCGATTGATCAAGGTTCACCTTAGTGGATCCTGTGCAAACACATCGTAAGAAAATAATTTTACAGTACCTTTTTTAGTATTCCTCCAAGGCGTCGGCAACTGTTTCGGCCTTCCTTGACCATCATCAGTGTTGTACGGCCCCGAGCAGGGACAACAACAGGCAGCCGCTTACTAGTTAGCAATTTTACGTACCCAGACCTGAAAAGTAAACAGCTGCCAAGAAAACACCTGGGACATTTTTTTAAATATTACGTGAAGTAGAAAAGCCAAAGCCAAAACAATAATTGTTATCGATATTTAATTAATAAAAAATCCCCCAACGTGTGTTCTTAGTTTAAAAAAAAAGTATCTTCTTTTCCTAAAAACCAAAAAATAATTAGTAAACTACAAATGCCAGTTTTTGTATAACATTTTGGCGTTAAATTTACGTGTTTCTTTTTAGGAAATGATTAAAAGACGAAAACCCTAAAATAGTAGGGATAAAGGGGCGGGTGATTACTTTTTTGAAACAAGAAATTCATGCACACGCGCAAAGTTTACCTTGTAACTGTTGCGCAGACAATGACAAGGTAAAGAATGCATGTGCAAGACTAAAACCAAACTTATCGCTAAAAATTAAAAATGTATCGCTTATATTTAATACCAAATTATTTTGCATACCTAAAAAAGAGTTAATACCTAAAAATAAAAAATTAGTAAATAGATACAGGGTGGTTATGAATGTATTATATTTAATACCAAATTATTTTGCATACCTAAAAAAAGAGTTAATACCTAAAAATGAAAAATTAGTTATAATATTAACACCTGACGAGAAAAAAGTAAATTATACCTAAAAATAAAAAATTAGTAAATAGATACAGAGTGGTTATGGATGTATTCCATTAATGTTCAGACAATTTAAATACTTATTCCAGGGAACAAACATCAATCTTCTTTTCTTTCTTCTATCTTTTCTATCTCTCTGGTTCTCCAAGATCTATTATAAAATAAGGCTCAATAAAGTCCAAGCTCACAAAAAGTTCCCTCAAGATTCCACACTCGAAAATCGTTAGATTTTCACAAAGACACGAAATCAATACAATTAAACTACCTTAGAATCCAAAAATGCTTTTAACAACCGGATTAAAAACAAGTCCCTTATACAATAATGATTTCAACAAATAATGGTAAAACAGCTAGTCTCCGGGCTATATGCCCCTCCGAGCGCTGAATTACATTCCAAAATTATTTGTTGAAATCCTTATTGTATAAGGAATTGTCAGGTGGTTAGAGAATTGATTCTCAATTTTTGCATATTTATATGTACCCCTGACAAGTAGACTTCATTCATATTTAAAAAAAAAGTGCTTTCCTGTTCCAACGGCAGCAAATCTTTTTGGTCGCTTGCCAAAAACACTTGTCAAAACTTCTGTAGAAGCACTTTTCCTTCCCTAGCCTCTAACAACGATACTATCTCCACCTTTAAAGGGAATGCTGAATTATTTTCCAAACAAATCGCTGCCTGTTTCACCCATATTTCTTCTGCCAATTTCGCTCTTCCAACCGCTACGTCTGTTCCCCACAAAATGACCGACATAATACTTGAGGTCAAGAAAGTTCAAAAAATTCTTTTATCCTTTGGCACCAAAAAGTCCTCTGGTCTTGGCTGCATACCAGCAATTGTTCTAAAAGATGTGCGTTATAACTTGCGCCCATCTTAATTCGTCTTTTCCAGATTTCTTATGACAAGGGTACCTTCCCAGACAGCTGGAAGACTGCTCGTGTGCAGCCTGTCCCTAAGAAAGGTTCCAAGTCCCGTTTATCCAATTATAGACCTATCTCTCTTCCCTCTGTTGTCAGCAACGTCATGGAGAAAGTCATCAACTCAATATTCATTTTTCCAGAGGGGTCTCGAATCAAGAACTGGATAGACGCAAATCTATGCATCTACTCCTTTCCCAATATCTTCAATTAATCTTAGACTGGAGTGCCAAAAACCTTGTTTAGTTCAACGCCCTAATAACTCAGTCTTGCTCTCGGCCACGCAAAAAATCCGGCAACACTTGCCCCATCCACATAAATGGCCAAACCCTACAGGACAATGAAATAATGCATAATTTCCCCGTTGAATGTTCCTAACAGAACAACAAGGGGCGCGTTACGTATGCATTCCTTTACTGCCCAGCTACAAAAGCCTAGAACATCCCACTTCTCTCGCTCATTCATACCTAGAGTCTACAGATTATGGAACAAATTGCCTGCAGATGTTTTCCCTTCCCGTTCCAACCTCCAATTCTTTAAATCACGTGTCAACCACATTAGGCTTCTAGCTATTCTTTAATGAAAGAAATAAAAAGAATTTAAGAAATTCAAGAAATAACGTTATAAATTAGCAACAATTATTTGCTGTAATTATAAAACAGGCAACTGAAACCAGGCGCGGCCCGTGAAAATTTAAACGTATATTTCTGTTGCTCCTTATGGGACCCATGCCAAATTCAGGTCTTTTAATAGTGAGCCTACCAGGAATGTTTTGGTAAAGAAAAAAAATATTTTGTAATTTGCGAAAAAAAGTTGAATTTTTGAATTGACACACCTGGGGAAAAAATTAACACGCTTAGGTCTTTTATTTATTATTTTTTCTAAACAAAATTTGATTTTTTTTAATTATATTTTAGGTTTTAAACAATTCAAGTGACTATAACTTTCTACTAAGTAACACAGTTTTTCTCTTAAAATTTAAGAATTGTCGACAAAATGATTAAAATTTGTTTAGAAAAGGTAATAAAAAATAAAATATCTAAGCGTGTTAATTTTTTTCCTAGGTGGGTCAATTCAAACTCTTTTTCACAAATTACAAAATACTTTTTTTTTTATTTAGCAGGCTGACTATTAAAAAACCTGAACTTGGCATGGGTCCCATAAGTAGCAACAGAGATATACAACTTTAAAGTTTCACGCGCCGCGCCTGACTGAAACAAAATAACTAAACTAACTAATAAAATAAAAATTAATAATAACTAATAATCTTTATATTATACGTTTTAGAGTGGTAGTACTACCAGAAAGTATATCCAAATAAAAAAAGGTACCTATGGACAAATTATCTTTATTCCACCAACCACCGTTCCAATCACGATCTACGGTACTCCCTTCAAACCTGAGGAAGTTTATATCTCTTTAACCCAAAGTGGTAGCATGGATACAGCTACTTGGGCAAATCAGATTAATCCAGGTGGACAAGTCTTCAAAGAAGGAGATCCAGCTTGGAATATGTATAGCAATTGCGCTAAACAACAAACTATAGGTACGTAATTATATTGTGAGTTAAGAAGTAAAGTGTACTAATTTAATATTTTTTTATACGGTGTGTAACAAAAATATGGAAACCTCGAAATATCTTGCAAACCGTTCATCCGATTTTTATGAACTTTTCCACACTTTGTTACGAAATTACGCCCAATTCGCATTGTTCTCAAGTTTACTTCCTTAAAATCCTTAAATCGACAGGAACTTCTTCATTGAACTCCATGTGCTCAGTTTTCTTCTTACTGATTTGTAATCTAGGCTTCTAGTGATATTCACTTGCCTTTCAACGTCGTCCCTACAGGTGCTAGATATTACACTATCGTCCACAAACCTCACTCATCATGTGGCTTCATCTCTTACTTGCTGTACCATGAAACAATCGTTTGCATTCGAAAATATCTTCATATGTTTTCCATTTACTGATTAAAATTATACTTTTTTTTCAGCTTTTTGTAATGGTCTGGTTTGGGCTCAGGCCGACAATGTCCAAATTGCCCATTTAACTTTGGATAATCCCTCAAAGGATGGTCAAGCACAAGCTGCCAGATGCAGTGGAGACAAGCAAAACTGGTATAATGTGCATTTTTACGGTTTTCAGGTAACCCCTACTACACTTAATTATTTTTGCTGAAAGAAATTGAAAAAGTATAGCATTAATCACTATGCCTGTTCATTCTAAACTCTGAAGTAGATCTACTCTTTTAAAAATAATATTTAGCCGTTAAGCCATTAAGCTCGGTTACTTTTTTAGCTTGCAATTATAATAAGAAAGGGCAAGGTTTAAAGAGTAACACTATCTCTTTGTTTTCTTCTCGGTTTAAAATTCTACAAGTGAAAATAATTTGTTCCATAACTGCTCTGAAAATATCTAAAAATACACTACAAAGCACAACTGTAAATCAATGATTTCAAACAGCGTACGAAAACGTTTACACATTCTGCAAGGAACAATTATTATGCAACCAACCATTCGCCAGACCATCCATAAAATCTTGAACAAAAGTTTTGAAATCTAGTTGGCAGCACATTTGGCAGCAGTCATAATTTGAAAGCTGTCTCCTAGCAACCAATTTCATTTGCTTGATTATTGATGGCGTTATCTCAACCGCCACCTAGAGAGTCGACAAAATTTAACGATATGGAAAAATATCAATAAAAAAGATCTTTGAAAATCTCGACGAAGATGATCTCGAATTTCAAGTACTAACCTGCCGTGGGCGTCTAAGAAGAGGGCAAATGTAGTTTGTTGACACATAATTTAAAGGATTGGAGGTTGGGAGGGGAAGGGAAAACATCTGAAGGCAACTTGTTCCATAATCTGGAGACCCTAAGTATGAATAAGCGAGAGAAGGGGGATGTTCTAAGCTTTTGTAGCTGGAGAGTCAAGGGTTGCATACGTAATGCTCCTCTTGTTGTTGTGTTATGAACAGTCAAGGGGGGATTTATAGCCAGTGAGTTCTTTAGAGCAAAATCCGTGGAAGTATTGGCAGAAAAGGGATAAATCCCAAACGGCATGACAATGAGCGAGAGAAGGGAGGGGCCGAGGAGTCTAATGACTCTCTTTTCGATCGAATCAAGGATGTTAAGTGTCGAAGGTGATGCCGCTCCCCAGATGTGGGAACCGTACTCTAGGTTGGGTCTTATTTGGGAAACAGACTATGTAAGTTGAACGGGGTCAGTATTTTCTTACTCGAAAGAGAAAACCAACCTTTTTAGCTGCTGATGAATCTATTGAAGTAATGCGTTTGTGCCAGCTGAGATCATGTTCGATAGCGATGCCAACAAGATCGAACGTTCAATTATTTTGTAAGGCTTGGCCATTCATGTGGATGGGGTAAGTGTTGCCGGGTTTTTTGCGTGCCAGGTAGCAAGACTGGGTTTTGAAGGCGTTGAACTGAATGAAGTTTTTTTCACCCAAGTCTAAGATTAATTGAAGGTCTTGAGAAAGGGATAAGTGCATAGATTTGTGTCTATTGTCCAGCTCTTGATTCGAGACTTGTCCGAAAAAATGAATGTTAGAGTGAGGAGTTCTATCGTCTGCGTAACTGTGGATGGGATTGGTAGTTGAAGAGAGCAGGTAAAAAAGAAATAGGGTTGGTACCAGGGCTGAACCTTGGAGTACGCCAGTATTGATAGGATGGAAATCAGATGAGTGACCATCCACCACGCCAGATATGCGCCGATTAGAAAGGAAGCTATCGATCCAGGTACATAGTTTAAGAGGAAGACCGTAACAAGGTAGTTTCTTAAGGAGTCCGGAATGCCATATTTCTTGACCAAAGGACTAAGAAGTATCAAGAGTTAAAATCTGAGATTCGCCATGAAATTCGCGAGACTTGTTCCAGTTATGTGTGATAAAGCTAAGGAGATCAGCAATGAATCTTTGGTGACGAAATCGGTACTGTCTGCCATGGATTATTTTGTGTTTTTCTAGATATTTTAGAATTTTCAAGTTGATCGCTTTCTCCATAACTTTTGTGACAGAAGGAAGAGATATAGGTCTATAATTGGATGGAAGGGACTTGGAGCTTTTCTTCGGGACAGGCTGCACACGAGCAGTCTTCTAACTATCTAAGAAGATATACTTGTCATCTGGAAAACACGAGTTAAAATAGGTGCAACTGAAGCGCTTTTTTTAGAACAGTTACGGGTATGACATCCAGACCGAAGGACTTTTTGGTGTCAAGGGATAGAATAATTTTTTGAACTTGTTTCACCTTAAGTATTATGTCGGACATTTTGTGGGGTATAGAAGTAGCGGTTGGAAGAGCGAAATTGGTGGGAGAAACTCGGGTGGAATCGGCAGCGAATTGTTTGGCAAATAGTTTAGCTTTCCCTTTAGATGTAAAATAATTTCGTCGTCAGAGATCAGGGAGGGAAAAGTGCTTCTACAGATGTTTTTCTGTTGTTGAAACAGGAAAGCACTTTACCTTTAATGTGATTTTTAAAAGCATTTTTGGACTTTAAGATAGTTTGATTGTATTGATTTCTTGCCTCGGTGAAAATTTGAGAATTTTCGGGTAAAGGATTTTTAAGATACCTTTTGTGAGCTTGAACTTTTTTGAGTCCGGCTTTATCACAAAACTGGTGTAACCAGGGCTTTTGATGGTGGAGTTTAGGTTTATTGCGGGTATGTGAAATGCAACTTTCAATCCCTACTTGAATGATATCTGTGATATAAGAGCAAATTTTGTAGGGATCGGGAGGGAAAAAACAAATAGGGTTCCAAGAGAAAGCAGAGACGAAGTTTCGAAAATCATCCCAGTCGACAGAATTGTATTGCCAGATCGTGCGCTCTGGAATTACTACGAACTCGGAATGTATGGGACAAGAGACGGTAATGAGGCCTTGATCTGAACGACCAAGGGAAGTGCATATAGATGTTAAGTATATCTCAGGATGAGTGGTAAGGAAAAGATCTAGTGGGTTTGGATTGTAGGAAGGAACGCGAAGAAAGTATGTTGGCTTCGTTATTAAATTGGTGAGCGAGTTGCTGACTGCAAAGTTTCCTGCCGCTCTGCTTTCTGGGTAGGTTTTTGTGGATTCTAACCATTCCTTGCTAGGGACGTTAAAGTCGCCTAGGTTTCGGCGGAGGGAAATTGGTTGGGACTCACGATTTGCTTCGTCGCTTCAATCCGAGCTTATTGAAGTTATGAGAAGGGAGGCTTTAAGTTGGGTAATTGGGAAAGCAACCATACCACTATCCTATCCCAGATTTCCCCTTCTGATATTCAGGAATCTTGTAATTTTGATTAAGACAAACCTTTTTTTTTGTTAAAGTATTAGTACTAAAGGGGGACCTAACGCTGATGTATTTTCGTATTTTTATGTTTTCAGAGAAAGGTCCTGTACTAAGCGAAGTATTTTGTCCGAAATTTGCAGAATTTTCGATCCGCTAGGTTATGTCTCTCCTTGTCTTTTACTTGCAAAACGCCTTTTCCAACGTCTATGGAAATCCAAGGTTTTTGGAATGAGTCTCCCTCCGATGATGTTCTTCAAATTTGTACCAAATTCAAGGCCGAAATGCCTAAACTTGCTTGGAACCTCCAAGTCGAGAAGAAAAAGAAGCAATATTAACTAGCAAGCAGTTTACATCGTATTTACCAATGTCAACTTCACTGGTTCAAACTACCGCATGATAAATAAATCAAATGTTATATGTTAATATGAACGACGACGAAATATTAGTTATCATAATCGGAATCCATCGCCGGAAAGAAATAATAACTTGCAAATTGTGCAAGCAGGTTTTTTTTTTCGGACGCGTTGAAAAATCTATAAAAAAATATAAACCGAGACCTTTGTTACATTATATCCGAGAAATCTGAGAGTATCTGTGGTAAATCTTGGACATGCCTTCTACATCTTAGTATCATAGTAAAATGTTTACTTTTTTATTAGGACACTCTGCTGGCGGATAACCGAAAAAGAATATATTTTAATTCTCCAACCATCAAGGGAGACGTAGACTTTATCTTTGGTAATGCACGTGCTGTATTTGAAAATGCTCAGGTTATCGCCAGAGCTGATCGACCCCGAAATACTGCTGTTATTTTTGCTCCAAATACAGAACAAACCGACAAGTATGGGTTTTTAGTTTTAAACAGTAAAATTACTGCCGACAATGACATTGCAGGCCGCAAGGGTTGTAGTTTGGCTAGAGCATGGGATTCTTCAACGAGTAAGTACTTAAAACTTTATTAATATTTTGCAAAAGAATCCACAGCAAATAAGAAACTGGCGGACTTTTGCTATAGAATTTCATTCTTCACCTAAAAATACATTATTTTGTTGTCTTGTAGCCGTCAATGGTCAACTTGTCATTAGAGAGACAGAAGTTGTTGATGTTGTAAATGCAGATGCTCCCTATGACACTGCAGCAGGTGGAAGACCATATGCGGGAAACGTAAACACAAACAGAAATCTGGATGACTCAAACTACAACCGCTTTTGGGAATACAAAAACACAGGAGGTGGTTCCTAAATAATGTACATAATTTGCAAATAAAGTTTTGTTGAAATTAGTGTTGGTTTTGATTTAGTTATTTAAAAAGTTATCTGCTCGATAACTGAGCCTGACGGCTGTAAAATAAACATTGAACATTATTTCTGGAGTATGTAGTATGTCCTGGAAAATGCATTTTTCTTTGTTAATGAATAAATAAAAGTAAAGAAAAGCAAATGCACAAATGAGATTTTAAGGTATTGTTTTGCAAACAAATTCTGACTTAGAAAGTAAAGGAAAACTATGTTTGTAATAAATACAGGTAAACAATATATTCCATAACACACTCTTAGGGCTCACAAAAAGACGCTATAGGTATTTACGATATAAGTAAGTGGGATTTGAGTGTGAAATTTCCCGAAGAGTGCATTGCACAAGTTGGATAATCATACAAGTATATCAATAAGGCATTATCACACGTATATTGTACAATTTCTTATCTACGCCCCCCAAAAAGTGAAAATAAAAGGCGATTATAATTTTACAATTATCATGATTTATTTTGACGATCAGTATATTGAAACTAATTATTGAGGTGGAGTTGTGAGAATTGTGTTTGAACGCTTCGCGTCCTTAGTAACCATAATTTTGTTATAAACAATAAATCAAGACCATTCATTTTGACCTGTTTCTAAGTTCCTAAGTATTTCTGCATCCTTTTAATAATATGAGTGTTCAAATAGGTTGTCTTGTGATGTCGAGAAACAAGCTTTAAATAGTACACATACACAATCAAAACCGTTTTCTACCCTAAAGTATAAAGGTGTTAAATTTGATCGTATATGAATTTCGCCCATTTCTTTTTATTTCTTGCCATTCTCTTTGCTTCGTTCCAGTTGTTTCCTCGTTCTCCTAAGTTTTAGGCTATTACACTGTCCCATGTTGTTCTTGGTCTTCCTCGTGATCTTTTGTGTTTTGATTTTGCTTACGATATCCTCTTTACCTGCTGTATTGCTTTCATTCGTGTTAGATGCCTAAACCATCTTAATTTTTTTCTCTTTACATCTTTTATTATAGGTTCAACTTCCAGCTACTGTCTTACTATTTCATTTCGAATTATCTCTTCAAGTTATGCCCTTTATTGCTCTCAGGTACCTCATCGCCATTCTTTGTAGTTTAATTTTCATTTGTTTTGTTAATATCTAGCTCTCACGTCCGTATGTCAGTATAGGTTTAAATATAGTTCTATATACTGTTAATTTGGTTTTCATTGAAATTTCTTTTTTGCGTATAAATGTGCTGTATATTGCGTGGTATAACTGTTAATGCACTTTCAATTCTGTCAGTTAATTCTGCTTCATTTCTCCCATTTTTGTGGACCTGTGACACCTAAGTTCTTGAACATTTCTACTTGCTTTAAATTTTGTCCAATCATGCTTATCGTTATGTTCGTGTCTTCCTTTCCTATCACCATGGTTTTTTCTAAGTTTATTTTTAGATTTTTTGCCTCGGATGAATGTTTCCATGATTTTAAATTATTATACTGTAAGTCTTCCTCATTTTTCGCAAAAATTGCCAATTCATCTGGGAACGCAGATTCAGATATCTTTACTGTTTCCATATTCCTATACCCTATTTTTAGTATCTTAGTATTTTGTTTTACTTTTTTTATCACGTCGTCCATTACTATGTTAAATAGAACACCACTCAATCCGTCCTTTCTTATAAATTCCTCCGATTGTTGATTTCCTTCTCTTTAGCCTTAAATAGCAATTATGTTAATTTGTTATCTGTAATGCAAGGACAGTTTACAGATAGGGGGAGAGGCGACCGCATTATGCTTATCTCTGACAGGATCAAGCTATTATAATCTTAACTAAAATTAAAACAGTAGATATAAAAATAAAACGCGTATATTAAAATATTAAACAAATAGGTAAACAAAGAATAAAAAAGTAAAATGAGCTCGCGCTACGGCAGTCAAAGACAAAGTCCTTGTTCCCCCTTCGATCCCAGTCCTCAACGCGTCGTGCGGACCATTTTGCTGCCGTTTGCAGATTCTGGTTCGGGGAACCATGACATCACCGACTCGAGCTCCAATCTTGATGATTGAAAATGCTTACACTATTAGGAAAGGATAGTTATAATTAACGGATTTAATCAAAATTTCGTTAGTCAACCTTATACATATATATGTATATTTGAATACAGCATAGAAGCACTTCGAGCTCTGGAATTCGGCATTGCTTGCATGCTGGCATGTTCTGAGGTAATTAAGTATGTGTATCTTTGACCTGCAGCGAATCCCCCCTCCGCCGTCTCATCGGGGTTTCTCAAGGCAACCATAGCGCGCATGCGCGCTATAATAAATGATATCTGTGCTTTTCAGCAATGAATATGGTGTTTTTGCGGTAGTCTCTTGGTCTAAGATGGTAAAGTTTTTTTTGTTTGCTTTGTTACGTTTAGGTACCATGATAAATAGGGAAGTATCTGTAATGCCGTTGGGGGTTGGGAAAGCATCCGTTCCAGTAGGCGCTCAAGTTTAAAAGTAAAGAGTACAATTTGACTTCAAATCGCATTGTCGGGAGTGTAGTTTGTGGAAAGAATTTTATTCGGGGAATTGTTTATAAAAAATAGTTGAAAATTTTGAAGTTCTAATCACACAGCTGGAAGTTTTTTCTTCACTCACTCCCTGCTTCCTCAAAATATAGTGCTTTCTCTACGCTCCTGTCGATAACGCAATGTTGTGTTTTCTAAACTGTACCTAGTTGATACGCCAAATGCCACCAAAAGTAGTTCTTAACTAGTAGTGAGATGGTCAAAAACTTTCCGTTCAGATTCACTAAAAGGCTTAAGATTTAGTACTGGTTTAAATTAAGATCTTATAGTTGATCAGTTGTGTTTTGGTCCTGTCATTGTTGATAAGTAATCATTAAGAACATGAATTATTCTGATATTTCAGCGATTTATTTGGTTTCCATATGACTTTCATCTTGCAACGAGTTGCTGCAATTAGTTCTATTCACTGCCCTTTTCTTGATAAATTTTCGGAAAGCTCAGAAATAAATTCATAGTATAAAACTTAGTTGTCTTATTCTTACACTTGTCCGTTTAAAAATTTTGATGTCAAATTACGGCGGACTAGCGTTGGAGTATCCGGCTGTTAAAGTCTAACTTCTGTATATTTTTGATACTGGGTAAATAAAAATTTCACATTTCTTATTCAGATTATAAAACGAATAAGTGTTTTGTTATTTGTTAGATAAAACATTATCAATAAACATACCACCTTAAATTTAATTGCATAGTAGTCAAAAATCAACTGAGTAAAGTGAGGCGCATCCAATCTAGACAAGTAAGATAAAAGTCATACAACTGCGAGGTAACTATAAATAACTTTTTTCCTAAATTATTAATATCATCTCCAAATATAAGTTATTAGAAAAACAAGAAATTTAATACTTTTTTTTAAGAACATCGTAGTAAAGGATATAAATAATATAGTGGTATAAGATAAATTTTTTCGTTTGTACTTTGATAGTAATATATAAAAAACTTAATTTATTGTAAGCACTTTAGCTAGTAGTTCATTTTGTTTTGAATCCTGGGCAAAAGTTTTCAAAATTTGGGATAGCAATATTTCTGTTCTTTAAAAGGAGTCATTAGCTCCCATTTATACTATTTACCTAACTGTTTTTTAACAGTGCTGTTGGCCAGTTATTTAGTAAAACAACAGTGCTTCTAATTCCGTTCGCCGTCTGTTAAACCGGTTTAGCCTTAAGTCGCTTTAACTACTATTGTATTATATAATGCACAAACTGTCACTGGCTAAGCAAAGCTTAGGTCTAAGCTGGCTTAATAGACTACGGTGCAAATGGCCATAATTAAGTTTAGATTTAAGTATTTCGTCATATTAATGCCACAACTCACTAAGTGATATTTTTGTCAAAACCAAGATAAATAAATTATCAAGGATCGTTTGCACGGACAAAACATAAGCCCAGCTTTAGTGTAAGTCACGCTTAAAATGAAAATGTAGTTGTACCGTCAGATCAACTTGGTTTAAAAAGTTCTAAGCATAGCTTAATTTAAACCTCCAGAATCGGAAGTTTATCCAGATAAGCGCTGTTTTCTAACCTAACTTTTTAATTTAAAATCTGATTTGATTAAAATTATTTACTTTAAAAATAAGTAAAATGGATTTTGAAGAGGACTGGAAAGACCTATTTGGGGATGGCCTAGATATTCTTGAAATTATTCAGCTTGTAAGGGCATGTGGGGGTTTTTTATTTTCGTAAAACTTTTTTAAAATAGAAACATTCTAAAGAACTATCAGGTGCTACAAGCGTTGAATTCTGCTTCTACTGCCACTTTTTTCCATAGCTACTCCCTACTCTATTTTTTTCGTAAACTGAAATAGATCGGTATGATCGGTTTTTTTTATTTTCTAAGACACATTTGTATTTGGAAACTATGTTTAACAAAGCGATCTTTTCTTCGTTAGAAAAATTTGAGCTTCGATGCCGTTTTTCACTCATCTTTTTCTTATAAGAGTTTTTGTTCAAGATTCTAACTAATTATTATACAAAAAAAGCATCACAATCGTCGTCACATCCAACCAACGAATGTTTGCCTACCTAGATCTTAGATTAGAGATAAACAATTTTAAGGTTAGGACTCGTGAATTAAGTTAGTTGCCAGCAAACAAATGAAATACCGACAGTAGTTCATATATTCAAGCTTAACAAATCCAGCTTAAAATTTGTCGATGCAAAGGCCTGAAACTTAAGCCACACTTAAATATTTAGGCAAGCTCAAGGAAGTCTGGCTTATGTGTCAAACAACAGCTTTATTTTAGTATAAAACTTATAAAACATCAAAAAACCCTAGAGTCACTACATAGGGGTACAAGATAGTTAACTAACTATAAGCTAAAAAAATGTTTAAACAAGTATTTATAATAATAGATTAAACCTTTAAATGTAATTTTCTCGAAAGTAACCATATATGTTAGTTAACGATTTTTGGCATTAATAGAACGATTTGCAGCTATGCTGTTCTTGACATTGCATCAACGTCAATTTTTCCCAAATTGTGGACTTCTTTGAAAAGTAGAAAAAACTTTATTTTTCCTAAACTACATACGAGAAATATTAATAAGAGTTGTTTATCCTTATTTTAAATTTATCGGTATCACGGAGCAGTTTTTTACCCTTTTAATATGATATATGTACCTATATCAATAATACCACTAGAAAATTCCCTCATTTTTCTCAACTAAATAGTGTTTATAATTTTCGACGTATTGTTATAGATATTTTTCTTTCTTTATTTTATTACAGTATGATTTCTCCCATTAACCTTATCTTGCCTTTTGCGGTGGTTGTATTGGCCTCCCACCAAAACTATCCAGGTACTTCAACTCGTCCAGTACTGTCTGATGTTGAAGCAGCTTTGTATACAAAAGAAAAATACTTAGAAGGATGGACACCTAATAATATTTATACAAATAAAGCTGATTATATCGTCGGCAACGGACAATACGAATATATTCAACAAGCTGTTCAGGCTGCTATAAAAGTAAGTAATATTGTTTTACTAAAATTACTAAGAAGGTTTAATAATAAGTACATATCTTTTTCCACTTTAGGATGGTGGTACTAGCAGAAAATACATACAAATACAAAAGGGTATCTATGGACAAATAATCTTCATACCACAGACCACTGTTCCACTAACAATCTATGGAACTCCCGGCAACGCCTATGAAGTTTATATTTCTTTGAATCAAAGCGGCAACATGGCTGGATCTGAATGGGCAAAGCGAGTGAATCCAGATGGAAAGGTTTTTAAAGAAGGAGATGCAGCGTGGAACATGTATCAGAAATGCGCAGAAAAGGAAACAATTGGTAAATGTTTATTAAAAAAATCTAAATTCGCTTAGGTTTTCATTATTCTATTAGTAAATTCAAACGACATTTTTAGATTTTTATATAATGTTGTAATGTTCTTCTGTATCTATTCATAATGACACGAAAATCTCACCCCAATATCGGCTTTAGTCTTGTATTACCGCACAGTAGAGTAACCAAAGAAGAATAAATTAAATAATATGTAGGGTAGAATAGCTATATCTTAGCAAGCTTCAAAGAGGTTACACCATTTCTTAACTTTTAATTTTACCCAAAATTAACTTTTGCGAGGCCCTTCTTGACCAAGAAGGTCTGTCTGTAGATAAACCAAAATTCAAATATTTCAGATATTTCATTGAATATTTAGAATAATAATATATAGGCATCAAAACCCAAAAGTTTGTACAGCCGGGCTAAAGTATAAAAGAGTTAACCACTGAAGAAAGAAAAATTCAAGGTATTTTTGTTAAAAATCTGGGTTAAATATAAATATTATTACAAAGTATATGGTAGCTAGTTCATATTGCACTTGTTTCAAAGTACAATAATTAATTATCAGTAGATCGTAAAATTATTAATTCTAGGTACGTGTAATGCCCTCATTTGGGCTCAAGCAGATAATCTAGAGATTGCTGATTTTACTGTTGACAATCCTTCTATTGATGGACCAGCCCAAGCTACTAGATCAAGTGGAGATAAGCAAAATTGGTACAATGTGCATTTCTACGGTTTTCAGGTAATATTTTTCGATTTTTCCATTTTAAAAATGTATAGAGCCTAAAAAATATAATAAAAGTTGCCAAATAAAAAAAAAATCACAAAAATGATAAAATAAAATAGCACTAGTTCCCTGTCTGTTTAGAGTTTGATGTTCTAGAACGACTTCTATTACTAATCGGCATAGGGTGAGTTTTTAAAGTATTATAAGACGATGCGATGTCTCCAAAACGGTTTAACATATTTTCATGAAATTTTGGTGACTTAATAGGGAGTTAGACTTAAATATATTTTTCTACTAGCGTGCGCAATTCACCGTTTTCCCGCACTCATTTTGTCTCTGAAAGACTAAGTTTCCCGCACCGTGCGGGAAAATTTTTCCCGCACCGTGCGGGAAAATTTTTCCCGCACTGAGTGCGGGAAAATATTTTTTAATGTTTTATATTGAAATAAAATTTTGGTGATGTATGAATAATATTATTATGAAGTCTTAGAGGAGTCCATCAAACAGAAAAAAGATATGTCCAACAAAATTCTCAATATCAGTCAAGCTATTCCAACGACTTCCAGTTGCATCTTAGAAACATCCACGTCCCTAGATATTGCACCGGGTCCCAGTAGCGTCCATGAAAGTTCAACACCTCTGTCTCTTCAAACTTCCACTATGCAGAATCAGTCAACTTCAACCTCTCTAGCTTCAGCAATTAATTTACACAGTGCATCCAATTGTACTTTTACGATAAATATATATAATAAGTAATAAGTAAACATTATATACCTGTTATTTTTTGTTTATTAAAAAATAATAAACTTTGTAAAAATGATGTTGGTTTTTTTAACGCTAGTAGAAAAAAATTTGATCCTAACTCATGCGGAAAGGCACTTTCCCGCACTCGACTGCTTACCCGAACTCCGCTTCGCGTCGTTCGGGTAACGGCAGTCGCGTGCGGGAAAGTGACTCTTTCCGCACTTGTTAGGATAATAACTATTCTGACATTTTTTGACATATTTTATCTATTTTGAGGGGTGGGATGCAACTTTGGAATTTTAAATGCGATAATTTATTTTTTTTTATAAAATTCGAATCTAAGTAAAAACTAAGTGTATGTTTTTTTGGTTTGTTGTTTTACAGAAATATGATTTATTAGGTTATAAAATTAAAAAAAATATATTACCATTTAATTTCAACTTATTTATCGTCTGTCATGCTTGAGAAGTTGTTCGAAATGTCCCCCTTCAACTTCCAAACACTTTCCCACTCTTTTTCTAAGTGAGTTTCGTACCCGCTCTAACATTATAATAGGTGTCACTAAAAAGCAGGCAAAGCGGATTCGGTTTTTATATTATCTAAAATTGTAGGTGCAATCGCCATAACTTTGTTCTTTACAAAACCCCACAATTAAAAGTCAAGGGGGGTCAAATCCGGGGACCTAGTAGGCCAGTTGACCGGACCAGATTGTTCAATCCACCTGTTTTCAAACATTTCGTTCAAATGGTTGCGGGCCTGTATTGCATAATGGGGTGGAGCTCCTTCCTGTTAAAACCACATGTCAGGATGTATGTTTCTGGTTTAATAATTGGGGTAATTGGAATCTTAAAAAATCTGTGAACATTTCTCCCTTTAAATGTCCTTCAGGGAAATGCGGACCAATAACTCTATCCTCCGATGCCCAGCGGTGCATATTATGTCTATTTATCTAAAGAAAACAACCAAACAAAAAAAAGAAATTAAATTTCTACTGATTAGGGATAACTTAAAATCCCACATGCCCACAATTATGGCATACAGCAACTCCTCTTTTTCCAGATAAAACTTCTCTTTCAGGAAATAGTATACAATTACATATATTCCAAATCTTAAGTTTTCAAAAATTATGCCTAAAAGCCTCTTTAAAGCAGGTCTCGTCTCTCTGTTTCTTCACAGATTTGAAATGACGAAGGACGCATTTTCTTTATTCCACATATAGCCTTTTATCGAAAAACTATATTTTTCCTCCCAAAAACGTCAAAACAAAAAACCTTAGAATGACGACAACTGAAGATGTGGCTAACCTCCATTCAAGCAGATAACCAAGAAAACTGATGTCATATTAGTAGGGTTCATTCATCTTCTAAAAAGGTAGCAGCGACAAGGTTTTTTTTGGATTGCTATAATATACCTAATATATTTATTTTACCTATATCCTATATTAGGACACCCTCTTAGTAGATGGTGGTGGAAGAATGTATTTCAACTCACCAACGATTAAAGGAGACGTAGACTTTATCTATGGTGATGCCCGGGCTGTATTTGAGAATGCTCAAATTATTGCTAGAGCTGATAGACCTCGCACCCATGGTAATATTTTTGCTCCAGACACAGACTACGACAAAAAGTATGGATTTTTGGCACTAAATAGCAAACTTACCGCGGAGAGCGGTATTGCAGCAACGAAGGGTTGCACTTTGGCAAGAGCGTGGGATGCCAGTTCTAAACAAGGCAGTAAGTATCTAGTGATTATTACTTTTCTTCTTCTTCCACTGCGTCTTGTCCCAACTTTCTAATTAATCAGTTCTACAACGCCTGGTTTTGAGCATCTTTTTCGGTTTCACTTTTTCTCTCAAATTATGCATGACGTTACGTCATTACGTTATTAAGCAATCTACGATTAGGCCTTTCTCTACTTATCCTTCCATACACTTTCTACTGAAGTAACTACCGTCTTTTCTTGTCAGATGCCCGTATCACTGTTGTTTTTTCCTATACCTACCAACTTAAATATGCCAACAACCTTGGTTGCTTTCTTTGTTCTGTTATTCCTAACCTTACACCTCCTTGTTACTCCCCACATTAACATTCTCATTTCTGCTACATTTATCCTTTTTTAATACCTATCTAGAGATTTTTAATACCACATAAAACACTAAATTGGAATTTGCTATATTATTATCGGCATGGATATATTATGTTATTAATAATTTAAATTTCTGCTGCTACGAGAAGCAAATCACGCTGTTGACGAGTCCCATAATTTTTAGTTTTTATACAGAAAAACACTGTTGTACAATAAATTGAATACCAATATACCAGTTTTTAGTAAATCTCTTTGTAAAATGTTTACTTGACGCACCTGCCAATCAGATGTAGAAGCAAATCTGTAAAAAACAGTTTCCTTAAATTTAACATGACCTAACATGAATTAATAATTCAATTCTAAATCGGCAACTGTTTCTTATTAATTATTATATTCACATATACAAAATATTTAAACACTTAGACCATGTTATAAGTATTCGAAGGCTAATACTGCTTTCAATAAATTTTACTGAATAATGGTTATGTGTGTTATTTTTTATGTACAATAACCGAGTAAAAAACCTTACCAAAATCAGTTTTGCCAAGAATTGTTGTTTGGCTGATGCCAAACATAACGATGAATGAGCTCTGTGAATCCCGTTTTGAAATATGCTAGTTTGAGTAATAATTAAATAACAAATTACTAAGTCCATTGTGAAAGGGAAGAGTGATTAAAACATGATTTTGCCAAATTTTTAGACGCAAATGGTCAGCTAGTTATTAGAGAATGCGAAATTGTTGATGTGATCAATGTCAATGCACCTTATGCTACTGCAGCCGGTGGAAGGCCATATGCTGGAAACAGTGACGTCAACAGAGATCTGGATGATAAAAACTATAATCGTTTCTGGGAATATAAAAACACTGGATCTGGTGCTTAACTACACTACTTGTTATTATAGAAATGTACATAATATATAACTGACAAACGATATGAATTATGAAATAGATTTTTGTTAATTCGAGTTTAGTCTTTATGTAATGTCCTATAAGCGACATTTAACTTCACTGGTGGAACCTCTCCATTCGATCACAGGTGTTAAGCGGCACTCAGTGCGATCATTTCTTGATTGGGTGACCTCTTTAAAATGCCGTGTCTCATTACTTTAAACAAGAACAGTGGTAGAATCGCTCAAATTTGAAATCGTTGGTTCTGCCACTTTCTAGTAAAAAAAACTTATAAAACTGCAGACAAAGATCCGTGCCCCAATACAAGGAAATGGACACCTGCGACCAGTAAATTGAAGAAGTAAATACAACTGGCCAAATATTTCTTATGTTAAGTAAAACTATTTTAACGTTTTTGACGGCCTTTAGATTTTAATTTTTTTTTCATGATAAACCTAAGTTTTGTAGGAATTTATTATATGTGTAGGTACATTTTGTCTACTTTAGGAGGACTTTGTAAATAAGAATTCTGTTCCTTATACAATAAAGCATTATCTGATTTGATTTGACCAACACTGAGATAAACCTCCCTTAGAGCCTTGTTTTGCCCTACAAAAACAAGAAGTTGTTGGTCTACTCAGGCCGAAACGCGTAGGCTTTAATAAATACATTTTATAAGAAGGAAGATAGGACTTTAATTGTTCACACTCTTATATTAAGCCATGTCCCTTCTGGATATCAGCTACCACTTCATTATTAGTAGTTTTGTCGGGACTGGTGTTCCGCCCGACTTGGGACCTGCGTCCGGTCCCGACTTAATAGCAGGCTTTTGAGGTTATGTTCATATAATGTTGTTATTGTTATTATAAAGTTGTATGTACATAATTTACTTTATTTTATAAATTACCAGTGCATTTGTTTATAAACAGTAGTATAGCACGTTTAGGTGGCACAACTATCAGTTATACACAAGGTGTGTAATAAAATATGAATTCGGCGTAAGAGCAAAATAGGTACCTTAATTTATTAAAACTTAAAATACTGTTATAACGAAAAGTTGTTTAGAATTAACAACTAGGTCCAAATTTGCACTCACGCCTATCTGTTGTATAACAGTGAATTTTAATACATTTCTAATCATAATTTCAACAATGACATGCCTGTCACTTACCATAAAATATTAAATATTAAACAAATAAATAATAATAAAATAAAAAAAATAAAAAATCAATAGATAAACTTGACTGCATACTTGAACCTAGTTTCTAATTCCAAACAACTTTTCTTTATAACAGTTTTTTAAGTTCAAAATTTAGTCAAGCCTTTTTAAGGAATTTCTATTTAAAGTAGGTATAGTTAAATTATCGCAAGATTGCCTTATATCTTAAGGACTGCAACAGGATGCAAGCTAATTGTATTATAAAGTACACATAACAGCCCGTAAACATCCACTTAAATATACACTTGTGAGAAGAGACCGATAATTTTTATTATTGAACGATATTAAAAATACAATTTCTTTTCATATAAACTTTTGCTGATATAATATCAAATAATTTTTTATAGTTTTGCTCAGTAATAAAAAATAGTCTGTCTCTTTGTACCAGACCACAACCTTTACATGGAACATCTTTAAGGCTTAAGGTACTTTGCTCCTACGCCAAATTCATATTTTATTACACACCCCGTATATGGCGTAATAAATTTTGATGTCTGATAATTTCATTATAAGTTTTAGACCATGCATAACTTTTTATAGGGAGCAGCTTTTTTCCGAAACATAAATTAATTATTAATAAAAAAGTTTTTCCTATTTAGCCAACTTAAGTAGACACACTCTACCTATATCATATTTGTAACTGGTTGATGTACGATTCGGGACTGGAGTTAGGTCCCGAGTCGGGACTCTAGTCACAGCGTAATTTTATTCCGGGAATATCATGGATGAGTTAGAAATGATTCGGTGTTCCGTATACTGTGAGCGTATCGAACGTGAAGCCTGTTTATTTGTTGTTTGTTATGAAAACATTTACCTTAGAGGTCTAGTTTACGAACTTTAAGGAAATACGTAATTGAATCAAGAATGGTAGTAGAAAGAGATAAAATAGCATTGGAGTGTTGGAGCTCAGAAGTGTTGTTATCTCTGCTGGTTGCTGAGGAAATACGTCTGAACACTCGGTTACACGTACGTCTTTGTCTAATGAACTAGAAAAGAAAAAGTGCGACGGAGCGACTTTAAATAAACCTTTAGAAATAACATAACCTATAAATAATAAAACCTTTTTAACTTAAATTTATTAATATTTAGCAGAAAAGTAAAATATTTTAGGCCTTTTATTACTTTTAGTAAATCTTGTGATGCTTCTAACGTATTTTTTATACAAAAATACAAGGTAAAATAGGATGTGGTCAATGTTTACAAATTGTGTTTACAGTGTCGCTTAGAATGGTTTGTTTTGGCTTCAAAGAATGTTAAATCATCCCGTATCCATTCTTAATAAATCCATGGGGAATATAATTTTTTTAAGTTAGGGTATTTATTTTCACACAGCTGAAAGTTTTTTCTTTACATCATCTATAAAAAGCTGTTACGTATTTTTTAAAATGCCCTCGATACACCAAGTGCCATTAAAATTATTTTTTAAATTCCATTATGTTCTTGGGTAGTAGGTACTAAGATGATCAAAATCTGTTAATATACTAGTCCAACTTCTAGATATTTTCGATATTGGGAAAATAAAAATTTTACATTTTTTATCTAGATACCTACTTAAATTTGTTTTGTTACTTATTAGATAATAAATTGTTGATAAATATAATAGTATAAATTCATTTACATAATATAAAGTAATCATAATCAGCTCAGTAATCATAATCAGCTCAGTCAAGTGCAGCATCTATCCAGGTCAAGCAAAATAAAATCCTATAGGAACGAGGTAACTATTAAATTAATTTTGTAACGAAATTATTATAATCTACAAATATAAGGTACGCGAAAAACAAGACATTAAACACTTAGATTAAGAGATTGTAGTGAATATAAGAAATAACGGTATCAAACGACTTTTCTACTACCGTGCATAACTAACTTTACGCAAGCAATACAGCACGTCACTATAGTGCATAAAGTGTAATATTGTAATATATTATACTACACACCGGTGCTTAAAGTAAATTGTTTGTATTTTAATTTATAAACCTACATTTTTTCTTATTCCTGCAGTATTTTTGCTAATATTCCAAACCAGGAAGTAACGCGAGATAAAAATAAACGTCAACAAAGTATGCCGTGGAATCACGCATGTCTTGAAAGTATTACCCTTAAAAAGGTAACATAGGTAAAAGGTATAGGTGAATGAATAATAAAACTGTCAAATTCTGAAGTTTTTATTGGGAAAATTACATTATTGTCACTGTTATTCCATAATATATAATTAAAAAAACACATGCAAAATACAACAAAGACCTAAAAATAATAAATTTTTACTAAATGAGAGACGTGCCCACCTTCCACTTTCAAACATGTTCTCATTCTTCTTTTTACAGCATCAAAAACATTGGTGAGTTGTTAATATCCTGAAATTTATTTGTAATCCTAGCCCGTAGGTGTTCTAAATTTTCACAAGGGATTTTAAAATCCGAGTTTTTAATTCGTGGCCATAAAAAAAAGTCGCACTGCGTGTGATCGCAGGACTGTGGTGGCCACCTAACTGGCATATTACGACTAATGATTCGGTGTTCGAAAATTTTTTCCAAAAAATTTAAATTATCAGGAGTTACGTGAATTGATGCGCCGTCCTGCTGGAAGTAGCCTTGTTGCATCTCTTCATTGCCTAATGCGTTTACAAAATTTTCGAAAATTTCATTACGGTATCGCGCCGAATTGAGAGTCCCTTAAAAAAAATCGATCCAATTAACCTTCTTTTCGATATGGGCGCCTACACGCCAACTTTCTGTGAATGCAGAGGCTTCTCTATTAAGAAACGTGGATTTTCAGAACTCCACATTCTCATTTGTTGAAAAGTTACATAACCAGAGGTAAAACCATGCATCGTCAGTAAAAAACGTTTTTTCAAATACCTTTTCATTATTATGGAAATTACCCATAAACCGCTCTGAAAATTGTATTCGCTGCGGCTTGTCGTTTGGTAACAATTCCTGGACTGAGCCTTCCATTCACCTATTTTACCTTTATGTTACCTTTTAAGGGTAATAATTCGAGACATGCGTGATTGATTCCACGGCATACTTTGAGGACCTTTTCTTATCTTACGTTATCTCATATACTGACGGACGTCCCGAAAGGGTCTGCCTATGATACAGCATCCAATTCTCTTGAACAAATTGAAATGTACAGGATAAATAAGTCCAATAATACACCATTTATCTTTAATTTTAATGTCGTTTTTAGTAATATTAATGTAATTTGTGTAAATTCGCAAGTAAAATCTACAGTGAATAATGAGTAGATAATTGATTCTTGCACATTTTAAAATAATTTTGTTCACAATTAAATTAATGTAAATCATTATTAAGTGTTTGTTCAATATTTATTTTTTTTATTGTTCAAATGAAACTGGATCACGTTACATTATTTAAAACAAATTAGGTAGTACAAAGGTGCAACATTAATCAATAGATATCTTACTATCTTATTATTTCATTTTAGACAAATTGTGAGTAAAGTAAAATACTTTGCGCAAACAGAGCGCAACACACATTTGTTTACTTATTTTGATTTATAATATACAGGGTGTCTTAGATTATTTCTGCACTATTGCTACCTGGTCTATTGCTGGAACTGTAACATTAGTTAAATTAGTAAACTAATAGAATTATTTTCGCTTATTAACATGGTTAGAAGAGAATAAATATACTCTTATTAACAAAACTCCCTATTCGGCTACTAACAAATAATGTAAAATTATTTTCTGAACGAGAAAGTTCCTATACACAATTAGCCTAAAATTCAAAATAACGAAGTTATATTTTACTTCAGTCAAGTTGACCGTGAAACTCTGAAATAAAATAGTACATTATGCAACAAGCTTTGAAAATGACCTCGAAAATGACTCTTTTCACACGAGTAAGGCATTTGTGGCAAGTCGAACGAGTATGAAAAGGTATTTTCAAACGTTTGTACACTATACTTTTTCTACATCTGCCGCAATGATATTTTGGGCATTGCATCAGACGCTAAATTTTTACGTACAGGGATATCGAAATAAAAGTGAGCAGGCGTTATAAATTTTTTATTTTTTTTCTCTCCAGACGCCCACGGTACGTTAGTACTTAGGCTTGAAGTCTATGTGGGATGTCTTAAATAAAAAAAAAGATGAGAAACAATGTTAAATATAAAAGTTTTGGGAATTTTTATGGATCATTTATATATTATCCTATCAGCAAAACAATTGAGCATCGAATAAAAAAAATATAGTATAAAACATCGATTTTCTCGCCTATTTTAAGTTGGATGGTATGATTTTTATCATATTTTTGGATTCTAGGAGAAGTTCTAGACATATTTTGTATAACATACCCTATCCGGTTTTTCGATCGTTTTTCAAATATTTCAAATTAAAAATTATTTCGCGTAAATATACTTTAAACGTAACGAAGGAACGAAATACCTGCTACCTTTGTAAATTTTCTTCGTAGGTAAGTCAAAGTTAATGTCAAGATTGATAATAATACTTTAGTCACCGTGAATTTATAATTTTATTTTATGCAAAAGGAGTTATTCTATTAAACAATAAATGTTGATTTTTATTACTTATTGATATTTGAAAGCAATAGCAAGTGATTATAAACAATAACAAATGAATTATAACATAAACAGATAAATGTTAACATTGGCGAATCAATATCAAAACTAATTTTCAACATGTCCGCCATTTAATTCTTCGCACTTTTCATACATTCTTCTTTGCCTCTGAAGCGTTCAGAGGCAAAGAAGATTTTCAGATTTCTTTCTTCATTTCTCACCTTCCTTTGAATTTCTTCAAGATTTTCATTATGATTGCTGTATACGATATTTTTCAAGTGACCCCAAAGAAATGTAAAGGTGTGAGGTCTGGGCTAGTTGCAGGTCAATGTAATATCGATATCTACCGATTCATTCGTTATACCGATGGTTTAAAAATTTGCGAACCTCAATTATGGGGAGGCGCTCCTTTCTGTTGCCATATATTACGTCGACGTTCTTCAAGTGGCAATTCGTCGAGAGTATCTTCGATTTCATTTTCTAAAAAATTAAGATAGCGCTGGCCAGTTAACGCTCCCCGAAAAAACAATGGTCCTAGAATTTTATTTTGCAATGAATACACCAAACGTTGATTGAATTGCTCCCCTGAAAAGCAATATCTTTGACGGTAAAGGGATTTTCATCTGACAAAATATGAACATTTATTCTATTAAACATTCCCGCAGTTGAGAAAGTTGCTTCGTCCGTCCAAGCGATAGTGTGAAATAAATTAGATCGTGCCGTATTCTTTCGTTAATATTTGTGACAAAAGTACCTATATCTCCTTGCTTTTTGATCGACACTAAGCTTTTGAACTGACATACTTTTATATAGTCTATACTAAAAATACTTTAACATTCTTTGAACTGTTCGAACATTTTATCTCTTCATCTGAGATACCGCACACAATCGGGAATTGATTTTATTGGATTCTCTTGAAAATATAATAAAATAGCTAAGTCGCTCTCTTTATTTCTTTCCCTTCTTCTTTTTGCATTGCCCAGAATTCCTCTTTCTCCTAGTTTTCTATTTGTTTTTAATGGTGTTTAATGATGGAGTTCTTTGTCCCTCTTCAATACTTTCTTCATATTGGTTTTGAGCCGCTTTAACATTAAAGTTTTAAATATAATTTTAACATTTTGTATGTCTCATTAATAGAATAACTCATTTTGCATAAAAATAAAATTATAAATTCACGGTGACAAAAGTATTATTGTCAATCTTGACATTAACTTTGACTTATCTACGAAGAAAAATTTAAAAAGGTAGCAAGTATTTCGTTCGCAACCTAGACAGTTATGTTTAAGGTATATTTATGCGAAATAATTTTTAGTTTGAAATATTTCAAAAACGATTGAAAACCCGCATAGGGTATGTTATACAAAATATGTCTACAACTTCTCCTACAATCCAAAAATATAATAAAAATCATAACATCAAATTTAAACTAAGCGAGAAAATCGATGTTTTATACTATGTTTTTTTTTATTCGATGCTCAATGGTTTTGCTTATAAAATATATGAATGATCCATAAAAACCACCAAAACTTTCATATTTAACATTTTTCCCATCTTTAAAAATAAAAAAGTTATAAGGCCTGTTCACTTTTATTTGGATATCCCTGTACATATAGCAGATACAGATACATGTTTTATATGTGTCGTATCTCAGTTCCTATGCATGGGACCCACACCAAGTTATAGAATTTTACTCTTGGGTACTCTAGAAACATTTTCGTTAAAAAATATTTAATTTTAAAATTTGCGAAAAAAAGTTAATTTTTTGGGCCGCTTCACCTGAGATCTGAGAAAGTTCCGACGAAAATTTTACGTCCAATGTTTTTTCATAAATTTTATCAGAATTAAAATTACATTAAATTATGTCTAATATCTTGAAATTAATTAGTTTTTAAAATTTTTACCCTCAGATGTCTTGTCTAAGAAATAATTAATTTTTTTCTTTAAGGAAAATTCGAACATTTTCACGAAATTTGGAATTTGTCGATGAAATTTCATATACTTTATGAAAAAATATGCTGAGTAAAATTTTCTACAGAGCTTTCTCAGATCTCAGGTGAGGCGGCCCAAAAAATTAGCTTTTTTTCGCAAATTTCAAAATTAAATATTTTTTCACGAAAATGATTGTAGAGTACCCAACAGTAACATTTTATAATTTGGTGTGGGTCCCATGCATTGGAACTGAGATACGACAATCTGAAAATCCATGAACCGCCACTGACGACATATAGGTATATAAAAATACAACAAACAGGTATATTAACATGAAGATAGACACTTATTTTTGCTTATCTCCTGACGTCACTTGGCACTAAGAGCAAATGGTTATTTTTTAAGTTGTAATAAATTATACCGAGAAGTTGTTTAGTTAAATTATCCTAGTGATTTTTTTCAGAATAATTTTCTAGATTGGTAATGACTTCCCGAAACGATTTATGCAATACAAAAAAACGCGGATACTCCTTATTATTCTCATCTTGTTTCCTTATTACAGTATGTTTTCTCCCATTCCCATCCTCTTGTTGCTGTTTGCGGTAGTTGTCTTGGCCTCTCACCAAAACTATCCAGGTACTTCAACTCGTCCAGTATTGTCTGATGCTGAAGCAGCTTTGTATACCAAAGAAAAATACTTAGAAGGATGGACACCTGATAATATTCTTACAAATAAAGCTGATTATATCGTCGGCAATGGGCATTACGAATATATTCAACAAGCTGTTCAGGCTGCTATAAAAGTAAGTCTATTTCACCAACTGCGAATTACACTTCTGTAATTACACAAAATATTTAAGATATTTGGACAATTAGTGTAATTGTATACAATTTCGCTAACAGCGAACAGTTTAACTTCATACGAAATTTTTAGTGTTTCAATGAACCATTTATTTGTTTCACTATTAGCCCAGGATTTAGAGGTGTTCAACCTGTACCGGGAAGCAAGCGACATAAAGCATTTTTGTATTGACTCCTAGCATTTGGCTTAGCAGGGAATGACATGTCTGCCGGCCTGTTTTTGCCCGGAATGTTAATAAAAATAGGCACTTCCGGTTATTTTTTTAAACACATTTTGCCTTTGAGCCAGCAACGTGACAATTTGCGTGCAGGGAGGGAGCGAGAGATGGTAAAGGAAAAATGCTTCTGCCTACCTTAATCTGCCCGGAAGTGGTGGCAAAAGTGGATTAACTTACTATATTTTTCGACAATCGTCATCCCCATGACCAAATATCTTGAAATTTTGCATGCAAGTAAATTAACACTTACCCTTTCAGAAAATTTTTGTCTGTCAGTAGTCTCCTCCCGGAAGGCACTTCTGCCGGTCACTCTTTATAGACCGCCTGTCATGCGGTCTACCCCCTGCTTGGTGAGGTAAATGTGCGTATGTTGGTTAATGCCGTTTTTCGACAGTCTCAATTTTTTTCTCCGAGATGGTTGCAAGTAAAACGTTAAAAGTTTCTGGGTTAATGGAGAGATATTGCGACTAGCGTCGGAAAAAAATTCAATTATACAGGGTGTTTTGTTTTGGAGTTTGGAGAATTCGTAAGGGATCGATCATAGGTCGCAAAAGTGATTTATTAATCGATTTAAATTTTCGGAGGTTGTAGAGGATCGAGAGCTTCAGAACTATATTGAAATTGGCGAGGATCGGAAAATGGGAAGTAATTCTTTTGAATTTTTTAGGTCGAAAAATGCCACTTGCAGATCCATCTTTAGTACTTAATAACTCGAAAATGGAAAGTCGCATCGAAAAACGGTTTGACATGTCAAACTTTAGAATCTCAAATTATTTCCTTTTGCAATACATCTTCATATACCTAAAACGACTGGAAATCAGAAAAACTGTAAATTACGATTTTTGCTGCAAATTTTTGACGGTTTTGAATTTTTTCGGGGTCAAAATGAATCCAAATCAAATTCCCATATACCGCATAGAGAGCTCGTCAAAATACCTGAAATTCTTATTTTTAGCGTTTTCATTCTTTATAGCAAGGAAGCAATCGACGATTAAGTTTCGATTTTTTGACAATTTTTCGATGGCATCTTTTCATTCGAATCACTCTGTATCTTTTCCTATTTTTATTTCTTCCAACTTTCTCGACGCTATCTTATACATAGATATAATCATGCTTTAAAATGGAATAGGCCATCCAGAAGCATATTTAGGGTGCAAAAACTAATTTTTTTTGTCTATTTTTTCCCATCAAAGCTCATCTTTCACCGATATTATTCTATGAGTATAATATTTCAGTTATTTACCAGTTCTTTCTGGTTTTATTTTCTTCCCCTATTATCTAAGAATACTCTTCACTAATTAAAATTGCCTATTTTTTCGTTAAAGTTCTAAAAAAATAGTTTTTTTGGCATCGGGGCAGGGAAAATTTAAAAACATGGAAATTTAAGACGAGTGAAACGAAAAACAAAAGAAGCGGACTTGCTTTACCTGTATCAAAATAAATTATTGAAAGACTGGAAGGTTCCTGGACCGATTTCGGCTTGGAATATACATGGAAACGATACAATGGACATTCCATTTTGGATTCCGGTACTTGAACGAGTTACGCATTAAATTCTATTTTTATTGATTTTTCAACGACCCCACAATGCATTATAATATGCCGAAATCAGTTTCTATACATTGGAATGTATTAAGATACAAAATGTCAAGATTTGACAAAAATGGAGCAAGTTAATCCGCTTCTGCCACCACTTCCGGGCGGATTACGGTCGGCCAAAGCGTTTTTTCCTTTACTGTCTATCGCTTTCCAGCCGCATGAAAATTTTCACGTTGCGGGTTCAAAGGAAAAACTTGTTAAAAAAATATCCGGAAGTGCCAATTTTTATTAACATTCCGGGCCAAAGCAGGCCGGCAGATTCAAATGCTAGGTGTCAATACAAAAATTTCTCATGTTCCTTTCTTCCCGGTACAGGCTGGACGCTTCTAAGTTCCCTACAATGTCTGCGTTTCATTTTATTTCACCAACTGCGAATTTCACTTTTAAACATGAAATATATACAATTATTTAATTTTATTTCACTACCGACCGGTTGGACAGGATTGAGAATTTTACAAAATGTCTAAAATTTCTAATTATTAAATGTTACCATAATTTATTTAACTGGCAGCACTTCATGAACTGCCATTATCTACTACAACATGTACATAAGATTTATTAAGAACCTGCCGAGATTTAACCTGTTTGACAACAACTATCAAAATAAACAGTATATTTATTTCCTCTTTAGGATGGTGGTACCACCAGAAAATACATTCAAATACAAAAGGGTACCTATGGACAAACTGTCTTCATACCACAGACCACTGTTCCACTTACAATCTATGGAACTCCCGGCAACGCCGATGAAGTCTATATTTCTTTGAATCAAAGCGTCAACACAGCTGGATCGGAATGGGCAAAGCGAGTTAATCCAGATGGAAAGGCATTTAAAGAAGGAGATGCAGCCTGGAACATGTATCAAAAATGCGCAGAAAGGACAACAATTGGTAAATGTTAATTGAAGAAATCACAAATCGCTTAGGGTTCGGTTTATTCTATTAGTGAATATCAAGTAACTCCAAGACACATTTTTAATTTTCTTTATCACGTGGTTACTTACGACGCTATACGTATGCCCGCGAATGGGGTCTAGACGAGGACAACTGGACCACATTTTGAAAGGTACGTAAAAATGTCACTGCAAATAAAAGTTTTTGCTTGTAAAATAATTAAGATTCAAGTTATATAAAATTTTTTTTGTTATACAGGGAGCATAAAAATACGAAAAAGTTATTTTGCGTAAGATTAAACATACCCTGTTTATCATTTTCTACCAAAAGAACAAATATGAAATATGTTTTAAATTGAACCTAAGCCGAAGTACAAAATTTCATTAAAAACTTTAAATATTAAAAGTATTTATTACATCCTTTTTTAAATTTCCAACTATGCTCTCTCACACCTTTAACCAGAGCATTCGTTTCTACATATTAAACAATAATGACACATGTTTGTCAATGTCTTTAATAAACGAAGCAATTATTTAATTTAAAGCACTTCTTATTCAAGTGCAATTTTTAAATAATACAACCATTTAATTAAACTCAAAAGAATATGGTATTAACTAAACAATGAAACAAAGATATCAAAATTCAAAAACTCCATCCCCATATTTAACTTTCTTTCTAATTGCTAATATCTGAAGAAATTTCTTCCTGGGATACTGAACGAATAGGGTAATTCTGCCTTTTAGCACATCAATATTATTTGGTATTGGAGTGGCATAAACAATTTGTTTTAAACGGCCCCATAGAAACATATAGGCTAACGTTAAGTCGGGGCTCCTTAGGGGCCACAAAATTGGGTCATTTCTGCCACTCCACCTTGGACTAGGCCAAGCCATTCTACTACCTCGCGAGCGCAAATGTGCTGGACAATGGTCTTGTTCAAAATACATTTTTTGGCGAAAATTTAATGGCAAATTTTCGAGTTCATCGCTAAAATGTATCAAGCATTTTTAAGTCGGATATTATATTTCAGGTGTTATTATGGACCTGGACAGATATCGCGCACCACACGTTAACTTTTGTAAAATATTGTATTCGCCTCATTGCTTTAAATTCGGGGTTTTCTCGAGACCAGTACCTGACATGCTTACAGTTCCGGTACTAGAAAACGTACATTCATCAGAAAATATAATAAATTTATAAAAATTGATATTTCCACTTAAAATTTGGTCTCCCACCCATAAACAAAAATCTAGTTTTTTCGCTTCATCTTCCTCTTCCAATGTTTGGTTAAAGTGGGATTTGAACGCCAATTTTCTTTCAAGATCATCTGAAAATGAGTATTTTTCACAACTTCTACAATATGTTAAGCACGATTTCTAAGGGACATCACAGGATTTTCTCTAACAGAGTGAAAAACTAAAACTGCGGCAGCATCGTTTTGATCATATTTCTTTCTCTTATTCTTGAGATTCAAAACCGCATCAGTTCTTTGGAACTTTTTTTTATTGTGTTGTAGATTATCATTTCAGTTAATGAGATTTCTACAAATTTCTCGCTAAATTATCCCATGATGTAGCGATATGATACTTCGCCATCCCCATAACACTGGACTGTAAAAATCCTTTGTTCAGTAGACAGCATCTTGATGAGATGTATTTTGACTTAAGTAATTGATTCACTTAATAAAGACATTGACAAACGTGTCATTATTATTTGTTATGTAGAAACTAGTACCTGGTTAAAGGTGTAAGAGAGAATAGTTGAGCCTTCACAAAAATAATGTGATAAAACTCGATACTTTTGATATTTAAATTTTTAATTAATGAAATCTTGTACTTCGGCTTAGGGTTTAATTTAACACGTTCGCTACCAAGCGTCCCATATATGAGTCAAAACAAATTGTTTAATAGACCACGGGCACCGATCATATATGAGGCGGCTACTATATGCTAAACTAAATTGTCATTTAAAAGGTAACAATCCCAGTGACCGTATTTAGTTTTTGATGCGATCTATGGGCAAGTCTGACTCACATCTGGGACGAGTGATCGGTGCGTACTAGTACTGGAAGACCATTCGATGCTACCTAAAAATTTTCTTTTACTTGGTAGATGTTTGTCCATGAAATGGTACTTACATAATTTACAATAAAATTAAGACAAATAAAACTACCTACATACACTTCAGAGAAATGGTAATATTAGATTTTTTAAAGCTAAATACAGCAAATGCACTCAAAAAAACAAAGAACAAAAGAAAGAACCATTACCCTAAAAAACAAACGAGAAGACGAGAGACATTTTTTGTCTGTGAAGATTGCAATGAAAAAAACAGTTAAATGATTGTGCTATGTTTGGATTCCTGCTTCAAGAAGTACCATGAAGCCAGTGGTTGATTAGGTTACTTTGCTTTTTCAAATTGTATACTTTGTTAATGTAATTGTTTTTTATCGTGTGTCCCATATATGAGTCATGTGATCAATTTATTATTTTTTTATACAGTAGAGCGCTGTCTCATAAATGAGTTCGATCAAAATTACAAAAAATATTCCCCAGGAACTCAACATTAATATTTTCTAAACACTAAAACCATTAATAATTTGCATTCTCGTTACTCTTGCATCATTTGTACTCAGTCTGTGGGGTCGAAACTCAAATACCCCGTGGTAGTCAACGTGTTTTAAAACACAGTTCATACTTTTTGTTCTTTTGGTAGAAAATGCTAAAAAAAGGTATGTTTACCCTTACGCAAAAGAACATTTTCTTATTTTTTATGCTTCCTGTATAAACAATTACATTTTTTGAATTTTGTTCATTTTACAAGCAAACACTTTTATTAGGAGTGACATTTTTAAGTGTTTTGGAAAATTTGGTCCATTTGTCCTCTTGTAAACCCCACCCGCAGATATACTGTAATTAATATAAATGAAGTAGCAACCATATTTGTCGTATTTATCAGTAATAACACTAAAATGTATCTCAATGCTGGCTTTAGTCTTGTACTAACATACACTAATAAAGAAAGAATATAAACTTTCAACTACAAACAAAAAAATATGTTTAGCAGCTTCCTTATATCTCGGCAAACCTCAAAAAGATTAAGTATTTCTTTTTAAACTATTTATTTTATTTAGAATTAATTTTTGTAAGACCTTTCTTAACCTAAAAGGTCTTTTTGTAGATAAACCAAACCAAAATGTTACAATTAGCGCATTGAATATTTATATAGAATGAAGTAATTTCTCAAGAAAGTTGACTACAAATATCGATCCGTTGTGCTAGTAAGTTTTCTTGGGTATGCCAAGCAAAGAGACAAAGAAGTTAAACCTCTCAGATCGAAATAAATATACTTTCTATCGTATAACATACTATAATGTCTATTATAAGTATTGAATAAAAGAACTAAACAGAGCTTAGACTGTAAAATGATTACACCGGCACACAAAAAAAAGTGGTCTGTACATTTAACCAGACCCATCTATCTATATGTATTTTGATGCGCTGAATCCAAATCCGAAGTCCGTTTGACCCGTACACCCTCAAAATGTTGAGTAAAGTGTGAAAAACTGCTAAAAATAGCTAGAAATTGCAATTCAACTTCGGAGGACTGATTGCTTGTGCCTGTAACCAGGGCACCTCCACGTGTTGACGGTGGGCAACAGAACCGTCTGGCAGAATCCCTGGGTTAACGGCGTGTATGCCGTCATGACAGGCACAAGCGATAAGTGCTTTAAGCCGGCATCCCACGGCGCGTGGTTTGGCGAGCCTAGTTCATGGCTTGGGCTCGTCAAGATTTGCCCAAGCGCGCCTCGTTAACCAAGGCTCGGCAAGTGGATGCGATCCCACGACGTGTGTGAGGTCATAGTGTGGGCTCGTGTTGGCTTGGCAAATCCTATTTTTAGTCTTGCCAGTGAGGTAGCACACTTCAGTTCAGTTATTTCAAATTAACATGGCCATGAACAATGGGCGAAGACGAGTAGCAGCTCGTTCTGAATCCGTTGTTTTATTTGGCATATAAATACCATGCAAAAACCGGAACATAAATTCACATGCAATTCAGTTAGGTTTAAATACATCCTGGGATCCAGACCCAGTTCTCCCTGACGATTTAACTTTTTGTAGAAGCTTTCGAAAAGAAGCCATTAGGCCATCCTTTTTTTCTTCAACTCTTTGAACGAAAACGTCACAGACATTTGGCCTTCAATGCATTTCCACGCATCATGGACCAGGTTTCTGTTTTTGTGGTTTGGGTCCCTAGGATTCCATATTACAGGCTCCCTTTAATAAATTGACCAAAACTTCAACACCACGTCGTTGGACCACTCCATTTTAAAAGAAAAGTATTTAAGTAATAATTTTAACTCTTTACACTGCAAAATACCAGACGCTACTGAAACTCCGCACTGCGACCCGCTGGTCGTTGGATCGGGTTGACAGTATACGAGCCGAGCCAAAAGAGGTTCGCCTTCCTTTGACTCGCGTCAAATTTACCGACAAGAAGCGGAAAACTCCAAGCCGCGCCAGAAATGACGAGCGCTCCCATTCCCACGATGCGTGACTCGGCGAGTCCTGCTCGTGACTCGCCGATCCACGCACCGTGGGATGCCGGCTTTACGATGCAGCGATTCGGAACCCCAGTATCGGCATCTGGTCAGGGTGAGAAAGCAGGCCCGCAGGCGTCGTCGTCAAGCGACTTCAACTCTACATTAATAGGTAACTTGGTTTCTGTAGAGTATAATGTTACAAGAAATCAATCCCATATACGTAATAAAAGTCCTTATTGGTTCGTAAGAACAATACTATTTTTTTGCTATTTTCTGCTACTCATTGCTATTTTTTACGATTTTTGATAAATATATGAATGATCGAGATTAATAGATTCTGAATTTGGATTCAGCGCATCAAAATACATAAGGAAACGTACTTGATCTAGTTCAATCAAATTTTCTTCATTTTCATAATCGCAATTTTTCGCAATATTTAGCCATTTTCAGCGTTTTTTCGCAATTTACTCAAAATTTTGAGGGTGTACGGGCCAAACGGACTTCAGATTTGGATTCAGCGTATCAAAATACATATAGATAGATGGGTCTGGTCAAATGTACAGACCGCTTTTGTTTTGTGTGCCGGTGTTATCATTGCTACATATGAGCGACTTCGTTAAATAACTTTTGTGGCATTTTGCTATATTTATCAAAAACCAAAAGTTTATACAGTCAGGCTAAACTGTTAAATGAGTTTGCTACTGAAAAAAGAAAAAATTGGGTGAAAAAAAACCGTTAAAGTAGAACTTTAACATTAATGCCATTTACAAAATATATGTACTGCTGGTCCAAATAAGACTTATAAGAGCAAAATATAATTAATACCACAATATATGGACTTTGTTTGCCTATGATTAATACATCGTAAAATTATTTATTCTAGCTTTATGTAGTGCCCTTATTTGGGCTCAAGCAGACAATGTAGAGATTGCTGATTTGACTGTTGACAATCCTTCTATTGATGGACAAGCACTAGCTAGCAGATCAAATGGAGATAAGCAAAATTGGTACAATGTACATTTCTACGGTTTTCAGGTAATATTTATCGATTTCTCCATTTTAAAAATACACAAAACCACAAAAATGTATGGTCTCCGTCAACTATAAGTCATATTCGTATAAACACTTGCGAAATGGTAAACACTTTGTTTGGGTATACCGACTGTCCAAGATATCGCCAGTATTATATAGTCTAGGCGAATAGGTTTGATGAACCGTTTAAATAATAAAACAAATTCGTTATTTGGGTAAAATTATTGTTTAAATTTATTACAAACAGTGTATTTAAATTAGCTTACATCTTTTTTCAGGTCTATTGAACTTGCAAGGAAAATTAGCACAATGCAGTAGTTGAAAAATTAAAATTAATTTAATATATGCGCCCGGAATAAAATTCTTTAAAATTAATTTAATATATGCGCCCGGACTAAAATTCTTATCTCAGCTGGCGTTTTTTGCTCGGGTATAAGAGTTATTTTATAGAGTTTTTTATAACAGGAAACAATTTTACTTATAGTTGACGAGGACTTAATAGAACTCCTAAGCCGAATAGAAAAAAAGTGGTTTTGTGAGTTTTGGACAACTTTTTGTCATAATTATCCCTAGCAGATAGGTTCACAGCCACCAGATCACAAGGAAGCTCCAAATCCTACCACTTTACGTGGATATAAACTGGTCAACAAAAAAATCGGCAAAAGCGATTTTAACTCGACTTTTCGAACTGCTATAACTTTTTAAAAACTTAACTTTTTTGAGAGCGGCTTTCGGATATTGATAGCTCGTCTTGCCCAGATTATGCGTCAACAAGTGATTTTGCAATGGAAGTGACATTTTCATGCTATACAGGGTAATTAATAAGGTAATGTAAAACTACTAAAAGTTTAGGTGTGTGCCATATTGCCAATAATTTTTTTTGGTCGTTCCGACATAGCACGTTAGTAAGCTGGTATCAATATCTCCAGACGTATTCGCCGGAATTTCGATTAATGGTCTCTGGCGAAAAATACAGGAGAAAACAAAAAAAGCATACAAATTTTGGTAGTGTCATTTTTAAAACGCTGTAGCTGGAAAACGGATTGATAGACTTTGTCGGGCTTTTTAGGTATTGAAAGCCCTTTCGTGTGGTGTTTTATCTAAAAAACTGTTTTTTCTTTCAAGGTCAAAATGTTTGCATTGTATAGGGGCGAACTAAAAAGATGAAAACCATTAAAAATGTTTTTTTTTTAATTTGTGAAAATTGAGCAGTATGTGTTTGTTTTCTTCGAAAATGAGGGCGTTTTGTCCACCTCTCGGTTGGTTATACAGCGTGTCCAGAAACCATCTTAACAAATCGGAAACATTTTATTTTTGACTTTCCAGAAAAAAAGTTATTCTTTATAAAAAGTTCTGCATCGTGAGAAAATCACATTGCAATTCCAAAATTTGATTTAGGACATTCAGGGTGGCTCAAAAATGTAAAAGTCCTAATCCACGTGAAGCTAAAAAGACACAAATCGTTATTTAAAGGTAAACTGCCACTGTAAATATAGTAGAGGTAACTTTTATGTTAGTGAATTAGGTTTGGAACATACACGAGTTCCCAAAAATAAAATAAATTTTTAATTATTGACTTTACAAAAAAGGTATCTTCATAAAAAGTCAACATTGTGAAAAAAGAGCAAACTTATTCAAAAACATGATATAGGACAATACAGAGTGGCTTAAAAAGCTGAAAGTCTCAATTTACGTAAAGTTAAAGAGACACCAAATCTTTATTTAAAGATAAACTGTATAGGTACTTTTTTGTAAAGTTGATAATAAAAAATTATTTTTATTTTTGGGACCTCCTGTATATTCCAAACCTAATTCACTAACATAAAAAGTTAAAACTAGTTCATTTGCAGTGGCAGTTTACCCTTAAATAACGATTTTGTGTCTTTTTAGCTTCACATGGTTTAGGACTTTTACATTTTTGAGTCACCCTGTAGGTATATCTTAGATCAAATTTTTGAATGGCTATGCTATTTTCTCACGATGCAGAACTTTTTATGAGGGATTACCTTTTTTGTAAAGTCAAAAATAAAAAAGTTTCGCATTTGTTTAGATGGTTTCTGGACACGCTGTATAACTAATCGAAATTTGAGCAAAACGCAGTAGTTCTGGAAGAAAAAAAAACGCATAATGCTCAGTTTGCACAAATTAAAAGAAAACTTATTTTTAACAACACTTTTCATTTATTTTTTAGTTCACCCCTATACAACGCAAACATTTTGACATTGAACAAAAAACAGTGTATTAGGTAAAACTCTACACAAAAAGGGCTTTCAATTCCCAAAAAGCCCGACAAAGTCTATTAATCCATTCTTCAGCCACAGCGTTTTAAATATGACGCTACCAAAATTTGTATGCTTTTTTTGGTTTCTCCTGTATTTTTCGCCAGAGACAATTAATCGAAATTCCGGCGAATACGTCTGGAGATATTGATACCAGCTTACTGACGTGCTATGTCGGAAAGACGAAAAAAAATTATTTGCAATATAGCACACACCTAAACTTTCAGTAGTTTTACATTACCTTATTAATTACCCTGTATAGCATGAAAATATCACTTCCATTGCAAAATCACTTCTTGATGCTTAATTTGGGAAAGACGAGCTATCAATATTCGAAAACCGCTCTCAAAAAAGTTAAGTTTTTAAAAAATTATAGCAGTTTGAAAAGTCGGGTAAAAATCGCTTTTGCCGATTTTTTTGTTGACCAGTTTATATGGACATACTGCATTCAATTCCAGGAAATGCCATCAAATCCATTCTAAAGGAGCTTCCAAATGAGCTTTCAAAACCATTCCAAATCCACCCACTCTTCACACTACCAAATCCCACCACTCTGATATCAAATCCAGCTCCAAAGGAGCTTCCAAATGAGCTTTCAAAACCATTCCTCCTACCAGCTTTTCTCCACACCACTTTTATTGCTATAAATTTTCAGTATTTACATATTTAACACAATTCAGATCATGTCTGTAGCAGTCCCTATTGATAATTATTCATGCGACGCAGAACCCTGTGCAACTTACGATCCCGAAGAATATATTAAAAAGAATTTAAATTTACTAAAACCGCCATCGAACCTATCCAAAAAAGCGAAAAAACAGTTTCGAAAATACGAAATAAAGAGATTTGCGAAGCTTGAACAAGAACTAACTATTAATAATGACATGCCCAACAGCAAATGTAATGTCTAGTCATGTAAGCGGAAAGAAAACCTGGCAAGATTTAACTACAGATGAACTAAAAATATTACCTTTGGAATATCTAATTAATTATGCAGACCCTTTGGAGGTTTTGGATGTATGGGGAAAATTACCTGTCTTATAAATCAAGTTTTAATCTTCAAATTAAATTGTCATGTTTTTTTCATTATAATCGTCCTGACTGGAGCACGCACTTCGATGATCCCCCTGTATCCCAGGGATCATGTTTCGTGTGCAATAGAAACAAAAAGTAGACTAATGTAGATAAACATATTGATATTTTTTTCAAAAATAAATTTTAATAAATGTATTTTTTATAAATGTCAAACAAATAATTAGAAGTATTATTCATTAATCCATGTATTCTCTTTACAGCATCCCACCACCCTTCACCCCATCAAATCCCCCACTCTTCACCCCACCATTTTACCCCACTCCTCTCCCTTCTCCTCTCACCGCTCCAAAAAGAAAACAAAAAAAACAAAAAAAAAAACAAAAAAAAAACAAGAAAAAGCAAAAAAAAACAAAAAATCAAAAACAAAAAAACAAAAAATCAAAAGAAAAAACAAAAAAAACAAAATAAACAAAAAAGAAACACAAAAAAAAACAAAAGAATAAAAAAAATAAAAAAACAACTTTTTTTTTGTTTTTTTCTTGTTTTTTGTTTTCTTTTTGGTTTTTGTTTTTTTTTGTGTTTTTTGTTTTCTTTTTTTTTTTGGTTTTGGTTTTTTTTGTTTCTTTTGAGCGGGGAGAGGAGAGGGGAGAGGAGTGGGCTAAAATGGTAGGGTGGAGAATGGGGGGATATTGTGGGGTGAAGAGTGGTGGGATGCTGTAAAGAGAATCCATGGATTAACGAATAAATAATACTTCTAATTATTTGTTTGACATTTATAAAAAATACATTTATTAAAATACAGGTTTATTTTTGAAAAACAATAACAATATGTTTATCTACATTAGTCTACTTTATGTTTCTATTGCGCACGAAACAGGATTCCTGGGATACAGGGGGATCATCGAAGTGCGTGCTCCAGTCAGGACGATTATAATGAAAAAAACATGGCAATTTAATTTGAAGATTAAAACTTGATTTATAAGACATTGGTAATTTTCCCAATACATCCAAGAGCTTCAAAGGGTCTGCATAATTAATTAGATATTCCAAAGGTAACATCTTTAGTTCATCTGTAGTAAAATCTTGCAAGGTTCTCTTTCCGCTTACATGACTAAACATTATATTTGCTGTTGGGCATGTCATTATTAATAGTTAGTTCTTGTTCAAGCTTCGCAAATCTCGTTATTTCGTATTTTCGAAACTGTTGTTTCGCTTTTTAGGATAGGTTCGGTGGCGGTTTTTGTAAAATTAAATTCTTTTTAATATATTCTTCGGGATCGTAAGTTACACAGGGTTCTGCGTCGCATGAATAATCAATAGGGACTGCTACAGATATGATCTGAATTGTGTTATATATGTAAATATTGAGAATTTATAGCAATAAAAGTGGTGTGGGGAAAAGCTGGTAGGAGGAATGGTTTTGAAAGCTCATTTGGATGCTCCTTTGGAGCTGGATTTGATATCAGAGTGGTGGGATTTGGTAGTGTGAAGAGTGGGGGGAAGTGGTAGGGTGAAGAGTGGGTGGATTTGGTAGGGTGAAGAGTGGGGGGATTTGGTAGTGTGAAGAGTGGTTGGATTTGGAATGGTTTTGAAAGCTCATTTGGAAGCCCCTTTGGAATGGATTTGATGGCATTTCCTGGAATTGAATGCAGTATATCCATATATATCCACGTAAAGTGGTATAATTTGGAGCTTGCTTGTGATCTGGTGGCTGTGAAACTATCTTCTATCCGTTTGTAAGCAGAGGTATTCTGTATTCTGTATTTGAAATAAGAATAAAAAAGATGTGGAAGGAAAACAGGACGATTCGCCCCTATCCCTTCAAAATTGAATAACCTAGAGCGACTTTCATTTCCTATTGGCGTATTTGACTTACGTTTTGTTCGTTTAAGCTAAGTGTATCTAAGTTAATTTTTAAAACAATTTCCGCAAAATTTTACGATATTTCCATGACAATGTTTTTCCATATGCCCATTCAAGTAACTGCACAATTAGGAAGTTTCCATTTTTTTTTTCATTTTCTCTTAATAAATAGTCCTAAAAATAAAAAAAAACGTATGTATTTTTTGTATTTAATTATCTGTGGAAATAAAAAGTTATCGTCCTTCAAAGTCTGAGATACGACGCTCACGTTGGCTGAGGCTCGATGACGTCAAAATATACAACTCCGTCAACAGCGGAATAGGTGCCCGTTTAATCTTTAGTGTTATTCTTACCGGACAGGATACAATGCATACAATACACCTGAGCAAAATAATGGTTAAATTTAAAGTAAACACGCGAAAACAGCAGCGGGCAGCTAGCCCGGGGACCATGGGGCGACAGAGTTGTGTGTTTTGACGTCACGGCCGATAAAAGCCGCGCGCGAAGTTATTAAATAACAAATTGAATAAATTCGTCAATTTTCAAGATATCGAGATGTTTTTTTTTTGTTTGACAAGTTAAGTGAAAGACTATTAAATGATGTTGAAGTTACTCGATATTTCTGAAATAGGAAACTTCCTAATTGTTTCATTTATTTATTTTTAAAATTTCGAAAAACGCCAGAATCCATTTCGTTAAGCATCAACATAATTTAGCTTAAATTTATATTGAAATTTGCGACACCATAGTAGAAAAAGTTTTATGTGCAATTCAGATAATAAGGAATCACAAAGAGACGAGTCGTCTTTTCAGAAATTATTATTGTGACATAATGATCGTTCCTAAGATCGATATGACATAATGGTATACTAACTACTAGGTACTACTAACTTACAACCTGTTGAAAAATCAATCATGAAAAGTATTAATTTTTTTTAAAGCTGTTTTTTATCGCTACTTAAATCTCACTTGTGAAGGTATTTTTTTTTTGGAACGAAACTGACCTAAAACCATATTTAAAAAAAAATCATTTGTGGACTATGCTTGTGAATTGTTAGACATTTGACAAGAGATAAGAGGGACTTTTAAAGCACCGTACATATGCCATATTGAAACTAGAAAATATAACCGCCGGATTCTCCATAGCAGGCCGGTCTAATTTGACAACAAAAAGTTTTAAACTGACAAATGTAAGAATAAGACAACTAAGTTTTATACTATGAATTCGTTTCTGAGTTTTTCGCAAATTTATGAGGAAAAGGGCAATTTTAGTGCGTACTTTCGACAAGAATAGAACTAAATTTATTCTTGCAACCCTTCCCGAGATGGAAATAACTTGGAAACCAAGCAAATCGCTAAAATATCAGAATAACTCATACGTATTTAACGACGACTTATCAACAATGACAGGACAAAAACCTCTCAAAAGATAACTGGTCAACGAGAGGATCTCAATTTAAATCATAAACCTTCTTAGTGAATCTGAACATCAATGTTTTACTTTGCTTTAATTTGATGTATCATTGGCACAGATTGTGCAAAATATTTTTAAAATTTTATTTCACCGGCTGGATATAGTTTCGTTATTCAGTATTGTATTTGTACACAATATCACAAATTTTAAGTACACTATATGACTATATGAAATTTCTCATTAGTTTATTACTAAAATTAAATTGGAGGTGGTTTATTCTCCAAGTGGAGAGGACGATCGTTAAATTATTGGTGCACCGCTTTAAGGCAAGGGCTACCTGCTTTCTTGAGCTTTATAGGACTTTATAGGTCTTACGGTTTTTAAAGTTTTGGCTGTTTTTAGCCCGAAATCGGAACCCACCTGATAATTATTAGATATGATAATCTTCTTTTAACAATGCTTTTTAAAATAAAATAATGTACCTAATACATTTAATTCTATTTACATCCTACATTAGGACACTCTCTTAGCAGATGGTGGTGGAAGAATGTATTTCAACTCGCCAACGATTAAAGGAGACATGGACTTTATCTATGGTGATGCTCGGGCTGTATTTGAGAATGCTCAAATTATTGCTAGAGCTGATAGACCTCGCACCCATGGTACTATTTTTGCTCCAGATACAGACTACGACAAGAAGTATGGATTTTTGGCGCTAAATAGCAAGATTACCGCGGAGAACGGTATTGCAGCAACAAAGGGTTGCACTTTGGCAAGAGCGTGGGATGCCAGTTCCAAACAAGGCAGTAAGTATCTTAGTAGTTAATTTTATTACTGCGTCTTTTGTGTCACTGACTAATTGGCTCTACAATGCCCGGTTTCGAGCTTCTTTGATTAAACCTTTTTAGGAATTTTAGTCCGGGCGTATATATTAAATTAATTAAATTTTTCGACTATTGTATTGTTTTAGTTTTCCTTGCAAGTTCTAAAGGCCTGCAAAAAGGTGTAAGCTAATTTAAATACACTGTTTCTAATAAATTTAAACAATACTTTTGTACAAATAACAGATTTATTTTATATATTTTATTTAAACGGTTCAGAAAACCTATTCACCTGGACTAAATACTGGCGATATCTTGGACAGTCGGCATATTCAAACAAAAAAAATCACTTTTTCAGAGGGGTGTTTCTTCCTATATTACAAATTTTACAAGTGCATATCGTATTATCTTTTGAACGCGTAACTCATCCTTGTGATTCAAAAACTGACAAGTCAGGAAGAGAGACGTGGCTTTTCACACCGCTTTTTATTTGACTAATTTCTCTCTTATATGAACTGCACAATGCTCCAGGAATGGCTTCACTGTCAGCATAGTTTTGAAATAACAACCTTTTTAAGCGGACTTGTATTGTTTTTGTTAAAACAAACATCTCTCCTTTTTTTTTTAAATACAGTATACACACTGTAAGAAGATTTTCATGGTGCGTTTTTGCTCGATGTTCCGACTGTTGAACTTCGAAAAAATATAACCCTTCCTAATGTTAGTGAAATTATTAAAATACATATCGACTGACCAAGATATCGCCAGTATTTAGTCATGGCGAATAGGATTTCTAAACCGTTTAAATAAATATAAAATAAGTTTGTTATTTGTACAAAATTATTGTTTAAATTTATTACAAAAAGTGATTTTAAATTAGCTTACACATTTTTTCAGGCCTTTTGAACTTGCAAGGAAAACTAGAACAATACAAAACTCGAAAAATATAACTAACTTAATATTAATTTAATATGCGCCCGGACTAAAATTCTTATTTCGGCTAGTGATTTTTCGCTTCGGAATGCGGGGTATTTTATAGAGTTTTTTTTATCAATGGTGACAATAGTCGACGAGGACTATAAATAGAATTTTTATGGATTGATATAGCAATTGCATATGAAAATTTTGATTTTTATTATGTGCACATATAAAATCAGACTTTCTCAAAAACGGCTAGCCGTCGATTTTAATTTTTCATTAGCTAATTAATTGAAATTATTCCATCCCTACTGTATGTACATGTACTTGTATGTTCTAAATTTTTAAAAACAAAATGTTATGGTGTCATGTGAAAATGCCATTTGCTTTTTTCTGAGGTAGTAGAATTAAAATATAAATTGAAATTAAATTTTTGTAGACGGTTATCAGAGAATGCGAAATTGTTGACGTAATTAACGTCACTGCACCCTATGCTCCTGCAACTGGTGGTGGTCCACCATTTTCTGGAAACGCCGATGTAAACAGAGATCCGGATGATAAAAATTATAATCGTTTTTGGGAATACAAAAACACTGGATCCGGTGCATAATGTTTCTTTTCTGCTTTTTGAATGGACATAATGTCTCAGCAACATAAAAATACATGTTTTGGGTGTTACCTACTCTATTTTTATTTATGTTCACAATTATTTTAACGTAGTGGCTATATGTCCGCCGGCGGTAGGTTACAGTTAGACTTAGAATTCCGCCGCAAGGCGGACTCATGAAAATAATAAGAACTTATCCGCCGTAAAAATTATAGTGCGGCGGAACGCAATCGTTGATAATTCATTTTCGGCCTTTCGACGGATTTTATTGCATAGTAGCTAAGATCCGCCGACAAAATTTTGGCAAGCTTTATAATTTATATATCTATATAAAAAACACTCCAAATTTACAAGTTGTTTTTTCCCACAAATTTTTAGATCAGCGTTAAAAGGTGAGGTGAGGAGTTGTGAAATACGTTATCGGACAGGTTTGCTCAGGTTTAGGTTTCAGCAGTATTTTTTCAAAACTTTTTATCTATCTATGTTTTTTCTGTCAGGTAGTAATAACACAGGTCTACTTCCTTGTCAGGTAGTAATAACGTTCTCGGACAGGTTTGCTCAGTTTTCGGTTTCATCAGTACCTTATTTAAAAAAAAAAGTCAGTTGGATGCGGTGTTGATAAAATTTTATACCGACACGAATCGTGCAGTCGCAGTAAAAAACTCAACAAAATTTTGAAAAAATACTGCTGAAACCTAAAACTGAGCAAACCTGTCCGAGAACGTATTTCGCAACTCCTCACCTCACCTTTTAACGCTGATCTAAAGATTTGTGGGAAAAGCAACTTGTAAATTTGGAGTGTTATTTATATAGATATATAAATTATGAAGGTTGCCAAAATTTTGTCGGCGGATCTTAGCTACTATGCAGTAAAATCCGTCGAAAGGCGGAAAATGAATTATCAACCATTGCGTTCCGCCGCACTATAAGTTTTACGGCGGATAAGTTCTTATTATTTGCATGAGTCCGCCTTGCGGCGGAATTCTAAGCCTAACTGTAACCTACCGCCGCACACAGGCGAAAAATCGATAAAAGTCGGACAGAACCCTATTTTCAAAAAGTTCCTAAAATACAAAAATTAGGCTTTCTCCCTCTACCTTAATGACCAACCTATGGTACCTGTGCGCGCGAGCACTGCGAGGCCCTCCGTTACTTCCCTACATTAGTGCGAAGAACGGTTTGTTGGAGAGCGTATGAGTTATGGAAGATAAAGTGCTATTTTGTTTATATGTATGTTGGTGTTTTTCGTGGATTATTTTATTAAAACTTTTGGGATAATTTGTGTGTTTATAATGAATTTCGTTTTTTGTTTATAAAATTAATAGGAGGATAACGGTTATGGTAACTGACCAAGTAGCACAGTTGTTTGTATTTTTATCTTATTATTTACCTTTACATGGGGATAAAATTAACAATACCGTCAGATTCCAGTTTAAAACTTTGATTAGACGTAAGCCTGAAGTTTTGTTTTGCAAATACAACAATGATTTTATGCGACCAAGTGCGACCCTTAACAAAAATGGCGTATTTATACAGTTATGTTTGCTCTAATCTGTACTATTAATAAAGTTGTTCAAAGTGGAAAATCTGTACATAAAGCAGAAATGTAAAAAAGGGGTTTCTATCTTCTATTAAGGTGTTCTGAACCAACAGCGACAGTTTTTAGAATATTTGTCTGTCTGTCTGTCTGTTTGTGTCTTTGTTCCGGCATCACCTAAAAACTACTAAAAATAGATATTAATTGGACTTTTACCAAAAGATAGGTCTTATAGCCAGTTAAATATTGGGGTATATTTTATTAGGTTAGGTCAAGTATAGGTCAAGTTGACGAATAAAATGTTTAAACCAGTATTTCCTTTTTATTACAATACTTTTTTTACTACTATTAGGTAATTTTAACTTTAAAATGACTTAATAGACCAATGGTCGTTTGCACCACCAAATATATGGCAAGTATAGTTATAAATACGTTTATTTTGAATCAGTAATAAATTACGTAATAACATTTAAAACTATACTTAGCTTAAGTAAGCCTTAAATTTGGTTGTGCAAATGTCCACAAGTCTAATTACTCGCGCAAGGTGGTAGAATGAATAATAATCAGGTACAGGCTACTTAATAAAATACTTACCTAGGTTTAAATTGTTTTGGGTCATAATGGGAAACTAACATATTATTGTTTTTTCCGAAAATCCCATCCTTAATAAAAGTAGAAAAATTAATTTTAACGTAGCACTAGTTTGTGATATACACATGGAGACGCAAAAATAAAAAATATATAACTACTAAAAACCAATAATATTTAAAATCTAACAAGAAAATACAAAGAAGTAATCTAATTGTGCTTTCTAAAAAAATACTTATTTTATTGATTTTTAGAGCTACAGTTTTTAATCTTTTGGCTTCCTTGTATATTTTACATAAAATTTACCTATCAAAATTTATTTTTTCTTATACACTAACTTTTATCAAGAATCACACTTTCTGAGAAATCAATATTAGAGAAGTTTTTTCGTTGGCACCAACTTTTTTGCACTGTTCTTGGTACATAATCCTAATAATGTCATTACCATGAGATATCGTTCAATGTAATTAGGCTTAAAATATTTTTTCTTAGTCAAATAGTGTGTAAAGTTAATATTAAAAATATTTTGTTCAACAATTAATAACGTGTAGCTTTTGTCCGACATTTATCGATTTTTCGCCTGTGTGCGCCGGCGGATATATAGCCACTACATTATTTTAAACATATTCGACTTATCCCTATAAAATGGCAAATGACCAATCATTAGTGACTGATAATTAGAACATTTTCGAGTAAGAATAAAAAAAAATTGATTATTAATATTAAGCAATTGTCCTTGATATTTAAATAAAATAATTAATATTTTTTTTTGCTTTATATATATGTATATATATATATATATATATATATATATATATATATATATATATATATATATATATATATATATATATATATACCGGGTGACCACGAGATTACTGGTCAGCTCGTTATTTTGTTAAGAAAAAATATATAGATTTGAAATTTTGGGAAGCATATGCTTTAGATACAGATTTTGAGTGCTCAAACATCCGACTCTCGTTTTCGGTTCAACCGAACTTTGTTATTTTAAACGGAACGCCCTGTATATTTTTTAAGATTTGGATTCTATGTAAAATTCTAAGTAAAAAACATGCATCTTTAACAGTGTGCAAGAAAATGGCGGTTAAAAGTTGTTGCAGTAAGAAAATGTAGAAAGGATACACATAATTAATAATATCAGAGTAGTGCTTGAGGAACAATTTTATTAGGTTTTTATTTTAAAAAAAAAACAAGAAATTAGCCATAAATTAAATGTTCAAAGCGTTGACCGTTTCCTTTCAGACGAACTCTTTCTTGAAATTCCTTGAGCACGTTGTTCATTTATTGTGGGGGTGATATTGTTAACAGAAAATATGTCAAATGTCTCGTATTCATATCCATCTTGATTAAATAATTGGAAAATGACATGGCTAATTACTATGATCATGAAGCAGTTCAAGCGACAAATGATCTCCATAGCCGCCTAGATAAAATTGAAAAGATTGAAAATTGGAATGCGGCTAACTTTGTAGCTGTCCATATCTCAAGAACTATCAACTTTAGACCTGGGATAGTGTATAGAAAAATTATAGAAAAAGTCAGATAAATTAGAATTTAGAGTTTAAAGTAGGGCGTTCAATTGAAATTATTGAAGTGATTTGTGCCTGAATCTCATATTTTGTAGCACTTCAGATTATCATGACACAAGCATACAAGGCCCCTAAAAAGAAGTAAGAATAATACTTTTCGCATATTCATTTGTTTTATGTTAAAACAGTATAGTTTGCGGCTCTTTCGACATTTTCAAACGTCATTTTCTTGAAATCTGTTAAATATAGGTATGGGGTATGATATATGTTTTATTCTTAGAATCTTACGTAGAATCAAAATTTTAAAAAATACACAGTGTGTTTCGTTTAAAATAACAAAGTTGGCTGTATTTCAGGTTGAACCGGAAACGATAGTCAGATGTTCGAGCACTCAAAATCTGCATCTAAAGCAACCATACGAGTTTCCAAAATTTCAAATCTATATATTATTTCTTAACAAAATAACGAGCTGGCCAGTAATCTCGTGGCTCAATAATAAAAAAAAAACATTGAATTAACTCAAATTGTTTTTCCAGATAGGGAGCTATGACTTCAAATCTGGACATAGCTTTTAATTTCAAACAACTTTTCTTCGAAATAAAGGTACTTTACTCTTAAATGACATTCATAGTTTTTGGCCTATCATGTATGTTCCTATGAGTTTAAGCGACTCCAAGTGAAACCAATATGTTTTTAGGTATGCACCAACTTTACGCAAGTTTCCTTCTAATCCACGAAATTTATTAAGATCGACTCTTATTATCCCAGCTCGCCAATTTACTTTAATTACTTACAATTATACCATTTTTTCCTATTTCTTGCTTCATAAATGACTTCTTGTGCTGGCACGTTGATACAAAAATATAAAGCCTTGTTGAAACCAACACTGCATAATATTTGAAATCAGTATTATTTCTTTATAAATATACGTGTAGAAAACCCAAAAACCTATCTACAGTATAAAACTTGATTGTCCCCATGGATTTATTAAGAATGGATACGGGATGATTTAACATTCTTTGAAGCCAAAACAAACCATTCTATGCGACACTGTAAACACAATTTGTAAACATTGGCCACATCTTATTTTACCTTATATTTTTGTACAAAAAATACGTTAGACGCATCACAATATTTACTAAAAGTAATAAAAGCCCTAAAATACTTTATTTTCTGCGAAATAATAATAAATTTAAGTTAAAAAAGATTTATTATTTATAGGTTATGTTATTTCTAAAGGTGTTTATTTAAAGTAGCTCCGAGCCATTTATAAATCTATAAGTCGCACTTCTTCTTTTCTAGTTCATTAGACAAAGACGTACGTGTAACCGAGTGTTCAGACCGAGGTTCAGCCGTTTTCCTAAGCAACCAGCACAGACAGCAACACTTCTGTGGTATTTCCTTAAAATTTGTAACCCCCAAGAGAAAACAAACAACAAATATAAGGTTTCACGTTCGATACGGTCACAGTATACGGAACATCGAATACTTATATATCCATGATAGTCCCCCTGCGACAATTTAAACCCAAGGTAGACACACAATTGTCAAAATCGACTGCTTTTAGTAAATATTCTTGTAAAACTTTAGCGCAGTGGACCTGTCAATCAGATTCTGATGCAAACCTGAATAAGTTTCATAAAATTTATTGACAACATGGATAAATTAATTGTATTAATTACAGCCGAATAAATTTAACTAAACATGATCTAAGTATTCGAAGGCTAATATTTCTATTAAAACATTTTACTGATTAATCGTCATTGGTTTTATTTTTTGTGACTAGTAACACTAGGTAACTGATTAAAAAACCTAATTAAAATATTTCTGCCCAGGGTTATTGTTTGGCTAATACCAGATATATTAGTGAATGAGCTCCGTGCATCACAAGTTGAAATATAGCGCTTTGAGTACCTAATAATTTTTAAAAAAATTGATATCTACGTCCATTGTGAAAAGGAATAATGATAAAAATATAATAATTTTGCAAAATTTTCAGACGCAAATGGCCAACTAGTTATTAGAGAATGCGAAATTGTCGATGTGATCAATGTAAATGCACCTTATGCTACTGCAGCTGGTGGAAGGCCATATGCTGGAAACAGTGACGTCAATAGAGATATGGATGATAAAAACTATAATCGTTTCTGGGAATATAAAAACACTGGATCTGGTGCTTAACTACACTACTTATTAAATGTGTTAAACTTACAAAATAAATGAAATAGATTTTTTTTAATTCGAGTTTAGTATTTATATAACGTTATATAAGCGATAATTAACTTAACAGATCTAACATTTCCTTTTGACCACTGAGATTAAACGGTGTTGAGCATGGCTAGTACTTGGATGGGTAACCACTTCGGAACGCTGTGTGTCATAACTTTAAACAAGGAAGATGGTAGAGGTGCTTTTCCTGGACCGAGTAGGTATGACCCCATTCACATTCACTCAAGGATATAAAATCCCTACAGATGTTTTTAGCCTTTGAGGTGTAAGTAGGAATTCCTCAGAAAGACCTACTATACCTATATAGGCTTTGGCCCTCAATGAGCTACCAAAAGTGAAAAAAAAATTATAAAGATTTACTCCAGCCTATCTTAATAATGGAGCAGATGAATATTCAAGTGTGGTTGATGTTAAAGATAAAATATTTTCTTGGCTTGCATAGAATATTTAAGTTGCTATTTTAAAACATATTTTTATTACAACCGAACAGAGAAGCACTTTCAATTGCAATTGCTTAGAAAGTAGAACCAAGGAGTAAAAGAAAACTTAAATTGCTTTTTCAGTTTTTATTTATTCATTGTAAGATTTACATCTAAACAAAAATATATCGTGTAATAAAGAGCAGTATACGTTAAATGTTGCAAAGCGCTAAGCGTCCGTTCGATATAGACCATAAAAATGGTCAGTGTAGATATATACAAAAAAAAAATCTCTCAGGTCGACCTGCATCGTTCGAAGGAAGTCTCTCCAAATTAGGCTGGCGTCCGGAAACCAGCGATCTGAGTCTTATGTTCCCTCTGAGTCTCGTTTGCTTTTGGAATTGTATATATTATAAAAAATCAGTTGAAAAATATCATTCAAAAATAATGCCTAAAATAGAGCTAAACTTTACATGCTAAAACTAGTCACCTTCAATTTGCGCAATATCTTCTTTGTTTAATAAGCAGGGATATCCTTGTTTATATTCATATGTAGTTACGTGTAACACGAAATATGGTACAACAGTCTTAATCAATTCTCTCAGTTGAAAACCCAAACTTCTCGACAGGAAAGTACTTTAAGTTGTTACAAAAATCGTGAACTGTCCAGGCCTGCCAAATAATACTATTCCGTTGAGAACTAGGGTTTCCAAGCATTTCTGTAGAGTTTCAATGTGTTAAGAAATATCTATTTTTCTTTTGATTAAGATAGTAAAAGTTGATTGATTGCGAGTTGTAAATCTAAGCCATGGTAAGAGTGCCGGCGCCCATTCCGAAACCAACTCCTTTGGGGCCGAAGTGGCGACCATAGCATCCTCTGCAGAAGATTTCGCCATTAGGGGCGTCATTTTGATTAGTAGAGTCTAAAGAACGCCCACAGTCAGCGCAGCTAAAGCACCTAGAAAAAGAAAGATGGTTGTTTAAAACACTATTTTTTATTACTTCAATAAGGCTATTTCACAAGATCTCTACGAATAATTACTGTAACTAACTATTGTAAAGTCGTAAAAAGCTGAAAACTCTTAACTTATTAAAAGGAACATCCCAAAGGGAATAGTGTAAATACTAATGCTTAATTAGAAAATTTTACCTCTTGTGCCAGACTCCATTCTTGCTGATCATCTGCTCAGCAGCAAAGACGGCGTATCCGCATCTCTTGCATCCACCTTGTCCAGGTTCTCTGCGTGGTCCACTATTGGGGCGGGCATCGTGGACTATAGGAGCGTCTCCAGTGGTTGACATCAAGGTGGGGGCGTGTCCGAAACCGAATCCCTTAGGTCCGAAGAGTCTGGCATAGCAAGCACGGCAGTGGACTTCTTTGTCAGGACCGTCACAAGCGAGTGTCGAGTCTAGAGGACGGTGACATTCAGCACAGTTGAAGCACTTTTTGTGCCACATCTATAGACAAGAAATGAATTAACTCTAGAGTGGTAAAAGAGAGTGTAATATTTATATCCATGTATATTAATAAAATTAGAATAGAAATTATTTTTGCGTTGATTTGTAAAATAAGAATAAATTTATTACATTGGTTGGGTGCTTATGGGCATATTTAGTATCTAATCAAATAATCTAATCAAAATAATATCTACAGTTTAAAAATAATTCATAATTCTATTAAATACCACAAAAGACATCGAAGGTTTAAGAAACATTAAAGTGCTTACAGTTCCTTTAGCTAGCTGTTGTTCAGCAGCAAAAACGGCGCCACCGCAGCGAGGACATCCTTGACCAGGTGCTGCCTTGATGGAAGTCGTATCGGGATTGTAGAAAGGACGATTTTGAGAAATCTCGTCCTCGCTAAGAAGAAAAAAATAAAGTTGTTCAATTATATTTATAAGAAAATTAAAAAACAAAATATTCTGGAAGATAAACAAACACAATAAGACTAGAGGGTGACACACATAAGTTGTGTATCTGACGTGATTTTTGCCATACACAAAATGTACCATTATGTAGCATTAGAGCTTTACAATTTATACGCTAGAAAGAAGCACTGCCTGGCTATGACTCCTGCAATTGTGACGGCAGATATATGTACGTCTTTGCAGGTGATTTCCATTATCTTTTCTAGCTTATAAAGTGACTAAGGTAGCTTGTAGCAAGTAAGTTTTGTGTATGGCAAAAATCACGCCAGAGAACTTTTGGTATTTAACCGTCTTGTTCCGTTGGTATAACGTTAAGTAGGTACTTTCTTTATTTGCTTTCCTTCTACGGATAATAGACCTGCAGAAGGAAAGTAATAATAGAATAGTAATAGGCTTCAGAACTTTAGACTTTATCCAGTTTTGTAGGTAATTATTTTTAAATTAAGATTAAATCTAGACCACTGAGCTATATTAGCCAAAATATTATTCTTTTTTACGAAACAAATGGCTTTCTGTACTTACGTCAACCCGTCTGTCTGCAGAAAACCACTTCCGCAAGCAAACCCGTATCCATGGGGTCCCCATTTCTTGCCGTAGCATGTTTTACAGTACACATCACGGTCGGGGCCGTCGCAAGCATTGATGGAGTCAAGAGTGTGTGTGCAAGTACGACATTTAAAGCACTTACGATGCCATGGACGACCTTTAGCAAGAACCTCTTCAGCGGCAAAGACAACGCCTCCACAGCGGGGGCATCCTTGGCCTGGTGGAGCCTTGATGGAAGCAGTATCGGCCACAGTTATTTTAGGAGCTTGTCCGCTAAAACAGATACGATTTTATTTCGCTTATTCGTTATTCAAACAATTCTTATATACATGTGTCTATATTTTCATTGTTTTTTGAGCCTTTTCTTGTTAGTTTTAATCAAATGTGAGAAAAAAGATTTATGAGACTATCTTATAATTTAAATAACAAACACAAGAAAAATAAAACAGCTGAAGCAAATACTCATTAATAAAGCAACATTTAAAATAAGAATTGTTGTTATGTACCTTTGAAACTCAGCATCCAAACAATCTAAGAAAAGCTCAAGGAATAGACCACCTGCATGGTCAATGCCGCGCGGCCCAAAGCGTTGAGCATAGCAAGCTACATATAAAACGTTTTATTCTATTAGCATAATGCTGCAAAAAACGCTGCTAAGTTGCTTTAAAATCCTTCAAAATACCTTAATTCAAATTGTTTATATGAAACAGCAAAACACTTTTTGGTGTACCTTAGTAGGTTACAGCAATCGAACAATTTTAGCGTGCAAGGTTGAAAGTTACTGAATCTCCAAAAATTTTAAGTATATTTTTGTTTATTTTAGAAGAATTTTGAGCTGTCATATTATAATATATAAAGAATTTAAAGATAATTTTTCATTTATTATATTTTTAAATGACAAATCTGTTGAAATAATGTTTTATTTTAAAAGTATTTTAAAGTCTATTTTTTTGTCGTCTAAAACACAAACAGGAAAATGTTAGCAGTCATTTTTATTTACCTGACGGAGAAAGTGTCACTCTGCAAGGTACCACCACCTTGACCATAACCGTAACCTTTTGGACCAAAGTTCTTTCCATAACACACTGTATGACAAAACAAAACAACGACGTGATCAAAGAGTTATTAACTGGCGATCATTGATTTATAATGTTAAAGTATCAAACTATATTGGTGATCGCTTTTTAAATATGAAATTTTTCCTTTAATAAAGAAAATCTGAGATAATTACTTTCAGAATTTTAGAAAATAGTTTAAACCCGTAATTTGTTGAATATTATTTATAATAAAGAGATTTAATGAAAAGTGCAAGAATAGGATAATCAAGTTTGATTTTTGATTTTTTTCAATGAGATTTGTAAAGCAAACATGATTAAATATATTGAGTTAACAATTTATAAATAGATGTTAATGAGCCATGATATCTATAAAAAGGGCCAAACTCATTTGGCGAATTACAGTACTAATTTTTCATAAGAGTTAAATCCATTCTAAATTATCCTCAACCTGTTAAATTAGGAAATCCTTATATCTATGAGATCTTATACATAATAAAAAGAGATACAATTTTGTGTAATTTCGATGGGGACTGCCGCTTATATTAAAAGCAGTAGAAAAATAATACATACCTTTACAGTAAATTTCCTTGTCTGGACCTTCAGTAACGTTAACAGAGTCTAATCGTTTGTTGCAATCGCCGCATTTGAAACAAGTTTTGTGGAACGCCTTAAAATAAAATATATATTTTCAAAACTATCATAGGACAGACACTAGGAAAGAGGCACAAGACTTATTGTTGTAAACAGTCCGACTGTTCACGTGCCTGTCAAATAATCCCAGCAAAACGAGAGGAAAAAGGAGACAGGGAACCAAGAGCGAAGTAATATGTAAGTACCTATTTTCTGTCTGGTTTTTAAAAATGTTTTGTTAACGTCAGTAATTTTTTACAGTAATATTAGTGCTATCAATAGTGACGAAAACTGTTTTTATGCGAATAATAATAATATGTTTTGGACCCAGTTTTGAATTTAGATTTCTCAAAAATGTTAAGAGGTGTAGGATAGTAAAAAAAGAACCCATACAGAAATTATGTTTTTGAGCAAAAATACATCCTGTATCTAATACATTTTTAATTACATAGGAAAGTAATATCGTATTTCATGTAAGTAATTTTTAAAGGATAATGCTTTTGGGCAATTATAAATTATTAATAGGTTATTGTTGGACAATTCAAGCGTAATTTATTTATTTTTTAGTAGAACAAATTTAAAACATAATATTCCCCTCAAAAATAAAATTTTGCCAATGTCGCAGCAGCGGGTGCGCATATGGTCTGGTTTTTGGGCGTTAGAGAGAATTTCACAGTTGTCCGATTAAACCAAATAAAAAAGTATTGAGTGTCTCTCTAGATTACCCTAGGAGTCACCCATTCTAATATATGCAGTGAATTTCATACCACCCTGTATAGAAATTTTTATTACACACTTGAACACTCAGACATTTAAATTATGATCATAAAAAAACTGATTAACATAATCGCACCTGTAGCAGTCTAAACTTATGATACCTATCAATTTCTAGCTTAATATATATACACACACACACACATATCTATCTATATATATATATATATATATATATATATATATATATATATATATATATATATATATATATATATATGTGGAGGGGAGCAAATATCCTTATTACCTTGCACTATTTTTATTAATATATTCCCAACCGATTTTGAAATAACGCAATGGAAAACTTTAAAATCCTCACCCTGTATCTGTCGCATCCTCTGATTTAAATTCAAGAATTCGAATTTGGATTAATTTCTGTAGGCAAAATACTTACACGTCCCCGAGCAAGCATTTGTTCAGCAGCATACACACATCCACCACACTTTGGACATCCTTCGCCTTCAGGTGCTTTAGCAGTTGCCTTTGATATTAGAGGAGCTCTGGTTACTACGTCCCTAGTAAAGGTAAAACTTTACTATTAATTTGTTCTCTTCTATTTCTTTGACATAGCTAAACGTAACACTGGATTTATAAACTCAGTTGAGGTTCAGTTGAAGTTGAGGTTCAAGATAAATAAACGCAAACGCGTACTTTCGTTTATAAACAAAGTTCAGTTCAGTTCAGAAGTTTCCATTACGCTGGCGTAAAGTTCGAGATAACCAAATTTTATGTTCGCAGTTGATGCAGTTGGGCTTCCACCAATCAAAACGCAGAATTAATACACGTGATGGTGAAGCCACACCTCTGCCGATCATTTGCCATCATTTTGTAAAGAAAACAGTTGTTTTTCCGTTTGGTGTGCCTGCGTTTCCATATATTTTTTTCCAAATATTGCGATTGTGGATTGTGTGCTTCTTATTTTTTCTAAATATGATTATGATGTCACAGTTGTCATTAACGTCACTTTACCCCGGACCAATGAAATGAAAGCAGCGAACTGTGTTTATAAATGGCCCAAAAGCTCAACTGCGAACTTTCAACTACACGAACTGCGAACCTCAACCTCAACTGAACCTCAACTTAGTTTATAAATCCAGCTTAATATTGTTAGAGGCAAGCAGACTATTAGAAATTGGTTATTAAATTTGTTTGGAAATTGGACAAGAGAAGGTCAATATTAATTGGAAATCTTACTATGTTTTGGGGATGCTTATGAGTTTTTATGGACAGAAAATCATTTCAAGGCGGCATTCTCCACTTGGCGTCCACGCTGGCAAACCCAATTTCATTTTGACATGGTATTTCGGCTTTAGAATTTTTAACAATAACATTATATTAAGTATAGATTCATATCCCGCAAGCAATTTTGAGTCAATTATTTAAATAATACGTGTATAACGATTTCATTCAAAAGATTCATATGTTAAAAGATCAATGGTGACATTTTTCTGTTACAAATAAATCACGCGTAAAGTGACGTTGCCACTCTAACTCTAAATTTCGTCACCATGTCATGTAAATAAATTACTCAAAACTTGTTATGACGAAAAATAACGGTATTTTTGTATACTTTATTAATCTTTAGTCGTATGCTCTTGCCTGTGGTATTTATGATTGTAGATAAGCATTAACCCACAAGAATTGCATTATTTTAGTAGAGTCTATCAATCTACCAATATGCTACATAACTGAAGGTCTGGCAACAGTCATTCTCAAAAAGTAGGTGGTGACCCATATACGAGTAGTAGGATGGATTTTCAGTTGACCTTACCTGGCGAAAGTTGTCAGTAGATATCATGATTGCTTTAGCCAAATTTCAGAATTTTCGAACATCATCTTCAGGTTCCCCGCGAGTGTCAAAGCTTAGGGAAAATGTCAATTTTTTACCTTTACCGAAAAAATAACGGAATGTTTTTCTTTAATTATTTTACTTGGCCTGATATGCCCAATCAATGTTGTATTATTAAAAAAAAGCTCGGAATTTTTGATAAACATCTAGAGGTTCCACTGCTGTATACAAATTAAGAAAAAAATTAAAATAAAAACTTTTTAAAAAAATATATTTTGTGTAATTTTTGTTAAGCAAATGATTTTTGTTTTGCTTGACAGACGAAACAAAATCATTTTTTGCTATTAAAATCTGGAAGCTTGTTCCTAGAGTCTATTTTGGCCCTAATGAATCGGTCTCTAGCTTCTTGGCCTGAAACAGCTAGAGAAGCCTCTGTTACAAGCTTAATACTCCTTTCCACAGCTTGGGTGTGGCATAAATTTTAAAATATGCCTCTTCCTGCATTTCCTTGCCACACCCAAGCTGTGGAGAGGAGTATTAAGCTTGTAACAGAGGCTTCTCTAGCTGTTTCAGGCCAAGAAGCTAGAGACGGATTCATTATAGGGCCAAAATAGACTCTAGGAACAAGCTTCCATATTTTAATACCACAAAATGATTTTGTTTCGTCTGTCAAGCAAAACAAAAATCATTTGCTTAACAAAAATTACACAAAATATATTTTTTTAAAAAGTTTTTTATTTTAATTTTTTTCTTTATTTGTATACAGCAGGGGAACCTCTAGATGCTTATCAAGAATTCCGAGTTTTTTTTTAATAATACAATATTGATTGGGCATATCAGCCCAAGTAAAATAATTAAAGAAAAACATTCCGTTATTTTTTTGGTAAAGGTAAAAAATTGACATTTTCCCTAAACTTTGACACTCGCGGGGAACCTGAAGATGATGTTCGAAAATTCTGAGATTTGGCTAAAACAATCATGATATCTACTGACAACTTTCGCCAGGTAAGGTCAACTGAAAATCCAAAAAAAGATTTTTTCGATCCACCCTAACGAGTAGTTCGCGGGGTTATAAATGACTTGGGAATCTCTGAATGCTCGAAAATGTAAATATTGGTATCTGAACTTGATTATAAATTAATGTGAGATTAAAATGAGATGATGAATGGATTATATATATATATATATATATATATATATATATATATATATATATATATATATATATATATATATATATATATATATATATATATATATATATATATATATATATATTGAGAAAGAAGTCCGACCACAAATTGTCCAGTCATAGTGCAAGCTTGGTGTGTCTCTGTTATCGTAAAAAATGGAGAACCTACCTGAAGAGATGGGTCAATTAGATGAAGAGGAGGAAAGTTTAGCTACTATTGCAGCATTATTTATGATGCAAAGTAAATCCAGAGAGTGCTGGATTTCTTCAGTAAATGCCATAGATACGAGTTAGGTGCATTTTACGTTTTAAGGGCTGAAATCGCCAATGATAATGAAAGGTATGAAATTTACATATATAGGGATGACCAAGAAGAAAGTTGACGTGCTTAGCAATTTACTTAAAACTGAATTAGAGAAGCAATGATCCTTGTATGAGAATTCGTACTTTGTGCATGACCTCTTCAATTCGTTTTTCTTCCAGCTTGTACTTACAGACTTCATGGATAAATACCGCCTGATGCAAACACACTTTAACATGAACAGACGTTGTATGTCGTGTTGAATACTGAAAAGACATTGTGGGATATTTCACTACAATTGTGTACCTTTTTCCAACAATTTGTTCTCAAAAACGTCCAAGACCAATTTTTGGCAAAATTTGCTACAAGTGTATGAAAATGTATAAAAACTGTTGTTACTAGTAATCCAATTAGAGTAAATTGCTCTACAAAGACTTTGCAACAATTTTGTGTGCAAAAAAGTCCAAACGATTTTTTCAGGGAAGAGTGTTTTACGCCTCTGGCGTCACATAATAATAAAATGTACGCTCCTATTTAAAATAATATAATAGATAGGGGTATTGGTGTTAAGACGTGTCAAAAGGTATTAACACGTTGCGTGTTAATAATGTGTTTGAAGCTTTAATTCTCTAAACTGTTGTGAACGAATCGCAGGTTATATTCGCAGTGAATAAAAAGTTGCAGTCTCAGTTATACCTGCTGCGAATGTAAATTCACGACTTAGCCTAACTAGTTTTGTTATAAATGCCGTAGGCAGCGCAACAGTATATCCCCTGGCCCTCCAAAAGGGTTAGCTCTTATAGACGAATAGGAATAATATTCCTTAGGTTTGTTATGTCAAGATAACTAACTAGCGTGGACGCAGCATGGTATGTCCAACCCCTCTTATTTCCAAGTGCGTAATATTCAGAGTGAGTTTTTTAAAGTGATACAACGCGATACCTCGAAAACCTTTTAAAATACTTGCATGCAATTTTGGTGAGATAATAGGGAGATGGAAGGACATATTTTAACATTTTTGTGACATTTACCCCCGCTCTTTATTTTAAGGGGTGGGGGTAATTTTAGAATTTCAAATAGGATGATGTACGTTTGTTAATAAAATTCGAATCTACGTAAAAAACTACGTATGTGTACCAAATTTTTTTTTATTTACTCTTTTGCTTACGGAATTATGGTTAACTAGATTTTGATTGAATTTAAAAAATAAATGAATTGTACCAATAAATTAGGTTGACTTATTTCAGAATTATTATTCGTTTCTATGAAACGGCGATATTTTTATTTAAATCACTTGAAAACTTTGACGTTTTAAAGATTATTTCTCAACTGGCCTGCTAGGTCTCCGGATTTGACACTCCTTGACTTTTTCTAGTGGGGTTTTATAAAAGACAAAGTAATGGCGACTCCTACAACTTTAGATGATATGAAAAACCGAATCTGCTTTGCCTGCCTATTAGTGATACCGGAAATGTTACAGCGGGTATGAAATTTATTTGGAAAAAGAGTGAGAAAGTGTTTGGATTGGAAGTGATGAAGGGGGACATTTCAAACAACTCCTCAAGCATGACAGACGATAAGTAGGTTGAAATTAAATGGTAAATATATTTTTTTATTTTATAACCTAATAAATCGTAATTCCATTACATCACCCCATTTCAAATTGAAAAGTGACCCCCACCCCTCCAAATAAAGAGAAGGGTAAATGTCAAATTGCCCAAATATCTCCCCCATCTCCCTATTAACTCATGAAAATATTTTAAACTATTTTCGAGATATCACCTTTTAACACTTTAGAGAACTCATACTCTATACTCTATAGGTAGGTACTTATTGAATGTTCTTTAGTAGTACTTATTAAATATCAATACACCCCAAAACATTTACCAAAACTATAAAATTAATACAGAGTGCGTCAAAAATAATGGACTACTATTAAACTGGTTACGATATTTTATATACTCTCACCGCAATACATTTTTTGTAAGTTCAGTGTAAGCATATTTTAGTTTAAGTGCAGTGTAAGCATATTTTAAATAAATTAAATTTTTTTTAATACTGTCATTACTCTCTAATGTTATATCAGTATAATGAGGTTTAGTACTTGACAGAATGATTAGCATCATATTCTAATTATTCACAGTGTAACAGATACTATGTGACAGATACCTTTTTAATACCGATTCATTAGAACAGTCTAATAATAATTACTAACACGGACGTCGTCATTAAAAATAAATTCTGTACTATTAGAAGTCACCGAATCAATATTATACCTGGTGTTGGGATTCGCACACAAAAAGAAGAAATGCTTACATTAAGATACTTCGTGTTTTTTGTCTAACCAAGAAAATAAACTTTGGTTAATAAATGCAGCTTTCAATAAACATTTCGTTTCTTGAATCAATATCCAAAAGCTTTTTGATTGATTTAATTAAACCTTTTGATTTATTTGCTAGAAAAATAATTTTTATTAATTTAAATATATTTTGTGTGTAAAGGTCTGCATTTTTCAGGTGTAAAACGGTTTCGGTTTACTCATAATTATTTCTTTAACCCTTTAAGGGGAGCTAAAACATTTATTCAACCAAGATTATGCTGTCAAGTCAAGGCAGCTTTTATTTTTTGCTGACATACTTAAATCTAAGTTCAAAAACTATTATTCGTCAAAAAATCACCCGGAAATACTACGGATCTCACAAACTTTTCATTTCTAACTGTAGGTTTACCTCCAGATAAAATTTTATAAAAATGAAGCAAACGTCATACGACAGTTCAAGGTAGATATTAATTAGTTATGATCCGTGTAATCCTCTGGATTTTCAAACCTATGTGCCAACACATGGTAGCAAGTTTTCAGACTTGTCAACATGGTTTGCGCCAAATAAATGTCTCAGCTATAAAAAATAACAATACATTAGAAACTTTCTTCATGCGAAATCTTATCAAACACCTTGTATTTACCTAATTAGACCATTGCTATCAAGATTTTTTTTAAATAACATAATCAATGGCAAATTCCAATAATAGACAGCTTCTCCTGTAACATATCATTCTTAATTAATTATCTCAAAAGCCTGTCGCTTTGTGTACTACTAGTGCTACAATAAAACCGTTATAAAATCGTTATAAAATCGCTATAAAACGCTTTTGCAATTAGAAATAGTCCATACGTCTTGACGCTCGCTGTATATGTGCAAAAGGAAAAATACAAAAGTGCAAGAATGTTAACGGAAGAAAGCTCCACCATACAGTAGCGATAAGCTATTGGCTGCTAAAGTAGTAAGAAAAATTATTAATATAAAAAAGTAATGAGAGAAGGATGATTGGTCCCGATTTTTTTAAGATACACACAACAACATAAAATAAAATCTAAATTGAGGGCACCCCCCTTATCCCATCACAAGTAAGGTTAGGGAAGGATTCAACTACGCTTTGTTAGATATAGCTTTGCGGTAGGCCAAAAATAAATTTAATAAAAGACTCTCACCGTTTTGGTTTTGTGACGTCACAGTTCCACACTTTCACAATTCACTAAGAGGAACACTTTTCAGATATAGTAGGTTTTATAAGGAAAAAAGGTAAAGGATACAGGCGACAATATCCACAAAACATTTTTAGACAGGACACAAGGTAACGCACATAGAAGAAATGTGAAGAGCTTTTGCTTTGTATTTTAAAAATTGTAGTGTTTGTAATATTCTGCATCAAAAACGAAAATCTTATCAAACAAATGTTGTTAAAAAAGGAGAAACAATTTTTTATTTTGTCGAAAATTTGATTAAAACATTGCTTAAAAAAATGGGAACCACCAAAATTGCATTAATAAAATTAAAATATCTAAAGAAAAGGACAATTCGTATGCCAGTGGTTTATTATATTGCTCTTGTTATAATTTTTAAATATATGTAGTTAGTGGATTAATTTACTCTCTCTTTCTTACTTCATGGATAAAGCACTCTCTGTCTGTAAGGCCATAAATAGAGATTTTTTTAATTGGAAGCTAAAATATATTGGTTCAACTTTGTTCCATTTTCTTCCAAATTTTTGTCTCCCCAGAAAACCATCGGTTGCTTTAATTTAAATTATTATGTAATTAGGCCTTTCTTTAATAACCTACTTTTTTATACATTTATCTTTTTTTGTAATTGTTACAAGAAGCGTAGAAATCTGAATATAGAGGTAATTAAAATATTTTTCTCCCATTTTTTCTTCATAAAACCGAAACAGATCGCACGAATTAGACGTGATTTTGTAAATTTAGCTGTTAATTTAGTAAATTGAAATCTAAAATAATTATAGTTTTTTTTTTGGCCTGGACAGGTCTACCCTCAGTCAATTATGCTGCTAAACAAAAAGAAATAATTTGTAAATATGTTTATGATTGCCTTTAAAAATCCCTACATGCACCCATTTTGTTGGTTACATTCCTGCAGATCTTTTTATCAATAAAGTTATAATTTGCACGCTTTAATCTCTTTTGTCGTCAATTGATCGATGGGTTATGGGACACCTCGTATATATCTTAACCTAGCTTTTATAATGTTTAATAATAAAAACACTTGATTATTCTTAACAGTAAATATGGCGCAATTTGTGGACAATTATTATGATGACGCGAAAACTGGAGTAGTATGCAATTTTGGTATTAGTCAATATTGAACATGCAATTACATATTAAATAGGTGTCATTACTGAAAAGATTTTGGACAGAATTTTTTGCATAAATCGTATTTTTGGATTTTTTGTTTTTCCTTTTTTATCTATTAATTTGCTCATGTTTCTATCTAATGTTTTACTGGATATTGTGCCAGAAAAACAGCACAACCAACATAATGTTTTGAATTTTTACTTTTATTTTATATCCAATTATTACAAAATAATAATTGAACCTCATGTAAAATGAAATATAAATCTTAAATTATTCTAAAAATTAAATCTATATAAACAAAAAAAGTTTAAATAAATAAAAAGTTATAACGGTGGATGGATGGAAAAAGGTGTATGGCGACGCATTCTGACGGTGTTTTGGTGGTCGCCTCAATCCTTTGGTCGATCCGTTTAGTTACTATTGACTGCGATACAAAAAGAGCAAATCATGCTTTGGAACATAAACTTTTAGACTAAGAGTTAGCAACGTCAAAACCTACAGAAATTTTTTATGGACATTTTGAGTCCGTTTGCGTTATGAGCTCGTCAGCCAGACTCTGATTTTAGTGACTGAAAGCGGTTTTACAACACAAAGGAACTTGAAATTTTCATAAAAAAAATTATGTAGATCTTGACGTAGCTATTTCTTAGTCTATTTGGGCATCGGCTTGATTAAGCAAGCTAAACACATCTGACAATAAACTTTTTTCTATAAAAAAATGCTGAAGTTGTAATTTGTACTATAAAATAAAAACCATCATATAAAGAATTAAATCTATGCGCTCAAGCCGATTCAAAAACAAGTTCATTTATATTAGTTCTGAATAAAAGTCACAAAAGAAACAAACATATACACGATGTTTTTTGACTCGTGACAATGCAATTAATACATTTGGCATTTCTTTATAAGAAAAAAGAGTTTAGATTTGACAAGCATACAATTTTATACTGAAATTTTAAGAATTTGTGTAGCATTAAGCATTGATATTCGATTTAAAAGTTAGTAACATTTGATAGTGGGTAAAATTTTTTAAACAATAAGTCTGCAGAAAAATGCTAAAAATTTACAGAATTATTTAGGACCGTCTGCATGGAGGCTAAAAATCAAGTTTTTTTTAATATTTCTGAATTAGAGTAAAAATTTATAAACTGTCTCCAATTAGTTTATAAGGTTTTAAATATTTTGTCGCGCCATTTTTTAAAATCCAGTTATAAATATTCTGTATTTTTAAATTTTTTAAATATTTTCACTGCTTTTAAAAAATTTTCAATCAAACTTTTAAGGGAGGCGGACATACTGATGAAATTCATTTTTTTTTTATATTTAGATATGAACAGAAATATTAATAAAAAACTAAATTTTTCTGCTACCAGGGTATGAAAAGGGTAGACGCTTTAATAGAAGAAAACGTATATTTATTAAGCTATCCTTAGGTAAATTGGATCAAAAAGTTGATTACATTTGTATTCTCAAATTTGCTACTTAAGGTATTATTTTAAAGAAACCAATACTTTTTTTTGCAGTGTGCAGAATTAACAAACAGCATTTTTTTCAATGTGTTCAAGTTCTTTAAGGCAGGTTAGGTAATGAAAAGATTTGCTGATTTTTACTGAAATACAAAAAAAAAAAACATTTTATTTTGCAAAATAAGTAAAAATAGTATTTATGCTCTCAGAAAGTTAATATTTATCAATAAAGAAATAGTGATGGAGAATTTTGAACCCAAGCTATTATAGTAGCATATTTGATAAAATTAGTATGTTGCCAATTAAGATCCATGTAACAGGAACGTAGGATTAGAATTATTTTTGATACAAAAAGCTCTCAGAGGTGTTAGCTTGCAGTGTTGAGGCAAAAACATTATTGGACTAAGATAAGGAAAGCCCTCAATTAAAGATTTGCTTAAACTTTGTTGGCCTTCAACCGATAACCAAACCTTCTATATATATTAACATGGGGTGCAAATACAAGAACATTTTGACAGTCGAAAAAACAAGTTTAAAGACATAGAAAGCCAGATGCCAAGTTGTTGGTGATCGAAAAATTTTCAGGAAAAAATTTATTCACAAAATGATTTCCTAAGATGTTAAGAAAAAATCAATCTAGTAATTTTTCTCGAATGAGATCCACGTAATCTCATGTAGAGATTAATCCTGACGTAAAATATAGATCAGTTAAAATTATGGTAAAGCTATATCAGAGCAGAGGCCACCAAACTATGTTCAACTTTAGATAATCACTATCCTGCGAAAAACGTATTTACGGAATATTCTTTTACCCAAAAATTAATTATGTTTAATGTTGCTCATCACTATTTTTAATGCAGAGTTAACCGAAAAATAGCAAAACTTAGAGATTTTTTAATAAGATCCCAAGGAACCATTACATGAGAAAATAAAATTTTTCCTGGAAATTTTTTCTGATATTCGTTGATTTAATGGACTTGGCGCTTGGCGTACAGTTGGATGAGGGGTTATGGAGTTCTTGAAAGGCATCCGAAAACTATCTTATTAAAAAAAGTGAGAGCCAGTATGAAATAAGGAAGTGAACATAATAATGAACACTTAGTGTAAAATGACAAGCCTAACGAAAGTGTATTGGACTTTTTTTTAAGTATATACTATGTCGACTCCAGTATTTTGGTTATTGAAAGTATCCCTTATCCACCTCTTAAATTTTGTCTTGTAATAAGCAACCTTTGTCAAATTGTACTGCAAATTGTGATTTTATTTAATTTGCAAGTTCTGGGGAGAATTTCTATTGTAAATTATAATTGTTTTTATCAACCCATCTATTATCCAGTTAGTTCACAACACTTTATTGAATTTACAATCAGAATTGAGGGTCCGGAAAATAACAAAACCAAAATTTGCAGCATTTCTCCTAAGCCATATTTACTACAAAAACATTACACTGTATTTTAACTTACCCCTGGAGGTGAGAGCCGGTGTCCATGCTAAGACATCCAGCACCTCCACCAAAACCGTAACCTTTAGGTCCGTATTTGCGGGCGTGACAGTTCTTGCAGAAAAGTTCAGCTTCGTGTTCGGTTACGTTGGTGGAGTCTAACATCTTTCCACACATACCTGCAAAAGAAAAATATAGGTATTCAGGTATCATTTAAATTATCAATAATTCGAAAAAAATATTCGACATCATTTTTGAGTCAAGAGGAGTGATCAGTTCCCATGAACAATTTTTTATTTATTCGAAAGAAGTATCACGAGTTCTTCTAATTTTTTCAGTTAAACAATAACCAGTTCCTAAGTAATAGCGTGTGTGCTGGTGGCAATAAAAATCCGAGTCGAAGGCGAGGATTGGTGCCACGAGCACGAATTCTGTTGCCTAGCGGCAAGAACGAATGGTCTTGTGTCCTGGGGGATAGATTTTTCAAAAGCTTTATCGATTTCGCTATTTGAGCTTTTACCAAAACGCTGCAACATTTTTTTTCACAAAATCCACATTTTTTGAAACTGTTTAACTCCCTTGCCTGTGTTGCCAGTATCGCCTCGCCTTGGATACCAGTTTCAGAAAAAATTAAAGTACTAAGTGGCTAAATAGGCTAAATATCCAATTGTCAAAAATTTATCCGCTGACAAACTCTAAAACCAGTCGCCATCAACATTGTTAATAAAAGTACAAATCGAAGACGAGGATTTTTACAACCTGAATGAAACGCTTAGTAACGTGGTTCTTAGACATTTTCACTGAAAAATTAGATGCACGAATGGTACTTGATCCCACTATTTCCTGAGTAAGCCCATCTATCAGACAAGAACAAGACACAGACATGAAATAGACAAGTAGAAATCATTTTATCGCATATCAAAGCGACACGCAAAGGTCAAAAAATAAAAATTGTACTATTTGAAAAGAAATGCAAGTTACCGAACGGATTTGTAGCGTCTGTGTCTTGTTCTTGTCTGATAGATGGGCGCTCTCCCTAAAACACCCAATAAAATTTTACTTTCTGCAATTTTTGTTGACATCTGCTTGTCAAATTTTTCCGCAAGTCAAAAATTGAATAAAGTACTCACAGGTGTTGTCAAAACAAATGACGCAGTATTAGAGTGTAAAAATCCTTCATGATGATGCATAAATAATGATGAAATTAATAGGGTGGGTGACTTCAAAGCTTACAACTGTGGTGTACAATAGTATATTATTCAATGAGCATATAATGGTGGCTGTTATTCACGCGGATGAAGTTTATGACACTCGCCTGCGGCTCGTGTCATAAACTTCATCCGCGTGAATAACAGCCATTATATGCGAGTAGAATACTATACTTTATCCAGGACTATCAAAAAAATTTAGATAATATTAATATATGTTTTTATTTTTAATGTCAAAAAAATATTGAACGAGTATAACGAGTAAGTAACATGGAAACAAAACATTGAAATTTTCTTTAACTAGGTAGCTAACTAATTTAGCTTTAACTAATTAAAACAAAAATTATTTATTTACATTAATGGTAATGTTTGGGTTCACACAATGTGACAAGTTAAATGTAGGGATGGAGTTTGGATCGAGATATCCGTGGAAGCGGTGAATAATGAAACCATTATTCACTAGTGAATAATGAATATTATTATTTCATAAACTCATGTATAATAATCAAATTATAGACGAGTCGTGGATAAATTATTATTAAAGTTGAACACAATTAACTTTACCATTAGGGTCAATAATAAATAAATAAAAATATTATTTTTAGCGCTTTTTCGAAGTTCGTTCCATTTTAAAAAAATTTATGGGATATGTAATCCCTTATCATTACAAAACAAAACTATTTGTTTCTTTTGAAATTTTGAAAGAATTTTGAGTCACCGAAAAGATTTTAAATTCCAAAGTTCCCTTAAAACTTCCAAAAATGACAGATCTGTAATGATGAGAGTGAGAGATCAAAAGTAATAAATTTATAAAAGCAGGTCTTTGTTTGTTTTGTTTTAATACAGGTACTATAAGATAATTACATTTTCATGCCTCGAGGGCATACACACAAATTCCCTAAAGCGTATAATTCTCGCTGGGTTTTTCTGTACGGTTTCTGTGTTCTATTTCCGATTTATTTCTCAGTAATAGGTATAACAAAAATGAAGTCCACGAAAACAAACGAAAATATTTTTCCGAAAATTTCTGGTTTTGAATTCGTTTATTTAGACGATTTATAAAAGCAGACATACAGGCGGCGGCGTCCATAAATTATCATGTTTAACTAGTAACAGGAAAAGGTGTGATATTTACGGCAGCGTTTAAACATAGGTTTATTTTAGAAACCTATATTTAAACTTTTGCCATAACGTTATTTTTAATTCGATGACTCATCTTTAAATAATTTTGTGGATCGTACATTATGTAACTTGTACGATATTTTATATTTATATTTATTTTTCTTAGACCAAGAAAACGTAATCTTTTTTAGTCCAGAATGTTGTAGCTGTTTAAGATAGGTTAGGTTTTTTTTAAGTGGGCTGAAACACCTTAGTTTCATTTTAACAATATGAATTACTACCGAAACAACCCTCAAGCTATATGAAATGTGAAATCGAACTACAATTGTTAAAATACCATAAAATTACAAGAAATGCAATACTTGGGTATATACCAGGTATATATTATTATGTATCGGATATACATACCTTGGGTATTTACCCAAATTTCAATATACCCGCTATCTGCCCATCACTGGTTTCAAATATTTTTTTAATTTGAAACCAATGAATATTTTTAGATGATTCCGAATAATTAGGTATATCTGCTGTTTATACAGTTTTACCACATACTAGAGATAATGTTTGCACTCGACGCGTGTTCGCTAACCATGTTAGCTCCCTCAAGAAATTGATCGTCTCATCTCATGGTCATCTTGGTACATCAAAGGTTTCAGAATGTTGAGTTTAAATTAAAAATATTTTGAAAATCCGAAGAAGAAATACCTACCGCATTTGAAGCAGGTTTTGTGGAATTTGTATCCTCCCGCCACACGTTCTTCAGCGGCATAGACGGATTTTTGGCATTTGGGGCATTTTGGGTTTTCGATGGGCTTGAAAGGCATTTTGACTTATTTAGAGTCGACCTGCAGAAAAAAAAAGTTTAAAGAAATCGATATAAAAATGGAATTTGCATTGTAGTAGATTTTTAATAATGTATGTTTACTCTTGAAGACCTTTATTCAGTAGGCCATATCGTAAATATATTGGCACTGCTTAAATTGTTTGATTTTCTACTTACTCGTTCTTATAAAATGTTAGTTTTTATTAATACATTATTGGAACGTTTTCTTGATGAATTTGTATTAGTGTTCAGTCTAAGCCTGCTACAGAGTTACGTAATCTGATTCATATAAGTTAAAAAATTAAAACAAAAAATACACTAAGATTATAGGGAGAGAAAATTGTCACAAATACATTTTGTGGTGGCACAACCACCATATCCATAACGTCAAGTTTTTGTCTTATTTTTAAAATGTACACAATGTTTGGGCAACGTTCGCCTCCTTCCCCCTACATACCGGACTGCATAATTTATATCGTACAGGTCACAAAGGAATCTCTTTATATGAACAGTTTCTCAAAAATCAAATTTTTATAGGATAAAGATTTAAAATTGGGTTAAGAGTCATAATCTACAACAAAATTTTAAGAATGCTTGAATCACCCTAAAAAATGGCAATTATTTAAAGGGTCAATATAAACACAAGGTGAAAAACAATGTTTTAAAAAATAGTAGCTATCTACCTTAATAAAGCTTTTATATTTTTACTGCTACTTATATTTGTATTTTCGTTCATCTTATTTAGATATTTTTTTAGTTTTTGTTTTTTAAGAAACCTTATGAGTCTCTTGTGCCTGCGTCACGTGTCTCTTTACTTTACTTTAATTGGCATTATTTGTTACAGTTTGAAAACCTGAATAAACCTGAGCAAAAGAGTTTTATTCATACTAACTAATTTCAAGGTGATAAAACAGAACATTTTTTACTTTATAGACCGGCTATTTATTTTTCAAAGCAAATGTAGAATTTTTTAGTTTTATGTCACAATGTTAATCATCTGGATTTTAATATTTAGTCAATATACAAAATTGTCCTTAGTTGATACTGGATCAGCGCTTATTTATGTTCTCATTCTAAATTAATATGGATCTTTTTCTAGATGCAGTTAGAATTAAAAACAAATATTATTTAGTGATTAAAGTGTCTGTTGACACTGTCTGACTTGTGGTTAAAATTAAGCAGTTACAATTAATATTATTTAGTGATTAAAGTATCTGTTGACACTGTCTGAGTAGCAGTGGTTAACATGTTCAAAATTAAGCAGTTGCAATTAAAAATAAATATTATTTAATGATTAAAGTATCTTTTGACACTGTCTCACTGGTAGTGGTTAAAATGTTAAAAATTAATCCACTACGATACTTTTGTCCTTATAAATACATAAAGTACAAGATCGATAACTTGGAACTAATTTTGTATTTAAATGCAATTCAATATTAACTCTTCAAAAAAGTAAAAAAAAAACATTCATATAATAAAATTTTGATTGCACTGCATTGCTTTGGTAAACATATACATATTTTTATCAACTGCCTGTACCTAAGTAAAAATGTCTGGATATATAAATAGAAATAAAAGAAATAATAATGAACGTAACAAGTAAAGTATAAACAAATCTGTAAAAATTAAAGTGCTTTTAAGAAAAATTTTAAAATAATTTAGTATAATTTGTAACAGTCAAAGATTGATCAAGAAGGTATTTAATTTAATTTAAGAATAAGGATTTAAAGCAATCAAGAAATTAAAAATTTTATGAAATTATTTTTAATAATTTGCAAAAAAGGGGTTTTCTTTTAATTTCGTTTTCAATTGATTGATTTCTTTGGATTAATATAATTTGCTAATGTGGTTTATTTCTATTAAAAATAATATTGTTTTTAATGTATTAGGAGGAATATTAGGAAAAAATGCATTTATTGCAAAGCAAAAAAAAATATTTTTATGACTGTTATAAAACGAAACATTTATTTAGCACCCTGTAAAATGCTAAACAATGCGGGTGTAATCAGCTGCTCGAATTTGGCTTTTTACAAGTTTGTCAAACTGTTATTTAGCTGCATAATTTTAATTTTATTATATACATAATTACATATATTGTTTTCATTAGAAAATTGATTTCGGAAGATCAGTTCAATGAGTTAAATAAATTAGAAATAAAAGAAAACCCATGCGATAACTGCTGAAGTGTTTGGCTAAGAATGCAGCACTAGGCCAGTTGGCTACGAGCCAAATGCCAGAAAAGTAAACACAGTGGTCCAAAAATAGTAACGAATCTGGACCGACGCCAAACAGCGCGTAACCTTTCAGGTGACCAAATATGGCTTCAGACACAAGAGATACTTTACTGCTGTTGCAAAACTGAACTAAGAATCGACACACTGTTAACTGTAGCACGACAGTATGATACACGTAATACAGCAGTCCTTCAAGAGTAAAGACACTTTCTATTTGTAAACACTGTAAGGGCACTTTTTACATTTCGTACCTGGTCGGATCGTAAAAACTAAGTGGTCTAGAGAGATTCTCTTAGAAACAACCACCGTATTCGAATGCAAGGGGAGCAGCCGAATCCAGCCTAGTCTATGGACGTTTTGCACACGGAACCAAGTTAGGAAGGTAGGGAGGCCATATGAACCAGCTTGCAGTCGTATACAAGGAAAACCGACAGGCTATTTTTATAATACTGAGTTGGATGGTGGAATTTGAGTGAAATCCTGCACCTTTTTTATGATATTGATATCACCTTACCTGGATATAACGAAGAATCGAACATGAAAGATTTTGCAAATCTGAATATGTAGTTTTATTTTCATAAAAATTAAAATGTAACTCGCTAAAATGCATTGAGGAATTACGGTTTCAAAACCACGAATTCTCATCATTAATTCTACAGAGGAATGTTTATCAACATTTTTTGATTTCACAACTTTCAAAATGTATTTTTATGTAACGAAATACAGGTGTTCAGATTTTATTCCAACATCTGAAAAATCATATTAGGTGTACCCATTTTTTTTAAATTAGACTAAATAAATGAAACCCGCTAGGCCAAAAGTGTAATGGATGGTTGTTGATCGTAAATCATATTAAAATATAGATAATAATTAAAAGGAAAAATAAAAATAAAATTTCGTAAAGATTTATATCTAGAAAAAACATTAATTATTAAAAATCGTAATAAATAACTGCAGCTTATTTTATTGTTAAACAAAATTAAGTCAAATAAATAAAAGTAGATGAGCTAAACATGCAATGAAGGGTGTAGACCATCAATCAATCAAATTAAAACGTAAATAGTATAATAATTCATGACAATAATTAGTATTAAAAGTAGGAAAATATGTACAATAATTACCATATTGCATTTTATTATACAGGGTGGGTTTTTTAAAGAGTTACAAGACGATATCTCAAAAACGGTTTAAACTATTTTCATCAAATTTTAGGGAATTAATAGGGAGATGGGGGACATATTTAAACATATTTTTGACATTTGCCCCTCTCTATTTTGAGGGGTGGAGAATATCTTTGGAATTTTAAATGGAATGATGTACTTCCGTTTATAAAATTCGAATCTGCGTAGAAACTACGTAAATGGTTCATAAAGAATATGAATGGTTAAACTAAATTTTGATTGAATTTATAAATAAAATTTTGTCAAAAATACTTTTTAAAAACAAGCTTTTATTATTTAGATGTACTAAAACGAAAAAAATAGGAATAATTTTTTTATTGTGGCCATGCTGAATGCTATTTTTAAGTATACGTAGTTCGCGTGGGTGGATACTAATAAAAATAGTATCAAAGTTATCACTGAAACAAATATAATATATTATGTTAAATTTATTGTATTAAAAGCTCGTCGCGCGCGAAAAGTTCATCCAGGCATTAATTTTGTGTGGCAGAAATTATAAGTACCTTAGTATGTATTTTATTCTTTTCTATTCACGCGACAAGCTTTTAAGACAATAAATTTAATATAATATATTATATCTGTTTCAGTGATAACCTTGATAGTACTTTTATTGGGATCCACCCACGCGAACTACGTCCACTTCTAAATAGCATTCAGCATTGCCACAATGAAAAAACTGTACTTATAATAAAAGATTTACAAGATTTTATTTTTAAATTTTTAGTTGTCTTAACCTATGCATTTCTGATACTGCATCATTATTACCAGACATTTTACCTCTTATCGTATTTTACTCGTCAAACCCTTGAACAAACATTGGATACCTATATCAAGGGGATTGTGAAGAAAACGGTAATGCGCCATCTTGTGGCGCCCAACATATTGGGCTTAGAATGACGTCACACAGCTTATCGTATGTTACTCGTCAAACCCTTTCATTTGATACAAATGTCAAGGGGGTTGTGAAGAAAAAGGTAATTCGCTATCTTGTGGCGTCCGCCATATTGGGTTTACAATGACGTCAAATAGATAATCGTATTTTACTCGGCAAAGCCTTTCATTTGATGCCCATATTAAGGGTGTTTTAAAGAAAAAGGTAATCCGTCATCTTGTGGCGTCCGCCATATTGGGTTTAAAATTGCGTCACATAGCTTATCGTATTCTACTCGTTAAACCTTTTCATTTGATATTCGTCAAGAAGGTTGTCAAAAGGAAGGTAAACCGCCATATTGTGGAGTCCGCCATGCTTGGTTAAAAATGACAGTATAGCTTATCGTGTTCCACTCGTCAAGCCCTTTCATAGTATAGCTGATCGTGTTCCAGTCGTCAAGCCCTTTCATTTGATACCCATATCAAGGGGATTGTAGAGAAAAAGGCAATCGGCCATCTTGGGGTTTACGCCATATTGCATTTAGAACAAAATTAACACTATATTGCATTGTTACCGACCTTATACATGTGTGCAAAATTTCAAAGCTCCAGCTTAATTAGAACTAGTCGAAATTTTGGCTGCAGTATTTGACCTAAACATGCATAGATAAAGTAAACTAACAGGTGCATAAATCAAGTTCACTTATTTCAGTATTATTATTCGTTTCCATGGAAGTATTTTTTTCTTTTCTAGTGTCGCGACAAGCTTTTAGACAATAAATTTAACATCATATTATATCTGTTTCAGTGATAACTTCGATACTACTTTTTACCATTCCATTTTTACAAGTCAGTTGAGAATTTTAGGTAATGTGAAAATTGAAATGTTGTTGATTTTGGTGGAGTACAGAAAAAACCACAGAAAAACTGCACTAGTGTGGGCCGAGGGGTTTCCTAATAAACCGAAATCTCACAAGGCATTTAAAAGTCTAGAAACCAGAACTCGTACAACTGCCAGTCTAAAGACCAAACCACGAGTTCGGAAGCGAACTGAAACGGACTTAAATATGGCAGTTAGAGTTTTACGAGTGATAGGTTGACCCGCATGTAGGTATCAGACGGATTGCGAGAGATGCTAGAATGGGTCAAAAATCAGTTGTGACCATATTGCACTTCTTCCATTTTCATCCATACCACGTTACACTCCACCAAGAGCTATATGGGCATGACTGAAAAACGCGTTAAATTTTGCAATTGGGTCACAAAACAAATACAAGAAAATAACAGGTTCCTAACGAATATTATTTTTTCGACGAAGCTACTTTCCACAATTGTGGGCAAGTACGATTTTAAGATATCCCTTATCAGTAGAATTTTAGTTTCTTTTTTGTTGTTGTTCTCTTTGGATAAAGAGACACATATGCATTACTGGGAATCGGAAAATCCCCGCAGGATGAAAACTCTGCCAAATCAACATTCATAGTCAATTAATGTCTGGTGTGGTGGATGGTGATAAATGAATTCTCCTTCGACCTAGGTGGTACCACCCCACACATCATCTTAAAGGGCTTGTGAAATCCCTACGGATGTTTCCAGCTCTGGATGTGTGAGTGGGATTTCCCCAGTACACCCACTGTACATAGTACTTGGACTTTGGTCTTCGTGGGATGTCAGAAGATAAAAAAATCGGAGATAGAGTTTGGTCCGCATTTCTTTGAAAGGCATTGAAATAAAGAAATGTTTACAGATTTTTTAAGAAACCAATTACCCCAATTATTAAACCAAAACATAAACCCTAACATATGGTTTCAACAGGCGGAGCTCCAGCCCATTATGCAGCACAGGCCTGTAATCATTTGAATGAAATATTTGAGAATAGGTGGATTGTAAGAGCTGGTTCGGTCAACTGGTCCCCGGATTTGACTCCCCTTGGCTTTTTCTTGTGGGGTTTTTATAAAGGAAAAAGCGATGGTGACTGCACCTACAACTTTAGATGATATGAAAGACCGAATCCGCTTTTCCTGCTTATGCATTTGGTTGGCACTCTAAGTAAATCCTAAAAAAATAAAAAGATCCGTCAATTGGTAGGTACGTGCAGTTTACTGTTGACTTATTTACTTATCATTTATGATATTTAACTTCAAGAGTGCAGAGTATTTATTAGGTACAATAAATGATTATTTACTATTATTTTTGTGTACTTTTCCAGGTATGTTCGCTAAACGCTTAAAAAATAGGTCCTAGAAGACAATAATTCCAATCAAATTGATATCAGACTATTGAACACTCTTATTGAAGGTATGAAAATTTGATTACAATACATGTGTGCGAACCACGATCAGAAGTTTCAATTTAAAATAGGTTGCAACTTAAACATTTCCTTCAGTGGAACGTCTAAGTTCAGGAATGGGGAAAAAGTGTAATGAACACCCTAGGTTTGAATTACGAGACATACAGATGCTAAAAGGTCAGAAAACGTGGACGTCTGAAGGGACTTGGAAATCCGGTAATAAGGTTGAATCGCGAAAGGGCTAAAAAGCGAAGACTTAATTTTAGGAAAGGCTTTATGTTTATTTTTCTTATTTCTACTTATAAATTCGCAGAATAATAACAATTGTTATATTTTTGTAGAAAGATTTTAAGTTTCGTTAAAGTTTACACTATAATAAATTATTATTTTTTGATTGAATTAAGGTATATTGATTCCGACCTTATTTTCACATTCATTTTCTAATGCTGCCGCCACCCAGCAGGGCTACGGTTAGGGCTGCCGGCGCCGTCATAATGATATGAGTCTTTTATGTTTCGACAACTGTTCGGAAAATTGTTATGTTTTTATTATTTGAAATTACTGAGCAAAAACGATTAAAAAGTCAAAATAGAAGTAATGATCACTAACTACCGTACTGAAAAAGTGCAATTATTGGTATCTTATTTTTACAACACAACATCATTTCAGGAAATCATTACTTCATTACGCCTGTTTTTGTAGACAATATTTAAATCAATTTCTTCGCATTGGTACAATATACAATATCACAACTTAGAGTTACAAATAAGTCAACAATGAAATGCAGTCTACTTGTCAGGGGTACATATATAAATACGTAAAAATCGAGAATAAGTTCTCTAAACCACCTGAAAATTCCTTATACTATAAGGATTATCCTGTACTGATGAGAACTAAAGAGTTCGAAACCGGTATGCAGGTAACGACATCCTAACTAAAGAAAAAAGCTACCTCCTTCCTGGTAGTTTCTTGCAGTCAAACCAAGTATTTTGTTGTCTAACAGTGTTAGTCAAAATACGGCAAATTTTGGTATGTAATCCAGCGCTCGGAGGGGCATATAGCCCGGAGAATAGCTGTTTTACCATGATTTGTTCAAATCCTTATAGTATAAGGAATTTTCAGGTGGTTTAGAGAACTTATTCTCGATTTTTACGTATTTACAAATAAGTCTTTTTAAAGGAATTTGTGAATTTTAAAAATTGTATTTTAACACGATTTCAATAACAACAAAATGTAATATTTTTATGCGTTACACCTAAAAGGTGCATTTTTACAGCGTATGCATTTGCTTCTTGTTTTTTCATAAATTTATAAAGGAAAGAACAATTTTATTACGAACTTTTCACCATAAGAGAACTAGATTCATTCCACACGTTCCAAGATAAAAATTATTTGGAAACAAAGCCAATCGCTGAAATAATGCAATAACTCATACCTTCTTAATGACGACATATTATTAATGATTGGACCTAGACATATTTAAACCTAGATGATCAACTATATCTTAATTAAACCAGTACTAAATATTAACGTTCAGATTCAATAAGAAGGTTTAAAATTTAGTACTGAGAGAATTAAGATCTTTTAGTTGATCAGTTATGTTGTGACAGGTTTTTGTCCTGGCATTTTTTATAAGTCGTCATTAAAAACTTGTTAATTATTCCGATATTTCAGGGATTTGCTTGGTTTCCAAATGATTTTCATCTTGGAACGGATTGGTAGAAAGAATTTAATTGTCGATATAGGAAGTACGTACTAAAATCGCCCATTTCTTTATAAATTTGCGAGCAACGTTCGAAACAAATTCATAGTATAAAACTTGTCATTGTCTTATTCTTGCACTTGTCAGTTTAAAACTTTTTTTTTGTCAAATCAGGCCGGACTAGCGTTGGAGAATCTGGTAATATTTTTTAGTAAATATGAACGTTTGTAAGTAAGCAATCGAATTAAAAAAGAGGACCGAAAAAAAAAATGGGACGACAGAGGTAGAGGGGGAGGGAGTTGGTCTGTATTACTTTACTCTCAGCATTCAATTGAATGCAAGGTATATTGGACAAATACACGGTGTCCCATATAAGAATGCACACTACAGGGATCTCGTAAACCAGAAGAGATACAAAGATGATTAAATTAGAGAAAAGTTGCGCTTTGCTGAACCTTTCAAAGTCACGATGCGAAATCTAAAAAAATCCGATTACTTCCGAAGATATTTGGGAAAAACCGAATTTTCCCGATTTCGTTTTTATTTTTTTCTGGCTCTATTTAAAAAGATATGACAAAATAAATTTCACATTCTCATTGCCACTTTTTCTGCTCTACAAGCCGACGTTCTTAGATTTTCAATACGACGTTTCGTTTCTTCGCAACCATCATCAACTTCATTTTTTTAAATAGTCGAGAAATTTTGTTTTATTCCTAAAAAATTCTAATTTTAATTCTAAATCCCACGACATATCGCTTCTTACATTTATCCGACGTTTCGGACGAAAAAATCATCATCAATATTATTTGATGATTATTACGAAGGAACGAAACGTCGGATCAAAAATCGAATTACGTTATCATGTAGAGGAGAAAAAATTACATGGGGATGTGGATTTTATTTTGACCTGTCTTCTTTTGTGAAATCAGAAAAAAATTAATTGCCAAAATTTTTGTTTAAAATTTCAAGAATTCGTAGATTTTTTCTGATTCTACTGTAAGAGATAGATTAAAATAAATTTAACATTTTTATTGTCGTTTTGGCTTTTCTGGCGTTCTTGGCTTCGATTCTATGTTTTGGCTTTTCTCGACCAATATCAACTTTTTTTTAAATAATCCGAAAATTGTATTTTAGCACAGTTAAATTGCCCTTGTTATTCTGAACAATGATTAAATAAGATTGTTTCAATGAACTTTTTGTAGCATAAAAATAAAATATTTTTTTTTTTGATAATAACATCTTGCTTACTTGCACGTATGTGATAAGTCGTTGAATTCAGAATAACAAGGGCAATTTAACTGTGCTAAAATAAAATTTTCGGATTATTTAAAAAAAAATTGATAATGGTCGAGAGAAGCCAAAACGTAGAATCAAAAATTGAATGACGTCATGTTGTAGAGGAGAAAAACGGCAATAAAAATGTAAAATTTATTTTAATCTATCTCTTACAGTAGAATCAGAAAAAAATCTACGAATTCTTGAAATTTTAAACATAAATTTTGGCAATTAATTTTTTTCTGATTTCACAAAAGAAGACAGGTCAAAATAAAATCCACGTTCCCATGTAATTTTTTCTCCTCTACATGATAACGTAATTCGATTTTTGATCCGACGTTTCGTTCCTTCGTAATAATCATCAAATAATATTGATGATGATTTTTTCGTCCGAAACGTCGGATAAATGTAAGAAGCGATATGTCGTGGGATTTAGAATTAAAATTAGAATTTTTTAGGAATAAAACAAAATTTTTCGACTATTTAAAAAAATGAAGTTGATAATGGTTGCGAAGAAACGAAACGTCGTATTGAAAATCTAAGAACGTCGGTTTGTAGAGCAGAAAAAGTGGCAATGAGATTGTGAAATTTATTTTGTCATATCTTTTTAAATAGAGCCAGAAAAAAATAAAAACGAAATCGGGAAAATTCGGTTTTTCCCAAATATCTTCGGAAGTAATCGGATTTTGTTAGATTTCGTATCGTGACTTTGAAAGGTTCAGCAAAGGGCAACTTTTCTCTAATTTAATCATCTTTGTATCTCTTCTGGTTTACGAGATCCCTGTAGTGTGCATTCTTATATGGGACACCGTGTATATAATATATCTTTCAAAAGAATTGTCAAAATAATACCAACTATATAGTAAATTTACATTAGACGTTTGCAAAATTTACCGAATTTCTTCTGGCAACACACAACCGTTAATTTTCATTATAATTTCACAAATAATTGTTTTCAGTGTACTCTTAATCAGGCACGGCCCGTGAAATTTTAAAGTTGTATATTTCGGTTGCTACTTATGGGACCCATGCCAAGTTCAGGTTTTTTAATAGTGAGCCTACTAGGAATGATTTGGTAAAGAAAAAATACTTTGTAAATTGCGAAAAAAAGTTAAATTTTTGAATTGACCCACCTGGGAAAAAATTAACACGCTTAGGTATTTTATTTATTATTTTCTAAACAAACTTTACATTATTTTATCGACAATTCTTAAATTTTAAGAGAAAAAAATGTGTTAGTAGGAAGTTACAGTCATTCAATTTTTTTTTAAATTATACTTATTTTATGTTTAAAAAATTTCAAATGACTATAACTGCTAACACATTTTTTTCTCTTAAAATTTAAGAATTGTCAAAAAAATTATGTAAAATTTGTTTAGAAAAAATAATAAATAAAATACGTAAGCGTGTTAACTTTTCCCTACGTGGGTCAATTCAAAAATTCAATTTCTTTTCGCAAATTACAAAATATTTTTTTTCCTTAACAAAGCATTCCTAGTAGACTCACTATTATAAAACCTGAACTTGACATGGGTCCCATAGGTAGAAACAGAGATATACAACTTTAAAATTTCATGGGCCGCGACTGTTCTTAATAACGTATTTTTTATTTAGTCTGCACTTTTATAAATCAAATACCACTAATGAAAGTATATTTAATTTGATCCAATACAACAACAAATGAGAATTTACGAAAAAATAAACTTATTACTGTTTCATTTCTCGAGAAGTTATTTGCAAGGGATGGCGCTGGCAATATCCTAAAGGCGGCGATGCTTATCTGTTGACCCATTGGTGTCGACCTGTTTGCAAATGCTTTCTAAGAAAATACTTTTAAAAAAATGTGTCATCCTTTCTGCACCTGTTTCACCGAACCGCAGAGTTTATTACTATTACTTAACGAAAAAAAATTGTCAACTATTTTGAGTGTTTTACATAAGATTGCAAGCGCCAATTCCGTAGAAACCGATGAATAATAAACATGTGGAGTACGGTGAATGCTAATTACTCGATTGTGTCTAGACATTTTGATGATTTTAAAAAAGTTTCGCAAGCTGTACACAATTTTTAAATTACTACTTATTTATTACAGAAGATCCAACATTCATATATTTCAAATGCACAGATGGGATTTCCATCATACACCTATCATTAAGGCTGGCCAGTGCATATACGGTATACGTGATTGTGTGAAATAAAAAAACTCACAGAACTCAAAATTCTCAGTAACTGTACCGGCAAACCCTTGAATTAATATCCAGAGGCGGCGATGCATGGCGGAAGTAAGTAAGGTCGTATACGTTATATTAATGATAAGGGATATAATATTGTGAAATGCTTACTCGGTACGTATTAGAAATTTGAATGTGCTCGGCTGAACATCTACAGTTTCCAAAAAACGATGCAGGTACGAAGGGGAAAATATATGTTTATACAATGAAAGAAACTATTCTACATCTAATGACGTAATAGGGGCGTTAAAATGATCTCCAAAATTACGCAGTGGATCGGTAAGAGCACTATGACTATATGTAAATCTGTCGTAACCTGGCAAAATCGGGATTTTCGTTAACACGCTGTTAATCATGTCTTTTCTCGTCAGTTAAAGGCTATAATGCTATTTGTACGCCATCTATAATCTGTAATGATTCCTCTGACGATAACGCAGTCCTTTGTAACTTTTGTATGGCATCTGCTAGTGCTCCACACTGATAATTCGTCTGTAAATCTGCTTGAACTGGTCTGTCTTTGTTTGACTCTTACGAATGACAGCGTATTCTGTAGCATCGAAGCTTAAAATAACTGATTGAATTTACTGAACATGTTTCAAATAATCCAAAGCTGCTTCTAACCATGTTTCCCAGCGTGTAGTAATCGGCTGTGTTCTGGAATGCCAGGACACTGACGATGAAATTCCCTAAAACGTTTCGGGGATTTGCAGAACAGAGCTTTTCTCTGCGCTATTAATGTATCTACATCTGGATAACAATTTCGAAGTGTTTCTGCTCCAAGATGTAGCGCATGAAGTACACACGTAACATGTAGTAAGATATCACAAACATTTTTAAGGAAACGACCTGCAAGAAGCATGACTGCGGCGTTATCACTAACAAACAGTAATGCTTGTTGTAGTGAAAGTTAAAATTTTTGTAATGTGGTTAATCTCAGCTTGTTTACTACTTTGGCAGGGCCATTTTCTGTTGTTTATTTGCCCAGAAATATGCAGGTGATGGTCCAAGCGGATTTAATGTGCATACTATAACATGGGCATGCAACAGAATGTTTTTTAGAATCTGTTGTCTCGTCCACGGTTACCCACAGTGTTTTTTTATCGGATAATGCGGATTTAATATGATTTTCAAGTCTGTCACACACAACTAGGAAATACTCTCGATTCGAATGCTTTAATCTCTCGCCGAACCACCACTGCGAGCAGACCAAAAGTGGTCAGCCTTACTACTTAGACATGCCCGATTATTGATATGTGTGTCTGCGAGTAACCGTTATAGTTGAAATAAAAAATCCGGTTACATGTTGACTTGAACAATTTAAACTAGCAATATTTTAAAGAAAATGTGAAGTTATTAAAAGCAATAAAAACAATATTCAAGCAGCCAAAGAACTTTTAAGGTTTGAAAACCCAAAATGACAAAAAAATTATCAGGTATTATCTTTTAATTTGTTGAATGACTGTACAATATTTTAGGGAATATATCCTGTATCTGGTAGATAACCGATTTTTCTAAAATTCTTCACCCACCGTATTGCTGATTATGACGAATAATTTTACTATGATTGCATTGGTATGTTCCGTGGCCGTGTGACTAACGCATCTCGATCCCAAACCGCAGACCGTGTATTCAACCTTTGCAGGCGCCTAATTTCTTTTTTAACTTTTCATTTTGGTAATAATATTTGTTTATTGTTTAATAGGTAAATTCAAGGAGGTTGGTCAATAATTAAAAATATTTTTTAATTTTTTTAAATAAAAAGTGCGATCTTGTCGCTTCCTAGATTATTTTTTACAAGCATGACACCCTTCAATCACATTCCTCAATGAAAATTAACGTTAATACTATCGCTTTTGTAAAAGAAAAACAAAGTAATGCTTTAAAGGCGATAATAATTGCGATGATTTGACGACAAAGTGGACTACTAAAGCAGTATTTTCAGATTTATTATATTTTTGTTAAAGTCTTTTTTTCATAAAAACCACGTCCTGAGCAAGTCAAATAATTTAGTTTTATTAAAATTTAACTTAAAAGTATAGTTGAGAAATGTACGGCTAGATTCTCCAACGCGAGACCGGTCTGATTTGTCAACCATAAACTTTAAACTGACAAATGTAAGAATAAGGCAACCAAGTTTTGCAATATAAATTTGTTTCTTAGATTTTTCGTAAAGGGCCCCGCACAAACCTTTTGGAAAATCGTTCCTAGTTGAATGGGCTGAAGATTTTATTTAACCTAGTTTATGCCTTCCTTATCAAAAGTCCTTATGGGTCCAACACCCTGCTATGGTTAGTTTTTGAGACACGGAAGGACGAAGTGTCGGATATTAGATGCATGTTTAATTTAAAAATCTCTATTCGACCATAAATATTCCATTAGATAAAATAAAATGTCGGTACATAAGTGCTTACAATACCCAAAAATGACCCTTAAACCCAATCAAACCCTTAACAGTGGAGGGTTTTTGAGTTTAGGGTTTTAGGGCGTAGGGTTGTAGGGTTTTATGATTTGGGGTTTAAGGGCCATTTTTGCGTATTTTAAGCACTTATATATAGACATTTTTATTTTATCTATTGGAATATGTGGTCGAATATAGATTTTTCCATTAAAAATGCATCTAATATCCCACACTTCGTCCTTCCATATCTCAAAACCTAGCCATAGCAGGGTGTTGGGCTCATGAGAACTTTTGATTCGGAAGTCATAAACCAGGTCATATTAAAATTTCAGCCCATTCGACTGGGAACCATTTTCCATAAGGTTTGTGCAGGGCTCTTTGTAAAGAAAAGAGCAATTTTAATACATCGTTTTCACAATAATAGAACTAAATTCATTTTAGTTACACATTCCAAGAGGCAAATTATTTTAAAAGTAAGCGAATCGCTGAAATATTAGAATATCATCTAAGTTTTTAATGAATACTTATTAAGAATAACAGGACAAACACCTGTCAAAACCTAACTGATTAACTAGAAGATCCGAATTTAACCCGGGACGAAATCTTAAACCTTTTTAGTGAATCTGAAGGGAAATGTTCGCCAAAAATTAAAAAAAAAGTTTCGATTCCCTACATTCTTTCTTTGAAATTTTATTTATTGTCATTATCTGAAAAACAATCCTGCGGTAGATAAGCACTGTTGGCAAATCTTTTTTCATGCTTTTTTCATCAATATAATATGCTTTCAAGTTTGCGCTGTTTTCTAGACCATCCAGCACCATCAATGTAAGAAGGTTACATAATTAGATTTTTAAATATATTTATTTCAAGTAAAAGTTAGCATCAAAAGCTTCTACCATTCTATACCCGAGTGTCAAAATAACAGTTGTAGCTGAAATTAATATATGCCAACATTACTTACTGCTGGATTTGAATCACTGACCATTATTTTATTTGTCAGAAAGCAAATGAAGAAACAAAAATTAAAATGATTAATTATAGCTCTGTTCGTAGAGGAATCACAAACCGATCAGCGCCAATCAAATTTTAGGTATTTGTTAACGTGACAGTTTGCCGACTGGTTTCCAGTAATTTCATTGGCTCTGACTGGTTTGTTACTCTTTTGCGAACAGGGCTAATATTTTAACTACACATATAAATAACTAGCTTTTACCCGCAACTTCTCTCACGTATAAGTTGTATCCTTTATGTATTATGGAACATTGACATTTGCGGCGTACCCTGTCCATGATAAGCACACGTATCATGAAAAATAAGTCTTTTCCTTTCAGTAAAAAAAAATCAAATCGGTTTATTGATTTTTAGTATCAAGCGTACAAGATATAGCCGCGGCACACCCTGTATATGACAAAAATACAATAATAGTAGTAAACCGTTACTATTATCCTACAGTAAACAAACCTGGATAAAACAAAAGACTTTTGTGCGTCTGGCCTATACATAGTCTTCTCTTCATATCGTGGCACACCTTGTATACAAAATACTTTTAAGCAAAAGTAGACACACTTTGAATTCTTCCTAGCAAAAGAATCTTTTAATATCGTTTCTTTTGATTGGTCACTTTCCGAGTAGTAATCCACTCCACTTCACTTCACTTTCGTGACACCCTATATACTACTTATCGGAATAAAAAGTAGCCTATGTTCTTCTCATTAGTCGATAAGCTTTCTTTTTGTAAAACAAAAATCAAATTGATTTAATGATTTTAAGAATTCATCATATCACATATTATACACTATTGGACACACGTAAAGCAACAAAATGGTTAGTTCTTTAAATTCCACTAATTTTTTTTTATAAGCCTGTGTCTGTTATTTAGTTTTAATTGAATATCTTCCTCACACTCTTTACCTAATATCTTATAACAATCTTGTAGTTCTTGAACACAATTTACACTGACAAATAATTATAAAAATAAAAGAAGTTGTAAATAAATGCGACAAAAGTAAAGCAAAAAATTACATTGACCAGCATTTTATTTTAAAGGATACAACAAAGTTGTATTTGTTGTATCCTTTAAAATAAAATGCTGGTCAATGTAATGTTGTTGTTGTTTTTGTGGAACTAACAGAGCATAAAACATTTAAAAATTCCTGGTTGAGTATAAGGTACTCTACATCCCTAATTCAGGATATTGAACTCGGTTGACAGTTAATTGTAGAAATATAATATTTAATCCTGAATCCTAAGAGAACTACCTATCCAGTCGGGTTAAAAGTTCTTTTCTGTGACGTAAGCTTCCTTTACGTCAAGTTTTATCGCGATCCGCTGTTCCGTTGAGACCTAATTAAGTAAAAAACAAACAAATAAACCGATTTTTTTAATTACAATATTTTTTTAGAATACGAATTTATTAACCAAATAATAATAAAATTTTATCTTTTAGCTACATGTAAAACAACTTTATTTTTGCCAAATAATTGATCACTAATTTTTTTCATCTAGAAATATCTAAAAATAGGTGATATTTTTAATACAATGAATCCCAAAATAAAACAATTTCCTCATGAAATATACTGTAGTTTACTGTGTTGTGGTGAAAATACCTGACACATAAATCAGGGGGCTATTGTTATTAAACCGCCAGCTTAATAATTGTCCATAACAAAGTCATTTTACTTTCATGTTGTGTTTTGTAAGTGACTTTTATTTGATCGTATATACTTTAGACATGTTTAAACACATACATTAACTCTTCTCATACAAAAGAAAGCTTTGAAAAGGTGTTTGTTTGTTAATACCATTATTGAAACCGTGTTAATTAAAAAACAACTAGGCCAGTAAATAAATGATCACTGTAATACGTAAAAACCATGTACAGGTTTCTTACATTAGACTTTATAATTTAGCGTGTATTAAGATTTACTTTATATTTAAATTAAATTAAATTTAAATTAGGAAGCATAATAATACTTCTTTCTAAAATCCATGTCTTCAAGCTAATCCAAATTCTTCAGCTGGATAATAAGTCCGAGTCTATGCACAAAGTATAACAAAAGATCAAAAAAAAAAAGTTTGGCGTGGATTCAATCATGTATGTCTTAAATTATTTATTACTCTTAAAAGGTAACATGGGTAAGAGGTATTGGTGAGGAAAAAATAAAATTGTCAAGTTCTGATGTTTCTATTTTAAAGAAAATTACATTATTGGCATTGTATATGACAGAATTAAAAATCAAACATATTCAACCAAGAACCTAAAAATTGTAAATTTAAACTAAATAAGAGACATGTACACCTTCTAGTTCCAAACCTGTTCTTATTTTTTTTACAGCATCAAAAACATTGGTGAGCACTTGGACGAGTTGTTATTCTCTTGAAATTTATTTGTAATTCTAGCCCGTAGGCATGGGCGCCCTTAGAAATTTTAAAGTTGTATATCTCTGTTGCTACTTACGGGGCCCATGCCACTAGGAATGTTTTGGTAAAGAAAAAAAATATTTTGTAATTTGTGAAAAAAAGTTGAATTTTTGCTTTGCTTTGAACAGCCGAGCCGGAAAATAATTGTTTCTCCTCTTTCAACTTGTATACCTACATTCTAGGCTACTCAAATAAGGCTCAACCTAGAATATTGTTTTTACATCTGGGAAGTATTACCACCTTTGAGACAGCATTTTTGATTCCACCCAAAAAAGAGCATTCGATTCATCAATGACCCTGCTCTTACAAGAAAGCTTTCTTTCCTTGCTCACGGCCGCACTAAGGAAGATCCGGATATCCCTCTTCTACGCATACTTTTATGGATTCTGTTCAAAAGAGCTAGCCTTTCTTATTTTACTACTAGTTATCCCCAACGGAGCAAAAGGAATCTCGTCATGTGCACTTCCAATTTTTCATGGTTGTAGATCTAGCTTTACCAGATTATGCAACAAATGGTCTTATTCCTCATCCAATCTTCAGTCCTCTAAACTATGTTTCCGAAACCCATGATATGATATCGCTTAGGCTTGAAGCCTAGGTGTACCTACTGTTTCAGACAAAAATATATCAATTAATTTTTTTATTATTGTTTGTCAATGCTGTTATATTTGTGTATCCTAATTAAAGCAGACTTGGACTATAAATAGCATCAAGATTGGTTTTATTTTTCTACATTAATTCCGATGACTAGGTTTTGTAGTATTCGTATTGTCATTGCTTTTAAGTATACCTACTACTCTAAGGCTAAACATCGTTAAGGTTAAAGTAACTTACTTTGAACACATTTGTGGTATCTGCTTATATACTATCCATAACAGTTGTTTCTAATGTACTTACAACGGCGCTGAATAGAACATTAAAACAGGATTTGCTACCTCGCTCATTTTGCTGCCAAGTTACAAGATAAAAAAAATAAATTGGATATCAGCGAGATTATTTGCTGGTGCTACTAATATAAAGCTTTCATATGTAATCGATGAAAGTCAGGGAAAAGAAAGAAAAATTCTGTCAAGTGCAAGCTATATTTGCACAAACCTCGACTTAACCGGAGCAAACCTCGGCCGCCCTATCTCCGCCCGCCTGCCACGCTACTTGCGTGTTATACGGCACCAACGCCGTATATCATCGCGTTTGCGCGGCACTGAGTGGGGAGCATTTCGACTGAGCCAAATTAAAAATTTTGAAAAACCCGTAAAGACAAAAGTTGTTCCTTACATCGTGGGAAATATTTTTTGTCGAAATTTTTTTTTCCTATAAAACCAATGGTTCAGCAGTTATAAAGAAACAAACAATTAATTTGTTTATAACAATTGATAGCGCTAGAATTTTTCAATCCAGGTAATTTTGGCTCAGTCTAGTCTAGAGTTGTCCTTTTCGTGATGAGGGTGGGGGACAGCAATTTTTAAGCGTTGTCTCGAAAATGTTTTTAAAAATGCATAAAAAAATACACCATATATATTGTTGAATTCGTCCTTCAATAAAGCTGGCGCCACAAATGCGGCTTTCGGCGAAAGGAGAGCGGTTAGCCGCATGTGTGTACCTAATCGGCGTTCGTCGCTCGCCATTCCCGTTTCGTGTCGGTAAATTGGCGCAAAAAAAACCATTCCGCGAAAGCCGCATGTATGACGCTGCGCGCCGGTTAAAGATTTCATTTGACACCCTACACGATGCCTTTTAATTTTTTGTCATTTCCTAATTTACCACTAAAATAAAACCCCAGAACCAAAATTCAATATTTCACAATCTATCTCTGTGCTAAATTTCAAATTTTTACGTCGAATAATTTCAGAGAAAATCGCCTGTGACAGACGGACGGACCCACGGACGGATACCGAACTGATTCCATAAGTGTTCCGTTTTGCTAATTTTAGCACGGATCACTAAAAGCAACTAGGTCAGGAAATAAACTCTAAGAAGTATGCACTTATTTCTTACACCAAACTTTATAATTTGGCATAATTATCGTTTGATTTATATTTTGCTTTAATTAGAAAGCATAATATTATTTGCTTCTAATATCCATGTCCCCAAGCTAATCCCAAATTTTCAGCTGGGTAACAAGCCCAAGTCTATATATATACGTGTATAATAAGCCTTTATCAGGATCTTCATTTAATCGTAGACTAGAGTTCTCAAAATTTTGTTCCCTTTTAATGCTTCCAACATCCAGTCATGTTCTTTGTCACTCAAAAAATCCAGCAGCATCCATTTCACTTACATGAATGCCAATTTTCAATTTTTTTTGGTATCGCTGTTGAGCATATCTGGGTGGACAAAAACAGCCTATTCTAAAAAGCACATTCGCAGTTAAAAACTTGTTTTCTTTTTCTAGCCGGAAAATATCTAAACTGCTGGCCACTCGAACTTACACATAGAGATTTTTAGGCAAAATTTAAAGTTCAATATTTTCAAAAGGAATGCAAATTTTTGAACGCGTATTGCTGATTTTAAGAGCTAGTTTTTTTCGGATTAAGCTGCATGACGTATATTTATCGTAGGACCATATGTTTATTATATACGGGGTGATCAATAAAGTCATGCAAAAAATCAAAAAGTTTGTATGAGTGAAATTTCCGCAAAAAATTTTTTGCTCGTTGCAATATGGTTCGTTACTAAGGTAACATCAACATCTCTAGACGTTTTTGTCACTTTTTGGATTAAGGCCCTTAGGTCTTGTACACACTACTAAACATAAAATTTTGGTAGCAAAATTTTTAAAATGCTATAACTTGACATTGGATTGACGGTTCTTGATGATTTTTACGGATTTGGAATCCTTATTTCACGTAGATTTTCTATAATCTAAGCATTTTATTTGGGGGTTGAAATATACAGGTTGAAATTTACACATTATACCGAGTCGATAATAGACAAAAACGTAGGGTACGACGCGCTCTAAGGTTTGGCATTATTTAAGTTTTTGTAAAAATAAATTCTCACCTCAAGTTGTTTTTGTTTAATGTCCTTCTCACTGTTCTGTCCAAAACTTTCACCCCAGTTTATTGTCTCAAAAAGTCATTCAGTTTTATAGAGTTCTTTGTCTACGCGTCAATTTCAAAGTAGGCATTGCAAATTTGTTGCTATGGAACTAAAAACTGTTAACATTATTTTAGAAATAATCTGACACATGTCAATGTTATAATTTTGTAAATTTTAATTAATATGAGGCGTTTAACCACGGCAGAAAGGGAAAATTGCATTCGACTTCTCAACGAAGGAATGTTAAAAAAAAGCAAATTGCGCGCATTTACAATGTCAGCCGAAAGACAATTTATAATTTGAACCGTCGCGTCGAAACTCCTGGTAATCATAATTATGGGCATGGGGGTGGACATACAAAAAAAAATAAACCAAAGAACCGTAAGAATTTTAATGAGAGAAACTATGCAGAATAGAACAAAGAACTCTAGAAAACTAAATGACTCTTTAAGGCAACAAATTGGGGTGAGAGTTTCAGACAGAACAGTGAGAAGAACATTAAATAAATACAACTTGAGGTGAGAATTTATTTTTACAAAAACAACATAATGCCAAACATTTTAAATTTTAGAGCCCGTCGCAGAGCAAAATGTGTGCGGTTGCAGGAACCTTTAAATTAGGTTTAGAATTAGAAATTTTGTAAGAATTGACTTTTGGCCGTTGTTAACCAATCATGTATATTGTAGAATATAATGTAATAAACTTGTTCTTGTCGCTACGTTTTTGTCTATTATCGACCCGGTATAATGTGTAAATTTGAACCTGTGGATTTCAACCACCAAATAAAACGCTTAGATTATAGAAAATCTAGGTGAAATAAGGATTCCAAATCCGTAAAGATCATCAAGAACCGTCAATCCAATGTCAAGTTATAGCATTTTAAAAATTTTGCTACCCAAATTTTATGTTTAGTAGTGTGTACAAGGCCTAACGGCCTTAATCCAAAAAGTGACAAGAACGTCTAGAGATATTGATGTTACCTTAGTAACGAACCATATTGCAACTACCAAAAAAATTTTTTGCGGAAATTTCACTCATACAAACTTTTTGATTTTTTGCATGACTTCATTGATCACCCCGTATATAATAAACCTATGGTCCTACGATAAATATACGTCATGCAGCTTAATCCGAAAAAAACTAGCTCTTAAAATCTGCAAGACGCGTTCAAAAATTTGCATTCCTGTTGAAAATATTGAACTTTAAATTTTGCCTAAAAATCTCTATGTGTAAGTTCGAGTGGCCAGCAGTTTATTTCTTCTCATTCAACTTGCAAGCACTCTATGTTACCCAAATAGGGATCAACCTAGAATATTGTTTCTACAACTGGGAAGTGTCACTCTATTAAATTAAATTGTATTATTCTGCTCTTCAGAGATCCATGGTACGTTACCATTTCGGCTTGAAGCCTAGGTGGGCTGCTCCAGATTAAAATATATATGTTTTAATTTTTTTATACTGTTTGTCAAGGCTTTCGAATCTGTGCATCCTAATTAAAGTAGACTTTTAAGTATACTCTCAGGCTAAACATTGTTAAGGTTAAGGTAACTTACTTCCAACATAATATCGTATTTAAATTTGTGAAATTTTCTTTTATACCCATAACAATTATTTTTACTGTATTTACAAAGGCGCTGAATAGAACATTAAAACAAAATTGCCAATATCGGTTATTTTGCTGCCTAGATACAAGATAAGAGAATAAACTGGATATTAGCGAGATTACTTGCCGATGATACTAATATGAAGTTTGAATAAATGAAGAAACAAATATGAAAGAAAATAATAAAAAAGATAGTCATCATAAAAAGAATAGAAAATAAATTAGCGGATAAAAAGATGAAAAAGTTATAAAGGAAAACAATATTTTAAAACATCAATAAATCATTTTTATATCACACTAGCTTTCGCCAGCGACTTCATCCGTGGTATAACAACTTTACTCCATTACAAACTTTCAACCCCCATTTCACCCCCCTAGGGGTTGATTTATTAAAAACTGTAAAACACGTGTTTAAACACATTCAGATTCACTAAGAAGGTTTAAGATTTAGTACTGGTTTAAATTAAGATCTTATAGTTGATCAGTTATGTTTTGGCAGGATTTTGTCCAGTCATTGTTAATAAGTCGTCATTAAAAACTTATGAATTATTCTAATATTTCAGGGATTTGTTTGGTTTCCAAATTATTTCCATCTTGGGACGAGTTGCTGTAAAGAATTTAGTTCTATTATTGTCAAAAGTACGTACTAAAATTGCCCTTTTCTCTATATATTTGCGAAAAAGCTCAGAAATAAATTCACAGTATAAAACTTAGTTGTCTTATTCTTACACTTGTCAGTTTAAAACTTTTGGTTGTCAAATTAGACCGGACTAGCGTTGGAAAATCTGGCTGTTATTTTTTAGAGAGTTAATAGGACCATCTAATATTTTTTCTCGATACACAGTTCGAACACCTGTTTCATCCCCTTCGAATTTAAAAAGAAAAACTTTATATGTGGATGCCTACGTTATGTAAGAAATCTCTGTGCGAAATTTTAAGTTTCTAGATCCAGCGATGTGGGCTGTGCGTTGATATGTCAATCAGCCAGTCAGTTTCTTCTTTTATCTAGAGATTATGGTCCTGTTGTTATAAGTAAAGAATAGAAGAGGAAATTTGGGAAATAGTTTTAAGAGAGAGGGAGAAAAGACATACAAGATGAAGACATTCTTAATGGAGAGAGAAGCGCGAAAAGGAAAAATATAGCAGCAGGTCCAGCACAAACCGACATAATATAGTAAAGGACAGAACAAAATAAAGAACAGAATATGTCGCCGAGACAACAAGCAAAGGTTTTTAGGTTCTCTATTGGTACGATTATTTAAGTGAGGTTCTCTTGATTCAATAACGAAATGTTATCCAGTATCAACTATTGCTTTTATGGTATAAATAGATTTTATATGATATATTTAATTATAAATCGATGAGGTTTTGTTGCATATAGCAACTATTTCCATAAAAAAATCTCATGCGAAAGGATATATTATTTGGAGTTTTTCGTTCATATAGAATTAGGTGAAATTTTAAATTAGATATTATGTAAATATTTTCAAAATTAAACTTACAATAGGGTAATTCCGGGGGAGATGGCGCACCTTTTTAATAATTGCCATAAAAACCTTAGGAAAAATCACAAATAATGATTTTAAAAATAAAAGTTTTATTATTTGGTTATTTGGGTACAAATATTCATTATCCAATTTGAAAACAAATAAGTCTAAAACACTATGAAAAATATTTGAACAAAAACATACAAAAACCATCTAACCCAAAAGTTGCGGTTAAGTTGGCGCAGACGTTTCGGGTGAGATGGCGTAACAAGTTTTGAGTAATATAAGTATTGGTTTTTTATTGTTAAGTAAAATATTCTTTGCACAAAAAACACATACCTAATTTGATATAGTCTGAACAATTTTCATGGTACCAGGACAGACATCGAATGCATTTTAACCAATCATTATTTTTTTGTTATCGCGAAAGGTTCGTTGCATCCCCTGAAACATTCTTCTTCGGAACTATCTGATTTACTGCAGCTACGGCTTGAACCATCTGATTTTTAGTCCAACTACCCCTTGAAAATCCGCTACGACTTTTGTATCTGGTCGGCAATGGACACCATCTATCCCGAATTTAAATGCGCCATCTCATCCAAAGTGGCCGGGTGAGATGGCGCACTGAATTACTAAAATCGGTAACTACGCACAACCACTATTTTAGGTTAAAATAATAAAAACAAGCATACATGACAAATAAATGTTAATACAAACAATTATTTATATGTAATAACTTACCAATCTGTTATAATCTACACTACTGGAGAAATTTTCAATGCCTCAAAATTAAATATTTGGGCTTAATCGCTTCTTTTACTCGAAAAATCGAAAGTTTACCTGAGAGCCCGCGTGGACTACAGAATGATTATTGCATACTGACACCAGATCGACATAAGTCTATCCGTCAGTGAATTATAGTGTTGCGCCATCTCAACCTCTACGCCATCTCCCCCGGAATTACCCTATTTGAGTTCATATTTATGAGACTGGAAAAGATTTATTTACATTAAAATTTTGGTTAGTTTTCAAAAGTTAACGGTCATTAGGCGTAAAGGTCTGCTTGGGTTGAATTTACTCCAAAAAGCTATTGCTAAACCGATTATGTCAAGAGGCATTTTGAAAGTATGTGCTCTGAAATATTTACGCTTAATCGGTAAAGATAAGGCAACTTTATCAGAATGTAGGTAGTCAATAAACTACATTTCCCTTCTCTTCAGACACTCACGGTACGTTAGTACTTAGGCTTGAAGTCTACGTGGGATGTCTTAGATAAAAAAAAGCTTAAAAAATTACATTTAAAGCTTTTTTACCTTTTTAATAAAATGCCTGAACATCTAAAATTTAAAATTTCACATTGTATCTAAAACTAGAAACAAAAATAATGATTATAAATGTTGAAAAAAAGGAAAATAAATCTGTATGACTAATTAAAAGGGGAAATTAGCAATTGTTATGATGCCAGCTTTCTCCCGCGACTTCGCCCGCGTGGTATATGTGATACTAGAGAATATGCATATAACCCAAATAAATCTGAAATATTTTTTTTATATTCTCCAAATAAATTAAATGTTTATGGCGCTTGCTGTTATTCATTTATTTTGGTCTTTATTAACAAAAAAAAAAAGGATTTAAAACTGCAAATTTTCGCGCGAATTTCGAAACTTGTAAAACGTGATCCCATTGACTGTATCGTCAAAACTGACCTTATGACTCATCATGAAATATGGCCAATTCCAGCGTTGTAGAGTCATCGACAACTCAATAAAAATGGTACTTAATGCCTAACCCATCCAATGAAATAACCGTGCACTTAAAGTAGAAGGTTCCTAAAATCTTATTTATGTATATTTCAAGCAGAAATCGGTCCAGGAACCTTTCAATTTTGAAACAAAAAATGGCATTTTGCGAAATTTTAGGTTGGTTCAAAACGCGCTTATTTGACTTTAGATTGTTTTTCAGTTACGGTTTCTGATGGTTCTTGTACAAGTCAACAAGTTTTCTACCTCTTCAAATAAAAAAGTTATCTTTTGGTCCAAATATAATCGATAACCATGTACCATATTTAAAGTGCCAATTCCTTTATAAATTTGCGAGAAAAAATTTAGGTTTATCAAATTAGACCGCTCTAGCGTTGGAGAACTTGGCCGCAACAGTTTTATTAAAAAATGAAATATGCATGTGCCAACGCATTTTGAACATTAAGTTTATTTAGACAGTTAATGTACTGTCAAAAGGATAAAAAAATCGTACAAAAATTCAAAGTAGCTTTTATTAGGTGTTGCAAATTTGACTGTTATATTTTAGTAACGATCAGACTACCAATTTCCAAAAATAAGATGTTTTTGCTACCGAACATGCAGCATTTATTGCTAAAAAATTGAGCCCCGTACAAATAAAATTCTTAATTAAAAAAGAGCGTTCATTTTTTCCAAAACGATTAATAGAAGTTAGTTACGTTTTAAAGCTAATGTTTACCAAATATTCCTCTCGGTGTTTTTAATACGATTGGGCCATTCTCTTTCTTCTTCATTCGCTGATCACATGATTTGTTTGCATATATTTATGTAATCGTTAAAAAGCTCGTAAAGAACAATTTAAATACATTAGATTTAACGTTTCCACCGGCTAATTGAAAAATGTTTTCATGACATTTAATTTAACGCCTTTAATTTCTTTTTGTTTAAATTTCCTTGACAGATGAATTACGTAGTGCGGTCCATGTATTCTTAGCCTCGAATAGAAAAAAGGGAATATTTCCAAAAATTCTATTTCCGTTAGGTGGAGAGAACCCTCATTAGGTTATATACAGGTTGGCCCGCATAAAACTAACCAACCGGGTTTATTTTCTCTCAAGTAAATAAATCAAAAAACGGTCGTACACTTTAGTTTTCAGGAGGATATATCTTTTTGATATTTTTTTTGGTGCTTGAACCCCTAAGCCGAGGGGGTGACTTTCACTTTCATTCCACTTGTTCTGTCGAAAAAGAGGGCTATCATTAGTTTGTTGTTGATAACTGTTAAATTTATAGTAAAACTAATAATTTTGCTATAAATTTCCTTTCGTTCAATTACGCATTAAAATAACGTATGCTTGTGAAGAAAGGGATGAAATTATTACACTTTTCTTTATAAATAACGATTGTGCTAGAGCTGCCGCGTTATCTTATAGTGAATTACACCCAAATGGACACCTGCCTCATTCTTACGTGCGAAAATTAGTGGTGAAATTTCGTGAATCAGGATCAGTGCTAAACAATAAAGAAATATTGAAAATCCTGTAAGAAATGAAGCTGCAGAAGTTTCAGTTTCGGGTCATATTGCAATTGATCCCACACTTAGCACGAGGAAAATTCTCACAAATCAGGACCTATGGTAGCGTGAATTAATTAATCCTGACTGTAATATAAAAAGGGTATTTCGAACTACCTATATTTATCTCAATTATGAAGGTAAGGCATTCTTGAAAGTCTTGCGGTCTCGGAGGCGAATAATGATGTTAATAAAGAGTATTAGTAAATATAAAACTCTTACCAAACCAAACTTGACCAAATAATGATGTGTCGACTCGTCAGCAACTCTGGTAGATCTCGTCAGGAATTGGAACGCGCGACCCACGATTCGCGACCAACGAGTTTGCCCGATCAGTTTCGCCTCTAATGAATCTTAGCTCTTAGATAATGCGTGTTATGAATTCTAGCCTCTGTCGTTGAGCAAATAAAACACTTGTGCTTCAAAACACTTAAACTCTATTAACAAAAATTAATAAAAATTTACGTTACAAAGGTAAACTTAAAACTAATGTACAATAAAATAATTAATTTGGTTTAAATTAGAACGGGAGAAGATACATAGACAGGCGTTTACTTGAATGAACATGAAACAATAAATTTTATCAATGGTAATTTAGCTACAATTATAGGTCAAAAGAGAAATAAAACTTTAAAGAAATATCTAGGCTTTTTGATCATTCCACGAATTATACAGAATGAAAATCCCCCCATTGAGTTGGCCAGACCCACAACAAATCAATGAATTATCTTACCCAAAAATAATCACTACACTTTAAAACAGATTATATTAAATTTGGAAGAAAAGAACCCAATTTTTGTAAGAGAAACTGATCAACAGTGAGAACACTAAAGAAAAGAGAGATATGCAGTTAGCACGGACGTTGATTCGGAACTGCTCTTGAATACCCCCGTTAACTTAGAGGAAGGCTCCTAATACCACCCAATTCTTAATTCATCCCCCTATAATCTATTCTTTTTATCCTATGGCCAATGATAGCTCTCGTTATCCCTCTGAGAGTACGTCCCTTAAGTTTCTGACCAATTAAGAGAAGCCTGTTTAAATTGTTTCAATTTTTAGCAACAGATGTCACAATGCGTTCTCAATTCTGATGAATTTTTACGAATTACCTAATTATAATATTTTGCGATCTCTCTCCGGTAATAATATATATAAATGTATGAAATATCTATATTACTAGCTTAACTAAACTATCAAAGTGATAAAAAAACCTATAAATATCGTTATTTAAGCTACTTTTCTGTTTTCTTCATATGTGTATTTTGATATGTGTGAAATAGGAAAAAAAACACTTTGATTACAATAATTTTTGAGCGTATATATTACAATTTTCGAGATATAATCGACATTTTCGAGATTTTTCTTCCATTCGACAAACGGGTCGGTAATTACATTTGTACATGTGTTGACATAATCGTCGTTGGTGGTTTTGCCACCCACAGTTGTTGTTTTTTCTGCATTTTCGGGTCTAGCCATATAATCCCTACGTTTTTGTTTGTTTTCCTTGTTGTAAAGTTTGTGAGAAAAGGATTTTAAATTCTGAAAAGGTCTCAATTGTGCGTTTAAGTGAGTTTTGAAACCAAATATTTATATCTGTTGTTAGGCCATATTATTGCCTTTTTCTGGTATTTTAGATCTTTCCTATCCCCGGATGTTTAACCACATGTTCGTTTTCTGTGGGAACTGAATATTGAAAATTATGGCTTTTAGAATATTCTTTGTTCAGAATTTTAGACTATTTATTTTTCGTAAAAATAACTAACTTTAATATATAATATTAATTAATTATATTATATTTTATTAATATTCATTCATAAGTAACTTTTGATAATCCATTTTATTACAAAATGTCAGAAATGTCGGGAGTTTCGCGTACAACCATCCAGGGAATCTTTAAAAAGCATAAATTCCATCCCTCCAAAATATAGCTGCTTTATGAACTTAATGAAGACGATACCGATCTCTGTTTGGAATTTTACGAGTTAAATTGCTGTCCCCCACCCTCATCACCGAAAGTATCGCTCAGAAAAATCTGAAGAAAATCATGAACATTGACACTTAGGTGTAGATTGAGCCAAAATTATCAAGATTGAAAAATTCTGGGGCGGTCAGTTGTTATAAACAATTTAATTGTTCATTTCCTTTTTACTGCTAAACCATTGGTTTTAGAGAAAAAGTGTTTTCGACAAAAAATATTTCTCACGATATAAGGAACAACTTTTATCCTTACACGTTTTTCAAAATTTTTAATTTGACTCAGTCGAAATGCTCCCCAGTCAGCTCCGCGTATACGAGATGTGGTATGTCGTTGGTGCCGTCAGCAGCGAGTAGCGCGGCATATTGGCGGAAATCGGGAAAGCCGAAGTTTGGTCAGGTTAAGTGGGGGACTGATGGCACGGAACACTAACTGTGCAAGTATAGCGACGTTTTCTGTCCGACAAACTGGATTTTTTCTTTCTTCCATATCTGACAGATAAGGGTATAAAGGCGTTGATACAAAGCTTCTCCTGCATTTTTGCTATCAAATATATGAGTTCGTTTCCTTCACTTGCTGACTATATGTTCAGCAACTGATTAAAATATTTCTTCCAGATTTCTATTACTTCCTTCTCGCTAGCACTAGATTTCCCTCTGCGTTTTTTAGAAATATGCAAGTTCTCGGTTTGAAGCCGCTTTCTATACTCCTGACTCGTGCAAAATGCAATTGAACAATACTTGCTTTTTAAAGTGAAAAAAAACTTTTTACGATATTTTTATTTAAAAAATGTTGAAAAACACAGTTAGTGTTCAATACCAAATACCCAGACTTCAATGAAGTAGAAGTAGAAACTAAAAACTAAGGATGGGCAATACGCCGACGCAATTCGCTATTCACAGCAGCTGAAATCTAAATTATGAGTAACATGTACCGATACGAATCGTAATTGAAATATCCGCCTAATATAAATTAAACTGGCAAAACGGTGTTAATAAAATAATTCGAATTAAAATTTGGAAATAATTTAGAAACAAACCTAATAATTCTATTTTCAGAATTATACGATTCTGCCCACTACTAGTTATTTTGCCTTAATACCTTCGGCATATAAAATATATTTGTTTTTTTAAGATGTAGACACATTTTGAATATTTTTTTTCAAGCATAAAAAAAATTTCAACAATTTTTTAAGGTGCAGAATAGAAATACTTTAAAAAATTATGGAAGCTTGGACCAAAATGTATAATTTAAAAAGTTACATCAGAAATTTTCCAAGGCAACGCAATAAAATACTTAACAGATATTTTTTAAAAAGTCAATAAATCCAACGATTTTAAAAGAAACGATGACATCGAATTGCCGAAAATGACACGAGTCAACATAAAAAATATTTTTTATATCTTGCAGTTTTTCATGACATTGGCATTTTTCATTAATTTAAAAGAAGCTTCCCTTTTCTAAGCTGTAACTCTGTGTTACCTCCCACTTATTTACATTTGAACCATTCCAAATATAACATAATAACTTAATAACATATAAAACATAATTTATATCATGCTGTACATCTGAAGATTTATTTATTATATCATAGTTTTTCGCAAATGATTCATATATATTTTTGTGTTGATTGGTAAATCTCGAACCAATAAGATTCTTTGATCTAACGGAGCGTGCGAAAAATACTTAAAATAAACTTTGGTTTTTGGCAGAGGAGTAGATACAATATTAGAATGGCTAATCAAAGTGGATCTATAAAATCAGTGCATTTCAATATTGCTGATGTTTACAATCCTGGTTTGATCTAGCTCTTCTCCATGGTTGATCTTGCTCTAGATTTTTTACTTTCCTATTATAGCTCTTTTAGTATTTCTTCAATATATATGCACTGTCTTACTTTTGGCATCTCCTAATGTCCATGACATCCTGTCTCTTTTCTTTATGATATTCCATATAATATAGTCCCTTTTATATCAATGCGATTAAAAGAATCGGGCCTGCCAATTTACCTACATCATTCTTCTGCAACACCACATTTCAGATGCTTCTATTTGCCGCTCTTTTTCCTAATCATAGTCCAGGTTTTCCTTTATGCATAAGTTAAGGGCGCGACTTTTTATTTTTATGCTACTGGTGAGTAGCTGTCATTTTTCAGCAAATAAGCCTTTAGGACACGCCGTCTTATTTTTATGCTGCTTGTGAGTAGCTGCCGGTTTTCAGCAAAAGCTTTTTCACTTTTGTTATCCTGCACTCCACGTCCCGCTTACTACGATAGTTCAGGTCTGTCCAATTTAAATTAACAGTGATGACAGAAACCCATTTTACAAAGGAGAGATTAATATGTATGTTTCTCATATTCTTCTCTCTTATATTTTCTCTCTCTCTCTCATATTTTTCCCTCTCATATTTTTTCTCTCTCGTCTTCTTTTTGTCTCACACTCTGATATTTTTACAAGTAATAAAAAGCTAGGTTATGAGAAACATAAACATGACATATTTCAAGCCTGTCCCAAAAGTTATTTTTATAGTATAAAAATATACCCTAAGTTTATATAAGGTGTTAGCAGCTTAAATTCCTGTATTATATAAATCCGCGACTGGCTAACAACTACCGAACTATTACGCAAGGTACTTATTTGTTCGATACTTCAAATTACTTGGACCTGGCGTTACAGGAATGATTATTATGATCGCCGATCCGACATAAAGTTGAGAAAAGAGAGAGTTAAAGAAGATTCTTCTAGTTGTTGCGAAAGGAGTAACAGTTGCGCTTTAGAAACGTCAGTTTGGTCAGTTTAAAGCTGAAGTCACAGTATGTCTATCCTCCTGGAGTTGCGATTTTCAACATTTACAATTAGTACAAATTGAGAAACTACTTTGTATATTAGATTAAACACCACAAACTCTCACAAACGTCTCTGTTTGCAGGGAGGCTATATTATAAATTTATTTGCAGGATAGTAGTAAGATGGCGCAAGCTGAATAGTGGTTTGTTGTTTCGCTGCTATCAATTTGTTCATAGGTAACATAGATAAGTTGTTTATTTAAGTTATATTACTTGGAAATAGTATATTCATACCTTAAAAGGTTTTAAGAATATGTGCAAACAGAAAAACACAGGAAATTACCCTTAACGGAAAATATGGTGCTAACAAAACAACAGTAATTTATAGCTGACATAGAAGACGTTTTAGTAAAAACACTTCAGATGGAAGAATTTGTTCAGATGATGTCAAAGTCGATCGCAGAGAAAATAGGCGAAAACATTGCAGAAAGTATGCAGATTTTTGATAAGAACAATACGACTTTGGAAGTTGAATTTAAAACACAAACAGATGATATTAAAAAATCGTTGGATCGGTTGCAAAATAAGGTTAGTGATAGAATACAAACACACGAACAAAAAATTGATAACATGGAGTAGCATTCCAGGCGTAAAAATTTACCCATATTTGGAATTCCCCAGAGAGTCGATAAAGAAGATGACTTTAAAGTTGTGAAAGAATTCTGCAAAGCAAAACTAGCAATTGATTTAACTTTAAACGAAGTCGATAGTTGTCACAGAACAGGAAAGAAAACGGCAGATAAGCCCAGACCGATACTTAATTATTACGCTAAAAAGACTTAATATTTACAAATAAGAAGAAGCTCAAGGGAACTGGAATTACGAAAAAAGAAGACTTAACAAAAAAAAGGTCCTACTGTTTTCAGAGGCGGCTGACAAATATGGGGTTCAGACTGTTTGGACCATCATATGGAACTATTTTTATAAATTCATTAAAAGGTATAAAAAAAATTCTAAAAATTCAAATCTTGTATAAATTGAATATTCAATGTGGTTTACATTTATTACTGTATAAAGTGATTTTAAAATTCCCTTAGTTAAAAACACTAACAATTTTTTCTTTAGTTAGTAGTTGGAATTCTTATTTTCTTTTTTGCGTTCTAATAATGATGACAGTGCAAATATGGGTGTAATGGTTTAATTCCCATATTTTTTTTTATTAAAAATTTTTATTTTTCACGTTAATATTTTCTTTTCTTTTTTGGTTAGGGTATGATGAGGTAACTACAAAATGATATAAAATCTATGATAAATATAAATGTCAAATTGACAGTTTAAATAATAGTATATTATTTAACGAGCGGTAATGTAGGTCATAACTCACGCAGATGAAGTTTGCAGCACGAGCCGCAGGCGAGTGCTGTAATTCATCAAGTGAGTTATGACCATTACCGCAAGTTGAATACTATACTTTATCTACGACTATAACAATAAATACTAAGATACAATTATAGAGAAAGAAATTTAACTTAATTTGAAAACGTTAAAATTATTCGAGTGACATTACTTCCCTCAATAACAACTATTTCCTTTCGGCCAATAGGCTTGTACAGAGCTACCTTGATATTCGGTTCGTAAATCTTTTCCGATTTATTATAGTGAGTTATAGCAGTGAGTTATTATAACTCATGTTGTTTGTTTATAGATACTATTAATTGTTCAAAAGTAGTTGAATAATTAATATATAATTTAATAGGAGTAGATAAAAATATTTATACATATTTCAATTAAATGTAGGGGACACCGGTGACAATTGTAACAAAAAACACATCTGATTTTTTACAACCTTACCTGTCAGTTCTAATTTATTGATTTTTTTTTTGAGGATGTCCCCGAGGTTTGTAAGTAACCTAATAAATTCAGAATGTAGAAAAAATATCTAGTTTCTTGTTTAGAACATATAATTCAAGTCAATGACAAGTGTTTCAATTGACACCCGACTGGTGGCAATTGTAACGGACACAGGTGTCAGTAGTAACAGTAGTAATAACATTAAAAAATAAACAAAGAGTTACACAAATAAAAAAGTAGTTTTTTTCTGTTCTGTTCTGACCAAAATATACCAAAAAAAAACACGACAAATTCGTAACAATCTGTATTAGTAACTTCTATTAAAATATAAATAACAATAGTTGAAAATATACAAGTGCAAAGTAAAATATTCTTTTAAAATGAAAAATGCTAGATAAGAAACGTGGGTATGTTAACATTACTAAAATACCTTACTCTTCACCTGAGTTAAGTATATCGTTCGTGCGGAAGAAGGCTGTTTTAACTCCAAATTTTTGGATTACTCTTATGGGAAAAATTTACAAATTACTAATTTTAAGTTAATATACGAGTATTTTTTCTTCCGTATGCACGGTATGAGGTCTCTACAAATGTTTGGTTTCATATTGTAAAGCGTTCTATAAAGAAATACATTATGATGATACACACTTTTTACATTGGTTTCACTTGTAACATGTTACAATCGTCACCTTTATTCATGTTACAATTGACACCAAAGGACATATATGATTTGTTTACATTATTAAACTATGTAATCTAATTCCTAATGTGTTCTTATTATAAGATTATATAGTCAATATAATCCATATTTCAGTGGTATATTTTAAATATGTATTGAAAATATGGTTAAGAAATTATTTACAAAAGAAAATAAAAATAAATACTTACTTTTCATGTTGAAAGTCACGTTTCAGATCATAACAACAGTACTCATCAGAATTCTTAAAGCAACTAACACTATAAAGAAAGATCTGTCAACAACCGTTGAACATGAGTATCTCGGTTCGCGATAATCCGGCAGATGGCGGACGTATACTGAATGTTACAATTGACACCTGTTACAATTGTCACCGGTCTCCCCTACATAGTTTGAATAAAAATTATAATGAAATTTTAATAATGTTGGAGGATGTGGGATCTGGAAACGTGGATGGACCCATACTTTCTGAAACTTGGCAAATACATGATAAAAACAACTTTATCCACGACTCGTCTATAATTTGATTATTATACATGAGTTTATGAAATAATAATAATATTCATTATTCACTAGTGAATAATGGTTTCATTATTCACCGCTTCCACGGATATCTCGATCCAAACTCCAAACAAGAGCTGTGCTCGATCCAAACCGGCTTGGAAAAAAAAAACAAAAGTGGCTATGAAAAATTAGCTTCGTCACGTTGCGTTGTTGTGGTTACTTTAATTCCGAGTTTAATTCAAAACGTCAACATTTAAAAATAAAAACATATATTAATATTATCTAAATTTTTTTGATAGTCCTGGATAAAGTATAGTATTCTACTCGCATATAATGGCTGTTATTAACTTGGATGATTTATGACACTCGCCTGCGGCTCGTGTCATAAACTTCATCCGCGTGAATAACAGTCACCATTATATGCTCATTGAATAATATACTATTAACATACAAGGTTACAGTAATTATTATAACAACTCTCAAATAAATCAAGACGATTGTATGATCATTTTTGTTAAATCAGAACTTAATTAACATGTTTATTTCACAAATGTAGACTGTACAATAATTAGTCGTATAGAAATTAAAACGAATAATACTAATATTGCAATAAATGCTGATTATCATTTACCTTCAATATAGATAGGCAACAGTTTTAAGATCAGCTTCATTTATATTTAAAGAATTTAAATAAACTGGTGATATAAATTTAAATAATTTGGATAGGGCTGATAATTATAATTACGTGTTAACATATCTAAATACCTTGTCCGAGGATCATTTTATCTCCCATATTAATAAAATATTAGAAGAGCACATCTAAAACCTGTATGGACCATTTTTTTTGATAAGGGTCTAAGGAAAATAATTTAAATTTGACTGCAGATGGTTCTATAATTAAGTCTTCAATCACAGATCACTACGTTGTGTGTTTGGAAGTAAACTTTCCCGATACAGGGGTTCAAAAGGTTAGTAAAAAATATTATATAACAATAACAGAATATAATGCCCCTATAACAGTGGCGGCTCCTGAAATTTTAGATGTGTCGTATCTCAGTTCCTACGCATGGGACCCACACCAAATTATAGGATGTTACTATTGGGTACTCTAGAAACTTTTTCGTAAAAAAATATTTGATTTTAAAATTTGCCAAAAAAAGCATATTTTTTCATAAATTTTATCAGATTTTATCGATAGAATTCACATTTCATTGAATAACCTCTAATATCTTGAAATTAATTAGTTTTTAAAATTTTTACCCTAACATATTTTGTGTAAGAAGTAGTTTAAAATGTCATTTCTTTAAGGAAAATTAGAATATTTTCACGAAATTTGGCATTTGTCGATAAAATTTGATATACTTTATGAAAAAATAAGCTGAGTAAAATTTTCTTCACAGCTTTTTCAGATGTCAGGTGAAGCGGCCCAAAAAATTAAATCCATGTTTTATACAATTTTCTTTAATCGATGCTCAATTGTTTTCCTGATAAGATATATGAATGATCCATAAAAATCCCCAAAACTTTCATATTTAACATTTTTTCCCATCTTTAAAAATAAAAAAGTTTTAAGAACTGTTCACTTTTATTTGGATATCCCTGTACAAATTGATTAAAGTTATTAATGTATTGTTGTGTATTATACTCTCAAATTGCGCCAGCTTCAAAATTCAGAACTTCGGTGTACAAGTTACCTAACGTTAAATAAAATTAAGTTAATCATTAACCACAGTTATACGTAAAAAATATTATTTCGTACTTTTTAGTGCTTTTGCTCAAGTTGTTTAATATTTTTGAAAAAACTTATTCACTAAAAAATATCAAAAATCTTAAAAAACAGCAAACACCCGGACAGTAAATGTTCCGCCGCTGAACACACGATAATTTTAGAAAATGAATAATTTCACCATTGCCCAACGATACGATCAAGTGTGTGTTTATGAATCAGCGAAAAACTATGGATTGACCGAATTAGAAAATTTTATTTGCGTGGGCTTCAAAACAACACAAGTGCCATTTTTCACAAAAGTCTTGACACATCGTAAGACTTAGTCTGTTTCTTATTTTTACGTTTAAAAATAAAATTTTATGTAGAAATTTGGTCGCGGTTTTCGGATAAGTATGATAAATGTCTAGTGACGCGGTTTTCAGTTTTCCTAGGCCAGGAACATGGGCGATTGTCAATTGGGATTAACCTGACTATGATTTTTTTTTAATTAGTGTTACTTACAGTTAAGATTTTTTTGAAGTGTGGTTATCAGACTTCTAGCATCCTGTAGAAGGTGACGTTTATTTCGACCTCCATAAATCAATCTTATCATCCCACACACATTGGTTATAGAGATGCCACTGTAACTGTGGAATAAACTAAAAAGAAAATAAAACACAAAATTATATAAAATATTTTTATCTCTATTAGTCACAAAGTTGTTTATAAATAGTGTTCCCATAGCGTAATTTATCTTTATCTGATCACCAAAGACTTATTTATACACAAATATTCACAAAAGGTATAGTTAAGAATTTTTTAACTCTGTATTTTAAGTAAGACAAAAATTTATGGAAAAAATAAATCAAGAAATTATTAATCAGGAAATTTCTTTAAAAGGCAAGCAGTCCTTCCTACTGACATTGTCAGTTCTAAGAGAGAAAACATGTTTCATAGCTCTTAATTATTGTAACTGTACTTTATTTTCAGAAAAAGCTGTGAATTGTGAATTTATTTCTGAGCTTTTTCGCAAATTTACAAAGGAAAGGCAATTTTAGTACGTACGAAAATAATAGAACTAAATTCATTACAGCAACTTGCTCCAAGATAAAAATCATTTGGAAACCAAGCAAATCGCTGAAATATCAGAATAATTCATAGGTTTTTAACGACGACTTATTAACAATGACAAGAACCTGTCAAAACATAACTGATCAACTATAAGATCTTAATTTAAACCAGTACTAAATCTTAAAACTTCTTAGTGAATCTGAACGTTGGGTTTTAGTCCTTACTTTCTTACTGATTATTGTCGAGCTCTAGATGAGAAAATATGTTTAATTTATCTTAATTGTGCTGTTAATTTTCAGTGTTTTCTTATTGTGATTTTTTTTGTTTATTTTCAGAAAAAGCTATATCTGATAGAAAACCATAGAGCTATGACATAAGTAGGCAATGAACTTAGATTTTTACATGGTGTATAGGTTACATTTTATTATATTTTGATAAGAGGATAATATAAAATTTTTAAACACTTTCTTCACAAATCTGAAATTTTTTAAATAAACACATTTATCGATTACACCCTATTTTATAACTTCGATGATTTGAAGATTAAACTAAAGGAATTTACTCAGCTCTGCTAGTTAAAACAAACTAATTCAAAGTAAATATTTTTCTAAATAATATTTTTTTAAGGAAAACCTAACACAGATGCTGTTTTAATATTTTTATAGATCCAAGAGAGGTTCTAAATGACATTGGTATTTATTGGATCCTGAGAAAGCTAAAGATGCTATTACATCTCTTAATGAAGATCTTGAGTGGATTTCTAGCTATTCCAAGCAACATAATTTGACGGAAATCCTCTGCTGTTCAGACAGGCGCCGACAGGCATTAAAAGGCCAACTCAATATCAAACTAGGTCTTGTAAAATTGAAATTTTCAGATTGTTTTGCTCTCCGAAAATATGACCACGTATCAGCTAAAATAAAAGAATTACAATGATTAAATGTTAAGTATGTTAAATATTGCAAAACAGTACTTTCTTGTTTTTCTGATTAAACTAATTCGTTTTAATGTCCCTAGTTCTCTAAAAGAAGAACTTGTGTTTCGCGAAGTAATACACGATCGTGCATTGCGACATCGAGATCATCTCACCATGCCGCAGCACCAATCTGCACTATTCCGAAAAAGTTTTACATAATGTTGTCACGGTATCCAGCTCTTTAAGTCCTGAATTAAAATTGTGTAGCATAAATACCTTACGGTGACGTATGTATAAAGTTCACTTATTAAATACTCAAAATGGCTAGTTTATTGTTATTGATTATAATACATTGAGCGAAAGCAGAAGCGGTGCTTATAACTTGACATTAAAAAGACTGACAACAGTTCATTTAATGTGTTGAATACTGGAATGAATAATACTTGTACCTTAAACGGTTTCAGGGGCATCTTGGGATACGGAGCAACCATTTACAGTATTTAGTGTTAACCATGGGTGTGAGGCTCTACTATGTAGGTATCTTCCTCGTTATTCATAAAAGTTGTGTAAGAGACCAGAAACAATGTAGAACTGACTCCAGGAAGACTTATTTCAAAGATACTGGATTCTACCGATGTGGGTGATCAAGATAAGGCCTATAACGCATTGAAAAACCTCAAACTAAAAGAGAAGCGACTTCAAGCTCAAAAAGAAAATGGCTAAATTGACTCCTTAAGAGCGCGATGGTATCTTGTTAAAACAGTTTATTAGTGAACAGAGCTATTACAACTTGCAGCCGGAAGTAGATAAATTCCAAACCGAAACTACTGGTGACGACAAGAGTTCTTCCTCTAAGGTATTTAAATCTGTGTGTGGCGTATTGGCTAGGGCAATGTGAACTTAATAGATCCTGATTATTCCATCAATGCTATTTCCAATGTTTTGAAAGACCTTTACATTGATCTTATCAGCGAAAGCAAAAGCGGTACTTACAGCTTGACACTAAGAAGATTAAGTTTATTCAAGGTGTTGTACCTCCTGTGTACTGTAATGAATATAATACCTCTGCCTAGAGGTGTCTCTGGGATGCCTGGCAATCTTCCTGAGTATTTACTGATAACCATGGTAATATGGGTGGAGGGTTCTACTACGTATTTTCCTCATGGACATTGTATGAGCAACCAGAAACAAAGTGGGACCAAGCAGAACTGACTCCAGAGAAACTCATTTAAATGAAGTCTGTCGAACATCGTGGATCCTACCAGTGTGAGCGATCAAAGTGAAGCCGTCAAGGCATTTAACCAGAGACAAAGGGAGATCGAAGCAGAACGAACATCAATGGTCTTTTCAGTGCTTTGTGTTACTTGGCCGCAGCGAAGAGTCAAAAGATGCAGTGAGTTTACCAAGTACCAAAATGTAACGATTGCAATTTGTCAAATGTCACGAATAAAATATGTTTAGTTTAAAGGTCGACATAGTTCATTTTTCCAATTACAACGCGAAGCATAAAATTATTAATTCCAATTTAAATCTATTATATTAATAGTTTGTTACGTTTTCATATTAACATGAGTCGAATCCGAAAATAGATCGCGTATTCAAATATGAATAGTCATATTTTGGCAAAGCACTACCTATTCTATTTACGTCGGCACGTCTTGTCGTACACGTCGAGTATCCGACTAAATTAGGCCAATTATTTTAAAACCTACTGAGTCATAAGCCTTTAACTACAGTGGTATATTTTAAACTGTCAAGTCATACTTTTTATTTTAGAGGACAAACCCGAACCTTATAAAAGAAATTTTCATTGGTAAGGACCTATTAAGAGCAGTTATCTGCATCAATCGTACAATTTTAGTTTTTTAAACATTTTTGCTTAGGTTTGGGTATAGACCAGCGGTTCTCCAACTGTGGGGCGAGAGCTTTTCAAGGGAGACACCAAAGGAATAGACAAAACGAATGATAGAAATTTCTCCATAAACATTTATATTAAATTTAAAGTTGTAACTGTAAATGTAAAACGGTTAATCAAAACGAAAGCATAAAAACTAAATATTAAAATATTTCTCACGATACTCAAACAGAGGTCGAATGACTTCCGTGTGGCTGCTTTGAAGATCACAGCTTTCAAAACTGGGTTGTATATTTGAGGTAGTTACCCTTCCCCTTATAGACCAAGGAAATGGCGCATTTTTCTGCTAATTTCCTAGATTTCTTTTATAGAACTAATATAATTATTTTTCCACGTAAAATCACCTCTCCAAGTTTCCTAATGCATTTTCCGAACGCCGTATATTCCTCAGTAGTGTAATAAATCAGATTCCTTGTAAGAATTTGCACAGAATAGTATATTCTGTAACAAGATTAGAATGAAAAAACTCGATTCGAGTGGAAAATTCCGAACGCGAGCGTTAGCGAGCGTGAGGAACCACGAGTATCGAGTTTTTTCATTCTAACCGAGTAACAGACTATATTTTCTCCACGACCAGAAAGTATGAGTACTGTCAAATTCTATATCTGATTCATTCGATTTTTCACTCATTATTTCATTTAAATTGAAGCTTTTCTGACAAAAATTATGACGCCGCCACAATTTGCATCTGTCACTGACAATTTGGAAATCCACGGCAATCTATGTCGTTTGGTTCGATTACAGAATATTCATACCGTACCTTGTTATGGAATGAAAATACATGCGAAACACATAAGAAGTAAGTGTTTCAGAATAAATATTCTAACTCAAGAGTAAGAATGTATATGTTCTATTATTAAAAATGATTTCGGAATTTCTACATTCTTTAATGGTTGTGGAGAAAAGTAGTTTATGAAATTTTGAAGAGTGTCGTGCCATCTATGATATTAGCACAACACCATTTAGACCGTTTTTAATTTTAAAAACGAAAGCTATAAATAATAAGCTCCTGCGGACACTTAAAAAGAAGCCTCCTTATATAAAAAAGGGAAAAATGTTTTACTTATAGGTTATCAGCAAAGTGCTTCGTTATCATTATGGATTTTTTAAAAATAATTTCAAAGCTACTTGGAAAAATAATTTTCTTTTTTTTGAGACTGCATAGGATTTTTGATTATTTAAACCTTGCGGCGGGGGTACGAAACCCGTTAACTTTATTTTGAACAAATTTTTGACGCCACTGGAATTTAAAAAAATGTTGAGATTTGAAGTTTGTCGACCTGTGCATAGTGGCTAACTTTTAATTAAAGAAATCTTCCTGCCAAAAAGGTTAAAAGAGCTACTGGTATAAAAAGTTTTAATAAACGCATTAGCAATGACGTTTTTCAGTTACTGATTCCAAACAATATATGAAAAAGTTTACTCACACGGTTCGTGTGGAAGGCTTTGATAATATACGCTTTTCTCTAATGTTAGAGAAATTGCTAATAATCATTTGTTAACTCAATAAACACAAAAAATCCAAAGTGGTTGAGGCAAGTGAGTAAATAAGGAATAATAGCCAATGCCAATAGTACTAGGCCAAATAAGATTTTATTCGCTGAAACTGTGGAAAACTTTGAGTTTTTATATTAAATGCTTCTTGATTCGTATTTTCTATAGTCAATTAACTTAAAGGAAATTTAAAAACAACTTATAGTGTAAATATTTTATGACCAGAGTCGGTTATTTTTATCTGTTCTAATTTTAGGTCAGAATGTTCTTTTAGTTTTTAAACGAAATGCTGCTAAATAGCTTCATTAGAAGTTACAATCAGCATTTCCTTAGGATTTAGTTTTCAGAGAAGTACATAGCTTAAATTGCTGGAAAGATTTCGCATAAAATCATATTTTTACATCCAGTGCACTATGAGACAGATGGCTCCAAAAGTGATCAATATCATAATTTAAAAAATCTAAAATAAAAGCACACCATTGTTCTAAATAGTTTTCAAGAGATAAGAACTAAACAAAAAGAGATACTTTTTCTGTAGTTTATTATAAAGCTGAAATTACAATATTTAGGAACTTTAATTAAAAATCTATATACGTTTCACTAATTTCTTTATCGTTACTGGAGCTTTAAATTTCCGGAGAATTTAATTCTGACACCTCGGGACATTCTATCAAAGAGAATATATCCGAGAAAAGCGTTTCGTACTGTCTTCTTGGCCAGGGATGATCCTGGTAACAGCCGTAGAGTCTAGGGTTCCTTAAAAAAAAGTTCAGTTAAATTATCACCGATTTAAATGAATTTTTGAAATTACTCATATGTGATTGTGATTTATTTTGCTCTAGTTGAATATCTGCCTAAGTTGAATAATAATAAAAAAAAAACGAAATAGCTAGGAGGCTGTGACTTTAAATCTGGACATCACTTTTAATTTCAGTCAACTTCTCTTTAAACAATTTGGCCCTATTTTTTTAAAATAAAGGTGCTTTACTCTTGGATGATATTCATATTTTTTGTCCTACCCTGTACGCTGTGTGAGTTTAAGCGACTCCAAGTGCAGCAAATATATTTTTAGGCATGCACTAACTTTCTGAAGCATTTAAATTTAGGTAGTGTTACTAATAAAAAAAAAACCATTTGTTGCACACTATGTGTACCACACTGTATGTACAGTTTTCTCAAATGGAGCAAAGTCAAGCAACCCACTTTATTGTGCTCATTTACTATACATAACTACAAAATGTTTGGTAAAAAACGGAATGGGAAAACGTGGGAAACCTTTTATAACTCAAAATAAAGATGCATAATATCTTGTTTATAATGATAAATGACATACCCAAACTAGAAAAACAATACACTATATAAATTACCTTGAACACCTATCACATTATACCTTTTAAAAGTACTTACTTTGCCCTTCATTCTCCATGCTAAAGTTTTTTTCCATAACAAAAACAAATCTTGGTAAAGCACAATATAATATGTTAACTTTGCTCACAACTATTCACCTAGATGATTCACTCACGAAAACTTCCTTTTCACTGACCTTGTTCAACGAGACAGGTCGAGCTTTAACAGGTAAAAACAGGATTCTATAACCCTCTATTCTGTTATTAACAAGGTCATTCAAGTAATTTACGGATTTTTGGAAGTTAAAAATTGACCATTTTGGCCGAAATTTGGGAATTTTGTCCCTTAGTGCAGTGCAGTTATTCATTGGTTGCACATCAAATTATTAAAAGCATACAAAGAAAAATAAGGTCGGAGTTTTCCATGTATAAAATTCCACCCAGCCGATTACAAATAGTAAAGCTTGTAAACTAACCTCCGAGACATTTATGTCAATAAATACTATAACGAAATAGACATATTTCTCATTTTAAAGGTATGAGTTAAGAAATAATAATCGTATTACTTACCAGATAGAGTATACGTTCAATTTTACCGTTTTTATTTCTTTTAGACTTGAAATTATGCAGGTTTTACAAATTCCATTTTTATTACACTAGTAATATAATTAGTTACTCACATCTTTGTACCGTTGAATTGTAGAATGACTTAATTCTGACTGTATTTCAAACCAGTTAATCAGAATAAAATTCAGTTAGTGTAGATCAGTTAACGAGTCAGTTTAATAGTTTGATATTAATTTGTAAATAGCATGGTGCGGTGAAATGAAATTAAATGAAACATGGTTTTATTGTCGAAAGAAGAGCATCGCATTGGCAAAACATCTTAAAATTTAGTCCTAAGTATCAGACAAATATCAAATGTGACACAGTTCAGTAAATACAAATAATATTAAAATTCAGAAAACGGAACACAAAACACAGTCACATAACCTGGGCCAACAATACGTCAAAGTACTCATTTACTGAATTGAAGGTTCTCTCAATCAGTAACATCTTCAATTCTCTCCGGAACCTTCTTACGCAATAAGTTTTCGTCACATTAAGGACTAGTTGCTGTTATACAAGAGGGAATTTTTTGTTAAAGTAGAAATGGGTATCGGTAGCCCCAAAACGTGTGTGCTTTTAGTAGAATTTGTTAAGGCAGCCTGAATGAACACTTAAACTTTCTATGCATCAGAGACGCTGTTTCAAGAATAGGTAAAGACAATATCTTACAATTTCTAAAACACGGCCGACAGAAGTTCAACATTTTATAGCTCTCTTCTGTGTAGTTAATACAGTTTGGAATAGATATTGCGAGCAAAATCCCCAGAAACAGAGGCAATATCGAAGATAACTCTCCACTAGTGCAAAATATACTTTCCTCGCCACAAAAACTCCCAATTCCCGAGATATAACCCTCAGAGCATAGCAATCACGAGATATTTTTGCATTTATGTTTAATATGTGCCGCTTGAATATTAATTTATCGTCAATGCAAACTCCCAGGAATTTGCTAATGGGGGAATTATCCACCGTCTGTGATTCCCACCACACACTGCAAATTTGACATTTGAATGAAAGTAAATTAGTTTTAGTAATATTAAGTGACAGAATATTACAATATATATAATTCTAATAATAAGAACAGTAACGATCCCAGGACGTAGCCCTGCGGAACTCTTGAGCCATGCTTTTCGATTCGCGATTGTTAAAATCCACTATTTGCGATCTGTCCGATAGGTAAGAGATCATTCAGGCCAGTGCAGTGCCTCTGTAGCTATCGACTTTAAGCTTGCCCAGCAGCACTCTATGATCGACACAATCAAAGGCGTTTGACAGATCACAAAATACCCCTGCAGCAACCTCTCCATCATTCAATGCCATGAAATTTCGTGCCTGGATCAGTGGAAAGCATAACATTATTCCAATCCTCTGCAGCACATAATTCAGAAAACCTTCCACAATCAAGTCGATCAGAAATTCTCCCACCACGCCTAGGAAGCCCAGACTTGTAATGCGTTACTATAATTTTGTCCAAAATATCCTCGTGATGAGACAATCATCACCGTACATTCAATGAGATCCTCACACAGGTCAGAACAAAAGCAATCAATTAGAGATGATAAGTACTTTGTAATTCTGTTATTCTTGTCCACATGCATAGACAAATCAAACGACCGAAATAAGTTTGTCAAAGAATGAAAATTAGCATTTAATTTATCAGCATGATCGATGTTAAGGTCATCAGCTAAAATGATTCGTGCATGCAGCGGGAAACTAGAAAGCAGTCCTACCACTCCTACCAGTCTAGTTATAAAAATGTTCACATCACTATCAATATTAGGGGGTCTGTACAGACAAACTCTAAAAATATTAAATTTTGGCGCATTAACAATGGCAAGCTCAAATCCCCTTCGACCAGCATAATTATGGTCAAAATCATCGCAGTCAGTAAACGAGTGCAGTTGCGAAAAGCTATTGCGAACCAGAATCAGTAGCCCGTCTACAGTAAGTTAAAATCGCTAAATAACCAGGTACTGAACTTGGTTCATTTTCGCATAGCCAGTGCTCCAGTAGTATGGTTGAAAAATCTATGCTATCAAGAAAAAAAGCAGTTCATCAATCTTATGGCTTATAGACTGAACATTCATTAACAAGACGGCAATGAAGAAGTCATTCCGTATCGCAAAATGATTTCTCCTTCCAACCTACCTGCATTATTATTAAATATATCCTTTGTGCCAACCACACTCATGGATGTATCAGAGTTGCAATCGATAGGTACGGCATTACGTTTTTTGACGTTAATAAAAAATATATTGCAACATACTAGCCTTTAAGCATCATACGACTGTCTTGAAGCATCTTGAAAAGAAATGTAATATATTTGGCCCAACACGATCTGGTATTTATTTTTTCTGTTGGTGATTTTTGTACAAAAGTGCATCTTTGTTAATTAGGTGTAATGATTTTTTATATAAACAACTATGCTCGCAATACCTGTTACTCAATTACTAATTAATTCCACACTTCGGATGACCAAACACCATATAGCTGCTTAGGTTTATCCTGTCAGCAATGTCACAATATATTGTATTAAAGAGGCCATCAATTTCTAAAATTTTAGCAAATTTTAAGATAATTCTGGGGACACACTTTATCATTGGGCATCAGGAAAGCTCCCTCAAGATATTGTAGCCTTTGGCGACTGCATTTACAGAGTAGATCGTCCGCTTTGATACAGAATCCACAGTGTTCATAATCACCCTTTCGTCACCACCACCTCCAAGGGTCGTGTCCAGTGGGCAGGCAAGTAACCAGTCTAAGTTTATTTCTTTTAAGCATCTTTGTGTAGTCAAGACGATAACTAATAATTTTTTTGCCTATTTTTGTCGTAAAATATTCCTCCAGAGGGCCGTTTTCTGCTCCTATTGCCTTCATTCCATAAGGTGACCTCTAGTAGTACCTCACAAAGGCTCAAGCCTATAGATCAGAGCTCATACTCTTTCTTTAGCAAGGCGATCTGCAATTTTTCCAACCTTCGTGACCCGGAACACACATTTTGGCACATTCTGTGGCGTCTAAATCTATCCCATGTATTTCTGCTTGAAACATAGAGGGGGATGGGACCTACACCTGGGCCCAAAGGCTTCAACTCCTTCTATTCCATCTATGTACCACACAAGTGAACCTTTTTAAAATGGCTGCACTTGTTCTTAATGCTTTGGCTGTCCTTTATAACCACTTGAATACAGCGTAGAAAATCGTATACTTTTGGCATTGAATCAGTTCGTTTGGTTTCGTCCATTTAAATGTTTTTTAGTATTTTAAGGTGACCAGTTTAATCTACTGACTTAAATTTTGTTGCTTGAGTAACTCTGAAACCACTTAGTATCGCTTCCCTTCATATACACAAGTGTAGTGGAAAAATATCCAGCATTACCTCCAGGGCAAGTCTTTATTACTCCCGTAATGCTTAGACAGACAAGCCTTTATAATTTTGTCAGCTTCCTTAGGGTTGTACTCGTAAGTCCCCTGTTTTTGTTCACCGTTTGCGACTGAAATATGACATAAAATGATTGAGAAGTCGAACTGGTAAGCATAGTTGCTTATATTCTTACTGATGACTAACAATAAGGAAGTCAGCTTGATTTTTAATGGGAAAAAGGGCTCACTAGACGACAAAAGGAACAAGGATGCCAAAAATCACAATAATATAGAGAAAGACGAAACGAAAGCATTCCCCTCTATGGTAGTTAGCAAACCTGCTGCAGAGGATGCAGCGTAATTGTCACTTATTGTAGTTGCTAGAAGACGTCCTGTAAATTTTTTTTGTAAAAATCACACGCCACTGAAAAATCCATAAGTTTAATCTTGAATAAGTAAAATTATGAGATAATAATGTCGCACATTTTGTAACACCTGTGTCAATTTTTCATCGAAATTTTGAATTTCGAAATTTGGCAAACGCACAAAATTAAAAATATATTTTTTATACTATTTATAAAACCACCATCACAGTTATTAGACGATTCGGTAGTTATAAAAGGTTGCATTTGTTTGTGTTTTAGGATTACATAAGTAATAATAATTTACAAATTATTTATTTAGAATCCATTTATTACTAAAGGCAAACTACAGATACAAATTACTGAAATATAACTGTAGGAACATAAGTTTGAGCATGTTAATCAGATCGAATAACCCCTAAAACGACAATATAAGATACGAATCAGTGGAACGGAAAGAAATAGAAATAGTGTCGAATGGTCACGATGTACTCGTTTATGTGGTCAGTACTTTGACAACATGCAGTAGATATGCATAAGAAACTTGTAGGAAAATTTGAAATTTGTTAAAACTGACTAAAGGGAGCCTGTTTATACCCGTATCCCGAAAAAGCGGTCAGATACTGATCACGGTCCCTATATACATATATCAACACTGTCACCGCTTCAACCGGCCTAGTGGGTTGGTTTTCCGTTAAATAAATGTCATTTATGCCATTTGCTTGGGTTTGCTGGGGCTAATGTCATCGCAGAAGAAAATAATATATATAATATATACAGTGACCGGCAAAAAGTTCGCAACATATGGGAAAAATTTTTATTAGGAGAGTATCGGAAAAACTTTCCCAGGGGATCGGTTCTGCATGTCCGATAACCTAAAAATCGATTTTGACATACGTCACGTGACCACTGGTATAGCGTCAAATTAAAAAAAAAATTGTTAATTTACAAAAAGTGAGGTTAGTTGACGAGATATCAAAAAAAGTTATTTGAAAAAATTGCTTAGAATTAAATTCTAGGTCCTTGTGCAAAGTTTTAAGATTTTATTTAAAAAAATTGGAAAACTCAATTTTTGTTAAATATTTTTTTAACGATTTACAAATTTCCAGTTTTTGCCGTTTAGATAGCGTGCCTAATGTAAAGCCCATGTATCTGGATGAAAATAAACGAATGTAGTAGTTTTTTCTACAATTGACAGGACAAAATTAAAAAAAACAGGGTTTCGCCAGACGCTAGCTGTTGCAATGATTTGTATCTAGCAGCAGAGATTACATTGAGAAAACCTTAATCGTCTTAAATATATCTGAATTTCGACTTTTTGTAAAGTTAAGGGGATTAAAATAGATAATAAACAAAAAATTACCTGTTTATTTAATCGAAATTTTATAAACGAAAACCAATGTAAGAAAAACTTAAAAGTAGTCAAATTCTGTACTAACAACACAAAAAATCATTGTTTTTCCTTGGGTGCACAAAATTTAAAACTCAGTATGACCACCATTTCTCTCCATACATACTGTTGTTCTCGAGCGCAACTCTCGATTAACATTTCGGAGCATTTTACGATTTATTTGCAATACACAATTTATAATGACATCCTCTAAATTTTGTATATTCCTAAAGGGTCGATGTTTGTACACAGGGTTCTTTAGGTATCCCCACATAAAAAAATCTAACGGAGTCAGATCTACAATTCTACAATTGACAGGACAAAATCGAAAAAATAGGTGTTCGCCGGACGCTCGCTGTTGCAATGGTTTGAATCTAATGAAATGACTGTATCAAGATTTTATTAAGATTTTTCGCACATAAATTTAACAACCAGGTCTATTTAGTTGTACTTAAAACTACCAAAGCAGGCTCTGAAATTAAAACAACCAAATAATCTAGTAGGTTAAAAACAACAGAAAATGTCAAACAAATTATAATTTGTTTGATTTCAACCTATGTCATTGGTTTATGTCTCGCATCTTACTAAGTTTGATATTTTACATAAGTTTATTAATATTTTATTCCTTAAAATGGCACCCACACTACTTCTTCAGGAAAAGATAGAAATTATTTTAATTTCTGGAGATAATTACAAAAGCCATAGAGAAACAGCAGCAATTTTTAATGAGAGGCACCCCGATAAATCCCTCCATTATTCCACAGTATCTCGTCTAGTCAATAAATTTAAAGAAACGGGATCGGTAGAAAATCAGTATAAAGTTTCCCATGAAAAACCGGTAACAGGTGACGAAGGTTCTCTGGATGTGTGTTTGTCGATCACAGAAACACCCCAATTAGCAGTTAGTCAAATATCGGAGATCACTAACATTCACGAAAGATCTGTGCGGAGGATATTAAAAAGAAACAAATTTCATCCGTACAAACCTAAATTTGTACAAGTATTAAAAGATAGGGATTATGACGCCCGCTTCGATTTTTGTGCCTGGTTCCAGGGTATGATTGAGGAAGATTTTAATTTCCCAAAGAACGTTCTTTTCTCGGATGAAGCTACATTTACCTCTAACGGAACCGTCAGTTCACAAAACTGTAGATGGTGGGCCACCGAAAACCCAGACTTTGTAATTCAGAGTAAAGACCAATATAGTTTTAAGGTTAATGTGTGGTGCGGAATTTTCAACCTCAGAATAGTGGGACCGTTTTTCTTTAGAGACAATTTAAATTCAGAACGATATTTAGGATTTCTACAAACTGAGATATCTGACTTTTTAGACAATTTGTCATTAGCCGAAAGAAGAAATTTATACTTGCAACAAGACGGAGATAGCATTCATTCCACAAATGAGGTGAAGAGATGGCTGGATCAAGAATTTGGAAACCAGTGGATAGGACGGTTTTCTGAAAATCCGTGGCCTGCGAGATCACCAGATCTGACTCCGTTAGATTTCTTTATGTGGGGATACCTAAAGAACTCTGTGTACAAACATCGACCCTTTAGGAATATACAAAATTTAGAGAATGTCATTAGAAATTGTGTATTGCAAATAAATCGTAAAATGCTCCGAAATGTTAATCGAGAGTTGCGCTCGAGAACAATAGTATGTATGGAGAGAAATGGTGGTCATACTGAGTTTTAAATTTTGTGCACCCAAGGAAAAACAATAATTTTTTATGTTGTTAGTACAGAATTTGACTACTTTTAAGTTTTTCTTACATTGGTTTTCGTTTATGAAATTTCGATTAAATAAACAGGTACTTTTTTGTTTATTATCTATTTTAATCCCCTTAACTTTACAAAAAGTCGAACTTCAGATATATTTAAGACGATTAAGGTTTTCTCAATGTAATCTCATTGAAATGTCTCTAAAATTTTGACACTGCTGCTAGATACAAATCATTGCAACAGCTAGCGTCTGGCGAAACCCTGTTTTTTTTAATTTTGTCCTGTCAATTGTAGAAAAAACTACTACATTCGTTTATTTTCATCCAGATACATGGGCTTTACATTAGCCAAGCTATCTAAACGAAAAAAACTGGAAATTTGTAAATCGATAAAAAAATATTTAAAAAAAATTGAGTTTTCCAATTTTTTTAAATAAAATTAGAATTTAATTCTAAGCAATTTTTTCAAATAACTTTTTTTGACATCTCGTGAACTAACCTCACTTTTTGTAAATTAACATTTTTTTTTTAATTTGACGCTATACCAGTGGTCACGTGACGTATGTCAAAATTGATTTTTAGGTTATCGGACATGCAGAACCGATCCCCCGGAAAAGTTTTTCCAATACTCTCCTAATAAAAATTTTTCCCATATGTTGCGAACTTTTTGCCGGTCACTGTATATATATATATATATATATATATATATATATATATATATATATATATATATATATATATATATATATATATATATATATATATATATATATATATATATATATATATGTATATATATATATATATATATATATATATATATATATATATATATATATATATATATATATATATATAACTTATCATGAAAAATTGGCTTTTTTCTTTTTGGAACATAAATTTAAATTGGTTTATTATTCGTCGTACAACATACAGCCGTGGACACACCATGTATAAGATTAATATACAAGAATTCTAAATTCCTCTTTACGATAGGATTTTTAAATTCCGTTTATTGGTTGTCCAGTTTCCAAGTGAAAGCCAAAGGTGCACTTTCATGACACTCCTTGTATACTACTTATCGTGACAAGATGTGGCTTATTTCTTCTTCATTAGCTTATAATACTCCAATTAAATGGTCGAAAAAGGGGCTTATTAAACATTTTGAGTAGGCAGCAATTTTTCTTTTGGAATGTGTGTAAATTTCAGTTTTCGGGATTACAACCCTCCCCATTTGGCCGCCCTATTGAAAAGAAGGGTTAAATCAGTTTTTCTGTAACTGTAAGTCGCACAAACATTTTATATAAATCTTTTTGCAACAAATCGAATTGTCTACAGCTTTCATAATTCTTTTACGTAGTATTATAAATAAAAATTGTACGAACCGGAAAAGACTAAAAATTGAGGCGATATAACTTTTTTATTTTTTAACTTTGTGATATTTTCATAAATATATTATTTTCTTGGAACTATGTCTTTTATTTTATTTTAACATATCGCAATTTATACTATAATTCAAGAACTCCTTCCACCCCCCAGGTAGAGTTTCTAAATGCATATTTTTATGGTATTTTCCCCAGTAGGCCTACTCCACGAATATTTGTTTAATAATAATTAATAATAAACATCTATATAATTTTCTGTCGCTTTAAGGGGCCAGGTTGTCATTATCAACTATTAATGGAGGTTCTTCTGTGATGTACTAGGGAACTGTATCAGTTCCAAAAGGCGATGGTCTAGGATAATCGTTGTCGATGTACCCTTCGTCCAGAAATTTTGTTACTTCTTCCACGTTTTCACAGCTTTCTTCCCAAACTGCCGAGCCTGCTGAGCACTCTAATCCTGCCTTGCAGCATTCGGAGGCTGCACCACACTTGCCTTTACATTTATTTACAGAAAATAAATTTCAGGAGCTCGAGAGGGGCGGGTTCCTTGGTACCTTGTACTGGAATTGAAACATTCGTGGTATTTTTCCAGCCCCAAGATTCTTTATATCTTCCGAGTCAAGTTGGCACTTGATGATAAAATCTAAAACTAAACATGCGGGCAGCCTCTTTTGTATGAGGGAGGGATTAAAGATTAAATTTGCTCTTGATAATTGATTTGGCGAATCGTTTGTACTGAAGATCATCAATCGATTCTTCAAGCTTGCCAGCACCGTATAAGGCAACAAAACAACGTTTTCCAATGACACTAAGTACAGCACGGTCGATTTTTTATGCTGAAATAATTTCAATCCGAATGATAAAAAAAACTCTATCTGAGCGGTGAAGTGAATTTTATAGTATAAATTGTGATATGTTAAAATAATAAAAATAGATTATATAGTTTTAAAAAATTAATATATTAATGAAAATGAAGATACTGACATTGTTGTCATATGAAGACGCTTCACTTACCAGTCGCTTTCCCTTTTTGCGATCCTGTAAAACCCTTAAAAATAATTATAATTAAAAAAATTAGTAGGTCAAATTAATTACCAGAGAATGCTCTACAAAAAGGTGCTGATGTGTTTTTGCATAAAAATTAAAAATAAAAAGTTATATCGCCTGAAAGATTTATTTGCCTAAAATTTTTAGTTTTTCCAGCTCATAAAATTTGTATTAGTAATGCGACGTAAAAGAGTTAAAAATAAGAGTTTTAGACTACTTCATTTTCTACAAAAAAAAGCTTTCTAAATAATTTTTGTACGACTTCCGGTCACAGAGATATCGCCAAAAACTGATCGCACCATTCTTTTCAATATGGCGGCCAAATGGGGGAATTGCATTCCCGGAAACTGAGATTTACACTTACTAATGACCCCTGTACACAACCCAAAAAAAATTGCTGCCTACCCAAAATGTTTAATGAATTTCATTGTGCTTTAAGCTTTTTTTTTGTAAAACAGTCAAATTGGCTTAATTATTTTTAGAATCCACCATAAACACATAGCTGTGACACACCCTGCATATGACCAATACACAAAAACATCGAAAACCGCTACCATTGTCATGCAGTGAGCAATTTTTCACAAAACAAAAATTGTTACACCCTGTCGCATAGACCTCTATCATGGCACTATATAAAATACTGTTAAGAAAAACTTGACACAATCGGAATTTTTTTAATTCCATCTATTGATTATCCAGTTGCCGAATAATAGTTCCGAGGCCCACTTTCGTCAGATTTGGTGAATGTGCCATGTTTTATCCCGGAAGAACTACCTATCCAATAACTTATTCACGAAAGCTTATACATTTTAAAAGTTGCAATAGTCTACACTCTGACAAGAGAAAAGTTTTTCAATATTATATCTGAAATGGAACCTTACACTGCACTGTTCAAGATTACTTTAAGGGGTTATATACAGTTAGGAGGCCTAAAAAAAGCGATTTTTCAAGAATTTTTCCTGAGAAGCCTTTTTAAATTTATTAATGTGAAAATTTGTACACATATTATGGTAACTTTTAACTGTATTTTAAGATTTTTGTATTTGTAAAAATAATAATTTTGAAAGCTGCTGTGGCTGATCTCCAGGAGTTCCTCTTAAAAAAGGCATCTTGCGGTGACAACGATATCTTTGGACTGGATCATCGAAAATGAAAAAACCAAACGGATATCGTTAAAGTAATGTATAATCCTCTAATTAGTCGAAGGAATAAGCAAAATAATTTTTTTTGACAAAATGGCGGCTTCTCAAAAAAAAAATCGATTTTTGACCAAAATTTTGGTCTTAAATTGTTTATATAAAAAAAGATATTTATCGGTGAGAAAAAACTTTCGATTAATTACTAAAAAATATACTTAAGAAGCTTGTGTTAAAATTTGAGACTGACCGGTTCAGCCGTTTCCGAGAAATCTCCGTCACCGACTTTACAAACACAGTTTTGAGAAAAACGCGTTTAAAATTTCAAAAGCACTTTACATAGCGTACAATCGCTCTGACACGTCTTTACAAATATGCGTGTAACTTCGAAAATAATCGCCGGATTGCCTTGAAATTTTAAGTGTACTGGAATATATGTACATTACGAAACTGAAATTAAAAAAAAATCGATTTTTTGAAAATTCTAACTGTGTATAACCCCTTAATGGTTGAGGTCACTAGGGGTGATGTTTTTCGTATGTAGTATATTGTGATCCGGTGATTTAATAGCTATTTTTATTTAAGTGAACTGACCTGTCTTATTTACAATATGTAATGTATGTATATATTGAATTTAAATTTGAATGCGAATCGGAATAAAAGGAAGCCAATTTTTTTCTGTGACGTAAGCTTTCACAGCGTTTTGTTCTTCCGATAAGACATGATTGAGTATTGAGTACCAAACAAACAAACACATTTTCTTTTAGTTATTAGAAATAAATTATGCATTCACCATTCTGCCTCAGTGAGACAAAAATTTAAATTGGCAGGTTTTTAAAAACCAAAAATTGTATGGGCTGATTTACTATTGCTAAGGCCGGTTTAACTTGACAATCAAAGGTTCATATTAACCAGTGTAAGGATAAGAACACTAACAGCCGGTTGCACAAAACTTTTAATCAAGTAGTAAATTTAATTGACGCATAGAGTCATTTTTGGCAATAACATTAACATGAATACTGTCACATTACAAGTATCCAATTAGTTTAATTCGCGACTAAACTGTTTCTTCAACCGGACATAAGTCTAGTACTATAAATTTATTTTTGAATGCCTTGCAAATTTGTAAAGCAAGAGAAACTTAAGCATGTGATGTTTTTAGTAATAAAACTAAATTAATTTTAGTAATATCCCAAAACTAAAAATATTCTAGAAAAAAAATGTAACTCGTAAGTTTTTATTAATGACTTAATAACAATTATATGAACAAAACTTGTCAAGTTATGAGGTTAAATTTAAACCAGTTCAAAGTCTTAGTCCTTTTTGGTGAATTTCCTGGTTATAGTATTTTAAATCATTTATGATTTAGTATAAGACAAAATGACGATTTTTTTAAAGAAGTAATTCAAATTGTATACTTAGGTACAGATAATTATTTTTGATTTTTCTAAAAATACGATTCCTAAATATTCTAAAGCTAACTAAAGATAATGGTAAGATTACATATTCATCTAAATTTTATATATACTTGTAATGTTATGCAATATTTAATATCTGAATAGATACACATCAAAGTCATCATATTATATTAAACATATTTAAATCAGAAAGTAAAAAAAACTGGAATAAATTTTTGTGGTTTAATTATACATAGAGAATACTAATTTATACATTTTAATTTATGTTTATATTAATTATATAAACCGCAGATCTGCAATAATAACACTTTTCCATAAATTAATATTGAAAAACGATTAATATTACTGTAAAAAACATTAAAAAGCTCCACGTTGGGCGCCAGGATTACAACCCAACCAGAAATTTTTTTCCTAATACAAAAGTGCTCTATTCGAAAAGCTTATCCCCAAAAGATTATAATTTTTCGTGATTAAATTCACCCTTAAAATAGCGGTCATCGCCCATTATAAAACGGGAACATGGCATCTGGTGACGTATTCCCACAATGAGCGACCCAAATTTATCAAATATCTTAAGCATTGGCACGGCTGCAAAAATGTTGCAACTAACTTTGACAATATGACACTTGTCAAAAACATTATACCCTTTAGGGGATCATAGCGGCGTTGCCCGTTACATTCAGTTGTTTTTCGTGGGATGACGTCAAGCTCGAAACTGAATGTTTTCAATTTTATCGAATTTTAAACCTTTAAAATTTTCCATCCAACCGACGTAATTTTGTGTGTGTATTTCGATTGATTGATTGTGCTATGAAATCAACATATTTATTAAAAACGCGAAATGACTAAACAAGCCCATTAGAAAGTTTAAGTTTGACCTAATGTATATGAATAATGTTAGCATCACAAAATGGTAAAAAGTTAATTTCGAATATTCTGAGAGAATTATTTCGATTTAAATCTAACAAACTTATTCAATTTTCTCTGCGTGGTACCGCAAGCGACTCTGCGCAATACTGGATCGGGCAGTATGACGTCATGCGGCAGGAGCACCTGATGAACCTGTATGTAGTCTTATTATTTTCTTACGTCGGGGATCGCGGCTCTAATTGTGTCCCTTGACATCATCGCATTGGGGCCGACAAAAACGCAGGAAGTTGTTAAATTTAAAATTTTAGGTGGCTTAATTCAGCTGTTTTCAAAGCTATTTTAAAAATGATTTTACTGTGAGTTTCAAAATTTTCAGACTATAACTGGGAGTGTGGAAACTTCCTAATTGTTGGTATCCAACCTAGAGCAAAACAAAAAACAGCTGATTTTTATTTTTTTTATTTTGATAGAAGGGCATATCAAGCTCACAACGGAAGGGGGGGCAGCTTTTCTGAATTTAATCACTTTCATTTTCTAAATCGATTTAGCAACCTCGTGATCTTTTATCAAATCTTACACCATCAAAAATGTGATCGTTTAAGCCGAACTCGATATTGTTTTGTAATATGATTATTAGATTTTAATTGTGATGTAAAAATATTTTAATATGTTCTTGTGTTGTTTGCTCAAATGGATTTCTGACTGGCATCCTCACAAGAAGCACTGATGACGACCTATAAGGTCGAAGGCGCTCTGCTAATAAATTAAAAATATTTTGCACTTAATACAAAGCTTTGTTTCATTCAATTATATATTAGACCAAAACATAAATCCTGACATGTAGTTTTAACAGGACGGAACTCCACCACATTATACAATACAGGCCCGTAATCATTTGAATAAAATATTTGAAAACAGGTCGATTGGATGAGCTGGTCCGGTCAACTGGCCTGTTAGGTCCCTGGATTTAACCCCCCATGACTTATTCTTGTGGGATTTTATAAAGGACAAAGTGATGACGACTGCACCTACAACGTTAGATGATATGCAAAAACGAATTCGCTTTGCCTGCTAATTAGTGACACCTGAGATGTTATGGCGGGCACGAAATTCATTTAGAAAAAGAGAAAGAGTTTGGAAGTTGAAGGGGAACATTTCGAACAACTTATCAAGCATGACAGACGATAAATAGATTTAAATTAAATGGTAAATATTTTTTTTTACTTTATAACCTAATATGCGCAAACTTTTTTATTCCATAAATCATTTAAAGAAGTCATTACAAACCCAAAAAATATATTTTGAAGAAAATCATTAAGATACTTTAGCTACAAAGAATGTTTACTTTTCGGTATAATTTTTTACAATTTAAAAAGCAGCCATTTGTTCTTAATGAAAAATAACGTCAGGAGATCAGCAAAAATTAATGTCAATCTACATGTTAAAGTAAAGCTTAACCTAAAGTCGAGCAGGTTTGTTTTTCTCGGAAATAGTGAGAGGGGGAGCAATCGAATTTTTTGGGTTGATATGGAATAGTTCAACTAGCTTCGGTAAAATATTCAGTTATACAGGATGTTTTGTTTCGGAGCTATTAAACGTCAAAGTCGAGATTTCCGCGATTTCAGTTGAAATCGGGTACAGGTCGCAAAAGTGAATTAAATCGATGTAAATTTTCGGAGGTTGTAGAGGACCCGGAGCTTCAGAACTCTACTAAAACTGGCGAGGATTAGAAAATGGAAAGTAATTCTTTTTAATTTTTTTTGGTCGAAAAATGCCATTTGCAGGATCCTCTTTGGTACCTAATAACTCGAAAAGAAATCGTCGGATCGGATTCATAAGTAAAACTTTAAAATCTCAAATACTTTTCTTTGCAATACATGTGCCTAAACCTAAAATCACGGGAAAATGGAAATATTTGGGATATCTGCAAATTTAGATTTCTAACACAAATATTTCACCGTTTTTAATTCTTTGTGGGGTCAAAATGGTTTAAATTAAAATCCCATATACGTCATCGTAAAGAGCTCGTCAAAATACATGATGTCCATATTTTTTCGTTTCTTCATTCTCTATAGGAAGGGAGCAATCGCCGATTGAATTTCGATTTTTTGACTTTCTTTGCCCTCGACATCGGTACTTTTGAATCACTCTGTATTTATTGCTATCTAATTTTTTCCAAATTTGTCAGCACTATCTTATAAAGGGATAATAACACCTTAAAATGAATACCGAATGGGTTGTCCAGGAGCGTATTTAAGGGGTAAAAACTGGATTTTCTTCATTTTTTCCGATAAATCCTATTTTTAACCGACATTATCCCACACTATTTTCCTTATTTAGGGATTCTTTTTGAGTTTATTGTATCCTTTAATTATCTACGAATACCTCCCACTAATTTAAGTTGCTTATTTTTTCGTTAAAGTTATAAATAAAGAGGTTTATTTGCATCGGGGATATGCAAAATTTGAAAATTCTTGAATTTTCGAAGATTGCCATGAAAACAAAGAATTGCCGTTTAGTAACTCTAAATCATTACGATATGATATGTCAAAATTTCGCAGAAATGCAGGTTTTTGTTGCAAAACTGAAAGGTTCCTGGACCGATTTCGGCTTGAAATATACCTGAATAAGATTTTGGGAACCTTCTACTTTAAGTGCAGGGATATTTCATTGAATGAGTTACGCATTCAATTCCATTTTTATTGATTTTTCGAGGACCCTACAACACTGGAATTCGCCATGCACTCATGATGAGGCATAAGTTCACTTTTGACGCCACAACCAATGGGATCATGTTTTACAAGTTTCGAAATTCGCGCGAAAATTTGTATGCTATAACTTGACATAAAATCCTTTTTTTTGTTAATAAAGACCAAAATAAATGGATAACAGCAACCGCTATTAACATTTAATTTATATAGAGAATATAAAAAAATATATTTCAGGATTATTTGGGTTTGACTCACGCAACCGGATTTCTGTTTAAATTACCTTTTACACTGGATGTTACACAGGGTAAGTTTCCATGTTACAAAATGTGTGAGCGTACCTGAAGGTAAGGGGGTAATAACAATCCTAATAAATAGAAATGTGACAAAATATCGCTAGCTGAATGCAAAACTGGCACCATCCCAAAATAGCCAAATGTAAAATTTAATGAAAATCGAGAAAGCTACATGTTTTTGTTACTGAAATAATAGAACAGTAAATTGTATTAGAACTTGCTATGTGAAATTATATATTTTTTAGTCAAGGGGTTATAGCTGTAGATTCATATTTTAATAAGAAAACAGTATTTTTAATTTCAAAACTAAAAATAGAAAATAATTTTAGGCGCCATATTTTGCTTCACTAAATATAACCAACTTTAACATTTTTAAATATGCATTTTCTGTAAAAATGACTTTGTACCTTGGATTCTTGACTCATTAAATAATTATTTACAGTGGTAGCTCAAAAATCCTAAATTATAGTATAAACCTGTTGCATTCAGCAATTCCACCATTGCATTTTTTTACATTTAGGTTTCTGGATTTTTCATGAAATTATTACCTGTTTCGTTTTCGAGTTATTTATGATCGACGACATCAAAGTCTTAAATTAATTATTTTATATTTTTAAATGTATAGTTCTAATAATTATGCAGATATTTCCGTATAATTGTCATAAAATTCTAATTACCTAATACTCCTTAAATTAGGTTATTTTATTACTATTAACAAGAATTAGATAATGAGCAAAACATTTATAATGAAAACAAACAGCCCGTAATTTCTAGGAATTTTAAAGTTTTGAATATTAGTTAGACCAGCTGACTTGTGTTTAGATTTACACGTACAGTCTGATTTATAATAACCTAAAGATATCGAAAAAATCAAATAAACTGCTGGCCACTTGAACTTACACATAGAGATTTTTAGGCAAAATTTAAAGTTCAATATTTTCAACAGGAATGCAAATTTTTGAACGCGTCTTGCAGATTTTAAGAGCTAGTTTTTTTCGGATTAAGCTGCATGACGTATATTTATCGTAGGACCATAGGTTTATTATATACGGGGTGATCAATGAAGTCATGCAAGAAATCAAAAAGTTTGTATGAGTGAAATTACCGCAAAAAATTTTTTTGGTCGTTGCAATATGGTTCGTTACTAAGGTAACATCAATATCTCTAGACGTTTTTGTCACTTTTTGGATTAAGGCCCTTAGGTCTTGTACACACTATTAAACATAAAATTTGGGTAGCAAAATTTTTAAAATGCTATAACTTGACATTGGATTGATTGTTCATGATGATTTTTACGGATTTGGAATCCTTATTTCACGTAGATTTTCTATAATCTAAGCATTTTATTTATGGGTTGAAATATACAGGTTGAAATTTATTTTTACAAAAACTTAAATAATGCCAAACCTTAGAGCGCGTCGTACCCTACGTTTTTGTCTATTATGGACCCGGTATAATGTGCAAATTTCAACCCCCAAATAAAATGCTTAGATTATAGAAAATCTACGTGAAATAAGGATTCCAAATCCGTAAAAATCATCAAGAACCGTCAATCCAATGTCGTTATAGCATTTTAAAAATTTTGCTACCCAAATTTTATGTTTAGTAGTGTGTACAAGACCTAAGGGCCTTAATCCAAAAAGTGACAAAAACGTCTAGAGATATTGATGTTAACTTAGTAACGAACCATATTGCAACGACCAAAAAAATTTTTTGCGGAAATTTCACCCATACAAACTTTTTGATTTTTTACATGACTTCATTGATCACCCCGTATATAATAAACCTCTGGTGCTACGATAAATATACGTCATGCAGCTTAATCCGAAAAAAACTAGCTCTTAAAATCTGCAAGACGCGTTCAAAAATTTGCATTCCTGTTGAAAATATTGAACTTTAAATTTTGCCTAAAAATCTCTATGTGTAAGTTCGAGTGGCCAGCAGTTTATATTGTTTTAAAAAGAAACTTCTTTTTATAAAACAATCATTTTCAGGAAGATCTATAAAATATATTCATGTGGCTTATTTTGTCGTCGAGTAATAACGCTATATGACAATTTATTGTTAGAAAAGGGTAACGCATTTTTAAATTTGACTGGCATGTATGTCTAGAAAAATTGAGGCATTACTCGGAAAAGACTCGGGATTGACGTATGAGCCCTTTTCCCGCACATCATTTTAAATAAACTAAAATGTCGAAATCTTGAATCTCACCAAGTTCTGTACCAATATGTCAATACTGGTTGAGTTGTTAAACATCTGAATAAAGCCAATATTGAGTCTATCTCTGAGTATGCCTAGCAAACCAGATTTTATAAAGGCTTGTGGGTGACACATCTCCGAATACCAGTCAGCAGTGAACATTTTTGGTGTTCTGTGCTTACGGAATAAAGGTGGATATAATTAGAAATAATTTTTGAGTTGTGACACATTTCGCGGGTGTGCGATATGATTTTTTTATGCATTTTTAAAAATATTTTTCGAGAAAACGCTTAAAAATTGCGGTCCCTCGCTCTTATAACCAAAAGGACTGCTCAGAAAAATCTGAACAAATCATGAAAATTGAGAATTAGGTGTAGATTAAGCCAAAATTATTATAAACAATTTAATTGTTTATTTCCTTTTTTCATTAATTTCCGCTGGCCCTAAAACCTCTTTATTTGCTTATAACTGCTGAAACATAGGTTTTAGAGAAAAAGTTTTTCGACAAAAAATATTTCTCAAGATGTAAGAAACAACTCTTATTCGTACACGTTTCTCAAAATTATTAATTTGGCGCAGTCGAAGCGCTCCACGCATACGCGATGTTATACGGCGTTGGTTCCTTCGGCTGCGATTAGCGACCAGATGGGCGGAAATCGGGCGGATGAGGTTTTCTCAGGTTAAGTGGAGGGAGGGGGAGCTGATGGCACGGAACACTAATTGTTTTGCGGATTCAAATATAGCTTGCACTTGACAGAATTATTTTGTTTTTTGGTTGATCTTTTACCGCGAATAACTTTCGCATTTCTTCGTGTACTTCGTTAACAAACCCAAACAGAAGATTGTTGTTGTTTTTTTTTCGGGACAATAATAATTTTATATTCAATATTCGTCACCTATAAATATCTGTTTCGAGGAGACTGCATCGAATTTATTTATCATAATTCTGCTAATAAAAAATTTTAAAAAAAAACCTGCACCAGTCTACTCGTACACGTTTTTGTTTATCACGTTACAAGTGTGGGATGCACCGACTCGCAAGCTTCTTTATACTCAGATGTTTAAATAATATTGTATCTACTGCATCTCATCCAATGCCTAATTTTTCTTGAATCTCCCCATGGTTAATATTTCGATTTTACCTGAGCAGTTTTTCTGTAGCAATAATGTTTTAGCACATACGGCTTCCGCAGGTCGTCCTGGTCCTGGCTTATTTTCTAAACTACATCTACCACGTTTAAATTCGTGGAACGAAAAACTTATTGTGGACCATTGTCGCCAAAAGCTGCTACTAAATTTTGGTGACTTTGATCTTAAGTTAAACCCCTCTTATGATAATAGAAAATCGTTACCATCAAAGCACTTCTCTATACTTCCATACTAGTTTAAGCAAGAAGGAACGACTTACAATATTCAGAAAGTGATGTCTCTGTGTGTATTTAATTAAACCTTGCAAAAATACATCTAAATGCTAGGCTTGCTTAGGTTATTCCGATATCTGGGGAGCGGCATCGCCTTCGACATTTAGCATCCTTGATTCTACCCAAAAGAAAGCCATTCGACTCATCAATGACCCAGTCCTCAAAAGAAAACTCCCTTCTATCTCGCTCATCGCCGTGCTGTTGGGGATTTATCCCTTTTCTACCGATACGTTCACGGATTTTGTTCTGAAGAACTAGCTGCTATAATTCCTCCCTTGACTGTTCCTAATAGAACAACAAGAGGCGCGTTTCGTATGCATCCCTCTACTGTCCAGCTGTCAGCTACAAGAGCCTAAAACAACACTTCTGTGGCTCATTCATACTTAGGGTCTCCAGATTATGGAACGGACTGCCTGCAGATGTTCTCCCTTTCCCTCCCAACCTCCAATCCTTTAAATCCTGTGCCAATAGATTACATTTCCCTTCCGTTCAGATGCCCACGGTCCACGGTAAGTTAGCACTGAGGCTTGTAGTCTACGTGGGCTGTCTCAGATAAAAAAGGAGATTGAAAAAGTTAATGTCAATGATTTTGTTTTTGCCGGCCTCGTACTAAAAATATACAGAACAGCTCTCTTATTAAGGCAATGATCCAAATTGGTCTATTTTGACTCCAGGCTATTAAAATACGTCCGATTCGATTCCGGACACCATGTATTTTATATTCGGGGGTAATTTAAGAAAAAACCCGGCACTACAATGTAAAATTGTGTATGTATATTATAATACCACACAAATATCTGTTCAAGATTTTTTGCACCATATAATCACAAGAACAGCGTGTTAAAAAAGGTATCCTCTTTTGACTGTTGATAAGGTTACATTGATATGAAAGTAAAAGAGACTAAACAGGGTAAAGCAGTCTTTATAAATAGTATTTTCTCGAGGTGAATTCGCAAAACAATTACTAATTAACGTATTTTCCATGTCACCAGTTGCGTATAAAATAGGTTTATTAAGTAATAGGTATTTTACTTACAATTAAATTTCCAATCTATATTAAATCATTGCAACTCCTTATATGCACTTTTACGATATTCGCGTCATTTACATACCAAAATGATAATGTAAAATTGACCACCAAGTATTTTACCAGTACCCATTCTTAATTCAAAAGTCCCATAATTCAACAGTCTCTATAAATAGAATTCTCCTGAGGAAAATCTGCAATTTTTTTTTACTAATTAACGTATTTTCCATGTCGTCAGTTGCGTAGAAAACAGGTTTATTAAGTAATTGGTATTTTACTAACAATTAAATTTCCAATCTAGATATCATTGAATCTCCTTATATGCACTTTTACGTTATTTACATACACATAACAAAATGATAAAGCAAAATTGACCAGCAAGTATTTTACCAGTACTCATTCATAATTCAAAAGTGTTATTTTTCCCATGATTTATCATTGTAAACAAATGATAAATAATAGGTACTTTGTGATTACCCAATTAATTCTAAAAATAAACCAGATTTGTTTAATGTAGTCATTACGCAATTTCTTCAATCCTATTAATAGACTTTTTATTATTTTTCTAAAATTCATAGAAATTGTTTGAGAGTTAGCACAATAATTATTATTTTTTAATTACCTACGTATTAATAATATCATATTAAGAGGAGTATTTATAGATTCCGTTTTATGTATCAACAGGCAGACTTGCATAATATGAATTTCCGAAAAGGACTCAGTACGGCAACGAGTCTGTTGAAAATATTGGATGATATCCTTGGAGCTTCGGACAGGAGTGAAACTTCAGCGCTGATTGTATTACAGTAAAGTTTCGGTTTCCCACAAAGCGGTACCGTAAAATAGCGGGCGTAATTTGACGGCCGTTTTTGCCAGAGTAAAGTACAGAGCTTTGACGGTGAACATTATTGTAAAGTAACGAAACGGTGTTTTAAAGCTGTTTCTTGCGCAATTTGTATATAAAGTTAAAAGAACTTAGATGGCTAGATATCAATAATCGAGGAAAACTTCATTTGGGAGGCTTTTTGCATAGATTGCTGAAAGTTGACTCTCCGGAATATTTGCGTGAAGGACTAGTTTCCAGAGATATATTGCATCAACAGAATACTAGATACAGTGATCGTTTTCAGTTGCCCAAGCATCGCACAAGTTTATTTAAAAGATCGCTCAGCTACACACCTGTAAAGCTTCTCAATGAAATTCCTGTTAAAATGTTGGATCGTTCTCAGATTTCTTTTGAAACTGCTTATAGGGATTTACTATTTTTTGATTTATTAATTTACTAACGTTTTTTTTTTTGTTTCTTTTCTTAATTTTCCAGGTACCTAACTGCTGTATCTCGATGAGTTAAAAATAAAGGTATATTATTATTATTATTATTGTTATTATTATTATTATTACTATTATTATTATTATTATTATTACTATTATTATTATAGACCGTAAAAGTTGATTTGGCCCAATCTTATTTATACGAGGATGGACTGAAAATATCGTGAAATTGCGAATAGATGATTCAGGCTTTTTTCAGATTTTCGACTTTCAGAATTTTTTTCCAAAGAGGACTGAGTTGTTTTAAACTTAAAACGTTTTTTTTATTTTGTCATAAAATAATTATATTTTTTGAGCGATCGATACCTAGGTACAGTATGTCTAAACTAAATAGTTTTAGAGATACTGTCATTACAAAAATGACATTTTTTGGCAATTTGACAGCCCGAAGCTCATGGTGCATCTAAAAGAAAACAGCTTACATCTCTATATTTTAGTTTTTGTTCTCTGTTCAAAAATGCCAACTTCAGGTTTACCCGGAAGTTGAAATTTTTAAATAGGAAATAAAAATCTAAAATAGGAAAGTATAAGCCGTTTTTCTCTAAGATGCGCCATTAATAAGCTGTACACTGTGAAATTGCAAAACAACTTCCTTTTCCTAGTGTCAATAACTCGAAAATTATTTAGTTCTTAAAGAAATATCGAAAGCACTAAATTATCATTCTTTTAACACACACAAGAACCCATAAAATGAGTATAAAACAAAAAGGCACTTTGTCTAAAAATAAAAATGAAATAATTATTTTAATAACTTTAATCCTGATTTTCGTTGGCTCGAAATATTATGTTTTCTTTTTCGTAAAATAAACTGTGTATGTATAAAAGAATTTTATTTATCCTATAGATGTGTATTGCATAACAAAGAGGTGGCAATCTGTTTTTAATCTATTATAGTTTGATTAATGTTTGTGCTTTAACATGACTAATTTAAATATTTTTAAATAACTTGTTTGATATAAGAGTTTATTCAATATGTCACGTCACATTCTAATTTCATTTTCAAATATAAAAAGGGAAAAATTAGTAAATAACATGTAGATGACTGGACAAGATCTATAAACTGCTTTGTTAAGTGTTTTTAAAGACCTACCATTTCATCTTCTTTATTAAAGCACTTATTTTATATGGCTTGCTCCAGCTTGGCCTTTTTGATTAGTCCCACAAGCCCTGTCAGTGGCCTCTTTGAATAGCTTTCGGCATTGGGGTATTCAAGTCCCACTCGTATGTACCTTATCCTTGCCACACATTCACATTGGCATAAGAGGTAATATATTATGTATGTTTAAGTGATAACTTTGATACTAGTTTCATTATGATCCACCCACGCGAACTACATCCACTTATAAATAGCATTCAGCATTACCCCAATAAGAAAACTATACTTATTTTTTTTCGTTTTAGTACATCTAAATAATAAAAGCTTGTTTTCAAAAAGTATTTTTTATATAAGATTTTATTTCGTATGAGATTTTACTACCTCAGCTAATCTTCCACCCATGCAGGCAGTCTGGCACTTGCTTTTCGTTAGGTTTGTGTAAAAATTCTTTTGAATACAACACAATTTATCCGATGAGATGAGAGAAAAATATCAAAATTTTTAAACAACTCCAAAAACTTCTTTTGGCATGACGTAACCACGAGAAGTGTATGGCACATCGTTCATTTTTACTGACAATGTGACAAAGTATTTGGGTCACCAAGCTAAGCGTAAGGAGTCATACCCAATACCCATGTCGCCATCTCTCGGACCGGAAATGGTAAAAGCCATGGGTTTTCTACTTTAAAGAAAGTTTCTTTGAAATATAATATCACAGACGAGAATGATTTATTTTAATGTAATTTTATTTATCCTAAGAGTTCTTTTCTTGGGGCATAGGATTTCAATGACGACTTATTAAAAATGACAAAAACTTATCAAACCTAAATCATTAAATAGAAGATTCAAAAACCAGCACCAATTCGTAAACTATTTTTGGCGAATCACGGGGTAACTGTAAGAATTAACTACTCAAAAATGTGATGATCCAGTCATACCAAGACCGATATTGTGACAAACTTCAATATGTGTAAATATTATTAGTAACATTATGCATCAAAAATAAAACCCAATTTTGTTTTAAACTTAAAATTACAATGATTTCATCAATTAATTATTGTCAACGTAAATTGGCTTGGCTTGAGAAGTGTTTATATTTCGAAAACAAGCTGTGTTGATACAGAAGATTATTCATCTATGTATATCATAATACATAATTTTCAATTATTTTTAATTTTCTGTATTTTGTTTTGAGTGATAATACCTTGGATGGCCTTGGAAAGTTTTAAACAAAAGGAAATCTTGTTTATTATTATTTTCACGAGAAACGTTACTCTTGACAAATAGTTCTGCTTTCTGAGAAAATAATATTATCATACTATACCTTGAGATAGCATACAGAGCAGCTAAAAATGAAAAGATTCAAAACTGCCCCACAAGAGAAGTACCTACCCTTTATTTTTACTTTAGGGCAATATTTAATAAGAAAATGTTACTTTTAATTACATTTCTAAACACTACTTTTTAAATCTTTTTTTTTCATTTTATTATTCTTAAATTATTCCTAGTAGGTACTTGGCCTCAATAAAAAACTGATAATCTTTCTATCCATATTTTACAAATTTGTGAAAATGTTACACAGAGAAAACATTATCGCATATTGAATTGGATACCAATTTACTCAATGTCACACTATATTCCGTATTACACAATACAAATTCGGTTTATTTTAATGATTAATTTATTATTGTTAACCAATAAGATTGCTTGAAATATAAGGCGTCAGTGGTTTTTGATAGGTCGTTTAAATATAACTATAATTTTTTTTATCTTCTGACAGCCCACGAAGACCGAAGTCTAAGTACTATATACCGCGGGTGTACTGGAGAATCAACTCACACATCCAGAGCTGGAAACATCCGTTGGGATTTCACCAGCCCTTTAAGAGGATGTTTGGGGTGGTACCACCTCGGTCGAGGAAAAATTCCTCTACAACCTTCCAATGACAATCACAAAATATCCATGGTCGAAGCAGGATTCGAACACGCGCCTCTCGGTTGCAAAGCTGGCGCCGTACCAACTCGGCCACCGGAGACCCCGATGCAGTAATTAATACCCTATTTTAAATTCAATAAGAAATATATCATGGGTTTCAGTAAAAGTTTATTTCAGAATATACATGTTATTTAATCGAAATACTTATTATTATTGTTTTAATAATTACAATAGTAATTAATTTAATGTACCTTCTAATAGAAAAAAAACATTTCTGTTTAAATTCAATCACATATGTATGTGTGTTAAAGAACAATGAACAATGCAATTATTTATTGTAACGAATAATTTATATTACATGAATTATACTAATTTTTAAAATAAATAAAACACGTTCTACTATTTTAAAATAATTTTTATTTACCTAGTATTATAAAATATACTTATGCACATTGTTTGGAGACATTAAAGTCTAAGAGACTAAAATTTAAATATAAAAGAACGACATTTTATTAACACCAGTTTTTGGCCCGAACACGGTAAACTTTGTATATCTATTTCACTCAAAATATAGGACCTGCTTCTTTGCAAATCTTCTGGCTTTTATGGGTACCGTATTTATATTTTCTTTGGGGTACAGGATGCAAGATGAAACAAATTTGACGCTTACCACTGTATTCGAACTGAAAACCAGGTCTAAAAAATACAAATACAACAATAAACTTGCGACCATATTTACTGTTAACAATTTTTTAATAATACGTATCGGCTGAGTCAACAGTCTTATAATAGACTAACCAAGAGGGATTTACAAATAAAAAACACACGTATTATTGCAAAGCTTTTTGGATTTGTTTTACTTACCATAAAACACTGAAATGAGTTGCTCCAGTCCCCAGAATGGCAAAAGATCTATTATTTTAGGCGTACCTATAACGCACCAAACAAACAGGCTGCAAGCATAAACGACTATTCAACGACAGCGACGACAACGACGTCCGCGAGCATTGGAGGTAATATTTCAGCCAACAATAAAACCCATTGAATTAATATTTTTTATTATTTCTCTAATTGTAATTAAAATGATATAAGGATTCCAGATTATTCACTTAATTTTTTGATTTTTTTTAAACTGTAGTTCTTGTTAGCTTAATAAAATATATTGTAGTTTGAATCACACCTTCTACAGATAGCTATTCTCATCAAATAGTTTAATTTCTTAGCTCTAACAATAGCTGTAACAATTCTATACTCTATGGAATACCTAATAGAAATTTATTGGTTTCCAATAGTATTTTGGTCATTGAAAAAATTGTAATATATTTTTCAAGGAAGTAGGAATATTTGAACTCTAATAATAAGCCTATATTTAAAGATTTTTTTTGGATTATTTCAATAATGTCTTGTTCAGACAATATTAACTTTAATATACCTAATATGACAGTGGTCAAAAATAATACTGTCACGTATCGGTTTTTGGGGGTTGATGAATTATGCTGCAGTTTACTAAATTATTGGAAATAGCATAGCAGTTTTTTTCTGTGTAGCTACACATCTCGAAAAATTGCCACCACTTTCAAACACACCTTTGATTAACATATTAACAATATTAGTTAAATACTTAATTATTCACATGAGTTAAATTTATTACTTAAAAAATAAATGTACATTATGGCTAACTCTGCTTCATCAAAGTACATCATGTAAAGAAATCGTCCATTTTTTCTGAAAATGAAAAGTGAATCATAATTTTAAGCAATTCTTAGAAATACCCAAGACTAAAAGTTTATTTGCTGATGACACAGTCATACATAGTACTAGTGGTCCTGATTTATTGGTTTTAGTAATTAAATTTCCGAAGGGCAAGTGGAATTGAGACGAATTAACCTTACATCGTAAAAGTTTACATCCGATTCAGTCAATTTTAATTTTGTAACATTAAAGACAGTTTGCAACTTTTAAACCGTATTTTAAACGCAAAATCATCGATTAGATGACCGTTGACAGTATCCTGCACAGCTGCGAGGAATTTGACCTTAAGTTAAGCGGTCTGCTACTTGATGAATTTAAAACGTTTTTTCAGTTGCTCAGTAACATAAAGTATTGATGGTCTCGAAAGAAGTGTTACCCATTGTTTTGATAGGTCAAAAGTCACTATGTATAATTTTGTTCAACAACTTTTTCTAGGTCAGGAAAATAATCTATAGAAGAACTTTTTGATAGCTAAATTTATTATTTATACCACTTGGCAAATGGAAGGATCAAGAAGTCAGTACCCATATGGATGTCGTCTTTTTCGTAACATCAAAAAATGTGGTACCTAACTATCAAAAACTAAACCTAACCAAATTCCGCCAAATCCAATACACCACATTTAACCTGTAGATAATTATTTTATCAACTGGGAAATACTGTTGGTTTCATGGATTTATTAGGACTGGATACGGGATGACTTCACATTCTTTGAAGTCAAAACAAACCATTCTAAACGACACTGTAAACACAATTTGTAAACATTGGCCACATCTTATTTTACCTTGTATTTTTGTACAAAAAATACGTTAGAAGCATCTCAAGATTTACTAAAAGTAATAAAAGCCCTAAAATATTTAATTTTTCTGCTAAATAATAATAAATTTAAGTTAAAAAGGTTTTATTATTTATAGGTTATGTTATTTCTAAAGGTGTTTATTTAAAGTCGCTCCGAGTCATTTATAAATCTATATAAATCTATACATCGCACTTTTTCTTTTCTAGTTCATTAGACAAAGACGTACGTGTAACAGAGTGTTCAGACCGAGGTTCAGCCGTTTTCCTAAACAACCATAAGAGACAGCAACACTTCTGAGCTCCAACACTCCAATGCTATTTTATCTCTTTCTACTACCATTCTTGATTCAATTACGTAGTAATTCGTAGTCTTGTCTATGTTCGTAGTTCGTAAACTGCTCCCCTAAGAGAATAACAAAAACAAAAACAAACAACAAAATATAAGGCTTCACGTTCGATACGCTCACAGTATATGGATATCGAATCCTTATTATAATAAATCCATGGTTGGTTTCTTGCTGTCCGGCGTCACGAAAAACTTTGGAAGTTGGAATGCAACGACACTGTCCTTATTATGGCGGAAAATAGTTCAAATGTAATATCGTTCAGTGACTGACTTATGCTCGTATTCTCCTGAGTGTTTTAAGTTGTCTTATAAGTAAAACCATTAAAGCTCCCATTATGCGAACAGATCTTAACTTATAAGTCAACTAAAAACACTACGAAGAATATGATGGGCATAAGAGGTGTGGTGCGTAAGATATTTTGTCCAGGTTTATACATGCATTGGGTAATAAATATAAACTGATTGGTAATGATAAATGTTCAACCGCAAGACGATATTGGTCAAAAGCCGTCCTTATGACCATTTCTTTATTTTATGTATATAACCGAACCGAATTGTGTGTAACTAGAATGAAGTATTCGAAAAATATTTTTAAAATGATTGATAAAACCACGCGATTATTATTAATCACTAAATTAATTGTCAATCCAAAAATACAAAATATATTAGTCTTATTATTTGTTCCGGCGTATTACCTATATGTATGTATGTACAAACATGTCACTTATTAAGAAATATTAAGCCAAGGAAAGCGTGTACGAATTACAAGTACATGAAATCATCAAACGGCTAAAAAGCATGGTTTTGTTTTTGATATATGTATATTATATTGATTAGATATACTGGTATATAATACTGATCACTATAAGTACTTGTATATACGAGAACCTACATGTTTCATTTCTTAAATTCTTTTTATGCGAAAGTATTCCTAACTAGGGCATCTGTATCGCAAAGTAGTTAACAAATGTTAAAAATTATTACGCACTGTAAGTTACCAGATCATGGTGTACTATCAGAGACTATAAAGAATATAGACAGACACTAGAATACACCGAAAAGCCGATCCCCCTTGAGACATTTGGTGGGTTTACTGGTTTATGGTTTAAAAGTTTGTTTGCCACCATTTTATATACATGTAGATACATAGTATATACAGGGTGCGCCAAACTCAGTGACCTATTAGAAGTATTTAGAAAACGACAGAAGTTGTTTTTCTGAAAATTTGGGTGTGGTTATAGGAACTGGTGTTCTATCGTTTAAAAATATTTTGAACGAGGCAGTATTGCCAGATCATTCTGAAACTCATAGCAACTTCGGAATTTTAAATGAGACACCCTGTATATTATTTTACATTTTGATTCTGATTTATAATACAAATTTTTTTTGTGTATAATATCCTATGCCTATCTCTGATAGTTTTTGAAATATTAATTCATAAGTAAATTTTTGGGGCTAAAACATGCTCCCTAAAAAATCAAATATTTTTGTGACCAAGGCACCTAGAAAGTTAAAACTTTTGCAGAAGTTTCCCAAAATATTGCTTTCTTAGAATTATGACGAATTATTAAAGTATTTTTATACAGGGCGTCTCAAAACAATTGTATCTTCGTAATATAAATAAATGCAAAAAACTCAACTTTTTTAAATAGGACATCCTGTATTTTATTTTTTCAACAAAAACTAGAACAAATTTCCTACCAAACTGTATACCATGTTCCTATACCTATCTTTAACCGTTTCGAACTTACAGGCATTTTAGAAAATTAATAACTAGAAAATGTTTAAAAACATTTAATAGTAGGTTTTGGCAGAATTTGTTTAGAAACAAATGAAAAAGAAAACATGTCAAGTAAATTGGCTTTGGGGAAAGGTCTATTTTTTAAATTATCAAACAAAATGGCAAATAACTCTTATTCTAATGCAGAAATTTTGAATTTATTTTTTATACACGGAGAGTGTAATAAAATTATATCAAGAACATGTAGACGATTCAACGAACTGTATCCGAATTCACCTCCAATGACACCAAAAAAGTTTAAAAGAATGGAGAGAAATATGTTGCAGTATAATAATGTTAAAGCGGCCAGAATTCAAATTAAACCGGTAACAGGTAATGAAGAAAATGAAATTAATGTTCTGGCATATTTTCATGCATTGCCGCATGCGTCCATATACAGTGCAGAAAACGACTTAGGACTCACATATAAATCCATAGAGCGAATCTTACATAATCATAAAATGCATGATTACAAACTTATTACACTTCAGGCACTTCAACAAAATGATCCTCTAAAACGTGTAGAATTTTATGAAATTATATTAGTCCGGACACAAGAAGACCCCGATTTTTTAAAAAAGATCATTTGGGCAGATGAAGCTAAGTTTTCAAGGGAAGGCATTTTTAATCGAAGAAACTCCCATTTTTGGTCTAGAGAAAATCCCCACTTCGCAAGAGAAAAAAGTTTCCAGTATCAGTTCAGTTTTAACGTTTTTTGTTTGCTAATGGATAATAAAATGGCCTTTTGTATTTACGACGATAACTTAACGGGCGCAAAATATTTAGAAATATTAAGGACCACTGTTTCGGACTTTTTAGATGATTTACCATTAAATATGCTTGAAAACTGCTGGTATCAGTTAGATGGAGCACCAGCCCATTCTATCAATGAAGTGCGCATAGAATTATTTAACATGTTTGAAGACAGATGGATTGGTCGACAAGGACCATGGAACTGGCCCCCAAGATCTCCGGATCTTACCCCATTAGATTTTTATTTGTGGGGTACAATAAAAGAAAGAGTTTATAAAACACCAGTTACCACCAAGCAGGATCTAGAGCAACGAGTAAGGGCAACTCTAGGAGCTATAGATGAAGAAGAAATACGGAGAGCTACAACAGACCATGTAACAACGTCTATTCATGATTGCTTAAGAGCAAACGGGGGCCATTTCAAACAATTTAGTTATTAGTTTTATTTTTGTATTACTTTTATATTTGTTTTTTTTTTGTACAATTTCATTCCTTACTTACCATGTAAGCATAAATTAATAACATTCTTTCATTTTAAAATTTAAGAAAATTTTGCTAATTTGTTTGATAATTTAAAAAATAGACCTTTCCCCAAAGCCAATTTACTTGGCATTTTTATTTTCTGTTGTTAGGAAATTTGTTCTAGTTTTTGTTAACAAAATAAAATACAGGGTGTTCTATTCAAAAAAGTTGAGTTTTTTGCATTTACTTATATTACGAAGATACAATTTTTTTGAGACGCCCTGTATAAAAATACTTTAATAATTCGTCAAACTTCTAAGAAAGCAATATTTTGGGAAACTTCTGCAAAAGTTTTAACTTTCTAGGTGCCTTGGTCACAAAAATATTAGATTTTTTAGGGAGCATGTTTTAGCCCCAAAAATTTACTTATGAATTAATATTTCAAAAACTATCAGAGATAGGTATAGGATATTATACACAAAAAAAATTTGTATTATAAATCAGAATCAAAATGTAAAATAATATACAGGGTGTCTCATTTAAAATTCCGAAGTTGCTATGAATTTCAGAATGATCTGGCAACACTGCCTCTTTCAAAATATTTTTAAACGATAGAACGCCAGTTCCTATAACCACACCCAAGTTTTCAGAAAAACATCTCCTATCGTTTTCTAAATACTTCTAATAGGCCACTGAGTTTGGCGCACCCTGTATATATTTATATAATGATAGACAAATAAATTTTTAAACCATAAACCAGTAAACCTACCTAATGTCTCAAGGGAGACCCGCTTTTCGTTGCACGACAGTGTTCGTCTAGATATATATTATTTAGTCTATGGTATATAGTATGTATACTATGCATTTCGGAAGAAGGCGTTTCCCGATAGTACATAAGGATACTTTAGACTTTGCTTGGAGACAAGTATTATCATTTATACCCCACAAAGATTATCAAGAATTAAAACTTTCTAGGTGCTACTTAAAAGAAAAGTATGTAACGCTGGATATTAGGCCTAAAAGAAACATTTCAAATCATGTGAGCATTGTTTTCAATACTATCTCCAAAAAATGACAATTGGACTTACTACAAGGGAACCGACAAAACGGGTCGTCACAGATTTTGATAACGTTAATATACAGGTAGAACTTGAAAAAATAAGGGACACTTGTTCTTTTCTAGCTGCTGATATTTACATTAAGGGGATTTAAATTGACCCCTTAAATATAACTGGAACAAGTCTCTAGAATTTCATGGCGAATTCTAGATTATTGCTCTTGATATTAAGGCCTTTGACTAAATATGGTGGTATGCTGGCGTATCCCAAGGTTCAGTCCTAGCACCAATCATATTTCTTCTTCACATTAATGACCTGCTATCTTCAACTACCAGTCCTATCCACAGTTATGATGACGATAGTACTGTTCACTCCAATGTTAATTTTTCCGAATCAAGAGATGGATAATAGACTGGGATGCCAAGAACATGGTACATTGCTCCCTGTCATGCAAAAAATCTGGCAACGGTCACCCCACCCATCAAGATTGAAAAATTCTAGCGCGATCAATTGTTATGTTATAACTAATGTAATTGTTTATTGACTTATAACTGCTGAAACATTGGTTTTAGAAAAAATGTTATTCGACAAAAAATATTTCTCGCGATGTAAGGAACAACTTTTGATCCTACACTTTTTCAAATTTTTTAATTTGGCCCACTCAGCTCCGCGCATATGCGACGTGATACGGCGTTAGTGCCGTCAGCGGCGGGTAGCGCGGCAGATGGGCGGAGATCGAGCGGACGAGGTTTGCTCTGGTTAAGTGGGAGATTGATGGCACGGAAGACTAATTGTGCAAGTATAGTTTGCACTTGACCGATTTTTTATTTAGTCTTGGTCAGAGCGTTCAAAATTTGATTTTAGTCAACAAAGGCACTAGAAAAAAAATTTCTTGATTATTCTCTGAGGTATAAAGCCCCGTATTTTCTTCGACTATCACGACGACCTGTTAAAACTGCTAGAATGGTGAAATATGACATAAATTAGCTAGAATATAATTTTAACACGCCAAAGTTATTCTGTCGAACGGGAACAAAAAACAAATTCCAGAAGAAATCAACTTTCAGCCAAAATATGTCGACACAATTCCTGTAAAGGCGGACAAAATAAATAATTTTATTAGTTATCATCTCTCCCTGTCTCTGGCCGGCTTTTATCTAAATTTATAAAAAACCCAAACAACATTGCTATAAATAAGGAAGTTCTATTATATAAAAAAAAGTACAAAACGAAATAACTTAAAACAATCCATCAAGTAAATACTGACACTTCTGCTTCTGACCAAATATAGAAATATTAGACGACGATGATAGCAGCGGTGAATAAGTGATAATAATATGAAAAACCCATAAATTAACTTACATTTGTTTATTTTTAGTGCAGGTATTTATAAATATAAAACATTTTGTTTTTAAATATTTGTAATGCCTAATAATTAAGACCAATGTTTAATAAATATTTTTTCAGAATACATTTTAATATACAAAAAAATTCCATAAGACCAACACAATGTGAAAATGTTTTTATTGTTTTTTTCTGAAGAATACATTAAATTCTTATTACACCATAAAATGTAATATTTCACGCCTATAAAACTACCGTAAGAATCTGGTTTTAATACATGTAACATAATGAAAGAAAAAATGTTTTCTAAAATTTGCATAATTTTGCATTATTCATAACTTTGCCGAAAAAATAGGCGATTTGAATTAGTGCGAAGTATTCTTAGATAATTATAATAAACGTATAGAATAAACCCAAGAAAAATTACTAACGAAAACAGTGTGGAATAATGTCGGTTAAAAATAGGATTGGTCGGAAAAAATCAACAAAATTTTGTTTTTACCCCTTAATCAATAAAATTCTGTTTTTACCCCTTAAATGCCCTCCTGGATGGCCCATTCGGTATTCAATTTAAAGTGTGACTATCCCTTTATAAGACAGTGTTGGAAAATTGGGGAAAAGATAGTTGGGAAAAGTACAGAGTGGTTCAAATGTACCGATGTCGAGGGCAAAAAAAGTCAAAAAATCTAAATTTAATCGGCGATTGCTCCCTTCTTATAAAGAATGGAGAAACTAAAAAATATGGATACCATGTATTTTGACGACTGCTTTCCAACGACATATATGGAATTTTGATTTGAATCATTTCGACCCCCACAAAAAATCAAAAACCCTGAAATATTTGGGTCAAAAATCGAAATAACCAGTTTTTCCCAAATATGTTCATTTTCCAGTGATTTTAGGTTTAAGTAAATGTATTTCAAAAAGAAAGTATTTGAGATTTTAAAGTTTCACTAATGAATCCGTTTTTCGAGCCCTCGTTTTGTTTTCGAGTTATTAGGTACCAAAGAGGGGCCTGCAAATGGTATTTTTCGACCTAAAAAAATTAAAAAGAATCACTTGCATTTTTCCGATCCTCACCAGTTTCAATAGAGTTTTGAAACTCCGGGTACTCTACAACCTCCGAAAATGTACATCGGTTTAATTCACTTTTGCGACCTGTACCCGGTTTTAACGGAAATCGCGGAAATTTCGACTTTGACGTTTAATAGCTCCGAAACGAAACATCCTGTTTAACTTAATTTTGTACCGAAGCTAGTTGCACTATTCCTCTATAAACCCAAAAAATTCGATTGCTCCTTCTCTGACTGTTTTCGAGAAAAACAAACCTGTTCGACTATGGGTTAAGCTTTACCTTAACATGTAGATTGGCACTTATTTTTGCTGATCTTCTGACGTCATTCATTACGGATAAATAGCTGCTTTTTAAATTATACCGAAAAGTAAACATTTTTATAGCTAAACTATCTTAATAATTTTCTTCAAAATATTTTTTTTTTAGTTTTAATGACTTCCTTAAACGATTTGTGCAATAGAAAATATGTGCATGTTATTATGGCTTATTATAGCGGTTGATCTTTGTCCTATACACGCACAAAGTATGAAGCAAACAAAAGGGCAGTAACTAATTATGAATGAGCGGCTACTTCTCCTCTTGCTCAAGATTAATGGTATACACCCTAAAGCGAAAGGAAACCCACAATTAAAAATTTATGAAAAAGTAAGCGAAGTGAAGTTTAAAAGTTGCGAGAAACTCACGAAACCAATCAGAACTTAACTTTGTTGTATCATCGATCCTGGCTACAATAGTAACACTATGTTAGCTCTAAATATTACACTAAACGAACTATTTATATTGTATTTGAGGAGCAATAAGTTCCCATTCCTACTGTTTCTCTTTACATTGTTGTTTCTCAGTTTTTATTATGAAAACTAATAACTTAGACAATAGATTAAAGAAAAATCAAAAATTTATTTTGTACTTTTCTCTTAACATTGCGCCAAAAAAAATTTCTAAACGTCACACATAGGAGTATTTGAGCAGTAAACGCCCAATTAACAAAGTCCCTTGTAGCCTCTATGGTCTACCAGGTAGCCGCTATGTACCGCGGTCCCCACCGCTCGTCGTTTCATACGATCAGCTTGAACTTAGGCGTCGTGTAAATCGCATGGTTCTGTTCCCGGCAATTTTTTGTGCAAATAGTGGCTGTTTTCAAAGCATATTCAACAACTAGTGGTACACTTATGGAAGAACCACATAAGGATGCTATTTCCTATAAAAAATATATCGGTATTAGGTAGATTTAGAATTAAATTTTATACGTATAGGCAAAAAATGCATATAATAAAATAATATTTTTTCTTATAAAACTTTTATTTGAAGGTATTTTTATTTGCCCGACTAAAAATGATACACAGATAGAAAGCTGGGACTATCTTCTAAGAAATTCTAAATAGAGTCTTTCCACATCTTTGCACTTTATAATCTAATGGTCGCAGATAGTCCACCATAATTTCAGAATACCTAAGGTAACAAAAGTGAAGAAGAAACGGAAGTGGAAATAGACATGGAGGATCAGGAAACAGATTCAGATACCCATTAGAATAGTGCATTAGTTTATTGTATTTTGTTCAGATTTTTCTTAGGTTTATTTTAGTTTTAACTCTCATTTTTGACCTAGTTTCTAATTCGAAGTTTCATTTATTTGCTAAATTTAACTGCGAATTTGCAGTATTTGAGAAATTGTAAAATAGAGCTAATTTATCGCCCTAAGGTATTTTTATATCAATTTATAATAAAAGAATCCTATATATAATTTTGTCCAGTTTTTTTTAAACAAATACTCCTATGTGCGCCTGTCTGTCAAATTTCTGCAGAGAGCGATTTTTCAAAAAATATAAAAGTAAAATTTTGATTTCCCTAATGAGTAATTATATGTCTTTTTGTAACAAAATTGATTTTTACCAAAGCTGGTGCTACCATCTCTGGAGCAAAATAACAATTATATTTTTAGATTTTCCGGCAAAGGCAGGTTTAAAATACTGAAACCGAAATATTTTTACACAGCTAAAAATACCACACTTTGTGAAAATGCCAACAGCTGGAGCTATTTTAATAAGAATTAATATACGGCGCCCAGAAACTTGTGTGTTAATGAGAATTGGTAGAAGCTCACAGAAGTTATTTCTCTGGAAAGCCACAAGGAAACTCAAAAGGCTCCAGCAACGTAACCTACCCATCAAAAATGATGACAATAATTGGGCCAGGAACGATAAAGAAAAAGCTGATGTTTTTCCCAAACACCTAAAAAACATATGTAAGCCCTTTCCTTCTGCACTATCCACAGATAAAGAAAACGAAATTCCCGATTTCCTAAATGTACCATTCTAAATGAATCTGCCCCATAACAAGTTTACGGCTGAACAAGTAAAACAAACAATAAAAAAATAAATCAAAATTAAGAAGGCAACCGGATCTGACCCAATATCTGGCAAAATCTTGCAATAACTCCCAGAAAAGTGCATAACATTAATAGATCTAATGCAATATTGCGTATAAACTAGTTCCCTAGTACTTGGAAAGTGACTAAAATCATTATGATGCTTAAACTTACCCAATCAAACCCAATCAAACCTGGGAAAAGCCTGAAGATGTCTCTTTCTATCGGCTTATAAGTCGACTACCAATACTTTTCAAAGTCTTTGAGAAGATGTACGTTGAAAGACTTAAAATAATAATAGAAAGAAAGAAAATAATCCTAGAACGTCAATTTGTATTCCGTAACAAGCACGAAAGAATAGAGCAAGTGCATAGGCTGGTCAACCAAATAAACAGAGACTTAAATGCTAAAAGTTATTGTTCAGTTGCTTTCCTCGATATATTCCCAGCTTTCGACAAGGTGTGGCACAGAATTGCAAGTCAATTTTAACAGGAGTCTCCCTTAACCGGACTTCCAACTTCTACAATCCTATCTGTCAGATAGGCACTTCTTGGTGAACCAAGGAATCGAATACACATATATAACCTATATATCCAGGAGTTCCTCAAGGCAGCGTGCTCCATACTATACCTCTTGTATACAGCAGACCTACCAGCAACAATAGATCTACCAACTACTACTTGCTGATAGTACTGCAATTTTGGCATCCCACAATGATCCATCATCAGCCTCAAGAAACCTTCAAACAAACCTAAATAAAACTCAGCACTTGTTAAAAACATTGCTCATTAAAGCTAATGAAACTAAGTCCAGGCATGTGACAGTGACATTATGTAGAGAAACCTGTCCTCCTGTGAAGATCAACAACTGTCAACTTCCACTAGCCGAAAATGCTAAATATCTTGGCATCCACTGTGTGACTTTGTTAAAATCTAGCAAAAAATAAGTAAAAAATATTAGGTTTTCAAATCCCTTAAATTCGTATTAAATACTGTTACTGAATAATAAACAAACGATTGTAGCCCGAAGTGGAATCAAAAATTGTCACCAGTTTGGTTTGATGCAGACGGAAACTGACCAAACTTGCATATATAATATTTACTACAGTTGTTAGTGTTAGTGTGCATCAATACCCGTGGTATTTGTTATGTATATGTACTTTTGTGAATTCTATTATTGTGTCTTTCAATGTAAGTGTGTTTATAATTTTAAGAAAAATTTGTTTTTGCTAAGTAGTTCCACCTTTAAAAATGCTTTTTGATTTTTGATCATGATCAGTAAGCTTTTCATTACATTGTTCAAAAATAAAGGTCCCGCCAATTGCAGATTCAGCTAGATTCCCTTGGAATTATGTACCATTTTGGTAAGCAGTCACCTATTAAATACTAAATTTAAGTCACCCTATTAAATACTAAATTTAAGTGCGGACGCGCGCAGTAAAGCTATTTTTTCTCTTTATTCTGATTTGTCACACAGAACCTATTATAAATGCTCTTATTTTATTTTGTAAGCTGTTATAATGAATGACTTACTAAGTTTTCTAAAAGAATTGAGGTTTTTACTTTTTTTTAAATATATCTACTACTACGGTCATTTATCCACACACAAATGTATACCAAAATAAATATAAAAGTTTTTATTGTGTTTAACTGAAACATGCTAAGTACATAAATAAAAATATACAACATAATGTAGTAGGTACAACTGGAAATTGCTATTTAATATTACATACATAGCTACCCACATACAATGATTTACAATACCAGCGAAATATATTACTTTGTTTAACAAATATGATATGTTTTTTTGGCTTCCCCGGTATACTAAAATACTCGAAATGTATAGGAACGGTATTTTTTATATCACGAACTCATTTGGTAAAGAAAATACTAGGAAATGTTGCCATTTTAAGCTCCGAAGTTTAATTATGATTTTTTATTTTCTAGATTGTGAGTTTGCCACACTGTGCGCCACCGCCGCCTCACGTGGAAAAAACATATATGTACTAAACGCAAGGACTTAAACTAAGCCATATGTCATGTCATTTCGTCATGATCATTGGCCGTAAATCTAAACTGTCCTTGAATGGTAACACGTCCATTCTTAGCTACTTTGGACTTATGGAATTCAGCTGTGGGGTACCGCCAGTATCTCCAACATTAAGATCCTGCAAAGGTCCCAAAACAAGGTTTTGTGTGCCATCGTCGACGAGCCTTATGTATGTATTATGTATCCAATAGTATTTCAGTTGTGATTCAGGATGATATCCCTTGGGAATCCGTCAAGGAAGCCATACATCGATCCAGTGCGAAGTTAAAAGAATATTAGTGCATCCTGACATGTTAGCCAGCCAATTAAGTGTGCTACATGTCAATGAAGTGTGTAGGCTGAAACGTCTACTGCCCATTCGACCTGACTATAGCACACATATAAGTGTAGACTCTAAGACATTTAAATGTACAAATTCTAGATTAAGATTTAGGATGGCTCTAAGGGAGGTCACTCACTGGAGAGATTCTCTACATGTCATAATTTTCTAGTCATAACAAACGCTTATTGGCCATTAGGCAGATTGCTATACTCACTAAGAGTTAAAAAAATTATATTATAAATAAATTTAAAGTACAAAATCTAGTTGTCTTACATTTACACTTGACAATTTACAACTGTGATGACCAGTTTAAAAAGATCTAAAAGCATATGGTTTAGAAGTGACTAATTTTTATACTTCTCTGAATCTGGCCAGTGACCATTCGACGTTATCGTCCAATATCGTGTCACTAGTCGGATTCCCAATTATTCAAATATATTTAGTGCATAAATGTGATATATTATTTTAATATCTATAATTGGGAAATTGCCGCTGACCACGATCTAACAAGTAATAGTTACTCAGTTACACTTAAATTAATGCATACTTAACATACTTGAGGGAAGCAGAACAATTTATTATTCATTCATATAGTAATAATTAATTAAAACCCAGCGGTGTAGTTAATAGTATTAATTAGTTAATAATATTAACTATACTAATTACTGTAAATTATTGGTATTGAGAATGGTCCGAGTAGGTGGAATAGAATTATTAATATTGGTAAGAAAAACGTTTATGGGGTTCTGTCTAGAAAGAATTCACATGTAAGATTTCGATTCTTCAAGTGCAATTTTTAAATTTATAATCTCACGAAACTATTTGTGTACTTGTTTTTGATTAACATGAAACCTCAGATTACTAAATCTTACAAAATATTTATTACATTCTCCGCATGAATTATTACCATAACCAAATGAATTTCCAGTTATTGGTGCAATTATATCCAGTTTATCTGATACATAAATTATTTACGATAGAAACACTAGTTATTAGTGATTAGAAATGTAGGTACCTGGATGTTTTCTTTTAACGTAAGCTCTCCAGTTAGAGGGTTTGCAGATATCCAATTTACATTCCCCACAATGTGCCATTTTAAATTCCCATCCTCAACACTTCTTGTGGATTAACGACTCTCTTACAGAACAGTACTACCACATACACAATTGAAAGTATTTTATAAATAACAAAAAACACCAAAGTAAAACCAAATAGTATCTTTGGTAGGTTATGTATGCACCGAATTTTGACACAAAGCACAACCTAGAACGCATGCCCGCAGCTTTAAATCGATAGACGGGTCGGACGCTGCGTTGCCAAGTTATTGTCAAAGTCGTAATTACTGTAGGTTTTAATCTTTTATAGGCACATTTACAATTATTATTATTATTAGTAATTACCTAAATATCTTACAATACAATTAGGTAAGCTTAGGTATAAATCTATGGCGAATATTATTCTAATAATAAAATGGTCAGATTTAAATTAGTGAGCTAGAACTTGCGACAACCGGCGTGGAGGCGTTGACTGCGACGCGCGCCCCGAAAGCGATATTATTGGTGGGCCGTCGACACCTTTTGTCTCTTTTTAACTTCGTAAAGCGCGTATATTTGTTTCTCTCTTTAATGCATTTTATATAGTTCATATACACCTATGAGATCAATTTAAAATACGGCCAGTCCGGAGCAAGCTTGGATTGATTTTTTTCTTGGGGAGTTTTCGCATGGAACTTGCACTTTTTTGAAAGAAAATATAATATCATTTTTTGGCTTTAAAAAATAAGTTATTAGGAAGATTTCTGTTCCATTTTTTCAAAGTTGAAGTTGAAGATTTATACTTCAACTTCATATTTTATTAAAGAAATGAAAACTGCTTTATCTATCTCTCTCACTACATCTTATCGGAAATTTCTTTAATAAACTATAACTTGTAGATGGAATACAAGGTCGTATTCTAAAGTCAACAACAAACATAAAATAAAAATGCAGGTACGCATTTAAAAATTAAATCAAAAGTAATGTAACAAATGTAACGTTGATTTTAAAATTAAAACCTCCATTCTCTGGAGCTTAGAAAGATGCCTCAAGAGAGAACTTGTTTTTTTCTTACAGCTCTAACAGTAATGGCATAAAATACAAAACCAGAAACCTGGAATTCCGGTTTTTCCCCAATATCTCCAATGGTATATTTTTAATTTCTCGGTGACTTATAAATTAGCAATTTTACCATGTTTTAACAAAGTCCCTATCTATTGTAGTTACCAAGATGCCCGTGCTAACATATCGAACCTGTAACAATCCGTTATATAAATAAAACAAAAAAGTTATTATGTTGATCAAAATGTACCAGTAGGTACTTATAAAATAGTATTTACATATGTTTATCTTTTATTATTTATCTGAATAACCAATTATATAATATATAATAAAACAAAACTGGAGAATTAGAGGTTAACAGCATATTACACAACTTTTTATTATTGAGGCAGGTTATGTTCAGTGTCAATAAAACGATGAACTTTGAAATGATGCAATCTTTATTTTCAATTTAGTTATATATGGAAGTTCCAAAAGAAAAGGTATATTATTAGTATAGTCACATAAACCAGAACCAATGCATTTATCTTTATCTATTATATCGATTTTCTATGTCAACCTCCAAAAATCCACCCCCACGTTTGAAATAAGACCCCCAAGTTTTTTTCACCAAAATTAAAATCTTACTTTGTTTTACATCTAGTGATAAACTTATTTGGGATATTTATTCGTACCTTTTGTGGAAATTTCATGGAGATATCAGGAAACGAATAAGAAAATAAAAGTATTGTTTCACCTTTTTAATTTTTATTTTAATGACAAATAATCTAAGCAACTTTCTTTCATACTAACCTAATATCAACATTTTCAAAAAGAGAAGTTAGTAATCGGTAATTCACATTCACAGTGGTAGGTCTAATACTTATTTTATAATATTTAATTTTACCAACTTTTGCATCTGAAACATCAAAAATTAGACACTCCATGTTGTGAAATAAAATAAGGATTCTATTTTTGCAGAAAATAATAGGGGGTGCCATTGGGTGAGGGTAAATTTTTAGGGGTTGAAACAGTAAAAATATTTCGAAGGCGTCATATGAAAGCCCATTCGAGATCATAAAAATACCGTTTTGTCCATTTTTATAGTGTCTCCAATAACCAAGATATCGCTTGTTAAGGAAATTCTGGGAGACCCTATATATATATATATATATATATATATATATATATATATATATATATATATATATATATATATATATCTATATATATATATATATATATATATATATATATATATATATATATATATATATATATATATATATATATATATATATATATATGTATATATATATATATATATATATATATATATATATATATATATATATATATATATATATATATATATATATATATATAAAAACTGCTGGCCAATTCAAGCGGGACAAACTAAATTTTTGATAAAATTTAGAGTGGAATATTTTCGAAACGAAAAAAGATTTTGATTTAACTTTTTCAGTATGTAATTGAATAGTTCTTCTAGTTTTTATACTTCAAGGCACTATTGCTAGCAGTCGCTGCAACTCTATTTTACAGGGTGTTAAGTGAAACCCTGACTTTTTTGGAAAAGTTTTCCAGTTCCGAGAATCTAGGAAGAATTTTTTTTGAATTTTCTTTTCATACTAAAATGATCCATGGTCAAATACAAAAAAACAATTTCTCCGGATTTTCTCTATTTTCATTTGTTTTCCGTATACAGGGGTTAGTCGAAATTATCGACTTCTTCTTACAAAGGAACCCCTAATTTGGCCGTTTATTCACAAAAAGCGAAAGACCAAGTAAATTTGTAGTTTGAAGTAGTCCAGCTAACAAAATTAATACAAATTTTTGTACAGGGTGTAGCAAGTTTGGATCACGGGCTAGTAAATTATTATTTTTTAATTTCTACTACTTTTTCCTAAGTTAACTATTAATTATCACGTGCTACGTTAAAGGGTTAAAATTTGTTAGGTCCGATAACAGTACTGGTTAGAAAGATCCTTTTTGCCCAAACGGGTTTTTCATTTTTTGTCTAGTCCCATTTTTAGTGATTAAACGGCTCGCATTTTGAACCTAACTTTTTGCAATTGCATCCATGAACGATTGAAGTGAGAGTGCTTTTTTGGTGGTACATAATGAATGTTTTATCCAACCAAAAAACATGTAGTGGCCAAACAGCTAATGATGCTTATTCGAAGAATTTTTTAGCATTATACAGGGTTGCAAAAAATATACCACCTATACTTTGCAGGTGGATTTCTGTTAATTTAGCGGCGTTTCTATTTCTTAGTCAAAAGATCTAGTAGGCCAAAAAATAAAACATTTTCTTTGCTATTGACAGTTACCAAGGCAACAAAGTATTCTTCTTTGAATTGGTGCGTTATTATCCTTTATAATGGCTCGATTAAGTGCAAAAGAACAAGCTAATTGTTTGCGTTTACTACAAGATGGGGTAAAAATTAGTATTATTGCGGATATGTACGGGGTTGGGCGAAGTACAATATCTCGACTGCGTCAACGCTTCCACGAAACGGGAAGTGCAAACTATCGTTATGGGGGAGGTCGCCAAAAGAAAGTCGGCATTGCAGATGAAAGATGGTTGGTTAGAGAGGCTCGTCGAAGGCGAAAAATTTCATCAGAGAAAATTAACCAGGAGTTCAGAGCAAGAACACACATTCGTGTGAGCAATAGGACCATTAGAAGAACTTTAAACAATAATAACTTAAGGTGAGTTACTTCAAATGAGATCTTATTTTTTGTACCAATATTTTTAGTGTTTCATTTTAGTAAGTCGGCTATTATAATATCGACGTCAGCTGAGGCGTGAATCTTGGATTTTGCGCACCGATATTATAAAATGTAAACTTGAACTAAGTTGTTCATAAATTAAAGTTTTGATAGGCGACCCTAAACACATTATTTGTGCTTGCAGCGTAATGTTCCTTAGTTCTTCCCTAGAACTAACGTTATGAAAATTGACCTAATTTTGCATTTTAGTATAATAAAAGCTACTGTTGGCTTATTTATTGGTTCATTCCCTACACCTATACTACAGATTTTTAAGCCAAAATTTTAATTTTAGAGCTCGGCGGCGTGCTAAATGTGTGCGACTTCTACCACAGCATAGGCGAAGACGTCTCCAGTGGGCATATGAACATCGCAATTGGCCATTAGATAACTGGGAAAACTGCATGTTTGTAGACGAGTCAAGATTTAATTTAAGTCACTCGGACGGCAGAATATTAGTTTGGCGTGAACGTGGCGAACGGTATATGGAGGAGAATATGGCTCCTCAGGAACCTTTTGGTGGTGGAGGCGTTACTGTTTGGGGTGGTGTAATGTTTAATGGCAAAACGGAACTTTTTTTAACATTGGAGCCCATTAACGGTCAGGTATATAGGGACGAAATTTTAAGCAATATCGTTCTACCATTTGCAAACAATTTTGGGAACGATTTTGTGCTAATTGACGATAACGCCAGACCTCATAGAGCACGCATTGTGCAAGAGTTTTTGGAAGCTAATAATATTACCAGGATGGTCTGGCCTGCAAAATCACCAGACATGAATATTATCGAACACGTCTGGTCTAAATTGAAATTATTGGTAAGTTCAAGGGAAGATCCTCCTCAGACTCTAGAACAACTTGCAGACGCCATTGTTCAGGAGTGGGAAAATATTCAGCAAGAATTTGTCAATAATTTGGTAATAAGCATGCCTCGAAGATGCCAAGAGATAATAAATGTAAGGGGAGGTCCTACTAGGTATTAAGATTTGTTTTGTTTTCGTTAGTTGCAAGTTTTTATAATACCTTCAAGTAAAAAAAATGTTCTATAATTTAAAACGTTTTCTGTTTACCTATAAAAGTAACAACCAAAATTTACATTTTGGATCTCCTAAAGTAATGCCGGGAAAAATAACTACTAAATTTGAAAATTACGTATCTTTTCGAGTACTTTCAAAAGTAATTAAATCTTCTGAAATTTCTATACCTTCTAAAAACTACGCTATACAGAATTTTATAACTTGTTCAGTTGAATTCACTATCCATCTCCAATTTTTGACGAGAAAAATGTACTCCGTGACTATTAATTTAAGACACTTCTTATTAATTAAAATTTCTCAATGCCATGTACTGACTTTTTAGAGCAGTGGTAAAATATTTTTCTTTTATAATGAATAATCGAAGTTTACGAAAATCCAAAGATATCGAGAAACACGTGGCTTCTATTATAAGTAGTAACTTCTGCACAATCCTGTATAATGTGAAAAAGTTCCGAATGGATATTATTCTTTTTATCTGTATCGTTACTAGATTTTATTAATAATAAGTAGGACATTTTCTTTAATAATTATTAATATAGCAAAAAGGAACTTTATGAATACCTAAAGGACTCTAAAATCACATGATTTTCATATAAAATGTAGGTGATATGTTTTGGGCAAACGCGGACAAAAGCAGCGAATAAGCATCTTTAGCTCTATGGCCACGACACTTTTTTATTGGTTGGTTAAACCAATAAACGATGTCCACTTCAATAGTTCATGAATGCAATCGCAAAAAGTTAAGTTTTAAACGCAAGCCATTTGTATCACTAAAAATGGGACCAGACAAAAAAATTCAAAAACAGTTTCGGCAAAAAGTTCCAAGAAAATTGGGACTATATTCAATTAATTTGAAAATCACATGACTTCCATATAAAGTATAGGTGGTATATTTTTTGCAACCCTGTATAATGCTAAAAAATTCTTCGAATAAGCATCATTAGCTGTTTGGCCACTACATGTTTTTTGGTTGGATAAAACATTCATTATGTACCACCAAAAAAGCACTCTCACTTCAATCGTTCATGGATGCAATTGCAAAAAGTTAGGTTCAAAATGCGAGCCGTTTAATCACTAAAAATGGGACTAGACAAAAAATGAAAAACCCGTTTGGGCAAAAAGGATCTTTCTAACCAGTACTGTTATCGGACCTAACAAATTTTAACCCTTTAACGTAGCACGTGATAATTAATAGTTAACTTAGGAAAAAGTAGTAGAAATTAAAAAATAATAATTTACTAGCCCGTGATCCAAACTTGCTACACCCTGTACAAAAATTTGTATTAATTTTGTTAGCTGGACTACTTCAAACTACAAATTTACTTGGTCTTTCGCTTTTTGTGAATAAACGGCCAAATTAGGGGTTCCTTTGTAAGAAGAAGTCGATAATTTCGACTAACCCCTGTATACGGAAAACAAATGAAAATAGAGAAAATCCGGACAAATTGTTTTTTTGTATTTGACCATGGATCATTTTAGTATGAAAAGAAAATTCAAAAAAAATTCTTCCTAGATTCTCGGAACTGGAAAACTTTTCCAAAAAAGTCAGGGTTTCACTTAACACCCTGTAAAATAGAGTTGCAGCGACTGCTAGCAATAGTGCCTTAAAGTATAAAAACTAGAAGAACTATTCAATTACATACTGAAAAAGTTAAATCAAAATTTTTTTTCGTTTCGAAAATATTCCACTCTAAATTTTATCAAAAATTTAGTTTGTCCCGCTTGAATTGGCCAGCAGTTTATATATATATATATATATATATACATATATATAGATTTTTTTGAACACAACAGTTATTTTTGAAATATCTTCGCCGTCCGGATTTTCTCCGAATTTTTATGTAGGGTTTTTAAATTTTAGAGATGGCAACGCTACATATTTGGCTGTACGTTTATATTTATGTTACAATAAATAATAAGGATTTGTAACGAAATTTTAAAGATAAATAAGTAGTCATCCATCATACAAGCATAAACCTTCAGCAAATTGTCCGATTTTCCTTACAAAACTTTCGTTCCAGTTATTGTTAAACATTCATTTTATTTAAATGAAATCTTTCTTGTCCACGAAATCTTCTAACCCCTGAGAAATAATCAGGAAAATAAATTAGCACTGGTGTTCACCATGAACTAGCCACTGTACCACTTTTATTTACATGACATGTGACGTCACAACCAATAGTATCGCGTTTTGCAAGTGTCGAATTTTGTATGAAAATTTGTAGTAGAAAATCTTTCCTTTTGTTAATAAAGACCAAAATAAAGTGCCAGCGGCTCGGGAACCAAATTTTGTCCCCACGATTAAAAGACTTACTTTAGTCCCTTGATTATACTGTTGGTTTATTTTTGATTTTTAAAAGTTTGTCAAGAAAAAGTCATTTTAAGCAATGGCGGCTGATCAGGGGTGGCAGGGTCGTAAGTGCCTACCGAAGCAAAACGCAGAATTTATTTAATTTATACAGTAATTATAGTTGCAGTATATCATCTAGAATCCTTGTTTTCCTTAAGTAACATTAAATAAAATATCCCGTATAATACCCGAAACTGCGACAGGTCTCGACTTGCCGAGTGTTGTAACATTACACATATTTCCCTCTTTAAGTAGGAATTACAATACATTGTAAAATAATAATAACCAACATAATAACTCTTATCGACATTTTCAAGTTTAAATTAATAATTTAAAAGTTCGTTTAATATGCCAACAACGATATTTTTAAGATATAATTAAATGTTTTTAACCTTTAACCGCTAAGTGCGGTCCATGACACCCATCGACATCGACTATACTACATATTACAGTTTGTCAACGCAGGGCATCTGAGTCGTAGGGAGCTAGATACCTTTCGGTAATGTCATGACATGACGCAGTTTCTTAGTCAGTCGGCAATAGAAACTTGTACAGTGTAGTGTACAAATGTTGCAATATTAAATTGCAGCGGTCTCCGACACCTCACGTTAGCTATTGTGTACCGGAGATAAATACGGCTATTTTCAGTTCAGCCCACCTGGAAAAACAAGCAACTTGCTCTAAATGTCCACCAAGATTAAAAACAGACTCAATATGGATGCGTGTCCTGCAAAAACCGATATACCATCAAAGTTCAAAAAAAATCTGCATTGAATGTGTGTTAGATAGGGCGGAGGTTAGTGATGTAAGGGTACGTATTCAAAAATCCGTTGGATACGAATATTAAAAGAATCCGTATTATCCGTAACCGGCCGAGAACTTGAATACAGATCCGGAATCAAAATAAATACGCATTCGGGTGGTTACTAATGCAAAGAGGAAACGGAATCGGGATCGAGTGTAAGCGAACTAAACGAGAACGAACGACGGTGCCTTACTATCCCTAACCTTCGATGTCGAATCGTATGATACCGCATCCACCTATCTATCCGTATCCGAAATAATTCCGTATATTTTCGCAACCGCTTTCGCCCGGCTCAAGAAATAGATACGTATTCGGATGTGGATACGGATATTAGTTGATTCCGGCGATTCCGTATTTTCCGGATATATAAAGAATACGGATATTTACAACACTAGAGTAGGTACCAAATTCTCAAAAAGAATTTGTATTTTATATTGCTTCTGATTTTATATTAGGCTTAGTCTTATGCAATTTTTTATTTTTTTTTTATGTACTTTCTAATCATTTATGAATAAATGTATATAATAAAAAAAAATTGTTTTAGTCATAAATAAAAAAGTCTCTTAGACCGCACGTAAGCGGTTGTGTTCAATTACCGCACGTTAGCGGTCAAAGGTCTGTTCAATAGCAAAGGAATTTTTTAGTTAAAAAGAAAAAATCTCGAATGCTAAGAGAATGAATCTGTAAAAAGCACCCTCTGTAACCATTTGATGTTTAACGATCTGTACCAGGGATGAATTCAAGGGGTAACCCGGGGGTATTTTCCCCCCGGGGCAAAAAAAATCCCCCGAGAAAAGTTCTGTAAAATAAAAAAAGTATTTGCTTAAAGCATGGTTTACCTATATTCTACCCAATAAGAGCGTCCCCCCCCCCAGGGTGGCAACCCAAGCAAACCCAACTCCCGGAAAAAATGTCTGAATTCAACACTGATCTGAACTGAACAAATCTAAGCAAATTTAATGGTTTAATGAACTGACATTTGTGTTTTAAAGTTCCTCAGAGTCGAGTTGAATTTAGGTAAATTTATTTACAAGAAATCTGAAAAAGGGTAAAAAGTCTTAATAAGAAGGATGTTAGCCGAATTACAAAAGTACCCTATGAATCATCCCTCCGTCCTATTTGAGGCTGACAACGAAAAATTTTCTTATAAAGCTTTTGGATATTTGTAACCATCACCACTACATTTTTAGAAAATTTGTTTGAGGCATTTTCACCTCTTAGTCTACAAGACAGCGACATCAAAATGTATATTATTTTTTTATAAAAATTTCGCACCCTCGTACTCTAACCAATCACAAGCTTTTATTTTGAATCGTTTCCATGGCAACGAGAAAAATTTCCGGAATATTCATCCTGCTTGAGCTTCCGACAAAATTACACTAGAAATTTTTTTCTCATTTTTAGTGTCAAAATACTGACGCGGAAATCGTCTAAAATTAAAGTTGTTTATCTACCCCTATTAAATTATATATTAATTATTCAACTACTTTTCAACAATTAATAGTATCTATAAACAAACAGCGTGAGTTATAATAACTCACTGCTATAACTCACTATAATAAATCGGAAAAGCTTTACGAACCGAATATCAAGGTGGCTCTGTACAAGCCGATTGGCTGAAAGGAAACAGTCCATTATTGTTACTGAGGGAAGTAATGTCACTCGAATAATTTTGACGTTTTCAAATTAAGTTAATAAAGTTAATAAAGTTCTTTCTCTGTACTTGTATCTTAGTATTTATTGTTATAGTCGTAGATAAAGTATAGTATTCAACTTGCGGTAATGGTCATAACTCACTTGATGAATTACATCACTCGCCTGCGGCTCGTGCTGCAAACTTCATCTGCGTGAGTTATGACCTACATTACCGCTCGTTAAATAATATACTATTATCGACGTGACGCAGAAAAGCATATTTGGTAAATAGACCAATATTTTATAAGAAATCTTTAAGTTATTTATAAAAGTTTTACTAAACTAAAATTGGAATCAAAAGAGGAAATAGAAAATGGCTTTAAGCGATTTATAAAATTTTTATTTAACTAATGTTTGAAAATGTCATTTAATTTCAGTAAAAAAAATTGTATTTTATTATTCATATAAATTTGTAGTGATAAAAATTTTCAATTTTCTTAATATTTAAAAAATTTTGCTGGGTGCTAAATTTTCTTACTGAATATCCCACAAGCTTAAATTAGTTATCAAAAATTTAAGCACTAGTCTCAGTCACTATCAGAGTCTGACTGGTCATCCAAGTGGGGGAGGCATGAATGAGCATAGCTCTTAATTCCAACAATTTTTCTAAAAATGCTTTGCTTCATAACATTTTTCCATTTACAAATAGGGGTACTTTACACTTCGCGATTTCATATATTTAATTTTTGTTTCTCCCCCGTAAATTGTTTGACTTTTCTCAATTCCGATAATGCTTAATTTTGCATTAAGGAACTCGAAGTTTTCGTAAAAAAAATATGTAGGTCTCTATCCCTTAGTACGTAAGGGTTAGTTTTCGAGAAAATTATTGCTAGTGTGGTAAAACGCTTGTTTTTAGGCCCTAGATGGATGAATAACTACATTCTGAGAATATATTAATTTGTTATGACTAATTAATTGTAAGTACATCAAGATGTGAAAAAGCCCAGTTTAGCCTCAAAATTTTTAAAACATTGGGTACTTTACTTTCTGAAACACTACAAACTGAAGAAAATGTGTCACACAAGAGATGTTAAAAAAGTGAATCATCCAGAGAACCAAACTTAATTAATTGTTTATGAAGACAGGTTTTAACCTAGTGTTGAGCCAGGAATCCCGCGCATCGATTATGATTCACTTTCTGAGGAAGTAATGAAACTTGTTGAAATAGTATATATTAGCTTATGTTAACACGATATCATTTATTTGCTGGTTGACATTCGAACCGTTACAACTTACACGATTGTTGTTGATTCTGAAAATTAGTTTATAAAAAGTAAGCGTCATGGCATCGATGATAATGCTTGCGATAATGTTGGTGGCGGTTTATGGTGTTTTGTGTTTACCGTTAATAGATCACAACAACATTAGAAAAATGGTGGACGAGCTGCCTTGTGGAAAGCCGCAACCTAGAGCTTTTCATGTATCGGAGTTGACCAACGAAGCCTTAGAAGTAAGTATCAATAATATCATATATTCGTAGTTAATTTCACTTGTATACGAAGACTATTATTTAATAGTATTTGAATATTTATTAGCTTTTTAAATGCAGTAATTTTAATTGCATCTCAATGTTAAGTTTGTGCTTAAGGTTATTGGTTACGATTATAGGTAGTCATATTAATGCTTCTTGTGCTTTTAATACATTTTCCCCTGAAAATAGGACCAAAGTAGTTATTTGTACTATTAATAGCCATCTAACCCAGGGAACGAAAACTGTTTGACTTTTAAATTTTCTTGGGAATTCCGCATCTACTTTTTCTAACCAATCACGAGCTTTTATTTGGAATCGTTTCCATGGCCACGAGAAAAACTTCGGGAAATGTTTATCCTGCTTGAGCTTCCGGCAAAATTACACTAGAAATTTTTCTTTCATTTTAAATATCAAAATATTGACGCCGCGAGAATCGGAGTGTCAAAAACTAAAGTTATCTGTCAACGCAAAAAAGCATATTTGGTACACAAATATAGTTAACAATAAAATTATCAAAAATAAATGATGTTAGTAGATTAAATTTAATAAAAAATGGAAATATAGGATGTATTTAAGTGATTTATAAAAGTTGTATTTAACTAAAGTTGGAAAATGGCATTTTATTTCAGTAAGAAATTTGTTATTTTATTATGCATATAATCTTGTAGTGCCTCAGATTATCAAAAGTAAATGATTTTTCATCGATAGTAGTTAAATAAAGTTAATAAAAAATGAAAATATAAGATGTTTTCGATGTGTTGCTTATTTGCCAGAATTGTGGCACACTTCTTCGGAATAAATGTCCGGTATAAGATAGTGAATCTGGAAAATTTAGGCATATTGCAATTTTACTGGGCCAACTTCCTATAGTATTTCCACCCACTACCTGGTTCGTGACTTGCCATTACGCGTTACCAAGAATAAGTGAGATTACTTTGCATTTTGTTGTCGTAGTGCTAGGTAATTTTTGTAAAACTCTAAATCAGGGGTCGCCAACCTTTTTGTATGTGCCACTTTTGAAAACAAAAATTTTGGGCGTGACACTCATTTTTGGGAAGGTAATATCTTATGTTTATGTACATGGTTAACGGAGCCGCAAGCAAAATTTACTTGTGCATATTATGTTGGTTCGCCATGCGGGGGAATTTTTTTTGCTTCGGTGAGTTTTCTACTTGGTTCATACGTATTGTGATTTAAAAAAAAATATATTTGTTGCAAATGTTTGCGTGCCACTCTAGAGAGCCAGGCGTGTCACGGGCTGGCCACCCCTGATCTAAATAGTTAATTGTCCCGTTGTCTTGACTTGTAATTGTAAAAGTGCGTGACTTATAGGTTTTTGTACAAGGAATATTTATTATAATAAACGCACCTTAAACATGTATTTCCATAATATACAATTCTTCCCTTCTGCACGCCCCTGCTATTCCAAATATCATAGCTACCTTTATATTTAAATAAACTTCATTAGAAAAGTTCTTTAAAAATGCCTGCATATGTTCTCTGCTAACAACTCTTGATTTCTTCTCTTTATGTCCAGTGTTTTTTTCTTGGGTTTGCTTAGGGCATTTCTTCTGACAAAATGGGCTAACATTACCTGTCCTGTGATATTTTAAAACATTTTCTCGTTGCACCGCGCTGTGAATTGCTGTAAGGTTTTCTCGTAGCTACCCCTGGAAATAATCGCGGATCATCCTACATTCCAAGCATTTTCCAAATCAGAATCGTCACTTTCTTGACTCATATCTTACAAAAAAGTTTAAATTAAATTAAAAATGTGTGACAAACTTCTAATGACAGAAGTTTTTATTCAACAATAGCAGCTTAACCCAGCAACTATTTTTTATGCTATTATATGCTATATGCTAATTATATTACAACTATTATCTCTGTTGCTACTTATGGGACCCATACCAAATTAAGGTTTTTTAATAGTGAGCCTACTAGGAATGTTTTGGTAAAGAAAAAAATATTTTGCAATTTGCAAAAAAAAGTTGATTTTTTGAATTGACCCACCTGGGTAAAAAATTAACACGCTTAGATATTTTATTTATTATTTTTTCTAAACAAATTTTACATCATTTTGTCGACAATTCTTAAATTTTAAGAGAAAAAAATGTGTTAGTAGAAAGTTATAGTCATTTGAATTTTTTGCAACCGAAAATTTAAATTATTTTTCGGTTGAAAAAATTCAAATGACTATAACTTTCTACTAACACATTTTTTTCTCTTAAAATTTAAGAATTGTCGACAAAATGATGTAAAATTTGTTTAGAAAAAATAATAAATAAAATATCTAAGCGTGTTAATTTTTTACCCAGGTGGGTCAATTCAAAAAATCAACTTTTTTTCGCAAATTGCAAAATATTTTTTTTCTGTACCAAAACATTCCTAGAAGGCTCACTATTAAAAAACCTGAATTAGGTATGGGTCCCATAAGTAGCAACAGAGATATGCAACTTTGAAATTTCACGGGCCGCGCCTGCTTTAAACAACTATACATATTATAATTATATATTTTTTTAAATATTTTAAATTAATTTACTCAATATTTTAGCGTACAAAAAACGTCCTAAGCACTGCGGTCAATAAGTGTCTTCGGATGTTTAACCAATAAAGAACACTTACTGATCTTAATACTCAATACTAAGTATTATATGTTCCAGCGTTTTCCGAAAATTTTGTTATTTGGGAGATATTAGCAAGGTTAGGTTCTTTTGAACAACTCTGTATAATAATCGTAACCAATACCCTTAACAGTAGACTAGTCAATTAATAGACTTTCTGCTATCCGCATTTGACGTATGATTTTGGCACTTATCACGACAAAAGTGTAACGATTCAGGTTATATAGTTTTCTTAATATTTTTTTGTTTAGGTTCTATATTTTTAAAAATAAATTTCCTATAATATAAGAGATAGAGAGAATTTAAACCTGCACCCTCTTGTCGAGTTCAATTTTTTCTATGCATAAATATTCTTAATATTAACTTAATAATTATTGTGTTTTGAGGGCACTGAGCAATAAATAGGCCTTAAATGTTGTCGTAAAGAAATTATTAATTTATCTCTTGCATCCATGGATTTATTAAGAAAGGATTCGATGTCCGTATACTGTGAGCGTATCGAAGGCGAAGCCTTATATTTGTTGTTTGTTATGAAAACAGTTCCCCCAGGAGATTAGTTTACGAACTACGTAAGTGAATCAAGAATGGTAGTAGAAAGAGATAAAATAGCATTGTTGCTGTCTGTGCTGGTTGCTTAGGGAAACGGCTGAACCTCGGTCTGAACACTCGGTTACACGTACGTCTTTGTCTAATGAACTAGGAAAGAAAAAGTGCGATTTATAGATTTATAAATGACTCGGAGCGACTTTAAATAAACACCTTTAGAAATGACCTATAAATAATAAAACCTTTTTAACTTAAATTTATTATTATTTAGCAGAAAAATAAAATATTTTAGGGCTTTTATTACTTTTAGTAAATCTTGTAATGCTTCTAACGTATTTTTTGTACAAAAATACAAGGTAAAATAAGATGTGGCCAATGTTTACAAATTGTGTTTACAGTGTCGTTTAGAATGGTTTGTTTAGGCTTCAAAGAATGTTAAATGATCCCGTATCCATTCTTATTAAATCCAAGCTTGCATCCCTTTTAAATTCTCATACAATAGAAAACGATATAGCATTTTTACTTATACATGGTCGCTTAAAAATGTGTACACATTATAAATATCTTTTTTATCGAAAATTTAGAACTGTATTCGGAGGTGAATCGAATTGAAAACATATTTTAAACAAATATGTTCAAGATTTTGTGGTTTATAATTATAACTATGCAAGTTACACATTAATCTATATTAAAGACTGTGATATCCTATCAATTATAATATTATTACATAAATAAGACTGATATTAATAGATATGGTTAAAACGATGTTAATTAATTTTTTTTTAAAATTAAGCACAAACGTTAATTATATCATTCTGATGAAGCTATTATTGTAAAATAATTGTGGTTTCCTAAAAAAAATCTTTTTATAAATTATATTATCTTATCACTTAACAGATTTTTTTCTGTTGTTAAAAATATTATAGTAAGAAATTTCAAGATAAAAATGATACAACATAAGACGAGACATTATTCGAAATAAGATTAATACACAAAAATAAATATATTGAATATTTATGTTTTTTTGTTTTTATCGGTTAAATTAAAAATGTGTCACCAGGAACTGATGAACTTATATCGCCAGAGGTAGATAATAAGAGATAATAAATGACCAAAAAATAATAAATACCGGTTCACTTTATTTAAATCTCACAATAATTTGGAACTGAACAAAATAATGAAATAATTCAGTTTTAATTATATTTTTATGTATATGATTATTTGTGATCATCGGTAACCGAAGAAAAAAACTGTTATAATGAGAACATTGGGAAGTGTTAAAACCTACTGTTTATTTTTTATTTTATTATAGATTAAAAATTATTTTAAAATTTATTTTATATTTTCAATTTGGATGGTATGTATAAAAAATGTTTAGGTAATTTAAAAATAATAATAATAATAATAATAATAATAATAATAATAATAATAATAATAATAATAATAATAAGTATATTTTTTATGCATTTGTATCCAAAATTTTACCCTGAGATTTACTAAAAATATTTAAGATTTAGTACTGGTTTAAATCTGGATCTTCTTAGTTGATCAGTTAGGTTTTGACGTCTGAAACTTATTAGATATACTATTGTTTACTTGGTGTTTAAATGATTTTTATCTGGAAATCTGTTGCTTAATAATATTAGTAACGTTACTGTAGAAAACACTTATCTAAATACTCGCAGGAGCGTGCGGTGAAATTTCAAAGTTGTGTATCTCTGTTCCTACTTACAGGAACCGCACCAAATTTAGGGGTTTTAATAGTGAGCCCACTGGGAATGTTTTGGTAAAGAAAAAAAAACATTTTGTAATTTACGAAAAAAGTTGAATTTTTGCATTGCTTCCACTTGGAAAAAAATTAACACGTTTAGGTATGTTATTTCTTATTTTTTCTAAACAAATTTTACATCATTTTGTCAACAACTTTTAAATTTTAAGAGAAAAAAATGTGTTAGTAGAAAGTTATAGTCATTTGACTTTTTTTTGAAATTATATTTTAGATTTCAAAATATTCAAATGACTATAACTTTCTACTAACACATTTTTTCTCTTAAAATTTAAAAATTGTCGACAAAATGATGTAAAATGTGTTTAGAAAAAATAAGAAATAACATACCTAAACGTGTTCATTTTTTTCCAAGTGGAAGCAATGCAAAAATTCAACTTTTTTCGTAAATTACAAAATGTTTTTTTTTCTTTACCAAAACATTCCCAGTGGGCTCACTATTAAATCCCCTAAATTTGGTGCGGTTCCTGTAAGTAGGAACAGAGATATACAACTTTGAAATTTCACCGCACGCCCATGCTAAATAGCCCTTTTCTTCATAACTTTGCTAAAAATCGTATTAAATTACGAGTATCAAAATTTGTTCTCTAATTCTTATATTTATCGATATAAACATAAACCATTGATTCTTAAATAAGTTTTTAAGTTTACAAAAGGTGACTAAAGAGTTGTATAAGTGTAACCGAGATGTTAAAATTTTAAACTCTGAATTCCGATTTAAAAATCAAAATTCTCTCTTAGAACTTTTAAAGGTGAAACTCGAATAACTTTCGTTACACCATTGTATAGAAACGTCTATAAATAAATAAAAAATATTTGTGTAATTAATAATATTATTAATAACCTATATTAACAAAGAATTGAGTTTTCCCAAAAAGTCATAAAAAATATAGAAAAAGAATATTTGAGCAATAATTTGAAAACTTATTTTACATAATTCTAAGTTTTTGTTTATTTTTAGTTTACAGAGAGCTTTGTGGTCCTAAACAGATGCGAGCGAGCAGGGTGCTGCAAATCAGATTTCGAAAGTTGTACGGCTAAAGAAATAGAAAAGGTCAATCTTGCACTGGAATATTATGAGGATTATAGAAATTTTCTCCATGTTGTTGCAGAGAACCACTTAAGTTGTCACTGCTCATCGAAAAACGAAATAAAGTAAGAAAATCCTACGCCGGAAAAAAATTAAAACATGTTTTAACTATACAAAAAGCCTTCAAACGACATGCATAAACGAATGCTGATTTAAAAATGATTTTTATTTACTGATAAATAATTAATTATTGTACGATGATCATAAAGTTACTCTAGTAAACTCATACTTAATAAATTGTCTCAAAAGAATGGTACAAATATTTATAGTAGCTTAGTTATTTATTTAGAACGTGTAAATGTTGCTAATATTTAAGCTTTAGAAAGTTATTAAGTATTCTTTATAAGTGATCATATTTTTTAATTTTGAAGTTTATGTCTTTAATATAAATAATTTTGTAGTCATTTTCGAAGTAGGTTGATTTTTCTTTAAAAAAATCTATTTAGTATTTCTGGTAATCCTAAAATATTACATGATAATGTAAAAGAACTAGGTATAATGATACATGGTCGTTTCATTAAATTTTAAAAAATTACCAAGGCAATACTTATGACGGTAGCTACAAAATACAAAATGTTATGTCAATGTCTAGAGGAAGTTTTTAATTATACACTATATTTCTAATTAAGGGTGCTTATCGTATTTAAAACGTCTCCAAACGTAAAGTAAAAAAAGTTGAAAAATTTTCATATCCTGACAAATTGGATGACTGTGACATTGGAAGCATGATATTATTATACTTTTTTAATTTAACAGATGGCTATCACCTAATTTTATTTTCTGTATATACGATTGTAGAAAAATGTATCGTATACCTATCCGTAATGTGTGTGGTAAATCCATCTCTAGCGCACTCATGTGATTCATATTTTCGAAATAAAGCCGGACGTACCACACTAATACTAATCCTAATAATTAAGAAACATAAATATCTTTTTATGTTATTTCATTTTATTTAAAAGACACTGTAAATTAATAAAGATCAAATGCAAATCTACGGCATGTTATAAATTGTTTTGTATATATATTTTTTTATTATAGTTATGAAAGTTTATGTCAAAGAAACTACAAAACTGTGCTTTGTGACATTTTATTTTATAACAGTTTTGCGAGGTTGTGTTTGATCTTGGTTACTACATTTAAAACTATTATTTTAATTCTATTTATTTATCTATATAGGTTAAGTAAAGAACTGATCAGTTATTAATGTATTTTTTTAGCATTTTATAAATAAATTGTATTTAAAAAAAATAAATGTTTCTGTTTATGGCTATGAGTACAACTAAACTGGACAAGGCGATGCTTTTTTCAATTGGGGGAAGTCTGACCCCTGGGGTAACAGTTTGTCCAATCGAACCTATCCGGCTAACTGAGCTGAGGGCTAATTTGCACGCGCTCTACTACAACTTGCTTCACTCAGAACACCCTGTTGTTTTTGTATTTTTCTCTAGAGTACCTTTCGGAGTTATTTTAATGTTCTTTTCAAGTTTTAAGCGGTAAGTACTTGGTCAATGATACTCATCATAGTATCTTTGACAGTTTATAACTAAACACTTTTTCTTTAACAAAGTGCGTCGCAAACAAGCCTTACGCTGGTTAATCTTGCTAAAAATAAATAAACGTCAATCTCGACTTGCATATTCATGGATAAGTAAAAATCATTTTTTTCTCTTTATTTCCTAAATTCACACAAGTAGTGTAACAAAGGTGATAAACAATTTTATTTGTTAGTTCATTATTACTTAGCGTGTATCATTGGGTTTGATTCATTGAAATTGAAATTAACAATTTGGCAAGCGGAGCATCGTGACATTTCCACCAATAACAATGTAATAAAAGTAAACATAGTGCTTATTTTCTACATAATGATAATGGTTGATTAATAGTTTTGGCATAAAATTGTATAATTTAAAAGTTAAAAAGGTAATCGCTTTCCACCGCGTACCTGGACTAAGTTTACAAAGTGTAAACAGTAAAGTGATTACAAAAAGGTTATCCATGTAAAAACAATAAGAAAATTTTTAAGAAGCCAGGGTATACAGGCGCGGATTGGTCGAAAGATACCATTAGTATATTAGGTCAAGCAATAGAGCGATTTGTCGTGTCATTCATACTATTAGAAAACCATCTATGCCATCATCTAAAAGATGATCCGTAGATGATTGCTGTTATATTTCCAACTCTGAAATTTTTTCCATTTATTTGTTATAAACATTTCTAAGCAAAAAAACGCGATTTGTTTAGTTTTTTGCTTATAAAATGGAAAGTAATGAAGCAATCTTAACGGTGTAAATAGACGATTTGTAGAGAATAAAAATACAAACAAAATGAGAGGTCGACCGTCCCGATAGGATAAGTAGCAACGGAGAAAATCCGGAAAAACCGGAAAATTAAGAGTTTTTAAAAATTCATAAATCGGCCATTTTTAAACGTAGAGGGCTCAAACTTTGGGAAAAAGTAGTAATTTATAGCTACTTTATGTGTGCAAAACCCCGACGCTGTCCGACGATTAGTTTTGCCACAATCGTCATTTTAATTTTTCAGCTCACTATTTTGCAACAGGTCTGGATGCTCTATGGATCGTCTGATTTTAATTATTGAAACGGATTTGAAAAGTACAAATTTAATTGAACAATATGTATATCTTAATTTTTCCATAAAATGCTACGATACCCGTTGAAAATGCACGTCAAAAATGCGTGAAAATGGCCGAGCGCGCGATCGGACGATCCATAGAGCATCCAGACCTGTTGCAAAATAGTGTGTTGAAAAATTAAAATCACGATTGTGGCAAAACTAATCGCCGGACAGCGTCGGGGTTTTGCACACATAAAGCAGCGATAAATTACTACTTTTCCCAAAGTTTGGGCCCTCTACGTTTAAAAATGGCCGATTTATGGATTTTAAAAGAAAACTTTTAATTTTACGGTTTTTCCGGATTTTCTCCGTTGCTACTTATCCTATCGGGACGTTCGACCTATCATTTTGTTTGTATTTTTATTCTCTACAAATCGTCCATTACGCCATTAAGATTGCTTCATTACTTTACATTTTATAAGCAAAAATCTAAAAAAATCGCTTTTTTTGCTTACAAATGTTTATAACAAATTAATGGAAAAAATTTCAGAGTTGGAAATATAACAGGAATCATCTACGGATCGTCTTTCAGATAACGGCACAGGCGAGGCGGTTTTCTAATAGTATTAATGTCAAAAAATCGCTTATATTTTGCTCTGTTGCTTGGCTTCTATAAGAAAAATAAGAAGAAGCATTTCGAGTTTACTCAGAGGCATTTTGACAAAAATTCTGAGTACTTGAGTTGTTTAGTAAAATAAAAAAAGGTTTTGGTGTGCAGAAAGCCCGGGGAAGCCTACAAACCTAAAAATTTAATTCTAACGGTAAAGCACGGAGGGGGTTTCGTTCTAATCTGGGGTGTATGTCATGGCATGGAGTGAGCCAGCTCCATTTTATTGACGAAACTATGGATCGGTTCGTCTACATGGACATTTAAAAAAAAAATTAAGACAAAGAGAGAAAATGTGAATTGGAGACAATTTCTTATTTCAACAAGACAACATCCAAAGTATATAGCGCGGGTCGTTAAAGAGTGGATACCAAGAGTGTTGGAGTAGCATACCAAGAGTGTTGGAAACGCCACCGCTATCCCTAGACGTTAACCCGACTGAACATCTATGGTGGGAACCCAAAGAAAGAGAGAAATAACATAAAATTTCTAACACAGAGGCGTTAAAAGCAAGATGTCAAGAATGGTCAAAAATTGAAGTAGGATTTGTTATAAAACTGGTAGAGTCAATGCCTAACAGGTTACAATACAACAAATTATAAAATCAAAAGGGTAACCCACACGTTATTAGTTTGGTCATGTTTGGACGAATTTCGAGCAAAATGTTGGTGGACGAATAATTTATCTCCGGACTGTATGTGTCTGAAGGCAACTCATCCATTATTAAAATTATCCTAAAAAATATTATGTTACAACAAAAACGTGAATGTAAATATTAAGTCATTTTATTACATCCAGCACAAACACACTGTTTGAATACAAATCTTAAACTTCGTGACTCTGCGCCGCCGAAATGCTAAAAGTGCAAACCACAATAACACTTCGTCTAATTACGCGGAGATTATTTGTAATCATTATCACTGCACTCTCTAAAAATACATTTAAGCCATTTTTTAACTCCTGTTAGCCTAAAAGACAGTGACGTCAAAATCTATATTATTTTTTCATGAAAATTTCGAATCTCTTTTTGTTGTTGTAAAAACGATCTCAGTCGCTATCCGAGTCTGACTACCAACCGGGGGTGGGGGGGGGGGGGGGGGGCACGAATCAATATTTGAACATAATTCTTAATTTCAACAATAATTTGTACTAACACATTTTGCCAAATTTTAAAAATAAGGGTACTTTACTCTTAAGCGATTTTGCAAATTTATTTTCTGTTTTCCTTGTAAACTGTTTGACTTTTCAAAATTCCGATAACAGTTACTTTTTGTGTTAAGGGGCTTGAAATTTTTGGAAAAAAATTTGTAGGTTTCGACGTCGCTATCCCTCGATCTATAAAGATTAATTTAAAAAAATGTTTACTGCCACTATACGCTCGATTTTAGGCCCTAGACTGATGAGTAACGACACTGTGAGAATATGTTAATTTGTTATGACTAATAATTATAAGATCATCAAGATGTTAAAAGCACAGTTTATCCTAAACATTTATAAAACATTGGGTACTTTACTTTCTGAAATAGTACCAACTGAAGAAAATGTTAAAAAAGTACAGATTACCAAACTTCATTAGTTTGTTATGAAGACAGGTTTGTTGGGTCTGGAATCTCGCGCATCGATTATGATTCACTCTTTGGGGAAGTAATGAAACTTGTTGCAATAGTATATTAGCACCTGTGTTAATCCGATATCTTTATTCGCTATTTGACACACGAACCGCTATAACCTAAGCAATTGCTGTTGATCCTGAATTAGTTGATAAAAAATGCGCGTTATGGCATCGATAATAATGTTTGTGATAGTGTTGGTGGCAATTTATGGTGTTTTATGCATACGGTTAATAGATCACAACACCATTATGAAAACGGTGGACGAGCTGCCTTGTGGAAAGCCACAACCTAGGGCTTTTCATGTAAAGGAGTTGACCAACGAAGCCGTAGAAGTAAGTAAAAGTATTTATTTATACCTAGTTAATTTTGACCGCACACGAAAACTATTTAATGACATTGAAATATTTATTTAATTTTGATTGAATTAGGGTCAAACAACATTTTCATCATTTCAATTTGCTGGCAAATAACTATAAGAGTTTTTGTGGTTATTGTGTGTTAAGTTTGTCCTTAAAGGTTACGACTATTATCACAGCTATCAGCAAAAGAAGCATATCAATGCTTTTTGTGCTGGTAACACATTCTCTGAAAATGGGCCCAAGCATTTTCATTTATACACGCTTGATGATGTTGTCAGGTTGTATTTATGAATTATTATATAACTCCAAAAAAAATAAGAAGAAAATGTTTTAGTTTATGTAATAAATATTACTTTTAAAATATTTTTAGTTAACCCATGTGATAGATGACCGAAACTGGTACGACTAATTAATTATGATGAAAATACTATCTGTTAATATAAATATTATTGTTTAAAATTCAAAACGGCGCGGCGCGGCGCACAGTGCGACCAAGGACCCTTAAATCTGACATCAATTCAGGGGGTGGGTTTACTGCAGATCAGTGGCGCACCCAGGATTTTGTCCTGGGGGGGGGGGCTATTTTGTCTTGGGGGGGCTGACAGTCTGCAACGTGAGGTGAGGTATCACAATTTTTCACTGGTGGTATGTTAGTACTTACTGTCTCAAATAAAAAAAAAAGACAAAAAGGCATAGGAGGGTGGTTTTGAATTCTTACTTATGCCATCAGTCCAGAAATTAAGAGGGAGGATACCAAATTTAGGAAAGCCATTCGTGGAAAAGAAATACTAGCAGTACCATTCCGTTTTATAGCAACAGGAGATTCTTATTCGCGCCTACAATATCTTTTTAAAATTTCAAAACAAGCCATTCATGCGGTCTATATCCCGTCTAAACTGATCACTCGATTTCTTTGATGTACCGGCAAGCTACGGATAGCGGTCGTTCGCGACAAAATCTTTCGCGAAAAGATTGCATGTGGTACTAACTCGAGCATTTTATCGCGAAAACTGATCGTTCGCGACAAATCATTCAAGTCCGTACGCGGCTTGATGATTTCAAGCAATTCATGTAATTTATAGTGGTAGAAGAAATAAAAGGAACATGTGGTTGTTATACCAGTTAATAAACGTATACTATATTTTCAAAAATTATGCGCGCCTATGGTTGAGGATGACCTCTTTACGTCCTCCAAACGAAATCCGCTTTTTGGTGATTATAGAAGGCAGTGAAGCTCCGGGGGGTCGCGAGGGCGCCGTTACGACGACGTTGGGAGAGGCTTGCGCCCCCCCCCCCCCTAGACCCACCCCAGTCAACACAAAACCGTTCCTGGGACGTCCCGGAATGTCCCATAAGATCCCAATGACGTCCGTGGGACGTCCGTTTGGAACTGGTCGGGATGTATCTGGGATGATCCCATAAAGGTTACACAGGACATATATGGGATCATCTTAGGACCTTAGTAGCACCGTAGCAATTCCAAACAGTCCTAGTACTGACACAAAACAAACGAATTTTGGGGAAATATAAAGTCATTATAATATAGAATCATAAATACAATAAATATTCCAACAGTATTTTATTTTTACACTTTATAAAAAAATTTTACCACATTGATTTTTTTTTAAATCCCATTGCTGACGTCCTTGGGACGGCAACATGAGACGTCCGTAGGACGTCACTTTGGGACCAATTTGGGACCTTTCTAACGTCCAGGGGACGTCCCAGGGACGTCTTAGCTGGGATCATCCCACCTGGGACGTTGCGGATCAAAATGGGACATCCTGGGGATGTTTGTTGCTAACTGGGACGCCACTGGCGCAAGCTAGTATAAAATATACAAACTTATATTCTAATAGTTTAACAACTAGTAGCTACTGCAAAAAAACAATAGTAATATACTACATAAAAAATATAAAGGAGTACTAATTCAAACAACACCTTAGGACAATGCGAAAATACGAGTAACAAGGTTATAAGAAAACAAACAAGAAAAAGAGTACTAATAAAATCATTTAAGTAAGCACCTAAAACAATTTTACCCACAGTTTCAAAAAACCAAAAAATTTTACGCAAGTGCGAAAAAAAATCAGAAAAGTACCTAACATCTATTAGAAAAGTAATCTGAAACCATTTTTTATTCTTTGTTTTGACGTAAGTGTCAGTTTTGCTTCCTTTATTTTACAGCTTTCACTTGGTCCTGTTGTTTGTAAATATAAAAATATTTTAAATTGGTTTGTATCTTTTTTAAACATGGTGTTTTAAAAAATATTGTACATATACAACTTGAGCATAAACTGTGCCTTTTTTACTCGCTGCGATCTCAGTTTATACCGACCGACCGCTTGTAAAAAAAGCGCTGTTTTAGCCACTTGTGTAAACTACTATTATTATTATTTATTGTTATTGGTATTCGTACACGTCAGTGAAACATTTGTTAGCAATATAGACTGTGTAATTTGGTGTACTTATATAACCCATTTGCTTTATTTACGTAAAATTTTAAAAAGATTTTAGTTTAATTAAAAAAATAAGTCACCCTACTAAAAAAATACAGGTCCTTGCAACCACTATTCTTCTTATTATCCTGCCGGCGATACTTTGCAACTGCAAAAAACGCATTGTTTTAAGACTGACTCCTTTTTATATGGGGGTGTTAGATCTTGGTCCGCGCGGGTCTTAAGACAAAAATGTCCAGAAACTTGTCTATTTGTTCCAGGGCTTTGTAAAAATCCTGACGTTTCGTGCCAAATACTGGATCTTTAATTTTAATACCTAATAATATTACGCCATGCCGCCCTGTACATGGCATTATTTTTGTTTAGATACTTTATTTTTAAGAGGTTTTGGCGCCTCTAAATGTTGGCACCCCAGGCAGTCCCCTGGGTCGCCTGGCTCTGGGTCCGGCCCTGATACTAATCCACAAGGTCACAGGGTCACCTTTTTGTGTGGTGTCAATATGCTACATAGTAAGAATGTTGGAAATAGTAATACATCGTAGAAATATGTTAAATATGAAGTTGGTTGAATCCGGTCTTTACACAAAAAAGACGGCGATATCAGAGAAAAATAAGACGGATAGAATAAGATCTCTTCTTCCCGCCAGCTCGACAACACGATGGCCTTCAAACGGCAACATCCCGAGATTGGCGCGTGTGATTCTCACAATACACATAGCTAGTGCGGTAGCAACACGGTAGTGCGGTAGCAACGGGAGTGCGGTAGCAACACGGCAAGCAGAGAGAGTTTTCTGCGGCGCGTCTCAATACTCACTCTCGCTGTGCTTTAATAACCCAAAATCTGCAGTGCACGCCTGTGGCAGCTTATTTGAACGTCGCGTCGGTTTGGAGGTCATCGAAAGCAAATCGTATTTATGAATGAAGTCAGTACGAGATATTCTTCTCTCTGTCTTATTTTTCTCTGGCGATATCATATAAATTCTGATATTACAAAAATAAAACTGATATTAATAAATCTGTTTAAAATTAAATTGATTATAATATTTTTTTTTAATTCAAGCCAAAAAGTTAATTAATAGATATTGTGATCCTGATGGGTTAGATTAAAAATGTGTCACCAGGAAATAATGAACTTATATCGCAAGAGTTAGATAATAAGAGAAAATAAATGACCAAAATATTAAATTAAAATAATTAATTAATAATGATTCACTTTATTTAAATCTCGTAATAATTGGGATCTGAACCAAATGCAATTATACTAAGCGATATAGGAAAATCCCATTAAATAATTTAGTTTTTATTATTTCTTTTATGTACATATTATATGATTTCAGATTGGTAACATAAGAAAAAATCTATTATAATGCAAACATTGATAAACGATTTAACCTAACTGTATATTTTTTATTTTGTAGTATTGAAAACAAATTCTAAAATTTACATATTTTATACTTAGAATTAAGATAAATATATGCAAAAAAAGTTTAATTCATTTAAAAATAATGAAAGATTATTTTTAAATGAATTAAATTCATTTGTATATAAAATTTTACCCCAAGATTTACCAAAAATGTTTAGGTTTAAATTTAGGTCTTTTAGTTCATCAGTTAGCTTTTGACATTAGAAACTTATGAGATATATTATTATTTCCTTGGTTTTTAAATGATCTTAATCTTGTAACTTGTTTCTGAATGTTGCTAGTTATATTATTGTGGCAACACATACTTAAATAGCCATTTTCTAAGTAAATTTGCGAAAAATTGTCAAAAATTCCTATTAAAAACTTCGTTCTCTTATTTTAACAGTTTTCAATTTAGACCATTGCACAGTGGTTCCGACTATATGAAAAGTGCGGTCATAATTATTGCAATTAACATTTTTGAAAAATTTTTGGAACATACTTAACTGAAAAAGCGTTTTTGTATTTGAAAAAAGGGATTTTTGTCAGATTTGTTCTACTCTGCTTTTACAAAGTGTACGAAAAAGACAAAAGTTTTGATAACTTTGTTTGAAATTTAACTTAACAAGGGTTATATTAAATAAGCAAATTATACGTTTATATTGAATTGTATTCTCCATTTTGTGGGTTTTTATTTGATACCCCATACACTGAGCTTGAAAGTAAAAAAGAAAGTTGTCACTCGTTTACTCCCACAAAAACAACCTCTAAAATTTTAAATTGATTTCTTTTTTGTATTTTAAATCTGCTTTTATTCTACGACCTATATTATACCTATGCTAAATTTCAGCGTTTAATATTTAACCACCGAATAGATAACATAGTATTATCTGTTCGGTGGTTTAACGGTCTTGGAGAAAGAGGACTGTGACAGACAGATACCGAGTTGATTTCATGTGTTCGATTTGCTTAAATTTTAGTGCAAAATAATAACAATTAACTACAAACAGAAAATGCCGTTAAAAAGTTAAACACTTAAGTCATTAATTTAACTATTATTTTCTATAAAATATGTTTACTAAAATTATTTTTCTATTTAATATATAACTAATAATACTAATACACACGATACAGGTTGCTGAGTTAGTGAATATTTCTTAAAATTCACAGTTGCTTTTCAAAAAAATATATGATAATTCTTGTTATAGAACTTAAAACAAACAAAATAATTGTCCAGGAGATATTAATCCAAGCGTCCATATAATGTAAAAAACATTGAGAGAAGAATATTTCGAGGAATGCTAAGTGGTTAAAGTTTTTAATTTTTTAGATAGCTTGCTTTTCCACCCTGTATAACAAAATGTTATTAGATCCTTAAAAACCAAAAATTTGTTTAAATTAGTTGATCCGTTTTCGAGCCACAGAGCTGTAAAATGACCAAAAAAATGCCATTGTGCAAACTTTTTGACAAGCAGTTTACTTACTTATGTACTATTAAAACATATTCTAACTATTAAAACTTGACAAGCTGGACAGAGATGGATAAAAATTATATGTCATCATAAAAAATGTTATGAGGTGTTAAAGTAGGTTATACACATTTTCCGGAGGACAAGACAAAACAAATAGTTAAAAGACAAGAATAAATAATAATATCAAAAGCGCGGTCAACAAAAATATCCATTTGATTATTGTCCAAAAAAATCTGCAAATAAAACCTTTCAAACAACAATATTTTATTAGAAGAAGAATCACATACCTGCGCTACTAAGGCCACTTAAAGAGGGATTTAAATGTTAATTATTTTTTAGGACATCATCAGAAAATAAAGAACCCACTTTTAACACAATATTTATATTGCTTTTATCGTACTTAAAATGTACTGGGTTTTCTCTTATATCTTGAACGGGGTCCACAGTCCTTATATTTAGAGACATGGAAAAATGTTTAATACAAAAATTTTAGGGTTGTATCCAAATCATCAGAATTTTCTAAAAAAATAAACAAATGATAATCAAAATGTCAAAAAATCGCTATCAACTTTAATTTTTTAAATAGAACACCCTGTATATTTTCAACCATTTAGAAAGATACCTTTTTTCTGATTTCAAAAATATAAAGTGTGTTTATGTTTCTTTAAGCAGTTTTTAAAATATTTAGATTTAAATATTTAAAAATGCTCAGTTTTAAGTCATAGTCGCTCAAGCATAGGTGGCTTTGGAATCACTGACTTGTTCAGTGATCGCAAACGTATAGCTTTGAACATTATTTAAGCATTTAAATCTAAATATTTTAAAAACTGCTTAAAGAAATATAAACAAACTATATATTTTTAAAATCAGAAAAAAGATATCTTTATAAATCGTTGAAAATATACAGGGTGTTCTATTTAAAAAATTAAAGTTGATAGCGATTTTTTGACATTCTGATTATCATTTGTTTATTTTTTTAGAAAATTCTGATGATTTAGATAAAACCCTAAAATTTTTGTATAAAACATTTTTCGATATCTCTAAAAATAAGGACTGTGGACCCCGTTCAAAATATAAGAGAAAGCCCTGCACACTGTTTGCCGGTCACATATCGGCTGAAATTAGCCTGTAGGTGCTAAAGTTTTCTTGGTTCAAGTAAATTTGGTTCTTTTCTAACCCAAAGCAATGCCAAGCTGACAGACCCCAAGAATAAATATTTTGAATTATGACCTATTGCCGGCACCACTGTGCATTGATTGTCAAATTAGACTGGTCTTATCAGTAGTAAATGTAGTCGATGGGTTCCTAGTCAAAGTTATTTTGAAGTTTGCAAAGGGTTATTAAAGAACTGTGCGAGTTTAACCGTGGTGTTAGAATTTTAATCCCTGAATTCCGATTTCAAAATCTAAATTCTGTATTGGAACTTTAAGGTGAAACTCGATTGCCTTTTGTTACATCATTGTATAGAAACGTCAAAAAATAAAAGAAATAATATTTAAATAATTAATAAGTATATTAACAATAAATTGATTTTTCACAAAAAATCGAGCAAAAATATTTTAAAAAAATATTTTGGCAAAAATTTAAAAACTTACTTTGAATATGTTAAAGTTTTTTTTTTAGTTTGTAGATGCCTTTGTGGTCCTAAACAGATGCGAGCGAGCAGGCTGTTGCAACTCAGAAGATGAAAATTGTACGGTTAGGGAAATAGAAAAGGTCAATCTTACCCTGGAGTATCATACCGAATACGTCAATTTTCTTCATGTCGTTGCAGAGAACCACTTAAGTTGTCACTGTGCATCAAAAGAAGAAATAAAGTAAGAAAAAGTTACTTTCGGAAAAAAATTAAAACATATTTAACTATACAAAAGACATGCATCAACGAATGCTAATTTACAAACGAGGTTCTATTTGCTGATAATTGTACGATTATCATAGAGTTACGCGAGAAAACTTATACTTAATGAATTGTCTTACAAGAATTGCACAAATATTTTTAGTAGCTTGGTTAGTTATTTAAAACTTGTAAATGTTGCTTATAAGTTTAAGTATTTTTATGTGATCATATTTTTTATGCGTGGAACTTATGTTTTTAATATGAATAATTTTGACGACGCGAGGCTGTGCGAATTGCTACATTTCAAATCCTAATAAGATAATGTACAATTAGAAAAGTCAACCTAACGGTCAAAAGACAATTATGCAAGCAGATAAAATTAACAACCATGCAGGATGTTGCAAATTTAATGCAATATCAATGACATCACAATAAATATGTGATGTTGCACAATACTCATACCACTAAGAAATTAAAAATATTACAAATACTTCTGGATATATTCCGAAAAGAGGACTAAAAAGTGGATTTTTCTTGTAATTCACAGTCCAAGCGACGAGTCTCTAGAAAAGATCATTAAGATGCAGTTAAGCTGTAATTCACATAGACGATTTGATTATAGATACTGATATTTAGGCTAAACAGAATGGTAGGATCAGTCCCTAGATTCGCTGTTTTGGCTTTTACGTAGCATTATGAGATTAGATTTTTTAATATGTGCCTGTTTTTTTATTTTATTTTCAAAACCTTTGAGTACTAAATAAAAACGTGACATTTTAATAAAAATGCTAGATCATTTTATACAATTATTGTATTCATCTCTTTTTGGTGGTTATATCTTAACGACGTTTATAGTTCTGTATTAAAATTTTGGGTACAATATTTAATTTGAAACTTACAAGGTTTTAAAATACAGGTCTGTATAAATATGAAATATAGCCAATGATAGTGCATAAGTATTAAAATGAATAAAATCTTTGAAATAATAATTTAGATTTTTTATATACAGTGTGTCCCCGGATGAATCTAACTATACTTTTAAACTTTCTCGTAAACTTTCTTATTTTGCATTTTAAAAGAAAAAGTCAGTTTTCATAAAACATTTTGCTTATGCTATAAAGTCCATAGCCAAAATTTCGAATTATACAGGTTCGTTAAAAAACGAGAAAAAGTGAAAATAAGTCAAGAGTAAAGTACCTGTTATTTGAAAGGAAGGTAGAAATGTTACAGGGAGAAGATGTTTGTAATATCCATAAAAGTTCAGATATCAAATTAGAACCTTGTATCTCAAAGTTGATTTTTTGCCTTTATTATAATTAAGGTTATAAGTTATAACTATACAAATTTAGCCAAAGTGATTATTGCAGTTATCCACAACAATGATAAACTTAGTTGACATTTGCTCCAAATTAGGTACTTAAAGTCAAAAAACATTCCAGTTAGTGTCAAAAACTTGGAATAAGGTTGATTCTAGAGCAAATAATTTATTTAGTGAAATGTGACGGTATACGTGAAATATTGTAATGCTTTACAATTGATCCGTTTAATAAGAAGTATCCGGGGGTATACGTTTCTGTAAACTGTGTTCGGGAGTTAGTAAGAAAGTTGGATAGAACAGATGTTGTAACAGATCTGAAGAAGCAACAACGCATTCATGACGAAAATGATGCCGCCACATTGCATTGCTTGCTGATTCGGTAATAAGTTCCCTTAAGAAATCAGTAAGGAAAAGGACACTGGATCTACCGTTTGGTAAAAGCCACTTACATAACATTCTATCATCAAACAACATCTATCCTTACAAGGAGGCGATGATGCGCAATATTTAAAATTTTTATTGCTGAAGGGAGAACGAAATATGATATTTTTACAGAAACATTGTTCTATCTGACGGAGCAACATTCACCATGAATGGAGTCATTAGCAGCAAAAATTCTGGATATTGGTTGAAAAAAAATTAAAATTTTCGAATTAGAATTATTTCAAAATATTTTAAACTTTTTTTATTTATTAAAACTTTTATTAGGAGTGACATTTTTACTTAGCTTGCAAAATTTGGTTCATTTGTCCTCTTCTTAAACCCATCCGCTTACATACTGTACATATAAAGCAATAACAAATTCTCAACAACATTAAAAAGCCAAAGTCGCAAATGTAACGTAGATACGCGGTTATTAGCTATTTTTAACAAAGTTAGAGTTCTGTTCTAATTATTGGCCTTACTAAGTATTGACTCATTGCTAAATATTGTGAAATAATTATTAATAACATACTACCAGTAATAAATGCATTTTAAATAGTTATATGTAAATTGTATCTATAATATAAAGAGCATGGAAATTGGCACCTAATACGCCAGTATGAATATGAACGCATCAGGCGTCAGCCAAATACGAAAGTCACACTAACGTGTTAGTGACTTGCCGGAAAGCTTTGTAGGATATTTTTTCCATTACTTATGAACAAAAAAAATTGCTGGTAACATATTTCCTAACTTTGGTTAGTTTAAATGCTTTGAAGCACTATCAATAATAACAAACGAAAATGCAGAGCCCGTAGCCTACTTAATTTCGATAATGTTCGTCGCACTGATAAGTGAAAAGAATAAAGCTGTGCGATATTTTTCTAACTCACACGTGTGTTAATAAATTAACTCGGCGAGAATAAAGGAAAATAATGACATCATCAATTTTCGCGCTTGTTAAGTGGACATGTACACGTTCTTAATGAGTTGTCGGTAGGAACAGCCCAGGGCTAACACCGTTTGGGGGCCTACTCGATTAACCCAAGTTTGGGTTAGTAGGGTAACTCATTTGCCATTTTATCAAACAAATAGTATTTATATAAAAATAAAAAATATATTACGTAGTACTTATAGTAACAAAAAATCTAAATATCAAATTCCCAGGTTAGGAATAAAAACTAAGAAAAAAAATCAATAACACAAATAGTAATTAATTTTTTAAATACAAAATTCTAAGAGTTACATATTACTGTCATTTAAACAGAAACTCTCCTGCTTTTTTGCGCTACAAATGCTTTTATTTGATCTTCATATTGCAATTCTTTGGTTTAATCATAATTTATGGAAAGAATAGATAAATAATTTAATCTTTGATTCGTCATTGTTCTCTCTAAAGGACATCCTGGAGAAACATCGCTCCGCCTCACAGCTGGTGATTGGTAACGCCAAAATTTTTTAAGATTGTATAGCAATTCGGAAAAACATCCACCAGTCTCTTTTCATACATTTATCTTGAATGAGTCGTATGAGTCTGACTTAGCCTGCAAGTAGGATTTTAACTAAATGCATACGTTGACTAAATATTCGTCTATATCATCCGAATAATAATCAAGAACATATAATGTGAACTTTCCAAGTCAATATTTTTGATATTAATGTCTTGCAAATCGATTATAAAAATTCGAATATTTTGCTTAATTCCTCATAGAGATGACCTCGTCTGCTTAAATTCACAATCAACTTATCTAAAGCAACGTTAGCTTATTCCGTTTAAATTTTTCTGCTGCATTTAGGGAAACTTTCGCTATAGATTTATCAAAACATTTTGAAGTAATACGTCTCTATTTAAAATCACTCTATTTTTTTTACACTAGTACCCAATTTTTTGGCTCTCCTCGTATTCTTTTAGTTTCTGATCTGATTGGTCTCGTATGTTGCTCACGAACGCTTCTAGTATTTCACCTTCACATATGTCTAAGCCTGGGGTCTTCACTTTTGTGTTACCTATAATCCCTAAAATTTCTTCCCAAAAAAAACAGTTAAAATCGCAGTTTCAAGTTTCGCCAAATTATTATATAAATTCTGTGCCTCTCATCGAAAATCAAGTTTCTCATCAATATTGTCATTGTTTTTAGTAGGTATTGTAGTTTAGTTAGTAACATATCCTGACTGACTGACTGAGTGATTCGTTATCGCCGAGCCGAAACCGCTGAAGCTATAAATATGAAATTTGGTCAGTGGTTATATTTTATTATGTAGAGACTCACTAAGAAGGGATTTTTCAAAATTCAACCCCTAAAGAGGTTATAAGGGGGTTGTAAGTTTATATGGAGAAAAAATCTTAGTTGGTCCTATTAACTTGAAACTTCATAGAAGGACTACAACTAAATGATTAAACATGTGTTTTACAGCTTATAATAAATCGGCCCCTAAGGGGGTAAAATGGGGGTTTAAATTTTGTAATGGACTAAAATTGTTATACCGCGGACGAAGTCGCGGGCGCAAGCTATAGTATGTGGATACTTATGTATAAACATGTAAATAAACGCTTTCGTGAATATTTGAAAACTTATTCACCTGTTTTTTGCAAGCTATAATTACAAATTACTATTATACTAATTTGCTTTCCCTAAATATAACAAATATTTATTTACTTCATCACAGTTGTAATCAATACCCAAAAAATTAAATTATTAATCACTGACACATGCATTGATATGTTAAAAAAAATTACACGCTTAGGTAATTTGCCATATTTACTGAATTAGTTGACATTATATTTGTAACTGACGTTTATCTACAAGCGTGCGGTAAGTAACTACTCACCGCACCGATTTGAGTGCGGTAAGTATCACTTTACCGCACTATTGCTGTTAGTAATTGCACAAAACAAGTTTTTATATTATTCAAGTGTATTTTTTATTTCCCTAGCAACCTGATATTAATGCATTGTTGATAACGACTTACGAGGCACCTACGGGGTAAATTAAAACAGTGCTCTTTTAGTTTTTAATATTGGTGCCCTAAAACATGCTGGTAGATAAAATATCGTACAATACACTTACGGTAGGTGTCTTTACCGCATTTGCGTGATTTACCAATCTCGCCTTCGGCTCGTTTTGTTAAACATCACGCACATGCGGTAAAGACGTACCTACCGTACTTGTATTGTAATATACTATTACCAATTATATTGATCAATGAGTGATTACCCAAAGAACACGGGGCGGGCCGGTAATTAATGAGAATCGTCATTCTCTTGATTCATATCTTACCGAAAAGTTTAAATTAAACTAAAAGTCTGTGACAAACTTCCAATGACAGCAGTTTTCATTCAACAATAAAATCTGTGTCATAGTACCTTAACCCTGCAACTATTTCATATATGCTGCTTAAACAACTATATAATTGATTCTATTTTGTTTTTAATATTTTGAATTAATTTACTCAATATTTGAGGATACAAAAAACGTCATAAGCAATGCGGTCAGTAAGTGCCTTACTGGTTTCGGATGTTTTGGAGATCGAGACGAAGTCGAGATCTCCAAATACATTCTTAACAAGTAAAGAACACCCTGAAATTTTGTTCATAATTAAAATAGAAAATTCATTTTTGGGTTGAAGCTTAAAGTTGACAAAAACACATTTTTTGCCATAAAGAATAATTAATTGAATATCGATTGTGGTTTCTCCAGAGGCGAGTTTAAGTTTTTTATTTTGAATGGAAAGTTTTTTGGGCCATTAGATAGGTCTTTAAATTCCCTTTTCAGCGATATATCACAAGGGATAGTTTGCTTTCAAAATGGCGACACTGGAGGCATTTTTCTCTGTTTGAGTAGGTCGCCATTTTGATGTCCCTGGTTGATATTTTTATAAAATAACTCAGTGGCTTAGTACAGAAGATTGTTTGGCTTTTATTTTCTATCATAATTTTGTAAAACTCTTTTTAAATAATTTGTATATGAGAATTTATGTTTTATTAATATTGCCCATTTTTAAACCAAATTTTCACCAATACACTAACTACACTGAGGGAAAAGTATATTAACCATTATAGAAAATTACACAATGGTTATGCAAAAGTTATATACTATTTGTGACAAATAAACCGTTTGTTACGGTTATACAACGCGTTTTTCTAAAAACTTAGCAAATTTACCATTACCACTAAGTATTATTTTATACCGGTTATATAACCAGTTATATTAAATATTACTAGGGCAAATTTTAGTTTTATAGCCGCTATGTGGTTAAGTATATACCACCAAAATATTATTATATATCGGTTATATAACCAGTTATATTAAATTCTTTTAGAGCTAGCTTTAGCTGTATAACTACTATATGATTAACTATATAGAATTAAAATATCATCATATACAGATTATATGAAATGTTACTAAAGCAAGTTTTTGTTATGCAGCCGCTATATGGTTAATTATATACCATTAAAATATCATTATATATCAGTTATATAATAAGTTATGTGAATTTTTCTAATGGTAATATTCTAGTTGCATGACAATAATTATATAATTTTTAATGCGTTAAAGATCAGCTCTGTATTTTCAAATTATTATATAGGTGCCTGATCATGAATAAATGTTTGTTACATATATGAGCCAAAAAACTTTACTAATGATAAAGCATCTATATAGCAGGTTGAAACTACAGAGAGAGCTACTTAACATACTAAAAATTACACATTATTGTCATATAACTAAGCTATAACCATTAGAAAAATGTATATAAAATAATTATTACTGCAATGCATAATTTAATGACCAGTGATGAGATTTCAGTCCGTTTTAAATAAATAAAACACCAATTTCTATAAACGTCAAATATATTTATAAATAAAAATAATTCGGAACTGTCATAACTAATTGTAACGTAAAATGTTCAGTTTTGTTTTACATAAAATTTAAAACTAAAAACTTGAAGATAGAAGTTAATGCTATATTCCCGACTTTTGCGAAACGTGTTTGGGAACGTTTAATTCTCGCCTTAGTTCAAAAATATCTTCAACAGATTGTAAAAGTTATGGCAGAGTTAACAGTGCTTTTAAGAAAGGACCTGAAAAATAAAACAAATACGATGAACAAAAAATATACATTTATAAATTCATCTTATTAATAATATTGTCATGGGCGCCCATAGAGTAAATTTCAGGGGGGGGGGGGGGGAACCAGCCAAAAAACCGTATGTTACAAAATCACGAAGTTGAGCAGTTGTTAAAAAGCACCGTGGAACCCGACCCCAGGGGGGCAACTGCCCCTCTTGCCTCTCTCTATGGGCGCTCATGAATACTGGTAAAGTTTGTTGAGTAATTGGTGATTTTATATTGCCCTTCATCAACAAAACATTTTTGTTGTCCTTTAACAATAATAAAACCCCTTGTTTTTTACCTGTATCTTGAATTTGCACACCATATTGATAAAAAAAACTGATGGTTTGTTGACCGATTTACAGTAGTTTCATTGGTTCCGACTAGTTGATATCTGCGGGAGCAGTTACTGTTTATTTCTTAACAAAAACCTCCCCTTGTATCAACATTTTCCGTTGTTTCTTACGTTATCCCATTAAATTTTTCCATAGTTATTTTATTTTTAAATCAAAATAATAAATTTTCCCCATCAACCACCCTTTCATAAATACAAAATTTTATGCTTACTAACGTTTTCTTCTGGAACTACACACATCTTTCGTGCTTTGGCCTCTGCTGCTAGAATGGCATTAGCTAGTTCAGACAGTTTGGTGTAAATTAAATCATCCTTGTCACTATATTTGATATCGACGTCACTTTCAACCTAAGAAGTATATTTTACTAGTTATTGGACAAAACTTTTTGGTACTAAAGTACACATCTCATAAGTATACAGTATACACACAAAATTGTATGCTTATCAATTTTTTTTTCTGGAAACACATGCTTTGGCCCCTGCTGCTAGGATGGCATTAGCTAGTTCAGGCAGTTTGGTGTAAGTTAAATCATCCTTGTCACTATGTTCGACATCGACGTCACTTTCAACCTAAGGAGTACATTTTACTAGTTACTGGACCAACAATTTTTGGTGATAAAGTAAACATCTCATAAGTATACAGTATACACACAAAATTGTGCTTACCAATGATTTTTCTGGAAGCACACATATCTTTCATGCTTTTGTCCCTGCTGCTAGGATGGCATTAGCTAGTTCAGGCAGTTTGGTGTAAGTTAAATCATCCTTGTCACTATGTTTCACATCGACGTCACTTTCAACCTAAGGAGTACATTTTACTAGTTACTGGCCAAAAATGTTTGGTAATAAAGTACACATCTCTTAAGTATACAAACAAAAATACAAAATTGTATGCTTACCAATGTTTTCTTCTGGAACAAGACATATCTTTTGTGCTTTGGCCTCTGCTGCTAGGATGGCATTAGCTAGTTCAGGCAGTTTGGTGTAAATTAAATCATCCTTGTCAGTATGTTTGACACCAATGTCAATTTCAACCTAGAAGTACATTTTACTAGTTACTGGACAAAAAATTGTTGGTAATAAAGTACACATCTCGTAAATATGAAAATGTGAGGAAAATTTAACTTTTGTACTTTTTAGCAACTAAAAGTATCCAAAAACTAAACAAAAGAGAGGTTAGGTTAATTTATTAATCCGCTTCTCAACCTTTTGACACAATATATTTTGTCTATGTTTGACACTGATCAAAGCATAATATCTATTCTTATCAGGTTAATATCACTCTCGCTACATTTCAATACAGTTAAAAAAAAGTAATACAAATTAAAATCACAATAAAACCTAAAGAAAAGAAGAACATCCTACGCGATGAAAAATAGTACCTACCTATTTTCAACTGGTAAAATGATATTAAAAATTGCAAGAAAATAAAACAATCCGCTATTTTTTCACTATATATTATTACAAAAAACTGCCTTATCTTGTTAAATATTATTTTTGAAGAAAATTAAGCATTGCGTTAGTGTTCAAGAACCAAAAATAAACATCACACTTGTAAACGACAAACTTCATAAGAAAAGCCGCCATGTTCACGATTCGTGTGTGGGAAGGTGAAGCTAGCAAAGCAAAAAAATACTTAGATAATATAAATATACCTTTAAATTAACTTACTTACCTTTAAATCTTTCTAATTATTTCTTTGTTAAAACTAAGTCCATGCTATATTATTGCAAAACTACGGATCTAACAAATAAACAGCACATACAATACCGGCGATGTCGCAAAATGCCAAAATAATGCATTACCTATTAATACATAAATGCAAATGGCCGAGTCGCGAATCATATGCACGAACACCGAAATTAGACGAGCTGCAATGTCGATGCATTTTGATTGGTTAGCAAACGGAAACCTTGAACAAAATTATAACTTGATCTTCTTGGGACAAAACAACTGGTATATTACCATTATATATTTTTTGTATACTGGTTATACAATCTCTCTAAATGGATCATGTATATAGCTAATTGCATTAGCACTATGGAACAAGAATATAGCGGCAGCAAAGTATTTAACAACAAAAGGGATGTTATATAACGGTTATATTCCTTGGTGCAGCATAACTGATATTCTTGCCACGATACAAAAGTATCGTAAATTTATACAGATGCGTATTTATGGGTACGGAAAATTGTATAACAACAAATAACCTCGTGTCAGGATAACAGTTGTATTGGGGGATTTCTCTCAGTGTATAAAGTACCAAAAGTAAAATAGCCGTCGTGTACTACATGTTATTAATTATCAAAAAGACACTCTTTACCGGTTTTCTTCTAAAAAATATCAAATAAACAAGCCAAAGTACGTTAAAAAGAACATTATTTATTAATGTGTGTTATTGATAATTTTAGGTTATTAATAACATGTACGATTTCTATTTTACTTTGGTACCTTCTATTTCATGCATTGGTAAAAATTTGCTTTAAAAATGGGCAATATTAATAAAACATAAATTCGCATATACAAATTATTTAAAAATAGTTTTACATTATATTAAAAAATAAAAGTTAAACAATCTCCTTAACTAAGCTACTGAGTTATTTTATAAAAATAACAACCAGGAACTTCAAAATGGAGACAAACTGAAACTGAGAACAATGCTTCCAGTGTCGCCATTTTGAAAGCAACCTACCACTTGTGATTTATCATCGAATAGGGAATTCAAAGAGCTATCTAATGGTCCAAAAATTTGGTAGGTTGCCATTTAACATAAAAAAACCTAAACGCGCCTCCGGAGAAACCAAAATCGATATTCATTGTTTTTTATGGCAAAAAATGTGTTTTTCCAACTAAAGCTTCAACCCAAAAATGAAATTCCTATTTTTTATAAGAACAAAATTAGGGTATGTAAATTGATTTCGTTGACGCCCGGTATATATCCGATTTTTTTTACAAGCGTGCAGTTAATAATTTACAGAGTTCCTTTATCAATGATATTATCCTTTTTTATTTTGACAGACATCACCTATTTTCTGTATACACGATTGTGAGGAAATGTATCGTATACCTACTTGTCATGCGTGTGATAAATCCATCTCTTGGGCACTCACATGGTTCACATTTTCATAATAAAGATGAACTTATCACACTACATTACGTACTACACTAATCACAATTAAAAAGCATAAATCACTTCTTTTGTTATTTAGTGTTATTTAAAATACATTATCAATTAATAAAGATCAAATGCAAATCTGCGGCATGCTAAGTTCTTTTTTTTTATTTTTCTTCCCTGACTATTAAAGTTTGTCAAAGAAATGACATAACCGGCTTTGTGATATTTTATTTTATAAGAATTTTTCGACTCTTCGTTTTGTGTTTGATCTTTATTAATTGATGACATTTAAAAATATTATTTTAATTTTATTTATTTATATCTGTAGGTTAAGCAAAGAACTGAGCAGTTTTTAATGTAATTTTTATTTTTAGCCTTTCAAAAATAAATTGTATTTTAAGAAAAATCAAATGTTTCTGTTTATTGCTATGAATAGGTACAACAAAACTGGATTAGACGGTGCTTATCTTGCTGAAAATAAATAAAAGCCAATATTGACTTGCATATTCACGGGAAAGTGAGGAGGTTGTCGACAAAAATCAAACGAAAACTCATTTCTTTTCTCTTTATTTTCTAAATTCACACAATTAGTGTAACAAATGTGATAAACAATAATTTGTTAGTTTATTATTGTGTTGAAAAATTACGAATTTGACAAGAGAACCACCGAGGCAATTCAACCAATAACAGTGTAAAAAAATAATCATAGTGCTTATTTTTTACATAAAAAATGGTAGTGGTCTACTAATAGATTTAGCATAAAATTGTATCATTAAGAAGTAAAAGGTACCTAACCATTTTAGTGACATTTTAAGAAAGTGTTTAAAATGCAATTAATTTGATACCAATATAATTGAAGGGGTCACTGCAAGAAGTGGCTAAGTCCACATTCATCCATCTACTCTAAATTTATTCGTGGCATCGCTTGGCGTGGTCAGATTTGCGGCCAAAAATTTCTAACTACATGAAAACTTATACCTATATGTGCGTCAGAGTTGATCGTCATTTCAGTGCAAGAAGTTGCTAACCATTAACCTAGCCACTTTTTGACCAAGACGTGCGTTGCACGTGATATAAATAGACTTTCTTGGCCGTTGAACTCAAGTAGTATGTGCAAAAATATTTAAATCTGGTAAGTACCATCCTTTTCTTGGAAACAAGTTTGTGTATTTTTATATAAAGGAGTATGAAAATAAACAAACACTCATAGGTTTATAATACACGTTCAATGACATTGAGATATGGTATCCAGTCCCAGGGAATTCCATAATGCCATAGAGAGCCTTTGGGGCTATCGAGAAAAACGGACTAAAACTAGAGAAGGTTGACAATCCTCAAACTTACGTCAATCTGATCAAATCATGCAGAAAAAATAATAGCTTCGATGTCGTATTCGTTCAGCACAGCCTCAGATCAAACGGAGAACTAGAATTCCGAATGTTAAAAATTTTAAACTGTGGATTGAGCCATATGGAAAGGCTTCTCGTAGAAGGTATTTCAAAAACCAGATTCGTCAGTTTTAATACAGGATAGCCTTTAAGTACTAGAAAGGCTACGACAGAAAGTTGCACGACTTCACAAAGTCGATTTGAACCAAAAAATTAACGGTGCTCCGAAATTGGTTTACGGGGACAATTATTTGAAAATTAAACCTAAAAAGTTTCAGTCCGTTACATAATTGCTCAGACTGGTTACTTCGGGAGATATTGAGTTCTATAAGAGAACTCTCACTGGCGCTGTGAATGTGGCTATTCCTAGTCGAAAAAAAATACGAGGAACGATGAAGAAACTGTAGAAAGTGATACTGATATTTACGAATGAAGTTCTTTGTCATTCTTTTCATTTCTTTTATATGCACGTTCTACATGATAGGATTTATATTTTTAGTTAGGAGAATGTGTTCTTTAGTTTAGTAGAACGTGCTGCATTGTTACTTTACAAAAAATACAGTTATTGAAACGACGGTAAGAGGCCCAATGTGATTTGCTTTTATAATCTATAGTTTCCTGAGGAAGTAAAACCAAAATAAATAATTTCCATTCTCTTTAACTAAATCTGTTCATTTGTTTCTAAATTTTTACCCAAAAATTGGCTGCTAAGTCCGACTTAAGTTATTGATTTTTGTTTTAAATCAATGGGTTTTTCAGTAGACATTTTACACCATAATATTCATTGCAAGTGTTACTTTATACAAAAAAAAAACAACAAACGGACTGAACAGTAAATATAAATGTTGGAACCTAATGAAACTTTTATCCAGTCCTAAACTGAGAACCATCGAAATGTGACTTAACCACTTTTTGCACTGAACTACTTCATACCCGCTAGAAAATGGTGTAAGTTAATCCGCTTCTGCCACCACTTCCGGGCGGAGTAAGGTCGGCAGAAGCTTTTTTTCTTTTACCATCTATCGCTCCCTATCTGTATGCAAATTGTCACGTTGCCGACTAAAAGGAAAAATTAAAACAATAATAACCGGAAGTGCCTATTTTTATTAACATTCCGGGCGAAAACAGGCCTGGCAGACATGTCATTTCCTATTTATTCAAATGCTAGGAGGCAATACCAAAAGGCCTCATGTCGCTAGTTTTCCGGTACAGGTTGGAGTGTTTTACGCCTCTAACTCCCCTACTATAGTGTAGGTTTAAATTTTTAAAATTATTGTAAATCGTCAATAAACTATTTTGTTCCCAGCTTCAAACTAGAAACAGCACAGCTAATTACATTTGTCATTAATGTTATACAGAAGTTTGCTGGCACATCACGCTACGTGCTTGTGATAGCAAGAAGTCACTTTATCTACGAGAGCACTAGTCTGAGAAGATTTAAGTGCAGAAAATAAAGTATAAATAGGTGGAAAGCTAGCTTCCCTAAGTAGCTACGAGTGGACTTCACACGTGACGCTTCGATTAGTCTAGACATCGAAACAGCAGCTCAGTTAAGGCGCTTTTACATGGGTCGACCCAGGTCGAACGACTAGGTAGTACGACTTTAGCCGATCAAGAAAATTTTTATATACGCTACAAAGTTTATTGAGTGTCTCACTTAAATAGTCATTTTAAATACGTTATTAACATTTTTCACAGAACTAAATAAAAATTAATAATGTAAATTCTTTGTAGAGTCGTTTCCTTCCCTAACTGTCAAGCTTATCTTCATGCCTGACTTTAACATTTTTACTATAACGTCATATGTCGAAACGGAACAAGTAGATGAGCATTCTAAGGTTGTCGATTCAAACCATAGAGAAAATATATAGTAGAGAAATAATGTCAATTACGAATGCGGCAAATTTACCGAGCTGAATCCGTAAACAAAGACGGTCCTCTGCGGGCTTGCGCATTGTCGAACGTTTGCCTTGTGATAGACAGGACCGTACTTCAAAATTTATTTCACATGACGTGAATCTTTTATCGAGTAATAAATGCTAAATATATTACTTGTAATTATTATTTTTATTAATGATAAAAATGTAACCATTAGTGAGATTTTAACAAAAAGTGTATAGTTTGTTGGCTTAAATCTGAGTTTTCTTGCTATACAAAACTGTCGATAATTCCTCGAAAGTAGCTCAGTTTATATATACAGTGCGTCTCTTGAATGTCCCCCCCCCTCTTAATTTTTTAAACGTTACATTTACAAAATTGAAAGTTGAAATAAAATATAAACATATTATTCTAAACAATAGAAATAAAATATGCAACTGTTTTAAGAAGTAAAATAGTAAATCAAAAAAATTACAAGTGTATATTTTATTGGATTGGCATCCCATCCTGTATAATTATTGAACAAACCAAGTTCTAGGGTAAGATGTAAATATTTTTAGACCTATTTACAGTGTGTGCACTTGATACTTTGCCGAAAGCGCTACTACTTACGGCCCCATTTCAGACTAATCCACCGATATCTTAGCGATCCTTTGGCGAAAGCGCTTTTTTCTTTCGCCATCCCTTTTAAAATACTCCCCTCTACTCTAATCCACTAGTATTTTTAGTGCCCCTTTGACGAAAGCGCAAATATGCCTTTTGGACACTCACCCTTCTAATCCACTGATATCTTAGCGATCCTTTGGCGAAAGCGCTTTTTTCTTTCGCCATCCGTTTTAAAATGCTCCCCTCTACCCTATTCCACTAGTATTTTTAGTGCCCCTTTGGCGAATGCGCAAATATACCTTTTGGACACACCATTCTAATCCACCGATATCTTAGCCATCCTTTGGCGAAAGCGCTTTTTTCTTTCGCCATCCCTTTTAAAATACTCCCCTCTACCCTAATCCACTAGTATTTTTAGTGCCCCTTTGACGAAAGCGCAAATATGCCTTTTGGACACTCACCCTTCTAATCCACTGATATCTTAGCGATCCTTTGGCGAAAGCGCTTTTTTCTTTCGCCATCCCTTTTAAAATACTCCCCTCTACCCTAATCCACTAGTATTTTTAGTGCCCCTTTGGCGAAAGCGCAAATATGCCTTTTGGTCACACTCACCCTTATGCAATATAGGGGGAGACATTGACACTATATATGACCTTCTTACACCATCTTACCCCTTATACAATGCCCCTAATACACACACACCCCATCAGTGCCTTTCTGACACCTTGACCACACTCAATATACGCCACTGACAAATATTTCTACTTCTCCGTCTGTGTATTCACTTCAACACCGTAGTGCATTTAAGATAAATTATATTTTTTACCTCCTATTCTTTCACATATTGATATAATTTAAATTTGGAATTAAACTATTTGTATTTATGCACTACTTGTAAGAAATAGACTACGAAATAATTCCTTATATTTAAAAGTTGGATACATAATTGGCGAAACATGTGAAATGTCTGTAACACTTTGTAAAGACTATTTTTGTATCGAAATAACAAGCTTCAGAGGTTCGCTATATTCGCCACCCCAACGAAAAATACCATAACATAAAAATGACTGAGATTTTTTCGGCCCGGTTCTGATCGCCGCAGTACTTGTCACTGATATGTTCACCATCACCCGCCACCCGGGGGAGATCTTATCTTGTGATCTATGACGTCATAGCTCGGCCACCTTTGCGCATGTGTAAATTTCAAGTACATCATCGAAGTCTACGTCACTGGATCTTACGTCAGCAAACCCAAACTGCGCGCGCAGCTGTCAAATGTCACCTGTCAACTGTCACCTGTCACTTGTCAAATGTCAAAATTAAAATTGAACATACGTCACGTGTTCAGAATGACGTCATAACACATGTGTAAAAGTATGTCAGCTGTCACCTGTCATTTAAAATATGTCAACTGTCACCTGTCACTTATGAAACGTCAAAATAAAAATGTAACATACGTCACGTGTTCAAAATGACGTCATAAGACATGGGTAATAGTATGTCAGCTGTCATTTAAGACATGTCAACTGTCACCAGTCACGTGTTAAACGTCAGAACAAAAATTTAGCATACGCCACGCGTTCAGGGTGATGTCAGAAAGCGTTTAAAAAAAGAATGGCGTCGATCGGCCCTCTGGTTCCGGAGATATAGTTTTTTGCGATTAGCACTCTAATGGCTCAGGTTGGAGAGTTGAAATTTGGATGTAGGATAGTGAATGAGGAGATCTTTCGATTTGCCAAATTATTTTTCAAAAATCTCGACTTGGAGGAATAAATTAGATTTCAAAATTTTTACATCACCCTGTATAGTAAATTTTCGATGAAATATATAATTTAGGAATATTATTTAAGTTAATAACAACTAAACAACCCACGTTAAAATCACCAATGTTTAAACTGGGCTGTTTAAACATCTCTGTTTAAACAGCTCTGTTTAAACAGCCCTGTTTAAACGGCCCTGTTAAAAACACCTCTGTTTAAACAGGGTTGTTTAAACACCCCCCTGTTTAAACAGCTCTGTTTAAACAGCCCCCCTGTGGAAATACCCCTGTTTATACAGCCCTGTTAAACAGTCCTGTTTCCAATAAAAAAAAAAACAGCTAAGAAAACAACTCAAGACGCCTGGTATAGTACTCAAAGAAATTTCGTCACCAAGAAAAACAATGTAAACGCTAGATAAAAGTTGTTAAAAATATTGAAAACTATAAAAACATAACTAGAATACTATCAACTCCCAGGATGGCATAGAATAATAGGTAATATAATAAGAAGTTTATAAAGTCCTAGATTGAACGCTGAAGCAAACAACCAGAACTATAAAATTAAAATTAAAACTACGGCGGTAGCACTTCCGGTCGATGAAAAGGGGGTTCGAATATGAGAAAAGTCATGATGGGTATCAAAGAAAAGAGAAAAATTTAAATGAAGTAATAGCTGTACAGAAGAAATTTTGAATTTAATTATAAATTTAGGAATATTATTTAAGTTAATAACAACTAAACAACCCACGTTAAAATCACCAATGTTTAAACTGGGTTGTTTAAACACCCCTGTTTAAACAGCCCTGTTTAAACAGCCCTGTTTAAACTACCATGTTAAAAACACCTCTGTTTAAACAGGGTTGTTTAAACACCCCTGTTTAAACAACTCTGTTCAAATCCACCCTGTTCTAAATATCCCCGTTCCCAACCACACCTGTTCGAAAGCACCCTGTTCCGAACCACTTCAATTTTCGGGAAAACAACTTAAACATCGAACTGCCCAACCGCGAACCACTGAACCACTCAACTGCTTACACGTCTAACCGCTCAACCACTCAACAGCGAAACAACATACTCTGTTTCTAAAAACAACTCCTGAGTAGCTAGGAAACAACTAAGAAAAAGGTCTTGCTTCGGGAAACAGTAATTCGTATTCATACTTGCTAATAGAGAAACAACATACAGACGATTTTCTTCAAAAGTAGAAGGGTACTAATGCTGCGACTAAGAATCAAACAGTTAGCTGTTAAAAAAAAGCATCCAATCCATCCTCCTTTTCGAACTGAATTTAAAATAAAAATTTCGTTCAAAGATCTTTAAGAACTGCATACGTAGATACAGGCTATTTTCTTTTGACAGAAAGCTACCAATAGAACTGGAAAGACTTAGGTACACAACAAGTTTGATACTCAGATCATACCCGAAATCAATATCCGAAAATTGCTCTAGAATACATATCAAAAGATTGGAGAGTCAGCTGATAGTGATCTCACACAGGGTCTTAAGCACGATATCGAAACTGATACATGGAAACGGGGAGAGTTATGGGGTGATTTTTTGAAAAATGGTGATATTCAAGTAGGCGATATTGAATACCGAAGAACTCATGGGCTCTACGATCGTCGGTTTTTTTTTAAAACCTATTTATCATAGAAAAGAAGATGAAGAACAATACAAAGATAGGTAGTGATGTAGACGAAATTTGTAATCTAAGTGGAATAGCTGATAAGAAATGGTTAGTATACCGTTGACCGGCAGACAATTAACATGGCGGAAATATTAAAAATTATTCTTGCCAGCATGGAAGAAGTATTCAGTCGGAACCAGTATTATGGGTCCTGTTTACCTGCAACTTTAATGGTTTGGGAACTTGCTAAAAAATATAATGTACATGTAGAACCAAAATGCGGAAAGATTTTCTACGATGAAATAGGAGGCAACATTCATTTGTGGAACGTGTTTGAAGGAGAAATTTACGATCCCACCGTTAAAGTTATAAAACATATGATGCCATCCGTAGACCTTACGAAGTTTGTGTACAAAGAAGATACTAGTATAAGCACAGATATGGAGGCAGCAGTAATGCTGGATATTTTTAATCAGTTCCAGAGAACAAACACAACACAACAATACTTTTCCAACGCTCCAGATAAACTTAAAACGCTTAGGAAAATTATCCATAGAAATGTAGCTAGATGTATTAAATAAAAGAATTAAACCAAGTCGTTTATATGTTTTACTACCTGAAACAATCAAACCTAACCTCAACAAATATTCTAGTGCAGGTGGTACAAAATTCTTCGAAACTTAAACGATTCTCAGCCTCAGGCTATAAATAGAAAAGTTTCTGTTTCCAAAGGATTCGAGCTTTTCTCATAGCGATTGTCTTTGCATTGTGTATGACGCCCCGCTAACGCCCTGTGAACCCCCCTATTGTTGTCCGATTACTGTCCTGTTGTTGTCCTATTAACGTCCGGTTGCTGTCCGGATATCGTCAGGACGTTTTCCTGTATGTGTTATAACGAGGTTTTGAAAGGATAAAAGGACATGTCCAGATTAAAGGTTTTAGTAGAGAACTGAATGTCATAGTAATAAGATGTATGCCAACCGACTAAAGTATCAGCTTCTTGAAACACCAACTGTTAAATATGGCATAAGGGCAGAGGGGTCTAAGTTCTTTCTTGGAAATATCCCTGTTGTAATAAAAGATAACGTTCTCATAATAGGGAAAGAGAAATTTTTGCTGACGGATGGACTGTTTAATTTATTAGCTACAAATCAGCCAGTAAAATTTAATTCAAACGATTTGAATAATTATAAGAAGCTTTTATTGATTACACATGCACACCGAAAGGGCTTCAATGGAGACGAGAACATTTTAACCTCCAAAGGGTGGAAATATACCCATATCATTTCCAAACTGTTTCCTCCGAAAAGAAGTTATATCTCAAGAAGGGTGAGCAAGGCAGAAAACAAATATCCCGAAATGGAGAACCAAAAAGCCCTAATGAAAAAATTATGTAAACTGAAAAGTCAAAAGACACACACCGCTGAAGAATGCGACTATCGAAGTAGGGAAGAATACAAAGAAGAAAATGAAAACGATGTAGAAATGGATGCAGTAGAAGAATACGATGATGTTAATGAGTTGGTAGACCGTCTGAGGTATTTAGAACCAAGCAATATTTCGGGGGTTAACACCCCAAAAGTAATGGCGATTCTGAAGGAGCTTGAAAGGCTCGGTGTTATAGAATTTTATTAGTGCTAATAATTTTTTGAGCTCGTTCTGTATAATTTATGTTGAAACAAAAAAGTATTAGAAATTGCTGTTGGTATTTATTTAAACACCCTGTAAAACCTTAGATATATTAAAAAAAGAAATTATGCCTTAAATTATATAACCGGCTAAGGGCCTTATATCTAAATATAGCTGCCGTTAATACAAAAGGTTTTATTCTAAAACTTTTAAAACTAAAACAAAGTCCCTTTCAAAACTCTTGAAACAATAATAACGCTGATTTTCTTATGCTAGGTCTTATATTTTCGAAAAACTGGGTAGTTGAAAGAGATTCTTTTTGTTTCGTATGCTAAGGCTTAGATTTTCGAAAAACTGTGTGGTTGAGATTATTTTTAGCACTACCATTTTGCGGGTATTTGTAAAACGTGTTTTTCAAAATACTGCAAAGAAAAGTGCAAACCCAAGCAAACGCTCTCCTTATTGGAAGATAAATCTACATATTTTGAAAAAATTTACAACTACCTTGTACGTAAGACAACATTATGTGATTAGGTCGCATAAAAAGAATAACAAGGGCCTCCAAAAGACGCTGGAAGATAGGTTTCACAGCTCGAATTGCCCCTTTTGTAGGGAGGTCTTACAAATCAAGCTCCACTATCTTGGTCCTCAGTGAGGATGTCTAAAGGGCCATAAAATATTCTTGGTATACAGATATGACAATAAATCACTAAATGGTTCACAGAACAATTTCTCGCACCATTTGAGGATATTATTGCATAATATGAAAGACATATTTTAAACAGTACAGCAACTAGCACCGTTAGTCGAGATTTTCGAATAATTTTTGTCAGTCGAAAGGCCTTTTTGACCTTTACCCAATACCCCTTCAAATATTCTCCGCCCAATTCGTACTGCTAGGACACTAATATGAAAGACATATGTTAATCAGTCATGTCTCTAGGAACGTACGTATTCAAAATTGGCTCCCTTATAGAGAGACAGAGAGAGAGAGAGAGAGAGAGAGAGAGAGAGAGAGAGAGAGAGAGAGAGAGAGAGCGAGAGAGAGAGAGAGAGAAAGAGAGAGAGAGAGAGAGAGAGGTTGATCAAAACAAGAGAACAGGTAACAGAGCAAACGCAAAATGTTATTTTAAGTTGAAACATGGCCGATGGATGGTTCTTTAATAGCCAATAGGCGACAATTACCCTGGTCATGTCCATAAGACATATGGAAAACACTGTATATACCAAAGTCCTTTAAGGTGCCAACCCCCTTTGTACAGAGGAATTACCGAACACCGGAGTCAGTACGTCTCCCCTCGGAAGGGTACCTGGCGTGTTTCCATGCGGAAAAAAGTCGACCATCCCTTTATACCCCTTATGGAGCCAGCTGACTAACCACAATAGTGAACATACCGAAATCACTTTGAAGATATTTTTTCGAATTTTCAAACCAGTATACGCTAGAAGTTGTACTTAACATGCAAACATTTTCTGTAAAAATAAAAGATTGTGACTGAGGAAATGTTCCAGACTATACAACACGCTTTTGGATCCATTTGTCTCCCCCGAAATTTACAGTTTTTAGCGTAATTTAAACAAAAGTATAGTTCCTGAATACCCAATAGAGAATTTTTTATCTAAGGCATCTCACGTAGACTCCAAGCCTAAATACTAACGAACCGTGGGCGTCTGAAGAGAAGGGGATGTAATCTATTGCCACGAGATTTAAAGGATTGGACGTGGGAACAGACAGGGAAAACATCTGCAGGCAATTTTTTTCATAATTCAGGTACTAATATTAGTTCAAAGAACTAACTATTTCTATGTTGTTACTTAAACATAAATTTAAAATGATACTCGTAAATTTCCGCTTTAACGATTTTTTTATACAGGGTGGTGCAACCAAGATGGGGTGGACGATTGTGAGTAAACGGTGAGGAATTTCAAAAAAATTTGTTTTGGATATTATCGATAGTCAGACACGCTATGTTTTAAAATTATAGCCATAATACAGGGTGGTCCAAAAAACTTGTGGCGAACCAAACTTGTATTTTTTTAAATGGGACACCCGGTATATTATTGTTCCAGTTGATTCTCCTGGTCGTTACGATCATTTTGATATAGGGGTTATTGGGTCTAAAACTTATAGTAAGAGAATGGGAGGCGGTTAAATTTGAAAAAGTGCTCACAGTTCGGCCATTTTTTAAAGAAATTTGAAACAGGTATGGAAAAACCAAATATTCCATAAAACGTTACATATCATTGAATACATTAATCACTTGCAATTTGTTTAAAATTATTCACTGTTATACAGGGTGATCAAGTTTTGCAAATACGCCCTGGACTCATTTTTTTTAAATGGAACACCCTGTATATCTTATTTTCATGTTAAAGATAACATTACGAGCTTTCAAAAAATACCATACATGATGCCTTTCTGACCAACAGTTTTTTAGTAAACTAGCCGTGAAAGCAAAGTTTCTTCATTCTAATACGATTATACTGAATTTACGTTGTTTATTATTGAAATGAAACAAAAGATTGACGAACTTGTCAAAGCTACTGCCGCGTAATCCATTATTTACAAGTTAAGTGTAGGTGGCCCAATAATTATGAGGTAAGAAAACTGAGACCCGAAACTTTTACATGTTTACTAGAGATATTTCAAAAAACAGAAAATATTGTTTTTAGGAAATGTAAAGTAATTAATAAACAAAGATAATCAGTTATCAGTATTATTAATAGTGTAAGGTAATTAATTAAGCAAAAACAGAACATCTTTTCAAATTATTTAGGTATGTACTTACTTGTTTATATTAAATTAGGTTTACAAGTAAGTACATACCTAAATAATTTGAAAAGATGTTCTGTTTTTGCTTAATTAATTTCCTTACACTATTAATAATACTGATAACTGATTATCTTTGTTTATTAATTACTTTACATTTCTTAAAAACAATATTTTCTGTTTTTTGAAATATCTCTAATAAACATGTAAAAGTTTCGGGTCTCAGTTTTCTTACCTCATAATTATTGGGCCACCTACACTTAACTTGTAAATAATGGATTATGCGGCAGTAGCTTTGACAAGTTCGTCAATCTTTTGTTTCATTTCAATAATAAACAACGTAAATTCAGTATAATCGTATTAGAATGAAGAAACTTTGCTTTCACGGCTAGTTTACTAAAAAACTGTTGGTCAGAAAGGCATCATGTATGGTATTTTTTGAAAGCTCGTAATGTTATCTTTAACATGAAAATAAAATATACAGGGTGTTCCATTTAAAAAAAATGAGTCCAGGGCGTATTTGCAAAACTTGATCACCCTGTATAACAGTGAATAATTTTAAACAAATTGCAAGTGATTAATGTATACAAGGATATGTAACATTTTATGGAATATTTGGTTTTTCCATACCTGTTTCAAATTTCTTTAAAAAATGGCCGAACTGTAAGCATTTTTTCAAATTTAACCGCCTCCCATTCTCTTACTATAAGTTTTAGACCCAATAACCCCTATATCAAAATGATCGCAACGACCAGGAGAATCAATTGGAACAATAATATACCGGGCGTCCCATTTAAAAAAATACAAGTTTGGTTCGCTACGAGTTTTTCGGACCACCCTGTATTATGGCTATAATTTTAAAACATAGCGTGTCTGACTATCGATAATATCCAAAACAAATTTTTTCGAAATTCCTCACCGTTTACTCACAATCGCCCACCCCATCTTGGTTGCACCACCCTGTATAAGTTATCCCACGTAGACGTAAAGCCTAAGTACTAACGAACCGTGGGCGTCTGAAGAGAAGGGAAATGTAAGCTATTAACATGAGATTTAAAGGAGTGGGTGTTGAGACATACAGGGAAAACATCTGCAGGCAATTTTTTCCATAATTCTGGTATGAATGAGCGAGAGAAGTTCGAGTTTTTTATCCCTAGATCCCAGTGCTAATATTAGTTCAAAGAACTAACTATTTCTATGTTGTTACTTCAACATAAATTTAAAATGATACTCGTAAATTTCGGCTTTAAAGATTTTTTTATATAAGTCATCCCACGTAGACGTCAAGCCTAAGTACTAACGAACCGTGGGCGTCTGAAGAGAAGGGAAATGTAATCTATTGACACCGGATTTAAAGGAGTGGGTATTGGGACAGACAGGGAAAACCTCTGCAGGTAATTTTTTTCATAATTCAGGTAGAAATGAAGGAGAGAAGTTCGAGGTTTTTTATCCCTAGATCCAGGTGTTAATATTACTACAAAGAACTAAATATTTCCATGTTGTTACTTAAACATAAATTTAAAATAATACCCATAAATTTCGGCTTTAAAGATTTTTTATCTAAGACATCTCATGTGGACTTCGAGCCTAAGTACTAACAAACCGTGGGCGTCTGAAGAGAAGGGAAATGTAAGCTATTGACATGAGATTTAAAGGAGTGGGTGTTGGTTGGGACAGACAGGGAAACCCTCTGCAGGCAATTTTTCATAATTCCGGTACTAATATTAGTGTAAATAACTAAAGATTTATATGTTGCTACTTAAACACAAATTGAAAATAACTTTCCATAAATTTCGGTTTTAAAGATTTTTTTTATATGTCATCCCACGTAGACATCAAGCCTAAGTACTAACGAACCGTGGGCGTCTGAAGAGAAGGGAAATGTAAGCTATTGACATGAGATTTAAAGGAGTGGGTGTCGGGACAGACAGGGAAAACATCTGCATTCAATTGTTTCCATAATTCTGGTATGAATGAGCAAGAGAAGTTCGAGTTTTTTCTCCCTAGATCCCAGTGCTAATATTAGTTCAAAGAACTAACTATTTCTATGTTGTTACATAAACATAAATTTAAAATGATACTCGTAAATTTCCGCTTTAAAGATTTTTTTATATAAGGCATCCCACGTAGACGTAAAGCCTAAGTACTAACGAACCGTGGGCGTCTGAAGAGAAGGGAAATTTAATCTATTGCAATGAGATTTAAGAGATTGGACGATGGGACAGAAAGGGAAAACCTCTGCAGGTAATTTTTTTCATAATTCAGGTAGAAATGAAGGAGAGACGTTCGAGGTTTTTTATCCCTAGATCCAGGTGTTAATACTAGTACAAAAGACCTAAAAATTTCCATGTTGTTACTCAAACGCAAATTTCAAATAATACCCCTAAATTTCATCCTTCAAGATTTTTTATCCAAGACATCCCACGTAGACGTCAAGCCTAAGTACTAACAAACCGTGGACGTCTGAAGAGAAGGGAAATGTAATATATTGACACTGGATTTAATGGAGTGAACGTTGAGGGCAGACAGGGAAAACATCTGCTGGCAATTTTTCCATAATTCAGGTACTACTATTAGTGCAAATAACTGAGGATTTATATGTTGTTACGTAAACGCAAATTTAAAATAGCGCCCCATAAATTTCGGCTTTAAAGATTTTTTATATAAGTCATCCCACGTAGACGTCAAACCTAAGTACTAACGAACCGTGGGGTCTGAAGAGAAGGGAAATGTAAGCTATTGACATGAGATTTAAAGGAGAAGGTGTTAGGGACAGACAGGGAAACATCTGCAGGTATTTTTTTCATAATTCAGGTAGAAATGAGCGAAAGAAGTTCGAGGCTTTTTTTATCCCTAGATTCCGATACTAATATTAGCGCAAATAACTAAATATTTCCATGTTGTTACTTAAACGCAAATTTAAAATACTACCCATAAATTTCGACTTTCTAGTCCCCCACACAACCTCTTGAATATACCAACTATTAATTTTTAAACCTCAAATAACAATAGTAATAATATTAACACGATTAAATAAAACACTAGAGTGCTTACGTTTTATAATACTTAGGGCACAACACACAAACTAATTCACAGTAAAAAATCTAAATGACTACCAGTTCAGTCTGCTAACAAAAAACTCGAACCCGTATTTTGTCCTGATTGAACCAATCGATCACGCGTAAAGATTTGTTACTACCTAAACTCGTACTGACGAATCTTTTGTATGTAGTTACTAATTAATATTCTAAGATATCCAGACCGGATGTGTCAAAACCACAAATCTCCCTGTTACCAATAAATTTACACTTATATTATCAGAAAAAGGCTCGCAAATATGTTTAGAACTGTATTTGATTTCTCTATAAAATTATTTAAAATAAAACATCAACTTTCTATAATTGCTAATGCCTTTCCATCTCTGAATTAAGAAACTATACTAGTATCATTAATTTACTTAAATTTTTCTCTTTTATTTGATACCCAACACGCCGTTTATCATATTAGAGCCCTTTTTCGACGCCATATCATCGGGGGGAGGGGGTTTAAATTTCTACAACTATATACGATGTACATGATTTTTTAGCAAAAATGCGTAGCAGTGTTGCGTCATCTTTATGAGAAGTAGTTAAAAGGATATTTGTAAAACAAAATACAACCTCCCGTTACATTCGCGTGATAGCAACTTGTAAACGTTAACTAATCTGTTTTTGAGAGCAATTTTTCATACCGTACCAAACACCCAAATCCCCACCCTCTGTTTTAGACCGTTAGGGTACTAACTGTAAAAAAACTCTGACCCTGAATCCCGCTGGACGGCTTTTCTTTTTTCAACATCTTCTGACATCATCCTCAACATGTGACCTACGTTAAATTTCTATTTTATCGTTTGACAAGTGACTGGTAACACATCGAAGAAGATAAGTGGCCACTGATATACTTTTACATATGTCTCACGATATCATCCATAACACGTGACATGTAAAATTTTTATTTTTGAAGTTTGACAAGTGACAGGTGACAGTTGATACACCGAAGATAACAAGAGACATCCTTAACACGTGACCTAAGTTAAATTTTTATTTCTACGTTTGACAAGTGACTGTTTGGTTGAGTTTGCTCAGGTTTGTCTCGTTGGGTTTGCTTAGGTTTGTTCAGGTCTGCTCAGGTTTGGTTCAGTGGGTTTGCTCAGGTTTCTTCAGGTTTATTTGGGTTTGCTTTGGTTTGCGCGTTTAAGGTTAGCTCAGGTCGCGCGCTCGCGCACGCGACCTGGGCTAACCTTAAACGCGCAAACCAAGATGTTTTCCCTGTCTGTCCCTAACACCCTCTCCTTTAAATCTCATGTCAATAGCTTACATTTCCCTTCTCTTCAGACCCCACGGTTCGTTAGTACTTAGGTTTGACGTCTACGTGGGATGACTTATATAAAAAATCTTTAAAGCCGAAATTTATGGGGCGCTATTTTAAATTTGCGTTTAAGTAACAACATATAAATCTTTAGTTATTTGCACTAATAGTAGTACCTGAATTATGGAAAAATTGCCTGCAGATGTTTTCCCTGTCTGCCCTCAACGTTCTCTCCTTTAAATCCAGTGTCAATATATTACATTTCCCTTCTCTTCAGACGTCCACGGTTTGTTAGTACTTAGGCTTGACGTCTACGTGGGATGTCTTAGATAAAAAATCTTGAAGGATGAAATTTAGGGGTATTATTTGAAATTTGCGTTTGAGTAACAACATGGAAATATTCAGTTCTTTTGTACTAGTATTAACACCTGGATCTAGGGATAAAAAACCTCGAACTTCTCTCCTTCATTTCTACCTGAATTATGAAAAAAAAATACCTGCAGAGGTTTTCCCTTTCTGTCCCATCGTCCAATCTCTTAAATCTCATGGCAATAGATTAAATTTCCCTTCTCTTCAGACGCCCACGGTTCGTTAGTACTTAGGCTTTACGTCTACGTGAGATGACTTATATAAAAAAATCTTTAAAGCGGAAATTTACGAGTATCATTTTAAATTTATGTTTATGTAACAATATAGAAATCGTTAGTTCTTTGAACTAATATTAGCACTGGAATCTAGGAATAAAAAACTCGAAATTCTCTCGCTCATTCATACCAGAATTATCGAAAAAATTGAATGCAGATGTTTTCCCTGTCTGTCCCGACACCCACTCCTTTAAATCTCATGTCAATAGCTTACATTTCCCTTCTCTTCAGACGCCCACGGTTCGTTAGTACTTAGGCTTGATGTCTACGTGGGATGACTCATATAAAAAAAATCTTTAAAGCCGAAATTTATGGAACGTTATTTTCAATTTGGGTTTAAGTAGCAACATATAAATCTTTAGTTATTTACACTAATATCAGTACCGGAATTATGAAAAATTGCCTGCAGAGGTTTTCCCTGTCTGTCCCAACCAACACCCACTCCTTTAAATCTCATGTCAATAGCTTACATTTCCCTTCTCTTCAGACGCCCACGGTTTGTTAGTACTTAGGCTCGAAGTCCACATGAGATGTCTTAGATAAAAAATCTTTAAAGCCGAAATTTATGGGTATTATTTTAAATTTATGTTTAAGGAACGACATGGAAATATTTAGTTCTTTGTACTAATATTAACACCTGGATCTAGGGATGAAAAACCTGGAACTTCTCTCCTTCATTTCTACCTGAATTATAAAAAAAATTACCTGCAGAGGTTTTCCCTGTCTGTCCCAATACCCACTCCTTTAAATCCGGTGTCAATAGATTACATTTCCCTTCTCTTCAGACGCCCACGGTTCGTTAGTACTTAGCCTTGACGTCTACGTGGGATGACTTATATAAAAAAATCTTTAAAGCCGAAATTTACGAGTATCATTTTAAATTTATGTTTAAGTAACAACATAGAAATAGTTAGTTCTTTGAACTAATATTAGCACTGGGATCTAGGGATAAAAAACTCGAACTTCTCTCGCTCATTCATACCAGAATTATGGAAAAAAATGCCTGCAGATGTTTTCCCTGTATGTCCCAACACCCATTCCTTTAAATCTCATGTTAATAGCTAACATTTCCCTTCTCTTCAGACGCCCACGGTTCGTTAGTACTTAGGCTTTACGTCTACGTGGGATGACTTACATAAAAAAATCGTTAAAGCGGAAATTTACGAGTATCATTTTAAATTTATGTTTAAGTAACAACATAGAAATAGTTAGTTCTTTGAACTAATATTAGTACCTGAATTATGAAAAAAATTGCATGCAGATGTTTTCCCTGTCTGTTCCCACGTCCAATCCTTTAAATCTCGTGGCAATAGATTACATCCCCTTCTCTTCAGACGCCCACGGTTCGTTAGTACTTAGGCTTGATGTCTACGTGGGATGACTCATATAAAAAAAAATCTTTAAAGCCGAAATTTATGGAACGTTATTTTCAATTTGTGTTTAAGTAGCAACATATAAATCTTTAGTTATTTACACTAATATCAGTACCGGAATTATGAAAAATTGCCCGCAGAGGTTTTCCCTGTCTGTCCCAACCAACACCCACTCCTTTAAATCTCATGTCAATAGCTTACATTTCCCTTCTCTTCAGACGCCCACGGTTTGTTAGTACTTAGGCTCGAAGTCCACATGAGATGTCTTAGATAAAAAATCTTTAAAGCCGAAATTTATGGGTATTATTTTAAATTTATGTTTAAGTAACGTCATGGAAATATTTAGTTCTTTGTACTAATATTAACACCTGGATCTAGGGATGAAAAACCTGGAACTTCTCTCCTTCATTTCTACCTGAATTATGAAAAAAATTACCTGCAGAGGTTTTCCCTGTCTGTCCCAATACCCACTCCTTTAAATCCGGTGTCAATAGATTACATTTCCCTTCTCTTCAGACGCCCACGGTTCGTTAGTACTTAGGCTTGACGTCTACGTGGGATGACATATAAAAAAATCTTTAAAGCCGAAATTTACGAGTATCATTTTAAATTTATGTTTAAGTAACAACATAGAAATAGTTAGTTCTTTGAACTAATATTAGCACTGGGATCTAGGGATAAAAAACTCGAACTTCTCTCGCTCATTCATACCAGAATTATGGAAAAAAATGCCTGCAGATGTTTTCCCTGTATGTCCCAACACCCACTCCTTTAAATCTCATGTTAATAGCTTACATTTCCCTTCTCTTCAGACGCCCACGGTTCGTTAGTACTTACGCTTTACGTCTACGTGGGATGACTTATATAAAAAAATCGTTAAAGCGGAAATTTACGAGTATCATTTTAAATTTATGTTTAAGTAAAAACATAGAAATAGTTAGTTCTTTGAACTAATATTAGTACCTGAATTATGAAAAAAATTGCATGCAGATGTTTTCCCTGTCTGTTCCCACGTCCAATCCTTTAAATCTCGTGGCAGTAGATTACATCCCCTTCTCTTCAGACGCCCACGGTTCGTTAGTACTTAGGCTTGGAGTCTACGTGAGATGTCTTAGATAAAAAATTCTCTATTGGGTATTCAGGAACTATACTTTTGTTTAAATTACGCTAAAAACTGTAAATTTCGGGGGAGACAAATGGATCCAAAAGCGTGTTGTATAGTCTGGAACATTTCCTCAGTCACAATCTTTTATTTTTACAGAAAATGTTTGCATGTTAAGTACAACTTCTAGCGTATTCTGGTTTGAAAATTCGAAAAAATATCTTAAAAGTGATTTCGGTATGTTCACTATTGTGGTTAGTCAGCTGGCTCGTTAAGGGGTATAAAGGGATGGTCGACTTTTTTCCGCATGGAAACACGCCAGGTACCCTTCCGAGGGGAGACGTACTGACTCCGGTGTTCGGTAATTCCTCTGTACAAAGGGGGTTGGCACCTTAAAGGAGTTTGGTATATACAGTGTTTTCCATATGTCTTATGGACATGACCAGGGTAATTGTCGCCTATTGGCTATTAAAGAACCTGTTCTCTTGTTTTGATCTCTCTCTCTCTCTCAAGGAGCCAATTTTGAATACGTTTTCGAAACTCTCGACTAATGGTGCTTTAAAATATGTCTTTCATATTATGCAATAATATCCTCAAATGGTGCGAGAAATTTTTCTGTGAACCATTTAGTGATTTATTGTCATATCTGTATACCAAGAATATATTATGGCCCTTTAGACATCCTCACTGAGGACTAAGATAGTGGAGCTTGATTTGTAAGACCTCCCTACAGAAGGGGCAATTCGAGCTGTGAAACCTATCTTCCAGCGTCTTTTGGAGGCCCTTGTTATTCTTTTTATGCGACCTAATCACATAATGATGTCTTACGTACAAGGTAGTTGTAAATTTTTTCAAAATATGTAGATTTATCTTCCAATAAGGAGAGCGTTTGCTTGGGTTTGCACTTTTCTTTGCAGTATTTTGAAAAACCCGTTTTACAAATACCCACAAAATGGTAGTGCTAAAAATAATCTCAACCACACAGTTTTTCGAAAATCTAAGCCTTAGCATACGAAACAAAAAGAATCTCTTTCAACTACCCAGTTTTTCGAAAATATAAGACCTAGCATAAGAAAATCAGCGTTATTATTGTTTCAAGAGTTTTGAAAGGGACTTTGTTTTAGTTTTAAAAGTTTTAGAATAAAACCTTTTGTATTAACGGCAGCTATATTTAGATATAAGGCCCTTAGCCGGTTATATAATTTAAGGCATAATTTCTTTTTTTAATATATCTAAGGTTTTACAGGGTGTTTAAATAAATGCCAACAGCAATTTCTAATACTTTTTTGTTTCAACATAAATTATACAGAACGAGCTCAAAAAATTATTAGCACTAATAAAATTCTATAACACCGAGTCTTTCAAGCTCCTTCAGAATCGCCATTACTTTTGGAGTGTTAACCCCCGAAGTATTGCTTTGTTCTAAATACCTCAGACGGTCTACCAACTCATTAACATCATCGTATTCTTCTACTGCATCCATTTCTACATCGTTTTCATTTTCTTCTTTGTATTCTTCCCTACTTCGATAGTCGCATTCTTCAGCGGTGTGTGTCTTTTGACTTTTCAGTTTACATAATTTTTTCATTAGGGCTTTTTGGTTCTCCATTTCGGGATGTTTGTTTTCTGCCTTGCCCACCCTTCTTGAGATATAACTTCTTTTCGGAGGAAACAGTTTGGAAATGATATGGGTATATTTCCACCCTTTGGAGGTTAAAATGTTCTCGTCTCCATTGAAGCCCTTTCCGTGTGCATGTGTAATCAATAAAAGCTTCTTATAATTATTCAAATCGTTTGAATTAAATTTTACTGGTTGATTTGTAGCTAATAAATTAAACAGTCCATCCGTCAGCAAAAATTTTTCTTTCCCTATTATGAGAACGTTATCTTTTATTACAACAGGGATATTTCCAAGAAAGAACTTAGACCCCTCTGCCCTTATGCCATATTTAACAGTTGGTGTTTCAAGAAGCTGATACTTTAGTCGGTTGGCATACATCTTATTACTAAGACATTCAGTTCTCAACTAAAACCTTTAATCTGGACATGTCCTTTTATCCTTTCAAAACCTCGTTATAACACATACAGGACAACGTCCTGACGTTATCCGGACAGCAACCGTACGTTAATAGGACAACAACAGGACAGTAATCGGACAACAATAGGGGGGTTCACAGGGCGTTAACGGGGCGTCATACACAATGCAAAAACAAACGCTATGAGAAAAGCTCGAATCCTTTGGAAACAGAAACTTTTCTATTTATAGCCTGAGGCTGAGAATCGTTTAAGTTTCGAAGAATTTTGTACCACCTGCACTAGAATATTTGTTGAGGTTAGGTTTGATTGTTTCAGGTAGTAAAACATATAAACGACTTGGTTTAATTCTTTTATTTAACAGATCTAGCTACATTTCTATGGATAATTTTCCTAAGCGTTTTAAGTTTATCTGGAGCGTTGGAAAAGTATTGTTGTGTTGTGTTTGTTCTCTAGAACTGATTAAAAATATCCAGCATTACTGCTGCCTCTCCTTCAAACACGTTCCACAAATGAATGTTGCCTCCTATTTCATCGTAGAAAATCTTTCCGCATTTTGGTTCTACATGTACATTATATTTTTTAGCAAGTTCCCAAACAATTAAAGTTGCAGGTAAACAGGACCCATAATACTGGTTCCGACTGAATACTTCTTCCATGCTGGCAAGAATAATTTTTAATATTTCCGCCATGTTAATTGTCTGCCGGTCAACGGTATACTAACCATTTCTTATCAGCTATTCCACTTAGATTACAAATTTCGTCTACATCACTCCCTATCTTTTTATTGTTCCTCATCTTCTTTTCTATGATAAATAGGTTAAAAAAAAACAGACGATCGTAGAGCCCATGAGTTCTTCGGTATTCAATATCGCCTACTTGAATATCACCATTTTTCAAAAAATCACCCCATAACTCTCCCCGTTTCCATGTATCATATTCGATATCGTGCTTAAGACCCTGTGTGAGATCACTATCAGCTGACTCTCCAATCTTTTGATATGTATTCTAGAGCAATTTTCGGATATTGATTTCGGGTATGATCTGAGTATCAAACTTGTTGTGTACCTAAGTCTTTCCAGTTCTATTGGTAGCTTTCTGTCAAAAGAAAATAGCCTGTATCTACGTATGCAGTTCTTAAAGATCTTTGAACGAAATTTTTATTTTAAATTCAGTTCGAAAAGAAGGATGGATTGGATGCTTTTTTTAAACAGCTAACTGTTTGATTCTTAGTCGCAGCATTAGTACCCTTCTATTTTTGAAGAAAATCGTCTGTATGTTGTTTCTCTATTAGCAAGTATGAATACGAATTACTGTTTCCCGAAGCAAGACCTTTTTCTTAGCTGTTTCCTAGCTGCTCGGGAGTTGTTTTTAGAAACAGAGTATGTTGTTTCGCTGTTGAGTGGTTGAGCGGTTAGACGTGTAAGCAGTTGAGTGGTTCAGTGGTTCGCGGTTGGGCAGTTCGATGTTTAAGTTGTTTTCCCGAAAATTGAAGTGGTTCGGAACTGGGTGCTTTCGAACAGGTGTGGTTGGGAACGGGGATATTTAGAACAGGGTGGATTTGAACAGAGTTGTTTAAACAGGGGTGTTTAAACAACCCTGTTTAAACAGAGGTGTTTTTAACAGGGTAGTTTAAACAGGGCTGTTTAAACAGGGGTGTTTAAACAGCCCAGTTTAAATATTGGTGATTTTAACGTGGGTTGTTTAGTTGTTATTAACTTAAATAATATTCCTAAATTTATAATTAAATTCAAAATTTCTTCTGTACAGCTATTACTTCATTTAAATTTTTCTATTTTCTTTGATACCCATCATGACTTTTTTCATATTCGAACCCCCTTTTCATCGACCGGAAGTGCTACCGCCGTAGTTTTAATTTTAATTTTATAGTTCTGGTTGTTTGCTTCAGCGTTCAATCTGGGACTTTATAAACTTCTTATTTATATTACCTATTATTCTATGCTATCCTGGGAGTTGATAGTATTCTAGTTATGTTTTTATAGTTTTCAATATTTTTAAGAACTTTTATCAAGCGTTTACATTGGTTTTCTTGGTGATGAAATTTCTTTGAGTACTATACCAGGCGTCTTGAGTTGTTTTCTTAGCTGTTTTTTTTTATTAGAAACAGGACTGTTTAACAGGGCTGTATAAACAGCGGTGTTTCCACAGGGGGGCTGTTTAAACAGAGCTGTTTAAACATGGGTGTTTAAACAACCCTGTTTAAACAGAGGTGTTTTTAACAGGGCCGTTTAAACAGGGCTGTTTAAACAGAGCTGTTTAAACAGAGATGTTTAAACAGCCCAGTTTAAACATTGGTGATTTTAACGTGGGTTGTTTAGTTGTTATTAACTTAAATAATATTCCTAAATTATATATTTCATCGAAAATTTACTATACAGGATGATGTAAAAATTTTTTCCTCCAAGTCGAGATTTTTGAAAAATAATTTGACAAATCGAAAGATCTCCTCATTCACTATCCTACATCCAAATTTCAACTCTCCAACCTGAGCCATTAGAGTGCTAATCGCAAAAAACTATATCGCCGGAACCAGAGGGCCGATCGACGCCATTCTTTTTTTAAACGCTTTCTGACATCACCCTGAACGCGTGGCGTATGCTAAATTTTTGTTCTGACGTTTAACACGTGACAGGTGATAGTTGACATGTCTTAAATGACAGCTGACATACTATTACCCATGTCTTATGACGTCATTTTGAACACGTGACGTATGTTACATTTATATTTTGACGTTTCATAAGTGACAGGTGACAGTTGACATATCTTAAATGACAGTTGACAGCTGACATACTTTTACACATGTCTTATGACGCCATTCTGAACACGTGACGTATGTTCAATTTTAATTTTGACATTTGACAAGTGACAGGTGACAGGTGACATTTGACATTTGACAGCTGATATTTATATCGCTCACGTAAGCTCCAGTGACGTAGACTTCGATGACGTACTTGAAATTTTCACATGCGCAAAGGTGGCCGAGCTATGACGTCATAGATCACAAGATAAGATCTCCCCCGGGTGGCGGGTGATGGTGAACATATCAGTGACAACTACTCGCCGCGTTGCGTCATTGAGTTCAACAACCACTTTTACGAGACGTCCCGAGTGCGCATGCTTCGAGTGGACCGTCGTTTAAAAATCTGACTGGCGCCCAATGCGTACAAACGCACTTTTTTGCCCATACATTGGACGGATTCAGCTGGTGTCGCGAATACGTTGTGATGGTCTAAATATATCTTGTCTATGATTCAAACTCTGTCTGTGAATGTGTATTTACATTGCATTAAGGAATAGGTACGCATGTATTTTTTTATTGCATGAATTATGCAAGCAAGTCATTACAAACCTAAAAATGTTATTTTGAAGAAAGTTACTAGTATAATTTAACTACAAATTATTTTTTTACTTTTTTGTATATTTTATTACAATTTCAAAAGCAGCCATTTAAGCAATGGTAAATGACATCAGATACTGTCCGCGTCGCTGTTGCGAGTTACGTTTATAATTAAATCCGTTTGCTCGGAATTTTTAACAGCCCTGTGGACAATCATACAACAATTAGTCACATGCCTGTCAAAAGATAATGATCACAGCCTCGAGTGCATATTCAGTTGCCTAACAATAAACCTAACCCAAATCTATCATATTTTGTGATGAAAATAGAAAACATTTCTTGTTTGCATGGAGTTCGTTTTATGGTTATAGAATAATTTGTGTATAGTTTTATTGTAAAATAAAATTTCTTAAAAACCACCCAATAAGTATTGTATTATCCCAATATGCAAAAATATCACTGCAAGTGCCCCAAACTGTTTTTCAAGTACTAAGGGCAGCCGAAATTAGAAGAAAGTAGTGCAAAGTTAATTGAAATATTGAAATATTTTTATTTACGTTTAATGAGATACTCACCATTTTGTCAAAAGGTAAGGAAAGAGCTTGAAACGAGCTTTATAATAAATTCTAACAAAAGTTCGAAGACTAATGACGAGATAATGATTTACCACTGACCATGTATAGCGTAAGATAAAAATAGAAAGAAAAAACGTATTTGAACCTTATCAGCACATATCATTAGCTTAAACAAATACCTTTAAGCCTTACTCCTTTAGTTTCTGCAGATGTAGGTAAAGTCAGGATTTGTACTAAAATAAGCATTCAGCGTAAATGAATCAACTCTTAGCAACAAAGAAAATAGAATAGATTTGTCTTCGAAAAATAATCAAGAAAATAAGTTAACACTCAAATTTACAATACACCAGCCATAATAACAATTTTATTTATGTTTAATGTGCTCTCACAACCAATAGCATAGCTTTCTATAAGTTTCGCAGTTTGTACGAAAATTTGTAATAGAAAATCTTTTCTTTTATCACTTAAAACCAAAATAATTTTATAAAACAACTACAATAAATATTTACTTTAGGTAGAGAATACAAAAAAAATTAGGTTTATTTTGATTCTATGCATATTCCCCTATTGATATGTATGTAAACGAATGTAAATGCACATATAGGTATGCTAATAGCAGTTTGACTGGCAAATGGAACGCGACCACCTCCACAACCTTATCGACTACCACTGTAAAGCGCTTGTTCATTTTCCTTGAGTCTCAAACTGAACCATTACAATAAAGTATGCAAAAATTGCTTTAATATGACGAAATAAGGTATTCTGATCTATTTCATAAAACCTTGCAGCAGTAAATTTTACATCATTTGATATAATTTGTACGTAAAAATCCTTCAGCTCTTCTACGACCTCTTCTCTGGTACTTTGCTCTTTTAATATATTACAGGAATTGGCCAATTTTTTCACTTCAGCTTTTAACAGGGAGCAAACGTACGTCGTAGACCACATAAGTATCTAAAATTGAAAATTTTGTATTATACCATTCTTCTCTAAGTTGCATTGCTTAGATGGTACAGCCTGTCAAAATAAGAACAATGCAATTTTTTAAATAATATATAAAAATCTCGAAAGCTGTGAACAAAATAAATGTCTGTATTATACATATATCTATACTAATATAAATGATATATTATGTACATATATCATTGCTAATATATAAAAGAGCAAATTGACTGACTGACTGACTCACTCATTCATCAACGTCCAGCAAAAACTACTAATGCTAAAAAGTCGAAATTTTGCACACAGCTTTATTTTACGCCGTAGACGTCCACTAAGAAAGGATTTTGTAAAACTCGCCCTCTAAGGGTGTAAAAGCAACTACTACAAATTAAATTATTTTTTATTTTAAAAACTACTAAGTTTTAAGGAAACGCCAAACATATCAATTTTATTTTATTTTTTTACATAAGACTACTATTTTTCATGTTGGAATTTTAACCCTAGGGGGTAGAAACACACCCCTATCACTGATTTACCAAGGCAAAGACCTAACTCTCAAAGATTGAAAGTTGAAATTTTGCATTCAGCTTTAGTTTAGACCCCAGACGTCCAATAAGAAAGGATATTACAAAAATCACCCTCGAAGAGGGTAAAATCTACCCCTAAATATTAAATAATTTTTATCTCAAAAAGTATTTGTTATTTCAAAAAACTGTAAAACACTCCAATTTTATTTTATTTTTCTACATAATCTAGCATTTTTCTATGTTCGATCGATAAGTAGTATACTACAGTCCAATATATATATATATATATATATATATATATATATATATATATATATATATATATATATATATATATATATTATATATATATATATATATATATATATATATATATATATATATATATGTATATATATATATATATATATATATATATATATATATATATATATATATGTATATATATATATATATATATATATATATATATATATATATATATATATATATATATTAAAGAAGTACAAACCACGAAATACCTTGGCATCATGATTGACAATCATTTAAAATGGGAAACCCATATTTCATATTTATGCAGTAAAACAAGATACCTTATTCATAAATTTTATCTCCTAAGAGAAATCTTAAGTCACAGAGCGATGATAATGGTTTATAAGTCCCTGTTTGAGCAGATCGTTGGATACGGCCTATTAATATGGGGTGGTCTCTACAATGGCGCTTTAGAGTCATTAAACGTAACCCAAAATGGTATACTTCGTGTAATTTATAAAAAGCCCAGGCTTTACCCAACAAATCTATTATACACCAAAGACATAGCGAATATTCGATCTTTATATGTAATAGTGGCCTGTATATTTGTGTATAAGGATACCAAGAAAGTCATTGTGAGCAATCCCTATAATTCCAGAAGCCGAAGAAATCAGTTGTTGACATTTCCGTCTAGTAAACGTAATATTAATCAAAGATTTATTAATTATCTGGCACCCAAATGCTATAATTTCCTACCTCTGAACTTAAGAAAAGCAACATCTAATTTAAACTTTAAAACCAGGATCAAGACTTATGTTCATGAAAATCTTGATCAGTTCCTTCGATTGTTTAATGGCAAATAGACAAATAAATACTCACGAAATGGTATTTGAATACTGTTTAATTTCTTTGGCAGCTCTGAATTTCAAGTCTAGCTCTAATTCTCCTATTTTTCTGTCTTCTGTCTATAGTGTGTGTGTGTGTGTGATGGTGTGTGATTGTGTGTGATGGTGTGTGTGTGTGTGTGATATGGTGTATGTGTCTGTGTAGGTGCGTGAGTGTGTGTGTCCATTTTTGGTATGTGTGTGTGTTGTAATTTGCATATTACTTTTTTGTATTGATTTTTCCTAGTATTAGTATTGATATTTTTTTTACTTTGTATCCTGTCGCTGATTATTTTGCACATACAGGTATTGCATACCTAGGTGCAGTAATGTTTCATTGGACTAATATTATTGTTTTGACACTGTATATACCAGTTTTGTAAACTAAATGAATTTTAAATAAATAAATAAAAAAAAATAAAAAATAAATGTATATATAAAAAAATATCTTGTCCGTACCATATATAAAAGAGAAAGAAGAATCTTGGCTTTGCGGACTGTGGAAGTGTGTTCCTCTTTTGCATCAAAGTACGGGGAGTCCAAGAAGATGGACAATATGGACAATATGGTCTACCCGGCCCGGGGTTGTCCATTTTCTTGGACTCCCCGTACTTTGATGCAAAAGAGGAACACACTTCCACAGTCCGCAAAGCCAAGATTCTTCTTTCTCTTTTATATATGGTACGGACAAGATATTTTTATTTTTATTTTTACCTGGTCTTTTGTTAAGGGTTTACGCGTCTTTCTGGTGAGGACGTCGTGACTCCCTCCTCGTACTGCGCGAATGTGCGGACGAGTTGAGCGAAATTGCGAAAATGCGTTTCTCATAAGCTAGAGATGCCGCGTTCGCCCTTAGATTCTACCTTTTCGGTGTGTTCTGCTTTTGCATTAGAGCCAGCACCTGCTAGGTGGCGTTATGGTATGTTATTTCCTGCTTGTGTTCTGCAAAACGGATTTAAGATACAGTAGCACCGTTTACCTCGATGCGACTGGGTTATGGCTGTCTGAATGAGTCCTAACGAGGACGAAACAGATGGTCTACCCGGCCCGGGGTTGTCCATTTTCTTGGACTCCCCGTACTTTGATGCAAAAGAGGAACACACTTCCACAGTCCGCAAAGCCAAGATTCTTCTTTCTCTTTTATATATATATATATATATATATATATATATATATATATATATATATATATATATATATATATATATATATAGTAACCTTGATTTGCTATCGACCGTACTAATAGAGATAATAAGGTAAATTTTCATCGGGATTTGCGGTCTGTGGATAAATGAAACTACTTTTTTCTTAAATACCCAATATTTCGCCAATGTTTCTTGGCTTCTTCAGGGGCAAACTACAAAAATGTAAAAACAACAGACAATAAAATGAACAAATACATATTACAAAAATTACTCACAGAACCAGAGTCAATCCTTAAAAAATAAAACTGCCATTGTCACGTCACAAATGATCTAAGTCAAACGGCATTGAATACAACTATTTTTTACAAACGTACAGCAAACACTGAAAGAAGAGTACAAACAAAGATTTTATTTGTTTGTACCCTTCTTTCAGTGTTTTCTGTACGTTTGTAAAAAATAGTTGTATTCAATGCCGTTTGACTTAGATCATTTGTGACGTGACAATGGCAGTTTTATTTTTTAAGGATTGACTCTGGTTCTGTGAGTAATTTTTGTAATAAGTATGTATTTGTTCATTTTATTGTCTGTTGTTTTTACATTTTTGTAGTTTGCCCCTGAAGAAGCCAATAAAAATTGGCGAAATATTGGGTATTTAAGAAAAAGTAGTTTCATTTATCCACAGACCGCAAATCCCGATAAAATTTTTCCTTTTTTATCTATCTATCTATATATATATATATATATATATATATATATATATATATATATAAGGTGAAGAAATAACGACATGAAAATTCATAAAAAAGTGAAGAAACTATCGGGGAGCTGTCTGTAAGATAGTGCTAGAAACGTCTTTCGTGCTTATTACCACTCATCAGTAGCACATAACCAAGTTATTAGATGGGAAACTTGGAAGTTGAAAAAAAAAGAAAACCACAAAGAGTTCACAGACCAGGGACCTGCTAGCACATTTGCGGTTTTTTGTCAGGAGACCCAGGGTTTTCTGGGCAACAACCAACAAACATCACCACGGAGGCTGCAAATATCACCTGCGTGAAACCTCTAACCCCAAGGAATAAGACAAGGTAAAGAAATATCGTCAGGAACATTTATAAAAAAGTGAAGAAAATATCGGGGAGCTGTCTGTAAGGTAGTGCTAGACACATGTTTAGCACTACCTTACAGACAGCTCCCCGATATTTTCTTCACTTTTTTATAAATTTTCCTGTCGATATTTCTTTACCTTGTCTTATTCCTTGGGGTTAGAGGTTTCACGCAGGTGCTATTTGCAGCCTCCGTGGTGATGTTTGTTGGTTGTTGCCCAGAAAACCCTGGGTCTCCTGACCAAAAACCGCAAATATGTTAGCAGGTCCCTGGTCTGTGAACTCTTTGTGTTTTTCGTTTTTTTTTTCAACTTCCAAGTTTCCCATCTTTAATAACTTGGTTACGTGGTACTGATGAGTGTCAATAAGCACAAAACACGTGTCTAGCACTACCTTACAGACAGCTCCCCGATATTTTCTTCACTTGTTTTATATATATATATATATATATATATATATATATATATATATATATATATATATATATATATATATATATATATATATATTCCGAAGCTAATAGCCTTAAATGAATTTGTTTTAATTCAACCTTCATTGGTATTCATTGCAATTGACGAAAGTAGACAACAGTTTGTACTTACCAATTTCAAAAATCGAGTATCAAATATCGATTTTGCTTAAAAAATTACTAGAAAATAAAATTATTTGCAAGCAGCAAAAACCTTTGAAAATAAACAGCAAAAACCTGTATTTCTCGCCCACCTTGTTCACAACTGCGATGTTAAATTAATGCAAGTTACCACTAAAATCCGGAAAAATGCGATAAACGTATAATTAATTTAAAAAAGGCATCTTTATGTTATTACTAAAAAGCAATACCTGGTTACTTGGGGTATCTAATTTAGAAACATTAACAGCTTCTTGTGTAAATAATGATAAACCAATAGATGTAAGTTTAAAAAATTGTGGAAGCGTCACACTAGGAAGACAATGCAAGACCCACCAACAACGCTGGTACCCCTTGATAACACTTTTCAGTCAAAAATCTACAGTGAATTGGTTCCACCGTTTGACATTGGTGATGAGTGTTGTAAAAACGTTGAGGAAAAACCATTGACTTTTATATATAGACGCGTACAACTGACAGCGTGCGCAAACAAAGGGTAAGTTAGCAGGGTGAAATATTGTGTTTGTACGCACGACCACCGGTCATATTTCTCGAGCCAGATCGGCGAGGGGCATGCGCACAACTCGCTGGTGTCATCTGCTACACGGTTTGCATATCCAGCTGGAAAACAATCAGCAAACCCTTTTATGTTCCTTGACAATCATAGTGGGATCGACCATCACAGCTGACAAATTTTGCAGTGCGCATGCCCATGGCCGATCGGCTTTGTTTACATGCGCGAGGCCAGAAATTTGCCACTTTCGCGATTATTGTTTGCGGATCCATATTAGAAATCAATGGGAAAAACAAATAAATCTTACCGAAATTTTCTTAGGTGGACATTAAGTAAACATATACCTGAATTAAACACTGCTAGTCATAAGCTAAGTGACAAAAATTGGCCGATAACATGTAAAAAACAAAGTCATATCTAATTATACATTTTCTGCTTTTGCTATAGCGTTCATTTTAGCAATAACTGCAATAATATTCAGAGGTTACAAGACACAAAAAATATTTTAGTAAGTTCATGTTCGCCTGCCTAATTTATGTATTAGAGTTAATCAATCCGTTGAGCCATATTTGTCAGATTGCACTAAATATGTCAACAATTAGAGCAGAACCTCGGAAAATTGAAACAATACCGATGACTCCGAAAAAGAAAATGTTACTGTAAAATTCCCTCAGCATAAAAGCATTGGTTAGTATTTCAACCGTGGTTATATTCCGTTCAAGAGTCGCATTATTTTAATGTTATTTTATTAACCACATTTTATTTATCGCACACCCCCAAGAAAAGTGTCACAACTCAAAAATTACAAAAATTTGTTTTACTGGCGCTTTTAATTTTAATTATATCCACCTTTATTCAGAGAAATCGTCACAAGTTAAAACTCGTTACTTTTCTTGCCAAAGCACAGATGTCTATATGGGTAAGTCGCAAAAGGATTAATCGCAGATCATCAATTACGTCACTTTTCAGTTGTGCCATTACGATAAAAAAATATATGAGGTATTATAGAAGAACTGGGATACTTGGAATAAGCAAATTCAAATTTCTTATATACATGCATTTTAGCTAATTTTCTTTTCCTCTTCCTGAGCAATTTACTGTTATTGTTTTGTGATACTTTTCTTGCGAGTGTGCGATATATTAGGACCCCTATTAACATTAATTTAAATTAGGTAAGCGTTATTTATATACCGGGTGCCCACGAGTTTACTGGCCAGCTCGTTATTTTGTTAAGAAATAATATTTCGATTTGAAATTTTGGGAATTCGTATGGTTCCTTTAGATGCAGATTTTGAGTGCTCGAACATCTGACTATCGTTTCCGGTTCAACCGGAAATACAGTCAATTTTGTTATTTTAAACGAAACACCCTATATATTTTTTAAAATTTGGATTCTACGTAAAATTCTAATTATAAAACGTGTATCATACCCCATACCTATCTTTAACAGTTTTCAAGAAAATGACGTTTGAATATGTCGGAAGAGCCGCAAACTATACTGTTTTAACATAAAACAAATGAATATGCGAAAAGTTTAATATATTATTCTTACTTCTTTTTAGGAGCCTTGTATGCTTGTGTCATGACAGCCTCACTTCCGGTGCAACCGGAAGTGCTACAAAATATGACATTCAGGCACAAATTACTTCAATAATTTCAACTGAACGACCTACTTTAAACTCTAAATTCTAATTTATCTGACTTTTCTCTATAATTTTTGTATACACCATCCCAGGTCTAAAGTTGATAGTTCTTGAGACAGCTAAAAATTTAGATGCATTCCAAATTTCAATCTTTCTAATTTTATCTAGGCGGCTATGGAGACCATTTGCATTAAGAAAATGTAGAAAGGATACACATAATTAATAATATCAGAGTAGTGCTTGAAGAATAATTTTATTAGGTTTTCATTATAAAAAATAATAAATTAGTCATAAGTTAAGTGTTCGAATTGTTGACCGTTTTCTCTCAGACGAACTCTTTGAAATTCCGTGAGCACGCTGTTCATTTGTTTTGGGGGTGCTATTATTAACAGAAAATATGACAAGTGTCTTGTATTCATAGCCATCTTGATTAAATAATTGGAAATTGACATGGTTATGATCATGAAGCAGTTACAACGACAAATGATCTCCATAGCCGCCTAGACAAAATTAAAAATATTGAAATTTGGAATGCAGCTAAATTTTTAGCTGTCCATATCTCAAGAACTATCAACTTTAGATCTGGGATAGTGTATACAAAAATTATAGAGAAATGTCTGATAAATTAGAATTTTGGGTTTAAAGTAGGTCGTCCAATTGAAATTATTGAAGTAATTTATGCCTGAATGTCATATTTTGTAGCACTTCCGGTTGCACCGGAAGTGAGATTGTCATGACACAATCATACAAGGCCCCTAAAAAGAAGTAAGAATAATATATTAAACTTTTCGCATATTGATTTGTTTTATGTTAAAACAGTATAGTTTGCGGCTCTTTCGACATTTTCAAACGTCATTTTCTTGAAAACTGTTAAAGATAGGTATGGGATATGATACATGTTTTATAATTAGAATTTTACGTAGAATCCAAATTTTAAAAAATATACAGGGGGTTTCGTTTAAAATAACAAAGTTGACTGTATTTCCGGTTGAACCGGAAACGACAGTCAGATATTCGAGCACTCAAAATCTGCATCTAAAGCAACCATACGCGTTCCCAAAATTTCAAATCGAAATATTATTTCTCAACAAAATAACAAGCAGGCCAGTAAACTCGTGGGCACCCGGTATAGATACACTATTAACAAACCTGGAGATTATATTTCATTAAAATTACATAAAATCTCTTATTAAGGGTGGGGGCGGGGTGTTGTAACCCTTTGTATAGCCTGCCCTTTTATGTATTTTTAGTAACAAATAACTTAAATAGCGATATATTACTTTATATAAATAAGTATATTTTATCCCGTAAAAATAGACTGGAGGTATTATTTACAATAATAATGTTACTTGATATTTAAAATTTCTAAAGCCATCATTTTATGACTCGCTATAATTTCCTAGGCAACCTAATTGCACTTTCTCTAAACTTGGCTATCGTCTGTTGTCTAGAACATCGCTTCCCAAACTGTAGATATCCACCCACTGGTGGGTCGAAAGCTGGTTTTTGGTGGATCGTGTTTAAAAATATGTTTTTAGATCATTCTAATCTAAAGGAAGGTGGTAGAGGAATTCCCACACATTCTCTTAAACCGCTGGTGAAATCCCCACGGATGTTTCCAGCCCTGGATGTGTGAGTCGATTCCCCGGTACACCCACGGTACATAGTACTTAGACTTCGATCTTCGTCGGATGTCAGAAGATAAAAAAAAGCCTGTTTTTGTAGTCTGTGTTTTTTTGTTCGAAAATTCACGTGAGTCGCAAGAAATTCTCATTTTTCGAAGTGGGTCGACAAGCAAAAAAGTTTGGTAAACGCTGTTCTAGAATATTTACATATTTATTATGTTTAAAAAAGAATTATATTTAAATTGCTATCAGCCCTTGTAACCAGTCATAAACTTAAATCTGTCTATTATCTCGAGTCTATGGTTGGGTAAATTATTGTTTTTTCATTTGTCTGTCTACTACACCGTAAAATTTCCAAAGGGTATTTGTTATGCATATTGTTATCTCTGTGACCACCCACTTTTCGAAGTGGTAACCAATGGGGAAGTTTTGAGCAAAAAGGAAGGTAAAGGGTCATAGAAGAAGCGAAACCTTTGCAAGATCAAGTTGTGCTCTTCCCAGTTATTCAAGTTTGTAAATTAATTTTTTAAACGTTTATAAGAAAAATATATAAATGTACATTTTTGTTTTACTGTTAATTTTTAATTTTTCCGGCTGTGTCACAACGCTCGTGACACAAACTCACAACAGTATACTATGAATTTCTTCAAGCGAATTTACAAAGAGCGCAATTTTCCTTTCACGTTCTTCTATATTTGCTCACGTTTGTTATACTTAGACACTTTTACTACTACTATTTTCTACGGTTTGCCTCTGGTTGTGGCTGCATTTGACAGTTAAACAATAAAATTGGTTGACAAACAACCGGTTAATCGATTACATTACCCTCAACCGCAGCCATGACCGCAGAAAATGTCCGAAAACGATGTTATTATCCCCCATCGTATTTAAAAAGGTATATTTTTTTAAAATTGTGCACAACTTACCATAATCCAAAGAGCGAAGATAACCATAATTAATTTAAATTCTGTTGTGTTGTACATGGACAAGTCACTTAGCGGCTCATATATTCTAGCAAATGCTTTTAAGCATTGTAGCACCATAACAAAATACGTATCAAAAGAAATTGTTCCAAAAAGGCTGCTTACATCTCTTACTAAATCTGATATATCCCAAAACATCAGTCGGCATTTTCTTATAACTTTTAACGATTCTACAGGACTAAGGCATTTAGTGCTTTGCAATTTCTCATTTATTCTTCTATATTTCAATCTTAAGGATAAATTTATATTTACAAAAATGCAACATATCAAGAAATGGTAGTAAGATATTATGTTATCGACGGCATAGGAAGCAACCAAAAAATCAGGTTTAGCTATAAAATAATGTAACGTCAAGGCGTTGGCTGCAATTACCAAAGTATTGAATGCAGCAAACTGTGCTAATGGAGTTTGAACAAGGTAGTTGCTTCGTCGCCCTCGTGTGTTTAAATTATCAACATTTTGTAAAATCGAAGAGCGGGTTAGAACTTTTGTTATTTTTGCCTTAGAGCAATTAACGAATAAAATGGAAAAAATCACATTTTTAAATCCCCAAACGACCACCAAGTTATCCAAAATGCAAAAATTGGTTTTTCCAGAAATTTCCACATTAAACGTATGTACTTGTATTAGGATTATTAAGGCTAGAATTACATATGCGCATACTAACAATATAATATAAATAGTATACCATGACGACGGTCGAATTTTTTTCGCGTAAAAATCGTACAGTGGGTACATTCCAAAAATATTTAAATAAATTGCAATGTAATGAAAATATCTACCATCATTTCGATCAAAATGAGGCATTGTGTGTTTCACTGACAAAAGCTTCTAATAAACTAAATTAATCGCTCTGATAAGATCAACGGGGAGCGTTTTATCAAGTCCCTATAATTAATTAATTACTAATGGTTTGTTTCCAGGGGCGGCTGGTAGGTACATAAGGGCTGCAGAGCTGCAGAACCACCAAAATGTGCAAAACACTTGACTAATTTTTCATACTGTGCAGTAAATAGTTAAAGATTCCTTAAAATAAAAATAAGTAAAATTACGACATCGAATTTTCGGCCGAGAATGCTCGCGCTCGGCCAGAGGTAGTCAATACATGCCGCGCGGCATGGCACTTACGCGACGTACAATTGATCAAGTAAAGTTAATATGATTTTCTCGCCAGGTCACTGGAGTGTCGAGCTGAGCCGCTTTAATTCGTGCACAGCACTTTTTAACCTAATATAGGGCATAAGTCGTCTCCACGCGTCGGCTGTTTCTAAATTTTATACGGGAAATTCTGCTTTTTGCTAGTCATTTAGGTGCAGTCGTGACAGTCCTTACTGGTAAATTCGCGAGCATTTTATATCATCGGGAACGTTTGAACATAATATGAAAGTAATCGCTTAGGCGCTTTTGCTACAAGAATTATATTAGTGTAAGGTATCGAACACCCGACTTACCCCCACATAATGTATTTTGTGAGTTAGACATTTTTGCCGCGGAGCATTCTGAAGGCATTCTAAAGCTTCCAAGAAGATATAGGCCAAGCAATAGATCTATTTGTCGTGACATTAATCCTGTTAGAAAACCGTCTGTGCCATCATCTAAAAGACGACCCGTAGATGATTTCTGTTATATTTCCAACTCTGAAAATTTTTCCATTAATTTGTTACAAACATTTTTAAGCAAAAAAAGCGCTTTTTTTAGCTTTTTGCTCATAAAATGGAAAGTAAAGAAGCAATCTTAATGGTCTACATGGACGATAGAGAATAGAAATACGAACAAAATGACAGGTCGAACGTCTCGATCGGATAAGTAGCAACGAAGAAAATCCGGAAAAAGCGGAAAATTAAGTTTTTTTTTTTAATTCATAAATAGGCCATTTTTAAACATAGAGGGCTCAAACTTTGGAAAAAAGTAGTACTTTATAGCTACTTTATGTGTGCAAAACCCCGACGCTTCCCGACGATTAGTTTAGCCACAATCGTCATTTTAATTTTTCAATACGCGAAAGCGGCTCTCCTTCGCTCCTCTGCTCTACTCATTAGTCGACCGCTTTCGCGCGTTCGGCCATTTTCACGCATCTTTACGTGCATTTCCAACCGGTTTCGTAGCATTTTGTGGAAAAACTAAATATACATTTTGTTTAATTAAACTTGTACTTTTCAAATCCGTTTCAATAATTAAAATCGGACGATCCATAGAGCATCCGGACCTGTTGCAAAATAGTGTATTGAAAAATTAAAATTACGATTGTGGCAAAACTAATCGTCGGACAGCGTCGGGGTTTTGCAAACATAAAGTAGCTATAAATTACTACCTTTTCCCAAAGCTTGAGCCCTCTACGTTTAAAAATGACCGATTTATGAATTTTTTTAAAAACCCTTATTTTTCCGGTTTTTCCGGATTTTCTCCGTTGCTACTTATCCGATCGGGACGTTCGGCCTCTCATTTTGTTTGTATTTTTATTCTCTACAGATCGCCTATTTACACCATTAAGATTGCTTAATTACTTTCCATTTTATAAGCAAAAAACTAAAGAAAAAATATTTATAACGAATTAATGGAAAAAATTTCAGAGTTGGAAATATAACAGAAATCATCTACGGATCGTCTTTCAGATGATGGCACAGGCGGTTTTCTAATAGGATTAATGTAAAAAAATCGCTAATATTTTGCTCTGTTGGAGGGGAGTACCTCGAAAATTAAAATTCTTGCTGTTTTAATATTGCCACGCTCTTTTCCGCACAGAAGAAGAATTTTACTTCTACTTACCATTCATAATTAAAAATTCAAAGTTCGGTAAAAATTTAAGAAAATAAAAATATTGAGAAGTTCCAAAATTAACTCACGCAAAGAGTTGAGTTGAAGGCGAGAGGCTTGCGCATGCGTGCCAAAAAAATTGCCCTAGCTCCAATGCCGGAGAGAGGGGGGGTTTGGGGGCGCCACTGTTTTAATGCCGGGTCAAAAACAGAAACCCTCCTAGATAGTGTTGGGATCTCGCTTTCAGCTCACTCACTCACATAAAGTTACCATATTAAAAAATTAAATCCAAGAAACTGCGCTGTCTGGTGAGGCAAATAAAACACTACCTTTAAAAACAAATTTACTAATATATTACAGATTCGTTAGAGAAAAATTTTGAATGTCACATCGGTGTATTCTGTCAATTTGTGAAATTGGATACAATAAAATTATTAGGGATTATTATTATTATACTATTATTATAACAATTTGTAGTAAACCCTGAAGGGGGAAATAAAATAAAGAAAAGTACTAAGCCGTTTTAAAAGCAAAGATTGCTAACCATGGTTAGAGCCGAAATTGAAACAAGTTTTTATCGTGTAACTGGTGATACTGATTATAATAAAAAAATAAAAGGTTGCCTGAAGGGGTTCGTCCCCTGATGATGGTGTCTTAGGTCAATGCTGACGTGTCCTAGACAGCTTAACTGACTCAGCACGATGAAGGACTGGAGATGTCTCCCAGCCCAAAAGAAGTTGCGGGGTAGCGGTGTTCCCCCAGTAAAAGATTGCTGCCTTCCAGCCAAAAGGAAAGACTGTAGGTGTATGTCTTTCAGTAAGCGGAAAGATTGCTGTATCCCAGCAGAAAGACGCTTGGAGTCTCCCAGTAAACAGGATTGTTCCCAGCAAAAGAAAAGACGTGGTGGGGTCGTCTCCCAGTAAAAAGACCCTGTCGATGTTGTGTCGGGTCTAAATTAACATGGCCGCTGTCGTCCTAAGAACCGACGAAAACGTCGTATTTCTTCTGCAAACAAACTCAAAACGGTCTCCCTCGACCACAAGGTAACGCCAAAATGGCAAATAACAAATCAAAGCAGAAGAAATTGGTGGTACCGCATTCACAGATCCAACTTTTGGGTGCCTTTCAAAAGACTTTTAGAATGACGATACTGTCGACAACGCGATCAGTTTGTGAAAAGAAGCTCAGCTCCGGTGCCACACCCAATCCTTGCCAAAAATTCCAATATCGATTTTTCCTTGCAAAGTGACGTCACAAAGGGTTGTTTGTAAGTACACTTTGGTACTCAATTAGGTACATTTTCGAAGGCTTTGGTTTGATGATATTCCCTTCAACGCATCGGCACAATGTTCTGCCAGTAGAATTAACTTAACCAATGAACAACGGCAATATACCAACAATCAAATACATTTTTCCGTATCCATAAACAGACAAGTCATTATTATTTAGTACAACTGCATCCAACTTGGTACAATTTTACTGGCACTAAAGGCACAGAAGAACATTAGAAACCTTTAAGGCTGAACCAGGAAGTACCACTTGTGCCCCCTAGGTGGCGCAGGCACAACCTCAAATTAATTGTTGAAAAAGGTCTGTCACCCCTTACCTATTTTAACCAAAAATAAGGAAATACGACCTTAAATAAATAGCAGCTTCTAGGCTCGTCCAAATTACTAGTGAAGTAAAACAAAATGGGCAACTAACACAGTTGAGGTTCAAAAATCCAGTACCTCGTCTGACCTCTATCGTCCAAGTTATAAAGCTGTACGAAACTAAATCCCATGACCACCTGCAATCACAGGTAGGGACCGATACCGACCACGCGGCGTAAAATCAAGAGTACTAGAACTTGAAATAACAGATTCCAACGTTACATGGCTTAGATAGTCTTCTCAAAAAGTCACAGAGGGCGGCTCAGGACAGAAAACCAGGATCTACCACAGGTTCGACCAAAGAAATTACAGCTGTTGAAATGTCAAAAATAACGTGTTATTTCGTCATGTAAACAAATTCTAATTTATATTAATAGCCAAATATAGTTTTTAGGGCCAAATTCGGACATATTTCCTTAGGGATTAACTATACAGAAAGAGGGAAAACAAGGCTGGATCCAAGACAGACTAGTGACGGAAAATTTGTAAAAATTATATTCGAGGTCAGGAAAAATTTTGACTAAATGGAAAACAAATCAAAATAAAACGTTCAAGGAATAAGGGAATATATTCAAAAAGGTAGGTCGAAGTCTTAAAACTCAACTAATTGTTGCAACTGCTATAATAATAATACTTTAATTTCGTATGACAAAACAAACCGTAACAATATTTTGTTTTAATAAAGGGTTAGGTATAATAATAGTCCGGGTTATATTTAAATCATCTTCCTATTTACATCTATATAGGTTAAGCAAAGAACTGAGCAGTTTTTAATGTATTGGTATATTGAACCTTTCAAAAATATCGTATGAATGAAGAAAATTCAAATGCTTCTGTTTATTCCTATGAACACAATAAAACTGAAATAAGCCATGGAAGCTCTTTTTTAATTGGCTAGTACATTTTGCTAGAAATAAATAACGCAAGCCTATCTACACTTGCCTGTTCATGGGGCGGTCGACAAAAATAAAACAAAAATACCTACATTTTTTTCTTTTTATTTTCTAAACTCACACAATCAGTGTAACAATGGTGATAAAAACAACTCTAGTTAATGTATAAGCGTGGTGAAAAATTATAAATTTCACAAGCGGGACACCGAGGCAACGCGACTAGTAAGGGTGCAAAAGGAGTAAAAATATTCAAAGTGCTTACCCTTTATATAACACGAAATGCTAGTGTTTAGTAGATTATGCATAAAACTCAATCATTAACGTACAGTTGCATAACAATTTAATTAATAATTACTGTCACTTGTAATGTGCCAGCTCTCATTTTAATGTAGACAAAGATAACTGAACGCCAATTAAATTTATTACGTGATCAATGGCCAGTTGTGCCGTTTTGTGTTGTAAATAACTAAGCAGCTTTTACCCAAGCAAACCCAAACACGATTGACTAAGTAACTACACGTGGACTCTACGCGGCACGTCAATCCATTAAAACATTAAAAAGCAGTTCCGTTATGCACACGTTTGACTGGTAAATATGACGTGGCGAGACAATCAATACCGAGACTTGCAGTTTATTGACTGCCTGCCATCTATGGATTTTAAAATATTTCACCATGCTTATTTATTACATCTTTTTTTCTTGAGTTTCAAACTGAACCATTACAATAAAGTAAGAAAAAATTACTTTGATATGCTGAAATAAAGTATTTTGGTCGATTTCATAAAATCTTGCAGCAGTAAATTTTACATCATTTGTTTTAATTTGTACGTAAAAATCTTTCAGCTCTTCTACGATCTCTTCTGTGTTACTTAACTCTTTTAACATATTGCAAGAATTTCCCAACTTTGTCACTTCGGCTTTTAGTAGGGAGCAAACGTACGTCGTAGACCACATCAGTATCTAAAATCATAATGCGTGTTATTATAAAACAAATAAATATATAGATACATAAATAAAATAACTGTTTAAATAAATAAATTTATTTGTTAATACATGCATACATTATACTAAGATCAACGATATAGAATGTGGTAAAAAATTGCCATAAACTCTGCATAGATTAATTTCTGACCGGCTTTGTAGCGATAGTGATATTAACGCCCGGTACATACATTATACAAAATAAAACTAAACTTAAGTATGAAAATTAAATGATATAAACAAGAACAAAAATTAAGAAATAATTAAATAAGATATAAAAAACATCAGGTCCTAAATATTTAAAAATTGATGTATTCGTTAATAATTTTGAACGATTCAGTTTTAATTTTCTATTCGATGTAAGAAGTTTCAGAATTTTCATAATTTTCGGTAACAAATTAGGAATTTTTATTCCAATATTTCATGATTTTTTTAATAGAGTTAAGGCTAGTAATTCGTTTTTAGCACTTCCGGGAATAAAGTATATCCTTTAGTCCATCCAAGCAGGGACTAAAGTGGTTTATTTAATCCCTAGGGACTACAGTGTATCCTAGAAATGAATAATTAAAAAAAGTCATATTTGACAAAATTTTATTTACTTGTTTATATTTAAATGGATGTTTACATTAGTACAATTTATAATAATAAGTGCGGGTCTCTGATTAACCAGTTTGAACATATATCAAAGTTTTGACTGTTTCATCTGACAGAATGCCAAATAACTGCCGACAGGTTACAAATGTCTGATTAAAATAACTAGCGTTAAGCAATGCCCAAAGTACCCCCACTAAATAAACTATTTATTTCATCGACAGTATGCTGTATAGATTAGATTATCAAAAAGTCGCTGTATGCCACTACTTGATGTAAAAGTACATGCGGCAGCTTCAGAAACTAGCCCAAAAGCTGATCTGGAAGTAATTTCAAAAGGTCTGGGAATTTGGGATTCTTCCATCATGTCACCATGTCCAAATATTTGGTCGGCTATAATTTTTTTTTATAATTTATGGAATTTTCAACGCACGGGGACGGCTGCCGACTTCCATCCTCGATGTATTTTTAAAAAATCCACAGATGCATCAGAGTCAGCTAATAAAGAGGCGGATATCCGTCGAAATTAGTGTCCAGTATATAATGATGAATTGAGTAGATTTAAGCTACTTGCTACTTTTTGCTGTTGCTGTTTCCAAATAAATTTTACCGACTGACTACGTAGCACACTGATTGTTTTGATAACGAACGAAAAATTTTGAACGAAGGGTCTTAGCCTTTCTTAAAGCCATATACTTCCAGCACAGTTCAGTAAAATTGACTGTATTTTTTTCTGATTTTCTAACAATAAAATTCCTCTCTCTCGATTTTTGGTATTTTTAATATTAATTAGAATTGAGTAATGAGTAGACCAAATCAGTACCATTATCCTCCGTTAACTGAACTAACTCATTACCTCTACAGGCTCCTGCGACGTTAAAAATAAATGCGTATTGTGAAACTTAAGTATAAAATGTTTACTGCAAACACTAACCCGAGGGGCGGCTCACTTCCTTAAATCTGTGTACATACTATTGCTAAATCAAATTAAATCATTTTAAATCTTTCTTAAATCATTGGATTTTTTGATTTTTTTTAAATCACTTACATCAATTTAAATGACTTTAAATCATTTGAAATCAAGTTAAATCACTTTAAATCACTATAAATCATCAATAAATCACAAAAATCACCTAACATTCGTTAAATCATCATTACAATTTGACATCACCGACAGTGATTTACAGCATTTAAATCGTGTTAAATCAGATTAAATCAATACTGATTTTAAATCTGTGTACACCTTTTTTGGGAGTTAGCCGCCCCTCGCACTAACCTTTGTCATTATAAATTGATGACCCAATCAAACCCAAAAGTGTTAAAGGTGAAAGGGTCCTGGATTTCTCTGTAAAAAACACAAGCAATATTTGCTGGAATTTTCCACTTTTCGCTCACAGCATCATTTCACAAAAATGTCTGATACTGCGCTTCATATATTTTCCCAGATTTTGTGGGCAAAATACCATCTACCACTTGGAAACGCCGTGTCTTCCCTCTGTAAACAAGGAAGGTGGTAGAGGAATTCTTCCTCGGCCAAATTGGTACCACCGCACACATCCCTACGGATGTTTCCAGCTCTGGATGTGTATGTCGGACTTCCCCAGTACACCCACGGTACTTAAGCTTCGGTCTTCGTGGACTGTCAGAAGATTAAAAAAGTTGTTCTTTTTAGAGATATATTGGGGAGATTATAGAGCATCGAGTCCAGTGCTTAAATTTCTCAGCCTTATGCTGTGTATCGTCAAAATTTAAGCGTTTTCTTAGGTCCAAATTTTTCAGAGCTTCGTTTTAGATTTTGCTTGAGGATATCCAAATAGATGTTCTGATCCATAATTCCGTCTATAAATGCAGGTTTCCAGGTCCTTTGGCCGACATACACCTTTAGATCATTATACAACCTCCACCATTCTTCATAGGAAGCACGCAAGTTCTTTTTCTTTAAGGATTCTTGAATCTCTCCACACGCCATGCTGTCGATCCGGGCAGAAAATGTTAAACTTGCTCTCGCAACTGAAAATTATTCCTTTTCGGCTCGAATAGACAGCATCGCGTGTAGGGAAGACCCAAAGAGTCCTTAAATGAACAGAATTTGTGCGGTACTGTGTCTGGGGGAGTACGTCGGCCAGAAAACCTGGAAATCTACATTTTATAGATGGAATTATGGATCAGAACATGTATTTGGATATCCTCAAGCAAAATCTAAAACAAAGAGCTAAAAACTTTTGAGTGAACAATACGTTTCAATTTTATTAAGATCCGAGCATACGGCTGAGAAAGTTAAGCACTGGATGTTCTATAATATCACAAAAGTTATCAGAACACCACCGCAAATTACTGATCTTAACGTAATAGAAAATCTATGGAGAGAATTGAATGAAGTTCTAAGGCAACACGAAATCGCCAGTAAAGGAAAACTCAAAGCAGTATTACAAACGGAATGAGAAAAAATATCAGTGCACTATTGCAGGAAATTTAAGCAAACAGATTAATGGAGGTTATAAGAAATAATGGACTCCCAACAAAATATTGACCATACTGTATAACTATCTTTAGCGTGTTTTTGTATAGGTGTACGAGTTTCATTTTGACGTAGAAATTTTGTTTTTGTTAATTGGTATGACTTTACTTCGTAAATTTTAATTTTTCTTTAATTTTTTTGGTCATTAGTTGTTGCTAGGAGAGAGTTAACATTTAGATTTATTTTTGTATTTTTCTTCTTTATATTTACTTATGTAGGTGGAAATAAATAAATTGTAAGGGGGTGTATGAGTTTCATTTTGACTGACTGTATATGAAAGTACCCATTCAAAATCATCTTAAAATTAAAGAATTACCAAAGAACTTACCAGTACAAAAGCTGCATAGGTAAGCATAACTACTTTCAATTCTGTAGTATTATACGTAGGTATGTCACTTAGTGGGGGATAAATTCTAGCAAAAGCTCTTAAATATTGTAGGCCTATAACACCGTACATATCAAATAAAATGCCTCCAAAGAATCTGTTGACTCTTTTTATAATATCTGCCAAATCCAAAAACATCACTCGACATTTTCTTATAACTTTTACCGACTCTTTAGGAAAAAAGGATTTTATGTTCACTAGTTTTTCACTTATTCCGTTACATTTTAATTTCAATGATAAATTTAGGTTTACAAAGACAATGCATATTAAAAAGTGGTAGTAGGAGATCACATAGTCATAAAAAAAGGTACCATTCTCAAGATCAGTTTTAGCTGTGAAATGCCGCAATACTATAAAATCTTTGATAACAACAAGCAGATTAAAGCCAATAAACTGCAAACATGGGATTGCATAAATGCGTATATTTTTACGCCCTTCGGTGTTTAAATTAAGAAAATTTTCTAAAGTCGAAATGCGACTTAAAATCTGATTTATATTTGTTTTAAAAAAGTTTGACATAATGACAGTTGTAATTATATTCTTAAATCCATAAACTACCAGAAGTGAATCCAAAACATAAAACGGTATTTTATTAGAAACCTTTAGATTAAAAGTTTTTACTTCTACCAATCCCATCCGAGCTATAAACATGTAAACACATACCAACAATATACTGTAAATAGTAAACCAAGGCGATCGCCTAGATCTTTTCGCGAAAAAGTCATAGTGTGGAAATAACCCAAAAATGTTTAAATAAACAGCAATATAATGAAAATATCTACTATCTTTTCGATCAAAATAAGGCATTGTGTGTTTCACTGCACAAAGCTAAACTAAATAAGTCGCTCTCTTAATTAACAAATTTTCCGAAAAAGGGGTAATTATCTCCTAATAGCTTTCTGTATATATATATAATTTATCAATACTATTAATAACTCCCTGGTGGTGACCTTGTCGTTTGTGATACGACCTGCGTGCTTCAGCGATTCCAATAGCCATAATGGCGGAAACTTAAACTAGAGAAACAAACTATCAAAAACGACAAATTTTTGCAAGTACATTTTTTCTAAAATAAATGTATTCCAAAATTAAAATTTGAACTGTGGTAATAATTTGGAATGTGTTCTTGAAGATTGAACCTAAGCAAACCTTCACAGACTTTTCTTTTTGGCTTTTGCTTCGATTTGCTTATGCTTTCTGTGCTTTTTTTTATTATTATTTTGAAAATAATCTGAACACCGTACACGGTTTTCAGACTTATTGTGGGTGGACAGTTTCAGTGGCGTGCAATGCCATTTAACACAGGGTTGGCAAAAATTGTATTTAAGTCAAAAAATTACCTTTCGAAGCATTCACGTACATAAATTTCACGTTTTGTCACAACTGTCTCGATTAGAAGTCTGTAAAACATCGTGGCCGAAGAACAACGAAATTATTTATAAATTAGATCAATACGGAGCGCTTTTCTTAATAATAATAATAAAGATGTTTATTTGTGCCAATAAAACAATTAAAAATATAAATATAAAATTGATAAAAATAAAAAAGAAAACCAAAAAATGACAGTAGTATACTAGTTGGCATAAATAGGTAGGATTTTGATTTATAAAAAATCATTCTTCCAATCCTACCCTTACTAAATAATTTTTTATGTATTTTTTTGAAAGCTATATAGCTTAAGCCCCTTAGACTAGAAGGAATATTATTATAAATTACAGAAGAGATATATTTAAACGAAGACTTATATTTTTCAGTATGATGTTTAGGTATTTCTATTGCGTTCTGATTTCTAGTATTAACAGTATGAATATTATTCCTGAATTCAATTTTTTCAAATAAATATCTTGGTTTCTGAGTTAAAATTATTTTATATATAAAACAGGATATGTGGATTTCGCGTCCTTTTTCTAATTTAATTAAATTATGTTGGTCAAAACTAGGTGATACGTGATCATATTTTTTCAGCCCTATTGAAAAACGACCACAGTTATTTTGAAGAATTTGAAAATTTCACGTTTTGTCACAACTGTCTCGATTAGAAGTCTGTAAAACATCGTGGCCGAAGAACAACGAAATTATTTATAAATTAGATCAATACGGAGCGCTTTTCTTAATAATAATAATAAAGATGTTTATTTGTGCCAATAAAACAATTAAAAATATTAATATAAAATTGATAAAAATAAAAAAGAAAACCAAAAAATGACAGTAGTATACTAGTTGGCATAAATAGGTAGGATTTTGATTTATAAAAAATCATTCTTCCAATCCTACCCTTACTAAATAATTTTTTATGTATTTTTTTGAAAGCTATATAGCTTAAGCCCCTTAGACTAGAAGGAATATTATTATAAATTACAGAAGAGATATATTTAAACGAAGACTTATATTTTTCAGTATGATGTTTAGGTATTTCTATTGCGTTCTGATTTCTAGTATTAACAGTATGAATATTATTCCTGAATTCAATTTTTTCAAATAAATATCTTGGTTTCTGAGTTAAAATTATTTTATATATAAAACAGGATATGTGGATTTCGCGTCTTTTTTCTAATTTAATTAAATTATGTTGGTCAAAACTAGGTGATACGTGATCATATTTTTTCAGCCCTATTGAAAAACGACCACAGTTATTTTGAAGAATTTGTAATGTAATTTCTGTTTATCTTCGTTACTGATATTTTTGTGATAAATGATATCACAGTAATCTAATCCACTTAGAATAATTGAATCAACCAGTCTAAGTTTAGTATCGGTATTTAAGTAGTCCTTAAAGTTATATAAAATTCTTAGCTTGTAGTATTTATTCTTAAAGATTATTTGAAATCATCATCATAAAAATTAGTTTTTCGTTTTAGATCCTGCAAAAGGTCGCTCAAAATGAGAGATTATTGTTAATTCACTTAGCAGTTTCTGCCCCTGTGTGTTTCGTAAATACTCACGAATTCTTTTTAATCCAGTAAAAGATCGTTCTAGAGATGCGCTGCTAGCCGGAATAGTTAAAATTAGTTTATTTCAAGTTATCAGTTCAGGAAACACTTCAACTCATCCTCTTAACCCAGCAAAATCTAATGATTTTATAAGCATTTAGTCGTGCAAACTCTGAAGAAGAATATACCATTGTAGTTCATGTTTCAGTCGGTCAAAATCACATTTTTGGCTGTACTTCTATTTCAACTTCATAAGAGAATATTTATACTGCTTATTATTTACATTACGTTATACCCTTTTAAAGGATCCTAATTATGTTGTAAAAAATATAGGGACAACTTACTTTTAAATTCAGAACGAGTTTAATATTTCTGAAAAGTACGATAAAGCATCAACCCTGGCAACAGTGGAGTTAGAACGCTAGTGATGGCTGACGAACGGTCTCACCTTTCGATTCGCGTGTATTTGTTGCATCTCTTTCTACCCTATAGCCTTTCTTGCTTTTACTCATATAAAAGCTCTGCTTTTGCTTTGCCATAAGAGCGTAATATGAAGCAAGCTGTGTGCTTTCAAAATGGTCTTATGGGATGCTTATACAGCGACCTAATTTACGATTAATAGTGCAAGAAAGGCGTAACGTGGGAGTGGGAATGATATACTGTTGAATTTTTGGTCCTCTACAATATTAATTTATAGAATAATAGCTGCCAAAGCTGGACATTATACGGATAAAAATTTAATACATTTAAAAAAAAATTGTACCGCTTGTTCGTAGGGTAGGCAGTGCTTTTTGCCTATATTGTATTCACTCTACTGGACAGTTTGTACTCTAGGAGCCAGGGGGGTTTTCGTGGCCGATTGAGGTAAGCAATAGCACCAATTTTTGTTAATATATTTTACCGCCCACGCCGCGCTAATTTTTGAATTTCTCTATATAAACTGTAATAGTTTTTCCTGTATAACCTAATGACTAAGAGGCTAAGGCTGGCTGGCATGGTCTGTCACCAGAGCCGTCGATGCCGAAAATAAGTTCGTACGTATACGGTATTTGACACGAACGTATTGGACGTGAAACGGAACACTTATGGATGTCCGTCCGTCCATCTGTCACAGGCGATTTTCTCTGAAACTATTCTACGTAAAAAATTGAAATTTTAGCACAGAGATAGAGTGGTGTAGCCCAATTATAGACGGAGTATAGAAAGTTGAAATTTTGATTCTGGGGGTTAATTTTAAAAGGTATATTGGGAAATGAAAAAAAAAACTTAATGGCATTGTGTGGGTCTCAAATGAAAGCTTATTGAAGAAAGAATTCAACAATATATGTGATGTAATTTTTATGCTTTTTTTAAAAAAAATTTTTGGAAAAACGCCCAAAACTTGCTGTCCCCCATCCTTATCACCAAAAGGATCGCTCAGAAAAATCCGAAAAAAATCATGAGCGTATCAGATGTAGATTGAACCAAAATTATCAGGATTACAAAATTCTAGCGCGATCACTTGTTATAACCAATTGAATTGTTTATTTCCTTATTACTGCCGAACCATTAGAGAAGAGTTTTTCGACAAAAAATATTTCTCACAATGTAAGGAAGAACATTTGTCAATATACGTGTTTCAATGCTCTGCGCATACGCGATGTGATATGGCATTGATGCCGTCGGCGGCAGGTAGCGCGGCAGATGGGCGGAGATCGGGCGGCCGACGTTTGCTCAAGTGGCTGATGGCACGGAACACTAATTGTGCAAGTATAGCTTGCACTTGGCAGATTTTTTTTTCTTTTGAGATATTTACATTTGATTTTATTAGAATCCCATTACTGTTTTATTCCACAAAAGTATTCACAATGGTATTGTGCTCTAATTTTTATAATAAACATAAAATTAATATTTTCAATTCGATCGTTTCAATAAAGGTCTGAATAAAAATTGTAAGTAATTGTTTTCTTTACAACAGTCCTCTCTACAAAAAAAAATCTATCAAAGTGAGCAGCACTGTGTCAGGTGTGAAAAACACGTTTGTCGTTATAAAGTTTAGGAAAATTCAATATTAGGTAGGCAGGGGGTCTGCAGAAAAAAATAATTCGGCAAGTGGTCTACAGGGAAAAAAAGTTTGGAGACCTCTGATGTAGAGCCTAATGAGATTTTGGATTCCCAAAAACTGTGGAATCTTTTAAGTATTGTGATTAATTCGTTATTGGAACTTTTGTTAGTGTTAATTATTAGTCCGACGTTGGTTTCTTGTATTAAATCAACGGCTGTACTGTGTTGTCAGTGTTTTTTTGGTAAATTGGCGTTTGTTAATCTTAAACATTTTTAAAAGAAATATATTTTAAAGAGGTTTTACTAAAAATGTAAGATTATCATTATTTCTTACGCTGACTTGTTACATAATAATACACACGATTATTGATAGAACTGGCAACTTATTCGGTACCATGTGTTTCTTGCCAGTGGCGCATACCGCTAGTTAGAGAAAGTTTAAGGGGCGATTACCAGCTTATTATTGCAAAAGGGTCATTAATGAATATTATTTTTCTTCAATATGAATTCATACCAGGATTTACCGGTTTCGATATATGCACTGTAAAATTATTTGATGTAAAATTACTTGCTTTTTAATAGGTAATATTTCGCCTTGAAGCTTCAAGTAAAAATTACAATTATCTACCATGTCACGGAAACTGCTGGTAATTGAGTGCTATTTTTATGTATAAAAGTACCTGTTCCGGCAAGTTAATTTTATTGAACGATATGTAATTTTAAGTTGACGTCAATGTAAATTTACACCCGTACTCATTATATTTACAAGCGATTTAATGCAAATGTCTGTATATGAGTAGTATAATAATGTAATATTGCTAATAGTTTCACGAAAAATTTTACTTTCCAAGTTCGGAATTTTAGTTGTATGTAAATGTAAAGCTACATGGACGTATGCATGCAAGTACATGCGCTTTTACATCTTAATTTTGATACAATGCGTCCAGGGATGGAAGACAAGAGGACAAATGGAACAAATATTTAGACATAAAAAGTCAGTATTAATAAAAGTTTTTACGTACCAAAATCAAATCGCAATAAGAAAAGTATGACTTTTTGTATGGGGTGCGCAAAAAATAAAAACAAATATTTCAAGATAAAAGTAATAGATTTATTATTTCAACGCAAGATGTTACATCGAAAAGATGTGAAACATCTTTGTTTGATTTTTCTAGTTTACCAAATTCCAAAATTGCAAGAGAAAACTTAAACTGTGTGAATTCTGAATTAATAGCACAAAACAGAACCAACAGTAATTTGCAATTCATAATTCATTTAAGTTTAAATTTTCTTTTACAATTTTGGATTTTAATTAATTTAAGATGTTCCTGTTTAATATTTTCCCTTAAAAACAAAAAGAACACAGATTTATTTAATATAATTTTCATATTTATGTATATTTTGAGCATCACCTACAAAAAAATCAATTTTTTCTTACCGTAAATTTAATTTTTAGAAAGAAAAACTTTTATTTACAGTTTCTTTTTTTTTATCTTTAAGAAGTTGGTCCATTTGTCCTCTTGTCAACCCCATCCGTGGACATACTGTATGGAACCTAGCTATTCTAAATAAAAGTTGATTAAAACCATTAAATAACTTTTTTTAATAGAATTATTTGTTTTCGGGCATCAAAATTCTAACTACACTAACATGATAAACTTCCCGAATCCACAAATGATGCGTATCGCAACACAACAAAGCTACAAATGGCGTGATGAAATGAAGTCGACCGGTCGACCGACGGGGAATCACCAGATGACTTTAAATAGGAGGTCAAGTTAGTAATTATAAGTCTACTTACCTGGTATTTCGCATCTTTTTACAATATAAACAAATGTGGAAAAATGCAGTATCAATTGTTTTACAGTTAAATTGTAAATACCCGTAAAATATCGTAAAATTATGTAATTTTCAGTATATTTACCAATTAGTAACGTGCGCTATACTTTACGTTACATAAAAAGTTTAATTTCACATGACTAAAAATGTATATAGAAAAAATCACCTATAAGCTAATTGAAAATATACATTTCACTTGATTGGCATTTACTGTAATGTTACAATTATTTTACGAACTGATTTTACAGTGTGCAGTGAATTTCATAACACCGTGTATAACTTAATTATTTCAATCGAATCAAAATTTTGTAACGTAACATTTTAGCGTATATTTTTATTTGGTTGCAACAAAATCACTAATTTAATTTTTTCGAATTCTCCATTATTTAAAGTAGTCTCTCTAGATTACATTTTTATGAAGTATGGTTTAAATTGCCTTAAAATTATATTAACTTACTATAACCCACAAACCATAGTGAGCTAAAATTAGTTTAAACATTGTTGTGTGATACTGAGACAAGTCACTTAGAGGCTCATATATTCTAGCAAAAGCTTTTAAGCATTCCAGTTCCATAATAATGTCGGCATCAAATAAAATATTTCCAAAAACGATATTCTCTTTTTTTATAATATCTGCCATCTCCCAAAATATTAATCGACATTTTCTGATATCTTTTAACGATTCTGCAGGATTCAGGCACCTAATGCTTTGTAGTTTTTTGTTTATTCCATCGTATTTTAATCGCAACGATTGGTTAAGATTAATAAACGTATAACATATTAAGAAAACATAGTAGAGTATGACGTAATCGTAAAAATGGCTACTAATCGAAGAATTAGTTCTAGTTGTAAAATACCATTGACTGACAAGAAAGTCTATAGTCATCATCACATTAGCAAAAGCAAAGTTCACGAATGGAATTTTAATAAAGCGAGTATTTCGCATCCCTTCTGTGTTTAAATTTACAACATTTTCTAAAATCGAAATGCCAGTTAAAAGCTCTGATATTTCTTTCTTGTAGAAATTAATGGATAAAATGGAAAAAATTATATATTTAAAGCCATAAGTTATCGTCAAGCCGTCCAAAATATAAAACGTTGATTTTCTAGAAATTTCCGAACTGAGCTCTTGTAAGTGTTTTAAACTTATCAGAGCCATTATTACATTAACACATAATAAAAATATGATATAAATATTATACCAAGCAGCCGACCGAAGTTTTCTTGCGTAGAAGTCATACAGTGGGTATATGCCAAAAACATTTAAATAAAGGGCAATATATTGAAAGTATCTAATATCGTTGTGATCAAAATGAAGCATCGTTTGCTTCACTGACAAAGGCTTCAAATTGACTAAATTACTTGCCCTTACAATAAGAATAACTAATTCCGTTATAACGAGGCCCCTAATTTGTAATTCCCAATAGCTTATTCTATCAAAATATGTGTTCATATATATATATCCTAATGAAAAAGATACAATAATTACCAGCGACAAGCAAAATTAATTGTTTATTTGGATATTATGGAAAGTGATCGGCCTTTTTTAGCAACTGACTGTTGGGTCCCGAAAAATTTCCAAATTTCACTGCTATCATCACTATTGTTAAGAGGGGTCTATTTAAGGTGACCAGGTGGCCAGGACGTGTTTAAGCTTTCTGCCTATTGTCCTGGGTAAACAAAATGTCCTGGGCTAACCCGATTTTTACAATTTTGTCCACAATTTTCCCGGATTTAAAAGATCGCTATAAAGCACTACATTATGAAGATTTTTGTCATCTGGCAACAACGATTCAATATTTTATATTCCGATCTGGCATCAGTGTTTTCCAATAAGTATTTTTGATAGAGGTATTCAATTGATACAAATTGGATCGATCCGGGTCACTTAATGATAGTTCAACGGTATTTTACCTCTACCTAGCAAACCTATGAAATAGTTATTATCCTAACAAGTGCGGAAAGAGTCACTTTCCCGCAAGCGACTGCCGTTACCCGAACGACGCGAAGCGGAGTTCGGGTAAGCAGTCGAGTGCGGGAAAGTGCCTTTCCGCATGAGTTAGGATCAAATTTTTTTCTACTAGCGTTAAAAAAACCAACATCATTTTTACAAAGTTTATTATTTTTTAATAAACAAAAAATAACAGGTATATAATGTTTACTTATTACTTATTATATATATTTATCGTAAAAGTACAATTGGATGCACTGTGTAAATTAATTGCTGAAGCTAGAGAGGTTGAAGTTGACTGATTCTGCATAGTGGAAGTTTGAAGAGACAGAGGTGTTGAACTTTCATGGACGCTACTGGGACCCGGTGCAATATCTAGGGACGTGGATGTTTCTAAGATGCAACTGGAAGTCGTTGGAATAGCTTGACTGATATTGAGAATTTTGTTGGACATATCTTTTTTCTGTTTGATGGACTCCTCTAGGTAGCCTTCGGCAACAGACGTGGATTTCCATCCCCCTAGGCGTTTAATATTCGTTATTCCTTCACCAGAATTGGCCAGTAGAGTGGCCGATGAGCGCCTAAAGCTGTGACCGGTGTACAATTCAGGATTTTTATGTCCTATATATATCTCACTTGATTTTATTGGAAATGACTCTAAGACTTCATAATAATATTATTCATACATCACCAAAATTTTATTTCAATATAAAACATTAAAAAATATTTTCCCGCACTCAGTGCGGGAAAAATTTTCCCGCACGGTGCGGGAAAAATTTTCCCGCACGGTGCGGGAAACTTAGTCTTTCAGAGACAAAATGAGTGCGGGAAAACGGTGAATTGCGCACGCTAGTAGAAAAAGACAGTTCCGGATAAAAAGAATCCGTATTTCCACACACTTTGTCCTGACGCACCATTTCGCAAAATTTATGGATAATAGTATATTATTTAACGAGCGGTAATGTAGGTCATAACTCACGCAGATGAACTTTGCAGCACGAGCCGCAGGCGAGTGCTGTAATTCATCAAGTGAGTTATGACCTTTACCGCAAGTTGAATACTATACTTTATCTACGGCTATAACAATAAATACTAAGATACAAGTAGAGAGAAAGAACTTTATTCACAAATCTTGATAGTTACCTATAACAAAGCTATAAAAATTTTAGTTGTAATTACTCATTTTGTTTATTAATTAAATTATTCGAGTGGCATTACTTCCCTCAATAACAATAATGGACTGTTTCCTTTCGGCCAATCGGCTTGTACAGAGCCACCTTGATATTCGGTTCGTAAATCTTTTCCGATTTATTATAGTGAGTTATAGCAGTGAGTTATTATAACTCATGTTGTTTGTTTATAGATACTATTAATTGTTCAAAAGTAGTTGAATAATTAATATATAATTTAATAGGAGTAGATAAAGTTCTTTTACCAAAAACCAAAAATCACTAAAAATTTCACTACACATGTATATTCCGACCTGCCTAGAACGTTAGACACAAAACATAACGCCTCAAAAACTAAATTATATTATCAATGAATACGGAGAAGAAACGTGTTCTGATGAGCCAACGACGTTGCCACTCTTACTCTAAACGTGGTCACCATGCAATGTAAATAAATTCGTAAAAAATTATTATGACGAGAAATAATGGTAGACTAGTAACGCTGTAAGTTAAACACTGCAACATCATCAGCCGAGAACTTACTGCCGTTATCTAGTGGTGCCGTTGCGGTGTTTGTGTTACTTTCATTGGCATATCTTATTAATCGTCAGTCACATGCTTTAGCCTGTGGTATTTAGGATTGCAGATATTAACTTATTAAGTTCGAGCCATAAAAAATATTTTTAACGTTATCACAATTTAAATCAAATTTACAAAATGTTAAAAAATAAAACGAATATGATTCGCCTAAACCAAATATATTTAAAATGAATATTTTTGAAACAAAAAGTTTTTTTGTAGGATGTATAGTCTGGATAAAATTAAAGTAGAACATTTATTATTCTAACCCAGATTTGATCGATTCTTGGGAAATTTACACCTAATTTTGTCATAGACCATTCAAGGGTATCTTTCCAGATAACTGGAAAACTGCTCGTCTGCAGCCTGTCCCGAAGAAAGGTTCCAAGTCCCTTCCATCCAATTAAAGATCTATCTCTCTTCTCGGTGTTGTCAGCAAAGTTGCGGAGAAAGCGATCAACTTGCAAATTCTAAAATATCTAGAAAAACACAAAATCATCCATGACAGACAGTACGGATTTCGTCAGCAAAGATCCACAGCTGATCTCGTTAGCTTTGTCACACATAACTGGAACAAGTCTCTCGAATTTCATGGCGAATCTCAGATTGTTGCTCTTGATATTTCCAAGTCCTTTGACCAAGTACGGCATGCCGCACTCCTCAACAAACTACTTTCTTGTGGTCTTCCTACCAAACTATGCATATTCCTCTCTAATCGGCGCATATCTGTCGTGGTTGACGGTCACCCATCTAACTTTCATCCTATCACTGCTGGCGTCCCCCAAGGTTCAGTCCTGGCACCAACCCTATTTCTTCTTCACATTAATGACCTGTTCTCTTCCCACAATCCCATCCATAGTTATGCTGACGACAGTACTCTTCACTTCAATATTCAATTTTCCAGACAAGTCTCGAATGAAGAGCTGGATAATAGACGCAGATCTATGCACCTATCCCTTCCCCAAAATCTTCAATTAATCTTATACTGGGGTGAAAAGAACTTTGTTCAGTTCAATGCTTCCAAAACCCAGTCATGCTCCCTGTCAGGCAAAAAATCTGGCAACGCTTACCCCATTCACATGAATGGCTAAGCCCTACAGCACAGTGAAACGTTCGATCTTGTTGTCATCGCTTTCGAATATGATCTCATCTGGCACGAAAACATTAATTCAGTAGCCACATTGGCAGCTAAAAAGCTTCGTTTTCTCTTTCGAGCCAGAAAATATTTCTCCCCTTTCAACTTATACCCTACGTTTCCCAAATAAGACCTAACCCAACCTAACCTAGAGTACTGCTCCCACATCTAGGGAGCGGCATCATCTTCGACACTTAATATCCTTGATTATATCCAAACGAGAGCCATTCGACTCATCAATGACCCATTCTTCACAAGAAAACTTCCTTCTCTCGCTCATCGCCGCGCCGCTCTGTTGGGAATGTCTTTTCTACCGGTACTTCCAGGGATTTTTCTCTGAAGAACTAGTCGGTATTATTCCCCGACGGACTGTCCCTGGTAGTTTACACGGAGACATTAGATAAGTAGTAACTAAATTTTAAGTTACCGCATTTGTGGCAGTACCGTTTACACGCATTGGCGTTGAAGCAAGCCATAAGTCCATATTTACAAACCTGACAAGATGGACGTGCAGCAGCAGCCTGTAGAAATATCGAATGACATAATCCGCGAGATATTAAATACAAGTAGTGTAGACGAAATGCAAAAGGAAATTAATATCCGAAGAGCAAAACAGACCCAAACAACTTTGGAAGCGAAAGTGAATTAGCAGAAGAAATAACTTTAATGCAAATATGATTTTATTCAAAGAACTCGCCGGTGAAGATGAATTCAAATATTTTAATTGCATATGAATGTCAGAAGTCAGAAGATTCATTTAATTATTTACTTGGCAAAGTTCAACCTCAACCTATGTTACAAAAATATTTTACAAAAGGCTTTTTATTTTTGATAATATTTCATTTTCATTGAGATCTGGTATATTCATAGATTATTTTATGTCCAGAATAGATTTATTACAAGCTTGTTTGTTCCTATAATTTAGATTTTTAAAATTCCAAAGGCGTCCATGCTTCACATTTTCTGAAACAAATTTAATTCTGGTCTCTTCAGTCCACCGCGATGTCATTTTGAAGATAAATTTCAAAACCAAAGTTATAAACTCCACCAACCTATAAACTTGACTAAACTGTGCCGGTTTACATGAGTACGAGTCAAGCGACAAGTGCTGGGCGTTGGGAGGGAGGGGAGCGAGCGGGGCTGTCACTTGAACGAAAAATTTTAATATATTCTATTCCACTTATTAAATTTCTACTTGTTCACTAACTTCACACTTACCACTTAACGAACTGTTTACACGTGTTCACGTGACTAAAAATTAAGTTAAAATTTAGTTGGCTGTCCCCTTGGAAACTAACCTTAATAGAACAACAGGAGACGCGTTACGTATGCATCTCTTTACTGCCCAGCTACAAAAGCCTAAAACAGACCCCTTCTCTAGCTCATTCATCCCTAGAGTCCCGAGATTATGGGACAAATTACCTTCAGATATTTTTCCTTCCCGTCCCAAACTCCAATCCTTTAAATCTCGTGTCAATAGACTAAATTTCTATTCTCTTCAGACGCCCACGGTACGTTACTACTTAGGCTTGAAGTCTACGTGGGATATTTTAGATAAAAAAGACATGTCATACTTCTGTTTCTCTCTTAATTGCCATGGAAACGATTCAAAATAAAAACTTGTTATTGGTTAGAAAAATGTGAGTGCAAAATTTTCACAATAAAATTAAATTCGAAGATTAAAAAATGCTACAAAATTATGAAAAAATATAAACATAAAACGGCGCATGGCGGTGTTGCCGTATCCTTAATTTGATTAGCCACATTGCCCGTTACGTGTAATTGTTTTTCGTAGTAGGATGACGTCAGATGGGAAAATGAATTTTTTAAATTTGGTCGAATTTTAAACCTTAATAATTTTGTTATTATCCGTCCAATCGACGTAACTTTTTGTGTGCGTGTTTGGGTTGACTAATAAGAACAATGCACGTATTTTTTATTGCATAAATTATTAAAGGAAGTCATTACAAATCCAAAAAAATATTTTGAAGGAAATTACTAGGATAATTTAGCTATATAGAATGGGCTTATCCAGCATTTTTTTTTTATTTCATAATGCAAAAGTGCTCCATTCGCAAAGCTTATCCCCAAAAGAACTTGTTTTGATCGAATTCACCGTCAAAACAGCGATCAAACATCGCTCATTATGAAACGGGACGATGGCCTCAGGTGACGTAGTCCCACTATGAGCGATTAGCATTGGCACCGCTGCAAAGATTTTCCAATAAACTTTGTCAAAATGACACTTGTCAAAAATCTTATTTCCTTTAGGGGATCATGGCGGTTTTGTATTGGATCCATCGCATTGCCCGTTACGTTTAGTTGTTTTTCGTGGGATGACGTCAAGCTCGAAACTGAATATTTTCAATTTTGTCGAATTTTAAACCTAATAATATTTTAGTTATTATCCGTCCAACCGACGTAATTTTTTGTGTGTATGTTTCGATCGACTGATTGTGCAATAATATTAACATATTTATTCAAAACGCGAAATGACTAAACAAGCCCATTTTTTTACTTTTCGGTATAGTTTATTACGATTTAAAAATCAGCCATTTCCCCTCAGTGCAAAGGGTAGTGCAAAGTAACGTTAACGTAAAGCTTAACCTAAAGTTGAACAGGTTTGTTTTTCTCGGAAACCGTCAGAGGGCAACCAATCGAATTTTCTGGGTTAATAGAGGTATAGTGCAACTAGCTGAGGTAAAAAATGTAGTTATACAGGATGTATTGTTTCGGAGCTATTAAACGCCAAAGTCGAAATTTCCGAGATTTCCGTTGAAGTCGGGTACAGGTGGCAAAACTTAATTAAATCACTTTAAATTTTCGGAGGTTGTAGAGGACCCGATGCTTCAGAATCCAATTGGAACTGGTGAGGATCGGAAAATGGCAGGTAATTCTTTTGATTTTTTTAGGTCCAAAAATGCCATTTGCAGGCCCATCTTTGGTTCCTAATAACTCGAAAAAGAAAAGTCGGATAGAAAAACGGATTGATAAGTAAAAATTCTCAAATACTTTCTTTTTGCAATACATTTACCTAAACCTAAACCACTAGAAAATTGATATATTTGGGAAAAACTGGAAGTTTAGATTTTCGACCCAAATTTTTCACATTTTTTCTTCTTGTCAAAATGAATCTAAATTAAAATTCCATATACGTCATCGGAAAGAACTCGTCGAATTACATGATATCCGTATTTTTTAGTTTCTTCATTCTTCATAGGAAGGGGGCAATCGCCGATTAAATTTCGATTTTTTGACTTTTTTGCACCTGACATCGGTACCTTTGAATCACTCTGTATTTTTTTCTCTAATTTCTTTTTCTAATCTAATTTTTCAAGGCTATCTTATAGAGGGATAATCAAACTTTGAAATAAATACCGAATGGGTCATCCAAGAGCGCATTTAAGGGGAAAAAACTGAATTTTATTGATTTTTTCCAACAAATCCTATTTTTAACCGACATTACTCTACACTATTTTTCTGACTTAGTGATTCTTTTGGGTTTATTTAATCCCTTAAATACCTTGGAATACCTCCCACTAATTTAAGTCGCTTAAGTTTTCGTTTAAGTAATAAATTAATCGGTTTATTGGCATCGGGGACATGCGAAATTAGAAACTATTAAATTTTCGAATTTTCGACCATGCCATGACAACAAAGAATTGTAGTTTATTAACGTCGAAATTATTAAAATATAATGCGTCAAAATTTTGCAAAATTGACCGATTCCAGCTTGAAAAATACGTGAATAAGATTTTAATAACTTTCTACTTTAAGTGTAGGGATATTTTATTGGATGAGTTACGCATTAAATGCCATTTTTATTAATTTTATAATGGCCCTACAACACTGGAATTCGCCATGTACTCATTATAACACTTTTGACATCACATCCAATGGGATTAGGTTTTACAAGTTTCGAAATCCGCGCAAAAATTTGCAGTAGAAAATACCTTTTTTTGTTAATAAAGACCAAAATAAACTGATAAAACAATTACCACAACTATTTAATTTATGTCGGGAATATAACAAAAATATTTCAGATTTATTTGGGTTATACGCGTATTCGTTATTGTGTAATAATAATAACATATTTATGGAAAGTGCGAAATAATTAAACAAGCCCGTTCCTCCTCTTAAACGCATTATTGCCTTAAATTATGTTCAACTTACCAAAACCCATATAGAGTAGTCAACTAAAATTGCTTTAAATTCTATTGTGTTATACTTCAACTCGACGTCACTTATCGGCTCATATATTCTAGCAAGAGTTTTTAAGCACTGTAGTACCATAACAGAATAGGTATCAAAACAGATAATTCCAAAAAAATTGCTCACTTTTTTTACTATATCCGCCATATCCCAAAACATCACTCGACATTTTCTTATAATTTTTAACGATTCTGCAGAACTAAGGCATGTAGTGCTTTGAAGCTTTTCATTTATTCTTTTGTATTTTAATTTAAATGACAAATTTAGATTTACAAACATGCAACATAACAAAAAATGGTAGTAAGATATTATGTAAGCGCTAACAAAAGACTCATAAAACTCTCTCATAAAATAAGTTTTATTTATAAAATAACTCAGTGTTAAAACATAGATTAAAATTAAGGCAAGATTAATTGAAATAAACTGCACAAATGGAACTTCAACCCAGCTATTAATTCGTATCTCTTTTGTATTTAAATTAACAACATTTTCTAAATTTGAAATGCGGGTTAAAATTTTTGGTAATTTTGTATTACTGAAATTAATTAACAAAATGGAAACAATCACATTTTTATATCCCAACAGTATAATCAAGTTATCCAAAACGTAGAAAGTTGTTTTTCCGGAAATTTCCAAATTAAATTCATGTGCTTGTTTCAAGCTTATTAAGGATAGAATTACATAAGCGCACACTAACAATATAACGTAAAAAGTATACCAGGACCCTGGCCGAAGTTTTTTCGAGTAAAAATCATACAAGGGATACAGTCCAAAAATGTTTAAATAAATGCCAATATAGTGAAAATATCTAATATTATTTCGATCATAAAACATTATGTTGCTGACGAATGCTTTAAATAAACTAAAGTATTCACCCTAATATTGGTTGGGTTATAATAAAGTCCCTAATTAATATTATCAGTGGCTTCGTTATATTTCTGGTCTATTCTATATACATACATACGTACGTACTTAACTTATTGAGAAATTATAATAATTATCAGTAAAAAGTAGAAATATCCCTCCAGGGGAAAAATGGTTTCAAAATTATACGAGTATAACGATTAATCTCGATCTATATTTATTTTTTGTTGCTAGGGAAAGTATCGTACTCGCGAAAAGAAATCACCTCACGAAATTTTTTGGATCTTTAGGTTTTAAGGTCTGTAGACCATGAAAAACATAATTTTCCATTTTCGTGGGTTTACAGTACGTTGATCTTACATCATCAAAAATGTGACCGTTTAAGCCGAATTTGAAATTGTTTTGTAATATGATTGTTTGATTTTAATTGTGATGTAAAAATATTTTACTATGTTCTACTGTTGTTCGTTCAAATGGATTTCTGACTGGCATCCTGACAAGAAGCTCTGATGATGACCTATAAGATCGAAAGCGCTCTGCCAATAAATTAAAAAAATTTTGCACTTAATACAAAGCTTTGTTTCCTTTAGTGTAAAAAAGCCAAAATGGCAAATATTTCGAAAACTGTTAGGTAAGTCTAGCGACTTTTAGCTAATATACCTTTTCCTCTAAAAAAGCAAGAAAATGATATTTTTCCATCAAAAGTTCCATGTATGTATCTACTCACAACAAAGGTAGAAACCTTTTAAAATTCGAAGTGTGCCGTACAGAGCCAGTACAGCCGCTACAGTAAAATTGGGACTACCTACCCCAGTTTTTACTATAATAAATCAAAAACAGGATATTAAAGCAAAGAGAACTTAAAATCATTATTCGCACGCCATAAATCACGTTTAACTCAATCACAATATTTTAATTCCAGAAATCCACTATTGCCCGATGTAGGGGAGACCGGTGACAATTGTAACACGTGTCAATTGTAACATTCAGTATACGTCCGCCCTCCGCCGGATTATCGCAAACCGAGTTACACATGTTCAACGGTTGTTGACAGATCTTTCTTTAGATTGTTAGTTGCTTTAAGAATTCTGATGAATACTGTTGTTACGATCTGAAACGTGACTTTAAACACGAAAAGTAAGTATTTATTTTTATTTTCTTTTGTAAATAATTTCTTAACCATATTTTCAATACATATTTAAAATATACCACTGAAATATGGATTATATTGACAATATAATCTTATAATAAGAACACTTTAGGAATTAGATTACATAATTTAATAATCTAAACAAATCATATATGTCCGTTGGTGTCAATTGTAACATGAATAAAGGTGACGATTGTAACATGTTACAAATGAAACCAATGTAAAAAGTATGTATCATCACAATGTATTTCTTTATAGAACGCTTTACAATATGAAACCAAACATTTGTGGAGACCTCATACCGTGCATACGGAAGAAAAAATACTCGTATATTGACTTAAAATTAATAATTTGTAAATTTTTCCCATAAGAGTCTAAGCCAAAAATTTTGAGTAAAAAATGTCTTCTTCCGCACGAACGATATACTTAACTCAGGTGAAGAGTAAGGTCTTTTAGTAATGTTAACATACCCACGTTTCTTATCTATCATTTTTCATTTTAAAAGAATATTTTACTTTGCATTTGTGTATTTTCAAATATTGTTATTTATATTTTAATAGAAGTTACTAATACAGATTGCTACGAATTTGTCGTGTTTTTTTGGTATATTTTTGTCGACTTTAACAACAGAAAAAAACTACTTTTGTATGTGTGTAACTCTTTGTTTATTTTTTAATGTTATTATTTGTATTCAAGTAGGATATTTAAAATAAAATATAATATGTTTGTACGTACTGTTACTACTGACACCTGTGTCCGTTACAATTGCCACCAATCGGGTGTCAATTGAAACACTTGTCATTGACTTGAATTATATGTTTTAAACAAGAAACTAGATATTTTTTCTACATTCTAAATTTATTAGGTTACTTACAAAGCTCGGGGACATCCTCAAAAAAAAAATTAATCAATTAGAACTGACCGGTAAGGTTGTAAAAAATCACATGTGTTTTTTGTTACAATTGTCACCGGTCTCCCCTACCATTTATTTTGGACCACCCTGTATACATGTTTAAAATCACATATTGTTTTTTTACTTTACGGAAAAGAGAACAAATTCATTATTAGTCATGGTGCCATCTATTAAATATAAGTCTGTATTGAAAATATGCCTTTTGTTAGAAACCTTGTTTCAATTTAGTCTCAATATTAGGCCCAAGCAATAGAGCGATTTGTCGTGACATTAATACTATTAGAAAACGGTCTGTGCCATCATCTAAAAGATGATTTCTGTTACATTTCCAACTCTGAAATTTTTTCCATTCATTTGTTATAAACATTTTTAAGCAAAAAAAACGCGATTTTTTTAGTTTTTTGCATATAAAAGGGAAAGTAATGAAGCAATCTTAATGGTCTAAATGGACGATTTGTAGAGAAATACGAACAAAATGAGAGGTCTAACGTCCCGATCGGATACGTAGCAACGTACAAAATCGGGAAAAACCGGAAAATTAAGAGTTTTTTTTTTAATTCATAAATCGGCCATTTTTAAACGCATAGGGCTCAAACTTTGGAAAAAGGTAGTAATTTATAGCTACTTTATGTGTGCAAACCCCTGACGCTGTCCGACGATTAGTTTTGCAACAATCGTCATTTTAATTTTTCAATACACTATTTTGCAACAGGTTTGGATGCTCTATGGGTCGTCCGTTTTTAATTATTGAAACGGATTTGAAAAGTACAAATTTAATTGAACAAAATGTATATTTTAATTTTTCCATAAAATCCTACGAAACTGGTTGAAAATGCACGTAAAAATGCATAAAAATGGCCGAGCGCGCGAATATTGGCTCTTCTTCGCTCCTCCGCTCTCCCCACTACTCCTCGCTTTCGCACGCTCGGCCATTTTCACGCATCTTTACGTGCATTTTCAACCTATTTCGTAACATTTTATGGAAAAATTGAAATATACATATTGTTCAATTAAACTTGTACTTTTCAAATACGTTTCAATAATTAAAATCGGACGATCCATAGAGCATCCAGACCTGTTGCAAAATAGTGTGTTGAAAAATTTAAATGACGATTCTGGCAAAACTAATCGTCGGACAGCGTCGAGGTTTTGCTTACATGAAGTAGCTATAAATTACTACTTTTTCCAAAGTTTGGGCCCTCTACGTTTAAAAATTGCCGATTTATGAATTTTCAAAAAAATCTCTTAATTTTCCGGTTTTTCCGGATTTCTCCGTTGCTACTTATCCGATGGGGACGTTCGACCTCTCATTTTGTTCGTATTTCTCTACAAATCGTCCATTTAAACCATTAAGATTGCTTCATTACTTTCCATTTTATAAGCAGAAAACTAAAAAAATCGCGTTTTTTGCTTAAGAATGTTTATTACAAATCAATGGAAAAAATTTCAGAGTTGAAAATATAACAGGAATCATCTACGGATCGTCTTTCAGATGATGGCACTGGCGGTTTTCTAATAGGATTAATGTCAAAAAATCGCTAATATTTTGCTCTGTTGCTTGGCCTAATATGCTTTGAGTTCCATTACAGGAATTAAATCTTCAGTTAATTTATTTTACAATATGAAGCCATAGTTGTTTAAATCTTCTTTGCTTTTTTGGGGTATTAATTCAAAATATTACAAGTGGTCCTTAAAGTTATTCTGTACTGTTTTAACAATGAGGTTTTCTTTGTCACAAAATAATATTTATCAAAGTAACCACTTTACCAAACAGGGATAAGTTGTTAATTAGGAAGTTTCCTATGTCAGAAATATCGAGTAACTTCAACATCATTTAATAGTCTTTCACTTAACTTGTCAAACAAAAAAAAATTATCTCGATATCTTCAAAATTGACGAACTTATTCAATTTCTTATTTAATAACTTCGCGCGCGGCTTTTATCGGCCGTGACGTCAAAATACAGAACTCTGTCGCCCCATGGTCGCCGGGCTAGCTGCCCGCTGCTGCTTTCGCGTGTTTACTTTAATGCATTGGATCCTGGCCGGTAAGAATAACACTAAAGATTAAACGGGCGCCTAGTCCGCTGTTGATGGCGTTGTGTATTTTGACGTCATCGAGCCTTAGCCAACGTGAGCGTAGCATCTCAGACTTTGAAGGACGATAACTTTTTTATTTCTACAGATAATTAAAAACAAAAAATACATATGTTTTTACATTTTTAGGACTATTTATTAAGAGAAAATGAAAAAAATGGGAACTTCCTAATTGGCAGTTGTTTTTATACCCCTTAGTTGGTTCCTTATTGCAAAAAGGAAAAGTTATGTTTCAAGTTTTTCCAGTTTAAAAAAATAATATCTCAAGCAGATATTTTGATAAAATGGGTCTTTAGTTTCTGTTTACTTACTATATCGGTGACTGAAATGAGCCAAAATAGTTTATCTAACAGTTTGTTATTTATGATATTATTTTTCAATCATTAGAATGTTTTATAACCGATATGGAATTATCTGCTTGTTATAATACTTACACCTGTTTGATATTTATATTCATTTATTACTCATTATATTGTCAGTTCTAAAAAGTCAATAAAAGCCTAATGTTATTAAAGGTTTCTTCCATTACAATTTTATTGACTTTTTCTCTGTAAAATGGATGAACTACTATGTCCAGGAAAGTTAGAAGCAGAACCCAACTCAAACAATGCCGCTCAATATTGGAACCATTGGTATAGATCATTTTTCAATTTTCTTGACGCCACTAGAGTTACAGAAGATAAGGACCAGTTAAATCTTCTGGTAAATTACCTTTGTCTCGCAGTTTAAGAATATACAGTGTGTAACAAAAATATGGAAAACTCGAAATATCTTGCAAACCGTTGATTCGATTTTTATGAACTTTTGTACACATAGGTACGAAATTACGCCCGTTCCAATGGTGAGTTCCGCATTGTTGTTAAGTTTACCGTTTTCCTGAAATCAATAGGAACTTTTTTCTTAAATGGGACGCTCTAAATTTTATTCGATTTTCGAATTCGGCCTAAAATTCTGAATACTTCTTATTGAGAATATTTTATTCTAAAGTTAGCAGTTTTTGAGAAAATCGTTATTTAATTGTATTTTACTTTAAAATATCTGTACACCAAATCCAGAGAATTTAAATTTTAATAATACCTAATGGGTTTTGGGGACAGAATGCGAACGCAACAAGAAATTTGTAATATTTTTAATAACAAATATCCTGAGAGAAATCCATTAACTAAATCTACTATAAGCAAAGTTTTAAAAAAAAATTGTCAAACTGGAAACATAAAAATATTCGCCCGTTGCACTATCCATACTATTTGGATATTTACGAGTAGTACAAGAATAAATAATACAGGAGGAAATGATTTAAAAGTTGATGGGGAAAACTAAATCAAATGTTTAAAATGCTGTCCATTTATTTCTTGGCAGTAAGCCAAATACAGCGGATAAACATGCAAAACGTTTAGAAGAATGTCAGTTTTCTCGATTCTTCTACTATCTCTTTCTATCCTTAACTTAAAAACATCGAGGTCATTTGGCTTATTTTTGTAAACAACATTTTTTAAGGTGGCCCCACAAGAAGTAGTCGAGGGGCGTCAAGTCCGGAGACCGAGCGGGCCACTCGATTTTAGTGATGGTTAGTTGGTAACCTTTCATAAATGACCTTATGGCTCCTTTTATTTAGTGGTTATTCGAGAATTTAAAAGTCGTTGGTTAGTATAATAATATGTTTTATTTGTATTTGTCTGAGCTGTTTGGTTTTTGGGTGAAAAAACTGAGCCCAAAAAAACACCTTAATTTATATAAGGACAGTGTGACTTTCAATTTCGTTACCATGGCTATCACTGAATTGAACTTAGGTCGAGTTGACTAGTTTACCTCCGCCCTGCCGTCGCGACGTATCGGTCAGTGGGAGGGTCTGACACTATAATTTGATTGCATTTGGTGTTTGATTATTGCCTAAAAAATCATATTTAAATAATCAAAACCACATGTAAAATAAAGTAACAACACATACGATTATTTGGAAATAGTTGTGCAAAAGCCGGGACAATTTCATTTCTTAGAAAATCCAAATATCTTTCTCCATTTAATGTCTCTTGCATGAAGAAGGGGCCAATTATTCTCCGATCTATTATACCACCCCAAACATTTACCTTTTGGGGGAACTGGGTATGATTTTCGCATATCCAGTTAGGATCTTCCCTGATGGGCTAATATCGACAATTATGCCTATTAACTTTTCCATTTACAAAATATGTTGATTCGTCAGGGAAAATTATTCGGTGGACAAAATCTGGATTGGCGTTGTAAGGTTCCATCATGGTTTCGCAAAATTCCAAGCGCCTTTCGTAATCATCTTCGGAGAGCTCTTGCACAAGTCTGATTTTGTACGGATGAAACTTTTCGGTTTTCAAAAGGCGGTCTACGGACATGTTTAAAACGTTGATTTCTTTCCCGGTGTTCTGGTAGAAAGATGGGGATTTTCCTCTAAACTGAGTAAAACCTTCAAAACCTTATCACCATCTGTTGCACTTTTAGGTCGGCCAGAGCGTAGGTATAGCGTTTTTTACGTTTCCAGTTTGACGATTTTTTTTAAACTTTACTTACAATAGATTTAGTTAATGAATCTCTGTCAGTATATTTGTCATTAAAAATATTACAAACTTCTTGTTGCGTTCGCATTCGGTCCCCATAATCCAGTATTATTAAATTCTTTGAGTTCCTGTTAAATGATCCTTTTTCCGTAAATAAACGAAACTGACAATGTCAGACATTTCAGGTAAACTTTCGCCGACAGGTATTTTAAGGTAAAATACAATAAAATATCGATTTTTGACCACCATTTGCTCAAAAACTGTTAACTTTATTATAAAATGTTCCCAATAAGAAGTATTCAGAATTTTAAGCTGAATTCAAAAATCTAATAAAATATGAAACGTTCTATAAAAAAAAGTTCCGGTCGATTTCAGGAAAACGGTAAACTTGACAACAATGTGGAACTCACCATTGGATCGGATGTAATTTCGTACCTAAGTGTACAAAATTTCATGAACGATTTGCAAGATATTGCGAGGTTTCCATATTTTTGTTACATACTGTATAAGTAAATGTAGCACTTACAAGTATGCTATTAAAATACTAGAGAACCTATATATTTAACCTTAAAATGAAATATTTGCCAGGCATTCCCTCTGGACGAGACGACAAGAAGTTGGAGAATCTATTGACCCATATTGACAAGTACTCAAACTCAAACCAATAAATAAAGAATGCGGTTTTAAATCGGTTACTGCAGATCAAAACAGAGATGATTTTATAAGAGATTCATTTCTAAGGGTGCGATCATGTTGAAGCTGCGACAAACGATAGAGCGGCGAAGCGAAGAGAATTTGTATGAAGCAACGCGTCGCTCCAATATAAACACCTTCATACAAAATAATGAAATCATTCTCTCCGCTTCGCTAGTATCTCCTGTTTTATCGTTCGTCGCAGCTCCAACATACTTGCATCCTTAGTGGACTAAACTCATTGTTAAGAACTGTTACTGTTAACTAACACCCCGCGTTTCCGGTTCAGAGGTTTTCCTAAAACTTGCGGAATTTGCGTACCGTAGATTGAAATTTAGTGGACTGTATATTTGACTTTGTTGTAAGCAAGGAAGAAAGCAAACACTGAACTGTGTTTTACTTAACTTTAATTAATCAACAAATACGTGCGATTACATTTTGTTTGAAAATTAGAAAATGCTTTCAAGGCTGGAAGCACGAAAACTGCCCGTTGCCCTCGGGTAGCACCGCGTCGCCTTGCACCTCGACGTACAACATGCCACTCGAATGTCTCAATTCGTACTCCCCGATCCAACCCTCTCCTTCACTCGCTTTTTGACGATGCGGCTTGAATCAAAGAGCTTCCTGTTTACTGACTGGCGTACAATGTTGCCAACTTGTATTGAGCCTTAATTTTAGTTTTAAGGCTAAATGAATAATGAATTTATATTTATTATAAAATTAGTCTTAACACTCATCTCACATTCATCAACGACTTCTTAAAAATAATACTCTGAGTTTGGAGGAGGTCTTGAACAAAGCTAAATCTCTACAGATGGCTCAACATCACTCCGAATCATATATTGCCTTTAAAAACATCATAGAACGATTGCTAGGACAGGATAATGCTTTAGAAATATTGGAAGATGCGAATGGTTTGTGAATATCGTTTAAAAACTCTATAATTAAAACCATAGCAGAGTATCAGCCTACATCTAACCACGCTAATCAATCGTGAATTTCACTTGATAGTTTGGCGTTAAATTCATAAACGCAAATTAGGAAAATCGTCGATCGATCATAAAAATTATAACAACTGGATACTATCGAAGACTAAACTACTACTAAAGAAAATTAAACTATTAAATTACATTACAAGAAACAGTGTATTTGTTGTCAAGTGTTGTGTAGTACTCCACCTTTCCTTTAGTTTGTTTATATTGATTTCACATTTGTTGATAGTAACTTTGGTTACATTTGTTGATGATCAAGAATCTTTCAGCTATTACCACATTGGCAAAGGAACTATAGAATACTTTTACTATTATCCACACTCTGTAGCCGCGTTCGGTATTTATGTCAGACCGATCTGATCACTCAGAATCGTTCTTTTATTAGTTCCGGATGTAGGGGAGGTAAATGTCAATCGTTCGGATATTAAATCTAGACACGTCTGACGATGCTCGATTCGCTCCAAGTTTTTTGACCGACGAGTGCGATTAATCTGAAAATGTGAGGTTATGTTTTTGGTTCTGTCATATGGTTTTGTTGTGTTTATTGTTGAGCACAAAATAGTTTCAAGAAATAGTAAGGAATATTGTTTTATTTTATACATATTTAATAATTAAATATAACATTTCTACATTTTAATATGGCTTTGACTCAGACATTAGTAAATAGAGAACAAGAAAAACAAAATTTCATTGAAGCCTTCAATTTAATACATGAAAAACCAGTAGAAGAACAATTCACAAATCATTCTTACGAAGCATATTAAAACTTTAAATACCAATAATTGATATGGAAATTAAATCCCCTGCTCCAGGTGTGTAATTTTTTCTAATAAATGTGTGTATTTTTTATACTTTTTCAACAGTAAAATATGTAGGTATATAAATATATACCCCAATCAGTAAATTAGGAATGTTAATTGTGTCCGGAGCTAAACTTAGATTTTGATGGGTTTTATTCATGTGAAATGCGCTGTTTTTAATGAAAATGAAATATTTTTAAACGTAAAAGTATATTGGGTTGATTGCTCGGTTGGTTAGGAACATAAAACATTGAATGCGGTTTTGAATATATATTCCTGTGGAAGTTTGTGTATATTTCGTGATGTCAGCCTCTCTGATGATAACATAAGGGGTCAAAACTGGTCAGGGGAGAGGTTGTTATCTGAGATATACACAGACTTCATAGTTTTTGTCATCCGTATAGTTCTAAAAACTAGTTTTTATATTATACTTTAATATTTTTTCTCAAATGAGGTTTTTAGCTTGAGGCTGCGTTAAACATATTTATATGCAATGGGTCAAATTAAATTAGTTTCTATTTTTCAGATAATAAAATGTGGACAACAGAAGCAACAACATTATTTATAAGTTTATGTAAAAAACACGACAAAGATTTTGAAACTGGAATTAAAAAATATGTTTGGAACAAAATTGCAAAGGAATTATCAGAAAAATTCAGTCATATATTTACGTATCAGCAATGTGATACAAAATTTAAAGGACTAAAAACTATGTATAAGCAAATAAAAAATCATAACCTGAAATCAGGCAACAATACAAAAATATGGAAATATTTTGATTTGATGGATGACCTACTCTTCTCAAAACCCGAAATCAATCCAGCTGCAACATGCTCTAGCAAAAGTGGCCTTATTTTAGGTGGTGGTAGAGCAATAGAAAATATTGGGAATAGTAAACCTAGTAAGAATTTTAAATGTACTTTCACTTTAAATAAGTCACTTTACATAATTTTCCTTAAAAGTATAATGTTTATTGCTCAGCTTACTGTTTGTAATATCATAATTTTTGTCATAATTTTAGATCACTTCGATAATGAACAAGAACCCAGACAAGAGCTGGCACAGAATGGCAACAAAAAATATGGTGCTGGTTATAATTCAAACTTTATGTCAAAAAGAAAGCATTGTGAAAATGCTGTCGAAAGGAGCCACAGAGAGAAGATGGCAAAGCAAGACAGATATTTAACAATTTTGGAGCGAATAGCGGCAGCTGTTGAATACAACTGCAAAAGACTCTGAAAAAGATGATGGTAATCATGGAAGCCATTAGCGACCATTTTTTTTTGACTGAGTTATATGAAAAAAAGTTCTTTTGTTCCTAGTAATATAAGGAAAGTAGTTTTATTTTTATTGCAGATGTTTATTACTTAAAGTTCCTTAAAAAGGTAATGTTTACAACATTACATACTAGTTGTACTTACATTATATTTGTTACGTTCTTAAATTCAATCTTTTTCCTTTCTGCCCTCTTGGCGTCCTTTTCTGTCCTCTTTTGATAAATAGTATGTGCTCGATGTAATCGCTGACAGTTCTCGCACCACATGCCTCCAGATCTGTTTTTCCACCGCTTGATCTTCGAGACCAATCGGAGTGAATTTAAGAATGTAGCAATCATAGGGAGAACAGGGTTGTGGTCAAAATAATAGTAAATCTTGGCCGCAGCCTGCTTAGAATGTGCTTCATTAAGATTTAGATTACTTTGACCAAGACTATATAATACATAGTTGGTCGTATTGTTTTTTTCGGTTTAAGAAAATACTCGTTGAAAAATTTAATATTTATTCTATTTAAGAGATATTAGGTATAAATTACTGTTATTTGTTATATTTGTTGTTATATTTTACTTGATATAATTAATAAAACACGATTAATTGAATTTATTGTTTATATTTAAGCAGGGTTCCTGATATTTCTAGGGTTTTACAATATGTCCTGTTATTTACAGAGTTTTACAATCTATAAACAGTTCTTACTTTCCTTAATAAAGCTTAATAAAAGGTTTACCATAATGCCGTTATGAAATTATGAGGTTTATAGAACTGCTCGAAGTTTGCATTCAGAATTTTATAATTTAACTGTTTAATAAACAATAACAATGTGATGGTGAACGCCAAGCATCTGACGATGCTAGTGGTCTAAATTAATTCTTCTGCCATTTCTAAATTGTCCATTATTCTCTCCCTTTTTGCTACTGCTCGATTGTTTTGTCTTACATTATCCAAAAATATATCATTATTTTCTTCCCTTTCTTCAACTAACTCTGCTTCAATGTTCATTATGTCTTCGGCATGATCTCCATTTAAAATGCATATATTATGTAAAATGCAAGAAGACACAACCAAGAGGCATACCAAATCTAAACGAACTGTTTCCATGTATTTCAGTCTTCTAAAGCGCCCTTTTAATAAAGCAAATGTATTTTCAATGCAGACTCTTATTTGAGCTAGTTTTGAATTAAAATTTTTTTGTCTGTTAGTTAAAAAACCATTATTTTTAAAACCAACCATCATATATTCAGTTAATTTGTACGCTAGATCACCAACAAGATGACTATTATTCGGAAATGTAATTTCTCTAATTTCAATATCATTACTAAGATCACATTTTTCAAATAGTCTGCTATCATGCATAGAACCTGGCTCGCCAGCGTAAACATGGGTAAATAATTTCGTGTGGTCACATACACCTTGTAGTAAGACCGAGTGAAAGTTTTTTCTTACAATAAGAGTTAGGGTGTTCCCTTGGAGGTAAGATTCTGATGTGGCTGCCATCTATACATCCAACAACTCCTAAAAACATTTTTTATATTATTCATAAAAAAATAATCATCATTAAGTATTTATTACTTACCTTCAAATCCATTCATAGTCTGAAAAGCTTCCATAATGTTCAAGGCTCTTTGCCCTGAGGGCCAACTTATAATCTTAAAAATTCTATTCATTTTTAAAATTGTAAAACAAACTCTGTATAAAACTGACCAACAAGTGGACTTGGTGATGCCAAATCGATCAGCAACAGACCTACAAAAGGAACTAGTATAGATAAAATACTAAAAGATATGGTAACAATGTTATTACCGAAAACTTTCTATATTTGCAAGGCACCACAATGCAATCGTACGTCAGTTTCGGGCGGCGCAGCATGTGTTGAGCACTCGCCTATTATACCATTCTCGGCCGAAAATTCGCTTGCTTAAGAATCGCTAAAATGACAAGAGGGAGAGAAAACAAGGAATTTCCATGTGTTGTCTGCAAAGAGACAACTAAAGGCGCATATGCAATCTCATGTTGCAAATGTGATAAGTGGCATCACATAAAATGCATTGGCATGTCGGTACCCACACTAAACAGTTTTGAAAAGGAATTGAGGCTGCTGGACGGAAAGAGATGGTTTTGCAAAACTTGTAACGATAATATGACAAAGAGAGTCTCGGTGGGCACACCTGGAACAACGAACAAAAAGGAGTATACCTTGAATGACGTTATGCAGAAACTGGAGAAGTAGATATACTTAGCCGGAGCAGATTGCACCCCCCACCACTTTTTGATTGGTCGACCCCCACCCAAGCCCCGCCCCCAAGCCCCGCCTCCAAGCATCTGATTGCTCGCCCCCACCTAAACCCCGCCTTCAAGCATCTGACCCCTTCCAGCAAGGCGCGCTAATTTCCCACTCCAAATTATGCATAGGAGGGATAGAAGAGAAGGGGTTGCAGCATAAAAGGTTGATAATTTCAGTTAAACGCTATTAGTTCTGAAGTAATAAAGTGTTCTTCTACTAAAGTTGAAATAAAATAAAACAATGGATTTTCAATCCAAATTGTATATTTATAATGGTACTCCATTAAATGGGCAACGGGAAGAAATGGAATCGATTCATAAGGAAGAAAAAATTTATTTTCAAAACACTACTGGTTTTTTAGCTGAGGATAGACTTAATACTCTTGGGGATGTTGACCGCTACAATTACGAGGATGATGATGATGAAGATGAAGATGAAGATGACTCCGGCACCGAGGAAGAAGTTCTGGGGAGTGGTTGTGGAGAAGAAGGGTTAGTGAAAATTAAAAAAATTAACGCTTCAGAAGCTGTGAAAGAGAACTATTTAAAACGTGAAGTGTGCGTAATGCAATCATACATATTAATCACATCCATGGCGGGTGGCATGTACAGTCTGTGTCACGAGTGTTACTTTTTATTAGCCATAGAACAACAACGTGGTAAACACATACATGTAAACACCCATTATAAGCGTGCCATGGATTGTTGTAAAGATGAAATTAAATGTAAAGTGTGTGAGCAAGTTCTACATATGATTATTTTATCAGACGTCTGTGTAATGTGTAATAAACCGGATGTACAGAAAATCACAAACCATAAAATTGAGAAAACAACCTTAGAACAAAGCGTGTGAAGACTTCTTTGAAGATTTAACTCTGCAAAATTGTTTAAACAGTATAACTATATATTTAAAAATGTTGGATCATTATAAATATACAATTTGGATTGATAATAGTTTTAGTTTAATAAATATTTCTAAGCGGAAATTTGTGTTTATATTTTCCTCAACATTAACCCAACTTAATATTCATGCGATAGATAAATGAAAAACGTAATGCAAGATAAAATTTTATTTATTACTGCATAAAGTTTAACAATTATTATTCATACTGTGTGTTAATATCACTCTTCGCACAGTAGCGTTTTTACTAACATATTTCTTTAATTCAGGTGATAAAGAGAGGTTAATCAAAAGTACAATTTTATTGGTAGCAATTCTTATAATTGTATAATAGTTTTACATTCTCCAATGCACAGTGGCAAGCTTGTACCGTTTTATGAAAATAACAATCAGGAACCTTCTTATATTTACTTAATTTTGGTTCATTAGAAGTCGGAATGCTAATAATGTTTTCGCTATCTAAAACTTTTTGTAAAAATTTTGTCTTTTCAACACCTTTTACATATACTTTTGGTTTATTAAATAAAATATATATATTTTTAAGAATATTATCAATCTCGTTTAAGTCAATGTATCCAGATTCCCAGTCTAAGCCGTGATATGTTTCACACCATGTAATAATTTTATTATCTTCAGGAGACAGCATGTTTCTTTTAAATGGAGGTTTAAATAAAAAAGTTGAAAGACGAAATCCATCATAAATTGCCACTTCTTTAGGAACGTAACCAAAGGAACAAGTATACCCTTGAATGTCAATAAAAATGTGTGAAGTGCACTCTTTCATGGTGTGCAGTGAAGTGAAGTATTGCTAGTAAAAATTCGCTTTTAAAATCCACCTTGTCGTGGAGTTGTTTTAATTATAATAAAGAAAAAAATGTTACAAAGAAAATATATTTAAAAACAAAGCAATATACAACTAAAAATTAAACTAAAAATTATACCTATAATTAAAAATACGTTTACACAACCTTTTCGGTTGTTTTCGTCGCACACACCTCAACACTTGAATATTACACTCACTCGATGGCGCGCTGCTGCTGCTGCCGTTGGCTGTGAGGGTGGTGTTGGCTCTGGGGTTGGTGTTGGCTGTGTCGCTCTCTGCTGCATTGACACCCAGTGTATCAGGGTGGAACGTGGTGGATTCTCCGCTAGGAGAATTCGGTCTTGTCGGGATATCGTAAATCCACAAATCCAGTAATAGTTCTTCCGTATCTGAATGAATCGTGTCGCAAAACTCGCTAAACTCAGGAAAACTCATTTTAGACACTTTCTTGCGCAAAGCTTCACTCATAGCGAATTTCATTGTACTGCACAGCGTGTTACGTAAAAGACAAGTGCGGTTAAAATGCGAGCGTTGTGGAAACTAATGAAAGATAACAACACGCGTCTCAATATAGTGTGAAGCAAGCTCCTCCCATATGTATAATAAAGCGGGAGAAAGGATGCACTCGACAACAAAGTTTTTTATTTGTAGCTTCATTATTGGAGATATATTTTAAAAAGTGGGCGGTGGGTTGGAATGTATGCACCAAAGTACCGCCCCTAACACTCCGTGCGCATGCGTAGCACGCTCGGTGTGCGCGTGGTACGCATTTTGGTCTACTGCGCAGATGTAAAAAAAGACAGAAAAAAAAATAAAAAAAAAAATAAAAAAAAAAAAAAAAAAAAAAAAAAACTCGCAGACAAAAAAAAAAAAAAAAAAAAAAAAAAAAACAGACAGAAAAAAAAAAAAAAAAAAAAAACAAAAAGCAGACAGAAAAAAAAAAAAAAAAAAAAAAAAAAAAAAAAAACGCAGACAGAAAAAAACAACTCGCAGACTGGTACTGCCTGGTACTAGAGGTCCCGCCCAGACGGATTCTCTTTATATTCTCTTCACGCTTCGCATTCTTCAGTGTCTGCAGTCGTACCTTGAGCTCGATATAATACAGTTGTTCCTTCTTACATTCCGCTCAATATATTTTTGTGTTCATTCCGCTACGGTTAATTTAACATCTTTTGTTCACTTCTCTTGTGCCTTGTGTTTTGTTATATCTATTTTTCGTAAGTATGACTTTAATTGATTTAACTGTCTTTGATTTAACATTCGCTTGTAATGTTCATGATTATATGGATTGCCAGATTTGTGGAATGAGTGATGAACAAATTGTTGCGCTTGACTCGATCAGTATTGCGAGTGAAAGCTTTTGTGATATTAAAGTAGAGGATTATACGATAAACAATATCGGTGAAGATCTAGAAAACATGTCTAATAATATAATAGTGAAATATTGTAATGAGGACTCGTGTCCGATGTCGAAGCGCAACAAACCACTTCTGAAACTGATGAAACTCACTCACATATAGTTCCAAATTTTAAAGAATCCGACATTTTACCAAATTTGTATACATGCTTAAAGAATGCATCAACCTATAATTATAATGAAATTTACGCATCAACAGTCAATTTTAGTGATGTAAAAAATGAAAATTGTGTGAGCGAGCCTCAAACAAAAAGGTGTGCGGCATTTTCACCTGTTACACCAGTTCCAGAAGTGGATAATAAAGAGATTTTTATATATCCAGCAATACCTGTTTTAAATTTAACGGATGTTATTAAATCCGAGTTTGTTGAGATATATAAAAATGTCAATATTACGACTGAATCAACGGTACAAACAGACAGACATCCGGACAAAGAAAATGAGCAAATTGGTAATTTAATGATTTTATTGGAAGAAAGGAGGGAGACGATCGCACAGACAGACACACTCGCGGACAACGAAAATGAGCAAATTGTTGACTTAACATGTGACGCACAGGCAGACAGACTGGCGGACAACGAAAACGAGCAACTTGTTGACGGTGAACAAACAATTAATTCGATCGGCAAACGGGATGTAGACGGGAACCAAACTATTGATCAGATCGGATCAGAAACGGATGAATCAACTTTAACCGGTGATTTGACAGTTTTCAATAAAATAAGTATTACAGGGGATGGGAACTGCCTCTTTAGAGCTGTAAGTTTCTTCCTTTATGGGGATCAAGACGGGTTTAAGGAGGTCAGAGCTGAGGCCGTAAAATATATCAGTAAAAATTGGCATATTTTCGAAAATTTTTTATTTTATTTCAATATGGATAGAGATGCATATTGCTCATTAATGGCACAAGATGGGATTTATGGAACATCAATAGAATGTTTGGCCATTTCAGATATTTATAAATTAAACGTTAAAATATACACTAATAATAATGTTCAGCCCACGACTATAAGTTCGATGGAGCACTCAAAAACCATTAATCTTCTTTTTACTGGAGAGCTCACATCTGGCCACTTCAGCTTATTACTAGAAAAATTAGTCGCGGATAAAAATAATACTTTAAAAGCTGATTCTTCCCAATTGTCAAAATTTACTACAACTGCCTCCAAATTATTAAATGAAATTACAACTACCCCCAAATTATTAAATGAAATTACAACAGAACCAAAATTAACCTGCAGAAAATTCCACAAAACTGGCGATGTTCCGTACAAGAGTGAGCTTGATAAATTTTTACGAGCTAAACCTAAAAAAAATATATCAAGCAAGGATATGCGACGTAGCTGTGGACTAATGAAATCATTATTCCACAACTACTTGTCCTTAGGTGAGGCTTGTAAAAATTTAAATTTTGTCGGGGAAGTTTTAAATAGGCAGGGAAATCTTCTAACCAAATGCGGAAACCTGCTCTTCGAGTCATGCTTCGAATCAATAGATATATAAAATATTTTTTCCCTTTCCCCCACTTCTTTATTACCCATTTCCCTTACTCCATTTATATCCTCTCCTGGTGGAGTTATTGACTACCTTCCCGCGGTTCCACTGTTTAAACCAAAGTCAACATTTTATTTCCTCAGTATTAAACATGTCCTTCTTGTGCACACTGTGTTTACGCGAGTTTAAGCAAAAGCGAGGTGTAGTGAGACATATCAAAGAAATTTGCTTATCAAATACATACGTCTCAAATCCCGATGATTACATAATTGATGGTGAGTTATTTTTTGTTTAACATTTTCTTTTTATTTATGGGAAATTATTATTTTTAGTTTTGATTTCATGAATTTGCAGAACGCGATTCAGGTGTGTATAAGTTTATACATGTTTCGTTCTCACTAGTTTTTCAAAAACTGTAAATAGTATCAATGAAATTAAAAATATTAAAACTTAACCATTTTATTTTAGGATGGGTTCTGCAACAAATACTTCATCTTGAAGTTAATGTAAATAAGTATAATCCATTGAGGAGTTCATCATACATACCTCTTCCAAGGGAGATTCAATGGAAAAAGGCTGTTGTTAATGTGCAAAATAGTGATCAGTTTTGTTTTGGTTATGCGGTTGTATCAGCTTTTTACCATGGAGATCCCCGAAATCCAGCATCGTATCCGCAGTTTAGGGAGTTATTCAACTTTGAAGGTATAGACTTTCCAGTATCTATTAAAGACATTGCTAAATTTGAAGAATTAAATAATGTATCGATAAATGTTTACGGTTTAGAAGTCGCATATAAGAATGGGAAAAACATTTATGAAGTGATTGGTCCTCTACATTTTTGCAAGGTTAGATCTAATACCCATATAAATTTATTACTATTATCGGAACTAGATGATATGGGTAATACTAAAAATCATTACTGCTATATAAGCGATCTTTCTCGTCTAGTTTCCAGTCAAGTTACTAATCACGAACATAGAAAATATTTTTGTGATGGCTGTTTACAATTTTTTACTACTTTGAATATTCTTAAGCAACACATGCAAAATGATTGCAACTTTGTTAGAAATGATTTTCCTTCAAAAGAGTATATATTAGATAAATTTGGCAATATGGTGCCTGAAAATATATTAAAATTTCAAAACATTGAAAAACAAATGCAAGTTCCATTTGTCGTTTATGCAGACTTTGAATGTACTTTAAAACCTATCCAAAATGATTATGATGAAAATTCGTCACAAACTTACACTTTGAAAAAATTTGAACATATACCACATTCATTTGCTTATTATATTAAATGTTCATTTGATGATGCTGTTTCAAAATTTCATTTATATCGAGGGAGGGATTGTATCAAAAAATTTGTAGAAGATTTAGAATCGGATGTTAAAGCAATATATTCAAAATATTTAAAAAATATTACACCAATGTTAAAACTTACAAATTCTGATAGGGAAATGTTTCACAAGTCAACACATTGTCATATTTGCAAAAAAAGTTTTCTAAACATTTCGGATAAGGTGAAAGATCATTGTCATATCACTGGAAAATTCAGAGGTGCAGCACACTCAGTGTGTAATTTAAATTTCAAAATTCCAAACTTTATTCCAGTCATAATGCATAATTTAAAAAATTATGATAGCCACCTTTTCATAAAATCATTGTGTTTAGATAAGGAGCAAATTGATGTTATTCCTATGAATAAGGAAAAATACATTTCCTTTAGCAAATACCTCTGGGTAGATAAAATAAAATATAAAAATGGAAGAACACGAGATAGGTATTTAAAACTCAGGTTTATTGATTCATATCAGTTTTTGCCATCGTCTTTGGATAACTTATCAAGTATACTTGATGATTCTCAATGTTTAGAAATCAGAAAAGAATTCTCAAATGATTTACAGTTTAAAAATATAAGAAAGAAAGGTATATTTCCTTATTCATATATTGATGATATTTCAAAATTTGATGAAACAAATTTACCAGCTGCAGAATTATTTTATAATGAATTAAAAGGTGAACATATTTCAAGTATGGATTATCAACGTGTTAAGGAAATTTGGGATATGTTTCAATGTCAAACACTTGGTGATTATTCGGACATTTATTTAAAATCTGATGTTTTGCTGTTAGCAGATGTTTTTGAAAATTATAGAAACCTTTGTTTAAAAACATACAAACTCGACCCAGCACATTATTTTACTGCACCGGGATTAAGTTGGGATGCCATGTTATTGCACACAGGAGTTGAATTAGAACTTCTTACCGATCCTGACATGCTTCATTTTTTTAAAAAAGGTGTGAGAGGGGGTGTTAGTACTTGCGTACAGCGAAAATCAATTGCAAATAACCCGTTTCTTGTTAATTTTAACCCATTAGAACCCACGAAATATATAATTTATTTGGATGCGACCAATTTATATGGTTATGCAATGAGCCAATATTTACCTCAAAAAAATTTTGTTTGGATATCTGAAGAAGAGATTGATAACATTAAACAAAATATTAGTAATATATCTGATACAGCAGAAACGGGTTATGTTCTTGAAGTCGATTTAGAATATCCCACAGAATTGCATGATGAGCACAATGATCTACCATTCTGTCCTGAAGGTCTAATTCCTCCCAATTCAAAATATTCGAAATTAGTACCAAATTTAAGAAATAAAGAAAAATATGTTATTCATTATATCTATCTAAAACAATGTTTGCGTTTTGGTTTAAAACTTACAAAAATACACAGGGCCATAAAATTCACGCAATCACCATGGCTTAAAGAATATATTGACTTAAATACAAATTTGAGAAATTCTTCAAAAAATAAATTTAATAAAAACTTATATAAGACTAAAAATAATAGCATATATGGCAAAACTATGGAAAATGTGGATAGAAGGGTTGATGTAAAACTGGTATCACATTGGGAGAGAGTTGGTCATAAAATTAATTGTGCAGAGATGTTTATAGCAAAACCTTATTATAAAGATTGCAAAATATTTTCAGAAAATTTAGTAGCTTTACAAATGAATAAAACAAAAATTGAATATAACAAACCTATTTATGCAGGGTTTTCAATATTGGATATTTCTAAGACTGTAATATATAATTTTTTTTATGACTATATTAAGCAAAGGTATGGAGAAAATGTTTCTCTTTTGTACACAGACACCGATTCTCTTATACTGGAAGTTTCAACCGAAAATTTTTACGATGATATGAAACACAACCTAGATAAATTCGACACATCTAACTATAATAAAGCTAATATTTATGATATTCCTCAAAATATTTCTGCGGTTGGTAAATTTAAAGATGAATATGCTGGTGAACCAATCAAAAGTTTTTATGGGACCGGTGCGAAAGCATACTGCGTTGAAACAGAACATAACGTTCTTAAAAAAGCAAAGGGTGTATGTCGCTCATCCATTCAAAAACAATTAACCATTACCGATTACATAAACGTAATTGAACAAAATTCTAAAGTGTATTGCACAATGTATGCCTTTAGATCACATTCACATACTATATATACTGAATTAATTCATAAATTGGCCTTGACTGCTGATGATGATAAACGATATTTAATTCCTGGGAGTAGTAAAACTTTAGCTTGGGGTCACCATGACATACAGTTATATGAATTGTGTAAAGCTGTTGATATTGTTAACAAAGATGAATAATGTAATTTATGTAAAATTATTTTATATATAATGAAAAACTATAATAGTTGCAGGTCAGTTGTTAGGTAATCGTTATAGAAAAATGATTGCTAATACTATGTTAGTGTTGTCTGCTCTAATAGGGAATATAATATATGTTAATTATGTTCCGAAAACTCACCTTGCTGAGATTTGTATTAATACAAATAAATCAGATAATAAACCTGAATGTTGTTATGTAATGAAAATAACTAATATAAATGGTAGTACCATGTGGTATCACCAAGTCGATGATAAGTATATATCTTCAACAAGATATTTTAAGATAAAATACATGTATCCTAATAAAACTATAATTAATTCAGAATGGAATGTACTGTCACAACAAAGTGAGATTACTTGCGAATATTTTACCATTTTATACGTAACCCTTTCATGTTTCATCTTAATTTTTGTAATGTATTTATTTACATCATTTTTCTTGTGGAAAATATATAAATTTTTACACTAATAATAATCAATTATAGTAAAAGTAAGTGATATGTAGTGGGAGATCTCTCCGGATGGAGGGGGAAATATGGTATAAAAGAGTAAATATATCTGAACTGGACAGTAGTTGCGACGTTAAAGTTAGAAGTATAAACATGAATACTCCGAACACTATTCACCCTAATAAAGTAAATTCATATTATACTGAAGCATTTTCTCCAAGTTTAACTTCAAACAACATTTTCAATTCTGGTAGTGATAGTGATTTTAAAAACACAAGTGTTTTTCAACAGTGGTTTCATCCTTTAAATAAGTCTATCAATAAATATATATGCATTGGTTTAAGTGTGGAAGATTTTAACCCGTGTATCAAGCTGTCGGGAAGTAAAGGAATTTCAATTCTTTTAAGTGAAAGTGAGTGGAGGGAAATCCTGATTTATCAAGGTGTAATAACTAGTAACCTGTTTTCATCAGAAATACGTTGCGAGCCTTTAGAATTCGGAAACATTGGATTACACTTTGAAAAAATTCGAGATGAAATTCTCCTAAAAATTAAAAAAAATGGATTGTACATCTATCTAGGGAGAGAAACAGTTTGCAATTTGTGGCAGTTAATTCCAATGATAGAAAAAAGATTAACTCTTTTTAAAAATCAACAATTTAAACAATATTTTTCAATCTTTAAAAACAATTATGTAAATTGTGAAGGTGACATTGCAAATAAAATATATGAAGTATTAGCTGGGCAGGAAAACACGAGTGAAAATATTTGTGCAATTCTGGAGTTAGCTATTTCACATCCAACCATTCTTGAACGCAAAATCAAACAATTTTAACGATATGAAGAAAGTACAGTTCAATGAGAAGATAAACGAGGTTCATACAATAATCGCTTGGAGTTTCGCTTATAGACAAGCTAGAGAGAATATGTATGAACAATTGGCTAGGGATCGATTCCATTTCAAAAGAAGAATTGAACGCCTTGCTGCAATTTTAAATAAAGTTTTAACTAGGGAACATAGAGATAAAATTTTTTATAAACGTTTCACATGTAACCAATAGATAAAAATAAAAAACAGTTAAATAAATGTAGTGTGTTTTATTTCATATTTAGGAATTACAGCTATAACAAGTATATATTATTTTAGTATTTCAGTTTTCGGAATCCAAGAATTGTGTGACTTATCCATTCCTAACCATTTAACATAAACTTTGCCTCCTTTTCGTCTTAATACTTTTTCAACTAGATACACATCAGGATGTTTCACTTTTTGCAACTCCTCTTCATAAAAACCTCCTTGAATATCATTATTTTTTTCATCTTTCAGTAAATATACTCTAGGGTTAGTTAATTTTACTTCTTTAACTTGGAAAATTTCATTAGACCAATTTGGTGTATACCCTTTTCGAAATGCCTCTCTATATTTACTTATTCGAACAAAATCGTCTTTTTTATATTTTGGGTTTTTGGGATCAAGGGTTTTTGGAAAAGTGTAAATATGTTTTAGAATCTCCTTTTCATTATTTTTATTAACCTTATCAGGTGCTAACCCTATTGTTTTATGCTTTGAATTATTATACCTTAACACAATATCGTTTAAAATCTCTACCCATTTGTAATTTCCCTGTAAGCTAAAATTTTTCCACATATGATTTTTTAATGTTCTATTTACTCTTTCCACAATACTTGCTTTTAAATTTGAGAATGTGCTATAGTGATTAATTTTATATCTATTCATCAACTCTTTAAAATCCTTATTAAAAAATTCTTTTCCCATATCGGTTTGAAGGTTTTTTGGAATATTATTAACTACTTTTAAAATATTATTCATGGCCGAAGTTACGTCTTGCGCAGTTTTTCTTTTAACAGGTTGAGTCCAGACATATTTGGAAAAAGTGTTTATTACTACTAAAATATATCGATACCCTTTATTAAATTTTGCATAGGGTAGCATCTCTACTAAATCAGCTTGCCACAAGTCATTTAATCCTTTAATTATTACACGTCGACGCTTAAAATTTTTTCTAGCTGGTTTATGTAATTCATTAACAACTTCTTCCTTGATGTTAGTTTGCTTACTCATGACTTCTAAATGTTTATTTTTCTATTTCTACACTGCATTTTATTAACAATTCCCCATAAAAATCTTCTAAATGGCTACTTTCAGGACGATGAAAAGAAAGAACATCCCCTTTCTTTAGTTTTAATCCGACAGGGTCAATAACTTTTTTTCCATTAATTTTAAGAAAAATATATTTTTTTGGGTACTCTGCCCCAATTATTGTAGCAGATTCTATAGGAAAAATATAATTAATTCTTTTGTCTTGTAAAAGTTGGTAAACTCCATCTGAGAGATTGTAATTTCCCATAAAAGGTAGCACCAAATTATAATATAATTTCACATCACTGATATCAACAATTTTTAAAACATTTTCCCTACTAAAATTGGGTGACAAGTTACTGTTTATATTATCCCTCCCAAATATGTGGGAGCCAAACTTATCAATAGACATCTTAGCAGTCAACGGTATAATAAACAATACTTCAATTATGACAAGTATTTATCCAATTATTTTTGCTTCTCGTAGTTCTTCTAAAATCGATATTATTTCATTTTGATGACCAGTATGTCCAGCCATTTGCGATGACATCAACAATTTCAATCTATCTATGATTTCGTTTGGATCGTCATAATATACATAATCTAATTTCTTTTTTGATAAATTTAACATAGCTCCCCCCTTTTTTGAACCAAGTCTTGTTGTTCTTTGACGCGTTTGAGGAGGTTGTAATCTCTCCAGGCTAGAGACGCTAGTGATACTTGAAGTGCTGGAAGTACTTCTCGGTTTAATAATTTTGTTTTCTATTAAGTATGGTTTAATAATTGTAAGATACTTTGGATCAGTGGTGCCTTGAATTTGGTCATTAGCATCATAATTTCTCCTGTAAGCATTAGTTCGTGTCAAAATATCCATATAGTTTTTAAGATCGTTCGAGGTGAAACCTTTGGGATCTTGAAAAAACAAAAGTTCATATAGTCCAGGGGTACCATTATATGCCACATTTTTAACTTTAATATTCTCTTTATCAAAATCAAGCAAACTGTCTCCAATTTGCCATTTTTCAGCATCGGCATCATGTCTTAGGCCGTGTGTGTTATCCAGATCTCGCTCGCCTTTAACTGACGCATCAACAAAAGCTCTTACTAGTGGGTGAAATGCTTCAAGATATTCATTGTAGGATGGCAATCTAGTTAGTTCTAAAATTTCGCGTCTTGTATCTTCTAGTGTAGGTTGCAAGGTTGATTCTTCTTGATTTTCTCTAACTGTAGAGCTTAATCTCGGTCTTAACAAAGATCCGTTATCATCTAAAAATGCATCATCACTAGTCTCAAAAACTTCTTCATTTTGTAAAAACGATGGTACATCATATGGCAGATATCTTTGGTAAATATTAGATTTTCTTTTGGTTATTTCCTTTTTTTGTGGCGTAGAAAACAATGGTACTGAGGAAATTTCAGGTTTTATGTGCGCTTCCGTTTTAATGGTTTTAATTAATTCCCGTAAAGGTTGAGTGATCGGTTTGAATTCTTTTTCCTTACGAAATTCAGTCTCAGCAATATCTGATTTTAAAGCATTATATTTTTGTTTAACATCCTTTCTCGTTTTTATTAACTCTTTAATTGCTCTTTCATCCATCTTTATGAAAGTTATGATGTTTACTGAATACCAAAAATTTTAGTAAACTGTTATATACTCTAAAGAAAAATAAAATTATCAAATCCTTTTCTATAACGCCCATCATTTAACGGACAATCTTTATCAATTACGATGAAATCATAATACTTTTGCCAACATAAAGCGCACATATCTTTAAATTCTTGAAATGACATATCACTGTTCACATGGTCGTTATATATATGTTTTAAGTTGGTGGCATCCTGTTGAAAGATAACAAGCAAATTAGCGTTATCTCTTATTAACTGTTTAGGAATAGAAGAATATGTCTGACATAAATAAAAACAGTCGGTATTTTTATGTCGTCCAAAACAAAAATAATCTCTCATAATTGTTTGGTCACAACAAACAATATCATCAAATACAATAACAGAATTTGATTTTATGTCATTAGGTGGTACAATGTCCTCAGCATTTGATGACTCAAAATAACCTATGAATTTTAGCGGAGTTAAAAGGGTTCTTAAATATTCATATTTGGGTTGGTACAGTGATTTCGAATAAACATATACATTTTCAAATCTTAAACCATTAACTTCTGTCAGAAGCGAAATTATTACGTTAGTTTTTCCACAGCCTGAGGGACCTACAATTAAACAGCGTTTACAACTTCCACCAAATAATTCACCATGTTTTCTATACGTATCTTGAGTAAACTCAAAATTTTTTATTGGTAAAGAGATATTTTGCTTTTTAATCTTCATCCTTTCAACATCACTATTTAAATAAGAACATTACAAAATATTACTCATTTTATATATAATGGTTAAACATATTACTTTAAGTAGCAGTCGCGCTAAGAGTGTTAAGAGGAAAGGTAGGGGTGTGGTTAACACCTTGATAGATAAATTACCCATAGAACTCCATTTACCTTCATACAAGTTTTGCGGTCCTGGTACAAAATTAAAGAATAGGCTTGCTCGAGGTGATAAAGGTATTAATCAGTTAGATGAAGCTTGTAAAGAACACGATATAGCATATTCAACATATTCTAATTTAGATCAAAGACATAAAGCAGATCAGGCTTTAGCCAATAAAGCTTTTAAACGATTCAAAGACAAAAATTCTAGTATAGGTGAAAAGTTATCTTCACTGGTTGTGACTGGAATAATGAAAGCTAAAACAAAATTGGGTATGGGTTTGAGGAGAAAAAGAAAACAAAAGCGTAAGAAAGGTGGTCAGATAACTTTTAATAATGCTGTTAAAAAAGCGCGTAAAGGTATCATCGGTAAGAAGTTTAATAATATAAAAAATGCTGTTAGCGCAGCTTTGTCATCCATTAAAAGGGGGAAATTAAAAGTTATAGAACCTAAGCAAAGAATCATTCCAATTCCAAAAACTGGAGGAATTTTACCATTAATACCACTTTTTGCTGGATTATCTGCTTTAGGAGCTTTGAGTGGCGGCGCTGCTGGTATTGCACAAGCAGTGAATTCAGCTAAAAACGCGCAAAAAAAATTAGAAGAAGAAAAGAGACACAATAGGATTATGGAGAAAATATCGATAGGGAAAGGGCTTTATTTAAAACCTTATAAGAAAGGGTGTGGTTTATATTTAAAACCATATCCAAAAAACTGTTAAAACTGCTACCTCGCAAACCTTTAACAAATTTTGATTTAATCAAATATGCAAAATTGCTAAAACTGCCGAATTTTAGAGGAGTTTTTATGAGAACAAATTTACCAACCAAAATAAAAAAATATGAAACGGGTGTTATTAATTTGGATGACAATAGGGGAGAAGGCACACATTGGACTGCCTATATTAAAAGAAATAAACATATAAATTACTTTGATAGTTTCGGTAACCTTAGACCGCCAAAGGAAGTAATAAATTATTTTTTTAGCGATGGTAGCCATAATAACGTAAAATACAACTACAATAGATATCAGTCTTTTGACACTTTTACATGCGGTCAATTATGTTTACAATTTATTTATAATAATGTGTAATTATGTTTATATTTTATTCCACTCGAAACCATCATGTCGTTTACTATTGCTCTTTCTGGTGACTCCGCTGTATTACAGTCAGTATTCCATCCTCCAATCTACTTAGATTCTAACTCCTCATATGTTGTCGGACTAACAAATTTTGAAACTTTTAATGCCATACCAAATATAGATGACACAAATAATAAAGTTTATTTTGGAAAAAATAATGAGTTTTTACAAATTCCACCAGGAAGTTATGAAATAGATGATATTAATAAATATTTACAAAACCAGTTTGAAAAGAAAGGTATTTCATTTCATCTTTATGCAAATAACAACACACTAAAATCATTGATTAAATCCACTACAGATATTATTTTCAAGGAGGGAACAATAGGTACACTTTTAGGGTTTCAAGAGGGCACTATTCCTGGTGATGGAAAACCGAAAATGTCAGAAAATCCTGCAGAGATTATAAAAGTCAATTCTTTATGTATTGATTGCAGTATCGCTGAAGGATCCTATCTGAACGGAAAGCCAGTGCACATTATTCATCAATTCTTTCCTAATGTTAGTCCGGGCTTTAAAATTATAGAAAGTCCTCAAAATATTATTTATTTTCCTGTTACTGTTAACGTAATAGATAAACTTACTGTAAAAATAATAGATCAAAACTTAAAACTTGTTAATTTTCGAAACGAAATTGTTACAATTAGATTACATATAAAACAGCTATAATGGTTATACTATATAATGTCTTAGAATGTGATAAATTATTCAGAAACAATAATGTTAAAAGGTATAAGAAGAACAAACATTTAAAATTTAAGATTAGTAGAAAGCCAAACACACAACGGATAACACGTGAAAACAAAATTTTTCTTAAATCCCTGGGTTTAAAGATATTAGTATAACATGGATATCCTAAATGTATCACAAAATATTAACATAGACAATTCAATCACACATTCAGAATTTCATGCTTACGAACCATATTTACCATCAAAATTGGGGAATAATGATGAAATTATCATTCCTATTCATGAAGTAGAAAAATATACGCTTCCTTCCGAAAGCTTTCTTCACATAGAGGGTAAATTAACTAAAGAAGATGGGAAAGTTTCAACAACATTAAAACTTGTTAATAACGGGATAGCTTTTCTTTTTAAGGAAATACGTTATCAGTTAAATGGCGTTACGGTAGACTCGGTTAGAGATGTTGGATTAACTTCAACAATGAAAGGGTATTTATCGTATAACAAAAACGAGTGCAACAAATTAAAAAATGCCGGCTGGTTTCCGGGAGAAGCTTCCAAGGTAGTCGATTCTGCTACAGGGTTATTTAGCGTTTGTATCCCACTTAAATTTTTAATGGGTTTTTTTGAAGATTATAAAAAAATAATATTGAATTCAAAACAAGAACTTATTTTAATTCGAGACAATTCGGACAAAAATGCTACAATAAATACTAATGGGAATGAAAATCCCAAAATTGAACTCACCAAATTAACTTGGAATGTGCCTCACATATCAGTAGCTATCCCACAAGAATTAGCTCTTACGAAACTTATTGATAGAAATACAAACATATTAATTGCATTTAGAAGTTGGGAATTAATAGAATATCCGGAATTAACAAAAACAAGTCGTCACAACTGGCCTGTCAGAACTTCGACTAAGGTGAATACGCCTCGCCATGTAGCACTATGTTTTCAAAAAAATTTGCGAGATAAAGTTACAACAGATATGAGCAGATTTACTGATATTAAATTACGAAACATTAAAGTATATTTAAATTCAGAAAGGTACCCATATAACGATCTATTTTTAGACTTTGATAAAAATAGGTATTCATTATTATATGATATGTTTTCACAATTTCAAAAATCATACTATGGTCTATCACCCGAACCAATTTTTTCCCCAGAGGAATTTAAAGATTATGCACCTATCACCTATATTGACTGTTCACATCAAAAAGATTCAATTGAAAGTGGTCCAATTGTTATGAGAGTAGAATTTGAATTACACAGTGACCTTCAAGATGATGTTTCTGCTTACTGTCTTGTGTTACATGATAAAATATTTAGTTATAATCCACTAACCAAAAGTGTTAAACAACTTTAATAGGCATGCGCAATTATTTCTATATAATAAGTTTATTTCATATACGATTTTTAGTATTCGGTAGATAGTTATGAACACGCAATATTCAAAACTATTAGCCCAACACATTAAGGAATTAAATAAACTAAAGCAATTAATTGACAGCTATTGTTTAAGAAGAAGGATGTTTAGAAAGTTTAAGTATTTGAAGATTTAACTATGAATACTGTTATTGATATTCAAGGATTTAAAATAGAAAATAATGAGTTTATTACAAAGGAGCTAGCAGCATATGATGGATATCATATCACACATTATATTTTTAAGCGACCATTTCAAATGGATCTGCTACCACCAGATTTGCATAAACAGGCTATATGGGTGATGAAAAACCATCACTGCATTCCATGGAACGAAGGATTTACACCGCTACACAAATTTTCCGATATTATTAAATATTTAACACTCAAAAGTGATTTGGTGTACGTAAAAGGAAAGGAGAAGGCTGACATCATTCGCAAATATAGTCACAAGCCTGTTATTGAATTGGATAATCATCCAACTATACAAGCTGATCAACCACATTGCTTTTATCATGCAAAGGACTATTGCATCTGCGCCTTAACTAATGTTTTTAATTTGTATAATCATTTTTTAATGGATGATAAATAAAACATAATAAATTGTATTAAGGTGTTTTATTAAGCAGTTATTTTTTCACTTAAATGAAAACATAGTTTTGCAATATTGATATAAACAATAAACACAATAACAAATAATTCTTTCCCTCTTAGAAGCTTATAGAAAATTCAAACATGTTTTGACGTCCAGAAATCTGTTTCAAGTTAATCTTATCTTGAAATTTTCTTCTAAAATCTTCAGATAGATCTTGACAACGTGATATTCGTTTCCAGTCAACTCTATCTTGAAATTCTTCTATAAACTTTTCAGTAATGTTTTGATTAGCAGAGATCCATTTCCAATTAACCCTATTTTGAAATTTTCTTATGAAGTCTTCAGATAGATTTTGACAAGGAGAAAGCCATTCCCAGTCAACTCTGTTTTGAAATTCTTCTATAAACTTTTCAGACAAACCTTGATATTTATTTTGACAAAGAGAGATCCATTTCCAGTTTACTTTATCTTGAAACTTCCTTATAAAATCTTCAGACAGATTTTGGGAACGGGAAATCCGCTTCCAATTAACTTTGTCTTGGAATTCTTCTATAAACTCTTCACTTAGTTTCTGATATGCAGATATCCATTTCCAGTTAACTTTATCTTGAAATTTTCTTATGAACTCTTCAGATAGTTTTTGACTATGAGAAATTCTCTCCCACTTAACTTTGTCTTGAAATTCTTCCATAAATTTTTCAGACAGCCATTCAAATTTGGATATACGCTTCCAATCAATAAGTCTTCTATTAAGATAGTCAACTACTAATAAATTAGTTGCAGAGCATTCATAAAGCTTCAACAAATCCGATATTTCTAGCTTTTCAAGTATTTCATCGTAAATATAATTATCCATTTTATTTAAGCTAAAGACTCTTTAGAAGTTTACGGCAAAACTGAAATGTGAAGCTTCCTTTCAATCGATATATTATATAGCTTTTCCCCCACCTTTTCACAGCTTAGGGAGGGGGTAAAATAACGCTGACCATCATTAGCCAAATTTATGGAATAATCACTAACATTTCAATATAAATTGGTTTAGTGACATGATTAAAATTGCTAATCCCTATTGCAGCACATAATACATCAAGACCATTACTCTGAGGGGTTGTGTGTAATCTACCTTCTATTACTGAATTCTCATATACCTTTCGAAATTGAGTTCTGCATACTGCATACAATTCTTCATGAACTATGTTGTGAGAAATTGTTCTTAACGATACATATTTAGCTATATTAACAGTCTTTTTTAATTTTCGATGAAAACTAAAATTGTATATATCACCAAACTTGGTGGCACAGTAATTACACATATTTAGCAATGTTTTTAAAAGTCATTAAAATTTATTAAAAAACTTGTTAACTATACAACAATTTAAGTCATCATTTACTTCTTCAACCCCCTTTTCTTTGGTCAAGAATTCTTGGACAAGTGTTACTGGAAATAGTTCTCCATATCCCAAACGATGTAGCTGGTCTACAACAACATTAATACACACAGATCGTTCGGTAAATGTGTCACACATCATAATTCCATTAATACACTTTTGAAAATTCACATGATAATTATTAAAATAGTATGCGTAATAATCTTCCCAATATTTAAAACTCGTACGATCTTCAAAGTATTGATGTTGCAGCTCTGCGTATTCTTCTAATAAATGCAGTCTAGTCAAGTTAACAGCTTTATGAAAGAATATACTAATTTCCGAATTGCAAATACCGCACAGATCCATAACACTAAATATTATTAGTATCTTGTGACAGCGCTGCAGTGGTACTAAAGACGCGACTAATACATGAATGCTCTTAAGCTACGATCCCTTCTCTCACACCCCTCCTATGCATAATTTGGAGTGGGAAATTAGCGCGCCTTGCTGGAAGGGGTCAGATGCTTGAAGGCGGGGTTTAGGTGGGGGCGAGCAATCAGATGCTTGGAGGCGGGGCTTGGGGGCGGGGCTTGGGTGGGGGGTCGACCAATCAAAAAGTGGTGGGGGGTGCAATCTGCTCCGGCTAAGTATATCTACTTAAATTTTATAGCACTATCTCTGCCACGTAAACGTTACTATTTATTAATCCTAATAGACTTTTGACGAATACATAAAAATTATCAACTTTTCCATTTCCCGTGTATACATTTCAATGTAGGTATACCTTATTATTTTATCTGCCCGAACTAACGGTCACTGAAAACCAACAACAAAAATATAAGGTTGCTACTACTTTCTACCATGTATCACAACAAAACATCACAGAAAAGAAAATGTAGTACCTATGTTACTCTGATAATAAATGTAGTACCTATGTAATCTAATATATCACTTTACTCTTTAATTCTTTCGATACTTCTCTTAACCTCATTCGAATATCCTTATTTACACTTAAAATTCCATATGGATTAAACATCTTTGTACTTTTCTTTCGTCGGGCAATAAACCACACATGACTTTTCTCCAAACTTGGATTAGTTACATCTATTCCTGAACAAATTCCGCTAAATGTTAAAAGATCTAGAACATCATAGAATAATGGTTGTTCTGAATTGGTGATTATTCTTCATTTAATAACACAATTAATAAAGAAACTTAGAAACTACCATTTTACCTTCCCTTTATACCTGCTTTAATCACATTTCCAGGCACCATTATCTTACAGAAACTATGTCAATAAAGTACTGGACAGTTTATGGCTGTTATAATAACGATTCCGAAAATATTGTCATAATAATTGAAATCTAGACAAAACAAGCTTTAATACACCGGAAATGCCAATAGCCTTCTTTAAATAATATAGTCCCAAACAAACAATCCCAAAACGACCAGTCTAGTACTATATGTCCATAAACAACCTTATTGTGCATAACTTTCAATTTAATAAAATACAGGCTAAACTACTTCAAACAAATAAACACCATCTCTACGAAACTTCAGTAATACCATCTTCTATAAAAAACCTTCCAAAACATTTTCTGTGAATCTTATCGTTCATCGTATGTATACGTTAGCTATGCCTACTAAGCACTTTTGTGGAAAAATGCAAATTTAAAATAAATGAAATAAACAATTTCAAACTACGAACTAAAAATATCGCCAAATCAAATGATTAAAAATCCCAAAACACAAGAACAATGTACAAACGCAATGCAATGAAAAAAGGCTAAATAAGTGGCTGAAACAAAATAATTAATACTTATTTATATAACCCAAATGCACTAAATCTATCGGTAACATATCTCAATATAATTAGAAATTGGCGCCTGTACACTATGTATTACCTGAATTTGCAAAATGTATTACTTGAGTTTGCATAATGTATGTGCTTGCAAAATATAATGAAAGCTACCTGAAAATTATATAAAATTATAATATTGAACTACAAATATAAAAGACAGCATTATCCGCTAATTGTACAAAAAACACGAGCGTAACTGCTTTCTAAGCATCCGTCATCCAGATCCAATTAAAGGGACAAAAACACTCTACAATCTTGTAATGAGCAAATCCTTTAGAAAAACAAACAAATCAACAAGGCATAAGTTGATTAAAAACACTAATTTTAGACAACTGTAAATTATTCCATACTGTAAATTATTAATAATAAATAAACTTCCAAAACGGTTTCTTTAATTTTCTGGTAAAAAGTATTCCTCTGGAACATGGCATCTTTTGACAAACATTTTCTTGCTGATATAAAAAAATCTCGTTATCCTATTCTCGTAACTACAAAAACTCCGGCAACCATGGCTGTTCCACAAACTCGAAAATAACGCATCCTCTTTGACTCCTTGGAACACTGCCCCAGCTGCTATAATGTATGGCGCTTAATGTTGTACTGTAAACTCGCGCCGAATGTACCAATTCCTTTCGGCTGACGTAATCCCAAATGCTTCTCCTGAAATAAAAATGCTAACCACCTAAAAAAACTACACAATATTATGTAGCCTATAAACTCCCCACTGTCCCACCCTGTTTCTCCACTGTCTGTAATTGGCTCCAATGTTGCCAAGTAGCTAGGTATCACACAAGCTCGAACACCACTTTTCCAAATATCCCCAATTAAATCCACAAAATACCTCTCTCAAAAAACAAACTTTGCAACAATTTCAGCATAAAATTATGATTGCAAATAACTTCAAGGGTTTTCGCTAAAATATTGTTATATTAACACAATAACACTTTTGAAATAACATGTGCAGAAAATTAAAATGTATATAATTTTCCTGGTATATTACACTAAATCAAACTACTCTACAAAACAACCTCTGCATTCTAATTAAATATAAAAATATTACTTTGATACCGTACTGCATAAATTACCGTATCAAAAGAGTTCTCCAATCGATAATTCTACACTCAAAATTTAGTAAAAGCTGTGTTTTTCCGTCAGAAATTTACACTCTTAGCAAATCAGTTTCCCCTTAAAACTTTAAAACTTCATAAAAAACGCATTTCCTCAAAACACAAATACCCGTTAAACACACCTTTTGTTAATGTTTAGTATCTAATATCATGCAAATTCCTCTTCTCGGCGATCTTCTTGCTGCATCTACGTCTTTGTCTATCTGAAAATCCCTAATAATTCTTCACCAAAAATATCGAAAATACGAACTTTACTAAAAACTTTTCAAAATATGTCCAGTGTTTTAAATTTTACAAAGACAGGGTAAAATCGACTCTATAGCATCTAAGTAAAATGTGCTATATTTTACTTAAGCATAAATTTATCGTAAAAAATAAAAATATTATTTTAACACAAACACAACAAATCAAAAGCGTATACGAAGTTGTGTTTCTCTTGCCATTTGGACTCTACACAACAATAAAGAATAAAAAATCTAGTGTATACGACAAAGTTTAGCTAACAGTGTTACAAAAACAGATCAATTTAAATTAAAATTAAAAATTAAAGGACTCTACAGAAGAACTTTTATTTTTTAAATAAATAAATAAATAAAATACATTTATTTCCTATTGACTTACAATAATATAAGTATCGGATATTGTCAAATGTGGATAATTCCTTACAGTTAATAAAAAGTAAATATATAAATATACAATAAAAAGTAAATATACAAAAGCACATCCAAAGACAAACGAACAGTGTTCACAGCACGCTAACTAGTTATAAGTATTATACCTAACACTTTTTTACCTAGGTGTTGCAATCCAAGTACTCTTGAACTGAATAAAAATTTCCAGAGTAAAAAAATTGTTTAATAGCTCTAAGAAATCTACATGAAGCAGAAATTTGCTTTAAAACAGTCGGCAGCTTATTATACAATTTAATGGGCAGAACCAGTGGGCTATTTGCAACAGTCGACAAACGATGCTTAGGGATATTTAAGTTAAAACTTTGCCTCAGTTCATAATGGTCAGTGACATCCCGAGCCAATCCAATAACAGAAGAATTTTCTCTTGCGTACTTAACTGAATTATACAAGTAAAGTGAGGGGAAGGTTGGTATACCCAAACTTGTAAACAGTTGACGACATGGGTGTCGGGGTGACTTAAATAGCATAGTTCTTATGATTTTCTTTTGTTGTATAAATACTTCATTAGCCCTTGAACAATTTCCCCACGACACAATTGCATATGCTAGGCAAGACTGGACATACGAAAAGTAGTACAGCTTCAAAAGATTTAGGTCACCTTTTGACCGCAGTTGCCGGATAACAAACAGATAAATAGATAACTTTTTCAAAATATGATCAATTTGATATGACCATGAAAGCCTTGAGTCTATAAAAACGCCAAGAAATTTGGCTACTGGTTTTTGCTCTATGGTTTTTTGATTAATTTTTACCAAGAGGCCCTTGTTCAAATCTCGCAATGAAAAGAAAATTAATTCTGTTTTTTCGTAGTTAAGGATTAAGCCATTAGATTGGCAGTAATCCTGAACTTGCACAACAGCACTATTAGCATTCTTGCTAACGTTCTCGACATTGTTACCAGAACACACCACTGCAGTGTCATCCGCAAATAAAGAAATAAAAGAGTTTCTGAAGCTCTCAGAAACAATATCGTTTATAAAAATTATGAACAACAGAGGTCCCAACAAACTTCCCTGCGGAACGCCGCTGTCCACAGTTTTGGCAGTTGAGGAATAAGTGATGCCATTCTGTTTCAAAATAACTTTCTGGGAACGATTTGACAGAAAATCTTTCAGCCAGTCATACGAGTTACCGCGAACTCCATATCTGCTCAACTTACAGAGTAATAGATTAATGTCAATCACTTCGAAAGCCCTTTTTAAATCGAAAAAAAAGGTATGCAGTTTGGTTAGAGCTGTCAATGCTCTCCATAATTTTATTGTATAATGAAACTATGGCATGGTGTGTGGATACTCCCTTACGAAACCCAAATTGGTTAGGGCTGAAAAAAATCATGATTTTCAAGGAATGACAAAAGTCTGGTATAAAAGGCTTTTTCAAATATTTTTGAAAAAATAGATAGAAGGGCTATGCCCCTATAGTTAGATATATCATGTTTGTTATTCTTTTTATAAATAGGCTGAATAATAGTGTTTTTTAAGATTTTGGGGAACGAGCCTTCAAAAAAAGAAATATTTATCAAATACGTTAGAGGATCAACAATATACTCAATTACGTGCTTCAGAAGTGAACAGGGTATTTCATCAAAACCACAAGAATCTTTCTTTGAAATCGACAGTATTATAATATGAATGTCTTCCTTTAAATAAGGTGATAAGGATAAAGTATCGTTGAATGTTTTTTTATCGTTTTCATTATTATGAGAAACCCTTATGTTAGAAGTAATGTTCTTTATAGAGTCAATAAAATAATCATTAAATGCCTGAGCGGCCAAATCAAGCTTGTAAATTTTGTGTGTGTTATTGTGTGTGTTATCACCGTTATTGTCAACAAAGAAATCTGGCAGGTCACTGACCTTGTTTTGATTTGTTTCGTTTTTTATTATTTGCCAGGCTGTTTTAGATTTATTTTTAGAATTTGCAAGTAGATTATTGTTATGATTTTTTTTTGCTATGAGAATTCTTTTTTGGTGCTGTTTCTTTAAAATATTATACCGAACTAATAGTTCGGGATCTGACGTATATTTACAAGCTTTAAACATATCTCTCAGAAAACCATCCTCCTCAATAATTTCCTGTGAGAGCCACGGTTTTCCTAAAGACCTATCTTGAGGTACAAACGATTCAAGAGGGAAGCAATAATTAAAATTCTCCATAAATATATCAAAGAAGGTATTAAATTTATCGTTAAGATTGTCACCGAGTAGAAGTGGCGACCAATCTTGTTTGGAAAGTTCTAGAACAAATCGGTTAATATTAGTTACCTTGTAAAAGCATCGTTTTTGGATGGTGGTATTTGATTTCTTATCCCTCTGTAAGTCAAATGATAACATCTGCATAAAATGATCGGATATATCCGCATGGATAACTCTGGATGTCACTAACTCAGGATTCATGGAACAAAAAATGTTGTCGACCGTTGTCCTAGAACCGTTTTGAACACGAGTGAATTCAAATATTGATTTTTGAAGACCAAATGATAACAATAGGTTTTCCATTGCTATAGAGTCTTTACATTTTTTGTTAAAATCTACATTGAAGTCTCCACATACAAGAGTAGTGGACATAGTTTTGCAAGCTTGTAATAGCAACTCATATGCGTGATCAAAAAACACATCAAGATTTCCTGTAGGAGATCGGTAGAAGCAACCCACAGTAATATATTCGTTACTTATGATTAATTCACACAAGGCAAATTCAACATGTTGTTCATCATTAAGATGAAATAGTTTGTCAAATGATTTAAATACTATATCTTGACGTACCAGAATAAGGAATATGCACATTTTTTTTTATTGCTTAAATCGTTTAAGAAAGTCATTACAACCCCAAAACTGCTATTTTGAGGAAAATTACTGCGTTAATTTAGCTAAAAAAAATTTTTACTTTTCGGTATAATTTATTACAATTTCAAAAGGAGCCATTTGCCCAGCAAAAAAGTTACGTCACGAAACTTAAGTGGCAATCTACATTGAACGTGTTGGCGACTCAAATTAAAGTAACGACTTAAAAGGGGATACGGCAACACCGCCATGTCGATGCCTTCTGCTCCCCGCTCCCCTACCGGCCACTTCTGTAACTGTAAGTTGACGTTTTGTCTTTATTTATTTAAGAACTTTTTAGACATTTTAGAATTAAATAATAGGTAATTATTAGTTTAGACAATTGTAGCTAAATAATTGTATTTGGAAATATTTTGGTATGAATCTGGACTATTACAACATTTTTAAAGTGAAGTTTTATAACCTGATTACCTCAAGGACTGTCTTTATTCATCCAAGGTTATGTTGTGTTATTAAGCTGTGGTAATGTTTTTATAAGCGTAAAAAGATCGTCTGTTGGATATAATAAAAGTTAAATAAAACTTAAGAAAGTGTAAGTTCACATCGCTGCTTAAGAAAAGAGGCTGTAAAAATTGCGTGGTCTAATTAGATGAAACCCTATGAGAAGCTGAAGACACAAACATTTCATTTGATGCAGGTAGGTACATCCACACTTTTATTTTTAGCCATTTAAAAACTTTTAAATAACTTTTTCTCGTTTTGAAAGGCAACGTTGAGTTCAAAGTATTAAATGTTCTGTGTTTTATACACACATTACTTATTATAATTTAATAGGTTGGTATAAAATAATGTTAGGCAAACTTACAGTAGAATGATATTGCTATTGTTCATTTTTGGATGACATGGATGAAAGTATTGTTGTTATTATAATTATAGAGAATCCGATTTCTGCATTTTTTTAAGTTTCTGTTATGCAGGTACTTAGCCGATAGTACCTAGATACCTACTTTATAAACTGCTTAAACTGCTTTAATAATGTAAAAATGTCCCTACATAGGGGTTATTGATATTGGAGTTAGCTTATCAAGCTAACAATAATAACTAATAGGATATTGTAAAATTTGGGTAGTACGTGATATTTATTATTAAATAATTATATTTTTCTTTAATAAACTAAATTCATGTAGGTTTTTCTCGTGGCTATTTCGAATTTTTAAGGCTCCTAGTTTTACATGTAGAAACGTTTTGTAATATTTTCAAATTGTTTTGTATATTTTAGGTAATTATGCCAGGCATACAAGATTAAAAGGGTTCCTCCCGGAATTTGCTATTGTAATCTCAGCATGACCATAGCAGAACTTAAACATAAGTAAGTACCAAATTTGATTATGAAAAGTAACTACTTGGTAAATGTTAGGATGTGCTCAAGTTAATATGGGTTTTCCTCAAGCCTCGTGCACTCACAAAGTTGCACAGGAAAGAAAGAAATTTTTTGCAGCACATTTGCAACTCCTTTTTCACAAAATCATATTTGATCATGTCTGGTGTTTCACTCCCAATATAGCCAAGATGCTAAATTTATTAAAAATTAATGGAGTTTTCTATGAAGAGATCTAGAGTTCTTTTTACTTTCTATTAATAGTTCCGTTAAAATAAAAGTAAAAACAATATTTTAAAAATGGGGTGCTAACTTCAAGCAGCCCCCCATTATTGCAAAAACAAAAGTATGGCCACAGTCAGTGATGTGAAATGACGGTCATTTATCATCCGTAACAAATGACCATCATGTGACGGTCATATAGGTCATTTATAAAAAATACCCTTAATTTACATTAGTAATAAAACTAAAAGTTTAAGAATACTTTGTAGTTAAAAAAGAATATTCTTACAAAATTTAAAAAAGAAAAGCATGTCCTTAAGTTTCATCATGTTCTTCTACGTCATGTGCAAATTCGTCAGTTATTTCGTTTTTGTCTCATTTTAGAATTAAGCCAGGAATATTCTAAAACGCGACAGAGCACGCGTGATGTCTTCATTTCTTTGTACAAGCCTAAGGTTTGTGCTTTTGTGATGCACCAAACTGCACTAACCTGCACATTTTTTATTCGTGGAAGAAGCCCATAAGCAAAAAGTCAGTGCAGATTAGTGCAGTTTCGTGCAACACACAAGAACAAACCGCTAGTGTGCAATGTCAACAGGTGATCTGCTTTAAGCTTTTTTTATTATTGTTAATAATATATCCTATTTATAAACGAATCAAAAAGTTTTTAGATAGTACGTAATTCGTTTTCTATTTTTCTTTAAATTTAGATTTTTTTGACTTCAGTAGGATACATGATAATTTTTGCAACCTAGTTTATTAGGATAGCCGAAAAAAAACTTTTTCATTATTAGTTATTGTTTCTATTTTTAGTAATATTATTAGTATTACCAAACTTGGGCGTTTTAGCTGTTCTTGTGTTCCTGTTGATAAATAGGTGGTTTTAGTTCGTTGTTTTTTAAACATGTTTACTTATTGACAAATTTATTGCATATTATTTACTTTATCGTTACAAATGTAATCACATATGGATTTCTAATTATGTTCCTCTAAAACCTTGCATATTTGTCAGTTTGTGAAAAAAAAACGCCATTTTGAAGAAAAAAAACAAGCTTTATGTTTTTTTTTCACAAAAAACACGGTTTTTAAAAAAAACATTGCCGTTTTATTTCATTTACATCACTATTTCTATGACGCTCGTGGCTTTTTCTTGCTTAATTTTTACTCTTACGTCGAAGCATGAAATTTAAGAGGTTAAATGACCTGATGGTCATTTATTAATGTGATGTGACGGTCATGACGTCATGACCGCACAAAATGACGAGGTCATATGACAGACTCACATCACTGGCCAGAGTGCTTAATAGTTCTAAAGGAGGTCCACAGTTCTTGATGGTTTTCGAGGTCAGACTGTGGTAGTGCCATAGTTCCGTGGTCCCTTATGGCTATCCACCAGTGGTACAAAAACTAGTTTGGGTAGACCGCCTAATCCCCCCCCCCCCCGAGGGGGCACTATAAGGTCGGTAATATCATCATTCTCATGCCCTGAAAATTCCTTGTTTCTAGGCCTTGTATTAAGGAAGATATCACACTCCTTCGGTTGTAGAATAGACCGCTCTTCGTAACCGTGTCACTATACACATACAAACACCTACACAGAAAAAATAGGATAGGAAAAGATATTGAGTGATTCGAATGTGGAGATATCATCAAAAAATGGGTTAAAAATCAAAATTTAATCGTCGATTGCTCCCTTCCTATAAAAAACCAAGAAACCTAAAAATATGGCAATTACGTATTTCGGTGACCTCTTACGATCAGGTATATGGGATTTTGATTTGGATCCATTTTGACCATAAAAAAAAATTCCGTCAAAAATATTCATCAAAAATCGTAATTTTCAGTTTTTCCCAAATTTTTCCAATTTCCACTCGTTTTAGGTATAGGTAAATGTATTGCAAGAAGAAAGTATTTGAGATTCTAAAGTTTGACGTGTCATACCGTTTTTCTGTCCGACGTTTCGTTTTCGAGCAATGTAGAACTCAATATGGGTTTGCAAGTGACTTTTTCGATCTAAAAAATTCAAGTGTGACATCCCATTTTTCCGAATACCACCAGTTTGAATAGGGTTCTGAAGCTCCCGGTCCTCTACAAACTCCGAAAATTTAAATCGATTTAAGTTTTGCGACCTATACTGAATTTTTTCAATTTTAAAATTTTCCTTTAGTTCATTAACTTCTCTTTTTAGAGGTTCTAATGTAACATTAATATTAAAACGTTTTGAATCTATACAAAATTTTCCAAGCTAAACAAATATAGGACATATCTGTCCTACATTTTTTTGTTTCTAGTATTACTAGGCGTGCTATGTGCCTATCTGTAAGAGAGTACATTTAAACAATGTTATAAATTATTCTACAAAGAAAATGTCCAAGTCTGCGACAACCAACGGACATTTTTTTCACCAAGCAAGGAGTATATAGACCGCTTGGCGGTGTAATGTAAAGATCACTAAGAAAAAAGGTAGTCACTTTCTTGCTAAACTTTCCTTATTTTCTACCAGTCTTACTAACATATGTATTTTTTAAACCCTATATTTAACTTCTTGCAATAATTTAATTGAGATTTTGTTGACAATATTAATATTTTCTTAATCCGTGCAGAAAAAATCTTTGAAAAAAGTCACACGGGTGGGTGGAATAAGATAACATCTGAATAAGGTTGGTATTTGCCTACCGAATGCTTTATTTGCCCACAGGTATCTTTTTACTGGTTCTATTGCAAGATTAAATAATTTACCCATATTATTAAATTATTTAGTGTAGGTATGGAACCCACGGAGGGTGAGGCTCTTATTTTGTAGAACTTGTCTAATTGTTTGGCATTCTGACATATTTCTTATAGTGTAGGAAACGAATTTACGTTGTTGTGCCACGGAAACAATTTTTGTCATAATTACATTTAATTTTAATAATAAATCAGCACATTATTGTTTACAAAAATAAATCAATATTGTATTAAATTTTTTAGCCTATTTTGTGGTTATAGAATTATAGAGAAAGTGTTAAAAGTATGAAAACACCTCATATTTGGTCTACATTTTATTTGAAATATCTTACGGTAAGTCGCTGACGCCAACGCTCACGATATGTTATAATCTCGAATGAAAAAAGCGTGATATACCAAAAAACAGGTATGAAATCTTTAAAAGGGAAATAAGATAAGCAGCGAAATTGTTGTGACTATGGCAAAGCAGCGAGTCCAGAAGAACAAACCATTTTTCCATTCGTTATCAAGAGAGTTATAGTGAAAATACGGTAATGAGTGCCGAAGCATATCACTGTTCCTAGCATTACGCGTAATGAATTTACTATTTTGTGAACATTGATATAGAAGTCATATTTAAAAGTATTCTGCACTTTAAGTCACTTTAGTGCTTTAAACCTAAGGTTAAAAATATATCTGCCAATTATGTTGCATAATTTAAATTCTTCTTCGTGAAACAAAGGAGACAAGCATGTAATAAATATCGGCTTCGTCGCCTGGGGCTATGATCGGGATAATATAGTAACGGTTTAATCTTTCTTATTCGATACATTGCAATTTGTAGGACACACAGCGTCCTACAAAAGAGAAACAGTAGATGGTTTTCAGGCATACCAGACCAGGATATATATCCAAAAATTCCCCCCACTCTTCACCCCACTAAATCCCCCCACTCTTCACCCCACCAAAATCCCCCCACTCTTCACCCCACCAAATCCCCCCACTCTTCACCCCACCAAAATCCCCCCACTCTTCACACCACTCCTCTCCCCTCTCCGCTCCCCTCTCCGCTCACCTCTCCGCTCCCATCTCCGCTCCCCTCTCCCCTCTCCCCTCCCCTCTCCTCTCCCCTCCCCTCTCCTCTCCCCTCTCCTCTCAGGAGCTTAAAACCATTCCACAACACGCACTCTTCACACTACCAAATCCTACCACTCTTATATCAAATCCATTCCTCCTACCCGCCACACCACTTTTATTGCTATAAATTCTCATTTTATCAGACGTCTGTGTAATGTGTAACAAACCGGATGTGCAGAAAATCACAAACCATAAAATTGAAAAAACAACTTTAGAACAATTCTTATAATTGTATAATAGTTTTACATTGCTGGAACACACACTTCGATGCTGCGATATAAAAGGAGGGAATAAAGCTTGTGATTTTAGAGAAACACTATGAAGAAGATTACATTTAACCAAAATATGAATAAAATCCATGTATTGTTTGCATGGAAGTTTGCTTACAAAGCAGCACGCCAGAATGATTATGAGCAGTATGTGTTGGATAGATACCGCTTTCAAAATAGACTTCAATATGCTGAGACCCTACTAAAGGATGTTTTGGATGAAAATTATAGGAAGAAAATATACAATGAACGTTTTAAATAATTTTTGTTTTATTACAACCAATTCAAGCTCATATCCTCCCACCTCGACCATGTGGGCTTGACTTGAGTGGGGGAATATCTATAAATTTATACGCACACGGTTTCTGAAACATTATTTGCTAGAAATATGATTCAAAAACGAAAACTGGTTGGTTGCAGAAAATCGGTGAAAAAACTTAAACAAGAAGACAGAAGCAGATGCCCTGTTTGTTTATATTCCATGAGAAGAGAAGAAATTTGCACACCCAATTCGTGCACACACAAATTTTGTATAAAGTGTTTAACAGAGTGGACGAAAACAAACGCACACTGTCCTCTTTGCAGACGATTCTATTTCTCAATTGTTTTAAAAGAGACTAAGGAAAAGATTCTTGTGAAGAAAAATGACAGTGCTGATCAAGCTCTAGTGATATTGTTGTATATAAGTGACATGAATTTAATATAGATATATCAGAAGTAAATAAAACCATGTTGTTAAATATAAAGTTTTTTATTTTATTATATTACATCGTTTTTTAATATCCAAGAATTGTGTGATTTATCCATTCCCAACCATTTAACATAAACTTTGTTTCCTTTTCTTCTTAGCACCTTTCCCACGAGATACACGTTTGAATGTTTGACTTTCTGCAACTCCGGTTCATAAAAACTACCTAAAATTATTTCATTTTTGTCATATGCCAGCAAATATGTTCTTGGGTTGGTTAATTTAATTTCTTTAATTTGAAAAATTTCATTTGACCAGTTTGGTGTATATCCCTTTTGAAAAGCCTCCCTGTATTTACTAACCCTAACATAATCCCCTTGTTTAAATTTTGATTTTCTGGGGTCAATTGTTTTTATATTATTATAACTTGATTTTAGAACATCTTTTTCATTTTCTTCATTTATATCAATAGGTTTTAATCCTGTTGTTCTATGTTTAGTTGTATTATACTTAAAAACAATATTATTTAGGATATCCAACCATTTATAATTGCCTTGCAAGCTAAACTGTTTCCACATGAGAGTTTTTAAAGTTCTGTTGACCCTTTCAACAATACTTGCTTTGACTGTGGAAAATGTACTGTAGTGATTAATGTTATATTTTTCCATTAATTTATTAAAGTTTTTGTTGAAAAATTCTCTTCCTTGATCTGTATGTATGTTAGTTGGAGGCGTTTTCGCAAGCTTTAAAATTTTTTCCATAGCTAAAGTTACTTCCTCAGCAGTTTTTCTTTTAACAGGTTGAACCCAAACATATTTGGAAAATGTGTTTATAACAACTAAAATATATCTATATCCTTTATTTAGTTTTGCATAAGGTATCATTTCCACCAAATCTGCTTGCCATTAATCGTTTAAATTTTTAATAATAACCCGTCGTTGTCTAAAATTTTTTCTAGCAGGTTTATGTAACTCGTTGACTAGATCTTCCTTGATGTTGGTTTGTTTACTCATGACTTCTAAATGTTTAGTTTGTTACTTCTACGTGACATTTTATTAACAATTCACCATAAAAATCTTCTAAATGGCTATTTTCAGGACGATGAAAAGAAAGAACATCCCCTTTTTTTAACCGAATACCTACAGGGTCAGTGATCTTTTTTCCATTAATTTTTAAAAAAACATATTTTTTCGGGTATTCTCCAGAAATTATAGTAGCAGATTCCATAGGAAAAACATATGTAATTCGTTTGTCTTGTAATAAATGGTAAACTCTATCGGACAGAGAGTAATTTCCCATAAAAGGTAATACCAAATTATAATATAGTTTAACAGCACTAAGGTCAACAAGTTTTATAATGTTATGTTCTTTATTATCTTTGCCAAAGATGTGGGAACCAAACTTGTCAATAGACATGGTTGTTGCCAGCGGTAGAATAAGGAATAAACATGTGAGAATTAGTATTTATTTAATTATTTTTGCTTCTCTTAGTTCTTCTAAAATCGATATTATTTCATTTTGATGACCAGTATGTCCAGCCATTTGCGATGACATCAACAATTTCAATCTATCTATGATTTCGTTTGGATCGTCATAATAAACGTAATCTAATTTCTTTTTTGATAAATTTAACATAGCTCCCCCCTTTCCACTTTTTGTAGACAGATTTCTTGTAGAACGCGGTCTTTGTGGAGGTAACAAACGCGAAGTACTTGGTAGTATTGCACGATAACCTGTCTCTGTTGTGCTTCCACGTTTTAATATACCTTTTTGTAATAAGTAAGGTTTAACTATTGTCAAGTATTTAATGTCGGTCGAACCTTGAATTTGACTATTAGGATCAAAATTGCGTCTATATGCATTTGTCCTATTCAAAACATCCATATAATTTTCCATATCATTTGATGTATAACCAACAGGTTCTTTTTTAAAAAGAAGCTCATACAATCCAGGTGTTCCCTCATACCTAACTCCTTCAACTTTAAAATCTTTTCCTATGAAATCCACCACAGAATTAGCAATCTTATATTTATCTGCATCAACATCATGGCTAAACCCATATTTGTTATCAAATTTGCCTTCCGTGTCTTTTATTAGCCCATCCACGAAAGGTCTTAGAAGTGAATGATATGCTTCCAAATATTCTTCATAAGCAGGTGTCCTTGTTAATTCTAAAACATCTTGTCGCAACTCACCTATAGTTGGTTCAATTGTTGTTTCAGGGCTTGATTCTCCTAACTGTTGCGAATCGTCAAAAAATACTTCTTCATCTCCTAAAAGTGAGGGCATGTGTGTTGAAAGATGTTTACTATATGCATTTGATTTCCTTTGATTGACGTCTGGCGTAGGAAATTGAAATTTTGGGGTCAAAACTAATTGTGGTGAATATACTTCTTTTTTAATGAACGGTTCTGTTTTAATTGTCTGAATTAATTCATGCAAAGGTTGAGTTATTGGTTTAAATTCTTTTTCCATACGAATTTCTTTATCAGATAAATCTGATTTTAAAGCTTTATACTTTTGTCTAACGGCTTGTCTAGTTTTTACCAACTCTTTCGCTGTTTTTTCGTCCATCTTTACAAAAGGTAGGTTGTATACTAGAAAATTATCGTTGTGTCAGAGAGTTATATAGTGGAAATAAAATTATCAAATCCTTTTCTATAGCGGCCACCATTAAATTCACAGTCTTTATCAATAACGACAAAGTCATATTTATGTTTCCAACACATTGAACACAAGTTTTTAAACTCTTGAAAGCTCATGTCACCATTTACATGATCATCATATATATGTTTCAAGTTTGTAGCATCCTGTTGAAAAATTACCAAGAGGTTGGCATTATCACGTATAAGTTGTTTAGGGATTGATGAATATGTTTGACACAAATAAAAACAATCTGTATTTTTATGACGTCCGAAACAAAAATAATCCCTCATTAGACTTTGATCAGTGCATACTATATCATCAAATACAATCAGTGAGTTTGGTTTTATTTCAGTGGGTGAAACAATATCCTCAGCGTTCGATGATTCAAAATAACCAATAAACTTTAGTGGAGCAAAAAGCCTTTTTAGATATTCATATTTTGATTGATATAAGGATTTTGAGTACACATATATGTTTTCAAATCTTAATCCATTAGGGTGTGTTATAAGAGAAATCATAACATTTGTCTTCCCACAACCCGATGGTCCTACTATTAAACATCTTTTACAGTTTCCACCAAATAATTGTCCATGTTTTCGATAATTATCATGACATAAATCAAAATTTTTTATCGGTAAAGAGAAATCTTGTTTTTTGATCTTCATTGTTTGAACATCGCTATTTAAGTAAGGTTATTTGCGTTTTTAAATCATTTATATATAATGATTAGACATAATAATGTCATTCACTGCGTGGAAGGACAGAGAACAGGTAGTGGTTTATTAAATACTCTTATTAATAAATTACCAGTAGAGCTCCATATTCATTCTTATAACTTTTGTGGGCCTGGTACAAAGTTAAATAAAAGGCTTGCTCGAGGTGATAAGGGAATTAATTTATTAGACGAAGCTTGCAAAGAGCACGATATAGCATATTCGGAATATTTCGATTTAAAAAACAGAAACGAGGCAGATAAAATATTAGCTAAAAAGGAATTTAATAGATTTAAAGCTTCAGATTCAAATCTAGGCGAAAAACTGTCATCTTTGGCTGTGGCCGGAATCATGAAAGCAAAAACAAAACTCGGTATGGGAATAAGAAAAAGAAAACAAAAACGCAAGAAAGGAGGTCAAATATCCTTTAACCAAGGTGTAAGAAAAGCACGTGAAGAGCTGGTTGGAAAAAAGTTTGCTAATATAAGGAATGCTGCCAGCACAGCTTTATCATCGATTAAAAAATTAAAAATAAAAGAACCTAAACAAAGAATTATTCCAATTCCAAAAACTGGTGGAATTTTACCTTTAATACCTATTTTTGCTGGTTTATCTGCTCTAGGAGCCCTAAGCGGGGGCGCTGCTGGCATTGCGCAAGCAGTAAATTCAGCTAAAAACGCGCAAAAAAAATTAGAAGAACAAACAAGACACAACAAAGAAATGGAAAAAATATCAATTGGAAAAGGTCTTTATTTAAAACCATATAAGCAAGGGTGTGGTCTATATTTAAAACCATATTCAAAAAACTGTTAAATTTGCTACCTCGCCGACCTTTGACAAATATAGATTTATTAAAGTATGCGAAAATATTAAAGTTGCCACATTTTAGAGGTGTCTTTATGAGAAATAAGTTACCCAAAAAAAATAAAAAAATATGAAACAGGTATTATAAATTTAGATGATGATATGGGGGAAGGCACTCACTGGACAGCGTATGTTAACAATAATAATAACATAATTTACTTTGATAGTTTTGGAAATTTACGACAACCAAATGAAGTTATAACTTATTTCTATAGCGATGGTAGCAACAACAATATTAAATATAACTATGATAAATATCAATCTTTTAATACCTCAACTTGTGGACAGTTATCATTACAGTTTATTTATAATAATGCGTAATTGTGTTTCCATTTTATTCTTATTACGACCATCATGTCGTTTACTATAGCTCTTTCCGCAAATTCAGCTATACTTCAAGCAGATTTCCATCCACCTATTTACTTAGATCCTAACACTTCCTACGTTGTAGGACTTACCAACTTTGAAACTTTTAATGCAATACCAAATATTGATAAAAGCAATAATAAAGTATATTTTGGAAAAAATAATGAATTTTTAACAATTCCTACGGGAAGTTATGAAATGGATGATGTTAATAAATATTTACAGACTGAATTCCAAAAAAGAAATATTTCGTTTCACCTCTATGCAAATAACAACACATTAAAATCAACAATAAAGTCTACTACAGATATTATTTTTAAAGATGGAACAATAGGAAAACTTTTGGGTTTTAATAAGGGCATTGTATCTGGTGATGGAGTTCCAAGAACATCGCAAAATCCAGCAGAGATTATAAAAGTTAATTCTTTATGCATAGACTGCAGTATCGCAGAAGGTTCCTATCTGAACGGAAAGCCAGTACACATTATTCATCAGTTTTTCCCTAATGTTAGCCCTGGATTTAAAATAATAGAAAGTCCCCAAAATATTATTTATTTTCCTGTTACAGTAAAAGTAATAGATAAAATAACAATAAAGGTAATAGACCAAGATTTAAATATTGTTGATTTTCGAAACGAAACTGTAACTATAAGGTTGCATATAAAAGAAGTATAATGGTTATCCTTTATAATAGAAAAACCTTCAATTTACCCACAAAAATTAATAAAAACTATAAGAAGACTAAACATCGTAAACCAAAGATTAGTAGAAAGAGAAACACACAAGGGATAACACCTGAAAATATAAGCTTTTTGAAATCTCTAGGTTTAAAGGTTTTAGTATAATGGATATCCTTAACGTAGCAGAAGGTCTTTTCATAGATAATTCAATTGTGCATTCCGAAGTTCATGGTTATGAACCATACCTACCTACAAAATTGGGAAATAATGATGAAATTATAATACCTGTTCATGAAGTAGACAAGTATACTCTTCCTTCCGAAAGCTTTCTTTACATAGAGGGTAAACTAACAAAAGTTAATAATACTATCTCAAATACATTAAAATTGATAAACAATGGGATTGCATTCCTTTTTAAAGAAATGCGTTATCAACTAAACGGTGTTACAATAGATTCAGTTAGAGATGTTGGGTTAACTTCAACAATAAAGGGATACATGTCGTATAATAAAAATGAATGCAATAAACTTAAAAACGCAGGTTGGTTTCCTATGGAATCTTCACAAGTTGTTGATGCAACGACAGGATTATTTAATGTTTGCATTCCGCTTAAATTCTTAATGGGGTTTTTTGAAGACTACAAAAAAATTATTTTAAATGCCAAACAAGAACTTATTTTAGTACGAGATAATTCAGACAAAAATGCAACAATTAATACTGCAGATGAAAATCCAAAAATTGAGCTTACTAAGCTAACTTGGAATATACCTCACATTTCAGTAGCTATTCCTCAAGAATTAGCATTATCTAAAATAATTAATAAGAATACTGATATAATAATTGCTTTCCGGAGTTGGGAACTCATCGAATACCCAGAATTATTAAAAACTAATCGTCATAACTGGCCTGTCAAAACATCTACGAAAGTTAATACCCCACGTCATGTAGCAATTGCTTTTCAAAAAGACTTAAGGGATAAATCAACAACTGATATGTCTTTATTTTCCAACGTTAAGTTACGAAACATTAAAGTGTTTTTAAACTCTGAGAGATATCCCTACAACGATCTATTTTTAGACTTTGCTAAAAATAAATTTGCATCATTATATGAAATGTTTTCACAATTTCAAAAATCTTACTATGGAATAACACCTGAACCCATTTTTTCTCCAAAGGAATTTAATACTTATGCTCCTATCGTATATATCGATTGTTCACATCAGAAAGAAACAATTGAATCCGGTCCTATTGTTATGAGAGTTGAGTTTGAATTACATGATGATCTTAAAGACAAAATATCTGCCTATTGTCTCATTATGCATGACAAAGTATTTAGCTACAATCCATTAACCAAAAATGTTAGACAACTTTAAAGCGCTAAACTATATAAAATCAATGCTCTACTATTCTTTCCTACCATTATGGGTGAAGATCTAGAACTTCGAGTATCCTACTTTTTAGAAGAGCTGAAAAAATTAAAACAACAACTACAAGAATATTCTGACAAGAAATCTATGATTAAACAATTCTCACTTTTGAAATTATGAGGTTATAAATTGTCGATGTGCAAGGATTTAACATAGAAAATAAGAAGTTTATTCCCAAAGAGTTGGCTGCCTATGATGGACACAAAATATGCCACTATATCTTTAAATCACCATTTGATATAAAATACCTACAACCTGACTTACATAAACAAGCTATATGGTTAATGAAAAATCATCACTGTATTCCTTGGAATGAAGGATATACACCAATTCACAAATTTTCTGAAATAATCAAGAATCTAACAGAAAAGGTGGATCAAGTTTATGTGAAAGGGAGAGAGAAATCCGAATACATCCGAAAATATTCATTAAAACCAGTCATGGAACTTGACGAAAATCCACAATTACAAGAAGGAGAAGCTCATTGTTTTTATCATTCTAAATCACCATGTATATGTGCACTTACTAATGTATATAATTTATATAATAATTATTTAATGATTGAATAAAACAAATAAATATATTAAAGTTTTTTATTTCTTATAAATTAGGTTGAATTCTTGAATAATTTCAGGTAACAAAAACTTCTTTACTTCATCCAAATGCTCCTCAAATCCCATTTCTTTCATCGTGTACAGAAAAGACTTTAAATCAGAAGTATGTAAATATATGTTACAGGCTTCTGCTGCTTTTTCATATTTTCTAGCCATATCCATACATTCCTCATACGTATAAAATCTTTCGAATCCATACTCGGCTTCATGGGAAGCATCAAATTCTAAGTTACTAAAGTGTTGTGATAGATTCTCTATAGCACTTGTTAGGTTATATGCTACTCGTTGAGATGTATATGCTAACCACATCTTGTTGGAGAGTGTTCAGACTTAAAGTAAGTTCAGAGCTTTAAATATTAATTTAGGAGGTGGGAGGAATAAAAAGAAGAATATATTTATAAATTTTTATTTTCAATCCAACTTTTTACAAATTCATTACATGCGAATGATTCTACATCCTCCACAACACAATCTGAGTAAAAGTTTAATAATTCTAAAACACAACAAACATTTAAACTATTTTCCATAGGTGTAATAACATCATATATATTTTTTAACAAATCGCCATTTTTCATAGAGATTCCACTAACCAAAATATTGTAATATTTGGAAAATTCCTGGTTTTTTAAGATATCAAAACGATATTTGATTAAATTTGCCAAGTTCACTAATTCATTTATGGTATCACCAGCTAGGAATACTTCATTACCACCATCTTGTGTAATCTTGATAATTCTTGCATCCCCAATAAACACAAAGTGAATCTCATAACCATTTCCCTTCATGGGTTGCCACCCGGTGTTGTTGGAATAAATAAAGCTCATCATAATTCCTTGATTATTTAGGAAGGAGATCCATTGATCTTCATTAAAAGTGACATTTTCATTATATTTGTATCCACAGAGTTTAACAATAGGAATATATTTTCTCTCTAAGGAAAATCCAATGCTGACCCATTTGGATTTGGATTTGTTAATGTAGTAAATTGTTTCATTAACGAGAGCTGCATTGCGCTTGTTACTAAACTCTTGTTGGCTTGTTGGTTTATACATTTTCAGTTGCTTGCTTGAAATAATGGTTGTAGAACTGTGGGTGAGTGCTTAAATAAGCAAGCGTGGTAGTGGGGATAATAAGCGTGGTAGTGGGGAGTAGTAAGAGTGGTGGGGGGATCTAAACACTAATCTTATAGATTTAAACATCATTTAGCGACTAACCATGAATGAGTGTAAGACAGAACTTTTTATCGACATTCAAGGATATAACAGTTCCTTTGGATACATTCCAAAAGAATTAGCGATTTATGATGGGATTCGTTGCTCAAATTATCTGTTTAAATCACCATTTCATAAAAATATGTTATCTGCTCTCGATCTCAAAATTGTTAAATGGGCCGAAGAGTATCATGGATTGGAATGGAATTTTGGAAATATAGAACTTAATGAAATTGATGATATTTTAAAGCATGTGTTAGAAGTTTACCAATCGCCCAAAATTTACGTGAAAGGGAATGAAAAAATAAACTTCTTAAAAAAGTTTTTGGATGAAGATTTCATATACGCTATTCCCATTGGACAAGAACCAAAATTAAGTAAATTTAAGAAAATTCCAGAGTGTTATTTTCACAAAAATGTGAATCCATGGCATTGTGCATTAGCAAACGTAAAATTGTTATATAATTATAGACATTGTTATCAATAAAAACCTTTATTATTATATATATATTATTGAATTTTATTTATAATACAAATATACTTTGAATAATATATATCCTATTGAACATATAAACACTACTAACAATATACTTAATAATACTACACACACATTTGAATTACATTCTTCTTCTATACAAGATTTTCTATACAACTGATTCCATTCCTGTGTCACTATTGAAGTTTTATTGACATAATATAATCTTAACTTATACTGTACAATGGTAGAATCATTTATAATATTATCATCTATTTTGTAGGTAAATAAACCATTATTTATATTCATCCTTTTCCATGTTGAAGGCCAACTATCATTATTTACATTATTCACAGATAGACAAATAAATGCTTCTCGAACATTATGATCAACTTGTATGAACAAAGTATTGTTAAAGAATGTTGATAGAAATAGAACTCCTACTGGTAGCATGGCCATTTTCAAACTAAAATATTTTTCCAGGGTTCTTATGTTTTATATTCATCATGAACTAAATCTTTTAGAATATCAATTACATTATTAACTTGGTCATCATCAGTCTTGGATTTCTCTTCCAAAATACTTATATGTTTGTGCCCCCAAGCTAAAGTTCTAAAAGAATCTGGAATTATATAGCGTTTATCATCTTTTGGAGACAAAGCAACCTTATTTTTTAATTGTGTAAACATGTCATGTAAAATTGAATGGAAAATATTCATTTTTCTAAATTTGATCTCAGAATTTTCAACTACGTCTTTATAATCTTGTTTAGTAATGGAATTTTCTATAACATATTTTTTAACTCCCTTTGCTTTTTTTTCAGATTTTTCTTCTAAATTTACACAGTAAGCTTTAGCCCCCGTTCCATAAAAACTTGAAATTGGTTTACCTGCAAATTCATCTTTCATTCGCCCTAATACTGATTTGTTTATAGTTAAATTATGTATATTGTTTTCATTGTAATTAGAAGTGTCAAATTTCTCTAAATTGTCTTGCATATCTTTATAAAAGTTTTCAGTCTCTACTTGCAAGATCAAACTGTCTGTATCCGTGTATAACAAAATTGCTTCGTCTCCATACTTGCTTTTAATATAGTCATAATAAAAATCATATAAAACGGTTTTTGATAATTCCAAGACTGTGAAGCCAACATAAACAGGTTTATTGTAAGTCACTTTTACTCTTTCCATTTGTATCGCAACCAAGTTTTCATTAAAGACCAAACGATTTTTAAAATTTGGTTTAGCAATCAATGTCTGCGCTCCTTGTTTTTTACCAATATTCTCCCAGTGTGTGATTAATCTAATGTCAACTCGCTTGTCAATGTTTTCTAAAGATTTACCGTAAATGGCATTATTAAATAATTTATAAGTATCCTTTTCCAACTTATTTTTAGATTTGTTCCTCATTTCGGTATTTAAATCGATGTATGGTTTAAGAAATGCAGCTTGCTTAAATTTAATAACTCTATGAATTTTAGTTAATTTTAATCCATTTTGAAGCACCTGTTTCAGATTTCGGTAATGAATAACATATTTTTCTTTATGGTTTAAATTACATATTAATTTCTTTTGTTTTGAACCTGGTGCACAAATATTTTCAGCCAAAAAAGGTAATTCGTTGTGTTTTACATATAAATTTTGAGGATACTTTAAATCTACTTCCAAAACATACCCGAATTCAGCATCATCAGATATAGACATGACATCAAGACATCAAGGGCTTCAATTTCTTCATCGTTCAACCAAGAAAAATCACTTACGGGGAGACATTGACTCATACTATGTCCATACAAGTTAGTGGCATCCAAATACATTATAAATGAATTTGGTTTGCTTGAATCATAATTTTCCAAGAATTGATTATTAGCTTCAGCTTCTCGAACGCTGCAATGACAGACACCACCTCTTATACTATTTTTAAAAAAATGTATCATATCTATATCCGTTAATAATTCTAATTTAACATCAGTCATTTTTAACATTGAATCCCAACTTAAACCTGGCAATGTGTAATACTGTGCAGGATCTAGCTTAAAGTTATTTAAAGATATATTTCGAAAAGCTTCAAAGAAATCTGTTAATATGAGAACATCTGACAATAAATAAATTTTGGTATAATCCATAAGATTTTGACAATTAAATAAATTCCAAATAGTAATTGCTCTATTGTAATCCGATGGACACATAGGCTCATCTTTAAGTTTATCATAAACATGTTCAATAGCTGGGAGTTGATTTTCATGTAATTTTTCGAAAGAATCAACATAGGAATAGGGATAAACACCTTTTTTACGAATTTCATTGAACTGGTTAGGATCCTGAAAATATTTTTTTATTTCTATACATTGATTTGGTTCCAAGCTTTCACCAAGCTTTTCCAAGGAGGAACCAACGAAACGGAATGAATCTAAAAATCTCATTTTAATAAACAGATTTTTTTCTTTATTATCCTTGTCTTTTACTTTGTCAACCAATATGGATTTTGAAAATGAAATATATTTTTCTTTGGTTTGTGCAAGTACATCAATATTATCTTCTTCACAGCACAATTGTTTAACAAATAAATGACTATCATAACCAGTTAAATTATGGAAAAAGATAGGTATAAAATTTGGAATTTTAAAATTTAGATTGCAGATACTGTGAGCTGCATTTCGAAATTTACCAGTTAAATGATCGTGATCCCTTACTTTTTCATTTTCTTCAAGTTTTTCGTTACAAATATGACAAATTGTGCTATTTTTATAAGCCAGCTCTTCCTCATCTGATAAAGGAAGCATTTTCACTACAGGTTTAAGATGTTCATTATAAATTCTATGTACATGACCTTCAATTCGTTTACAAAATTCATCAGCTGCATCTAAACCAAAATATGAATCTAATACCGACGAAGAATCATCATATGAACATTTAATGAAATAACAAAAAGCATACGGTTCATGTTTAAATGTATTTAAAGTATAAGAATTCTGTTCGTTTCCTGGTTCTTGATGCTGCAAATTTTTTAAAAAGCATTCAAAGTCTGCATAGATAACAAATGGAACTTTTAGTTGTTTTTGAAAATTTTCAAACTGTAAAATATTTTCTGGTATATGCTGACCGTACTTATTAATTTTAATATCGTTGGTAGGAACTTTTGTAAACAAATGATTACAATCATGTGATTGATGTTGTTTTAATTTTTCCATTGATGTAAAATAAATTAAACAACCATCACAGAAATATTTTTTAAAGTGACTTTTATTAATTTGAGATGCTAGTAACCGTGACATATTCTTAATCCAACAATAATGGTTGTTTTCACCTTCACTTATCAACAACAAATTTATGTGCGCTGGAAGTTTTTTACTGGTGTAATGAAGAGGACCTACTACTTCATATTTTAATTTATTATCTTCATAAACACTCTCTAAACCGTAAACATTTATAGATATTTGATTAAGCGTTTAAAATTTATGTATATCCTTTAATTTCACAGGAAAATCTATTCCTTCAAAATTTAAATACTCAAAAGGATTTGGATATGAACTTGTTCTGTCAACATGATTTTCAGTTGGAAACAGTGCACTTATCACACTCCATGCAAAACAATATGAATCATTATTTTTGATATTAACAACAGCTTTTTTATTCGAAATTTGTTTTGGTAATGGTATATACGATGAAGCTCTAATTGGATTAAATTTATTTATATTAAGCTCCAAATGTAATATTTTTTCCAACGCCCAACCTGATCCATTTTCTGTGAATATTGACACCTTCTCTTTAATTTCAGACAAAAATTGTTTATAAATATCAGATAAATCTGTTGTTGTTGAAGTTATGACCTTATTTTTTGTGTTAAACGATTTAGTTTCGATTGCCTCTTTGGTTTGTAAAATGTATTGTCCAAATAGTTCTACATTAATCTTAACACTTTTATGCTTAACTAACTGTTCGGAAAGTAAACTTACAAATTTTTGTTGTACTTCATCAAAAAATTCTTCAATGTCCACATACTTTTTCGATGGCAGCAATATGTAAGACACAATCCTGTTTTTAAAAGCAGAAGTTAAAATTTTCACATCATCGTCACTTTTAAGTGCACTTTTATGTAGGTTTGACCGTAAATGGGCAGAAAGTTTATTTTTCACGTACCAAGTATCACAATCTTTACATCGCGATAAAGTAAGTTTAGGTATTGGAGGTCTGTCTTCTTTAATATCTTCTATTTTAGCTTTTTTCATGGATACATCACATACCTGGGTATTAGCTTTCCTTTTTTCTCGCGAACAAGATGGTCTCATGGCACACGATTCTCTTTTATGTCTATGCACGTTAGATTGATGCGTAAAACTCTTGTTGCATTCACTGCACTGATACATCTTGAGAACTGAACAAAAAAGCAGAAAAGACTGATACTTATTCAACAGTTCTTTTGTAAAAATTCTTGGGATATTTTCACCGGTCTCACAACACTTTGTACAATACTGTTTTTGCAAACTAAACAATTAATATAATATCAACGCTAACTAACCGCTGAGGATATATACGTAACAAGGAGAAAGCACAACTGTCGAGCTGAAGATGCGACTGCAGAACGAGAAGCGAAGAGAGAATATAAAGAGAATCCGTCTGGGCGGGGCATGCCCATGCGCATCTCTATTGCGCAGTTGTAAAAAACGAAAAATATAAAAAACGTTTTTTTTTTTTGAGCCGCCATTTTTTTGTTTTTTTTTTTGAGCCGCCATTTTTTTTTTGAGCCGCCAATTTGTTTTTTTTTTCTTTTGACCCGCCATTTTTTTTTTTTGAGCCGCCATTTTTTTTTTTTTGAGCCGCCATTTTTTTTTTGAGCCGCCAATTTATTATTTTTTTTTTTGACCCGCCATTTTTTTTTTGTTTGAGCCGCCATTTTTTTTTTTGAGCCGCCATTTTTTTTTTGAGCCGCCAATTTTTTTTTTTTTGACCCGCCATTTTTTTTTTTTGAGCCGCCATTTTTTTTTTTTTTTTGCTGCAGAAACAGACGCAATAGTAGCGATGTTAAAACATGTTTTTGTTATGAATTATAAAATAATAATTAGAGCGTCGCGTTCTAATCGGACTTTTTGATACCATTACGTATAGTAATGTATGTACATACTCAGAGTTAACATAATCAAAGTTATCTTAAAATATATAGCAAATTTGTTGTTACCTGTATGTACCTACTTTAAAAATTTATTCACGAATAAAATATTTGGGAAATATATTTATATTGTTACAAATACAGTAAAGAAGTGTAGTCCCTCGGTGAAATAACGGTTCAGTGCTCTTTATTTGCCGGGGTAATAAATATTTGTTTAAAAAATATTTATTTCCCCCCCGTCTAATATTTAAATAGCCGGGGATTCAGTGCATCCCCCTTGCACCCTCCTTGAGGTGCCCATTTTAAAAGTATATTTTTTACTTTGTGTGAGCTGTGGCGTCTTAACTACATCATGACAGAGCTTTAATTTATTTTAGGCTACGTAAATTAAAAAAAAGGTGTAAAGTTGACGATTAAAAGTGAAAAGCTCGCCCTAAAATTTTAGAATTAAAACCTGCAGGAACATTTTAATTTATTCGCATTAAAGAGGTGAATTGAAAAAAAATAACTAAAGAAAATAAATAATTGGGATGTCCAAGTTGACTGGCGCAAAAATTATATCCGTATGACCCCAAATAATTAACTACAAGTAATGTACCTGTATAATGTTTAATGCCTTATCTGGAGACGCCGCTGCGCTGGTGGAAATTTTGAGGTCACACTCCGCTCTTCAAAAGTGAAATCTTTGAAGGTTTCTCCGTATATTTTCAAGTATACATAAGCTATCTGTTAACCATTTAGTCAAGTCCATTCGTATAAAACATTTTAAAAAATATTCTTGGAAGCTTAAAAAAAATTTAAGTTATTTTTCATTTTTTTTAACATATTAGCCCTATTTATAATGTGATTAGAGATAAGAACATCAACCCTGATATTGGATGGGTGTGCCCTCCGATTATAAGGCAACAATTGTAGCTGGACGTCCGTTGGTTTCACGACATCGTGCCATACCAGGGAACCCTATTTGGAAAGGGACTCTCCTCTTATCCTAGTCAACAAGGTGACTAGCACAACATCCAGATGGATTGGATGGGATATATCAGGACTAGATGTGTAAAGTGCTTAGAGACAATTTTAGGAACAGTGTTAGTTAAATATTTAGAGAAAATTTTAAATATAGCGTTAAATTAAGAAGTAAGTTTTTCCAATTTTGCTTAGATAAAAATATTTTTAATGTGCTTTAGGAATAAATCTTCTAACCCCTAAAATATTTTTTTTTGATTGATTGGCTGGGTATCGAGGTAAAAAGTGCTTAGAGACACTTTTAGGTATACTGTTTTTCCACTTTTGTTTCATTAAAAATATTTTAAACATGCTCTATGCATACATTTCATTTTTTTTTCAAGATCTTGTAACTATGAAAAAAACTGTCTAACCATTTTATTCTGCCAAATAAAGTGTAGTAATGTATTATTTTTAGTTAAACTTTATGGTGGAGTGCAGTGTTTTGTAGAAAATAAAAAACATTTTATTAATTTTAAGTTTGATTGGATTCGTTAGGATATACTGATACTAGGCATAGTGTTTAAAGATAATTTTGGGGACAATTTTAGTTCAATGGTATTTAGATAAGTAGTTTAAAGTTAATAAGTTTTAGACATGCTTTATGACATAAATCTTTAAAACTTTTTACCGCTATTATTTTATTTTGGTAAATTTTATGTTTAATTGTATAGTAATTAAATGTATTATTTTTGATTACACTTTATATATGGTGCTAATGTGCAATGTTTTGTAGAAAATAAATTTAATATGGTATAATTGGGATACTTGTATCCCTATCGATGGTAATTATTTCATTTTCACTAATACAAATCCGACAAGTTTTTGACAAAATTATTAGATATAGTGATCGCCTACAAATATAGCAATGTAAGCCCTTTTTTAGAGTGTCTTAGTTTTCTATATTGATGAATGTATAGAAGCAAAACTAACTTGCGAAGTTGTTAACATCTTCGTGATTTATTTTTAAAAACTGTTTACAAAGGGATCTGAATCTAGTTCTGGAGAGTCCTTGTAGTCGAACTGTGGAATAATTTCTTCTACGTCGATAACATCCATGATTTCTAATTCTTCTTCCATTTAAAATTTTTAATTAGTAATTTTTTAAACCTTGTCAATTTTAATAAAATATTTTAATTTACTTTACACTGCTGCTTTTGCAAACTTAAAATGTAGTTTCCAGACACAAAGCGAAATGCTTTTGTAAGGACAAATTGATCAAGGATTCAGAAAAATTTAACTTTCACTCTTCACTTCGCTTTTAATCTCGTCATATATGGTCTTAAAACGTCGCAGTCCAGAGGCGGAGGAAAATTTTAGGCGGAGGAAAATTTTAGGCGGAATAAAATTATTATGAGGTAAACTAATTATAGGGAGTTAAACTAATTATGATATGCTAATTGGGGTCACAAATTCAGTAAAATTTAACTTTCACTCTTAACTTCGCTTTAATCTCGTCATATACGGTCTTAAAACGTCACAGAGGCGGAGGAAAATTTTAGGTGTAGTAAAATTATAATTATCGGGAGTTAAACTAATTATGATATGCTAACTGGGTCTCTCAGTTCAGAGGCGGAGGTAAAAAAATTATTATTTTAAAATATGGAGTAAAACTAATTAATTTTAATATATGGAGTAAAACTCATTACTTTTAATATGCAAATTAGGAGGAGGAGAGTAATTTCCCTATGTAACTGCTACTACGAAATGATCGAAATTCAAAAAAACACAAAAAGCATAAATTCAAAAACAGATACAAAAAATCTAGCCAAAATTTACCACAGCATAATTAAATAATTCACAATTAAGTCACAAATATTAAATTTAAGTTTCGTCCAAATCACATAAAAAAAAGGCAACCAACGCCCACGCTAAAAAATAGTCATTCCTTAAAAATAATAAAAATATAAAGAAAGATTAACAGTTTAAAAACATCACAAAAAAAAACAAATTAATCAATATAATGGGAAAAAAGACAGGAATTCCGCTTATCTACCTTAACAATATTGGATCGTCAGTATTCTACTATATACCGCGACAAACGGTGATCATTTTAAAAATGTGTGCGTGCTTTAATTGCTTTCAAATCAATATTTTAATTAAACCCATAAACTAAAGGATAATTTTCCTTCAAGGTAAGTCATTATTTTATAGTTTGTACAATTGCAAATTTAACTGACAAGCTGTTCTCTTTCAGCGATGAAAGAGAATAAAATAATTTCTAAATTAAAAAAAAACAACTTCTGAAGAAGGTCAAAAGACGAGACCGAAACGTCAATAAAAGTGCAATAATATAAAAAAAAACGATTTTTAATTCATTAGGACTAATAAACCCAAGATTAAAAAAAACCTACTTAGTTTTTAATTACGGAAGGAAAAAGTAATATATATATATATATATATATATATATATATATATATATATATATATATATATATATATATACAGGGTGTCCCAGGATAGGTGTTACGATAGGACAAATGGGTCAAAAAATTTTGAATTTGAAAATGGCATTTTGGGAACATGCCCCGCTTGGTCCAAAACTGAGGAATACAAAATTTCACTCGGATTGGTATTATACAGGGCGAGTTATAACTAAAAATATGAAAAATGGCCAAGAGTAAAGTACTCTTATTTGTCGAAATGGAACAAAAGCTTAGTAGAAAAAGTTGTTCAGAAATGTAACTAATATCATAATATGAAATTGCAGCTTTCTAGTCAATATTTTTATTTTTGTCAAATTTTTTGAAATGTAATAGTACATTTTCCACCACTATCGTATTCGGTTTTTTATTATACTTGGAAACTACGTTTTCTAACATGTAATATGTACATTTACCAGGTATAGCCTAATAATGTATTGTAATACGATATTGGTGGAAAATGTACTATTACATTTCAAAAAATTTGACGAAAATAAGAATATTGACTAGAAAGCTCTAATTTCAAATTATAATATTAGTTTCATTTCTGAACAACTTTTTCTACTAAGCTTTTGTTCCATTTGAAAAAATAAGAGTACTTTACTCTTGGCCATTTTTCATATGTTTAGTTATAACTCGCCCTGTATAATACCAATCCGAGTGAAATTTTGTATTCCTCAGTTTTGGACCAAGCGGGGCATGTTCCCAAAATGCTATTTTCAAATTCAAATTTTTTTGACCCATATGTCCTATCGTAACACCTATACTCGATTTGAAATTGGTTGATAGTAATAAATCATTAAAATCCGTCAAACACGTACACAGAGTGGTCCACCTAAATTGCCAAGTTTTAAATAGTATATACATTGAAAGTCTAGACCCTTTTGCATTTATTAAACTTTCCATTCCTATAGATCTGATAAGGGCGTCGAATACAAAGCTTAACCCGAGGCTCGAACAATAAGCGGTAGTATTCTACCTGTGATGTTTTGCACTCATGCACGTGCTTTCGGGTGGGTTTAAGTTTATATTAAACACAATAATTATATAATTTAGTGAACATTCGGATGTGTGGCATAATTTGTTACCCTTGTATTTGAATAAATATAATACTAATAACAATAAAGCAACTAATAAACAAGTAAATTTGGAAAAATGTTTCTATTTGAAATTCTATAAAATTTATAGTAAGTCATTACAGTTCTTCGCTTTAAATTAATCATCATCAGAAAATGAAATATCTGAGGGACTGTCTTCTTCCCCTAAATTGATAATAAGTGGTTCGACCGTTTTCTCCAGTAAACTATCCAATTGCCACATTTTTTCCTCCTCCTTTAGTACATGCTCTATACATCTTTGCCACTTCCCCGCGTTGACTTCTTGAAGCGCTTCTTCAAAGAGTTTTTGAACATCACTCATTTTATAAGTGGTATTTTTTCTAGCCACATAACCTTTCACATGAGCCCATACCAGTTCGATCGGATTTAATTCGCAATGGTAGGGGGGGAGCCGAAGCACTATTATATTTTGTTTTTTGGCCATTTCGTCAACAACATATTTTTGAAACCGATGTTTATGGGTGTTTACAATTGATAGCAACTCCTTTTTAACCATATTGTCCTCAAATTGTATTTGTTTCTCCACAAGCCACTCGATAATTTTTGCTTTTCGCCAAGCAGTTGTAGGCATCTTCTCCAATCTTCTGGAGTGATACGGAGCGTTATCTAACACAATGACGGAGCCAGGTGGAATCAGCTCTATCATTTGTTCGAAATACTCCTTTTTGATATCTAAGTGCATTAAATACATTAAGCACAATAATCTTTTCACTAATGCTTAGCGCTGATTTCGCAGCTCGCTTAACTGGAATAAATCCTGAAAGACTCTCCATTTTCAAAAATTACCCAAATGTGTGTCCTAGAATACTCGCATTAGGTTTGTTCGCTCTTAAAATGACTCACAGTTTTATACCAATAAGTAGAGGTACCTAATTTTTCGTAACTACCTGAAAAGTAACATTGTGTATTAATTGTTCCCGGAATTCTCGGCATAATTATTTTTACCTGTTATGACAATAATGATTACTAAATTATTCGGATAAGTAAATAGGGTTCAAACCGGCACGTCAGGTAGGTGCGCCTATGGAATCGGCTGCTAAAAATGATTTATTACTATCAACCAATTTCAAATCGAGTATATCCTGGGACACCCTGTATATACCGGGTGTCCCTGGAAAGTGGTTCGCCTCTATAACTTTTTTGGTTTTGATGATACAAATTTGCAATTTTAAGGATATTTATAAGGCATTAAAGTACATTTTTTCACAAGTGATTCAACTTTTTTCAACTTTCGGTTTTCCGGGAAGTGACATCAACTTTTGATTTTTAAATGGGACACCCTGTATATTTTTTATATTTTTGACTCTGGGTTACATTCTGAATATAACTATTTGCCGCTTGTCACTTTTTCTTATGTCAAAAACAAATGTATTTCAAAATTAACTTTTTAGTCTAGAGCGCCATGAATATGTTTAAGTCGTTAATATTGGTATTAGCAACAGAGGAAAATGTTTTTAATGGAAACCGAAATTATAACAATAGTAAAATACCCTACTTATGGTTCCAAATGTTTAAAATGTCCACAATCTTGTTGTTGGCAAAGCCGGACATTTTCGACAGTTGCTCTAACTACATTCCTTAATATTCTCGGATTAATCCTGTTGATTGCCGCCCCCACTTTATTTTCTAATTCAAGACGAGTTGTTGAAGGAATATCGTAAGCAGGGACGGACTGGGTCCGGAAAATTTGGCGGGCTATTTAAAGGTAAAGGCGCCGATTTAAATTAATAAGCTTTTTTAACTATTATTTTCACTTACACGAAAGGGCGCCAGGGCGTCTTGTAAACAAAAGGCGCGGCGGGCTGCGCCCGCCAGCCCGCCGGGCCAGTCCGTCCCTGATCGTAAACTTCATTTTTAATTGTACCCTATAAAAAATCTAGAGGGGTGAGGTCAGGTGACCTGAAATATTTGGAAAATGAAATAAATAAAATTATAAATTTATAACTGAGTTCGGTTTTACCTTGGTGGCCACCTAACAGGACCGTTATTTCCAATCCACTTTTCACCATAAGTATAATTTAGGTAATCCCTCACTGCTCCTATGTTATGAGGAGGGGCGTTATCTTGTTGAAAGAATAGGTTTTCTTGATTAATCATTGGAATTTCGCCAAGAAGCTGCTCAACTTCTTGGGTAAGAAAATTTAAATATCGTTCCCCTGTTAAGTGCCAATCAAAGATTATAGGACCTAAAATCCTGTCGCCAAGAATCCCGATCCGACAATTAAACCCAAAACATTCCTGAAAATTGCCTTCCTCCATCCGATGTAAGTTTTCTTGACCTCAGTATCGTTTGGTATTTCTGTTAAAAACACCCAAATTCGTAAAACGGCTTTTGTCAGAATAAATAATTTTGGAGGGAAAGGTGTTATATTCAAAATATTTATCTAAGTACCAGTTGCAATATTGAAGTCTTCGATAATTGTTATTTTCGTAAAGATGTTGGTGCAACGGATATTATTTATTATATCCATGTAGATGATTTGGAAGTTTGACACACTAAAGAGATCTCCCTAACTAAAGCATTAATATTTACCGGTACGTATGCCAAGACGTCAATTTCTTTTTCTTCACTGATTAATTATAACTGGTTCATTTTTATTATTTGCGCATTTTTGGACTAGCTTTAAGAAATAATGACGTGTTGGGTGACGGCGTTCAGGATATCTTTCGGTGTAAAGTCGAACTGCATCAGTTTACTTTTGTCTACACTCACCAAAAACTAAAAGCATGTCAATTTTTTCACTTCTTGAATAATTTTTCATCTTGTAGATTAGAAATTCCAAAAGTATTAAACAATACTGACAACAAAAATCCACATTCAATAGACATTTGGTTTCGAAGCCACCTTAGTTCGGTTGTTTCACGACATTACTATTATTATCCTCTCAGTCATGACCTACTATCTTGACTAAACGCTATAAAAATCCATTTATGGAACAATGCATTGGTTCAACGTAGGGGTAACGTTTTTTTAGTCTCTTAGGAGTAGTTGAGTTAAAACCTTATAATGTGGGATATCAAATTATTCGTAATAAAATGCTCTTTTATTCTAACTGCACGAGCCACCATGTTCCCATTTGAAAAAAACGGGTAAAATAAATGTGAAAATTAAATTGCACATAATTTGAAAATTATGAATAAAAACAGGAAAACGTAATTTTTCCCTTGTTTTTAAAACTGAAATAAACGACTTTAACATTCTCATAGCCCTCTAGACTAAAAAATAAATTTTGGAAAAATACTTTTTTTACTTGACAAAAAGTGACCAATGGCCCATATTTGTAATCAGGATGTTACTCTGAGTCAAAAACAAGAAAAAAATACCGGGTGTCCCATTTAAAAATTAAAAGTTGATTTCGTTTCCGGTTAAACCGGAAGCTGGAAAAGGTCAAGTCATCTGTTAAAAAATGCAATTTGATCTCTTACAAACACAGTTCAAATTATATCTTTTTATCTTAAAAAACAAAAAAGTTATAGGGGCGAGCCACCCCCTTGGGACACCCGGTATATACAGGGTGACGCGGATCTAAATGTACATACGATACCATAAGATAGAGACCACCTTGGGGGTTCTAAATCACCCACATTTAGTAGTCCAATCTCTAACCTTTACCGAGATACAGGGTGTTTTATAAGTTTTGCCTAAAATTTATTTTTGTAATATTTCTGTAAGCACTTGAAATAAAAAATTCATAATGGGTAAGAATATTTTGTACAATTTGTGGGTTTAAAATGCCATATGCAAAAGTTCTAAAATCCAGGTCCGTACTTAAAATAAAATTAGTTTTAAATTTTTTTGCATTCAACACCCTGTATATCGGATTTTTGAAACTTGTAATTTCTACTCCAAACAAGCATAAACATATGATACTATTGACATGGTTTTCAAAGTTGCCGCACTCACCACGAAGTCATAAAAAATAGGCGTTTTTAAGAAATCAATGAGAAAGTGCATTTCAAATAAACAAAATCTGCTAAAAAATAGTTGGTAGCCTGATAAAAGTGTCCATATTGACTAGAAATATTATGCACTACTTGTCGGATTAAAATGACATACGAAATTGATAGAATCCAGGTCCTCACTTAAATAATAGGCACATTTGTAATTTTCGAAATTTGACACCCTGTACATCAAATTTTGAAAAAAAAAATGCATTTGGAACGAGCATAAAAACTGAAATTATTGACATGATATTCGAAGTTGCCACACTTATTACTTTATCGTAGAAAATAGGACTGTTGCAAATCTACATTTAGGTAAATAAAATTGTTTTATTAACAGTATTAATGGTTAAAAACAATAAGGATTGAATTCGAAAAATTGGGAATAAATATTAATACCTAGAACAACTTAAAATAAACCTAAATCAACAACAATTAATTAAAATAACACAAAGATAATCATACATAGTACAAGGCATACTGTTCCTCAAAAACACATAATTTAACAATAAAATAAATTATTTTAGAAGATTTTCAAAATTGAATTACTTCGTGGCACTTCTAGGTATTAATATTTCTTCCCAATTTTTTGAATTCAATCCTTATTGTTTTTAACCATTAATATTGTTAATAAAACAATTTACCTAAATGTATCTATTTGCAAAAGTCCTATTTTCTACGATAAAGTAATAAGTGTGGCAACTTCGAATATCATGTCAATAATTTCAGTTTTTATGCTCGTTCCAAATGCATTTTGTTTTTCAAAATTTGATGTACAGGGTGTCAAATTTCGAAAATTACAAATGGGCCTATTATTTAAGTGAGGACCTGGATTCTATCACTTTCGTATGTCATTTTAATCCGACAAGTAGTGCATAATATTTCTAGTCAATATGGACACTTTTATCAGGCTACCAACTATTTTTTAGCAGATGTTGTTTATTTGAAATGCACTTTCTCATTGATTTATTAAAAACGCCTATTTTTTATGACTTCGTGGTAAGCGCGGCAACTTTGAAAACCATGTCAATAGAATCATATGTTTATGCTTGTTTGGAGTAGAAATTACAAGTTTCGAAAATCCGATATACAGGGTGTTGAATTAAAAAAAAAATAAAAACTAATTTTATTTTAAGTACGGATCTGGATTTTAGAACTTTTGCATATGGCATTTTAAACCCACAAATTGTACAAAATATTCTTACCCATTATGAATTTTTTATTTCAAGTGCTTACAGGAACATTAGAAAAATAAATTTTAGGCAAAACTTATAAAACACCCTGTATCTCGGTAAAGGTTAGAGATTGGACTACTAAATGTGGGTGATTTAGAACCCCCAAGGTGGCCTCTATCTTATGGTATCGTATGTACATTTAGATCCGCGTCACCCTGTATATATATATATATATATATATATATATATATATATATATATATATATATATATATATATATATATATATACAGGGTGTTTCGAAAAACATGTGCCATCGCTCAAGGAGAGATTCCTTGTAAGAAACTAAGGCAAAAAGTTTATACAAACATGGGTCCGCAGATGCTTCGTTTCAAAGATACAGGGTATTAAATTTTGAAATTTTTTTCAGTTTTTCCAAAATATTTTCAAAATGGCTTCATCAATTTTGACGAAATTTACACTGTGTAAAGTACTTAAAGGAAGCATAATTCTGACCATGAAAAGACTTTGACAGGTCCTCCAGGGGCGTACATATGAGAAGACGGTACAATATTTTTCCAATAAAAACATATACGCCACTGATTTTTTCACATTTTCTTATATCGGTCAAATAGTATGTTAAATTCTTAACAAAACTTATCTCTTCATATTTTTTCAGTTTTCATTTCGTTTAGGAGATAAATGTAATTATATTTACCGTCTGACTGGTTTAGTTTTCCCAACCAATAATTTCTAAATTAAAAAAAAACAACTTCTGAAGAAGGTCAAAAGACGAGACCGAAACGTCAATAAAAGTGCAATAATATAAAAAAACACGATTTTTAATTCATTAGGACTAATAAACCCAAGATTAAATAAAACCTACTTAGTTTTTAATTACAGAAGGAAAAAGTAATATATATATATATATATATATATATATATATATATATATATATATATATATATATATATATATATATATATATATATATATATATATATATATATATATATATATATATATATACAGGGTGTTTCGAAAAACATGTGCCATCGCTCAAGGAGAGATTCCTTGTAAGAAACTAAGGCAAAAAGTTTATACAAACATGGGTCCGCAGATGCTTCGTTTCAAAGATACAGGGTATTAAATTTTTAAATTTTTTTCAGTTTTTCCAAAATATTTTCAAAATGGCTTCATCAATTTTGACGAAATTTACACTGTGTAAAGTACTTAAAGGAAGCATAATTCTGACCATGAAAAGACTTTGACAGGTCCTCCAGGGGCGTACATATGAGAAGACGGTACAATATTTTTCCAATAAAAACATATACGCCACTGATTTTTTCACATTTTCTTATATCGGTCAAATAGTATGTTAAATTCTTAACAAAACTTATCTCTTCATATTTTTTCAGTTTTCATTTCGTTTAGGAGATAAATGTAATTATATTTACCGTCTGACTGGTTTAGTTTTCCCAACCATCGGATTTAACATGTAAAGACCATTTAAAAATTTAACGTCCTGTATCTTTGAAACAAAGCATCTGCGGACCCATGTTCATATAAACTTTTTGCCTTAATTTCTTTCAAAGAATCTTCCTTTAAGCGATGGCACATGCTTTTTGAAACACCCTGTATATATATACACAGGGTGTTATGAAATTCACTGCATATATTGGGATGGGTGACTCCTGGGGTAGTCTACAGACATATCCAATACTTTTTTTTTTATTAAATCGAACATTTTTCAAATTTTCAAAAATGCCTTAAAATCCGTCGATATTCGCCGCACCTGGCTCAACGTACACAAGGCGCTTGACGGAAATTTGCGCGCGAAAAACTTTAAACAATTGAATTGTTGAAACGTTGCCAGACATATAAATCTTTAAGGAGAATTTATTTTCTGTTTTTAAGCGTAATTTAAGACATTAAGAATTTTTTTTAACCTCTTCCTACGAAGAAACTAAAAAAAAATAGTAAAAAGGCACTGCGAAATCAATCCTTTTTGTCAGTAGCCTTAGTTTTAAGTAATATTTAAGACACCCTATATTACGTTATTAATGATATAAGAGTTATTCCTACTAGCTTAAACTTTCTGCCAAGGAAAAGTTAAAAATCAAAACAAAAATACTAATTGAGCACAACTTCATAGTACCTACTTCAAAAGTATAACCAGATCCGCTACCATCCGTTACCATAATACGTAAATATTATTAGTGTTTTAAATTAAATTTAGTTTTCAACCCTATTACGCTGCTCACTCAAAGACAAACTAGATAAAACTGATCAAAATATTAGTTAACAATGTATCGACGAAGACCATTTTCTAGGTAGTGAAAAGAAATTACATTATTTAAAACTTTAAACGAAAATTTTTTTTAAAACTTTCAGTGTGTGGTTTTTATGGCTGTTGAAAAACTTAAATATGGCGCACGGCTCTTTGATGAAAATAACCACGTACCTGGTAAACGCCAAATGAGTAATGTGTCAAAAGTCAACTGTCTGCTAAAAATAGGTTAAAAATCAAAACAAAAAATACTAACTGAGCACAACTACACCGTATTTTAAAATAATAACCAAAATTATTTCATTACAGCATTTGTCAAAACAAACAACATTATTCTGTTTTACACAGCGCACAGCACGTTCAGAAAGTTGTAGCTCTTTTGCCAATAATAAAATGATCGAAGGTAACTTACCGATTTCTTTTGATGAGATCCTCTAAATGAGTTTTTCTAAAGTCAAGATGTAGGTATCTACATAAATCGCTTGCTTGCACCCCCAAACGTTACATAATACGTAAATATTATTAGTGGTAAATTTAATTTAGTTTTCAACCCTCTCAGACTAATTTAAGAAGCACTAATCAAAGCACAAACTAAATAAAAATAAGCAACATATTGAACATATTAATTAACATCGGATGGACGAAGAGCGTCATTTTTCTAGGCAGCAAAACAAAAAGAAACTAGTTTAGTACCCTTGGAATCTACCTAGGTACATTATTATTTAAAACTACCTTCTAATTAAAGCAGACCCTACACGATCATTATTAAAGCTTTGCAGGACCGCTCTAACCTACTTGGAAATTAAATTAGGATCCGATTTGAAAATAAAATACAGATATTTATTTCCTAACATTGTGTATCAAATCAAATCAAATCAAATATGAATATATTACTAATAATATGTATTGTATACATTACATTTATCAGCTCGTCAAACATAACATGTAAAAAAAGATTTTTAAAAGTAAACTGTAAAGAACATACCGAATTTAGACAAACAGAAAAACAGTTAACTGGGTCTACTCACTCAAGAACTCCGCTGTGGAGTAGTATGCTGCATTTATAAGGAGGTTTTTAGCTTATTCTTAAATATATTTATTGACTGACTAGCCTTTATCTCAGGACTAAGTTTGTTATAAATCTTGATACCCATTGACATGGGTCCGTCCTGTGACAGCTTGAGACGGTTATAAGGGACTGTTAAAACAGACAAATTTGGCGTTTCATAGTTGTGAAAGTCTGAATTCTTTTTTAAATTAGAGAGGTTTTCCCTGGTATATAGAGCAAGGTGGTAAATATATAGACAGGGTAGTGTTAGAAGTCTTAGTGCACGAAAAGCCGGTCTACAGTGGTCTTTGAAGAAGAGACCCGCCATAATCCGAACTATCTTTTTTTGAATTATAAACACGTCGTCAAAACCACTTGCCGCGCCCCAGAAGACGAGGCCATACGACAGGCTAGCTTGTACGAGACTATAGTATGCGAGTTTAAGCACATCTATTGTGACAGTATACTTTAATTGTCTAATTAAAAAGCAATACGAGCTTAATTTACTTCTTAGATGGCCTAGGTGTACTTGTCAAGTAAGTTTACTGTCGATGTATAGTCCTAGAACTTTTGTACAGTTGACCTGAGCAATAGAGGCCTGGTTAAGTTTTAAAAGCCAGCTTTGATCAACTATGGTATTCTTTGTACAGAAATCTACAAAATTTGCCTTTTGCCCATTGAGCTGTAGGCCATTTTTATCACACCAAAGATTTATTTCGTTTATTGCTGCTTGACTTAGTTCTAGTTGTCTGTTTCTAGTCAAGGCACTGACTAGTAGGGTGGTATCATCGTGTAGAATGATCGAATGAAGTAAATTCAAGCAAATTATTGCAGATTATTCGAATATTTTAATATTTTTATAATACTACAGTATTACTGCTGTGGGAAATACTGACAGTAATACTAATAATGATCGTGTAGGGATTGCTTTAGAAAAATATATTAAAATATGCTCGCGTGTTTGTATAGTTGCCTAAGCAGTAAGTAAAGCTTTGGAAACGTGGGATAGTCCAGGGACGGCTCTAACCTAGTTGGAAATAAAATTACGATCCGATTTGAAAATAAAATACAAATATTTATTTACCCACATTGTGTTATTTGAAAATGCGATATACGAAAATACTTCGGTTACAGTGATATACCATACAGGGTATCTGAAAAGTCTTAGCATGGGCAAATATCTTTACTATTAATAAAGATAGATACTCCAAATTTTAGTTGTATCTTATTGGTTAATAAATCTACTTTTTTATGTAATCTGACTTTTTCAACCCCCTTGGGGGTTTACGCTAGGGAGTTGAGGTCAAAAATTTTAAATGCAACCCTATGCCGTGTGGTACCTTATTTTAAAGGTCTTTTAGAGAATGGCAGATGTTACTTCTTGGCAGAGTTCCAAAGTGGACTTTATTACTGGCAAGAAGTTCATGGGGGTCACTCTAAACAACTTTTAACGTAATAAGTAAGGCAGGCACTGTTGGTCTGTTACCAGAGGCGTCGATACCGAAAATAAGTACGTACGTATACGGTATTTGACAAAAATAATTTTATTCATGGGCGTTGCTGTGATTGTGTAAAATAAAAAAACGGTCAAGTGCGAGTTCGACTCGCGCATATAGGGTTCCGTACCACCGTAAGATTGGTTTATATATTTTTAATAAATTTGCTGATGTTTCATCCCATATTATTGTTGTGCGGGGTCACAATGTCACATAATTAAGAATGTTCAAAAATGTAAGACGTCATAAAATCGTAGAAATATGTTAAATACGTAATTGTAGTTTTACTATTGGAGATATATTCTTGAAAGTGGGTAGTTTTGAATATAGACACCAAAGTCCATCCCCTGAAATTTCGTGCGCATTTCTAGCCCTCTTGGTTTGCGCGTGGTAAGTACTTTGGTCTACTGCGCATATGTCAAAAAACAAATAAAGAAGTCGAAAAAAAATTGGGAAAAAAGTTATAAAGTTAAACACGTAGAGGCACCTTGGCTATTGAAGATATATTCTTAAAAGTGAATGGGTTCAAATGTAGACACCAAAGTCCATCTCCTGAAATTCCGTGCGCATGTCTAGCTCGCTCGGTTTGCGCGTGATACGCATTTTGTTCTACTGCGCAGATGTCAAAAAACGAAAAATATAAAAAACGACAAATGAAGAAGTCGAAAGAATTCGAAAAACGTTAGAAAAAAAGTGCCCCACAAAACAAAAAATAAATGTGCGCGCCGACTGGTACTGTATGGCACAAGAGGTCCACTAACGGTCGGTAAATTGATTATTTTTTTGAAGACTTTTAAAAAAAATTGACCTCAACTCCATATCGTCTCCCCCCAAGGGGGTTGAAAAAGTCAAATTACATAAAAAAGTAGATCAATAGTAGACCAATAAAATACAACTAAAATTTGGTTTCTCTATCTTTATTAATAGCAAAGATATTTACCCATACTAAGACTTTTTAGACACCCTGTATGTTATATTACTTTTACCGAAGTATTTTCGTATTTCACATTTTAAAAATTACACAATGTGAGTAAATAAATATTTGTATTTTATTTTCAAATATCGGACCCTAATTTTATTTCCAACTAGGTTAGAACCGTCCCTGGAATAACCCATGGTTGCGAAGCTTGCTTTATAGACTGCACCCATGATACAAGTAAAAGAGTATCATGGACTGTACCTGAAGCCACGCTAAAGGGTTGTTGACCCCATTCCGACTGCCAGAGTGATTCCGATTGGCCGAACCGAACGCATGCGTCATAGTCAGCTGTGTGAGCAGTTTAATAATACGGTTTACATTATTTTTGCTATTTATTTCTTAATTTGTGAAAGAAAAAGTTAATGCCGTTTAACATTAACAAAAGGTAAAGCCGTTTACTATTAACAAAATATCGTTTCGTCGCTTAGTGAGGTGCATTTTAAATTTAGTGCAGTTGGGGTATTTATTTTGGTTTAAACAACTGTTCTCTAGAGAGTTTTATTAAATTTGTGTTATCGGCAGTATTTTAACATTTTGAAATGATTAATAGTGCTTTGTATGTGTTTATAGTGTTGGGTATTTTTAAGAAAACAAAACATTTCGTAGTGTTTGTTGGACTTTCATGTTTTAACCAAACGGCTGGGTTGTATTGTGTAGTAATAGTAATAAAGTTTATTATTGTTTGGACAGCGTGAAAGTCCGACAGAGAATGTTCGTTTCCGTTTCATTAGGACGTCAAGAGCCTCGTATGCGTCGTTTATCAAACAACCTTGATTTGACTTACTGGAAGATGGTATGATGAAGGTAAAATTTATTATTAATTTAGTTGTGAGGAATTCCGCTTAAAAATTAAGGGCCATATAAATAAACCTGTTAATAAATGCCAAATCTTCTGTTAAATATGATTTAAAATAGGCAAATAAAAAAAATACATAAGTGTTGGGAGTTTTTTGGTTAAAGCTAATTTGGAACCAAAATTTTTGTATAGGTACTCTTTTTCTTCCAAAAATTTCTGGTCGGCCTAGTTGAACAAAATTTTACTCTTGTTTTGAACAGCTGTTCTCTGGCTTTTTTGTGTTGTAGTATTTTAACTTTTTGAAATTGATTGTTTTAAAAGATTTAGTATGATTTCTTACTTTAAACATAACAAATCTATTATTTTTTCAAATCAGTTACATAGGAATATTCTAGATAGAATTGGCAACATCACAGTGACTTCTGACATCAAAACAAAAGTGTTTTTTCTGTAACTGACATTTCTCACTGTTTTTAATTTTTCCATGTATTTATGACAGTGGCGCGCTGATACAAAAAAAAAATTTTTTGAGGGCTGATATCAACCTTTTTTTATACTGAAACGCGATTTATGAATATTTTTATTCAATCTGAATTCATATCAGGAGTTACCCATTCCAATATATGCAGTGAATTTCATAACACCCTGTATATATATATATATATATATATATATATATATATATATATATATATATATATATATATATATATATATATATATATTATATATATATATATATATATATATATATATATATATATATATATATATATATATATATATATATATATACAGGGTGTTATGGAAATCATTTAATATATTGGAATGGGTGACTCCTGGGATGGTCTACAGACATATCTAATACTTTTTTTTTCTTAAATCGAACATTTTAAAAATTTTCAAAAATACCCTAAAACCAGTCTATATTCGCCGCATCTGGCTGATCGTACACAAGGCGCTTGACGGAAATTTGCGCGCGAAAAACTTTAAACAAATGAATTTGTTGAAACGTTGTCAGACGTATAAATCTTTAAGGAGAATTTATTTTCTGTTTTTAAGCGTAATTTAAGACGTTTAAGAATTTTTTTTAACCTCTTCCTACGAAGAAACTAAAAAAAATAGTAAAAAGGCACTGCGAAATCAATCATTTTTGTCAGTAGCCTTAGTTTTAAGTAATATTTAAGACACCCTATATTACGTTATTAATGAAATAAGCGTTATTCTTACTAGCTTAAACTTTCTGCCAAGGAAAAGTTAAAAATCAAAACGAAAATACTAATTGAATTGAGCACAACTACATACCTAGTATTTACTTCAAAAGTATAACCAGATCCGCTAAATTACATTTGCACCGGCAAACGTTACCATATAATACGTAAATATTATTAGTGTTTTAAATTAAATTCAGTTTTCAACCCTATTACGCTACTCACTCAAAGAAACTAGATAAAACTGATCAAAATATTGGTTAACAACGGATCGACGAAGACCATTTTCTAGGTAGTGAAAATAAATTAAATTATTTAAATCTTTAAACGAAAAAAAAAAAATTAAAACATTCAATTGTGTGGCTTGTGTGCTGTTGACAAACTTAAATATGGCGCACGGACCTTTGATGACAAGAAATCCTTCTATTTCGATCTCCCTTCATCATGAAACATGTCTCTTTGTCACTTCCTGTACTTTTATTTGGCGCGAAAATTTAAAATAAAAGGCCTGTTTGTATTATTGTCTTTGAAACACTAGAGTTAACTGCTAAGCCCATATATCGAAAAAGAGAAAAAAGGCGTCATCGATTTTAAGAAAGGAAGCAGAATTAACCATTAACCATACTTTTTTTATGTGTCAGATTTTTAGTAGATTGTTTGTTTTGCAAATATTTATTAAAATGTGTGAACAAGAAGGTAAGTTTTTGCCAGATTTTCACTTTACCGTAGAATAGAGCAATATTTCCTTTTTTAGGTATGTCGGAGTTTATAATATTGCCCTCAACCAATCCTTCCCAAGCCCAAGATGAAGGAGAATCATATAAGTGGAGTCACAATTCTACACTTATGTTCTTGGCTTTGTATAAAGATTATAGGAACCAAGTTGGTTCTTTAAAAATAAGAAACCTTAAGAAAATGTTTGAGGAAATAGCAAAAGAATTACGGTACAAAACAAAACAAAACATAACTGCTGCAAATTGTGAGAATCGGTGGAAACATTTAGAAAGAATGTACAAAAAATATATAGATAACAATAACAGGCCGAGGAAGGAAAGATTTTGAATATGTAGAGATTATGGATAAAATTCTAGGTAAAAGGAATACATCCAGCTATATTGCTGTCTTCAGACACCGTGATTTATTCAGCAATTGAGAAGGAAAATACTGGTTTAGTGGACACAAACATGGAAAAGGAGAATATAATGCAGGATATTATAATGGAAGCAAATGCCACTGAGAAGACAAAGGAAGTAGCATCTGTAAAAACAATGTCAGTAAAAACTAGTTACAAGAATAAAGAGTTAAGGACATATACATATTCTAAAGGAAATAAGACAGGATAGAAAAGATTTCTATAAAAAACTTCTGGAAATAAAAGAAAAAAAGTTACAGGAAAAACAAAGAAAAAATAACATTTTAGAAGAAAGAAACACTATATTGAAACAATATAAGTATGCTTAAAGAATTGCCATTGTTACATATAGAAGACATATACCTAAAAGAAATAAGTCGACTAACTACTTTAAATATTGAATTTTGTTCAAAGAATTATTTATTTTGATTATTGTTACATTCCTCTATGGATTATATTTTATTTTTTGTCTTCTAGACAGTTTTAGAGTTTAGTTATTTTTTTAAAATAAAACATTAAAATTTTATGTCGTTTGTTATAAAACAGGAGCTTGAGCTATCGTGTATCGATACAGAGGAATTATTTTTTTATTACTACCTTTTCATGCTTCTTATTAAACTAGATCACGATACACTTGCAACAGTATGCTACATATGACGTCACTTCGAGGGAAAATCCTCAACTGACTAGACACTTGCACCCCTTGTACATATGTACAGGTCAATTTATTGTCGGGTAGTGTATTGGGTTGACGTTTATTCAAATATTACAGGTCAGTTTATTGTCGGGTAGTATGTTGAGTTGACATTTATTAAAATATTATTGTCATATTTCATTTGCTCAGGTAAGCGCCTAGTCAATTTAAAATTTTCCCTCGAAGTGACGTCATAACGTAGCATACCATTGTAAGTGTATCGTGAACTAGATATAATGGCTAGTAACGTAGGTCAGTACCAGTGGCGTATGGTGAAATTTCAAAGTTGTATATCTCTGTTCCTATTTACAGGACCCGACCAAATTTAGCGGTTTTAATAGTGTGCCCACTGGGAATGTTCTGGTAAACTCAAGCAAAAATTCAACTTTTTTCGCAAATTCAAAACGTTTTTTTTTTCTTTACAAACATTCCCAGTGGGAATTAAAACCAATTAAAATTGGGACCGGTCCTGTACGTAGGAACAGAGATATATACAACTTAGAAATTTCACCATATGCCACTGGTCACTACCATCTCTATAGTTGTGCCTTTAAACATATTTATATACGGGGTGCCCATTTTAAGTTTTAACCACCATCGTATAGTTGGAAGCTCTGCAATTTTCATTTTGTCCCCCCCCCCCTCCTTGATGGCGCCCCTTGTTTGCATTATTTTATATATTTTTAGCATTTTTACAACAAATTCAAATTGGATAATATACTGTGTACGTGGTAATATGTACAGGGATATCCAAATAAAAGTGAACAGGCCTTATAACTTTTTTATTTTTAAAAATGAGAAAAATGTTAAATATGAAAGCTTTGGGGATTTTTATGAATCATTCATATATCTTATCAGCAAAACAATTGAGTATCGAATAAAAGAAATATAGTATAAAACATTGATTTTCTCACTTATTTTAAATTGGATGGTATGATTTTTATCATATTTTTGGATTTTTTTTATCCGATGCTCGATTATTTTGCTGATAAGATATATGCATGATCTATAAAAATCCCCAAAGCTTTCATATTTAACATTTTTTTCCATCTTTAAAAATAAAAAAGTTATATGCCTGTTCACTTTTATTTGGATATCCCTATACAATCGTGGTTTAAAACAGTTTAATTTTCTATTCAAATTCATTTATTCATGCTATTACAAATAAATTGTTTACACACGTCAATTACAGATAAAATAATTTTCATATTTAGACAATAATAAAAACATTCCTCACAATACAATGCATTAAAATTTATAAATCGAAATGAACACAATACAAACACATTAAAAAATCTAAATAAAAATATTAAAATATATTACAACTATAATCTAAGTACTGTTTTGTGATGTAAAAAGCATGTTTTATTAGGAACTGTTTCACCTTCATTTTAAACTGCTGAGTAGAGAGCTCTTTAACATTTTGGGGTAACTTAGTAAACAGTTTTATTGCATAATATTCTGGTCGAGCCTGACATTTACCCAACCTGCAGTGTTGTGGAACGTAGTTGGTCTTATTCCTAGTGTCATGGTCATGTATGTCTTGGTAAGACAGTAGGTCATCCTTTTTTTGATGTACAGGAAACTTTGCAGGATGTAAGCTGAAGGAAGGGTAAGAACTCCCAACTGAACAAAGGCATTCCCACAATCCTCCCTGTACCCTAAGCCTGCCATGATTCTGACTGCCTTTTTGCTGGAGACCAAAGACTCTTGTGCATGAGGTGACCGTCCCCATGCGATAATGTCATATGTCATAACACTATGGAAAATTCCATGATATGCTGTTCTCAGGGTATTTATTGAAACACATTCACTCAAATTTTGTAAAACAAATACACTACTTCCAAGTCTTTTACAAACATTAGCTACATGAACATCCCATTTCAGCTTCCTATCTAGGTATAGCCCTAGAAACTTGACAGATGCAGCTGTTCCACCACCAAGTGACTGACTTCGTGATGTAGATGCGCTGACAACATAATCCAGCAGGCTCAGCGGATCTATTTCTTCCTGTTCCAGCCAATGTTCTGTTAAACATAAGACTCCCAGGTCACAATCAGCAATGGCAGCCTCGAGCTCGTGAAGCTTGTTTTTCACAGAGCGGACATTGTAATGTAGCAGTTTTATACATGACGATTTGCTACCACCAGGCTTCGCCCCTGTTGAGGTTCTAACCTAGTTAGGTTTAAAAAACTGTTTACTTGAATACCAACTGGCTAAACATTTTTGTCAAGAATGACAGATTTTTTATTTGTGGGCACACCAATTTTAAAAGAACTATATTTCTGCTTCCACTTTGTTTTTATCCGTTCGCATTCACAGTCGATGTTATAATTTAATTTTAGGTATTTTCCAATATCCTCAGGTTTTGTGTCATTAGACAATCGTGATACAAATTACCAAGAATAGCTACCTGATGAAGCGGCTTCCAAGGTGGTTGCATCCTCTGTTTGCCTTCGATTGAGTTTGGTCTCAGTTTTGGGTCCACTTGTTTCTTTTATTTTTTACTGTAAGCTTCTGTTTGTTTTTGTTCAACTTCGTTGAAAGCATAGAAAAATCAAAGAAAATAAAAGGGTTTGATTGAAGGGGCTGAAAGTAGGGTTAATGCCACTGTCATTTTCTTCTTTTTTCTTGGGATGGCTTGCAGTCACGCTAGACTGTTGTTGTGGTCCTTATTTCAAGTCGTTTTGTTCGATGCCAATTTCTGCTTCTTTTGTTTGTTTCGCAGCTAATTTCACGGAATGTTTGGTTTTACGGCTTTTTTTATTAGGTTAGAATTTTCGAAATTTTCTATATTCTTTTCCAAGTAAGCATTTTTTTCTTTAAGAAGTTTATTGTTTTCTTGAAGAATTTCATTTTTACTCTTTAGTTCGTCCACTAAAGTCTTTAAATACATAATTTCGATATACTTCTCTGGTTTGGGAATGTCATCACTTTGTTTACATTCCTTACACATTAATCCAGTTTTGTAACTTATTATTATAAGTATATTAAGTATATTAACTTTATTAATTAGTGAAAAAGAATGTTTCCAGTGCTATAAGGATAACACTGGACATTTGTGGATATTATTTAGTGAAGAAGAAAGTTTCCACTTCCAGTGCTAATAAGTACGTTTAGTTGAAGATTATTATTTTACACTTCACTTGAAGAGCAGTTCTCTGTATTGTTTTGTGTTGTAATATTTTAGCTCTTTGAAATTAGTGTTACTAGGAGTTCTTTCTTTAAAGGTAACAAAGATATTAGGTTTTCAAACTTGATTCATAGAAATATGGTAAAAAAATTTGGCAACGCCTGACTTCGAAACAAAAAAATTTTTTTCTGTAACTGACATTTCTTGCTGTTTTTTATATGGCCATGTATTTATGACAGTGGCGCGCAGGTACTAAAAATTTTTTTTTCGAGGACCGATATTTACCTTTTTTAATAGTGAAACACCATTTATGAATATTTTTATTCAATCTGAATTCATATCAGGAGTTACCCATTCCAATATATTAAATGATTTCCATAACACCCTGTATATATATATACATATATATATATATATATATATATATATATATATATATATATATATATATATATATATATATATATATATATATATATATATATATATATATATATATATATATATATATAAATATATATATATATATATATATATATATATATATATATACATATCAACCACCTTTAAGAAGCCAAAAATACCATGTTCTGCAGATGCTAGGAAGCCCACAGTGGTTTTAGGAAGCCCGGTTCGGGCTTCTTAAAAAATTAGCATGTATTAAGCACAACCATGCCATAATATATAATACCACGCCAATTTCAGAAAATTTTGTGGGGCTTCATAAAATCGATACAATATCTCAAAACATGTACCTTTAGTTCAAACGACTTGCCAGTAGGGGGAGATTGACTTTAGCAGTATATGTACTTAATATATGACACCGATTTTAGCCAGCCCAGTATGTCTTGCGCATTATAAGAAGCCCTCTAAAACTGGCAACATTGTTTAGATCGCCGTTATTATATTCTTTTCTTGTTTTAATTTTAATAATCGTATAAATCGTGTTGGGTTATAAAGAGAGGAAAGAGAGAAAAGTTGAAAGGAATGCTATGAGTTTTTCATAATAATGCTTTTTTACTTTAAAAGTAGTACACTTTTTTTAAAGACCCGCCATGAGTGGGAATATTGAAGCATATTGGACTTATAAAGGAAGTGACATACTGTAATTGTGTACCGTGTGGCCAAACAATATTATACAAATATTCTATACTTAGAGAAAACTGTGAAAGATTTTCACTTTTTTATTTAAAAAATGCATGGCATGTTTCGTAGCACTGCTACTTCGTCAAATGCGACTAACAAACTTACAAATGAGAATTGTTCTTAAATAGTTTTGTACCTAATTTTGGTTATCTAATTAACACAATTTTACAGTGACATAATTGTATTCAGGTGAATTTTATTGCTAATATTCATAACAAAAGTATTGACTAATAAAACAACAAGAACAAATCAAACAACTTATTAAAATAAGTTTAATAATGGTGAATTGTTGGTCATTTAAGATTTGGTTTTTCTTTTTTAGTTCGTTAGTTAATCTAATAATTCTAACATGGAAAGTTTTTTACCTTTATTTTCTATATTTTTAACTTAAAATATTCATTAAAATCATTATTATATGTCAAAAGATGGGTTGCATATGCTGAATTATGTTGTTCATTTAAAAAGTCTCGTTTATGTGCTTAAATGCGAATTTTGAAGTTATGTCCTGTTTGGCCTGGTAACTTTTTTCACATGAACCACAATTTAATTTATAACCACTGCGTTTTTGATCTTTATTTGTTTTGTTTTTATTATTGTTGGTATATTTACTAACATTATTGTTTGTTTTGAAGGATTATTAAGGGCAAAGCTGATTTTACTCGAAATAATTTCTATATGTGTTATATCCGGTGCCTCCAGTGCTGACCAATTTATATTACGCAGTTCGTATTCATATTTCAAAGGAGTTTTAAAATACAGTAAGTTGATAAGAAAAGTTCGGTTACAGAAATGAAGTATTAACGAGGTAGATACTTATATCTACGATGGTAAGAAGACAAATTCAATAAAAAGTTAAAAATACGCTTTTGAACTATTTATATATCTATATTTATCTCGATATTTATATACTATAATAAGCGTCAAATTTACGAATAAGTTTCGTTGTATCATCATTTATAAAATGGAGTCACAAACGAATAATGTTTTTCTTTAAAATATATAGATCATACTCATATACTGTGATATCTACCAGCGTACTTGCGTGCTTTATACAAGAAGAGGTATTTTTAGCCTATCAAGCAGCTTAATATTAACGTATTTTGAAATATTTTATATCGTATCCCAAACTGGACAAGTATATTTTTTCAGTTTTCGTTTGTCCCTGTATATACAGGGTCCTTCAGCTCACCTCCCGTCTTCTGTAGCCCAGATATTAATTAAGTTAGGATTTTGATATTTTGCAGGCTTTACGTATATCTTAGGGCGCATTTCATAAAAATATTTTTCATTATACAGGGTGTCCCAAAAAGTGTGACGTCATGAAGATATATTTTTAGACTGCATGCCACATATTTTGTTGCTTATTTGGGTGCCTCTTATGGTTACCTACATAACCCTAAAGTCTTATTGAAATCGGTTCGGGGATATGAGCGAAAAAAAGTAAAAACAAAAAAAATCAGTTTGGCACCACTGGTTTTAAAAATTAATGAAAAATACAAATAGTGCCTCGTTAATTAAATTATACAAGGTACTTATTAAGTGAGGTCTAGCAGTCTCGTTACCCAAGTTTGATTAATTCGAAATGTACAGGGTGATCAAAATTTAGTGTCAAACTTTTTCCAATTTTAAAGCACTTTATGTTTCTTATTTTCAATTGGAGCCCATGTATATTTTTATGTCATTCGATGCGGAATAAAAAAACAAACATTTTTCTAATTACAATCCTATCGCAATTCCTAACACATTAAAAATTATTCGCCGAAAACTCATTTTCTTAACTATTGCAATAGCAATTTTAATGAATATAAATCGAAGGTGAAAAACAATTTATTGACATTAAAGTTTATTAAAGAGGCAATAGTATATTACATAACAAGTGTTGAAAGTGACATTTTTCACACGAGTGGGAATGTTGATAATCCCACGAGTGTGCGAAAATTACTTACACACGAGTAATGTACAATATTTTTCCTACGACCACAAAAATATTTACCAAGAAACCCCAATTTCTGTATTTATTTAATACCCCCCCTTTCAACGCGTGTGCTGAAAAACATTTCAACACACGTGTTGAAAATAAAAAAAATGAAATTGGTACCATCTGTTCAAACGTCATGTTGACAAATACTTTTCAACACATGTGTTGAAAAGTACTTTTCAACACGCGTGTAATATAAGGCACTTTCTAGCCAAGTTAACCGTGCTTTGTTTCTCACTTTCATAGGTGGTCGTAGGAAAAAGCATATTTTGAGTTTAGTAATGCAAAAGTTTGAAACACTGTTATTAATAGTATTGTTTTTCCTGACCGTTTAAATTATAATATATGGTTTTATTTTTCCATGGGGTTGCGGTCAAAATGTTTACATTAAAACAATAGTCATCTTTGACGTTTCGGTTTATTGACTGACTAAACCATCATCAGAAAGTTAACTACAAATTTTTAAAAAGAACTTATTTTATCAGGTTTACTAATAATAACACAAATAAACATACCTTTTAATTATGATGAACAAACTTAGCACTAATACTACTACATTTTAACAACCATGTACTCTCTACGAGACACAGAGTTAAACTATTATTTACTAACATTGCCTAACAACCAAATTTGCATCGTACCTTTTAGAAGGTATAATGGATGGAAAGTCCACTATAGGTACAAAATGTTTTGTGAATAATGCAAAAATTTTATTTTTATGACCTAATAATAAATAAATCAGTCAATAAACCGAAACGTCAAAGATGACTATTGTTTTAATGTAAACATTTTGACCGCAACCCCATGGAAAAATAAAACCATACTGTTATTAATTATTTCAGCTGTTTACATTCAAGTATTATTTTTTGTCATGGAGTATAACCGAGAAGAGGACGTAGATATGATTTTCATATTAGGGAATGCGAAACGAACTGATGTTTTTTGGCAGGTCGAGTTTATGCACAGCGTTATCCGGAACGACGACATCCAGAAAAAAGGAGCCTGCAAAACTTATTAGAGAGGTAATTGATAACTGATCTACAGAAGCCGGGAGGTGAGCTGCAGGAACCTGTATGTCCCAAATTCGATCACCATTGGGATCTCCACACAAATAAATATTCTTACCTGTGTGGATCTTTATTGCTTTTAATGTAGAGATGTGGTTAAATGGTAAATTTTAGAAAATTATGAGATCCAGCTAGAAACTCGCAATAATTGAAAATTATCGAATAGGGATTTATTATTTAGTGAACTTATTTTTGATAATATCGAAAAATAAATTGTACATTCTAAGAGCATTTTCTCAAGACTTTTCAGATGAATATATCATCATCAAAAGAATTTTAAGTACAGAACAGCGATTATTGCATATTTGTTAAAAGCTATCTAACTCCCGAATGCAACCATGTATCACACTTGATACAAATAGGTCAACCACTGACCCCAATACAAATTCGATATATGCATCTCTCTCTATCTCTCTCTCTCTCTCTCTCTCTCTCTCTCTCTCTCTCTCTCTCTATCTCTTAAATCTTTTTGTACGTATAATCCCTGACATATGTATTTGAACTACTTTACTTTCAAATTTCTTTATTATCTTAATAAAATGTCACGTTGTCCCTGTCATTACATGTGTATACAATACAACATGCAATATACTACACATGAACATATGTATGTTCAAAAGTTTTCGTGGGCTTGTTGCGTGAGCGTCCCTACCCACGAATATTCCAGTGGAACTGAGAACTGATGTTACCTCTAGGGGAGACCAGACCTGCTGCAGAATGATTATGTAACCATTGCTCCAGGAGTCCATTCAAGGTGTAAGAGAATTGCGTTGCATAGCTTAAAATTGTTTTGTTTTCTATTCTTTTAGTTAATTAAGTTATTGCTGGTTTGTTTTAAGTGGAAAAATGGAGAAAAAACCACCTAGATTTAAATAAAGATCTAACTTTACCCTATTCCCTCTGGATCAGGTTTTATACCACTGACATAATTTACATCTTGCCGAAAGTAAAGACTGAATCACTTATTTCCGTTGGCGCGTGGCACGGCCCGCCTGATTGGTTATCGGCCACACGACAGGGTGCCGGCCATCCCAGCCAATCCGGGCACGACAACCTTCAGACTGTTACGTAGTAAGTGTATACAACAAACGGATATATCCCCAAATATTTTGTATGATAAAATGTGTGGGCTTCGTATAATCGGAAATGTATCAAAGAGCATCCTAAAGACATTTAAAACATATGCAAAAATCGATAGAACGTTAAAAAATGCTGTGGCAACGCCGCAGGCTTCTTAAAACTGGGGAGTTATATACGGTATATACTTTTGGGCTTCCTAATAACCGTACATTGTAGCGGGACTCGTAACAACTAAGATATCTAGAAACAAATGCATCTCATATAAACCTATTATACTAACACAGGTAGACATTTTATTTAACGTTAAAACATAAATTCCTTGAATACACAGCCGTAGTCGCAATTTTAGAGTGGGCTGCCCCTCACCGGTAGTATGTGCTGGGCTTCGTATCATGCATTGGGTATATATATATATATATATATATATATATATATATATATATATATATATATATATATATATATATATATATATATATATACAGTGACCGGCAAAAAGTTGGACACATATGGGAAAAATTTTTATTATTGGAATATTGAAAAAACTTTTTATGCCGATTGTCTCTGCATGATGGGTAACCTAAAAATTCATTTTGACATTTGTTACGTGATTACTCGTTTGCCGGCAAAATTGAAAAAAATATATATTGTCATGGAGAACTGGTATTAGGTGACAAGATATTGAAAAAAGTTATTAGAAAAAAGTGTTTAGATTTTAATTTTATACTCCTTCGCTAAGTCTGGAGCCAAAATTTAAAAAAAAAATATTTTACATTTTTTGAAAAAAAATGTACAATATTAGTTTCATATTCCCATGAATTTAATAAAAATGTGTTAAATGATGGAAAACCAAGGTAATAACCTATTATCTCAACATTTTTGTTATTACTTAAAAGTTTTATTTGATAAAATTTAAATTTTAGCTTTTTTCTATGTACTTGGGTGTGGCCAGGCCCTGTATCTGGCAACCATTTTGGTAGACACGTTAAAATTTCTTCAAAATTAGAGCAAACGGTCTTTCGTAATCATATTGTTCCAGAAGTAACTATAAATGGTAAATATGGTTGCCAGATACAGGGCCTGGCCACACCCAAGTACATGGAAAAAAGCTAAATTTTAAATTTTATCAAATAAAACTTTTAAGTAATAACAAAAATGTTGAGATAATAGGTTATTACCTTGGTTTTCGATCATTTAACACATTTTTATTAAATTCATGGGAATATGAAACTAATATTGTACATTTTTTTTCAAAAAATGTAAAATATTTTTTTTTTAAATTTTGGCTCCAGACTTTGCCAAGGAGTATAAAATTAAAATCTAAACACTTTTTTCTAATAACTTTTTTCAATATCTTGTCACCTAATACCAGTTTTCCATGACAATCTACATTTTTTTCAATTTTGCCGGCAAACGAGTAATCACGTAACAAATGTCAAAATGAATTTTTAGGTTACCCATCATGCAGAGACAATCGGCATAAAAAGTTTTTTCAATATTCCAATAATAAAAATTTTTCCCATATGTGTCCAACTTTTTGCCGGTCACTGTATATATACCGGGTGTCAACGCGATCACTTTCCGGCTGCCATTTCTTTATTATTTAATCGAACAAGATGAAACTTGGCAGGAGTCATAGGCTAATAAAAAGTCACTTTTCGAGGTACTTGTCAAATTTCGACGACTTCCGGTTTAGCCGGAAGTGACACCAACTTTAGATTTTCAAATGACACACCCTGTATTTTTCTTGATTTTTGGAATCTAGAGATCATTTTATGTACAACTGTATTGTTTTTATTACTTTTTGTGTCAATTTACCATTTTTAAAATAACTTTTTTGTTTTAATCTAGAGTGCCATGACCCACCTTAAATCGTTCTAGTAGACGTTTACATCTGCACAAAACTACCTACACAATTTTATCACCTTTCATTTGTCTTACCAGAGCGTTCAAAGTTGACTAAATCACTTTTTTGATAATAACTTATAAAAATTAAATACAACTATAACACTTTCATAGTATAATTAGATGTAGTGTTTTATTACGAATCCAACGGTGCATCACAACATCAAAATTCTCTTGGATTTTCTAAATGATTTGATCAAACATGCAACAGCACGACGGTCAAATATTATATCCGCTTAGCCATGACAAAACTGAATAATAATAATTGGTGGCTGTAAACAATTCCCCACAAACCAGAAACATAATATTAAAGACCAGAAAAAATAATTGTTTACAAATTTGTAAAATTCTATCATTTATCCTGAATTCAATTTTTTTCTATGGCAAACTTAACAATATTGTGAGGCTTTATTCCGTTATTTTTTAAACAGCTATAATTTAATTGTTTGTCATGGCTAACTGGGTATAATATTTGATCGTCGTGCAGTTACATGTTTGATTAAACCATAACAAATGGCTATGGCAATAAAATGCAGTTTTCTTTAGAAAATCCAAGAGAATTTTGATGTTGTGATGCACCGTTGGATTCGTAATAAAAAACTACATCTATTTATACTATGAAAGTGTTATAGTTGTATTTAATTTTTTAAAGTTATTATCAAAAAAGTGATTTAGTCAACTTTGAACGCTCTGGTAAGACAAATGAAAGGTGATAAAATTGTGTGGGTATTTTTGTACAGATGTGAACGTCTATTAGAACGATTTAAGGTGGTTCATGGCACTCTAGATTAAAACAAAAAATTTGTTTTAAAAAGGTTACATTGACACAAAAAGTAATAACTATAATACAGTTTCACGTAAAATGATCTCTAGATTCCAAAAATCAAGAAATATACAGGGCGTCTCATTTGAAAATTCAAAGTTGGGGTCACTTCCGGCTAAACCGGAAGTCGTCGAAATTTGACAAGTACCTCTAAAAGTGACTTTTTATTAGTCTATGATTCCTGCCAAGTTTCATCTTGTTCGATTAAAAACTAAATAAATGGCAGCCGGAAAGTGATCTCGTTGACACCCGGTATATATACATATATATACATATATATATATATATATATATATATATATATATATATATATATATATATATATAATATATAAAATAATATATATAATATATAATTAATAATTTGATATTGCCTAGTTTATTCATTTGAACGATACTTTGCCACAATTAAATTTAGAAACAGGTTGTATTGATGGTTGTCAGGGCCGTCGAGAGCCGGGACGGACCCCGGGGCAATAAAAATTTTCTGGCTCTGGGCCCCCTAGCTAATTATGGAGAGCCCCGGAGCAGTAAGGTTTGTCTGGCCCGGCGCCCCCTGGCTGATAAGTAAATTTTGAGTTTCGGGCCCCTCGAAGCAGTGCGGGCCCGGGAAATTTGCTCCCCCCTCTCTTGATGGGCCTGATGGTTGTTTATCTGGTGAATTCCTTTAATGGATAAAAAAGTACCTATATTTAAACAAAAGAATGGTACCTATATGTAACCCTTTCGAATAACTAAATGAACCTAGCCTTATTTTTTGTTCCATAGAGATTTTGTATTAAATCCTAGAGCTTGTATAAAATATTGCTTTTATTGTTTCCTACCCTTAGCATTCTTACTTACTTTTTCTCCCTTGGGCTCCGTCCGAGACAGGAAGCACTGCGGCCACTAGAGGCATATTGTGCCTACCCAATAATATTTGTTACACCCGCTCTGTTATCCCAGTTCCCTGCACAAGCCTGTACAGGTCCACAAGGGAGTGGGTGATCAATTCCTCCGGTTCTAACTTTGGTTGCCCGAATAGTTGGTTGCGCTTGCGATCTAGTGACTCGCAATTATAGATTATGTGCTGAACTGTTTCCCTGTCCCTACCGCATAGTCTGCAGCTAAGGTCTCCCTGGTACAGTTTCATTTTGTTGAGGTGGTCCTTTACAGCCATGTGTCCTGTTAGTACCCCTACGAGTGTCCTCAACTGGATCCTGCTCAGATTTAGCAGTTGCCTGGTGAGTCTAGGATTGGGATTTCCTATAGCGGCCTTGCTGTGGTTCAGTCCCTGTACTCCCTTCCAGTGGACTTTGTGTTGGTGTTTGATCCATCTGTTTACCGCCTCTCGTGCCGTGCACTTTGGCACCCCGAGAGATGGTTCTGGGCCAATATATGGTGTAGCCGATCCCTGTCTAGCAAGTTCGTCGGCTTTTTCGTTACCAGTGATGCCCTTGTGTCCCGGTACCCACATGAGCTTGACTGAGTTTCTGACAGCGAGCGCGCCAAGATCGTTTATGCACTCCCATACCAGTCCCGAAGTGACTCTGTGGCATGAGAGTGCCCTCAAAGCGGCCTGACTGTCTGAACAGATATAGATCCGCTTATTTGAATAAGCCCTCCTATTGTTTTCCAACGCACATTGTAAGATGGCGTAAGTTTCTGCTTGGAATACCGTGGGGTACTTCCCCAAGGAGAAAGACATGTCCCTCCTTGGTCCGACCCCATGTACTCCTGCTCCGGTTCCCGCTTCGGGTTTTGATCCGTCGGTGTACCATATGATTGCCCCCCGGAGGAAACTCTGGGTTTGTCGAAGTCCATTCTCTGCGATCCCCTATTACTACCTCGTAGGGATGTTGTATTGGAATTTTGGAGTCATGTAGTCCGATCTCACTTCTAAATCGGGCCCTCCAATCTTCTCTCGTATGAGTTCGTGTCCCGCCCTTTTCCGCAATGAAGAGGGCAGAGTGTTTTGTAGTCGATAGAGACCCATCCTCGCCTCTCCCTGGATGACCAGGTGCAAGGGAGGAAGGTCTAGGAGATTCTTCATCGCTGAGGTGGGGGTCGATCTCATTGCCCCTGTAATGCCCAGACAGGCTAGTCTTTGCAGACTGCTGAGCCTGAGCATTATTGCTTTCTGCGTTGCCTTGGTCCCCCAGACCAAGGCTGCACATGTTATTGCAGGTTTCATCACTCTGGTGTACAGTCAGTGCACCATCTTTGGTGAGAGACCCCATGTTTTCCCATACGTTCGTCTGACCACCCCAAGGGTGATCTCCGCTTTTCGTATGGTTTTGTCCACATGCTTGTTCCAGGTAAGTTTTGAGTCCAGTGTTACCCCCAAATACTTTACCTCTTCCTGCAGTGCATTCTTACTTAAGTAAGTACTTATAAATGATATTTTTTTTAGAGCAGAGATGTGGATTCATTCATGTAATCGAGCTGACCTGCTCCAGAAGAATGTGGACATTCTTCACAATTATCACAAATTATGTGAAAAACACTGAGTACACGTATCTTTCTAAAGGAGGTACTTGAAACACCCTTCTAGGTGAAGCCCTACCTACCCTGCTTCAGCCTTCTTTAAAAAGAATATCAGAAGATTCTATTATAGGAAGTCTTTGTAAAATTATTGGGGTTGCAGGTAACTTGCTCTTTATAAGTAATTTTCTTTCTTAAGGCTTAATATTTATAGTTTGAAATATGAAAAAAGACATAAAATTATAAATTCCAGTGGTCAGTTCAAAGCTGTGTATTAAATTATTATTTTGGTATATATACAGTAGGTATGTCCCTGTACTAGGGTTTACGAGATAAAATCATACAAAATAAAATATTTTTTATTTGAATACCTTACTTTGCTTACAGGGAAAATCAGATTGGTTTCAAAAAAATATTATTTTATTTCTCACATTGGCCAACCAATTGCCTAAGTAAATTGTATTATACGAGGTGTCCCAAAATCATGATAATGTAAATTTTCTCCAATAGTAAAATATTC